>CM048746.1:275816692-280701692 GCA_026315105.1 Locusta migratoria | reverse complement strand
AAGGAAGAGTTCCATGTGGCCATGGACAGCTTGATATTGCGAAGCTTGTTTGGCAATCTCAGAATAGAGTGTTTGGAGCTCCAAGCTTCACACACCTTCTGGTGCAGCACCAACCAGAGATCCCTTTCCATGAGACCAATGTCTAGAGGTTGTGGCCTGCTTGGCAAACCAATTAACATGTTCATTCCCAGGTACGTTGATGTGGCCAGGGGTCCTGACAAAGACCAATGAATGACCAAACCTGCCAAGAGGACAAACAGTGCCTTCAATAGACTGCACCAAAGGATGTTTGGAGAAACACTGGTCTAGTGCTTGCAAGCCACTCACAGAATCACTTCAGATGTCAAATGACTCCCCAGAGCTTGAACGGAGGTGCTCTAGAGCACGATAAATAGCAACCAGCTGTGCAGTAAAAATACTGTTCCCACAAGGCAAGGAATGCTCTTCAATGTGATCGCCATGGATGTAGGCAAACCCAGTTCAGCCATCCACCACAGAACCACAGGTATAGACCATTTCTGCATCATGGAACGAGTTGATAAGTGCCACAAACTGGCGACAAAGTCTCGCTGGTGAATCTGAGGCCTTGAAGTCACTTGCCAAATCCATGTAGAGCCACAAGTGAGGGAGGGACCAAGGAGGCATGTGGGAAGGATAGTGGAAGGTGGGAGAGGTGGGAGGGAAGGGACTCAAGTGAAGAGACAAGGGAATGAATCCGGGCCGCAATCTGAAGACTTGACCTGGGTCGTCATCGTGGGGAGGAGTGTGCAGAAGATGGAAAAAGGAGCCTGCAGCTTGGGTGATTTGGCGAGGCTTGAACGTGGGCAACATATGACACTAACAGCTGTTGCCAGTGTAATTGCAGGGGAGGCTACTGCTCCTACAAGAAGGCTAGTCCCCTTGAGCGGAAAGTACCCATTGCTAGCCTGAAGCGACAATGAAGAATTGGGTTGAGAATCTGTAAAGCTGAGGTTACTGCAGAATTGTATTATCCGGCTACCATGGTTCAGACAGGATTGGACTAAAGCCTTTTAAAACTGCAAGAGAGTTGGATGAGCAGCTTCCCAAACAGTGTGGCTGAGGCAGTGCAATATGTTTAAGTGTTGCCAGCACTTTTGTTTTAGCCGAGCTGGTCAATAACCCACGAAGACTCGTGTGTGAGCATTTTTCTCACAGTAATTTTAAAACAATTGGCATTTTACCAATTTTAAATAGTCAAATATTTGTGTTTTCTTATAAATGAACTATAAATACTTATTTAGACGTATGAAGTACATTACAAACTTTTCTTTGACTGTCAGCAAAATGCTATACATGCGATTGATTGCGTAACTTTTAAAGGCGTGAGTTCTCGCGGGTTAAAGAGCATGATTAGAAAGCAATATGTCTTTTTGACATGAAGCAGTTCATCAGCCAGGTAGAACTTTGGCTCCAAGTGAACAGTCTGACAGGGACAGAAGTGCATTACCTGGGTTTTGAATGCAGAGTACAGGAACCCATGGTATAAGACCCATGACTGGACCATTTGAAACGCTCTCTGCAGAAGCCTTTCAGTGACACCAATTAAAACAGAATTGAAATATTTAAAAAAAAATCATTGGCAAATAAGGAACAAAAAACTGATGCCCCCATTGCCACAACAGGACTGTTAATCACAATTAAAAAGAGAGATACACTATGGTCAGAACTGTGGGACACCGTTTTCCTGAAATTGGGTTGAACTGCGGGAAGTACTGACCCTAGCCTCAGTCCTACAGTGTAGTGAGGATATGGTGGTGCCACATGATATCATACACCTTCTGCAGGTCAAGAAAGACCGCAACAAACTGCTGATGCCTAGAGAAAGCTGTGCAGATTGCAGACTCCAGTGACATTAGACTGTCAATAGTGGAGTGGCCCTAATGGAAACCACCTTGTTGTGGGGCCAAGAGACCCTGATCAAGTATCTACATAAGCAAGCGACTCACCATATGTTCAAGTTCCTTACACAAAACATTAGTGAGGCTGATAGGGTGGTAACTGTCAACCTTAAGTGTATCTGGACCTGGTTTCATCACTGTTATGATGACACTATCCTTCCATTGGGACAGGAAAACACCTTCTGCCTAGAGACGATTAAACAGGGCTAGTACCCAATGTTGGAAGTCCGCCGAGAGGTGACAAAGGAGCTCACTGTAAATACATCTGGACCTGGAGAGATATCGGGGCATGCAGCATGAATAGTTTGGAACTCCCACTCACAAACAGAGCATTGTACAGTTACCGAGAGTGTGTGTGGAAAGATAACCATTTCTGCTCGACCCATTCTGAGGGCATGGAAGTCCGCACCCATTATAGATTGCAGTTGCAGAGCAACATACATAATGCTCTGCCATGTGCTCAGCGACAACGGTGGGTCAGTACAGAGCGTGCCCTGGATGTTGAGAGACGGGATTCCTGTTGGTGACCTGATGATGATGAGGATGAATGGAGGGCCCTCAACAATGAGGTTTTCAGCGCCCGGGCATAATTTAGTTGAGGCGAGTGTCAGGAATGTTCTTTTCAAGATGAGAGAAACACAATATAAAATGCAGAATTCAACAACTGGAGATAAAACCTGGGTGCAGCATGAATCAAGGTAGGGACCTCAAGTGCCACCATCATACATTGTCAAAAAGTAGAACTTGGATGAAGTAGTTAAAATGACAGGATGAAAGCTGACTGCCAGCAGGAAGAAAAGATAGCAACAAAATCAAATGTTTGTAAACCTATCGGACCAAACTGCATGGTCATCAGTCCGTAGCTTACAAACTACTTAAACTAAGGTAAACTAACCTACGGACAACACACACAACCAGGCACTAGGAAAGACTTGAACCTCCACGGCGAGCACCCGCGCGCTTCGCAGTGAGATGCTTTAGACCGCTCGGCTACTCCACCATGGCAGATAGCAACATACCAATCTACAATACACTAACACCTCCATCCTAAAAGCTTAAGCCAGAGTCCAGAAATTTCACAGAAGTGTAAAAGTTTCAACACACTCGCCTCGTCATCGCCTAAAATATGTGGCAAATCTGCACCAAGATCTGCCTCTATTCTCTGTGCCCGGTATAAGGTACACACTATTAAGATGTGGCGGACAGTTATCTGTACGCCACAGGCATCACACATCGGGGGCCCCTCTCGTCGTAGGAGGAATTCATGGGTAAACGGACAGTGCCCGATTCGTAGGCAGGTAATGGCGACCTCATCCCTCCTGAGGGGCCGGCAGGAGGATTGCCATGGACGGGTAACTGGCTTCAGCAACCGCAGCTTGTTATCCATTACTGACCCCACAACTGCAGAGACCGTAGCCGGAACAAGGAAGTGGCATCTTGCAGAGGAATAGGGCACCATGCCACTTCGTTGTCTCAACAGGCCTCTTTGGCGGCCCGATCGGCTTCCTCGTTTCCCAGAATTCCAACATGTCCCGGCACCCAACAAATATGATCTCTTTGCTCCGATGTTGGAGAAGGGTCAGTGCGTCCTGTATATGTTGCAATAACGTCTCAACTGCATAGAGCTGACATAAGGTTTGCAGCGCACTAAGAGAGTCAGAACAGAGAAGAAACCGTTTACACTGATCACTTCTGATTTACTCCAGTGCTTTCAGAATCGCATAAAACTGCTGAGAAAACAGAATAATTCTCAGGAAGCCTAATCTGGATGACACGGTCGGGAAATACAACGGAGCAGCCGACAGTGTTATCCTGTTTCAAACCGTCAGTGTACACTACTGTATAAGTGTGATGCATGTCTAAAATATTAGAAAACGCTGACTGAAAGGTAAAATCTGAAGTTTCACTTTTCTTAAAATCTGTGAGATCTAAAAGAAGACGGGGCTTCTGGAGAAGCCAAGATGGAAACCTTCCCCAACCTCGACGTAAAACACTAAAGTCTGCCATTCCCATCTCTATAAGGCAATCCTTTGTGTAGATCCCAAAAGGCCTTGTAGCCCAGTGCCGATTATGAAAAAGCCTTTCCAATGGAGGATCTGCTACGGTGTGGTATGCAGGTGTGAAAGGTGTGTACAGCATTTTGTAAGCCTGGCACACCATGAGCAACCGTCGCCTGATATTTAGCAGTGGCTCAGCGGCCTCAGCACATAGATTTGGTATGGGGCTTGTTCGGAATGCCCCAGTGGCCAGTCAAATCCATGTATGGTGAACCGTGTCCAGCATCTTCAAGTAGGATGGCCGTGCAGACCCATAAATTGTGCATCCATAATCAAGCCGCGATCGCACAAAAGCTCTATAAAATCGGAGCAGTCAAGTCCTGTCTGCTCCCTATGATTTATGGCTAATACATTTTAAAATGCTGAGCGCTTTGAGGCACTGTCTATTCAAATCTTTCAGGTGCGGCAGCCATGTTGTTTCGTGTCAAAAATGAGGCCCAGAAACCATACTGTATCTTTAAAATGTAAAATGGCATCCCTCAGTTGCAGTTCAGGCAAATTAAACATGGAACGAGTACAGTTAAAAAGAACACAGACAGACTTCTCGGTTGAAAACTTAAAGCCCGTCTTTTCTGCCCATTGGTGAAGTGTAAGCTGTAACTGACGTGTTGTTGTTGCTAGCTTGGATGAAGAGCAAAAGAGAGAGAAGTCGTCAACAAATAAGGAACACTTAACAGGATATTTAACAATGGACATAATACTGTTAATAGCTATGGCAAACAAAGTTACACTTAAAACACTGCCCTGAGGGACTCCGTTCTCCTGTTCAAAACGATCAGAAAGGGTGTCACCGATTCTGTATCTAAAATGGCATGGAGAAAGAAAAGACTTGATGAAAGTGGGAAGACATCCACAGAAACCCCAATCGTGAAGCTGTCTGAGAATAAGATGCCACCAGGTAGTGTCGTAGGCCTTCTCAATGTCAAAATATAGCCAAAAGGTGCTGCCTTTGTAGGAAAGCCTTTTGTATCGCCGCCTCCAGTAAGGCCAGGTTATCGAAGTTGGAACGATATCTCCCAAAACCACACTGGAAGAGACTAAGGAGCTGCCTGGATTCTAACATCCAGACAAGGCGGCGGTTGACCATCCACTCCAAGGTCTTTCCCACACAGCTAGTGAGGGCAACACTATGATAGCTACTCGGGCATGTAGAGTCCCTTCCAGGCTTTAAAAGAGTAATCATAAGCGCTTCACGCCAGGAGGCGGAGAAATGGCCCGACTGCCAAATTTCATTAAAAAGGGCAAGGAGAAATTCTTTATTTCAGTCGGTAAGGTGCTGTAGCATGCTGTAATGGATCCTGTCAAAACCAGGGCATGTGTCAAGAGTTGAAAGGAGCGCAGAATTAAGTTCCCACATGGAAAAGGAGCAATTGTATTCTTCATCAATGGTGAACTTAAAATCCAAACTACCCCTCTCCACAGACAGTCTGTGGCGTCTGAAAGCTGGATTCTGACTGGCAGCAATCGAATCGAAGTGCGGCAGTCGGAGGTGATGGTTGTATGACTGTGTTGTGTGCCTGTGTGATTGCGTGAGTGCTCTATTTTCTGAAGAAGGCCATGGCCAATAGCTGAATGTGTTGTATGTGTGTGTCTTTTGTATGTGCCTGTCGCAGCTCGTCGCCACGTCTTTGCGGTGAGTTGTAAACTGTCCTCACTATATTATTGATGTGTGTGTACGTGTATGTGTGTGGGTGTTTGTTTACCTATCCTTTTTCCCCAAAGGTAAGTCTTTCCTCTCCCAGGATTGGAATGACTCCTCAGCCGCTCCTTTAAACCCATATACTTTCCTTTTCCCTCTCCTTCCCTGCTCTTTGTCTGAAGAAGCAACAAATGGTTGTGAAAGCTTGCATTTGTGTGTGTGTGGGGGGGGGGGAGGGGAGGGGAGGGGCGTGTTCTTTGTGTTACTGTCACATACCTGAGCTCATTGGCCTAGTAACTAAACCTCATCTACTTTTTACATATATCTAAAGGTATTCCTGTACAACAATTGCTTGCAGGTATGTAGAGAGAGAGAGAGAGAGAGAGAGAGAGAGAGAGAGAGAGAGAGAGGGTGAAAGCAGTCTCTTCTATATTGGTCTCTCTATTTACAGTTATAATCTGATTCCTGCAATAATTCAGTGAATGAACCTGTACAGTACGGCCACAACTCACTGTATCTGTTTTTACCACCAGCCAGCAGATTTACACTTACAAGGAGACCACATGGGTATAGGATTTTAGAATTGTTTTTGTATTTAAGGTATGTGAAGTTCAGAACACAAATAATAGTCAGCCAAAACCATTCAATGCAACTGTAAAAAATTCGAGAAATTTGACTTTTAAGTTTTGCAAGTGTACATAAGTACCAATAATTAAAAGAGTTGCAGCATCTGTCTGTGTAGCTCAGGTGGTAACATACTAGGCTTACAATCATAGGGCCGGTGATTCGAATCCTGCAGTAACCGCCCCGCCCTTTTTTTTATTGTGTTCGAATACTTACACCATTTTAATATTGAATGCTAACTTTTATGAAAAATACAAGTATTTTTGTTTATTCATTTTTTCTATATCTTATAAAATAATGATGGTTTCAATAAAAAACCTAAGCTACAGTTTTTACAGTATTGGCTTCACTATTAGTTGATGACAGTAGTCTCTGATTGTTAAGTTTGTGAAGAGTTACAGCGCTGTTTTTGGAAAGTCATTTTCATAGCTACTAATGGCTTTCCAAGCAGCTAACCTACTCAACCATAATTTTATGTGATGGCAAGGTTTTCAGCTCCTCTACATACATATAAACAAAAACCGACAAAACGTGTGGAATTAGACACCCAAAAGTGTTTTATATAACCGAAATCGAGGGGGGGGGGGGGAATTCTCACAGTGGGATTCGAACCAATGACACTATAGTTGTGAGGCCAGAATGCTACCACCTGAGCTACGGTGGCAAATAATTAACCTATCTTAATTACAGGTTCTTACAGATACTTGCAAATCTTCAAAGTTGATTTTTTTATAATTTTTTAGAGTTGCATTGAGAAACACACTTATTGTGAGAAATGACAGCAAACAACTTACAGGCATTATCAATAAATCTGGGATGAGCTTACCAATGGAAACATCACTTAAAGATGGATTTTTCAGATGTGATCTTGTATCAACAACAACTTTATTCACCTTTATTACTGCTATTAAGTTCAAGTGAAGAAACTACTATTTCTCGACAGATTTTTATTAATGATTACTTACTTTCAAAATATTACTTACTTGCATAAAATAGGTTTGTTGTGATAAACCATAATTGCTTCTTCTGTTTGACACCACAGTTTTCAATCTGCAGCTGACTACTCGATTATTACACAATGTTTTTACTTTGTTTCAGTATCAATGAGCCGAGTAAACAACAAGAACAATTACTTTTCAAAGAACTTTATTTTTATTACTTTTGTTCTCTATATTGCATATCCAACAAACAAAATTTCAATAAATCTTATACTACAGGTACTGAGTAGGTAATAATTGAATTACAACACATGCTTTCAATCCATTGCCATGAAACTTACAATGACAAATTCCTATAATACAAGAAATTGCAAATACGACTAAGTATCAGCTGTACACTTTGTGGTGACATATAAGAAATTGTGATGGACAGGACTCTAACCAGAATTTCAGCTTTGCACAAGTGATCATCTTAAATATTAGGCTAGTCTCGCATGCCTCATAAACCACGCTGTTCCAACAGGCTGCTCCGGGAGGAGGAATGCACATGAGCATTCCCTACTTCAGTTCAGAGCTGCAGTGGTGGAGGTAAGTTGACGTCACTCACGCCAGTACTCAGTAAACAGACGCGTTCGTTAGTGTCTCAGTGGTATCAAAACGTGAAGGCAGACACATTCCCTTGGCTTCATAGGAATGCAGCTGGGTTCATATGCATGTTTGGATTGACATACTGTTGTGAGCAGGTGTTCTCTGCACCAAACAGAATTAAAAACAAGGAAAGGTCATTGATGCAGAATCCTACAATGAAGAGTATGCTTTGCATCAATGCAGCAAGCAAGATATCAACTGGTATCTGTTCACTTAAGTCGCAAAAAATTTGTAACCAATAAAAGAGTCAAATCTTTTGTTAGTTGTACAAACATTACTTGTCAATTTGTTCTGATTGCCACTTCTGCGTTCTTACATTCTCGTCATCTTAATTTAGTAAGCCTAATTCTGACTTATGGCACACCGATTTAAAATAAAAGTACAGCCCTTTTCTTTGCTTGTGTGTCTCAAAATTTTTATGAGAAACAAATTGGTTCCGTATTGTCTGGCACAGTCTTCCTAAATTGAAAACCTTAGTATTTGTGCCATTTCTTATGATAAATGCCGGATCGGCCTTTATGCCACTTATTGTTGCCAATGTTTAGCCAGTTACTGTATGTGAACATTTAAAGACAGGCGGCGCTTGGTAAGTCTAGTTATTGGCAATTAAGATGGTGTGTTATTAAGAAACTAGGATGGAGTTCAGCATGATAAATCGGCCAATCATAATCTGGCTTCTCTTGATACTGTAGCAACAACTTCTAAACTCAATGGCATTGGTTCCATGAAATAGGCATTCAGCAACGTAAAATGATGTCACAATAAACATGCTTTATTAAATTCCAATCATGAAATAAAATAGTTGATGTTAAGGATCACAGAGCTTTTACAGTAATTATAATAAATGATCAATATAGTCGCTGAGAATTGACCATGAGTCATGTGTCGCATGCCCCGCATTTTCGTGGAGAAAAATGGCAGTCTCAGTTGTAGCTATTTCAGAAACAGTTGTCCCCATGGCGGGAATTGCAGTGCATTTGCAATTTCTCATGATGCCACAGCCGAGCTGGCTGCCTCACCTGCACTCAAGCTCAGCACAGTCGCAGCCGTGTGCCACATTCGACAGCAGCTCATGGCCCCACAAGCAGTACCAATGGAGCAGGTGAGCGCTCCCTGGATTACGGTGGAGCGCGACAGCTGGAACAACGTGTCCCAGACTGACTCAAGCCTCCATACACCATATATTCTCTACTCTTCTCAAGCTAGCACAGTCTATTATGTGAATCCTACACAGCAAGACATTTATATACCATCATAGGCATTGCTTTGGCTTCTACATCTTTCCCTGTGTGGGATTCACAAAAACAAATGTGCAAGCATTCATGGTTAGTACATAATTATAAGGCATATGAAAGTTTGAGTTGGTCCAGGAGACATGCAAGACTAATGGTTAAAGTGATCACTTGTGAAAAATGGAAAATTCAGGTTAGTCCTGCACAGAGACAAATTTTCATGCATCAACAACAAATTGGATAGCTGACACTTCTTCATATTCACAATTGCAAATACATTACTTGCATTCTTGGCAGCTGTTGTAGCTGCAGTGTTATGCATGAATGTCTGAAGGACACTGCATTGGTTAAAATAATTAAAACAGGACACCGTAATCTGGAATTCCTGTTATGTTTGTATACCTTTGCAAAGGCAGTATATTTATAGGACGCAGGAACCACTGACTAGGGAATTGAAAGCCTGTAAGCAAAAACAAATCATGTTTAGCTATAACATATGATGGTGCTCTTTCTGCCCCTTCATGTTCAAGTCCTTCCCATCAAGATCAAATGAAATCCCACTGCTTTTGTAGTTTTGAACAATGCCTGATTGTTAGGAAATGTGCCACTAAGTGCTTCAGTTACAAGATAAAAATAAATGTCAAAATATATTGCTAAATTAGTATATCACATATGCAAACTGCACAAGATTAAATGAACAGGAAACAAAATGAGATTCACTGTTCACTGCTGTGCTGATGCAGTTAGTTAAACACCATCAAAGTACCAGTAAATGCTACTCAAAGCAATCATAACAAAATAAAGACACACTCACTGGCAAGAGAGGCAGATGATGCTAATATTAGCATCTTACTATAATGAATTAAGGGACTACAAAACCCATGTGCTTCCTTCTTACATGTGTACGCAAATTATACTTCTTTGAGGACCGTAGTGGGCAATAAGGGCATGAAAATTGAGGTTCTTTCCCACATTCATGTTTAATATGGCTCCAGAGGCTTCTGCGATGTCTGTAAACTCTACCACAACCGTAACATCTATACAGAGAAGCTGAAGAGGTTCTTCTTGATATGTCCAAAAACTGTTGATATGATTTTTCTTGTGTGTATCTTATGATGCTTAATCCTTCCCCTGGCGCAAGTGGACCTGTAAGCATGTAACAAGAGAAATAAATGTTAACTGTTTTATTATAAGCTCAGTTGATTTGCAAAAGTAACAATAATTTTATAGTTCTAATATTTAGGTATGTAATTAACAATGATAAATAACAATTTTCCAGATGTAACATAGCCTATTCTAGTAACAAAATTCTTTTTCTTATTGGAACTATAAATAGTCATAATTGGAAGAGAAAAGCCAAAAGAAGAAAAATAATTAGACTTGCAATTGTGGTCTCTAGTCTTTACCATTCTGCGATAAAATGTATTGTCTGTCAAGAAAAAGTCATCAACAGCATCTTTCATTCACAAAGAAGATAAAAATAGTCAGACTCTGACAAAAGTTCAATAACTATTTTGCATTAAAAAAATTAAACACCCCATGAAGGTGATAACCCAAACTTTTCAGATTACATTTGGTGTCTACTTTTCTAGCAATTTCTTTTTATTCTCTATAATAGTTCTTTACTTTGTTTTAGTGCATTTTTATGTAAAATAGCACACATCTATGCATTAATTATTTTAAAGAGACATAAACATAGCAGTGCATTGCAACTGTTTGGATAGTCTTTAACAAGTATATAACTAGACAACCATTTAGTCCTACACACAAAGGCTGCTTTCATTCTGCGCACTATGGTACAATGTAGATGGTTGCATTACATCTGAATTGATAGGTAAATAACGTTGAATACAAATCTCACAGGGAATAGTATACAGTTACCAAAAGAAAATGAAAGAAAACCATTTTGAACACTTCCTTCATTAATAGAAAAATTCTTTCAAGTCCAAATACAAAGACAAGGAGACTGCAATAATCTTGACAAGATCATGAAAAATAATAATCAAAGAGTAACAGTCCTAAAATCACATACTTCCACATAGTTTACTTGATCCTGTCCAACAGTGTATCATACAACCACAGTTATTTGATGCATGACTGAAAATGAAACTATTGTCACTAAGTACTTATTAGTTTTTTCCCCCAACACACAACCATTATTAAGAAGGGAAATATCTATAATTAATTATAATTGTTTTATACATGGCATGGAAAGTCCTCTAATGTTTGCTGCCAGTACTGGCAACATGGAACATGCTGTGTGCGACACATTTAACAACTGAGTAAATTTCAGAAACTTTAGAATATGTTCAGACACTCTGGACAATATGTTTCTTTATGCCAGAATGAAAACAAAAAGGCATCCACAAGATTCTATTCTCTAATGTAACTATAAATTAGTTGAGCATAAATAATAGAAACAACCACATCATACCAATGGGACAGTCATAGGGTTGAATCTAAGATTTTGGTATGGGTAGAGGGTGGGGGGCTGTAGATCTTCTGGATACATTTTGATGCCTGTACTAACAATTCGGAGATTCCCTCATTATAACCTGTAATCAAATTTATAAACAAATAAGAACAACAAAACAGAGAGATATATATAATGAGGGGGGAGGGGTGATTATTTCCAACACAATTCAATTTTTATATACCAGGATGGTAATCAAACCAATGATAAAAATATCTGACCAGTGTACATATCAGAAGTAGGTAACACACTGTGAGTGATTATCAATGTGCTGCGAAAGTTCATTGCTGACTTATTCTGGGCAGCAACTTTAACAACCTCTTTGGGTAATGTAACAATTGTTTGTAAATGTAACAACTAAAAAGCTAATACTGGAGTAATTAGGATTATTGACATATATTCAGGTGAATGTACTAAGATTCTGAGAAGTTAAATAAGATATGTTATAAAATGATATAATCTGAAGCCCAACATTAAAGCTTTAAATACAAGAATTTTGAAGCATTTTTCCAATCAAAATTTGTCTGTACTTACCATCGTATTTCACAAGCCAAACTTAGTATTTCTGTGCACTTGAAAGCTACTTCATCTAATAAATATTGTGACAATGTATGTCAAAAAGAATGACTGGTAGCCTAACAAACGACAAAACAAATACTGGTTTCACTATATATATATATATATATATATATGGCAGATTTAATGTAATCAAAGACCACTGCTTGGCTGTAACAAAATAAATTACAAATTTTGTGTAATGAATATGAAGAACCAGCACAATTACTTCTCAATATTAAGTGAACAAAAAACAAAATGAAACAAGATGCAAACATATTTAATATTTCTTCTTCAACATTCACAGAACCATGAAGGATGTTACTGGTGGTAACTGCCACCCCATAAAAACGAATAGTGCCATTTATTTGTGTCACACAATATTGAAATCTGTTACTGCTCGTTATTACTTACCTCTTATAAAAATCATTTCAACTATTACCTTCAACTTGCAGATGGGCAGTTTGCTGACTGATGAAATGGGGAAAGGATGGCAGTGAAACAATATCCTTTAAATCTGAACTGAAATCACCAAACATGGCAGCCATAAGTAATAACTGACTTAAATTACATGTTTTGTTAGAGGACAATTTAACTACAAGTAAAATAGTTTAAAAATTCAGCTGTAATGACCAGTTTCTTGAGTGAGTGTTAAACTCTTTAATCATCATTATTCCTTCTAGTAACATAAGAATAATTCAAAGAAATTGGCTGTACATGCAGACACTGATGGTTTAACAAACAAATAATGTGGTAGATGATTTTATGGGCAACTTGTTACTGACTTGATGTTCTTAATTTATTGTTTCTGTAGTGAGTAAAATGCAGCACATGCCATACAACTAACAAAAAGTCAAATTCATATAACTACAGATGAATCCTCTATGACTACACTTGTTAAAATTTACATACCTGTGCCACAAAATTAATAAATTTCTTAATGAATTGCTGTGACAAAATGTAAAAATGCAATCCATGAGTTTAAAACAATTTGCAGCTTACACATCTACATTAAATCTTGAATGATTAATTTTTGTAAGATTATAGCCTCCACCAATAGAAATTCCAAGGGCAAATTCTGATGCCATTAACACTCTTTCCCATTTGTTCTCTGTATTCTTTGCATCTTAATAATGTAAAGTCCAAGTTGGAATTCAACAACAACATAATAAGGTAGTTCACAACTCACTGCATAAACATACAACAAGATGTGATGGGCAGATGAAAAAGACACACATACAACACTTAAACTATCGGCCATTAGCCTTCTTCAGAATAGAGAGCATTCAATCACTTTGAGTTTAAAGTCGCACAACAGTCATCTCCAGCTGTCACACTCCACATCATTCAGATAAAAGTCAATAGGATTTAATACAATGTACATTCCAACACTTTTCACAATAAATACATCTTCTTGAGAGTTAATAAAAAAATCAGATAATAATACTCAAGAAAGAAATAAAAAGCTGTTGCGCATTTTCCAACCAATTATCACTGATACATCAAATATATCCATTTAGTAAATTTTGTTAATATACCTTGAAATTGTCAATTTCAAGATTACCCAAATATGGCCCAATTCTTTCTCATTCCAATTTTCAGTTGCGTTTTATCTTTAATAGTTACATACAACTGTCGTCACTCAGTTTCTGATAAATTTTAGGTTTGAAGGAGATCATTCTGTTCAGAAGAACTGAGCTATAACAAAAATAAAAACAAAAAAAAAATTAAAAGAACTTTTAAAGTAAATGAATTCTTACACATTTAAAACAAAACTCTGGAAATAACTTTTAGTATCTGCTAAAAGACATATCATACAATCAAAACACCAAATACAAATTTCTTGTCCAGCATGTGGAACAAGATCCAAAACTTCAGCAATTACTTTGAATCAAATAAAGTTACTAGCTGCATTTTCATTTTTGATAACTGAAATGAGGCTAACTGCCATTTTCAATAAGGGGGGGGGGGGGGTGATTTGTGGTGTGATGCATCTCTCAACACAACTTTATCCTATACAAACATTTTATCTTCAAATATTTAGTGCTCATTTCTAGGCTGCTCCCTGTGAAGTTTCACCCCCACCAGCCCTCCCAAAAAAAAAGAAAAACTTTAGCTCCAGTACTAAATAGATGATTCCTTGATGTCTCAATGTGTCCTGCCAAACAATCTTTTCTTTTAGTCAAATTATGTCATGAATTTATTTTCTACCAAACATATTATGTTCAATGCCATCTCATTAGTTACACAACACACCCATCTATCCTTCAGCATTCTTCTGATGTACCACATTTTAAAGCTTCTGCTCTTTTATTATCTAAACTGTTTATTGTCCACATTAGGCTCCTATGAAAGGAAAGAGAAAATGTCTACAGGGAAGACACTTAACTTCAAAACATTCATTTCTTCACCCTGAACTTTTAATTTCCCTTTCCAAATGCCCCCTTCATGTTCTTTCCTGCCTGCTCAATATAATGATTGATTAATATCAGTGACAAGCTATTATTCTTAGATCCAGAGGACTGGTCATCCGAGTCCTCATTTTGGAGTGGGAGTTCATAACCCCAGTGGAGGACTCATATTGCTCGGAGTTGAAAAGTAAGCAGTCAAAGGATCCATGTTGGTTTCATGAGCAGCTAGGTAACTAAATGTCCACCCAACAGAGCCCCATGTTTTGGCAAGCCTTATACAATTGAGGTGCAGCAGTATTCACAGAGGTGAGGCGACCATCTACGGAGGTGAGGCCGCCGCAGATGAAAATCCTCCATGGACAACAGTCGCCAAGATGTCGGGAAATCTCATTGACGTCATAATCGACGGCCGACCTGTCCGGGCACTTGTTGATTCAGGAGCCTCTTTTTCTGTATTATCGGATAATTACCGCCGCACACTAAAGAAGACAATGTTCTGTGATACGGGAGCAACTGAGCTGAAGGTCGCGAATGGAAAGTACGTCCATCCAGCAGGAACTTGTGTCGCAAGAATAACCATCAACAACAGGACGCAGCCATTTGAATTTGTCGTGTTAACAGAATGTAGTCACAATGTCATCCTCGGATGGGACTTCCTTCAGGCATCCCAAGCTATCATTGACTGTGGAAGATCTGAGCTGCAAATTGAAGAAGTTGTTCCGCCAGATACACGTAATACAGAATTTTCTGGGAAGTTATTCGTCGTTGACAATGTGACGATACCGCCGTTGACAATGAGAAGAGTTGCAGTCACAAACACAGATGACTGGTTAAATTGTGAAGTTCTTGTTGAGAGTAAAAAGTTTATTAGGCTCACAAAAGAAATTTACATACCAGCGGCTATCATAAGCATTACCGGTGGTCAAGGAGATATTTGGATCACAAATTGTCACGAGCAGTCACAACTTATCCCCAAGGGAATGTGTATCGGGACAGTTGAACCAATCCAGGACGGTGAGCTCAACGTCATCAATGAAGACCCATGCCTGCTTAGTACAGACAACACGCTGGAGAAAACAAACGTGGAACTGCCAATAGGGCCTGGACTGACCAAGGAACAACGCCAGCGGGTGTTAGGTATACTACGCCAATTTTCGGGTGCATTCACACCTCAGCGGGGGAAAGGTCAGACGAAACGGCCCACGATAAAGGACCGTATCAATACTGGGGACCATCCGCCAATTAGCCAGCGTTCGTATAGAGTGTCGCCAGCTGAAAGATGGATAATTCGGGAGGAAGTGGAGAAGATGTTGCGAGATGAAATTATTCAACCTTCGGAGAGTCCTTGGTCGTCTCCGGTGGTCCTCGTAAAGAAGAAGGATGGCACGTGACGATTCTGTGTCGACTATCGGCGGCTGAACAGTATCACAAAGAAAGATGTCTACCCATTGCCGCATATTGATGACACTGCTTGAAAGGAGCTACATACTTCTTAACTATGGACATGCGGACAGGTTACTGGCAAATCGAGGTTGACGAAGCTGACAGGGAGAAGACGGATTTTATTACACCTGACGGTCTCTATGAATTTAAAGTAATGCCATTTGGATTATGTAATGCTCCAGCCACATCCGAACGCATGATGGACAACTTGCTTCGACACCTTAAGTGGAGGACGTGTCTCTGCTATTTAGATGACATTGTCGTTTTCTCGAAAACATTTGAAGAACATCTGAGTCGCCTGTCAACTGTGTTGAAGTGTGTTCAGGCTGCAGGTCTCCGCCTCAATCCAAAGAAGTGCCTCTTCGTCGCCAAAGAGATGAAAATCCTGGGGCACCTAGTCAACGGAGATGGTGTCTGTCCTGATCCAGATAAAGTAAGGGCAGTCACAGAATTTCCAAGTCCTCAGCACATCCGTGATGTGAGAAGTTTTCTCGGGCTGTGCTCATACTACCGACATTTCATAAAAGGATTTTGTAACAAGGCACATCCATTACAAGAACTTCTGCAGGGAGACGCCAAATTTTACTGGGATGAGACAAAAGAAAGAGCTTTCCGAGCACTTAAAGAGGCTCTAACTTCCGCACCAGTGCTAGCCTTGTACGACGAGAATGCAGAAACGGAACTTCACACAGACGCCAGTGGCTATGGGATTGGTGCAGTGCTTGTACAAGTTCAGGAAGGTGCCGAAAAAGTGATAACCTATGCGTCAAGAGTACTCTCAAAGTCCGAGATAAACTACTCTACAACTGAAAAAGAATGTCCGCAGTTATCTGGGCTATCAACAAGTTCCAGCCGTATTTATTTGGCAAACCAGTCACCGTCGTGACAGACCACCATTCTTTGTGTTGGCTGACTAGCTTGAAGGATCCATCAGGTCGACTAGCAAGATGGGCACTAAGACTCCAAGAGTACGATGTCACAGTGGTATTCAAGAACGGCCGCAAACACAAGGATGCTGACTGCCTTTCGAGGAATCCATTAGTGGAACACAACAGCATTAATGAAATTTCAGCTCTCACTGAATTAGATGACGTTACAGCTGAACAGAGGGAAGATCCAACACTATTAAAAATGATAGAGGTCTTGGAGAAAGGAGAACCGACCAATGGAGAGTTCCAACTTATAAACGGAACACTGTACAAGAGCAACTACGATCCACTGGGCCCCAAATGGCTACTTGTTGTTCCAGCTCATCTCCAGCCAGCTATTCTCAAATATTTCCATGATGTTCCAATATCCGGTCATCTGGGATTCGTGAAGACCCTAGACAGAATCAGACGCAGGTATTACTGGAAAGTTCCCTACCGATCTGTCAAGCACTATGTGAGTCACTGTACAGAGTGCCAGCGACGGAAGCATGTGCCGTAATTACCTCCAGGACATCTCGTACCGATTCCGCCGGCAGCAGCTCCATTCCACCAAGTTGAGATTGATCTTTTAGGGAGGTTCCCGAAGTCGACAACCGGAAACCGTTGGATAATAGTCTGCACTGACTACTTCACACGCTACGCTGTCACCAAACCTGTGCCGAATGCAGAAGCTCCAGAGATCGCAAAATTCCTTGTAGAAGACATTATTTTGAAGCACGGAGCACCACGTGTCATGATATCTCATCGTGGAAAAGTATTCCAGTCAAAACTAGTATCAGAGGTAATGTCACAGTGCAACATTGTCCACAGAATGACAACTGCATACCATTCTCAGACAAATGGTCTTACAGAACGTTTTAACAAAACATTAGCTGACATGCTGTCGATGTACGTTGATGTTGAGCAGAAGGATTGGGATACAATTCTGCCAGTCATGACATTTGCTTACAATACCGCAAGACAAGACACCACAGGCTTCACTCCGTTTTTCCTGCTCCATGGCCGTGAAGCTGAGACGACAATGGATACACTGTTCCCGTTCCAACCGGACGGCACTCAGGATGACTATTTTAAACAGCTCATCACCAGGGTTGAAGAAGCAAGACAGCTGGCTTGCATACGGACACTGGACGCCCAGGAGAAGGACCGTCAGCGGTATTACGACAAGCACCGACCTGTTGTGTACAGCCCAGGAGATCTGGTATGGATTTTTACCCCTATACGGAAGGTTGGACTGTCAGAAAAGTTATTGAAGCGATACTTTGGTCCGTATCATGTCATACACCACCTGTCAGACGTCACATACGAAGTTGTGGATTATGAGCCGTCGTTGAAACGTCAAAAACGAAGAGACATTGTTCACGTCCTACGCATGAAGCCTTACTACGATCCTGAAGAGCAGGTAGACGACAATGGTTTCTTGTTCAAGGACTTTAAGGACGGTAATGTTCCTGATGAAGCCTCGACAGGAATGTCTGTCGTCGATAATCACGAAGAAGGGAAGGATTCTCTTGAACTGTCATACAGAGGACCCATGACACGATCAAGATCCAGGACATTGCAGCTGGCTCCACAGGGATCGTAACAGCGGGTCGCTGTTTCTCCAGGAGAGGGAGCAATGCCGCGAGAGACCACGAACACCAAGTGCCGTAGTGGTAGTGGCGCAGGGGATAGCGTCACGGACTGCGGAGCAGAAGGTCGCTGGTTCAATCCCGCCCACCGGCAAAAATTTATTTCTTTGTGATTGACAATTCCAGAAGGTTCTACATCTTTCATATGTTATTCTACTTGTTTCTTATGTTAACTGTTCTTCTAATTTCTGGTAAATTCTGTCTGTGTATAAATAGCAGAGCACTCTGCCTGAGAGGCAGTCAGTGCTGTGTGTATGTTGAGTTCGTAATAAACGTGCTTTCAGTATAAGTGCTGTGTTTAGTTGCCTTCGAAGTCAAGCCTACTTCCATTGCACCGCGACAATATTGGTTTCGTCTTCTTTGGTGAATGAGTTTCTAAAAGCTAAGTTTAGTAACTCTGCTTTAGTAGCACTGTCATCGGCAGGATCGCTATTACTATCACGTAGTTAAGGTATTGTTTGTGACTTGCCCCGAGTATATTTAACATACAACCAAAATCTCTTTGGGTTTTCAGTCAAATTACGAGAAAGAGTTTCGCTGTGATAAATATTGTAGGCATCTCACATTGAAATCCTCGCTAAATTTCGAGCTTCTGAGTACAATCGCAAATCCTGGCAATTTCGTGTTCGTTTAAAATTAGTATGCCTTTTCCTTTGCTTTTGCAACAGTGTCCTGACCTGTTTTGTGTACCAAGGGGGATCGCCTCCTTCTTTTATTAATTTATTAGGTATAAAACTTTCAATTGCTGTCGATACCACTTCTTTGAATTTGAGCCACATCTGGTCTACACCTACGTTTAGTGTTAGAAATGAGTGGAAGCTGTCTTTCAAGAAGCAATGTACTTTGTTTCTATCTGCTTTCCTGAACAAATATACTTTGCGTTTATTTTTGGTAACTTTGGGACTTTCGATATTCAATTTCGCTACGACAGCTCTGTGTTCACTAATACCTATATCCATTTTGATGCTCGTTATGAGCTCAGGATTATTTGTTGCTAAGAGATCAAGTGTGTTTTCACATCCATTTACAATTCTAGTTGGCTCATAAACTAATTGTTCGAAGTAATTCTCAGAGAATGCGTTGAGTACAATTTCGGACAATGTTTTATGCCTACCTGCTGATTTGAAAATATCATTTCACCAACAGATTGAGGGTAAATTAAAATCACCACCTACTATTATCGTGTGAGTCGGGTACGTTTTTGTAATTAGACTCAGGTTTTCTTTGAACCTTTCTGCTATTGTATCGTCAGAGTCGGGAGGCCGGTAAAAGGAACCGATTATTAACTTCTTACGATTTTCGGGTACAACCTCTACCCATAATAGCTCGCACGAACAATCAACTTCAACTTCGCTACATGAAATACTACTTTTGACGGCGACAAACACGCCCCCCACCTATTTTGTTTAATCTATCCTTTCTGAACACCGATAGATCTTTTGAAAATACTTCTTCTGAACTTATTTCCGGCTTGAGCCAACTTTCGCTGCCTATAATGATGTGTGTTTCGGTGCTTTCTATTAACGCTTGCAGTTCTGGACCTTTCCCGGCACAGCTACGACAATTTACAACTGTTATACCGATAGTTTCCGGATCTACATTTCTCCAGTGATCCACCTGAACCCTTTGAGATTGCCCATTTTCTATTTCCCCGAAGCTCTTTATCCTAAAAAACCGCCCAGTCCACGCCACACAGCCCCCGCTACCCGTGTAGTCCACAGTTGGTCCTGTCAACTATGCTGCAGATGGTGAGCTCTGCTTTCATCTTGCAAGCAAGACTGGCAGTCTTTACCACTTCAGTTAGCCGCTCGAAACCTGAGAGGATCTCTTCAGATCCGAAACGACACACATCATTGGTACCGACGTGAGCCACCACCTGCAGTTGGCTGTACCCCGTACCCTTCATGGCATCCGGGAGGACCCGTTCCACATTTGGAATGCCTCCACCCGATATGCACACGGAGTGCACGTTGGCCTTCTTCCCCTCCTTGGCAGCCATCTCTCTAAGGGGCTCCATCATCCTCCTAACGTTGGAGCTCCCAACTACAAGTAAATCCACCCTCCGTGAAAGCCTGGATCTTGCAGGCTGGGTGGTGACAGGGTGAGGGACACCATCCGACTCAGGAATGTCGTCCTGAGCAGACAGCGCCTCAAACCTGTTCGCAAGACGAACCGGGGAGGCCTCACGATCGGTCCCCCGGAATGTCTTGCGCCTTCTGCCACGCACTGGAGCAACCTCCCACGCAACCACGGGTGGGATGTCTGCCTCACTGCAGTTTCAGGGCATGTCGCTGCCGCAGGCCGATCGGTGGAGACGACGGGAGTCCGTTCGGTGCCCACCGCCGGCCAACAACAACGACGCCCATCGATCGCAGCTTCCAACTGTGCAACCGAGGTTAACACAGCTTGAAGCTGGGAGCGAAGTGTCACCAGCTCAGACTGCATCCGCACACAGCAGTCACAGTCCCTATTCATGATTACAGTGCCAACAAAAACAAAAACTACAGTCACGATGGGTTCAAAGGAAAACTACACTGTTCGTTAAAACGCGGATGTGAATCCAATACGCACGACAGCTCAGTATAACTTTACAAATTGAGACGAGAAAGTGCAGACAAAAATCAAAATACTATATGTCGCTTCTAATCAGAAAATAAAGACAGACGACTGTCGCGACGCGGTTCACACGGCGGAATAATACACTAACAAGATATTTAACGTGAATATGAATCAAATAAAAATGCGAGCACACAATAAATTTAATGAACTCAAGAGAAAACGCACTGAAAAGTAAAAATATGTAGCTTCTAGAGAGAAGCCGGTTACACTTACAACTGATAATTTACTGCTACACCACTGGAGAGGTGTGCTCTGGACGACGTCCGCTGGGCGACTGAGTTGTGAGTTGTGAGGATGAGGACTACTTAGAAAGATGTGCAACAATAGCAAAACTGGTGTTCTATGGAATGGAGTGTGAATATTAAGTCCCTCAATCAATTAGGTAAGGTGGAACATCTGAAAAAGGAAATGAATAGGATCAAGTTAGATATAAAGCGAATCAGTGAAGTTTGGTGGATGAACAGGACCTCTAGTATGAGAGTTCAGGGTCATAAAAAAATCATATGGAGCCAATACAAAAATAAGAATGAACTTGATTGCGATGGGTAACTGGAATTCAATGGTAGGAAAAGAAAGATAAACAAAACAAACTGGTGAATACTGAATGGGCAAAGAGAATGAAAGATGAAGCTGCCTAGTAGAATTCGGCACAAAGCACAATTTTATTATCACTAACACCAGGTTTAAGTTTCATAAAAGACACTTGTATTATGTGAAAGAACCAGCACACATGGGAGGCTTTAGACAGATTTTATTATGGTAAGACAAAGATGTTGGTTGGTTCACAATCACAAGGAACCGAACTACTGTGCTTATCACTACAATAACAAACACCATTGATGTTGTTGTTGTTGTTGTTGTTGGTTTTTAGGGGACTAAACAGCTAGGTCATCAGTCCCCGGTTCCTAGCTAAGAGTCCAATGTCAAGGGCATAAAAAATGAAACAAAATACCGAAAATAAAAACTCACAAAAGGGACAAGCTGACAATGAACAAGTCGTTGACAACACAAAACAAAAACACACAATAGGTAAAACAAAGTCAGGAACTCAATTAAAACTGGACAGCAGAGTACCATGGCTGGCTGATCACAAAGATAAAACAGGAACAGCCAGTCATACTGCACACACTAAAAACCCTTAGGCATTTTACATAAGACTCTTAAAAAGTCTGAATACGCGAGGACCTGAGATATCAGGCTATAGCACACACCACTAGATGAAATTGTAAAAACCAGCAGCGCAAATAAAACTTAAAACTGCATTTGCCATGGAGGCGTTGTCACCTAAAACTAAGGGTAATGCATCTGGTAGATTAAAAGATTGCCGCAAGTTGGCTAAAAGTGGACAGTCCATCAGTAGATGGATTACTGTCAGCGCTGCTCCACACCGACACACAGACGGGGCCTCACGGTGAAGGAGATAGTCGTGGGTCAGCCATGTATGCCCAGTGCAGAAGCGACAGAGGACAACTGCTTCACGACGTTTGGGCCGCAGTGAATACTTCCACAGGGCCGTGGATGGCTTGACTACTTGAAGCTTATTCTGCACACCAGTGGCAGCCCATTCAGTGCTGCAAACCTCATGTACTTTCTGGTACTCAGGTCCCATTCCATGATGCCTATCTCCAGAGGTGGTGCTGTAGTGGCCTGCTTGGCGAACCGATCGACATGTTCATTGCCCAGTATGCCGATGTGGCCCGGGGTCCACACAAAGGCCACAGAACAGCCAGTGGCAGAAGAAACACAGTTCGATTGCCTGTAAGCCACTCAGGGAATCACTACAGATGACAAATGACCCCCTGGGGCAGGCTTTGAGGTTTTCTAGAGCCCTTATAATGGCAACCAGCTCTGCGGTAAAGACACTACATTCACAGGGTAATAAACACTGTTCAAACACAATCACCATGCAGACATGCATCCCCAGCACAGCCATCTGGTAGGGAACCCTCAGTATAAATGGTTTCAGCACCACGGAACGAATCAAGGAGTTGCAGGAACTGGCAACGGAGTTGTGTTGGAGAAACTGAGTCCTTCAATGCATGGGACAGATAAAGACAAAGATGAAAGTGAGGGATGGACCAAGGAGGGGTTTGAAAGGAATATTGGAAAGTGACAGGGAGTGGATGGGATTCAAGGTACGAAAGTAGAGAATGAACACAGACTGAAATCAGGTAACCCGACCTAGGCCATCGTGGAGGGATAGGGAATGCAGCATCTGGAAAAAGGAGCCGGCAGTTTGGGTGGAAGGTTTTTTTTTTTTTTTTTTTTTTTTTTGTGGTTTTAGGGCGCACAACTTCTATGGTCATTAGCGCCCAGCCAAGAACATAGATTCGCTATGATCTAAAAAAATGTAGACTGTCAGAACGTCACCAAGAGGCTAAAAACGAAAGATAAAAGACAATTAAAAGAATTAAATATCCTTGGATAAGTTGGCCAAATTGATAAAACACAAAACTCGAGCAGCTGCTCGTGTGTCATCAGCTAAGATTTCCTCCAGAGTAGACGGAAAGTGAAGGGCTACACGGAGATGATTAAAATTAACACAAGTCAGTAAAACATGTCGCACTGTCAGCAGTTCACCGCAGGAGCATAGCGGTGCAGGTTCGGCGGATAGCAAGTGACGGTGGCTGAAACGGCAATGACCGATCCGCAACCGAGCCAGGATGACCTCCTCCCGCCGAGAGGGGCGTGAGGATGTCCTCCAAGCGGTCGGGATCGGTTTGACAGTTCGCAATTTATTGTTGTGCAGTGAAAGCCACACACTGTGCCATTGCGACACGATACTCCGGCGAAGAGCCCGTTGAACATCGTCCGATGGGACGCAAAAGGTAGCCATGCGAGGCAAAAGAGCTGCTGCCTTGGCTGCTGTGTCGGCGGCCTCATTCCCGGGCACACCCACATGGCCAGGGACCCACAGGAAAGAAACGTGACAGCTGTCATCCGCCAGCAACTGGAGGGAGCGTTGGATCCGATACACGAGAGGATGGTTCGAGAAAGGGTCCTTAAGACTCTGCAGGGCACTAAGGGAGTCAGAACATATGGCATAGAAAGGGTGGCGGTGGCGGCAGGTATACAAAACGGCCTGGTGGAGGGCGAAAAGCTCAGCCGTGAAGTTTGAGCACCGGTCAGGGAGCTTGTATTGGAAACGGTTGTCCCCAACGACAAAGGCAGATCCGACACCGGCAGTGCTCTTGGAACCATCAGTGTAAATAAATACGGCATTATCGAACCGCGAACGGAGTTCGACAAGCCTCGAGCGGTATACCAAATCCGGAGTGCTCTCCTTGGGGAGCGAACTAAGTTCGAGGTGTGTGTGAACCTGGGCCTGATGCCACGGTGGCAATGGGCTTTCGCTCAACCGGAAGGTGGAAGGAAGGGTAAAATCGAGCCGCTGTAGCAGGCGGCGAAACCGAACTCCCGGTGGAAGCAAGGCAATCGCAGACAACTGATATTGGCGATCGAGGGAGTCGTCAAAAGATAATCTGTAAGATGGATGGTTGGGCATCGACCGTAGGCGGCATGCGTACCGACACAAGAGTATGTCACGTCTATTGGCCAAGGGTAATACAGCAGCCTCGGCATACAGACTTTCAACAGGGCTGGTATAAAATGCACCGGTCGCCAGACGTAATCCACGATGGTGGATAGAGTTGAGACGGCGGAGAATCGACGGCCGTGCTGAAGAGTATACAAGGCTTCCATAGTCGAGCTTCGACTGAACAATGGCCTGGTAAAGGTGAAGCAGGACGGTACGATCCGCTCCCCATGACGTGCCACTGAGGACACGAAGAACGTTAAGGGATCGGGCACAACGGGCAGCCAGGTAGGACACGTGCGTGGACCAGCAAAGTTTCCGATCCAACATGAGTCCCAAGAATTTTGTAGTCTCCACGAAAGGGAGAGCAACCGGGCCGAGACGTAGAGAAGGTGGAAGAAATTCCTTGTATCTCCAGAAATTGATACACACGGTTTTCTCAGTGGAGAATCTGAAGCCGTTTGCGATGCTCCAGGAATATAGACGGTCAAGACAGCGCTGGAGAGAACGCTCCAAGAGACACGTCCGCTGGGCGCTACAATAAATTGCGAAATCGTCAACAAAAAGAGATCCGGAGACATCGGCCGAAAGGCAATCTACGATCGGATTGATTGCAATGGCAAAGAGCGCCACACTCAAGACGGAGCCCTGTGGTACCCCATTCTCCTGGCAAAAGGTATCTGACAAAACAGAGCCCACCCGTACCCGGAACTTGCGATCCGCCAAAAACGCTTGAATGAAAAGAGGAAGGCGGCCCCGAAGGCCCCATGTGTGCAATGTGCGGAGAATGCCCGCTCTCCAACAGGTATCGTATGCCTTCTCCAAGTCGAAGAACACGGCTACTGTTTGACGCTTCTTTAGAAAGTTGTTCATAATGAAGGTCGACAACGTAACGAGGTGGTCAGCAGCAGAGCGGTGTCGACGAAAACCGCATTGGATATTAGTCAGGAGGCGGCGAGATTCGAGGAGCCAGACCAACCGAGCGTTAACCATGCGTTCCATCACCTTACAGACGCAGCTCGTCAGAGAAATGGGACGATAACTGGAAGGAAGGTGTTTGTCCTTCCCTGGTTTGGGGATGGGGACAACAATGGCTTCACGCCAACTTGTGGGAACATGACCTTCAGTCCATATGCGATTGTAGGTACTAAGAAGAAAGCACTTGCCCGCTGGAGAGAGGTTCTTCAGCATTTCAATGTGTATGGAATCGGGCCCGGGAGCAGAAGACCGGGACAGGGCGAGAGCACGATCTAGCTCCTGCATGGTGAAGGCGACGTTATAATTTTCACGATTAAAAGAGCGGAAAGAAGGCGGCCGTGCCTCCTCTACCTGTTTGCGAGGGAGAAAGGCAGGGTGGTAATGGGCAGAGCTCGAAACCTCCGCAAAGAAACGACCCAATGCGTTTGAAACATCAGCTGGGTCCACGAGGACTGTGTTCTCCACGGTCAGGCCAGGAATCGGGGAGTGGACCTTGATGCCGGACAAACGGCGTAGGCCACCCCAGACAACCGTGGAGGGAGTAAAACGGTTAAAAGAACTTGTAAAAGCAGTCCAGCAAGCTTTCTTGCTGTCGTTTATGATACGACGGCACTGCGCTCTCATACGTTTGTAATTGATGCAATTCTCCAAAGTCGGGTGGCGGCGGAAGGTGCGTAAAGCACGGCGCCGGGCTCGAAGCGCGTCGCGGCAGGCTGCAGTCCACCAAGGGACCTGGACACGACGTGGAGAAGAGGATGTACGGGGTATGGAACGTTCAGCAGCAGTGAGAATAACCTCTGTGAGGTATTCGACCTGACTCTCACAGTTGGGAAAATTCTGATTGTGAAAAACAGCCATGGAAGAATAAAGCCCCCAGTCGGCTTTAGAAATGTTCCAACTGGTGGGACGTGGAGATGGGGAATGATGCAGGAAGTGGATGATACAAGGGAAATGGTCACTCGAGTACGTGTCAGAAAGTGCACACCACTCAAACCGACCGGCAAGCTGAGGAGTGCATATTGTGAGGTCTATATGGGAGTAAGTGTGTGTTGTGTCAGAAAGGAAGGTCGGTGCACCGGTGTTGAGGCAGACAAGATCGAGGTGGTGGAGAAGGTCCACCAAAAGGGAGCCTCTCGGGCAAGGTGCCGGAGAGCCCCATAGGGGGTGGTGGGCATTAAAGTCGCCTACCAACACGAAAGGTGAAGGGAGCTGGTCAACAAGGTTTAGCACATCTGCCCTTGTAAGGGCAGATGCGGATGGCGAATATATATTACAGAGGGAGAAGGTAAATGTGGATAAGGTGATGCGGACGGCAACTGCCTGTAGGTGAGTGTGCAAGGAAATGGGATGGAAATAGACGTCGTCTCGAAGGAGCATCAGAACCCCTCCATGGGCTGGGACACCTTCCACGGGTGGCAGGTCGAACCGCACAGAGGTGTAGTGTGGAAAGTCTGCACGATCACGTGGACGCAACTTAGTTTCCTGGAGGCAGACTAGAAGCGGGCAGTGCAATCGAAGGAGTAATTTTAACTCCTCCCGATTAGAACGAATGCCGCGAATGTTCCATTGAAGGAGCGCCATGATAAAAATGAGAGAAGAAAAGGATAAAAACCAAGTAGCTAGCGGGGTCACCTCGACGGCCGCTGAGGACCGGATTTCGAGGGAGCACTGCTATCGCTGTCCAGGGGCAAAGGGTCGTGGTCCATAGGTTCGACCGACGCGCCTGCCACCTCCCTGAGTTGATCAGGAGGGGCAGTTTCCACCGCCGGTAAAGGTCCGGGCGCCCGGCAAACGGAGCGTCCCGGTGAAACAGAAGACGGCCGAGGCCGGCAACTGTTGGACGGCGCGACAGATGGGTCACGCCTCGGCGGGGAAGGAGAGGAACTCTTTTTCTTGTCAGCTCTTCTGGAAGAGTGACGGCGGGAAGAGGCAGTTGACGGTTGGGAAGCCTGAGAACGCAGAAAATCCTCGCGGACGGGTTCCTTTTTCAAGGTCCGGGCATCTTGTTTAGGTGCCCGCGGTTTACTAGATGTTGACGAAGACTGTACCTTAGAAGCAGCAGGAGGAAGCGGGGACGTGGAACGGGCAATCTTCGGGCTGGCGGATCGCACGACTGTGTCAGCGAAAGTGAAATCACATGTCTGGGTACTGGAATCTTTGGTAGGTCGAGGTGAGGTGAGTACCTTACTGTATGTACCCGCTGGGAGGACAGTGGGCTTTCGACTCGCCAACAACTTACGAGCGGCAGATGTTGATACCTTCTCCGTAACCCGGATTTGCTGGATTACCTTCTCATCCTTGTATACAGGACAGTCGCGAGAGGAAGCCGCATGGTCACCGTTGCAGTTTAGGCAGTGAGGGGACGGAGGTGGGCAATCCCCCTCATGGGCGTCCCTACCACAAGTGACACACTTTGCTGCATTTGGGCAATGTTCACGGGTATGATTGTACCTGTGGCATTGAAAACAGCGCGTTGGGTTAGGCACATAAGGTCGGACAGAGATGACTTCATACCCTGCTTTGACCTTCGACGGGAGATCAACTCTGTCGAACGTCAAAAACACAGTACGAGTCGGTGTCAATTGGGTATCGACCTTTTTCATCACCCTGTGGACGGCTGTCACACCCTGATCGGACATATACGATTGGCTGTCTTCATCAGACAGCCCGTCAAGGGATCTCGTAAAAACTACCCCCCTTGACGAGTTGAGTGTGCGGTGTGCTTCTACCTTAACGGGAAACGTGTGCAACAACGTCGTACGTATAAGTTTTTGGGCTTGGAAGGCACTGTCCACTTCCAGCAACAATGTGCCATTGCGCTGACGTGAACAGGTTTTAACAGGGCCAGCAATTGCGTCTACACCTTTCTGTATAACGAAAGGATTGACAGAATTGAAATCCTTTCCGTCGGTGCGAGAGACAACCAGAAATTTAGGCACATTAGGCAGAGTCTTTTTAGGCTGAGGCGAGTCTAACTTACGTTTGTGGGTCAACGTCACGAAAGAAGATAAGGAAGTCATCGCGGAAGTGTCCCCCGTGATTACCGGCGTCTCCGATGGCGCGCTCCTTCCTAGTGGGGGCCCTCTCCGAGGGCTTACCCGCCTTAGGTGATTGTTCACACCTCAGGTCACACCTCCCGAGAACTGACGGAGGGACCAATCGGCACGTTCGGAAGGTACCAGCTCGGGTAATCACCCCTCCCTGGGCCTGGCCTTTACCAGGGGGTACGTACGTGCCCTACTTGTCTACCCGGGGCGGGGAATTACGCGTTACCCCGTCACCTGCTACGCACGATAATGCGTGGGTCGGCCTTCAGACACGCACAGGGAGGAAAGAAGAAGAGGATAGGAAATGAAGAGAAAGAAGGAAGAAGTGTCTCAAACGCCGAAGCGGAGACTAATGAGGAGAAGAAAGCTAGGAGAGTACAAGGAGAGAAAGACAGAAAACAAAGGGTAAGAAAGGAAGGAACGAAGGAAGAAAAACCACAACAAGAACCACAGTAGCTCACGAAATATGCCCGTCTCCGGGCGAAGGCATAAACCGGGAGGGACAGTGAAGCAGCCTGGGGCAGAAGAAAGGCTGCTCCGGCTCGGGGCCCCGTGCGCGCCACACACGTACCCACAAAAGAACTGTGGGCCCCCTGGGGGGTTGGGTGGAAGGGTGAGGCCTGAACATGGGTAACATAGTAAGTAAGCTAGCAGGTGTTGCCTGTGGAACCGCAGTGGGAGGAACCCAGCTTCAACTAGGATGCTTGTCACAGGGCTCGTGCGGAAAGCCGCCCTAGCCAAACAGACATCACAATGTAGGACTGGGTCCAAGGTCTGCAATGCCGAAGGCACAGCTGAATCATACACTATGCACCCGTAGTCAAGGCGCGTCTGGATGAGGGCCTGCAGGAGCGTAGGGCATGCAGCTCCCCAAACAGTGAGGCTCAGACAACACAGGATGTTTAGGTGCCGTCAGCACTTTTGTTTAAGATGCCAGAGATGCAGTACCCAAGTACGACGGTCATCAAATAACATTCCTGAAAATGTGTGCGTCTCTTTGACACATAGCAGCTCACCCACCAACTAAAGTTTGGGTTCCGGGTGTACTGCCCGATATCGACAGAAATGCATCATCCGGGTTTTCAATGCAGAGAACTGAAAACCATGGGCAAACGCCCACAACTGTGCCTTTTGAATGGCTAAATGCAACTGTCTTTCAGCAATGTCGATGCTGGTAGAACTAAAATACATGCAGAAGTCATCGGCATACAAGGATGTGGATACTGATGACCCCACAGTTGCTGCAAGACCAATAATGGGGACTAAAAATAGAGGGACACTAAGAACGGAACCCTGTGGGACACCGTTTTCTTGATATGAGGTGAGCTCAGACAAGTACCAACATGAAAAGAACGCAGCGTGAGGAAGTTCTGTTCGAATACAGGAAGCCCCAGTTGTACAGCGTAGACAGTCTATGGTGGTGCCAGATGGTGTCGTACGCCTTCCGCAGGTCAAAGAAGACAGCACCAGATGTTCGTGGCGAGTAAAGACTGTACAGATGGCTGCCTCCAGCGACACGAGATTATCGATAGTGGAGTGGCCTTGACATAACCCACCTTGTTGTGGCGCCAAGAGTGCCTAGTCCTCAAGGATCCACATGAGCCTCTTACTCACCATACATTCAAGAAGCTTGCATGGAATGTTGGTGAGGCTGATCAGGTGGTAACTATCAGCCACCTGCGGATCTGCCCCAGGCTTAATCACCGGGATGATGATGCTATCCCGCCAGTAGGACAGAGAAACACCCTCAAGCAAGAGACGATTGAACAGGGCAAGAAGTTAGCACTTGAAGTCTGCTGACAGTTGTCAGAGAAACTGACTGTGAATGCTATAGAGGTCCAGGGGAAGTATCTGGGCATGCAGCAAGTGCACTTTCAAACTCCCACTCAGTAAAAGGGAAGTTTTACAGTTCCCGCCATCGCGTTTGAAAAGAAATCTGATTTCTCTCTGTTCACTCTTTAAGGACGCGAAAGTCTGCACGATAAACTGCAGTCGCGGAGCTGCGAGAATAATGATCTGCTAGGTGCTCAGCTATGGCAGCAGGGTCGGTACAGATTGTACCCCGAATGTTGAGATGGGACGCCTGCTGGTGGGCACTACCAAAAAAGGCGTCGAACTTGCGACCACACCTATGAAGGAGAGGCATGGGAACCGATGAAGGCAATGTACCTCTCCCAGATGTCCCTCCTGCTTTGCTGTATTAGTTGCTGAGCCCGGGCCCGGAGACGCTTAAAAGCAATAAGATTGTCTACAGAAGGGTGGCATCGGTGGCGCTGTAGTGCTCGCAGGATGTTTTCGGATGGCCTCAGCGATCTCCGGTGTCCACCAGGGCACTGACTTATGGTGGAGTGATCCGAGTGAAGTGGGAACAGATTTCTCAGCAGCAGAAACGATGGCTTCTGTGACCTGCTTAACAGCGGCATCAACATCAGCTGGAAGGGGAGAGATAATCGCAGCAGCTGTGGAACCTAATCACCTTGCAGATAACTGAGTCTTCGGCTGTGGTCCCCCATAATTGGAAAACCATCAACTGCATGACGTTCGTCCTTGTACATGTGGAAATAGAGTAGGCAGCCGCGATAAGGCATCAGCATTTGCGTGCTGGGCTGTGGGGCGGTAATGGATCTCATAGTGAAATCGAGACAAATATAAAGGCCAACGTTGCAACCTGTGTGCAGCTTTATCCAGAAGCGATGTCAAAGCATGAAACAGGGAGACAAGAGGCTTATGGTCGGTAATGAGATGAAACTTGGAATCATACAAGAAAACGTGAAATGTTTTTTAAGGCATAAACTATGGCAAGTGCCTCTTTCTCAATCTGAGAATAACACCTTTGAGCATCGTTGAGCGTCTTTGAAGCGTAAGCAATAGGCCGCTCTGATCCATCATCATATTGGTTGTGCCAGGACGGCCCCAAGACCATATTGGGACGCGTCTGTGGCCACCATCAGTTGCCGCCCCGGGCAAAACGTGTAGACACGGCGCCAACTGAAGTTGATCTTTGAGGCAGACAAAGGAATGTTCACATTCATCAGTCCAGTGGAAAGGAATGTTCTTACGGACCAGCTGATTCAATGGATGGGCCACGTCAGCCGCAGAAGGAATGAAATTATGATAGTAGACAATTTTGCGAAGAAATACCTGAACGTCTTTACCATTGGACGGCAGTGGGACGGCTTCGATAGCATCAACATGCTGACTTAAGGGGCAGATTCCTACACAGAACAGTTGAAACCCAAGATACACAACATCAGACTGAAAAAATTGGGATTTAGCAAGATTACACTTCAGCCGCACAGACAGGAGAACTTGAAAAAGCACATGAAGATTGGCAAGGTGTTCATCCATAGAAGCCCCTGTAACTACTTCATCATCTTGATAGTTGATGCAACCAGGCACGGAAGCCATCAGTTGTTCTAAAAAACGCTGAAAGATAGCTGGTGTGCTGGCAACGCCAAACGGTAACTGTTGGTGTTGGTACAGGCCAAACGGAGTGTTTAAGATGAGAAATATCCTGGAATCTGTGTCCAAAGGCAGTTGGTGATAGGCCTCTGATAAATCAATTTTGGAGAAGAATTGACCGCCCGCGAGTTTGGCAAACAACTCGACAGGACAAGGAAGCGGGTAAGTATCAATGAGACATTGGGCATTGGCGGTCTTTTTGAAATCACCACACAACTGCAATTTGCCGTTAGGTTTGCAAACCACAACGAGGGGGGATGCCCATCCACTAGAAGTAACTGGTAGGAGAGCCTCCAAAGACACCAACCTATCTAATTCAGCCTTGACTGGAACACATAATGCAACTGGAAGGGGGCGGGCACAGAAAAATTTCGGGTGGGCCGCCGGTTTGAGCGTTATATGTGCTTCAAAGTCAACAGCGCGGCCCAGGCCGGGAGAGAAAATCGAGCAAAATTCAGTACACAATGCATCTAACCGAGTGTAAGGAATATCATCAGATACCAGTTGTACATTGTCTGTAATGGAGAATCCAAAAAGTCGAAAAGCATCATACCCAAACAAGTTTTCCATTCCTGCATGATCAACAATAATAAAAGTGAGAAAACGAACGCTCGACTTGTAAGAAGTGGACGCCTCAAATTGGCCGATAATCGGAATTTTCTGTTTGTTGTATGTCCGCAAATTGCATGTGACTGGAGACAACAGCGGAGAACCCAATTCCAAGTATGTGTGGGAATTTATGAGAGTCACAGCAGAACCTGTGTCTACCTGCATGCAAATATTTTTGTCAAGTACCTGAACATCTATATATAACTTACTAGTATCGGAAAGTACACAATTGACGGTCATAACAGAATCGTCATCTTCAACAACAGCAGGAGTCTTGTTAGACCAGCAGACGGAAGCAATGTGATCTTTCTTATGACAGGTGTGACACGTGGCCCAGGACAATCTACCCTCTTGTGTTTGATAAAGCAACATGGACAGGATGGTAACGCTGAACGTACCCGATTTTGCTGCCACGGCTGCTGCATCTGCCGCTGCTGTTTTTTTTTAGCGCGTGGTTGTATTGTGCCTCGTTGTTGACGAGTGTGTACTGTGGCAACTTCCACATCATCATACACAACAGACACGTCGTCCGGCGCGGCATCATACTGCACAGCGCTGATATCCATGTATTCTTCAATTTGGGCACTGGCGGCATGAGAAATTTCATACGACTGGACAATACTCAATACTTCAGATAAAGAGGGATTTGGGAGCTGGAGAGCCTGTTGTCTGACTTCCTTATCCAGAGCCAACGTAAGAATAGAATCTCTAACCATGGAATCGGCATAAGACACACGATGTACGCCCGTAACAAATTGACACTTTCTACTAAGGCCTTGTAATTCCACAGCCCATGCACGGTATGATTGATACAGCTGCTTGCGGCACTTGTAAAGGGCCACCAGGGAAGCAACAACATGGGTGTTTTTGCGATAATATTTGGAGAGCATGTCACACATTTCAGTAAAAGATAATGATGCCGGATCCCATAGGGGGTGAGCTGAGATAATAGTTGACACACTTTTGGAAAAATCCACGAAAAAAGTAGTGATTTGCACAGCTGATCATCGCCAACTCCGAAAGCCACAAAATGTTGCTGCAGCCGCTTTTCATAGTCGTCCCATTCTTCTGCAGCTTCCTCGTATGGAGGGAATGGAGGCAAAGAACATGGCGCAACCCAACTGGACAACGATGTGGACACAACTGACGTAAGCATCTGTGGTAAGTCACATAACAACGCCATGAGGGCAGTCCGTTGCTCGATGAGCATGTGCAATAGCTGGTCTAAGGTTTTCATATTTATCAAGACGACTGCTGACTACAATGCGTGGAATAGTTCATAACTCATTGCCACTAAACGTGTTTCGAATCATGGTTCAATGTCAACTGACATGCTCCACTGAGTCCAGGCGAGCCCTGGTTCACATAGGCAGTGCTGTCTAATTACTGTAGCGCCCCTATATTACTTTGAGCAAATAACGCACGGCGGTAGTTTTAAATTTGCGATGCACTATCATAACAATATTAAAGAAACAGGGACTGAAAACACAATATAGGACAGACAACGCAATACTGGAGAAACTCAGAACACTGACCACAACAACAATGGACAAATTCAACAGGTCAGGCATGTATGAACTCACATTCAAAACATGTCAATCGGTATACATAGGACAAACTTGTAGGAATTTCAAAATCAGATATTCTAAATAAGTGGTGCAGCCAGGATTTGGTTCTGGGGGGGGGGGGGGGGGGGCTCATTTTTTTACAAATAAAGCATTTTGAATTTATTAATCTTTGACTTATTTTTAAACTTTTGTAATTTAACCAATTATACTATGAAAACAATTGCACAAGAAATAAAATGAATATGCTCACATTAATTTGAAAGTGGAAGAGGAGCAATGTGGAGGAAATGGAGTGTATATAATCAGCTCGTAAAATAATTAAGCAACTTCTATGTTACTAGCCAAAGAGAAAGGTCTTTATAGTTTAATTAACATGAGACTATGCGTAAAAATTGTTCATAAGATTCCATTCGTGGCACGTAACTTTAGCATAGCAGTAACAATAGCAGCGGTGGCATTAAAATCGCTCACAGTAACAGCAGCACACGGTCTCAGCAGCAGCATCACATTGGCGACCCATTGCCACGTTCACTTGTGCTTGGCAAATTATAGTTGCAATGTGATTTATTACATGTGTACTAATTCAAATTTCTGGTGCCGACCTGTTTACTAAATTAAAAAATGAAAGTAGTAAAAAATAATAAAATTAAAAATCTTTGGGAGGTGCTGGAGGGGGGGGGGGGGGGAACATTATCCCCACCAGCCGGGACTCTACGCGTATGAATTTGTTAATATGTGCAATAAAATATTTTAGTCAATATGTTTCCTCTCTTACCACTCTATTCATCACTTTCATCGTCATCACTAGTGGAAGAATCATGGTTCATTCCCATAGAGCATAGTCCTCTGTTCCATCCAGAGAATTTGTGATGCCACATTTTTTGAAGGATTTTTTCACTAGTGGTTGCAGAATGGAGTCCCATGCACTTTTCACCCATTCACAAATCTGGGACAAAACCGGTCGTTTGATTTTTCCACTAGGTGTGTACTTGTGGTTTTCATCAGCCATCCATTGCGTATGTCGCTGTTTAAATGCAGCTTTGAATGGCCGATTTATACACACATCTAGTGGTTGTAGGATGGACGTTAGGCCTCCAGGGATAATGACTTAAGTCAGTTTTCCCTTTTTGTAATTTGTCTCATATTTCCTTAGTTGTATGTCCACGGAAGCTGTCCAGGACCAACATGTTGCATGAATTCAGTAACACACCAGGACGACGTTACCAAACATGTGTCACCCAGTCAATTATAAGTTCATTGTCCATCCACCCTTTCAGATTCGCTTTCACTAATATGCCTTTTACTGATATTTTCGGTAAAGTTTTTCTTTTAAATATCACTTAAGGTGGTAGCTTTCATCCATTGCCAGTTACACACAACATCACTGTACATCTTTGTTTCTCACTGCTACCAGTTTGAATCATGATGCTGGATTCTCCTTTCCTGTTCACTGTGTTGTCGAGTGGCATCTTAAAATAGACTGGCGGTCCGATCCACATTACCAATTTGCAATAATATATAGGACTGTTTACAGCACATATTTTTCACATAAAAATGAAAATTCACTATTTTTTCCTTCTAATCGCATGGAAGCCGCCAAGCGATAGTAGTTTTCCTCCGGAATCCTAAACCATTTCGGTTGAAAAATCTTGATATCCAGTCCCGGCTAGCCTTGAAACTGGTAATACCTAGTTCTTTGGCTAAAGACAGTGCTTTAAGTTGGCACATTTCACTCGTCACCACATATCGGTATTGTAGCTTCTCATCTACATAATCACAAAGCCTTTTCTTGCTTCTAAGTTCTTCTCTTGTTCCTGTAGACCTACTGGAACATGATCTGGGTTGATGTTGGTGTTTAGTAAATCATCCAAATATTCTGCCCACCTGCACAATAGCTGGCCTCGGTGGCCGAGGGGACTGAGGCGCTCCAGTCATGGTCTGCACGGCCACTACGGTCGGGGGTTCGAATCCCCCCCTCGGACATGGATATTTGTGCTGTCCTTAGTCTTAGTTAGTTCATAAGTAGTTTGTAAGTTTAGGGACTGATGACCCCGTAGTTAAGTCCCATATGCTTTACAAACATTTGAACATTTTGAACCTGCACAATATTTTGTGTTCATCTCTGATTACATCACAGTTTCTATTTTTACATGCATTTTGTTTAGGTTGAAAGTTTTTTCTCATTTTTCCATCAACATGATAGAACTTTCTCATTTCATTCTTCGAGCTCTTTAAATCTTGAATTGAGCCTTTTTTTTTTTTTTTTTTTCCTTGCAGATCTCATGGGCATTAGATCTCAATTCTCTATACACCTCCACATTTCTTCTTGTCTCTCACTGTATCATCCTCAGTCTCACTGTAATTTTTCCCCCCTTTTTTGTTCCATTGCCAGTCTGCATTCATTATCAAACCAGTCATTTCTCACATTTCATCTTATCCCATATCTGTTTCTTATGCTGCCTCTTCCACCACTTTCTGGATCCTAGTCCACCTGTCTTGAGTTGTCATTGTTCTCCCAATGGGTGTCAGGGCATATTTAATTTTTGATTGGTATGCTTTTTTTTTTATTACCTCTCAATCATTCAGTTTTTGTGTGTCCCATTTTGTTCTTTTCTTTGTTCCAGTTTTGTGTGTTACAGATAACTTCTCTCTCACTACAGCATTAATAGCATAGTGGTCTGAATCACAGTTCAGACCTTTGCAGCTCCTGACATCGATAGGCATGTTGTGCCTTTACTAACACATGATCAATCTGGTTGACTACTCCACTTATATTTGATTTCCACATTCCAAGATGAGTTCTTTTATGGGAAAACAGGTACTCTTGATTAGATTATTTTTCCTAGCAGCAAACTGACAACATATCTTGTTGCTTTCACTGTGTAATGTGTATCTCCCTGATACTCTTCCACATTCGTTTTTTCCAACCTGTGCATTAAAATCTCCCAAAACTAGCAACAGATCATACTTGACTACATGCACTTTCAAGATCTTCATAAAACCTTTCCTTTGTTCCTTCTTCTGCTTCCTCTGTTGGTCTATAAGCTGTTATATTTCTAAATTTCCCTTTTCATTCTCAGTCTACAAAGTCTTTCATTTATGGATTCAAATTCCAAAACACTTTTACCAACTTCTTTTGTTATTATGAACCCTGTTCCAGCTAGGCCTGTTCTTCTGTCTGGTCTACTATATACAGCAGAGAATGTTGAGACATGTCTATCAGGCCTTGTCCTTGCCGTCTTAATTCTTGTAAGGCAACAATACTGTATTTAAACTTATTTATCTCATCAACTATTGCTTTCATTTTTCCAGGTTTCAATATTGTTTGCATATTCCATGTGACTATTGCCAAATTTTTCGTTCTTTTTCTTGGCTGAGGTTGTTGTGTCCTGTGTGTCTTGTGCATCATGCGAGACTCATGTTGTGGTTCCATAACATAACTTTTTTTTAAATGGTGGGGTTATTGGACCCACACTCAAGCCCCATCTTGGAGGAACAGGATCTTGTTAGGGTTTACTCCCCTTGAAAGGTTGGCTTCCCTACACCTCTATAGCCCCTCCTGCCCTAATTTTCATAAATAGATCTTAATGTATATAAAAGTTGAGGTGTTTGTGTCTATATTTCACTCTGCAGCCAAAACTCCACATCATAAACGAATAGTGTTTGTATGTGGTAGTAGGTATCAGTCTCTCATTGTGCACTAGGATGGTAGAGGGTTGATACCAATAAGGGGGTGGAAGATATGGGAGCTGAAAGTTACAGAATTATATAAAATTCTGTGTGTGGGTCTCAATATTTTGCTCTTTAGCAAAAACTACACAATGGATACAAACTATCCCTCTGTGTTACTGTAGTACAAAGTCTCCCGTTGTACACAATAGCAGTTCTGTGTTGATAGCTATAAGAGGGTGGAAGATACAGTGGTTGAAAGTCGTCAGCTTATATAAAATTCGGACTGAAGACCACCAATTACTTTTGACACTGTAGTAGCAAAGAGGTTATATACAGCGAAACATGATGCACATTTTCAGTTGTTTTTCTGCAACAAGCATATGAATAAAGACAATTAAGTGCATATTGCAGTTTGAAAAGTAAAACTACCAAGAAAGATGCCAAAGCATAAGAAAGAAATTTTGCTTTCTCGATCCATTTCTAAAAGACAGAAAATGGCACTAAAAATTAATCTACAGAGAATAGAAACTTGAAATTTGTTAGATGTCATTTACTTACACTGTAGGCATCAGCAATTTTTTTATATTCCCATCCATAAGCGGGTGGAATAGGACATGAACAGTTTTTTGAAAATATGTTGCCATTAAGGCAATTTTGAATCAAGGAATGCAAAACTTCAAATTTAGATTTTTGATTGGAATTTCAAAAACACGTGTTTCAATATTTTTGGAAATTCAACCGTTAAGTTGGTGAATTAAGGGAACACCTTTTAAGGGTGCTACTACAACTATATTGATGCTAGAAATGTGAAAATTTGGATTTGGAACCATGATTAGAATTTTTATATGTTTCGGGATGTTTTGAATTCTGCCATTAATGATTCAATAGGGGGTGGCAAGTTGTATCAAAATACTTGAATAGTAAAGCATTTTTCATCTATAAAATTTATTTTTAGAAGAAGAAACAATCTAAACACACCATTAAGTCTACACGTGCGAAGCAGTGGGAATTAAGCTATTTGGTAATAAAAACATATGTTGATTTTCAGAGCTGTAAAGAAATAGAAAAAGCCATTGATGATGGCACAAAGTTGCTAAAACGTATTTGGGAACAAGGAAAAAACAGTGTTTTGCATATCATCAGAACTCATACCCAATATTATTTTTTGCAAATACGGAAACCGCAAAGCTGCACATTCAAAATGATAAGACTCAGTGAGCTAAAGGCAACAAAAGAGGTAATGTCAATATTAGTCTGACGGGGTCCACTGCCAAAATGGACATGAGCCATCGGGTACTGCAATTTTCAAGGTCGACGGCTAGTTCCCACAGCAAGAGGACATAAATATTCAGTCACTGTTCTTCTAAGGAGCGAGAAATGTTGTAAATTATGCACTGGAAGATAGCAGCAGTTGGTGTAGAGATGGGCAAACTAGTTCATTTTGGGGAAATAGTTCAATGATGATCATGCCTTTCTTATAACCATTCCTTTCTGCTCATTCATCATTCCTCTTTTATCCAACTATTGTGCAGTAACAGATAATCATAACACAAACTAAGTAGTTTGTTTTAAAAAGCTGAAAAATATTTTACGAGATAAAAGAAATTAAAACATAAAAAAAAACCACACAATATTATTAAAGTCTAAATCTTTCGAAATTAAAATCCCTTTTCTTAATCAGCCGATATCACATATAACTATTTTCTTTAATATGCAAAACACCCAACAAGTAGGTAACAAAAAGAAACTTAAAAACTGAAGCCACCTAGGTGTCATGTATCGGTTAGGGAGGAAAGGCAAAATCTATTTATTTGAACATTATTATACTACATTTAAGGGAGATGATTAAAAGTTACGATGATATCTAAAAATGTACAAATAATAATAAAAAACCCTCACGAATTGTCTTCTGCCATTGATAACAGTTATTAAGAAGTAAGCAGATTTGCCTTTACGATGCCTGTAAAATGTATGTGTTACACAGAATGAAATTTTTATATGCATTAAGTTCTTGTAAAACGTAAAATACTGGTGATGGATGCTAAACAGAATATGCAAATAACCAGTGGTGTAAAGTTAAAAAAGTGTCTGAAACACAATGAGAATGGGCGTGTGCAGTGAACAAAACTGACGATGGCTTGATATCGAGCACTGCGTTGTAACTGAAAGGGAATAGGCTGCATGGCCTGCCTCGAACTGGAATGGCCATGTTGCAGTTCCTGGAAATTGCTGCAACCATTCCGGACTGGGACTGCCAGTTCTGGCAGTGAGCAGTTTCAGCTGTAGCAGTCTCTAAAAGTTAAGTTCCAATACGTGTTTGTGTACTGCAGTTGATTATTAACATTAGTAGATTTCAAAAGGGGTTTAGGAAACTAGAAGCTGATTATTTATTAAATTTATTACTTTTCAACCAGTGTTTTCTTGCTGTTTTTATCATGTGATAACTCTTTCACTCTCACTGCATTTAATTAGTTTATTAGTGACCCTTGAATTTGTTTTTGTTTACAGAACACAGACATCTAGTTTTTCGTAACAAACAAACTCTGCCGTAGGTTCGTGAGTAGTGGACTATAGTGTGTGATTTGTACAAAATATTTTCATAGGGGATGGGGACGAAGGGCGGATGCAGTACCAGTGGGAACTGTAGAGATGTTACCTCCTGGAATTGCAGGAAATGTAGCAGGAATAAGCTGATAGATGAGCAGCAGTGTAAAATCTGCACTCTTCATGTGCGGTGAGAAATGGTGATGAGGATCTAGACAGGCTGAGGAGGGCTGGGGAATGGGAACTGGCAGTTGGCAAAAAGCTAGCTAGGAGGAGATATTCAAATAGTTTCACTTCACATGTAGCAAATAGATCTGAGCAACTGTCAGAGTTAAGTGTAGATGAACCTCCTGTAAATGTAGGTGTAGGAAGTATGCTGCAAACCTTAGCTATTACAAAGCCAAAATCAGATAAAGAGGTCTATTAGAAAGAAGAAAGTTCTGCTGTTAGGCAGTTCTCATGAGAGAGGTGTAAGCCAAAAGTTGCAGGAAGTACTTGGAAGTAAGTACCAGGTCAGCAACATAGTGAAGTCTCCTGGAGGATTAGCTACGGTTCCTTTAAAGGTAGGGGACCTATATAGGAATTTCTCAAAAGAGGATCAGGTAGTGATAGTGGGTGGAGCCGGGAATAGTCTTGATAGGGACGGGGAGGCCTCAAACTGGAGGCACGAATGTGCATTTCATGTAGCTGTTACAGTGTCATGATAATCCTCATCTTATTACAACTGTCAGGCAAATTACACGAGGCTTGAGGAGGTGCTAATTACGAAGGGCATGGGTCACAATGAAGTGGTGCCCGTTGAGACTATCCAAAGGTCGGATTTCACTAGGCACGGTCTGCACTTCAATAGGTATGGGAAGGGGAGGTTGGCAAAGCTCATAGGTAACAGTGTGGTAGGGAAAAAGTTCCTGTAGTAGTTGGTGTTAGTACTGCAACTTTTGTTAGATTGAAAACAGCTGATAGGTATTCCTGCTTTTGATACAGTTTAAGAATTTAAGTAATGCGGAAATTACCATATTTCATCAAAATATACAAGGTATCAGAGAAGGTTAATGGACTGCTTATTAAGAGCACTTTTTAAATAATGTGATAATTCAGAGAATTCCTTTGTCAGGATACAGGTTAACTGTGTTCTTCTCTAGTTCCTTGCAGCATTGGGTGTGTCCACATATGTTAAGAATGTATTCCATTTAAATACATCAATGTTTCAAAAAACTGAACAGAAAAGATATTGGAATATTGTGCAAGAGTTGTTAATGTTAGGTGAACTACATTTACTCAGATTTTAAAATGTTTCTGCCCAAGCTAGAATTGGTTCTGGGTTCAGCACAGAAGTTTCATTAGTAATGTGTCATTACTTTTTACAAAACAAATTCATCTGTTTACTTTCAAGGATCCACCTATAGAGCCCTATGCTTTGATTTAAAAATACTAATCGTTTGAAACATTGCTAATTTGCAACAGAAAGTGCTGCTCATGGAAACTAAATATTTCACCACATTTTTCATTGAAACATGGCTGTCTCTCATGGTGCATGTAAAAAAACACCTAAACACCTGTACCACCATGGTTGGTTTGACATTCAAGGGACCAAACTACACTGATCATGGGTCCCTGTTTCCACCCACAAAGCATGAATGGAAATCATCACTATTTAAAATACTAACACAAAGTGTTAAACTGCATTGATACTGAAACTGTCAATTGTTAAAATTAAAAAAACAGAAACTAAAATGAAAGAAGGGGAAGAAAGATTTAAAACAAATTATCAGAAAGTTTTAGCTGTCTCATGACAGCAATAAAAGGATGATCTGGCCACTCTGGAACACATCACAATCTCTTGCCTAAAAGTCGTGGGCAAGAGAAAGTAGAAAAGACAAAGACGAACATTGAACTTAAATAGAACAATAAAAATCACTTGCAGAAATAAAATTTAAAGCACCAAAGGCAGCGTGTCAGGAATATTAAAATTCAGCATCATGGTGGACAGTTCAAGAATGTCCAACAAGATGTGGGCCACTGTCAAATGCAAACCACAACAGCATTGAGAATGGTCCTTACGGTGGAGAAAGTGGCTGTTGTCAGCCAGGTATGGCCAATGTATAGCCGACAAAGGGCCAGATTCCCTGAGACAGAACTGCATTGAGGAACCCCATATGTTTGTATTCTCTTGGATAACATGTAATTTGTTGGCAATCTGAATTCCATATTCCAAACACTTTCTGATGTAATACCAATCAAAGATCAACTACTGGGATGCTAATCTCCACAGTCAGTTTACTGGTAGCCTGTTTCGCAAGCCTATCAATCATTTTGTTCCCTGTAATTCTTACATGTCCTGATGTCCAGGTGAAGGTCACCGTAGCTTGTAAGCCACTCAGGGAGTCACTACTGAGGAGGAAGGGCTCACCAGAGCAGGAGCTGATATGCACAAGAGCGTGATAGAGGGCTACCAGCTCTGCAGTGTAAACACTGCAGCCAATTAGTAAGGAGCACAGTTCCATGCGGTCTGCATGAGCATATGCAAGGCCAACATGACCATAAAACTTCGAGCCATTGGTATAGACTATTTCATAGCCCTGGTACTAGTCAAGAATAGATAGAAATTTAGTGCACCAAATCTTTTGGGAATTGTGACAATTCTAAATGATGTTTCAGTTATGGCATACACCAGGGAGGTGTATGCAAGTGAGCTCCAAATACAGTTTGTAAAGGCCAAGATTTGAGATCAGAAAGAAGGGTATAAATGTGAATAGCGATTGTTTCTCCTAACCTGGGCTGCCTTTGCAGGAGTTGGAAGGTTGTGTCTGGGAAAAGGAGATTATATTTGGATGATTCCGTGAACTACGAACATGTAATTTGCATGTAGTTGGTAGCACAGGACCCACAATGGACAGACCCCAGCCTTGACAAGTAAGCTATTCACTGTACTTGCCCGGAAAGCTCCTAATGCTATTCAAATCCTATAGTGGAATATTGGGTCTAGAATCTGCAACGCCGAGTGTGCTGCAGAACTATATGCCAGGCTCCCATAGTCAAAAAGGGACTTTATTAGTGCTGTATAGAGCCGCAAAGGGTGTAGCAGTCTGCACTCCAGCTGTGTTACTCAGGCAGCGAAGAGCATTTAGGTGTTGCCAGCACCTTTTCTTAAGTTGACATATATGAGGGAGCAAAGACAATTAGGTGTTATAAAACCAGACCAAGAAAGCGTAACTTTCCACTATTCTTAACTAATGGAGCGGCCTCCAGAAACCCCACTCATGCAATTTGAGGATGAGATGTTTTCACATTGAGATGCAAACCTCCCATAAATAAAAATGATGGCAATGAGGTACAGACGTCATACAAAGGCTGTACAGATAAAGGACTTCAGGTAATGCAGATATAGGCGGTGGAGCGGTATTGACAAAAACCCTCTGGGACGGAGCCAGAAGACCCCGAGATTAAAGGAGCCAACACAACCGAAGGCTCACCATGATTTCAAGCAACTTGCAGAGAACATTGGTGAGGCTAATGACGCAGTAGTAATCCACCTCCAGCAGACTCTTACCAAGTTTTGGTACTGGAAAGATGATGCTTTCCGGCCACTGCAACACGAACTCGCCCTTGTTCCAGATTTGGTTAAAGATGCCAAGGACGTGACACTGGGAATCCACTGAGAGGTTTTTAAGCATCTGGTAGTGTTTGTGGACTGGCCCTGAAGCTGTATCAAGGCAATGAGCAAGTGCACTGAGGAATTCACATTCAATGAATGGAACATTGTTCAGTTCAAAGTGGCAAGTAGAAAAAGATTAGCAATATTGTCCCTCCCACTCTTTTATGGCATAAGAGGCTGATTAGTTATTCACAAATACAGAACACTGAGCATATTGCTCAGTAAAGTGTTTGGCAATTACACTTGGGTCTGCACAAACTGCTCCATTCATGTAAATCCTATGTACACCAAAAGAGTTAAGGACATATATATGTGATTTTCGTCCACACTTGGTATGGAGAGGTATGGGATCGAATTGTAGAAACATACCTTTCCCAGCACTCCTGTTTCATCTTTTGCTAATTCAGCAAACAAGGGCACAGAGCCATTTGAACACAATAAAGTGAACCATAGAGGGGGAGGGGGGCTGCTTATAATGCTGGAGAGCCTGCCTGTAGTCTCTCATTGCCTCAGAAATCTCTGTTAACCACCAGGGCACTGTTCTCCGCCAGGGCGATCCTGAAGAACAAGGGACTGCAGACTTCACTACAGAAATAATGGTTGTAGTTAGATTTTGGACCACCATATTGATGTTACCATATGGTGAAGATCCATCAGTGGCAGTAGAGGTGAAGGCATCCCACTCAGCCCTGTTAACAACTCATCTACCCAAACATCGAAGGGAATTATGCTTTGGTACTCCCAGGAAAATCAGGAAGTGGTTACTACCACATAACTCGTCATGAACTCTCCAGTGGATAGATCGTAGAAGGCCAGGACTGCTGACTTACAGTTCAATGACTGGTTATGTGCCACATGCCACATTGAAATGTGTGGGAGCACCAGGATTTAAAAGGCAAATATCAAGCTTCACCATTATATTCTCAATAATTTTACCATAACACGTGTTTGTTTTGCTTTGTCTAAAGACACAAAACTTCTGTATACATAAGGCCCATCACAAAACATAATGACCCTAAGGATTAAGCAGGGACAGAGATAAATTTCCTTTTCCATGTTAGTGTGGTGGATAAAGAGGACACAATCAACAGCCAGCTCAGACAGAAAACACAAAATTTTGATGGAGACAAAAAATGGGCATTGCATCAGAAGGTGGCACACAGTCAACAGTTGAGAACAGTGGCCACAAAGTGGGGCAGGATCACCACTTAGTAAGTGGCCTATGTGCAGACAAGCTATAATGACCTCCTTGTAACGAGAGGACCGGGAGGAAGTCGACCATGCAAAAGGGAGGGGTTTGATCTCATAGAGTTTGTTTCCTTGAAGGGAAGACCAATGTGTATTCCAGAGCAATACCACATGCCTGGAGACAACAACATAGTCAATCAATGGAACAGAATGGACTACTTAATGTGCTGGATGTTGGGTACAAATGAAGGATCCATTTGTATGAGGGCAAATCAACACAGGAAACTGTATCTGTAAGTGTGAAAGGTTGTGGACCCCTTTTAGTCGAACCTCTTACAACTGCCAGGAATATCTTAAGCAGATTCTAACCCCTGAACCTGCAGGGAGGAAACATTTTGGAACCAGGCTTGACTCTGACCATAGCTTATTGCCTATGAACTGAAAGTTAAAAATAAAGGAACTGCAAAAAAGCTAGTACAATAATGAACAGGGCCATGGATAAACTGAAGGCACCTGAGGTTTACAAGAAATTTGGAGGGAGCACGATTGACTGAAACTTGTGAAAATAACACAATACAATACAAACGGGTAGCTTTGGGAGATGAAATAGTGAAGGTAGCAGACAAACAAATATGTAAAAAAGGCAAAACCTTGCAAAATCCTTGGATATCACAGGAGATAGGCTACTGAATTTAATTATTGAAAGGACAAAGCATAAAAATGCAGCAAATAAAACAGACAAAAGTGAATAAAAATAGGAGTGACAGGAAGTGCAAACTGACTAAGAAGGGATGGCTAGATGATAAATTAAGGCCATAGAAGAGTGTACACTGCTGGATACTCAATGCAACACCCTTAAGGCAGCATCCACATTTGGTGAAATTGGCACATAATCACAGTGATAAGAGATGCCAAATTCACATGCGCACATCACGCATTCAAGAATAGCCATCCACAAACACTATATAAAGGGTGTGAACATACTGGAATTGTACTTCTGTGCAGTTGTTAAGCAGCTACTCTCTTTCATGAATGTTGTGGTGTTCAACTGATGAAGCTTTGTTACATATAGAGGGTGCCAGTTATCCTTCAGAGAAACTGGCGATCATGTGCGACATAACCAAGCAACTGTGAAATGTATCTGTAGTCAATGGATTCAAGGGTGTGTGGGAATGATGGGCCAAAGGGACCAATTGCATGACCTCACTGTACCATTACACGTGACACATGAATATTGCATGAATGGTAATGATGGAATGCTCCACCACATCACAAAAAATCAGTCTGTTGCGCAATAATGAGTATCTGTGCCTAGAATGCAATATCATTTACAGCAAAATGGATCACCTACCAATATTTTCAATTGTTTGTTTAGCACTGAATCAAAACCATAATCATATGTAACTTTTCTGCACTGGAAATGTGCAAGGAAGTAGCCACGTGGACAACCAAATAGAATTACAGTTTTTAAGGATGAATTTGAATTCTGCCTGAACCACCACAACTGGCAGACACAAGAGTCAGGAGAGAATCTAGTAAGAGTCTGTTAAAATGTTGCCTTACGCATCACCATATTGATCCTGTACATTGTATTATGGTTTGGATGGTACTGGATTTCACCCCTGCATCCCCACAGTGTAAAATCTCTGAGGTGTTGGAGCCTATTATCTTCAAATAACTTTTAAGCTTGATGATGACCACAGCACAACAGGATAATATACAACCACACATGGCACAATCTTGAAGACGTCTTCGTTGCACCATGGATTGCATTGCTGCTTTAATCTCCCTGTTACAATGATCTCTCGCCTATAGAAAATGTTTGGTTGACAACAGTGGAATGACTGGCCCAGGATACCCTCCCACTGCTACACCAGATCATTTGTGGAAGCATCATGGACTGTTTTACCTCAACAATGGAAGAACCTCTCTGATTCAATACCAAAGTATGCAACAATGGTTAAGGTCAAATGTGGTGGCAACGCTCATTACTGATTTTGACCTACATTATGTGGGGGCTGTATTATCAATCTTGTGAATTTTTCCAAGGTTCTAAATACATCTGAAATGTATGTCACTGGAGAAAACTGAAAATTGGAGGCAGACTGGAATTCAAACAAAGAATTCCTGCTTACTAGGCAGTTGTGCTGTCCACTCTGTCACCCGACCAAAATGATCACCAGACCAGCACAGACATCAGATCCCAACATTCAACTATTCACACGCAACTGATGTAGTATTCCTGCCCATTATCCTCACAGTATTTCACCAAGTCTCATAAGATTTCTAGCACTGTAGAGATCATTTAGAAAATACTATCAGAGATCACAAGCACACCATGCATGAACTCTAATGGCAATCAGCAAAAATCCAAGAATAACAACAATACTGAGCAAAGGCTCCATGACAGTTGTGTGTGGATAAGTTTAAAATTAAGGACTGACTGAATATTCAGTTTCAGCCAAAATCAGACGGATGTTCAGCTTGGCTGAAACTAGTTTTTGTGAACTTATAAGTGAAGACGGGTCGCATTCAGGATGGATTCATTGCGTGTAACAATTGTATTCTGTTGTTAATCACAATGTAACACAATTGTACCTTATAGTGCCATTCTTATACTGTGTTTGCAGCAATTTAACTTATTCAGTATTGTACTTAATGGAAAGGGCTATCATACTGTTATGCCGAAAAATTTTATTAATGTGTTTCCTCGAAAGTGGTGGGCTTTTTTAATAATGCAAATAGGTTTAGAAAACAATGATCATGTGGTACACAGCTTTTCATATTGAATTTGCATAAATTTACACTGGAAACAATCATACTGTTAGTCAGGACTGTGATGTTATTTTTTGAAATACTCGATACAGCACTGATTGAGTGGATTTAATAACAGGAACGAAGCATAGTAGTCACCACTGCTATATAACAACAATTTTCCTTCACTAAAATCTAATTACTGTGATAAACAAATGAAAAATAATAATTTTAACAAAGAGATACAAACACCCAAGGAAACTTGGCTGAGCACAAGTGGAGGCTGTCGGCACCAGGACCATACCTGAAGGTCATGCAGTAACCAAGCTCGATAATTTTGCCTACACATCAAAGTTAAAGTGTAAACATAATTTTTGTATTACCACATTGTCAGCAACAAATGTATCATAATTAGAATACTGGACTTTATTTTTAAGGAGAATACCTACTTGCAACAACTTAATATATGTTCAGCTTTTCTGCTTTGCACTTTCTTTACAAATACAAAGCGCTATGAGAACTGTGATAGAAAATGACATAGCTTCACTAGTAACAGGTACTAGTTTCATATCAGCACACACTCTGCTGCAGAGTGAAAAGTTTCATACTGGAAACATCCCTTAGGCTGTGGCTAAGCCCTGTCTTCAACATATCCTTTATCGTTTCTTCCAGGAGTGTTAGTCTTGCATGTTTTGCTGGAGAGCTTCTGTGAAGTTTGGAAAGTGGGAAGCGACGTACTGGCAGAAGTAAAGTTTTGAGGCGGCATCGTGAGTCATGTCGGGATAGCTCAGTCGGTAGAGCGCTTGCCCGCGAAAGGCAAAGATCCCAGGTTTGAGTCCCGGTTCCGGCACACAATTTTGATCTGCCAGGAAGTTTCAGGTACTAGGTATTCATAAGCATTGGTTCACAAATCCTACTTAAGGAGTGGTTGGCTTAATATTCACAAATGCTGGATGGAAAGTTTAGGTCAGTAAAGACATATGCCTCCTATGTCATGTTCTACAGACTCCTGGTTACACTTCCACATACTCAAAAAGGCTTAGTACAGGGAAGGGATTTAGCAAAATATGGGAAATCTAGTGCTTTGCAGTAAACCGTCAGATGGGGTAATTTTGGAGTTCTGAGATTATTTTTCGAAGTGTATGGGGTGATTTTGGACACAAATTGACTTTTTTTATTCTACTTTGTCTCTGTTTGATTTCAGTGATGTTTAATATATTTTAAGGACGTCCCGTCGACAGCATGATCATTACAGATGGATTTTTGGGAAATGAAATCGGCCGTGCCCTTCAAAAGGAACCATCCCCAAAACTTGCCTCAACTGATTTTGAGAAATCATGCAAAACCTGAAGCTGGATGGCAGGAGGTGGATTTGAACCACCATCCTCACAATGAGAGTCCAGTGTGTTACTACTGCAACAACTTGCTCAGTGTCCTGTAGCAAAGTCGATCAAAACAATGTAAAATAGATCGTTTTCAATGTATAAAAAAGAGACATTGAGTTTAGTAGTCTAGACAAAAGATTGGGTGCCCTATGTTATTGACTAGTGCTACAGCAGTGGAAAGTTGAAGTAGCTGTAGTCTCACAGGAACTTTAAACCCTGAATAAAATGGTTAGCAGCTAAAAATTTTCTGTAGATGTACCTAAAGATAATGGAAAATGACAAGTGATAAGTGACAATGGTGTCATATCATATGGTTGGCGTACTACATATGAACCCTTTGAAACTACAAGAGAGAAGAGCAGAGAGGAAAATTGGAAATAAAGCTCTTTGTACAGGTCAAAGTAACATACAAGTGTACAATGGACAATATTGTGCATTTGGAAGAATATTTTGAGGAAGTTGCCATACAGTTACCATTAAGTTTGAGGTGGTTCACTCTTGTCATACATGATGTGTACGTAGTCTAGCATAATAAAACCACCATAAAATAGTTTGTCTTCTTCTTCCATGTTTGACTCAAATAGTTATACTTCTCAAACTACTTGAATGAGCATTCTCGTCCATTTACACTTGAGAAGCATATTTATTCGTATTTAACTCAAAATGTTCAAATGTTTGTTAAGCTTATGGGACTTAACTACGGGGTCATCAGTCCCTAAACTTACATACTACTTACAAACTAGGACGGCACAAATATCCATGCCCGAGGGGGGATTCGAACCCCCGACCGTAGTGGCTGTGCTGACCATGACTGGAGCGCCTCAGTCACCTCGGCCGGCCGTATTTAACTTTAAATAACTGAGCAATAAGGTTTTCACAGTCACAGTTCTAGCTCACTCTTCAGCGACCTTTTACATAAATCTATTGAAAGTACAATGAGTTACTCTTGGAATAAACAGAATGGGTTAAACTGTACGACACTTCTCGCTGGGCTGCAGTGGTTATGTTGGCAACAATGGTAATTACAGCAAATCAGATGACCAATAAATGTTTTTTTCGTGACAACTTCAATTAAAACGAATTTTTTTTTTTTTTTTTTTTTTTTTCTGAACGGTCAAGGGTACATATAAGAACCTGTCAACCATAGAGCAGGTACAATATTACATTTACTCTGTAGCTCATCAAAAACATTAACGCAATTCTACACTTAATTGTTTATCTGTTGCCAACATAAGCACTGGAGACCAGCGAGAAGCATCATAAAATTTTACCAACAGAATGTCATTTGTTTAATAATGGTTATACATGTTCCATAATCATATGCAAAGTTTCTGGTATTCCATGCTGCTGAAGACAAATTAAATAGACACTCTGACCACTTTGCTGCACTTCATACCACCAAAAACTACAACACACAGACATTCTGGTGGCAGTAACAATTCAAGTGTGCTCAGAAATTGTCCAAAAAATGATAGAATAGATGATGTTGGATTATCTCAAGGGGAATTAGGCATATGTAGCGGTTTGTTCGACTACAACTTACTATACAGAATGATCTAAACAAAACCGAACTTCCTCAAAATATTCTTCCAAATAAATCAAATAGGCTAATTAAAAATGATGACAAATTCTAGGCATTTTCCAAAATTAATATTTGCGGTACAGCAAAAATTAGCCTTACTGTGTGGCTGTGAAAGTTACTACACCAAGTCATAATGTGGTGCTGAAACTAATGACACTGATATGGGTAAATAAAATAACCAAAATAATAGGCCTACATGTGCATCAGTTTTTGAAAAATCATGGTACACATATGGCAGCTTCTGTGAGGATGTATCTAGACCTATTATAAACATCAGCCGATGTTTGGAGAAAGAGTACAAAAATCCACTAAACCCAGCAAATTAGTTATACAGATGTTTGTGAGCTAATAATCGTTCACAATTATCAGGATCATGGATAATTTGCAGTTTTTAAGGATGAACAGCTTCTTAATTTTCTTAATGAATGTGGTTTAATTGGAAAGTTGTTCAGATCCATGTACCTTCTATAGCAAAAACCTGGCAGCCCTGTGGCGATGACAATTGGCTATGGGCTCTACTGCTGCCAAAGGAGTTTAGTTAATAGTTCGGTGAATGTCTTCAGGTTAATAGAGATGGTGTTACTTCCTGAAAAAAATGTTCAAATGTTTGTTTAGTCTATGGGACTTAACTACAGGGTCATCAGTCCCTAAACTTACATACTACTTACAAACTAGGACGGCACAAATATCCATGCCCGAGGGGGGATTCGAACCCCCGACCGTTATGGCCTTACTTCCTGAATATTGGGAATAAGTCAGTCTGTATAGCCTACATGATGAATCAACCAGAATAATTAGCAGGCAAGTCACTTACTTTTACACATATGGAAATCTGTCACGAAACATTTGGAAATCAATGAATGTAGATCTACATCATCTATGATGGTGCAAAAATGAGTTTACCATATGTTGTTAATGTTGTATCAATACGTTAACACTTGCCACATTTGTGCATCTTGTATTGCTGATATCATAACTTAACAGAAGAAATCTGTATCACACAAAAACGCTGTAATAGTTACAATGGGCATGAAAAGGAGGTTTTCCAATTAAGTTTTACGGGGAGGCCAAATATGTGGAAAAATAAATGACAAGTGTGTTATTCCTCCTTAAATCACTGCGTGGCTGTGGCAGCGCTAATAGTAGTAGCCTACTGGCTACTTTGCTTCTCAGTAACTATGTTTCATGAACTTAATGCCACAGATCCCACACATTACCTACGAGTTGCTATTACAGAAAAAACCTTAAACAATAAGCAATAACTCGCAAAAAGAAACAAAATGCGATATCGAGGTACGTCTCATTTTCTAAATAGAGACGGTATCTTACAGATATATTGTATATAGCAACAATAGTCATGAAAAAGTGATAGACATGCGCAATTTTACTATAGAAAATACTACAATAATGACTGTTAGCTATTTACACTTGTGTTGCATCAATTATCGCATGTAAATTTCTAAACAGGTAAAGATACTAAGTTGAGTTTCATTTACAAATACCTTTATAAAACAAAATGAAACGAACAGACAAGAATCTCACTACTGAATAAAGTATCAGTCTTTATTTATGCCTACAGTTATTATTGGAAAAAAAATGTATTCAGGCGTGTAGTAATACCTGCAACACAATCATTTTCACCCAAAAACTATAGCAGTACTGATACATTTCCACGCATTTCGCAAAGAAAAACAAACTGCATTATTTTCTTTTTTACTGAATATGATTCACGTAAGAATTTAATATTCGCTCAACGGCATGGTAAAGTTGATAAGTATCATATTCTCTGTTTCTGCACGGCCTTCCACTAAAACATTCAAGAGTTCAGACTTCAGACATATTTTTGTTTTAAATTTTCAAAGACAGTGACATTGTTTATACTTTATAGTCAACTAAGACCAGAGAGGTTAATCGGCAAACAACACTTCAACAAGGAGGTTACCTGACCTGAAGGCGTGTAAACACGCAACGAACTGTCTGCCCAAAATATCTGTATAAAAGTTTGCGCATATAAATCGTACGTGAGGTCGGGAATTCAGATCGCTGCAAACTCTCCCGCTCACCATTAGTCGTTTAAGAAAAACACTTCAGCAGTACAGACTACAGTCACAATGGCAAGTGGATATGCTCTTTTAAAAGTATATTTATTTTTCTCAGAGATAGAGGAAATTCAATTATGGTCACTGTTTGCAGTGTGTCTTGCAAAAAGAATGCAAATAAAATGCCAGAAATGATAAATCCGGACAAAATAGTCTAAGCAGTGGCTATAAAAATACCAAAGACTTGCTGTGTTAATTTCGAATCCTCCTACAGCAGATCGGAGAGCTTTTGAAGCTTTCGAAAATTCTTTACGATGTACTGTTCAGAACGAATTTTATTCAATTACTATTTTAATAACAGATTCCATGTTAGCAGCAGGATCAAATAATCGTATTTTCTCTTTCAGAGAATTGTATGCAGCTGCTTGATTTAACATGCGTCTAGCCCCCAGATTATACCGCCGGAAACGTCCAGAGATAAAAATGAGAATTTCCTGGCGATGCCGATAGATGTCACTCCGGACCTGTCACGTGATCTGCAGCTGACAGCTGTTAAGTGTTAAATGAAAACAAATGGAGGATCGGCGATTCGGCGGAATTGCATAGCTCGCCTGTAAAATAATCTCATTTTCTTCAGTTTCACTATAGTTGTTATTCTGCTTACAACAATGTAGTCGCAGGTTGTGTACGTGGAATAAAGTATTACACTGTATTTTACACGCTTGTCTCAGTTCGAACACATTATTTGAGGAGCCGGTGCAGCCTAACGCGGGATGTTAGGTGTCATTTTTCTTTTTTCACCCATCTGATTTGCGACAAAGAAATTATTTATGTTTCTTTTTAGCCCAAGCAAGAAGTAAGAGAAATGCTGGTAAACTCTAAGACATTTATTACGGCAAATTGAAAGACGTGGAAATTGAATTTCTAGAAATCAAACCATCGTCAAGTCACGTGAAATTTGTAGACTTACACTTTATACCTTATTACTGCAGACAAAACAATTCTCTTACACGTGATAATGTACTCACAAAGTGAAGTGAAATGTTATGAGTGTGCCATTTCCTAAACGTGAATACGTTGAGTATTTTACTATAATTCTTGATTTGTCATTTGTGTGTTTGGCAACATTTGAGATGTGTTTGAATATCTCCAGTTTACCAGTGTTTTCAGAAACGAGGAGAGAAACTTTAACTTTCAAGTAGTAACATAGCAGTATCTAGGATCCACATTTGTAATAGTGTTATATCACACTGTTCTCACATTGTGGAATACAACACCAAATGTCAACCTCACACTGAAGTGGTACTGCCTCTTTCTCACCGATGAGACTGGGGATCCAACACTGCATGTTGTTAGTAGATATCATCAATCTGTCAACAACCTTTGTAATAATATGAGCAGAAAGATGTGAAAATGAGTGTGCAAGACAAGTCGGCAAAGGCCATGGTATGGTGATTCATGAGGTAACAGAAAGCACTATATTAAAACCTTCATGGTGTTTATAGCACATGTAATTATTCCATTTCACTTTTTATTAGCAAATCTATCTTCGCAAAAAGACTTGGCATGTAAAGAAGGCCTCCATCCAAATTTCCAGACAATATCATAAGGTAGACAACAGATAAAGCTAACATTCTAAAGATCAGAATGTTACGAGTTTGAATGTAACAGTCAAACTAGAAAATCTTAAAAGGAAGTGGTCAGACTGAAGTTTGATACTACAGGGCTGAGTGAAGTAAAGTGGTGAGAAGGCAGATTTTTGAGAGGGGAGTAATTTTGTATGTGTAGGCAGGCAAACAGGAAAATTGGGTTTATGGGAAATGAATGAAAGAAGACAGTGACTTTTTATTCTCTGCATTAAGTTTCAGCAAGCACTGATTTGTGAACCAAATGGAAAGCATTTATTATTGGAAACAATAAGAAAACACTTGTAGATACCAGATGGACCACAAGTTCGTAAGTGCTAGATATAAAAACTGTAAAGTTTTTAAGGGTCTGATATTAATTTAAGAATAAAGGGAGACCAGATTACGGGGATGTGCCTCTCTTGAGTTTGCAGCCGGATAACTATGTCCAATGGGCACAATTTTCAGCAATTGAACCTGTTGACAGTGCTGGCTTTTTGTCTGCATTACTCCCCAACTGGCTTCCAGCACTTGGAGCATGCTCATGATCCATCATGGGTTCAATGCTGGGGATATGTCCAAGCCATGGCTCAACCATTGGTGCTCCATCTGCCTCACTGAGTAATTTGTTGTTTTTGCACTACTATCCTCTGTGTTTCCTGATTTTAGAAGTAGCAGGCTCATATGCCTTGCTAAGACTGGAACCAAGTTGTTGTTCACACTTATCTCAATAGATTCATTAATGACATACTGGTAATCCCATTAATTTGGTGTTTGTGCCAAGCTCTTGATATGGTTATTCTTCATGTTTCTCTTTTAAAGAAGAATCTTTATTCACTGTAAACCATTTTATAATATTGGCTTCATTTTTACAATAGATATACACTGTATAAGGCACAATGAATAGTATTGAACATAAGATTAATAGGGTTTACACAGTATACAGTAATAGGCTCACCTGTAGACTGGAATACCACCCATCAGCTTTGACCCATGACATCATCGCTGCACGGTAGTTTTGAGGTGCGTGCATGTTTGTAAAAGACATCAGTGATTATGTGGTGGTTGAGTTAAAGACGATTATTTGTTTACAAAGAAAACATTAATATTTTGTGTTTAAAAAGTGATCTGTAGCATCTCTTTGATTAGGTGTAAGTTAACCGAGAGATTTTTTTTTTTCATATGTGAGTGCCAAAGGTGCGAATTTTTGAGCGAAGGCCTGTGATCGATGGCACATTCTGTTATCTATAATAACTACAGATTATTTGTATCTACAATACAGAAGTATTAAGATATCCCGTATACTGGTTTTCTGACATCTTGATGGCGTCATGGGTCAAGGCAGACGGGTGGTATCCCAGTCTACAGTTATGCCATTGTTCTTATGACTTTAAGAAAGGGGGTGCAGTTGCATCGTAAAATGACTTTTTATCTGTCGTTTTGGGTGAGGTGGGTGTGTGGTATCATGAATTTTGAGGTTTGATACGAGTTTTGTGTTATTTTGAGGCTGTGGTGACCATTTCATATTCCAAATTTGATTTGAGGTGTGATATAGGATGTGTCTGATATCAGTTCCTCGGTTTTTAGTTTTGGGGTAATTTGGTATCCCAAACTATATTTAAGGTGTAATCAAGATCAATTGAAGTGTCCGATACCACTTTCCTATATTTTGTTGCTGTGAGGATCATTTGGTGTCCTGAGTTTGATATGGTTAATTGATGTGTTCTATACCAGTTTTCTCGATTTTGCATTTTGGGCTTCAGTTGGTATCCCTATTTTCATTTGAAGTGTAATAGAGGTCAATTGAGATTTCCGATACCTTTTTCATTTTTTCGGTGCTTTTGTTATGGGTTCTTTTATGGAATGCCTTTTTTTTGCCTCGTATGTTGTCGTTTTTCCGCTTAGAATGTCCGCACCCAAAACCCCCACATTACCGCATTTGTCCCGTTAGGATCATTTTATTGATTTTTAGGTAATTTTTGCATGTTTATATGGGCATTTTTTCAGTCGTGGCAAGATTGTTTTGGTCACAATATTGGATACGAGTATATATGTCATTGCTGCCATGTTGATGACGTCATTGGTCAAAGCTGACAGGTGGTATCCCAGTCTTCAGTTATGCCCAATAATACAATTGAAAGCAACATTTTTCTACAAACTAATATAATCATCTGGTAAACTGAAGTATTCTTTAATATTATAAAAAGGATTATTCATTAACCAGTTGTATACATTGCTTTCAAAAATATTTATACCCATGGTCCAAGCAGAGGCTCTGTAACTTATTAAAGATTCTGATAGCATTCACTTCGTGAGAGCTCTCAGTCATTGTTAATCTTTGCCTAGGTATATCTAACTTAGACTTAACCCTGGTTTTGTAGTCATGAAGCCCCTTGTAACAAGTTCTGACATATTGTTTTTAATAAAGAGTCTTGAAACACAGATATATAAATTCAAACTAGTGAGTATTTTGAGGCTGGTGAAGAGTGGGCGACAGTGCTCCAATCAATCTTTCTTACACATTAAACGCAAAACTTTCTTTTGTATTTTTAATATTTCAACTACTGCTGATTTGTGGGATTGTAGTAGCTTTGTGTGGCATTGGTGTTCAATACATGCCTGTTTGTTGTTGTGGTCTTCAGTCCACGAACTGGTTTGATGCAGCTCTCCACACTACCATGTCCTGTGCAAGTGTCTTCATCTCAGAATAAGTTCGTCAACCTACATCCTTTTGAATAATCTGCTTACTGTATTCTTCCCTTGGTCTCCCTCTTCCTCAGACACTTCCTCTAAAGCTAAGTTGATGTGTCCAACCAATCTATCCCTCTCTTAGTCAGGGTATGGCAGAAACTCCGGTTATCCCCAGCTCTGTTAAGACCTCCTCATTAGTTTCATGATCTACCCATCTAATTTTCATCATTCGTCTGTAGCACCACATTTCAAAAGATTCTATCATTATTTTACATGTTTAATTCCCATACAATGCTACATTCCAGACAAATGCTTTCAGAAAGGACTTCCTACATTTAAACTAATATTGGATGACAACAAATTTCACTTCTTCGGAAATGCTTTTCTTCCCATAGCCATTCTGCATTTTATATCTTCTTTACTTCAGCCATCCAAAGTTATCTTGCTACCCAAATAACAAAATTCATCTACTACTTTTATTGTCTCATTACCTAATCTAATTCCTTCAGCATCGTCTGATTTTCTGACATTACATTCCATTACCTTCGTTTTACTCTTGTTAATGTTCATCTTAGATCTTCCTTTTGAGACACTGTCCATCCCATTCAGTTGCTCTTCCAGATCTTTTGCGGTTTCTGACAGAATTACTCTGTCATCAGCAAACCGCAATATTTTTATTTCTCCTCCCTGCACTTTAATTCCCTCTCCAAATTTCTCCTTAGATCCCTTCACTGACAGCTCAATATACAGATTGAACAACATTGGGGAAAGGCTACAACCCTGTTTATTCCTTTCCCAACCTCTGCTTCCCTTTCTTGCCCTTCGACTCTAATAACCGCCGTCTGGTTTTTGTATAGGTTGAATATAACTCTTCGCTCCCTATATTTTTACCCCTGCTGGCTTCAGAATTTGGAAGAGTGTATTCCAGTCGACATGGTCAAAAGCTTTCTCCAAATCGACAAACGCCAAAAACATAGGTTTCCCTTTCCTTAGCCTATCTTCTAAGATAAGTTGTAATGTGAGTATTGCCTCCCGTGTTCCTACATTTCTCCTAAATCCAAACTGATCTTCCCCAAGGTCGGATTCCAATTTTTTCCATTCGTCTGTAAATAATTCGTGCTAGTATTTTGCAACCATGACAATTAAGTCCAGTATATCCTGTTATCGAGGGATTTCTAGTAGATTTCTTGTCCTACCTATATGATCCTCTGCTGCTTTCACTACCCCATCCCTCAAAGCTACCCATTCTTCTACTGTATTACTTACCACCATTTCAGCCAAACCTTGCCTAATGCCCCATCTCAACCACCTCTTGTTCCTTCAATTTGTGCAGGTTCCATCTCCTAACTTTTCTACCTTTCTTCAGTCTTATGTTTTAATCTGCAGTTCATAACCAATAAGTTATGGTCAGAGTCTATATCTGCCCCTGGTTGTGCCTTAGTTTAAAACCAGGTTCCTCAATCTATTCCTTACCATTAGTCTTCCTGGCATTGTGTAGTGTCTCCTTGTCTCTTCCACTTCTTTCATGATGTTTAAACCAAGTGCTGGTGATCATTAAATTGTGCTCTGCTGAAAATTCTATCAAGCAATCTCCTCTTACATTCTTTTCCCCAGTCCCCATTCACCTAAATTTCCTTCTCTTCCTTTTCCTACTGCCAAGTTACAATCCTCCACCACAATCAAGTTTTCATCTCCCTTAATTTTCTGAATATTTCTTTTATCTCCTCATACATTTCTTCGATGTCCTCGTCATTGGTAGAGCTAGTTGACATATAAACTTTTACTACTGTGGTTGGTGATGGTTTTGTGTCTGTCCTTCCTATAATACATTCACTATGCTGTTCATAGTAATTTACCCGCATTCCTATTTTCTTATTTATTATCAGACCTACTCCTGTGTTACCACCAACTGATTTCTTGTTTGGAAGCCACAGATGTAGAGGACCAATAAAGATGACAAGCTCAGCCCAACAAATCTTTGTGTGCGTTAGTTTAACTAGCTAACCAGTACTTGTCAGAGTATATCTTTAATAATATTTATGTTGTCACTGGCTTTGTGGCAAGGATGGCACATTTCCATATACTATGAATTTTGAGGCTCATTTATGCACTTGTCTATTTACTTAGGCAATATATAGTGGCCGAGTTAATTTTGCATACTTTGTCCTTGTTGGCTGGTGGGGTTAACATGAGAGACAATGCATGCAGAGCAAGTAAATGTCATTGCACAAAGGTAATTGATCACACCAACATGGTGTCCTATATCTCACTGTGTAAACCATCTGAAAGAACCCAGCCAAATCAAGGGAGGTCATTCACTTCTTCACTTGCAATAATTACCTGTTGCCTAATATATTTGTTTCTTTATCCAATTAATTTGTGGAAAAATCTAACAAGAGATACATGAATAATGTATATTTAATAACAGATCGTGTCCACACTTACCTCAGCTCAGTATTGCCGACAGTGATAAAAAAAACGGGGCGGGGGGGGGGGGCGAAAGCACATCATTTGTCACACATATCATGCTCTCCCTTCACACCACTCATCTTACTTCAACCGATTTCACTTTTGTGGTGGCTACACTATTATTACACCTACATTTTTATATTTCTTGCTACAGAGACAATACTCAAAATAATTTTGCATGTTAATAGGAGGTTGTAGTGGCTTATTAGGCCTAACAAAATTATGTGACTTGCTCATTTAGGTGTGTACATTTACTGTATATATTACCAAATTTTGTTGAGTCTTCTTCAAAGGGCTTGGAATTTATACATTCACTGATTAGTACATCTAATCAAATACTTGTGAAATGTAACTGCAAGTACCAATTTCATCAATGAAAGCTGTAAAGGAGGCAAATACATTTAATTGTGACATTAAAATTTGTGTCAGACTGGGACTCAAACCCAGACTTACTACTTATCTCAAGTGGTAGGCATACCTTTCAGCTACTAGAGAACACTTCCCATATCAACCCAAACTTCCACAGACCACACAATGTCTAATGATCTCTTTCTTGCTTGTACACAACTTTGGTGTGATTCCTATAAAGGGGAGAAAAGTTATTTTAACCAATCTAGGTGTGAAACACCAATTTGTTTGTCTGAAGAAAGTATATCATTGGTGACAAGAAATATTTGTGGCCTAGAATGTACATCCATCAGTTACACTGTAACTTTCACAGCCACAATACAACACTTCAAATGTACACATTGTCTTTTTTTATGGTGTAGAGAGTAGTGTAAGTAGTGCAGTCAAGCAGAGAATGTTCAACAGGAAATTTTAGTTTTTCCACCAAGAAGTGATATGTAAAACGAATAGTTTGTTTTCATAGATCTTCTGACTATGCTCTCTAGCCAATCAATAGGGAATGTTTAGAATCATGGATTTTGTTAAGCCATATTAGGACAATATTTTAGTGGTTGTTGGGGTCAGCAATATCTTTGAAATAGTTGCTTGTTTGTAACAGTAACAGACATTTAAAGTGCAACTTACTGGTCACAGTATGTAAGACATTCCATAGTGCCACGTCTGAAGAACAGCTTGCAGCCAGTCATACCCACATTAACTATATAGACAGGTGTACAGTTATATTCCTATTTTCTGTAAAAATGCAGTTATTGAGAATTAAACCTCAAAGGCATATACAGACATTACATGAAGAATCAACTAACGATGCACAAGCAGAGAACCTTATATGATTCTTCATAATCTATTTGAAGCCTTTGAATAAGCATAATAAGCTAACTAATTGACAAAATTACATCTAGTAGTCTAAGAGACCATTCGAATATTGTCCTTTCAGAAATAGTGGTACACTGAAATGTTTATTTTTGTGCATATAAATTCTTCCACATGTTTTTAACTACACACAAATCATCCATAGCGTTGATTCTTAGAATGCACAACACCTACTTGCTTTTAACAGTTGTCGACACACAGAAATGTATAAAAAGCGTCCAAAGGCGAAAGTCTCAATCAGCGGCATGGGTAGCGTCGCGGTGTGTCCATAGCAGTGTTAGGTTGGCAACATAGTACATTTCGAGTAGCCTATGGCATGTATGATAATTCAATTACTGACTGAACAAGGGTACATCAATGAATATTATTTTTACAAATATGTCATAAGGGTTGTGGTTAGGCAGGAACTAAAGAGTAGAGATTAAATTGTTACAAGCGTTTTACCAAATATGAACATTGAAAAAATTATTGTTCTTATCATTTGAGATAGAAACACACATATTTCTATTTACATAACAATAAAGTGTTACATCTGAACAGAAAGACAGTGCATGTGGAGAAACGTAGTTTTGTAGGGTGTAATCTACATTTGAAGGCTGTGATTCATTTCAAAAATAAAATCATTCAAGCATGATGTTAACAGTCATTTTCACACCTAGTAAACATTGTATGCCATTGGTCGTCCCAGCATCCACAGCAACTGTTGCCAACACTGCTGCTCCATGTCACATAAATACATTAGGCCATGGTGCTAATCGAGACTTACCGTGTCCAAATAATAAATGCAAAAGGTTTTTTTCATTTCTTTATTTATGGTCGGTGAAATGTTAGTATAAAGCCTCCTAAGGACGTCCTCTTTCAACATCTAGGAGGGCACTACTTTTTTTTCTGGGGGAAGAGGCTCCCACAGGCTTAGACCACATAGACCTGTGGTACGGAAAAACCCCCAACATTTATTTCATTTGCCTAAGGCATTAAACATCATTTAACAAGGCATAAAGCTGCAACTTCATACACTGACTTATCCTACAACCTTTTGCTTTCTGCTTCAAGGGAAGGCATTTTGGAGCTGTCAACACTGTAGCAAACTGGACCTGTAATAAAATAAAAGTAGTTATAAAAACTTATGAAACTCAAACAGACACAGCCCTAGAATGAGATACTTTGCTGAATTGACGGTAAAATTTTACGACGCTTCTTGCCAGGCTCCAATGCTTATGTTGGCAACAGATGAAGAATGAATTGTGGAATTGGGTTAATATTTTTCTCGAAGTACTGAGTAAATGTTATTGCTACTCATTTCATTCGCAGCAAAATTAATACTGTAGGCCTACCTGTTCTATTGTTGACAGGTTATTGTACGTTGTCATGAAAAAAAAAAAAAAAAAAAAAACCACATTTATTGGTGATCTGAGCTGTCGTCATTACTATTGGTGCCAACATAACCACTGCAGCCCAGTGAGAAGCATCCTACAATTTAACTGAATTGACAAACCTTTTGCCTTGTGCTTCTGCTTCAAAGCAGAACTAGCTCATCGTGATATATAACCACTTCCTCCAACAGGGGAGACAAGTGACAGCTAAACTGCAAAGTCTGTTGCCCAAGCACTGCAAATATCAATTGGCAACACCACAGCAGTCTACCATAGAGCAGGTATAAGTTTTATTTATTTTTTATCTGTACTAAACGGTGATCATTTTAAGTGAAAGTTAGATTAGGTATTGGTGAAACAAGAAGTTTTTTTTCTTTCAGTATGCGTTTCTTTTAGAAACGATCTATTTACAGTTGCCAACATACATACCATACTAAAAACACGGTCAACAGACTCTGCAGTTTTACCCAAGTGACACTATAAAGTAGTAATACAGTCATGAGACAAACTGACATCTCTCTGTTAAAAAGAGGCAAAAATTGTTTTACACTGTTTTAACAAACCTGTTGTATTGCAGTTTTCCTTCAAAACAGATGTTAACTCTTGATGTGAAATAATCACTTCCACCAGCAATAGGACAGACAACTGGTACTATAAAAAAAGAAATACAGTTATGAGAGAAACTGACATATGCAGACACTGTTCAAAAATGGTTACTGTCCTAGAATGAGGCATCAATTCTACCATACTGTTTTTACAAAAAATTTACTTTGTTGATCTGTTTCAAAAAAGTTTGACCTATTTGAATTATACCACTATCCCCATCAACTGTGCACACAGTAGACCCTACAACCAAAACAGTAAAGACTGAGTTAATATGATGAACCTTTACACATTGATACATCCATAATGTATTAATAATACACAATATCTTCTCCAATTTGATTATGCTGAATTCCCAGACAGAATTAAAACAATAATAGAATCCTTTGCAGCATTGATGCAGGTCACACAAGATAATCCAACAAGGAGTCTATAGCAATATAGGTCATCCTACCATTATGAAATTCATATCTAATTGGCCATATATTATATGAAGACAAAATGGATGTTTCATGTTTGTGTGTTCCTTTTTCTTTGTTGGTGAGAAATCGTCAAATGGAAATTTTGCTCCGTAAAAAGACAAATCCATCCAACTTTCTACTTGACAAAAAGACAGCTTTTATGAGATACTTAAATGAGTGTTATAATAACCAACATGGCACCAACAATAAAGCAATTTAACGGCGACTGGTAGAAGTTTTATTTATTATTTTGCCAATAGTCATTTCCTTGAACAATCCCAAATATTGCTGTGAAATGAGTAATTAGAAATGTTTTCAGTGCTTCGTTTGCGACGAGAATTTTTCTAGTTCGTCTGCTCTATATCTGCGGCGAAATGTTCATGATGTTTTATTGGAAGCAAAACTGAAGTGTGTGCTATGCGAAGAACTCAGAGAAGATTCTTCTCAATAACGAAAAAAGTTAGTGTGCAGTCTAAATCTGCATCTGATAAAACAAGTGAAGAAGCTGTGTCTGTGGCAGAAGATATGGCATTAAGAATGTCAATAAATGTAGTAAAAGGTGTGTAAAAGAATTCATCTCGAATTTGGATTAACAAATTCTTTTTCTTTTCCTTACATGGACTGCAAGTTGTGTAAATGTAGCATAATACGTGTCAATATAGTGGTATAAAACCAAAGGAAATTTTATTTGCAGGTTCAAGTGTTGCTGAGGGAGATCACAGCTATGTTGCTTCTTCAGGTAAAATGTTTCCAAACTATCACAGTATTTACAGATCACTGCAATCTTTGAGATTGTTCACGATAATGACTATTGGCAAAAGAATAAATAAAACTTCTACCAGTCGCCGTTAAATTGCTTTATTGTTGGTGCCATGTTGGTTATTATAACACTCATTTAAGTATCTCATAAAACCTATCTTTTTGTCAAGTAGGAACTTGGATGGATTTGCCTTTTTACGGATCAAAATTTCCATTTGAAGATTTCTCACTAACACAGGAAAAGGAACACACAAACATGAAACATCCATTTTGTCTTTATATAACGTATATGGCCAATTAGATATGAATTTGTTAAAGGTAGGATGACCTATATTGCTATAGACTCCTTGTTGGATTATCTTGTGTGACCTGTATCAATGCTGTAAAGTATTCTATTATTGTTTTAATTCTGTCTGGGAATTCAGCATAATCAAATTGGAGAAGATATTGTGTATTATTAATACATTATGGATGTATCAATGTGTAAAGGTTCATCACGTTAACTCAGTCTTTACTGTTTTGGTTGTAGGGTCTACTGTGTGCACGTTTGATGGGGATAGTGGTATAATTCAAATAAGAGGTCAAACTTTTTTGAAACGGAACAACGAAGTAAATTTTTTGTAGAAACAGTATGGTAGAATTGATGCCTCATTCTAGGACAGTAACCATTCTTGAACAGTGTCTGCATATGTCAGTTTCTCTCATAACTGTATTTATTTTTTTATAGTACCAGTTGTCTGCCCTATTGCTGGTGGAAGTGATTATTTCACATCAAGAGTTAACGTCTGTTTTGAAGGAAAACTGCAATACAAAAGGTTTGTTAAAACAGTGTAAAACAATTTTTGCCTCTTTTTAACAAAGAGGTGTCAGTTTGTCTCATGACTGTATTACTTCTTTATGGTGTCACTTGGGTAAAACTGCAGAGTCTGTTGACCGTGTTTTTAGTATGGTACGTATGTTGGCAACTGTAAATAGATCGCTTCTGGGCTGGAGATTCGGGCGCTATGCGCCCTCCCATACTAAACAGAATAAAAAACATCTTGTTTAACCTATACCTAATCTAACTTTCACTTAAAATGATCACCGTTTAGTACAGATAAAAATAAATAAAACTTATACCTGCTCTATGGTAGACTGCTGTGGTGTTGCCAACATTTGCAGAGCTTGGGCAACAGACTTTGCAGTTTAGCTGTCACTTGTGTCCTCTGTCCACGAGGAGCTAGATTTGCTTTGAAGCAGAAGCACAAGGCAAAAGGTTTGTCAATTCGGTTAAATTGTAGGATGCTTCTCACCGGGCTGCAGTGGTTATGTTGGCACCAATGGTAATGACAACTCATATCACCAATAAATGTTTTTTTCATGACAAGATACAAGAACCTGTCAACAATAGGCCTACAGTATTAATTTTGCTGCGAATGAAACGAGTAACAATAACATTTACTCAGTACCTCAAGAAAAATATTAACCCAATTCTACAATTCATTGTTCATCTGTTGCCAACATAAGCATTAGAGCCCGGCAAGAAGCGTCATAAAATTTTACCGTCAATTCAGCAAAGTATCGCATTCTAGGGCTGCGTCTGTTTGAGTTTCATAAGTTTTTATCATAACAACTTTTATTTTATTACAGGTCCAGTTTGCTACAGTGTTGACAGCTCCAAAATGCCTTCCCTTGAAGCAGAAAGCAAAAGGTGGTAGGATAAGTCAGTGTATAAAGTTGCATCTTTATGCCTTAGGCAAATGAAATAAATGTTGGGGGTTTCTCTGCACCACAGGTCTATGTGGTCTAAGCCTGTGGGAGCTTCTTCCCCCCAGGGGGGGGGGGGGGGGGAAATAGTGCCCTCCTAGATGTTGAAAGAGGGCGTCCTTAGGAGGCTTTATACCAACATTTCATCGACCATAAATAAAGAAATAATAAAAAAAAATCTTTTGTATTCATTATTTGGACGCTTACATAACCACCAACCTGTTTTGGACACGGTAAGTCTCGATTAGCAGCATGGCCTAATGTATTTATGTGACATGGAGTGGCAGTGTTGGCAACAGTTGCTGTGGATGCTGAGACAAATGGTGGCATACAATGTTTACAAGGTGTGAAAATGACTGTGTTAACATCACGCTTGAATGATTTTATTTTTTAAATGAATTACAGCCTTCAAATGTAGATAACACCCTACAAAACTACGTTTCTCCACATGCACTGTCTTTCTGTTCAGATGTTACACTTTATTCTTATGTAAGTAGAAATGTGTGTTTCTATCTCAAATGATAAGAACAATAATTTTTTCAATGTTCGTATTTGGTAAAACGCTTGTAACAATTTAATCTCTACTCTTTAGTTCCTGCCTAACCACAACCCTTATGACATATTTGTAAAAATAATATTCATTGATGTAAGCTTGTTCAGTCAGTAATTGTATTATCATACACGCCATAGGCTACTCGAAATGTACTATGTTGCCAACCTAACACTGCTACGGACACACCGCGACGCTACCCATGCCGCTGATCGAGACTTTCGCCTTTGGACGCTTTTAATACATTTGTGTGTGTGTGTCGACAACCCTTAAAAGCAAGTAGGTGTTGTGCATTCTAAGAATTAAGGCTATGGATGATTTGTGTGTAGTTAAAAACATGCGGAAGAATTTATATGCACAAAAATAAACATTTCAGTGTACCACTATTTCTGAAAGGACAATGTTCTCTTATACTACTAGATGTAATTTTGTCAATGAGTTAACTTATTATGCTTATTCAAAGGCTTCAAATAGCTTATGAAGAATTAAGTTAAAGTTCTATGCTTGTGCATCGTTAGTTGATTCTTCATGTAATGTCTGTATATGCCTTTGAGGTTTAATTCTCAATAACTGCATTTTTACAGAAAATAGGAATATAACTGTACAACTGTCTATATAGTTAATGTGGGTATGACTGGCTGCAAGCTGTGCTTCAGATGTGGCACTATGGAATGTCTTACATACTGTGACCAGTAAATTGCACTTTAAATGTCTGTTACTGTTACAAACATTGTGAAGTAAAAATAAGCAACTATTTCAAAGATAATGCTGACCCCAACAACCACTAAAATATTGTCCTAATATGGCTTAACAAAATCCATGATTCTAAACATTCCCTATTGATTGGCTAGGGAGCATAGTCAAAAGATCTATGAAAACAAACTATTCGTTTTACATATCACTTCTTGGTGGGAAAACTAAAATTTCCTATGTTTGACATTCTCTGCTTGGCTGCTGTTTGGTAGAGACCTTACACTACTCTCTACACCATAAAAAAAGACAATGTGTACATTTGAAGTGTTGTATTGTGGCTGTGAAAGTTAGTGTAACTGAGATGGATGTTCATTCTAGGCCACAAATATTTCTCGTCACCAATGATAGACTTTCTTCAGACAAACAAATTGGTGTTTCACACCTAGATTGGTTAAAATAACTTTTCTCCCCTATGTAGGAATCGCACCAAAGTTGTGTACAAGCAAGAAAGATCATTAGACATTGTGTGGCCTGTGGAAGTTTGGGTTGATCTGGGAAGTGTTCTCTAGTAGCTGAAAGGTACGGCTACCACTTGAGATAAGTAGTAAGTCTGGGTTTGAGTCTCAGTCTGACACAAATTTTAATGTTACAATTAAATGTATTTGCCTCCTTTACAGCTTTCATTGGTACTTGCAGTTACATTTCACAAGTATTTGATTAGATGTACTAATCAGTGAATGTATAAATTCCAAGCCCTTTGAAGAAGACTCAACAAAATTTGGTAATATATACAGTAAATGTACACACCTAATTGAGCAAGTCACATAATTTTGTTAGGCCTAATAAGCCACTACAACCTCCTATTAATATGCAAAATTATTCTGAGTATTGTCTCTGTAGCAAGAAATATAAAAACATAGGTGTAATAATAGTGTAGCAACCACAAAAGTGAAATCGGTTGAAGTAAGATGAGTGGTGTGAAGGGAGAGCATGAAATGTGTGACAAATGGTTTGCTTCCGCCCCCCCCCCCCCTTCTTTTTATCACTGTCGGCAATACTGAGCTGAGGTAAGTGTTGGACACGATCTGTTATGAAATATACAATATTCACGTATCTCTTGTTAGATTTTTCCACAAATTAATTGGATGAAGAAAGAAATATATTAGGCAACAGGTAATTATTGCAAGTGAAGAAGTGAATGACCTCCCTTGACTTGGCTGGGTTCTTTCAGTGAAAGATGGTTTACGTAGTGAGATATAGGACACCATGTTGGTGTGATCAATTACCTTTGTGCAATGACATTTACTTGCTCTGCATGCATTGTCTCTTATGTTAACCCCACCAGCCAACAAGGACAAAGTATGCAAAATTAACTCGGCCACTAAATATTGTCTAAGTAAATAGACAAGTGCATAAATGAGCCTCAAGAACTGGGTCAATTCAAAGTATATGAAAATGTGCCATCCTTGCCACATAAGCCAGTGACAACATAAATATTATTAAAGATATACTCTGACAAGTGCTGGTTAGCTAGTTACACTAACGCGCACAAAGATTTGTTGGTCTGAACTTGTCATCTTTATTGGTCCCTTACCAATATGTGGCTTCCAAACAAGAAATCAGTTAGTGGTAACGCAGGAGTAAGTCTGATAATAAATAAGAAAATAGGAATGCGGGTAAGTTACTATGAACAGCATAGTGAATATATTATAGGAATTTGATTGTGGTGGAAGATTGGAACTTGGCATTAGGAAAAGGAAGAGAAGGAAATGTAGGTGAATAGGGACTGGGGAAAAGACTGAAAGAGGAGATTGCTTGGTAGAATTTTCTGCCGAGCGCAATTTAATGATCACCAGCACTTGGTTTAAACATCATGAAAGAAGTGGAAGAGACCAGGAGACACTACACGACACCAGGTAGACTTTATAATGGTAAGGAATAGATTGCGGAACCTGGTTTTAAACTAAGGCACAACCAGGGGCAGATATAGACTCTGACCATAACTTATTGGTTATGAACTGCAGATTAAAACTTAAGATTGCTGAAAGGTAGAAAAGTTAGGAGACGGAACCTACACAAATTGAAGGAACAAGAGGTGGTTGAGATGGAACATTAGGCAAGGTTTGGCTGAAATGGGGGGGGGTAAGTAATACAGTAGAAGAATGGGTAGCTCTGGGGGATAGGGCAGTAAAAGCAGCAGTGGATCATATAGGTAGGACAAGATATCTACTAGAAATTCCTGGATAACAGGATATACTGGACTTAATTGTCATGGTTGCAAAATACTAGAACGAATTATTTACAGACGAATGGAAAAGCATGAAATACGACCTTGGGGAAGATCAGTTTGGATTTAGGAGAAATGTAGGAACACGGGAGGCAATACTCACATTGCGACTTATCTTAGAAGATAGGCTAAGGAAAGGGAAATCTATGTTTTTAACATTTGTCGGTTTGGAGAAAGCTTTTGACAATGTTGACTGGAGTACACTCTTCCAAATTCTGAAGCTAGCAGGGGTAAAAATATATGGAGCAAAGAGTTATATTCAATCTATATAAAAACCAGACAGCGGTTATAGAGTCGAAGGGCAAGAAAGGGAAGCAGAGATTGAGAAGGAAATAAACAGGATTGTAGCCTTTCCCCAACATTGTTCAATCTGTATATTGAGCTGGCAATGAAGAAATCTAAGGAGAAATTTCGAGAGGGAATTAAAGTGCAGGGAGGAGAAATAAAAACATTGTGGTTTGCTGATGACATAGTAATTCTGTCAGAAACCGCAAAAGATCTGGAAGAGCAATTGAATGGGATGGACAGTGTCTCAAAAGGAAGATATAAGATGAACATTAACAAGAGTAAAATGAAGGTAATGGAATGTAATGTCAGAAAATCAGACGATTCTGAAGAATTAGATTAGGTAATGAGACAATAAAAGTAGTAGATTAATTTTGTTATTTGGGTAGCAAAATTACTTTGGATGGCCAAAGTAAGAAGATATAAAATGCAGAATGGCTGTGGGAAGAAAGCATTTCTGAAGAAGTGAAATTTGTTGTTATCCAATATTAGTTTAAGTGTTAGGAAGTCCTTTCTGAAAGCATTTGTCTGGAATGTACCATTGTATGGGAATGAAACATGTAATATAATAATAGAATCTTTTGAAATGTGGTGCTACAGACGAATGATGAAAATTAGATGGGTAGATCATGTAACTAATGAGGAGGCGCTTAACAGAACTGGGAATAAACGGAGTTTCTGCCATACCCTGACTAAGAGAAGGGATAGATTGGTTGGACATGTCAACTTAGCTTTAGAGGAAGTGTCTGAAGTAGAGGGAGATGAAGGGAAGAATACAGAAAGCAGATTCAAAAGGATGTAGGTTGACGAACTTATTCTCAGATGAAGACACTTGCACAGGACAGGGTAGTGTGGAGAGCTGCATCAAACCAGTTCGTGGACTGAAGACCACAACAACAAACAGGCTTGTATTGAACACCAATGCCACACAAAGCTACTACAATCCCACAAATCAGCAGTAGTTGAAATATTAAAAATACAAAAGAAAGTTTTGCGTTTAATGTGTAAGAAAGATTGATTGGGGCACTGTCACCCACTCTTCACCAGCCTCAAAATACTCACTAGTTTGAATTTATATATCTATGTTTCAGGACTCTATATTAAAAGCAATATGTCAGAACTTGTTACAAGGGAGTTCATGACCACAAAACCAGGGTTAAGATATACCTAGGCATAGATTAACAATGACTGAGAGCTCTCACGAAGTGAATGCTATCAGAATCTTTAATGAGTTACAGAACCTCTGCTTGGACCATGGGTATAAATACTTTTGAAAACAACGTATACAACTGGTTAATGAATAATCCTTTTTATAATATTAAAGAATACTTCAGTTTGCCAGATGATTATATTAGTTTGTAGAAAAATGTTGCTTTCAATTGTATTATTGGGCATAACTGAAGACTGGGATACCACCCGTCAGCTTTGACCAATGATGTCATCAACATGGCAGCAATGACATATATACTCATACCCATTATTGTGACTGATAAATCTTGCAACGACAGAAAAAATGCCCATATAAAAATGCGAAAATTACCTAAAAATCAATAAAATTGTCCTAACGGTTTTGGGCTGGGACATTCTAAGCGGAAAACGACAACATACCAGACAAAAAAAAAAAGCGTTCCATAATAGAACCCATAACAAAAACACCGAAAAAATGAAAAAGGTATCGGAAACCCCAATTGACCTATATTACACCTCAAATGAAACTTGGGATACCAACCGAAGCCCAAAATGCAAAACCAAGAAAACTGGTATAGAACACATCAATTGACCATATCAAACTCAGGACACCAAATGATCATCACATCAACAAAATATAGAAAAGTGGTATTGGACACTTCAATTGACATTGATTACACCTTAAATATAGTTTGGGATACCAAATCACCCCAAAACTAAAAACCGAGGAACTGATATCGGACATATCCTACATCACACCTCAAATCAAATTTGGAATATGAAACGGTCACCACAGCCTCAAAATAACACAAAACTCGTATTGAACCTCAAAATTCAGGATACCAAACACCCACCTCACCCAAAATGACAGATAATAAGTCATTTTACGACGCAGCTGCACCCCCCTTCTTTAAGTCATAAGAACAATGGCATAACTGTAGACTGGGATACCACCCGTCTGCCTTGACCCATGACGCCATCAAGATGTCAGAAAACCAGTATACGGGATATCTTAATACTTCTGTATTGTAGATACAAATAATCTGTAGTTATTATAGATAACAGAATGTGCCATCGATCACAGATCTTGGCTCAAAAATTCGCACCTTCGGCGCTCACATATGAAAAAAAATCTCTCGGTTAACTTACACCTAATCAAAGAGATGCTACAGATCACTTTGTTTTCTTTGTAAACAAACAATTGTCTTTAACACAACCACCACATAATCACTGATGCCTTTTACAAACATGCACGCACCTCAAAACTACCGCGCAGCGATGACGTCATGGGTCAAAGCTGACGGATGGGATCCCCGTCTACAGGTGAGCCTATTATTGTATACTGTGTAAACCCTATTAATCTTATGTTCAATACTATTCATTGTGCCTTATACAGTGTATATCTATTGTAAAAATTATGAAGCCAATATCACTGTAAAATGGTTTACAGTGAATAAAGATTCTTCTTTAAAAGAGAAACGTGAAGAATAACCATATGAAGAGCTTGGCATAAACACCAAATTAATGGGATTACCAGTATGTCATTACTGAATCTATTGAGAACAACAACTTGGTTCCAGTCTTAGCAAGACATAGGAGCCTGCTACTTCTAAAATCAGGAAACACAGAGGATGGCAGTGCAAACACAAAAAACTACCCAGTGAGGCAGATGGAGCACCAATGGTTGAGCCAAGGCTTGGACATATCCCCAGCATTGAACCCATGATGGATCACGAGCATACTTCCCACTCCAAGTGCTGGAAGCCAGTTGAGGAGTAATGCAGACAAAAAGCCAGCACTGTCAACAGGAGACGGTGACGATAGCAACAGGTTCAATTGCTGAAACATTGTGCCCATTGGACATAGTTATCCGGCTGCAAACTCAAGAGAGGCACATCCCCGTAATCTGGTCTCCCTTTATTCTTAAATTAATATCAGACCCTTAAAAACTTTACAGTTTTTATATCTAGGACTTACAACCATGAGGTCCATCTGGTATCTACAAGTGTTTCCTTATCTTTTCCAATAATAAATGCTTTCCATTTGGTTCGCGAAACAGTGCTTGCTGAAACTTAATGCAGAGAATAAAAAGTCACTGTCTTCTTTCATTCATTTCCCATAAACCCATATTTTCCTGTTTGCCTACACATACAAAATTTCTCCTCTTAAAAATCTGCCTTATCTCACCATTTTACTTCACTCAGCCCTGTAGTATCAAAATTCAATCTGACCACTTCCTTTTAAGATTTTCTAGTTTGACTGTTACATTCAAACTCTTAACATTCTGATCTTTAGAATGTTAGCTTTATCTGTTGTCTACCTTATGATATCGTCTGGAAATTTGGATGGAGGCCTTCTTTACATGCCAAGTCTTTTTGCAAGTATAGATTTGCTAATAAAAAGTGAAATGGAATAATTACATGTGCTATAAACACCATGAAGGTTTTAATATAGTGCTTTCTGTTACCTCATGAATCACCATACCATTGCCCTTTGCCGACTTATCTTGCACACTCATTTTCATATCTTTTTGCTCCTATTGTTACAAAGGTTGTTGGCAGATTGATGATATCTACTAACAACATGCAGTGTTGGATCACCAGTCTCATCGGTGAGAAAGAGGCTGTACCACTTCAGTGTGAGGTTGACATTTTGTGTTGTATTCCACAATGTGAGAACAGTATGACATAACACTATTACAAATGTGGATCCTAGATACTGCTATGTTACAACTTGAAAGTTAAAGTTTCTCTCCTCGTTTCTGAAAACACTGGTAAACTGGAGATTTTCCAACACATCTCAAATGTTGCCAAACACACAAATGACAAATCAAGAATTATAGTAAAATACTCAACGTATTCACGTTTAGTAAATGGCACACACATAACATTTCACTTTACTTTGTGAGTACATTATCACGTGTAAGGGAATTGTTTTGTTTGCAGTCATAAGGTATAAAGTGTAAGCGTACTAATTTCACGTGACTTGACGATGGTTTGATTTTTAGAAATTCAATTTCCACGTTTTTTCATTTGCCGTAATATATGTCTTAGAGTTTACCAGCATTTCTCTAACTTCTTGTTTGGGCTAAAAAGAAACATAAATAATTTCTTTGTCGCAAATCAGATGGAGGAAAAAAGAAAAATGACACCCAACATCCCGCGTTCGGCTGCACCGGCTCTTCAAATAATGTGTTCGAACTGAGACAAACGTGTAAAATACATTGTAAAACTTTATTCCACGTTCGCCTAATGCGTACAAAACCTGCGATTACATTGTTGTAAGCAGAATAACAACTATTGTGACACTGAAGAAAATGAGATTATTTTACAGGCGAGCTATGCAATTCCACCGATCCTCCGTTTGTTTTCATTTAATACTTAACAGCTGTCAGCTGTAGATCACGTGACAGATGCGGAGTGACATCTATCGGCATCGCCAGGAAATTCTCATTTTTATCTCTGGACGTTTCCGGCGGTATAATCTGGGGGCTAGACGCATGTCTTGATTTATCTCTATCACTATGGTGCTGAACAGCAACCTCGTACATCAAAAAACTCTGATTTACAGGAGAGTCAAATAAGCATTATCTCGATAGCAAATAAATAAAAAACAATTATCATCACTATAAATTATTTAACTAATAAAATATTGCATGAAAACATATTGAAAAATAATTTTCAAGCCATGAATTAAATAAAAATGGTCAACGATGTTCTTACATGTTTGTTTGTTATCTTATGATTTCTTTCATGAACAAACTGACATACGATATTGCAGTTCAACACCATCGATGTATTCTTTACTTTTCTCTCACAATAAATAAGTACAGCTTCGATAAATATCAATTAATTCAGCAGTGCATTACTCAGATCACTGACATATGTCAGCCATTCTCTATCAATCACTACATTTACATGCAACACATCTTCCGGAAGACGAAAACCGATTTTCGAAAACCGTTTTTCGCCGTCGTGTTTACATGGCATAGCCTGAATCGGATTTCCTAATCCACTTAAGATGACGGCCGAAAAACAGCTGATTCAGTTCCTGATTTCCTCAGCATAATCGCTATTTTTCTTTACTTAAATACACAGATTCATGCTCACTCTAATATTAATACTTTTATTTCACATTAGAAAATATCACTTTCCATATGTGCCGAGAATTCTTACAAAAAAAACCACAATCTGCCAAGCCAAGAACGCTTCAAAAACGGTTGCGTTTACATGGGCACGAAAATCGATTGTGGAACTGGAAAACCGCTTTAGAGAAGCGGATTTCCAGAATCGATTTTGGAGTGTTTACATGGCCAACCAAAAGCGGAATTGGGAAATAGGTTTACGAAATCCGGTTTTGGGAGCCCATGTAAATGGGGTGATTTGTGCACACAAACGACGAGAAACGTCTACTCTGACTCAAATTTGCAGTCACTACGTTTACATGCAACACATCTACCGGAAGACGAAAACCGATTTTAGTAAACTGTTTTTCGCTGTCGTGTTTACATAGCACAGCCTGAATCGGATTTCCTAATCCACTTAAGATGGCGGCTGAGAAACAGCTGATTCAGTTCCTGATTTAGTCAGCATAATCGCTGTTGTCCTTTACTTAAATACACAGAAGAACCATCAGTTTAATAAGTCATGGCTGCAAAATATTAACGTGAATTATATACAGAAGGATGGAAAACCTGGTAGAAGCCGACCTCGGGTAAGATCAGTTTGGGTTCAGGAGAAATGTAGGAACACGGGAGGCAATACTCACTTTACGGCTTATCCTAGAAGATAGATTAAGAAAAGGCAAACCTACATTTCTAGCTTTTATAGATTTGGAGAAGGCTTTTGACAATGTTGATTGGAACAAACTCTTTCAAGTTCTGAAGCAAGCAGGAGTAAAATATAGGGAACATAAGGTTATTTACAACTTGTAGAAAAACCAGACAGCGGTTGTCAGAGTTGAAGGGCATGAAAGGGATGAAGTGGTTGGAAAGGGAGTAAGACAGGGTTGTAGTCTTTCTCCATTGTTGTTCAATTTGTACATTGAGCAAGCTATAAAGGAAGGCAAGGAGAAATTTGGAGAAGGAATTAAGGTTCAGGGTGAAGAATTAAAAACATTGCGTTTTGTCGACGACATAGTAATTCTGTCAGATACAGCAAAGGACCTGGAAGAGCAATTGAACGGAATGGACAGTGTGCTGAAAGGTGCATATAAGATGAACATTAACAAGGGTATAACTAGGGTAATGGAGTGCAGTGTAAGAAATTCAGGTGATGCTGAAGGAATTGATTGGGAAACGAAGCAATAAAGGAGGTAGATGAGTTCTGTTACTTGGGCAGTAAAATAACAAATGATGGTCGCAGTAGAGAGGATATAAAATGCAGAATGGCAATGGGTAGGAAAGCGTTCTTGAAAAAGAGAAATTTGTTAACACCGAATATTGATTTAAACCTAAGGAAGTCCTTTCTGAAGGCATTTGTATGGAGTGTTGCCTTGTATGGGAGTGAGACATGGACGATAAACAGTGCGGACAGGAAGAGGATTGAGGCTTTTGAAATATGGTGCTACAGAAGAATGCTGAAGATTAGGTGGGTGGATCGCGTAACTAATGAGGAGGTACTGAACAGAATTGGGGAGAAAAGGAATTTCTAGCATACATTGACTAAAAGAAGGGATAGATTGGAAGGACAGATTCTTAGACATCAAGGAATTGTGAATTTAGCGTTGGAGGGAAGTGTGTGGGGAAAAAATCGCAGGGGAAGACCAAGAGATGGATACAGTAAGCAGATTCAGACAGATGTAGGTTGTCGTTCTTATGTGGAGATGAAGAGGCTTGCTCAGGATAGGGTATTGTGGAGAGCTGCATCAAACCAGTCTCCGGACTGAAGACCACAACAACAACAACAAATACACAGATTCATGCTCACTCTAATATTCATACCTTTGTTTCACATTATTAAATATCACTCTGTCCATATGTGCCGAAAATTCTTACCAAAGAAACACAATCTGATAAGCCAAGAACGCTTCAAAAACGGTTGCGTTTACATGGGCAGGAAATTCGATTGTGGAACTGGAAAACCGCTTTAGAGAAGCGGATTTCCAGAATCGATTTTGGAGTGTTTACATGACCAACCAAAAGCGGAATTGGGAAATCGGTTTACGAAATCCGGTTTTGGGAGCCCATGTAAACGGGCTGACTAGTGATCTCTTGTCTACATGTTCCAACTTGTCTGCGCAGATGTGATTTGAACCCAGGTTTTGCGCAAATTTATCTCAAACCTCCAACTTCCAGTTTTGCACACATCTCATATCTGCACAAATTTTCTGTTCACATGCAAGGGTTTGAGACACGTGCACAGACAGATCGTTGTGTGTGAACCTGCCCTTAAGCCGGGTCCACACGCTACGATGTATCTGCGCAAATGTCTGCACACACCTCGCAAATCGTTGCAAGTGGACAGCACATTCGCCCAGATATGAGATGTGCGCAAACCTGGAAGTTGGAGTTGGATGAAAATGGCTGAGAACTGAAAATTCCGATTGCGAAACAAAGTTATCCTCAGCTAATTGGCCACATATACAACATCAAGTGAAGTAGGCGTACAGTGTTTCAAACATATCTAAAACTCTGACAATTTTATTTGTATCTTGTTAGAAGGTAGGCCTATTTTACTTGACTTCATGAAATCATTCTTCTGGACAGCGTAAATAGCTTGACAAGTGTTGGGGATGATTTAACTCAATGCTTGTTTAGAAATTGCTGTTGAAAATTCGAGGTCTTTGTAGGTCCTTCCTGTGGCCAGGAATCTTAATGTAACTGTCAGCCAATAATGTGGAGAAATATATCTCCTCATACAAGTGTCTTTATGTATTATACGAGGAGTTACCAGTGTCAAAAGATAATTATAAGTTTCCACATCCATTCGCAAATAATTACGCCAGTCATCGAGTTTGCACTCCATCTCACTCCATGGCGTACTGCATTCTTTTAAGCAGCCAATGCCTAGACCATTTCTGTTTATTGCAGTTTGTTTGCACTTTTTTCTTTTTTTGCAAGACACGTTGCAAATAGTGTCAGTAAAAAGATTTCCTCTATCACTGGCAAAAATAAACTTCATAAAAAAGGTTATCGTATTCGTTTTCCAGTCAGATTGCAGTCTGTACTACCTACTTTCTTTTATCACCGAAAGTTGTCGAGCGCGAGAATTTGCAGCGATGTGAACACCCGTCCACACGCAACGATTGGTGTGTGCAGACATTTGCACATACATTTGCGCAGATAGATCGTTGCGTGTGGACCCGGCTTATACCTTCGACCATAGATAATAATAGACCGGGCAAACAACTGAGAGGTTATACACGTGGTGTGGTAACAACATAAGACCACATGACTCTTGGCAAACGTTAGTCGTATACAAATAACATCTTAGCAGTTTAAAAAAAAGACACTATTTTAAATTGATAATACTTAGACTTGAAATTTAATGTTACTCTCCTGCACAGAACGCGACATGTAAATTCATAAGCCAATCTGGACACAATCACGTGACTGTTTACAAAACAATGGCTTAGTTATAGATATGTTAGTGCCATGAAAGCAATGCCATGACCAGACTACCAATTTATATGGTCGAAGCCTTAAGACCAATTCACACTGTCCGTCACGTCACATCACCATCCGTAAGAACATTCCGCAATGTATTTCAAGTGGCGGCATTCACACTGTCCGTCACCGGACCGTCACTTCCCGTCAACATCACGTCAAGCTTTCTCGAGAAGAATGTCCTGACGGAATGGCCGTCTGCTGACATCGGAAGTTAACCTATTTTCATCACGCGAATTACATGTTGCAGTCGACGATTGCACTATTTATATGCAAAAGTGTCTTATTCATATTTGTGTTGTTGTTATACCTCGCTTTAGGGGTAAATCTCAAATGTTTCATGACGACTTAAATATTTTTATCAATTGAGTGTCCCCCTAAAATCGAGGTCGGATATCTGAAACCAAAAAATGGTTTATGTTACGTAACATTGTAACAGAAACGACTGAAGCAAACTGTTTATTTGAATAAGATTGTAATTTGATAACGCATTTGTCATTAAATAACATTTTAAATGAAAAAGTCAGTTCTAATGAAATACAAAAATTCTGTTGTTTACTAAGGTATTAACAATGTCAGTGGGCAATTCGTAATGGATAAAGTAAACAGGTGCTATTTATGCTCTTATAAGTACTGTTTGATGTTTTTATATGTTTATTTTTTCGCTTGAAAATACATGTCGGTGTTTTGAAATGTTTTTAGTTCCCAGTAAGTTGGCCACAAACATACACTGTAAAGTTTTCTTTAGTCCTCAATAACATTTAGTGTTGTTGTTCCCTCAATTCTAGTATTAAACTGTGACTTTTGACATAACAGATCAACACTCATAACCTCACTTTAAACATCGCGTATTGATATGGGCAAATTGACATGACGGACACTGACAGACAATGTGAATACAACTTGACGTGACGGTGCCGTGACGTGACGTTGACGTGACGGACAGTGTGAATTTGCCTTGTCACACAGACAGTAGACTTTCAGCCAGTTTCACACGACACACCTATCGTACAGTACATAAGTCCACACATGCGTCGCAAGCATATAAGTATGGAACTGCCAGGGTATTTGTCTGTCCTATTACACAGCAGACCTAATGTGTAAAAGGCCGGTCAAACGCCTCAAAGGTACATGTACAGAAGTGCAGCCTTGTTTACATGTGTTGGTAGCCATACATTTATATCGATAAATTTAATTGTCATGGTTTTGTGCCATCTATGTGACGTATAAATAAGAGTGCATCTGTCTCAGTTGTAAAATGCAGTTGTTCTCAGTTGTTCTGCGTCTTCAATAAATATTATGATGGTTGCTGAGCGTGGTTAGCTACAAAAAAGTTTGTTATTCTGCAAAAATACGAATTGATGCAATTGGACATGACAGACTTCATGATACCAGCATTCGATGGAGAGGACTACAGGAACTAGAAATAGCAGATGGAAGTGTTCCTGAAAATGAAGAAATATTATACAATGTTTACAAGAGCAAAAACAAGCACATACAAGGCAAATACCTGGGCTGAAGAAAATTTGATTGATATTAATTACATATATGGTGCAGTCTCTAACAAACAATTTGAATTTGTGAGTGATAAAACAAGTGAATTCGAGATAATAAAAAAATTCGTCGAATTGACAGCGTTACAAAATATTTGCAGAAATAAGTGGACAAACTCACTACGTTTACATGTAACACATCTTCCGGAAGACAAAAACCTATTTTCGTAAACCGGTTTTCGCTGTCGTGTTTACATGGCACAGCCTGAATCGGATTTCCTAATCCACTTAATCCTTAACCCAAAACATCGGTCTCTCAGACCCCTCGTTTATTTTAAAGGTCGAGTGTGGCAGCACTGCAAAAAAGCTCGGCTCCCCCTTCCCAGGACCTTCGTCGCAATACTTGCCGCGTGTATAGCAACAGTCAACAATCAGTTTTGCTTCGTCACTGAAGAGATACAGAGTATTGTTTAGAGGAGTACGCAAAGTGGTGTGCCTGAGATACCACATGTTTCGTATTACGTACAAGAATTTGGTGGGTCCAATAGACTGCATGTTTTTAATCATCACATAGTCTGATTTCAGTGGTTGTTATTTTGTATCATTTTCTTCTATGCGTGAATATATGTTATATTTCAGGTATAATATGGATCGACGTTCTAAGAAAAGTAACATATCTGCAGCTAATCCAGATTTGGAAGCTTGGGTGCAAGTGCAATTACGGGATTTAGATGAAGAGGGAAATGTAAACTATGATGACACCTTTGATGATGATCCAGATTTCGTTATAGGTGATGGCCACCATGAAACAGAGAGTGATACTAGTGAAGAAAATGTTTTATTGAAAGAAGAGCCTGGAGTGGTCTGTACTACAGATAATACCTCACATGAAACACAGTTCTTTTATGATAAAAATAATTTCATGTGGGAACTTTCTGACACTGTTAGGACAAGAACAACACCCATGCACAACATTCTTAAAGGAGAAATGCCTGGACTAACAGCCAAAAGTCGAAGTTTGGGACAAAGTCCTACTAAATGTCAAATATGGAAGAATTTATTTGATGATGACATTGTAGATGAAATAGTTTTACATACAAACGTGTAACTGAATACTATAAGGGCAAAGTTGCAGACAACAAATAATCCAGCCAATTACAGAAATACTGACAACACTGAGATCAAAGCTTTCATAAGTCTTCTAATGATGACATCAGTATTCAAATCGTCTCATGAAGATATGATTTTTCTTTTCGAAAACGACCTGACCGCACGTCCTATATTTGTGGTGACAATGTCAGCAAAGCGCTTTGAAATACTTCTAAGCAGCCTGAGATTTGACGGCGTGACTACCAGGGAGGAAAGAAAAAAATCAGATCGTACTTACTTGTGATATTTCATGTTTATTTTATATAATGTAAACAACAAAATGTTAATATCGACTAGAAAATATTAAATTTACTTAGAATATGAATTAACTGACTCTTTACGTAATTTCTGTGAACTAATGTGGAGGTCGGTGACATAATAACATTAGGTGGTCTGAGAGACCACATGTTTCTAGTTACGCAGATTTCAGAGATGTTTCGGGTTAAGGGTTAAGATGGTGGCTTAAAAACAGCTGATTCAGACACTGATTTAGTTAGCATAATCGCTATTTTTCTTTACTTAAATACACAGATTCATGCTCACTCTAATATTAATACTTTTATTTCACTTTAGATAATATCACTCTAACCATATGTGCCGAAAAGTCTTACAAAAAAAAAAGACAATCTGACAAGTCAAGAACACTTCAAAAAAGGTTGCGTTTACATGGGCACGAAAATCGATTGTGGAACTGGAAAACCGCTTTAGAGAAGTGGATTTCCAGAATCGATTTTGGAGTGTTTATATGACCAACCAAAAGCGGAATTGGGAAATCGGTTTACGAAATCCGGTTTTGGGAACTCATGTAAATAGGGTGACTGAGGCTAAATGATTACAGTGATGCAGCTACATTCTTCAGGATTTTTGAAAATAACTGTTAACAAACTGAAATTAGCAAGTGCAAAAGTTACAGAAAAGAAAAAAATTAAACTACATGTTGAGAACCTTACCAGAATCTCTGAGCTATATAAGGGATTTTATTGACGTCTTGAAAGAAGATCAGACAGTAGGAAGGAAGGAAGCACAGGGTTTAACATCCCGTCGACATCATGGTCATTAGATACGAAGCTAACGCTCGGATTTTTGGGTAATGATATGGGAGGAAATCGGCTGTGCCCTTTGAAAGGCACCATCCCAGCATTCCCCTGGAGTGGTTTACGGAAATCACGGAAAACCTAAATCAGGACGGCCAGAGGTGGATTTGAACCACCATCCTCCCAAATACGAGTCCAGTGTTTTACCACTGCGCCACCTCGCTCGGTCAGACAGTCGAATATGTTAAAAATAAAATTCAAATGATAGATTTTAGAGAAAATTATGTAAATGAAAGTGTCAAATCCGATGCATTTTGCGCCGAAAAGTCAAGCAATACGAGATACCAGGAGCAGTTGTATTATAAATGTGGCATACGAGAACATTTTAAGAGGGACTATCGCCAGCCAGGCGTAAGTAGAGATGCTTTGATTTGTGGTGCACAATATCAAAGAGAAGATCGTGGACAATTTGTTTTGCATGGTAGATGGCAACACGGCACAGCAGGTTTGGGAACCATCTAATATTACATCGTGCGCTTTGCGAAAACTTTGGGAAGAAAAATGTACGTTAATTTTTTGCCGACTGGTGCACGCAGGAAAAAAATTGCACATTTTATGCAGTTAATCATGGGAGTAGTGTGCTGGGGTCTTCTACGATTTTTGTGGTAGTCAACTACTTGTAATATCAGAGCTTGGTTTGCGTAAAGGTCGAGATTCCCTTTTGATACGCAAGAAGAAGAAGATGGGTTCTATTATGCGAACAAAACTTATCTGTCACGAAAATAGTGTTTGGGAACCATCTAATATTACATCGCATGCTTTGCGAAAACGCGGAGGTACTTTGAGAAAAAATGTACGTTAATTTGTTGCCGCGGAAGAAATTATACATTTTATATGCAAATTAATCACGGGGACAGCGCATGGATATTGTCGCGATATCCTCGAGGCAGGTGGCCTGTGTGTGGCGTCTCCGCGATCGGCCGACTCAAGCGGCCTCTGCCGGCGGAGAGACACAATAAGGGGGTCCAGCGGCTAGGTCTGCAGCCAATGACGCTTTGTGGTCGGTCAGCTCCAGAGGATGATGCTGCTTCATTGTGTAGGCGCTGGGTGGGGGGAGAGATGGGATCAGAGCCATGGTTGTCAGCGGTTAGAACTGATGCTTTTAGTTGAGACAGCCTAGCAACCGATTTCAATGGCCATGGATTGAAAATTCTATATAATTACTAGAGTAATGGGAATACATATGTATGGCATTACAGTTGATTTTCTATATGATCCAACTATATGCACAGCTAATTTTTGATGCAATATGAGCTCTAATTAAGGTTCTTTTTATCATGTTACCGAACAGAATGCTCTAATTTGATTTTTATATATAGAAACAGGTGCAGTGCGAAGGTACTCCACCGGATTGGAGGGGCGAAAGCCTTCCACGGCAACCAGGAATTACTCTTCTCACCAATTTGTGGCTGTGCTAGGAATCTCCTAACTATGGAAGTCAAATATAATTGAATCCTTTCTATGCTGCTGCTGCTGTCCCTCCAAAACTCTGTATCTGAATGACTGCAGACTTTCGGTTAGAATCATGCTATGCTCTGATTGGTCGGTGGACACAGGTTCAAGTGCTGTGCTCTCATTGGTCGTGCTGTGCTCCCAATGGTGGGTGTCACATGGTGGGGCGGGGTGACATAGATAGTCGAGTTCCACTCAGGGTGTGGAAGAGTGAACACATGCAAGTGTAATTACAATTGACAGAGTAATTACAATAAACAATTACCCTAACTACAATAAAAAATTTAATCAAATTTGCATAATTAAAAATTTGCATAAAAATTTATATATCAATTTCATTATTTTTTGGCTTGAACTCTCAGTTGCATTCTACTGACACCTTTACAGCGAATGAATAACAATGCAGTGATTGTTAAACATTTTATTACCATTAGAATTCAATCTTTTCCCTTCACAATAGTATTCATTTTTTTTTTCAGAACCTGCAGTCATTTATATATATATCTATAATTATGATGAAGTCTGAATTTTCTCTCCCCGCGATATTTTACCAACATCAAACATGGAGCCCTCAACTAAAATTTATCACACGGTCCAATGCACATCGAAATTCCACCTGTCCAATTATTGATCACGATGCTGTTTTACCTTCAATTATTCCCATTTTAATTTACAGATTTCTGGGCTGATATCACCAAAAAGATGTATCATAACCAAGAAGGTAAAGCCTGCCAACCTTTTTTATAATGTACTTGCTGCCAACATTCCCCTTATATCTGACGTTATACAAAATTAATCAAAGAATATTTAAAATCATACTCTCCATTTATCCTCCGTTTTTCCCCAATTCAAAGTTTTCACGTAATATTTTAGTTAACGTCGTAAACCTCAACAACTGATAGGCCCTACATTATATCCCTACAGATCCTCAAATACCTCACCCTCTACCTCACTTCCATATATGCCTCCCTTTCGGCATGTGCATTCTCTATGAGCTCATTCCCTTCCTCCACATACTGCGGTTCCCACAATCCAATGGTCCATTGTATTCTCACTAACGCTTAGCATCTGCCACTCCTGCAACACTGCATCCCTCCCTTCTTCCATCTCTATATGCTTCGCATTCTGTCACAGGTATCTTCTGTCAACTCCTCCTCCCAGGTGACTCTCGATATCTACCCCTCCTACCAACTCTAATCCTCTCCCCCTTTTTTTCCCATAGTTGCAGAATCTCATCTTTCTCCCCTTCCACATCCCTCCCTAAACTTGGCTTTTCTCCCCCTCCCTTTGGAGTCCTTATGCTTCCATCCCTATCTCCCCCCTTTTTTTCCTTTTCCTTGCAACACTTCCCATACCCTCATCCCCTGCACGGTCTCTATGCTGTAAATTTTATCACTGCTTGGTGTGTGTCAGTTATGTGTCTAATGGTTTTAAAGTGTTGAAACAACCACCTGCAGCAAAACAAGTGTTGCCAGCCTATTTTAATTCATGTCTCATTTCATAGTTGGGGACTGGTGATGGGTTGGAAGATGATGCCCAGAAGAAAAAGAATGGATCATTACTTCCTGATAATATATGTGCAATAATTGTAGAACCATCCAACTGTGGGAAAACAAATATTCTTATGACATTGCTCATGTTTATATATGGCGTCTACTTCAAACATGTTCGCGTAATTTCAAAAACACTGTCACAGCCTAAATACCTGCTATTAGAAGAGATACTACGAGGTGTAAAAGGCGTCACCTACACAACGTACAGTGAAAGTGGTGATATCCCACCTCCTGAACAAGTAAAGCCCAACACCGTATTCATATTTGACGATGTTTCAGTGGAAAATCAAGACCAGATTAGATGGTATTTCTGTTTCGGGAGGCATACGTCTGTCGCAGTATTTTATGTAAGTCAAACATACTCCCGTATGCCAAAACAGTTGATGCAGGATAATGCAAACCTCATTATAGCATTCAAACAAGACAATTTGAAATTAAAACGTATTTACAACGCTCATGTAGGAACTGATATGTCGTTCGCTGATTTTGAAAAGATCTGTGCAGACTGTTGGAATCATTCGCACTACGGGTTCATCATTATAGATAAAACATGGAAACTTAACGATACAGACAGAACTTTCAAGATTTTCTGCATATATAACAGAGCTCACTGCACCAGTCAACACAGCGGCATGGACAAAATCGCACGTACGTCGAGTGATCGAGATGTAAAAAGTCAAAACATCCCCCTATACTTAGATGTGAACATTAAACGTGGGGTTGAAGAGGTTCGTAAGGACCTAGTGGAGTATTATGACCAAAAAAAGAGAACCTGCATAAGGTGTTAGCATTGTATTATGAACAAGAGGTCGGAGAGACACGCAAGGATCTATTGACCTTATATGAGAGTAATGTTGAAGATGTGCACAAGGAGCTATAGTCATATAATAAAGTGTTCAGAACAGGATTAGAACCTTAAAGAAGGGGGTTAATGGGCTTGATAAGAATATTAACAACCTACCCGTGAAAGTTAATTTATTTGAGAAGGAAAAAATTGAGGTGGAAGCACTAGTCATTGAGAAGAAGAAGACAAAGAAGATTAAGAGTAATCCTATATAAGAGAGCATACAACCCTCACTTCTGTTTAGTACGCGCTGAGATGTTGACCAAGCAGAAAGTCAACCAGGTGCGAAAGGCTGTTCGAGAGAAATTGCAGTTGCTAAAATTGGGACAGTTGAACTGAGATCAGACATTAAGAGAAACCTTTAAACCTGTTACTGACTCTCTCAACCACTTCAAAACAAGTTTACATTCAGAAGAAGAAGAAGAACTAATTACTCATTTCGTCAGCAGTCACAGTGATTCTAGAATAGCCGGCCGCGGTGGCCGAGGGGACTGAGGCGCTCCAGTCACGGTCTGCACGGCCACTGCGGTTGGGGGTTCGAATCCCCCCTCGGGCATGGATATTTGTGTCGTCCTTAGTCGTAGCTAGTTCATAAGTAGTTTGTAAGCTTAGGGACTGATGACCCCATACTTAAGTCCCATAAGTTCTACAAACATTTGAACATTTTTTTTTTAATTCTAGAATAGACAAGCTATATGGCATCAGCAGAGTGAAACCATACACACTAGGCACTCAATTTATAAAATTAAGCCGGCCGTAGTGGGCGAGCGATCTGCGGCGCGGCAGTCACGTTCTGCACGGCCACTACGGTCGGGGTTTCGAATCCCCCCCTCGGAAGTTTAGGGACTGATGATCCTGTAGTTAAGTCCCAAAGCTCTACAAACATTTGAACAATTTATAAAATTAATTGAAAATACAATTCATATTGGTGATAGAGAGTTTCAAAGAACCCTTGGTTTATTGAATCTCATTTTCCTAATACCTACTAAAACAGGACAAAATTATACTCCAGTAGATCTGAAGCACTATGGGGGAATATTGCAGTTGACAGCAGTGCATAAGAAGAGAGGTTACCAGAGCAGTTTGAAATACAAGACCATTATAAAACCTATACTAGACGAAAATGGGGATGGCCTCGACATTCAAAATAAAAGTATGCACATCGACACCACTCCAAGGTATATACATTACAGTCATCTGGATGAAGTGATAGCAGACTATGTCTACTCATAGCATCGATTGTTGCTGGCAATACATCTCACTCAAATGAATTTGCTTTGATAGTTCCGCATCTTAGACAGGGAGATATCATAAAATAAGAAGTATGGAGACCGTGGTTCATAAAATACATAGACCTGCATGCAAAATATATCCTCATAGACAAGTTATGAATTAAGGTTTGGATGACTTATGGCAGGCTGATCTTGTGGACAAAATTCAGTATTCTCGAATGAATAACGGCTTCAATTATATTTTATTGATCATTGACACATACTCCAAATTTGCATGGCATTACCGCTGAAAACTAAATCAGGGAAGAATGTCTCATGAGTATTTGAGCAGCTCCTACAAGTTGGACGAACTGATGTCCTAACAACCTTCAAACAGATCATGGGACTGAGTTTTAAAATGAGAATTTCAGGACTGTAATGGGTCGGTATAATATAAACCACTACTCAACATTCACTCATTTGAAAGCGAGTATTGTGGAGCGTCTGAACAGAACTATAAAAACTCAGTTGTGGATCATACAAATGGACTGGTTCTCTCCCTGAGATAATTTCCAACAACAACCGAACCAAACTCATCACGATAAAAATGAGACGCATTGATATTCGGGATAATGAACTCATAAATGCAGAGTACTTCAGACTTAAAATGCTTGATCCACGGAAGCAAAAGTTTAATGTTGGTGACTTGGTACGCATTTCAAAGTACAAGACTACGTTTGAGAAATCCTACCTTTCAAACTGGTCGACAGAGATATTTACTGGTACCAAGGTTCAAAGAACGAATCCTAGAACATATACATTAAAGAATAGCAAAGGGGAGGAAATTGCAGGAAGTTTCTACACTGAAGAACTACAGAAAAAGCTCTAAGTTAGACGTGTGTCTCGTGTAGAAGGTTATAAGAAGTCGTGGGAATAGATCTCTAGTTAAATGGTTAGGGTTCCCTGCTTCGGAAAATAGTTGGATTGTAGTCGACAATTTGCTATATAATGAGATGCATGGACCACAGATGCGTTAGTAGCATACCATGAACGGTAGGAAACGCATAGAAGGATCAGGAGGTATTCTCGACAAGCTAGCAGTCGAGCTGCACATTCTTGGATATAACTACTGTGGGCCTGAAACAAAACTTCAAAAACGTCTAGCGCGAGCTGATAAGGGAATTAATCTGCTCTAAGAGGCGTGCAAGGAGCACAACATTGCATACGCGTTAACAGTGATCGCCACACAGCCGATCGAATTTTAGCTGATAAAGTCAAAGTAATTCGTGTGAGGAAGGACATTGGTCAACGTCTATCAGCGCTTGCAGTTGATAAAACTATGCGTGCTAAAATTAAGTTTGGTTTAGGGTTCAGTCAAGTCATGAACGCAGCAAGTCGTGTACTAAAGAAGAAGAAGAAGATGAGTGGCTGAATGACGAGATGTATATTGACTGCTCTACATGCTGATAAAAGTGCTTTGAATAACCGTAATGGTCAAGGAGGGGTTAAAACACCTCGAGTTCTACCAGCACCGAAAGCATCAGGAGGATTCATTCCTTTTTTAATTCCAGTTCTGGCGGGACTTTCAGCTATCTGTTCTCTGACAAGTGGGGCATCTGCTATGGCCAGAACAGTGAATAATGCTAAAAATGCCCAGCTGCAGCTAGAGAAGGTGAGAAGACATAACCGAATGGTGGAGACAGCTGCTACAGGATAAGGACTGTACTTGAAAGCATACAAGAAAGGACTTGATTTCTTTATAAAGATTTTTTTAAAAAAAAAGCCCGTTAATCATTCTACCTGATAGACCACTCACTAATACCGATCTCATCAAATTTGCTAAAGAAAAGTTCAAGATTCCAAGATTTCGAGGTGTGTTTATGCATGATATTACCAAAGACTATGTGGCGATCAGATGAATGTGGTATAGTTAATTTGGATGTTGCTGGTGGACCTGGAACCCACTGGGTGGCATATGTTGGCAAGAAGAATACAAGTAATGTACTGTATTTCGACTCCTTTGGAAACCTTCAACCTCTAGAAGAACTACAACGATACTTTACAAACAGTCGAAGTCGAGTTTTCTGCAGTTTCCACCGATACCAGGATTATGATACATACTTGTGCGGTCATTTATATCTCATGTTCCTTCTAACGAATATGATGAAGGCTATATAAGGATGAATGGATGTTTTAGGGGGACAAGCTATATAAGGATGAACATCCAACACGTCTCATCATTTAGGTTTTAACTGCCATGGCATACACTCTGACTTTAAAGGATCTTTCATCTGTATTAAATGCAAATTACTTCCCTCCTATTGATTTAAGCAGTGGAGATTGAAGTATAGCCCTGGCTGGTTTTGAAACAAATAACTCTATTCCGAATATCACAGAAGCTAACAATAAACTGCATTTGGAAGTTAATGGTGTAAAAGAAACTGTGGTAATAGAACCTACTGCATATGATATAGATTAACTAAACGAAGTTTTAAAGTGAACTGGAAAAGGGATCGAACTATGTGTAAACACCAGCACTCTTAAAGCTGAAATAAGGACGTTGAATGCATCGCTCGACTTCAGTCAAAAAGGCTCAATAGGACAGCTACTAGAGTTCACTAAGGGGCAAGTCTTGAAGAAGGATTCCAATAAATTCCGAGCAGACTGTAGATATACTACCACTCAGCACTGTTCGAGTTGAGTGTAACATTACAACCAACTCCTATTTAAACGACCGATTGGTTCATACAATTTACGAATATTTTCCGTCTGTAGGTTCTGAATATGAGATTACTGAGGCTCCAACCAACGCAATATACTTCCCTGTGACAGTACAGGCATTGGACTTCTTGGAACTATGTACCGTTGACCAGAATAACCGACTTGTCGATTTTCGATGGGAGAAATCATCGTGGGACTACATCTAAGAGAGAATGGGCGTAAGGTATAAAGCCACTGCACGCACAATGCATAGCGCCACTTCGTCACAGAACCTCCGAGCGATAACACGTGTGAAGTACGAGTTTCTTAAATCAACTGGTCTGAAGCCCTGCAAAGATATCGTCACTCGGTATAACTGAAGCAGTAGAGTATGATGATTGGCTTATTCGCCAGGAATACTTCTCGCAGAAACCTTATGTTTCAACTACATTTAACAAAAACGATGAAATTAGGATCGTCATTCAACATCAAGATGCTTTAACTATGCCCTGAAAGAGTTTCCTATACCTGGATGGATCGTTTAGGAAGAAGAATAATAAGAATGAAGATGCTGCAGAAGGGTCGAAGCTTACATGTAATGCTCTAGCATTCTTGTTACAAGAGATACGATATGAACTTAATGGGGTTGAGATCGATCGCACACGTAACGTAGGCATACCATCGACTCTTAAAACCTACGTCTCTGCAGCCCCCTCGGATATTAATGTTCTAGAAAATGCATGCTGGTTCTTTGATGAGCCCGTATAGCCTTGGCGAGTACAAGCGCTTTACAGGACGTATGCCTCTAAAAACGCTTATGGGATACTCTGAGGATATGCATCGAATTATCATGAATACTAAACAGGAGCTTATTCTGATACGAAGTGCGATGGACAACAACTCATACAGTCAAGGAGCTGAAGTTCAAGTGGAGGATGAAATCATCATCAACACTATAACATGGAAGATGCTGCACATCAGTGTATCGGATGAGGAACGTTTGAAGACTTTAAAAGTAAAGAACACAGGTGTTTTACTACCGTTAAATTTCCGTTCACGGGAGCTGTTCGAGTATCCTCTGCTACCAACAGTCAGCAGACAGACCTGGGCTATTAAAACCTCTGTTCATCATACTTGCATTTCAGACCAACCGACGAGGGAATCTAACAGAATATTCATCTGTATTTGACAACAATAACTTAACTAATGCAAAAGTTTACCTGAATTCAAAATTCTACCCATATGACAACCTGCATGTGCAATGGGACAAAAATGTTTACAGTCTGGCATGTGATATTTATGCGAAATTCCATGCTTCATACCTATGACGTTATGGAATCGGGTGGATGTCCACTTAGTCCAAGGAAATTCAAGTAGCTAGCACCAATAATCGTAATAGATTGCTGCAAATAGAACGAGGTAATTAAAACTGGACCTATAGATGTGAGGATTGAATTTAAATCTTCGACAAATTTTCCACAACAGACTGTTGCATATGCCCTAGTTCTGCACGGCGAAGTAATTAACTATAGCCCACTAACTGGTATTGTGCAGCGTTCCGAATAAAGGATCATCATGAGTTCTCAAAGTATGAACATCATCATCATCGTTGTTGACGTCCAAGGTTTCTACGACTATGAGGGCAAGCAGTTCATATTTAAAGACATGACATTCCTAAGAGTCGCAGAAGGAGATACAGTGAAAACAGCAAGAACTGCATCACCAAGACTATTCAAGGATGTGAAATGTGTTAAAACTAGGAGGAACGCAAAGCGGTTGACATGAAACTACCAACGACTACAATGGAACGATCCTGGCATCCCCTATAAAGTTTTGCTAACAACTCTCTGAGCATTCAACAACAGTACCAACAAAATCTACGTCGAAGGTGAAGAGAAGATTACCTGGATGCTGCAGATCTTCAAGTATGCTGTTGTTCCATCAGCTGGGGTCCATCAGCTGTCCTGCTCTCCATAAACTCAAGAACATGAATAAAAGTGTCGTGTGCACAAAAGATAATGTAAATAGGGTTGTATGTTGGTTAAAAGAAGAAAATAAATTAAATTTTATCTAAGAAACCCTTTGTGTTCTTATTTACCCCACGCATATTTTTTTTAAAAGTTAACGAACTATACTTCGTATGACTAAGTGCACCTCTCCTTATAGTAGAGTGCGTGTAATGCAGATGTATCGTATTGTAATTTCTTTACACACAGCCACTTCTGAAGGTGTAAATGCACCTATCCTTATAAAAGAGGGTGTGCAATGAAAATGTTTCTGCTTACTGTACACAAAAACGAAATTATCATCTCTCTGTCCTTATTTTGAAGAGTGACAAATATTTTTTTTAAAAAAAGGGGTCTGGGAGAAATCAAATAATAACGCCATTAACAATTTTATATGTTTATTGAATAAATACTACAATCTTATTCTTTTTGAACAGCACACATTATTTAAACAGTCACAGTTTTGTGCAGATTTCTTAACACTACTTGCACATATGTTAGAGCATACAAGCTCTTAACATTTACAATTTTGTGCACATTTTCTTCTTAACACTAGTCGCACGTATGTTAGAGCGTTACATTTACAATTTTGTGCAGATGTTTTCTTCTTAAAACAACAGGCACTTGTGCCAAGGCAGTACATTAAAATTTTGTGCATTTACGCTACCAAGGTTTGCACACTTAGATTTCTAAAGCAGAGGTACATCGCTTAGCGAATCAGATATTCTTCTCTCTCTTAAATTTACGTATTTCTAAAACTAAGGTACAATAACTAATGTGAAATTCCACCCAGACAGCACACAACAATTACACACACAAAAAGCTGAAGCAGCTGCTTTAGACGACAATAGTACAGTAAGCTGGAATACTCGATTTGTAACAGCAATCTGTTCCAGGTAATTCAGTAAACTAGACTACGAACTTTTGCTTCAAACGATTGGGTGTTTCTAGACATCAACTTAATAAGTTATACATTGAACTGGTTCTCTCATCATAATGACTAGAACAAAATTGGGCGGAACTCACACCCTTGAAAACTAAGCTGAATGGATGGCTAGTGGTAGGTGAAACTTATAAAAATAAACTTAACTAATGGATTGAAGCTAGAGCACATAGTTCTTACATAAAGTGTTTTTTTTTCTTTGAAGCAAAATTTTCTACTCAGCACACACACTGTGCTTACAGTAAAACGTAATCTATTTACATTGCCTTCAGTGTTTTGATATTTTATGATTTTTTTCAGTATTCTATGTAAACTTTTTTATTGTCGCATGCTTGGCGTGTCATTTAAGAAAAAGAACTATACAGAGTGTTTCACTAAGTGTGTTTGTCTCTGTAACTTATAAAATAATAGCTGGCGGGAAATTTTAATGTGATAGGTCAACACAAGAAATGTTACACTTTCTGCAGAACTATGAACATAGTATATTGTATCATTTTCCAAAGAGTTACAGCACAAAGATATAATTTTTTTAATGGAACAATAGTTTTTTTTTTCTATCGTGCATTGGATTCGTTGAAACCAGCTGCGTCCAAATCAATTTAAACTACATTCCTATCACTGTTAGTTTGGGAGCTACAACCCTTCAAAGTCGCCACACACAGCCGTATACCCGACAGTTGGAGCCACACAAACAACCGGGGCTCAATATACCACAGTTACTGACATCGGATGACGATGGCATACACAAACAACGAGTACGTTGACATGTTGCTGATGCTCGGTGAGTGCCGACACGATGCCACTAAAGCTTCTCGCTCCGTGACACTGGCGATGTTACAACTCCCACAACATCCCCCCCCCCCCCCCCAAAGCGTCAACAAGGAAGGAGGCAGCCTCGTGGAAGTACTGATGGACAGGAGTCTGTAGCTTCAGAGGACGCCAGACTACCATCCGGGCCCCGCCATCTGGACTGAGCTCGCGAGGGAACGTCCTCTGGGGAAACCTCCGAAGGGCCCCACACTAACGACCTGTTAGACGGCGACGTGATGACGTAGACGGCGACGTCGGCGTTGGATGCTGTGTGGCGTCTTGCTCGATGTCCATGGGGATGTACAGGTGAGGTGGTGGCTGCGAGGGCTCCGTTTCCATGAAGTCAGGCCATGGTGACACATAGATCTGCTGCGGGGCCGACCACCAAGTTCGCGCTAGCGGCGGAGGCCGCGAGGTCTGCATGTGATGTGAATCTGTCTAGAGTAATGAAGAAGGATCACAGGGTAAATGACAATGGCGAATTTGGCTGTGGTGCCTGCGTATGATACCATCGGGATCTGAAATTTCAAACATGTGTGCACTGCAAGGTTGGATGATCTCACACCACTCCCACTACGACCGCTGAAAACTCTGTAAAAGACTGGGTTACGCGGAGCGAACCGATACTTGCGTGTCGGTGGCTGCCGTTGCTCCGGGCGGCGCAGTGGGTGCAGCAGATGGAGCAGGGTGCGGTGGCGGCGGCCGCGTAGAAGTTCGGCCGGCGACGATCCTTCTAGTGGATGCGAGCAGTATGAGGAGAGGAACAGTTGCCGAGGTGCCTCCTATGAGTGCTCCGAACAAAGTTTGGACATATGCTGCTTAAATGTCCAGACGAAGCGTTCCACAGCACCGTTTGTCTGCGACTGAAACAGTGCACTGGTGATATGCTTAATCCCATTGCGTTCACAAAAGGAGCTAAATTCTTGTGATTTGAACTGACGGTCGTTATCAGAGACTAACGGTTCAGGGAGACCTTCCAGACAAAAAAATTGAAGACAACGCCCTAATCGTGCTACTAGACGTCGTTGAAGACATTGACACTGCAAATGGGTAATCACTAAAAGCATCAACCACAATAAGCCACTTTATGGCCGGTTTCCGAAACAGTAGTTACCTGTCCCGTTATAGTTATCTGTGGGTTACCTGAACGTTAAGTACAAAATGGGTTTCCGAAACAACAGTTACCGTCACACCCATAGTTACCGGTCCGTTAAAGATAAATGCGCGTCCCCTGGGGTTACCTACACGTTAACTTTAGTTTTAACTATATCCGCTATGTAGCGCTAGTGGGCTTCCAAACGCAAGTCCAGAAGTTATTTAGCAGTAGTAATTTGTTTTTATGATTGGGTTCGGTATAATTTTCATACAATTTTAAAATTTATGACGCTGAAGAATGGAAATTCTTTCATCATGATCGTCACCACCGTCTTCTTCTTCTTTTTATTCTGATGCTTCGGAAAGTTGTTCAGAAGAAGAAAACTTAGCTGTACTCGGCACTGTTGAAACACCACGACGCGTTTTTCCGTGTTAGATGACAACCATTTGATCTGTGTAATGAGAGAGAATTTCATATGAATTTCAGAATAATAATAATAAAATACTGACCAATGACATTACCGGGGTCCAACAGGGAAAACGTGGAACACAAAATTCCGGGTTAAATTTTACATGCGCTCGGCGAGAGATAATGTTGACAACGGGTGACGTTTGCATTAGCTGCATCTTCCTCGCGATTGGTCAAGCAACATCTCGACACTGAGCAACAGGGGCCAACGTTATATCTCGCGATCGCCGATCTGGATGTAACATTTTATCACGTCCAAATAACAAAGTTATGCTCTCATAACAAAACTTTCAATTAAGCATAAAGATACTTCCCTTTGCAATAGCGTTCTGCCATGCAATTGCCATTACGATCACTCAATGTTTTTTTTTTTTTTTTTTTTTACAGTATTATTATTACAACGTGGGGCTCGGGTAGGTGGATTGGTGGACGTAAATTGACCAGTCTGTGTTGTGAAAAGTAATGTCACATTCTCAGAACAATGGGAAGAGGAAAACTTAAATTCATAAAAATATATATTAACAACAGAAATAATACGTATGATTTTATTGTTAACCCTGTCTTCGTTGTCGTTTATCCTGTTTTTCTTTTTAAAAAAGAATACAACTCTCTGAGTTGCCTTACCATTTTCTCTCCTGTCTGTTTAACGAATTGTACAGTTTTGTGACAACTCCCAAGGCGTGTTGTTTTTCCAAAATAGTCAAACCATCTGCCTTTTCATTTACTATAACTACTTTTCTTTCTAAAATCAAGTCGGTCAAAAGGTTTTTCTCAGAGTCAAATTTTTTTCCTCGCTTGTCGCCCATTGCCTTTGAAAAGAGAAACAGAAAACTCGTAACTGCTATACAAACCAAGACGCGTCTTCGATTTCACTTAATAATCGATAAAATTAGAGTAATTGCGATTTTCGTTAGTAGTGCCATCTGTTATTTGTTGAGACGTACTATTTGCTTCGACAGAAGGCGCAGTTACCTCATAGTTAACTAACGGTCGTTGAAATCAGCTACGGGAAACCCAAGGAAGTTATCTGGCACGTTAAATTATAACGTGACGGTAGCTAACGGCACGGTAACTATAGTTTTCCAGAAACCGGGCATTAGTGTTCCAGAACGGACCAGCATAGTCAATATGCACTCGTTGCCATGGTGAAGCTGCTTTTGGCCACACACAAAAATTTCTGAGGTGGGGCTGACTGATTGGTAGCGCACACTGAACACTATGACATCATCTGTTCTATTTGGGTGTCCATACCCTGACAAGTACAGTGTCTTCATGCCAATTGCTTAGTGTGAACCATTCCTCAACGTTCTTGATGAAGAAACTTCAGTACTTCGTTCTGCAAACGTCGTGGAATCAACACCCTATTGTCCACTGTCATTTGTAAATAGAATCACACATCTATGCACTGAAAGTTCATTCCTCCTAGCAAATAGCGACGCACCATTGAATTTTGAATGTCACGTTGTGAACGAGGCCATTGTGTGCGAATGTAGGGCAGCAAAATTTGTAAATCAGCATCTGTTTCTGTGGCCCAAGCAATTTTCCTATAGTCCAATGGGAAGGATTGCAACAAACTATCTTCCTGTGCATCTATCTGACAACAAATCTCACAAGCATCAAAGTTCGTCATGACCAACCGGAAGACAGGAAAGTGCGTCGGCATTTGCATGGCGAGTTGTGGGTCTAGACAATCTCGTACTAATACTGTGATAACACCAAAGCCCATCGTTGCCATTTGTGTGCTGTGCGCGTAGGAATTGGCTTGGCAGGATGAACAAACAATGACTGGAAAGGCTTGTGGTCAGTTACTAAGTAAAATTTTCTCCCATACAAGTAGTGATGGAATTTTGTGACACCATACACTATTACTAAAACTTCCTTCTAAATCTGAGAAAAACGGCACTGTGTGTCTGTCAAAAGTTTTAACGCGAACGCTATCGGACGGTCTGTATCCCCATGTCTATGTGACGGTACAGCTCCTAGACCAAACGATGACGCGTCCACTTGCAAAAGAGCCGGTTTGTCTGGATTGAAGTGCACCAAATTTCGATCATTAAGCGAAGCATCTATTCAGTGCTGAAATACGCTTTGACATTCGTCTGTCCAAACAAAACGAACATTTTTACAGCGTAGCCGATGCAAAGGGGCTGCGATTTGTGTTGCGTCTGGAATAAGCCTTATGTAGTACGTTAACTTTCCCAATACTGACTGTAATTCTTTCACATCTTTAGGTGCTGGCAGATCGCGAATGGCAAGCAAATGTGATTGCATTGGGTGCACACCTTGACTGTTTATCATGTGTCCTAGATACTGTAGTTCCGATTTGAAAAAGTCACACTTATCTAAGCAACACTTTAGACCTGCTTCTGACAAAACTTGAAACAATTTCCTCAAATTGGCAAAGTATTCGTCTGGGGTACAGCCCCAAGTAGTTTGAACAACAAGGCTCCCGAGGTGTAAGCTGTTCCAGATCAGCAAAATAACAAGCAGATTCGCCCACTGGCTACCTTGTATTGGTTCAATTGCACCCTTTTTTTGCAATGTGCGAAGTTCTTGTGCTACTTTGTCGTGTAAAGCGAGCGGTACATTACGAGTTTTGCAAAATTTTGGTTTGGCATTTTCCTTCAGAGTAATGTGTGCAGCAAAATCTTAAACCTTTCCTAGTCCTGCAGAAAATAAATCTGGAAAGTCTTTCAACAACTTGTCTACACTGTCTTTAGCATCAAAATTGTTCATAACTAAAACATTGTCTTGCACAGTAAAACTAAAAAGATCAAAAGAATCTAAACCAAAAATATTCTCTCCTTTGTAAGATCGAAGCACTTGAAAGTCACTGTGCGCGTTTGTGAGCGGTATACTGCAGGTAGTGAACACTGTCCCAGTACAGGAATTTAATTGCCATTATACGCTGTCAACTTTGTTTTAGCGGAAGAAAGGCGCGGCGAGCCTAACTGTTCATACGTTTTGCTATTTAGCAATGTGACTGATGCACCTGTGCCCAGTTGAAACTTTATAGAAATGTCATTCACACGCAAAGTGACATACATTTTTCTGGCCTGACATACAACTTATGCTACTCCTGTGTCCTTGATGTTACGAGAGGCAGTCACTGGTTTGGAAAATACTGCATTTATTGAATAACTATTGTTTTGTCGCTGTTTGGGCCGGGAGGTCAAACTCTGTTTCTTTTGATGCAAGCAAACTGTTTGCCGCATACAAAGCATTTTGCTGACCAGGACGGACAGTTCTGTCTTTTGTGCCGAGAGAAACACTATGGACATGACTTCACTTCCTTAGGGCCAATTCACACTGTCCGTCACGTCACGGAACTGTCACGTCAAGTAGTATTCAACTGTCCGTCACGTCAATTTGCCCATCTCAGTAAACGATGTTGAAAGTGAAGTTATGAGTGGTGATCTGTTATGTAGAAAATCATAGGTTAATACTAGAATTGAGTGAACAACAACGCTAAATGTTATTCACAGCCGAAGAAAACTTTATAGTGTATGTTCTTGGCTAACTTATTGGGAACTGAAACAACATTTCAAAACATGGACATCTATTTTCAAGCGAAAAAATAAACATATGAAAACATCAAACAATACTTATAAGAGCATAAAGGCGCCTGTTTACTTTATCCATTACGATTTGCCCACTGACATTGTTAATACCGTCGTAAACAACTGAATTTTCGTCTTTCATTAGTTCTGAGTTTTCATTTAAAATGTTATTTAATGGAAAATACGTAACAAATTGCAATCTTATTCAAATAAACAGATTGTTTCAGACTTTTACGTTACAAAGTTAGGTAACATAAACCATTTTTTTGTTTCAGATATCCGACCTAGATTTTAGGGGGACATTTGAGATTTACTCCTAAAATGAATAAAACAACAAAATAAAGATGAGTAAGACATTTTTCATATAAACAGTGCGATCATCTACTGCAACATGTAATTCGCGTGACGGAAATAGGTTAACTTGCGATGTTAGCAGACGGCCGTTCCGTCAAAACGTTCTTCTCGAGAAAGCTTGACGTGACGTTGACGTGACGTGACGGTCTGGCGACGGACAGTGTGAATGCCGCCATTAGAAATACATTGCAGAATGTTCTGACGGACGGTGACGTGACTTGACGTGACGTGACGGACAGTATGAATTGGCCTTCATTAGGCAAGGTTCCGTATCTAGCAACGTGTTTACTCTTTGAGCGAGCAGGCGGAAGTAGACGGCGGTTGACCTGGCGCTCGCCAGCATGTGACGTTACACTACACAGTGGAATGACTCAAAGTTTTCCGCTGCTGCGGCTCCCGTATCGTACTTTTCCAAAATCTGTTCTACTCGATGAAACGACGGATCTGACTTTCTTAGAATATTTCGTCGCAGTCAGGTTTTGCGTTGTCTTTGTTGCCATTTGTTGTGACCTCGTCGCCATTTCTTGCGAACTCCTTGCCTTATTGTTGTTTACTCGTCCCGGTCTAGCTGTTAGGAAAGGGACTGGTGCAGGATCCTTTGACATCTAAAACATTGATATAATTGGTATTACTAGATATGTATGACTGAAACTGGTAATACTCAACTTAAGAACATAAGTCTGTTTCTTCTTTCTTCTTGCTTCTCGTGGGGTCGTCCGTAACTAGCTGCGCTGTGACCTAGTTACTGCTAAGTTCGTAGCCGAGTTCTAACTTCGTAGCTGTCTAGTTACTGTCTGAAATGAATAGTCACTGCCGAGTGCTCACTACTAACTGTCGTATTCCCGAATGGTAACTGACAAGTGCTCACTAGTAACTGTCGTATTCCTGAATAGTAATTGACGAGCGTCCAGACGTATGTCAGCCTAGATATAGCCGCTTGTAGAGGGCGCGCATCTTTGGTTACTCCCTCCAGGATGTGAGGCGCCTGCTTGTGATTAGCTAAGAATATTTCGTTGCAGTCAGGTTTTTCGTTGTCTTTGTTGCCATTTGTTGTGACCTCGTCGCCATTTCTTGCGACCTCCTCGCCTTATTGTTGTTTACTCGTCCCGGTCTAGCTGTTAGGAAAGGGACTGGTGACGAGCGTCCAGACGTATGTCAGCCTAGATATAGCCGCTTGGAGAGAGCGCGCATCTTCGGTTACTCCCTCCAGGATGTGCGGCGCCTGCTTGTGATTAACTTAGAATATTTCGTCGCAGTCAGGTTTTTCGTTGTCTTTGTTGCCATTTGTTGTGACCTCGTCGCCATTTCTTGCGACCTCCTCGCCTTATTGTTGTTTACTCATCCCGGTCTAGCTGTTAGGAAAGGGACTGGTGCAGGATCCTTTGACATCTAAAACATTGATATAATTAGTATTACTAGATAGGTATGACTGAAACTGGTAATACTCAACTTAAGAACATAAGTCTGTTTCTTCTTTCTTCTTGCTTCTCGTGGGGACGTCCGTAACTAGCTGCGCTGTGACCTAGTTACTGCTAAGTTCGTAGCCGAGTTCTAACTTCGTAGCTGTCTAGTTACTGTCTGAAATGAATAGTCACTGCTGAGTGCTCACTACTAACTGTCGTATTCCCGAATGGTAACTGACAAGTGCTCACTAGTAACTGTCGTATTCCTGAATAGTAATTGACGAGCGTCCAGACGTATGTCAGCCTAGATATAGCCGCTTGTAGAGGGCGCGCATCTTCGGTTACTCCCTCCAGGATGTGAGGCGCCTGCTTGTGATTAGCTTAGAATATTTCGTTGCAGTCAGGTTTTTCGTTGTCTTTGTTGCCATTTGTTGTGACCTCGTCGCCATTTCTTGCGACCTCCTCGCCTTATTGTTGTTTACTCGTCCCGGTCTAGCTGTTAGGAAAGGGACTGGTGACGAGCGTCCAGACGTATGTCAGCCTACATACAGCCGCTTGGAGAGAGCGCGCATCTTCGGTTACTCCCTCCAGGATGTGCGGCGCCTGCTTGTGATTAACTTAGAATATTTCGTCGCAGTCAGGTTTTTCGTTGTCTTTGTTGCCATTTGTTGTGACCTCGTCGCCATTTCTTGCGACCTCCTCGCCTTATTGTTGTTTACTCATCCCGGTCTAGCTGTTAGGAAAGGGACTGGTGCAGGATCCTTTGACATCTAAAACATTGATATAATTAGTATTACTAGATAGGTATGACTGAAACTGGTAATACTCAACTTAAGAACATAAGTCTGTTTCTTCTTTCTTCTTGCTTCTCGTGGGGTCGTCCGTAACTAGCTGCGCTGTGACCTAGTTACTGCTAAGTTCGTAGCCGAGTTCTAACTTCGTAGCTGTCTAGTTACTGTCTGAAATGAATAGTCACTGCCGAGTGCTCACTACTAACTGTCGTATTCCCGAATGGTAACTGACAAGTGCTCACTAGTAACTGTCGTATTCCTGAATAGTAATTGACGAGCGTCCAGACGTATGTCAGCCTAGATATAGCCGCTTGTAGAGGGCGCGCATCTTCGGTTACTCCCTCCAGGATGTGAGGCGCCTGCTTGTGATTAGCTTAGAATATTTCGTTGCAGTCAGGTTTTTCGTTGTCTTTGTTGCCATTTGTTGTGACCTCGTCGCCATTTCTTGCGACCTTCTCGCCTTATTGTTGTTTACTCATCCCGGTCTAGCTGTTAGGAAAGGGACTGGTGACGAGCGTCCAGACGTATGTCAGCCTAGATATAGCCGCTTGGAGAGAGCGCGCATCTTCGGTTACTCCCTCCATGATGTGCGGCGCCTGCTTGTGATTAACTTAGAATATTTCGTCGCAGTCAGGTTTTTCGTTGTCTTTGTTGCCATTTGTTGTGACCGCGTCGCCATTTCTTGCGACCTCCTCGCCTTATTGTTGTTTACTCATCCCGGTCTAGCTGTTAGGAAAGGGACTGGTGCAGGATCCTTTGACATCTAAAACATTGATATAATTAGTATTACTAGATAGGTATGACTGAAACTGGTAATACTCAACTTAAGAACATAAGTCTGTTTCTTCTTTCTTCTTGCTTCTCGTGGGGTCGTCCGTAACTAGCTGCGCTGTGACCTAGTTACTGCTAAGTTCGTAGCCGAGTTCTAACTTCGTAGCTGTCTAGTTACTGTCTGAAATGAATAGTCACTGCCGAGTGCTCACTACTAACTGTCGTATTCCCGAATGGTAACTGACAAGTGCTCACTAGTAACTGTCGTATTCCTGAATAGTAATTGACGAGCGTCCAGACGTATGTCAGCCTAGATATAGCCGCTTGTAGAGGGCGCGCATCTTCGGTTACTCCCTCCAGGATGTGAGGCGCCTGCTTGTGATTAGCTTAGAATATTTCGTTGCAGTCAGGTTTTTCGTTGTCTTTGTTGCCATTTGTTGTGACCTCGTCGCCATTTCTTGCGACCTCCTCGCCTTATTGTTGTTTACTCGTCCCGGTCTAGCTGTTAGGAAAGGGACTGGTGACGAGCGTCCAGACGTATGTCAGCCTAGATATAGCCGCTTGGAGAGAGCGCGCATCTTCGGTTACTCCCTCCAGGATGTGCGGCGCCTGCTTGTGATTAACTTAGAATATTTCGTCGCAGTCAGGTTTTTCGTTGTCTTTGTTGCCATTTGTTGTGACCTCGTCGCCATTTCTTGCGAACTCCTTGCCTTATTGTTGTTTACTCGTCCCGGTCTAGCTGTTAGGAAAGGGACTGGTGCAGGATCCTTTGACATCTAAAACATTGATATAATTGGTATTACTAGATATGTATGACTGAAACTGGTAATACTCAACTTAAGAACATAAGTCTGTTTCTTCTTTCTTCTTGCTTCTCGTGGGGTCGTCCGTAACTAGCTGCGCTGTGACCTAGTTACTGCTAAGTTCGTAGCCGAGTTCTAACTTCGTAGCTGTCTAGTTACTGTCTGAAATGAATAGTCACTGCCGAGTGCTCACTACTAACTGTCGTATTCCCGAATGGTAACTGACAAGTGCTCACTAGTAACTGTCGTATTCCTGAATAGTAATTGACGAGCGTCCAGACGTATGTCAGCCTAGATATAGCCGCTTGTAGAGGGCGCGCATCTTTGGTTACTCCCTCCAGGATGTGAGGCGCCTGCTTGTGATTAACTTAGAATATTTCGTCGCAGTCAGGTTTTTCGTTGTCTTTGTTGCCATTTGTTGTGACCTCGTCACCATTTCTTGCGACCTCCTCGCCTTATTGTTGTTTACTCATCCCGGTCTAGCTGTTAGGAAAGGGACTGGTGCAGGATCCTTTGACATCTAAAACATTGATATAATTAGTATTACTAGATAGGTATGACTGAAACTGGTAATACTCAACTTAAGAACATAAGTCTGTTTCTTCTTTCTTCTTGCTTCTCGTGGGGTCGTCCGTAACTAGCTGCGCTGTGACCTAGTTACTGCTAAGTTCGTAGCCGAGTTCTAACTTCGTAGCTGTCTAGTTACTGTCTGAAATGAATAGTCACTGCCGAGTGCTCACTACTAACTGTCGTATTCCCGAATGGTAACTGACAAGTGCTCACTAGTAACTGTCGTATTCCTGAATAGTAATTGACGAGCGTCCAGACGTATGTCAGCCTAGATATAGCCGCTTGTAGAGGGCGCGCATCTTCGGTTACTCCCTTCAGTATGTGCGGCGCCTGCTTGTGATTAGCTTTCGGTCGATCGCTTTCTACACGATCGTTCTCTACGTCTGGCGTGTGGTGCTGACTTTGTACCACAACGAAGTATACCTGGAACAGTTAAAAGTTCGATGTTACGCTTCGTCATCTTGAGCATTGCTTCCCAATACAACCCAGGTGCCATATAATAAATGGTGGGGACCAAGGAGTATGTGGTCAAGCATACACTCCTGAACTTCTCAAAAACATTCGCAAGTAAGTGCACATATGTGTCCATGTATATCATCGCGTATTCACACAAATTGGGGATGTTGAATTTCCGCTAGACATTTATGGCCTCACCTGAGAGGTAACTGGTAAATGCGGTTATGTTGAGAAGCTTGGTTTTGTCGAGTTTCTCCATAGAGTCCAGGTACTCGTATGGGAAAACCAATTTTTGCGTTACTAGTTGAAACTTTTCCTCACCAGAATATGCAGAGCATGTGATATGCCTATCCTCCTGAGGTAGAGTCTCAACGAGTTTGGAAAGCGAAGACTTCTTGAAGATTAGCGAATCAAGGAAGTGCAGCGTAATTTTTGGCGTCATTTGTTTAGAGAAAGATATGTATTTCTCTGTGCTATCAGGCAGGACACTTCCGGATACGTATCTAGTCCAAATTTATCCAAGTGTTCAACTAAAACGTGAGCGTCATAACTACTCAGGTTGTGGAAAAATACAGGTATATCGTTTGGAACCTGGTACTTCAAATCCCATACATTGTGGGCTGCTCCACGGAACTTTCCAGTTAGATGACAGTGGTCTATTATGGGGAAGTTTCGCTTTTCTATCTAACGGCATCCCACAAATATGACAATCTACTGCTTTCTTAAACGACTCCTCTTCCTCTCGTGACATAGTCATCAGAACATTTTAACTGTGAAGTTCGTCAACTTTCCATGCAACTCGTTTTAGCTCAGTGAGCAACCATATCGCGGGATTGTCCCCTACATATGACTCGAATTTATTCAGGGAGGACTCGACTTTGCATACAACTTGGAACGCTGCTGCAGGTGGTACATGTTTTTGTGTGAAGGTGGTATTTGAGGCCAGGGGGTTACCTTCACATCTGGCACCGAGCGAGGTGGCGCAGTGGTAACGCACTGGACTCGCATTCGGGAGGATGGTGGTTCAAATCCACCTCCGGCCATCCAGATTTAGGTTTTCCGTGATTTCCCTAAATCACTCCAGGCATTTGCTGGGATGGTTCCTTTCAAAGGGCACGGCCGATTTCCTTCCTCATCCTACCCAAAAGCTCCGAGCGTTAGCTCCGTCTCTAATGGCCAAGCTGTCGACGGGACGTTAAACCCTAAGCATCCATCCATCCTTCACATCTGGCAGTTGGAACAAGTAAACCCTCGAAATTGCAGTAAACAGTGACTGGGGTTCTTTAGCATTCTTGTATTTAATGAAATTATTTTCAGGGGTTGGCTTAATAACATGTACCGGTTCTTTCGATTTCCAATCTACAAGATGTTTCTGTAAATATTTGTCTTCAGTAAAGTTACTTAGACATCTCTAGCATATATGGGTTTTACCTTTACGAGCATTCATTTGGGAGGAAAGGAGGTGGGCATGTCTTTGATCCATACGTAATGCTGCTTTTCACTATTGGCGATAAGCAGCGTGTTTACATGTAGCTTGCGCTCACCCACAAATTTAGAAAAATGGTAGGGTCTAACTACAATATGACTATCATCTTTAACTTCTTCTGACTTGCTTTTCTTCTCCAGTCTGTATATATGTACCGAAATTCTCGCATTTTGCGCCTCAAACTTACGAACGTCCTGGAGTTTAACTGGAAACTCTATATCTTATAAAATTCTACCCTTTGGGAATTTCACCTTCAAGTAGTTCATACGTACTTGTGCACTGTGGATGTGCCGTATGATTACAATTTCTCTCATAAGCCAAAATTGACCATGTGAAACAGTATTCATCTCCAGCTATGGTCCGACCGCTACGAGCTTTCTTGTGCCCGTTATTTACTTTATCACAACCCTGCTTTTTAATAATATCAATAGGAAGGATCATAGACATGAATATGGATGTCTAGGTGTACTACTTGGCTGAATGCATGTGCCGAATCGCGTACCTCCATCTCAGAGAAACAGTTCATAATTACACTCAAGGTGTATTTCTATACCATTCGGCGATCGAAGTACTTCGAGTAATCACACCGTTACATTCCCACTACACCCTGCAAACTCCATGCATGCATTAACTCGCAACACAGGACTGCTCTGCATTTAACTGCGGGATTACGTGTATTACTTATTGCTTTGAGGAGCTCAGTCTCCAACATGGGATAGCATGCCTCCATGAACACAACTGGGTTGTGATAACTCGCTGGAAAGTTTTCAATCCTGGTGAAAGAGATGCACCCTTCAAAAGCTTTAGTGACCTCCGAGTAGTGAAGTGGGGTCATAACACCCGGAGTCTGATGCCCTATTATGCCCTACTGTGTTATCATCGAAGGGAGGGGAGAGGGAACTACCGCTAGCCAGAGCAGCATTAATATTATTACAACTACAGCTACTGGTGGTCGATGGAGGCGGTGATGAGGACGGAGCCATCAGTTGCATGGTGTTCCAGTAATCCTAAGCAGTACGTTGTTTACAGGCGAGGCTTCATTTACAAATTATGGTGATGTGAATCTGCAGAATATGCATTACCAGTCTATGCAAAATCACCATTGGATTCGCCAAGTTGCTCATCAACGACAGTGGAGTGTCAGTGTTTGGTGCGGCATCATTAATAAAGGCATTGTAGGTCGATATTTTTACCATGGAGCATTAAATGGACAGCAATATGCATCATTTCTTCAACACACATTTCGCCTCTCATGAAGGATTTAGGATTGGAAACTTGTCTATCAATGCAGTTCCAAGATGATGTATCTCCCACACACAATGTAAAAGTTGCCAGAGACGTTCTAGATGTGACATTTCCAAATAAGTGGCTAAGGTGGGGAGTTACTGTGCCATGGCCAGCACGGTTCCCCAACTTAACACAATTGGATTTCTTTCTCTGGGTCGCAGTGAGAGGCAGAGTGTATCAAGAACCCCAATATCTGTAGAAACTCCACAATCTGGGCAACACTCTCTTGTTACGCATCTTCAAACGTGTACTGAAGCAAACAGAGAGCTCATGTTGACATGAAATAGTTTCATTGGTCAAAATATGGGTGTATTATCTACGAAGGATGTAATGCACAAGAACACCGTTTCTGAGGGCCATAGGGCACTAGTAAATGTGTTTAGAAAAGTGAAACCCAGTGTGTTATCTCTAGTTGTAGCTATAGGGAAAACATAACTTTGTGTTGGAAGAATTACTTCTTTATTTTTGTGGATTGCGCATACATTTCCATTGTCTGATCCCCTGTCATAGGCAGCGTGAGGTTTATGACTGAGCCTCAGGACATACGCTAGCTATGCACTTCATTTATTTCAAACGTCAATTTTGCTTTGCAATTTCTCGGGATGTAATTGAGGTATAGCGGTGCAACCAACGCCATTATTTTTATGATATTTCATGCTATTGATGGCATACGAAATAAAGGTAGTCTCCATTTAGGCGTAATAATACACAAGCTACTGTTGAAAATAGTATTTGTTTACATCTTAACATTTTACATAGTATTTAGTTTCCTAAGCCCCTGCCATCCGTTCAAGCTGGTGAAATCCGTTTTTTAATATAGGGGCGGCGCTAGTCGTCGGCCTCACGCCTGCAGGGGCCTCGCAATACATTGTAAAAAATTAGATTTTTTAATTTTATTTTTACTTTTTTTATTTGATGTTCAACGATGCTTTTCAACTGCTAGGTTACATAGGGGCGACCTACATTTAAGTTACACTAGCTTAATCTAAGGACAAAACAACATCCGTACCCAAGGGTGGGTTTTCGACGCCTGATGGCAGCGACCTCGCGTACCGTGATATGACGCCTTAGTACGCTCGGCCATTCCCGGCTGGCTGCTATTTAGCTGTCTGTATTTATTTCCGTATAGTACAGCAGCTATGAAATTTTCAGTTAAATACTCTGTATTATCGAAACTGAGTTTACTGTTTGACACATTAAACGATGAGAATAATGCAGAAAAATACGATAACGACAGCTCAGCTCAGTTACATTTAAGACAACAAGATAGACAACAATGCAGTGACATAAGACTCTTAGTACACGCTGTGCAGTTGACAACGAGCATCGTAAACCCAGCATGCCTCCAACTCTTACAAGTGCTGCCGGCTGTTACCGATCAGTTAAGTGAGTTCCCATACAACGCCCGTCATGAAGATGCACATGCGCACTAAACGTCAGTGACGAAATGACGCACCCACGAAACTGAGTCTGTCAAGAGACTTGCACGTAAAAACTTCCGTCTTCGTTTCTTGTCGTTACTGAGTGGAAAACTTTTTTTTCTTTATTTTTTTCTTTATTTATTTTTCTTTTTCTTTTTTATTTTAAATAAGTTATCATGTATATTTCGATACATTTATCAGACTGTTGGGATTGATTTCATATTTGTACGGTAATTCACTATTCAGATGCATTTCTTAGCATACAAACACACACACACACACACTAAAATCCATTTTATACTATGTATTGATTTCTAAATAATTGTTATATTTTATTACTTGTTCTTCTGGCATCATAAAAGGCAAAATATAAAAACTATGCTGCCATGTATGACGATACCACGTCAAATTCTTTCTATACTATAACAGTGAGTACTTTTAAGCACCATCAGTCGAGGTAATTTAGGACAGTATGGTATATTTGCTCTTTCGCGCTGCATAGTAACATTTTGCCGCTCACTTCCACTTTCGTACACTAAATATTTTAAGTAAGAATTTTGTTTTGAGTCTTAAGTAAACCTTGACCAATATTCGATTAACAGTCTCAAGGTTGAAATTTCACTCAGTATCATGAGTTGAAAACTTTTTCCTGTCCAGACAAGGGGAAAAGTGTTCTAACTGCAGTTGTCATCCAGGTCATTAACCACTTTATTTATGTGGAACAGGCAAATACCGGTGCACGTAGACTTTTCTGTCTTTAGGATGTTTTATTCGTTCTACATACACCCTCCCACTTCACAGACAAAGAATGAAATTTAATACAACCTATTGTAGTTATGGTAAAAACAACCTCAAAACAGTCCGGAATCACCCCATTTGATGGAACTGCACTTCTCAAAGTACTCAACAAAAAGGAATTTTTAGATCATCATCTATGGAGGACCCTCACGAGAAAGAGACATAGGGAGGAAATGGGAGTCCGGTTCATTAAAAACAAGAGGAAAGTCTGAGATAGCTTTACTCAAACACGATATGAGTTTGAGCATGATGAAATTTCTGAAGAAACCTACTTCAGCTGGATCTGTTCCAGAGGCCTCTGATGAATCTGTCCTCCAAATTTCTGTAGTCGCTGAAACAGAACCAGGGTCGACTGAATCTGTTATCCTTTCTGATACAGCATCAGGATTGGGCGAAACTGCTTTTATCAAACATTCTGAGCCGAATAAGGAGTTAAAAAGTGAAAATATTTGTGATTCAGAAAACAGAATCATTTATAGAATTAGATCTGGGGAAGTGGTTGTTTCCAGTAACAGATTCACAGCGTCATGACTTAATTCAGAATGGTCCCCAACAAAACCTCGAGAAATCTGATAAGAGTTACCCCAAAGACGCAAATAAGTCATTTTATTAAATTTCATTTTACTAGAAAACACAGTAACGGTGAAGAGCAATATCGCAGGTGATTGGTTTATTCCACATCTCAAGATAAAGTTTATTGCTTTTCATGTAGACTTTTTTCACATTTGCAGACACAGATGGTAAATGAAGGCTGTTGCGACTGGAAAGATCTGAGTAGGATATTTCAAAGACACAAACAAAGTCAAGGAGAAATGGAGTGTAAGATTAAATGGATGGAATTATATAAAAGAGTCAAATATGGAAAAACAATAGATAAGGAAAACAAGAGACTGATTAGGATACGCAAAAGTATTGGTATAACTTGTTTGAAAGATTGATCGATATTATCAACCACTTAGCCTCACACAATCTGGCATTTAGAGGTCATCGCGAAGCCCTATGATGATAGTGGATGATACTGGAAACAGCGGAAATTGTATAGACATATTTAAACTGTTATTCAAATATGATGTAACACTAAAAGAACACTTGCAACATGTTGATGAAAAGCAACTTTCTCAGCATTATCTGAGCAACGACATCCAAACTGAATTAATTTCATGAATGTCGAAATCTGACACTAACGAAATTGTAAACTGATTCAAATAAGCAAAATATTATGCCTACATGGTCGATTGTACCAGCTATGTGAGCCGTGTGGAACAAATGTCAATAATGTTAAGATTTTGCAATTCCTCAACTGGAGATATTGTTGGGTATAGGCCTATTGCCGTTGCAGAAACAACAGGAGAGTATTTAACAAATGCAGTTTTAAAGGACCAGAAAATAATGATCTAGATATAAAAAATTGTCGAGGACAGGGATATGATGATGGCGGCAATATGGTTGGCATTAATGAAGGTGTTAGAACAAAAATATTCAATATTAATCCGTGAGCATTCTTCATGCCATGCGGATGCCATTCTTGGAATTTGCTTCTCATAGATGCAGCGAACTCATCTACAACAGCTACAACATTTTTCGTCATCACCAAAAAAATTTATGTGCTCTTTACAAGGTCTGGCAAGCGTTGGGAACTTATAAATTTTAAATTAAAATCGACACTGAAACCTCTGTCTGAAACAAAATGGGAAAGCTGAACCAGAGCGCTAAAAGCTATATTATTCCTATTTTATGTCATCGAAAGAGTGAATAATCTGAGAAGTAAAACTGGTGATTCTGAAGCTCTTACTGACTGTGAAGCAGTCTTGAACGAAATGTTAACTTTTGAAGTTATTACTGCAATACATGTGTGGTATGAGCTTTTACTAAGTGTGAACAATATAAATAAGCAATGGCAGTTGGTTCCAATGAACCAGAAAATAGCTGTTGTATCTTTACGTTCATTTCGTGACTGGATTCGAGAATTCCGTATTACAGGATTTGAAACATGCGTTGTAGAAGCGCAATTGTTTGTAGAAAAAGTAGTAACGAAATAGAGTATGATTTTAAAAAGAAAAGAATAGCACAGAAAAAACGTATATTCGATTATGAACAAATTGATGAACCATTACAATATGCTGAAATGCAGTACAAAGTTATTTTTTTAATACAATGATAGATGCAGTAAGAGTCACCAGTGATCTATTCAAAGCGCTCGAAGAATATTTTGAGGAATTTGGTTTTTTTATACCAATTATTCGAAATCTCTATCCAAGGAGGACCTTCTTCAAGCATTGTAAGCACAATGAGCCAAGAAACACTATCAGCGTTGTCAGTACTATCAACTGAAGCCGAAATAGCTGCTAGTATTTATTATGACGTGATCTTCAAACAAATCAGTGAGGCGAAAAGCCGAACAATTTCTCTGTTTTAATTTGTATGCTTATTGTAATAATACATCTTCGTTAGTGAAAAAATGAAAGGGGCCTCGCAAAGACAAGTTCGCTGACGCCCAGTTTTCGTCTAGCGCCGCCACTGTTTGAATATCTATTGTTGTTCCAGAGATATCAGAGGCAGCAGAGTTAGATGAGACATCCTATATAAAATAAATAATTTAAATATCTTAACCTCAGATCTCTATAATGTAGCAACAAGGAGAGAGAATGTAACAGCCGTCTTTCTGGATGTAGTTGGAGCATATGATAATGTTCAGATACCTGAGTTTCTACAGAAGTTGGAAAAATTGGAGTGCACCATGGATGATTTATGGTATTAGCTCTTTCTTCCCTTTAATAAGAATATAGGTTCACTTTCGGAATAAATTACTTGAACCGCTTTGTGGCGATCCATCGACTGGTCAATTGACCGATACCTAAGTACTAATGAAATATCTGTATATCGAGACTTCAGAGCTCGACCTCACTGAGCCCCGCCAGCCATGTTTAATTCACTCTTGTATGGGCTTGAGTGATGTAATAGAGTGTTCTTCCAAGTACAAGTGATAATTATTGGGGCTACAACCCCACTTAAGTCCATACTGGTGACCCTGAAGTCGCGTACACCGCCGTTTTCTACGAGTTGTGCTACGAAATTCGTTTTTTGTACGTTTTTTTCGAAGTTAAATACGGATTTCATTGACTCAACAGTAACGACTACAATGACCACGACTGTGCCACCTCTGCCTGGTTTTCAAGGCACAGCAACTTAGTTGACGCGAATCCTGCGTGCACCTGCTTCGAGTGCTCCGAATTTTTATTCAGAACATTATCTCGCAGGAAATGTTTGTTACACCGAGCACTTCTAGTGTCACGAGAAATTCCATAGACTCGGGCCTCGGCTCGCCTGTTATGTTTTCTTCTATTTCGTCAACTAACAGTGTAAATCAGAGTTCACAACACATTGTGCAGAACATGAACATATCGACCAGGCAAAATTTGAACTTTAGGCTGGAAACTGCCCTCCAACCATGTGCTCCGCCACCAAAGTGCAGTGGACAATTTTCCCGTGTTGCTGATGCAACTTTTTCTACGCGTGGAGCAGACTTGCACTTTGTTAACAGCTGGTCTGCAAGCTGCATGCAAACAGCACCACCAACTGTTTGAAGTGACTCTCTGAGCAGATGCCTCAAAGTGCCAGTGTGTCCTTTGTGTTCCTGCAACACATGATGCGTATGCCACGCCACGTGTACAGAAATCACATCCGTCGTTGCACACTGCCGACTCACTATAATATTCTGGGCTGTACCAGTTCACACATCTGGCCATTTTCACGGCACAAATGGGTGCCTCGGCCGCTTCGGCCTCCCGAGTCATCTCTACTGTACCTGCTGGGTCACGCCACTCGTCTTAGAGGCCCCGCTGGATTCGACGACAACGTTAAGCTCCCTCGCAATGCCACAGCATGTCGGCGCCTCCTACACTATGGATGTCCTGGAGGCATCCCTGTCGCCACCACCTGGACTTCGTCCTAAGATGTCACCTTTCTCCTTTGAGGTGCCCTTGATGTGGATTGCGTTGGTCGAACAAATATTCGATAATTACTTGCTCTATGATGCACTCAATACCTGTGCCTCATCACACACCTCCACAGAAACGTCGATTTCATCTATGATCTCCTGACCTCTCTACCTGCTTCGAACTAATATTCCTTTGCCAAACAGACCATCCTGCAGATGGTCACTCGCACACTTGAAGAAACCATCTACCACATGATCCATGAGGAACACTTGGGGGACAAGAAGTCGTCACAGCTCTGGTGTCATCTTTGTCTTCTAGTTAATGAACGTGACAAGCCCCTTTCCACCCTCATGTCTCTGTGGTCTAGTAAGCTACTGCTCGCTTTACTGGTGGCTTTAACTTATAACATCTTGCAGTCAACGAGTGAGCAGATACGAATTGCTGACAGAGGATACAATGCCTACCTACATGAAACACATGCGGGCCGCAAGCCTCGTCAAAAATGCAATCTTGCCTACACGCCCCTGTTGCCAGGTGGGGCCGCTTACACATCAAAAATTCACAATGAAGGAACCAATGAAGAAACCCCCACGCTCCCCTGCACTACCGGCTAGCAGCTGCTCTGACAGGATGGTCCACCGCCGCCAATCCGCTTCCTGCAGGAACAATATCGGTGTTATACATACTTCTAGTTCCACAGGGACTTTGGTGACGCCGCAAGAAAGTGCTATCTGTCGTGTCACTACGCAAACTTGGAGAACAGAATGGCTTAGGCACCGCCTCATGCTTCAACAATCATGGGCCGTCCATGTGATCCACTCCATTTGAGACTTTTCACCATCGAGTGGTCATTTGTACATTCTTGACAGTGTTTCCAATGTTCATTTCCTGATTGACACTGATGCAGAAGTTTCATTATTGCCACCTTCAATAACTACTGGCCCACTTCGCCATCACATTGCTATACTTCATGCTGTCAATGCCACACAGCTGCCATGTGCAGGTGGTATGACCTTTACTATCCGCCTGCCGCCAAAGTGTAAACTTTCATGGAACTTTTTGGTTGCAGATGTGCTGGAGCCCATCCTAGGCATGGACCTCTTAACAAATCATAAACTTTCTCTCCACCCCCATGAACCACAAACAATGCTGAGATGGGGTGGATTGTGTGCCTCAACGATACAAATAGCCATACTGTAGGTACGACCAGAACGGAGGGGTATCTGTGGAGAGGCCAGACAAATGTGAGATTCCTGAAGAGAGACAACAGCCTTATCAGTAGTTAAAGGAGCAACAATCTGGGTGATTGACTGAGCTGGCCTTGTAACATCAGCTAATGTGGCTTTGCCACACAGCTACTGTGAATGGCTGAAAGCAAGGGGAAACTACAGGCGTTACTTTTCCTGAGGACATGCAGCTCTACTGTATGAATATATGATGATGGCATCCTCTCGGGTAAAATATTCTGAAGGTAAATTAGCCCCCCATTCAGATCTCTGGGTGGGGACTACTCAAGAGGATGCAGTCATCAGGAATGACAACACTGGCATTCTGCAGATCGGAGTGTGGAATGTTGGATCCATTAATCGGGTAAGGAAATGGATAGGTTGATGTTAGATATGGTGGGGATTAATGAACAGGATTTCTGATCAGGCGAGTACAGGATTATAAATACAGAATCATTTGGGGGTATTACAGGAGTAAATCTGATAATGAATAAGAAAATAGGAATGTGGGTAAACTACTATGAGCAGCGCAGTGATCACATTATCATAATCAAGATAGATACAAAGCCAACAACGACCACAGTGGTACAAGTTTATATGCCCACATACTCTGCTGATGATGATGGGATCGAAGAAATGTATTAGGAGGTAAAGGAAATTATTCAGACAATTAAAGGAGAGGAAAACTTGATTGTCATGGGAGACTGGAATTCGGTAGTAGGAAAAGGAAGGGAAGGAAAAATAGTAGGTGTATATGGACTGGGCAAAAGGAATGAAAGAGGAGACACCCTGGTAGAATTTTGCACATTTAATAATTTTGCACGGAACATGATTTAATTGTAACAAACACCTGATTTAAGAATCACGAAAGAAGGTTGTATATGTGGAAGAAACCAGGAGACACTGGAAGATACCGGATAGATTTTATAATCGTAAGACATAGAGTTTGGAACCAGGTTTTAAACTGTAAGACGTACCCAGGGGCAGATGAAGACTCTGACCACAGCTTGTTTATCATGAACTGTAGGTTGAAACTGAAAAACAAATGCAAGAAGGTAGAAAAATAAGGAATGGGTTTTAGATAACTTGAGGGAACCGGAAGTTCTTGAGAATTTCAGAGAGAGCTTTAGGCAACAATTGACAGAAACAGGTGGAAATCACACAGTAGAAAAAGAATGGGTAGCTTTGAGAGAAGAAATAGTGAAGGCAGCAGAGGACAAAGTAGGTACAAAGGCAGGACCTACAAAAAATCCTTGGATATCACAGAAAATACTAATTTTAATTGATGAAAGAAGAAGATATAAAATGCAGTAAATGAAACAGGCAAAATGGATTACAGACGACAAAGAAATGAGATTGACAAGAAGTGCAAAATAGCTAAGCAAGAGTGGTTAGAAGGTAAATGCAAGTCTGTAGAAGAATGTATAAATATGGGTAATAGATATCGCGTACAGGAAAATAAAATAAACATTTGGAGACAAGGAAAGAAGCTGTATGAATATAAAGAACTCAGGTGGAAAGCCAGTTCCCAGCAAAGAAGGGAAAGCTGAAAAGTGGAAAGAGTATATAGAGGGGCTCAACAAAGGAAATGCACTTAGAGACAATATTGTAGGAAGGGAAGAAGATGTAGATGAAGATGAAATAGGAGATACTATACTGAAACGAATTTGACAGAGCACTGAAAGACCTAAATAGAAACACAGCCCCTGGAGTGGGCGACATTCCCTCAGAACTACTGAAGTCTCTTTGAGACCCTGCCCTGACAAAACTATTTTACCTGGTGCATAAGATGTATGTGACAGGGACTTTAAGATTTTAAGAAAAATGTAATAATCCCCATTCCAAAGAAGGCAGGTGCAGACAGGTGTGAAAATTATAGAACCATCAATTTAATAAGTCATGGTTGCGAAATTTTAACACGAATTATTTACAGAAGGATGGAAAAGCTGGTAGAAGCCGACCTTGGGGATGACAAATTTGGATTCAGGAAAAATGTAGGGACCTGGAAGGCAATACTCACCTTAAGGCTCATTTTATAAGATAGATTAAGGAAAGGGAAACAAACATTTCTAACTTTCCTAGATTTGGAAAAAGCTTTTGAGAATGTTGATTCAAATTCTGAAGTAAACAGGAGTAAAATATAGGGAACAGAAGGTCATTTACAACTTGTACTAAATCAGACGGCGGTTGTTAGAGTTGAAGGGCATGAAAGGGATGCAGTGGTTGGGAAGGGAGTGTTGTAGTATTTCTCCAATGTTGTTCAATTTGTAAATTGTGCAAGCTGTAAAGGAAAGCAAGGAGAAATTTGAAGAAGGAATTAGAGTTCAGTATGAAGAAATATAAACCTTGCGTTTTGCTGATGACATTGTAATTCTGACAGACAGAAAAGGGCCTGGAGGAGCAATTACATGGAATGGACAGTGTGTTGCAAGGAGCATACAAGATGAACATTAATAAGAGCAAATCGAGGGTAATAGGATGCATTCTTAGAAAATCAGGTGATGCTGAAGGAATTAGATTAGGTAGCGAAGCAATAAAGGTGGTAGATGTCTTTTGTTACTTGGGCAGTAAAATAACATATGATGGTCGCAGTACAGAGAATGTAAAATGTAGAATGGCAATGGGAAGAAAAGCGTTTTCGAAACAGAGAAATTTGTTAACATCGAAAAGTAATTTAAGCAGAAGGAAGTCCTTTCTGAAGGCATTTATGTGGAGTGTTGCCTTGTAAGGGAGTGAAACACGGATGATAAACAGTTCGGACAGGAAGAGGATTCTGGCTTTTGAAATGTGGTGCTACAGAAGAATGTTGAAGATTAGGTGGGTGGATCAAGTAACTAATCAGGAGGTACTGACCGGAATTGGGAAGGAAAGGAATTTCTGGCATACTTTGTCCAAAAGAAGGAATCGATTGACAGGACACATTATTAGAAATCAAGGAATTGTGAATTTAGCGTTGGAGGGAAGTGTGTGGAGTAAAAATCGCAGAGCAACAGCAAGAGATGAAAATAGTGAGCAAATTCAAATGGGTGTAGGTTGCAGCTCTAATGAGGAGATGAATAGGATTGCTCAGGATAGAGTAGGGTGGAGAGCTGCATCAAACCATTCTCTGTACTGAAGACCACAACAACAAATTTTCTCTAGATATTGTGCAGCGTTCGGTATTTCACCGCCCCACAAACACTTACTTTTCTTTTTTGTCAAGCTCTGACTCTCGTCCTGCTAACTCACCTGTTGGTCGCAAGTGTATAATCTATTAGAAACTTCAAGGACTCGTCTTCTAAGTTGTCTTGCGAACAAGAACAAGTTATCAAACTGTGTCATAAGAGGGAAAGTGTTGTGTGCGAGTGTTTTGATTCCATTGAATGGTCTGAGACGCTCCTGTCGAAAAGGTCGAGCGCACGTGAATGTATGCTCTGTCTGTGATGCAAGAATGAGGACATTGCTCGCCACCTGGCTGTCTCAGACCTGGCTGTCTCAGAGCCTCAGTTGGTGTCTGCACAACATCAACTTCTGTCTCTGCAATCGAAATGATAGGACTCACACTCTAAGGTTAGTACAAGTGTTCCTCCAAATAGTGCTACAAGTGGCATTGCACCTGCGCACAAGGTCAACAGTGTGACATTTCTACTCCCACCACTTGTACATGGATATTTGTAAACAGACCTGTCTCGCCATGCCAACGCCTCCTGCGACCATTCAACCTGTGTGGTGTCCCACTCTGGCAGCGGCTAAGGAGACTAACTTCTTTGAATGTGCTTCGTGTTCGTAATTTGTTTCTGCTAAACCAGTCGAGCCGTCTGCTACCACCAAGTAGGTTAGAATATAGGGAGACGCCCGTACATTGAAAAAGTGAAGCCTGCCTCCGCCATATTGTTGAGTCTCGGAGAAGTTTTAGAACTGGAGAGCTGATGTTCTATGTCACTTAAAAACAGGAATAATACGTCTGGCTGTTTTGCCATATGTACAACATATTGAAAAGCTTGAAAATTACCGTTAAAATTAATTTTTGAAGTATCTTACGATTAGCATTTATTAGTATTTATCCAAGAAAATAAATTGTTTGGAAGTACATACTTTACACTGACTGTCAGTTCAGTGCATTAACAGTAAGAGGGTCGACTTAACGCACAATTTTAACAGAAAAATAGTATTCCATAACTCACCAACATGGCGGACAGGCTTCAACTGATGTATGTGCTCGGCATAGATAACGCCATCTCCCTTTATTTTAACCTCCTTGGCTACCACGATATGCACGCCTCCTTCAGTTAGTGGCCACTGCAAGAACTCTCATGCGACGCCATCTTGTATGAGTGAGCTGGTGGCGCGCCCAGGCAAAGATATGTCTGGAACTGTAACTTCTTTGCCATCTCAGGCCGTTACGCCAGCCACAAGCCCATCCGAGCCACCGCCCTCAGTAGTGGTGTAACAGGGGTATCACTCCACTGAGAATCGCCCGTCGACGATAGTGTCATTGACGCCAGACGCTCGGCCAATTGCCGGACCGAAGATCAAAGGATGCCGCCGCAGGATGATTGACAGATTACATGAAAGTGCACTTAACACTGGTGCACTTAATAACACTTGCAAGTAAACAACATCCCCCTCAACCCCCCGGCGCCACTGCCAGACAGGCACCACCTCCGACAGGTCCAGACGGGTCCACCCCCAGCCGCACGACAGGTGCCACATCCACCCACCCCCAGCCACGCACCTGGCCGGCCGACATGCCGCCCCCGACAGACGCCCAATTGCCCAACCTCCACCACCAGTTATTTAAATTAAATTTGCATATCAAATTAACAGCCAACCGCCGCCAACGCTGCCGCCCCGAGTTCGGTACTTACGAACGTTATTATGTGCAGGTTGCAATCTGTACTTACACAGTCTATTTATGTTTCTTAAATGTTCGGAGTTACGCCTTACAGTCTAATTATGCGATATATGTTTGGAGTTATGCCTTAAGGGGAAAAAATGCCACATACACACATCACACATCAATTTAATTGTTATTTTTTTAACAGAAACAAGGGCAACTGCCTCTAGAAGTAAGCACTTGCGTGAGCACAGCCCCCGCCCCCCACCCTCGCTGCCGTCCCCACCGACAGCCCTAAAGATTGCCGCCCCCACGCGACCCAGTCCGGGACTCGAACCCGCGCCCTTTTTTTTTCGAATGTTATTACTTATAGATGTACACCAATATTGGAAGAAAAGAGGAGTCAATTATTATTGCGTACTTCGGACAGTACAATTACCTGGAATAACACAAGAGTTTCGTAAACAAATTGACACTGCCAGCAGCCAGACCATCCACCAGAGCTGCCAATTATTGTTTTTAGGCGTCTAGACATGTTAAGAGTAATTTGAGTACAGCTCAACCCCCACTGCGACCACAAACACAAAGTGTTCTCTCGGCAAGCTACATAAACATTTCTATAAACATATGCTAAATGTTTAAACAGAAATATCATAACGTTTTATTATTGTAAGTATTCTCTCTCCAAGCTCTTCACATAGACTACATGTACATCAGCCGAAAAACGTGTTTAATAATAGCGCAGGTTAGATAATAGACGGGATGTAACGGTAACAAACGCTACAAACTTGTTGTCAACCATTCTTTCGATAAAACAACACAACAGCAGCAGCAGCAGAAGACGACATTTTGTTTATACAAAAATTCCAATTTATTGATGGAAATAACGAAACTCGGCAATATCTAGCACAACGTCTGCATAGAAACTAATGATTTCCAACACACAAGGCATTTTACCGAACACAGAGAAAGCTGCTCTGTCAGTCAGCACGAGACTGTTAGGAATGCGTCTAAATATACATCTGCAAGGACCGTTAACAATCGTCCAGAACGCAGAGCTACGTAAAAGAAACACATGTTAAATGTTTAAACAAAATCTCTCAAAAACACCTAATTTACATCTGCTAATGATCAAAACCTTCTACGCAAGACCTCTGCAGACCCATCACTTTGACAAGGATAGCACGCATTGCATTTATTTAATGGAGCTGAGCCAGGCCAAAAGTTCCGAAATTTAACACACTCTTTCTCTTTAGCGATCTTGCCCTGTTACATTTCCTTAGATCGAGGTTTAGATGCGCCTTCCGAGAATTCGGGTAGTTTAATTTTACCTCAAATTTCCTTGCTGCAGCAGTACACATCTTCTTGCGTATACCCATCTAAGGAATCTCTATATCCTGTTACGATGCAAACGACATTTATCGGCCACAGGTCAAACATCGATATTCCAGCGCCCCAGAAGACATTTAAACCCTATTGTGCAACGGAGAGTCGAAATAAAAAAATACGCGAAATAATTTACTGATTTACGACCGTCTACATTAAAACTTTTCTTTTTCTCGAAAGCACTGACCTAACAAGATCCTTATTCGAAAAGACACCCGACATTACAGCAACCATAGAACCGAGGTAGTACTTTACCTGCCCAATGCAACACTGATTTTCAGTTCTGTAGAACAAGTTCCACCCGTCCTTTACCAACAAAAATTCCTACTCCAAGTTCCTTTCCTGTGACTTCTTTTTTCATTCCACTAAACCTAACTCTGATTTTTTTTTTTTTTTTTTTTTTTTTTTTTTTTTTTTTTTTTTAATTAGCTGTCTACTGCAAACGAAGATGCTAACAGCCAGTTGCATTCATGGCAATGCATATGCTCGTTGGAAGGACACTGAAGATGATCATTATGTGATCGAAATCGATCTGTGTTTTTTTTTTTAAATAAAACATTAACGGCCAATGCTGCTAATTACATCTGGTGAGTTCTACACACTGTAACACCAGAAATTTTATAGCCAACAAACCTTGCATATTTCGAAGCCCTAAGTCAAAGTACAGATGATGAAAGATAACCCATCCTAATAATAATAGTAGACACAGCGAAATTTAGTAGACCCTCTAGAGACCAAAAAATTCATCAAAGAGGCCGTATGCACCATCATCCTCTCTCTCGGAATAGTATTACACAAACAAAAACGTTTAAGGACGAAAGTAGTGCGCCATAGGGCTCAAACGACAGCACACAAAGCAGGAAAACGCGACACCGATCATAATATTTCTACGCATTACCCTGCAATCGCAATCAGCTACCACTTAAGACCGCAAATGTCTCATAGTGTGCTAGATTTATGGGCACACCAGTCAATTTTCGGTGTTATTAACCCAGCAAAAAACAGCACAAGAACTGCTCTCTAAGGAATGGCTGGGAGTGACACACAGTACAGGACAGCACTTTGTAAATATTGGCTGTCCCCGTTCCCGATCTAGTCCTTAAGTGTGTGTATATTGCAACCTCCAGTCTGGTAATGCCAAACGAAGAGATAAAAGTATCCCGCAAATGCCTGTTATAAATTAGATAAGGTGACTACCGGTAATTTTATCGACACCAGACCTCGTTATTCGACAAATAAATGTATTCGACGTCAATCGATTACATCTGCCCTATACAGCCTCTTTCCAAGCGAAAGTAATGGGTGTATACTAAGTACTTACACATACCCAGTTTGCTTAAAAAAAAGTGACTGCGAAATCGTGTGGGACACCCAACAACACGAAGATGGAGATTTAGTTTAACATCGGCTCGCTCCACTTTCTAAGGTACAGCCAAATGATTTCCTCGACATGTTCTCGTGTCTCCTTGCCGAGTTTCTCCAGTATTCCGATGCTCTCACAACAACGCCACCAGGTAGGGGAGATGCTAACTTAGTCTTATCTCCATGACGAACTTGTTGAATTTACTTCGCATGTATAAGTTAAAAGATCAGAAATAATTTACCTACACACACCACAAGTAAATTAAACACCACTAACACACGATCAAGCAGCCAGTACTTCGTAATGTACACAATGCAAAGTGTTAAGAACATAATCCTAAAGCGACTTCTTTACAGCTCTACCGCAACACAGCATCATCCACAACTGGAAATAAACACTGTAGCGCACATTTCAAACACGTTTTACTTAAATTCTTACCCAACTAGCAACCATCTCCAAGCCCAACGACTGAACTACAGCAAAAGGATAGAACCATCCCAGCTCTTTTTTACTAAAGTTCTAAACTAACTAGCAAACGACAACTCGGTAACTCTGCGTCGTTGGTGGATCCTTTCCGAACATCTAACCGATTGATCATGCACCTTTTTGCATTACATACTCCACCAGACAGTCCTTCTAAAAAAATTTCCATCAGTCACTAGACCGCATACCTCGTACGTTTGACAATCACTCGAGCACAAACAGTCATCGTATTCCACCTTCTAACAAATCAATACTTCCGATAAACATATGTAACACACCCAGTTACATCGTAAAAATGACTGACACACATAGAACGGCTAACAAGGAACGCTCCAGATCAAGAACAAGCTCTTTACTTACATTTATATAGCTAATCCTTACAACTAACAACGAAAAAAATAGTCTTAGACCATTTCGAACTAATACTACACCAGAAAATTGTATCGAACGCCGAGAGCAGTCATTTCGAGACTAAATAAACGATTAAACACGCCTCCCAAAGAAGCTAACTACCCAGCTTTAAATCCCCTAATCATAGGGTGTACTGAATTCGATGCTTCTCGACCGAAGAACAATAATTTACCACCGCAACGCTAGCAAGATACTCCAAGACACCAAACTATCTGAGATTTGTGGAACCATATGCTTCTCGACCGAAGAACAATAATTTTCCACCACAAACATCGCCACAACGCTAGCAGGAGGCATCCATTCGCATCGTAAGCAACACTAACAGATGAGATGAATACACTGCATCCCAAGTACAACCAATACACATTGTTTCTATGGGTGCATCTACAACTAAGCGACGCCTCTGTTTTACAACTGCCGGTCGCGCTGGCCGAGGGGACTGAGGCGCTTCAGTCACGGTCTGCACGGCCACTACGGTCGGGGGTTCGAATCCCCCCTCGGGCATGGATATTTGTGCCGTCCTTAGTTTTAGTTAGTTCATAAGTAGTTTGTAAGCTTAGGGACTGATGACCCCGTAGTTAAGTCCCATAAGTTCTACAGACATTTGAACATTTTGAATTTGTTTTACATCTCAACTCCCTGTAAGAGGCTGTAAAAACAGTCAAATCTAACCTACAACACCCGAAAATTGTTATAGAATGTCAAGAGTATTCTTTTAGAGACAAAAGCACCTCCCAACGTAGGTAACTACCCAGATTTAAATCACTTAACCATAGGTATCATGGAAATCGATGCTTCTAGATCGAAGAAGAACAATAATTTACCGCCGCAAACATCTCCGCTACGCTACCGAGAGACGTCCATTCGTAAACAGCCCAAGTCCTAAGACATAACCATACTACTGAGTATCAATATGCAGTCCACAATTGTAGAACACCTACGACTAAACAGATCGAAATCAGTATTTAGCACAAGCCAAGATACATCGTCCACATCAGATTACGAATTCATGAGTACTTATTTTACGAATACAGAATATTACATTACTTCTATCAACGGCCATAAGAATAAAAACGAACGATTTGTCGCAGCTATACCTTCGCTCTTAATGCAACATCGACACACAAACAGTAGGATAAGCGCTAAATTGCGAAAGTCCACTCCATACACCGACATATCGTACAACATCGATTTAAACGAACGCTTGCTTAACTGTAGACTAGAGCAGCACAGAAATACATCTCCGATAACTGACCAATGCTCGTCTGACACATAACCTATCTTCCGGTATTTTCTCCCATATCCATAGTCCCGTACAACCGAAACGTTCTACACGAAAAGGTATGTCTTAACAACAAATAGCTGTTACAGATGCAAACTACTACATATTTTAGGTAATCACAACGACGTTGGAGCGATACTCAACACATTTGATCCCCCCTACAGATCTTAGAACCTACAGCAAACACCTCTTACGGCTGGTTTATACACACAGCGGAAGAGTAAAGGCTCTTTCCACAGAGGGAAGAAACCTAGATACTGGGCTTACAACACATTAGATCCAACTCTAACCCTTTTTTAAGGAAAAAAGACCCACAGATCGATGATTTCCACATCAGACCACAGGCTTACAACACAAAACGTTAACATCTAACCCTTTTTTAGGACAAAACGAACCACACCTAGTAAGACTCACAAATATTAGTCGAAATATGCTTTTTACATGCTCATTCTATATGAAGAACCATGTATTACACCGGTCTTCTTAAACAACAGAACCAGGGTCATTCGTCTTATGTCCTCCTCCAAACAACAAGTAACGTTTTTATGTATAACTAGCTTATAAGCCCATGCTTCGCAACGGTCGTTAAAGAGAGGCCTGTGTATATCATGGTTTTTAGGGTTCCGGACGTAGGTCAGTAAAAACAGGATCCTTGTTGGATCGCTCTGTCAATGTACTCTGTTCTCCTAGTCAAGATGTTAAATTTAAGTAGAATTCATTGTTGAAAACGATGAATGTTCATAAAGTTTTCAGACAAAAATTGAAATTAACTGAAGTCCATACAGTGGTACGATGTAAATTCATCATTAGTTTGTGTTCTTACAGACTGAGGTGTGTAATTGTCTTGTGGCATAAACTTCTGAAAACACTTCTATCCTTAAGATGAGAAATAGTAATAATAATAACAGTGCCATGTATTGGTTCTATGGTGTAGTGCTAAACTGTTTATCTCTCACAGTAAGTGTATGCTGCAGTATTATAATGGTGCAGTGTTGCACTGGGGACAATGTAGTTATTCTGTATGCAGTGCTCCATGTTATCAAAAAGTCGACGAATACTGAATGTCTGGTAACTCAATCAACAGAGCAGTTAATGTTCAAACGTTTGTTAAGCTTAAGGGACTTAACTGTGGGGTCATCGGTCCCTAAACTACTTATGAACTACCTTATACTGAAGACGACACAAACATCCATGCCAGAGTGGGGATTCGAACCCCCGACCGTAATGGCAGTGCAGACTGTGACTGGCGCGCCGCAGACCACTCGGCCACTGAGGCTGTCGCAGTTCATGTCTGTTTATATAAGACGTCATGGTGTTGCCAATGTGCGATAAAGTAAATCTGGGTAATCGTTGAAGAAATGGCGTCAGCTGATCGTCTATATAGAACTTTCCATTAAATATAGTAGTATTTCCAGCGAATTGTCTTGACAGTGTTAACAGCATCGGCCACTGTTTCAGCTAATACATATCCTCACGTCCTGCAGTGATTACTTCGTAAAGCAAAAAGTTGACATCGCTCTTGTGTAATAAAAGTAGGCTATATATTCAGAAGCCGGATTAAACTCGTAAGTACAATTGTCTCTGCAAAAGAGAACGTCTTTCTTTATCTTAATGTAGTCCGACCCAAAAGTAAGTAATTACATATTTTAATCACAATATTGTACCAAACAATAATTACTTCAGAGGTTTCTGATGGGTTTGTCGCTGGATTGTGTATATTATCTCTAGTGGCAGACACAGAGCAGAAATATCTCTGGAGTGAGCATTCAGATGCGCAGAACAAATATTTTGTCCAGGAACATTAAGGTGGAAATATCACCTGATATTGGGGAAAATGTACTAATCGATGACTTCATCTTGGTCCTTTTTTGTTCGGTTAAGACTGATGACTATGTTGCTTCTGTGAACATTTATTTAGATATTATTTCATGTTACGTGGTTGCTCTGTGAAAAGGAGGTGGGGCTTGTTTGCAGCCAATGGGGTACAAACCAATCCTAAGAGCAAATAATTCCATCTTAATGTTATGAAGATGCTCAGATATTTCTACTCTATGTACAATTTAGTGGTTATACCCGTCGAAAGATGCACTTCTTTTCTTTCCATGCCATTGCAAAGCATATGGGATACAGCTAGGAAGATGAAAAAAAAAAAAAATTGTGTCCTGCATGGGCTAAACTTTACTTTCAGTGGTAGCGGTTTAGTTTGTTCTCGTTGGCAACAAACCATATGCTTTATGAGGATGATTAATTTACTGGCCAGAAAAGCATACATTATTTATTTCATTGTGAACATAAAGAATTATTCCACTTATTCTACGTCACTGATTTTTGAAAAAGCATTCAACGGCCATTGCCAACATCAGCGCAAAACTCTGCCGCCGTAAGTGATATTGAACCCCATCGTGTAGTGTATTACTCAATAGTTATGAAAACGCCATAATTAGTTATTTGGTGTACTATGTAACTAACGTCGCCTCACTTTGTTCTTTCCTGTACTATGGCGCTTTCGAGTCATTCCTAAACAGAATGCGCTTATCATGTAATGAGGATACACCGAAATCAGAAAGTCAACTACATAAATTACATTTTCCTTGCAAAGAATTCTTGTTTTATTTTTATTTATTTATTTATATATTTATAATTTATTAAATTTTACTTGCAGTGGCAGCGGTTTATTATATTAATGTTGGCAACGAAATATTCACTTTAGGGGGATCATTACTTTACTAATCGAAACAACAATAATCATATATTCCATTATCAACATTAAGAATTATTGCGCTCATTGTACGTGACTGATTTTTCAAAAAGTAATCAGTGGCCGTTACCAACATCAATACACTACACCACTGCCGTAAGGAAAATCATAGCTTTGTTTCAGTACATTACACTTTAATTCTGAGAATTTACAACGCAGCGTCGCCATCTATTAGTTATTTGGTGTACTATGTCAGTTACAGCGCCTCTATCGGATCCTTGCTATACTACGCTCCAATTCAAACTTAGCATACACCAGAACCTACAAATTACGATATCTTTTCTTCCCCTGACCCGATGTTGATGAAATGAAGTTTATATTTTGTTTCAAGGTACTCTCAGTTGACCTATGAAACCCCATGAAAGTTCGGGTAGTACTCTTGGAGATTTTCTGTACTACACCATACTTATAACCATAATATATACAAAAACTTCAAATTACGATATCTTTTCTTCCTTGGATCCAATTTTGATGAAACTAAGCCTATGTTACTCTCCAAACTATTCTTTATTTACCTGTGGAAACCCACAGATCACCCTCAACAAAAAGACATACACGATGGCTTGTAAGCAAATGATTACATTATGATATCTTTATTTTCTCTGATCCAATTTTAATTATTGAAGCCCTTATGTAACCGCACGATATGCTAAAGTTAGTGTGAAAACCCCATGAAAATTCGTCAAATAGTTTAGGAGATAAACGTGTTCAAAGAGACAGCCAGACAGACATGACGGTAGTTGATAAAGTATTTCAAATTACAATATTCTTTTTTTCCGTGATCCGATTTTTAAGAAACAAAGTATATTTGTTGCCCAGAGCTACGCTCAAGTTGCCTGTGAAAACTCCATGCAAATTCGTGAAGTAGTTTTGGAGATAAGTGGTTTTTAATAGCTGAAAAAACAGACACGACGGTTACTAAAAACACTTAAACTTACGATAGCTTTTTTTCCGTGGTCCGATTGTAATAAAATTATGTCTATATGTTGACCCAAACTTTTCTCATGTTTCCTGTGAAAACCGCATGAAGATTCGTCCAGTAGTTATGAAGATTTAAGGGAACAGCGACAGGTCTATATTTACAGATTTATTATTAGTATAGATTTATACGCATGGAAGGTAAAGTTTTAGACCAAGCGCTCCATCTAGGCTATTTATTTTGTCCCATCTTACGTCGCGAAAATTGCAGAGCTACGAAAAAAAGACACAACAGACCCACTTCTATCCCTCGTTAAGGTAAGTAGACCCGTAATATTGTAGCTATTTAAATCCAAATAAATCGCGAAGTTGTACGTCTCCTACATCTAACCACGTCTCTATGTTTCTGACAAAACATTTCAGCTGAAACGTGGTGGTGACTAGTCCCGAAGCGCGACACACAAAACCACACACACGATCTCGACCCGGCGAGGTAACACAACCAGCATCTTCGAAAACGCAAAGCATGCTCCCGGACACGAACAAGTGCTATCTGATACGCTATAGGTAGCTGAGGATAGAAGTGGGTCTGTTGTGTCTTTTTTTCGTAGCTCTGCAATTTTCGCGATGTAAGAGGGGACAAAATAAATAGCCTAGATGGACCGCTTGCTCTAAAACTTTACCTTCCATGCGTATAAATTACACATAAAAACATTGCTTGGTGTTTGGAGGAGGACATAAGACGAAAGACCCTGGTTCTGTTGTTTAAGAAGACCGGTTCTTCATATAGAATGATCAAGTAATAAGCACATTTCGACTAATATTTGTATGTCTTACCAGGTGTGGTTCGTTTTGTCCTAAAAAAGGGTTAGATGTTAATGCTTTGTGTTGTAAGCCTGTGGCTTGATGTGGAAATCATCGATCTGTGGGTCGTTTTGTCCTTAAAAAGTTATTAGAATTGGATCTAATATGTTGTAGCCCAGTGTCTAGGTTTCTTCCCTCTGTGGAAAGAGCCTTTACTCTTCCGCGGAGTGTATAAACCAGCCTTAAGAAGTGTTAGCGGAAGGTTCTAAGATCTGTAGGGGGGATCAAATGTGCGGAGTATCGCTCCAACGTCGTTGTGATTACCCTCTTACAGTGAGTTGAGTTGTAAAACAGAGGCGTCGCTTAGTTGTAGATGCACCCATACAAACAATGTGTATTGGTTCTACTTGGGATGCAGTGTATTCATCTCATCAGTTAGTGTTGCTTACGATGCGAATGGATGCCTCCTGCTAGCGTTGTGGCGATGTTTGTGGTTGTGTTGTTCTTCGGTCGAGAAGCATATGGTTCGACAAATCTCAGATAGTTTGGTGTCTTGGATGTATCTTGTTAGCGTTGCGGTGGTGTTTGCAGTGGTAAATTATTGTTCTTCGGTCGAGAAGCATCGAATTCAATACACCCTATGATTAGGGGATTTAAAGCTGGGTAGTTAGCTTCTTTGGGAGGCGTGTTTAATCGTTTATTTAGTCTCGAAAGGACTGCTCTCGGCGTTCGATACAATTTTCTGGTGTAGTATTAGTTCGAAATGGTCTAAAACTATTTTTTTTTCGTTGTTAGTTGTAAGGATTAGCTATATAAATATAAGAAAAGAGCTTGTTCTTGATCTGGAGCGTTCCTTGTTAGCCGTTCTATGTGTGTCAGTCATTTTTACGATGAGATTGACAGGAAGTGCAAAATGGCTAAGCAGGAGTGGCTAGACGCCAAATGCAAATCTGTAGAAGAATGTATAAGAAGGGGAAAAGTAGATACAGCGTACAGGAAGATAAAAGAAACATTTGGGGACAAGAAAAACAGCTCTATGAACTGATGGAAAACCAGTTCTCAGCAAAGAAGGGAAAGCTGAATGGTGGAAAGAGTACATAGAGCAGCTCTACAAAGGAAACGAATTTAGAGACGATGTTGTAGGAAGGGAAGAGGAAGTAGATCAAGATGAAATAGGAGATACTATACTGAGAGATGAATTTGACAGAGCCTTGAAGGACCTAGGTCGGAACAAGGCCCCAGGAGTAGATGATATACCCTCAGAGCTACTAAAGTCTCTGGGAGAGCCAGCCATGACAAAACTATTTGAACTGGTGTGTAGGATGCATGAGACAGGCGAAATACCCTCAGACTTTAAGAAAAATGTTATAATTCCCAACCCTAAGAAAGCAGGTGCAGACAGGTGTGAAAACTACAGAACCATCAGTTTAATAAGTCGTGGCTGCAAAATATTAACACGAATTATGTAATAATCCTCATTCCAAAGAAATCAGTTGCAGACAGGTGTGAAACTTACAGAACGATCAGCTTGATAAGTCATGGTTGCAAAAGAATGGAAAAGCTGGTAGAAGCTGACCTCGGGGAAGATCAGTTTGGGTTCAGGAGGAACATAGGAACCCAGGAGGCAATACTCACTTTACGTCTTATCTTAGAAGATAGATTAAGGAAAGGCAAACCTACATTTTTAACTTTTGTAGATTTGGAGAAAGCGTTTGACAATGTTGACTGGAATACACTCTTTCACCGTTCCCTTTGAATCCCTACATAATTTGGTGCTCTCCGATACACACGATCGAACAGTGGAGGAGTGGTACTCAAGCGTCAACTTTATGTTACAATATCTCCGGATGTAATTAACATTTTACACCGCAACAAACGGCACTGATTACGTATTTGTTTATATGTTCAGATGCGCTAACAAAACTAACGGGGTTCCATTAAAAAAAAACGTAGGTTTGTGTTAAAAAACATAATTCCGTGCATTTTTATGGTTTTGTATTAACAAATTAAACTAGCCCCTCTCCTCACGTTCGGTCTGTGAAATCGGCTCGTCAGTATTTAATATGGTTTACGAAATATATCCAGCGGTAATGTTAGGTGACTCACCCTGTATACATAAAGTGTAGGCTCCTCCCCCCCCCCCATATGAACATATTTTTCTGCTTGCTGATATATTGTCGGAGGAAACTAGTAGAAAAAAAAATATTAGGCACTGGTGCAACTTTTTCGGAGTGATGCAAACAGAAAGCAAACAAGAGAATAAATTTAAAGAACATGCAGAAGCATTTCTGTAATGTGAATGCGCTCGACCAGAATAGGTTAACTTCCGATGTTAGCAGACACCACTACTGTTATATGTTTCTTTGCATGTGCATTCTGCAGTACACTCGGAAAGTTAGAGCCGGCCGCGGTGGCCGAGGGGACTGAGGCGCTCCAGTCACGGTCTGCACGGCCACTACGGTCGGGGGTTCGAATCCCCCCTCGGGCATGGATATTTGTGCCGTCCTTAGTCTTAGCTAGTGCATAAGTAGTTTGTAAGTTTAGGGACTGATGACCCCGTAGTTAAGTCCCATAAGCTATACAAACATTTGAACATTTTTTTGGAAATATAGAACTCCACACTCGGCACAATCTATAGATCATTGACGTCATAGACGCACTCGCGGTGGGGTTGGCTGGTGAGTTACATGCAGGCACAAAAAGCGCACTCACTTTGAGTAGTCAATTTTCACCACGAAGTCGATCGTGTAAAACAGAATTTACACAGACTTTGGCAGGCGCGGAAGTTTTTTCGGTAGTGGACTGCAACCATGCTTACCACCAAATCCCTATGGCTTCTGAAGACATTGAAAAGATTGCTATCACTACTCTCATAAGTTTATTTCACTACTACCTTTCAGCATAAAGAACGCCGCTCAAACTTGGCAAAGATTTATCGGTAAGAGTTCTTTCCCTTAAAGTTTTGTTTTGCTTACCTAGGTAACATTTTAATATTCGGCAAATCAGTTGAGGAAGCCAAAACACATTTACAAATAATCCTTTACACCCTTGCCGTGGCTGGGATTGAACTGAATGACAGCAAATGCCAACTACATCAAGTATCAGTGCTTTTCCTAGGTTTTAGGGTTTCAGCCAATGGAATCTCCCCTCCACTTGATAAGATTAATCACATCAGAAACTTACTCACTCCCACCACATTTAGAAAATTACGTCGTTTCCTTGTCACTATTATTTACTAACGACAACATGTGTCAGGTTCTGCTGAACCTCAGCCCAACCCCCCCCCCCCCTTCACAGACGCTCTTGCTGGTAAACACACCTCTGGTGATCGGCCTGTTTCTTGGACGGATGCCATGTCTTCGGCATTCTCAGGCCTGAAAGACCTGCTCGCTAAATCTGTAACCATTACTCGCCCTTATCCTGATGGTGAACTATTCATTACAAATGATGCGACATCGCCATCGGCACAGTCCTCTGGAAATCCCTCGATGGTGTCACTTCTCCATTACAATTCCTCTCAAGCAAACTGAAGAATGCCCTAAAAAACTCCTAGCCGTTTATGAGGCCATCAAACTTTTCCATTCTTCCAGAGACGATTGTTCTTTCTACCTCCTCACAGACCTTATACCTCTCGCTGCTGCCATTTCGAACCCTCCTGTGTACCCCCCCCCCCCCCACACACACACACCGCAGTAGTTCCGCTATTTTCACTACATCTCTCAATTCACCACTGACGTCCCCTACATCAAAGGTGTGGACAACATCGTGGCTGACTTCCTTTCCCACACTGATGCAGTTTCTTCTCTCTTGGAGATTTCTCAGTTCGCCACTTTACAAGCAGCTGATGATGACACTATTCAACTGAGTCGAAATTCGTCATTTACTTTATGTCCCATCCGCAACATCTTCCCTGGAGTTTCAGGCGAGATTTGGTGTGACAAATCGACAGGCAACCTCCACCCCTACGTTCCCCACTGCTTACATTGGGAGATCTTCGACAGGTTACCCTGTTTGGTTCACCCAGGTGTCAAAGCCTCAACGAAGTTGGTAACTGACCGATTCGTCTGGCGAGAAATCAAGCGCGGTTGCCAAGCCTGAACTCGCGCCTGCGTTCCATGCCAGAAAGCTAAGGTACACACTGACACCTCACCCTCTCCTCAACTCATTCCCCATCCCAATCAGTCGCTTTGAACATGTGCACATTGATCTGGTGGGCCTCTTTCCCCCAGCTGATTCCAAAACCTTTGTCATCTTGTCGGGGTGAAATGAATCCACACGACTGCCTACCATCCCCAAGGGAACGGAATGCTCGAGCGCTGGCACCAAACTCTGAAAGCAGCCCTCATGTGCTACAATACACTCTGCTGCTTCTGGTGCTCTTGGGACTCCACACGACCTACAAGCCACACCTTGATGGCACGGTGGCAGAGATTGTTCATGGTCAAATTCTGTTGTTACCAGGAGAGTTTGTACAACCTTCCCCTCGCCTCCCTCCTTGTCCTCCCTTCCTTCATCGATTGTGTCCATCTTCACTGTTCCAAACTTTCTGTTCCTTCCAGGACCAGTCATGCCCTTCCCCCCTCGCCCCACCTCCCTTTTCATGTCACTTCCGCACTCTCTAACAGTTCTCACGTTTTCATCAGAGATGACACTGCCGCCGTACTAAGTCCCTCATGGGTCCCAAAGAGGGGGTAATACTGTCATCATTTCTCTTAATAATTCCCCCACCACTGTTCCCAATACTCGACATAAACTGGCCTTCATTGACTCATCCCCCTTCATCTCCATCAGACTTTTCTCCACTGTCCCCCTCCCCACCCCCTTTGCTCTCACCTTCCCCATTGGCTACTCCTACATCCTCTCCACCTTCTCCCTTGATGCCCTTCCAAGATTTCTCACTGTCTCCTCTCCCTGCTTCCCCCTTCCTCGAATACGTCATTCTCGCTCCCCCTCCCCTGGCAACTGACGTTTCGATTCCATTCTGCGACCGCACGATCTTCATCGTATGTCCTTCCTCCTTCTATTTCTCATCCCCCTCCACCAACGATTTGCAGCTCCTCAAACATATTCTTCTTCCTGACACCGTCCTATCCCACAATGTACAAACCTTCCTTCTACCATCGTCCGAGGTCCTTGTCGTCACACCAGTGGGATCCGCCAGCCTGCACGGTCGTCCTACACGCCACTACCTGTCGACCTCGCAATTGCGACGATTTCGTCGTTGGAACGCCTTCTTGCCATCAACGCCAGTCACCGACCTACCTCCTGGTTCGGTCGAGTTAACAGTAACACAACTACCAATAACGCCGTCGCCTTGGTTTCATCCCGCCCCCACCCCCGCCCTCTCAAGATGTGCTCTGCATTGCGTTGCGGAGGGGGGGGGGGGCGGGGGCTGTGTGGTGACCCATCGACTTCTCAATCAACCTAAACCTAAGAACTAATGAAATATCTATATCTTGAGCTCTTTTGAGCTCAGCCTCACTGAGCCCAGCCAGCCATGTTTAGTTTAGTTCTCTCTTGTATGTGCTTGTGTGATGTAATAAATCCTTCTCCCAAGTACAAGTGGTGATTATTGGGGCTACAACCCTACTTAATTCCATAGCTCTGACTCACAAAAGTCTTCCACAAGGAGCTATCCATAGCCACATATTCTTGGCACTCTATACCAACGGCCTGGAGTGAATGATTATTTTCCAACCAAAATCCTCCAGTTTGCAGATGATATTTGGTTGTATGTGTCGTCCAGTGGGTTGCATCAGGCTGTATGTGGGCTATCAATGGCAATGGGCATCCTGGATCAAAAATTACATAGCTACGGCTTACAGATTTCACCAGCAAAATCGGTAATTGTTCCTCTCACAAATGGAGCTATCCCAGGTTTCTTGAACTGTGTAAGACTGTGTGTTCACAAAATACCATTAAAATCACAGACTAGATTTCTTGGCGTTCTTTTCGATTCTAGACTGAGATGTGTACCTCATATTCGAATATTTGTCAGCATGTGTGAAGAAATCACGCCTTATTAGATTAGTAACAAGCTGCTTATCTTATATCGCCCACTGTTATGTACCCATATAGATAAAGAGTGCATATTCTATCACAATGCTGCTGACAGCAACCTAAAGTTGTTGGACAAACTGCAGTACAGAAGCCTACTCATCTGGTTTGGAGCTATGACTTCTTTTCCCACTAAATACACTTCTCATGTAAGCATCAGAAACGCCCCTACACGTTGGATGAACAATGTTACCTGATTGTCATATTTTATGAAGAATGTTAAATACTAACCACCAACTGATAAAAAAGTGTGAAAAGTTCTGTCAAAACGGGAATAAATGAAATATGGCGGAAAAAGCAGTTTTATATCTACAATCGTTACAGAATTTGGGAACATATACAAAATAAAATACACCAAAGTACTGTCCTTCCAATGTTCTTATATGACAATCACAGTTGTTTTCTGAATATACCTATAACATACATAGACTATTCCAGCAAAGAAAACGATATGGGCAGTTTTCACTTACATCATATCTGGCAAAAATGTGGGTGGGAAATACCCAAATATATACAGATGGTTCAAAATTGGAGATGAAAAATTAACTCAGGATGTACCTTCTTGTGTCTAAACAATTTGGAAGAAAGAAATTTTCAACTACCAGGCGATGTTTCCATATTTATCATTGAAACAATCATTATTATAGAGACAATCAAATTTGTAATATCTCTCAAAATACCCAAGGCAGTGAAAATCACCGACTCTCAAAGTGTTCTGAAGTCAATTAGTTGGAGGAATTGGGACAAAAGAACTAATAAATACCTATTGGATCATTATCACCAAGCAAAGAAGGTAGGTCAAGTCACTGAATTTGTATGGATAAAGTCTCATTTTGGTGATCTACAGGATGACCAAGTAGCAAAAGATGTAATTAGTAAGGTAAGAACTATGGACATTAAAATCCCATACACAGACTACATCCAGAAAATAGAACAACAGGCGATTCTTTTGTGGGAGAAAGAATGGAACAAAACCCAAAAAATAAGAAGGAGAAGCAAGGCAAGTATACAGAGATGTATATCAACAGAAACATGGTTAGCAAAATCAAAATACTAAAGGAAAATAATAGTTCCTAATGTAAGATTGTGTCTCAATCATTGATCTTTCCTTGCCCATTTACACAGAATCGGCTTATTTGAGTCATCCTATTGTTAATGTGATGGAGAAACAGTTGATTAGATTAGATTATTACTTGTTCCATAGAACATAAATATGACACTTCATGATGAGATGGAATGTGTCAGGATAATAACAGGTGCATGTACTAAATATGACATAACACTAAATATTACATGACACAAATATATTTTTTATTTGAACTTCCTGGCAGATTAAAATTGTGTGTCGGACCGTGACTCGAAACTGGGACATTTGCCTTTCGTGGGCAAGCGCTCTACCACTGAGCTATCCCAACATGACTCACGACCCCCCACACAACCTCAATTCTGCCACTACCTCACCTCCTACTTTCCAAACTTCACTCCTGGAAGAAGGGATATGGTGGAGAAATGGCTTAGCCACAGCATAAGGGATGCTCCAGAATGAAACTTTCACTCTGCAGCTGAGTGTGCGCCGATAGGAAACTTTCTGGCAGATTAAAATTGTGTGCTGGAACTGGGACTCGAACCTGGGACCTGCAAAGTGAAAGTTTCATTCTGGAAACATCCCTTAGGCTGTGGCTAAGCCATGTCTCCACCATATACTTTCTGCCAGGAGTGTTTGTCTTGCAAAGTTTCTTCTTCTGTGAAGTTTGGAAAGTACGAGGCGAAGTACTAGCAGAATTGAGGTTGTGTGGGGGAGCTGTGAGTCGTGTCGGGATAGCTCAGTGGTAGCGCTTGCCCGCAAAAGGCAAAGGTCCCAGGTTCGAAGCCCGGTTCTGGGACACAATTTTAATCTGCCAGGAAGTTTCATATCAGCGCACACTGCACTGCAGAGTGAAAGTTTCATTCACATTTTTCATAATTTTTTACTAATTTGTATCTAAAAATTCATTCAATGAGTAGAAGGAGTTGTCAATCAGAAATTATTTTAATAATATAGTATTGTGTGTGTGTGTATGTGGTCTTGTGTACTTGCAGTGTGCATGAATTTTGTATATTTATTTTATTTTATTTTTGTCCCCTCACCCGCCTCTCCACTCCATTCCTAAGCTGCATCTTGTTATTCCCATGTCACTCATCCCCACCACCGTGATGTAACCTTCGTATCCCCTCTCCCCTCCCCTCCCCTTCCGTCACTGATTCGCCGCAGAGCGTGATTCATAGTACGGTGGCTGTGCGGTGGCTGTGCAGTGGCTAGCTACAGACTTCTGTTCAAAGTCTATATTTACTACTAGAGTTATGCCATTTACTGTATGGAACTGTATATACCGTGCTTTATCAAAATTTAATAAGAGTCCGTTTGCTGAGAATCACTGAATAATTTTTTGAAAAACATTTTTTAAGATTACATTACTTATTATTGTTTTATGGATGTGATTACTAGTTGTATTATCAGCAAAAAGAACTAACTTTGCATCTTCATCAATGTAGAATGACGAGTCATTAATGTAAATCAGGAACAGTAAAGGACATAAGACCGAATCCTGTAGCACACCAGTCTTGATAGCCCGCCCCCTCCCCCCATGAGGAATCAGCTGGTGTCACTGCCAGCCACTTTGCATTATCCCAGTTTTAGGAGACACAATCAGGAGTGCTCAAATGTTTGTAGAACTTATGGGACTTAACTACGCGGTCATCAGTCCCTAAGCTTACAAACTACTTATGAACTACCTAAGACTAAGGACGGCACAAATATCCATGCCCGAGGGGGGATTCGAACCCCCGACTGTAGTGGCCGTGCAGTCCGTGACTGGAGCGCCTCAGTGTCCTCGGCCACCACGGCCGGCAATCAGGAGTGCATAGGATATCGTAGCCACGTTTATTTCATGATAAGATATCAAAATTTATCCAGGAAACTGACATTTAATTTTTGAACTGTGTGTAATGTGCTATTACAAATAAGTATCTCGTACATAAGTGAACACAGATATTTACAATCACGAGACAAATGCATGCCTAAAATACATATTTACCATTACGGTATTCTTTGATGGATAAAAGGTACGTACCTATGCTAGAAGCAAATATAAATAAGTACATAATCTATGGTGTGACACAAACTGTTCTATAGACTGATAAACACACTCTATTTGACACTGTAATAGCAGATTGTTGCTACAGTACATTAAATGCCAATTAAGAGCGATTATGAATTAATGATACAATAATGCTGAAGTACCTTATCTATAAAACCAGCTAGTGATTCTATCGCTTGGTAGTGGCCATCTGGTTAGACACATTAGAGCAGGCATGGGCAAACACTGCCCCGTGGACGTGGGCGCTGTCGCCGTGCCCGCGCCGCTGCCTGTGGGCGGCCTTATCAGACCCCCTGCCCCGCATATGGGGCACTAGTGACACACGGTCATGGGTGAGGCGGTCCACTACAGCAGAGCCAGCGCAAGGCACTTTCCGAGTGGCGGCGAATCTGCCGCCCTCCTTTTTTTTTTTTTTTTTTTTTTTTTTTTTTTTTTTTTTTTTTTTTTTTTTTTTAGTAGGACAAACTCAACGTCCATCCCAAGGAGAGGACTCGAAAGCAAACCTCGGAGGGAGCGGCTTCGGGAACTGTGGCACGCGCCTCTTCTACCTGCCGGTCGCCCCTGTTGAACAAGGGGAGGGAGGAGGACTAATTTCTTCCTCGCCACTGTAGCAGCACCGTCGTGTTTACGCCGGAGGAACAGAGAGGGGGAAGCAGTCTGGCGTACACGCCCGGCCAGTATTCTGTTGGAGCGTTGCCAGTCTGTTACGCACCTTGCGTTTACTCACGACTAATATTGCAGACGACGAAATCTAATTTGGAAATTCAAATGCAATGTTAGATACTGCTATTATGTTTAAGCCTCCAGCAATTTTGCTAAGCCCTTCAATGGCAGTTTCCGAGTGTTTTATTCTTCCCGCATTATGGATAAAAACGGTTGAACATTACTAGTCAAACATGTCCAACACCTACAATGATTAGAGGTATTCCGAATGGGTAAATACGCAGCGAGTAATTACAAGGGATAGAGACATTGGTAGTAAGCCTGGCATAAGTTGGGTTTCGACGTATTTTTCAACATTTTTGCTATCAGTTTCTGAGTGATAGTCAAACGTTTTGGTTTTTGAGCCATGAAACACCTGTCTGCGCCTGCATGAACTACAATTAAACTCTGACCATCACTTTTGTTTGACAATACTACTCACACACAATCAGTCTGCCAACATTTATTTACTGTATACAGATTTCCATTGCATAAATTATCTGTTCACAACAACTGAAAAATGTTTATTTACTTTAATTTGGTAAGTTCATGTTGCGCAGGATTAACCGAACGGTCTAAGGCACTGCAGTCATGGACCGTGCGGCTGGTTCCGGTGGAGGTTTGAGTCCTCCCTCCAGGATGAGTGTGTTTTTGTCCTTCAGATAATTCAGGTTGAGTACTATGTGTGTGTGAGCTTAGAAACTGATGACCTTAGCAATTAAGTCCCACAAGATTTCACACACATTTGAACATTTTCGTAAATTCACAAGGCTTGTTAAAATTAGCTATATTTCTTCAATCAGGTTTATTTTTGACCTGGTGCCGGGCGACTGTTATGTACAAATCTGTAGATAATGTCACATATCAGTCGCATATTTTGTTTTTATTTTCCAGATCTACATATATACTTTGGGTACAGTGTGGCTATTCTCAATGCTTTATGTTTACATCTATACCGTCATGCTGAACGTAACTGTCAACCTGACGGATGACATGTAAGCACATATTAAAAACTTTTGAGACTGGCCACTCAGCGGCCGAAACCTAGGTAGATCTGAAAAGTAAAAACAATTATTGCGATTGATTGCTGACATTTCCTATAGATTTGTGTAAATGAAATTCCACAAACGTTTTGAAAAAAAAAATCGTGGGGTTGGATGGGGGCGGCAATTTAGCAGCTCGCACGAGGCGGCACTTGGGCTTGTGCGGCCCTGACTACAGTATACTCTGCCCACGGGGTGCGCCCGCCGGGCAGAAATGTTTGCAATGCCTGCATTAGAGAGATCACATTTCGAAGTTCATGAAGGAAAATTATAGGTTCCGGTCCAGTGAGGGCTGCAGTTTTCACCAGGCTAATGAGTCACATGAAACTACTATTATTATCTTTTTACATTTGTAACTGATTTTTTGACAATAATTTTAATGTATTACAAGTCCATATCTACAGTATTTGGCAGTTCTTATATCACGATATCCAAGAGTTTTGTTACGCAAGAATGTAACAGAAACGCTTAAATTGCTGCGACTAAACTAATGCAAAATGATATTTATGTCTTCTATCTCATAAAGACATAGTAGGCTCTCTATTTCAGAATAAGTGGCGATTTCTGAGTATGTACCTAGGTAGGAACCTAAGAAGAAAACTGAAATTACTGTTGTTGAAACGAATATCCTAGCAGCGGCATTTATATGCTGCCATGTCACAAAACGTTAGCTCTTCGTACATGAATAAGTGACGATTTCCCAATGTGTAACTAGGCATGAACCTACGAAAACAACTTGAATTTCTGGCTAGAGCGAGTACCACTGACATTTGTATGCGTCCTTGTAACCAACAGCTGTCTGCTTAATGAATTTCATTTGAGGAGGATGACAGTCTTATAATTTTTTTAGGGACATTTGACTGTTATCAATTGTTTTTTAATTACAATTATGATATTGGTCGTATAAGACACCGTTTTTTATATACCACATAAAATTTTAAAACTGTTGGACATGGATTAAATACATATCATCCTCAATTAACCATGCATTTGGTGTGATAACAAATGGTTGGAACGTTCTGTGACTGCCCACTAATTGAGAAATGCACTGCTGCATTTCTGCAGAGAAAGGAAACAGAACAGATGACAAAAATCTATTTCGCTGTCAATACACAGCTATTATCCTGCTTTGCTTTCGTCCATACATCAAGTAACTTTACCATTTACAACAATAAAGAGCGAAATCATGACAGTCAATTTAAAACAACTGGTAACAAATGCCTGTCACTGCCTTCAAAGGAAAGTTGCCTGTTTATTTCCAAATATGTAGCGATCTCCAAGTTTGCGATTAGCAAGAACTTACGAGAACCGAAATGGGCTACAATGAAATTCACATTTATCCACGTTACAAATCGTCTGTTTATTTACGAATATGTAGTTATCCATTCAGCGCGAGTCACAGTCAGGCCAGGTCCACACATTGGAACCAACATTGGCGCCAACACTGTTCGTGTAGATCGGTGACATAGCATTGGAACCAAAGTTGGCACGGCTCCGTTGCTTGTCGGTATTTTGACCAAACATCAAAGGACTTTGGGCCAATATCGGTACCCCGTCGGTAGATTGGCGCCAAAGATTTCATTCTTTCTATGTAGTCTGCTCGTCTGGAAACTGTTTCTTCGTTCGTTCTCCATTGCCGTTTATTTTCAAGTTTCAAAATCTGTTTGTAACATTCGAACAGTGTGAGGAAGAGATTAATTTGTGAAAACAACCACATAAAGGCCAATTCACACTGTCCGTCACGTCAAGTTGTATTCACACTGTCCGTCCGTGTCCGTCACGTCAATTCGTCCATCTCAATACGCGATGTTGAAAGTGAGGTTATGAGTGGCGATCTGTTATGTAGAAAGTCATAGTTTAATACTAGAAAGGGGGAACAACAACGCTAAATGTTACTAACAGCCAAAGAAAACTTTACAGTGTATGTTTTTGGCCAACTTACTGGGAACTGAAACAACATTTCAAAACATCGACATCTATTTTCAAGCGAAAAAATAAACATATGAAGACATCAAACCATATTTGTAAGAGCATAAATAGCGCCTGTATACTTTAACCATTACGATTTGCTCGCTGACATTGTTAATACCGTCGCAAACAACTGAATTTTTGTCTTTCATTAGAACTGACATTTTCATTTAAAGTGTTATTTAATGAAAAATGCGTAATCAAATTACAATCTTATTCAAACAAACAGTTTGCTTCAGTCGTTTCTGTTACATTATTACGTAACATAAACTATTGTTTGGTTTCAGACATTCGACCTCGATTTTAGGGGGACACTCAATTGACAAAAATGTTTAAGTCGTCATGAAACATTTGAGATTTACCCCTAAAACGAGGTACAACAACAACACAAAGATGAATAAGACACATTTGCATATAAACAGTGCAATCGTCGACTGCAAAATGTAATTCGCGTGACGAAAATAGGTTAACTTCCGATGTTAGCAGACGACCGTTCCGTCAAAACATTCTTCTCGAGAAAGCTTGACGGACGTTGACGTGACGTGACGGTCCGGTGACGGACAGTGTGAATTGGCCTTAAATCGAAATGCCACCGCAAACCGTAGGCGCTATTAGTGCAATAAAAAACTTTTAAATCTTTTTCATTTGAAGTAGCAGGTCTAAGTTTTAACAATTTGTTTCCATTCCTTGTAACGTGTTTTAAAGCTTACTGATTTCGTAATGTTCGGTAGGAAGTGATACAACGTACTCCATCATCTGTTTAACACGTTTCGTTTTTTGGTTTGCAATGACAAGATGTAATTATTCACACTCAAAACCGTTAATACTACGGCCGCGATTTGTGCATCAGATATGTTTACTTTGGCTCCCGACAAATTCAACTGAATGTTGGCTCTAATGTGTGGGCGCTGTTTCACTCAAAAGATTAGTACACCAATGATCCTCAGGCAAAAGATACTCCTCTTTCTGAGAGGAATGCATCAGTCCACAATGTCTACTTATATCTTCACGTCTACAGTGCCCCGAAAATAATGGCAGCAGCAAGGGGTTTAATAAACTTGATTAGTACGAGAAGCGCGAATTTTACAGGTTTACAGTTGTTATACCCTTTACAGTGCCGTTTTATATTGACTTGTGCTGGATGTGGACGAAAATACGGTGAGGGACTGTTGTCGCTGCGCGTCTCACAACAACCAACGAAGTTCGTGCCGGGTAAGTCACATGCATGTTTTCGGATTACGCGCGTGTTTTTATCTGAGTTTATCCAGTTAAACACGTTAATTTTTGTACTAAAAAGTTTGAGCTTGTGACAGTTATGAGTGCCATGAATAGTAGTGATTGTCGTTCCGGAGACTTCCAGATACAGCTTCAGGTTGAAGTCTACGTTCATTCATTCATTCTGTGTCCTTGTACATTACATATCCAGGAGCTAAGTTATATCTGCAGATTCGGTACACAACTGGATGTAATTTCATTGATGAATCTGTGTAAACAGAGGGGATGCAACACTGACATTAGCGTAGAATAGTTTTGCATCACATCGTAATTAGGCGTTTGTTTCTTGTTATGACTTTGACTGCTTTATAAACCGTTTATTCACTATCTGGCAAGCAGTGCAGGCACATTTTCAATTATTAGCAGATTTCATGCACTCTATTTGAGTACTGTGTTAAATCGTGAGCAAATGTTGCTGTAATGTAGACTTCCGTCAGAGTTTGACAATTAAATAATTGTGCCTTAGGAGTAGAAATTACAGTGCAATGAGTACTATTATTATTATTATTATTATTATTAATTTTTTTTTTTTTTTGTACATGCCTTTGTGTAATATTTGTCGGCTGTGTAGCCATTATTCATAGGTATGACTGTTTTTTTAACTTATAGGCCATCATAGTTCAAAAAATGTTACCACGAGCAAAAGACAAAGTTAGCATTCAGAAGAATGTCTAAAAAGTTCCAAACATTAATATTGGTTTTTCTAAATTTTGTTCACTAAGACCAAAGTGGTGTATTTTAGCTGGTGCTGTAGGCACTCATTCTGTGTGTGTCTGTAGTATCCACCAAAATGTAAAACTGCTTTTGGATGCGGGGCACATTGAAGAAACATATAAAGAACTTTTAAAATTTCTTGTATGTGATAACCAATGTGACTCTGAAAACTATGATGCATGCTTAATCATTGTGTTAGTTGTCACAGTGAGGAAAAATTGTTAGAATTTTTCAAAGAAAAGTTAGCTTACAAACATGATGACGAGATAATGTTGAGTACAGCCAATGGATTAACACAGACTATCGGACCGAATTGGTAAAGCAGTCTGCAACTGTTGATGAATACATCGACTTGGTGGTAATTACAGGCACCTAAACCACATTCATATATATCTGTCAGGCAAGATCCCTGAAAAATTTGAAAGGAAATCTAACCCCTGAGAAAGCAATTCTGTTAATGGACTTTGCTGAAAACTACACATTTGTAATTCAGAATGAAATTCAGAGTTACCACTGGTCGAGAAGCAGCTGCACAATCCATCCTGTTTGTTTTTATGTGATAAATGAGGAAATGAATGGTTAATAGTAAACCACTGCTTTATAAGTGATGATATGGAACATGATGTGGGATTTGTACATGCTGTTCAGACAGAAATGGTTAAGTGGCTGAGTGTGCACTTCCCACGAGTCAAGAAACTGCATTATTTCACTGATGGATGTGCTGCACAATATAAAAATGGAAAAAACCTTTAAAAACTCGTGTAATCAATAAAAATGATTTTTCTGTTGATGCTGAACATTCCTTTTTTGCTACTACCACAGTAAATCTATGTCATGGATTGGGAGGAACCGTAAAACGTGTGTTGAGAAAAGCTAGTCTTCAACTAAATGATGTACAGATAACAACTGCATCTGGTATTTACAATTTCTGCAGTGCTAATATGGAAAAATGTTTCTTCTACCTCTTAGATAAAAAAAAACAACATAGATTTCCTCTGCAAGAACCCTGAGAAGAGATTTTTGACAACCTGCACAATACCTGGTACCAGTAATTTTCACCATTACAAACTACTTTCCTGTGATTCATTAGAAATTAGAAGAGTAACTTTTTCTGAAAAGCCTTCCTTGATATTCTCATTCAATGCAAATGTCTTGCAATGGACACACTCCTGTCCACAACAAAACTCTTTTGTAGCTGCTGTATACAATGACAGATGGTATTTTGCCTTCATCAAGAATATAGGCAAAGAAGAACAAGATGCTGGACTTCTTTTTCTCCACCCACCTAGACCTGCAGTATCATTCTTTTGGCCTGAGAAGGAAGACACTTGTTTTGTGCCTTGGGAAAACATTTTATCTACTGTTGGTGTACCTGAATCAAGCTTATCAGAAAGAGTGTATTACTTTTTATGAAAATGATGTGAAGTTAACACAATCAAATTTGTCATAGTGGATTAAAAAAAGAGACGGTATTAAATCATGCACTAGACAAATCGGAATCTCCTCTGCTGAAAAGGTACACTTTAAATAAAAATCATTTATCTATCTTGTGTACTTGTTATGTAAATAGGCTTATTTTATATCCCTAAATAAAGTTAACAGTATTAATGAAAATATTTCCATTAAAGTATAACTGTTGGCTCTGTACTTTTATTGTTTTAACAAATCAGACATGTCGTCAAGCTTATCGGTCAACATATTGTTTTTTTAAATGACCTTCAGAATAAAGATATGAAATAGTTTATATAATAAATGATTGCCACTGTTGGTCAAAACCCACACTATTTTTTGTTTGTAATCATATCATATATTTGAGTCTCAATAAAAAAAGGCCTAGGAGTAACAACTCTGAAAGTACTTTGCATATTTAAGAAAGCAGTGTATGGTCCATAACAATTGGTGTTGATTTCCTATATTCCCAGAAGTTGAGCAGAGTTATAAAAATTTGAAAATAAGCTAAATCTCTTTTTTTCTCCCTAAAGTAATGTAATCTAAATGGCAAGCTTCAGCCATGATGTTTTTTGGAAATTTTAAGATATTTCTATCTCAAAAACAATGAAATATGTGGAAGAAACTTTACACTGTTTGTTATCGTGTCAAAAGTAAGAAGAAGAAGAAGAAGAAGAAAAACCACACATGAAAATCTGGGAGCAGTGGGTTTCAGCTTGGATGAACTTACTTGCAAAGTAGCTTTTTTCATGACAATAAAACGTTTTTTTGATTTCTAATTTATTTCTGTGGCCATTCATTAGGATACCCATTAATATTTTTATTTGAAAGCCTACTATCCTGGGAATTGTTTAAGACCAAAACTAGGTTCCCAGCAGGTTGGAGAAATGTGATATAAGCTTTTTTTTTTCAACACCCTTGTACTTTTTCCAGAAACTGGAAAGTGACATTAATATTTTTTGTAATTTTCTTTAAGACGTTACTGCTTAAATAATTGCAAGACTGTTAACTATATGCCTCTCTTAACCTCTGCAAAAAGAAGGGGGGGGGGGTGACCAAATAAAAAGCTTCATAAAGACCTGAGTTATGAGTATTTCTGTAGTACGGAACCACTTCAGGAGGACATTCGTGCAGAGCCACATTATCGGAACATCACTAAATTGAAAATTCCATGTAATAAAAAGTTTTAGCCTGTGATCAAAAAGATTTTGGATATTTTCTTATGTTGTAACTATAAGCAAATATATGAAAATATGGAGTGTGGGCGACGTGACCCGGGTGATTTGACATGGAATGACTTCTGTGTATAAAGATCAATGGGTCATCCAAGAAATCAGATTTAAGGAAAAAGTTTCCACCTCTGCTGCCTGGATATTATTAGCAAGTGGCAAGCCTGCTGAGATTCCAACGGGTACCTACAGCAATGTTCTTTCCTCTCCTCGACCAACAAAGGAGATGGGTACGCAGATGTGTGATTTTAGTTGTCAGATCAGCCAGCCGAAATATTGCCCACTCAACGTCCCCAATACCTTCTGCTCACTCCAAACCCCAGTCCACATCAGTTTCACAGAAATCGCGGGCCACTAAGTTGGAAGCCCAGACTTCAATCAAAGATACTGTTCATGAAGATTTTCTTAAATCATCATCTTCCCACCATCAGCCACTCATTCTTCAAACCAAACTGCCTCCAAAGAGGCACATAAAAAGAAAAAGGTTCCTCTCCTTCCCCACCATGGCGTGACTGTTAGAGCATGCCTTTCAGCAGTAGACGGTCCTGGCCGTCCTCTGTCTCGCCAGAATGATCTACTGCTTGCTGACCTGCTGGCATTTCACTGGTGGAGGAAGCTGCCCCTTTCGATCAATCCAGGAAGGAGGCAGAAAAGATATATGAACCCATGGAACATGACTGTCCATCTGTCGATTGTAGTAGCAGTCCCCCTTCCGCAGCCAGGCCCTCGGTGGCTGTTTAGGTGATACCCTCTTGCCTACTACTTCTTCTTCCGCCTTGCTTTCTTCATGGCACTCCTTCAGTGGAACATCAGAGGCATTCGTTCCAACTGTGATGAATTAAGACTACTACTCCGACTGTACTGCCCGCTTATAGTCGGTCTACAAGAAACAAAGCTCCGTCCAAACGTTCATATCGCTTTCCCACAATATACCTCTGTGCATTTTGATTTACCTCTTGTGAAAGGTATTCCTGTCCATGGAGGTGCTATGCTGCTCATTTGGAAAGACGTCTATTATCATCCCATCCTTTTGCAAACTCCCCTACAGGCAGTTGCCGTCCGTATCACCATCCCTGCACTCACCTTCTCTCTTTGTAATACCTATCCCCCGTCACGTCTTCCGTTCTTATGGCAGAGTTACTGCACCTTGTTGATAGGTGACTTAAACGCCCACTTCTTGCCAGAGGGGCTCCCTTTTATCAGACCTTATCAACCACCTTAACTTTGTCTCCCTAAATACCGGCGAATCAACTTTTCTATCCGACTCGACGCACACCTATTCCCACTTTGACCTTGCATTATGCACTACTCCACTTGTGCATCGGTTCAAATGGTATGTTCTGTCTGATAGGTATGCCAGTGACCATTTGCCATGTCTAATTTCTCTACTACAGCATACCACATCTCCATATTCCACCAGCCGACTGGGGGCTCTATTCTTCCATGGCAGCATTCCATGATCAGGATTTCCCCAGCTCTGACAGTCAGGTCAACTACCTCACGGACGTCATCCTCACCACAGCCGAATATTCCACACCTGAAACTTCCTCCTCTCCACGTAGAGTCCCAGTTCTCTGGTGGAATGCAGCATGTAGCGACACTATTTGAGCCCGTCGATTTGCTCTACATATGTTTCAACGTTGGCCTACTTTGGAGAATTGTATAAATTACAAAAGACTAAGAATGAAATGCCTTCGTGTCATTAAAGAAAGCAAAAAAGCCTGCTGGACTGCTTACATGAGTTCCTTCAACAGATTTACTCCTTCGTTGGGCGTCTGGAGTAACCTATGCCGGCTATCTGGCACTAAGGTTCATTTCCCAATCTCTGGCCTGAACATAGCAAACGAAGTCCTCGTGGAACCTGTTGATATATCCAATGCTTTAGACCGATCTTTTGCTGAGGCCTCGATCTCAGCTAAGTACGACCCTGCCTTCCTCCCCTGAAAACAGGTAGAGGAGGCCAATCGCCTTTCTTCAAATCTCCTAATTATGAAAGTTATAATGCAACCTTCACCATGCAGGAGCATGCCCTGCCCCAGTCTTCTGCCCCAGAGTCAAATGTCCTTAATATTTAGATGCCGAAGAACCTCTCCCCTGAAGGTAGATGCTTTCTTCTTTGCACTTATTATCGCGTCTGGACTGAAGGTGAAGTTCCCACTTGTTGGTGTGAAGCACTTATTGTCCCTATTTCCAAACCAGGGAAGGACAAACATCTTCCTTCCTGTTATCGCTCCATTTCTCTGACAAGCTAGGTCTGTAGGTCTGTAAGGTAATGAAGTGCATGGTTAATGCTCAGCTGGTTTGGCTACTTGAATCTTGACACCTCATCAATGTCCAATGTGGGTTTCGAAGGCACCACCTCGTTACCTTGTTGACCTTCATTAAGAGTAACTTTTTGCGAAAGCGTCAATCGTTGGCGGTGTTCTTAGATTTGGAGAACGCCTATGACACTTGTTGGCAGGGGAGCATTCTCCGCACCATGCATACATGGGGTCTTCGTGGCCGTCTCCCCCTCTTTATTAGTGTCTTTTTAAAAGATCAAATGTTCGGGCTACGACTGGGCTCTGTCCTACACCTTTCGCCAGGAGAATATGGTGCCACAGGGTGCACCGTCTTGAGTGTAGCACTTTTCGCCATTGCAGTCAATCGAATTATGGATTGCCTTCCAGCTGATGTTTCAAGCTCCTTGTTTGTGGACTACTTCACGATCTATTGCAGTGCTCAGAGAATGTGTGTCCTGGAGCATCATCTTCAGCATTGCCTTGACAGTCTCTATTCTTGGAGTGTCGCAAACAGTTTCTGTTTTTCCCATGAGAAAACGGTCTGCATGAACTTCTGGAGGTACAGAGAGTTTCTTCCACCATCTCTCCATCCCGGCCCCATTGCTCTCCCATTTGTGGATACGACATTTTTAGGGCTACCATTGTATAGGAAACTTAGCTGGTCTTCACATATGTTGTCTCTGGCTGCCCATTGTACTCGTTCCCTCAGTGTTCTCCGTGTTCTTAGTGGTACGTCATGGGATGCAGATTGTACTGTTCTGCTTCACTTTTATTGCCTCCCAGGGGGCTCACTGCTCTGTGGTTAGTACGGGTGTGGCGAGCACGGGGCCCCAGCCTTTGTGGCACTCTTTCTTTTCTGTGCTACACGACACTTCTCCAACTGTCCTTTTCCCCCTCTCTTGGGGACCGAGTCTTGTGCATCCTTCGGGGAACCGAAGTTCGAAAGGTTTTGGATAGAGCCCTTCTTTCACCTCTTTCTTTGCCTCCGCATCAGCGTTCGAGGCTTCTCCCCTTACTATTTCTTTCTTCCTCCTCCCTGTACGCACCTGAAGGCCACCCATATGGGTGGCTGGTTAATGCGTAAGTCCCAGCCCCGGGTTGGCATGTAGGGTGCATGCATACCCCCTGGTTAAGGGAAGGCCTGGGGAGGGGCGATTGCCTGCGCTGATACCTTCCTGATTTGCCGATTGGTCCCTCCGTCTGTAGATCGGGAGGTGTGACCTGGGGTGGGAACAATCACCCATGGCGGGTGTGCTTCCGTTGGGGGTCCCCAGCAAGGAGGAGTGTGCCATCGGAGACACTGTTATAGTGGGGGATACATCTGTGATGGTTTTCATCAAAAAAAGAAAATGTAAAGAGTTCCCGGAAGTTGACATACTAGATATTACTGTACATGAACATAAGCATTTACAATTGACATCTAAGTTCCTTGCTGTTACCCGTACTGAGGAAGGACAATCCTTCTCGTCAGTAAACCCATTTATCATTCGGAAAGGGGTTGATGCCATTGCTGGCCCAGTTAAAATCTGCAACCGCCTGCGTATTGGAACACTGCTGTTGGAAACAGAAAGTGGCTCCCAGGCACAGCTGCTGCTCAAGGCTAAGTTACTCCATAGTTACCCAGTTTGTGTTAAGCTTCATCCAACTGTCAATTATTCCTGAGGGGTAGTTTACTCAGCCTGTTTGGACGGTCTGACGGAGGATGAATTAAAGGTTTGTCTGGCAGCGCAAGGAGTCATCGCAGTACACTCAGTGATGAAAAAAGAGAACAATGTTTTAGCTCGCGCAGTGTCCTTGACCTTCGACCTAATGGCTCTGCTGCCGATGATCAAGGCAGGATATGAGGTAGTCACAGTACGAACTTATATCCCTAACCCTCCATCGCTTGTAAGACTACCCAAGCACGTCGTCCCCTTGTCCCGTGGTGGACTGCAGAATGCTGAGACGCTCTGTGGGCACTGCGACATGCCCTTAGAACCTTCAAACAACGGCCCACGCTCGAGAACTGCATCCGATACCAATGGCTGCAGGCCTGTTGTCGTTGCCTCTTTCGCGACTGTAAATGCTCCAGTTGGCGCTCATACACGAGCTCTTTTGATAGATCTACCTCTTACTACATCATTTGCGGTAACCTCAGAAAAATTTCAGGTACTGTGGCTCATTCCTCAATTCCTGGTCTCTGTGTCGCAACTGACACCATCGTCAACTCTTCACAAATAGCCAACACACTGGGTCGACACTTTGCAGACGTCTCTAGTTCTTCACACTACAATGATGCTTTCATCACTAGGAAACGGACGGTGGAGGCGATCCATTGCCCTTTACCTCTCAGAACCATGAATGCTACAATGCCGAGTTTAGTGTGCAAGAGCTCCACCACACACTCTTGTCTTCGCGGTCATGCACTCCAGGACCAGATGGAATTCACATAGCAATGTAGCAACACCTTTCACCTACAGGCTTGCACTTCTTACTGGCCACCTACAACCGCATATGGCTAGAAGGCACCTTTCTGCGACACTGGTGTGAAGCCATAGTCATTCCCATACCAAAGCCTGGGAAGGACAAATTTCTTCCTTATAGCTACCACCCCATTTTCCTCACCAGTAGCGTAAGAAAGGTGATAAAACACATGAATCACGGGCGCCTAGTATGGTGGCTTGAAACACAATATCTCCTTTCTAATGTCCAGTGTGGGTTTTGCAAGCACCATTCTGCGGTGGATCATCTCATCGCCGTATCTACTTCAGTAATGAATAACTTTTTATGGAAGTGCCAGACAGTAGTGGTGTTCTTTGATCTGGAAAAGGCATAGGACACCTGCTGGAGGATTGACATCCTCCGCACTCTGCGTACATGGGGTTTTCGGGGTTGTCTGCTGATTTTTATCCGGAAATTTTTAACAGACTGTGTGTTGGTTCGGTTTTATCGAGAAATTTTATTCAGCAGAACGGGGTCCCCCAGGGTTCAGTTGTGAGTGTCGTTTTATTTGCAGTGGCATTCAATTCTATAGCCGATCATCTACCACCGGGAGTGTCGGTGTCCCTCTTTGTTGATGACTTCGCAATCTACAGCAACTCTGAGCAAATGGGTCTCCTGGAGCGGCACCTTCAGCGGTGCCTAGACACTCTACACACGTGGAGTATGGGCACTGGCTTTTGATTCTCGGCTGACAGACAGTCTGCATGAACTTATGGTGGCGGAAGAAGTTCCTTCACCCGTCCTTTCGTCTGGGCCCCATAGTTTGTCCATTTGTGGAGACCACGACGTTCTTGGGACTTGTTTTTGTGGTCTCCCCACATATCTCGTTTAGCAGCTCGCTGTACCTGCTCTCTCAATATGCTGCGGGTGTTAAGTGGCACCTCGTGGGGGGCTGATCGGTCTACTCCCCTCCATCTGTATCGCACCATAGTTTGGTCCAAACTGGACTATGGAAGCATTGTTTGTTCATCTCGACCGTCCATACTGTGCCGCCTTAGCGCAATCCACCACCAAGGGACGGGAGTGTTTTACACTAGCCCTGTTGAGAACCTCTATGCCGAGGCCGATGAACTACCTCTTTCTTACCGTCGGGAACTCCTGCTTAGCCATTTGTCATCCATGCGAGGACACCCAACATACGCAGTTTTCTTTAATGAGTCACTTGATGGTCTCTTTGCAGTGTGCTCGTCTGCTCTGCTACCACCGGGAGTTTGCTTGCATTTGTTACTTGGCCAGCTCGGTGTTACAATGCATGCTACTTTCTCGACTGGAGAGAGAGCACCTCTCCTCTGTGGCTAAGTCCCAAAGTCCATGTTACTTGGAGCTTCATTCTCTTCCAAAGGACTCCACACCTAGTTTCGTTTACCGTAGAGAATTTCTCGCACTCCGGTTCAAATTTGATGACAATTTGTTCATCTACACTGATGGCTCAAAGACAGACCAGGGTGTTGGGTGTGCCTCTGTACTTAGCAACGCCTCGTTTAAATATCATCTCCGTGAGTGGAGTTCAATTTTTAAAGTTGAGCTGTATGCATTATATCAAGTCACAAAGTACGTCCAGCGAAACTCGCTCAATAAAAGTGTCATTTGCTCGGACTGAGTGCTCATTTGAGCCTTCGCACGCCATATCCTGTCAATCCCCTGATACAAAGCATCCGCATTGCCTTACTTCTCTTTCAGCGAGCGGAACTAGGGAGGACGTTTCTGTGGTTCCCTGGCCACGTGGGAGTGTTGGGGAATGAGTCTGCGGATACGGCTGCCAAGGAGGCAGTTCTCCTACCTCGGCTGTCTACCTTTTCTACTAGCTCTGATGACCTTCGCGCTGGCGTCTCCCGGCGTATCATCTCCCGTTGGTTTTTACATTGGTCATCCCTGTCAGGGAACAAATTGCTGGCCATTAAACCTGAGCCTGATCTTTGGTCAACATCATTTTGATTCTCTCGTCACGAGGAGATTGTCCCAGATTGGTATTGGCCACTGCCGTAATAGCCACCAGTATTTTCTTTGTGGTGATCCTGCTCCCTCATGTGAGCACTGTGTACCACCCTTTAGTGCAGTGTCCGTTTTTTAATCGTCTCCGTCGTGATCTATGTTTACCATTTGAAATGTCTGATATTTTAACTGATGATCCACATTCTGCTGACAGAGTTTTACTTTTTATACATCGTGTAAATATGGCATAAGCTGTTTAAATTCTAACCCCGGTATGATTTTACTATGGGCAGTGTTGGGCGCTAATGACCTCAGCAGTTGTGCACTCTAAAACCACAATAAATAAATAAATAAAATAACCTTTATCTGTCAACTGTCAGATCATAGCTGGATTACAGGAGATAAAGTACTCTTCTGCATGGCTGTCCATTTTACACCGTCTTAACTCGATCCACCATCGGGTGTTACGCCTGGCGTTAGGAGCACTTTACACTAGCCCTGTTGAAAGCCTCAACCCTCATTGTTCCTATTACCATCAGTTTATCCCTGCGGCCTCCATTGCAGACTCCCTGCATAGCGTTCTCATTAAAGGTGCCTCTTGTGTGTTCACCAGCATGCGGCTGGGCTGACATCTCAGGTTGGCTCCTTGTTAGCTACCTTTGACACAAACAAACCTTTGATTTTTGTTACTGACACCTCCCAATATGGAGTGGGGGCACAGCTATCTCATAGCAATGAGAACAGCTCAGAGCAACACTTGGCATCTGCTTCAAAGATACCCCAGGTCGGGTTCAGTATTCTCAGATTGAAAAGGAGGCTCTGGCCATTTTGTATGCCATCACCAAATTTCAAATTTTCTTTTACGGCCACAAATTCCAACTGATTACTGGATCATTCCATGTCAACTCACTTAACGCTCCCTGCTGGACCATCATGGATTTTGTTTAAATTTTATGTGAATGTTCACACTTGTACCCAATGAACATTGGTAAATTTTAAGGATTGTCGAAGCAATACTGTCAGAGATAATAGTTGTTTGACACCATGTGCGTCTTTGCACAAAGCGAATGTTAATTTTTGAAGACTTTAGAGTTGTTATAACTTGGCAATATTACATTGAAAGGAATGGCATTTGACAATCTTGTACAACTGTATGCATTCTCTTGGGAATAATAATGAAAATAATTTTACGTGCCATATACAGCTCAAAAAAATTGGCACCCAATAAAAGCTTCAAAGTTTGGTGTCCTATATCTCGGGGACTAAAGCTGTGGCGAACGTGAAACTTGGCATGTGGGAACCTAACAATACAAGATTCTCAAACATAAAGTTTCGTTTAGGTATCCCTTTCCAATACTGAATTAATTAACTGCAAAGTTGAAGATTTTAGAGAGATCTGAAATGCAATATTTTTGACCTTATTTTGCAAAAAACTATGTTCCAAACTGGATTGACTAGAAAGACCATTATTTTAACTGCATAAAAAAGTGTATTTGATCATCCAACACGAGCTAACAATGCTAGATAATTTGAACCAAAGTTGAATGCATAAATCATGGTACGAAAAAAGATGTTAAACTCTGGATTCTTATATTTGCTAAACTAAATGCGTGCTGAACATGAGACTGTACTTTATAGGTTGGCAGCACCGGGATGTGGCATAAAAAATTTCAGCCGCCTACTATTTTGCAATATTCTAGAAAATTGTTGTAAATGACAATTTTAGTGAGAAGGTGAAGATAGGGTGTATTCGAGACTTATTTTACAAATACCGGTTTCTAGTAAAGCTTCGAAAGCAGCGTCATATGACACAACATGTTGTAAGGAATCACAGCCACATACATAGGTTTAATCCTACAAGAACTAAGCATGGGCAAAAATTGCCCGTACACTTTTCTTTTACTAAAAAATCACAATTAATATCCTTCACTGTTTATGGGAGTTTTTATATTTGTCTCTCACCTTATAAAGTACTACCCTACACATTTAAATGGTTACAATTTTAAAAACTGATAACAAAATATAGCAATTTTGTGCCCAAGGGCACATTTTACCCTGGGTCGGTAGTCCATGTGACCATAATTCTTCATGCCCCCTACAACCTCCAAGCACGGGCAGAAATTGCCCCTACATGTTTCTTATAACAAATTTTGTTTGGCAATAATGATTGTGAGTTTTTCGTGCCTTGTTGAGTGTCTGATTGTTGCATTTGATATTCCTAGTTGAGGCTAACTATTGTTACTAGCTGTTTGTCACAGTAGAGCAAATGCCTTTCTTGTAAAGTACATTTTCTAAAATGAGTTTTAGATTGTTGAACAACGCAGAAATTCGTGCTGAACTTTTAGTAGACGATGCGTTATCAGATTTCAGTGACTCTGAATTGGCTCACACAGAAGTAGAAGAGCTCAAATTAAGAATCGGAGGACAAAGAAGAAACAAACCGTGCAGGTAACGCTCCCAATAAATATGTTACTTGGTCTGGTAGGGTGTACCTTGCAGAAGCTCCAAGGCATTGTAAAAGCAATTTTGTCAACATAGTTCGTGAACATCAGGGAGTAACTACTGCTGGGAAAGTAACAAGTATATGTGAATCTTTCAAGAAATTTTTCACATCTGAAATAGTATAGAAAATTGTTGAGCATACAAATGAAGAAGCTGAAAGAAAAGAAAAAAAAAAAAATTATGTATCTCCTGTTGATGAAACTGAAATATATGCTTTGATGGGATTTTTAATTCTAATGGGAATTTGCCAGGACACTAATATTTTGTTATTTGATTTATGGTCAAATTTATTGGGAAGAGCCATATATAGAGGAACTATGAGTAAGACAAGAGCATATTAGCTATTGAATGTTCTTCGTTTTGATGATAAAGGAATCAGGAAAAAAGACGTGTACGTGATAAATTTGTGCCGCTCGGTGAAGTTTTGGAAGCACTGAATGGAACATTCCCAAGGGACTACAGAAGTGGACCTCACAATACAATTGATGAAATGCTACCGTATGTCTTTTCAGAGATCGTTGTCCTTTTCAAGTTTTCCTCAAAGACAAACCTGGAAAATATGGTATACTTGTTAGAATTCTTAGTAGTGCAACTGAATGATACATTATAAAAATGGAAGTGTATGCTGGAAAAGACAGTAGACATTACAGTGTACAAGGCCCTCTTGAGGTTGTGAAGAGACTGGTAGAGCCAATAATGAATACAGGCTACAATATCACAACTGACCGTTACTACACTTCTGTGGAATTAGCGGACATTCTGTATGAAGATTACAAACTTACATTGGTTGGGACACTCAAATCCAACAGAAAACACACACCACAAGTATTTAAGATGACAGCAGAAAGAGAGCTGTATTTCTCCAAATTTGCATTCCCAGATCCATCCACTAAGAAGCCTCCAGTAACAATTGTTCTTACATCACAAAGGAGGAAAATATTGTCAACACAACATTATGATGCACGAGTAGATGATGATACACCAAAGAAGAGAACCTATATAAACCTATACTATGACACTAAGGGAGGAGTTGATGCCATAGATCAAATGGCTGGGGCATACTCTACAAAAAGGGACCGTATGAGAAGATGGCCACTGTCCATGTTCTACAGCCTACTTGATATAGCTGCAATGAACTCGTACGCACTGTTCAAGATGAATGTGCCTAAGTGGAATGAAGGGAAATCAGATGTGAGGAAACTCCATTAATTAGGCCTTGAACTTCTGAAACCACGTGTAGAAGAGCAATCCAGGGACTTGAAAGGACTCCAGTTGCCCATTATTTGTGTGATGGAGAGATCCTTGAAAAGAAGCTAGAGGTGACCAAAACTGCTGCAGATGAAGAACCAACTAGGGAAATAAGATGCTACATATGCTTGAAGAATACAAGTAACCAGCGAGCCAGGGACAACAACAACAAAAACCAAGTTAACATGTGCAAGTTGTGGTCTATATCTGTGTAAGAGACATTCAGAATCAACCATTTTGTGTGCAGGAGGTAAATGTCATCTGTAAATGTTAGGATTCTCTCCAAGTGAAGAGTGTTCTTTTGTTTTTGAAAATTTTTAATGTATCTTAAAACATATTTGTACAAGCGTTTTTATTTTTGGTTTTTGACAGTTCCTGTTAGTAATTAAACTGATGTTACATTAGAAACAGAATTACTTAAAATAAATACATTTTTACAGGATTCACAGCTTTTTTGTAACATGGGCAAAATTTGCCCTTGGTTGATGCTGAAAAATGTAAGCATGTATATCCTGAAGAACACTTGTGAATTTCTTTTTAATTTTGACTTTCATTAAATTGGAAGGAATCTGACAAAACTAAGTTACTTTTCATCGTTAATGTTTTAGTAATTGCCACACTTATTAAATTTCCTTCTCCATTTAATTATTTTCCTATTAAAAAAGTAGATCTGTTGTAGTACATATTGCTATAGTGGTAGTATGTCAGTGACAAATGTTAGAAGCATCAAGCTATGGCCCGCTTTCTTGATAAGCATGCCAGGTCCTCGACCCTCAAACATCACGAGGAGTCGGGCTCCATCTTCTAATGATTTCTCTTCCCTAAAGCCTTCTTTTAAATATACATTAATTTTGTTCCTTCACTAAAACAAAAAGGAAAAAATGGTGGGGGCGATCTTTTTCAACGTAAACCTCTGTACTCACCCGGGCTATTCTTTACTTTTTCTTAAATGGATAGATAAATCATTTAATTAAAAAAAATTAAAATGTGATCTATAGTTATATTTCCTCATTTAAACTGTATATTATTAAACTTAACTAGATATAAGAAGAAATTATTCAGTGTAAAAAAAAGTTTAGTAATAAGACTTGTTTTAGCATCCAGACTTCAGGTCATGACGACAAAAAAGGCAGCAGTCAAAAGGGTGGCATCAAACTCCGTATGGATTCATCAATGCTTTCATGTGTTGGTGGGTTCGGGATAGCTCCTGACAAAACAGTGTTCCCATGTGCATTAGCAAAAGACTACCTCCGGGAGAACTTTCTCTATTTTGTTTTAGGGCGCACAACTGCTGAGAACATTAGCGCCCCCATCAAAACTGAGATATACTGAAGGATAATAAGCCTGTATGAAAAAAAAAGGGGGGGGGGGGGTACAATACAACAAAAGGAAGAACTAAATGTCCTTTGATAAATTGGTCAAGTTGATAAAATTCAAGACTCGAGCAGCAGCTCGTGCGTCATCTGCTAAAATTTCTTCCAGGGTATTTGGTAGATTCAGTGCAATATGACCAGGAGTAAAATTTGGACAAGACATTAAAACATGGCACACAGTTAGTGCATGACCACAGGAATATAACAGTGTAGCGTCACCAGTTAACAAGTTGCGGTGGCTGAACCGGCAATGCCTGATTCGCAACCGGGCCAAAATGACCTCTTCTCGTCACGAGCTGCGTGGGGGGGGGGGGGGTGTCTTCCAAGCCACTGGAACCGGTTTAATGGTTCCAAGCTTATTATTTGTGAGCGAGGATCACACACTATGCCCTGATGATGAAATTCGACAGGAAAAGCCCTTCGAATATCATTTGATGGGACACAGAATGTAGCTGTCCGAGGTAGGAGAGTTGCAGCCTTGGCCGCAGCATCAGCAGCCTCGTTACTAGGCACGCCTGTGTGGCCAGATACCCACAGGAGGTAAATGCGAGGGCTGTCGGCAGCTAACAGTTGAAGGGAGCTGCCGATTCGGTGCACAACAGGATGGGCCATATAGGGGTCTATCAGACTCTTGATGGCGCTGAGGTAATCAGAGCAGATGACATAGGAAGGATAACATTGTCGGTGTATACGTAGTAAAGCCTGATAGAGGGCAAAAAACTCAGCTGTGAAATTTGAGCAATGATCAGAAAGATTGAAACTGAACTGAAAACTGTCATCCCCAACAACAAACGCACATCCGACTCCTTAATTGGTCTTGGAGCCATCTGTATAGACGAAGAGGAAGTTATCAAGCCATGCACAAAGTTCAAGAAACTTCGAGTGGTAAACAACATCCGAAGTGCTCTCCTTCAGGAGTGAGGTGAGTTCAAGATGATCGCGAACTTGAGCCTGAAGCCAAGGTGGCACTGGGCTCTCATCTATTTGAAATGTGGAAGGGAGGGTAAAATCGAGCTGCTAAAGCAAGTGATGAAAACAGACTCCAGCAGGGCAGTTGCGGACATCCCGTATTGGCTATCGAGTTAGTAATCAAAGAATGGGGGATACAAAGGGTCCTGGGGCATCGGCAGCGGATGGCAAGCCTACCGACACAGCAAGGTGGTGTGCTGGGAGTGTTCTCTCTCCTCCTCGGGAACTTCTGTACCCTTGTCATGGGTGTGGGCCATGCTCCACTCCATCCAAGGTTGCCAGCGGCCCCGTTGCCTTACCTTAGCAGATGGGGTCTGTATTGATCCATCGGCTCTCGCAGAGCACCTTGTGGCTCACTTTGCAAAGGCATCGGCGACGGCTTCCTACCCGGTGGCTTTTCTTCTCAATAAACAACAGGCTGAAGCCTCAAATTTGTTTCACCACTTACCAGGAGGAACCTTATAACAAACCTTTCACAGAATAGGAACTATATCTGGCCCTTTCTTCTTCTCACGATTCTGCACCTGGGCCTGATTTCATCCATAATCAACTTCTCAAACATCTCAGCCCCCCACAATAGCAATATCTTCTCCAGGTGTATAACCACATTTGGCTCCAAGGGGTTTTCCCCTCACAGTGGAGGGTCAGTATAGTGGTTCATGTTATTAAGCCTAGCAAGGATTCGTCTTCCCTGGACAGTTACCGGCTGATTGGGCTAACAAATGTGCCATGTAAATTGCTTTAACGGATGCTGGATACTCGAATCAAGTGAACTTCTGTCACCTTATCAGTGTGGATTCCGGGAGAGCAAGTCTACTATCGACCATCTTCTGCGACTGGAAACAGCAATCAGAAAGGCCTTCTCAAAAGTCAACATCTTGTTGCTGTTTTCTTTGATTTACGTAAGTCATACAACACTGCTTGGCATTATGATGTTTTATGTACCCTCCATGACTGGGGCCTACGAGGCTCCCTACCAACTTTTATCAGTCAGTTTTTATCCCGCGGCACGTTCCATGTGAGGGTTGGCTCTTCCTGAACAGCTCCCCTAAGATCCAGGAGAACGGTGTTCCACAGGTTTCTGTGTTAAGTGTTACACTCTTCTTGATTGCCGTTAATGAGTTGGTGAGCACTGTTGGGTCACTTGTCACCCCTGCATTGTACAAAGACTGCTTTTGCATATGGTATAGCTCCCACTCGGTAACCTTAGCTGAATGCCAGCTCCAAGGTGCCACTCGGCGGGCTTCCACATGGGCTCTCGCATGGTTTTCAGTTTTCGCCTTCTAAAACGCGAGTCATGCATTTCTGCCGTCGTACTACAGTCCACCCTGACTGAGAACTGTTCTTGGGTACACGATGCTTGGAAGTCGTGGCACAGCACCATTTCTTGGGCCTCCTTTTGATAAAAAAACTGACTTGGCTGCCCCATATTCAGCAGCTGAAGATAAGCTGCATGCGGAAACTTAATACCCTCTGTTTCGCAGCTCACTCATCCTGGGGTGCAGATCGTAAAACACTAATTCATATCTACCAGGCTGTGATTCAGTCCTGATTTGATTATGAGTGCCAGGTTTATGGCTGACTGCTCCATCTGACCTGAAACTGTTGGACCCCGTTCACAATTGTGGCATCAGCTTGGCTGCCTTCCAGACCAGCCCTGTTGACAGTCTCCTTTCTGAAGCGGGAATCCCCCCCCCCCCCTCTTCAGGCTAGGTGCCATCAGCTTTTGGTGTCCTATACCATTGCCATTCGTCCATTCCCTGGTCATCCCACATATCATGTTCTCTTTGATGGCAATGGTTTTAAACTCCTGATACTTGCCCTCGGGTGGGTTTACCTGTTGGATTACGGCTCCCTTCTATTTGTAGGGACTTCAACCTCCCTTCGATCAACTGTATGCGTTGTGCTATACCGCGCACCCCCAGGCTTCAGTAATAACTGCTACTTTACCAGTATAGTTTGTGTGTGTGTGTGTGTGTGTGTGTGTGTGTGTGTGTGTGTGTGTGTGTGTTTTTGCTGCACGTCACTTTTAGGTTATGCACCAGGTGTACCTAGATCATATCCTTTGCAAAGTTCAGAAAAATGTTGTTTGTCTAAAATTTTGCATTTAAGTTTTTCCTCCCCTTGTTTTACATGCTTTTTTCCACTTGCACTTCTTATTCACTCGCCAGTGTATAATTGTCTGCAGTCTTTTCTGGTGAGTTAAAACTGAATTTCTTGTTATATTGAGTGTAACAATTCCTGCACAGTGCATGTAATGGTAATAAAGCCGAGTATCATGCTATTTTAGTAGGTACTTGGGCAAATCTTCGAAAACTGAGCATTGTTTTCACTTTTCTTAAAAACAATCTTGTTCCTCTGTTGCACTCCACATTTCTAGCCTTTTCACTGCTGTATTTACTAACTGCCATTCTATCCAATAAGAATTTCAAGCCTAATAGAGTACATGGTTGATTTGCAAGTTCAGATATGTGTACAACAAATGCAGGAAAGCTGATAACGTTGTTGCCAGCATGTTAATTTAATACAAGAAATTCAGTGCTAAAGGTCAGAATGTTGAAAATTTTTAATACTTAAAAGGAGGGGGGAGAGGAGAATTACCTACTGTGATTGCACCGCTGCTACTCAATAAACAAATAATACAATTGGGGGTGGGGGGACTTCAAATACTGATTCCAGTAGCCATCAGGGTATGCTTTGTGTATACTGAGGAATTGGATTGGGTTTGGCGCTCTACACTGGTTCAGGACAGTAGATCGGTCATGGCGGTGGTTCTGTAGCTAAACGGTTGCTTGAAATTTCTGCTACCCATAACAACTATGATGTTGGTAAGTTTCAACATCCACATGGTACTTTTTTTGAGGATTTAGCTTGTAAGCCTAGCACTCTGAGATTCCTTCCATCCTGTCATAATGTGAAGGGCGTTTTGGAAAGCTATTGATGTGAGATATAATTATTTCTTTTGAAAACTGATTTGGCTACAGCTAGTTTGTGCCATCCTCTTAGATCTGTAGAAATTATGTTGTGCTCATTCCTTTTTAACAGAACCTGGTGTGTGAATGATTCACTAAAATCCAATGTTGCGAGGAAGGAGGACTGACAAACCTGTACTTTTTGACCATTTGTGTATGAAAATTATTTGTTTGAGAAGTTTCACCTGAAATAGCCTGTCAACGTCCTATTACTGCATTTATCTGCCTTTTCTAGAAGTGAACCGACACACAAATGCTATTTGTCTGTTGCCTGAATTCCAAAATTCTTCATGACTTTTTAGTCTGTCAACCTCAGTGAAATTAGTGCTGCATCTTCTTCTTAAGAACTTTGAACAATCCTTTAGTTTAACTGACCGTCCTGAAACAAACAACTTAGTTTAAGTAGTTTGTAAGACTGGGGACTGATGACCAACATAGTCCCATAGAATTTTGAAACATATATGTCTTAAAGAAATATATGGTTTACCCGATTGCTGTTTGATGTTTGCCATTTTCCTTCCATTTCTCAGGTTGGGCAGTTTGTCTGCATTTTACCTTGTCTCATTCCCTTTGTCATATTTTTAATTTACTAACAGTTTTCTAGCATGACTGAAAGTTTTTGATACATCCTGTACTAAAATTTTGTTCTAATAGTTTTCTTCCAAAATAACATTTGCACTGCAATGTTTTGTCCCTCAGTAGGCGATTTGGCAGATATGCAATGTCAAACGATTTATGAAGTCTTAGTGTTCTAAAAAAGGTTAAAATCGAGGGGGAATGTAATATAGGACCACAAATATTCTTAAATTTATGAAGTATGTATTAATAGAAGCTAAAAGGTACTTATGTAAGTCTGCTGCTGGTCTTTTTTGGAGGAGGAAAACTCATAATTACAAAGTCATTGCTGTCAACTTTAGTTCTCACCATATTGTTGTACAATATTGTGAAATACAGATTAATAACACAAAAGAATTTTTGTTTTTGTTGTTATTTTTCTATGAGTCATTTTACTGTAATCTGTTTAGCTCCAATTGATTCCATTTCTTTAACGCTGGTGAGTTGTACATACCATAACTGTCATCACTATCATTCTTTGTTGCTGGTTGATAATCAGGATCCTTTAAGGAATCATCAGATGAGATATCCATATTTGAATAATGGTCAGTGCTGCACAGTTTTTTGGCATTTTCAGCTATCACGGAACTGCTATCACTTCTGCAATACAGTTAAGACATTATGGATAAGCAAATGGTTTTAACTTGCAATAGTGTACGTACCACCAGGTTTATTTACTTTGAGTAATGTAAATTACCACAGGCTGCAAAAGCATTACTGCCTGATGATGGAAACATGTTGTGGAGGGTAAATGAATGGAACTTTCATCTGTAGTGCACTTTTGATTCTTCAGGAGATTATGAAACTTTTTTTTTCTCTATCTATGAAACTGTTCAAGAAGAGAGTTCCGCTGTTTTTGCATTCATTAGTTTTGTTTTTTCAAGGTGTTAGTGAGGTAAATAAGTCAAAGTGGCCAACTTTGTAGATACATAGTTATGACTCTAAACCCCAAAGTGTTCTATATGTGGTCAACCTTTATGGATGAACCATATTCCCAAAATTCTCAAAATAAACCAAAGTCAGCTGTCCACTTTCTCCGTAACTGGTTGACCTGTTGTGGCCTGGGGTGCAGGTGAAACAGTATTTATTCCACAACAGTTTACAATGGTACTTTGTCTTCTCTTGAAGCCAGGCAGCTACAGTTGTTCAGCGCCAATAGCATTTTCCATGACAACACTGTGGCAGTTAGCAATGAATTCACTATTAGCACTTTGTGGCAGCCTGAAACAGGATGTTGGCTCTGTGGAAGGAGGTTGCAATGAATGATGGACCAGACTGAGTGGCACCATCACTAATAATCTGTTTGACCTCAACCCTTGAAAAGTGAAGCTGTACTCAGATAGAGAACCATAAATCTTCATGTCAAAGTTGTTGGGTGTCGTGAAAGCGTGCAGCTGGGTTCATTGGTCAGCTCGAAGGCTATGACACTGACACCCAGCTCTGAAATTGAGCAATACTTCAATAGGCATATCAGTTTTTTCCACGAGGCAGGTTTGGCTGGGATCCATCTTCAGCAGTGGTGGGCATGAGTGCAGTTTGTAGAAGTTGGAATGATGACAGCTGACTGCCTGCAATTCCATACTAGGAGTCTCCTAGTTGGTAACACTTTGAAACAGTCATGAGAGTATCCTGCAGCATACTAGATTTGGTCTTTCATGAGAATAACAAATGCAGATGGAACCACCAGACTGTGAGGCGATTAGGCTAACTAATCCCGTCTTCCCCCTCCCCTCCCCTCCTCTCCTCTCCCCAACTGGTGGACAACACCTTTGTGGAGTTTTTCCACATATTCTCCTTGACTTTTTCTCATTTCATGTTGGTACTACTCTTTGGTCAAGATGCTGATGGAGTGGTTTTCTCTCACCTTTCTGTGGCACTCGTACTGTGCACCTCTCTGTGTGTCACTTGTGGCTCCATGTGTTTACAAACCGTTTTACCATTACAGTGACTGTCCCAGCCTACTGTGATAGGTTTAAAGGTAAAGCGTGTTTACAATTTTAATTTTAGTTTGCAGCCATTTTGCACCAATGAGTCTGCCTGCTGAACAGCTGCAGCCATTTAAATTTCATTGACTCCTCTCACCCCAGGGGGCTAACACCTTATTAGTATGCTTGTGCTTGGACACCACAGGGTCCCAATTCTTGCACTGTTACTTCCACTTCTGTGCTGTAAGCCTATCCTTATAGTATTCCTTGGATTGTCTTCTTAGCCAATTGTGTGACAGTGCAAATGTTTTGTCATGAATTTTTTACTAGGGCACTTAGTTTTACTGAGTGGACAAGGGTTGTGGTGTGACAGTGTAGAATTTTAGACTACCAGATAATCGTTTTGTAGGTTGGTTCAAACTTTTGGAATATAACATTTTTTTTTCTTTTGTAGAGGCCCAGTAATTTAATTCACTTACAGGCAAATTCAGATCTGTATAATTTTGATATCTTTCTAAAACATAAACCTTATTTACCGTTACTGTCACTATACGGCTGACTTGCAAATGTTCAGATTTAGAATTGGGTTCTAACTCTTCTGTCCTTTGATTGGTTGAGACTACCTTATGATCTAAAGCATTTCATTTCTCTAAAACTATACCATCTTTTTTGGAAACTTTATCCATTGCATCAGCAAAAAGATTTTGCGCCTCAGATGAAATTTGTTCATAAAAAATTTGCTTAGAAATTCCTTCTACTTGTTCCCTAGTCAATGAAAGCTGATTTAATTTTCCTAGTCTACTATCCATTTGTGTATAATTCTCCTTACATTCTTTTACATGAGAATTTAGCTGTGTCTAGTCTCTCCATCTGATAATTCAAATTCTTATTTACTTGGTTAGCGAATACATCAAACCTTTTATTTAACTTAGCCTCTCATTCATCTAATTTATCTTCCAGGTGTTCTATTTGCTCTCCAATCATTTCATTTAATGTTGATTCCTAATTGTCCTACCTTTTCATGTAATGTAGATTCTGATTGAATTAATTTTTGATCTAATCTTTCGTAAATTGAAGAAACCAAAGTGGAACAGCTTCCTCCCTTGCTGACATCTTTCTGGTAACTGGAATTCAGCACTCTTTCACAATCTAAAGTACTTCACTAAAGTTACACTTCTACAGTCACTCACAAACAGTAAAAAAAAAAAAAATGAAAATGTTACTCTCGCCATGGATATGTCACGTCTGGCTGTGTAGCTCGATCACAGGCGTAGTAAGGAACAGTAGATAAATTCACTGTGGCCGTTCACCACGTAATGCGTCGAAGTAATATTTCGTTGAACTCATGTCAAACCACTTGGCTTCAACTGCGGTAATCTTCTCGACGTCAAGATTTGGAAATAATTTTATCTGTTTTCTGATTTTAACTTATTGTAAATCATTCTTTATTGATCTCCATTGCTATTGGTAACTTGTACATCTGTCTAAAGAGTATTTATAATACATCTGTGACTTTCCCTAAAAATACACGTTTTCTTCTTTCGTAATTTATTATTTATCTCCTTATTTCCCTCAGGTACTGCAGGAAAGGTCGCCATATTATGTTGAACATTGTGACACAAATCTATGTCATGTCATAACTCTTGACATGTTATGTGGTGCGACCATGTAGAATTTTAGTAATGACCACCACATGTTCGTTTTATAGGTTGGTTCAAACTTTTGGAATATAACTTTTTCTTTTTTGTAGAGGTCCAGTAACACTGTTCCTCTAAAACAGTTTCTTCTTGTATTTGCTCGGGCAATCTTCACAGAAGGTATCCAATGGATAATAATGAAGGAGACTTTTAACTTGATATTAATCATTTCACCATTAAAAAACTCTTAAAGAACTTTACTCTGAACAAAACATAACGGTTTATTTGTACCCATCTCATACATCATCAATATTAAACAGTCTTTTACAGTTCTCATTCAAGCTCTGTACATTACATAGTTCAGAGTTCATAGCTCATAGCAGTCCAATAATCAATAACAAACAACAATTCTTGTTTTAAGTTCATGAATCACATTTAATACGACCGTTTTTCTTCTTAGGCTTCAGTTATTCTGGATCCTGACAGTTTTTACAGTATCACTGGTACTTGGGGGTTTAACTGCCTGGATGTCCACCTGGACAAACAACATATCTGGGGCAGTATACATTCTTACAATTATTAAATTATCCCAAAAAATAAATTATCTTTCATCTTGGATTGTTCAGTAGGAATGTAGTGTAATTTGTTACACTACAGGGTACATACAAATACTTGTCAACCATAGAGCAGGAACACTATTGTGTACTTCATTTTTGTATGAAACACTCAGTCAGTCTATGTGATTTGGATTTATAACAATTTGCTAAAAGATTTTCTAACACATTGTTTATGGTACCAACATAATCGTGTGAGGCTGTGGGGACTGATGTAAAATTTTTACCTGGAATTGACTATGCAAAGTGTGCATTGCTAACCTATGAGCAATATGGAAGCACCACGGATGATGCTCTAGCCATATTCTAGATTTTAGCCCAACTATATGTGTATGGCTTTTTGATGTATTTAATGGTTTCTGGTGTCTTGTTACCAATGTCAGATAATGTAAAAATGAAATTACACAATTAACTGCATGTTTTATTCATAATTTGACAATCCTAGTCAGTCCATTGACTTAAAGGCTCCCCCCCCCCCCCCTCAAATTGCATTAAAACATCTCTAGTAATAATTAGCTTTAAAATTTAAGTATGTTTTACTTACATTGCGGTTTTCACATTTCTTATTTATAGCACATAAGTCAGGATTGTTTTTGAAGAAAGTAGATATCATAAACACGTTAACTTTTGGAAGATTTCCACTATTTGCCTTTACAATTTTTTTTTTTCCATTATTATGAATAAATTGTAAATTTTACATCACACACACACACACACACACACACACACACACACACACACTGTACACAGAGAAAGTAAGGGAAAATCGGGTAACATTCGCTAATATGCTATAATATATTTATAGCTTCAGTTTTCTTAATGTCATGTTACAGAGATTCAGCAGATAATAGAGCATTTTCAATCACTTATTCTAATTTTCAAATTTCATAATTTTTAAGCTTTAATCACATAAAATAAGACATTTTGCAAGAATAATTATTGAAAATACTATTTCTATGTTATAATTGTGTAGCATGGTGGTAGTGTCAGACTAGGAATCCAAAAGTCGCGGGTTCTATCTCCTCAAGGTCCTCGGTTTTTTATCTGTCACTTTTTATTTGTTTAACCTCTGGCCATGTTGCTGATGTGAAAAATACCAAGAAGCACTGTGGTTCGGAATCCACGTTAAACTGTAGGTCGCCCTATAACTGGCTCGGGATAGTCAGTTCATAGGTTAGAGGAAGGCAATGGCATAGCACCTCCAAAAAGGACCGTGACTAGTAAAGCACTTTGGTATTATACTGTATTCAAACCAATTTTCAGATTGTTGACTGCTTTACCTTTTTATAAGTCATCATTCAGAACAACAATTCAAACCATATTTTTAATGTAAGAAAATAGCCCATTGGTGGCTATCAAACAAGCCCTCTGTCATGTTAGTTCTTGCATTCGTAAGACTTCCACAATTGGAGGAGACTAAGAAAGTCTTGAAGCTATTGACCAACGACCAGTGCTACGCCCAATCCAGGATAGTATTTGTTGTTTCCAAGTTTGAAGGTCTGTTTTGTTTGTTCCCTGGGATCTAAACATGAGCAGGAGACCAAAGATGCTGATTAGTTTGCCAAGTGGCTTCTAGCATTTGGTTGTTGGAGATGGGACTTTGTGAAATGGTTGTCATTTGACTCTGTCTTTTTATTGTATGAGGTTCAGAACTCAAATTGGTTTATCCTTGTCTCTCCAAATAATCTATAGACAATAAAGGAGACGTCAATAGTGTGGCAGTCTTTCCTTCATAATTCTTGCAGGTAATCCATTGTCATCTATCAGTTTCACATGGCTATATACTAACAACAGGATGACCTACCACACTGTTAATGTAGTGCCCCGCTTATGGTTGCCACATCATAATGGACTGTTCAAATTTATTTTTGCACTGGAATCTTGAGCATGCTGCCTCTGCTGCTAGTGGTTTACCCAAAGTAGCTTATTCATTTTTTAAGTTTCATCTGCAAAGGTCGTCTTGTCCTCAGACAGGTGGGTTCTTGGCCTCTTTAATTACCTGGGGACTTGGAGAGGTGCTCTTCATTTGCTCTGACACAGGAGGTCCCTTTTTTGATGTGGTAATGGAGGGTAACACCAGTTGGGAATGATAAGTCTCCAACCTATTCAGAGTGGCACAGCTTGCCCACCTTACTCTTTCCCACTCCCCTCTTCTACTCTTAGTGTTGTTATCACTTGCTTAAAATCGAGCTTTTCAGAACTTTCCTTCTGCATCCTTCCTGTCTATTTATGGTTCAATGCATGTAGTAGTAGAAGTAGTAGTAGAAGAAGAAGAAGAAGAAGAAGAAGAAGAAGAAGAAATTTGCACCACTAGGTGGCGAGAGCTGCATATCTAATGAGTCAGTGTGCAGAGTGGCATTCAGCCGGAAGGACGTGTTGCATGTCCACAGTGATTTTTGTAATACTCTGTGTTTGGTGTGTGACAGTTTTACAATAGATCTGTTAACAGAACTGTGTGTGTGTGTGTGTGTGTGTGTGTGTGTGTGTGTGTGTGTGTGTGTGTGTGTGTCAAATTCTGCGAGAATCTCGGGAAAAGTGCTATGGAGACCTCTTGCAATGATTCAGAGGTTGTGCTCACACTGGAAGGCCCATTAGCTGCACAATGCCAGACATTGTTGCCAAACTTCAACAATTGATTTATGCAGATCATTGTTGAACCATTCAAGACTTTGTCGATGGAGTGGATATTGGTTGTGTGTAATGTCAACGAATGTTGACTGATGAATTGGGCGTGCATCATGTCGCCACAAAATTTGTGCCAATGATCGTGACTGCCAATGAGAAGGCACGGTGTGTTGAAGTCTGCATGGACCTTCGTCAAACTGCATCTAATGATCCAACTTTCACTGGTGACGAGAGCTGGATTTACGGTTATGACAGAGACAAAGCAACAGTCATCCCAGTGGAAGAACGCAGGCTCTCAAAGACCCAAAAAAGTGAGACAGGTGAAGACCATGATCTGTTCTTTGATACCAAGGGAATTGTGCACAAAGAATTCGACCCACCCAACCAGTGATATTCCACGTTCTACTGTGACATTTTGTGATGGCTCCGTGAAAATGTGTGGCGGCAACTGCCCGAACTTTGGCATCGAGGGAACTGGCTGCTGTATCACGACAACGTGCCTTGTCGCACATCCTTGCTCACCAGGACCTTTTTGGCAGAAAACAACTGGCGGTTGTTCCCCACTCACTGTACTCTCCACCTAGCAAATTTGCACTATTCCCAAACCTGAAACTCAATTTGAAAGGCCATTGGTTCATCACAATAGAGGGGATTCAAGAAGCATCACTGGTGGTGCTGAACACCCTCAAAGAACAGGATTTCCAGAAAATGTTTGACCAGTGGCAGAAGCACTGGGACGAGTGTGTATTTGCAGATGGGATCAACTTGGAGATTGATGGTTACTAATAGTCAAAAGGTAAGATTTTCAACAGACAGCAGCACCAGTCCCGATCATAGATGATGATCTACATGTCAGTGTAGTTAAGACACACTTTTTCCAAGATCATAGCACTATTCTAACAGCAGTGACAAATCAGATGTCATCCAGAAGTGATGTCTGGGCACATGTTGTATCCTCTGTATCATCTGACACCATTGGGAACCACTTGCTATTAACAGGATAAAGATCATATGTGCCCTGCCTGGGCTACCACTTAAAACATGACACAGCCAGTTATGACTTTCTGATTCTGTAATTTGTTGTCTTCAGTGATGTAATTTGTCTGTTTGATGGTGAAATTATGAGTCCAGTTGGGGGAGAGGGGCAATTGACCTGGACAGTTGCTTGTTTGACTGCATGCATTCATTACAAGCAAGACACGGGTTGAATTACAGTCTGGACAATGCACATCCACATATGGCTCCTGCGATATATCATACTAGTCGTGGTGTTCAACTACTGCCTTGGCCAGTGAGATAATCAATCTTTCTACTATTGAACATGTGTAGGGTGAGATGAATTAGGAACTTACTCATTGTGTAAGGACTGCAAGAAACATTTTTGCATTGCAATAACTGGGGCAGTATGCTTAGGAAAATCTAAGAACATTAATTTTGATTGTTTGCCTGTGAGATTATTTATTTGCACATATGTCAGAGGAGGGTACATTATGTATTGTTGTGACTGGGTACTCCTTACAGAGACATGCATAATTTTTTGCTGTTATATATGGAGAAACGAGTTAATAAATATTTATGCATGTTGATAGCTGGAGTGGAGAAGACATTGTTAAATTTTTTTAAATTTTGCTTTACAGGTGTTGCTTTGTGTTTGTGATAAATCAAATGATTGTTACTGCAGATGTAATTTTTAGGGCCTATTAACATCTTTGAAGAAGATAATATTGTTATTGTAACCTAAATCAAGGGCTCCTGCCAAGTCCTTACATGCAACTAGTTGGATCATTAATTTCTAACTTTTCAATTTTACTCCTAGAATGTATTACATTTATAAATGCAGATTTAGTATTTACTAGAGACACAGAACCTATACTTACAACATTAGTATGAGGTCATCTGTATTGCGACTGTACTGCTCACCCATCACATTGCACGATTTGAAATACGGTGTAGGGAAAGTATATGTACCTTGTGGTGATATTTTTGTGTTCTGATAACCTCATGTTAAAATCACAGAAATTCCAGTATTAAAGCAATTAAAAGTAAAAAGGGCCGAAACAGATCCGTTGCCAATTGATAGGTTCGCACACACTTCACTGTGGCAGTACACCAATCAAAGCTGTGGTTTATTTTTCTCATTGGTTTGCATTGAATGACTTCCATTGAATTACCATTGCATCATGAAGTAACATTTCATCACACTGATCAAAATTGTGATAAATTCATGCCAATTGTGAAAAATAGAAACGAGTTATAATTATTGTCACATAAATTAATGTGATTAGTTATGTAATGTATTTACTGTTGAAAATAAAATACATGTTTGTTGGGTTGGGGTTGTTACTAGTTATTTAAGTTCTACGAATTGCTTTTTCGTGATTAGTCCCATTCTTGTAGCCCTGCACCTACCATTCTAACACTGATGAAATTGTTTCTTGCAGTTCTGCAGTCGGCAGTACCAAGGGACATTCATACGTCATCTGCGGATAAACAGAAAAAGGACTATTATGACATTTTAGGTGTTCCTCGAAATGCATCTGCAAGGGAGATTAAAGCAGCATATTATAAATTGGCTAAACAGTACCATCCAGATACAAACAAAACTGACCCTGATGCAGGAAAAAAATTCCAGGAAGTCTCAGAAGCATATGAGGTAAGGTGATTCCAGGAAGTCACTTTTATTTTGTAACAGGTGTAGTGGACAACATTTTAATTAACATTTTTGAGATGCATGAGCCCCACTTACAAAACTGTCCATTGCCAGTGCCAAATGAGTCTTTGATGCCATCTTTAAAGGGTTAGTGTGACTTGTCTATAACTTGTTTTTACATTAATTGCTTCTGTGTAAGATAAATGAATGTTTAATTCTTACAGAGAAGAACTACATACCATAAATATTTCAAATATTATAGAAAATTGAATGCTTCTTTCTGTGCTACAATTTTAACTAATACCATTTACTCCATAACATAAAGATGGAATTCATAAGCACACTTTGGGCAAGTAGCAAAGAAACTTGGATTGTAGTTACTGAAAATTATGTAGATCTTGAAAAGCTTCAATATTCTTTCCATGTTAACCATGGAGGAACAAGGGGTGAAATGTTAATTGGCAACAAAGAGTTTTCTCTGTGCTTATACTGGAAGTTTGCAGTGGTGCCCAGGGGAGGGGAACAGCCAGCCACACTTAAAAAGATGCTATAGGTTTAGTACCTAGAAAATGGGCAATACAGTGAGCATGTGGCATTTAAATAATCAATATTGGATTGCTACTACCACTTGATTCTTGTAAATGTCAGTCACAAAGTAATTTTAGCCACAGTATAATTAAAGTAACTTATTATTCAAGGTTTTAATAATACACATATATTTAGAGTTCTACAGTGATCATATTTTTATTGCAAATCAAGAAACCTTCCAACTTGCCACTGATTGCCTGAACCGACAGACAGTTGTGTATAGAATAAAAATTTTGGCTAGTGCTGACGTTTTCATTTGGTTTTGATAGTGTTGTAGATCTTGTTATGCCATGGGGAAAGATTCACATCCGTCATCTTGTAAGTATACTGAAAATGTGCCTTGGTTTGTGATCATTCACACTTCCCAGTATTTAAGATGGAAGACATCACATTTATATAGCTTATAAAATGGCATTTCTATTTTTTCTCAAATGTTGACAGGTATGTATGTTGTAGGGAGAGTTACCATTTACACAGATCATAAAAGTTGGTGTTGGTGAGAAAATCCAGATGATGCAGGCCATGAAGCAGGCATTACAGTGAAGCATGTTTGTGTTGAGTTTGTTAAACAACTAGGTGATGCAGTGACCTTTGAGGGGGTAAGAGGTACCTATTACAGGAATGAGCAGTAGTTTTCAGATTAAAAGGAACTTGTAATCCTGATTGTGAATGTGAATGAGTTTCTCCAATCTGGGTGGTGCTGAAAATGTCACAAGAGGAGTCCTCCTTTGTGACCAGATATAATGTTGCGGATGGTAAGTGACTGCTGTGACAAGGTGTAGGAGTTCTGTTTCAGGTCAAGGTTCTTGGGAGAGAGTTTCTTACTTTGCTGCAATGATTGCACTACATTATATGTGTACATCTCACACTGACTGTGTGTACACATGAATGCCTACTGCCAAACTGTGCTGCTGAACATGCACCCAATTGAATGTGCATCACTTTAATGCCTTGTTTACGGTCATGCCCATCTGAGTTCTTCTCATCAACATCAGCTTTTCTGAATTGTGAAAGTAGGACACCTCCTACAACATAATCCTCCCTTTCTCCCCCACTGCTTTCATCATTCACAAGTCTCTGTCCTCCATCTGCCTCTCACCTCCCTTTCTCCCATTCCACTACTACAAATGTATTCTGTAATGAAGCATGTTGGGATTTATTCCCATCCTGATACCACTGTTGCATAATAATAGATATGAATGTAATTAGTCTATTATCATCTTCTTTTCCAAAACTTTAATTATTCTATTTTCTAACATGACTAGCTGAAGTTATTTTTCTATTATTTGGTGTCACAGAAGTTTGTTTAATTAGCAACTATTAATTAGTATTTCTGTTAAAACAAATTAAATTATTTTTCATAATGTTAAAGTAGGTATTAATGTGTTTCACAAATAATGTTAGGAAAGTTTGGCCTCATTAGTTTCTGTATAATTACTGTTAATTGTTCCCAGTTGTATTTGAATATGATATACTATTAATGTAATAGAAATTTGTATTACAATTTACTCAGTATTATTTATGCTATCTTCTACTGTAGATAGTTGCATTTAATTATTTTACTTTTCCATTATAATTAATGTAATGGACTCAATTAACAATACATAATTTTTAGTGGCATTGTTTGGAAGATATAAATAGGATGCATTTGCACCATGTAATTGAGTATTGTTTCATTCGTGATCTGAGGCACAATCCATGCTAGTTCAGGATATTGTTTTGGCCACGATCTGAGGCATAATCCACATTAGTTGGCTCACTAATTTTGTACAATTATGTGAAAGTTCTTCAGTGTTAATCATGTGGAAAGTCTTTCTATGGACTACAAATATTTGCTCCACATTAAGATGTACACCTCAGACATTAATATTCCACACACAAACTGTGCAAATTTGTATTGATGACATGTGGAATTTACTTACCGGATTGTAGAGATTGTAATTAATGAGACTTGTAAGCTGGCCATAAATGGGGACAACTGGACACTAATAAATCATTAAAAGGGTCAAAGAACTTCAATCCTATATGTTGCCTATGTTATTTGTAGCAGATTAGTTTTGCCTCATAAAATTTCAGCCAGCCACTACCGAGAACAACGATATACAAGAACATCAACTATGACCTGGTAAGGTAAAATTCGATGGCACCATTACAACATGCATAATCTTTTCCCCCTTCTCTCCTTTTCCCCACATAGCCTCTTGATGCTTCACCCAGGAGCCCTATCCTATCCCCACTGCATACCTGCGCACTCACAGGAAACAAAGCATCTTCTCCCACACTTATGCTATCTCCCTGACCACCCCATGCCTCTCCATTAATCATCTTCGCACCCAATCTGGACTGCTGCTAATTTTGAGACTAGTGGTAGTAGAGCTGTAATTGTGTGTGTGTGTGTGTGTGTGTGTGTGTGTGTGTGTGTGTGTGTGTTTTTCTTCTTCTGAACTGCTCTGTTTGTAAGCTGAATATTTGTAGTATTGTCTTTCATTGTGCCTATCTGTGTCTTGGCTTGCAGTGTTCTTGTTCCATTCTGGACTTAAGTTATTCGATTTAAGAACATATGATTCATGCTATAAGATAAATTTTAAAAGCCTGTGTCTTATTTAGAAGTCAGTTTTGAGTTTAATTACTATAACACCACATATTTATTATTTCAGGTATTGAGTGATGACACAAAGAGGAAACAATACGATTCATGGGGTGCAACTTCAGAACAAATGGGGATGGGTGGTACAGGAGCAACTGGCCGCCAAGGCTTTGAACAACAATGGAATTTTCATTCAACTATAGATCCAGAGGAACTGTTTCGCAAAATATTTGGCCAAGCAGGGTTCAATGCTGGCGCATTTGGAGGTGATGAAGATTTTGCAGAATCACAATTTGGTTTTGGTGCGGCCAGGGAGGTATGTAACATTTAACAAAATAAAACTTTGACATACTTTTACTCTGTAATTGTAGCCTAAACTATTTTTTACCAGCTAGGAAGATTTTTGTATGAGGCTGGAGGACTGATCTCTTTACTAAAATCCTTGCACACAAGTTTGGAAGTTCAGCCTATATATCACTTTTTGAAGCTCCCTTAGGCTGTTATGTTTCCTGGTAAATAATTGTACTGTATGGAAAACCTTTCAGCAGTTTCATGATTTGCTCTGTGGTTATTCTCAATGTTTAATAGTTTTAAAACCATGTTGATGGTGCAGTAGTGCCTCTGCTGTATCTTGTTGTTTGAGGGGATTGTGCATAAGTGAGATTTGCTTCATTGAGTGATATACAGAAAACTATCAATCTCTGTTGCAGCCTATCTTGATTATCCTTCCTCATTAATCCTTTCCTTGACCCCTTTCATCTTCTGCTCCATAGTACTACATGCCTTCCCCTCCCCTTGCCTCCACCTTTTTCCAGAGAAGAAACACTTTTTTAATGCGCCTGCCAGGAATGAGCTTCCTCTTGGAATCTTCTTCCACACATCCCACTCCCCTCCCTCCCCTAGCCCTGAGAACAAGCCAATATTTTGTGTCCAGAAGACCAGCTATTCAAGGATAACTCCCATCTGTTGTGTTCAGAAAAGCTAGTGGTGGGTGGCAGGATCCAGATGGGCCACGTTGTAAAGCAGCCATTGAAATTAAGCATATGCTCCACTGCATATTGGGTCACCTCGTTATTGATCGCAATTTGGCAGCCGCCATTCATCCTAATGGATAGCTGGTTAGTGGTCATGCCAATATAAAAAGCTGTGCAGTGATTCCAGCACAGTTGGTAAATTACAAGGCTGCTTTCAAAGGTGGCCTGGCCTCTGATAGGGTAGGACAAGCCTGTGACAGGACTGGAATAGGAAGTGCTGGATGGTTGGATTGGACAGGTCTTCCACAGGGGTCATATCCCTGTGGGCCGGGTTTCAGGGTGGCATAGGAATGGACTAAAATATTATGAAGGATGGGTGGGTGATGGAACGCCACTTCAGAAGGGGTGAGAAGGATCTTGGGCAGCATGTCTTTCATTTCTGTCATTTCTGTGCATAAGGACAGAAAAGCAAAACCTTGGTGAACGATGCAGCTTAGGCTAATGCCACACAGGCGATTTTCTCCTCTCTATAATAATCGCAGCTGTAATAGTTGCCTTAAAGTGCCACACTTCAAACAGTTATAATTGCAGCGGATGACGCTGCACTGTACTTAACTGGGTACCGAATAAGCAACAAAAATCGGTGGCTTCTACAGCTGTTTTGCGAGGCATGAGCTGTCATTCAAATCTTAAATATTTATCTGCAGTACCATTATATGTAGTTCATCGTAGGCTAACTTTATAACCTTGTGATTTTATGTTGTGGAGACAGGATATTTTCTCCACCCCAATTATCAGTTCACTGTCTAAGTGATCCACCGGAATCACACTTGCAGAGTGTACGACGAAACTTTCAAAAATTCACTAGAAATTTGACTTTGAAGTTTTGCAAGTATACGTATGTGCCAATAATTATCCAATTTTAAAAGTCTAGCATTAATTTTTACAAAAAATGCACGTATTTATGTTTATGTAATTTTCTGTATTTTATGAAAGATTGTTAATAATGATGGTTTCAATAAAAAAACATAAGTTACATTTTTTGGTACAGTATTGGCTTCGATATTAGTTGATAATGGTAATTTTTGTTCAGTTTGTGATGAGCTATGAAGCTGTTTTTGGAAACTCATCTCCATAGTTACTAATGGCGTTCTAAGCAGCTAACCTACTCAACCATCGTTTTAGGTAATGACAAGGTGTCAAGTCGTCTACATACACGTAAACAAAAGCTGACACAACACATGGAATTGGAGGCCCCAAAATGTTTTATATAGCTGAATTCGAAAACAAGGGGAAAAAATATTTCTCATAGTGGGTTTTGAACCACCAAGTCTTTGATTGTGAGGCCACAACTACCACCTGAGCTACACCGACAAATGTGGAAAATCTTTTACATATTGGTAATTACGTATCAATACATGCAAAACTTTATAGTCTATTTTCTCAAGAATGTTTGAGTTGTGTCGAATGGCTTTGGCTCATTGTTATTAAGTTCTGAACTTCATGTACTATGAATATAAAGAAATTCTAAAATCAGGTACCCTTGTTCTCTCCTTGTGAATAGCCTGTGGCTGCTGCGCAACTGCCGACAAAAACAGCCTAGTGTGGCAGGGACACCAACTATTGCCACGTCAGAAATAGGCCCAGGCCCATTTGACAATGACGACCGTGCACGGAAACTTCATGGGACGTCACTTACAGCCCAGTGTGGCACTCTCCAGTTGCTACAGTGTGTTCCATTTCCAACGCAACAAAAACCATTGATCTTCAGCAGAGAAAAACAGCTAGTTGTTAAAGTCCAGGGTAGTACTGGAACTGTCTTTGACGGTGGTTACTGGTGATAAAGGTAGTATTTCGGGGGTGTGGCGATATGACATGGGAGATCTATCAGTAGACTAGCTGAACCCCTGCTGCTTCGCATGCGTAGGCTGGTTGGTCTGCACCAGTTGTTTCTTTTCACTCATGATGAAGAATCCATATCTTAAGTTTCGTAGTTATAACTTGAAATTTGTGTTAGCAGCAACATATTTTTGAAAATCAATTTTTGCATTTCATATTTCACCCCCCTTAGTGGTCGAATTTCCAAAAATACCGAAACACATGTCTTTTAAATTCGAACCCCAAATCTAAATCCAAAAATTTGTAATTTTAACTACAAAATTGCCTAAATAGCAACAGATTTTTGAAAAACACCCCGTCTCCAATTTAACCCCCTTGATGGTTGAATTTCCAAAAATACCGAAACACATATTTTTTAATGTCTAACCAACTATACAAATATCAATTTTTGCAGCTCTAGCTTCAAAATTTTATCAATAGCAACGTGTTTTCAAAAATAATTTTTGATCCTCTATTTAACCCTCTTATTTGTTGAATTTCTAAAAATACTAAAAATCATGGATTTTTAATCGTGACCAAGATTCCATATCAGAAGTTTCGTAGTTGTAGCTTAATATTTGAGTTAACAGCAACATATTTTTGAAAATCAATTTTTTGCGTTACCTATTTTATCCCCTTATTTGTCGAATTTAAAAAAGAAAAAATGACGAAACATGTATCTTTTAAATTCGAACCGTGAATTAAAATCAGAAATTTTGTAGTTCTAGCTTCAAAATTGCCTAAATAGCTACGTATTTTCAAAAAACATTTCATCCCCTATTTCACCCCCTTACGGACGGAATATCGAAAAATCGCTTCTTAAATGACACCTACAGAGTAAGACCAACACTCTCTACAAATTTCAAGTTTCTATCTTCAGTAGTTTGGGCTGGGCGATGATGAGTCAGTCAATCGGGGCACTTCCTTTTATATATAGAAGATTAAAAGATATGCCAAGTATTAAGATTTTTCCATAATTATCGTGATTTCTACGCTAAAATTAAGTCTTACAAAAACCCCAGCTGAAATTACGGATTCCGCTAGTGGGTTTATTTTTAGTAGTTCGGCCGCATACTGTTTTTTGTTGCAATATTTTCTGACCAGTATTATTTGAGAAATATTGCAATACATTGTTGATATGTACCTAGCACAGACTATAAAATACACTAAAATTGTCTACTATGGGGGTGCTTCGCTAACTTCACTAGCATTAGTTACACTAAGATTTGAAATACTGATGCTTGTGCTGTTATGTTACTGTGAAATGTAAATTAATTATCCAGCACCATTCGATTAACCATCACACTTGTTTTTACTTCTCGTTTTTAATTTCTGGTGAAGACAATACAAATGTAAAGTTCGATGTAATGGTTTGTCACAAATACTCTACCATTGTTTTTGTTTTAATTATTATACGCTGTATTTTTTTGAGTCTTCACAGTTTTTTTGTTCTTCAAGAGTCACAGCTACGCCTCATACAGACATTTTATTGTCGTCGTCGTCCTCCTCCTCCTCCTCCTCCTCCTCCTACTACTACTAGTAATACCCAGTTCTCTTATCCCCATTACGATTAGACTCTTTAGAAACTTGGTATCGCTGTATTAAGTCAGTCTGTGGGGTGTTTGTAGACTAGGTTTGTGAGGTAGTTTCTGTCCATGAAGGCCTTTGTGAGACCTTCAGCATATTGAGAAAGGGAGTTCTTGTCACTGTAGATATGCTGTCTGTGGGTGGATTTTTGATGTGGAAGGGATGGAAACTGTCTAAGTGCAGTTAATGTTGGTGATGGGTGGAAATGTGGATGGAGCGATCAGTGAGTTGGAGGTTGACATCCAGGAATGTGGCATGGTACATTGAGGAAGACAAGGTGAGGGGCTGGTGGAGAATGAGTTGAGGTTCTGAAGGTAGAAGGATAATATGTCCTGGCTCTGAGTCCAGATCATGAAAATATTGTCAAGGACACCTTATCCTCCTCCCTTCAAAACCTCAACTCCTCCTGCATCTGCTTCACCTCGTCTTCCTCAACCCACTAAGTCACACTCCTGGATGTTAACTTCCACCTCACCATTAGCTCCACTCACACTTCTATCCATATTAAACCTACTAATCACCAACAGCACCTACAATTTGATAATTGCCATCCCTTCCCCATCAAAAATCCTCTTATAACCTGATCTGTGGTGTGGACAGCGTCTCTGCAATGGCAAGAACTCACTTTTCAATATGCCGAAGGTCTCGCAAAGGACTTCAGAAGCTAACCTAAAGATTTAGTCTGCAAACACATCTCCCATGTCATATCTCCTCCATCAACCACCAGTAACCAGCCACAACAGTGTTTGCCTTGTCATCCAATGCCACCACAACTAAACCGTATCCTCCACGAAGATTTTGATTTTCTGTCATCATGTACAGAAATGAGACATCCTGCCCAAAATCTTTACGACCCTTCGTAAAGTTGTTTCTTCACTGTCCTAACCTCTATAACATTATAGTCCATTCCTATGACACCCCATACCCCAGCCCATTGCCACAAGGATCATATCCCTGTGGAAGACCCTGCTGCGGGACTTCCTATTTCAGTCCTGTCACAGGCTTATCCTACCCATTCATAAGTCGGGCCACCTGTGAAAGCAGCCATGTAATTTACCAACTATCCTGCAATCACTGCACAACTTTCTACATTGGCATTGTTGTATACAGTATCTCTTTATTATCCAGAGGTGACTGCAATGCAGCCTGGAATGGAACAACTTAGTACACAAGATGATGTACTAGAAAACACAATGAGTGACTTAAACATTCATTGGCAAAAACTATTCCACGACTGAGGCCATGGCCTGGCACACAGTCTGCTTACCGGAACGTAATGGCGGTGCCTGTCCATGGAGATGGTGCCATCCTGTAGTGGACTCGGCAGTGGCCTGTATTTGAAGTGATTTATTGTGCCATGCTCACACAGACCACAGTTTGTGATGGCACACTCCAACATCCCCCCCCCCCCCCTTTCTTGCAGAAAACTGAAGCTGCAGGTGCAGGTGAATGATGGCCAGTAACGCTGGATAATGGCAGCCACAGGAGTCACCAGAGTCACTTGGTGTGCGCCATTGCGGTGAGGGTGTCTGCAGCAGTGCGAGGGTTGCGAGACGGCAAGCTCCTCCATTGGCTTGTCTGTGTCTGAGAGGAAGTTACGAGCATGCCGCTGTCAGTCTGGAGCATGTAGGGTCGGAAGTGCCCAGGACAGTGCCATGAAGTTGGGGCAGGCACCCTGCAAGCACCAGTGCCAGGGGGCAGATAGTCCGGTTACATCACGATTTTACTACTCAAAGAAGACACTTCCCACACTAGTGCTCGCACCACCACAGGTGCAGGAGATGCACTAGGCACCTCCGGCGAAGGACATGAGCAAGCAAGAAAGGGGGGGGGGGGGCGGGCAACAGAGGCGTCCCGGCAGTAGCTTTGACCAGTGGAGACAGAAGCTACATTTTGATGTCATCATTGTCCAACTGTAATCATTGTGAACACCCACCAGTAGCACCCCTCCCACGCACCTCTTCATATGTGGAAGCAGGCAGGAGGGTACTGTTGGTGCAGGCAGGAGGGGCTAATAGTGTGGCTGGTGCTGCTAGACGAAGGTTAGTGGTGGTAGACATCCGGTGCCACCGTGATGCCTGTTTCAAATTCTTCAGATGTGCTCAGCAGGCTTACCAGTCATATTGAAGAAAGCAATAGGAATGTCACTGGTATACCAGTTATGCACTAGCACACTCCTTACTGACCAGGAAACTCAAATGCATTGGAACAATGAGGAAAAATAAATGTGAGGTTCCGCCAGAATTCCTGCCAAAGAAAGATAGCGTACAAAATTCGTCATTACTTGGGTACCAAAAAAATATTACTTTGGTGTCCTATGTACCTCAAAAGAATAAATCTGTGAATCTCCTATCTACGATATATGATACTGGAGCTATCAGTAAAGAAACTGACAAGCCTGAAATAATTATAAGACTATAATTCCACGAAAGGAGGAGTTAACACTGTTGATGAAATGTGTGGCCTCCTATTCTGCAGCAAAAATTATGAGAAGATGGTCTCTGGCAATATTTTTTGCGTTGATGGACATTGCAGGTATCAATACCCAAATAATCTACCATGAAAACTCTTAAGCATCCTAAAATCCCAAGAAGAATATTCCTTAAAGCTTGTCATATACCCTAATGAAACCAAATCTGCTACAGAGAGCTAAGACTCCATCTCTACCATCTGATATTTCAGCTTTCCTTTGAAATTACAAAGAAGCAGAAGTAGCAAAAGTTGGAGAGTCTTCTTCAAAGAAGTGTGTGCATGCTAAAAACATAAACAATACAATCAAATGTGATTTTTGCCACAATTTCATCCGCAAACGGCATGTGACTATCAGATATACATGTGAAAACTGTAAATATGTCTACTCAGAATAAGACTTTACAAAGAAATGTCTGCATTGTTCACTTTCATAAGAATGTAAACTTTTATAGTTTATTATGATAAAGAAATAACATTGTACTGTCTCCCTGTAATATTCAGTTTTTTACACGTAATATGTGGAATACAATATTCTGCTAACCCAAATATATGTGACCTGTTTCTTTTCTGATTCATAAATCCATGTAAATAGCAAAAAAATAAATAAATAATTAATAAGACGTAAGAAACAGAAAAGAGCGCCATGGTGCACAGAGTGCACTGTGCACCCGCTCGTGTAATGAAATGGAAGCGTGCCCACTCGAGGGTTAAAATGACAACTTGGTTGAGGAATTTCACTCTTTGAGACAATGACATCCACAGTATTACAGTCTCACAAATGTAGTTGTGTGGGCATTATTGTTTCAGAGGTTCCAACCTTCAAGATTTAATCATAATTTTTATGAAAATTTTTTAAAATTATAAGTTTAGAATTGGAGTAGTTTGAATTAGGATTTTCAGGTTTAAGTAGCAAATAGATGTCATTTTTTTCTGTCGGCGAAACTTGCTTGAGAGTTCGTTTGTGTGATACCATCGACGAAAAAAAAAAAAAGAAGAGTTCAGTAACTTTGTTTTATCCTTTGGAAGATGTACTTCATGAACGAGCAGATATCACATGGTGTTAAATTTCCCAATGTGAGGATTCCTCAGACAAAACACATTTTGCAGGATTGTCCAAACTGTTGGTGCCCCAAAGAAATGCAGCCACTGAAAGAGTTTTAGCATTGTGCATAAGAAAAGAACAGAACAGAATTCCGACAAACTCTTAACACTTCAATATTGAATTCATTAATAGTGGAAAAAAATTAGAATGATTTCTTCAAAACATGTATGCCATCAGTGAACATTTACCAAAAAGCAGTTGATGCCAAAGAAGCAACTACATTGTATTATTCAAGTTTTACGAGTGCCACTGTCACTTCAGGCTCTCTCTCTCTCTCTCTCTCTCTCTCTCTCTCTCTCTCTCTCTCTCTCTCTCTCTCCCCGTCTCCCCCCTCTCTGCCCTCTCTCCCCATCCCTCCCTGTGCTGAAATTTTCACGAATGCTCAAACAAAAACAAAAAAATGGAGAATGATTTTAATTATGGCTAGTAACATGCTGGAAGAAAAGGATGTGGATAGAGACACAATATTTTTTACAGTATCTTGTGTTTGTGTGCAATTTTTAATCAGTAGATTTTTAGATATAGATCTACAGCCTATATAAATAAATATTAATCTGGAAATCACAAATCTAAGATGCTCAGGTCTGAGAAAGAAATGAATTAGCTTTTTACATCCGAATCATCTGCAACCTTACAGAAACTGTTTTCATAATTTTGAAGATTCTTTATTCACTTACTTCCCTAGGACAGCTTCGAACCCCCTCCCCTCCACTCATACATATTAAATAGCATTACTATTTATTATATTCAAAAGTTGGAACCTCTGTTGTCTAGTCTGCATGCCTGTTTGTGGCTCAGCAATCATCGCTACATGTTGAGTTGCTACCTATCCTTTAATATTGACATCCAAAACTGGACTTTCATTGTTATATATGGATTGATGACTGCTTTACCTACTACATATTTCATCCATATTGTCTGTTTCAGATAACAATGGATCTCACATTTGCACAAGCAGCTCGTGGTGTCAACAAAGAAGTTGTTCTGAACATGGTTGATACGTGTCCCAAGTGCCGTGGCAGCCGAGCAGAGCCTGGAACAAAAGCAGCAAAATGTAGTTATTGTAATGGCACAGGAATGGAAACAATAACAACAGGTACTTTTTGAAGATAATGACATATGTAATTTGCTTATATCCAAGGAAGCTGTTCAGGACAGACAACCATATTATTAACATTCAACAATCGCAAAAAAAAAGTTATTTCCTATGGTAAATATACAAATGCAACTTGTCATTGTTACTACATGTTTTTTACAAAACCTCTGTTACACAAAAATTATAACATTTTATTGTCCAATGAGAGGCAAAAAGATTGCCAGCTGTAATAATTGGAGTCCAAGAACAGAGCACTGCCATGCCTAAGTGTAGAAGTGCTGGTGTTCACAACTATTTTGTCTGTGGAGCTTCAGCTTGTGTTTACATCTTCAGTTAGAAGCATATAATACTTGGGATACAGTATATTTTGAGATTCATTGTAATTCAATTCATCATACAATTTCTTTAGGAAATCATTATTTCAGCACTTAGTTATTGCATTTCAACAGTTTCTAAGTCATTAGAATTACTACAATGTCAATTGTTTCAAACCTGTTTCAATGGCTGAGTGAATATGCCGATAATTTAGAATAAGTGTTTGAATCTAACTGGAGTTGATTCCCCCCTTCCCCCCTTTTTTTCCTTCTTGTGTGCGAGTATAGATAAGAATGCAAGGAAAATGTGTAACTTTTTTTGAGTGATTTAAATGAAATTTTTGGTGTCGCCATTAGTGTCACTGTATAAAATTAGTCTCCGTAAATTATCAAGCTTTCCTTCATTCTGTGCAACGTCCCCAACTCTATGTAGTGAGAGCATCTCTGTAAAATGCGTATTTCAATCACAGTTCTTGAAATACCATTGAATTTTTATATTGAACGATTTGCTCACTATTGTTGACCCAGTAAGTCCTGATCTGTCATTGTTCTTTAAGATGTTTGAGGCAGATTTCAGATGTATCTTACCTTAGGGTTTTCTTTCTTTGCAAGAAATTTTCCTGAAAAAACTATTAGAAGTAGAAAACATGGCTGGCCAGTATTTATCTTCGGGTGGTTTGATCCCGGAATTAGCAATAGACGTACTAAGTATAAAATGTTTTATTAACTTTCAGAATAATGTGCTGGAGATGCTTAGAATGAAGGAGCAGGTCACTTAAACCCCAAGATGAGAGGGATGCATCTTTACTTACATTTAATGATGAATTTTTTTCTTTTCAAAGAATATTTACTTGTATTTTTTTCCTTAATGCAAATTGAAAGATATGTCAAGAAAAGTTTATGATTGAGATAATGGGATTGCTATTTCAGGACCATTTGTGATGCGTTCAACTTGTCGGTACTGTCATGGAACAAGAATGCATATCAAGTTTCCTTGCACAGAGTGTGAAGGGAAAGGAAGTACTGTGCAAAGGAAGAGGATAACAGTTCCTGTGCCTGCAGGTGAGCTCTTGCTATTAAATGTCAGCTTTGTGCATTTGATTTTACTTTCAAAACTTAACGATGTTCTATTAGTATTATCCTTGTTTGAAAGTAAATGCAACTATTAATTTTCTTTTATTGTAGAAAGTTTTATTGCTGAAACTTCTTTTGTGAAATCTTTATTATTTTTGTGTCCTCTGGATTATCAGTCGTTTTTCATCTTTTTCCCATTCAGAATATTAAGTATTATGATTTTGCTGCTTATATCACAGAAATGTCTAGGTTCCATACCACGAAATACTAGTTGTTATTCCTCTCTTACCTAATGGAAAATTATTTAGAGGCGTAGCAACTGATAGATTAGTCAGGGTGTGTATGCACTGGGAAATCCTGCAAGAAACCTGGAAATGTCTTAGAATTCTGGCAATTTTTCATTATTGTAGTTCAGTTAAAATTTGTAATTTTGACTTACAGTAACACCGAAATAAAACTTCATTTGCAGGAAAAGTGGGATTTACAGCTAAAAAAAAAAAAAAAAAAAAAAAAAAAAAACCCTGTCTGTCTGTGTGTGTGTGTGTGTGTGTGTGTGTGTGTGTGTGTGTGTGCGCGCGCGCGCCCACACACATACACTTTTGCCATATACTTTTGCCATCATTATTGCGTAATTTGTAATTATCTAGTAAAGAACTAAATAAATGTGATAACTAACCTTGATGTTTAGTCTTTTTCGGCGTTTGTTAACCTTTAAGATACATCAAAACGTAAATGAGACAGTAAAATTTTTAATAATTGTGTAAATGGCGCGCGCACACACACAAGCCAACAGCAAAATGTGTTCAAGAATTTAGGATGAAGACTATGCAATACTTTGTAATAACAAACTGCTTTCAATGTGTGTGACATCCCACCTGTTAAATTTCTAACAGCTCTATGAGAAAAAAATGTGATATTGCTTTGAGAAGCATATTGTTTTACACATGATGAATAATGTGTCAAGTGAGAATGTGTAATAATGGTCTTAAATCAAAGTCCATTTTATTCTCATTCAGAAGGATCAGCCACTTAAAAAAATTCAGTACCAGAAGACTAGCCATTTACACAATTATTAAAAATTTTACTGTCTCATTTACGTTTTGATGTATCTTAAAGGTTAACAAATGCTGAAAAATACTAAACATCAAGGTTAGTTATCACATTTATTTAGTTCTTTGCTAGATAATTACAAATTATGCAATAATGATGGCAAAAGTATATTTATCCATTAAAAATGGGAAATGTAGACAAGCAATCAGGAGTTCATAGCTGCGGTGGATTTGCCATGCTTTTAGGGTGCTGTGCTGCGGTGCGCGATGCTGTTAGTCATTCGGGGTTACAGTCCCTCCTCGGGCAAGAGGGTTTGTGTTGTCCTTAGGTTAGTTTCTTAGTTTAAGTAGTTTGTAAGCTATGGACTAATAACCATGCAGTTAAGTCTGCTAGATTTACAAACATATAGGAGTTCGTAAGTAATTATGCATTGTGGTCATACCTTTGTTGTTCTGTTAAGTTCATGCATAACAATGTACTCAAAAATCGTGACACAATCAAAGGAAACAGCAATATATGTTTGACAAGCCAATTAAAGCTGAGGTATTGGGTCACAGCCTAACAACATACACAAAAATCAGTAACCTATTTGTACAATACAAAGTAAATGATAAACAACCTTCTCCATAATTACATGTCTCAACATGAAAAAACTGAAATGTATGTGAATATTATTTTCGAAACAGAAGTCAAAAGCAACATTCTCACTGGTTGTTTGCACCTGATCCATGATTGGCTTTTCTTACTTCTCAATAATTGTTGTCATTACCAACATATACGGGTGTAAAAAAAAAAGTGCATTTTATAACATTGGGAAGTTGTACGCTGTTGTATAGCACATTAACATTTTAATGAATTGGTAAGTTTTACTGCTCGAAAAGTACAATTCACCCAGGGACAATATTATTTCATTCCGAAAAAAGTGTACTTACACCTGGTAAAAATTTTACTTTTTACCTAAAAAAGAAACTGGAATGTTTTCTTCTTATCCACATATACATCCTGTTTTCATGCTTAAAATGATGCATTTATAAAATTTGTTATTGTGAAATGCAAGATTGTGTTTTTGTGACTCTTATAAACAGTGAGAAAGATGGATGGCTTGCTTGTGTGTTTGTTGTTTGCATACTGGGGCTTGCATGTTTTTTTTTTTTTTTTTTTTTTTTTTTTTTTTTTTACACACTGGACAAGTCACAGTATGTTCTACCCTTAATAAGAAGACTGCAGTATGAGACGCAGATGCCATGCAAATTTCACAAGAAATACTGCTGTACATATCTGCACTTAAGAATGCGAATAAATTCTCGAATATCATCATGTGAACATGGAAAAGAAAGCAACTTGTGCAATGTTTCAATATTTCCATAATGACTGACAGTTAAAGGCTCGCTGAAAACATCTATTATGATGACCAAAATTTTGACAAAAAGTTTCTACTTTTTACAAAGTTATCAGTTCTAGTTACGCTTGGAATTAAAAATAGAACAAAATTCACATAACCCTTATTAGATAATAAATATAGCCCCTAACGAGCATTTGAATGCCTATTATGTACATGAACTAACTATGAAAATGTAAGGGACGGTAGTTAAGCAAAATTGATCACTTAAAACATCATTTCCCTGCATTTATACCTCTTTTTTGAAATCCCTTGAAAAGTGTGAAAGCAGGGTTCCACTGTATATACATGAACTTCATTTAAGAAGCAGAAGAAATAAACATTCTCATTGGCTGTTACCATATTTACATTTGTCCCCTTCAACATCCAATCAATAATCATGAAGTAGCAACCACACATCACAAATAACATTTCTGGCACCATAAGTGCATTTCTACTCTGTGAAGTTCTGTGCCAGTGTATAAAACAATCATGTTTCAAAGGATTGCTGTTTTAGCATTTCAAGAGGGAGGAGGACAATACACAATGGCATTAGCCTAGTGGTGAAGTGTTGGAAATGAGAAATCCAATGGAATAAAAGAAGACAGAAACAAAACAATGAAAGTCACCTAAGAGCAGCACATTTAGATCAGTATCTGTACACAGCGACTGCAGTGCCTCCCTGTTCCAAAGTCTACTGATGCATTCGCTGTGTAATCGACTGCTGGATTGTATCTGTACCCCAAATGTTCAATTATAATGGCCACGCGTGGCCGTCTGTTTTGTCAATGACCCAAGTTATTCCGTGCATAAACTGCAACTGAGGGAGTCGAACTCGACTGTACCCTTTGTTTCAGAGTCATAATGTATCACGCTTGAGAATTTCTTTTTGATTTACCTCAAAGCGCTGTGTACGATCTTCATTGGTCTCATTGACTATGATCACGTAGTAATATTGCATTGCACGTACACTGACACAATGGAGGCATTGTTCTAAAAAATAAACCATGATCTGTACTTTATTTGTTTGTAACCACGAAATAACATCAATTCTATCTTTGCAATGCTCCAAAGATATGATCACCACCGATAACATCATAGAAGTAAGAATAATACGGAGGGGTTTGTAAAGAAACATTTCATATTAAATTTGTTTGACAGTTTTAACCTTGTGTGCAGAATGCCATCTCATTTTATTCTAACGTCTTTGGCGTATTTGTTCGTTCTGTTACAGTGAATTTGGTCGCTAGGTGAGTAGCAATGAATAATCTGATTGTTGGAGAATCAAGAAATGATCCCAGCTACAAGCATACTTTCAGTTTTCCTCAAATTATGATATAATATGCGGTCAAACTGGACAAAAAGTATCCTATGTCCGTCTAAAAAATAGACGAAGATTACTCACCAGGCGAAGGAGCACAGGTGTAACAGCATCACAAATAAATAAATACACACACACACACACACACACACACACACACACAAGGTTTCGCAACCCAGTTGCTTCTTCAGGCAGAAGGGAAGGAGAGGGAAAAGGAAATGATGAGGGTTTTAAGGAAGGGGGTAAGGAGCCATTCCAATCCCGGGAGAGAAAAGACTTACCTTGGGGGGGAAAATGGAGGGTAAACAAATGCACACACACCCACACATTCACACAGACACAAGTACACCTAGGCAGACATACTGTAGAAAGCAAAGTGAACTTCTTTGCTTTCTACAGTATGTCTGCCTAGGTGTACTTGTGTCTGTGTGAATGTGTGGGTGTGTGTGCATTTGTTTACCCTCCATTTTCTCCCCCAAGGTAAGTCTTTTCTCTCCCGGGATTAGAATGGCTCCTTACCCCCTTCCTTAAAACCCTCATCATTTCCTTTTCCCTCTCCTTCCCTTCTGCCTGAAGAAGCAACTGGGTTGCGAAAGCTTGCATTTGTGTGTGTGTGTGTGTGTGTGTGTGTGTGTGTGTGTGTGTGTGTGTGTGTGTGCATTTATTTATTTGTGATGCTGTTACACCTGTGCTCCTTCACCTGGTGAGTAATCTTCGTCTATTTTTTATATTTAATTTTTCCTGCTAGGAATTTTTCGTCTTAATATTCGTATATTATTGGTTTCTACAAATGTCTGCCTAGGTGTGTTTGGATGTGGATATGTGTGAGTGTGTGTGTGTATTTGTTTACCTTCCTTTTTGTCCCCTAAGGTAAGTCCTTCCACTCCTGGGATTGGAATGGCTCCTTTTCCACTGGTGGCGAAAGCTCAAATGTTTGTGTGTTTTTGTGTGTGTTTGGTGTTCCTGTCGACGAGCCTGTACTTAAGGTAAGTCAAAAATCTTTATTTTATACCTATTTTCCCACCTGGAAAGTCTCCATATATAAAAATAGAAAAGAGATGACTTACCAAAAGGACCGGCTCGTTGATAGAAACAAATAAAATAAATAAAATCACACACAAACAAGCTTTCGCAGCCTAGCTGCTTCGTCAGGCAGAAGGGAAGGAGTGGGAAAAGGAAATGATGAGGGTTTTAAGGGAGTGGATAAGGAGTCAATCCAATCCCGAGACAGGAAAGACTTACCTTGGGGAGAAAAAAGGAGGGTAAACAAATACACACACACCCACACATTTACACAGACGCAAGTACACTTAGGCAGACATACTGTCTGTAGACAGTGTATATATATATATATATATATATATATATACTTTGCTTTCTACAGTATGTCTGCCTAGGTGTACTTGTGTCTGTGTGAATGTGTGGGCATGTGTGCATTTGTTTACCCTCCATTTTTTCCCCCAAGGTAAGTCTTTCCTCTCCCGGGATTGGAATGGCTCCTTACCCCCTCATCATTTCCTTTTCCCTCTCCTTCCCTACTGCCTGAAGACGCAACTGGGTTGCGAAAGCTTGCGATTGTGTGTGTGTGTGTGTGTGTGTGTGTGTGTGTGTGTGTGTGTGTGTGTGTATTCATTTATTTATTTGTGATGCTGTCACACCTGTGCTCCTTCGCCTGGTGAGTAATCTTCGTCTATTTTTTATATTTTATTTTTCCTGCTAGGAATTTTTCGTCTTAATAATATATATATATAGAAAAGAGATGACTTACCAAAAGGACCGGCTCGTCGAGAAACAAATAAAAAACAAATAAAATCACACACATACAAGCTTTCACCACCACTGGCAGCTTCTTCAGGAAAAAGAGGGAAAAAGGGGAGGAAAAAGGGAAGGATATGGATTTTAAGGAAGTGGAAAAGGAGTCATTCCAATCCCAGGAGTGAAAGGACTTACCTTGGGGGAAAAAAAGAGAAGGTAAACAAATACACACACACTCAGACATATCAAAACGCAAACACACCTAGACAGACATTTGTAAAAAGCAAAGAAGTTGGACAGAGATTGGTCTCTGTCCAACTTCTTTGCTTTTTACAAATGTCTGTCTAGATGTGTTTGCGTTTTGATATGTCTTTTTTTCCCCTAAGGTAAGTCCTTCCACTCCTGGGATTGAAATGACTCCTTTTCCACTTCCTTAAAACCCATATCCTTCCCTTTTTCCTCTTTTTCCTGAAGAAGCTGCCAGTGGTGGCGAAAGCTTGTATGTGTGTTTGTGTGTGATTTTATTTGTTTCTATCGATGAGCCGGTCCTTTTGGTAAGTCATCTCTTCTCTATTTTTTATTTTTGTTTATCCCACCGGGAAAGTTTCCCCTCTATAATTTATTACCTACTCTTACCATTTACAATCTTTTGGCTTTCCACTTTTACAGTGATGTCTAATCGTTCATCAGTATTATCATTGTCATGTTGATGGTGATACTAATTTCTTCAGCTGTCTGTTTACTGTTTCATTCAATTAGGTTTATATTTAAAGTATTAAGGATTAATCTAGTGTAATAATGTGACTAACAAATTGGTTCAAGATAAAGTTCTATTAATGTTTTCCAAGTATTATGCAGGCTTTTAGAAAATGTTCTTTTTGTTTTGATGAAAATAGTCAAATTTAAAAATGTTTTGATTTATAAATGGTGATACGTTTATATTAGTCTACTATCTTCAGGTGAATGGTGGTGCTGAAATTGTATAAAATTTCTATGAGGAAGGTCAGGAATCTCACAAATCTGACACAATAAAGCTACAAAAGAATAATAAGATATTTATTTACACTGATGACCTATGTATGCAATGAGTAAAGCTGATGCTTGTTTCATGTTCTAAGATAATCTTATATCTCATGCTTATATCAATATATTTTGTAGTTTGTGTTGCTTGATTCATACTATTCTTGCAAATGCAAGTGCATAATAATGTGTGATTGAGACTACATACACTTTATCTAAACGTCTATTTGTGTTTTAGGTGTTGAACATGGACAAACAGTACGAATGAACGTAGGTAACAAGGAATTATTTATAACATTTAAGGTGGAAAAATCTGATTATTTTCGACGAGATGGTGCTGATGTTCATACAGATGCTACCATTTCCCTGTCACAAGCTGTGCTTGGGGGTACTGTGCGTGTACAGGGTGTATATGAAGATCACACTATTCAGGTGAGCTAATGTTCAAACATTCAATACCTTTGAATGTTGTTGTTGTTTATATTCCAATTGCCTTTTTAGGTGCTTTCTCTATCCCTTTCCACCCCATATTTCTTTTCAATTTCAATACAGACAAAAAAAAAATTTCTTATCCGTCTTTACCTCTTCCATTTACATGTTATAATACTTCCCGAGAACCCCATATCTACATTGTTTGCTGAGCATCTTTTTTTTTTGTTTTTGTTTTTATTTATTTATTTATTTTTCTTTTTTTTTTCAAATTTAAGTCAGTGCCTCACTGCCATAAGGTAAAACTTGTAATAAACATGGATGGTTATGTTTCCAGTGAAATTGGGAGAGTGATTCAGAATTTTGTTCAGTATACTGAAAGCACTCTGGTAGAAATCTCCCCCCTCCTTTATATATAGACACACACACACACACACACACACCAAAATTCTCCTGTGACCCAGCTGTTTGTATCTGTCCTAAATACAGCAGTTTATTATTTTATATGCGCAGACCTTATTTTCTACTGACAATCTTCATTCTTGATTTCAAATATGCTCCTTTTTTCCTACCCATTCTTATCTGAACTAGAGGCAAAGAGTGTAGTCTCCTTTTTCCCTTCTTCTTCCACTTGTCCGACAATTGATTCATGTGATGGGCTGGGCCTGCTTCTATCACTTTGCATTTTTACTCCATGTTGCACTTCGTGAACGATTCGCTACGAATGACTAGCCGTCTGGCCACAGCATAATAATCCTCTGGGACGCGTTGAGGGGCACACACTGCATTCGACGGTATAAAAACAGTGGGGCCAGGGACTGTAAAAGTAGCTAGCAAATGCTACACAAATGTTACAGGTGATAACTACAGACAGTTAACTGATTTAGAAATATCTTTAAATTGCTGCACTTCAAAACAATGAATAAAATAAAAAAAATTGTCGCGCAATACATGACATATTGAGCAATTAACATTTTATTAACATAAGAGTGGCTATTGAAGCAAATAATTATGCACAATCAATTGTCAATAACATAATCATTGGACAAGTGTGTGTGAAGGAAAAAAAGTAAGGTCTGAGTGGGATTTGAAGTCAGGTCGTCTGTGTGGCAATCAAGCATCTTACTAACTACACCACACTGACTCACATACCACTAGTGGCTTAGTACAGGTATAGCTATTACGTGCTAGGACTTTGATCTCGATTTTCGTGGAAACCAAGGCGCATTGGAACAAATCTTTTTGGCTTGGGGGTCCAGGAGTTCCCGCACAACATACCTGCGACCCATCAAAATTCGTTCATACCATACTTAGTGTTCCCCTTGTAAGTGACGATTCCGTGATGTTGCAGAAAGTGTCCCACCAACCAATCCCTTCTCTTAGTCAGGGTATGCCAGAAACTCCTTTTCTCCCCAATTCTGTTGAGCATCATTTCTTTAGTTATGTGATCTACCCATCTAATTCTTATCATTTGTCTATAGTACCACATTTCAAACACTTCCGTCATCTTTTTGTCTTAACTCCTTATCATTCACTTTTCACTCCCATACAATGCTACACTAAAAACAAATACTTTCAGAAAGGACCTCCTAACATTTAAATTAATATTTGATGTCAACAAATTTCGCTTCTTCGGAAATGCTTTTCCCATAGCCATTCCATATTTTTATATCTTCTTTACTGCGGCCATCAGAAGTTATCTTGCTACCTAAATAACAAAACTCGTCCACCATCCTTATTGTCTCAATACTTAATCTAATTCCTTCAGCATCGCCTGATTTTCTGACAACATTTCATTACCCTCGTTTTACTCTTGTTAATGTTCATCTTATACCTTCCTTCCAAGACACTATCCATTCCGTTTGATTGTGATTCAAGGTCTTTTGCTGACTCAGACAGAATTACTATGTCATTAGCAAACCGCAAGGTTTTTATTCCCTCGCCATGGACTTTAATTCCCTCTCCAAATTTCTCCCTATATTCCTTTACAGCTTGCTCAATGTACAGATGTTCACAACATTGGGGAAAGGCTACAACCCTGTCTTAATCCTTTTCCAACCACTGCGGCCCTTTCATGCCCTTCGACTCTAATAATGGCGGTCTGGTTTTTGTACAAGTTGAATGTAACTCTTTGCTCTATATATTTTTTGTACCCCTGCTATCTGAAATTTGAGGGTGGATTCCTGTCAAAAGCTTTCTCTAAATATACAGAAGCTAGAAATGCAAGTTAACTGATTTCCTATTAACATTTCGTGAATCACCTGATGTCTCCATGGTACTCTCATTTCGATTTCTCTACTTTAAATGAAAGAAAAATGTGCAGATTTAGTTTAGCCTCAGACTTTGCAGATCAGTTAAGGATGAGAAGCAAGGGATCATCACAGACTTTTATTGTAAGATCGAACGAAATACAGGGGTGACCAATACTTGTTCACTGCCGTCTACTTCGAGCCAGCTAACTGTTAATTGATTTGTTATTTTAATGTTGTTTTTGCACACTATAGTGATTCGTAGAATTATAAGCACATAACAAATATGTTGTATTAATTTCGACTAACATTTTAGAGTTTTTCCTTATGTGAACAACTAAACATTTATGTAATTTTTTATTCATATTTCAGAATTAATAGTAATAGAAGAAAAATAATCATACAGTTGAACCTCATTTTTACGCTTTTCAAGGGACTTCAGTAAAATGGTGTAAAATGCAGGAAAACGTAAAATGCAGGAAATAATGTTTTAAATGGCAAAATATGCTTACTGGATCAGCCTTGCATTTTCGTAGTTTGTGATATATATACACAATAGGCATCTAAATACTTGCCAGGAAGTTTATTTTACAATAAAGGTTATCAAAATTTTTACTATTTTAAGCGCAGGGCATAACTGGTAATTTTATGGGAAGTAGAAATTTTTGACGTAATTTCATTCATTATAATCGAGGATGCCGCTGCTGGGCTATGGAAAATATCTTCAAAATTACCTGAATCACTTTGACAGATATCGTTTGGATGCCGTTGCTTTGGCTATGTAAAACATCTTCAAACTTACCTGAACTGCTTTGATAGATATTGTTTGGATGCCGCTGCCAAGCTATGTAACACATCTTCAAAATTACTGCCTTTTACCAGTATTAATTATTTACGTAGTAAAACTCCTAAAGTTCTGTTCTTTTTGTATTTTACGATGTTTCACATGACAATATTAGAGAATTTATTCGCGTTCTTGAGTGGAAACATATGCACAAGTATTTTTGTGAAGTTTGCATAGGATCAGCATCTCACACTATTATCACTTTTTTGAGGTTGGTGGGTATTATGATACCCAACTTTGACAGATAACATTCGTTATTAATCAGAAATATGTATCAGAAAAACAATGCAACTCTTTATGCGGACATCAACAAAGCAACTGGTTCTGATTATTTGAGTACACGCAAGGCGCTCTGGCAAAGTACCTTGTTGAAAGAGGAACTACATCGCCATAAATCGACGCGTCATTAGTCAACTAGCTGTGTACTGCCAACAACAATATGCGAAATATACATTTGAATAAATGCAAAGTGTCAAGAAACTCGACTGTGAATAATTTTTAAGCACTATACTTAACGGGAAAAACCATGCTAGCATCAATTTATATAGATTACGTCATTTTTTCTACACGAACATTCTTTCGAAAAGTGTAAAACGCCGGAAAATTGTAAATATGTTAACGCAAAAATGAGGGCGAATTAACATTGTGAACATAGGAAATTTAATGGGACCGACAAACAATGGTGTAAATGGCGGGAAAACATAAAAACTGGGAGCATAAAAACGAGGTTTTACTGTATTTTCATAAGTGTAATTGAAAAAAATATCATGCAGAGAAGCTTCCGCTGAAAGCAGGCTGGAGATTTGATACATACCACCTCATTCTTATGTGCATAAAATTCGACTAGTCACTATAGTGTGAGAACACTAGTAATAAAATAACAAAATCATTGAACTGTTAGCTGGCTTGTTGAAGTAGACGGCAATCGATCATCTGTTGATAGTGGGTGTGGATACCTTATTTCTGGGGACAAGCCCCTGCCACTGAAAAAAATTAATCAAAGAAGAAGTGACAAGCTTATCATCCTTTACTGACCTGTCCTGCAGTGTGTGGGGCTAAACTAAACCAGCACATGTAAAAAATCGAAATTATCATCTTGCAGATAAAGAAAATTGGCATCAAATGATCCAGCAAAAATGTTCATAGAAATGTTGTTCCTCTCAGGTTCCTAAAAGCAACTTAATTCATTCTTACTTTAATCTCAGACGGGAAGGTAGCACATTTATGTGGGACAAGCTGCATACAATTATTTTCACCTTGTGATACCACATTTTCTGAAAGCTACAAAAGTGAAATTTTTAAAAAGGTGTATTTTGTGTATTAGGAGTAGATGCATCTATAAATATAAGTGTTTAGGGCTGCTTCTTCATCTGCAACTAAAAAACCATCAACTGTAATGTCAGATAATTTTATTTCAGTCTATCAACAGCAAATTTGCAGTTTACTTTAATCAGTTCCTTTCTTTTAGTTCCAAACATGAAATATATATCCCATGAATTGTATGTGGACAAAAAACCAGTTGTATGCCTCTCGTAAGTGAAGTATGATCTGATGTAAAACCATGGCTGATCGTTGTCCATTGTAATCAGTCGCCACCCAGGGGAAAGTAATTCATAATTGTTTTCTGGTTATGCATCATTAACACGCCATGAGAGACCGACAAACATAGCCAGCGATTCAAATTTTTCTGTGCTGCAATGCTTCACGCTACGCTCAACACACGTCAAGTTCGTAGGTTTTGCACTCGTGGCATGACACCGCTCAGATAACTCGCCATTCACTTGTAAAAGGAAGTAGATATTAGAGCGACTACCATTTCAAAAACTTCTCTGTACTTTCAGCTCCATTTCACTCGCTTTAATATATGGTCCGAATGATGGTACATTAATTTTGTGACTTCCAGCACTGCAGTACCTTCAGTTAGTGTGCCAATCCATTGCCTTTGAATTGTGTCAGGAAGATTTGAGATACCCTCCAGAAGCTGAGTGTGCTGACTTTCATCCTGTAAAGCAGTAAGTCCTCATTTTGGATCTAGATCCAACCACCCTGTGAGTTGTGTAAAGTAGCTGTGTTCATAGGTCATAATTTTTCCCTATACACCAAAGGAAACAATATCCATTGTGACTGGGGGAAAGAACAGGCTGTTCAACATATGCTTCAGTGCCAACTATGTCCAACCACCTGCATAAATGATTCTCCACCAGGCAATGGAAAATGCATTTAAGTGGCCAAATTTTGGTCAAAGATTGTATAAACTGTTGATCTGTCAACAGTTGTGTAAACTGTGTCCTTGTATGTCCCAGGCATAAGTAGAATAATAATAATAATAATAATAATAATAATAATAATAATAATAAATTAACTTGAAATTACAAAGGAAAATTCGAATTTCATATGTACCTCAGGGAATAGCTGTTAAATAATATTTTCATTTGAAATATGTTGTCATGTAAACTGGTTGGCATGGAGAAATATGTTGGAGACCACACAAAGCACTATAGGATCACAGAAACAACACTTTGTGTTAGAAAATGTCACTCCATGTTACCATCATGCCCATTGGTGAACATAACCGTCAGTAAATAAACAATGCAACAGTACAGTTACAGATGGATTGTATCATCAGCCATTCCTCATGTGAAATGATTGCAGTCCTCAAGAGTCTCTCTCTCTCTCTCTCTCTCTCTCTCTCTCTCTCTCTCTCTCTCTCTCTCTCTTAATATATATTGTCATTCCAGTTCCAGCTAACACTCTTCTTAATTTTTTCTTACTTAAAGAAAGTTATGCTTAATCAACGTGTCTATTTCACTGGTGGATTATTGATTGAAGAGTTTAATCAATCAGTGGTAATGGTTGTGGGCACTTGATGCCAAGTCTGAGAGCTAGGTCTGTTGACACACATGCATTGGGTTCATAATCCTGCATTTAAGATAAATGAGATAAAGCTGCCTGAAAATGAAATGTTGATTTGAACACAGCAGTACTTAAGTAGGCATGATCCTAGTGGAGGTTGTGTGGTCTCAAAAAACTCGTGTGTAATTTTAGCTTGTATTTTGGAAGAATTATGATTATTTACATTTTGTTGACATTGTAAGATGGTATTTTTATAAGAATGTTCAGATCTTTTAGTTCTAATGATAAGTGTCCTGTGTTTAGATTCCACCAGGCAGTTCCTCCCACACACGTATTCGACTTAGTGGGAAAGGCCTGAAGAAAATGAATACATTTGGCGGCTACGGTGATCATTATGTTCACATTAAAATAGGAATACCAAAAAAGTTAAATGATCGGCAAAAGGCCCTATTGCTTGCTTATGCTGAACTGGAGGAAGATACACCTGGAACTGTAAGAGGTCTTACATATAAAAATGATGGTAAGTTCTCTTCAGTAGTTAGTAGCATTATATTGCAAGCACATTATTTTTTGGCTATTACTTTATTAATTACAATCTATCTTTTTTTTTAAACATTGACAAGTATCAAAGTTTAAAGAACCATTTTTCAAATTTTGATAGTTCCTTTCACAGTGAAATCTCACAAACACACACATATAGGGGAAACACTCCCACTGTTGTTACCACACCCTGAGATTTATTGTTGTTATTTCATTATAAATTTTCAGTGTGACAGTATTTGCTCAGTGGTTACTAGCTTATATGGGACTAGCTGGAAAGCTGGCATTGCCCACATGTTTAAATCTTGTGTTAATCCACTTCTTCTCTCCTTCTGTCTATCCATCAACTCCTATCTCCTGTCTTTGTTCATCTCCCATTCCACCTCTGTGTTTATCTCTCCTCCTATCTAGGAAAAATTACACATATTTATGAATTTTCATGGTGCTCTGTGAAACATTGCCAAAAATTACAGAAGGTATTCTCTGCCATGCATCTAAAGATACGTGTTACTGTGATGTTCCTTTTGTTTGGAAGCTATAGGGTGCATAATTACATCAGCATCAGAATAAAAGAGTAGATTGATGTTGATGTCTGTTAGAGGTGCCCTCTACCATGCACTATAAAAACTATGACAGTGATGTTACTCTTGGTTTGAAGTGTGCCAAATTTCATCATGATGAAACAAAACTGTAGATTTGCATGCAATTAAAAAAATGAACACACTATATATAAAGGCGTATTTACATATATTAATGCTGCTTTTTGGTGTGGACTGGGTTGTAATGGAGTTATTGTTGATGGTAGTTTTGATATGTATGTAGGTGCTTGTGAGGCCATTCTTTGGGTGGAGGTCATAGATGAATTGAATGGATGAGGTGATGAGGTTTTGGAGAAATTTGTGGTTAGTCCTCACTTTCAGTTCAGATTATGAAGATGTAATCAATGAATCTGAATCAGATGTTTCTCGTAGTTAGGATACCTCTAGATGTACAGGTTGGGATAGGAAGGTACCATACAGGTGCCCAAGGCAGTATTGCAGATTTGTGTGTAAGTGATGCCTTCAAAGGATTAGTAATGGTGTGTCAGGATGTAGATGGTCATGGTGATGAGGAAGGAGGTCTTAGTCTTGGAGTCAATTGGGCATTGTGAAAGGTGGTGGTAAACAGCAGTAAGGCCATGAGGATTGAGCATGTTAGTGTAGAGGGAGGTGGTATCAACCGCGACAACATGGTAGCAGGTAATACAAGAAACATGAATTGTGGAGAACCAGTGGAGGACATGGTTCGTGTCTTCTATATATGGTGATAGATTGTCGACGATTGTTTGAATGTGTTGGTCCATGAAAATGGGGGGGGGGGGGGGGTGCCATAACCGGCCAAGGGCATCTAGAATGGTTGGGTTTGTGGATTTCAGGAAGCATTGACACCCTAATAAATATTGTCACTAATAAATGTTGATCAGGGATAAACATTGGCATTTACAATTGCAGGTATTTACAGCGGAAGACTGTAAAGTCTTGAAAAGGATTTTATATGCCAGGGAATAACAAAGAGCCCATGATGATGAATGCTGTATGTTGTAGTCGGTCTTCAAATGTATACATTATTGGTTTGTGCTATGTCACCATTTGGTCAACTACATTCAAGGTGGATTTTACTTCAAATTGGTCCTTGAATCATCAGATTCTTGATCCCATTCATGTATCAGTCTCTACTGCAAGTTTAAGGTTGGTTTGATAAGTATTCCTCAGTAGGTTACCTCAGTTGGTTTTGTATAGATACTTTTAAAGATGTTACCATTCAGCAAACAGCGTTGTGCCATCATAGTTCATTGCAATCCCATAAATTATTTTTGTTGTAGTATTACCGTATATACTCAAATAATCCGCGCTCTCGAATAAACCGCACACTCCAATTTTGAGGAGGGGGGGGGGGAACTTTTTTTCCGATTTAATTTGTTTTATTTACAAATATTTTTAAAAAATGGTTGCAACGTTATGATGTGTTCCAAAGTATGCATAGTAACTACTGGTTTGAAGCAACACTGCTGTACAGGTTGATACATTGAGCGGCGTCACATACATATTTGTCTGTGGCGGCGTGCAGCTGGCCAGCCGGTGGCGGGCGGCCAGCGGCATGCAGCTGGCCAGCTGGCCCATTATACGGGTGGGCGGCCGGGGAACATTATCCCCGCCAACCGGGACTCTATGCGTACCTACAATACCAAAAAAGAAATGTGAATTATCTTGTTTAAGAATTTGTTAATATGTGCAATAAAATATTTTAGTCAATACGTTTCCTCTCTTACCACTCTATTCATCACTTTCATTGTCATCACTAGCGGGAGAATCATAGTCGTCTTCACCATCTTCCCATAGAGCATCACCTCTGTTCCATCCAGTGAATTTGTGATTCCACATTTTTTGAAGGATTTTTCCACTAGTGGTTGCAGAATGGAGTCTAATGCACTTTTCACCCACTCACAAATCTGGGACAAATCCGGCTGTTTGATTTTTCCACTAGGTGTGAACTTATGGTTTTTTTTATCACAAATCCATTGCGTATATTGCTGTTAAGTGCGTCTTTGAATGGCCGATTTATACACACATCTAGTGGTGGTAGGATGGATGTTAGGCCTCCAAGGAGTCAGTTTTTCCTTTTTGTAATTTGTTCCGCACTTCCTTAGTTGTATGTCCGCGGAAGCTGTCCAGGACCAACATGTTGCGTAAATTCAGTAACGCACCAGGACGATGTTGCCAAACATGTCGCTCAGTCAATTATAAGTTCATTGTCCATCCATCCTTTCGGATTCACTCTCACTAATATGTATTTTACTGATATTTTTGGAATAGTTTTCCTTTTAAATATAACGTAAGGTGGTAGTTTTCGTCCATCGCCAGTTACACACATTACTGTACATCTTTGTTTCTCACTGCTGCCAGTTCGTATCATTGTGCTGGATTCTCCTTTCCTGTTCAGTGTTGTCGAGCGGCATCTCAAAATAGACTGGCATTTTATCCGCATTACCAATTTGCGATAATATATATGACTGTTTTTATGGCACAGATTTATCACATAACGCTGAAAATTCACTATTTTTTCCTCGTAATCGCCTGGAAGCCGCTGAGCGATTGTAGTTTTCCTCCGGAATCCTAAACCATTTCGGTTGAAAAATCTTGATAGCCAGCCCCGGCTAGCTTTGAAACTGGTAATTCCTAGTTCTTTGGATAAAGACAATGCTTTAAGTTGGCATATTTCACTCGTCACCGCGTATCCGTATTGTCGCTTATCATCTACATAATAGCAGAACCTTTTTTCGAGGTCCGGATGCTTTGCTTTTTGGCCGCGAAATGCCCGGAGCTGTGTTTTATTTTTTTGCCATTCACTAATACAACTTTCACTCATGTCGTACTTTCTTCCTGCTGCATGGTTTCCAATATTCTCGGCTTCTTCAATAATTTTCAGTTTTTCTTTAGCAGTGTACGAGCGTTAACAAGAACTTGTAGCCATAATTAACAAGTTTGAAGACGTTAATACCTCAATCCTAACGTGCTAATGATACGTCACAGACTGAGGCCCCAACAATGCAATAATATAATGAGATGTACTGTTGGAGGCGGAGCAGTACCAACAATGTTTCAAATAATCCGCGCACCCCAGTTTTTCGTCCTAAAATTTGGGAAAAAACATGCGCATATTATTAGAGTATATACGGTCATTTTCCAGTAATGATGGAGAAGACTGGTCACTTTCATTTGCTGAATGTCCTAATAAAAAATGGGTTGCTGGTTTGATGCAGGATTGTGAACAAACTTAGCCATACATACCTTCTGTTGGAAACCTCCAGGTGCTGTTAAGTGTACTTGTAGAAGTAATTCCGCTAGGAAGGGAATTTATTGGGGGAACATAAGCCAAAAGGTACTTGCATTTCGGAGACAATTTAGGGCCACTATTTGTCATAGAGCATAGCATATAGTTTCATTGTTTATGAGGTTGGATGAAATATTCCCCCATTTTCTTCTCATGAGGCATCACCTCATAGTCTCTTTGACTATCAAGGCATATGAAAAGGGTTGAGAAGTTACAGCAGCATTCTCCAATCATGTCTGAATATAACATCACCATTTCAGGTTTGTATTGTCCTCATTCAGAAATGTCATCTCTTATATGCTATATAATGGTTGCATGCAATGTCACACAATTTCTTCTTTTATAATAATAAAGTAACTATGGATTGCCATAAAGCTGCACTGCATACTATCACAGTGTAACTTTGTTGGATGGTATGAAGTTTGCTTTCTAACCAATAATTTTTGATGTTATCAATCACCTTCTGTGGAAACATATTAATGCATAATGCATTTGGTCTATGCCACCAGTATTTGGCCATTTGAATCATCAGAACATGATTATTGTGGTCATCTAGTGTTGGAGATGACCGTCCAGTTCTGGTTGTCATAAGTGTGTGCAGCACATTTCATAGAATCATATAACTACTAATTGTGCTACACTTCTATTGCATAGGCTATATCAGTGTGCAGAAATGCCATTTCATATGTTATCAGTTATCTGGTATTAATTGTTACCACATTAGACACAGTTGCTTCCTGTGCAACTTACACACAGTTCATCTTTGGTTGTGTTGAGGCATCTATCTCTTGTTAGCAGTAACGTTTTCTACTGGATCTATATCCAGTAATAGTGCACTGCTTTGATTGCTGCAGACTAATATTCTTCACTACAGCAACAAATGTGTCAACACCTGTATTTGATTGCTGTAAACACACAAGATACTATCTTCTGATGTGTCATTGTTTCCATTGTTCTGATGAAAATTTGCATCTTCTGCTTGGTGCCTCATATAGCTTTGTTGAAACATGGTTTCTGTCTGTGCAGGATCTAAGAAAAATGATGCTATGGCAGGCTCAGAAAAAAGTGATTTGAAAGAAGATGATTCTGGCCTCCTCGGAAAGATTAAAAGAGCCATTTTTGGATAGCACAAATGTTCCAGTATACAGCATGTAAGTTAAATACTGATATCGGAGTTAATATTTCAGACTTTTTAAAAAAGTTTCTATTAACCATGCCTGGGCTTACAGTATGATTATTGCAAAGAATGTTAAAAAACATAATGCTCAGTGCCTCACACATAGGAGTCTTGCCACTGATAAAGATGCTGATGAACTCAAAGATAATGACCTATTGACCTGCAGTCAACATGGATTCAGAAAGTATCTTTCATGTGAAACTTAGCTAGTTCTTTACTTGCATGATGTGATGGCTTCTGTTGACAAGGGATCTCAAGTCGATTCCATATTTCTAGATTTCTGGCAGGCTTTCGACACTGTACCTCACAAGCATCTTCTAATCAAATTGCGTGCTTATGAATAGCGTCACAGTTTTGCAATTGGATTTGTGATTTTCTGTCAGAAAGGACGCAGTACATTGTAATTGATGGAAAGACATTGAGTAAAACAGAAGTGATATCTGGTGTTACTCAGAGAACAGTCATAGGGCCCCTACTGTTTCTTATCTTTATAAACTACTAGCTGAAAACCCGGTGTTGCCCATGTATTTCTTTATTTATTCCTGCCATTTTTCATGTATATATTCATTTGTTTAAGTAGTAACGAAGTAATAGATTAAACATTGGTGCATGATGGGGTGCTTTCCATGAACATTACTGTTTATGTGCTCATATCTCATGAACTACATGTCGTATGTGATATAATTTCAAAGGTACTGTCAACTATATATGTGTATACTCTCTGTAAAATTTCCTCTTGCTACAATTTGTAATGTTCAAATTATAAATTGTAACGTCATACCGAGAGCCGTAGTTTTACTCCATAAACAGCAGAAAAGTAGTAAGCGAGAAACTTTTTTCCTTTCATCATTTTACTATGGTTGCCAGTGAGAAAAAGTTTAATAAAGGTTTGAAATTATGTTTAAAGTTTGTTGCAAGTTGCTAAGTACTGTCATTCTGATACAGTGTATTTCGAAAGTCTCGCTGCATTATATGGCATCTTTTTGCGATTTCTATTGGTTATGATGTAATATCTCTTGAAGTATATTTCGTATGTGATTCTTACAGTTACGGCGACTGTCCTCATGGATTGAAGCTTGTGTGTACAAAATTTCATAAAGATTGGAACAAAACTGTAGATTTGTATACAAGATGTACAAACATACGGACACTCTGCTTTATATATTAGATTTAGGAGACAATCTGAGCAGCTCTCTTGGACTGTTTGTGGATGATGCTGTTATTTATCACTTGGTAAAGTGACCAGAAATGGTTCAGATAACTGTGGGATGCAAAAATTGGCAACTGACCCTTAATAATAAGTGTGAAGTCACCCATATGAGCACTCCTCTGCTGCTATGGCGCCCAATAACACAAATTGTTAAGATACCTCCTACACAGCAATAGATAGTTCTGTGGCTCCATCTCCGCCCAGTCTGACAATGCGCTAACAGTGCAAAACGCGTTATTGGAGAATAAAATACTGCAACAGAGACTGAGTATTTTTTAATTATTCAACACTGTTGTTGCACCACCCGCCACCACCACCATCATGGAATGGAATGAAAAGTTAAACTTCATTTACAAAATAAATCGGTCAAATCTACAGGCCTAAATTCAACTAAATCTGTACCTACGAATAACAATTATGAACAACTTAAATTGGAAAGCACTTAGAATATGCAACAGTTCTACTAAAAATCTGCCTACACTAAAGTTGGGTGTCTTATTTTGGAATATTGTTGCCCATTGTGGGTTCCCAATCAAGTGGGACTGACGGACGATTTAGATAAACTTCAGAGAAGGGCAGTTCATTTGTGTTATCGAGATAAGGGGGGCGGGGGGTGGGGAGTGAGTGTCACACAAATGTTGCCAGAGTTGGGGTGGAAATCATTAAAAGACAGGCTTTATTTGTTGCAGCGAGAGTTATTTGTGAATTTTTTCTCAGAATGCAAACTTATTTTGTTAGTAGCCACCAACATAGGGAGACATGATCCTAATGATAAAATAAATCAGAGCAAAAGTGGAAAGACTATTTTCTTTTCTCCCATGCACAATTAGAGAATGGAACAATAGAGAAAAATAAAAGCAGGTTTAATGATCCCTCTGCCAAGCAGGGGGGGAGGGGGGGGGGGAGAGAGAGAGAGAGAGAGAGAGAGAGAGAGAGAGAGAGAGAGAGAGAGAGAGAGAGAGAGAGAGAGATATATGATCTTATGGCATTTGTATAGTATTAATGTAGATGATGATGGCTGGATTGGTGGATGTTTTGTCCATTTTCTTATTTCAGAGAATACCCCTTCCACACTGAAGTGAAAATTAGAATTATATTTCTATAGCGCATCGTGCAGCAGGATGTGTACACATAAAGACAATCAGGATATCCAGGAGGAGGGGGGGGGGACCTGTAGTATTTCGTTATTTTGGTTTTCAGTTGCATTTTTGTAATTTTGACTGCTAAGAACTGAATTGTACTTTATGCCACTACTGCCGAATACTGCAGCAGCAGTAAAACAAATGAGAGAATTACAGCAAAACAACACTTCAGTTGGCAAAGAAAGTGTGCCATTTATGACCCATATCCCCTTCCATAAGAAAGAAAGAAAAATTGGTGCTCACAGAAGCAAAATGTGTCTTAAGGCTTCTGGGTTAAGACTGTTTAGTACTTTTTAACAACAAACTGCTTTTGACTAGGGTGACTGTCACAACTTTCTTACAGTTTATGGAAAAATATTGTAAAAAGCATTTCCAGAAATGTTACTTTAAGAGTAAATTTTCTTGTTATTCGAGATCAACCATGTTTTGGACCAAGAAGACAAGCCATTTACACCATTATTTAAGTGTTCACTGGCACATTTGACATCTCATAAAGGGTAACACATCCTAAAACAGACAGTTTAAGGTTAGTTTTTCAAATTTAATTCTTTCATAGATTACAAATTATGCAATAACAATGCCAAAAAGTCTGAGCACCCTTATAAAATAAAAAAATAAATAATGATGGTAAGTCCAATCACCATACTGTTATCCCAGCTAAATGCCCCCTCCCCCGACACTGTAACTGCATTTTAAACCTTGGGATTGTACACAAGTGTACAAAAACTTTATCTTTCAAAGATTTAATAAGAATTTCAGTTCCAAGGGAAAATACCTTCTCACTTATCACCAGAGGGGGGGGGGGAGGAGGAGGAGGAGGGAGAACAGGAATCTTATTGTCGGCATGTACCACCAAAATTGTAAATTAGGGGGAAAAACTATTAACATAGCTAGGATGATTGGCAGAAAACTTTGAAAATAAAACAACAACAACAAAAAAAGCCTTATTAGTACATAGAAAACTTACATTTGACTGTGTGAAACTTTATAAACATATCCAACTCTGATCAATGGTCAGAGAAATTTATATTTTTAATAATGGGAAGTCGAGGCTGGAATTCAAAAATATAATTACAGTTTACAACTCACCCCGCAAAGACCTATGATGAGCTGTGTCAGGCACAGAAAACACCACTTCAGGCCATTAGCCCTCTTCAGGCACACTTAAGTCACAAAAACTTTCATCTCTGTTCATCACACTCCGAACCACGCTCTGCTGTGAGGGGATAGGAGGAGAGGGGAGGGGGGGGGGGGGGAAGGGGAAGGGGAAGGTTGCAGCCCAGTGGTGGGGATAGATACTGTGTGTGTGGGGGGGGTGGGGGGCGTGCTTCAGAGATCTAGTGTGTACATGCTTCATAAAGCCGTGTTGTTACCATCCCCACCACTGTGACACAACCTTCCTGTCCACACCTTGACCAAAGAGCATGCTTCAGAGAGTGTTGCCAGAGATGAGGGTTATGTGGCCATGAATTGTGCCGGTTGTATGAATGCTCTCTATTCTGAAGAGGACTAACGGCCAATAGCTTAACTGTTGTATGTGTGTTTCTATTTTATGTGCCTCTTACAGTTCGTTGTTTACAGTGGTGTGGGACTAATGTCTTTGTAAAATTGGGTAACATTTCCACTACCCATTCCCTTTTACATAGTTGTGTGTGCAAAAACTTCGTCCTCACTGACGGCTGGAGTGGTATTGCAAGACAGGTTAGCTGCAGGATAATGGCTTTCATGTGTTCTGTGAATGCAGCAGGGAAGAAACACTGCTTCATTGGTTCATGCAGATTAGGAGGGTTAACAGGAGCATAGAATATATTGATCTCACCATAAAGCCTTAGTCTAAGGAATTTCGTCCTCCCACATCTTCATGTTAGAGCTCCTATTAGGGATTAGAAAGAAGCAATAATCTAATAGGTAACAAAGATGATGGAAAAAAAAAGTTATAATGAGAGTAAATTTTAAGCAGACTCTTCCAATAGTTTGCAAGTAATAGCAACATTTTATTGATATAATCATAAGTTGCAGATCACAAGGTTCTTTTGCATAGCAATTAAGTTACTTGCAGCTACATACTCTAAGAAATTGTACAAAAGAAAAGACTGGTGTACCATACTTCAGTACTACACAAAGTCACCTGTGCACATCTCTCTTTGGGAATGATCATTACCTTTATAGATTTACATGATCAGATTTATTTAATAAAATGGAGTCAGTTCATGCTCTGAAAGGTGGTATTCAGAGAACCAAATCAATTTGTTATGAGAGATGATGTTGGCATTATGGAGAAATGAGGATAAATGTCTTGTACCTGTGTACAGATGAAGAAAATATTGTCAAAAAGTCAGAACCAGACCAGGGATATAGGAACTTAGATTGCTAATGTAGTTTCTTATGATTTGGAGGCAATAATACAGTGAGAAAGGTAATGGGCAATACCAGCAAGGCCATGGTAATTGAAGATATTAACATGCAAAAATATGGTCTCAACAAGGCGTATAGGATCCTGATAGTAATGGGATGGAGATGTGAAGTATTGCTGAAAGAAATAACTTTTGTGGTTCATAGGGGAAACCAAGTAGTACAAGTATTGGTACTGTTGATCAAGAAGAATGGGGGAGGCCTGGAAAATTGGTGCAGTTTGATGGAATTGTATGTGGTTTCAATAATTGCTTAAAGTATTGTATCTTTTCTGTTGTAACTGTTTCATGTGTTTAAATTTGTTCCTTCTTTATGATAATGTGATGCAATGAGTAAAAACTGGTTGTTACATTGTATTGATTTTCATTGTTTGTCCTCATAAGTTCTCAAAGGTGAACCCCCTCTTTTTTTCAGGTAAAAAGGAATATACTCTGGAGCCTCATCGTATACTGCTGCTGATTCGTATGGCATTGGAGGGGAAAAATCCAGTCAGTCACACTAGTGAAATGGCAAATCAGGGTCAGAGGAAGCTACACACTGATGATGAAGGCAAAGAATCTTCAGATAGCAGTTCCAGGAGTACAGAAGAACCTAAGAAGAAACTGGGGGCCCAGAGATGAAATACGTAGTCAAATTCAGAAGTCTGTTATGGAGTTGGTTATAGATGCCACTTACTTAATACCTGTGTATAGCTTCCTTTTTGTTGCTATAAATATAAAAATTGATATTTTTATTTTGCAAGATTTATTTGTTTTGTACATATAAATGGCAACAGTGGTGTTAATAAATACTTGTTATCGTACACTGTTATCTTTTATTGCAAATCTTTGTTAGATTATTTGAATAGACAGAATTTTTTACCATTTCATGAAATTAAATTATTTATGGACCTTTCCTATAGAACAAAAAGTGGAAGTCCAGAGGAATAATACTTTGGGCCCAAAAACTTCATTTTTTGTGTGTGATATTATTCTGCACCACTAGTATCATTTTGTATTCTTCACTGCTGTATACCTTTGGCTGTGTAGCAATTTCAAGTGTCTCCATATTCATGACTCAAATACATTTTCATATTTTCCATGTATTCTGGTTGAAATAAACTTGTTTAATCAAGGCGCAGGCACCTGAAATAACATCTAAGCCAGACCTTTGCAGTAGTAAAGAATTAAAAAAAAAAATAAATAAATAAATAAATAAATAAATAAATAAAAATAAAAACGTAAAGCAAATTGTCAATAATTTTTTTTTCTCTGTGCATGCTATAGCAACTGGACTTTGTGGAGAACTGTTTAGACTGGTGTAGCCAGAATTTGAAAACGTAAAGTATCTGTACAACTCTAGAGCACAGTGAAGTTTTCTGCAACAAACTTGACAGTTTTCTGGCTGAATGATTATGATAGTGTTGTGTATTTTTACTGAGTGGTGAAGATGGCTCACAAAAGACAATATATATGACTATTGTGATAAGCCTGAACTGTAACTGTTATCAAAAATCAGCAAAGATGTGGATTATCTGAGCTGAAATTGAGACTACAACAAGAGATTTCCCATAACATAACTGTGTTAAACCACATTTGATGGATTAAATGCCTAATGAAGTGAAAATTTATGATCAGTTATTGTCCACTTCACATAGGAAGGAGGCCCAGTTTTTAGTCGTTCTGCGCATCCCACCTCCATTGCCGCACTGGCAGCCAATAGTATCCATTCTCTAGACACATGGCTGACTGCAAGCAATGACACTTTCTCCTGCAGGCTCCATTGTTGGTCTCCTCTTCACACGTCCACTATCATTTCGTCTCAATGCGTGGAAGCACCTTTCTACTTGACGTGAACTATAATCTAGTTGAATGATGTAGGACAAGTAGGAGAGCCTGAAATAAAGAAAATTGCATCTTGTATATCAGCTGCTGTGCCATAAGTATTTGGAGTTTAGACTTGCCAAACCTTACACAATGTCAGAGGAGGGGGGGGGATAACAATAGTATGAAATAGAGATGACAAATTCAGTCAAAAGACTACAGGATTTTGAGAAAAATGTCGGATTGCTAGGCAGATATGTTTAGATCTACTGGGGAAATATTAAAAATTAAAGAATTTAAATCACCTGTGTTATACAAATGAATAACCCAGAAAAATATGATATGCAGTGGTACTCGTGACAAAATTATAAATAAGTGACTAATTTAGATGTAATAATGAAAGTCCAGGTTGAAATTCAATAATAATGAAGGTAGTATGCGACTCGCCACAAAGATGTATTTTGAACTGTGACGGCACATTAGAAAGACACTGATACACACAAAATTTAAGTTTTCAGCCTTTAGCATTCATCAGAAAAGACACAATTCACACAGTCTCATAGTTATATTTCACTAACATCATCTGAAACAGAAAGCAGTGCCTGGAGATGACTATTATGTGTATTTGAAGTATGATTGGTGTCTCTTTCCCGGCAAAGACTAAAAGCCAAAATATTATAACTGTTGCTACTGTTTTAGTATGTTTTGCTTCGCTTGCTGATAGTTAATATTTAAGTTAATGACTTACTGTGCACAAAACTGTTCTTCAGTAATAATTACCACCGGGTTACATTGTAAGATTCACAAACTGATTACATTGCCTAAAACCACAATTTATTTTCATTAGACACACTCAGAATATTGATATAAACATTGTGATAAAAATGACTGTGCTCCACAAAGAACTTAAGTCCTAAGTACCTGAATTTGCCACCTGTACTATTAACTTCCATACACCATCTTCTGCAGCCAACTGCTGACTGACTCTGTTGCTTACCACGGCTCACTGCTCATTATTGAGAACACAGATTCTTATTTTTCTTAAGCTTTTACTGCATTACCAGTTAAAGAGCGTTATTTTATACCCTTCCATATCAGCGTATTATTATTTACCCATACATATCACCACCAGAAAAATACTGAAATTATAAAATTTTAAGGAAGTCACAATTATGTTGAATGTAAGTAAAAAGAAAAAAAAGTGTAGAAAATACACAAAAACTATTTTTGTTAATTACCCAACTTTCATTACTTACACTGATAAGACATTAATAACTTTCCTTGGTAACTAATTAGTTTGATGTAATCTTAGTTCGCATTTGTATCTTAAATATTGGAGGTATCTTTTAGTTCGTAATTCCTTGCCTCAGCTTTGTGGAGTCTCATTAATTATAAAAAAATTACAGTAAAATAGCTCTAGCATACAGTTTTGAAATTATTTACGAACGAATCTGCCATCACATGTCCCCAAACAGGTAGCGCAATGCCAACTTTTCACTCGTGTATGCAGCCAGTCACTTGGACATACCGAAATATCGCGTGGCAGAAACTCCTCTGTCTTTCAACTTAACATGGTTGTAACGATATCTTCTCGTTAGTACTACTTGTGCACTTGCTTTCTTAGTGTAAACTCATTACACTGCAAGCTGTCAGAAGTGAGATTGGGCAGTAGTTGACATCTGACATATATCCTTTTTTATGGAATGGTTTAACAATAGCATATTTCAGTCTGTATCTGGTGACGAGAGGCACGTCTGGGGTTCTTCAATGGAAGGTTCTGGATTTGGAAGGATGAGGAGGTGACTCTGGTAATTTGCTTCTGACCCAGATCAGGAGGATAGCTGCAGGATGTGAAAGCTGTTGTTAGGTTATTGGTGTACTGGTTCAGGGATTTGGGACTGCAGCAGACTCTTTTGCCATGAAGACCTAAGCTGTCCGGGACTGGAGCGGACTCTGAATGTGGCTCTCCAACAAGGATATGACTTCCTTAAATCCTGCCCCGATATGAGATCCATCCTTCATGACATCCTCCCCACTCCACCGAGAGTGTCTTTCCGCCGCCCACACAACCTTCATAACCTCCTAGTCCACCCCTATGAAATCCACAAACCACATTCCCTAACTTCTGGCTCCTACCCTTGTAACCACCCCCGTTGTAAAACCTGCCCTATGCACCCTTCCACCACCACTTACTCCAGTCCTTTAACCCGGAGGGTGTACACGAACAAGGGCAGAGCCACTTGCGACAGCACCCACGTGGTTTACCAACTGACATGCCTGCACTGTGAAGCATTCTATGTGGAAATGACCAGCAACAAACTGTCCATTCTCATGAATGGTCACAGGCAGACAGTGTTTGTTGGTAATGAGGATCACCCTGTGGCTAAACACGCCTTGGGCCATGGCCAGCACATCTTGGCACAGTGTTACACCGTCCGGGTTATTTGTATACTTCCCACCGACACCAATCCTTAAGAACTCCGGAGATGGGAACTAGCCCTTCAGCATATTCTCCCTTCCCGTTGCCCACCTGGTCTCAACCTCCGCTAAATTCGAATTCCCACCCACCATCTTAATGTCTTTGCCTGGGTTCTCTGGACAGAGCCTCTGCCTCGGTTCTCTGGACAGAGCCTCTGCCTAATGTGGTATCTCTGTCTAACTTCTTAACTTCTTTGGTTGCTACAGTATGTATGCCTAGGTGTACTTGCATCTGTGTAAGTGTGTGTGTGTGTGTGTGTGTGTGTGCCCCCCCCCTCAAGGTAAGTCTTTTCTGTCCCAGGATTGGAATGACTCCTTACCCACTCCCTTAAAACCCTCATAATTACCTTTTCCCTCTCCTTTCCTTCTGCCTGACGAAACAGCTAGGCTGCGAAAGCTAGCGTTTCTGTGTGTGTATGTGTGTGTTTATTTGTTACTAACACTGCCTGTGCTCTTTCGCCTGGTAAGTAGACTTCATCTATTTTTTTACATATATTTTCCTGTTAGGAATTTTTTCCTTTATAATAATTGATTAGTAGAATTTTTGATGCGTTACATTACAGTTGTACTTCTGAAGATCTGAAATGTAATTTATGTTCGTATGTGGTTACTAAAAGGTGTGAGAAGGTGACAAATATGAATAATACAGCAAATGTTCTAGAACCTTAATAATCAAACTAATTAATTACCAAAGTTTCTCACTGTTCACACTTTTAGTTGTACTCCTGTAAATCTAAAAATATAATTTATGTTCATATGAGTTTGGAAGGCAGGAGGTGAAGTAATGGCAGATCTAAGGCCTTGAGGATGGACCATGAAGGGTGTCAGGATAGCTGAGTGTCAGTAGAGTGCTTGCCTGTTAAAAACGGTTACAGGTTCATATCACAATCTGGCACACAATTTAACTTTTCTTAATGTTTCATATAAGCACACACTCTGCTGCCGAATGAAAATCATCATTCTGAATCTAAAAAGAGGCAGGAAGGAGAGGAGAAAGGGAAGGATACGGGTTTTAAGGAAGTCTTATATACCTTTTAGTTCTTTTGCGGTCAAATTCTGAAAAATGGTTTCTCCCTTTTCTTCAAACAGTTGCACTTTTTGGCCTAGCACCCATGTGTGCAAACTTAGCTACAGATTTCTGTTCAAAGTCTATATTTATTAATGCTGTCATGCCATTTACTATATGAAAATGTATATACTGGGTTTATAATAATTGAATGATTCCCCATTTGCAGATAACCACTTAATGATTTTCTGAAAGACACCGTTTACATTTCATCAGTTAGTTCTTGTCAGTCAGGTGTGATAACTATGCTTGTATCATCAGTAAAAAGAACCAGCTTTGCATCTTCGTGAATACACTATGGCAGGTCATTAATATATGTTAAGAACAGCAAAGGATCCAAGACCGAACCTTATGGCAACCCATTCTTGATTTTCCCCTAGTTTGAGGAATCGGCTGTTTCTTGCATATTATGTGAACTACTAATTTCAACTTTCTGCAGTCTTCCTGTTAGGTATGATTTAAACCATTTGCGGAGGTTCCAACTATTATGATTTAATCGTAATTGCTACAAAAGTTATTTAAAATTTATTTGTAGGCTAGGGACTAAAATCTAAGCAGTTAAGTCCCATGGATTTACAAAAATTTGAACACTATATATATATATATATATATATATATATATATATATATATATATATATATAAAATAGAAGGAGACCTTCTAGGTGGGAAAATGGTATAAAATAAAGATTTTTGACTTACCTAAAGTACAGGCTTGTCGATAGAAACACGAAACACACAAAAACACACAACCATTCGAGCTTTCGCCACCAGTGGTGGCCTCTTCGGGAAAAAGAGGCAGGAAGGAGAGGAGAAAGGGAAGGATACGGGTTTTAAGGAAGTGGAAAAGGAGCCATTCCAATCCCAGGAGTGGAAGGACTTACCTTAGGGGACAAAAAGGAAGGTAAACAAATACACACACACTCACACATATCCACATCCAAACACACCTAGGCAGACATAGGTGTGTTTGGATGTGGATATGTGTGAGTGTGTGTGTATTTGTTTACCTTCCTTTTTGTCCCCTAAGGTAAGTCCTTCCACTCCTGGGATTGGAATGGCTCCTTTTCCACTTCCTTAAAACCCGTATCCTTCCCTTTCTCCTCTCCTTCCTCCCTCTTTTTCCCGAAGAGGCCACCACTGGTGGCGAAAGCTCGAATGGTTGTGTGCTTTTGTGTGTTTCGTGTTTCTATCGACAAGCCTGTACTTTAGGTAAGTCAAAAATCTTTATTTTATATATATAAAATAGACGAAGATTACTCACCAGGCGAAGGAGCACAGGTGTGACAGCATCACAAATAAATAAATGAATACACACACACACACAATCGCAAGCTTTCGCAACCCAGTTGCGTCTTCAGGCAGTAGGGAAGGAGAGGGAAAAGGAAATGATGAGGGTTTTAAGGAAGGGGGTAAGGAGCCATTCCAATCCCGGGAGAGGAAAGACTTACCTTGGGGGAAAAAATGGAGGGTAAACAAATGCACACATGCCCACACATTCACACAGACACAAGTACACCTAGGCAGACATACATGCTACAGTATGTCTGCCTAGGTGTACTTGTGTCTGTGTGAATGTGTGGGCATGTGTGCATTTGTTTACCCTCCATTTTTTCCCCCAAGGTAAGTCTTTCCTCTCCCGGGATTGGAATGGCTCCTTACCCCCTTCCTTAAAACCCTCATCATTTCCTTTTCCCTCTCCTTCCCTACTGCCTGAAGACGCAACTGGGTTGCGAAAGCTTGCGATTGTGTGTGTGTGTGTATTCATTTATTTATTTGTGATGCTGTCACACCTGTGCTCCTTCGCCTGGTGAGTAATCTTCGTCTATTTTTTATATTTTATTTTTCCTGCTAGGAATTTTTCGTCTTAATAATCGTTTCATATATATATATATATATATATATATATATTATTTTTTTTTTTTTTTTTTTTAAGTGTAGACATGGATAGGAAAGACGACAGGAGGCCCAGCGGAGTGACGCGAGTCCCACCCCAAGGGCCACTGCTGCTGCCATGGGCCATGTGGTCCTGAAGGCTGCGTGCCAATCATGACACTGAGCTGGTTGTGATCCTGTCACATCTCTTTCACCCATCCGCAAGGTATAGACACAGCAACCATTCTGATGGATGATGACCCCAGGGATGCAGTGGGGGGCAGTAGCCAAAATCCTGTGCCCAGATGGCAGTACCCAGTGGAAAAACCTTGCCAACGAAATGTAAGCGGGCATCAGAGCAGAGTAAGTGGAGCAGTGTACAGGTCTGGAACCCGGGAAGATGCTCCACTGGGTTATGGGGACCTACAGGCTTGGAAAGGCCGTTAGAAAAGGAATCAGTGATTCTTCCACTGGGTTATTTGTGCCTTAAGAGTGCAAACCATGCTCTTAGTTTCTTCATCTCTCTGAGTCGTTTTAAAATTACGGTGAGCAAAATGCTCGGAGTGCTAGTCCCCCGGGTTAAATAATATTCATCACTTCATTTTTGTGTACAAAAACATTTTCAAATATATTTCTGGGCGGTTTAAAAAGTTTTATAATTATAGGTTACGTATTCCTTTATCTATTTCTGTATTTATCTCTTTGTTCAACCACGCGACTCGGTTCCTCACGATGTACGTCGAAGAGACGGGATGTTATCGTAAGGCGTGACTACGAAATCGCAGCTAGACTGCAAGGCAATGTTTATTTGTACTACATTTTAGCAATTTTCATAATTGACCGCCCCCCCCTCCCCTCCCAGTGATACTCATCAACACAGATTTCGTTTGTCTGATTCTGTGTTGAAAAATCTCTTCACGGAAGCATTTTGTTGATTTTAACTATAAACTCCATAAAAGTTTTGGTATTGTGATGCATCGTTAGCATAGGCGCCGACTACGGGTATGCTCAGTCGCTCAAGCATACCCCAAAATTTGAGTGGGTATGCCAGGCATAACCCACTGAAATTTGGTATCATTTTTTTCTTTACGTTATATTTCTTGACTCATTAAAATCGACTCTCTCATCCCATTGATGGCCGACTGGCTTTTGTAAGACACCACTCTAAATAGATTATTTTAAACAGGTAATTGAATTCGTAGGCATTAAAATCCACGCTCTCATGTGAGTGAAGTGACCATTTTCTACATAGTCCGAATGTTAATGGAATTCCACTTGTTAAGTCAATATTGTAAACTGAAGTCGGCAACCTTTAATTGTATTAAATAACTAGAAATGAAGTGGGTTTGGTACGATACATTGAAAATGTTTACACTACGAATTTAATTCCCAGTATCTTTTGAGATAACTTTTTGACAGCCACATATGTTACCAGTGAGGTGACATACTTGCTGCGAAGACTGCCCTGTCCCTTCTAGCTAAAACATTCTGTAAACAGACAGTCCTCATAACAACTTGCGAAGGGCTTTGTGTTTTAATTGGCAGCTCTACAAAATTCTCCAAACGCAACAGCTAATAATAGAGTTTTTTCTGAATTTGAATTTTCAGGCTTCAACAATTTGTCAACAATTGAATGTAGTATTTGGACCTTAGCTTCTGCTCTCTTTGACCTGTGTCACCTGTGCATAGAATTAAGTCTTAGCCCTTTCCCTCCCCTCGTCTTTATGTGTCCGTCTAGCCACAACCACTTGTTCAAAGATTGTAAATAGAATTGCAGGGCTTCCAATAATTCATTGTGACTGGATTTTTTACCGTTACCTTGAGGAAACAAAAAGCATTAGTCTACAGTGCATTGTCAATATACAGATCGTTGCTTGATGGAGTAAATGCAACAATACTTTCAAATAATTGTATCAAGGTAAAGGAAACAAAATAATTAAAAAAACATTATTACTAAATAATTGTCCAATGTCTAAATTAGTAGTCAACAGTTTGAAAATGTTATTAGTTACGATAAAGGAAACATATCCTGCACACTACCATCTGTAATCATCCCAACTTTCCATCCAAAAACTAAAAATAATCAAAAATTCTGTCAAATATACATTAATTCAGACATTATTTATAGATATATGCAAGGAAATATTTTTGTTCATAAATCAATAAAATTTAGGGTTAAAAGGGTTAATGTCTTGCGTGTGAAAATCGTTAAAATGGATAAGTATATAGACTTCAACTTATAATCGTGATGGTGATATGGAATCGATAGCTTGTATGTTTTGTGTAAGTTTTTGGCTTTGCTTTGTATTTATTTATTTTTCTTTAGAAACACCACTGAGCATACCGCAAGATTTTCAAAAGTTGGTGCCTATGTTCGTTAGTCACAGGAATCGTCTATAATTATTACTGACGTGACATTGGTAATATATAAATAGTAAACACAGTCATCGTGTACTGTACATATTGTTGATGGCTGAACTGTTTTTCATGTGGGCCCGGCTAGCGCCAATTAGGAGTCGCGGTAACAATCACAAGGATAATTAATTTACTTAGCGGACAAGGGTACATCGAGAACCTGTCAACCAAAGAACAGGAACAGCATTTTTGGTCAACACAAAATATTATCCCCCTTGTTATATGTTAATGGGTTTTCAAAAAGCATATGTACACATAACGCCACCTAGTGAGCGCTAGCCGGACCCGTATGAAATACAGTTCTAACATTGTTGATTGCGACTTTTTGACATACTAATTGTCCTCCAAAAAGGTGTAAGTATAACACTGTAATACGGTATGCAACTTTTGCGAAAAGGAATTTTCTTTCAGTTGTAATTTATTGCTTTAAGAGCTGTCTTATAACAATACATTCAAAATATCATTAAATATATTTAGAAACTAACGCCATCTACATCTTTCTGAGATCGAACAGAGTGAAACAATTGTTGCAGAGAACAACAGAGTGAATCCAAGTGTGAATCGACCTTACCTGTGCCCACACAGATGAAGTAATTCAACATGTTTTAGAGTGAAGTGTTTGTCTGTCATGTCAAAACAGAGTATAACTCGATATCAGAGCTCATACGAGACAGTGTATCCGTTAGTTACATGTCATTCCAAATCACAAACGAATGCATTATGCTCTTGGTGCAATGCAAAGATAAATATTCCTTCAATGGGAAGAGCGCTTTGAACAGCCACACAAGAAGCAAGAAACATAAACTTTCCATAAACAAATGGAAGTCTGTTGCTTTCCACACACGGCCGTATACCCGACAGTTGGAGCCACACAAACAACTGGGGCTCAATATACCACAGTTACTGACATCAGATGACGATGGCATACATGACGACGAGAATGTTGATATGTTGCTGATGCTCGGCGAGTGCCGACACGATGCCACTGAAGCAGCCATGGCGTATGCCTTGAGATATCCTAGGAGAAGAGCCCCGGCAACCATTACGTTCTTACGTGCCGAACGACGACTTCGGGAAACAGGCAGCTTGGTAATGCGCCGCAGCAACAGATGAAGACCTGCAAGAAGTAGGAGATGGAGGTGTTTGTTTTAGCTGCACTACACCAAGATCCGCATGTCAGCTTACAAGCCGTTGCTGCAGTCGCTGGTGTCAGTCTCACATCTGTGTGGCGTATAGTACACGGCCACAGGTTTCACCCGTACCGCCTGTCACTGACCCAGGAGCTGCATGGGAACGATTTCCATGCATGAGTGACATTCTGTGAGTGGGCCATGCGTAATTTCACGCTGGAGTCTTTACAAAGTGTTATGTTCTCTGATGAGTCCACGTTCACAAATTATGGTGCAGTGAATTGCCATAACATGCACTACTGGGCCGCAGACAATCCTCGGTGGGTACAACCTGTCGACCGTCAACGTACGTGTCTATTAATATGTGGTGTGGAATCCTTGGGGATGAAATCATCGATCCACACTACTTCCCAGGTACACTGACAGGTGAGTTATATCGCGCTTTTATAGCTGACAGCTTGGGTGGTCTCCTTGAACATGTGTGTCTACACACGAGAGTTCATATGTGGATGCAGCACGATGGTCACCCAGCCCATTGTGCGCATGCTGTTGTGGAAGAACTAAACAACAGGTTTGCAGGAAGATGGTTGGGGCGCCATGGTCCTCATTCATGGCCCGCAAGTTCGCCCTATTTAACACCATTAGATTTCTTTTTGTGGGAATATCTAAAGAATCATGTTTATGTCACTGAGCCCACATTCCCAGACGATCTAAAACAGCGTATCGAGGATGCATGTCGCTCCGTCACACCGGCAATGTTACATCTCGTCCGCAGATCCTTTCGACGGCGCATTGCATTATGCATTGAGGAACGTGGACACACATTTGAACATCTCATGTAAATCAACTTCCCACTGCCATAACATCCATCACCCACCACACAGCCATGTATTATGTACAGCGTGTGGTATCTGCCCCTGAAACTTTGAAGGGTTGTTGCTCCCAAACTAACATTGATAGGAATGTAGTTTAAATTGATTTGAACGCAGCTGGTTTCAACAATTCCAATGCACGATATAAAAAACGATTGTTCCATTTAAAAAAAATTATATCTTTGTGCTGTAACTCTGTGGAAAATGATACATTAAACTATGTTCATAGCTCCGCAGAAAGTGTAACATTTCTTGTGTTGACCTACCGCATTAAAATTTCCTGTCATCTATTATTTTATAAGTTACAGAGGCAAACACACTTAGTGAAACACCCTGTATATTTCTCTGTCTGTTTAGTACTACAAGAATTAAAAAAAAATGAAACAAATTCATTGAAACAAAATAATGTTTTCATTAAAATCTGCTGTTGTGTTATTTTACCAGATGACACTAGAATGCAAATACCACACAGCTGTTGCTCCAGATATGTTTTTGCATTCTCGATTTCATCCCCTCGAAGTTAAAGAACTCGCCGACAACATTGTGCATTATTACGCATGCTAGGTCATTAACATTCATTGATCTTTTAAGTAGAGTTTTCCAGGGCAAAACTTATATGACTGTATGGGCTCTGGAAACTCAAAACCATCATTGGGAACAATCTAAGTGAAAACTTGAAAGAGGTGAAAATGTTTTTCATATCCTGAAGGTAAAGTAAATCATAATATATGTATTGAGTTCTCGATCACTAGTTCATGAGATGTGACTGTATTTTAATGTATCAGGAAGTCTAGTATAAATGAACGGGCTATGTTGCATAAATGAATGAAATTCACATTAAAACGTACAGTTTTCTCCAACTACTTGAACTCAACTTGGTCCATTATAGAGGATATAAATTTTAAGTTGACAAACCGGAATAACTCTGTAAAACAGTAGATATTAAAAAATGGTTTTCACTAGCATGTGCAGATGGCAGAGGCTTAGGAAATAATACTCAACCTGAACCATTTCCACCGTTTGTGGGAGGGGTGGGTTGGAGTGTCAAGTGTAAAATTTTAATTGGGAACGGAAATAAACAAAATGGAAACCATATTCATGATACTTCAGAACGTCAGCAGATTATCCCCCAAGTGATCCTTCCCTCTCCCCGCAGTGGACAGGGCAGTCTTCCAAAGTGATACCTTAGTCCAGATTGCCCTTGTCTGAATACCAGTTACGAATTGCCGACAAAACATTTAATTGAACTAGGCTGGAAGAAATGTACATCTGGTATCATTTGGTTGGGTTCTGAAGCATCATCAATATGATTAACCTTTTTCTTTCCTGGGTGGTACATTTCTTCAGCAGTATGGCAAATAATTCTTAACATTACACTGCAACATGTTGCCAATTGAAAGAAAAGCAATTCAACCAAACTTCACATCATCTGGTCTGTAGAATCTGAATCTGCAATTAACAATGGGAGTTTCCATTTAAAATTTTACACTAGCCACCCACACCGCTCCCAAATGGTGGAGACAGTTCAAGTTTAGTATCATTTCCTAAGCCTCTGCCGGCTGTTCATAATAGTGAAAACCGTTGTTGAATATATTCTGTTTTTTTTTTTCCCTCTAGTTATTCTGGTTTGTTCAAATGTTTGTGTAGATCATGGGACTTAACTACGGGGTCATCAGTCCCTAAACTTACAAACTACTTATGAACTAGCTAACACTAAGGACAGCACAAATATCCATGCCTGAGGGGGGGATTCGAACCCCCGACCGTAGTGGCCGTGCGGACCGTGACTGACGCGCCGCAATCCCCTCGGCCACCACGGCCGGAATTCTGGTTTGTCAACTTAAAATTTACACCCTGTACTATACATTGTGTCAGTGTCGAATCTGCGGAGGGGGGGGGGGGGTCTATGGGCCTGCAGATCCCCCAAAACCATGAGGAAAACCTCATATGAGTTTGTTCTTTTTAGACCAGCTCTGCACTCCCCTTCCCAACACAAATCCTGGATTTGCCACTGCTTCGTGTATATTACAATGTGATATGGTTCAACTTGGATGACATGTTTTTTGAAAATATGTAACTAGTTTCTTTATGGTATAGTTGTTTTCTAACCCCTTTGAGCAAAATTAAGTTTTGTGAAAACCTGGAAAATAATTATTTTTAACCTGGAAAACCCGGAAAAAATCTTGTATTTGAAAATGAAGATTTGGTGGTCACACTGTGTCATACACAATGCCCAGATCCTCCTATTCAATCTGAGCTGGAGTGAGCTGGTAAAAGCCAGGGTTTGCCCTGAGCTGTCTGCATTTGATGAGATAGTGCTGCTCCCACTCTCTATTGGGAGGTGTCAGCAGACCATATCAAAGGTTTATTAGGGTCAAAGAGCTGACCTGAGATCTTCCTTCAGAGTGGTAAAATCCCAGTCACGCGAAAGTGACCAAATGAAAGAGGCAACTTCACGGAGAAGTCTATGCAGGGCAGGTGCATAGGTTAAGGCCCCACAGATGAACTAATTGTAATAAGCTATCTTCTCCAAAAATGCCTGCAGCTCAGAAATAATGAGGGGCATGAAAGGCCTGTAATGGCCTTGACTGAACTCTCCTGAAATTGATGCCATGAAGGGAGATGACATGATGAAGATATTCCTAGGATGGTTGGAAAAATTTAGATTACAGCATAACCCCACTGCCTGGAGTTTCTCTAACAGGGCACAGAGGAACTACTATGTCATCCAGGTAATTGAAACAGTATGGAGTCTGGGACATCACCTGCTCTAAGTACCTTTAAAATATGGCTGAGACACTTGCCATCCCAAACATCAACCATTGTTACCAGTATAGATCAAAAGTGTGTTAAGAACTATGAGATGCTTAGATTCCTCATCCAGAGGTTGTGCCTGATATGCCTCTGACAGGTTGAGTTTGGAGAAAAACTGCCCTCCTACTCTTCATGTGAACAGGACGGCATAAAAGGTAGGTGTTCACTATAATCTGAGAATTAATGGTGGCTTTAAAGTCTCCACATAGGTGTAGTGTACCTGAAGGTTTCTGCACTAAAGCTAGGGGTGTGTGCCACTCACTGGACAATATGGGAACCACCACCCCAAAGAGGTGAAGTGATCAAACTCTGTCTTGACTGGAGTGTGGAAGGCCAAAGGGACTTCACAGACTAGAAAAAAATGGAGCACACCTTAGGTGAGATGGGCCTGAAAATCTGTGGCGCATCCAAGAACTTCCTCAGACATCCTGAAATGCGGAACACATTTCAAGAGCTTATAATAGTCCTACTCAGACAACAGCTGTATGGATTCAAAACCGAATGACCAAAATGTATCTAACACGAAATGGTTGGCTGCACAGAAGTTGTGGACCACAATGAAAGTTATAGGGTGAGTCACCAATTTATAGGTGATGTTCACCTTGAAGTGGGCCAGCAAAGAAATGTGATATTTGCCATATCCCTGTAGGAGGTTGTCGATCGTTGACATTGGTGGGGAGCCTAAGTCAACATAGGTCTGAGCATTCAACAAGGAAAAATTTGTGTAGGTATCCACCTACAGACACAGTGGTTGTGAGAAAACCTAGACAACGACAAACAGTTTGTTGGCATGCTGGTCAGACACTAGTCCTGATGATGATACTTCATGAACTTCCATCCCTTGGTTCTCAGAAGGCATCAATCAATTTGTTGAAAAATAGAAAAATAAGTAGATTTTGCCATATAATAACAAAGCTTCAAAAATGGTTGATTTTTGTTTGCTAGTCAATCTATCTCTCATCTCGTGCAACTAGTGTAAATATATGACATCTAAACTGGCAAGTAAAACCAAAGATTCCAGCCAATGAGTTAAATCCACAAAAATATAGATACGACATTTGCACTTACCAACAACTGGTTAAAGAACTGAAGTGAAGTACTCCACTGGCTTGTAAGTGGTTGTACCCAAATTACTATGTCAAAAGGGCAGACATTTCAGTCTCGTTGGAACAGTAGTACCTGGATGAAGTTTACAGAGTATATTTTCTGACAATGTGTTTATTTTTTAAAGTGCAAGATACCTATGCTTAATCCTTTTATTTGGTTACTACATTCTCTTATCCTTCTCCATCAAAGGCCAGGTCACCTGTGAAAGCAGCCATTGTGGTTTAGTAACTGTGCTGCAATCATTGCACAGCTGTTTATATTGGTATGACTACCAACCAGCTGTCCATTAGAGATAGGCCACTTTGTGGCATAACATGCTTGATTTCAACTTCACAACCTTGAACATTTGTAACGTTCCCCACTACCAGCATTTCTGAACTCCACATATTGGAGTTATTCCTTGAACATTATGCAGGCTTCAAACCCATGGTAACCTATTTTTCCTACACACACACACACACACACACACACACACACACACACACACACACACACCTCCCTCTCTCCCTCCCTAACTCCTACACCTCTTCCATTAACCACAGTGGTAGTGGGCCATGTGTGGGGGTGACATAGGGATGGACTAGGATGTTGTGGAGGTTAGGTGGGCAGTGGATACCACTTTAAGAGGGATAGGAAGGATCTCGGGCAGGACGCCTCTCATTTCAGGTAAAAGTCAAAACGAAAGAAGAACCTTTGACAAAGGATGTGGTTTAATTTTTGCAGTCCAGTGTGGTACGGGTGATATGGATGATGATCTTTTTTCCTTTTTTTTTTATTATAGCTGGTTATTGTGGTTGAAGGAAGGATTAAGGGATGTGTAGGGATATGATGTTGTGGTTTCCAGTCTGGAGAGTAGTGTGATGCAGCTCTCCACTCTACACTATCCTGAACATGCCTTTTCATCTCCTTTTGATCTCCCTCTTTGACTTTTACTCTAATACTAAATTTATTCCTTGATGGTTAAGAATGTGTCCTACCAATCAATCCCTTCTTTTAGTCAAGCTGTGCCACTAATTTTTCCCCAATTCCATGCAGCACCTCCTCATTAGTTATGCGAACTACCCACATATCTTTAGCTTTTACCTGTTGCATCACAAAATTTTTATTCCTGTTGGAACTATTTATCATCCATGTTCCACTCCCACATGAGACAACACTCCACACAAATACCTTCAGAAAAGACTTCCTAATGCTTAAATTAATATTCAACATAAAAATATTCCTATTTATTTCCAGAAACGCCTTCCTTCCCATTGCAATTCTGCATCTTATATTGTATATAATATGACTGTTGTATGTTATTTTATTGCCCAAGTAACAAAACTTATCTACCACCTTTGTCTCATTACTCAGTCTAATTACTTCAGCATCACCTGATTTTCTGATACTACATTACATTAGCAAGGTGGCGCAGTGGTAACACACTGAACTCGTATTCGGAAGGGCGGTGGTTCAAATCCATCCCCGGCCATCCAGATTTAGGTTTTCCATGATTTCCCTAAATCACTCTAGGCAAATGCCGGGATGGTTCCTCAAAGGGCACAGTCAATTTCCTACCCCGTCCTTGACCCAAAACTCGAATGTTAGCTCCGACTCTAATGACCAAGCTGTCGATGGGAGGTTAAACCAAAAGCTTCCTTCCTTCTACATTACATTACACTTGTTTTGTTCTTGTTAATATTCCTATTGTACCCTCCTTTCAAAGCAATCCATTCTGTTAAATTGCTGTTTCAGGTTGTTTGCTGTATCTGACAGAATTACAATGTCATCAGTGAACTGCAAAGTTTTTATTTCTTCACCCTGAGCTTTAATTCCTCCCCCAAATTTCTCCTTGCTTTCCTTCACATCTTGCTCATTGTACAAATTGAATAACACTGGAGAAAAGCTACAACCCTCTCTTACTCCCTTCCCAACCAATGCTTTCCTTTCATGCCCTTTGACACTTATAACTGCTGTTTGGTTTCTCTAAAAGTCATAAATAATCTTCCGTTCTATATTTTACCACTGCTGACTTCAGAATTTGAATGAGTGCATTCCAGTCAACACTGTCAAAAGCCTTACAACTTAAGATTTTTTGTGTATTTAGGGTTAAGTTTTGTTGATGTACTAATGTAGAGAACTTTGTATATTTTCCAAGCACTATGCTGGAGGAGAGCCACATCCAGGACAAGGACACTGTATGACAACCATATCTGGACCTGATGAAGGCATGGGCCCACCGTGAAGCTAAATGAAAGTTTAAGTGCTCTGTGTGTAGTGTGAAGTGTAGTGAAAGAACTGGGAGATAACGTGTCCTCCCTTTTTCTCCTACACAAGAATAAAACTTGTCTTATTTCTGAAACAAAATGTATTCAACTTTTGAATAAATGATCTTGAAAATTTTTCAGTTGTTTTAAAAGGGATGAAATTAGTGGAGAGTGGTGAAAACTGCATAACAAAGAGTTTCACGAACTCTGTTCAAACCCTAACATAATTAGTGTCATTAAATCACGTAGGCTGCGATGGGCAGATCACTTAGCTTGAATGGATGAAGGCAGGGCAGCGCGCACAGTGTTGGTAGGGCACTTAGGGACAAGTCCTGTGGGGAGATCAATATGTAGATGGGAGGACAGTGTGAAGGCGACTGGAAGGAAATGTCACAAGACAGGGACAGATGGCGGAAACATGTTGCCGCAGTAATTGACTTTAAAGTCCGGTATGACCAGTGAGTAAGTCGAAGTAAGTAATAATTTTATGGCCTGCACAGGGTGAACAGAATGTGAAATGTAGGTTAAGGTAATTTTTGAAATTATGTCTTTCATATGATTTACTTGTACCTATATGATTAAAAACATGCCTTTGTTTTTATCATTAAATTACCCAGGAATTAGTCTATTATCATTTTCTTTTCCAAAACTTTTGTTGTTCTTTTTTATAATGTAACGAGCTTAAGTCATTTTCTTTTATTTGAAGAAGTTTGTTCAATTAGCAAATATTAATTAGTTAATGCCAAAGGCGTAATCTTATATTTCAGATAGTTTGCTAATTAGTATATCTGATAAAAGTAAGTAAATGTTTTTCTCACAATATTAAATTAGGTATTACTGTGTTTCACAAGTGATGTTAGGAAAGCTTTGCCCTCATTAGTTTCTGAATAATTACCATTAATTATGAAAGTATTGTTGATAAACATATTTCGTTAAATACACAAATGAAACATAATTATTGTAATTGAGATTTGTGTGTCACTTAACTCAGTGTTATGTAAACTATCTTCTACTATAGCCAGTTGTATGTAATTGTTTACATACATACTCAATTAACAATATGCAATTTCCAGTATCATTGTTTGGAAGACATAAATAGGATGTGTTCGCATCATGTAATTGATCTGACATGCAATCTACACCAGTTCAGAGTCTTGTTTGAACAGCATGTTAAAGTTCTTCAATGTTAGGTGTGCAGAAAATGTATCTACTGTGATTATTCCATATTTGTGCCACACTGTACACCTTAGACTTGTGCATTCCATACACAAACTGTGTAAATTTGTGTTATTGATGTGTGGAATTTACATACCTGGTCCTACAGATTGTAATTAATGAGATTTGTACACTGGCCAAAAATGGGGACAATTGGGAACTAAAAATAATGAATCATTAAAAGTGTCAAAGAACTGCAATTTTGTGTGTTGCCTATGTTACTTGTAGTGGATTAAAGAAACAATGAACTACAACAAGATATGTCACATGGTTAAATTTTTGAGTGGCACGAAACTGCAACTGGCTGCAGCAAAGCCCTTCATGATGTGTGTCCACTGGCAGCCACAGCAGAGCCTCACTGCTGATGCTGTGGCCTGGCCTAGTGATGTAACTTCCATCACTATGAACATGGTGATCAACATGTTATACAAATAAGAGAATAATATATGAGATGCAAAAGCATCCATTGTGATAAAAATATTTTATGGGTGTGCCCCCATTTGAACACCCAGAGATTACAAATGAGGTTATACTGAGAATGGAAGAATCTATTATGTGTATCTTGAAGTCCTGATGTAGTGATGGGTCCATCATATTTTGGGCTTGTAGCCAGATCATGTGAACATCTTGCCATGATATTTCAGCTGACAAACATGCAGCCATCTTCAGGCAAGTACGAGACTGAAAATTACTGGTGTGCACCATTCTATATATACCGAAGATTGGCGGTGATGGCACCTGCACATTGAGGATAGATACTAGCGCACCACCTGTCAAATTCGACATGCTCTGCAGCAGAAGTGGGCCACATCCGCGAAATGGTGTACTTACATTCGCGCCATCTGTTGGAATGCGCCTTCACGCAGCTAAAGCCCATTGATCAAAAGTTGCACTAGCTGTAGACCCACCTCTCTGTGAAGTGATTAAAAAATTACAGGCTCCCATGCTTTATCCATTTGAAAGCCACCGTCCCGATTAATAAGATCTTCTATCAACAGTATTTCAATGGATTCATTTGTCCCCTCTGTTAGCAAACATTTTTATGGAGGAATTTGAGGAGAAGACACTTGAGTTGGCAGAATTTAAACTGACAGTTTTCTGGCATTGTGTGAATAACACGTTTATAGTTCGGCCCCATGGAGAAGAAAAGTTAGCAGGATTTTTAAAACACCTGAATCCCACCCACAAGAATATTCAATTTACCATGGATGTCGAAAAAGAAAGATGTCTGCCTTTTCTGGGTGTCCTTGTCAGTTGAAGAACTGATGTGTCTTTGGGTAACTCCATCTAACGGAAGCCCATATACACAGATCTATATTTGCAAGCGACAAGCTGCCACCACCTTGCACAAACCACAGGTATGCTACATACTCTGGTGTACCGGGAACATGTGGTATTTGATAGGAAAGCCTTCCTAAAGAAATAGAACATTTGCAATCAGTCTCCAGGACAAAGGGGTATTGTACATGCCAAATCCACACAGCTGTAACAAGGAAGGAATATAAACAGCAACAAAAAGGAGAAGATAAGGAGGTGATCAGGTCCAAGGTGTTCCTTCTGTATGTGGGCAACCTCTCTTCTAAAATAGGAAGACTTCTAAAGAAGTGTTGTGTAAGAGTAATCTACTGACCAATTGCAAAGATATCTGCTTTGCTTGGCTCTATGAAGGATGATTTGGGTCAGAGGAAGGTGGGAATTTATAAGATCCCTTGTCAATGTGGCACATCCTACATTAGCCAAACTACTCACACAGCAGGGAAAGATGTGTGAAGCATGGGCATCATACACGTCTACTGCAGCCCAACAAATCAGCCATAGCAGAACACTGTATTTTCATGGGACACTCCATGGGTTACTCTGGAATAAAAATTTTGATAATTTCAGATCCTCTCAGGATTTGATTATTACGGAGTCCATTGAAATTCAGTAGACAAAAAATCTTGTTAATCAGGACAGCGGCTTTCAAATGGATAGAGCATGGGACTCTATAGTTTCTTTAACTGCTTCACAGAGACATACATCTACATCTAGTGGGACTTCTGCCAAAACTGATTTCTTTCAACCACTGCACTTTAGCTGTGCGAAGGAGCATTCCGATAGATGGCGCAAATGGAAGTACACCATTACGCAGACTTGGTCCGCTTCTGATGCAGAGTGTGCCAAATTTGACAGGGGGTGCACTAGTATCGATCCTCACTGTGCAGGTGCTGCTACGCCAATCTGCAGTATATATAGAATGACGTGCACCTCGAATCTTCAGTCTCATGCTCTTCTACAGATGACTGCATATTTGCCAGCTGAAATATTGTGGCAAGATGTCAAAGTGATTCGGCTGAAAGCCCAAAATGTGATGGACCAGAATCTATGTTTTTCACATATATTGAAATGTGTGATGCTTTGTGAAATAAGTGCATTAATAAACATTTTTCAAAAGAGACAGGTTGGTTGGCCAGTACTTATGTTTGTGCTGTACTGCCGATAGTTACACAAATGAAGAAACAGAAAAAAAGGAGACAAAAGGACAAGCTTTTGGAACACAGTTCCTTCATCAGGTGGGAGAAAAGGGAAGAAGAAAGGATGGGAATGGAAGGGAAAGGTAATTCACGACCTATGGCATGAAGGTGGTGTTTCGGGAGTGTGGATGTCAGAGATACTGCATGTTTGTGTAACTGTCGGCAGTACAGCACAAAGGTAAGTACTGGCCAGCCAATCGATCTCTTTTTAAAAATAATTTATCATCTCTGAGGAGAATTTTCATCATTAATAAAAATTTTATTAATTGTGTCTTACTATTTCCTAAACACTGTTAGTTTATGACTTAAAATAAGCAAACTTTCTAGTTTTTTTAACATTCACAGTTGCCTTTGTGTGTGATACATTGACGAGTATTATTTCCCTGTGTTTTAACTTGCAAATTAATGCCATGTTCAGAAGTGTTTATTATATTGTACAACCACAAAGCATGAAAAATTGTGTACTTTGGTTCATGTTGGCAGAAGTGTATTTTTTCACAGTTATGTGAATTTGATTTTTCAGTGTTCTATTTTATTTTAGGAGTATGTGATGGGATTACTAAATAAATGATTTACTGCACTAAGTGAAAACTATTTATTGTCAGAAGTGATCACAGAAATATGAGTCAAAAGATAAAAATTCACATGTACAAAAAAGGATAAATAGTGAACACACCATAATGCAACAAGGCTGCACTGTTCAGAATGTCATTATAGTGTCTCAAAAATATTATAATTTAAATTTTTACCATATTCAAATTTCTCTGTTAAAGAAACTTAGCAGTGCTAATCATAAAATAAATGCAACAAGTTAAGGAAAACTCTGGTTAAATACAATAAGCTGTTTTTGAGGAAAGCTCAGAACAGTAATAAGACTGGATAGCAGTGCAGGAAGCGATCACTCTATGTTGATCTTTAAGAATGCCATTAGGTAAGTTGATGAAATTGCTTTTATCATTATGTAAATGACAGTTTTATAGTACAATCATTGTGTATGTCTTCTGCTTTTCCAATTAAGTATTTATTATTTAAATTATCTTGGTGTTTATCATTGTGTGGCTATAGATAAGGTCTCAAAACAGCACAAATGCAGTATATGTTTGTTATACAAAATCAATGTCAAAATTAATTTCTATATATTTTCTGATTCAGTACTTAGAATTCCATTTTTATTTTGATATACTTTATTAATTCACACAACTTAGTATCACTTAGGTAATATTACAAGGAAGACGACAAGTGTATTGAATCAAAAGGAAAATGCCCTCAAGAAAGTACAAAATAATGAGTCAGTACTTACTTTCAGGAGGTAAAATCTTATTACTTCTGATGTAAAAAAAAAGACACAATACATGAAGTGCAAACTATTCTATTGACATTGATAAGGTGCAGTTACCTTATGTTCCTCACCAATACAGACAGTTCCACCATAGTTGCTACAAGAGCAGAGAAGTCAACATATGTGGTTTATAGGTACAAATACTTTTCGGTGGTTGTGAGAGCAATAAGCTGAACTGGTTTTCTAACATGAGCCAACAAGTTCTTGTTATGCTGTGTTGATACTGCAAATAGCTGAAAGTAACGGAAAACTACAGTTGTTATCCCTCCACCCCAAGGCTAATCAAGTCTACTGCATGGATTAATAATATTTGCATCCTGCTTGGGGAAAAAATTATCGAGGTGAAAGTAGTATAACCCTCTACCCTCTCCCCCCCCCCCCCACACTACCCCGTAATTTAGATCTTTCTTATGGGGGAGAGGTGGGTGGGACTACTCACAAGAATAATAGCCCTCTGCAAGTTTGAGCATGGAATATTAGATTCTTAAGGTTACAAAATTTTAAAAGGGAATTGGATAGGGTGGACTTGAGTATAACAGGAATTAGTGAAGAGTACTTAGAGGAAGAAAAGGAATTCTAGGCAAGACCATACAGGATTATCAACACAAAATAGAAAATGAGTCATGCAGGAGTAGGATTAATAACGAATAAGAAAGTAAGAATGCCGGTAAACTACTGTGAACAGTATAGTGACTTCAGTATTGTGACAAAGATAGACATGAAGTCAAAACAGCTAGCACCACAGATGCTGACAAACCATGATAGAAAAGGATTATTCACATAGTTAAATGAGGCAAAAATGTAATTATTATGGTAAGGGACTGGAATTCAGTAGCAGCATAAGGAAGAGTCTGAAATATAGTAGTCAATCATGAACGGGGCGAAAGAAATCAAAGAGGGGTTGCTTAAAAGAATTCAGTACAAAGCATATTTTAATCACTGCTAATACTGTTTAAACGTTATTCAATAATGAAAGAAGAGACCAGGTCACACAGGAAGGTTGCATTGTATAATGTTAAGAGAGAGATTTCAAACCAAATCTTAAACTGTAATTCACTCTCTGAATCAGATGCATATTAACCATAATTTATTCTGTCATGGACTAAAGATTAAAGCAAAAGAAATTGCAAAATGCTTAATATGTGGATAAATTGAAGGAATGAGAGGTTGTTAAGAGTTGACTGAAACAGGACAAAGGAATACTATAAAAGACATAAAGGGTAAGGTTGAGAGATGAAATAGGGAATGCAACAGTGTGTCACATTGATAGTATAAATCCACAGATACGAGACATTGGATTTAAATGATAAAAGGAAAATTATTAAAATGAAACATGCAAAAGGAAATACAAACATCTAAAACTGACATAAAAAGAAAGTTCAAGACAAGTGGTACAAGATAAATGCATTGACTTAGAAAAGATAGATGTTGGCTATAAGAAAAGTGAATAGACAAAGTAAATATCAAGAGCTCAGATGGCAAGCCAGTATTGAGTGAAGAAAGGAAAGGTGGAAGGAATAATTCAAATGTCTACATTAAGCAAATAGACTAGAGGGCAATATTATAGCCGCAGCGGAGCGGCCGAGCGCATTGAGGCGCTATGCTATGATGCACGAGGCTGTTCCTTGCTGGGGGTTCAAATCTCCCCCCCTCCCCCCCTCGGGCATGGATATTTGTGCCGTCTTTAGTATAAGCTAGTTCATAAGTAGTTTGTAGATTTAGGGAATGATGACCACCTATTTAAGTACCATAAGCTCTTAAACATTTGAACATTTGAACATTTTTTTGGCAATATTATAGAAAGAGAAGAGCAAGTAGGTGATGATGAGAAGGCAGATACAGTAACAATGAGAAGAATAGACTATAGAGTTCTGAAACATATGTCAAAACAGGTTGCTTGGAGTAGATAAAATTCTTCTCAGAATTACTGAGATCCTTAGGACACCTAAGCATAACAGTATTATTCCACCTGACATGTAAGGTATACAAGCCAGAAAAACATATCTGCAGACTTCAAAAAAAGGAAATATTTCTAATTCCAAAGAATGCAGGTGCTGACATGTGAATACTACCAAATCATTGTTTTAATAAGCCTGGAAAACTAGTAGGAGGAGAGCACAGATAAGATTGTGTGTTCTCCAGCTTGTTGAAGATCTATTTTTAATGCTATTTAAGTTTTTATTTTTTGCGCCTTTCGACAATTCTAATCTACATTTATTGCATTGGTAGATTTAGAGGAAGATTTTAATTATGTTGACTAGATCACAACCTTTGAAATTTTGAACTTAACAGGAATAAAATTCTGGGAGTGAGTGTACAACTTGTGCAGGAACTGGACTGCAATTAGAAGAATCAAAGGACATGTAAAGAAAGGAGTAGTTAAAAAACAAGTGATACATGGTTGCAGCCATCCACAATGTTGCTCAGTCTGTCCTTTATAATGAAGACCGAAGAGGACTTTGGAAACATTATAAAAGTTTAGGAAGCAGAAATACAAACTTTGAGGTTTCCAGTAACATTATAAATCTGTTGGAAGTGGTAAAGGTCTTGGAAGAGCAACTGAATGGGATGGACAGCATCTTGGAAAGAGATTATAAGATGAAAATTTAAAAAAGTAAAACAAGAGTAATGAACATAGTCTAGCTAAATGAGACCATGTCAAGGGAATTATATTAGGAAATAAGACACTAAAAATAGTATTTAGGTTTTGTTATTTACACAATAAAAAACTGACATTGACTGAAACAGAGAGAATATAAAATGCAGACTGTCTATAGCATTTCTGAAAAAGAGGTACTGCTTGACACTTAGTATAGTATTAACCGAAGAGTTATGAACAAAAAGTATGTCATTTATTTTTGAGTTTTACTCCCCATATAAACTGTGTCATTTCACTGAAGAATGGGTTACTTGTAATGCTGATAGCCCCATATGGGCAGGAAGGGTGGGGATTGAGAGGAGGTGTAAAAATAACAATAAATGAAAAAAAAAAGTAGTATAAAGTTTACTCTGAAAGTATTTGTATTGGGTGTAGCCATTTATGCACCTGAATTAGACAACAAGATGATACAAGCATTTCAATTTTGGTACTATAGAAAATGCTCAAGTTTAGGTAGGTATATTGAATAAGTAATGAGGTACTACATTGAATAGGGGAAAAAAGAAATTAAAGGCACCATCTGACTAGGAGGAGGTCTCAGCAGATAAGAACATACCCTGAGGGATCAATGATTTGTCATTTAGGTAATGGAAGGAAGTGGGAAGAGGAGTGTGGGTTAGGGGCACTGAATGACCTAGTTATTGGCATGTGGAAAGAGGAGAGAGGGTAAAGACTGTAGAGGTGAATCAAGCTTGAATACAGTAAGCAAATGCAAATGAATGTAGGTTGTGTAGTTACATAGAAAAAAAGAGACATGCAGAGAGAGAGCTGTGTCAAAATCGTATTTGGACTTCAGAAGAAGAAGAAGACGACGACAACAAAAACTACAATTCTTCTAGCTTGGAGGACATCACTCTTTCCTAAAAGAAATGAGACGGATTTTCTGGGAAAGGTCTGAAGGGTTGGTCACTCAGAACTCGGGACAAGTGGGACCTACCTGTTGTGAGGTTATGGAGGAACTATTAGTTCCATAAACTAGGATAATGTATCTGCTTTTGTGTGCCTTATTGACAGGACTGAAATTTTGCCACACGTAGGGGAGTGCAGGTTGGTAATTGTTGTATAATTTCATAAGTTAAATGAATCTCATGAGATTATAAATAAATGGTTGATACCTGTAAATATTAAAGTATATTTGGGTTGCAAACTCAAGTCTTAATAAGAACATTGTGGCAAAGTGTTTTATAATTGAAAAGTACTTTTATACAGGGAACATTTACAAATTAGTGTAAATTCAAACTGACAACATAATTTTGTTTCCAGTCTTAATAGACAAGCAAAGACTAACTGAAACATGAAATATCAAAAATTATTTTTAATATTTAAAACAAGATATTAAGTATTGTGCAAATTTTTCTGCAAAAGAAGCAAAAAGTTTTGAGAATGCAAAATATTTAAACATTTTGATCATTTCAGGGCAATAAAAGAAATCCAATGGCAAAGTTGAAAATTTGTGCTGGAACGGGATTCTAACCCAGATTTCCCACTTCGGGCCAGCAGTCCTTAGATCAGTAAAAAAACTCTTGGATTTCACAATCTCCTAGGGTATTTATTTGTGTTTGTGACCTCTTAAAACATGGAATATTTGAAAATTTCAAGGTTGTCTTGGAATGATTATTTTGTGATAAGTTTTGCGTTGCTTAGACTGGTTATCTGCAGATATTCTTCTGTAAAGACACATAATTACACAGACCCAAAGATCTTACACTAAATTATTTGAGATCTGTTTCACAATTTAATTAGAGATAGGGAATAAGCTTTTTAAAGAATAATAAAACACACACAACTAGCAAGTGTACACTAGTTGGATTAGTGGAAAGAGGGGTAAATTTAGGATATAAATGTGGGGGGGGGAGGGGGGGCTTTTAATCAACATTATGTTGGTGTGCCACATTACGCCAAAGTTCAAAGAACATGTGGATAACTTGATTAGTCATCAAAGTATTGTGCAGAAAACTGAATTCTCTACTCAGTTGTAAACATGAAAACAAATCAACAATTAGGGTATGGACTTACATTTGAAAAGTTCAAGCCCAATGTACCATTTTAGTAAACAGTTTTTAAAACTAAAATAAAGCAAAATTTTATTTTAATAATAGGTATTAAGTAACAGGTACTCTGACAATACAGAAATTTAGTGGTGATTTTCAGAATTTCTGCCTTAATATTGTAAGTTTTAGGCTCATATGGTATTATATGTCTAAAGAAGTGTGAGGTGTCACTAAACCAGAAGAAAATAGAAAACAGCTTCCAAAACAAATTTAGTAATTCAGATGATTTGTTCTCCATAGTAGGAATAACAAACAAATGAACTGTCTGCTATAATGTTGTTAGATATACAAACTGTGGGGTTGAGTGCAAAATCAATATCTGATTCTCACAGATTAATTTATTTGCTGGACATATACATGTCTTCATTTTATCAGATGAAACACAACTGAATATATAATTTTTATGGCAATACTAGTAATTTGATTTAAATAACAGTAGAAATATATGTTGTCATTATAATAATCTTCATTCACTCCTATGTCCTACTCCACTCAAGTAACACATTTTATGTGGTTTACTTATATTGAAGGACAAAGGCACGAAGAGTGCTTTCAGAAAAGGAGTGGTCTGCTTCACTTCTCATCTTTGTGCAGCTTATAGCTTCATTCCGAAGATATTGCTCCAATAAGATATTCTGGAGTTTCTTCGTCCTATTCAAATATTCTCTAACATAATTATTTTCTCATCCTGTTTTTTAGTTTTGCTGCCTTAGAATTTCCTGCATAATGGTGTATGGAGTGCTAGTTTCTCTGTTCATGCCTTTTCTTCTTTCTATTTATTCTCTTGTGTACCCCCTTTCATATTTTTTTCTTTTTCTTAAAAACAAGAAGGAGAAGAAGAAGAAGAACAATAAACAGTTAAAGATGAAGTGCAAGCAAATCACTGCCCTTAATTTTATAGTCCAAATATACTCAACAAGCTATGACACATTGAATACATGGTGGGATTACTTTGCCACTGTCACTATTCTTCCATGTGTTCCTGAATATATCTTGAATTATTCTTTTGTTCCATAAACCACTGTGAAATTTATAATTGAGGTAACTTCCCACTGTACCATGGATTAAGGGGCTTCCCTGTTCCATTAGGATATGGTACATAGAAAGAAAGACAAGAGTAAATACTTTGCACATAATTTTTAGTAGTACAACAGTTGGATCATCTTCCTTAATTGCCAGTTCTTTTGAGTTGCCCAATTGGATTTAGCAAGAACCACCTTGCCCTTCTATCAAAAATTCACATTTAAATTTCCTAAGAGTCAATGTTTTCCCATAATAAGAAGTAAACTAATCTGTTATGGTCCTGGCAATGCATCACTGAATTTCCTCAACATCTGTTTGGTAGGGGTATCGAATGTTGCAATACAACTCTCAAATACGTTACACTAGAGTGTAGGAAGTAATTTCCTCCAAATATGCACAGCATTTACCCAAAAATTTACCAACAAATTTAAGGTAACATTGACATTTATTAGTGCCCTTATCAATTCATTACATTTCAAACAGCATTGTAGTATTGTCCAAAGGTAGTCTCTTTCTTCCATGTCCTCATCTCATGGTAGACTGCAGAGTGGTTCGAAATTTAATCCACAATATTGGCACACAAACAGGTGATTAGGGACTGTACACTACCATCTCTGATATACCCTCTGCCATAAAGACAAAGGAAAAATTGACAACAGGACACAGCTTGCCTGGAAAAGCACCCATCAAAGTAATGGTCATTCCTAATGGTGCTTAACTTTTGTTATCTGGCAGGAATCGCTGTATCCATCATGGCACTGACAAGAATTCATAACTCAAGTCTGCACTCTATTACATCTGACAGTGTTTGAAAATGTTCAAATTCCTTGAGCGTATATCTTTTTGACCTCAGAAATTTCATACTTTTCCTCTCTTCTGGCACGAAAATTGTCTTTGTTTAACTAATGAATTTGGGTCCATAAATGAAGTAAAGGTGAACTACACATAAAATAGAGCAAAACAGTTTTCTTCACATTGTTCTAAAGTAATTGTTCTATCATTGTAAAACTAGTCAGGTTGTGTTTTATTTTTTGTGATACATGTAATACCTTTATTATTCATGAATAAAGATCAATCAAAGTCAAGTAAATGAAGAGAAGTTCATTTCATTAAACACTAAAACTATTCTAGAAATAATTTTGATTCAGCTAACAGAGAAGGATCTGATATAACCATATGGTATGAAGTCATGTAATTATATGTACACTATTTATCACAATATTGACTTTATTTTCGCCAAGAAAATTGAACAAATTTAATACTTGTGTGTTTGTGTGTTAGCTATGGAGAAGGACTTGATCCAAAAGTGGAACAAGGTATTTAACTTTCTATTCATGTGATCACTGCTGAGCACATGTTTATTCCTGTCATCATACATACAATTATAGTACATCAGGAATTTCTTATGAAACTGATACTTTAATGGTCAGGTTGTGCTTTAAAAATATTTGAAATGAGAGATGAATTTAAAGAAAATAATTCAAAAGCCAGTTCAACAAGTAATGGAAATAGTTAATAACTAATCATAATTTGAAAATATAAGTGACATAAAAGAGTGAAAAAGTCCAGAGCTGGAATAAAGCTCAGAGAAACAACAAACAGGCTGATATTACCCCACCATTAAAATTTTATGTTTCTGAGTCCACTGTTTTTCTGTATCTTGCTGTAATAATGGGTAAACACTGAACATATTAAGGAAGGATACGAGTTTCTGGAGGTGAAAACTGTTATGGAGAAAAAGCCAAACTATTAACCATGTTAAGTAACCAAATAAAAGTAAAGAATATATGAAATTATTAATAGATACAACCAACAAAAAGATAATTTACCTTGCAAACTACATGGACCAAAGACACTTTACCACATTTAGTGAATCTACCACAAACTTTCAGTTTGTTTTCTGATATTTATTTCATGTTCTATATTTTACAGCACCATGATTGTCCTTATTTCCAGTCTTTCAGTTAATGTACGGTATATGCAATAAAACCGAATAAGTGTTTTACTCCAGTGTTGATCTAGATAAGTTCATTACTAAAAATCATGCCTGTCTAAGTTACATTATTTTCTTAATATTTATGTATACAATAATATACAATCAGAATGATCTCAAACAACTAAAAAGGGGTGGGGGTTGGGGAGAAATACAGTTTCATCCATAAGATTAAAAAAAAAAAAAAGATGCAAGTAAGAAGTAAGAATGAAGTCAAAATACTTAAACAATATTAGAATTTAGAAAATGCAATTCAACACAATTTAATTTGTTCACAACTGTAAGACAGATGACAATATTTGTGCTCTGTTGCAAATTGTGTTCTTAGTGGTGCCAGCAGTAATATATATCTAAACATATCATTTTATTATCCTTTGAATAATAGAGGATTACAATTTATTATCACAATAATATTTATTGTTTGTTTAATGGAAAAATCCTGTTGATATTTGATGTGTATTATATGCAGATTTAGTTTATATTCATCAACCTCTGTGACTATGTGATAGTACCAGTGATAAATAATCATTTGCAAATGTAAATAATGATATTGTTGATGCATGTGTGGAAAACTAAAATAATGAAATTAAGACTGCAGTAAGTTCCTCCAACATTAGCATAGTATACTGAGGAATCATCTATATTAATGAACAGAAACAGCCCAAGTAATACATGAGGATTACGTGTGAAGTTCATGGAACAACAACAGTAACTGAAAACTGGCATAGCCACTATTATGGGACGATTTAATTACATTGTCAATAAATGAAAGATTTATTTTACATAAATGAGTAGGAAATGACCATAATCTAGTGCTGCCAAATGATTTTTTTCTTCATCATCCTTTAAGCTATCATTGCTACTGTGATGCACTAATCAGATAACCTGTGATAAATTACATATCATCATCTTCCATTCACCTAAATGATCAGAATCATTAGTTCAAAACAAGTACCACATTTACAACAAATTTAAACAACATATAAATATATAAATGCTATATTACTTTTTAAAATCTTCAAATGTTTAACATGTTCCAAAAATATCACAAAAATAGTTTGATATTGTTACTCTTCTTTGCTTTCAGTACCATGATATTTGCTGATCTGCAATTTGCTTTGCTTGGTCAAGAGTTAGTTAGCAGACCCAACTTTAGACCTAGGTTTGTTAGTCCCTTTGTTGCAGAAACTTGCCAAACTGCTACTGCACTAGCTGCTAGAACAACTGCTCCTTCCAGGTAAATGGCATAACATGTACGGACAGTACTTGATGTGAGGCCTACACCTCCGGAGGCTGTAAAATCTAGTGGGAAGAGAAGACAGTCAGAAAATGGGCGTGACCTGGCAGCACCAAATACAATCACCCCAAAAATATAATAAGTCGCAATTGCTACAGCGGGGAACAGCTTCATCCATCGAGGAGCAGTGAAGTGAGTTTCTCGATGTATGGTGCAATCCCTGCCATCCTGATGACTAGGAGTGCAGCGGCCCTCATGATGCACTGTAATAAAAGAGTTTCATAGCTACAAAGTGCATTCAAAATGGTAAAAATGCATGAAAAAGAACTGTTAAAGAAATTGCTCAATCTATACATTTAACTATCATATACGAATATTATAGAGGAAAAATTCCTAACAGGAAAAATATACGTAAAAAATAGATGAAGAACACTTACCAGGCGAAGGGGCACAGGCAGTAATAGCAACAAATAAACACACAGACACACACACACACACACACACAAAAATGCTAGCTTTCGCAGCCTAGCTGCTTCATCAGGCAGAAGGGAAGGAGAGGGAAAAGGAAATGATGAGGGTTTTAAGGAAGGGGGTAAGGAGCCATTCCAATCCCGGGACAGGAAAGACTTACCTTGGGGGAAAAAATGGAAGGTAAATAAATGCACATACACCCACACATTTACACAGACACAAGTACACTTAGGCAGACATACTGTAGAACTGTCAGTTCTACAGTATGTCTGCCTAAGTGTACTTGTGTCTGTGTAAATGTGTGGGTGTATGTGCATTTATTTACCTTCCATTTTTTCCCCCAAGGTAAGTCTTTCCTGTCCCGGGATTGGAATGGCTCCTTACCCCCTTCCTTAAAACCCTCATCATTTCCTTTTCCCTCTCCTTCCCTTCTGCCTGATGAAGCAGCTAGGCTGCGAAAGCTAGCATTTTTGTGTGTGTGTGTGTGTCTGTGTGTTTATTTGTTGCTATTACTGCCTGTGCCCCTTCGCCTGGTAAGTGTTCTTCATCTATTTTTTACGTATATAACTATCATATACATTAAAAATGAATTGTTAAAAATTTATAAGTGATGGGTGATTATTTCAGCTTACGAGGGCTATCCACCAAGTACATTACGTTTTAGTTTGTGTCCGTTAGGGGCGGGGCTAGCGTGGCCATCTTGGTGTCATGGCATTCCGCTGCTCAGTCAGCATCCTGCCATGCTAGAGAGAGGTTCGTGCTGTACTCCGCTGAGTTACTGTGACAGTTTTAAATGTCAGCGTTAATTGAAAATTCCGCGAAGTGTGAAGTGCTTGCTGTAATAAGGTTTCTGACTGCAAAAAACTGTACACTGATAGAAATGCTTTGTGAAGTGTATGGAGACAACATAATCAGTGAAGGTGGAGTGTGTCAATGGGTCATAAAATTTAAAAATGGCTGAACTAACGTTCATGACAAAAAGCAAAGTGGAAAACCCTGCATAGTGACTGCCGAACTTGTCGAAAAAGTCGATGCCATGATCCATGAAAACCGTAATTTCACAATAATAGAACTCTCTATGAGTTTTCCACAACTTTCACAAAGTTTGTTGCAAGAAATCATTACCGAAAAGCTTGGTTACCACAAGTTTTGTGGATAGCAAAAATCTTGACAGAGATTCACAAAAATCAGCAAATGGCTGCAGCGTTAACCGTTAGCGGTTCTGGACACTTACGAGAAAGATGGCAACTCATTACTTGATAGAATCGTTACTGGTGATGACACATGGATTAAGCATGTGACCTGTGAGACAAAATTGCAGTCAATGAGGTGGGGGCACACAAATTCCCCACAAAAACCCAAGAAATGCATGCAGACAATGTCGGCAAGGAAGGTGATGGTGCCTGTCTTTTGGGACAGAAAACATGTGATTTTTGTGGATTTCCTGGAAAGAGAAATAAACTCTCAAAGGTATTGCCAAACTCTGAACAACCTCAGAAGAGCAATACAAAACAAGTGCAGCGGAAAGTTGGGCTCAAAGATCTTGCTGATGATTCACAACAACACCCGGGCCCACACGGCAAATGCCACTCGTGAAGTTCTTGAATCTTTTAAGTGGGAGTTGTTTCCTCATCCACCGTACAGTCCAGACCTGGCACCGAGCGACTTCCACTTATTCCCAGCAATGAAGAAGTGGTTGGCTATGCAGCATTTTGATGACGAAGCACAGTTTCAAGAAGAGGTAACCACGTGGTTGAAGGCGCAGGTGGCCGAATTTTACGATGAAGGAATTTCCAAGCTCGTCCATTGCTACGATAAGTGCCTTAATTTAAATGGCAACTATGTAGAAAAGTAGTACTTAAGTGTGGCTCTCATCTGTATATAATAAAAAAAAAATCCAATACTTTATTTATTTTTAATTCAAAACATAATGTACTTTGTGGATAGCCCTCATATTTATGTACACATACATATATAATCTGAAGTAGTGACTACTTAAAAGATTTCACTAAAATCAATATCTATTTCTGTTTTCTCCATTTTACTTTTTTATGATACAGCCTGTGTAACATAGAGATAGTGCGCAATCAGTATAATGGGTTTGAGAGCTTAGAATAGACATTTCTCTCTGCAGTAGAATGTGTACTGCAATGAAGGCTTCCTAACCATTCAAACTGTCTTGTTGTTCAGTGCTTAAAAATGTCTCATTGTTCTGGTGTGAATTGTATGCCAATAATATCCAGTTTCATTCTGCAGTCTCTTAGTTTCCCAAAGTTTATAAGAGTTATGCAATTTTGAGGAGAGGCAGAAACACAGTTTTACATTGAAAGCTGAGATATTTTAAGATTCCTTTGATGACCAGAAAAGACATTTTTTGATGTGAAAATTGACAACTGACACTAAGCAATAAAAAGTATGAGAAAATCCACTTTGTTACTTAAAGGAGTCCATTAAATTTTGATTACATCATAAATCACAAAATTTTAATGCTGTCATTTCAACTAAATACCTAGATACAGTAGAACCTCATTTTTATGCTTTTCATGGGACTTCAGTAAAATGGTGTAAAATGCAGGAAAACGTAAAAAACAGGAAGTAGTGTTTTAAATGGTAAAATGTGCTTACTGGATCAGCCTCACATTTTCGTAGTTTATTTGTGATATATGTACATAATAGGCATCTAAATACTCACCAGGAAGTTTATTATACAATAAAGGTCATCCAAATTTTTACTATTTTAAGCACAGGGCAGAACTGGTAATTTTATGGGAAGTAGAAATTTTTGACGTAATTTCATTCATTATCATTGAGGATGCCACTGCCAGGCTATGTAACACATCTTCAAAATTACTGCCTTTTACTGGCATTAATTATTTACGTAGTAAAACTCTTAAAGTTCTGTTCTTTTTGTGTTTTTCGATGTTTCACTCGAAAATATTAGAGAATTTATTCATGTTCTCGAGTGCAAACATATGCATAAGTATTTTTGTGACATTTGCCTAGGATTGGCATTTCACACTATTACCGCTTTTCTGAGGTTGTGGGTATTATGATACCAAACTTTGACAGATAATGTTCTTTATGAATCAGAAATATGTATCACAAAAACAATGCAACTCTTTATTCTCACATCAACAAAGCAACTGGTTCTGATTGATTGAGGACACGCCAGCCGCTCTGGCAAAGAAGCTGGTGGAAAGAGTAACTACATCGTCACAAATTGGTGCGTCGTAAGTCAACTAGATGCATACTGCCATCAATGATATGCGAAATATACGTTTGATTAAATGCAAAGTGTCAAGAAACTCGACTGCGTATAATTTTTAAGTGGAAAGGGGAAAGCCATACTAGCATCAATTTATGTAGATTACGTCATTTTTTCTTCACGAACATGCTTTCAAAAAGTGTAAAATGCAGGAAAAGTGTAAATATGATAATGCAAAAATGAGGACGAATTAACATTGTGAACATAGGTAATTTGATGGGACTGACAAAAAATGGTGTAAATGGCAGAAAATGTAAAAACCTGGAACGTAAAAACGAGGTTTTACTGTATTACAAATAAATTATGAACTTAAATTGAAGCTATAACTCAGATAATGTTGTATAATCGATTAATGATGGAAATTCTCCACAGATGTGATAAATTATTTTTCAAAAGAGATAGGTTGCCTGGTGAGTACTTACCTTTTTGCTATACCACTGATAGTCAAACATACAAAAAAGGATGAAAATAAAACAAGCTTTTGGAACAGGGTTCCTTCTTCAGGTAAGAGAGAAGGGGGGGAAATAATGGGAAAGGAAAGGGAAGGTAATTCATGGCCTATGTCATGAGGATTGTATTTGAGGATTGTGGAAGCCAGAGATACTATATATCAGTATCTCCGACTTCGACAATCCTCAAACACCACCCTCATGACCTGGGTCTTCTCTCTTATCTGAAGAAGGAACCCTGTTTTGAAAGCTTGTTTTATTTTCTTTCTTTTTCCTTTCCGTGTGTGACTATCAGCAGTAAAGCAAAAAGGTAAGTACTAGCCAGCCAACCTATCTCTTTTGAAAAATTAAAAGTTGTATAAAACAGTGAGCTGAATACTGAGTACCTACTCTGCATTCACCTGCCCTATGCACCCTTCCACCACCACTTACTCCAGTCCTGTAACCCAGAAGGTGTACACAATCAAGGGCAGAGCCACTTGTGATAGTACCCACGTGATTTACCAACTGACATGCCTGCACGGCATGTGGGAATGACCAGCAACAAACTGTAATGAGGATCACCCTGTGGCTAAACACACCTTGGTGCACGGCCAGCACATCTTGGCACAGTGTTACACCATCCGGGTTATCTGGATACTTCCCACCAACACCAGTCTTTCAGAACTCCAGAGATGGGAACTTGCCCTTCAGCATATTCAAATTCCTGCCCACCATCTTTAACATCTTTGCCTCGATTCTCTGGACAGAGCCTCTACCTCAAGTGGTATCTCTGTCCAACTTCTTTGGTTTTACAGTATGTCTGCCTAGGCGTGTTTGCGTTTGTGTTTGTGTATATGTGTGGGTGTGTGTGTATTTGTTTACCCTCCTTTTTTTCCCCCAAGGTAAGTCTTTCCTCTCCCGGGATTGGAATGACTCCTTACCCAGGAATAGAAAACGGATGACTTACCCTAAGGACAGGCTCGTTGAAAGACACAAATAAAGTCACACAGAAACACACATACAAGCTTTCGCAACCGTTGGTCGCTTCTTCAGGAAAAGAGGAAGGAAGGAGAGGAGAAAGGGAAGGATACGGGTTTTAAGGAAATGGAAAAGGAGTCATTCCAATCCCAGGAGTGGAAGGACTTACCTTAAGGGTATATATCTTTCCCCGTGGGATAAACAAATTTCTATTCCTGTACACCCAAGCCTGTCAACCCAAAGTTTGGTATAGATTCATTGATAACATCTTCATGATCTGGACTCACAGTGAAGAAGAACTCCAGAATTTCCTCTACAACCTCAACTCCTTTGGTCCCATCAAATTCACCTGGTTCTATTCCAAATCCCATGCCACTTTCCTCGATGTCGACCTCCATCTATCTAACGGCCAACTACACACATCCGTCCACATCAAACCAATAAACAACAGTACCTGCATTATGACAGCTGCCATCCATTCCACATCAAACGTTCCCTTCCCTACAGCTTAGCTCTTCGTGGCAAACGAGTCTGCTCCAGTCCTGAATCCCTGAACCGATACACCAATAACCTGATAACAGCTTTCACATCACTTGCGACAGCACCCACGTGATTTACCAACTGACATGCCTGCACTGTGAAGCATTCTATGTGGGAATGACCAGCAACAAACTGTCCATTTGCATGAATGGTCACAGGCAGACAGTGTTTGTTGGTAATGAGGATCACCCTGTGGGTAAACAAGCATTGGGCCACGGCCAGCACATCTTTGCACAGTTACACCGTCCAGGTTATCTGGATACTTTCCACCGACACCAATCCTTCAGAACTCCAGAGATGGGAACTAGCCCTTCAGCATATTCTCTCTTCCCATTGCCCACCTGGTCTCAACCTCCACTAAATTTGAATTCCCACCCACCATCTCAACATCTTTGTCTAGGTTCTCTGGACAGAGCCTCTGCCTCAAGAGGTATCTCTGTCTAACTTCTTAACTTCTTTGCTTTCTACAGTATGTCTGCGTAGGTGTACTTGCATCTGTGTAAATGTGTGTGTGTGTGTATTTGTTTACCCTCCCTTTTTCCCCCCAGGGTAAGTCTTTGCTGCCCCGGGATTGGAATGACTCCTTACCCACTCCCTTAAAATCCTCATAATTTCCTTTTCCCTCTCCTTCCCTTCTGCCTGACGAAGCAGCTAGGCTGTGAAAGCTAGCGTTTGTGTGTGTGTGTGTGTGTGTGTGTGTGTGTGTGTGTGTGTGAGTGTGTGTGTGTTTATTTGTTACTATCACTGCCTGTGCTCCTTCGCCTGGTAAGTAGACTTCATAGAGAGAGAGAGAGAGAGAGAGAGAGAGAGAGAGAGAGAGAGGGGGGGGGGGTGCGCAGGGTTTTCATTTCCAGAGATCAATAAAACTCTTGTATTTTACCTACTAAACGTTCTCATACCAATTCAAAAATATTTCATTTGTAACTTATTACTGTGAAATGAACACTTATAGAATGTAAACAGTTAATAAATATATGGTGCTGAAACTGGTATAACTCCTTCATATATCTTTGTTGAAGTCGATATGTCTTGTATTTTCATCAAAGATATTTGACATTGTAATAGGGAACTTTGACATACAGGTATCTTTCATCAAAAAATATCATCAAATGTAGTGCTTTGCTGTATATTTGATTATAAAAGTTGCTTGCTGCAATGCAAAATGTAACCAATCTGACTGCTAGCATCGCTGTTGCTAATCTATGTGTGCGTGTGTTTGAACATAGCTGCAATGCCGCCCTGTAATTAACGTTTAACCCCAGTAGCTAGAAAATGCTGTAACCCTGTCTTCATCACATACCAATACCGGCTTGGGTAATATGGTGATACTGAACCAAATAATACCCAACTTAAGTAGATAATGTACTTTATCACTCAGAAAGATGGTATCACAAGTCATTCCTACATCAACAATGCAACTGTTTGTACACACCAGCCATGCTTCCAAGGAAACTGGCAGAAAGGGACTCTACTCTGCCACATCTATTTATTAAGTGAGGAGATCCTTTACAATGAAATTACTGATACACTGTATCACTGTCATTGTCAAGTAAATTATATGCAGTTTTGATAGTAGCTAAAGCAGTGCACAATAAAAAGTTGTTGTTATCTGCTATTTTGAAATATGATGACCATAATACCGCTTTTTAACATCATGATGAAGATTTATGTCTAAGAAATATTAAGAATATTTGATATTTCTTTGTCCAAGATTTGCTCAAAAATATTATCGTGTAATACCAGCCTAGAGGGATCTGTTTTTTAAAGCGGAGTAGTACCCGCCTAGTGTGTTTTGTTGTTGCATATGGAGTAATACTAGCCTATATTAGAGTAATCTGCGAACCCCAGTTCTTTGTACATAAATTTGGAAAAATATATGCGTGTATTACTTGAGTATATATGGTACATTTTTAAAAACAACTCTCTTCAGACCACAGTAAGTGTGGGACTTCTTTATCACTGGTTTTCACTGGAACCTTCAAGACAGTGTTAGCAGCACTAACATGTATATGTAACTGTTCTTGTAATGATCTTGCTTCTACATGTTCATGCTGCTAACACAATATAGAAGGTTTCGATGGTAAAGTGGTGTCCATTATACATTAATTGCAGTATATTTTAAGTACAGTAAAATAATCATAAAGACTGTGAATATTTACTTTTAAACATGGTTCTCTGGTGAGACATCTGATATTATTGTCATAACTGCACAATATTTTGTCAGCGCACCTGGCTGACAGACATCTTCAGGTGCGATGGACACACTGCTGGACTGTGATCGATGAATTCCTATTTAATAATAATATGTAGGTAGGGAACAACTCACTGTAAAGACGAATGTTGACCCATCAGACACAAATAAAAGACACACAATTCTAAATTTTCGGCTGCGGCCTTCCTCAGAAAGAGGGCACTCATCCACACAAACACCCAGGGACACTCATCCACACATGTCAGCCAGTTCTGGACACCCAACACAGTCTGACTCATGGCAAATGGAAGGAATGGGAGGGCAGAGGGGGAAGGAGTGGAAGAGGGAGGGGGAAATGGAGAGGGAAGATAAGGGTGGGGATAAAACAAGTGACGTCAGGCGGAAAATGAGATGCAGTATGAAAAAGGGGTGTGGCATGCGTGTGTTTGTGTGTGTGTGTATAGAAGGAAACTTTCCTGGTGGGATAAATATGTATAAAAATAGAGATCAAGTAACTTACCCAAAGCACAGGCTCATTGATAGACACAAAAAACACAAATAAAAACACACACAAACAAACAAACAATCAATCAAGCTTTCGCAACCACTTTACCACTTGACCACTTCATCAGGAAAAGAGGAAGGAAGGAGGGAAAAAAGGGAATGATGTGGATTTTAAGGGAGTGGATGGGGAGTCATTCCAATCCCGGGAGTGAAAGGACTTACCTTAGGGGGGAAAAAGTAAGGTAAACAAGCGTGCGCACACACACACACACACACACCCACACATAAACACACACAAACACTCCAAGGCAGACATTTGTAGAAAGCAAAGAAGTTGGACAGAGATACCAGTTGAGGCAAAGGCTTTGTCGAGATAACCGAGGCAAAGATGTTAAGATGGTGGATGGGAATTCGAATTTAGCGGAGGTTGAGACCAGGTGGGCAACGGGAAGAGAGAATATGCTGAAGGGCTAGTTCCCATCTCTGGAGTTCTGAAGAATTGGTGTCAGAGGGAAGTATCCAGATAACCCAGACGGTATAACACTGTGCCAAGATGTACTGGCCGTGCCCCAAGGCGTGTTTAGCCACAGGGTGATCCTCATTACCAACAAACACTGTCTGCCTCTGACCGTTCATGTGAATGGACAGTTTGTTGCTGGTCATTCCCACATAGATCGCTTCACAGCGCAGGCATGTTACTGTTGCCACAGTATGACGATGGCCATTCATCAGTACAGACAGCTTGTTGGTGGTCATGCCCATGTAGAAAGCTGCACAGTGTTTGCAGCTCAGTTTGTACGCAACATGACATGTTACAAATAGGCATATCTTCATGAATATGATGTAGCTTACATCATACATCAGTGATATTTGCCATTTTAAACATTTATTTCATGATAATTCATATCTCTTGACAATTTAGTGTGGCATGGAAAGCTGAAATACAGTAAGTAGTAAGTATTTCATTAATGAAGTAAAAACATAACTGAAAACTATGTGATAAGCTGACCCTCTTAGTATTAATGCATTTAATTGTCAGTCAGTGTGAAGTATATGCTTTTAAAAAATATACTTTCTTGAATAAATATTAATAAATGCTCATTATAAGTTATTTAAAAACTTAATTTTAACACTAATTTTCAGTCTTTTAACATGTTGTACATTATGGCAAAACCACTGGATATTTTATTCCCGTTGTGAGTGACATGAAACATCAGCTCTGCAATACTAAAACTTGTCCAATATGTAGCAATATGGCGGAGGCAGGCTTCACTTTTTCAGTTCAATGGCATCTTCCTGTATTGTAACCTCCTTGTTTGAAATAGTCACGAACATTTTCATTTAGTTTTTGTTACATTATTATTATGCACTGCTGTAGTCAAATTGGTATGAAATGCTTCCACACTGCTGTGTTTGGCTATATGCCTCTGTCTCATGTTTCTAAAACACGATTTTGTAAACGTGCCTTTGGCAACACTTCATCATAGTTCTATAGAAAGCTACTGATTTCGCCTGCAGCTGTTTGCACTTCACAGTTCAAAGATGTCAACAGCACAGTCACCTTTCAGGAATATTCTTAAGCTGACTGGAATGCAGTAGCGTCTTGTTAGTAGTAAATAAGAAATGTAGTAAAATGCGGTGCATGATGTGACATGTTTTTACCTATCATAGTGTTAATTTACTATGTCATATCTACTGATGTTTGTGTTTCACAATGATATAATTTTGCAGGTATAAATTCATTGGTATAAATGCTTTATGTAGGTTCCTCTGTGAAATCTGTTGTATTTATTCCTTCCTTATCTTAAGGCATATCATTCTTCCCTTTCTGTCCATCAACTTCTACTTTACTATCTGTCCATTTAAGTTTTGTTTCCTTGCAGATCATTTGTAGAGAATAATGTTAGCAAACTGTCTGTGATGAATAAATAGTGGATGAATGAAGTCTCGTAAATCACGCGTCGCATGCAGTGGCGTAGCTATGTCACCAAGTGCCCCGGGGCAAAAATGACATTGGGGCCCTCTTCACACTAATACTGCACAGATGCAAAACTACTTCATCAGCGCCGGCCGCGGTGGCAGAGGGGATTGAGGCGCTCCAGTCACGGTCTGCACTGCCACTACGGTCGGGGGCTCGAATCCCCCCTCGGGCATGGATATTTGTGCCGTCCTTAGTCTTAGTTAGTTCATAAGTAGTTTGTAAGTTTATGGACTGATAACCCCGTAGTTAAGTCCCATAAGCTTTACAAACATTTGAACATTTTGAACTTCATCAGCAGCTCCTTACTGCCCACATAATAAGGCAAACCTAAATACTTCTAAATAAATTATTACGTGTCACGCTGCAGATAATATTTAATCGTACTCTCTAATATAATTGTGAAAGTTCGTTTGTTTCTTATGCTGTCATGCAAATATTACCTGGGCAGTACATACAGATGAAAATGCCCCGTGGGATAATTTTCGTCAGCGGTGACAGCAGGCGGACTGTTGTCAGTGCCGACAACTCACTCTCGCTAAACTACTGCGCTGTTGGCTCATTTCGTTGACAGCCCAGTCAAAGAAGGAAAATAGGGGAAATATTCGTGTAGGATGGTTTCATAAAAAGTAAGTTGCCGGATTTTGTTTGATGAAACACTTTGGATTGAGTCGTGCCCCTACCAGGCTTCTTGAAGTATAAGTTAGTGTCTGGCCAGGAAAAAGTAAGAAGTAAAATAACTAAGTCGATATCGTCGCTTATTATCGTGACAGTGGGGTAGAGGGCAGCGTCTTGATGCACAATTTACTATTGAGACAAAGTAATTATTACATTAAACTTCTGATCCGTGAATGTAATTAAACCTTTAAATGGCAGAATAAACAAATAGTGTGAGGGTAGAAACGTACCTTAAAAGATTGCGTGAAGTGCAGAATTCTCACCATTACTTTAAAATACAGTGAAATTGTTTGTTTTTCATGTAGAAGAACTGAGCAGAATGCGGCGGAGAGTATAGTGTTAGTATGAACGTAAATTGAAGAGCGAATAGTTCTTATGGTATGGGAAGGTGCCGTTCCCAGAAAAAAGCCACATAATGCCGAATCCATTTCCCGCCTACCATTGAAAGGTAGTGTGCAAAAAGACATGTCGATTCTGTTCGGTAGTCCTTTCAGTATTAACGCATTTGTGGAAAATAAACATGCCTGTTTCCTGGCGCAACGTATTTTGTGAAAAATGCGCACTCTCCAGGTCTGTCTGCGCAGTACGTCATCTATGATCTGTGGAAGGGTCGGTATAACTTTCTAAAACACCTTGTAATTTCCTTTCGTGACGTAATGGGGTAGACAAAGTGGGGGCTCGCTTTCTCGGTATTCGTTCTGCAGGTGCACAACGAACGGCAATGCCTGACCATTCCAGCGGTCTGCCCTTTCCCGCACCTTCTGCCCTCCACCCCCCCCCCCCTTCCTGCTGTCACCTCTCATATCCCCACTACTAATCAAATCCCGAATACTGTTCTACTGCACTTGAATATGCTGTATACATTAATATTTTGTCTTAGTCCATTCTGTTTAACAATAACTATATTATCATATTGGCTGTCAAAGGTATACTTGGGTTACCGACCCCCGGGGACCATTTACGTTTTTCCATATTCTGCTTTAGTTTGCTTGAAGTAAGTTATTTAAGTACAAATAAGTTGAAAATTTTGCAATCTAGTGCCTTAGTTTATGTTTTTTGTGTGAGTTACATGACTCACAGGGCGCCAGAGTGAAGTGCGAGGTGTGTCATTTGCTATGTAGCTAATAATTTTGGGTTGGTACTCCACCACAACATTATGTGCGTGCAGTTCCATTATTGTTTTTCTGCATTGTTACTACAGTCTGTATACAGTGTTGTTTGTTCCGTAACACAATGATATTGTAGCAGGAGAAAGTGTCTCGTAGAAGTTATGTAGATGAACAATGAACAGAAGCTTTCAGATGAAGTTATGGACATAAGTGAAGAAAATGAAGATACCACTGACATGGAAAAATAAGAGGAATGTGTTGATGCTGAGTACTGCTCATGGAGAGGAAGAAGCTGAAGTTGAAACCAAAGGGTCACAAAGAAAAAACCAGCAATGATAACTGACTATAATCAGTTATTTATAGATGTCTCTCACCAAATGAAGGCGGGGTGTGGAATGGTACAGAAGGCTTGCAGTTGAACTGTTGATAGGGTCAGCACTGGTAAATGCTCTTGTGATTTACCGATACATCAACAATATCATCACAATCTCAGAATTCAAAGAGGAAGTTACTACTCCATACACAAGATGCCGATGCCCCTGAGAAATCTCTCACCGTAGCCACCGAGCTGGCTGCAGATTGTGCTCTTGTGAACATGGGAGCAGCAAGTCATAGGTGTACGGATGCTACGAAAAAGTGAAGAATGAATTTGGACGAGAGCAAGCTGTCAAGAAATGCAAACAAACTACATGGAAATGTAAGAAATTGTGACTCATATTTTTGCGAAGAACGTTTCTTCACAAAGCTCACTGCATGCAGGTATTAGAGATACAAAGTGGAATTACCCAATTTTTTCAGTCTGTTTCATTGTTGTTGCAATCAGAGTTGAAGAATGTAATTAAAACTGTATGTGATATACAATGTAACACCAAATAATAAATTATAAAAACAAGGAAATTCCAATATGACTGGGCCATGTGAGTTATATATATTTCACGATTTCAAGAGTCAATAACTACTCTTGAGCTCTTGAAAACTGGAGGTCACAAATATGATTTGTTACTGGAGCCATAATGTACTTTAACACCAAGTCACAGCACGCTACTGTTACAACTGCACCACGGAGCTTCAAATGGAAAAATGTCCGTGAGTTGTATTCATTTCACGTGGCCCAAAGAGAAGACTTCCTGTGACTTATATTTAACTCACGTGGCAGCCAATGTGTTAAAACATTGTTTTCTAAAAGTTGGGAATTTTTCTATTTCTTGTAAGACGAATATTATTAGTCTTTGAAAAAAAATCATAATTGGTTTTCGCGCCTCACTGTGTATCACGAACTTAATGAGTGGCGTTTCTCAAGTCGTAGGGATTTCGTTCATGTTTCCTCATGCACCAAAGTCAGAATAAATAATACCTACTGGAGCAATACAATGCTTCAAACTGTTAAATTGCAGATGTTGGCAAAGATATGATTTCTGATTGGTAATTATCGGTAAGCGTTTCCGCGACTGCAGTAAATTATAGTAATAATATGGGTACACAGTTAAAAAGTAGTCAATTTTATTTTAACAATTATTACAATCTTTTTCTGGCTTTGGTAATCATCAATAAGGTCTGTTAAATCTAGACTTTATACAACCATGTTTTCAATTGCTATGAGTGCCGAATGTCCGAGTCGAGCTTGAGCCATACTTATCTCAGATTGATAATTTTTAATTTGCTAAACAACCTTTCGGCTGCTGCAGAAGAATAAAACTGCGGTAAATATTTCCGTAACCTCACATTCAAATTCAAATGTAAATTTATCAGAGCAAACTGCGTGGTCATCAGTCCGTAGCTTACAAACTACTTAAACTAAGGTAAACTAACCTAAGGAGAAACACACACGCCGCGGTGGAGTAGCCGAACGGTCAAAGGCGCCTCGCTATGGAGCGCGCGATTGCTCGCCGTCGGAGGTTCGAGTTCTCCCTGGGGCATGGGTGTGTGTGTTGTCCTTTGGTAAGTTTCTTAGGTTTAAGTAGTTTGTAAGCTACAGACTGATGACCACGCAGTTCGGTCTGATAGATTTACAAAAATTTGATTTTTTTAACAAACACACAAAGCCATGCCCCAGGGAGGACTCGAACCTCCGACGGCGAGCAACGGCGCGCTCCACAGCGAGGCGCCTTAGACCGCTCAGCTGCTCCACCGCGGCAACCTCACATTCTAATAATGAATATTTTGTTATAATTTCCTTACATAATTGGTGAACTGTCCATGTGGGGTCAATTTCGGCAGGAGAAATTAAAAGTAGAAATTCCTTCACTCAACTAAAATATTATAGACAGTATAACGTCTGTTATCCAAAGTAATTTGGGGACATGGATATTCGGAAAACCGGTTTATTCGGATATTCGAGCTGTACACTTCTATTTGACAATAAGAAGTACTGTACAGTAAATGTATTTATATTGTATTTGGAGGAGCGCGATCCTTTAGATTGCGCCGAGCCGGCACTTCGCAACACTTGGAAGACGTCGCTGTTGCTGTGAGCAACTCTGATGCTGCCGCTACGTCTGCCGACTGAGGTGTGCCGATTGTTGGACACATTGACTGACAGCTTTGCCTGTCAGCAGCGCCACATAGTGGCGTCTTGTGAAGGCCCAATTAGAAGCACTGTTCCGCCAGCCAGTGGTCCAGGCGGCTACTGTGGGAAACTTGGTTTGAGGAGAAGGGGATATGATGGACAATAGGGTGGAAGGAAAAAAAAAAACACACTTTACTGTCACTTTTTTTGATTGTCGGTCACGAAGGCCGAGGGGCCCCTGGAGCTCGGGGGCCCCGGGGCACTGCCCCGCCTAGCCCTATGATAGCTACGCCACTGGTCGCGTGATGTGAAAGTTTATTGTTTACGGCGTCATCATGTCCTGAACTACGTTGTCGTAGGTAGTTTTTAACCCCACAGCAATTGTTGTCTGATAGTAAGAAATATGCGTACCAACTTTAATTGAAATCGGTCCATTATTTTAGGAAGAGATGTGGAAAAAGGCCGCATGATGTAGCAGTTATTTGGAAATTTCATTGTTTATGATATCATATCTCCTGAAATATGTGTCATATTATGATATAAATGTGAAGGTACATCCAGTGGTATATGTGCCTAATGTCTGCAAAATGTATCGTGAATGGTGTTAGCAGTAAAGATGTAATAAATCAAAACCTCATGCATGATGATGCGGTTTTTCATGAACCATATTGTTTATGACTTAATATCTCATGAACTATATGTTGAACTGTGATATAATATTGAAGGAACATTCAGTGGTATGTATGTGTACTGTCTGTGTATTGTCTGGCATATAAAATTTACAGTGTAGAAGTAATAACTTGTAACTTCATGCACATCGGAAAAGTAGTAAGTGGTAAACTTGTTTCCTTTCATCATTTTGTTGGGGTTGTCAGTGAGAAAATGTTTTGTTAAGATTTGAAATTACGTTTACAATTTATTGCAAGTCACTAAGTGCTCTCATTCTCAAATATAATAATGGAAAGTCCAGGTTGGATCTCATTCTCAAATAGTTGACGAATAAAATCAAGCCATCACATGCCGCAAGATGGGACAGATATCACTGTTTATGATGTGATATCATATAAACTATGTATCATATGTGGTTTTTAAAACCACAGCAAATGATTCCTGACCTTATAAAATATTTGCACCAAATTTACTTGAAATCGGTCCATTAGTTTAGGAGCAGATGTAGAATATTATTGCATGATGCTGCCTTTTTCACGTCTGTCATTGTTTATGATGCCGTATCTCCTTACATCTGTGTCATTGGTGGTTCTTACACTGACAGTGATTGTTACCTGATAGTAAGGATAATCGGTCCAGTAGTTTAGGAGGAGATGTGGAACATATATACACACACACACACACACACACACACACACACACACACAGCTGTTTTATAAGATGTAAGATTCTATATCTGATGGTAATAATATTGTAGATTTTTCGTACTGCATCCATAAACGAATGAGCCAGTTGCGCTACCTGTTAGACTATGAGGTAACCATTTCGAAACTTGCACAGAACTGTCAATATGCTAAGTGCCACCTCCGACTGCCCCAATGCTCACTGTTGGTAGCTACATGCCAATATACTATGTGTCCATGCTGGCCTGTGTCCATCTCGCTTTGTCAATCAATAAAACTATGATGTTACCAATGCCTTTTCATCTGTCCTCAACAGTGCGACATGTTTGTCTGATATAAGATTTCCTGCAGCTACAGGAAATCTTGTAGACACCAGGCCTTCTCAGATCAAGATTGTCTTTTATAGATCCTAGAAGATCTCTTAGTTTCATTGGTGGGTGGAAGACACATTTGATATTCTGTTTCTTCAGTAATCTTCCTATTTTGGAAGAAACACCACCGACATATGGCAAGATGACCATTCCTCTTTGGTGTTCAGTTTCTTCCTGCTCCTCACTCTGTCTGAGATGCGCCAAGTGTAAGGCACACAATATCTACAGATAATATCTGACGTCTCGCCCGAGAACCGTATTTAGAAGAAAACCATTGGGAAAGCCCGGAGCAATACATATTATTATTATTATTGTGAAAACATTTTTAAAAACTTATAATTCACAACCCCTTTTAACTTCAACAGCCAACAACATATCGTAGAATAGAAGTTGAGAGGGAACTAGAATTAAAAATGCTTTTTTCACAGCACAACAAGAGTGAATATGTCCAAGCCAAAGAATTAAAAGAGGAGAACTAGCTATATATAAAAACCAGAATTAAACTTTCACTCTGCAGAGGAGTGTGCGCCAATATGAAACTTCTTGGCAGATTAAAATTGTCCCCCAGAACCAGGATTCGAACCTGGGACCTTTGCATTTCACGGGCAAGCATTCTACAATCTGAGCTATCCTGGCATGCTTCACTGTCCATCCTGACAACTTTACTTCTGCCAGTACCTTACCTCCTACTTTCCAAACTACACAGAAGTTCTTATGCGAACCTTGCAGGAATATTACTCCTGGAAGAAACGATATGGTAGAGACATGGCTTAGCTACAGCCTAAGGGATGTTTCCAGAATGAAAGTTTCACTCTGCAGTGGAGTGTGCACTGATACTAAACTTCCTGGCAGCTTAAAATAGAGTGCTGGAACCGGTATTCAAACCTGGGACCTTTCCCTTTCACAGGCTAGTGCTCTACCAATTTTATTAATAAAACCTTTGCACTTTCTTATGAGTTCACCCTAACACTACATACTGATGTCATTAGATATCATGTAGACATTTTTATTCAATCACAAACTACTTCAATGGACCTTACATTCTAACTTTAAAGAATTAATTTTGGTTTTTAAGAATTTGCTAATTACGCTTCTCCAATATCTCACAAAATATTGATCCTAGAGAAATTATGAAGAGGGCTTTTTATAGTAAATTTTATGCAGTTTAATATGTACTGTTCCCCTTCCTCCCCTCCCCCCTCCTAAGAGATAATGGTTTTTCAAGATATTTAAGAAAGACAAGAGTACCTTTAAATGCCCACCCATGTTGTACCTCACACCTCAGAGGTTGGGACTTTCAGTATGTCATTCGAGACAGTCTTCCTACAACTGTACAAAAATTTTTGACTACATGATTCTTTCCCCCTTTTCGCTATTTTTCAGTATTTGTTGACTTGACTGTTGCTTATCTTACAGTTATCATGGTTTTATCTACCAGTATAATGTCCCAAGAAACTGGAATGGAGCTAGGTGACTCCACTATATAAAGAGAATTAAAGAACAAATCCACAAAATTACGGACAAATATAATTAACATTGTTTAATTCAGAATTCTTACAGATATTTCCTTGAGATGGAAAAGCTTTTCTCCCCAATAAGTATGGATTTAGAATGTAACATTTGTACATGTACATAAACACTCTACAAGTCACACTGAGTGCATGGCAGAACCACTTTTATCATATTTCTCTTATTTTATTATGATGATCATGTCTCCCTATGTAGGTGGGTGCTAACAAAATATGTTTACATTCATAAGACGAAGTTGGTGAAAGAAATCTCACAAATAGATCACACCACAACAAGTAAAGCCTTTCTTTTAATGAATTTCCACCCCTACTCGTGTGTCATTTCCATGACACTCTCTCCCTTATACTGTGATAATACAAAATGAGCTGCCCTTCTCTGATATTTCTCTAAATTGTCTGTCTGTCCTACTTGATTGGGATCGCACAATGCACAGCAATACTCCAAAATAGGATGCAAAAATCTAATGTATGCAGTTTCTTTATAAGAACTGTTGCATCTTATAGCCTTCCGTGAACTATCTAAGAGAGAGGCTCACACTGTTTCCTAAATCATTTATACAGTTTAGGGGCAATAGGGGCCCTATAACACTTCTTGGGGAACATCAGATATCACTTATGTTTTACTCAATGACTTTCCGTCAATTACAGTACACTATGACCTTTCTGACAGAAAATCACAAATCCAATTGCACAACTGTGGCAATATACCATAAGCATGAAATTTGATACCAAGATGCTTGTGATGTAAAGTGTCAAAAGCCTTCCAGAAATCTAGAAATACAGATCCCTTGTAATTGGCATTCATCAGAGCTAGCTGTGTTTCAGAAGAACAATACTTTCTGAATCCATGTTGACTATGGGTCAATAGGTCGTTCTCTTCTAGGTATTTCATAATATTTGATGAAAGTATATGTTTAAAATAATGCTCCAAACCAATGTCAATATATAGATCACTCCTGTTGCCTTTCTCGAATATTGGAGTGACCTGAGTAACTTCCCAGTCTTTGGGTATGGATATTTCACTGAGTGAGAAGTTGTATATGATAACTAGTATACTCTGAAAGAAACCTCTATTGGTGTACAATCAGGATAGGGAGACTTATTCTGGGGTATTTGCTTCATTATCTTTGTTGAATGAATTTTGTGTTAACTATTGTGAGCTTCTCGCATTGAAGTTTGAGTTAAATTTTGAGTTGCTGTGAAAGATTGCCAGTCTTGGGGATTTTTTGTCTGTTTACATTTAGCTTTCTTTTTTCTTTGCTTTTGCAAGAGTGATCTAACATGTTTGATATAAATTTGTCAGTGGTGGTCGATATTATTTCTTTGAATGTAAGCCACATCTGAGCGACACTCACATTATTAGTTTCTAAAGACTAGAGATTCTCACTCAGGAAAGCATTAATCAAATTTTTATCTGCTTTTTTGAATAAATAAACTTTTTGTATAATTTTGGTGGATTTGGGAAATCTGATATTCAGTCTTGCTATGACAACTAGGTGTTCACTAAACCATCTGTCTGTTTTGACGCTCTCTATTAGCCCCAGGTACATAAAAGATGACTTCTGGTTAGACTTAGTTATGCTTAGCTATGACAACTCTGTGTTCACTAAACCCTCTGTCTGTTTTGATGCTCTCTATTAGCCCAAGATACATAAAAGATGACTTCTGGTTAGACTTAGCTCTAAATGTAGAAAAAGTAAGATCTTGGAGATGAGTAGTGAAAACAACACCAGAACCATAATGTTAAAAAGCAGTATCAATTAGTGAGTTGCTTAACACAGTCATGTCAACTGAATATATTTTATTCTGACAATCTCCAAAAATGTTATTTTGATGTCTTATAATATCTTAAAATTGATCTGGTTTTTCGCAGAAAGTAAATGAGTACACATTTTGAAATCTATAGAAAACTAACTTATCTTACAGTCAGAAGATATAATTGGAGTTAAACAAAAACTTTGTGTATTTTTCATAATATATACCACAAATCCAAAACACTGCTGTCTTCATTCCATAATTGAATTCTAAAATAAAATCTCTCACCAATCTACTGTGTAATCAAATTTCACCTGTCTTGTAAGTTTCTTGACACTGGCCATCTTCAGGTGCCTTTGCTAATGATATAGGGTCAATGACATGCAATCTTTCATTTATAAAAATTGTAAATATATATTTAAATGCATACTGTTATAAGTGAAGCAGCAGACAATCATAGCAGCAATAAATGACGTCCCACGCTGCCAAGTCATGGCCAAATGTTGTAATTTCACAGCAACCAACATTCCAATATTAAGGACTAGAAGTAAATGTAATGGAATGCCAATAGCAGAGAAGATAACTGCAGCAATTCTCCCAAGTGTTGTTCGTGGTACAGGTGCTCCAAAACCTAGAATAAAAAGCAAAGTCATTGCAATATGCAGAAAGTGTTTTTCATGGCATTAACAGAAAATTCATCGCACATAGTGTGATAGTTCTGTTCATGTACCAATATTGCAAGGAAATAACATTATCATTGTTACATGCCTTACAAAAGAGAGAGAGAGAGAGAGAGAGAGAGAGAGAGAGAGAGAGAGAGAGAAGAAAAAACACCACATCAAGATGGTCAAATTATTAAAGAACTCAAATACTGTTGCTCATGGAATCAGTACTTTAATGTTATGTTTAGTAAATACGGTGTATAAAAAACATTATGAGCTTAATATTCCAGTATCGTTAACATTCTACTAGTTAAATATGGTTCCCAGTAGATGTGTTTTCATTAAAACTTTGTCGTCATCTTATAATTCATAGTAGCCTTCTTCTATCCAAGTAATATATTTCATACGTATTATTGAGTCATATACCAGTTAGTAACATGTTTGCACTTACACATGTCCTAAGTTTGTGCAACTCTTGATAATTTATTGCATATGGAATCTGTGTGAATGTTCCAAGTTAGTTTGCTGCCCAAATGCACACCCAGAAGTTTAACAGATTCACTATTGGTGTTATTCAGACTAAAAATAACATTTTCAGTTTTATTCTGATTTATTGTTAGTTCATTGTCATTAAACTAGGTAGTGGCAGTTTTTAGGTTGGCTTTGCTTTGTTCTTGTAGTTTCTGTATTTCATTACCAGCTATAATGAAAGTGGTGTCATCTGCATACAAAACAGATTTACATAGCATGTTACAAGGAAGATCATTACATAGATAATAAAAAGTAAGGGGCCCAGCATGGAGCCTTGAGGCATGCCTCTTGAAATGTTTAGGAAACTAGACCTCATGTCACTGAATAGCTCCTTCTGCTGCCTATCACTAAGATATGATTCTATTAGAGTTATTTCAGGATCTCTTATACCATAGCACTTTAGTTTGCCTGTGAGTATCTGATGATTCACTGAGTCAAATGCCTTGCTTAGAGCCACCAGTAGGGCATCAACAGATAACTTCACCTCAAAGGCAATGTGTATCACTGAAACGACATCCTCAGTAGCTTTCAGTGTTGATGAATGTTTCTTGAAATCATACTGAGCACTTGTCAGACTTCCAGATTTAGTGAAATGTTTGCAAATTTGCTTAAACAAGCAATGTTCTATTATTGTTGAAAATATTGGTAGAAGAGATATTGGACGGTAATTATCTGCACATGACATTCTTCCTTTTTATATGTAGAGAGACTACTACTGTTTTCTTTAAGCAGGCTGGAAAATAAAAACTTTAAAGAACCCAGTTTACTAATATATACAGTGGTAGGACTATAATGTCAGAAGTCATTTTAATTACCAAATTTGATAACCCATACAAGTCTCATATTATGCTTTTTTTTTCATAGCCATGTAACTTATTGCATATTGCTTTGGGCAATTCTGCAGGAGTGAAAACAGTCTTTATGTGGCAAGAAAAGGCTATCAGATGTGTTGCAGGTGTTTTAAGAAGCAATGTATCTTGCAGGCCACTCTTCAAGGAGCTGGGTGTCATGACAGTTCTATCACCATATATTCTTAATTGCCTGGTTATCACAAAAGAGAATAAGAAAACATACAAGTTAAGGCAATCATTCCATTGTCACAATACACGTCACAAAGAGATGACTGACCAGCCCTTTACAAGACTGAGTAAAAGCCAAAATAGGTATACCTACAGTGGAATTAAAATGTTCAATGAACTGCCACCAGAAACACTCATTACACCATTAAAAACTTTTCGAAAAACCATACAAAAGTGGCTGAAAAAGAAAGCCTTCTATGCCATAGAGGAATTTTTTGATTGTTCAAAATAGGACTTAATACTTTAACCTATACTCAGTGTACACTTAAATGCAAAATTATATTATTCAGATGTCTTCTCTCTCCTTTTTTCGCCCCTTCTCTTGTAAATATCATGATGTATCAAACTGTTCCATTTGTACACACCAACATCAATAGCATGTAAAATGCTTGAAGATATAAATAAATAGTTAAAATACAATTGTGACTATTTTATAGTATCCCTACCATCGGATGCTTAATGGAGGCTGAGAGGTGGCATTGTTAGTGAAGTGATATAATGTTGAAAGCTGACATGCTGTAGGGGCATGGGGACTGTAGACAGACCCATTGCTGGCTGTGTTTATGGATGAGTGGTGATAGGCTAGATGAGCAGTTGCTCACATGTTTTCAATTCTAATGGATTTGGAATTAATGTACTGAGCAGTGTACCATGCCTGCAAATGCAGTTGTAATCAGCCGTTCAGCCATTTGTATCATACTGTGCTCATCTCCATGAGGTTTTGGACATTCTGCTTAATATAGACTGACTCGCATGGTGAGAACCTTTTCCCTTGTGGGATTTTGTCCTCAGCTTGATGTCAAGCCATTTGTCAGCTCTCATAGGCCGAGATGTGTAGTGGCATTGTCTACACCTTAGGAGATTATAAAGCTATTATCACATGTACAACTCTCCTACTGTGTTTTGCCACAGTGTTAATTTTCACCCACTAAATATGGAAGTCAGGAACAGTTGTACTGACAGAAAGAATAACAGTAGCAGGATAAACAAATGTAGGTTTTATTATTTATGTGTGGACCAAATGGGACCATAGAAGGTACTATCAGCCAATGTTGCCTTGGATGGTCGGCCTTCCTTTGTGGCCAAATTTTTTTAATCCTCTCAGAATGAAGTCTCTTTCTTGCATCAGACCATGGTGTGCCAGTCTGTTTTGTAATGTCTCTTTGACCAACTTTCCAGTCAAAATATCTTTTGTCTGAACGTTTTCCTGTCTGCAATATCTACCTAAGTTACAACGGCTACTTTAAGACCCTCCTTAATCACAGCAATCCATTTAATTGGATCTGTTTGGCCTTAGTTCTGTCTTCATGGAATTCTACTATTTGTTTTGTCAATGTAGTCTGTGCTCATAAAATTTAAGTCTGTTTTCTCATGACACCATGTATGTACAGTATCTGTATCATTCTGTTTGCTTATAACTTTTCAGCATACAAGTTTCTCCATGAGTAATTTTGGAGCCTAACATTTTACAAGTAATATTTCTTTTGAATTTCAATATCCCTCTTTCTATTTTAAATTAAAATTTCTGTTCTATACATACATTCAGGTTTGATTACAGTGCTGCTATGCCCAAGTTTACTGAAGTTAGAAAATTATTTTTCATAATAAATATTTTGTTTTAATCTGAATGCAATTGCCATTTGCTGACAGAATTTTGTTTGAAGCTTTTTAAAGACCATTTCCTTGTAAGATTTCTCCCACATATTTAAATTGAGAAACCCTTTTTATTTGTACATATTTTGTGTTCAAAAACTTTGTTGGTTTCATTAAACTAGAATGTGGAACTGTTGAGCATTTATGCCACATAGTTTGTTAGCCAGGCATCTACTGTGCAGTCATCTTTTTCCATGATGTCAAAGGGCAGTTTTGATGAGTCCATGGATCTAGGGGAATATTACTTGCACCAGTTCTTACCACACTGTGAGGTATGTGTATCTTTGATTCTGTTGATAAAGAAACAGTGTTGCTTCCTGTAGTGCAGTTTTACATAAAATGAAGCCCTTCACTGACTCTGAGAAGTTGTTGGTTGCTTACACAGTACTTTTGACAACAAACCCATATAGTGCCAACACAATTGGCAGTCATCTAATTATAGCATGGACTGCCAGTTTCAGGGTCACTCTCACAGTGTTGTTTTGACTGTCCCCAATGTGCTACTTTATATACAGACAGACTAATTCAGTAGAAGATTACACTGTTACCAACCAGTTCCAAGATGCAGACTAACAGTTCTTATATGACTGTCATTTGGTGTATCTTTGTGAGACTGCTCATGTGTGAGCTGTGACCTTAAGATAGGCCATTTAACAACTGTTTTTGATAATTAAACAGTCATGGGTTGGTTATCAGATAGACCTGTGGCTTTCATTGGACTCTGGAATGTTCTGAAACCCTGCATGGGTTGCCCCAAAGTATAATGTTTGAAATTGTAATTAATGGACAACCAATTCAATTGCAAGTATATTAATCACTTTATCTCAGATGTACTGCCTCTTAGGTCCACATTGCTGGGAACCATGTCTCCCAGAGGGCTGTGCAGAAAGCAGGGGTTGTTCTTAAAAGTTGTCATAATTCAGCCATGTGTCAGAGAAAACCACCACAATTCCACTGGGGGATGGTCTGGGAAGATTTGAGGTAGTAAGGAAGGCTTTTTATACCTCAGGATCACATGCTGTCACTGCTGGTGAGGCTGTTGGAGTGATATCCATAATTTTTGAGGTTCTGTCAAGTTCTAGATTGTCAGGGGACACTAGAATCGCCACCTCGTCCTCGGATGCAGAGGTATGGGCAGTGGTGTGGAAACCACTGGAGTCTCTTTCTTTTTACAAATTTTCTTCTTTTTCTTGTTTGCCTCTCATTGTTCCTTCGGCTTCTCATCTGGAGGGCTTCACTGACTCTGGGACTGAGGATGACCTCTAAGACCTATAACCAGTCTTTGTTGGCACTGTCAGCCCCTTTCTGGTATCCAATTTTTCAGTGGAGGAAACCGAGGAAGGATGGGATCCAAGCAATCTCTTCCTTGTGAGAGGAGCCAGAGGAATCTGGTCCTTCGCTGGCTTGGGGAGGGGGATAGTGTCTCCGAAGTTTGGTGGTGGTGGTGGGACCACCAGTTCAAAGTGCGGCAGCTGGAGTTGATGGTTATATGACTGTTGTGTGCCTGTGTGATTGCGTGAGTGTTCTCTTTTCTGAAGAAGGCCATGGCTGATAGCTGAAAGTGTTGTATGTCTGTGTCCTTTGCATGTGCCTGTCACATCTCATCCCCACGTCTTTGCGGTGAGTTGTAAACTGTCCTTACTATATTATTAATTCCAACCTGGACTTTCCATTATTATAACAAATAAAGAATAAATTAAAAAAAAAAAAAAACGTGTATAATGAGGAAGTTATTTTCATATCACAGTATTAATGACAGGATATGTTTTGAACTGTGTGTCATGCAATCAAATAATTTTACAGGCCCTTTCAGTGGCATATGATAATATTTTATGCAAAATATATCTTGAATATAGTTAGTAGTTCGAAAGTAATAAATTAAAACATTATACCTGATGTCATAGAACAGCAACAATGTAGTAAGTGATAAACTTTTCTCCTCTCATCTTTTCTGTGGTACCAGCAAGACAAAGTTTTGTAAGGTTTTAAAATTAGAAATTCACCAAGTGCTCTCATTCTCAAATACTGCATTAATAAATTCTGGGTACTCCTGCATCATGGGGTACGTCTTTTACACCTACATGCCACCCTTTTTATCATTACAGCAAAGTGGATAGCATGAAAAATTGACTCCATGAAAATTGCATTGTTGTGTCAATTTTCAAGTCCGCTGCCAAATTAATTTGCAGGTTTTGCAAACACAGACATACATAGGCTGAATTTTTTTCTATATAAGATATATTCTCACTTTGAATTTTAATCACACTAATGAACTAATTTTAATTTGTTCACTGCTTCTAAGATGTACAGGTTGAACAGTAGGAGACAAATGATGCATCCTTGCTTTAAGCCAATTTTAACGTGAGAACTTCTCTTTTAGTCTTCCATTCCTTTTGCCCCCTCTAAGTACTCGTACATATTGTTAATTACATGGCTTTCCTTATAGTTTACACCTATTTTGTTCCTACAAAATTCAACTATGTTACACCATTTTATGCTGTTGAAGTATTTTTGTATTTCAACAAATATAATAAAGTGTATTGACAATTCTTAAGTCTTGTGTCAATTATCTGATCATTTTAGAATTTCATTAGACTTCCAAGGCTCTTTTAAATAGCGATTGTAATACTAGATCCCTTATGTCTTCCAAATAATACTCATTTCTGTTCAGTCACATCATTAGACAGTTCTTCCCACTTGTAGAAGGTCTCCACCTACCCACATAACATTGGAATATCTTAGTAAAGTTAACTTGATTTAAAACTAGAAGTAATGTGATAATGAAAATTCAAAGAATTCTGTCCCATTGTGCCTTCCCTTCTCCTATCTACTATATAATGTTATTGTTTTTTTAATCATTTACCTACTAGCTTTACACCCTAAATTATGATACTGCTGCTGAACGTATGGACAGTATGTTGCACATAGTTGCCGAAGTCCTGAAATCAATGAAGATATCTGAAATGACATTATGAAACTTTCAACATATCTGGAAGTATTTTAAGCATATATGATAATTTCTTGTACATAAATTTAGTCTTCTGATAAATTCCTGGTGTTACTGCTACAATGTCGACTGGAATAAACTCTTCCAAAGTCTGAAGGTAACATGGGTAAATATAAGGAGTGAAGAGTTATATTCAAATTATACTAAAACCAGACAGCGGTTATTAGAGTTGAAGGGCGTGAAATGGATGCAGAGGTTGGGAAGGGTGTAAGACAGGGTTGTAGCCTTTCCCTAGTGTTGTTCAATCTGTACATTGAGCAAGCAGTGAAGGAATGCAAGGAAAAATTTTGAGAGGGAATTAAACTTCAGGGAGAAGAAATAAAAACTTTAAAGCTTGCCAATGACATAGTAATTCTGTCAGAGACTGCAAAGGATCTGGAAGAGCAATTGAATGGAATGGACATTGTCTTGAAAAGAGGGTATAAGATGAACATCAACAAGAGTAAAACAAGGATAATGGAATGTAACGTCAGAAAGTCAGGCTATGCTGAAGGAATTAGATTAGGTAATGAGACAATAAAAGTAGTAGATGAGTTTTGTTATTTGGGTAACAAGATAACTTCTGATGGCCGAAGTAAAGAAGATATAAAATGCAGAATGGCTCTGGGAAGAAAAGCAATTCTGAAGAAGTGAAATTTGTTGACATCAAATATTAATTTAAATGTTAGGACGTCCTTTCTGAAAGCATTTCTCTGGAGTGTAGCATTCTATGGGAGTGAAACATGGACAATAAGGAGTTCAGACAATAAGATGATAGAAGCTTTTGAAATGTGGAACTACAGATGAATGATGAAAATTAGATGGGTAGATCATGTAACTAATGAGCAGGCGCTTAACCGAATTGGGGAGATGAGGAGATTCTGGCATATCCTGACTAAGAGAAGGGATAGATTGGTGGGTCACATTCTGAGACATCAAGGAATCATCAACTTAGCATTAGAAGGAAATGTGTGGGGTAAAAATCATAGAGGGAGAGCAAGGGACGAATACAGTAAGCAGATTCAAAAGGATGTAGGTTGCTGAATGTATTCTCAGATGAAGAGACTTGCACAGGACAGGGTAACATGGAGAGCTGCAACAAACAAGTCCATGGACTGAAGACCACAACAACAACAACAACAACAACAACAACAACTGCTACAAATGGCAACTCACAATAAGAATAATTTTGAAACTTTCAAATTAGCACAAATATTGATGGTTATTTGCTTTTTAAATTAATATTGTGCAGTGATAGTGATTAATTTGAAAAACTTACAGGTATGTAAACAGGTGATAGGATTGATGACCACAAGGAAAACATCAATCCTCTCACTTGGTGGCATTCCTGTAAGTTTTTGGAATATTAAATGTGCCACGAGAAGCTCAGGTGCCACAAGCGATTAATTGATTCAGCATTGGTAGCAGTATTATTCACTATGTTTCTAGTAAAAGTCAATTTCATCAGATAGTAATGACCATATTTCATTTCTAGTATTACTATTATGGATGTTGAAATTACCTTTTATGGATTAGTTAGTATAAAAGTTATGGAGAATATATGTTCTGTGATGTTGTAATTAAAATATCTAACAGTTATCAACACACCGAACAAATATATTGAAGATTCTATTTGTAAGGAAAAGATTCTTTATTAAAGATGAGTTATCCCAAAGTACCTTTTTAGAGGCAATTATCAAAAAAGCAATATCTATATTGTAATCTACTCACTATTATCTTTCCTTAGCTAACCACATTATGAGATATAGAAGAGAATGAAGAGCATCATTCAAAATGCACCATAATTTGTTTCTTTCTCTTAAAATTCTGAACTAAATGTAACTACACCATGAGAAAACATTGAGATGCCTGATAAATTTATCATATGCCTTCTCAAATGAATGATTCATGGATTTTCTGGTAGATTATGTACTTCTATTTGTTGCAGTATCCTGATACAGACTTTCAGGGAGACAATGCACAAAACCTGTTGCTTGACAACTGTGTCAGAGCATTCTGATGAGAACTCAGTGTAAATATGAACATGCTTGCCTAGTTTCTGAGGGCATTTGACTATAATTCAATTGAGAAATTTTGTATGATATTAAAATAATGTACAAACCATATAATGTTGCCATGATGTGACATTGTCATTATCAGAATGAAATGTCAACACATTGCTAGGATGGTTTCAATTAATTAAATTGCTTAGTAGTTAATTCAGCTGCTTAGTACTGAATTCAAATGAAGATAATCATTAACAATATTATGGAAATAGTTTGCTAATCACTCTAAAGATGAACACCAAGCAGCTCAGTGATATCTTTATAGTATTTTGCAATTTATCCTCATCATATTGTTGATATTTCTTCATCAATGACTTTTCATTCCTGGTTGTTTTTAATTCCAATGATTATATTGGTCATAAACTGTCTATTAGTTTAGCTATGTTATTATACTGTTTTGGAATGAGAAAAAATCCTGTAACATAAGTTTGAATTATGTGTTAATTGTCATTGATGGCACTACAGTCTTCAAATATTGTATTATGTGTCACAGAAGACAGCCACAAATCTGCCTTACCAGCCTGATTTAAAAACACTTTACACAAATTCTGGAATACTTTAGCAAGAAAGCCTATGGCCAAATTGTTCCCATTCATTGCAAACTGAGGTAGTGTTCCATCTCAAATGACATCAATGTTGATGGGTTGATAATCCCTAGGAAGAACAAAAGCAAACATATAGTAACTTACTGAACCATTGTAATCTATTCTAACTATTAAGTTAAAACTGAAATTACACTGGTAATAAAAACATAAAATGAAATTGGTATCCTACAGGCATCAGCAGCTTAATATATATATATATATATATATATATATATATATATATATATATATATATATATATATATATATATATATAGTGGACAACTGAGTAACATCAAACAGTATACGACTGTAAGAGCTCAGATTTCACAGATTAAATTTGTAGAGGTCTTCTGTTGGCAATGTGATTGTGAAGTGGAAACACGAAGGAACCAATAAGCCTAACAAAGTAGCTAACTGCATCTCTAAACACAGAAATGTAATTTGGTTGGAAGTTTAATTTACTGTAAATATTCCGTGTATAGACACAAAGTATTCATTCTACAGCAACATACTGTATGGAAAATTCCTCAAACCGAAATTTGAATCCTCAGAATACATTTCCTCTCTTATGAAGTTTGTAAAAAAGAACAAGTTCACAATTAATAATTCATAATACAACACCAAAGTTGGCATAATTTATGAAGACACTTCCACCAAATAGAGGCGAAGCGATAGGGGAAGCCTGGAGGGGAGGAGTTACAGCCAAGCACCATTAGTTGAACCTGTAAGAGAAGCATTGTGTAACTTGCGGCCAGCCATGTGCACAGGGAATACACAGAAAAAATGAAAACTGTGCTGCCTTCCTACATGACGTGGACTATAGGACCGAAAATATCTATCACAATTCACACCTTATCATATTCCTTCAGAAAATGGAGAGAAGTATTCAACTGTAAAAATATCTGTTGACTCTTGTGAATTAAAGGTTATGCCAAGTATTGAAAGTTTTAAGTCACAAATGGATTTCTAAACAGATAATATTTGTTATGTGATTACGTTAAGTTTATTAAATGTTATTGTAAATTAAAGTGTAAATCCAATTGTGTAATTTAGCTCTTAATGTAGACACCTGAAGAAGGTTTATTTTTTTAGTATTATGTTCAACATTATAATTAATGATCCAAATATGATGCATGAAATATGCAAATAACTACTAACAGAAATATCTGTCAAATTCTGAAAGAACTCTCATGATTCTAACTATACACCCACTGCGCTCAAGTAAACATTGGAGGCTGAATGTGAAACACAATTTATATTCATGAAAGCAATACATATTTAATTCAATAAAAAAATATGTAATCAGCTGTTCATCTTATTAAGAGAATGACAGAAATCAATTTGCAGGTTTAGTATATCATAACATGGTTGAAAAATCTCCACATAGTTTAAACACTGCAATACCTGCAGAAGGCAGTCTCACACATTACCAATCACATGAATGCTCCTTTTAGAATGAACAACAATAAGTATTCAGGTGCTTAATTTACTCGATCTGCTGGTTTCTGATCAAAAATTGTTTGTCAATAACTGAAAGTTGATATTTAGTAACTAAGAGTGAAGCTATACAAAACTGCAGCTTTGTTTATGAATGTTCAGGATTACATTCTCACTAAATGATTTTTCCCACTTATTTCTGTATTTTGACACTGGCACAATAAGGCACAAATTTGCTTGAAATAACAAACAGACTGAATACATTGAATTATTAATAGCCATAGCTTCAATGTTGATTTTCCAAACAATGAAAGCTATAAAGTAAATCAATTAAAAATTAGTTCTTCAGAACTAATAAATAACAAAATGGCTTGCCTAAATGAATACTGATGTAAAAGATGTTAATAATTCCCTGAGTAAAATTGGACACTGTAGGTGGTAACCAAATTTTGTAAGTAAACTCATGTGGCTAGAATTAAGAGTTTACATTTGACAGTTACTGTCCAGTATAAGGATACTTAAAGATGTTGTTCTACTTTCAGTATAAATAATATCAGAGAAGGCAACAACTAGAGCTTTTATCATTAAACTTCAATGGCTCAATAGGAAAACAAAGAGGTCACTGACTTTTCTCTCCTTTTTTTAGATGATTTCATAATCAATTCAAAATAAAAATTTTGTTCACAACACACTCACAAGAAATTACTGTAAGTGCTCAGATAATGACTTACGTAGCACTGAACACTATTTATTAATATGAACCTATACAGAAGATCAGGTCTTTACATCAGTGTACTTCAGACATGAAAAGTGTCCAAACACCTACACTTTATCCTGAATCTACCAGCCAGATGGTGCACCTGTCACTGTACTGGACACCACAGGTGGCCTTGGACACAGCCCTGATTATGTGGAAATTCTCGATCTACTGCGCAACAATGATCTGCATCACACCATAACTACACTGCAGGTTGTAGCACCCCGTGCCTCTTGGGGGGAGGGGAGAGAGGTGCTCAGCCTATGTGGATGTAGGAATGTTGTCAATGTCCATGCCGTTTGAAGACAATGGAGCTGGTAGTGCTGTTGGCGGTGACAGGAGGTTCCTGGATGGAGCTGTGAATAAAGATGGAAATGACAGGGCCTTGGACACTGGTGGTGTGGACTGGTGAGAGAGACACTAGTTGCCTTTTGACACCTGATATGCGAAGAGTGGGTGTCTCATCATGATGGAACACAACTGCAGATGAAGCGGTGTGCTGGACCATGAAGAATGCTGGTTGCATAGGTGTGGAATCGACCTGGGCTGCTGCAACAGCGGTGGTGGTGGTGGTGGTGGTGGTGGTGTCCAAGGTCAAGCCAGATGGAGTCTTAGCTGGCATCCAGATTAACTGGCAGCTGGCCAAGCCATGGAGAAAGAATGTGACCTCCCCTCCATGGCAGAAATACCACCATAGTCCTTAAAAGGGGTTGAGAGAGAATCCAATGGAGGCTGTCCCGTTGTCTCCACCACCACATGAAGATACATATGGTCATGATGGTGTGCCACTATCCCATCAGAGGTGCACACATTGCAGAGACAGCATTCCTGGCAGTTGTGATCCACTTTGGCCACTGCCCTAAGCCACATACCCAAACCATTGCCTCTTGCTTGAATCATGAGGAGGGGTGCTCTGCCATATGTGGGGCAGAAGGCCAGAAGAGATACTGACCATGAAGCATTTTGCAGGACTTGTGTCTAGCAATCGTGATAATCCGTAACTACTAAAAAAGTGCATCAAGGCCTCAATGGAGAAGTGATCGTTAACATATTTCTTTTATTTAAACTTTAAACGTGTGGCTGAGCCATTTCATTTCCCTGCTATACTGGGGGGGAGGGGGGGGGGGTGAAAGGGAAAGGCAGGGATATGGCAAATGACATATACAGAAATCTAGAAAAGACAGACACAAATTAAGTCCCAGGGAGTGCTTCAGTAGTGAAAATGTGTCACAAAGTCTCAGTAATAGCTGCAGTGGATGTTGGTGAACAATGAACAACATATGGAAACTTAGGAAAGGCATCAACAACAACTAACCAGTATTAGGACAGGAAGGTCCTGCAAAGTCAACATGGTCACGTTCCTAGGGATGCAGTTTGTTTGTAAATCTAAGGGACTTAATTGCATTGGTCACCAGTCCCTAAGCTTACAAACTACTTAAAGTAACTCCATAGTCTAATATATACAGTCACAACACTCCCACTGATTTTTGTTATACACCATGACAGTAGCGCTCCAAGTGGCCAGCAGGCTACATTTCTGAATAAAATATTGGATGAATGAGAATAGTATCATTTATCTTGAGTTTAACATAGTTTTTACAAAAGATAAAGGTATTTAGCGCTATACATCTCAGTAATAACAAAATAATAATAATAATAATAATCCTACATTTACCTTTGTTCCCTTTCTTAAGAACCCTGGGAAGGTATGAAACAGTGTAGGACAAGACAGTTTATTTGCGAGTCTCCTGCAACTTCCAGGTATTTACTGAATTCTATTTTCTACTAAGAAAAAAAAATGGCTAGAAAACATCAGAAGATCTGACCTTTTGCAGAAAGATGTTGCTTTTCTATTGAGGAACATTAAGGTTTCTTCACTACATTTTCAGTCCAGTCAGGGGGTTTGTAACATAGGAACCATATATGGAATGCAATACATATATAATAATAAGGACAGTTTACAACTCACCACAAAGATGTGGCAACAAGCTGTGACAAGTACATATAAAAGACACACACATACAACACTTTCAGTTATCACCCATGGCCTTCTTCAGAAAATAGAACATTCACGCAATCACACAGGCACACAACATAGTCATACAACCATCACCTCTGGCTGCCACACTTCGAATCACATTCTGTGGTGTGTAAATCGGTGAGGGGACAGGAGGAGAGGGGAGAGGGTATAGAAAGGTTGCATCATGATGGTGGGGCGGTTCAGCACTGCCTAGATGGACATAACAAGATGCAGCTTAGGAATGGAGTGGGGAGGCGGGTGAGGGGAAAAAAATAAAATAAACAAAATAAATATAGATGTAATAAATAAAGATAAAATGCATGCACGCTGCACCTACACACACACACACACACACACACACACACACACACACACACACAGATACACAAACTTTACAGTTCCAACCTATCCTAAACCTCTCCTATTTTGATTTACACACCCCAGAGCATGATTCGAAGTGTGGTGGCTGGAGGTGATGGATATATGACTGTGTTGTGTGCCTGTGTGATTGTATGAATGTTCTGTTTTCTGAAGAAGGCCATCGTGATAGCTGAAAGTGTTGTATGTGTGTGTCTTGTGTATGTGCCTGTCACAGCTTGTTGCCACATCTTTGCGGTGAGTTCAACTGTCCTTCTTACTATATTATTAATTCCAACCAAGACTTTCCATTATTAGAATGCAATATCTTCATTTTTTAATGTATAAAATCAACCCTCACAGCTGTAGCTGACTAAAAAAACCTCACAGATGTGACAAAGAATATCAAAAGCTATAAAACTGTTTCCCAACAAAGAAGAAACAAACTCCACAGTTTATGCTGCATCTGAACCAGAAATGGCAAGGATATTTAAGACAGTCACTTTTTAAGTAAAATTAATTCTACTCAAAAGTATGTGAGTGTATAAGAAAAATGAGTGAAGGCTAAAAATGTGCTAATTATTAGACTCCATACCGAATTGTTATGCATAAGTGCCTATTATAGTAAGAACAAATCATAACAGGAATTTATGTTTCTCTTACATTTAGTAGAATAAGTTGCAATATACAAATATTGTCATGTTGAAATGGAAGTGGGCTTGACTTCGAAGGCAGGGTTGTCAACTGAACACAGCACTTATAATGAAAGCAGGTTTATTGCGAACTGAAACATACATGCAGCACTGACTGCCTCTCTGGCAGAGTGCTCTGCTATTTATACACAGACAGAATGTACCAGAAATTAGAAAAATAGTTAACATAAGATACATGTAGAAATTACAAGTGAACATAAATAACATGTTGAATATTCTGGAATTGATCATTAATTAAATTATTTTTTATTTTATTTTATTTTTATTTTTATTTTTATTTACTTTTTTTTTTTTTTTTTTTTTTTTTTTTTTGCCAGCTGGCAAGATTGAACCGGCAACCTTCAGCACTGCAATCAGTGAGCCTTGTGGCAATATCCATAAGTATATTTTCATGAATCATTTGTTGTTTATATCATTGTATTGGTGAAATAAGGCTTTTTTACACTTATTTCTTGATTATCTATGTTTTTGATATTTTACTAATGCTTGTAATGCAGAAATTATAGTAACCTTTTCGTTAATTATGTGGAAAAATAATTGTAAACAAACATTACACTCACAGTGGCTTGCCCACCACTAGGAGCACTACTGTTGCTTTAACTGTCAGTCGGTAACATTACAGTCTAACATAGCAGTTGCAACACTCACTGGTGTAAAATCTGTTACCATCTGACAGCTGAGTCGACAAAAGTGCTCCAAGCGGTGAGTAAGGGAGCTGCCTCTTAATGTCAACGTCTTTAGATAAGTGTGCCTTAGTTTAAGTAGTTTGTAAGCTATGGAATAATGACCACACAGTTGAATCCAATAGATTTACAAACATTTCAACATTTTTTTTCTTGTTTTTTATTTTTTATTTTATTTTTATTTTTTATTTTTTTTTATTTTTATTTTATTTTATTTTATTTTATTTTATTTTATTTTTTTTTTTTTTTTTGCAATAAAACTGGTTCCAATCCATACTGTTGGCTGGTACAGCAACAGGGTATGAATTTATCTTGAAAGTCAGCCTCAGTAGCAAAATTTTCATTATTTCATGACACATTTTGCCCTTTTGAGGCATCATTAGATAATGTAAACGATATATGACCATTGTATCTGACCACTCTGTGCCTTGTGCAACATGTGTTTGGTTTTGCTTAACGCCTAAAATATTTCTGAATGACTCTGATGATAGGTTTCCTTCCTAGGTGGTTTATTTTACAATGAAGACAGATAGCATCTTTCTCCATTGAAACTATAATAATGTACAACAATCAGCACATACAGTTTCAAGTGTAGGAAGCATGGGCCTGTATCTCCACAATAAACAGGTATGAGATTATGAGATATATGTTCTTTTTGTGTCTTTTGTGTTTTAGTTTATTTGGCACCTGTTAGCAAAACTACTACTTTCACATTTCTTATTGTTCAGTGTAGGGTAAGATACTTCCAACTAACAGTAAAAATACGTTAAAAACTTCATTATAGTTAAAATTTCACCAACTGTCCTCATTACGTTTGCACGCATATTTCCCAAGGGGGGAGGGGGGGGGGGGAGGGACAAAATCTCAGACTACTTTGATCGCTGACAACAACATTTGTTTTGATGTTAATATTTTCTGCACCTTGTCTCCTTCCTCATGATGTTCAACATGGTTTTCATCTTACTTCCTGAACTTTCAACTTTTTTCCTAAAATATAAGGTTTTAGAGTTTTGTAGCACATTCTTGAGAATCTTACATTATACCTAATAATGGGCATTTTTCTGAACCTTTGGACATTCATACTGCAGTATATAGTTCTTCACATTCTCTATATGAGGGTTTCCTGTTCCTAAAAAGATCAATCATGTAGTTTTTAGGGGAATCATAATGAAAATATTTCTGCAATATGATTATGTAACAGACGTCTCATGGTCCTTAGGTTATCTCAAAAATGATAAATGAGGTGTCTTTTTGTATGGTTTCTGTGTTTCATTATGCTGTAAGTGTTCCCGTTCCAAAAACCATCGTGAAAACAATATATTAAGCTGGGAATAGCAAAACTTAAAATGCATGAGATACTGTAAAATCAGTAGTGTCTCCTGCTGCTGCTGCTGCTTGGTGCACTGCAATCGCTCGAGTGTCATGACTGGTATGTTAGACTGTGGCAACATCTTTCACAGCAGAATGTCACAATTGTGTATAACAGACTGTGTACACTTATGCTAAGGACAACACAAACACCCATGCCTGATGGAGGACTAGAAACTCCTGATGGTGAGCAACCGTGTGCTCCACATCTAGGTATGCTGTGTCACCTGGCCATGGAGAGAGTGATGTGCATGGTGCAGTCCATTGATGAACACATACAGTCATGCTGAAGCCATGTGAATAATGTCCCTGCTGATGCTGGGCCAGAACACATGCTGATGAGCAAGAGACTTGGTGTGGGAAACTCTCTAATGACCTAGATGAGAGGAGCTGGTTTATGTCCCGCTGATGCTCAGCCGGGATCACTACCCTGGGAGTTGAACTGTGCCTAGCCAGAAGTCAACAATATGGCAATGAAGGACAAAGTAGTTAAGCAGAGGATCAGAACATAATTTGTATAACATTGTCCTAAGAGAAAGTAGTGCTCTTCCTTGATGATATTTGTATTGTAATAGCAGCCTTGATCACAGAGATAAAATTTTGTTTATTTTACCATTTTTAACCTAATACAGGCCATTTTCAAAAAATACAACCCATTTGGCCATTGCTGGACTCTGTAAGGCTGCTGTGGTTGTTCTCTGGCTGTTTGTTAGTAAGTTACCAACTTACCGCCAGAGAACAGCTACGGCAGCCCTACAGAGTCCAGCAATGGTCACATGGACTATATTTTCTGAAGATGACCTATATATTGTCATGTTGAAATGGGAGCAGGCTTGACTTCAAAGACAACTGAACACAGCACTTATACTCAAAGCACATTTATTACGAACTCAACATACACGCAGCTCTGACTGCCTCTCAGGCAGAGTGCTCTGCTATTACACAGACTGAATTTACCAGAAATTAGAAGAACAGTTAACATAAGAAACAAGTAGAATTTACAAGTGAACTTAAGAAAGACGTAGAACATTCTGGAATTGTTAATTACAAAGAAATAAATTTTTGCTGGTGGGTGGGATTGAACCGGCGACCTTCAGCACCGCAGTCCGTAACGCTATCCCCTGTGCCACGCCGGCAGTGTTTGTGGTGTGTATTTGTTTACCCTCCTTTTTTCCCTCCAGGGTAAGTCTTTCCTGTCCCAGGATTGGAATGACTCCTTACCCACTCCCTTAAAACCCTCATCATTTCCTTTTCCCTCTCCTTCATTTCTGCCTTACGATGCAGCTAGGCTGCGAAAGGTAGCGTTTGCATGTGTGTGTGTGTGTGTGTGTGTGTGTTTATTTGTTACTATCACCTGTGCTCCTTTGCCTGGTAAGTAGACTTCATATATATATATATATATATATATATATATATATATATATATATATATATATATAGGAAAAATTCCTAGCAGGGAAAAAAAAAAAAAAAAAAAAAAAGAGTAGATGAAGTTTACTTACCAGACGAAGGAGCACAGATAGTTACAGTAACATAAATAAAACACACATACACATAAACACAACCTTTCGCTACTATTTGTTGCCTCTTCAGGCAGAGGGAAAAAGAAAGGATGTGGGTTTAAAGGAGCAGGTGAGGAGTCATTGCAATTCTGGGAGAGGAAAGACTTCATGCCTGCACTGTGAAGCATTCTATGTGGGAATGACCAGCAACAAACTGTCCATTCACATGAATAGCCACAGGCAGACAGTGTTTGTCAGTAGTGAGGATCACCCTGTGGCTAAGCATGCCTTGGTGCACGGCCAGCACATCTTGGCACAGTGTTACATCATCCAGTTTATACGGATACTTCCCACTGACACCAACGTTTCAGAATTCGGGAGATGGGAACTTGCCCTTCAACATTTTCTCTCTTCCCATTGCCCACCTGGTCTCAACTTTTATTAGTTTAAAATTCCCACCCACCATTCTACAACATCTTTGCCTCCAATCTCTGGACAGAGCCTCTAACTTGACTGGCATATCTGTCCAACTTCTTTGCATTTTGCATATGTCTGCCTTTGTGTGTATATGTGTGTGGGTGTGTGTGTTTGTTTACCTATCCTTTTTCCCCAAATGTAAGTCTTTCCTCTCCCGGGATTGGAATGACTCCTCACCCTCTCCTTTAAACCCACATCCTTTCCTTTTCCCTGTCCTTCCTTGCCCGAAAAAGCAACAAATGGTTGCAAAAGCTTGTGTTTATGTTTGTGTGTGTTTTATTTATGTTACTGTCACTACCTGTGCTCTTTCACCTGGTAAGTAAACTTCATCTACTTATATAAATGTATTACCTCTGCGATCAAGATGTTACTACAATACAAATAGAGAATAAGAAGCCTTACATGAAGGATTTTCAGGCCACCCACACTGGACTTAGGAAACAACTTTATGTAACACAGTATTAATGGAAACAGCAGAGTGGAAACAAGAACCAGTAATGGGGAACCCTTCAACAGCATGCTGCACCTCAACATCTAAATAAAGCATAGTAGCTTGTCCTGATCGAAAGAGGCATTCAGCCCCGTCAGATGCTGGGACAACATGTCAGCATTGGTAAGATGAACAGTATGCCAGTGGCGTATTTCACATTTGCAGTGAGACTAAAACAAGCCCAACACATTAGGAAATGAAGCAGAAGGATTGAACACTGCAACCAAAGATTTGTGAATAGTCAGAATGCATGAAATTTTTAGAGAGCATAGACAATAGCAATTTCTGACTTTTCAATTTTTGAATAATATTTCTGAGCTGAGCTGAGGGTTTTAGAAGTGTATGCAGTTGGATGCTCATAGCCATCATTAAACCGATGTGCATGAATGGCACTGAGCTCATGTTGCAATGCATCTGGGGACAAAACTAAATGTTGGTCAGGATGGAAGGTATTCAGATAGGGGGTGGAATGCAATTTTGATTTCAAGAGGGTTGATGCATACTCACAGGGTGACATCCACTGGAAAGAAACATATTTGTAGAGCAAAGCATGAATAGGACAAGCCAATGTGGCTGCACCTGGAAAGAATTTATAGTAACATTCAATGTTACCCAAAAATGCCTGCAGTTCCTTAAAGTCTGTGGGCCAAGACATGGCAGTAATAGTTACAATGTGGGGTTGCAAAGGAGTAACACCATTCTTAGAAATCTCAAACCCTAAATACATTATAAAGGGCTTGAAAAAACTACACTTGGCCAAGCTGCACTTCAATCCAACCACTTGTAGGACCCTGAACAATGACCACAAGTAACCTATATGCTCACCAGTTACCACAATGTCATCTTGATAGTTGATCCATTCCAGAAGACATTGCAAAATTGTGGGGCACTGTCCACTCCAAACAGAAGATGCTGATACTGCTACAAGCCAAAAGGTATGTTAAGCACGATAAACTGCTTAGAAGCCTCATCCAGTGGAACCTGTAAATACACTTTTGATAAATGGATCTTGGAAAAGATCCAATATCAAGAAAGTTTAGCAAATAACTTGTCTGAAAATGGCAAGCAATAGGTATCAAGGATGGACTGAACATAGACAGTAACTTTGAAATCACCACAGAGGTGTAACTTACTATTCCATTCCCTGACAATCACAAGTGATGATGACCACTCACCTAGTTTGAAAGGCATCCAGAAAAGACAGTCAGTCTAATTCGACTTTGATGTGTTCAAACAAGGTAACAGGAGTGGGACATGCCTGAAAAAATTAGTCGTGTCGCGGATTTAAAGGTGATGTGTGCTTTGAAATTTGTAGCACAACCTAACCCTTCTGAAAAACAAAAAGACAAAAATTCAGAACACTGAGACTTAATCTGTTGGTAAGGAACTTAGTTTGAAAAAAGATGTACAGCATCCAAGATAGAAAACGAAAAGGCAAGAAAAACATTCATACCAAACAAATTCTGTGTTAGCATCATCTACAACCAAACATGTTAATGAGCAAACCACTGAGTTGTACACAGCAGGAGCTGAAAAATTCCCCAAAATGGGAAAGTTTTGCTTATTATAACTCACCAAACATTGGTTAATGTGGGAGTGCATTGGAGACCAGAAATCCACATAGGTTTGTGAATTTAACAATGTCACTACCACTCCTGTGTTCAATTGTAGGCAGATCACTTTGTTCATCACTTGTCCTTCGATAAACAGTTTGTGAGAGTTCATAAATGTTGGAGACATGCAATTAATTTCCATGTTTATATCTGTGTCCATTATATAAGCTGCTATATGTCATTTTGCATAGTTACTGCATGTCATGACTCTCATGTTGCACAAATCAAGAAGGGCAAGACGGAAACATTGAACACAGCCATTGCCATGGCAGGAGAGGTCATCGTCATTGTGAGACACGCTTGTGTCATACTGGATGCTGGGGCTGTGTATGCACCATTGCCACATCATCTCTGTCCTATGAATAAACCAGATCTACTGCAGTAATGTCACACAGTGGGTCAGTGTGATTGCCAGCAGAGTGAGTCCTCAGAAGGTTGAGTGATGTTCAAAACCTCAGCCAAATACAGTTTTTGATACTATATGGCACATTGATGCACCTCTTTGTTGGGAGCCAGCTAAAAAATGGCATCATGGACCACAGAATCAGCATAGGAATCCTGATGAGCATCAGTAACCAACAGGCATTTACACCTAAGGGCCTGAAGCTCAGTCACCCGAGTGCAATAGGCTGCTGGGGCTTTTTGCAACAATGATAGAACTCGACAAGTACTGCCACGATGTCCTGCCTCCCAACTCCATTGCTAAGCTGCATCTCGTTATTGCCATCTATGCCGTGCTGTAGCCATCCCCACCACCATCATGCAACCTTCCTATCCCCTCCCCCCCCCCCAAGTTACATACCACAGAATGTTTTTTGAAGTGCGGCAGCCGGAGGTGATGGTTGTATGAGTGTATTGTGTAAATGTTCTATTTTCTGAAGAAGGCCATGACCGATAGCTGGAAGTGTTGTTTGTGTGTGTCTTTTGTATGTGCCTGTCGCAGCTCGTCACCATATCTTTATGGTGAGTTGTAAACTGTCCTTATTACTATATTATTAATTCCAACCTGGACTTTCTCTATTAATTAGAAGAACAAATGATGATGCGGAACATGAGAAGGTGAATACCAAACTTTCCACCAAAAGTTTTGTAACATACAACACACTAAACATCTGCAATTTAACACTATTTATTAATAAGAACACACAAAAAGAGACTGGGTCTTTAGATCACTGTGCTGCAGACATGAACTGGGTCCATTTGCTTGTGCACCTGCTCTATACCCTGAATCCTCCCACCAGGTGGCACAACTGTGGCGACGCTGAGTGTTGCAGGCAGCCTCTGATGGACTGCCTAGATAAGACGGCAAATGTTTGACCTTGCATGTAGCAATGACCCAAGCCACTCTGCAACAGCACTGCAGGTTGTAGCAATAAAGCTTTAACAAATTACATGTTTAAGTCCTCTTCATTGCAGTACCATACCTCTGAAAACTGAGATTATTAAATGAATGGTCAGAAACAGGCAGGGGAATTCTTTAGGATAACATAAGTTCCTGTAGTCATGTCGCAGTTCATGAGCCATAGGCAACTTATGAATGGCCAAATAAGTGGTCCTGACAGTTAGGGAAACAATTACTTTGGAATAACATTACAGATCTCAAACATATTCTGACTGACTGCCAGCTTTGCACTTAGATGGCGAAGACTACCAGTTCAATGGATAGTTCCTTAATTATTAGAGGTAAAACTCAATGAGACCTTTGGCAAGTGAGGCTAGCAATTCGTCTCCCAGGTACTTTGATCTGATCAGAGCAAAATGCCTCTGACTGTTGGAGGTGATGACTTGTCCAGTGATCTGGAATAATATGGGGGCTATTAACATCAACGGGGGGTATGTGGGGAAGAAGTTAGAGCTAGAATATGCTGCAAGTAAGATGGGATTGGACATTTTAGATCTTAGTGAGGTTTGAGTAAGAGAAAGAAGACAAAGTGGGAGCATACAAGATCTACATGTCAGGGGTAAAAGGGCTTTACATCATGAAAGCAACTGAACTCAGCATAGTTGATATAAGGTATGTAAATGAATGACTAATATGGATAGATTTGGCAGTCTTCAGCAAGAAATAGAATTGTGTCAGTAAATTTGCCAGTGAAGAGGTATATCAAGATAAGGTGACCATATTTTATGATGCACTCAGTGATGTAGATGTTACTCATGGTCGACAGAACAGGAAATCGAACAGAAAGGTATGAGAAGATTATGGGTAAGTTTGGCGAGAATATGGACGCCAACAGGAATGCAATACATCCCTTGGATTATGTACCAGTATGAGCTTAATGATCACAAACCCATTTTTTAAGTCCAAGAACTTTCACTGGTAACCAGTGGCAGGCGTGGGAACCAGATCTGCCACTGACTCATAACATCAGTAATTCAGAAACACACATGTATTCAGAGGATTCTTTGGTGGCAGTGATCATCATTTAATCTGTGGTGAAATTGGTTTTGTGGGGTCAAAAGTGCAGGAAGTCAGGTCCATATGTATGAGGATATGAATGGAGAAGCTTCAGGACAAGGAAATCAGTCACAAGTACTTGGAAATGATCTCAGAAATGTACTAGTTAGTTAAATGAAATCATTTACAGACATTTGAAAAGGAATAGACAATGTACAAGGACAGTACACACAAGTGAATGTCTTAGAACAGTAATGTGTAAAGGCAGGAAGAAGCAGACGGCTTGGTGGAATAATAATAATAATAATAATAATAATAATTAAGAGAGAGAGAGAGAGAGAGAGAGAGAGAGAGAGAGAGAGAGAGAGAGAGAGAGAGAGAGAGAGAATCAGACACCACATTTGTTTCTCACTTGTTCATATTGCCTGATGTGTGTGTGCCAATGTAGGAGGCTTTGGGCACTGTCTGTAACCACTTGGAGGCTGTGTTGGCAATGGTCTACATTTACATACATAATCTGCAATCCAACCAAATTTGCACGGTGAAGAGTACTCAATACCACTACTAGTTACCTGCTTTCCTGTTCCACTCCCATATACAATGGGGGCAGGGGGGGGGGCAAGGGGGGGCAAGGGGGGGGGATGAATGCTTGTATGCATCCATACGAGCCCTAATCTCTCTGATCTTATCTTTGTTGTCTTTATGCAGAATGTAGGTTGGCAGCTGTAGAATCATTCTGCAGTTTGCCTCAAATTCTAAATTTCTTCAACAGTGTTTCTCAAAAAGAACATTGCATTCACTCTAGTGGCTTCCATTTGAGTTCCCGAAGCATTTCAGTAACACCCGCACATTGATAGAACCTACCAGTAACAAACCCAGCTGCCTGCCTGTGCATTGCTTCTATATCTTCCTTTAAAATGATCTTTGGGGGATCCCAAACACTTGAGCAATATTCAAGATGGGGTTGTACAAGTGTTTTATATGTGGTCTCCTTTACAAAGAAACAAACTTTCCCAAAAATCGCCCAATAAACTGAAGGGGACCGTTTGTCTTCTCCACGACTGTCCTTATGTGCTCCTTCCATTTGATATCACTGTGCAGTGTTATACCTAGATATTTAAATCACACAATTCTGTCAATGCTGTATTTAAACAATTATGGGATTGTTGTGCATCTTCATGTTTACGCAGCGCAATAGCTGTTCAAAGAAGTTTCAGGCTTGCAGCCGCATAAAGTTAACTTCTTCTAATATTTCGGCTGAGAAACATTCAGCCATCTTCAGAGAGAGTCAAAGACGAAGCGCATGCTGGAGCATCAGTCTTCAACTGTCTCTGAAGATGGCTGAATATTTCTCAGCCGAAATATAAGCAGCTGCACGCCCGAAACTTCTTTGAACAGCAATTATGGGATTGTTTCTCTTACTCATTTGCAACAGCCTACATTTTTCTACATTTAGTACTAGTTGCCATTCCTCACATCACCTAGAAATTTGGTCCAAGTCATCCTGCATCCTACCACAGTAATTCAATGATGACACCCTGCTTCACACCACAGCATCATCAGCAAACAGCAGCAGATTGCAACTCACACTGTTCGTCAGATCATTTATATAGATGGAAAATAATAGTGGTCCTATCACACTTCCTTGGGGCACCCCTGACGATACCCTAGTCTCTGATGAACACTTGACATCAAGGACAATTTACTGGTTTCTATTATGTAAGTAGTCTTTGAGCCACTCACATATTTGGGTACGTATTCCATAAGCCCCTACCTTTGTCAGCAGTCTGTAGTTATGTACCATCATGAGAGAAAAGGGCAAGCTGCGTTTCACATGATCAATGCTTCCTAAAGCCATTCTGATGTATGAACAGAAGGTTTTCTGTGTCAAGCAAATTTACTATATTAGAACTGAGAATATGTTCAGGAATTATACAGCAAACTGATATTAATTATATAGGTCTGTAATTTATGGTAGCACAATGGTAAACTGCCAAATTATGAATCTAAAGGTCATGGGTTTGATCACCACTAGCTTCTAGGATTTTTATCTGTCACTATCCACTTCTTTCACCTCTGGCTATGTTGCTGATATGAAAAATATCAATTAGCACCATGGTTCAGAATACACATTAAACTGTAGGCCCCCCTATAACTGGTTGGTAAGTCAGTTCAAAGGTTAGAGGAAGATAACAGCATACCACCTCCAAACAGGAATATGCACTGTGGTGTTCAAACCAATCTTCAGATTGGTGACTGCTTTACCTTAATTTAATGGGTCTGTTCTTTTACCTTACTTATACATGTGAGTTACCTGTGCTTTTTTCCAGTTACTTGGAACTTTGCACTGGATCAAAGATTTATGATAAATGCAAGATAAGTAAAGGGGCCAATGCCACTGACTACTCTTTGTAAAAGCAGATTGGTACCCCACCTGTACCGGGTGATTTGTTTGTTTTCAACTCTCTTAGCTGCTTCTCTTCACCAGCTATGCCTACCACTATGTCCTCAATTTGGGAGTTAGTGCGGCCATCAAATGAAGGTATGTTTGTGTCGTCCTCCTGCGTGAAAAATTTCTTAAATGTTAAATTTGAAACTTCGGCCTTCATTTTGCTGTCTTCTATCACCACCCCAGAATGAGCAATGAGTAACTGGATAGAGACCTTTGAGCTGCTTACCAATTTTTCATAAGACCAGAATTTTTTTGGGTTCTCAGCAAGATATTTTACAATGGTATGATAGTGGTAGTTATTTTATGCTTCACACATTGCTCTTTTTATGGATGTGTGAATCTCTCCCAATGTTTGTCTGATTTGATTTACTTGACCTTTTTTGAACTGAGAGGGCAACTGCCTTTGCTTTATCAGCATTTTTCAAATATTACTATAAAACCACAGTGGGTCTATTCTATCTGTAATCCACTTTGTCAGCACATATTTCTCCACCACTTTATTTACAATGCATTTATATTTTGCCCATGATTCCTCTACATCCACAGTACCAGAACTAAATGACCTCCATTCATTCCTTAAGTTGGATGTTAACAATTGCTTACTTGCTCTTTTTAGCACAAATATTCTCTTAGGTTTCTTGACCGATTTATTAACTTTGGTGGCTATTGTTGCTATGATAAAAACCACTGAACCACTAACCCCTGTCTCTATAGTGACATCATTGACAAGGTCTGGCCTTTTTGTAGCTATAATGTCCAAAAGATTTCCATTGCATGTGGGCTGGTGATTTAGCTGCTCAAAGCAGTGTTTGGAAACATACTCAATAATAGTTCACAAGACTGCTTGTCTCTACCACCTATAGTGAAAGCATAGGCATCCCAGTCTACACTTGGCAGGTTGAAGTTGCCCCCAACTAAATATGCATGGTCTGGGTACCTTTGCACTACTGTTCATAAACTTTCTTTGAACTGTGACAGTGAAACTGGGTGGCCGGTAAAAATACCCAACTATTAAGTAGATTTCACCTATACCTGTTACACATGTCCAGATATCTCACAGTCACTTCGAGCTCAGCAGAATGAATTTTTTTGTGGACTGCAATGAACACACCCCCTCTGATCGTACCTGATCTATCTTTGCTAAATATTTTGTAGCTTCCAACATAAGGATTCAGCTAACTCTCAGTCATGATGATTATTTGAGCTTGCCAACTTTCCTCCAATGCACTAAATTCAGGGACTTTTTTCAAATACTTTGAAAATTTACTGTTAATACTTTGACAGTTGAAGAATAGATGAGTATTCAACAGAACTATCACCTAGCCTAAAAAACACCCATGAGCACTACACAAGTACTCTGCTATCTGAGTAGCTGTGTCTTTTGTGTAGTGCACCCCTGATCTATCAAGGGGATTTCTACAATTCCTCACCCTATAACGCAGGTCCAGAAATTTGCAGCCATGACTGTCTTAGAGAAGATGAAGCCTTTCACTGAGACCCTCAACTCGGCTCCAAACAAAAGGATCCCCAACCACTCTGGTAACAATGCTGCAAAATGAAATCTCTGCTTGCACCCCGCACGGAAGGCCAGCAGTCTTCATCAGTTCCACCAGCCACCCATACAATCTGAAGATATGCTCAGAACCCAAGTGACAGGAGTCGTTAGTGTTGATATGAACAACTTGCAGCAGACTGCACCCCAAACGTTTAACAGCCGCTGGCAAGGCTGCCTCCACATCTCATATGAGACCCCCTGGCAGACATTTGGAGCACACATTGGAGTTCCTTCTGGCTCTAGACACTATCTGCCGAAGGGGCTCCATAATGCACCTATCATTGGAGCTCCCAAGCACTAAGAGACCCCACCCCTGTGTGCCTTCTCTAATTCTACAGAAGGACCAGCCATGTGATCACTCACAGAATGAACAGTTAATGCTGGGCAGCCTCCACATTGGCCTTCCACCTTGAGCAATGCAAATGCATTACCCACAACTCACCCTGTGGTGAGGGCAGATCAACTGTGTCCAGTACATGTGAAGGTGCCATGGCAGCAGGAACTATGGGTGACCCAGACGGTACCCGAGATGCCCCATGCAACACACCACACTCTCCACCACTGCCACACTCCTAGGCAGAAGCCTGGAGACGGCTGACCATTCAGCTGTTTGCGAACAGTGGCCAACTACTCCTGTGTCAGCACACAGCATGCACAAACCCTATCCATCCTATCACTGCTACTGAAATACCTAAAGAGTCTTTAGGCTGCTACCCTGGGCTGCAGTGATGCCTGGGGACCTAAGGTGATTTCTGAGGTACCTCTCATGCCTGTTGTAACATTACCAATGCCACTGTGTGTACAGGTTCTGATGCCCGTGCCAGTCAACAGTTGCCTGACGGTGATTGACAAACTGTGCCAGGGACACAAAACTGTGCACTGTCCCCTTGTGCTTCAGCAATAGGTTCGAGGTGTTGTCCACTGTTTATAACACCTCTGAGGCAGCACAGGCTACTTCAAATGTTTTGACTATGGTCAATCCTTCCGAGAGGTCTGTACAGACACAGAGCATGGATTTGCTAATCATTGGGAGCTCCAGTGTTAGGCCGGTGATGGAGCCCTTTAGGAAAATAACAGTAAGGAGGAAAAGGATGCCAGTGTGCACTGTGCTTGCTTGCTGGGGTTCTCACCTGAGATGTAGAGGCTCTACCGGCAGCATAGAGAGCATTGGGTGCACCCTGCTGCAAATTGTTGCTTATGTAAGCACCAATGACTCCTGCCACCTGAATTCAGAGGTTCTCCTTTGCTCCTTTAGGTGGCTGGTGGGTTTGCTGAAGACATCTAGTCTTGCTTGCAGCGTAGAAGCGGAGCTTTCAGTTTGCAGCATTGTTCTCAGAACTAATTGCAGTCCTATGCTTTACAGCTGAGTGGATGGCTTAAATCAGAGGCTCAGACAATTCCGTCATGATCTTGGGTGCAAATTTCTCGATCACACTATTGTGTGGAAAAATGTAGGGTCTCCATAATAGATCAGGCATACACTTAAGAAGTGGCTACTAGGTTAGTGGAGTACATGTGGAGTGCACATGTGGGTTGTTTAAGATAGGTGTGTTAAGATGCTTACTGATTCCAAGCCAGGAAGCACTTGATACAACAGAGTGGAGAAAGAAATGATAAATATAGTAATACTGTAGTTAACTGCAGGAGCATCTGTGGAAAGATTCCAGACCTGAAGTGTTAGCGGTGATGCAGCTTGATGATGGGCTCAGAGGAACATTGCTTTCCTGCGAATGTCCAATATTTTGTTTAAAATCACCCGATGTGGTGTGAAGTGTGGCTGACTCAACTTCGGCGACACAAAAGTCCTGAGCAGCACTCGAATATGGATGTCGGTGAGAGTTATGACATGAAACATATAAATGTTCACAATGGGAGCAGATTCAACAGCGAAGTTAATTGCCTGCAGTAGTTGTGCATAGGTCATGTGCTGATTACCTGGCACAGATGAATACACTACTGGCGGGATGTTGTGGGTTGACTTTTTTAATTTTATAAATTTGGATATATATTGATGTTCCATGACTTATGTACTCCATGATGTGGGTTGACTTTTTTAATTTTATAAATTTGGATATATATTGATATTCCATGACTTATGTACTCCATGATGTATATTATTTTCTAAGAAATAAACAATTTTTAAATATATTGGACTCATGGTGTTGTGTGTCTGTAATATTCTGGTACAAAAACCTGTGTAAAAATTAAGATTTTTTGGTGTAATTTTGACAATAAAAGGATTACTTCACACAAAGTTCTTACACCAAAAATTTTGTGAGCATTTCCTGGCGAAATGTATCAGAAATGTGTTATTCATGCTGAAAGAACCGAAATATCAGAAGGAGATGAACTGAAATTACTTAACTTCTTTGAGGCAGAAGTTCAAGGTGCTCTTACTGCACAAAAAATTCGTGGAGAACAGCGACAAACTTCCAACTTAATGCCCACTGCAGTGGCATTTCAGATAAATTCAAAACAAGCTAAAACCTCTCAGAAATTAAATCAGAAGCACAACCATATTGTATATTTTGTGAAGCTCACACTCATTGGGCTCAAGACTGCAATATAGTGATGGACATCCAACCGAGTATTGATAAATTAAAGCAAGATAATCATTGTTTTTGTATGTCAAAACTGAGGTCATGATGCTAAAACCTGTAGTAAGAAGGGAAAAGTTTTGTGTTCTAGGTGAAAGAAATGTCAGCATAGAAGCAGCACTAAATTCAAGGCCAATTACACAAGGAGGAGAAGAAACTGAGCCACTGACACCTGCACATTTTCTTGTAGGTGAGTGACTGACAACATTGCCCAAAGGTCCAGAATCAACAGTCTGGAATGATTTGTCCAAGGAGTTCCAATGGCAGCAACACATGGTAGAGTACTTCTGGAAAAGGTGGAAGAAAGAGTATTTGATCCTGCTCAAAAACTGCCATGAAACTCATCAACCTAGGACAGGTTCTAGAAGATTACATTTGGCTGATGATGTACTTCTATAGGAAGAGATGCTGTACTTCTCCATGCCACATGTAAAAGAAGGTGTGGATAGAAGATTGTCATGAGGGAAGAGATGTGAAGATACGAACTTCAGAGGGGGCCATAATCTCATGGCCTGTTCAGCTGGTCATTCCTGTTGAAATTGACCAGGATGGGAAGGATGTTGCAGGTTGACTTTTGTAATTTTATAAATTTTGAATAAAGATTGTTTGACTTACCCAAAGTACAGGCTCGCCAATATAAACATAAAACACAAATAAAAACACACAAACATTCAAGCTTTCACCACCACTGGCAGCTTCTTCAGGAAAAAGGTAGGAAAGAAGGAGAGGAGAAAGGGAAGGGTATGGGTTTTAAGGAAGTGGAAAAGGAGTCATTCCAATCCCAGGAGTGGAAGGACTTACCTTAGGGGACAAAAAGGAAGGTCAGAGTCAGACACAATTATATGAGAGGGTATTACCATGCTATCAAGTGGCCTGCTGTCATTCAGATTACACCTGATTTCTAAAAACAGTTGGACCTGGAGCACCTATGGCAATTATCACCCATTTCTAATACAAGAACATTGACTGATGATAGTCCCTTTCCATTGTTGTGAGACAACAACTTTATATTACACTGTCTGACTATGCTTATACACAGGCACCTGTGATGAAGGTAGATATTTGAATGACTGGAGTTATAATGCTATTCAGACTTTTGAAAGCATTTACATGACATTTGGATTACAGAAGGCAGGATGAACATAGAAAAGATATGTTGAATGAGCCCTTCATGGCCTTCCAGCCTGTTTTACTTAGAGTGCACACAGGATAAATTGGCCAGTAGATGCGCAGACCTCTGGGCAAGCATGGGGAGAGTGGTAGTGGTGGGGGTAGTGGCCGGAGTAGTTAGTGGGCACTAGAGGGGAAGTGCCCAGCTCTCTGGCCAGCAGGCGGAAGTGAAGTGATAAGGCCCCCGCTTCTGAATGAAGGAATGAATTCGCCCAGTGCTTCGGACGAAAACTCATCTCTGCGCATCGTCCAACTAATCCTGTGCAGACTCTTCTTAGATGATGTTCATCTACAGGAGAACATCACCAACACCTGCATGAAATGCTTAAGCATTTGGAGCATTATGGGGTAGTGTTGAAACCTTCCAAGTTTGTTTTCAGGCAACCTGAGGTTACCTTTTGAAACATAGAATTTCGTCTGTGAGCTCTCTATCTTTAACAGAGATGGGTGAAGAAATTTTGCAGGTACTTGGAACAACCACAATCAAGGAACTGCAGTGGTTCTTAGGGATGCTTAATTTTCATCACTGTCACCTGACTCACATGACATAATTTCAGGAACAGTTAATGTGGCTCCTGCTCAACCTAAAGAGAAAGGCAGTTCCTCAGTGCAGTGGATACTGTGTTTGAAGCTGTACAACTAAGTATGGCTAATTCAACACTGCTTGTGCAGCCCTAGCCTGATACACCTCTGACATTAGAAAATTAATGCCAGATGGCTGTTGTGGTGCTGTAACAATGGTCAGAGGACTCGTGGAAACCACTGGTGTATTTCTCTCATAAATTGTCCCCATCTTGAAGAAAAAGAACACCAATGACTGCAAGCTTTTGGCTATGTATTGGATAGTTCAGTACTTCTGTCCACAGATTGAAGCATGAGTATTTACTATTTTAAAGAACCACAAAGTACTGATCTATGCATTTAAAAAAATATAACTATTCTCCTTTCCAATGTGACCATCTCGAGTTTTTATCATAATTCAATAACGACATCAAACATATTTCAGGCACTAATACTATAGTGGCTTACTGTTATCTTTCAGCCATCTGCTAAACCATGTTGACTTTTTGGCACTAGTCCAGACATAACAGTGTGATGAATTTTAAAGCCTTCTCAACAACACTACATCACAATTTCAATTACAGCTCTTTGACATTCCCAGAGAAGGTGCTAGGTCAGGCGACAAAATCTGAGGAAGACCTTGACCATTTCTCTCATCAGAATTCTGAAGACAGGCTTTCACTACATCCACAACATGTGCTAATGTTTGACTGATGTCACAAAGTTTTGGATGTTTTTCTTTCTTGGCCTGGGATGGAAAAGGATTTAAGACTGAGTGTAAGAATGGTTGCAATACTAGTGACACAAAGCATTTAATTACATGCAAGGGCCAACTGGCAATTTTCCTGATGTAACCACATGTTTTGTGCATGTACAACTAGATGTTGCAGGGCCATTTCCTCCACTGAATGATTAAGTTTACTTACTAACCATTATAGACCATTTAACCCACTGGCCAGAGGTGGTACCCATCAACAATATTATTAGTGAAACATTGGCCTATACAATTGCATCAGCATCATTAGTGAGATTTGATTGTCATCAGCATATCACTACTTATTGCAGTCAGACTTGTTTGTACAATATTACGAAAAACAGTCTTGATCACAGAAATTAACAGTTTCTATTAACCGGTTTCGACCTGATGTAGGTGATCTTCGGAATTATAAGTAGCCAATGTGGGCAGTGCTGCACTCGGCTGGGCTGTCCTGGGCTGTTCTGCTGCCAGCAATTTCCCAAGTACTGTAGGTATGTCCTCTATTAGACTACTAGTTACCACCCTGCACAATAGCATGAGTGAGTTCTTGTATTGCTCCTTGGAGTTGGTGCTCATGACACATGACACCACTTGGCATTGCATTTTCCAGTTGTTTTGCTTGGTCTCTGAACCACTTATAAATCTAACATTGATTGCTTGGCTGTGGAATTGGTTTATTAACAGATATTGCATCTTTTAGGTGACTTAATTGATCCTGGTCCATTGTATATGATAACACAGGACAAGCCAGCATTCTTATACAGACTATGTGATCAAGAGTCTCAGACCCACCTATTGAAAGCTTTCCATCACAACATGCCACCTTGTTGTGTGTGTCCTGATGTCAGCTCCATGCCAACAGCATTAAACCATCATTATAATCCCCACAATGGCCTATACCTTGTATTATGAAGAAGATGGCAGAAATTAGACATCTTAGTACACAGCAAGGCAATGACTGAATTAACCAAGTAAAACCTATATATGCATTCTTGAAGATGCAATCATCCCCAACCCCATGGAGAGATTAATCAATGAACCAGCCACAACCACTGGCACAGATGACCCACTCTGGATGCTTTGTTCTTTCCATGTTATGAACACTTATTTCCAATATTATGTAACCAATTTCACTGAGACTTCTTTCTGAATCAATTTTGTGCCCTTTAAAAGATTAGTGTTGTAATTATTTCATCCTGTCAAATATTCAAGCTGATGACAAATTATACATCCACAGTAAAGGTTTTGAACCATCAATACAAAGGCCAAATTACTCAGTTAATACAAACACATCAAAGCAAAAGATGATCAGCCGAAAGTAAAGCTGTTTCTGACATTCCATTTCTGAAATATTTTTCTGCTGGTGCCCGCCTGCATTTTATAGCATATTTTTGGCGTTCAACATTCTTTTAATTGTACAAATAATATACCATGCTAGATATAGTAATATTTTTGCATTATTAGGTTTATTTCTACCTTCTGTTAATATTCATCTTCACTTACGAAATATTTTCCCAAATTATTATATTTATGCACAAGTACTTGGAAATACATTTGAAAGTATCATCTTTAGAGTTGAAACAACAACTTTCTTTTGTTAATTAGAAAGCTGTTCTTTGCTTTCTACAGTATGTCTGCCTAGGTGTGTTTGAGTCTGTGTAAATGTGTGTGTATTTGTTTACCTTCCTTTTCTTCCCTCAAGGTAAGTCTTTCTTCTCCTGGGATTGGAATGGCTCCTTACCCCCTCCATTAAAACCCTCATCATTTCCTTTTCCCTCTCCTTCCCTACTGCCTGAAGAAGCAACTGGGTTGCGAAAGCTTGCGTTTGTGTGTGTGTGTGTGTGTGTGTGTGTGTGTGTGTGTGTGTGTTTTATTTATTTGTGCTACTTTTACACCTCTGCTCCTTTGCCTGGTGAGTAATCTTCATCTATTTTATATATAAAATAACGATATTTGACTTACCTAAAGTACAGGCTCGTCGACAGAAACATAAAACACACACAAAAACACACAAGCATTCGAGCTTTCGCCACCACTGGTGGCTTCTTCAGGAAAAAGAGGAAGGAAGGAGAGGAGAAAGGGAAGGATACGGGTTTTAAGAAAGTGGAAAAGGAGCCATTCCAATCCCAGGAGTGGAAGGACTTACCTTAGGGGACAACGAGGAAGGTAAACAAATACACACACACTCAGACACATCGAAACGCAACACACCTAGACAGACATTTTCAATGTCCTAAGTTTATGAGTTCTGCACATCTCTATGGGATGCATGTAAAGCCTTCCAATTCCAATCAAATGTTTTACATTTATAAATAATACATCTGACTGTGTAGCTGTCTGGAGTCTTTTCCACCCTTCAAAGAATTGAAACTATGGGAAATACAGAAACAAAAACCAGCACATATGCATCATTTCCTAAATACATACAATTAGTATGGGCCACAAAATTGTTCAGTAATTAGAGCTGTTGGATACCAACAGATGTCTTGAGTTTAAGCCTCAGTGAGCATCTCAGTTTTCTTCTTCAGTGGTAAGAATCAGGATTTGAGTATACTCGGACACAAGATGTCAACTGAGAAGTTATTTGATAAAATAGGTAACAAAACTGATGAAGCTTCATAGCAAGTTAAAATTGTATCAGACGAGGACTCAAAGTTGGAACCTTCACCTTCCACGGAACGATGACTTCACTGATTTCAGTTATCCAAGAAAGAGACATATCCTACCTTCAGTGTTTTATTCCCACAGCTGATCTTCCAAACTTCATAAAGTTCTTCTGCATACCTTATGTACTTGTACACTTCAAAGAGATGATATTGCAACCACACACTGAGGGTTGCAAGCAACTCACGTTCGAGTAGCTCAGACAATAGAGCACATCCATTAGAGGTAATGTTCACAGATTCAAGTTCCAGTCTCTCTCTCTCTCTCTCTCTCTCTCTCTCACACACACACACACACACACACACACACACACACAACCTGCAGAGTGAAATTTCATTTTGGATACAAAACAAAGTGAACTACATGACTTTTTTTTACTCATACTATATTAAATGGTCTTTTCATTTTCTTCAGTTCTTAACTCTCCACCATGAATTTGACATGTCCTAAACCCACTCCTGCAAATATAATAAAACATAACACTTCTTGCTTCAAAGGTTGTCAGCTGCCTAGTCAACAAACTTTCACTGAAAAGTGGGCAGCCTCAGTGATACTGTCAGAGGGCATAAGTCACATAAACCTATTTGCTTCCACGATCAAAGTGACCATGGTATCTTGCACCTGTAAAGTATTTAGGCTGGCCCACTGCTGTACATTAGCAGTTTGTGCTGAGTAATGGCTAGATTTCAGATCTCCATCCTCAAGAATGGTGCTGCCTTCACCATCAATCAACTGCCACCATCTGTATGGACACATGGGTTGTCACCACCACCTCCGATCATCAATGTTTTATTTTCTTACATAAAATAGTTTTGGAAGGAGAGTGAGACAGAGATGGGGTGGGTGGGAAGGAGGAGGAAGGGAGGGGGAGAGGAAGGTTACAGGGACTTTGAAACTTCAGTCTATTCTAAGCATTTGAGTAAATGTTAACAATGGAAATACTTATTTTTTCCTTTTTTCCCCAACTTTATTTTTCTATTTTTATTTTTCCTTATTATCCTTATTATTTCAAACCCCCCCCCCCCCCCACACACACACACACTCCTCTACACTTTGCTTTTGTCCTTTCCCACCCCTTCCCTTCACTATTCATTGCCACAATTCAAATTCCCGCCTTTAAAATCCGTCATGCGATTCGGAACTTTCCATCCCCACCTTTACCCAGCATCCTTCCCCCTCCACTCCCCACTTCACTTACAGTCTAGCATGTGTTGCTGGATGGCCAGACATGAAAGTTTTGTCAGTGTGTGTGTGTGTGTGTGTGTGTGTATAGTTTTCTGAATGATTGCGTGTATGTATGTTTCTTTTTCTGATGAAGGCCAAGGCCAAAAATTTAAGTTGTGTGCATGTGAGTATCTATTTTCGTGTCTGTCAGCAGCTCAGCAAGCCTCTTTACGGTGAGTTGTAAACTTTCCTCCATTATTGACATTTGATTAAATGCTATTTTTCCTCTGCAATACTTACTTAGACATGTAACTAGATCAGATCTGTAGTAGTATCATTTCACTAAAATCAGACCTTGCTGTTTCAAACTCTATATGGTGCGCAGTGGTTTACATAGTTGCTGTACATACCTCTAAGACAAATTATAATCTCATCATTTTGTGACACAGCTCAACAACAAATACGATTTCCATTATTTGTTTTTAAAGGAAATTAATACAGAAATCTTACATATTTGTTCTTACTTATACACAAATACTTTTCATTTGAAAAAAATAAGTAACTTACCCAAAGTAGTTAGCAGAGACACAGCAAACAGCAGGCAACCAGCATAGCTCCAAATCCTACCACCTCCACCACCTTCTCCATAGCCTTCTTTCACTGCTGCCAACATACGATTTTCATACGACTTGAAGGAAGCACTAATAGTTTCCTGCCAGGCAGGGTCCAATGGCTCATCACTACCAGCCATTGCTTTGACTGTATGTTTTGCTCCCACTAAGTGCTGAAGCTCCGTAGACAGCTCCCTTTCATAACAACTACGTGCAGCCATCAAGTCCAGTGCCTGTTGCTCTTCATGTGGACCCTCAGTACTGTGAAATGCAGCTGCCCCTAACAATGCCCATATCACTAACAATATTCCCAAACCACACTGGGAGAATGCCCACCGACCCACCAGCCTAATGATGAAACAACACTGACAAAACTCCCATTCACTTTCATCCGCAGTACAGCCACAAATGGGTAGAAATCTTAAGCGATACTGTGGTGAGGGGGATACCTGGACTTCAACAGAACGAGTGCTTACATAGTATCCACTTCTCAAACTTGCATTCTCAGTGTTGTATGCCTCCACTTCAACCTGTGCTTCACACTCTTCATCTTTTGCCAAGTCTTCTACAGAACTTCTAACCATGATATGTTTTTCTGTTTTTCCTTGCAGTGTTATCTGTGGCTTGTCTCCATACTCTATCATTGTGCTACCAGGTTCAACTACCATTTTGTCATGCAGGTCTGTTCTTATGTGTTGTTCTTTTATGAATGATGGGTCTGTTGCTTCTCTTTCACATTTTTGAGGTACCATAGTTTCTTTTTGAAAAATATGACATTTAGGAGTTCGTTCTTCTTGTAGAGTGTAGTCATCATTTTTAGGGTATATTTGCCGATGTCTTTTATCACTTGTGTTCCTGGTATTGCATTTTGCAAATTTACTGGCATTCACCTAAAAGTAACAAAAATCCTTTGTATCAATGAAATTTATGGGTAATGATACAAAATATGTTAAGTGAATTGAGTTTCAATTCCAACAAACATTTCTCAGTATATATTTACAAAAGATGTGTTACAAGGTACTATTATACAGGGTGTATATAAAGTCTGGGACAACTTCAGTTATTTATTGCACAAGAACCAAACTCTGTACAGATATCATAAATATGTCATTTTGAAGAGAAAACCTGAGAGGGTGTTTTTTCCCATTTATATTGCCACAAGTTAGTTTGGTATTTTTCAGATAGTCAGCACTAGTCACAAACATGTCAAATTCAGGGGCACAACGAGCTTTCTGTGTGTTTGAGTTCAACAAAAACAATGGCTCTCACTCGATGTGACTTTTTTTTTTCTATGGGGACACATTACAGATATGGTGTATGGACCATCTCTACCACTTGATGCAACAGAGCTCTGGGAGAGAATACGAAAAGCGACTGCCACAGTCGACGATGCCACGCTGGGATGTGGGATGGGTATGGCAAGAATTTGATTACCATATTGACGTCTGATGGGTCATTCATGGTTTGCATATCAAATGTTTCTAAAAAAATCACATTCTCTCTACAAAATGTAATATGTATGACATCTGTACAATATTCAGTTCTTGTGCAATAAATAATTGAAAGTGTCCCAGACTTTATACACACCCTCTATATTAAAAATAGTTTAAAGACTTGTAAAAATAATAATTATGAAAGAACCCAGTGATCAGTTTTAGCTACATGATAGGCATCATGAGTAAAGGAGCTGAATTAGAAAGTAAAACCACACATCAGACTCCGTTTCACATGCAACACCATACACTGTATATATATATGTGTACCATTGTAAGTGCACCTGAGGCTAATATGTGATTTTACTTGCTAAAGTAAATTCAAGCATTGATGGTGTCTATCATGTAGACAAAATTCATTTGCAATAATCTGTTCCATGACTGACCATTGGTTTCTTTTAAAATCTTCAGTGGTCGCTGCTGAACATGAATCCAAATGTAAATATATATTGCACATGTCTTTAGAAAGATGTGTACGCGTGCACACAATATTAAGCTATAAATTATGGACAACTGCTGTTTTCCTTTCATACAAAGCCAGAGAGTCAGTGACTAAATATCAGTATTAGTTAATTTATGGGACTATGGAAAGGAATAGCATTATATGAGGGTCACACAGAATATAATGACACACATATAACCCTCCCCAAATGTTGCAAATGTGAAACATTACGTATGAATAACTTGAAGTTTCCCTGAGTGCAAACAGAAAATTTTGGGCACTTCCAATAGATAGCTTAGCTGCACGACTATTTCAAAATGGTATAGGCAAGTGGTGTGCATTATAAGAAATGTGGCATCAATGAATTTCTCACTACAGAGAAAGAAACTTTGGGGAATATTCAATAATATTTGTGTAAAGTACATGGAGCATCTATTGTCAACAGGACAGAGAGCGAGGTCATCAGAAAACAGTTCAGCAGAGCTCCAAGATTTGCAGTGTCAGGGAGACCATTTAGAACTGTCATATCTGACATGTTACTAAGATGGTGCATTATTTTTTGGACAACCCTTATGGACAAGTTGGACGGAAAACTGACTGTTCAGGCTGTTTTCAGCTTGTCAGTATATTTCTACTGCATTCACTTTCTAAAGAGCCTGGGTACAGCTATTCTCAAGAGTAACTCTTTCGATACAAGTCAAGTGGTCTCATTCGGTACCAACAGTTGTTTCAGCATAGCCAACCTATCATGACAGACCACCTTTGTACAAATAAACAACAGTGGACTTATTTTAGTAATGCAACACCAAGTGTGATATCACAGGTTTGATATGTATATTGCATTTGGTTTAAATTTGATATGTTGATCAAAAATATATTTTGTGACAAAATACATATCACTCCACAAATGGAATGTTTTATGTTATTAAGGGACTAAAAATAATTTTGATACTACTATAAATGCTTTGATTTTTTTACCTTACACCTTTTGTTTCAGTCATAAGAATATTGCATTTTTGTCTGCTTCCACTTACATTAGTCAAAGTCATCTGCTTGCACAGTTATTAGCACAGTGAGTTAACAGTTGGATGGCAGAGCTCTCTCTGCTCCTGAATCCATACAACTCTGTACACTCTGGGAGGTTTTGGCCATCAATCTTTGTTTAGAGACTGAAGCCAACGTTAATGACTGAAGGTGCTGTGTGGGTAACCATCGTTGTCTGCTTTGTTATTGTTTGCATACCAGTGTTCTGAGTGTTCTGCATTGTACAACATGTAACTAAAATGAGTGATTCCTGAAGTTAGGATCATTATCAACCTTGCTTATTTATAGGCTGCTTTCTTTTGTTTATGATCAATGTTTAAAGAGACATGCGCATATTGTACTTTTGCAGAAGCATGCAGTGTAATTTGTGGTGCCAGTACTACAGGACAAAGGCAATGGCTTGTGTCCCCCACTCTCCCTGCAGCTGCTGTAATGTGAGGTGGGGCTTACTTCCTCCACTACTCGCTCCCCCCTCAGAACTCTGTCAACAGTTTACACACTGTAGTTGCAAGTAAAGACTTCAGATAATTTTAAAAACTTTAAAGCAACTTATAGTCACTCATTTCTGAAGTGATAAAGTATATAGAAATGCAAAGCACATCAAAACACTGTAAAATGCCCTCAAAACTAGTTAAACAAAGCTACTTGAATATCAAAATAGCAGCTGTAAACAAGCAAATATTGTTGCAAACTTCAATAAAGTATTTTAGAAAGTAACAGACAGTACATTTATTGTCCTTCACTACAAGCACAGTATTTAGTGTTGTCAATTGTGTATGGATCTTTCTTATGTTGAATGGATAGCAACAGTCAAACTGTAGGTGATTAGTGGCTTGCAGGAGGTCATGCATTTTTAGGAGCCTTTGAGTCCAACAAGGTACTTTCTTGACCTGAAAAATCCCCAGGTATAGTAGATGTGCAGTTTCACTGTAAAAAGCAGGAGTTATCATTATTATTATGTGTCCAACTCATTAATTCATAATTTAGTTGAACCAGACAAGGAATTTAAATGTAAAAGAGAAGTCAGTGCAGTAGGATGTACTTTGTTAATCATATTCCCCTGGACCTAACTGCCTCCCACATTGCTGTTAATCAGTTGTGAATTCTTTCTAATGGGCAAGGTCAAGTTACGGTGCAGCTTTAACAATATTAGTGAGGTACAGCACTCCCACAAGGTGACCGATATCAGGCCACCTGTGCATTTACAGTATTATCAACTGCTGCCAGTCAATTTCAGTTCGACTTCAGAGGGGCCACAATATTTGTTCAAACTGTAAAGAACTGGCCAAAAGAAATAAAATTATGAAGAAAACTGTCTGGTCAAGTGCCCTGCATAAAATGGCAGATTGTCACAGTTTGTTTTCTGTTTGTCCATACCTAAAACAACATGAAACTTTATCATTAAAGAGAAGTGTTTTTCAAATGTTCATCAAGGTGCTTCATTATGAGCTGACAGATGGGGTATTTTTAATAGGTGGTGGGTGAATGGTAGAATATCAAATATTCTTCAGGAAGTTAACAGATGTAGATAAAGTCTTTGATGCCAATTGAATAAATTCATTTAAATGAAATTATATTGGTAAAATTTGCTCATTAATGAATGTATAGTGACAAAAAGAAGTCGTGCCAGTGTTGTTGATTTCCCTAGACAGTGAATTTAAAATTTTAATTTGGCTCATGGGTGTACATAACCTAATGATTAAAGAAACTGCTAATTATGAGCAGAAGATGTCAAATAGAATCCCACTCTCACTTAAATTTTTAACTGTCTTCTCATTACATTAGTCATGTTCCACAGATAACAGAGTTACAGATTTGAAGGGTGCACAGCAAAAACGATCAAAGTCCATTGCAGATCGAATTTTAGCTTTCATTGCCATCTTATAGTAGAAATAAAGAACTTTCAGCCTGTGAAACTTTGAGTTCGAAGAATTGATCGGTGTCCATGTAATTCAGTCTCAAAGTTTTTGTATACTTTGGAAGAATGATCAAAGTCACATTGTTCCTTTGGAAGAATGATCAGAGTCCACAGATGTGGGCATTAATGATCCATTATTGCATTTCATTGTTATAAACACAGTATTAAAATAACATTGTTAGTGCACATTCAGTTGTGCTGTAGCTGTGTGTTGAGTCAGTGTTTGAAAAATTTCACAATGTCAAGCAGTAGTGATGAATATTCTAGTGCAAAACCTGGAACCTGCTCAAAGAAGAGGAAGGTTCATGGGCGAGTTACAGATGCTTCAAAATGCATTCGAGCTATGAGTCACATTACCGGCGACGACTGTAAGTGTTCACGCTTGAAATGCTTTGTAAATACAACTAACACAGAAAGAAATACATTGATTAAGCAGTTTATTGAAATGGCATCTTATGACAAACAAAATGCACATTTATGTGGTCTAATCACTGTGAAGCCTATATTGTGCAGGAGACCAAGAAAGAATTCTGATGAAGCACAATATCGTGATTTCTCCTACAGTTACAAAGTTCAGGTGGTAAGGGATGGAAAGGTAGTTGAAATACCAGTCTGTCATGCAGCACTTCTGTCAATTCATGGCATTACAAATCGAGGTCTCATCACTTTGAAACATTCCCTCGCCACTACAGGGAAAGCAAACATCGAGACCAGGGGTAAACATGGTAATAGGCCACACAAACTTAAGAGTGAAACAATAGCCAAAGTTCATGAACATATACAGTCGCTCAAAGGGCATACTGCCCATTACAGCTTGCATGACAGTAAGAAACTCTACTTATCTGAAGAACATAATGCCAAGAAGTTACACCAGATGTACTTCAACAAATTCCCGGACAACCCAATATTCTATGAACAATATCGTTTAATTTTTGTGACAAAATATAACAAGTTTTGGCTACCCAAGGACTGATACCTGCAGCATATGCGATAAATTTCAAGCTGATGTTGCGCAAGTTGATTCACAGTTAGCTAGCAGTCACTATGTGGTGTCTTTACTTGACCTGATTAAGAAAAGAAAATGCTTATCTACTGAAAATGAAGTACACACACACACACACACACACACACACACACACACACAAAAAAGGCTGACAGGTTTTATGAAATAAAGAGGACTGAATGGTGGAAGTGTAGAAAAATTGAAACAGAGTTGCAATTACGATGGATTATCAGAAAAATCTCCCACTTCCCAATATCTCAACAAGTGAGGTTTACTACCAACGGCAGCTATCATTTTACTCATTTAATACACATTGCCTTGCCACAGGAAAGTCCATATTCTATACCTATGATCAAACCATTTCAAACAAAGGTTCAGACGAAGTTTGTTCTATGCTTCGGCATTACTGTACCGAAGTCATACCCAGCAATGTACGCGAACTCAGTGTATTCTGCAATTCTTGCTCAGGACAGAACAAGAACTACAGTGTGTTTCGTTTCTGTCATTTCTTGGTGCATGCTAAAGGAAGATTTGACCGCATCCATATAACTTTTTCAGTGAGGGGTCATTCCTATCTTGAATGTGACAAAAACATGGGCCTAGTAAATACAAAGGCAATATGAGAAACGCCAAATGACTGGCGTCAAGTTATTGAAACTTCAAGAAGACTTCCAGAACCCTTTGCTGTCATGGACTGTAAGCAAGATTTTTTCCTTCAGTGGGGGCAATTTCTGAATAAAAGTTACAAGAAGAAATGTCCTTTTGCTCAAAGTACTATCTCACAGTTCCTCGTGACATCTGTGACAGTCATACTGTGGTGCATATGAAACCTACAAGATCATTGATGCTCCTCAACTTCTAGAACTAAAAGAGAAGCCCCTGCCTTCACAAAGTCACCTATAGCTTATTGGCATCCCTAAAGCAAAATATGACGATCTGCAAATTTTGAAGCAATTTTGTGGTCTAGAAGCTCAACAATATTTCAGTTCATTACCAGTCGGCGAAACTAATGATGAAAATGAGTGAGATAGCGTTTCATAATTTTACAGACATTGTAACTCTGGACTTATATTTTCCCTATTTATATACCAGTATTAATTTGTTACTGTTTTGCATTATTAAGTAGTAACTTGTATGCCATATATAAAGGTAAATAATTTAGAAAAACCGTCTCACTATAATAAAGCCCTAACAATTGTTTGTATGCTTTTAAAATCATTTCAGATATTGTAAACATTTTGATAATAAATTTACTATGCAAATTCTGTGTTTTCTTGTATTAACTTTTTTCAATGTCTTACTATTGCAAGTAGACCTATTATTAGCTAAAGATGTAAGATTTCTTTATTGAATATATCCTGTGTAAAAGTGGTGCAATGGTAATAATATTCACAAAAAAGTAGTTCATAAGCTTTTAAATTAATTTGTGAATGGACTTAGATCGTTTTTACCTTGGAAATTTTGTGTATTGTTGTTTAGCTATGTTTTTCCTTTGTTGTGCTGTACTATTGTAACTGGTTATTATTCAGTGATATAACAAATAAAGTAGACAACAATTTCAGGTGAAAGAATCTACAAATTAATTAAATCTGTACCCAGATAACAGTCTTCAAAGTTAATTTTCTCAGGATACTCCAAACTGGACTTAGATCATTATTCCCGTGTGCCCTTCATTTGGGATAAAGAATAAAATAATATACACTTCATGCAAGAGCAATAAAATTAAATGACTTAACATTATTGTAATACAGTGGTAAAATTAACATTATGAGCAAGGATAAGATTTCCAGGCAAATGCACAATTTTATAGCATCATTAGACATAGCTTAAATGTAGGTCTCATGCATTATATTACTTTCTGATTTGAAATATGTGTACTACCGTGCCTATCTGCATATTTTGACTTTTTTGGGATACAAACATGCAATATAGGATTTTTGTTTGTTTGATTAGGCATATAATACACATTTTCAGTTTAAATGTACATTTTAATGGTTTTGAGCAGATGTCTAAATTTCTCAAATTTTACAATCTTTATTTTTGTTTCAGGATTTGGGAAAGAGGGGTTGGGGGGGGGGGGGAGAGAGAAAAATAGAAAGTTAAAATCCTCACAATACAATGACTTTTGTTGAATATTACTGACAGCCCTTTGCAAAGTATGTGTCATAAAACAGATTCATTTATCCACAACAACCACAATAAAACTTTTGATTTCAGGGCAGTGGAAATTTAGCTCTTTAAGCCAGGTACTGAACCTGAAGTGACAGTGGCATAACACAACTGCAAAGCAGTCTCAAGGAATTTGAACAAACATTAATAGCAATGATGATTCTCTTCTTGTAGAATTAGGCACACCACCAGTGGTCTGCCAGATGAAGACTACAAATCACTGGGAATGTCTACAAAATTATGATTTCGATTCCATTAACGTTTGTGTGGCCATTTAATGACATTCCCTGTTGGCTTCTGTCTTTGGTTCTTTGGCCAACATTTGTTTGATGATTTTTTTAATTTAATTTTATTTTATTTTATTTTATTTTTTTTATGTTTTACCTGCACGTGTGGCTGTCATTGTCAAAGATTAAGCATAAAGCATAGACTGGGAACAAAAGCAATATGCAGATTTTAATGTATTTTCCTATTAGTCATGTACATATTAAGGTTTGATAGTGGGTAAATGTGTGCATATTTTGGTACTTTATAGTAAATGCAATTCTTGTATTTAAATTATGAGTGCAGATCAAGGTAAAAATGATTACTGAGATACCACTCAAACATAAATACATGACCTCAGTCTCCAGGCACCAAACCTCAAGCGTTAGATCAATAGTGAGCGGAATATGGAGTGTGGAGGGTAAGGGAAGATGCAAGGCAAAGGTAGCGATAGAGATATCAGGACTATTTAACTGAGCACACAGTATTTGGGTGGGTGGAAAGGTTGGAATGTGCAGCGTTTGTTGGAAAGGGGCAGGAGCTAAAAGGGCAGCAACAATGTGGGAGAGAGAGAGAGAGAGAGAGAGAGAGAGAGAGAGAGAGAGAAATTAATTGAGAGGTGGTGTAGGATAGAGTAGGTGAGAATTGTTTGGTGGAGGATGTGAGGAGTGAGGATGGTACGTTATCATGAGTTTACGCCACAATAATTTTGCAACTAGAGAATGTGTTTCAAAGAAAACTCCTATTTGTGCAGTTCAGAAAAACTTGTGATGGAGGGGAGGACATAGATAGCCCAGGTTGTGAAACAGCCATTATAACCAATACTCAGCTTGTTGTGACACAGAATGGTCCAGCCTGCTATTGGCCGCACTTTGCTAGTGGCCATTCATTCTGATGGACAACTATTTGGTAGTCATAACCAGTGCTCTTTTTCAGGGGGAACACTGGAGGACGCATACCCCTAAACTTTTTTGTCCACAAAGTAACTCTTTTACAATGTTGAGAACTTCGAAGAAAGCCAAAGATTTATTTCACGGACGTAAATCTTTATTTCATTTTTTCATGTTTGTAATTGCAATACGAACGAAACCAGTGCAGTTTTTGTTGGGGAAAGCAATGTCTAACTGTTTCAAGCATTTTGAAGCTCCAGCAACCATTCTCTTCAACTGCATCGCTGGCTGCCATTTCGACAAGCATGTAGTGCCCTTGACCACTACTAATGGGTGATAGTAGTGCTAAACGGATATGCATATACTAAAAAACCGAGCTACCTATAGATGTCTCTATGGTCCCGCTAGCACGATCCTTTGTGATTCATTGCCATCTTTGTTTTGTTGTTCTTTACTAATTTGTGTTTGATGTTCCGCTCTTGCCCATTGTGCGAAGTGTTATAGTGTATCCTGTCTTTTGTTGCAACTTGTAAGTTAGGTTGGAGGTGAGAGGTGAGCATAAAAATAACAAACTATTTTACTTGTAAAGTACGAAGGCATGAAGCCTACAGCAGCCATGAAAAGTCAGTTTTGGAACAGTTGTAATGCTATTAATGTTATTTACACTGTAGTTTATTAGTTAATTAAATTTTCAGCTGTATTAAAAACTGGTTCAGGTGAAGCATGCATCTTCTTTGCCATTTCAGGAGCCAAACAAGGTTATGAAGATTTTTATACTGTAGTTTTTATTGTTGTTGATGATGGGTGTGGCTTGTTTTTGTTGTGTCTTTTAGTGGTGTTTTATAGGTCAAAATATGTGTTTGGTAATATTTCTTTGTATTGTTTTGTATGGCAGAGGGTTGATTGAAATCATCTGCTTCATTTGAGGTGTATTACATGTCAATTAAGTGTACGATACCATTTTCTTTTGTTGTTCAGGTGCTGATGCAAATTGCATGCTTCATTTGAGCTGTAGTAAAGTCAGTTGAAGAGTCTATACCATTTTTTGTAGTTCTACATGATGACGTCAGGGGTAAAAGACAACAGGTGATATGCTTTAGTTATAAGTAATTTTCACTGCATTAATCTAATGTCGGAGTACCCCTAAACTTTTTTTAAGAGAAAGAATCTTGGCCATAACAATATAAAAAAAGCTGTGCAGTGATTGTAAGAGTTGATGCTTTCACTGGTGGCATGGCCTCCAATGGGCTAATGTTAACTACACTACAGACCTAAACTCTTAATTTTAATAGTTTAATCACACCCAAAACATGTGAGTGGAGAGTTTAATCAAACAATGGAAAATCCAGGAAGCAATACAACTTATTGTGACATCTATGTCATAAGAAGCAGTCTTTCAAAATGTTATTTAAAACATTTTCTGTGATCTCTTCATGGAAGTTTCTCTTCAACAAGTACTTTCATTTAGTATTAAGATGAAACACATTGTTCACAATTTAAAATGCTACAGCTAAGTGCTGAATACATGTTACGTAAATTAAGTATTTCTTGGCTACATTTTCAGTCCTAGCATTATTTCATGCTTTGGAATATTTTAAAAGGAGACTTTTCAGTAGGATGTGAAACATTTGTAAGAATACTATGTTTTCTGAAGAGATATTGGCAAACTTCTCTCACTGTATACTGTAATTTAAAAGTAGGTCTACTACTTCATTGATAACTAGTGGAAGAGAATGTTTTGAAATTATGTTGGACTCAGACTGGAACTGTTAATGTTGACTTTTGCAAGCAATGTTGCTACTCGTTGAGTTAACAAATGACTACAGAACTAGAAGTTCGAAAACTGTTCTTAGTTACAAGTAGACTGAACAATTATTTTGGAACAAATCCTTAAGCTGCGGCATTTCTCCACGGTATCTTTTCTTCCATGAGAACTAGTATCATAACAAATGCAGCAGTCCTTCTATGAACTTCTTGGAGTAGAAAAGAGGTAGGTCTACTGCCAGCAGTGAGTATACATCACAGATCACACCTGGATACTTCCTTCAGCAAATGTGTCCTTGAAAGCCAGGGTTTCAGGTTCAAGTCTTGTTCTAGTACACAATTTTAATCTATTTTGCAATTTCATCTTTTGGGTCAGGAGAAGCATGGGATGCCACAAGACCAACGGACCCAGTACCACCTGTCTGCTTTCACTATCTAAAAAAACGTTCCAAAACACAAATCAAAACTCAAAAAATAAAACTTCCCATTACATACGAAGAAATTTTTCTTTACCAGAGTTATGCCAAGCAGCTGTCAATACAAATGTCCAAACTTTCAAGTGATGTGTTTGTTCAGTACGTTGTGGTGTTCAATGGGTGGATGGGTGGATGTAAGTTGATCAGTTGACATTGTAAAAAGTATTTTTGTTACAATTTTTTAAAATATTTTTTACAAAACTAACTGATAAATTTACATTCAGCCATTCATCCACTGAGCACCATTATGTAATTAAGTAACTCACCAATTGAAACTTCGATTGTTTGTAATGGCAACTGATTGGCATAAAATTGGGGAGAAGCCTAATGGAAAGCTTTTTTTACAAGTTCTATTTTGTGTTTCAATTGTATTTATAGATCATGAAATTGTATGAGAAGTCTTAATCATATGTGCTGAATCTAGTCAAAATTTAACGATGATTCATATTCCTTCAACCTGCTGTTGATATCTTCAAATATTTGATTAAGAGAACTGGTTTTAATTTTTATTCCTTTATTTATTTGCAAAAAAATTACAAAATTTTTACATCCTTTGACAATGCAAATGAGGAGTAATTATGTATATCAGAACATTTATTAGCCAATACAACCCTGTGGAATAACATGCTTTATTGTTTGAATTTTCAAGTTCCTATTATATGATCAATATGGAACTGACAAACATTGCTTTCTGTCATGCAAATAAGATAAAAACCACGAACCTGTATCTACTGTTCCACAAGGTTTTAACTTTTTAATGACAAAAGCCATTGTCAAGTCATAAAAATTCCCAATGGCAATAATTTCTGGGTTATTTATTCTAGTATATCATCTGTCAAAATAAATACAGCCTGTTTATTGGCAAATAAAGACTCTTCATTCAGTGTCAGAAACAATTTTTTTTCCTTACATGATGGTTAGAGTGTTCTGCTCACCACTGACAAAATCTAGTTCAACAAAAAACAAAATAGTAAAAACATAAGAAACAGTGAATTACAAAATAAAGAGTACAGTAATTTTAATAAATGACTGCTTATATATTATGTAATGCACACATAAAACAATAAGTAAGGAACTATGTTCATTTCAATAATAAGATTGGTATGATGTTTTTATATTTCAGTCCTTGGTTTTTGCTTCTATGAGAACACAGTGGCACGGGTTATATATGATATTGATGCATTTAAGTGGGTGAAAGAAATTTCTTTGAGGGTAAAATTCACTACCTGAAAAAGACATAACTATCAAGAAAACTTGGTAAATCAAACAAAAATGTAGTGATATGGTTTAGTTACTACCATATGAAGTAACATGCATACCGGTACTTTTATCTAAATGGTCCGATCAGAAGAAATGTAATTTAAGAAAGAGTGCAGATACAGAATTTTGGTTTAGGAAGGGGATGACCAAGATGAACACAAAACTGGGTACATTTTTGGGGTGGGGGGACTTGACCCCATTGAGGATGAGCTTCATCAAGAGAAATACTAAAAATCAGGCCTTATCATGTTGACAATATGTGAGATTATTTGATGGTGTGGGTGTACGTGGAGGTACCATGGTTAATGGGAAGGGGTTGAAGTATAGTGGTCTCAATTATGCTGACAATGTCATTAAATTTTACTGAAGAGTTTTGGTGCAACCACAATTTTTTTCATATCAGACGTCAAACAGTAGGGGGAAGTACACTAAGTTGAAGAAAAGGAATAGTTGAAATGGGAGGTTGCTTTCACATCGCAAAATTATAGTCGTTAGCCTATTTATGATATGAATAAAACAATGAAGCTCTTCATTAGAACAGAAGGCATAATATTTTGATACAGTGGCAGTACACATTTCTTTGAAAATATGTAAACTACATACGAGGCAAATAATAGAGCAGATAATGTGCTAAACGCGCAACAATACCTTGACGAAGAACTGGTCGTCATTATAAGTAGTATCAACTGTAATTATATTCCGATCTTCCACCTGTATCACGCTTCCACTAGCGGGTCCATAGCAGTAGTTATCTTTAACTGCGACGATCCTAGAATTTGCGCTGTTTCTCGCTCGAATGGCCCAGTGATCCGACTGCCTCCCGCGAGAGTAGAAGTCGCAGTCGTTGAGCAGCGGCAGTTTCGCCCTGTTGATGGGGGGACTCGACTTGTGCCTGATGTGTCGCCTGAAGGCGGACTGTTTGGTCCTGGGCGCGTGTGGACTGGTCGGGGCGGAAGAACAACTGAGGTCCGACCTGTCCGCCACCCCGTGCAACGGGGGCATAAGGGGTTGCGGCACGACCGAATACGTGTGATTCATGTCGGCCGCGCTTATTTTTAACTCGCACTTTGCATGTGATCGATATGAAACCGTACGCTTTTGCGGGGCGCGAGCGGCGTTCCGCGCGCTATACCGCGGCGCGGCGGCGTCCGTCAGCTGTTCGGCGCATTTCACCGTCAACTGCGGCAGCGCAGGTATTCGCGTTCAGCTGGCAGCGGGCGGTTCTGACAGGCGGCGACGGCGCGAAGCCATAATGGAGCAGGACGCGCCCCGCCTCCCCTCCACCGCCGCCCCTAAGCTGTCGGCGCAACATTTCGCGTGCGGCTCGCGCCAGTTCCCCCATTTCGCGCCCTCGCGCGCCGCCGTATTAATAAATCGATAACGCGGTAAGCGGCCCCATGGCGCAGCCACTCCGTGCGCAGGGGGACTGTGATTCGTCCGTTAGTTCCAAGGTCACGCAATTCGAGGTCCGAGGCGCGGACACGCCGCGTTTTCGGCACATTGTGCACGACAGTGTTGTCAGTGACCTTGAAGAAAAAAGAGAGATAATAATAATAATAATAATAATAATAATAAAGATCTCGACAACGCGGGACTCGGAGGTGAGAAATGTGGCGTCGCACAGAATTTCTTAAACTGATGAGCAAACATCCCGAACCCGAAAAAAAAAAAAAAAAAAAAAAAAAAAAAAAAAAGAGAGAGAGAGAGAGAGAGAGGATAAAATCGTATTACAACGACCTGGTAAAGGTAAAGATTGGAAGCTTGGGGTGTTTTACCATAAGCTTTCATTGGAAGAGATTGAATTAGTTTCTTCAACAGGAGTGGTAAATGGTAGTCTGTCTGGAAACTGACTAAAATTTTGCTCGTCAAGCAGATCTATCCCCCCCCCCCCCCAAAGCCAAGTCCTAGTTACGCCACTGAAGTGTATAACCACAGTGTAACATGTACACACTACGTTTACATGCATCACATCTTGCGGAAGACGAAAACCGATTTTCGTAAACCGTTTTTCGCTGTCGTGTTTACATGGGATAGCCAGAATCGGATTTCCTAGCACACTTAAAATGGCGGCTAGAAAACAGCTGATTCAGTTCCTGATATACTTTATTACTATTTCTGTGTCGTTTACCAGTCATGACTGGACAGACTGCGTCAAGATTATATACATACATACAGACATATACATATAAAAGAAAAAAAGTTTACAATTTGGACATATACAACATAAACGTTATCTTTTGTCCAGTCACTTTCATCACTGTTGAAAAATTCACCAATTGAATATAGTGGGTGCTCTTTCAGGTCTTGTGCAATTTTCCTTTTGAATGGTTCTGGTGGCAGGGATTGCACTTCTTTTGGCAGCGAGTTAAACATTTTCAGTGCAATCATTGGAAAACTGTCTTGTTTTCCAGTTAGACGACAGCTTGGTATTTCAATGCTCCTCTTTTTACGGGTGTCATGGTTATGTATATCTTGCATCATGCTGAACTCCCCTTGGTTTTCTTTTATGCTGATGAGGCATAAGAACACATACTGGCTGAAGATCGTCATAATACCTAACCGTTTGAATATTGGCTTGCAGTGGTCCAATCTTTTGCTTGATGTAATTATTCTGACAGCCTTTTTTTGTAGCATTAACACATCTTTACAATCTGCAGCATATCCTCATAGCAGTAGGCCATTATTAATATGGCTATGAAATAGTGCATAATACACTGTTACAAGGTATTGGTTAGTTAATGTACCTTTAAGCCTTCTCAGAAGGAATATTACACGGGAAAGCTTGGAGCATACATACACTGTGTGTTCATTCATTGTAAGTTTACTGTCAATCATGAAGCCTAGAAGTCTAACAGCCTCCATATTCTCGTGACAGCCAATGTTGCTAAGGCTGCATATAAGATGTAGTGTTTTTCCTTAATTCAATTTCATTTTATTTTTGATGAATCATTCTTTTGTGTTTTCGTAGAGGTCGCCTGTTGCTTGAAGAGCTTGTGCTGCTGTTTTTCCTTTGGCAAAAAGAGTGGTGTCTTCAGCAAACTGTAACTGTGTCAGCCCAATCGCTATTCTTCTTTATTTAAAGACACAGAGTCATGTTCTCTCTAATAGTTGTACTTTTATTTCACATTAGAAAATATCACTCTGCCCATATGTGCCGAAAATTCTTACCAGAAAAAAACAATCTGACAAGCCAAGAACGCTTCAAAAACGGTTGCGTTTACATGGGCACGAAAGTCAATTGTGGAACTGGAAAACCACTTTAGAAAAGCGGATTTCCAGAATCGATTTCGAAGTGTCTACATGACCAACCAAAAGCGGAATTGGGAAATCGTTTTACGAAATCCTGTTTTGGGAGCTGGGCATAAAATAACATGTTAACTGGGCGACACTTGTGTCGCCCAGTGCTGAGATTTTGTCGCCCAGTGCCTGTAGGTAGTGCCGGCAATTTATTTTTATTGAATGACATATCAAATGTTCCGGGAATTAAAAAATAACCTCTTGTAAATCTTTTAGAGCATAGGTTCCCAGCCTTTTCAGTCTACTAGTGAAACTCATTTTACCCCCCCCCCCCCCCCCCCAAAAAAAAAAAACACCCATTAAAATATTATCAAAGAAAGCAATACATGAAAACACTACCAACCTTTGTTAATCATAATACACTGCATAAGGCACATATCTTTTACACTTTCGATGCAGCAATAAATCAATTATATTCAATGAATATTCAGATCATGTTCCACACTGAGACGGTTTCTGGTCTTACTTTTTATTGTCAGTAGCTTTGAGAAGCCGCTCTATATCTATAAGTGGTACCGAACTGGGTTTCTACTTTTGTGGGAGACAGGTGGCGAACAACAGCGACTTACCAATCTTATGCTAGAGCTTCTGAAACGTCTGCAAAACTGCAAAAAGATTGTCAGAGGTCATTTGTCACAATCGCTAATATTGAAGTATCTAAAAAAATATTTGTTGATTCATTATCTTTGATGGAAGAAGACTGTTATCCTGGTGGATATCGAGAAAAGTTGGAAAGAGGAAGTGTAAGAGAACTTGAAAGTGACGAATCAGATACTGAAGATCTCCCTAGAAGACGTCAAGTACACCGATTTGTTTCAACAAAGCGACACTGGCCTGCAGCGAGAAGAGAGGCTGTAATGAGCTGCAAAGAGTTTATCTTACAACGGCTTCTCGAAGACCAGAAGGAAATCTGCAGTAGTATTAATCGATTATTAAATACTAAAAATCCTATTGAGCTTGTGAACGCAGTTCGTGCAGACGTTGAAGGCCTGTTTGGTAGAGATAAAGTATCAGATTTTAATGATGACGTTGTAGGGTTGTTTGCAGCTGAAAAACTCCCTGCTCCGTCTAGTATGACATCATCTGCTGGAAAGCTGTATCACTTTTTGAAAATATCTCAACCTCACTCGATCGTAATAAAGTTGGTGCAGTCGTTTATTTCTCTGACTCCGCACAGTGCAGGTCCTGAATGAGCAGTGTCACTACAGACGACTTTAAAATCAAACAAACAATCTGGCCTGTCACGAGAAGCTCTCAACTCTAGAATGAGCATCGCTCTCAACGGTGTTGGGACAGCCCTTTTCGACCCAAGGCCATCCCTGGCGAGGTTACTAGAGAAGTAAGATAGAAGAAGGAAGCTGCCTGATTTTGAACTGTATCAAGGCCAAGAGTTTGTAAAAAAGTTTTTTGCAAATGACAATAACCTTTAAATTTGATATTCTTCGATTCCTTTAATTAGGGACATTGTAACTTTTTTTTATCAAAATATTTTGTAAACCCAGTAATTTCATTATCCTTTAAAATTTTGTTGTAGGCCAATTTTACAATATTTCTTGAAAATTGTTTCTTGTGTGCATTAAAACATTTATAAAATCACCAAAATAATTGTATTTACCTACAATCTTACAAGTGAAGGTATAAAATTACTGTTCAATATTCTTTGAAAGAAAACTGTTACGCTAGAAGTTTAAGTTCTTTAAAGACGTTTTTAGCACCAGAATCTCATGACTCATTTTCTTCAGAATTAAGTACTTTTCTTAGATAGATTAAAATTGTAATTGTGTTGGTGTACAGAATTCTCTAGAGCAAAAATATAAATCGAGAAACGATAACGTAATATGAGCTTTTAACACAAATAATGATTTATTAACTTTTACAGGAAGTGCACAGGAAGGTATTTTAAGTAATCATAGTACTGATATTAGTTTAGTTTAATAATATTTTCATTTAATGCCTATATCAAATTAAAGTGAACTTATAACAGGTATTCTATTTAACTACGTAACAAATAAAAGACAACAAAAACAATTGAAAGATTGTTTAACAAAATTAGGAGACATAAATGATTTCTTCAAAGTCCAAATTTAGTATTGTTCCATAAACATTTTTATTTATCATTAAAAACATATATGAAGAAAAATCTATTAAGGATAAATGAAGAGGAAAAATTAAGTAGCTTTGATTTTAATAATAAAAAAAGGCTTCAAAATATGGTTTTAGGCATCAATATTTTGGAATTTTCCGGGAGAGGGCCCCCGGAACCCCCGGATCATCCTTCCAATGTCGCCCAGTGAAAATCCCTTAAAATATGCTCTGTTTGGGTGCCCATGTAAACGGGGTGAGTGTGACATATACACACAACGTTTACATGCAGCACATCTTGCGGAAGACGAAAACCGATTTTCGTAAACCGTCTTTCGCTGTCGTGTTTATATGGCATGGCCAGAATCGGATTTCCTAGCACACTTAATATGGCGGCTGAAAAACAGCTGATTCAGTTCCTGATTTAGTCCGCACAATCGCTATTTTTCTTTATTTAAATACACAGATTTATGTTCACTCTATTATTTATACTTCTATTTCACATTGTAAAATATCACTCTTTCCATAAGTGTAGAAAATTCTTAAAAAGAAAACACAATGTGACAAGCCAAGAACGCTTCAAAAACGGTTGCGCTTTATAGAAGCGGATTTCCAGAATCGATTTTGGAGTGTCTACATGACCAAACAAACGCGCTATTGGGAAATCGGTTTACGAAATCCGGTTTTGGGAGCCCATGTAAACAGGGTGACAGTTGCGACACTTGTTGCTGTGAAAGTTGTTACCAACGGGCAGTTGCAACGACAGTAGCGCTCCTAGTGGTGGACAAGGAGCCGTAAGAGTAATGTTTGTTTATAATTACTTTTCTATGTAATAAATCAAATAGTTTATGTAATTTTTGCGTTCCAAGCATTAATAAATAAATATCAAGGGACATAATTAATGGTGAAATAAATATAAAAAAACAGTCGAATTTCCATGATTCGGTTATATAAACAACTCATTCGTGAGGAAATACTTGAGAATATAGTTGCGGATCCAGGGGGAGGCTCTGGAGGTCATGATAGCACTGCCCCCCCCCCCCTCCAAAAAAAAAACAAAAAAAACTGGATTTCTTTTGAAGACAAGTTGTTTTTTTTTTTGTGAGTACGGAAAATTTCGGAAATATTTACTTTTTTAAATTGTTTTATTTATTTTTATTGGTCACATTAACCACTTCAGATATCCTCATTGTATATTATTCACTCTTATATCCAAGCCTTTTCTAACAACCGCCATCCCACAGCACATAGGCGACTCAAATAATCAGCATTTCTCTCCTAAACACGCTCTTATAGCCACGGTCTGCATACCAAATTCCAGTCGTGGTGCAAAGTGAAGCACTGAATCCACACTTCGATTTCACACTGTGCAAATCATGACGTTATCAAGGATCCTATTATTAACTTCCGATACCGTACGTGACAGATGTACCGATAGTTTTCAAAGATTTGGAGACATATTATTTAAAAACCGCATTTTACGGAACTGCACTTTCTTCATTATTATCCTGAAGAATTGTGGTACTTTTCTCAACGGGACGTGGTGTTCATCGAATAAACTAATTGTTAATTATTATTACTATTATTATTACACTAATACATACCCCCAAAGATCTGCTCATTGCATACAATCATCCACTTCAAAAACAAAATCGTATTCCAAATGGGCAAGCCAAATTAAAAAGAATTTACAGGAAGCTTAAATTTCATTTGAGGACATTCATGATCAGCAAGTTTTCAGAGAAAAGGTCAAAATTACTAAACACTTTATACCGCTTACTACATCAGTTCCATCAGTGGCGTAACTAGGACATGGCTTTGGGCGTGGGGATAGATCTGCTTGACGAGCAAAATTTTAGTCAGTTTCCAGACAGACTACCATCTACCATTCCCACTGAAGAAACTAATTCTCTCCCATCCGATGAAGGATTATGGTAAAACACCACAAGTTTTCAATCTTTACCAGATTACTGTTACACGATTTCTATTCTCTCTCTCTCTCTGATTTTTTCGGGTTCTGGGTGGGGGGCGCCCCCCCCCCCCCCTATAGTTACGCCACTGAGTTCCATGTCCTGCCAGCAAATGGTCAGAAGAGAGAAAAGAAGCGGAGTCAGCTAAAATGAAAATCTTCTGGCAAAAGAACAAAATACCATCAGGGAAGAGAGAAAAACTTTCGTTCGTAATGAGAGAAAAAATATACTAAAATGTCATATATATTATGAACAACATAAATAATTATATTAAAATTATATATTTTACCATTACTAAAAACGTACACATACATACGTTGAAAGGGAATATGATATCAAGGTAATTTTTTTCTGGAAGAGAAGGGGGCGGGGTCGAATGTTCGAATGTTTGTAGAGTCTATGGGACTTAACTATGGGGTCATCAGTCCCTAAACTTACAAACTCCTTATGAACTACTTAAAACTAAGGACGGCACAAATATCCATGCCCAAGGGGGGATTCGAACCGACCGTAGTGGACGTGCAGACCGTGACTGGAGCGCCTCAGTCCTCTCGGACACCGCGGCCGGCGGCGGGGTCGAAAAACACAAACAGTGACCTGTAATCCCCTCCAGAATTGACTTGCGTCAACTTCGCATAGAGTGAAATTACGAATCGTAATAATATGGACATAGACAGGCTTCCGGCAAAAAAAGGTAAGTGTTGGCTATCTCCCAGGAAAAAGGGAAAAGAGTATAGACAAAACAATTTTAAGAATGCATCCACAACACTGTGAACAGAGTTTCATTGAACTGAGCATAGATTAAAAATTATGTTCAGCAAGGAAATTGAACATTAGAGTTAAACAAGCCCGAGGGGGGACTCGAACTTACGGCGTGAGTGGCCGTGCAGTCCATGACATAGATAGTCCAAGATAGACCGAACGGCCATTCCCGCGCAACAAGCTGTCCAGAGACAACTTACGTGAACACATGTTCGTTCCATAGGGCAGGCGGCAGACCGTTATTCCAAGCGGCGACGAGAGTGTTGCTGGCTGTGGTTCTGAATCGGTTCAACAAGTGCGAACATCCCACAGTCTGTTGCTTTCATTGCGGTATCGATTCAGGGGCTTCCTTAACAGGTATAACACGATGCCAAAAATTCGAATAGACTGCGAGTGAACATCAACGACGTCCGCTTCAGAATATTTGTTTCACTCTTCGTTTAGTCAAATGTGGTAGACAAGCTCTTGTCATCAATGGCGGCGCTAGGCGTCGGCGACGTCGGCAACCGCCGACGGCCTCGCGCCTGTGGGGGCCTCGCAAAACATTGTTAAAATTTTAGCTTTTTTAAATATTTGTTGTTTATCGGCGTTTTTCAACTTCTAGGTTATGTACCGACGACCTACATCTAACTTAACACTAGCTTAACACAAGAACGAACATCCGTACCCAAGGGTGATGAGATTCGACCCCAGACGAGACCGATCTCGCTCCCCGTGGTATGACGCCTTAGTGCGCTCGGCCATTCCCGGCCGGCAGCTATTTACTTGTCCGTATTTATTTACGTATGTGTGCAGCAGTGATGCAATTTTTAGTTAAATACTTGCAAAACAACTTCAATAAATTTTAGAAAACAATTTAGAAGAAGTATATCCTAATGTTTATATAACAATCAGAATCATGCTCACAGTTCCAGTCAGTACGGCTTCGGCCGAGAGAAGCTTCACAAAGTTAAAATTGATTAAGACTTACTTGAGAAGCACAATGAGCCAAGAAACACTATCTGCGTTGTCAATACTATCAATTGAAGCCGAAATAGCGGCTAGTATCAATTAAGATGTGATCTTTTAAAAAAAAAATCTGTGAGGCGAAAACCCGAAATGTTTCTATATCTTAATTTGCATTTGTTTATTGTAATTTTTTCATTCCAATAACACTTGTATATTATACCAATAAAATTTTAGAATAATGATTATTGGTGTATAACACAGCTCATTTTATTTGACATTTTCCTCCTTACTGGAAAAATGAAAGGCTTCGCAAAGACGAGTTCGCCGACGCCCAGTTTTCGCCTAGAGCCGCCACTGCTTGTCATGACTGACATATTTCGTCCCTCTGTTAATGAATTATCCGTTTCGTCAAGTGTCTCTTGATCCGGATGACGGATGTAGGCAGAGGCGCCGACTTTAAAATACACTGCTCAAAACAATTAGGGGATTAGGTGAGATAGCATATTTAGTTCAGATATTGATTACAATTGTAATCTGGGTGTGACACAGTACCAGTGGCGTAACTATGGGGGGGGGGGATGAGGGGGATAGAACTCCCCCCAGAAAAGAGAGAGAGAGAGAGAGAGAGAGAGAGAGAAATAAGAAAAGAAAAAGAAATCGTATATAACAGCAATCTGGTAAAGGTAAAGATTGAAAAGGTTGTTGTTGTTGTCCGAGGGGGGATTCGAACCCCCGACCGTAGTGGCCGTGCAGACCGTGACTGGAGCGCCTCTGTCCCCTCGGCCACCGCGGTCGGATTAGTTTCTTCAACAGGAATGGTAGATGGTAGTCTGTCTGGAAACTGACTAAAATTTTGCTCGTCAAGCCGATCTATTCCCCCCCCCCCCCCCCCCCCCAAACCCAAGTCCTAGATACGCCACTGCACAGTACGATATTTTGCTGTCTCAACTCTTACTTGAAGTTTACATGTTGTTTACCACGGGGCTACCATAATAGTGAAGAAGGCATTCTCGTTGCCTCTAATATCGTTTGATCACATCAGACGGCCAGTACAGTTGCACACCTGTTTGGTATGGACAGTAGAGATGGGCAAACGTACTCGCGTTCGAACATGCTCGGGATTTCCCGATACAGCGGTGAGCTCGATACAGTATCGAACTGTTCGAACACTCAGATAACAAATGTCTCGTGCTGCGTATCTGCAAACAGTACGCTGGAAATTTTGAAGTGACCGGGCTTACAGTGTGCTCAGAACTGATTTCACATGAAGTACATGTAAAAAAAAAAAAAAAAAAAAAAAAAAAAAAAAAAAAAAAAAAAAAAAAAAAAAAGAGGGCATCACTATGATAAACTGTATATTTTGTTTGAAACAGAGCATAAGTGACCTGTCTGATATCACTACAAGATATGATCCATTGATAAATAAAACATCTGCCACTATAACAGAATTACTGCATCAAATTACTGAAAAAGCTAACATTCAAATGAAAAAAAAAATGTTGTTTCTGGAAGTATGTTACATTACTGTGAATTCTTCATAAGTAGACATTACGTTTAGTGTGGTAATAAGAGATAGGTTGCAAATGACAATTCCATTTCCCGTTTATACGGTACAGTAACAGATAAAAATGTTACCACCTTTTAATCGCATGGAAAGCAAGATTAAAAGTGATGAAATAGAGAAAACACTAGAAATTTAATACCCAATAACGGAAATAATTCATACAAAAATGAACTGTAATTGTGACCACGGAATGAACAGTGCACAAGCTGCTGTTTACGTAGTACCAATAGGCGCCACCAGATCGCAGCACTGGGGTTTTAAATCGCGATTGCTATCGTTTACGTATAGCCTAAATTCATTGCTTTTTTAAGTATGACCTGCTACTACATTCTGCATTTCATACTTATTATTACCCATAATAGGTTAATGACACAATCTTCGTTATAAGCAGTGGCGGCTCGTACAAAATTTGACCAGTGTGCTACAATATTACAAAAATAAACAGGAAACAAAATATACCAAAATAAAAAGTCAACCTTTGTATGATTGCCTTTAATTATCAATTAATACTGTATTGACAGTAACAGCTTCAGGGGAATCTATAACAGCGCTGCCAACTGCAAGTAGTAAATGGAGCGTTTAATTTTTTTTTTTTTTTTTTTTTTTTTTTTTTTTTTTTACAGAAATTAAAAAAAATAGACTCAAAGGTATCTGAATACGAGCCTCACACAGGTAGGTTTGAGAGACAACGCGCAAGACGCCTGAGCCAGCGCGCTATTTGTATGCCGCAATATTCGTCATATACTATTCTTCAGCAGCCGTTACACGCAGCGCGAAGAGAAATATTGATCCTGTGCTGCAGTCGGTCTCAGCCATGAGTTCGAATGTTTGTTAAGCTTATGGGACTTAACTATGGGGTCATCAGTCCCTAAACTTACAAACTACTTATCAGCTACCTTATACTAATGACGGCACAAATATCCATGCCCGAGGGGGGATTCGAACCCCCGCCCGTCCTGACGTCACGTCTGCGCATGCGCACTTGCGAACAGACGACTGCGCCGCCTCTTTGCGCTCCGTACCAGCGCGGCTGATCCCACTTCAGCCCACGGAGCTGGTTTCCAGCTACCGCGGCGAGAGTGCTCCAAAATGCGTTTTCATCCTTATTACTAGCATTCTAATACACGTTCGAAGGGAATTGGCATAATTTTATTGTGATATCTGGCTCGTATTCCAAGAGAAAGGATGTAATTTTACAGCGATTTCTCGTTTGCATTCGAAGAGAAATGGCACAATTTTAGTAATATATTTACAGTGTGCTGCAGCACATTAGCACATTATCACTAGCCGCCACTGGTTATAAGTAGTTTACTGCAAAGCGCCGAAAAGATTTATGAATATCATCGCTGTATATCGTAGAGATAGTACGTACTGACGTTGCTAGATAGCGCCGTGATCGTATGTTCGAACATAGCCCGAGATTTCCCGAACTATGACGTAAATTGTTCTAACAGTTCGAGTCATGTTCAAACGCAGCTCTAATGGGCAGTATAAGGCAGGGGCGGGCAAACGTTGCACGCGGCACGTGTGCTCTTAGCGCTGCACACGAGCAGTCGCCGAGTGGGGCAGCGGCGGCAACTAGCAGGTTGCGACAGTGTGACAACAAGCGTGGTTGATGACGTTGATGTCACTACACAGCGAACTTACATTACCAGCACTAGGAAACGCAGAGTGAATCGAAGAAGCGGACAAGAGGGAATTTGCCGTCTTTTAAAAGGGAATGGGAGCATTCATTACATTTTGCTCCAAGAAGTGCAAAACTAGGGGGCATGATGCAAGATGTTATTCGTACAGTTCATTATTTGAGATCCCACGGCCTTACAAAAAAAAAAAAAAAAAAAAAAAAAAAAAAAAAAAAAAAAAAAAGGTTTGTTAAGTTTATGGGACTTAACTATGGGGTCATCAGTCCCTAAACTTACAAATTACTTATCATGTACCTTATACTAAAGACGGCACAAATATCCATGCCCGAGGGGGGATTCAAACCCCCGACCGTAGTGGCCGTGCAGACCGTGACTGGAGCACCTCAGTCTCCTCGGCCACCGCGGCCGGCACGGCCTTACACATCGGCAGTGTCGACAATATTTAGCCGAAATTGAGGAAGAGTACGGTGACATACCACAGTGAAATCTGCTGGCTTAGCCGAGGCAATATACTAAAAAGATTTTTTGAATTGAGAATACTAATAAGACAAAGAAAGAGACGACCACAGTTTAGAAAACCCAGACTGGTTTGCAGAACTTGCATTTTAGTGGACATTACTTCACATATGAATAAACTGAATACTAGTTTGCAAGGCGAAAATCAACTGATTTGGGAAATGAACAAAAAGTGGAGCTTTCATCAGAAAGCTTGCGCTGTGGGAACGACCGCTCATATCAGAGGACGCGGTGCATTTCCGTACTCTGTCCTCTGTTCAAGAAATGAGCTACACTGAATGCGTTTCCGTAATTATTGCCATAAATGTGGGATTTCTCAAGCGATCTGGGGATGTATCACATGGATCCCAAGCTTTTGAATGGTTTTCGAGACCACTTGCTGTTTCTGTAGAGGATAAGGTAAAGCAGTCAACAATCCGAAGATTGGTTTGAACACCACAGTGCTTTACTAGGCATGGCCCTGTTTGGAGGTGGTATGGCGTTGCCTTCCTCCGACCTTCTAACTGACTTACCCAGCCAGTTATAGGGGGACCTACAGTTTAACGTGGGTTCCGAACCACGGTGCTACTCATTTCACATGAGCAATAATGCCAGAGGTGAAAGAAGTGGAAAGTGACAGATAAAAATCCTAGGACCTGGCGTGGATCGAACCCGCGACCTTCGTATTTGTAGTCTGGCACTCTACCACTGTGCAACCAAGGCGCACAACTTTGTAGAGGATATTCATCCTGATCTGCAAATGAAACTAATAGATCTACAGCGTAATTTTCGTCTGAAAGACAAATTCCTTTTGGCAAGTTTTTTTATAAAGACTTTCCACAACAGTAGTTTCCCCGTCTCCATCGTGAAGCGGCGAAGATCATGTCAGTATTTGGTTCGACATATTACGTATGTGAGCGATTTTTTTCTGTAATGAAACTTAATAAGTCACGTTTACGAGCAAACATGAGTAATGAAACTTTGCGTAATTGTTTACGTTTGTCTGTATCTAAGAAATTTGTACCAGACATTAACCGTATTGTAAACACAAGTTATCAATAAATAAAAGGAATAATAGGTTATAGGACTCAAACCATGATTTATTTTTAGATATTATATTAACCATGTTCCTTTATTTGATAAATCAAGGTAGGAAAAAAAAGCATTACAGGAAGATGCGGTGAGAGGACAGGAAAGGGTGTGACGGGTAGGGGAGGCAAGAGAAGCGGGTGGCCTGCTTGCCCCTGCGTGCACGCTGCACACGTGCGAGTGCGCTTCACACGAGCACAAATCCTGCCCGCCCCTGGTATAAGGTTGTCAATCAGCAGTTAACGGATATTCGGTCATTCTTTCATGAGGGGAATATCCAGCTATGCAACTGTTGTGGGGGGGCTGGTCTGGCTGCAATGCGTCTGTCATGTGTATCCCAGGCATGCTCAATCGGGAATAAGTCCGTTGAACAAGCTTGCCACTCCGTTCAATTCCCTCGGCTTATGCATGTTAGCCACCAGTGCAGCTCTGTGGGGACGAGCGTTTTCGTCCACCAGAAGGAACCCATCTCCTATGGCACCGGCGTAGGACACAACAAATGGTCGAAGGATCTCGGCTCTATACCTCTGAGGAGTCAAAGCGCCATTCTGAACGACATAGAGTTCCGTACGTCCACGAATACTGATTCCAATTATAACATTTATATACTATTTAAGTAATTACAGTTCCTTTCTACCACTTTCAAACATAATACTCAGCTTTTCAAGATTACGATGTATGGGGGTTCTGCTCGCTGGTACATTATTCTCCTGGGGCGTCGTGATAGAGATAAATACTCGATATGTACAATTTTTCACTTCTTCTTTAATTTGAATCAAACTTCTTCTCCACCAAAACATTACATCTTTCAAAACATACACAAAACATCAGAACTTAATCGACAGTATTTCCATTTCAAAACAACAGACGGAAGCAGATTTCAGTGCAGTTTAGAAAAGCCAAAACTCGAACTCCCCACGCAAGGCGGTGAGGCAAATATATAACATCGGCAATAATGACATTACATTACGCATTGTTGATAACAATTGAATATACTAATTTACAATTAACAAACACACAAAGAAAACATTTCATGTACACAAAAATACTCACAATATAAAATGAAAACTATACACACAATAGTTTTAGATTGCACCTATCTTTTTAAGTTTTAATCACGCTACTTTTTGTTTGACAACAAACCAAAATGTTAAATGTCAATTAATTAGTTAACGAGTACATCATACATGTTCCTAACATATATTGAGCTATCAATTATGTTGGCAATTCTCAAACTAGATTCTAAATCTCACGTCAGTCAATATATACAAAGAATTATAATATTTAAATCTCGACTATTGAATTAATTAATACAATTAGCTGGTCTACACAACTTCTTTATGAGCCTAACTACATACAATGCTATTAATTTTCATTTCTTTTTGTTTTTTTACAAAAGATTTTACAATTCGTCTGTTTAAGTCTTTAAATAACATACAATGACGAAACTATTGTTTATAGAACTGTCAGGAAAGTATCTAGACGAATCTCTTAATTAATGAAATCTATCACTCGTTTTTATCACAGTATCACCGAGACACTGTCCTACACTGATTCCTAGGCTGGCTATATCGTTTTTAACTAACTTCACACTCAACTTTTATCACTATTGAACCACACGATTCCGGATCCGACGCAGACGGTATCGTACGGTAACACTGAGATAGGAGGACCAGGCTGACGGTATCGCACGATAACATTGAGATGAGAGGGCCAGCAGTATTTCACACAGTCCACACCATCCGTCCACCAACATGATATGGTGATGTTTCCTATACATAAGCAGGATTGTTCCACGTTCTCTCCAGCTGAGGGAAATACGACTCTCCGGCTGTGAAATGAACTCGGCGCCACTCGTTACGACTCTTCTGATGTTCCTCCGCACAGTTTCTGCGGGCTAAACGGTGTCGTGGTTTCAATGAGGCACACACCTGTGGACGACCTTGCCCGTGCCTTATTTTAACAGTTCCTCTTGTCCGAAATCGTGTCCAGGTCCTGGAAATTACACTTTGAGACACTCCAATAGTAACAGGCATCTCCCTCTGTGTCTGCTCCGCTCCCAACATTCCGATGCCTCTCGATGCCATAGGTTCGGGTAAGTCAAGTTGTTGTTGTATTGTACTGTCTCCTTTACTATACTATCCGAACCTCACTGCTTGTGTAATTCGTTTGCCACACACACGTCAACACCAATCTCCTCTGCGGCAACTTCCTGTTACCACTATCTCGGTTACCGTAATGTTGTCTCCACTCCATAGAGTCAACACAAAGACGTCGAACCATTTCAGTTCATTCTGCCGATGACAATACATCAGAATCTAGATGAGTAACCCCATAATTGTTTGACCAGTGTATTATTGTGAGGCGGGGGGGGGGAAGGGGCAGCAGCAATAATAATTATAAAAGGTACTACAGTTGACATAACTTTGCGTTTGTGTACTTGCTCTCAATGTTTTATCGGCGTTCACAATGTTCTCAACGAGCCAGCTTCATGTAAAAGCAATATTAGCGCCAACAAACTAAATGCTAAGTAATAGCGTGTTTGAACATTTGAGGGGGGGGGGGGGGTGAGTCTTGCCGCGGTGCGCGCTGCCGTTCTCCGTCGGGGCTACGAGTCCTCCCTAGGGCATGGATGTTGGTGTTACTCTTAGGATAAGTTAGTTTAAGTAGTCTGTAAGTTTAGGGACCGATGACCACTGCATTTAGATCCCATAACTTCACAAACATTTGAACATTTGGAATGTCACATAACTTGTAACTTGATTCTACATGTGAACATAAATCGAAAAATATCCTATGAATATATTTCCGATTTTGGATCGTTACGAACCACAGCATACCCACAATTCATGACAGAAGACCTACTTGCACTTACCCATCAGCTGTAGTGCCGGATCAACCGACCTAACAGCTTTAGACTTCTGTTTATGGGGCTGGTACTCGGCGAAGATGGAAACAAGCGAAGAAACTGTCGTCCGCGCCACCAACGCTGTTGTTCGCATTAAGACGCAGAGATGACGTTCGCTGTGCAATACAACACACCCTCCAGCTCGTTGACTAGGTGGGTGGGAGACGTCTTGAAAACCTCTTGTAGGATGGATCAGTCATTTATCCCTTCATTATTCTACCAATCACAGCGCCTACACAGCATTGCGCTAAGTAACATTTCTGTTCCGTAAAGATTGAATAGTGGACACATCTTCATAGGACTTTTTCGATTTCTTTTCACTGGCGTATGCAACTAACAAATTACGTGACATTCCTTCTGATTCACCCTGTACATTTATTAAATGTTGAAAAAATAAAGTTTGTATTCTTTCATACCATACGGAACGCCATTGATGAGTCAAACAAGACCCTCATGTTCGACTCCCGCTTCTCAACCCCGTTTTGGATATGAGTTTCTATTGTTAGCACCTGTTTCTTAGTTCCTCTTCCTCAACTTACTGCCGCGGTGGAGTGGCCGAGCGCTCTAAGGCTCCTTGCAGCGGAGCGCGCGGGTTCTCGGCGTCGGAGGTCCTATTCCTCCCTCGGGCATGTGTGTGTGTGTGTGTGTGTGTGTGTGTGTGTGTGTGTGTGTGTGTTCTCCTTAGCATAAATTAGTTTAAGTAGTTTTTAAGCGTAGGGACTGATAACCGCGGCAGTTAAGTCCCTTAGATTTACAAACATTTGAACCCAACTCGTTTAACGTGAGCATGTTTACTGATGTCTGAGCAGATTTTGTTACGAAAGGGTATCCCAAGGATTTTGAACGTGATACTCAGGAGTGTATGGTGGAGGGGAACATAGTGGTTTTCAACTCTTGAGTTATTTTTGTTTAGCTTTAGTATGGCCATAGTCTTGAATTTATTGAAGAGAGGTGCAGATGACCTTGCAGATGACATGTCTCTAACAAGTTTAGAAGAAAATAAGAAAATCCAGCTATTTGAGACTAGTACGACTACAGTGCAACAGAAACAAAAGCACTTGTTTCTGTTCCACTGTGGTCCTACTAGTGTCATATAGCTGGATACGATTTTCTTCTACCTTTCTAGAGTTTCTTCTAAGCCAGCTAAACGAGGAACAGTTATTAAGATGAGACTGAACTTTCTTAAGCAACGTCAAGTTCAGAGACTACGGAGAAAATATACTCGAAAGGGTCTTTCTCAGTACCGTCAAATTCGTAAGATAGAGCCTCTAAACGTAGGAGACTAAGTAGAGCTAATTGAGATATTTAGCGGAAACTGACAATCTTACTACTAGAAACTCACGCGCAAGACGATCTCCCCCCCCTCCCCCCAACAAAGCGGAATTTCCATATCTGGTGGATATTCTTTTTCTGTGTTCTCACATTGAAAAAGTCATCTCTGCTTTGTTGGCTGCAACGTTTATATTTGCATAGTAACTTCCAGAAATCTTATATCTTTAAGCGAGCAAATCATATTAGCTGTGTCGGAAACGGCTCGAACGACTTCGATGAAATTTTGTATTTACACTTATTTTTTTAATTATTATTTTTTTTTTTTTTTAATTTCACCTCGATGTATTTTTCGTAAAAACTAGATTTTCCAAAATTATATAGATATATATACGGTATGTCAAAAATTAATTTCGTGTTTTTAGGATCACAAAAGATATGTCAGTCTCGAAAACGCAGTGAGTAGCAAATGTTCAAATGTTTGTTAAGCTTAAGGGACTTATCTGCGGGGTCATCAGTCCCTAAACTTACAAACTACTTATGAACTAACTAAGACTAAGGACGGCACAAATATCCATGCCCGAGGGGGGATTCGAACCCCCAACCGTAGTGGCCGTGCAGACCGTGACTGGAGCGCCTCATTCCCCTCGGCCACCGCGGCCGGCTGAGTAGCACCCTCGGTATTGGGATAGTACAATAAATGTTAGATACGGTTTTCTTCGGCTACACTAACGAACTGAAACAGTTTCTGCATTTATAGCCAATCTGAGCACTCCGAAGTACCTAGGAAATTCTGGACAAAAGTATTTACTGTGACACTGAACTAGGTACATCTAAGGTTAATTTCGTTTAACGGTTGCAATTACTGTGTAGGTAGTGTTGCAAAATATTTATTTAATAATAGTACAAAGTAAAAAAAAAAAAAAAAAAAAAAAAAAAAAAAAAAAAAAAAAACTCCTGAGCAACCCTCGGACACCTAATATTTGATTTCATGGCTGAATAACCAAGAACCAGCTCACAGAACGAGCTACAGTATTACTCAACAAGGAAATTATGTCTGTGTAACTTCTAACACACGAGGAACGATATTCAAAACGGACAAATAACACGCACTGCTGGAAATAAAAATCAGTGCTCCCTCTTAAAGTTTTCCAGTTCACTCAAGATTTATTGTTGAAACAGTGCATATGGAGTACATGAAATGATAATTTTTACAAATGAATAGCCCAAGCGGTACTGAGGCCCCAGGTGTCGATCCATGCTGAACCACCCATATTAGTACGTGGTGTAGCGACCACAAGCGGCAATACAGGCGCTGTTTCTGGCTCCATTAGATCGGGATACATTACTCCACGCCTGTCCACCTGTTATGCAAGAATTGTGGGTTGACGAGTGGCACGTATCACTTATGTCTGATCCCCTTCGTGCTAGACAGTCCGGAGATCGTGCGGACCGAGGAAGTTGCTGCGCATCTTGCAAGAACGCTGAGTTTTAGGAGCAGCGTGTGGCCGAACTTTATCCTGTTGCAACAACACATCACCTTCTTGTTGTAAAAATGGCAAAAGAATGGTTAGAAACTTCCTGGCAGATTAAAATTGTGTGCCGGAACCGGGACTCGAAACTGGGACCTTTGCCTTTCGCGGGCAAGCGCTCAACCGACTGAGATATCCCGACACGACTCACGATGTAGCCTCACAACTTTACTTCCGCCAGTACCTCGCCTCCTACTTTCCAAACTTCGCAGAAGTTTTCCTGCGAACCATGCAAGACTAACACTCCTGGAAGAAAGGATATGGTGGAGACATGGCTTAGCCACAGCCTAAGGGATGTTTCCAGAATGAAACTTTCACTCTGCAGCGGAGTGTGCGCTGATATGAAACTTCCTGGCAGATTAAAATTTACACAATTTTAATCTGCCAGGAAGTTTCATATCGGCGCACAATTTTCATTCTGAAAAGAATAGTCAGTTTCCTGACAGATTAAAGTACTCAGTAGTGAAACCATTTTATAAAAAAGGAGAAAGGGACAATGTAAACAACTATAGACCTATTCCATGCCATCGTTTTTTTTTTTTTTTTTGATTTTTTTTTTTTTTTTTTTTTTTTTTTTTCTAACGTTATTGAGAAGGCTGTATATTCGAGATTAATTGATCATTTCAGTTCACATAATTTGTTGTTAAACGTACTGTTTGGTTTTAGAAGTGGTTTAACGACTGAAAATGCTATATTTTCATTTCTCTGTGAGGCACTTGGTGGGTTAAATAAACGGCTACGGACACGAGGCGTCTTCATTGATTAAAAAAAGGCGTTTGATTATGTCGATCACAAAATATTGTTGCAAAATTTGGAACATTATGGAATACGAGGAGTAGCTCACAACCTCTTACTTTAATAACAGACAGCAGTAGTGTTGAAAATGGCTATGACCTACAATCACAATGGGGTACAGTTAAGTGTGGGGTGCTCCAGGGGTCTGTTTAGGGACCTCTACTATTTCTTATTTATGTAAATGATATGCCTTCTAGTATAACAGGAGATGGTAAAATATTTTTGCTTGCTGATGATACCAGCTTGCTAGTGAAGGTTATTGTCTGTAATATTGACACAGTATCAAATAATGCATTTCATGAGATCTGTTCATGGCTTGTACGATGCAATTTGATGTTAAATCACAGTAAAACTCAGTTTTTACAATTTCTAACACATAATTTAACGAAAGCTCACATTTTGATTACACATAATGGGCAGATGATAACCGAGACTGAACAGTTCAACTTTCTAGGTGTTCAGATAGACAGTACGCTGTCGTGGAAAGCCCATGTTCAGGATCTTGTTCCAAAACTAAATTCTGCTTTATTTACGATTAGAACAATATCTGAAATAAGTGATTTTTCAACACGAAAAGTAGTCTACTACGCTTACTTTCACTCACTTATGACGTACGGCGTCATTTTTTGAGGTAACTTACAAAAAAGATATTTTTATATTAGAAACGGGGGGTTCGAGCAATATGTGGTGTAAGTTCACAATCGTCATGTCGACCCCTTTTACGTAGTCTGAGAATTCTGACCCTGGCGTCACAATACGTATTTTCTTTAATGTCGTTTGTTGTTAATAATATCAGCTTATTACCACGAGTTAGTTGCTTTCACTCGATGAATACTAGATAGATGCCGAATCTACATTGACACTTCTGCAGAAAGGTGTGCAGTATTCTTCAGCATCTTAGTACTAACTCACGCGTTTTCAAATCAAAATTGAAGAGTTACCTCATGGCTTTCCTCTTTTATTTTGTCGAGGAACTCCTGGAAAAGTTAAACAATTAAGCTAATACCTTTTTTTGTTATTGACTCTTTTCACTTGGGCCTATGATTTTCATGTACTACATAAAGTTTTACTATTACCATTCTTGTGTTAAACTTCATGTATTATATTCTTGGGTAGTTCCCGCGAACGAACTAGTTCGGAAGAGCGCTCCCACAGGCGAACTACGCGAACTATTTCGCAGCTCCCTCGCGTCTTAGTTCGTCCGCTCCTTTTCCGAAGACTGACGGGGAACAGCGAGAGGACGTGACAGCGCGCAGAATCGTGTGATTTCCTTCTGCCAGTTAGCGTCATTTCGAGCTGATATGCAGCTCTGCTGTAGTTTCGTAGTTCACTGCCACAAATTTGTTTTCTAAGGTATTCATCAGTGTCTAAATATAACCCCCATTCCATAGTGTAAAATACTACTAGTACTCTGTATGCAAAGTAGTTGAATACCATTGTATCACCCGTTCGTGTAATTAACTGGTTTATTTGCTTAAGTATTTGATGTCTAATGGCCCAAAATACGGGTAATAGCACACGCTTGGGCAACACTGACAATAATATAAAAATGCTGTCATAACAAAAGAAAGAGCTCTTTTAGTAGCGGTAGCAAAAGCCAAAAAGAGCGGACGAACTAAAAAGAGCGACCTACTTCGCGGCCGAGCTGTGAACTAAAAGGAGAGCTATCAGTCGCGAACTAAAATATGCGCGATCGGTCGCAAACTAAAATCGGTCGCGAACTAAAACACGCGAACTATTATGCCAAACGTATCTCGCTTCTTAGTTCGTTGGATTCTTTTCCGAAGACTGACGGGCAATAGCGAGAGGCCCCCAGCAGAATTAAAATCACGTGTTTGCCTTCTGCTGATGAGAGCCATTTCGAGGTGAGCGACTGTCTGCTAGGTTACATAGTTCAGTGCTATAAAATTTCTGTTTTGCAGTATTCTGCACTCTGCAATATGTGACTAATACATTCCATAATGACAAGATATAGGGATAACTTCAATGATATAAATTATCTACAAACTGTTTCATTTAGTTTGCGTGATATCATTAGCGGCTGACGCAGCAAGCGCGTAAAGCAGCTTGGTGGGGGAACTTCTCCGTCCACCTGCAAGCGCAGACTACGCCGATCAGCCGTCTCTGGGAGCGGACGAACTAAAAGAGCGAATTAGTTCGCGGCAGAACCGCAACTAAAGTGAGCGCTCCCGATCGGGAACTATTAGGCGCAAGTCTAATTTATTGACTTGTTCCATGCCTATGGAGTCTTACTTCTCTATTAGGTCCTGTGGAACAGAAAACCATATTATTAATATTATTATACCGGTCTTACATTCTGCACGTACTAAGCAGCGTTCCCGTCACAAACAGCAAAGTTAACGAGAGTTAACTTACCACACTCCAGGCCATAGGGCTGGGGTGGTGTCAGTGTGTCTTGGACGAATGCAGTGGCGGCTGGTGATAATGTGCTAATGTGCTGCAGCACACTGTAAATATATTTCTAAAATTATGCCATTTCTCTTCGAATGAAAGCGAGAAATCGCTATAAAATTCCATCCTTTCTCTTGGAACACGAGCCAGATATCACAATAAAATTATGCCAATTCCTTTCCAATGCGTATTAGAATGTTAGTAATAAGGATGAAAATGCATTTTGGAGCGCTCTGGCCGCAATAGCTGGAAACCAGCTCCGTGTGCTGAAGCGAGATTCAGCCACGCTGGTATGTGCACAGAGAGGCGGCGCAGTCGTTTGTTCGCTAGTGCGCATGCGCAGACGTGACGTCAGGCCTGGCGACTCATGTGTGCTGAGACCGACTGCAGCACCACATCAATATTTCTCTTCGTGTGGCGTGTAACGGCTGCGGAAGAATAGTATATGACGAATATTGCGGCATACAGAGTCAAATAGCGCGCTGGCTCAGGCGTCTTGCGCTTTGTCTCTCAAACCTACCTGTGTGAGGCTCGTATCAAATACCTCTGAGTCTAAATTTTTAATTTCTGTAAATAAAATTAACATTTTTTAAAAGTTATATTTACTACCTGCAGTGAATACATGCAGTTGGCAGCGCTGTTATAGATTCCCCTGAAGGTCTTACTGTCAGTACAGTATAAATTGATTCAAAATGTTCAAATGTTTGTATAGTCTATGGGACTTAACTACGGGGTCATCAGTCCCTAAACTTACAAACTACTTATGAACTACTTACGAACTAGGACGGCCCAAATATCCATGCCTGAGGGGGGGATTCGAACCCCCGACCGTAGTGGCCGTGCAGACCGTGACTGGAGTGCCTTAGTCTCCTCGGCCACCGCGGCTGGCGTATAAATTGATATTTAATTAAAGGCAATCATACAAAAGTTGACTTTTTATTTTAGTATATTTTGTTTCCTGTTTATTTTTGTAATATTGTAGCACACTGGTCAAATTTTGTACGAGCCGCCCTGGACGAATGCACTCTACGAGACAGAGCTAGCCAGGTCTACGTCGTATACGCAAACGACCATCACTTGCTTGGAGGTAGACTCTGCTTTCATCACTGAAGACCGCCATCCAAATGGTCATCTGATAACACAAGTCGAGCCACGTACGTCGATTCTGTGGCGTGAGTAGAAGACGGCCTAGAGGTGGGCGTGCCCGTAGTCGCACTGCTAGTAACTGGTCGGTAACCAGTTCCAACCAGCGCCGCTACACAACTTACACAGCAGTTCCAACTTGTGTGGCAATTCTCCAAAAAGAACATCCCGCCATTTGGTAAGTCACGATTTGAACGCTTTGAAATTCGCTCGGTGGGCTGTACGAAGCACGGGTGCGTCTCCTCGGCACGGCGCCTATTTGCTTCACACGTTAACATTACGTCGACACTTAGTCTACGTCCATACATTGGTACCAACGCTGGCGCCAAAATTGGCCAATATTTTGCGACAGCGTCCACACATTTGTGTCAACATTCAGTTGAATTCGTCGAGAGTCAACGTAAACTTATCTGACGCACAAAACGCGGCCGATGCCTTAACAGTTTCGAGTGTGCACGAGTTGGGGTGAAAATTATTAAAATATAGGCGTTATTCGTTGCGACGAGATCTATTTAAATATAAATTCAGAAAACCTGAGACGGTTTTTCCGTCTCAAATATATGCAAGACATTAATGATAAAGGTGAAGCAATGAATTAAAATTTGTGATGCGGCCGGGAATTATCTATGGAACACAGAATCTGAATTACAGTTTGTGACGTGGAGGGAAGTCGTACTTACAAGGGAGGCCGCCGATTGTGAAATTCAGATTCGATTCATACTGCACATAATGAAAGCTTATGGCCAGAGCTGTAATTTGGCAAAGCACCAAGATGCACTTCTCAACCGTTGTTGAGAAAATCGACAGTTAAAAAAAAACCGTTGCTGTGAAATACGCTCTACGATCTCCACGAGCAGTAATATTGTACAGAGGCGTGGCGTGGTAGTAAGCGCTCGGCTTTGTAATCGAATCTCGCGGCATGCAACTTTTTATTATTTGTAATTCAAACGTACACACACATACACACATATTCCTTTTTTAAATTTGAATTACAAAAAACAAATAATAAAAAAAGTTGCTTGCCACGCGATTCGATCCGGTGACCTTCGGATTACAGAACCGAACGCTTACCACTACGCCACGTCTCTGTACAACATTACACCTCGTGGAGATCATAGAGCGTATTTCACCGCAACGGCTTTTTCTTTAACTGTCGATTTTCTCGACAACGGCTGAGAAGTGCATCTTGGTGCTTTGCCAAATTACACCTCTGACCATGAACTTTCATTATGCGCAGTATGAATCGAATCTGAATTTCAAAATTGGCGGCCTCCCCTTGTTACACTATTCCGAGGCGCCCTTAATCGTTAGTGGTGCGGTGGTCTAACGGTAAGACATCTGCCTAGTAAGCATGGAGGTCCGGGTTCGATTCCCGGCCGCATCACAGATTTTAATTCATTGCTTCACCTTTATTATTAATGTCTGCGACGAGATCTATTTGCGAAATTTCACCAACTTTCTCTTCCGACAACGAACGTATTTTGTTAACACTCACCTACATAGGAAGACATGACCATCAAAATAAAATAATATAAATAAGATCGAAAATGAAAAGATTTACGCGTTCCTTTTTTTCTGCGAGCTATTAGGGAATGGAACTGTAGAGAAACAACATAGAAGGGGTTCGATCAACCCTCCGCCATGCACTTCAATGTGACTTGCAGAGTATTTATGGAGATATTCAAGATATTTTTATCGTTGACTTAGTACCTTCTGCGTATTAGTACTTTCGTCGGATTTTACTATTGTCTTCTTTGCCACACCTCGCTCTTGTTCTACTGAACTGTCTTCAGCAATTATGTTAGTTTGATGGCCAATGCCTACGCAAAAGGCGTATCCAGAACAGATTTTCCATATTTTACAGTGTCTAAGCAAAACTTATGGAGTCGAATTTACTTTACTGAATAAAATTTTAATCATCCCCAGAGCGAAATGTTACAGAAAACGTAAATGACGAGGAATTCAACGACTTTCCTCTCTTCAATATTACATTAGTAGTTTGGAAGAAGGACTACTTAAAATTTATAGATTTATTTCTTTTGAACAAAAAGATGTCTGCTGTGTATGCGGAAGTAGCCTAAGATCCATAGGATTCAACAGGCAGCAAGGCAATATATGTCAGCAACAGACCGGAAAAAATAATTTGGTTTCCAGCTGTATCTTTTTACAAGAATCGAGACTGCTTCTTTCACTTGTTCTTTATATGCAAAAGAATGTATCATTAGAAAAATTGTAATAAATGTTTTATCTTGATAAACACTGCATAGTAATGAAGAACACTATATTTTACAAAAAAAGTAGCGTACTGTTCGAAAAAGTATCTTCGTTTATATCCAGCTAGTTTGTTTACAAGCGTATCAGATGATGTGAAATCGTGCTTCATGGACGTTGGCATGTTCAGATACACAAAAGAGCCGAGAAATTACGGGGTATGAATCGGTTGCGCGTCTGTACCTTGTGGTGCCCCTAGCAGCTAGGCACAACTCGTAACATCGGATGCTGACGGAGCGTCGAAACAGTGTAGAGGAGCCAATACTGACCCAAAGCATAACAAAAGACATGTTTCCAGGATTAAGCAATTGTTGAAAAATAGGCCACTTTAGAAATGTAGAGAACAGGTTCGGCGTTGAAGTCGTTGCTTATTTGGTTGCGTTGACTCTGACCTTAATTCTCTTGCGGTGACGCTGTTCACAGACATAGCTCTAAACAATTGTTCTATTTGCAGTGAGCTCCAAGATAATCTGGAGTTAGTACTGTGAATATATATCTGTCGTACACTATCCAGTTGTCAGTATTATGTGCCTACAAAAAACTTAACATTCTGCAATTTCTAATCATTTCTACAAGTTACTTTCGTAGAAACTAACTCACATACAACGGCCACTACCCGTTCTGAAAATCTGAACACTATTTACAAAATATTCGAGAGATGTAGTTAAACTTAGTCCTGCAACGGATCAGTAGAAAATACATAAGTTGTGCAAAACGTATACTTCGATTCAGAACTATTCGCATTTAATGAATAAATTACACTGGTGTTGTTGTTGTGGTCTTCAATCCGGAGACTGGTTTGATGCAGTTCTCCACCTACTCTATCCTGAGCTATCCTCTTCATCTCCCCATAAGAACGGCAACGTACATCCACTTGAACCTGTTTACTGTATTCACTTCTTGGTCTGCCTCTGCGATTTTTATCCCACACACTTCCCTCCAACGCTAAATTCGCGATTCCTTGGTGTCTAAGAATGTGTCCTATTAATCGATCCCTTCTTTTAGTCAAGGTATGCCATAAATTCCTTTTCTACCCAATTCTCTTCACTACTTTCTCATTAGTTACGCGATCCACCCACCTAGCCTTCAGCATTTTTCTGTAGCATCACATTTCAAAAGCCTCTATCCTCTTCCTGTCCGCACTGTTTATCGTCCCTGTTTCACTCCCATAAAAGGCAAGAGTCCACACAAATGCCTCCAGAAAGGACTTCCTTAAGCTTAAATTAAAATTCTATGTGAACAAATTTCTCTTTTTCAAAAACGCTTTTCTTCCCATTGCCATTCTACATTTTATATCCTCTGTACTACGATCATCATATGTTATTTTACTGCACAAGTAACAATACTCATCTACCACCATTATTGTTTCGTTACCTAATGTAATTCCTCCATCAACACCTGATTTACTTAGACGGCATTCCATTACCCCGGTTTTGTTCTTGTTAATGTTTATCGTAGAGGGAGGCCAAGAGATGAATACAGTAAGCAGATTCAAATGGATGTAGGTTGCAGGTCTTATGAGGAGATGAAGGGGCTTGCTCAGGATAGAGTAGGGTGGAGAGCTGCATCAAACCAGTCTCCGGACTGAAGACTACAACAACAACAATGTCCATCTGATATGCTTCATTTAACAAACTGTCCATTCCGTTCAACTGCTCCTCCAGATCCTTTGCTGTCTCTGACAGAATTACTGAGTCATCGACAAACCACAAAGTTTTTATTTCTCCTCCCTTCTCCAAATTTCTCCTTGCTTTCATTTATAGCTTGCTCAATGTACAAATTGAATAACATTGGGGAAAGGCTACAAGCCTGTCTTACTTCCTTCGCAACCTCTGCCTCACTTTCATGGCCTTCAACTCTGATAACTACTGCCTGATTTTTGTACATGTTGTAAATAACCTTCCGTTCCCTATATTTTACTCCTTCTGATTTCAGAATTTGAAAGAGTGTTTTCCAGTGTAGCTTTCTCCAAATCTACAAAAGCTAGCAATGTAGGTTTGCCTTTCCTTAATTTATCTTCTGAGATAAGCCGTAAACTGAGTATTGCCACCCGTGTCCCTACATTTGTCCTGAATCCAAACTGATCTTCCCCAAGGTCGGCTTCCACCAGCTTTTCCATCCTTCTGTAAGTAATTCGTGTTACAATTTTGCGACCATGACTTATTAAACTGATGGTTCTGTAATTTTCACACCTGTCTGCGCCTGCTTTCTTTGTAATGGGGATTATTACATTTTTCTTAAAGTTTGAGTGTATTTCCCCTGTTTCATACATCTTACGTACCAAGTGAAATAGTTTTTGTCATGGATGGCTCTAGTAGAGACTTCAGTAGTTCTGAGGGAATGTCGTCCACTCCAGGGGCCTTGTTTGGACTTTCAGTGCTTTGTCAAATTCATCTCTCAGTATAGTATCTCCTATTTCATCTTCATCTACTTCCTCTTCCCTTCCTACAATATTGTCTTTAAGTTCATTTCCCTTATATATTTTCTGTAACACAGTACAGATACAGAGTGTAAATGCATTACATCATTTTGAGTGTGCTGTATCTGAAATACCAGAGAACTTTCAACGGTTTCCAGTATCTGAAGATGAGTGTATTTCTCCTCCAAGAAAACGTTCCAAATGTAGTACTGAACTTAAACTGACAGCAGATGCCAAAGAAGTGTGTTGTATTACGACCAACTAACTGAAAGGAAGATTTGAAAACTCTCATGTATTTAGTAGCTTCTAAATCATTGATCCAAAAACGTTTGCTTCTTTTAGATGACATTTCCCAGTCACTTTGGACAATACTTTTTCATTACAGTTCGTTTATTAGCCACGATAAATTGAAAAAATGAACTGCCAGTGATTTGTCGCAGTGATACCTTTAGAGTCATTACATCGGTTTGTGAGCTGTTTACTTTCTTTGTGGAACATTCCTATGAAGAATCGTTAACTGAAGTGCACAAAACATTACAAATTGCGCCAGCTACACCAATTTCAACAGCAGAAGCAAAGCGCAGTTTCATAACCTTGAAAACTTCCTCAGGATCAGTATGAGTCATGAAAGGCCGAACTCACTGGGTGTTTGTTCAATTCACAAGGAGAAAATCCAGCCGCGGTGGAGTAGCCGAGCGGTCTAAAGCGTCTCGCTGCGGAGCGCGCGGTTGCTTGCCGTGGAGGTTCGAGTCCTCCCTGGGGCATGGGTGTGTGTGTTTGTCCTTAGGTTAGTTTACCTAGGTTTAAGTAGTTTGTAAGCTACGGACTGATGACCACGCAGTTTGGTCCGATAGATTTACAAACATTCGAACATTCGAGGAAATCTAAACATAAATAACTTGTCAGAACACAGACCTCATTAGTTAACGTGCTAGTTCGGTAAAATACACACGAAACTCTTCCTAGTCAAGGTTTTTCCCAGAGTTTTTACCTTGGCCGTAAGGCAAAAGCCACGAGGGTGCCTGTGGTCTCTCTGGTGCATTGCCAATGGGAAAGAAGTCACATACGTCGTCCCACAATTCATTTTGATTTTGACATCACAATCAGTACACAGAAGCACAACTACAATAAGTAAGAACTTCAGCATGAGAAGAGCTGATGAACTTCGCTTCGAATCCAAAGACCTCCAAGCCTCCCAGTTCTTCAAATAATTGTGTCACAACAGTATAATCTCAGACACTCATAAAAGTACACGGATAACCAGCGGAGCTGGTGGACCAGACCAACTACAATATTACACACACATACCCCCCAAAAACAGTAATTACATTAAAATGTTTATTGCATATATTTATAAATTTTTCATATTCAGGAAATAAAACATGAATAAAATCCATTGAAGGTAGCAAAGCAGTTTACGTTTTTAATTTAGTTGTACAATCCAGCTTATTCAGTATACAAAAGTAAAAAGAAGCGCTGTACAAGACGGGGCCACGCCAATCAATAACTATAATGCGGCATTTGTAAAGAGACAACGCGCTCACCATAGACAACTAGCACTAGCCGGCCACGGGGACTGAGGCGCTCCAGTCACGGTCTGCACGGCCACTACGGTCGGGGGTTCGAATCCCCCCTCGAGCATGGATATTTGTGTCGTCCTTAGTATTGTTAGTTCATAAGTAGTTTGTAAGTTTAGGGGCTGATGACCCCGTAGTTAAGACCCATAGACTATAGAAACATTTGAACATTTGAATCCTGAGGATGTACATCGGACTTTTTTTTATAAACAGATTGGTAACAGACGATAAATGATTTTCCGTCTCAACTCCGTCTGCACACATTTGTGCCTTGAAAATGGCGGAGTGTTCACCTGTCGAAATATCGGTGTTGTCAAAAACGTCACACGGACGCATTATTAAGTCGTGTGAACTCCTGTTATCCGATGCAGGAAATGCACGCCTGATGTTGTGTCATAAGTAAATCAAGGGCGACAATTTACACGCATGTGACATTGCATAACGCGTGATCTCTCCAAATCCGCATTACAGGTTTTTTTTTAACCAATTTTATTCAGCAGACTGTTACAGTGACTAACAAGCACGAGACCATTCGTGACAAGGACGAGGGATCGCGGCAAATCAGACGCAAGTCACCCTTCGACTGTGGAGATGCCACTGTTCCGGATAGATGATCGTAACACACGCTTGACAAGAATTGGAGAAAACGACGTGTAAATCAAGGGGAGATTTTTTATTCACTCCTCTCACAGCGAGTATTATGCTAATTCACAATTCCTTTATTATCATTTAAGACGGAGTGTATAATATCCTAGCTCACAGCTGGCTTTGTATTTACAGACGGGGGATTCGCACGAAGTTAATTAATAAACTGCCACGTCAATGGAGATGCAGATATTCGAGCTGTCAATGTATGCTCAGATATTATGGTTGAGACTCAATTAGGCATATATTTTCCCGGAAAAAATAAACAGGTTCTTTTTATTCCCACTTTTAGTGGAACAAATTAGCGGCACTGTTAGACACTATTATCCATGTAGAAATACGGTGGGCGCAGTTTATGCACCTCTTCGGAAGTGTCTTATATGAACTTTTAATACGCGATCTATTGTTTGAAAATGTTCAGCAGCACAGCCTCCTTGATCACTTAACCTGATTCCCTTACATTTCTGGTTAGCTGGAAATTTAAAGAGAGTGTACAAGTACGAGTTTGAGATTCTTGCAGAAAAAGGACAGGATAATGTGGTAACAGCACTGACTATGTCCTATAATGTCGAATGGAAAAATGCTATCTTAATACAGAATGGTCCACATGTCAACGAATATTTGCTACTTTACGTAAGCCTATAGGATTTTTTTTTCTGGTTTTTACCAATACAAACCTCTGTACGAACATATAAAACACCTTTTTAAACTTCCTCTATATTCAATTCCTTCTAGTTTCAATCCATCAGTAGTGTAAACATTAGCTCGGAAGCGTGATCGGGAAGGGAGGGATAGAACGTAACTTTACTGCAAGTACCATTACCGATATTTGCCTTCCGGCAGAAATTATAAAGTCCAGAGTAAAATTTGAACCTCACTTCTTCCGAATAATGGTCGCAAGAACACCGCTACCTTGCTTGGTAGGGACCGCTGTGTAAATCTTTATAAGAATCGCGTGACTAAAGTAGAATTTGACGTACCAGTAATGAGACGTGAATTTGTTACAGAGTTTTCTGGAGTTAAATACTTAACTACTATGGATTTGGTAACTGCTGGGCGCTAAAAAGTAGGCTACCGCTAGCAACCAGGTCACGCTGGTATATGGATTTCCTGTAATTTCCTGTTTAGGGGAAAAGGCTGCCAGTTCCCTTGCGGACAGTTCTAATAACCGTATCTGTGTGACAGTAAACTGTACAAGAATTACAATTACGATGTGTTCATAGTTACCCATAGTAAGACTGAATATTATAAACATTGGCGTTTAGGTGATATTCGTTGAGGCTTCTTTTAGGATTGAAAGCAGTATAGTTTTCCATCACTAACTCGTTAGATCTATCGTGGCTTGTTCCTCCAACTGGGAGGACCAGGTAATTTTTGGTCAAGTTTTTCTTCCTCTAACCTTTGATGACTCAACATCTGCACTGAATCTATATCTACATAAACACTGTGCAAATGACATTAAGTGCATGGCAGAAGATTCATCGAACCGCTTCAATGTTGTTTGTCTACAGTTCCACTACCTAATAGCACGCGGGAAACAGGAACACCAAAATCTTTCTGTTTTCGATCTGTTTCTCTTATTTTTTTTATGATGATCGTATCTTCCTATGTAGGAGGATGCTAACAAAATTTGTACGCATTCAGAGAAGAAAGTTGGTGAATGAAATTTGCCTCTTCCTCCAGCTCCGCCGTACCGAATTTTGTCGGAGGCCTTCGCTGACGTTGAGGACTTTGCACATATCTCTTTGTTTAGGATAGAGAAGCAGACGCTGCATGGGGGTCGCTAAAGAACAAGACGTGGACACATAGGAAACATAACATCTACATCTACACGGGATACTCTGCAAATCACATTTAAGTGCCTGGCAGAGTGTTCATCGAACCAACGTTATACTATTTATCTCCCATCCCATTATCGAATAGCGCGCGGGAAGAAAGAACACCTGAATCTCTCTGTTCGAGCTCTGATTTCTCGCATTTTATTCAGATGATGATTTCTACTTACGTAAGTGGGAGTCAACAATATATTTTCGCATTCGGAGGAGAATGTTGGCGATTGGAGTGTCTGGAAGTAGCCCACGCCGCAGCGATAAGCGCCGTTGTAATGATTCCCATCCCAGATCCTGTATCATTTCCGTAACGCCGTCTCCCCTGCATCGTGACAATACGAAACGAGCTGCTCTTCTTTGGACAGAGAGGAGCCGGGCACGAGTAGGTGTAACTCCAGACTCAGCACGAGAACCCATGGATGCCAGCCACGTATTCACTAATTGTGAGTCCCTGATGGTGTCGCACTCTCGGCTCGCTGGAGTAGAGAAATGAAATTGTGTGCTTATGAAATATCGCCCCAATTGAGCGATTGGATTCTCGTTTTCCTATCAGAAAGGACACAGTTCGTAGTAGTTGACGGTAAAAGTCATCGAGTAAAACAGAAGTGATATCTGGCGTTCCCAGGGGAGCGTTATAGGTCCCCTACCTTTTTTGTGTTTATAAACGATTTAGGAGACAATCTGAATAGCTCTCTTATACTGGTTGCAGATGATGCTGTCATTTATCGGTTAGTGAAGTCAACAGAGGATCACAAGCAACTGCAAAGTGATTTAGACAACATTTCTACATGATGCGAAAATTGGCAATTAACACTAAATAATGAAAAGTGTGAAGTAATACACATGACCACTAAAAGAAATCCGCTGAACTTCAATCACACGATAAATCAGTCATACCTTAAGGTCGTATATTCTACTAAATACCTAGGAGTTACAATTACGAACCACTTAGACTGGCGAAAACACGAAGAAAATATTGTGGGGAAGGCGAACCAAAGGTTACGTTTCATTGGCAGAACGCTTAGAAGATGCACCAGCTCCACCAAAGAGACTGCCTACATCGCACTTGTGCGTCCTATCCTGGAGTTCTGTTGCCCAGTGTGGGACCCTCACCAGGTGGGACTGACGGAAGGCATTGAAAAGGTTCGGAGAAGGGCAGCTCGGTTTGTTTTATCGCGTTACAGGGGGAAAAGCACCACGGAAATGTTGCACGATTTGAGGTGGAAATCATTAAAAGAACGACATTATTTGTTGCGGCGAGACCTATTGGCGAAATTTCAATCACCGACTTTTACTTCTGAATGTGAAAATATTTTGTTATCAGTCACCTACATAGAAAGACATGACCATCCCAATAAAATAAGAGAAATCAGATCAAAAACGGAACGATTTTGGTGTTCTTTCTTCCCGCGCGCCACTAGAGAATAGAACGGTAGAGAAAGGTTATGAATGTGGTTAATGAACCCTCTGCCAGGTACTTAAATGTGATTTGTAGAGTATCTGTGTAGATGTTGATGTAGATAATTCACTTAAGGTTTAAATTATAAATGAAACTTCTATATAGCTTGACAATTCATCTCGTTGAAGGAGCTTGTGATAATGGTCGATTTTACATCGTGCAAGTTCACTTCAACGTTGACTTTTGCACCGAGGTCTCTTACATTGGTCTCGGAGTGCGTAACCCTTTAAGGATAAGAGACAGCTATCTTGTTTACAACAACACATCGAAAGAATAAATTGTCGTCCATACAATACTGACCTCTAATAAGGTCAGGTTGCAGAACAAGCGAACATTGAAGAATATTACAGGTTCTTCTGTACCATAGAGAGAGTAATATATGAACTTCTTGTTACATGAATTAAAAATCACTTGTAAGATCGCTGTTACCCATAATGTTCTGAAAAATAATATATAATATTGTTGGAGTCAAACGTAGCCGTAATATGTAAGGCACTACACTACGGTGAACAGTAAAATTGTAATATTACAACACAAATCTAACGCATTTGCGCCAAAATTGTATGTGTTAATCTGAACAATAATGAAATTTTTTGCTGCTGTGTACAGCAGGGGCCAAGTTTCTTCGATATCAGCGATAAATGAATAATAATAGCCAATGCAAATAGTAAAGCGAAGCCTTTTTTATGATAACATGTACAACGATTATAACGAGGATTACAGTAGTAGTCGTAGAGTTCGCTCTTGTCAGACGGTGCGAACCATGTGGCTACTCGTTGTTACGGTATCGTTAGGCCGACTTTTCGGCGAGTCCCAACGACAGTTCCTTCTGTGTTCGGCTAACCGGCTGTTCTCACTTCTTTTCGTTATTCCAATATATACCGCAGTGTTTTTCAACCTGTGGGTCACGACCCCCATGGGGGTCGCGAAGACATAGTTGGGGGATCGCTGTCACAGGAGGAAGTACAAGCAACGATAAAACATGTTTTATCTTTGACAAGGTTTATCTCTGCTGCGCACGTGAACACTTGACCACGCCCCCTTTTAGAGAGTATTTATACCGCTCTCCGACGCCCGACTCGTCAGTCGACAAGACTCACCGCTACCAGTAGCACCTCTGAAGATGTTCAGCGCTGCTCTGGACGAAACATCAGGAGCAGCTATGTTTCTTCGACCACGACCATATAGCCCGGAAGATTCAACAGCAATTATTTCAGCCGGTCGTGAAAACCTTCACTGTATGATCATATATTGTTTTGCAATACAATGCCTTAATGATGAATAAGCACAAAGACTGAAACTGTTTTCAAGAAAAGAGTTTCATACAAAAAGTCATTACGAAAAATTAAAAAAAAAATCTACATCTGTACAAATTGTCTGTACAGTGTGACCTTTCTTAATAAGCACAATTCGCTTCTGAGTCTTGCCTGAAATGCGAAATAGTCGTTAACAAAATATATTTTTCTGTTGGAAATCACGTTAAATAGGCTAAATAAAATAAAAATAAAATAATAATAATTAAAAAAAACTTCGTTCAACAATTTAAAAGAAATCTGAAGCTAAAGGAAGAAGATAAAAATTGTTTCCTTAGAGATAAGATTGTTCTGTTACGGTACGTGATTGGGGGGATGGGGGGCACAATATTTTTGTTTGAAAGGAGGTCGCCAGAATATCTTTACTTGGAAGGGTGTCGCATATTCGAAAAGGTTGAAAAACACTCATCTACCGCAACTGGATGGCCGTAGCAGAAAATGTTTTTCGAGATGGAAACCAAGAAATAAAATTTAGTGAGACGACCGTTTTAGCAAGGAAATTGTTATACTATGCACGCATGTATAAAGAGGATTATTAGAAATTCATAAACGACATAACTATTATAATAGATAAGAAGAAAGGTTACAGTTAGATGAAATATGGATGACAGATACGCGCCAACAAAATGACAATCGATTACTATTAATCGAGATTGAGGACGCCATCCAATGATAGCCACACAGTCGCCACCACGAGTTGAATAGTGGTGCCTTTCATGCACACTATAAATACGAGAGCCTCTCTAGCTCAGAGACAGTAGCCGAGGGAACTCAGATGTCTTCCGCAGGTTTTATACATCGTCCATGACATCTCAGCCAGGAGGTTTTAATGAAGATTGTATAACTGATTTGAGAAGTAAATTGTTTCCATTGTATGTTATGTGGTTCAGTCATCTTACGTTTTTGTTTATATATATATATATATATATATATATATATATATATATATATATATATATATATACTGTTTGATTTATGATGAGAGTCCTCGACCGAAACTGGTAGTGAATAAATAAAATCTGTTGGAGCAGTAAATGTGAAATGAGTTTTATAAAATCCTTACATACTGCTGTCAATTGCCTGTAAGAGACATTGTAAATTGATAAAGTCAAAACGCAGTTTTTCAAATCCAGTAATCATTATTCGTTGTCGGGATGTAATGGTGTAAAGTCGAGCCGAATGTAGCACGTGCTAACACTCGTTGGACCACCAAGCAATGGTTAACTTATATGTTGATGTCTTTTTTTTTTTCAGTTGTTCCACTAACAACATATGCAGGAATCAAATTACAAAAATAAATATCTCAAGTAAGATAACTCTTACATTCGTATCGAGTGCCACGTGCTCCATCATATCGTGACACGTGCTATATCATGTTATGACACATTGTGTCGTGGTATGTCACGTCATACGTCATGTGCCTCGTTATATATATATACCAGAATGTAGCACAATGTAACCTGTTTGAGAAAGAGATCAATGCGCTGAAGAATTTGCTTTAACTCGCAAAAAAAGTACGAATATGTAATATTTTAACTGTAATGTTTTTTAAGCTAACGAATACCTCGAGAAACTAGTTATTTCACATTTATAACTGTGATTACAACATATTAGTCTTTTTTGTGTTGTAATGGGAACGGTTTTCATTCTGATATAACGAACGAATGAAGTTCAAATATTCCACGTGCCATTAACTATGTAATGTGAGCCAAGGGCGCAGTAAAACAATATGCTCGCTGTGTAAAATTCCCCGACATAGGAAAGGTCCTAAATTATATGTGTAGTACATGCTGTAGTATCCAGTTCATGTGAAAGAGTTGATCAGAATGTTAGAATGATAAAAGCAAGCAAACCAGGAACAACAGTATAAACCCTAGTTAATTTACAATTATTGTATAAAGTACGAAAAAATCCATTGAGACTGATGCCCAAAGACTGTGGAGTAAATGGTATTTAGTGCAAGTGTGACATCCAAACTCCACATAATTAATAATGCCAAAGCACGAAAGAAACAGTGCTTGTTGAAACAAATTCTAGTGAAACTAATAATTTGAACACAGTCGAATCTAGAAACAAATGCGTCGAGCAGTGTAAATAAAAAAATAAAATAAAAAGATGTTATGAAAAACGTTGACCTACTCTTAGCAAAGAGGAAATACAGGGTGTAGTGCTACATTTAGAAAGTTTCACATGAAAAGGTTCAGAACAGAGAAGCAGATTTAATTCAGATCCCTGTAAAAGATTTCAGAGGAAACCATTTCAGACAGTAAAACACCTCTATTACTAGTTCAGAGTTTATTACGATTTAATACTAACACAAACACTTCCTCTCATAGATAATGCAGCCAAAAATTGCCAGGTGAGGTGTACAATAATAAATCAAATACAGTTCTAAATACACAAACAAGAAATATAATACTGAAACGATAGCCACTAATTGTATCACCGAAGACAATCGGCGTTGGTCGGGAAGATAATAGTCGCCACCAGTCGAGTTAGAGTTGTGAGCGGCGAGACGTCAGGAGTCAAAAATGTTCAAATGTTTGTAAATTTTATGGGACTTAACTACGGGGTCATCAGTCCCTAAACTTACAAACTAGGACGCCACAAACATCCATGCCCGAGGGGGGATTCGAACCCCCGACCGTAGTGGCTGTGCAGACCGTGACTGAAGCGCCTCAGTCCCCTCGGCCACCGCGGCCGGCACGTCAGGAGTCCTGAACCCGTGTCCAGCGCTGTGGAAGTGAAGGGTTACCTGGCGACGTTATGGCGGAAGGTAGGCTGCAAAGTCTTCAGGTGACCAACTACGCGGTGAACTTCCAGTTGCGCTCCGACACGGTTGTCGCGCTCGGTTACATTGTGGACCTATTTGAGATCACGTGTCAGGAGGAGAAACAAAAGGTCCCTGCATGCCGCGACTGCTAGGCCGGCCGCGGTGGCCTAGGGGACTGCGGCGCGACAGTCATGGTCTGCATGGCCACTACGGTCGGGGGTTCGAATATCCCCTCGGGCATGGATATTTGTGTCGTCCCTTAGTAGTAGCTACTTCATAAGTAGTTTGTAAGTTTAGGGACTGATGACCCCGTAGTTAAGTCCCATAAGCTCTACAGACATTTGAATTTGCGACTACTAGTGGCGCCACCTTTGCCATTTGGTGGATGCCGATTTGCATTTGTTCCTCCGCGAAGACCGGGCCAGCTTGCCCCTACTCGTTCCGGGGTCCGCCTTTCGATTATGGTGTGTTGGTGGCCTATGTCGCAGGCGCATAGTCTAGTAACATACGTTCCCCAAAAAGAACAACCGACAACACAATAGCTCGGATTCTGTGATCCGAGTCTTCCAAACATTAACTTTAAATAAAAAGTTTGGTGAACTAGGCTGAAAACGTAATAGAGCGGCGAGTCAAAAGCTGCGCTGTTGCTAATAATGAACGCAGTTCAATAGCGTAAAGCCAGCACCCCCTATAGAAGAAAGCCTGCGCACGACGTCACAACATGGCGGCTATGAGAGGCTTAGAGTCCTCTGAAATATTGTAAACATTAGCAGTGAATGCTGTTTATAGTGCATTCTTTCGTTGATGAGTGCATTTATTACGTAAATTGGTGTTATGTACGGTGTGAGCGCTACGCTGGAGATTTGTGTGTGTGTGTGTGTGTGTGTGTGTGTGTGTGAGAACGACGTCTGATTTCTTTTTTACTAACAAAATGCCGTTTCGCTGTTCTGTGCCGAAATGTAGAGGAAATTACGACTGTGTCCCAACAGTTACCGTCCGGAGAAGAAGAAATGGATATCAAGAAATCCAAGGATAACTTGGCTCCTTCTTCAAGTTAATGAGTAAGTTTTCGTTTTTGTTTAACCTTATAAAAGGGTTTAAAGTCATGACTGTTTACCGTTGGATATTTCGATTAATTTTATTTACGTAACCACCCCTATTAACGTATTCTTCTCCGGATGTTTAAAGACGGTAACTTTTGTGCCACAGTTGTAATTTCCTCTACATTTCGTCGCAGAACAGCGAAACGGCATTCTATCGGTAAAAAAGAGATCACACATTGTTCTCACACACACAAATCGTCCAGCGTAGCGGTCACACCTTACACAACACCATTTTACGTAATAAATACATTCCTGGACGATAGACTGCACTATAAACAGCGTGCACTGCTAATGTTTACAATCTTTCAGAGGACTCTAAGCCTCTCACCGCCGCCATGTTGTGACGTCGTGCGCAGGCTTTCTTCTGTAGGAGGTGCTAGTAAAGCCCTTTCTACACGGGAAGTGAGAGCTTACGAGATTACCCATGATGCACCGGTTACGCCGTCCGCGTACAGTGTAGACGTGTCCACTTGCACAAAATGCACGCATACGATCGCTAGTACAGGGAATAGGATGGATCCTATTCTCACGCGTATGGAAGTGCTTCGCGTATGCGCAGACGACCGAATGGGGAACCCAGCTGACAAACGAAGCCAAGTCGGAAATTTTTTTGAGAATGTGTACTTGTCTCCTGCTCAGAAGAACGTAGTTTCTCGACTCAGTCGTAAGTATTTAAGAGGTGATACTATAGAGGAATTGAATAAAAAATGTAATATAACCTGTGTAAACTTCTTATTGATTACAGAGATATAGCTGTTAATATGAAATCCAAACAAACGTAGAGAAAATGTGAATCAAGAAATTTTTACTGATTTATCCGTCAGTTGTTGGTAGTACATCACACTTACTTAAAAGTAGAATTCTGCGTATGTTCTACAAGTTCATTTCCACTTAGTTACCCAGTTTTCGGCTTACTAGGACATACTCAGACTTTAAATTACGTCGAAAAGAATCAGTCAAAATATCAATATCAGTTTGTTGTACATACCAAGAGCTGTATCACTGTAGCCAATAAAAATTGGACACACGTTATATGAAATTTTAACTGCAAATCGACTTTATTACCATCTTCTAAAATATTTGCTATTTTTCCTGAAACATGCTGTAGTTAACAGATGAAATATTTGTTTTTGGTGAGCATTACTTGAAGCTTTATCAAAATGAAAGCTCTATGTATAGACACCTGAGCTAGTTCATCATATACATAGGCGCCTCAAACCGCAGGGGCTGGAAGTATGTAATCGCATTTTATAATGAGGACTTTAACACATGTGAGCGACGTAGTTACGCATGAACTGCACGAAAACAATTACACAAAGTTTCACAGCGGCAGTCTAAAATACAAATAAATGTTTTAATCATCTCAATATATCATACACTTTCGAAAAATGATGTTAACGCGGCGATTAATTTGCTGTAAGTTGACAACAAACGAAGTAGACGCGTGAAGCAGACGACTCAACAAATGTGTACCGTTTGAACGCTCCTTTGTAGTTTGACGGTCCATCGCAAGCTGCGCTGCAGCTGACAACGACTTCCTTGTGCGTGTTGCACGTCTCGTATAGAAAGGGCTTAACACTCAATGGAGCTGCAAGTAGCGCTGTCTGTAGCGGCGAGACGCTTCACTCTTTGGTCGGAAAATCAGTCCCAATTTCTTTGCAGCGCTGCTCCGATCGAGACGAGTTGCTCGGTAAGTTGTCTGCCTGCGTCCTTATTTCACACGTAACATTTATTTTAGAAATGTATTGTTACTTAAAAGTTAATGCCTAATTACGCATTCTTATTTGCCAATATTAACTATACTGGTCAAAACAATTAGGGGATCAGTTGAGATATCTGGTTTCTGAAGTATTTTCTACATCTACATATATACTCATCAATTCACCGTAAGGTGCGTAGCGGAGGGTACACTGTACCACTACTAGGCATTTCCTTTCCTATTCCACTCACAAATTGAACGACGAAAAAAAAGAATGCCGATATGCTTCCGTACGAGCCCTAATTTCTCTTATCTTGTCTTTGTGATATTTACGCGAAATGTAAGTAGGCGGCAGCAAGATCGTACTACACTCAGCTTCAAATTCCGGCCCTCTAAATTTACTTAACAGAAATTCACGAAAAGAACGTCGTCTTTCTTCCAGCGATCCCCAATTGAGTTGCCGGAGCATTTCCGTGACACTCGCCCATTGGTCGAACCTACCTGTAACAAAACTAGCTGCTCGCCTCTAAACCGCCTCTATGTCTTCCTTTAAACTGATCTGCTGCGGGTCCCAAACACTTGAGCAATACTCAAGACGTGGTCGTACAAGCGTTTTATACGCGGTCTCCTTTACAGGTGAAGCACATCTTCCCAAAATTCTCCCAATAAACCGAAGTCGGCTGTCCGCCTTACTCACAACTGTCCTTACATGCTCGTTCCATTTCATATCGCTCTGCAATTTTACGCCTAGATATTTGAACGACGCTACAGCATCAAGAAGCTCACTACTAATGCTGTATTTGAACATTATGGAATTGCTTTGTCTACTCATGCTCATCACCTTACATTTTTCTACATTGAGAGCTAGCTTCCATTCTTCGCACCAACTAGAAATTTTGTCTAAGTCATCCTGTATGCTATTACACTGTTACAGACGACACCCTCCCGTACACCACAGCATCATCACCAAACAGCCGCAAATTACAACTTACTCTGTCCATCAGATCATTTATATAGATAGAAAATAATAGCGGTCCTATCACACTCCCCTGGGGCACGCCTGACGATACACTCGTCTGTGATGAACATTCGCCGTCGAGAACAACTTACTGCGTTCTATTACTTAGGAAGTCTTCCAGCGAGTCACAAATCTGTGAACCTATTCCATAAGCTCATATCTTCGTTAGCAGTCTGCAGTGTGGCACCGCGTCGAACGCCTTTTTGAAGTCGAGAAAAACACAATCCGCCTGTTGCCCTTCATCCATGGCTCGCAAGATGTCATGTGAGAAAAGGGCAAGCTGAATTTTACATGAACGATGTTTCCTAAATCCGTGCTGATTCATGGAAAGAAGCTTTTCCGTTTCAAGGAAATTTACTATATTCGATCTGAGAATGTGCTCTAAAATTCTACATGAAACTCATGTCAACGATATTGGCCTGTAATTATGTGGGTCAGTTCTCTTTCCTTTCTTATAAACTGGAGTCACCTGCGCTTTTTTCCAACCACAAGGAACTTTGCGCTGAATTGCGATAAATGCAAGCTAAGTAGGGGGCCAACGCCACAGAATGAACTGCAATGGCTCGCCGTCTTTCTGTCGTTTCTATGGAGTGGAGACAACAACAATACGGCAACCGAGATAGTGGTAATAACGGAAAGTTTCTGCAGAGGGGTTGCTATTTACTCAACCAAGAAAATTATATAAGCTGTTGGATTCAGATAGTGTTGTGAGCAGGTAGTGCAATGTGATTTACCCGAAGGTAGTGTCCCAAAGTATAATTTCCAGGACCTGGACGCGATTTCAGACAACAGAAACCGTTAAAGAAAGGTAACGCCAAGGTCGCCCACAGGTAACATCAGCAAGAGATGACCGTTATCTCTGGTTAACAGCCCGCCGAGACTGGAGGCTGAATGCAACTCCACTGCAACCAGTGATCTCAATTATTAACACTGGATACACAACTGTAGTGGTTTGGATCTGTGGAAATCGTGACGCTCTGTTATGGTTATGTTGGCAACTCCGTACGTATAGGTCGTGTTGTTGTTTTGAACCTTGTGTCTTCTGAAAATAAGTTATGAACGTTTGATTACTTTAATAAATACATGATGATGAAGTTAGTGTCGCTTATGGTTTTAGGGAAGTCAAAGGAAATGAAATCGAGTTCAGAACCATATGTGAGTTATATTTTTCCTTCATAACTAGTGTTTCTATCACATTTCATTAAATGAATAAATTGCACTGCTATATACCGTATTTCTAGTGTTCAGTTTTATATTTGCCTTTTGTCTATACTAATTTCCGTTTGAGCTTACGGATTGAATATACACTCTATGTGAAAAATCATGTTTATATCATACGCTTCGAATCTGCCGTTATTACACTTTATTTAGTTGTCTAAAACAGTGTAATTTATTCATTAATTAAGTGGGAGAAACACTGGTTCTGAATCAAAATATAACTCAAGTATAAGTTTTCCACGACTCGTGTCTTTTTCTACTGCTTCGATGCAGGAGTTCGGTTAATCACATGCCTCGAATATTCTGTAAAAATTATGTTATCAGAACAGATAGTGCCCGTTGTATATGAGTTAGTTTCTACGTAAGCACTAGTAGAGACGACTATAAATTTCAGAATGTTAAATTCTTCGTAACCACATAATACTGACAGCTAGATGATATACGTTCACTAACATGGCGTCGACCACCACGACTTCGTAATACACAGCACTAACTCCAGATTATCTTTGAGCTCACTGGCTGCAACGCACTATCCAGGCAGCGACAGGACGCGCAATATCAACACAAACAGTCCAAAATAGCCTTCGGGAATGCGGTCTACGCCCGGAGGCCTATGGTGTATGTCGGATTAAAATCACGACACCGTTTAGCGCGCAGAAACTGGGCACAGGGACGTCGGGATTGAAGTCGTGACGAATGGCGCTGGGTTCTGCTCACATATGAGTCAAGATTTTGTATTCAGTCGGACAATCGTCATTCCTATATCTGGAATGACGATCTTCCTTCTTGCAGGAAACATCACGATATCATGGTGGTGGACGAATGGTGTGAGCAGGAGTCAGTATTGGTGGACATTCGGACCTCTATGTCGTTTAGAATGGCGCTTTGACAGTTCTGACGTGTATAGGTCAGATGCTTCGATCTTTTATTGTGCCCTACGATGCTGCCATAGGAGATAGGTTCCTTCTGGCGAACGAAAACGCTAGTCCCCACAGAGCAGTACTGGTCCACAAAAAGCTAAGAGCTAAGAGAATTGAACGAATGGAATGGCCAGCTTGTTTACCGGAGTTAAACCCGATGGAACATATCTTGGACGCACTTTTGGCAAACGCATTGCAGCCAGATCAGCACCTCCCACGATATTGCACTCATGGAAAAATGACCAAAGATCCCTCAAGAGCTGACTGATAACCTCATACTGTCCATGCAACTGTACTGTACCGTGCGAGGTGATCACACACAATATTAGAGGTCAGTGAGAATGACTTTCTCTTGTTATGGTAATCTCATGATACCTCGCTCAAAGTAAACTCTATGTAAGCCTCAAGTAAAGAGATGAGACAGCAAAATATCGTACTGTATCACACACACAAATTACAGTTATAACCAATATCTGACTAATATACATTACCATATCCATATATTTATTGTGTATGACATCTCACCTGAATTGTTTGGAGCGGTGTAGAATTTACCGTGTGTAAGACCGATGTCAGCACGAATGCTTAGTAAGTGTAGTGCAGCAACAAAGGGAGCAGCTTACAATTAGGGGCCAGTTGAGATATTTAGTTTCTGAAGTATTTTCATTGGCAGAATGAACTAAAATAGTTCGGCGTCTTTCTGTCGGTTCTAGTTCGAGTAATACTTGAATATTGTTCGTCACAGTGGGATTCATATCCAACAGGAATGATAGAAGAGGTAGACAAGATCCAAGAACAGCAGGACGCTTAGTTACAGATTCGGTTACTATGCGCGAAACTGATACGGAAATGATCCGTACCTCCAGTGGTGGAAGAGTATGGGCTTCTGTCAAAATTCAGAGAGAGGACGTTTGTAGACGAGTCAACCAATATATTGCTTGCTCGTACATAAAGATAATGATAATGAGGATAAAACTAGAATGATTAGAGCCCACATAGAGACTTACCTCTAGGTTTTTTTTTCCTCGCGCGAGACTAGAATAGAAAAAAGGAGGGAGTGACGGTGGTACACGAAGTATTTTCCCCCACACATAATGGAATGACTTGTGGAGTTGGGATGTAGGTCTAGATGTAGATGTAGAACTATTCTATGATTCCTGATGAATCAATATTTTGGAAAATGATGTCAGTAGTGAAACGGTGTTCGTAATAAATTGCACCTCTTTTATTACCTTTTTATAGAGGAATTTAACAACAGCGTATGGAAATCGCTTTGGAGAAATGCCCTGAGTTAGTGATGCATCACCTAAATGTCAAATACAGTGTTTAATTTATGGAGATCAATCTCAGTTCTCTGTTGGAAACACCATCAAATTCCAATAAACATTGGCCAGAGACACAATTTGCCTCGATAAATGTTGTAGGGCCTTTTCATTTTGATACCTATTTATAAGGGAACAGAAGGCAGAGTTGAAATTTGTTTAGTGGAGGGGGGGGGGGGGTGTCTCAAGACTATCCGTGCAGTCACTGTAATCAGTTAAGCCTCTTTGGCCTAATGGTTATGGCGTCTGCCTAGTAAGCAGGAGGTGCGGGTTCGAATCTCGACGGCGAAATAAATTTTAATTCAATGCCTCTAATTGAGTTTAATATCTTTAACCATCAAATTCAGACGAAGGAAACAAGATTAGGCATTAACTCATCGTAGACATCGTGGTCATTGTAATGTAATGTTTGTAAACCTATTGGATCACACTGCTACGTTCAACAGATCCTAGACTTACTTGCACTAAAGCCAACATACACACCAATTCCCGAGGGAGGACTCGAACCTCCGCCGGGAGCGACCGCCCAGTCCGCAGCAAGAAGCGTTAGACCACGCGGCCATCACGGTCATTACTAGCGGTGCATACGCTCGGATTGATTTTTCGTGGGGGGGGGGGGGGGGGAATCGGCCTTGAAAGGAACCATGCCGGAATTTGCGTGGAGTGACTTAGGCAAATCTCAGAAAACCTAAATCTGGATGGCTGGAGGAGTGTTTCAACCGCCGTTCTCCCGAATGCGAGACCGGCGTGATACCACTGCACCACCTCGATAAGTTAATAAAGACGAGCTTATTAACAATGTTCTTAACTTCAGACGAAGGAGTGTATTAGATATCCATATGATTGAGTTTAATACACGTTTATGTGGGTCACACAGGTTTGTGCGTTGGGATGGTCTGTTTATTTTTAAAATCAAGTTATCAATGATAACATGGGTAATATTTTTGTAATTGAACTCGCATCCCGGTTCCAACGGTTTGTTGTCATCACCGGATCTTCACTACTTTTATATGCATCTACCTAAATTGTTGAGGACTCCTCCACTACCTCCGTAGATTAACACACTGGGTTGATGAAACTAAGATAAAAATTAAAACAGACATGGCGTCTCGTTTATACGCTTTAGTGAATATGAAAACTAACTTTTTATGCTGCTGAGATAGAGGACGTGTGTTCAAAAATTTAGGCAGACACACATAAAATAAAATTTGTGAAAATTCGCTGGCCGGCCGAGGGGTCTGAGGCGCTCCAGTCACGGTCTGCACGGCCACTACGGTCGGGGGCTCGAATCCCACCTGGGGCATGGATATTTGTGCTGTTCTTAGTGTTAGTTAGTACATAAGTAGTTTGTAAGTTTAGGGACTGATGACTTTGGCTTGAGAACTCCCTTTATATACATTACTTTCTCTACATACTGTCTTGATTTTTCTTTTGCACTATTCGTCACTATATTTTCTACTACCCTTAGAAACGACTATCAAACACGTCAGTACCATTATGTTTTTGCAATTAAATTAATACTGATGTTACCACGTTTTGTGGCATCTTGTTCTATCACACGTTTTCTTCCACAACAAATAGCTTTAAATCTGTTGTAACTGATTTCTGACGTAATGTGTACTTTCTGATTCTGCAATGACATTCTTTAATTATGTGTAGAAGTTTCTCTAGTGTGCATCTTCTACTGGATCTTTACTTGTTCTTGCCTGTATCCGCTACTGATTCATGGTGTTTTGGTATACAGTACGACTCCTCCCTAGGATCAGTCAAACGCGGAAGACCATACTTTTGACGACGACCTTCCTTGACCTCACATTCCCAAGCAGACCAACATCGAACCACAATTGTATCTGACCCATTAATCTGCATATTTGGAGTGACTACACGGCCAAATGGAAACCGACAATGACCCCTTGAAACTCAGTCAGGTGTTTTTAATTTTACAAAAGCAAGCGCATGTCTATGCTCTCCTACATATTCATACTTACTCCGCAATCCACCTAAAGGTGCGTGGCGGAGGGTACCTCAGACACCACTTCTAATCATTTCCTTCTGTCTCACAAGCTACAACTCTCGTTCACTTATGATGTTCATGGAGAGAATATTGATCAGCGTTCGGTACGTGCATAATAAGACACGTTCTTTTGCCATCCTGGCAACATGAAAAGTGTTTTCAAATGTTTGTTTAGCTTATGTGACTTAACTACGGGGTCATCAGTCCCTAAACTTACAAACTACTTTGAACTAGCTAAAACTAAGGACGGCACAAATATCCCTACCCAAGGGGGGATTCGAACCTCTGACCGTAGTGGTCGTGCAGACCGTGACTGGCGCGCCGCAGTCCCCTCTGCTACCGCGGCCGGCTGGCAACATGAAGGTGATTTGTTGTTTCAACAGGATAATGCTCGTCCACACACTGCACGTGAAACGTAAGGTCTTCTAATAAGGCAAGCAGCAACTTCCCTAGGCACCACGGTCTCCGACCTTGTCTCTCGTGTGGGATATGATGACACCACAACTAACGTGTGCGATTCGTTAACCCACAACTCTTGCACAACTACGCTAACAGGTCGAACAGGCCTTCGCAGTCATTTGCCGCGTCATGATGATAAAATATTTCCAACGTTTCGGATCCGTTACAGGAGGAACCTTCCTCTGTGAATACTGACTTTGTTCTCGTCTGCACGCGCAGTTTCATCACCATCCGGCCCAAAAGTTGTACGCACACTATTCACCAGGGCGCAACGGGTTACTGACGACAATAATTTGGAAGAAGAGCTCACCAAGTTGCGATCGATATTCCGTGACAATGGATTCAGAGACAGAATCATCAAGAAAGCCCCAAAACAGCTACGTGAAAGGTACTTACTTTTAAAGCAGTACTGCAAATCAGCGGTTGCAGAACACGAGGAAGAGTGTGACCATAATATAAACTTCAAGGATGTACAAGTGCTCTCTAAACAGTCATTTAAGACCAAGAGGAAAATTCGTGAAGCAACTGAGATTAGGAAACACCTCTACAGTATGAACAGAGAAGACGATTACAAACTCTCGCCATCTTGACTCCCGGTTTTGGCAGCGCGACGACGCTTCGCGGCGAGCGGTACAACGGGCCATTTTACCGCATATGGGCACTCTTGACAGCGTGGCAGCAACGTAACTACTTAAGGGAATATGGCTTAAGGGTATATTACACGGAGCGAATTTGGTCGCTAGTCGCTGGCGAATTTGGACGCAGCTGCTAAATTCGCCCCGTGTAAACAGGGACAGCGAACAAAGTCGGTGCTCCGAAACGCGAGCGTTTAAAGTTGAAGGGTGGACTACTTTAGACGCTGGTCGCTGTCGTTTTTGGTCGCTGGCGTTTTTGGTCGCCCCATGTCATATACGGGAGCGTCTAAAGTAGCCATCAGTCGAGTCAAAATGGCGAAGGAAATTGTAAATGGTGGTGTTGCGTTTCTCGCAACAGTTTTAAAAGAACAATTAATGAACCAAAAGCAAAACGGAAAAATAGAAAAGAATAAAAGAAAATTGATTAGAAGGTGGATTGCGAGGAGAGAGAAATATGGCGCTTCTGCAAATATTTTGAGTGAATTATCGTGTGAAGGTCGTTCTGCCTACAGAAATATAATGAGGATCACATAAGAAAATTTTGATAGATTACTGTAAATGGTAGAGGATAAGATAAGGAAATAGAATAACCGTATGAGGATGGCGATCTCGCCAAGAATAAAATGTGAATAATCGTTATTTTTAATGTCCCATAATACTGGAAAACTTCGATAAATTTTCATAAATTTGATTACAATTCCACTTCACATTTTGCTTGGTAGGACACAGAACTTTTAATATCTCTATTCACGTCAACGATCACAAAATTTCTCGTCATTTTGACGACCGGTTCCTGTCAGTGATGACCATTTTCAAGTCTAAAGCAAATCAGAAACAGAAGGATATATCTAGTATTAGACTACCTTAGAAAACATAAATAATGCATTAACTTACAGTCATCAATACATGTAATATAGCCATATGGCATCATCACAGCGTAAGTGTATCTTCATTGAGGAATGTAACAACAGGTATGATGTATAATATTTTTACACGTTTTTTATATTGATGACTGTAATGCCTTATTTATGTTTTATAAGGTACCGTAGTCTATTACTAAATTTGTCCTGTTTCCGATTTGCTGTAGACTTGAAAATGGTCATGTCACACCTTGGGAAACAGAATTGTTTGGTATCACCTAACCTCCAAAACAATATATCATTTGCTACGTCGTGTTTCAATTGTTTTTACGAAGACGCTAGCGTCTGAAGTCGCTGCGTGTCATGGCGTCAGGGTATTCATTCGCTATTCGCCCATACGCCGAGCGACAACAGACGCCAGCGACCAGCGACCAAATACGCTCCGTGTAATATACCCTTTAGAAGAACTAGGCCCAACTATGAGCGACGCAAACACCAATAAGCGCATCTTCTTCTCGTATTTCCACCTATCAGAAACACCAATGCAAGCACCAATAATGTTATTCCTTCCCTTCCTGCTACCAAATTTCAACCAATCCGAACTGACCCGTGGGGACAGAATTGGTTTTATAACACAAGCACGGGAGGAAACAAACAAATCAAATGTTCATATGTTTGTATAGTCTATGGGACTTAACTACGGGGTCATCAGTCCCTAAACTTACAAACTACTTATGAACTACTTACGAACTAGGACGGCACAAATATCCATGCCCGAGGGGGGATTCGAACCCCCGACCGTAGTGGCCGTGCAGGCCGTGACTGGAGCGCCTGTCTCCTCGGCCACCGCGGCCGGCGAGGAAACAAACCAGTATTTCCTGAGGAATGCTCCTGTAACGGATCCGAAACGTTGGAAATATTTTATCATCATGAGGCGGCAAAAAGATCAGACGAATTATAATTTTAAGGTCGAACAGGGACACGCGGAAGTGGTCGTGACGTCTTAAGGCGTCTTTCCAGGGATTGTGCGGCCGTTCCCCGTCGGAGATTCGAGTCCTCTCTCAGCCATGTGTGTGTGTGTGTTGTTCTTAGCATAAGCCTAGGGGCAGATGACCTCAGCAGTTTTGTCCCTTCGCTTTACAAACATTTGAGATCCTGCAGGCGTGGTATAACTTACCCCGATACTGCATTCGCCAACTGTATGATTATATGGAACCAGAAACTGCGCCTGCATTTACGCCAGTTCATAACTAACTAATATGGGTGTTTCAGCATGCGTCTACACTTGGTGCCTCAGTACCGCTTGAGTTATCGATCTGTAAGTGGAAATATTTCATGTACTCCAAATGAACTATTGCAACAATAAATCTTACGTGAATTGGGGGACTAAGTGTACCAATTTTTATTTCCTTCAGTGGATAAACAGAGCCACGTGCGCTTTTTTTCCCATTTGATTGGAATTTTGAACTGGACCAAAGGTAAGCGATAAATGCAAGATAAGTAAGGGGCCAGTTCCATGGAGTACTCTTTGTAAAACCGAAATGGGATTCCATATGGATATGGCTGCAACTCTCAGCTGCTTCTCTAAACCAGGGATGTCGCGCACTCGGGAGTAATCAATCAACATCTGCAGCTGCTCACACCCGTTACATAACGCAGCAGACTTGGTAGCAACACTAAACACTAGTGCTGCCTGACGACCGTTCCACCTGCATCAGAACAGCCACACTTATTTTCATACTCCCATTGTGTGAACGCATACATACTGACATCAGATCCTGTTTTCTTCCTGCTTCACTTGTTTCGTCTGTCCCCGTATTCCAGACATATGGGCGTCCTCCTGTTTAGGCGAATACCAACGGCCGAGTCCGGGTCGATAACTTCACTGGACTGTTTACACAGTAATTGCCGATTCCGGCCGTGTGGCATTTGTCTTGCTCGACTTTTCATACGCTTCCAGTGCCGCTAAAAATAGATATAAAATTTAACATTATATCTCTGTTGACACAATAAATAAGAGGCTCAGATATGCACCGAAGTGGTACTTCCCTGCAAGTTATCATTTGTTAAAACTTCCCTTCAACATATTGAACAGTTCACGAAATAAAATATGTGTGATTACTTACAAGGGAAACAATTATTAAAATTAGACCCGATCATAAAAGAAAACATTAGTCTGTGTCCTTTTCATGAAAAAGTTGCATTCAATCACAAGTGACATTTTCATACAGAGAAACACAGTTAACAAGATATCAGTAACACAGGAGGGAAATTATACGTAATTAAATGATAACAGTGTATTATTACGTTTTCTGTCAACAGTTTCAAAAACCATCTGTTGAAGTAATTGTAATAACACAAAACACCCACATACTTCACACCTGATAGTAATTAATATAATACAGTCCTCAAAAAGTAGATGCGGAATTTCGATGCGATGGTTTAAAGAAAGTGGAAAAGAAACATGATCACTATGAAACTACGCTTGGTGATTTACAATCGCTTTTCTGCAGCAACGTATAAGCCTATGTTACAATATGTACGGCGAATGGCTATTATAACAATGAAATTCCCATAACATCATTAGAAACTGTAATTAGTACGGCTTTTGATATGTGACTGCTTGAATGCGAAAGTGATTTTGAAATGTAAAGATTTGGCTTTAACGAGATGTGCACATTGTTCTCTTCCATTTTCATCAAACTACTTCACAGAAATTCGATATCGGCAATTTGAATACTAATACAAGAACTACCACGTTTGTAAGATGTGTGTGTTTAGGCCTACTTTCAAATGTTCTAATCTTTGTGAAGCTTAAGGGACTTAACTGCGGGGTCATCAGTCCCTAAACTACTTATGAACTACGTTACACTAAAGACGACACAAACAACCATGCCCAAAGGGGGATTCGAAACCCCGACGGCGAACGGCCTCGCGCATCGGCGCGTAGCACCTCAGTGCGCTTGGCCACTCCGCCGCGGTAGTTGTACTTTAAGCAGAGGATTTTTGGCATTGTTAACTGACAATGAATTGCTACACCGACAGTGAATTATGTATAACTTCCTTCTACAGTACTGCTATCTTGTTACTTTGTTTATTAAAATGGCAGTTGTGATAGAATGCAACGTTTTGCCTAGTAAATACACACACACCATTGAAATTTTTTATGTTCCAGTGTTATTCTAGGCTTGGTTTCGTGCGGTTAAAAGCGTTCAATGTCAGTGGTGTACTTTGTAAAAAAAAAATAAAAATAAAAATAAAAAAAATAAAAAATAAAAAAATTTCATTCTCCACTCCGAGGAATGGAGCGGGCTATTTGAGATCCGGCCCATAAAGAGTCGCGGTTCTATTCAGCCAATTATCAGACAAACTAATAGTGGGGCAAAGGGGACATCCCAATTGGCAATAAGTGGGAGGGGCTTACCAGTTCCGGCATACGCCTTACAACCAAAGAAAACCTCCCAAAAATCTTGGTTAGAACCGGGGGATTGGAACCAATTTAATTTATCTCTGGGACGTTGCCCCAGACTACAAGTGGAATATCAGGAGAGTACGAGTGCACTCACGACAATCATGGATCGGACGCCCGAGTTACTCTCGTAAACTCGTAGAGATCAGCTCGACCAACAGTGTACAAGCTTCCCCCTAGAGGAACCGCACCCGTGAGCACGGTATCCTCTGCGTCGATGTACTTTGTAGACGACTCTCCATTTATAAACGTCCGAGAGCCTAATGAGTTGCCAGATTCATATTTCTGTGACTATCAATATGTTGCATCGGAATTTCTGAGAAGTATCACGAGCCAGAACCGCCAGATTTGTTTACATGACATAGTAGACCTTTTTCGTTCAAATGTTCAAATGTTTGTGATTCTATCGGACCAAACTGCGTGGAATGAGAGCTATTGCACAAGAGTGCCATAGCGAGAATCAGTTCCGACGCTCATTTCTATCCGCATACTGGTCGGAAGCGACACAAGATCGCGTTAAAAACAGTATTGCCACGTTCAAAACATTTGAACGATCAAATTTCTCGAGCGCGGTGGAATATTTCCAACATTTAGTATAAAAAAATCAATTTTTATCGGCACCTTACTCCCCCGCTGAATTAATTAGAATTTGTTTGAACAAACTGCCTCTACACTTGCGTCAAATTGCCATTGCGATACGATGCAAGAATGATATTGAAGCCTTTAGAAACCTCTGCGTTCTAAACGTCATCCAGAGCATGAGGATCAAACAAAAAGTAATTCTTTCACTAATGAAACTTTAAAGACGCACAAGTCGAAAGGCATACACCACATTTCCAATATTAAAATTTTCACGGAATAAAATTGGGGTGGAGAGTCCATTAATCTGTTTTGGACACACCAAGTGGCGATTGGTGCCCCGTTCTCGAGCTGAGTGTCACTATTCTTCCGCTTTTCCTTAGTGCGCTCTATCTACCTCTTTTTCTCACTGTTACTTTTCTCTAACTCTGAATACTTATGCTCTGTGCTACGCTGGGATATTGTCATACGAAACTGTAACCATTTTGCAATTTGCATATAGCGAACTCTGTGGCTGTCAAGACAAATAAAATTAATGGAAATTTCTGATTGAGTAATCTAATTAAGTTCCTATGTTTAAGAAAATACCAGATTTCTCTTCTGTATTAATAATTGCATAACTTACGAACTTCTGAGCGAGTGAAGAAGATTTTGAGTTGACATAAGCATTTTGTAAGCCAATTAAGCAGTAAAAAAGAAAAAGGACATTCTGGAGGATGATGAGTAAGGCAATACACGATATGTCATGGTGGTCTTTAAAATGCATTATTGTTTATGGATAAATGATGGTAAGGAAGGTATTGGTAACAGTCAAAGATGTTTGATAAATGTAATTATGTGGACGAGAGTATACAATGATTATGAAGCAATTATGAGGAGAATCGCTCTGTTGCTAATGATGCTATGCTCTGTTCTTTTCTTATGTGCTTACTCGCACTGCCCTTTTGTGTTTTCTCTTTGTGCTTATGTGCACCATTCTGTATGTTGATGCATTGTGCCTTCAATGGCATGTGTGATTGGTGAGACTCATATCCTTCTGATGCTCTGTAATTATTTGTAATTATGTGTAATGAATATTTCTAATTATGCTTGCAGCTATGCTTATTGCTCTTGTAATCAAAGCTTACCGCTATGCTCACTAATTATATACCTAAGCCCTACCACTATGCTAATTAATTTTATAATGAAGCTCAATGACAATGTATGGTTATGCTTATACGTTGCACACAGCCATCTCTCTTGCAAACTTGCAGTTTTGCCATAAATTACGCCTAATTAAGTCTAGTTAATGCACAGAGATACTTTGCTTTTGCTTTTTGCTATCTTCAAAATTTTATTGATGATCTTGTTGACGAAAATCTGCAGCTATGCCTAACAAATAGTTACGTCTGTGTTTATGTTATCGGATGATTTACTATGATGTACATCTATTACTGTGCCAAAATTTGCCTTAATTGTTTTGTTTGACCTTACTGTTGACTCAGACAGACACAGACATGACCTGATGACTTGAACCTCTTTTGATATTCTCATGAATTTTCCCTGATGTGTTATACCTTAAGGCAATGAAATGTGTAGCTAAATTAAAAGCCTGGCCATGGCAACATATGTAATTTAATTGTTATAATTTGGTGGTAATGCAATCCCCACCATAGTGATGTATGTCAATTTAAAGAGATGTAAACTAGTGGTAATTGGAATGTTAAGTTCTTTGAAGTGGCTTCACACTAATCGCTCTAATTATGATAACAAATTTACTTTACATGACCTAATGCCAAATTGATGACAATCACCCTGCATGTATTTCATACGATTATGTGTTTGTAAAGTAATATGTACATAGTATGTAAAGCCTTATGCCTGTATGAAATGACACTAATTTTGTAGATACTCTAGTATAAGAATTAAATTACTCATTAGTATTCAAATGTATCCGTCTTCAAGACCCTACTTGTAATGTAAAAATGTGGTTTAATGCCATGACCCCATCTGTACCACTTGAATTTGGGGCAAAACTTCTCTGTAGATATTTACTAATCAACGACTTTTCTTTCAGTGTAAACTGAAATATGACTATGTTACTAATTTGTGTGTAAAATTCTTTATTTCATGTACTTTGAACACGCATGGGAACTGGCGATTTCGCACACGAGATTCCAGAATGCACACAGAACAATGGACGTACTATTATACACCATTGGTTTTGGGCCTTTTAATGAAGATGTTTGTTGGATGATGTTTGGCCACATAGTACTGTCCATTGCAACCTTGGCCAACCACCACCATTTTGCTCTAATTTTGGCTATGCTGATGCAGTCTGCTAATAGCTCCGTTGGTTGGAACACACTTGGTTGTCGAATTGCATGGAGGAATACATCAGAACCTTTTCCCCGTGACTTCAATGCAACCAGCCAGCTCGCCTACAGTGTGGTGTAATCTTACAGTGTTTTGTGTTCGTGTGCAGACCTAAAATGAATGTTAAGGGATAATTGGCTAATCATGTGCAGACCTAAAATGAATGTTAGGAGCTAATGTGCTATTCGTGTGCTTACACTACTCGTTGCCTCCCATTGCAAAAGTTGTCCACAGGTTCATTACCAGTGTTTAGGTATATTTCATGGTTCTTTTACATTCAGTGACCAAAATAAAATTGTGCTCTTGATAGATACATATGCTTTCAGAACTATAATGAGTCAATACCCTTTAGTCTGAAATGTCATTGTGCCTATTCGATTGACAAACGTTATATTGAAATCCTATTGTGCCGAAGCAGTGACATTATTTTGTACATGATGAGAAACCTATGTAGTCAAAAATTTTACATGTATGTTCTAGCATCCATGAAAGTATGGCATCTTAAATGCATCACAGAATACAAAACTGACACTTTATCTTATACTAAGTGCACTAAAAATTTACATAGACTACATTGTACACAAGATACAAATGTTCATCTTATGTTAAAAAAGAAATATTGATTTCTGTTACAAAATTTAGACGCATTGGACTTACGCTACTGTGTATTACTTGTAATTGCCTTATTTTCTCGAAAAAACAAAACAATGATGACATTAATTAAACTATCTTTTGTACAACTTTGTATATGCTCATGTTTATTATTGTATTTTTTTTTCACTTGTCTATTACTTCAAGCTACCTCATTTTCTCCACTATGTCATTTGTCAAACTATATTCTGTAAAATTCTATATATACTTATGTTTACCATTATGTATATTTGTCATATATTCCATTTATTGCTGATGTTTTGTAAATTTTGACATTTGCTTATGCCTGTCACATCCTGTACCACTCCATGCATGACTTTTGATGGTACTGTTCTGTAAAATGGCATGTATTTATGACTGTCACATTTTTTAATTTTTCTATGTACTCCATCTGTTCTTTTAATCTTGAATATCTTGTATAAAAATGATTATCAGGTTTTCATATTTTTCATGTTATATTTTGGATGTCATTAATGTATTTTTGGACTTGAAATTCAGTAATTTTGCTGGCTAGGCAATGCCATTGGCATCTCCCACCCTACAAAATTTTAATAGGTAGGAGGGGGGGGGGATGAAACGTGTCCACAAAAAATTATTTTTGTAAGAAAATGTCTAATATTGTGACTCCTGTTTTGTATCGAGTAACTTGCTTGCAAGAAAATGTATAATATCGCTTCTACTGTATGTATCGACATGTGTACTTAACTCTATGAAGTTTCATCTTTGGCAAAGATCATGTATTGCATAGCATTGTAGCTCGCGCTGAGAGAGAGTAGCACTTGTGGTTCAGCTCGCTTAGAGAGCGGTTGAGTTGTGTGTATGGCTCCGATGTAGAGCAGAGGCTGCTTTGCCAGCAAGTCAGAAGTTGTATTATGTAGGTAATGTAATGCTGATTATTAATAACAAGTAACAAAGTTGACCTTTCTTTCCTGTTTCATTTACGTAGTTAGAAAATTAACCTACTTCCTTCATTTGCTAATTAGCTATTAGTGGATTTAAAGTGCAGTATTGATTTGAATAATATTGTTGAACAGATTTCGTTATTGGTGCCATAGTAAATGATAGTTAATTGACTATGATACTAAATTTCAATAATCAGAAACTGATCTGCATAAAATTCTCACAGTCAAGCATTACGAAAGTGGTTTGTGGTTTTTTAATATCTTTCTCGCAGTCAAAATTTTTGAGTATAGTCAGTGTCTGTTTCAAATGGTGACTTGTCACAGTTGTTTTGTGTTTAAAATATCCGTTGCGCACATAATCAGTTTAATGCACTGTTTCTTATTTAATAGTATATACATCAATATCAGGGCCATAATTAAACCAAATTGCTGTGTTAATGAACAATTTGTTGTCTGATTTAACGATAGGTTCAACACCCACAACACACACACAGCTTTTAAGTTACCGATGTCCAGAAGCATACTGAGGTTCCAAAGAAACGGACACACCTGTCTAATATCGTCCAGGGCACCTGCAAGCAAGCAGAAGTGCCGCAACAGGACGTGGCATTCACTAGACTGAAGTCTGACGTTGTACTGCGGGGAACTGACACCATGCATCCTGCAGGACTATCCAAAAATCCGTAAGAGTACGCGGGGTGGAGATCTCTTCTAAACAGCACGTTCCAAGGCATTCCAGATTTGCTCAAAAACGGGGAGCCTGGTGGCCAGCGGAGGTGTTCCTGGAGCCTCTCTGTAGCAATTATGGAATTGAAATACATCGCAATTTGCGATAGTTATGGCTTCACTGTACTAGGTTCAGATGGAATACACAAGTTGCAGCGAATGAAAATTTGTGCCCGGCAGAGATTCCAACCCGGGATCTCCTGTTTACTAGGCAAACGCGTTGACCACCCCGCCACCGAGGACACAATGACTAGCCCGACTGCAGAGGACTCTTCCCTGCACGTCTCCCGCCACACCCAGATCTCCATTCGCCACGCTGTCTCTTTCCTGTTACCACGGCCATAACTATCGAAATTCTGATTCATTTCATTAAATGAACTCAGTAATGTCGTCAAAAATATATAATTGTATACAAGCCGAGGCTGGGCTCCTGACGACAATTAATTGCGTCTCGATACCTCATGGTCTGTTCTCCCTGATGCGAGAATAAAGTATGTGGCTGCGAGCATTACAGAACAAAAAGACTGTAGTAACAGGAAAGAGACAGCGTGGCGTATGGAGATTTGGGTGTGGCGGGAGACGTGCAGGGAAGAGTCCTCTGCAGTCGGGCTGGTCACTGTGTCCTCGGTGGCGGAGTGGTCAACGCGTCTGCCTAGTAAGCAGGAGATCGCTGGTTCGAATCCCCGCCGGGCACAAATTTTCATTCGCCGCAAGTTGGGTATTCCATCTAAACCTAGTACAGTGAAGCCATAACTATCGCAAATTGCGATTTATTTCATTAAATGAACTCTGTAACGGCGTCAAAAATATAATATATATATATATATATATATATATATATATATATATATATATATATATATATATATATATATATATATATATATATAACTCTGAAATTGTGGCGTGTCGAATTGTCCTTCTGGTACTTCCTAAGTCCGTCGGAATTCTCAATGGACATGAATGAATGCAGGATGCTTACGTACGTGTCACCTGTCAGAGGCATCTAGATGTCTCATGGCTCCTATCCACTCCAACTGCACCCCCCCCCCCCCACACACACACACCATTACAGAGACTCCACCAACTTGAACATGCAGTGGCCATAGTTTCATGAGGTTTCTCCATGACCATACACGCCTATCCGCTCGATACAATGGAAAGACGACAACAGTCCAATGTCGGTGGTGACAGGCAGGGGATGTCAAGCCCAATCGAGAAGTGAAAGCTTTGTGTCGTGCAGTGTGCAAGTGTAAACGATTGGGACTTTGGCGCCGATGCCAATATCTATGGTGTTTCAGTGAATGATTCGCATGTTGACACTTGTTGATGGCCCAGCATTGAAATCCGCAGAGATTTGCGGAAGCATTGCACTTCTGTCACGTTGAATGTTTTTGTCGTTCGTCCCGTTATTGTAGGGTCTTCTTTCGGCGGCACCGATGTCGGAGATTTGATGTTGTACCAGATTCCCTATATTCACGGGGCACTCATGAAATAGTTGTATGGGAAAATCTGCAACTCATCGCTACCTGGCCTTCGAATCACCAGCTGCGGTCAGATATTGTACTTATTTTTAACCTTACAAGAAACCAAACCAGCAATTTAAACTTCTCTAAGCAAAAAGGACAATATTTTTTCTTTCATGAGTAAGCTGATTCTCGCGTCTTATAGTGTTGCTTACCTTGTTTCTCGATTCCACTGATTAGTTGCTTCATTACCCATTTAACCAAACATTAATCTCTTGTTTGGTCACAGAATGAAAGAAATTTTATTTTATTCATTTTAATTCCTGTGATTCAGTAGGCAAGAATTTTGCATTTCTGACTACATTATCTAGTAATAATCACGCGCATTTAAGTAACGTTATAACATTCATAAATGATAGCAACGCCGCATTTGTGCACGTAATATAAACGCACTGGAAGTATTAAAACATTCTGCTTCCACTGTTTCCGTTTCAACTGCAGGTACGACACACTACTCGCAATGCCTGTCCTGTTCGCTGAACATTCTGCAGCTTCTCCACGCTCCAAAAAAAATGTTCAAATGTTTGTTAAGCTTATGGGACTTAACTACGGGGTCATCAGTCCCTAAACTTACAAACTACTTATGAACTACTTACGAACTACTTACGAACTAGGACGGCACAAATATTCATGCCCGAGGGGGGATTCGAACCCCCGACCGTAGTGGCCGTGCTGACCGTGACTGGAGCGCCTCAGTCACCTCGGCCACCGCGGCCGGCTCTCCACGCTCCACTAAGGCTCCAATAAGCCCGAGCAGACGCATCCGCGATTTTGTTTCCTATCGCTCATAAGTTTAACGTGCAGCGGTGCTATAGGATTTGCATCTGTTCAAGTCATTCCAGAAATGCTTTAAATGGTTCGTTTCCCGAAAGATGCAGAGAGAAGAGAAAAATGGACTACGGTACCAGTCGTCGCAAAAACTGTAAACTCGGACCGAGCGCATCTTTATGAATTGTAAGTAAATAATTTTGCATTGTAAGTATGGTCCGCCTTGAGCAAACACAAATGTTTTTAGTTTCTCCCATATATGTTTCGCAGGCGTTGCATCATCATCAGTGGGATGTTTAATTCATACTGTCTGTCAAATTAACAATAAAATGATTGTTACTTTTTGTGCATTAAGTGTAAAAACTACAGATAATTGTGAAACTAATATAAATCGTTTCTTATTTTTATAGGTATACTAGGCCTACCTTAACACCACATGTAGTTGTGTTTGTGGTTCTTTAACTCATAAAACGTCACTGAGAATTTTTCACAGTTTGTCATCTGCAAACCAAAACTTGTGTGGTTAATGGGGTGAAAAATTCTCAGTGACGTTTTGTGAGTTAAAGAACCACAAACACAACTACATGTGGTATTAAGGTACGTCTAGTATACCTATAAAAATAAGAAACTATTTATATTAGTTTCACAAGCGATCGAAAAACGTCGTAAAAGATTGGGCTCATTGGTGCTCCCATAAAACACTAGAAAATCTAAATAAGTTCCAAGAAGTAAGGAAAAATACTGCCAAAACTATCAGAAATCTTAGAAGAAAATATGAAAAGACACTCTTCACTCAAATAGAAGAGGACTTTCAGAAGAACAATACGCGAGACTTCTACAGAATTTTCAAGACTAACTTGAACAGATACGATCCCCCAACCCTCAGCTTTAAGAATAAAGAAGGGAAGATAGTATGTGGAGAGATGGAAAACGGTCAGATCTTGGCAGAATACTTCGAAGAGCTCCTGAACTGCGAAGCACCAGCTGATACATTCAGCTACAATGGCACAGAACCTAACCCTGACTCAGAACCACCTACTACAGAAGAGATTAAGAACATCATAAATACCCTGAAGAATAACAAAGCTCCCGGGGAAGACGGGATCATTGCAGAACTCTTCAAGTATGCCAACGAGAACGTTATCATTGAACTAAAACAAATTGTAAGTAAAATTTGGGAAGAAGAGAAGCTTCCAGAAGGCTGGACATCGGCACTAGTAAGATAAGACAGATCCTGGGAACTACAGGAGAATATCGTTAATACCTGTGGCCTATAAAGTATTTTCAAAAGCATTGCTAAACAGAGTGGAAAAACAACTAAACCCACAGATTGATGAGTGCCAAGGGGGCTTCAGAAAGGGTAGATCATGTGCAGAACAAATTTTGAATCTTAAAATGATAATGGCATATCAAAAACAGAGGTGCAAAAAATTTGTGCTCACATTCGTAGACTTTAAAAAAACATATGATTCAGTAGACAGGCAAACACTGTTCCAAATTTTAAAGGAGATGAAATTACATAGAAAATCCAGTGAACTAGTGAGACAGACCCTAAACAATACAACATCCAAAGTCAAGTTCAGAGGAAAACTGTCGGAGTCCTTCAAGATTAATACCGGAGTGAGACAGGGAGATGGACTATCTCTTATGTTCTTCCACTGTGTACTCGACAAGGTGATCAGGGAGTGGCGACAAGGAATGGAAGGAGTGGGCGGGATACGACTGGGGTGCAAGAAAAAAGGAATACGAGTAGATTGCCTTGTATTCGCGGATGATATTGTTTTACTGTCAGAATCATTAGAAGAGGCAGTGAACCAAACCAAAGAACTACAGAGACAAGCAGCTAAAACAGGCCTACATATCTCTATCGAGAATACAAAATATATGATAAACATCACGGAAGCTCCTGGATGGATGGCAATAGATAGAGGGAAAATTCAGAAGGTGGAAAAATTCAAGTACGTAGGAGAATGGATAGACACTGGTCTGACGGAAAAGGATGCAATGGAAGCACGAATAAACAAAATTAATTAAGCATATAAACTAACAATAAACATCTATAATAAGAAGAATATTTCAATCAATGCAAAACTGAAATATTACCAGACAGTGATCCGCCCTGAAGCTTTATATGCAGCAGAAACACTCAACCTAATAAGAACTGGAGTGATCAAGAGGCTAGAACTGGTGGAACGGAAGATTCTCAGGAGAATATTATGACCTCGAAGAACAGAAGACGGTCAGTTTAGAAATCGATTCAACCAGGAACTCTATTCCAAAATAGAAAAAAATATCCGACATCATTAAGAAAAGAAGGTGCGAGTTCTTTGGATACATTTGCAGAATGGACCAGGGGAGGTTAACACAGCAAATTTCACAATTCTTGTTGTACAAGAAAAGCAAAATACGGTGGATCCAAGAAGTACAAAGAGATATGGAAGAAATGAGAATACGGGATCAAGAAATACACAACAGGGTGATTTTTAAATAAAAAAATCAGGCATTTGCAGGATTTGAGGAGAGAACTAGACCGAGAGCGAAATCATCGTGGACAGAAGAGCGAAGAAAGATGCAAAGTATGAGAATGAAAGAAGACTGGAAGAGGAGGAAGAACAGAAGAAAGGAAACTGATGTGAATTTACGTGGTCCAAAGATGGCCGAAACGAAAGAAGAAGCAGTTTCACCATTATCTGTAGTTTTGTTAATTTGACAGACAGTATGAATGAAACACCCCACTGATGATGCTGCAACGCCAGCGAAACATGTATGGGAGAAACTAAAAACATTTGTGTTTGCTCAAGAGGGACCATACCTATAAAGCAAATTTATTTGTAAGCAAACACGGAGATTGAAGAGCTTTTCAAAGCTCAAGATGAAAAAGTAAATAATATTTATTACGACTTGAAGCAATATGTAATAGTAAAAATCGTATGTAATATTCGTTCATAAGTTTTTGTTTAGCGTTTGAATGAACTTTACTACCTCTTTAACAGAGATTTTGGGAGTAGGGTGTTAACAGGCTCAACATATCACAACACAGCAAAACATCGAAGTCTATCATGTCTATCATAGTATATTAAGAAATAAACCACATCAAGAAATTTGTTCTGTCATTGCACGAATTGCCAAAGATATTTCTATTACGTTTTTGGGAAAGTATTACAATCTCAAACGAAAAAGAATACAATTATACTGGGAAAAATTTTACTTACGGCTGTGGCAGCGTACTGAGTTGATGTTGGCAACTGCCGCTGAATGCTGTTTGTGGTATTTCGATGTTTTGGCGTTATAACTTGTAGAATGCAATTTGAAAGAACAGTACCTGACGTTATATCACACAACACACCTTCAATTTAATTTCTTATAATAAATGTCAAACTGACGCATTTCTATAAGAGACTATAACGTAAGTGACGCAGAGTAGGCCCTACTTGGTAAAATTTACTTAAGTTACGGCTGTGGCGTCGTAGTGCGCTAACGTAGCTAACTAAATGTTTGCTTTACAAGGAGAATTAATTTACAGACAAGAGAAGCGTAACGGTACATACAAAAACCACTCAACATTTGAGCAGGTTATTTCATGGTGAACATAAGGGATAATTCCCCTCATTCTATGTGACTTGGTTTTCAAATAGCAGTCAACGGTTGTTGCCAACATCGGCACTTTACGCCCCCACGACATCAAGTAAACGTTTTATCCTGAACGGTAGTATTATTTGGCACTTTACGCCTCCACGACCTCAAGTAAACGTTTTATCTTGTACGCTAGTTTTACTTTTTCGTTTTAATGTTTGCAGTAATTCCGAAACTTTCTCAATAACCTGATAGAAGTATATTCAACAATGTGAGTGGAAAAATCCGATGTGATGTATTTGTCACAGCAGACAACAAACACATATTGATCACTTAAATTTGAGGAAGCAAGCCTTCGTTCGATTAGAAGTGCCTTGTTTGGTGAGTTTCGTATTTATACTCGGTTATTGCTCAAATCTGTGGTTCGGAACCCACGTTAAACTGTAGGTCCCCCTATAACTGGCTGGGTAAGTCAGTTCGAAGGTCGGAGGAAGCCAACGGCTTACCACCTCCAAACAGGACCATGCCTAGTAAAGCACTGAAGTGCTCAAACCAATCTTAGGATTGTTGACTGCTTTACTTAACTTACTGCTCAAATATGCACTTTAGATGCACTCGTACTAATAAGAGCCTGGTACATGACTTAATAAACGTCATTATCGAATGTTCATTTTGAATTCTGCGAAGAAAACGAAACATAAATATAGTACGCGATTTGATCACAGAAATATATATGTTTCTTGCAGCTTTATTCTTTATTCGGACAGCACAGATAAGCGACAATTAGTAAAGAAACGGCGAGATTTTTGTGTCTAAATCCACATATCCATGTAAAAACAGGAGTGATTTATTTGTAAGATTCTATGCAGGACACTTCTAAGATATTTCGCGAAACTTCCACAAAACAACACAGTTCGCATAAGCTACGTGCTGGGTTGAGAATTCGTTAGGAAACAAAATGGAGGATGCGCCAGCCTTTATTTTTAGGAGCTCTAGCTCCACTGTGACGTATGCTGGCTTGTAATTTGCCCGCAGTGACGTCTCGGCTGTGTTGGAGTAAACGCCTAAGGCTCCTTGCTATCTGTAGGAGTTACCACGTTCCGGACGAAGCTCATGCGTTACCTCGTGTTTCATTCAACTCGCTCACACTCGCAAACTACTCACTGTATCAACGTGAAACTTCCATCAATGTGTTCGTTAAGAACTACACTACATTTTCATTTTAGTTTTATATATGGCAATAATTTATAAACAGCAGTTACGGTACTGATAGTTTACGACCATCCACTTTCTAACGCCGTTACGAAATTTTCGTCATGCGAAATACTTTTTTCTGTTGAAGTTAGCTGAACACATTAAGGGAATGAAATGTTCAAAATACATCAAATTTTCATCCTCTCCAAACAGAAACTCTGTGGGAAACGTATACCTTCAGATAATGTCAGTTAAATATGATGCACTGAGATCCGCCCGCCCGTCTAGGATTAACATGTCTTCGCATTAGAGCTCCTAATAATTAGGCACATGTTGTTACTGCATAACATCCATACTTGAAGATATTGATACTGACTTCTTTTAACCCATTAAATTCAATAGTTTCACACTACAAAAGTGCTGTGTCTATGTATAATATGCAATTTCAATTTTTCAGTTATATGAAAAGGGTATTCTAAATATCTCAATACAGAGTGCTTTATTATGTGAGGAAATGAGAACAAGTCAGTTCGTTAGCTAGTGAAGAGATCCTTGCTATCTGTCATTTTCAAGTATTCTCACATAAAATCCTCATAGGATCTAGCAACTTCCGTTCTGTTACTGCTAGGCTTGAAACTGATGGAAATGTAACTCCTATTAGGTTTCAGAAACTGAGTAGTAGCTCTGAATCACAATGGACAAGAAGCAAAGAAATAAACATTTGTGAGTGACGAAGGAATATCTGCAAATCGAATAATAAGTCACTAACTTTACTATTTTTCATTCTATAACTATGTATTTCCTTGAATAACGCGAAAATTAATGAAGTTTTGCGTAGTAAACATATGGCAAAATACTCCCCTCTTTGCATGTTACCATTTGTCAAAATATCATTTTGATACTCTAAACCGTGTATGATACGCAATGATTCATTCTGGCCTAATCGCCATCGGAAATGAGTGCGCAAAATAAAATAAAGTTTAGCGGTATGAGTGAACGGTAAAGATCTCCTCCTAAGTCGAAAATAAAATTCAATCCATTAGGAAAGTTTCATCCGCAGCTACATATGGTGCAACAAGCACCAAATGGAATATCATAGCAGCCTCTCTCTCTCTCTCTATTTTTTTTTTTTTTTTTTTTTTTTTTTTTACTGCAAACATTTCCTAATGTAGCGCAGTCTCTTATTTCGAAGCCAATATCTTATTAACTACGACTATTAACGAAATAAAGAGCATTTCGTCACAATGCTGACAAATAATGATTTAAGCAGCGGAAAATTAAATATTTCTACCAATTAGTTTTTGCGAAATCGTTTGTGAAAGATGGCATGGCATGCGCCTCTACGCTGTTAGTGCAGCGCGATTCCAACCATGTTGGGGAAAACATGGCGGACGATTCAGCCTGGGTATTTAGGAGCTCTATAAACGCCTAAGCGGGCATCCAGCTGACGTCCCTCTGCTATACATAACTAACGCATGGAAGCTAGCTGCACTTCAAGCTAATGGCGTTATCTGTAATTTGTAGAGAACCGCATGTTAGATGGAAACCAATACGTAGTTCTTTATGTGTGAGAAGACAACTGTGTTACCATGGCTCACAGAAAGACGTCGACGCATTGTTTAATACGAGGTTTTATTTAAACAGTGGAAAGTCCATGTGGGAACTAACAATATAATGAGGATAGTTTGTAACTCACCTCAAAGACAATCGAGCTGCGACAGGCACATAAGAAAGACACTGATACATACGGAACTTACGCTTTTAGCCACAGCATTAGTCAGAAAAAGACAGCAACCGGAGACGACGGCTGTGTGTCTGTGAAGTGAAGCTGTGTGATTATATGAATGGGAGTGTCTTTCTTTTTCTGACGCAGGCTGTGGCCAAAAGCCAAGTTTCGTGTGCGTGCCATTCGTGGCTCGACTAACATCTGTGCGGTGAGTTACAAAATATTCTCATTATATTGGTTGAGATTTTCGTTTATTTATATTAAGCACTGAACTGGGCACCGTGAAATGTCGTACAAAACTAAGAGCGTAAGTGTAACAGGTACGTTCAAATTTGAAACAGCTGGTATTATCAAGACAGTCGAAACACAGATGACTGCGGTATTTAAAATAAAAGACAAGGAAACAGAGAAATGTACCTCCCAAAACGACTATTTGATTGTCTGATTCAGTATATTCATGACTAGAGTCCGATCGAAACTTAATTTGCGGCCGACACTGAAATCCTTGCAATTAATATTTCAGTAAATTTACATTATATCACAAGCCACTAGTTTTCCCACATTTTTCAAGATCTCCGTTCAGTACTAAGCCTTATTGAGTGTGTGAAAGCCTCAACAGGAGTTCGTAGAAGACGACATAAGAGGCATAAAGATTTACTGCAAACATGCCAAGTACATACCACTAAATGCTAGAGCCTGGTCATGACTACCACAATACAAAAGCAGAAGGTAATAATTTGTTTGCTCCCATAAGTAACCTTTACATTTTTTTTTCTTGGGAGTCATCTTCACTTCCTTTTGTGCAATTGAGAAAAAATTTTACATATCTCCTTTTTCCTAATTACGTTATTCATATAAGTTACATTCAGTAAATCAACTTCAATCAATGCTGCAGAAAGTATTTCGAAAAATAACGTCACATTTCAACTAACAGTTTGATTGTTGTCAGTGTAAATTTACGCAGACTGACCAGGAAAAGCTGTCTACCTCATGATCAATGTTACCTAAATCATATTGGTTATTGAAAAACCTTCTCGCTTTCAAGGAAACACGTTAACAATATTGTTCAGCATAACAATATAACCGTCCCATTAAGTACAATACTGAATAACTGAAATTGTTACTATCACAGTATAAGAATTTCACTATACAATACGGCTGTGTTATATTGTGATTAACAACAAAATATTCACCATTTTTGCATGCGAGAAAAGACTCCTTGCAGTTAACTCTTTCATACCCACAGTATGAATTCAGCTTCGGAAACATTAAAATACAGTGTTTTTTTTTTGCACTAAACATAAAAATAAGTGTTTAAAAATTTTTGATGGAACTGTTGTTTTTTTATGTCATGTGTTTCATGCACACAACACAGACGTTTGTGCCGCGGTGGAGTAGCCGAGCGGTCTAAAGCGCCTCGCTGCGGAGCGCGCGGTTGCTCGCTGTGGAGGTTCGAGTCCTCCCTGGGGCATGGGTGTGTGTGTTGTCCTTAGGTTAGTTTACCTTAGTTTAAGTAGTTTGTAAGCTACGGACTGATGACCACGCAGTGTGGTCCGGTAGATTTACAAACAATCAACAACAGACGTTTGTATCGACGTATTGTATAACATGGTACATTTTTTGTTGTTAACTAAGACTGTCAGATCAATAATGCTAAGATAATCTTCGCCACAGCTCAAAAGACAAGACAATTCATTGCTGGAATAAAATAAAAGGAACCACACTCACGCTCACACTCTCAGCCACGTACAGACGGCAACGTAACACAACCTCTAAGACGGTTACATTAATGCCGCAGAAGTGGCTACACGCCATACCAAGCGGCAAAATATCGTACTAGAAGCATGTTGTTCATCAACAACAATGGGACTTTAAGAACTGATAAGCAAAATACAGTATAAATCAGCTTCTAATTCGTTGTTGTCCAAGAACAACACTGGGAATGAAAGGGTAAAGCGTTATTGCTGACTGAATCCATTGCTAACGCGACTCGACTCTACCCGTACGTTCAAGAAAGCTAGTTTCGGTCAATCTGAAGATTCAGATGATTTCTGGCCGAAACCGAAATCGAATATTCGTTCGGTTCTTACTCATGACTGATACGGTCACCATTAAATCAAAGAAATTATTAATACGCTATGTAAGAAAAACATTGAAGTTTGTACAGATTGCCAATTTACGATATCCACTTTTTACATTTTTCTTACTCCCAAAGACTATCTTTATCATTTCTATACTGCCGCTGTCATAGATCAATCTGTGTCACGGCGGTCTATCCCTAGCTCACGATCCCTCCTAGTGGGTGAACAACTATCCAACGCTTGGCGAATTCTGCTTCGCAATCATAAGATAAGCCGACGGAGAAGGATCGAGTTAAATGAGAGCTTCCTGGTTTCTTATACAACTTGAGTGAAACATAACAATTTTATTGTAGCTATTCTACAGTAGCCTCGTTAAGATCTTCAAAAAATGCGAAATGGCAAAATACAAACGGCAACTGCAGAACTGCAGAAACATGCAACTGTGTAAAACAAATATATGTGTAGGAAAATTAAAGAAAGCTTTGGTAAAAGAAGACAAAGCTGAAAGTTTTTAAGTAATGAACAGAAATTAACCTGAATACATTATTATAAGAGGAGGAATAAAACTGCCTCGGAAAACATTTACTGCACATTAAGGTAGGGAAAATAAATAAATTGTTCAATACCCATTACGTATGTTGCCTACTGTAATGTGTATGAATTGCTTTTCGAGGTAATTTAATGTTGTTAGGCCTACAGAAGAGGAAACAGACTAGGAAATAAGACATTGCAAGATCATTTTACAGGGAGATGAAAGTCGTAAGTCAAAATAAGTCACCTACAAAAGACAACTTCAGATTCATTGAGATTCTTCGAAGAACCAAGCATGACAAAAACTATCTGGTAAGAAAGATGTAAGGAACAGGCGAAATAAAGAGTTCCAAAATATCCTGGAACGGGTAACTCCATTTAAAAAAATGTTCAAATGTTTGTATAATCTATGGGACTTAACTACGGGGTCATCACTCCCTAAGCTTACAAACTACTTATGAACTACTTACGAACTAGGACGGCACAAATATCCATGCCCGAGGGGGGATTCGAACACCCGACCGTAGTGGGCGTGCAGACCGTGACTGGAGCGCCTCAGTCTCCTCGGCCACCGCGGCCGGCAACTCCATTTAAAAGAAGACAGATACGTATATGTGTAAATACTACCGAATCATCAGTTTCATACTTCATAACTGGAAAATAGTAAAAGAAGTTATTTACAGACGATTTGGAAAATTGACTGATTACGATATCACAGAAGATCAGTTTGGATTCTGAAGAAGGTAGGTACAAGCGAGGCAATACGACTTACCTTCAAAATAGCCTGAAGAAAAGCCAACTTTCGTTTAAGTAGGGTCTATTTGTCGTTGCAGCGTAAGATTTGAACGATGGTGCATGGATAAACTATTCGAAATTCTGAAACTAGTGTGGGTACAATTCTGACGAGAGCGAAAGGTTAGTTATCCACATAAACTAGACTACAGTTAAAAGAAGCAACAGTTGAGATCGGAATGAATCGGGGTATTCGACGTCCCCAATATAATTCAATCTGCACATCGCACAAAGTCTAAACGAACGAGAATTGCAGTTTATTGAGAATCTATTAAAACTATATAGTTCTGAGAGGGGTGCCAAAGTCGCAACAACAATCATGTCTAGGTCTAACGCTTTAAGATATGAAATGGAACAAGCATATAAGGACAGCCGTGGGGAAGGCGGATGGTCGACTTCGGTTAATTTGGAGAATTTTCCAAGGTGTGATTCTTTTGTAAAGGGGACCGCATATAAAACGCTTGTGCGACCCCGTCTTGAATTTGCTTAAGTGTTTGGGACCCCCACCAGATCGGTTTAAAGGAGGACATAGAAGCAATTCAGAGGCCAGCGGCTGGGTTTGTTATTGGTAGGTTCAACCAACACGCAAGTGTTACTGAGATACTTCGGGAACTCAACTGGGCGTCGCTGGAGGGAAGGCGACGTTCTTTCAGAGAAAAACTGTTGAATTTTAATTTGAAGCTGACTGGAGAACGATTCCACTGTCGGCAATTTACATTTCGCTTAAAGAACACAAAATAAGAGATTAGGGCTCGTACAGGTGTGTACAAGCATTCGCTTTTTCCTCGTTCTCTATGGGCGTGTAATAGGAAAACAAGTAACTAGTATTGGTAATAGGTACCCTCCGCCACGCACCTTTGGATGGGCTGCGAAGTATGAATGTATGATGTAGATTCCATGACTTCACTGAGCTCATTGTATCTTGAAATAATTAAGTAGATATGAAATTGGTTACACAGCTGGGAACAGTCTAAGTACATTTGGTGCAAGATAATATAATTTTCTTGTAACGTCTTCGATGATGATAAGCCTACCGTGGCATCAAAATTAATTGCGGAGGAAGAAGAAAAAAATCCTTAAAAGAAGCAGGCCACATATTTATACCAAAATATATTAAGTTTAGTACTGCTGCATACTTTTGAGTAATTACTAACGCAATGTACTCCTACAATACATTTTACTTATGTTTATATTTTCAGTCATAATGAAAGGGAAACAATGATTTGGAAGGGAGTAAGACAGGGTTGTAGCCTTTCTCCAATGTAATTCAATTTTTTACACTGAGCCAGCTGTGAAGGAAAGAAAGAAAAAAAAAATAGGAGAAGGAATTAGAGTTCAGGGTGAAGAAATAAAAACAATGCGTTTTGCTGATGACGTTGTAAGTCTGTCAGAGACAGCAGAGGACCTGGAAGAGCAGCTGAACGCGATGGACGGTGTGTTGAAAGGAGCGTATAAGATGAACATTAAAAAGAGCAAAACATGGCTAATGGAAAGCAAACTAAGAAACTCAGTCGTTGCTGAAGGAATTAGATTAGGTAAAGAAACAATAAAGGCGGTAGATGAGTTTAGTTACTTGGGCGGAAAAATGACATGTGGTGGTTGCAGTACAAAGGATATAAATGCAGATTGGGAATGAGAAGAAAAGCGCTTTTCAACAAAAGAAATTTGTTAACTTCGAAAATTAATTTAAGCGTAAGAAAGTCTTTTCTTAAGGCATTTATGTGGAGTGTTACCTTGTACGGGAGTGAAACATGGACGACAAATAGTTCAAACAGGAAATAGGGTAGAAGCTTTTGGAATGTGGTGTTAGAGAAGAATGCTGAAAATTAGTTGGGTAGATTGCGTAACTAATGAGGAGTTACTGAACAGAATTCTGATATACCTTGACTAAAGGAAAGGATCGATTGGTAGGATACATTCTTAGATATCAAGGAATTGTGAATTTAGTGTGGGGTAAAAATCGCAGAGGGAGACTAAGAGATGAATACAGTAAGCAGATTGAAATAGATTGAGGGCCCCGTTCTTATGAGGAGATGAAGAGGCTTGCTCAAGATAGAATAGGGTGGAGAAATACAACAAACCAATCTCCGGACTGAAGATCACAACAATACAATGTTCGCTAGTGTGCCGATGAGCTGCAGTGTCAATCCACAGATATAGAGAATGAATGCTGATGACGTTGTGAATCTGTCAGAGACAGCAGTGGACCAGGAAGATCAGCTGAACGCGATGGAAGGTGTGTTGAAAGGAGCGTATAAGATGAACATTAAAAAGAGCAAAACAAGGATAATGGAAAGCAAACTAAGAAAATCAGGCTTTGCTAAAGTAATCAGATTAGGTAAAGAAACAATAAATGTGGTAGATGACTTTAGTTACTTGGGCAGATAAACAACATATGATGGTTGCAGTACAGAGGATATAAAATGCAGATTGGCAATGAGAAGAAAAGCGCTTTTCAAAAAAAAGAAATTTGTTAACATCGAAAATTAATTTAAGCGTAAGGAAGTCTTTTCTTAAGGCATTTATGTGCAGTGTTACCTTGTACGGGAGTGAAACATGCGTGACAAATAGTTCAAACAGAGAACAGTGTAATGATACACTAAAATTTTAATTTTTTTGTTTATCTTTGATCAGCGATGCTTATCGCCTCCGGATCCTTCTGACTCGCAATGAAACTAATTTAATTTCGTTCGTCATTTTTTACTTCCGAACAAGCGAGAAGACAGAATCTTGATAGTAGTTTTACTCACTCTCTTGTCTGTATCTGATGTGTCAAGACGTCTTTCATACCTGTATCCACTCATGTAAGTAAGAATAATGCAAGCTGTTGCTGAAAATATATTATATAAATTTAAAAGCATTCCCTCTTCTTGGTTTTCATTTAAATCAAACTCCTCCACGTCAAATATTTAATTTCTTAATGTTTTCAGCTCGTCGACGTCCGTAATAGTTTAATGTTCAGACGCCATTACAATCTCTCCGCATTGTTTGCAAAATTTCAATCACAATCAATCATCCTTATACAATACTTTGCTTGATTTTAGAACCTGCAGTCATTTCTTTTGTAATTTCAGGAAGTCCGATCATTTTTTTTTTATTTTTTTTTTTATTCTCTCATTACCAGTAACTTCATGTTCCACCCACGGTCAAACAACAATGAAAAGCGAAGTGAACAGTCTGAACATTGACTCCTACGGAAAGTACCTCGAACGTCCACGTATTAAATAAGTAAAAGTTATCATTTCCAGCTTCTACAACACGAAGCGGAGGATCCAGCTAGATGCTTTCCGTAAGTCTTATAACGTGCTGTTGCTTGTATGGTGCCCGACTTTAATATGCAACCCGCGGTTTATTTGCTTTAATGTTCATTTTGTGCTGTTCTTTAACTAAGTTATTTCAAATTCAAAAATTCGGTACTATCAATACCTTGTCCAAAATATAATCGCAGAATCTACTTTAACAATTATGGCATCATACGAAGCTTTTGGAATGTGGTGTTAGAGAAGAATGCTGAAAATTAGTTGGGTAGATTGTGTAGCTAATGAGGAGTTACTGAACAGAATTCTGGTATACCTTGACTAAAAGAAAGGATCGATGGTAGGATACATTCTTAGATACCAAGGAATTATGAATTTAGCGTTGGAGGGGTGTCAGGTAAAAATCGCAGACGGAGACCAAGAGATGAATACAGTAAGCAGATTCAAATAGATTTAGTGTCCCATTCTTATGAGAAGATGAAGAGGCTTGATCAGGATAGAATAGGGTGGAGAAATGCGACAAACCAGTCTTTGGACTAAAGACCACAACAACAATACAATGTTCGCAAGTGTGCCGGTGTACTACAATGTCAATCCACGGATACAGGGAATGAAAAAAAAAAACAATTCTTTTGAAGCATAAATACTACCGTTAATATGACTGCAAAAATGTAGCTTAAAACATTGGCATGGTTTCGTCCGTGAATGGCAGCGATTGCGACGGAGTGGGAAGAATTTGGTTATCATGTACCTGGTCGACCCGACAGCTCTGCTCCGTTGAAGGTTTTCCCTGGCTCGGTTGAAAGTGCTGACTCAGCGGGAACAGGAGGCCGGGCAACAGCACGCCACGGCATTCTAGGTACGCTTCGATACAAGCAACTATTCGATACTTTTGTTTCGATACCCAGTACTTCTATAATCGACTCGTTGTTTCGAAAAGTAATCGGTATCCATAGAAACGTTCTTGTATTGAATCTCTACGGTGTGAAAAGTAGTCCATTGTACTGAAAGTGTTGTGTGGTCAGACACAATACTTCTGAAGCATCACTTTTGCAACTTATTTTTTACTATGTTGCAGTTTACGTACGCTATTTATACGTGGCAGTTCGCGCTTTGTACACAAAACAGGGCTTTTCATTTCTTACAACAAATGAAAATGAATGCGGAATAAACGCCAACATTCAGATTTCTTGTGTATGTAATTATATGTCAGTTAAGCCGTTTTGGCAGTATCTCAGAATATTTTTGTATATTCGAAAGTAAAAAAGATAACAATAACAAAGAAAAAAATTCACTATAGCAGGACACGAACCATTGCCCAAAATAATGGAAGTTTATGACATAACGCGTTATCCCTCTCGGCTAAACATGACATTTTTTTCCGTAGAACTAACTTTTAATACAATTAGGGAAATGCATTTAAACACGTAAAGACGAAAAAAAAAAAAAAATATTGGGTGAGGATACGATCCGAACTTGCACCTATACATACAAATTACGAATCCACAACGCTATCCATTACACTGCTGTTGTATTAGAAGCTTCTTACAACCGTTACGTATTTCTATGGATATATTTCAAATAAATAACTTGTAATAAACATTTTGAAAAGTAGCCTATGTCCTAATCCAAGACATAAGAAATCTGTATATGAAATTTCATCTAAATCATTGCTGCAGTTTTAGCGTGATGCGGTAACAAACATACAAACTTTCGCTTATAATATGTATGGGATGTTAAAGATATGGAATTCGACATTTTTCAATAAACTAAAATTAAAATGTTTGTAATCCTGAGGAATCAAACTGCTTAGGTCATTAGTCTCTAGACTTACAGCTACTTAAGCTGATTTATAGTAAGGACAAAACACACACACACACACACACACACACACACACATGTGGAGGAAAGACTCGAAGCTCCAGTGGTAGAGGCCACGCAATCCGTTGCGAGTCGCCTCAAACCGCGCGGCACGATTTTCTTGTTGGAGCACTTTTAACACCGAAAGAAAATTGTTTCCGCAATAGTAATTGAAAATATTTCAGCGCCCACTTATTATTTGCTGTGCCAATAGAAACACTCAACCAAACTTATAGCTTTATTAGGCCTAAAGCCTTCTGAAAACGTTCTAAGACCAGCATCTGCATACAACTATGTTATAATATCCTAATTTGTACCAAAGTTTAACTTTTTGTCATCAGAGATTAATAATATAACACCAGGAAAGGGGACAGAACAGGCTTGTTAGAGCCAAGTTTAAGGGTAGTGTAAGTATTCGGAGGTGATTAGTGTAAGTAGAAGTGAGAATTTGATGGGTTTGTAGAGGATCCTTGTGGGAAGGCTGAGCGGTGTACATACTGTTCTAGGAACTGTAGGGACTTACAGACTCAGGTGGGACGGATATCCAAGCAAAATTTGCATAACATAGGCTGGGAAGATCACGGATTAGTAAAGATTGTCCGGGAAGTAAGGAAAACACCTCAGTTTTGCACCATTTTGTCATATGACTGTTGGCAGACGAGATTTTTTCACTTTTGTTATCTGTGATCCTTCCGATTAATGGCCTTATAACACAATATAACATATACAATCATGACAATTCCAATGATTTTTGCTATAAACTGCGATAGCAGCGCTCCAAGCGCCCAGCAACCTACATTTCTGAATACTATATTGGATTGACAATAACTGACAAATAACTCCACTGGCAATGCATGAAGTAGTACAATACAACATTACAGGACAGTTTACTTACAATTTATCTTGCAACGTACAGGGTTTCACTGGAGAATTTAATTGTCTTTAAAAAAAAACAAATGGCTAGTAAACACAAGAAGACCTGCCCTTTAGGTGAAAGACGGTGCTGTTCTACAAAGGGACGTTGTTTCTTCGCTACGATTCCACTAAAATCGGTGAGGGTGGAACGTAGGAAACGTATATGGAATGCAATACCTACGTTATTTAATGTACCAAATCAACCACCACAGCCGTAGTTAAAGAAAAACTTCACAGACGTGGTAATAACACGGAAAAAGCAATAAAATTGTTTCTCAACAAAGCAGAAACCAATTACACAACTTTTTTTACAGCTGAACCACAAACAAACAGAATCTTCAAGACCTTGCCTTTTTGTGGAAAAGTAATTCCACTCAAAAAGTATATGTTGCTTATAAGAAAGACGAGTGTAGCGTAAAAATGTGCGAATAATTAGACTCCATACCCAATTGATTTGTGTGAAAAAACTGATAGATATTTTTCACATATTGATGAAACTAACGGGTTTTGGCTACAATAAGGTGGTGGGACATGTCACACATGGCATGAAAAATATTTTCAAAAAAAAAAAAAAAAAAAAAAAAAAAAAAAAAAACATTTTTTGCATAGCAACCATGCGTTCTTACGTTTTGTGATTTCTTTTTGTGGGAATTTATAAAATGAACAGTGTACATGAAGAAACCACAAACATTACACCAATTGAAGAATATATGAATATTGGCTGTTTGTGAAAGCGTGATCGAGAACTTCAATAAATGAACGCATTGCTCGTAGCCGTGCGACCTCGGAAGTCACATGGGGAATAAATTTTTCATACTTAATGGGAGAAGTTACTTAATGCTTCTGTAAAAAAATAAAAAGACCTCACATTTTCAATCAATATTGTATGTTCTATAAAACTTTACTATTAGTCCCCTACGTGTTATGCGCAGTGCAGGGATGGAAACCCACAAATCGGCCAGTTAGTAGTTTTAGTAGTATTAAGATGGTTAGTAAGTGAGGATTCCACGTTAGTTGCCAGTCAAAGGTGAGTCTAAAGTATTTTTGTGTGTTTGTTGGTTCGATAGGACGGTCCGAAAAAGTGAGGGTAGGACATCTTACAATTATTGCTTGGCTTTTAGAGGGGTTTACCTTGAGGAGCCATTGGTTATATCACGAAGTAAAGTGATGATGGATTTTGCTTGGGATTTCTTGACAAAGGGCGTCGAAATCGGTGTCATCAGCGTAGTGAAGGGGATGGCTTTGAGCAGGTGGTTTGGGCATATTGCAGTCTAGAGAAGGGAGGAAGGAAATTGCTGTATTGTGGAAGGTATGGGAATTGGTATTGTTGACAATGATGATGGATGGGTGATTGAATAGGATGGATTCAATAAATGTGACATAACTCTGCACTTTGAATCAAGATACAAGGGACCAGAATGCCATACACGGACGTAGCGTTTGTCAAAGTCAGGCTAGATAAAGAATGCTGATTGTTGGGCTGTTGTGTGAGCCTGAGGTTCAGGAGGTAGTCTGGCAGAGAAGGGCCGGCAGAGCCATATTGGATATTGGGTAATAAGTACCAGGTGAAGTTCGTACAGTTGACGATGGATGTAAGGAGAGGGTAAATTAAAAAACTTGCTAAGGTTAATTAGGGTTTTTTTTCACGAAAAATAAGGTTTTGGATGTTTTCCGCAGGTCGGGACAGTAACATGTGGAGACGAGTATGATTCTAACATATAAGAATGCTCATGTCACCCTAGAACATTCGAACTGGGAAAGTATGCCAGTTCTACCAACGCTCCATCGTTTTTAATGCAGTCAAGTATCGAACACACACTTATTAGGTAATACCTGTAACGCTTCGCTCTGGCTTCATCTGATATGAAATGAACGGGAAAGCAAATAAAGAATTCTGTACATAGACTCACCGAGAAAATAGATCAATCTAATCGATATTTACCTGATTTTCGTTCCTGTGACTTTGATGAATGTGACAAAAGTTAGAAAAGAACATATTTTTCAGAAAATTGTTATTTATCGTAAAACCAGCAGACTACTATTTTCTTTGTCCCTTTTTTGCATAATAATAATATTGATAATAATTATTATTATAATATGGTTTTCTGTTCCGCAGGACCTAATTAATGAGTAAGGCTCTATGATCATGGAACAAGTCAGTACATGAAGTTTAAGAGAATAACGGTAATAAAAAAAACTTTAAATAGTCCTATGCACAAGACAATCTTAAGCCTAAGTGAAAATAGTCAATAACGAAAAAAAAGTTTTGGATTAATTATTTAACTTTTCCAGGAGTTCCTCGACAGAACAAAAGGAGTGAACCATGAGGTAACTTTTCAATTTAGATTTGAAAGCGCGTGGGTTAGTACTAAGATTCTTTAGTACATGTGGCAGCTTATCGAAAATGGATGCTGCAGAACACTGCACACCTTTCTGCACAAGTGCCAAGGTGGTGTGATGCAAATGTAGATTCGATTTCTGTCTAGTATTCACCGAGTGACAGCTACTAACTCGTGGAAATAAGCTGATGTTATTAACAACAAACGACATTAAAGAAAATACGTATTGTGACGCCATTGTCAGAATTCTCAGACTGATGAAAAGGGGTCGACATGACGTTCGTGAACTTACACCACTTATTGCCGTTTGTGAGCCAAAACTATCAGTGTCTCAGTCGAGTTACTCCAAAAAATAACGCCGTACGTCATAAGTGAATGAAAGTAAGCGTAGTAGACAACTTTTCGTGTTGAAAAATCACTTGTTTTGGATATTGTTCTAATGGTAAATAAAGCAGAATTTAGTTTTGGAACAAGATCCTGAACGTGGGCTTTCGGGCGGTATCAGGGGTAAGACTTAGGGAAGTAAAAGTTATATACAGCTTGCTTAGAAGCCAGACAGCATTCACAAGACTCTAACGGCACAAGAGGATGGGGAACGGAGTAAGACAGGGTTCCGTCACTATTTTTCAAACTGAGTAAGCTGTGAAGGAAAGCAAGGATGGATTTGGAACGGAATTAAAGGGAGAACAAAATCAGGCTTTGCGATTTGCTGATGTCATTGAACACCTACAAATTTGAACTGTTCAGTTTCACACAAATCAAACGGTTTAACAACTAAGGAGTATGAGACGTATAATAATGCGGTTGAGAGTTTTTTACATTCTTCCCATCTACTCCCCATCCCTCACTTCCTCCTTCTATTTCCTTCACCTTCTCATCCTACCTCTATCCATCCTCCGTCTCCATCCTTCTCCCACTTCTCTTAATCCGGTTTCTATCTCTTCTTCCATCCACTGCCTGAATATCTCTTCCTCCTCCATTTCTCTCTTCATTTTCTTTTTACCCTCGTTATAGGTATTCTAAATCACGATTTAAAAAATTAGTAACTTACTACATATGTTTTGTAACGGTGGAAAATGATCACAAAGCTACACTTACAGAAAAGTAAACGAGATAATGACTTCAATGTTTAACTTCATATACAGTTACAATGCTAGGTCCCTGGAGAAGATGATATTAGCTTACAACACTTGGAAGCGTCAGCCATAAAGAAGCAATGTCATTTGGTGTCCAAGATTATGATACAGGAAAAATACCCTTAGCCTTCAATAACAATGTAATAATTACAGTCCCAAAGAAAGAAAGTGCAGAAAGGTGTGAAAATTACAAACTAATTAGTTTTATAATTTATAGTTGCATAATTTTATTTACAAAAGAATCGAAGACCTGGTAGCAGCTGTCTTTGGGAAAGATCAGTTAGAATTTAGAAGATATGTAGGAACAAGTGAGACAATATTCACATTTTGACTGATAGTAGAACAGGGCCGGATCTAGGGGGCGACAAAGGGGGCAGTTGCCCCGGGCGGCAGAATTTAGAGAGCGGCAAATTTTGACCAACCTTTTTTTTCTCTTCTTTTTTTTCTTTTTCTTTTACAGAATGAATGTATCTTTCTGGTATAATTTAATAAAATTAACTGACACAGGATTATTAAAAGTAATATGACTGCAAGAAATACCGAAATCATTTAATAAAACTAAAATACCTGGTTGCTGACTTCAGTGTTGCTCTATCACAGGTACTTCATCATTGAACTTTAAAAATCTACTGGATATTAGCCAGAATGAGGTAAATATTTGCGTTATTGCATACGTAAATGCACAATGTTTATTATTTCCTTTTCCAGATAAATGAATATTCATATTTCATATCAAGGTAATATTTGTAGAACAGGTGAATTTGAATAACGATCCAGTCCTTATAAAAAAAAATTAAAAAAAAAGAAAAAGAAAAACAGTATTTCAGGTGCGCACACTTCTTATTGAAAGTCAAAAGCATTAAGGATCTAGAGTCCTCTGTCGGTAGCGTTGGAATTGATAGACATCTACACAGGATACTCTGTAAATCACATTTAACTGCCTGACAGAGGGTTCGTCGGACCACTTTTATACTATTTACCTCCCATTCCATTCTCGAATAGCGCGCGGGAAGAAAGAACATCTGAATCTCTCTGTTCGAGCTCTGATTTCACGTATTTATTCAGATGATCTTTTCTACTTATGTAAGTGGGAGGCAACAATATATTTTCGCATTCGGAGGAGAACGTTGACGATTGTAGTTTCGTAAGTAGCCCACGTCGCAGTGATAAACGCCTTTGTTCTAATGATTCTCATTCCAGATCCTGTATCATTTCCGTGACGCTGTCTCCCCTGTACCACGACAATACAAAACAAGCTGCCCTTCTTTGGACTCTTTCGATGTCCTCCGACAAACCCACGTGATAAGTATCGCACACTGGGCAACAAGACCACATAAAACAGGAGGAATCTCACTGTATTATTGAGGCTGTCCTTTTTCTAGCTAAGCAAGGAAGTCCTTTTAGAGGAACAAAAGAAGGTGGTGATTTTGGTGATCCACATAGCGGCAAATTTCTAAATACAATTGATCTCATATCATAATATAGTGTCCCCCTTCGATTGCGTATTGAACGCCACAAGAAAGGCCAGATTAGATATTTTTACAAAAATATACAAGATGAGGTCCGTCACTTGGTTGCTGAAAAAATAAAACAAGATATAATTAAAGATATTTTAGCTGCTAAATATTTTTCACCGATGTTTGACTGCACTCCAGGTATCAGCCACAATGCGCAGATGACACAAGTAATTCGATATGTCAAGTCGAATGACTCAGAGGTTGTGGCTTTTTTACAGTTACAGACAAAACAGGAGAAGGCCTTAGTAAAGAGATACTGCAAAAATTGGAACAAGATGGGTTGAACATTAAGTACTGCAGGGGGCAGTCTCATGACAATGGGGCAAACAGCGCTGGAAAGTACAAAGGGGTCCAGTCAAGAATACTTCAGAAGAATGAACTGGCCTATTTCGTACGATGTGCTAAATTTAGTAGGAGCAAATTCAGCAGACATTCAGCAAGACTAGGTGATCTGCAAGAGTAGATGCGGTTGAAGCTGTTTACAAGCATTTTCATAAAGTTTTGAAGGCCCTGGAAGAAACTGAAAGATCATATTTTAAAAAATATGAGAAAACTCAAATTCATTACTTTAACTTGTTTCTGGTATCCAATATTAAAATAAGCCGCGGTGGAGTTGCCGAGCAGTCTATAGCGTCTCGCTGCGGAGCGCGCGGTTGCTCGCCGTGGAGGTTCGAGTCCTCCCTGGGGCATGGGTGTGTGTGTGTGTGTTTTTCCTTAGGTTAGTTTACCTAGGAGAGCTTATGTGAAGTTTGGAAAGTAGAAGGCGAGGTACTGACGGGAGTAAAGCTGTGCGGCGGCATTGTGAGTCGTGTTGGGATAGCACAGTCGGTAGTGCGCTTGCCTGCGAAAGGCAAAGGTCCCAGGTTCGAGTCCCGGTTCCGGCACACAATTTTAATCTGCCAGGAAGTTTCATAGGTTTAAGTAGTTTGTAAGCTACGGACTGATGACCACGCAGTTTGGTCCGATAGTTTTACAGACATTTGAACATTTATTAAAAATTGCTCATGTTAATCAGTTTCTGCGAAGTTAATACTTTACAACTGATGAAGCTGTTCGAAACATTCAAGGACTTTTGGGCTTTATCAAAACTTCCGGGATTCTAGTACCTCTGAAGCTATTTCTGAGGCCAAAGTGCTAGCAGAAGATAATGAGGTATCAACCGTATTCTCCGAAAAAAGGATTAGAAGAAAGAAGAAAATGGCCGATGAGCTGTGTGAGGATGAAGTATCCAACATTCACAGAAAAAATAAGGAATAATTTATCCATTGTGTTGGAACCTGCGACTGTTTATTGAAATAGGTTTCAGAAATTACTGCAACCAGTCGCATTTTGTTTACAAGCTGAAAGTTGTGCTAGTGGCTATAAAGTCGTAATGTGTGTGAAGTATTTGTTAATTTTACCACTTAAAAGTCGTGGGATTTGTTGTGGCGTGTTGATGGAAAGGAAGTGTAGAGAAATCCTATCCATAAGCGGACCAAATATGGACAAACTAAATGCGAAGTGCATAACTATTCAAATGTAACTTGAAATAATTGTATACTATCTGAAGATGAGCTGCTAAGCAGCTTGAAACCGGTAATTGTTTAAATAAATCTTCATTAAGAAGAAACAAAAGGCGACTGGTTGCAGGTTTACCGCGCTTGAGAAAATTGGTGCAAAAATTAGTTTTCTCTGTGGTGTGCAAATTGGAGAAATGGGAGAACTAGAAGGCCAAAGCAGCGGAACTGGCAGAAGATCTTAGCGAGGAAGAAGGTGAAGTTTAAAGTTTCAGACAAGATGCGCTGGCAGTAGACAGAGCCTTGCAAGATTCCACTGCATCATGAACATTAAGTTTAATTTATAAAATTAAATTGGTGGAAGCGTATCCCAACCTTACTACAGCGATAAAATATATCTTACCATTCTAGTTTCTGTTTCGTCTGGAGAAAGAAGTTTCCGCAAGCTGAAACTAATTAAATACACTTGAGGAGCACGACTGCTTAACAAATCTGAGTATAATATCCATAGAGCACAAACGAGCTGCTTCTCTAGACTATGATGATATCAAAAACAGATTTGCAGGAAAAAAAACTCGAAAAGCGAAATTTTGAATTGATTTTTGTACGATGAGTAATCTTGTAATATTTTTGTATGTATTCAAATTGTTTTGTTATCCTTTGATCTTAATTCTGTCAATAAAATAAGGGGCGGCAAATTTATGCTTGCCCCCTTGGCAAATGTCCTAGATCCGGCCCTGTATTAGAAGGTAGATTAAGAAAAGGCAAAGCTACGTTTATAGCTTTAAAGATTCTGATAATTTTGACTGCAATACACTCTGCAAAATTCTTACGGTATCAGGGATAAGATATAGGGAACTAAGAGTTATATACAGCTTGCTTAGAAACGAGACAGCATTCACAAGACTCTAAGGGCACGAGAGGAGGGCAGTGATTGGGAACGGAGTAAGAGAGGGTTGTAGCCTTCCGTCACTATTTTTCAAACTGAGCAAGCTGTGACGGAAAGCAAGGAAGGATTTGGAACGGAATTAAAGGGAGTACAAATTCAGGCTTTGCGATTCGCCGATGACATCGTAATTATATCAGAGACAGCAAAGTACCTGGAAGACCAGTTGAACGGAATGGAGAAGATGTTAGAAGATGAACATTAATAAGAGCAAACCAAGTGTAATTGAATGCAGTCTGAGAAAATCAAGCTATGCTGCAGAAATTAGATTACGAAACGAGGCAATAGCAGTAGATGAGTTCTGTTGTTTGGGTAGTAAAATTATGGTCGGAGAAGATATAAAAATCAGAATGATTATTATGGATTTCTAACATCAGTTTAAATGTTAGGAAGTCTTTTCTTAAGGCATTTGTCTGCAATCTAGCATTGTAGGTGCTCTGCCGGAGTCGGTGCCCCTGCAGAAGAGACCGCGCTCCACACCTCACCGTGTGGCGGGCATATCAAGTAAACAGCACCAAAACAGACGGTAGCCAGCAGACATCACACAAACAATGTTGTCGTAACAAACATTGACGGCAGTAACCGGGACTTCTTTCAGCAGAGAGCGCCGCCTCGGCAGGGAGCGCCTCCATCACAAGCAAATCCCCACTCCGCTCATTGATTGGCTGCAATACTCTACTTAAAGCCAGACAGCAGCCTTCGCCGGCCGCAGTGGCCGAGCGGTCTGTGGCGTGCCAGCCACGGTCTGCACTGCCGCAGCGGTCAGGGGTTCGAATACCCCCTCGGGCATTGACGTTTGTGCCATCTTTAGTATAAGCTAGTTGATAAGTAGTTTGTAAGTTTAGGGACTGATGACCCCGTAGTTGAGTCCCATAAGCTCTACAAACATTTTTACATTCTGAGCAACCTTCCTCGCCAGTTCACTTCGCCGACAGCGAATGAAGACTGCTGTACCCAGGACCGCTCTTCGATGACGGCTCTCCACGGCTCTCCGGAATCCGAGAAGACCCTACCGGAACTCTGCTATTCTTTTTGGTGATAGTATTGTTTTGGACTTTGTTAGAACTGTAGAAGCTGTTACTTTCCATTGTGAAGACCTGGTACTTTGTCCCTCATTCTGTACCAAGTTTAGTCCGGTTTCCTTCTGTATTTGAGTTGGAAGAAGAAATAAAATATTTCTTTGGTCACAACACATGCGGCGACGACGCTGGAGCTACAAACCGCAGTGCACAATGCCCAATTACGCAGACATCCAAGGTCTAACACAGATATTACAGGGACTGTTCTCCCAACTGGTCAACAGCAGCTGACCCAGCAGACCCACAAATTCTTCGAACGGTTTCTTACATAGGTCGTGTAGTCTTGGCCCTCGTCCTCGCCAATTACACCGCCCCCAATGTTCCCGGCGTTTAATGAAGACATTGACGAATGGTAGACATATGAACGGCGTCTCCGGCAGCATTTACTCATCCATTACATCGCAAATGAAGTGGACCAGCGCTCGTATTTCCTCTCGTGGAACAGTTCCACGGTATTCGTCCACCTCTCCAAGATCAACTACAAAGATCCTGATGAGCTGACGTCGCAAATCTGTGACTCTCTCGCCGCCTCTTACAGCTGCGAGGGTGAAATTATATTACTGTCGAAAGACGCCCAGGCAAACTTATCGACAGTGGGCAGTAGAGCTCCAGGGCCTCAGTAGTTGGTGCCAGTTTGTCACGAGAGCTTCCATGGACTTGTACGCCGACTTGTAACCACCTCATCCACGCGGCCCCAGATGCCACCTTCCGACAAGAGGCCCTTCGAATGTAAGATCCGACACTGGAACAAGCGATGACCTGACATACAAGTTCGAAGTTTCGAGCGCGGCTGATCGGCACCTCGGCAGCAGTCCCGTCATCAACGATGCCGCCGGAGTTCGCAGATTTGGTCGAGGAAAACGTCGCTGCGCTTCGCGAGGTCCCGCACCGCCGGCCCGGACAGAAGCCGCGGGTTCGTTCAGCACTGCTGTGCGTCTGAGGTATTTGTGTGGTTTTACCTACTGAGGCTCTAGTACGAATACCACAATGGACGATATCTAAACTGCCTAAAATCGTAATACGGATTAGCCATTATGACATAATTTCTGTATGAATCTCTAAAAATCACTAACTCCTCTAAATTTGGTTTATAATACCAAAGTTCTTAAAGTACGATAACAGAAGCTGATAGATTAATTTTGTTTCCATAGAAGGTAACAGCTAATTTCCTTTTCTGTGATGTTGGAACAAGGAAAGCAAGCCGCAGCTCCTTATGGTAGTACCTGATGTGGTCCCAGTTGGCGAAAAACAAGGCAATAGCCAACATGATCTATATAACTTCATTTAGAATGTAACATTCCCTTTCCTTTTACAGAATGTAATATAAACTCTTTGTGTAATATTATACGAAATATATGCAACCATAGACTGTTTTGCATCTGTTTTCTCAGGTTCCCCCTTGCAAGCCCCCACCTCGGCTTCTCCTGTTGTTCAGCCCTGATCTTCTGCGGCCCCGCTCCAACACTGCCAACAACGCCACCTTCCGTCCTGTCCGATTTACTACAAAAAAACACGACAGGGAGGACAACGTCTGGCCCACATCCAGCACGACATCGTTGTCTTGGAGCAGTTCTCGGCGGCCGTACAATACAAATCGATCCAGCGCCTAGTCTCCTTCTATGTGGTCAACGGCCCTTCCACAGCAGACCTTTTCGGCCTCGACGGCTTTCAAGCTTTTGCCATTACCATCGATGACCACGTTCGCCTCGTCTCGGACCAGGCGTCCTTCCCAGAATTGGAACAACTTCTTACAGAATTTGCAAGACTTTTTATCGCCTGGGATCGGGTGCGTCAAGGATTTTAAAGCGTCCCTAGACCTTCAACCTTCGGCTCTGCCCCACTATTGTCGAGTGCGACAGGTAATCTTTGCCCTCCAGCAGCCACTACAGGCCGAGCTCGGCCGCCTTCAGACCGAAGGGGTGATATCACCAGCCGCCTTCAGACCGAAGGGGTGATATCACCAGTCCACTACAGTCAATGGGCGTCACCGCTGGTCGTGGTTAAGAATCCAACGAGGCGGCTTCGCCTTTGCGGCAACTTCGACACTCAATCCTCAACTTCACATTGAAGAATACCCACTTCCACGGCCCGATGACTGCTTCCAGAACCTTTCTGACGGTCGCTACTTTTCAAAGATCGAACTCGCGGAGGTTTATCTCCAACTTCCGTTGTATGAAGCATCTTCCGACCTGGGAGTCATTAACACGCCTGCCAGCTTCTTCTAACTGCACCGCCTGATGTACGACATGGCCAGCGCCCTGGCGATCTTCCAGAGGTTCCTCGAGCAACTTCTTCACGATGTTACAGACTGCATCAATTACCTTGATGATATGTTGGTGACCGGCCCTCCCCACAGCAGCACATTGTTTACTTGTGAGCGTTCTTTCAGCTCCTCTGGGGAGAGGCAGACCTGAAGTGCAACAAGGACAAGTGAGCCTTTTTCCAACCTAGCATTCTGTTCCTTGGCCATATCATGTCCGTTGACAGTATCTCTCCATCTTTTTCATATGTCGAGGCACTTTCTGCCCTTTCCCAGCCCACATCCCTTACACAGCTCCGTCCATTCCGTGGCAAAATTTTTTACTACAGGAAATTTCTGGCCTCTGCAGCTTCCATCGTCAGACTGCTGTATGCGTTGTGCAAAAAAAAGTCGTCCTCGCCCACTGGTCGCCTCCTTGTGAGGCTGCTTTTCATTCTGTGAAGGCCACACTACCATGATGGCTCTGAGAGGCCGATTGCCTTCGCCTCAAAACCCTCACAAAGCTCAAGCCAAATACAAATCGAAAAAGAGGCGCTTGCCATTTTTTTGCATGTACAAAGTTCTACCCTTACCTGTATGGCGTTTCCTTTCACTTGGTAACTGATCACAAGCCCCTGAAGCCACTGTTCTCCCCCTCGGCCCACCTCCCCACTAAAGCGTCCCATCGCTTCCTCCGTTGGGCCCGTTTTCCTCCAGATTCCGTAACACCTTTCATTTGCGATCCACAGACCGACATGCCAACGCGGACACTTTGTCCCGACTTCCTTGCAGTCCAGACAATGCCTTTGATAAGTCTGAACTCTTGATTTTCCAGGTAGACGACATGCGGGGCATCTTGCAGGTGTCCCCCATCACGGCCGAGCACGTCGCAGTTGCCATGTCTCGGGACACGCTTCTCCGCGTGGTTCGGAACTACGTGCACACTGGCTGACCCTCCACACCGCCTTCCAAGGCTCTGGTATCCGGTTTTTCCTTTCCATCAGGCACTAGCCTCTGTTGTAAGGAGCGTTTCTTTCGTCATAACGTCGACGATAAGGAATGCAGACAAAAACGTGATAGACGCTTTTGTAACTGGGATGGCCTAGATGGCGTAACTGAATTGTGGAGAAACATTATTACTGGCTTATCTTCACTAAAAGAGAAGTAATCGATTGATGGAACACACCGACACCGTACGGGGAATATTGCCTCGTTCACTGACGGGTCAAAATCAGACCAAGGTGTTGGGGCTGGGGTATATGGGGTGCAGCCAAGACTGGAGGGCGTCATCTCTCTAGGAAAACTGGCCTCAGTATTCCAGGCCGAAATCACTGCGATCAGGGCGTGTGTGGAGGAGAATTTGCGTAGGTGCTACAAAGATTGTAGCATCTATATCTATTCAGACAGCCAGGCAGCCCTGAGATCACTGGCAGCTCCTGCAAAAAGGTCTAAAATTGTTGCAGAATGTCACAGGGCTCTGGTGGAGCTAGGGGAAAGCAATAGAGTAAACCTATTGTGGGTCCCTGGCCACTCGGGGATCAATGGCAACGAACATGCCGACAGATTAGCCAGGATGGGGGCAGAGACTCCATTTATTGGACCGGATCTGTTCTGACAATCACCAAGGCAATGATCAGATTGGAGCTTCGTAACTGGCTCAGAAGACAGCACGTAGAATATTGTACCAAAGTCCATCAACAAAAACATGGCAAGGTATGATGCCAAGGCCATGTTTTAAAAGAAGCTCTGCAATCCTGGGTCTGAACAGGAGAGAGATTAGGCTCATGGTTGGATTGCTGACAGGCCATGGGAATTAAAAAAAAAACACCTACGTACAATGGGAATAACAGCAGAGGACCCTAAATGTAGGATCTGTGAGGACGGTGATGAAACTGCATCACATCTAATCTTCGAATGGATTGCATTGAAGAATAAAAGGCCAGAATATTTGGGACAACCAGACCGGAAGAAATTGTGTCTAATAAAGAACTGGTAAAGGGACTCCTTGCACTGTTCAAGGGCATTGGTTGGCTTTACTAGATATACAGGGAGCGATACTGCACAATAAACTTAGTTTCGGTGCGGGCTGTGGCGGGTTGGACCAAGTGTTTTGGCTTCCCTGGAAAAATCAAATCAATCAAATCAGATGGGAAACACTCTAAGACATAAAGGAATCGTCAGTATAACGTGGGATGGAAATGTGTGGGATAAAAGTCGCACAGAGGGAGACCGAGAGACGAACACAGAAAGCAGGTTCGATAGAATGTAGGTTGTCGTTCTTACAAGCAGATGAAGAGGCTTGGACAGGATTGAGTAGCGTGGAGCGCTATAACAAGCTAGACTTTGGACTGAAGACCACAGCAACAATGCTAGCAACTGCACCAGAGGAGGAGACACACATTGACTTTAAATATACGTTCCCAGAATCTACAGCTGCAATAGCACACAGCTACTCAGAAATAGAGAACGTTAAGATCCTCTCGTCGCACTGGTAAAGGCTAAGAAGGAATAAAGATAGTTTCCTACAACAAACTTCCAGTCGAAAGTTTAAATGTTCAAACTCACTGTGAATTACTACGCATGAACTATTCAGAATAATTCATCATGATGGCAATCTGGTGAAGAAGGTAGGATCTTTTCAACTACAAACTTCGTTGATTGCCACTGAGTTGTTAATCATTTTCTATATGACACGTTATATTTTTTTTCCATAGATGTCCTGTCCTATCCTGTTCCTTTAGTCATTGTTTCGTGGTGGCGCTAACTCATTTCAAATACTTGAGAATCAGCGTATCGAATCTTTTTACTCAAATAAGAAATGATTAGAGTCTGAAAAATATTCTTCACTTTGGATTTCACAGAGAGGTTGAGCCTTTGGAGACGTGTGTGTGTGTGTGTTCTCATTAGTATAATTTAGTTTAAGTAGTTTGTAAGTCTATGGACCGATGACTAAAGTAGTTGTTGCCTTAGAATGACAAACAAACAAAGAATTACACGACAGGGCGGATGTTATCAAAATAAATGCCCTGGTCCATAAATATTTGTCCGCACTTGTCTTTCAAGATATGCATTTATACCCTTGGTACGCATCTGTGCATAGGAACCTAAATCATGTACTTTTCCACAAACAATATATTGGACATGTCAGTGCGTCGAGATTTCATTCGTGTGTTGCGCATGGTGCGAGAAATATTTGTGTTTTGCCTGCTTCTGTGACGGGTTTCACCCCAGTGATTGCGAGCTGGCTCATGAATAATTAGTAATTGTAATTGCGCAATAATACACGTTAGGTCCATTGTTGCACTATGATTCAAGATGAAAATATTTGTAAACAGATTATGTATGCCTATCTAACTGATTTTTACTCATTTTCTGAAACTTTACTGCACAGAAAGGTATTCCAAATATCAAAATACTAGCAATTACATAGAAAGAGTTTTCGGCTGAAACATAGCCATGACCAATGTTTGAACCTTGATTTTTTGAAAAACTAGGGCGTGTATAGCAAAAATCCGAAACACGTGGCTCTTTATATCTATCTATATCTATAAATGTGAATGTCTGTTCGGTGTACGTTTATCACGTCTGAACCACAAGACATAAAGAGCTAAGAATTTTTACAGTTACTTACGTCTACCCGGGGAAGGCTTTAGGCACCGTTTTATGGCGATCGGATAGCTATATATATATTAATGTGAAATTCCTTTCGGTGTACCCTTATCACGTCCGAATGAGAAGACGCAGAGACTTAAATATTTGTACAGTTACTAATTTTTACCTGAGGAAGGTTTCAGGCACGGTTTTATAGCGATCTGATAGCTATTTAGTAATTTGAAGAATATAACGCGAAATGCGGAACAATAATTACTCTTTGAAAATTATATTTACTCTATGAAAATGGTTTTATTGGTTGCGTTGGTGGTTGAGGGTTGATAATGATAAAAGGGTCGAGTATATTGGGATGGAAAGTTATTGGTGTTTATAAAATTCTACCTGTGTGTGTGTTAATATTTCGCTCTGCAGCGAAAACTACAGAACACAAACGAATGGTCTGTGTGTAATTGTTGTTCGAAGTCTCCCGTTGTTCACCATTGCAGTTCCATACTGATAGCTATAAGGGGGTGGAAGATATGGTGGTTGAAAGTCGTCAAATTGTAAAAAAAAGCGATGACCTTTGCGAGTCTATAGCAAGGAGGTTACATACAGCGAAACGTGATGCCACAGATCATATCTTTGGTCTGTGCATGGTACAATGTCTTCAGCTCTTTCTTTGTAGGGATAAGCATACGAATAAGGAAATATAAGAATAAATAAATAAAGCAGTAAAAAAGAAATTTCTTTTATACATCTCTTTAAAAAAATCGATTTGACGTTTCGCGCATTACATCAAGTGATCTATCTGTGATATTATTACAATTATTAATGTTGAATTTCGTGATTTGATCTACATTACTTAAGGTATGTGCGCCAAATAAGGCCACCTTAACGTTTGACAATTTTTCACCGACAAACTAGTCAGCCGATTAACTTGGAAACTTCACATTTCCTAGGAATAGCCCTTGAGCTACTAAGAAATAAATTTTCCGGTCATTCAAAGCAGTGGAAGTATGTTCTAAACTGAGATTTAAAAAACATAACAGATGGCCTTATTGGGATACTCGGGGTTGCCAATAACGCCACCCCATGTACCCCAACATGGCCACATCTAGAAAAGGAGGGGTTTGGGACTGTGAAATGTTAAATATACAGTCAAAAAACTTTTATTACGTATTACATGGAAAAGCAAAAAAGAACAATTCAGACAAACTAATTATTCTATTTCACAGCTGGGACAAAAATATTTTTAACAGTGTCTCCCTTGTCGATCCTGGCACAAAGCTAATGAACGTATAGTCCACAGAGTGAACAGCGAATCATATCTTCTACCAAGTCCTCACTGCAGATAAAACAATACTAAGAAGAAGACACATCGGGTTTTGAGGATCTGGGGGCTGCTTGAGAGCTTTTCTTAAAAGTTTTTGACGTCGTGTTGTGTTGTCCCCGTGTTGATGTTTGTGGTTTCTCTTGGAATATACTAAGGGTTAAATTGTTCCCTACTTCTTCTTCTGTGGGTGCGACTCTTCTTCATTTTTAGGGTTTTTAAGATGTCGGTGAAGGATCTACCAGCTGATGCTGAAAGGTGAGCTCGTTCTGTTTCAGGAGGCTTGTCACATTTGTCTTCTGAGGTCGGTTTGTTCACTTTCACTTCATCAGCTATATCGGTTTCACCAGGTTCCATTGAAGGTAGAGCTTGAACCTCAGATGTGTCCGCCAAAACGGTACCGTTTTCATCGCATTTATGGAGTCATCATCCTCCATTAACCTTGTCATGAAATCGTTCATGTCGAGGATCCGTGTAAGTTCCGGCATTTCTTTCTCAGTGATTTCACTGGGAGCAAAAAATTCAGGAGGAATGATATTCAGAGCAAATCCGTGCTCCGGAACCCATTAGTTACTTTGCTTGGTGCCCAAGCTCTTGGCCACTTTTGAGAAAAGTTTTCCGAATGATATTTTCGTGCCGGCCGCGGTGGCCGAGGAGACTGAGGCGCGCCAGTCACGGTCTGCACGGCCACTACGGTCGGGGGTTCGAATCCCCTCTCGGGCATGGATATTTGTGCCGTCCTAAATCAAATGTTCAAATGTTTGTAAAGCTTATGGGACTTAACTACGGGGTCATCAGTCTCTAAACTTACAAACTACTTATGAACTACTTACGAACTAGGACGGCACAAATATCCATGCCCGAGGGGGGATTCGAACCCCCGACCATAGTGGCCGTGCAGACCGTGACTGAAGCGCCTCAGTCCCCTCGGCCACCGCGGCCGGCCGTCCTAGTTCGTAAGTAGTTCATAAGTAGTTTGTAAGTTTAGGGACTGATGACCCCGTAGTTAAGTCCTATAGACTCTACAAACATTAGAACATTTGATATTTTCGTTATTATTCTGTCAGGGTTATTTTCCCAGTATCTAAAGACTTCGTCATCCCAAAACGATTCATAGGGTTTGAACGCAGACCTATCCATTAGATAGAGGGCAACGGTTGTGTTGCTTGGAAAACAGTAAAGATAAGATAAACAGGTGTGAGAGAGCCCAATACGCTCACCCTGGCCCTAATAAGGCCAGCGTGGCCTTATTGGTCTACACACCGTTTTTTGCCCATCCCGGGTATATTTCTACAATTTCTAACAAGCTCTTCTCAAAATATCACAAAGGTTTCAAATCTACAAAAAATATGCTTCTAAAAATCACCAGTATATAAAGCAACCACAAAAATTAATTACTCCAGAGCTTAGCAAAAACTTAGCTCAGTAGATAACAAAAACCTCCAAAACGAAAGATACACTTCTACAACTGAATAGCGGAGATCATGGTGCTTCTTGTTTTTCATTTGATACTAGGACGCCGTTTCTGGACATGTAGGTGCTGCAATCCGACGGATTTGAATGGAAGTTTCTGAAATAAAGGGGGGTGGCCTTATTGGGGACTATGGCGTTATTTGGCCCACCTACCTTACTTCACATAACTTTTTTTATTTGAATGTTGATTAAAAATGTTTGTTTCTAAAGAAGGTATTGTATTTCATTTCATCCTTCAAAACCAGTCAAATAGCACACTACTGAAAGATAGCTTATCTATTATAATCAACCAACATGCGAGCGAAGCCGCGGGTTTAGCTAGTTCAATATATAACTTCCAGGCACTATTTGATCAAAATCTGTGAGCCACATGTTGGACATACTGCCGATGTATCACGACTTTACTCGTATTTCGCATTTTGCTCGCCATCCTTTACGAATGGATCTCCGAGTAACTCTCGTTTACTACACGCTGTTTATAGGAGCCGTCTGCTGTGCTATATTTTAAGTACGTCTATTTTCATGTTTACAGCAGTAGGCAATAAATCAAACTTGACTGCCTGCATGTACCCATGAAAGCATAAAAAATACACTGCTGCTGAAAAAAGCCAACATAAAAGTAGCTGTGTGGTAGTTTAACAGCCAAACCCTATGGCTGCAGTTATTGGCTATATCACATTAGATTACGGGATAACTCTGTTCTTTATGGCAGTCAATCCAGATGTAAACAAATACTGTCATATAAACGAGCTTTCTGAGAGTTTTTTTTTTTTTCCAATCAATCTCCCGCTCGAAATAATGTTTAGAGACAAAAATAAGTACAGTATCCGGATTATTTTAATGAATGATGCGTGAAGGCATCACCGTGATAGACAGTCAGAATTCCTTGTATTTGTAACGGGAGTGGGGTGTTAGTGATGTGATGTTCGTACCAGTTATATATATATATATATATATATATATATATATATATATATATATATATAAAATGTCAACAATAAGAAAATTTTATCTCATTAAAGAAAAAGGGGATTCGGCGTAAATTATCTTCTGAATATTAGCAGCAAAACTGATACAAAATGTCATGGAGTGTTTACTTAAAATTACTTATCTTTATATTAATCTTATGAATAGAAGAAGGTTGACCTGGGCTGGACATTAGGGTGGGCCAAAAAAGTGAATTTTTGAGTATCGAGTTGTAATAGGGCTCGAAAGTTGCGTATTTATGTGCTGATTAACGAAAAAATAATTTAAAAAAAATCTAACTTAATATCTTCAGTTCGCGCAAAGGCCTTAAAGTTTCTAAAAAACGATAAATTTATAGAATTTCTGAAAGGTCATATAAAATATATATCTTTCAGTATCACGTCCTAATAGGACATAAAACTGCGTATACATGTATAGTTTAACATAAAAATATTTTTGATAGTCCTAGCGTATGTAATCAGTTCGCGCTAAAGGCCTTAATAATCGAAATATGACAACATTTCTAAATCTTCAAAATGTTACGGAAATTTACTAATATCTCTTATTTATGTTTTAAATATGTTAGGTTTTATTTATTGTGACTTGATTATTTGAAGAGATAACATCATAACTTTGCAGCTCTTCGCCCATTTCACCAGCAAATTTGGTTAAATGACCCAGAACTCACCACGAGGAGGTGGCTGCAATTCGAGTTCCACCCACACCCTACCCAACCAACCAAACATAATAATTATATATTCATATTTACAATATATACATTTATTTATATGTTATACCTTTATTTACATACTAGTCAAAGATGTTGTTGGTTTGATTATTTATCTTGACAGCAGAGTCGTCCTTTTGTATCCATCTCTGCTATCTTGCCCACATACTTTTTCTGCAGCCTCTGTTACTAATTTTACATATCTTTCTACAGCCTGAGTGTGGCACGGAAAGTTCAGAAATTCAAATTCTGGCAAAGTCTTATTCATCAAATATATAGAAATGGATTCTGTCGTCAATTTCTGCATCACTGGGTGAGGCGATAGCTTACATTTTGTCCAATCTATAAGCTCACTGTAGTCAGTAGCCTCAAAATCTAGTGTTTGTGTAGTAAACGTTCTTACTGCAGCTTTGCGGTTAGTTTTCATATTTTTTTCCCTTTAGGATTCTTCTAAAACCCAACTCTCTAATATGTGATTTCTCGTCTACTATCATAGCCAATAACACGTTTTCTGGATGACAGAAAAACAAGTTTCGTTGAATCACCGGATCAATTTGCTTCTTTATGTTCTCTGGAAGATGTCTGGAAGTTTTAATAACCTTAAAAACACGCTTTGGACCATACTTTACTGAGGCGTATCTCTTAATATCGAACCAGACTGGCGCATATGTCTTTAGAATGTAGTCAACTAAAGTCGTGAGTTCATTTGTGCGATTTACTTCAGAAATATACAAGCGCAACACTCTATTCGCACATGCCAAATGCCAACCAACGGGAGTGACTAAGAGGTCCAGGATGACGATTAGCCAGATCTGGAGTACATTTTCCACTTTGAATAGTTTTGACAATATCCAGGAGGTATTGTTGATCTTTGCTTCAATCTATTAAGATTGAAGCTGTAGAAAGATGTGTAAAATTAGTAATAGAGGCTGCAGAAAAAGTATGTGGGCAAGGTAGCAGAGATGGATTCATTAGGACGACTCTTCTGTCAAGATCAATAATGCCAAAATTTGGACACAAATCAGAATTCAAACCAACTACATTTTTGACTAGTATGTAAATAAAAGTAAACAAATGTAAATAACTGTATATATTGTAAATATGAATATATAATTAGTATGTTTGGTTGGTTGGGTAGGGTGTGGGTGGAACTCGAATTGCAGCCACCTCCTCGTGGTGAGTTCTGGGTCATTTAACCAAATTTGCTGGTGAAATGGGCGAAGAGCTGCAAAGTTATGATGTTATATCTATAAATAATCAAATCACAATAAATAAAACCTAACATATTTAAAACATACATATAAATACGAGATATTAGTAAATTTCCGTAGAATTTTGAACATTTAGAAATGTCATATTTCGATTGTTAAGGCCTTTAACGCGAACTGATTACATAAGCTAGGACTATTAAAAATATTTTTATGTTAAACTATACATGGATACGCAGTTTTTTTTATTCCTATTAGGACGTGGTTCTGAAAGATATATTTTTATATGACCTTTCAGAAATTCTATAAATTTATCGTTTTTTAGAAACTTTAAGGCCTTTGCGCGAACTGAAGATATTAAGTTAGACTTTTTTTAAATTATTTTTTCGTTAATCAGCAAATAAATACGCAACTTTCGAGCGCTATTACAACTCGATACTCAAAAATTCACTTTTTTCGGCCCACCCTACTGGACATGTAGCAAGGATGAGCGAAGGGAGGATACCCCATGATGTGTTGCTGGGAACTGTAGCTGGAAGGAGATGCCGGGGACGACCACGGATAAGATGGAAATGCAATGTTGACAGAGGCACCGAGGAAATGTGACTAGGAGCAGGTGATTGGTTGCAAGAAGCTCGCAACCGTGAGCGATGGAGGAGGAGTGTAGAGCAGGCAATATTGTCACTAATGCTCAAGCCGCGGATAAGTAAGGAAGTTACACTAATCTTGGCAGCGGCGGACTAAGACTGCCGGAGGCCCGGGGTGGCAAAACAAAATGAATTACCCCCCCCCCCCCTCCCGGTCCACTGGTTGTGAAACATCACTCTTTATATCGCCAACAAGAAAAAGGGCGATATAAACAGAGCTGTTTTACAACAAAATCGCACTAAATAACATATAAGAATACGCCACAACAAGCAGGCAGCAACACCACAGTTCAAACATGACAGGCTGTGAAAACTTGTAATTCCTCAATTAATACACATTCAAATCCAGCGAATGACATAATAAAATAAAATTCAGAAATCCACGGAAGATGGCTCAATAATGCCGAAATATGTTTGGGTATTAAAACAAAAAAAAGTGTCTTGCATAAGGCGGATTCAACCACGAATCTAATACTGCAAGAACAGAAGGACCAAGAGCTGCACCATTACAAGATGATTATTTGCATTTCATACACAGCTATGTAAGACCTAAAATCAACCATTCGTTTAGATTTTTTCCTAATCGCGTGGTTCAAACTTACAAACTACTTATGAACGAGCTTATACTAAAGACAACACAAACATCCATGCCCGAGGAAGGATTCGAACCTCTGACGCGGGAAGCCTCGCGATCCGCAACGTGGCCCTCCAGACCGCTCTGCTACTCCCCGTAATCGCATGGTAAGTTTCACAACAATACGCACTTTTACTAGAGAAACATCGCTGTTTTACAGTTGTATGTTGATAACGGAGAAAGATTTTCGAAATCGAAAAATACAATTTTTAGATAAATGGATGTATCGTAAATGTTTGAACAATTCGGTATGTTAGTTATTTAGATATTTGCGACTCACGGTGCAAAAACGGCTGAAAATAGGGTTTTATTAGTTTGTGGACAAGTGATATCAGTTGGAATCGGTAAAGAATGAAGATATATATTTAAAAAAATTAAAAAAGTATTTTGGGAATACCATCTTAGGAATACATAGTAAACTTGTAATCAATAGAAAATATCGAAGTGTTCATCCCGACAGTTCGTCATTTTAGTATCCAAAGATCATGGTTTTTAGTGATTTCCTCAGGAAAAACGGTGCTAAAGCCCACCATAGACCACAGATGATATGCAAAAACAACCGATTTCCTCAATTTGGATGGGCTCAAGGAAGTGTGTACTATTTAAAATTTTGACACTCTACTATGGGACAGCTACAGTATTGGCATTCTTCTAATACGTATACAAATGATCACTAAGCCAAAGGCTATCCAGAACACTTTATCCCTTAACCTTTTCATTCCCAATGTTGTTCCTAGACAACAACGGATTAAGAGCTGATTTATACCGTATTTTGTGTATCAGTCTTTAAAGTCGCATGGTTGTTGATGAACAACGTTCTTCTAGTACGATATTTTGTCGCTTGGTACGGCGTGTAGCCACTTCTGAGTCATTAATTTACCGTCTTGGAGGTTGTGTTACGTTGCCGTCTGTTTGTGACTGTGAGTGCGAGCATGAGTGTGGTTCATGTTATTTTATTTCAGCTGTGAATTGTCTTGCCTTTGGTGCTGTGGCGAAGATACTGCTAGCATTATTTATCTGGCAGTGTTATCTATCAAGAAAATAACGTTCCAAGTAATAAAATACCTTGATATAAACGTCTGAATTGCGCATGAAATACATTACATAAAAAACAATAGTTCGGTCAAAAATGTTAAAACGCACATTTTTATGTTTTGAGCTTTGTAGTAATACAGAAAACACTGAATTTGAATTATTTCGAAGCTAAATTCATAATGTGGGAATGAAAGGGTTAACACTGTGATCAACAGAACCCGAGATAGAGTCCCATGAAGAATCGGCTTGAGCGGTATAATAAAGACATTGTTTTGAATACATTGTTTTGCAGAGAAAAAGTCGTTGTATCAATAAAATTATTTATGCAAAAAATCCTTATGAAATGGATACATTTATAAAACAAAATTGTGAAGACTAAAAATTTGTTCTTGTAATTTTCAAACCGTTTACTTCAAACAATGCTTTTTATAAATTAGTACTTACGACTGTTGTATAAGGCGCACTGCCAGAAGCATGCATGCTCATTTTTTGGAAAGATTTTGGACTACATTTACATACATACTGCGCAATCCACCGGAAGCTGCGTGGCGGAGGGTATACTGTTCCATTACTAGGCATTTCCCTTCCTATTCCACTCCCAAATAGAACGAGGAAAAAATGAATGCCTATATGCCTCCGCACGAGCCCTTATTTTCCTTATCTTGTTTTTGTGATCACTGCGCGAAATGTATGTAGGTGGCAGCAAGATCTTAATTCACTTAGCTTCAAATTCCGGTCCTCTAAAGTTTAGAAATTCAAATTCTTCAACAGAAATTCACGAAAGGAACGTCGTCTTTCCTCCAGCAATCCCCAATTGAGTTGCCGGAGCATTTCCGTGACATTCGCGCATTGGTCGAACCTACCAGTAACAAACCTTGCTGCTCGCCTCTGAAATGCTTCTATGTCTTCCTTTAAACTGATCTGCTGCAGGTCCCAAACACTTGAGCAATACTCAAGACGTAGTCGCACAAGCATATATGCGGTCTCCTTTACAGATGAAGTACATCTTCCCAAAATTCTCCCAATAAACCGAAGTCGGCTGCCCGACCTTACTCACAACTGTCCTTACATGTTCGCTACGCCTAGATATTTTAACTACGCGACTGCATCAAGAAGCTCACTACTGATGCTGTATTCGAATATTATGGGATTGCTTTTCCTAGCTTGCCGCGGTGGTCGAGGGCACAGCGGCGCGCTAGTCACGGTCTGCATGGCCACTGCGGTCGGGTGTTCGAATCCCCCCTCGGGCATGGATATTTGTGCCGTCCTTCGTATTAGCTAGTTTATAACTAGTTTATAAGTTTAGGGACTGATTACCTCGTGATTAAGTCCCATAAGCTCTACAGACATTTGAACATTTCTGTTTTTCCTAGTCATGCGCATCACATATTTTTCTACATTGAGAGCTAGCTGCCATTTTTCGCACCAACTAGAAATTTTGGTCCAAGTCATCATGTATGCTATTACAGTCAGTTACAGACGACACCCTCCCATACACCACAGCATCATCAGCAAACAGCCGCAAATTACAACTTACTCTTTCCATCAGGTCATTTATATAGATAGAAAATAATAGCGGTCCTATCACACTCCCCTGGGGCACGCCTGACGATACACTAATCTCTGATGAACACTCGGCGTCGAGAACAATTAGAAACATGTAGCAGTATGTTTCGTTATAAATCTCGTATAAAGGAACACAGCGTACGGTGTTTAAATATTGACGAGTCTGACCCTATTCTCGCACAATTTTTACTGTAGCGATCATCTGTTGGATCCGACATGACTGAAATGGACCTCGCCAGAAGCGAGCTAATGCCAGCAAAATTATTTCCAGCCACAAAAGCCCAGCCTTTAATGTTCGTCAGAATATTTCTAACTCTCGTTCTCTTTAGCCACTATGATGAACACACTACTGCTGCATTTATAGTGGTCTTCTCGACCAGAGTGTCATGAGATTTGATAATACTAACGCTAAAGAATCAACAGTACTTTCACTTACCGCGCGTGCCAGAGCATGTATGAAATTCTCCACATGTTCCATTTACGGATGTGACTGCGTCGAACACTCGTGGTTCCGTTATATATAGACCGAGGTGCGGAGCAGTCGAGCTACCAATCAAATGCCCGGTCGGCGTGCAGAACTAGTGTTCCAGCGAGTAGACAGCCGGCACGCAACCTGTAGCGTGAGGCGCGTTTTCCGATATTTACTGCGCCCGCTGCAGCCGGAGGAAAGGCCGCGGGGCTGGAGTTATCGGCCGTATAAAATTCATACGACAAGCAGGGACTACTCGTACTAGCACTTCGGTATTCTCGTCCTTGTTGACCTTCCCCGCCGACACTTTCATACATATTTCATAGACGCAACACACGAACACAAAACTGGGCGCATCTTTTGTACAGACAGCCGACCCGGAACGGCGCGACGATAACAGCTACGTTCCTCGAAAACAGGCGAATCGCTTCAAAAAAAAAAAAAAAAAAAAAAAATAAATAAATAAAAAAAAAAAAAAATAAAAAAAAAAAAATAAAAAAAAAATAAATAAATAAATAAGACGACACAAATATCCATGCCCGAGGAAGGGATTCGAACCACCGACCGTAGTGGCCGTGTAGACTGTGACTGGAGCGCCTCAGTCCCCTCGGCCACCGCGGCCGGCGCGAATCGCTTCGTCCAGTCTTTTATCAAAGGAATGTTCTGTATGCACCCCGTCTAGCGTATAGACAGAGCGTGGCGCCCCAATTCAGTTGTGCTTAAAGGTAAAGCAGTCAACAATCCGAAGATTGGTTTGTTCAAAAATGTTCAAATCTTTGTAGAACGTATGGGGTCATCAGTCCCTAAACTTACAAACTACTTATGAATGTTCAAATGTTTGTATAGCTTATGGGACATAACTACGGGGTCATCAGTCCCTAAACTTACAAACTACTTATAAACTAGCTAATACTAAGGACGGCGTAAATATCCATGCCCGAGGGGGGATTCGAACCCCCGACCGTAGTGGCCGTGCAGACCGTGACTGGAGCGTCTCAGTCCCCTCGGTCACGGCGGCCGGCAAGATTGGTTTGAACACCACAATGCTTTACTAGGCATGGTCCTGTTAGCCAGTTATAGAGGGACCTACAGTTTAACGTGGGTTCCGAACCACGGTGCTACTCGGTAATTTTCACCAGAGGTGAAAGTAGTGGAAAGTGACAGATAAAAATCCTAGGACCTAGCGGGGATCGAACCCGCTACCTTTTGATTTGTAGTCTGGCACTCTACCACTGTGCAACCGGGGCGCACAAGTTGTGCTTGATAAATCGGGAGTGTAGCTTAGTACTGCAGGTCGCAGATCCCTCACTAGGAATGGCAGTTGTCTCTGAATTAACCTATTCCTGGTCATATCGGTTTTTTTCGTTATCAGTAAAACCCGATTATAGTCGCACACGCTCCACCGCAGGAAAAATAAACAGATTACAGAAATAACCGAATTTAGTTTTCTTGTTGCTTTGTTTCCGGTAATAAATGTGGACTACTTTAGTATCGTATCACTGTTCTAACTTCGAGCAATGATACAATTAACGGTTCAGTTGTTATACGAAGCTTACAGTGTTAAATGAAACCAACAATCGTATATTTAATAACAAATGTACTCAAGAATCAGTTTCGGCCTCACAATGGAGCCATCCTCATGCCCTTATTCACAGAAAAAGAAAATCACAAAATACGTGTTACTAACGCTATCCATAAATTGACCATGTTAAAATCATAACAACAGAACATAATTGTTTTATGAAAACACTACCAAAACTATAAGAATACTAGTGTTGTTATGGAATTATACTACATGTGTTATGACGAATTTTATGATTCTACTAGGCAACGATGACAATATTAATTTTGAGAAGGAAAATGTTATATTGGACTCACAATACATGAGGTGCATAGACATTTCACTATTAATGATGGTTCTCCTGTGATATTACTTTATTTGTCCAGATCGCTTATTTACATAATTGCTTCTCATAGGAGAACCATCACCAATTTTTAGATCGCCTCCTATATCTGAATAATAATGTCAGGTAACAGTAATTTCACTATTACACAGTAGAATATACATATTTCGGTAAAGATACTGCGACAACAGTACTAAAGCATCTCATGTCCCACCATATTTGATTGAAAACGATAAAACAAGCTAATAAGGAAGGAAAGGAGCCTAGTTCACACACGTTTGTAAATCTATCGGACCAAACTGCGTTGTCATCAGTCCGTAGCTTACGAACTACTTAAACCTAGGTAAACTAACCTAAGGACAACACACACGAACCCATGCCTCAGAGAGGACTCGAACCTCCGACGGCGAGCAAACGCGGTCTCCGCAGAGAGGTGCCTTAGACCGCTCGGCTACTCCACCACGGCAAAGGAGCCTAATGAGTACGTGATTGCTCAGTGTCTAATTGCTAAGGAATCATGAAGGTGGTGTATACTGATGTCCTCTAAGGCTCTTTGGGGCATTCTCCCGCATCGCCAGTACTCATAAAACACTGGATGTTGAACCATTAGGCAAGCCCAATGATGAAATAAGCACGACCTTATTCAGCTACCTGTGAGTAACTAAAAAGGAAATGGAATATGTATATAAGTAATAGCATGATGTCTATGTACGTTATACAGCCTCTAACAATAAAGTTTGATAAATAGTCCTGTAACATTAAAGTACATGAACTATGAACTACAGTGACGTTACTATCCTTCGAAATAGTCGTTTCCATATCTATGCACTGCTGAGCTCTGAGATACATGTCCTGGAAACTTTGCACGAAGTCTTCCTTTGGGACGGTGTTCAAAACCCTCGTCACGTTTCGTTGAATGTCAGTCATATCGTCAAATCTCTTTTCCTTCAAATCAGTCTGACGTGAGTCGAGGGAATAGGGAGAAGACTGGTGAATTGAGATCCGGCTAGTAAGCTGGATGTTCATGTTGCACCACATCCTCTTTTGCCAGAAAGTGTTTGAAGATATTGGCTGTGTGTGGGTGAACGTTGTCGTTAAACTTGAACATCCACAGTACTCACCGTATCTCAATCCTCAAGACTTCTTCCTATTCCTTTGACTCAAATTAGCTTTGAAGAGAAAGAGATTTGACGATATTCCTCACATCCAACGAAACGTTACGAGACTTTTGAACATAATCCGAAAGGAAGACTTCGTGCAAAAGTTCCAGGAGCTCAACAGTGGATAGTTACGAGAGATTGCTATTTCGAAGGAAAGTAAGGTAAATGCAGTTCATAGTTCGTCTACGTTAATGTTATGGGACTATCACCGAACTTTGTCAGTGGTTGTATGTGAGATTGTTCTTCCAATGGCTATTATTATGTTTAACCAGTGCTTTAGTTGGAAAAAAATTTTAGACTGTACTCTGCTCGGCGGAAAAAAATTAGGCGGTACTCTGCTCATTCCAGATGAAATGAGCAAATTGACATTTATAGTAAATCAATAAAGTAAAGATTTAGGCATGTGAATACACTTACAAAATATAGCTATAATTTACAGATTGGAAGCTCATTTTTATTGTATTCAAGAGGTTAGTGTAGATGAAGATACCACCCATTGGCTTTCGGCAACGACTTCTTATTGTAACTAAACAGGAGTGGCGTTCCAGAAGCCAATAAGAGTGGTGTTGATGCCATGAATTAAAACTAGTTGTTGCTGGTTACTGGTTACCAACAGTTGAACATGTGCACATTATGCCGGTTGAAGAAGCATCGGTCAAAGAAATTAAAATTTGCTTCTATTTTAGTTCCTGCTAGTGCTACGACACACATTATTTTATAATCTTAAACTGACTACAGTGCGATAAAGATGGTTAAGTAAACATAATATTTACAGTAAGTATTTTATCTTGACAGTGAGTAGTTCTCAAAAAGTGTCATGCTAAGCATGAAAACATACGCAACTCGTGCAGTGTTTCATGAGTCAATCAATGGGAAATAAATCAAAATGCTGCGATGTACTGTTCTCAAATTTTTTAAAGAATTTCCGGAATTCGACACTTGCTTTCTTCAACGAATAGGCAACGATATTGCATACAAACAACTTTGCGTATGTAGTAGCTTATATCTTTGGAGCAAGGTTCTTAAATGCTTAGGAGTCGGTAAGAAGCATTTACTGAATCTCGATTCAGACTAATCAAAACTCTCCGTTGGCTAATTCAATCATTTGACTGCCAGTCAGATTCCACTGGAATTGTGCGAAAAGTACAATTTGAACGCTTCGACGATTATGATCATAACTCGAACAAACCTAAAACTTTCCAATTTTTCTTTCCGAAATCCATTCGACAATTTACAGTTGGGTTATTTCTTACAGATTTAAAAAAGAATTTTAGCCGATACGCTAATAGCGCGTTTGAATTTTAGGCGGTACGTCGTACCGCTCCGTACCGGCCCAGCTAAAGCACTGTGTTTAACATTGTCTGTTGGTATCATAAAACTGTCATTACACATGTATCATGTGTTCACAACTACACAAGTATTCTTACATTTTTGGCACTGTGTTGTTCTTGTAAATTTAACCCTTTCATCCTGAAAGCTTAGATCGATTTTTTTTTCAAAGTTCATATTCTTATACGTTATAAATTTAGGATTATCAGACACATTATTACACAATATCACACATTTAGTCCATAGTATGATGAAATAAAAAAAAGTCCAGATGCTCATCACTCACTTCACTCTGTGTCGTCATCACTATCAGGAAGAAAATCAGGATCTATACCCGAATCGTCAGTAACAGTAACAGTTTTTCAATTTCTTCTTAGCTTAGTGGACTCTGCCAAGCCATTTTCGGGCACTGCTATTGCTCACGGTAAGTATAACAATAAATCTATGCAAGCAAATAAAAGCTAACGTAACCGGACGGGCTATATATATATATATATATATATATATAATCCACTTGGGTCTCATAGACCTACTGGATCCGTTCTAGGGCTAACAACGCCTGTTTTGTTTTCCTGAAGACATCCTTCTGAGTAGTCCTCACCCAGTCCGAATTTGGGACTATTTTACATTCAGAAAATTATACCTACCATGTATCCACACGGTAGATTTGCGTGTCCGTGGGAAACGTAACGACTGTAGTTTGCTCTTGCTATAATACAGTATTTTCCACAAAAATTGTTTACTAGGAATGAGCTATTCCATTTTCTACAATTCAGTCTATTATAACAGAAAACAGGAAATATTTTTGTAATTGTCCCCATTTGCAGATTAAAACAATGTGAAATTTTATCATTGAAGCTGGAGAGGTCTTTCTCGATTCCATATAGAAATGGTGCCAAGTCATTTACCCATTATTTATGAGTGATTCAAATCCTCAGCTAAGGTTTAGTATGCAACAAGAATAAACAACGATGAAGGGTAGAGGGCGGAGGAGGAGGAGATGGACAGAGAGGAGGGGGGAGAAATAGACAGAGAGGGTAAGATGGGGGTGGATAGTGTCGGGATAAGGTGATGGACTCGTTGGGGGAGGGGGGAGTTAAGAGTCAAAAATGAGAAGAGGAGAAGTTAAGCGAAGTAAAGGGGTAGGTGGATATGTAAAAAGAGAGGAGGAGAATAAATACGTATTTAGTAGATGCGAAAAACTGCAGAGTTGCTATTAATACATAAAGGGAAAATGTTGTTAGGAGAAATCCCAAGGTGTTCTAAAGTTCTAATCTCTAAACAATATTCAGTACATGTTCCGCTGCACATAGAATCGCTGGTGTCTGCGTCCGTAGACAAGAGGACATCTTTGTAGACTGCCACGCTAGGTTCGATTCTCGCTCGGGTCGGAGATTTTCTCCGTTCGGGGATAGTGTTATCCTCATCATCATCGACGCGCAAGTGCACGTGGCGTCACCTCCAAAGACAGCCAAAATGCCACACGATCGTCATCATCTTGCTGCGGTCGAAACGTTTGTTAGAGCATCGTGTAAAAACAGTTGATATATGTGATGAACTTCTTATTCATGGATTGACATGTTACGAGTATATTTTGACCGATGATGGTTTTTTTTATTGAAATGTATAGGCTTGAGATGTCGGCAACTCAATTTTGCCGAAATTCGTTCACAGTGAAATATAAAATAAATAGAAAATTTTAAATAAGTGGACTCGGCTATTTGAAGTGTACCTTTGTATTTATAAACTACAGGAAATGTATACCATAATTAAAGGGTGGAAAATGGAGTTTCTAGACGAAATAACTGAAAGTATACATACAAGAGGATCTCACAGGTTCCAGCATAGGTAAAACAACGTTTGAACACTTCTTCAAAAATATATGGTACAAAAAGGGAATGTTTCCCAACGAACTGAATACTCCGTGTCCCGTAATTGAAGCTGGATATCGTCTGATAGCCGTTCAACAGTCAGGTGTATAACTCACCTAATGATGGCTAAATGACCATCAGTCGAAATATCCTTTTTGGATCTGATTCCTCTTATTTTATTATGATGATTATGTCTTCCTATGCAGATGAGTGCTAGCCAAAATATTCGCATTCAGAAGAGAAGGTTGGTGACGGAATTCCGCGAATATATTTCGCCACAGCGAATAACGCCTTTATTTTAATGATTTCCATCCCAACTCGCGCATCATTTCCGCGGCACTCTCTCTCCCTTATATCGCGATAACACAAAACGACCTGCCCTTCTCTGAACTTTCTCGAAATCGTCCGTCAGTCCCGTTTGATGGGGATCCCACAAACCACAGCAATACTCCAAAACACTACCAACTATCGATATAAACCGGTCCACGTGATATCAGAATCTCAGTTCAAATTTCTAGGTGTTCATATAGACAGTAAGCTGTCATGGAAAGCCCATGTTCAGGATCTTGTTCCAAAACTAAATTCTGCTATATTTACCATTATAACAATATCTGAGATAAGTGACTTTTCAACACGAAAAGTAGTCTATTACGCTTACTTTCACTCACTTGTGACGTACGACATTGTTTTTTGGGGTAACTCGCCTGGAGCAAAAAGGATATCTCTGGCTCAAAAACGGGCGGTTCGAGCAATATCTGGTGTAAGTACGCGAACGTCATGTCGACCCCTTTTCAGTAGTCTGGGAATTTTGATTCTGGCGTCACAATACGTTTTTTCTTTAATGTCGTTTGTTGTTGATAGTATCAGCTTATTCCTACGAGTTGGTAGCTTTCATTCGGTGAATACTAGACAGGTCTAATCTACATTTGCATCACACCAGCTTAACCGTTGTGCATAAAGGGGTACAGTATTCTGCGGCATCCATTTTCAATAAGCTGTCACACGAACTAAAGAATCTTAGCACTAATCCACACGCTTTCAAATCTAAATTGAAGAGTTACCTCATGGCTCACTCCTTTAATTCTGTCGCGGGATTCCTAGGAAAGTTAAACAATTAACTAATTTATTTTTTCTTTATTGATTCTTTTCACTTTGTCTTAAGATTGTCGTGTGCAAAGGACTACTTACAATTTTTCTATTACCATTCTTGTGTAGCAATTAATGTATTGACTTGTTCCATGACCATGGAGTCTCACTCCTCAATTGGGTCCTATGGAACAGAAAAAAAAACAATAAATAAAAATAAGCAATACTATTCAGATACACATGATGCGGCCGTATTTCACGATTGTCATTGTTCGGTGCATTTAGCACAGGTGAGCGTGCAGTCCGTGTTTAGAATGAAGTAGCTGCGCGATCAGATTGGAATGGCCTGGAGGTTCGGTACGAGCATTTCGGATAATGTACAACTTGTCGATCTGATACTGTACGAGTGTCCGACGAGTACTATGGTTAGTGTCTTCAGTAAGCACCGAAACCAAAATGAAATCACGTCCAAACGTTGAGGAATTGGGTGGCCACCTCTCATAACAGATGAAGGACGTCGGAGGTTTGGCAGAGTGGTATAATGGGGCAGGCGGCGAACTGTGGCGGAACTTTAATGTTGCGCAGAGTACAAGTGCGTCTGAACACACAGTACACTGCATCCACGTGACGATGGGACTCCTCAACCAACGACCCATACAAGTGTCAATGTTCAAGACATAGGTAACGACTGAAATGGGAACATCACCACCGTCATTGAACCTCGGCACAATGGCAGCGTTGCATGGTTTCATGAATCACTGTACCTTCTTCATCATACCCATGGGAATCCGTCGTCTTCCACGGGAACAACTCCCTGACGTCTGTACTGCGGGACGGAGAGAAGCTGGTAACGGCTCAGTTGTGATCTGGAGCATCGTGATGGCCGAGAAGTAACGTGCTGTGGCAGTCCCTGACCCGCACAACAAGCAGCCAAGGCGGACTGTTTAGTTTTCTTCCAAGGCGCCCAAACAAACCGTAATTAAAACGACGACAACTTCCTAGACGGCGCTGTAAATGCGGCACTACTTTACCAGAAGAGACATGTGGCAGTGTCCAGCCCATCCAAACTGAGTGACCCAGTGCAGCTCTCCGCCGATGCCGGCTATAAGCGCACCGACAGGGTGTGGAAGTCAGTGCAAAGCCAGCTAGGACAGCTACCAACCGCTCCTACGCTGGATCTAGCTCCGTAGGCACTCAGCGTAGACTTTAGCTTTCTGTTGTAGTGTTGTAGTTATTTTGGCCTAGAGCCACTAGTAAATTGTGGTTTTGTTTGGTGTGAGGCTTTACGCTCTCTGTACTTGTTTGTTTGTCCACAGCTAGATTTTCTTTTTTCTTTGTGACTACTGGCTGCTTTCGTTGAACGCCCAGAAGGCGTTTTGTGTTAATAAATTGTATATTACTTTTTTCATTTGTTTATTTCCTGCAGGTCGCAGACGCTACATACCGTACACTGCTTGCAGACCACGTACACCCCTTCATGACGATCATGTTGCCCAATGGTAGTGGCATTTTTTAACAAGATAATGCGCCTTGCCATAAGGACAGGAGTGTGATGGATTGCTTGACGAACACACTGACGAATTGAAGTGCTGCCCCCTTCCCCATCTTGCCAGATCTGAACCCGATCACACACGTCTGGAATTTGATTGACTGTGGCGTTAGAGCTTATCGACCTCCTCCAGCGAATTTACAGAAATTACGTGACTCTCGTGAGGAGATGTGGCAATTCCCTCCAGCGACATACCAACGCCTCATTATTTCCATGCTCTGAAGCATCGCCATGCCAAAGATGAACATGCATACTATTTGGTAGATGGTCCTAATATTCTGGATGATCCGTATGTATCACTTTTGCCCCGGCGGACCGTGGCAGAAACATTAATCTGTAATTATTGAAAGCTTACATTTTATAAAATAGGTTGTATGTGTTTGGTGTGTGTATGCATGTGTGCATGTTCCACATCTCCTCCTAACCTACTCGACCGATTTCAACCAAACTTGGTACACATGATCCTTACTATCAGGCAACAATCGCTGTCGGGGTAAGAACCACATACGACACATACGAAAGGAGGTATGACGTCATGAACAATGACAATCGTGAAAAACGGCCGCATCATGTGATAATATTCTACATCTACTCCTAAACTAATGGACCGATTTCAACTAAATTTGGTTCAAATATTCTTTAAGGCCAGGAATATTTTCTGTGGTTGCAAAAACTACATACGATATCACGTCATACACAATGATAGCTGTCCCATCTTGCGGTGTATGATAGCGTAATTTTTATTCGTCATCTATTTGAGAACGAGAGAACTTGGCTTGCAATAAATTGTGAACATAATTTCAAATCTTTATGAAACTTTCTCTCGCTGACAACCCCAATAAAATGATAAAACGAATAAAGTTTATCGCTTACTACTTTTCCGCTGTGGGGCAAAACTATAGCATTCGGTATGACGATACAATTTATAATTGCTACACTATAAATTGTACTCGCAGAAAATTCTGTAGACGGTATACACACTTAAAGCTGAATGTACGTTCGAAATTGTATCACAGTGTGACACGTAGTTCATGAAATATCACGATGTAAAGAGTAAGGTTCATGGAAAACCGCCCCATAAAGCATCACGTTTTAATATACTACTTCTTTACTGCTAACCGTATTCGCAACAGATTTTATCGATATATATCACTTATACAAATCAATATATTCCTGCAAAATTATACAATTGTACAACACATCTGTACGAATAATAAATCTGTAAATGTAGTCCTTTCGCTGTTCGCTTCAATCACTGCACGAATTTCCATGCGGTTTTCAGAGAAAACATGTGTGAAGATAGGTTCATGATCTAGGATTTGATTTCATCAAAATAGAATCACGAAAAAAAGAGAGATGTAATTTTAAGTTAATCTATTAGAAACCACTTATCTCCAAAAGTACTTCACGAATCCGCTTGGGGTTTTCACGGATAACTTCAGTCTACTTAGTTTCATAAAAATCGGATCACTGTAAAAAATAATACCACAATTTAACGTTTTTTTTTAACTACAACCGTCATGTCTGTCTTTCTCTTTCATCACATTAATCTGCAAAACTAATAGTCAAATTTTCAGAAGTTTTCCACAGGTAACGTGAGGGTGTCGTGCGGTCACATAAACCTTTCATTTCACAAAATCGGATCAGAAAAAGTAAGCTTTCACAATTTAAAAAAAAATTTGAAAGCAATCGCGTGTGTCTATTTGTAGAGAGTAACCTCCAAAAGTATTACACGAACATTCATGGGGCTTCACACGTAATTTTAGAATGGCTTGAAGCTTCTTTTCATCAAAATAAAATCAGGAAAATAAAAGATATCGTAATTTCGAAGTTTTAGGTGTATTTCATGCTAGGAAAGAACGGCGTAACGTATCAAAGAATTAATAGACGTACTGTTACTTTCGTAGTACACCAGAAAACTAATAGATAGTATTCACCGCAATGAATATGAAACTAATGCAATTACATGCCGATGTCACAGTCTTAAGTATACATACAACTGATATGGCAGGTTAAGTCTCACACTTGGAGCGACAATAGTGCATCTAGCGGAAAGAGAGCCAACCATAAGAATAATAATTGTTTTCAGTTACGTTTCTACTTCATTAATGAAATACTTATTTCTTACTAGCTGTAAACCCGGCGTTTCCCGGGTGTTTATTTATCCTACACTCTCCTAGTCCAGATCCCCTTCCCCCCTCTCTCTTTGCATCCACCTCTCTCTCCGATCTCTCTGTTCGTTTCCACCTTTCCCTCACTTGGCAACGTTTTCTGCAAGGTACCCTCTGTCATGTACAATTCACACATTTATGTACCCAATTATATATTTTTTACTACGTTAGAGCGTTCGATGAATGAAATAAATAGCAATTTGCGATAAGTTATGGCTTCACTGTACTAGGTTTAGATGGAATACTAAAGTGCAGCGAATGAAAATTTGTTCCCGGCCGGGATTCGAACCCGGGATCTCTTGCTTACTAGGCAGACGCGTTGACCACTCCGCCATCGAGGACACAGTGACCAGCCCGACTGCAGAGGACTCTTCCCTGCACGTCTCCCGCCACACGCAAATCTCCACTCGCCACGCTGTCTCTTTCCTATACTACAGCCTATTTGTTCTGTAATGCTCGCAGCTACAATACTGTATTCCCGCATCAGGGAGAACAGACCATGAGGTATAGAGACACAATTACTTGTCGTCAGGAGCCCAGCCTCGGCTTGTTTCATAAAAAATGACGCAGGAATCAAAACGAAATTCAGAAATGCCTGGAGGAACCGAAGAAGAAGAAGAGAAGACCAAAATAATGTACAATAAGTATGGTTATAAGATAATAGTAAAGATTAATGAAGACATCATAGAAAGTGTTGAAGGAATACTTGGACAGCGAAAATGACTTGACACTAAAAGATAGGAAAATGACAGTAAATACAGCTTGAAGTTTATGAGAAATTGATTGGTGTGCTTCCCAACGTGCGTTAGTCGCAAAGTTCATAGGCAGTGTAAACTGCCGGGAATAATTCAGGGTAATGAAAGATGGATACTAAATGCCCCATCATTTCAAAAATTGACTGGCTGGTAGCGAACAATGGAAAGAGGGGTGATGAACATAAGAAGATAGGAGAGCAAAGCGAACAGATGAATACGATTAACGAAAGGAACTGGATAGTGACTTTTACTAAAGTAGAATGGACGAATATACAAAACGAATGAATATGAGATGAACTAAGGTGATATTGTGTTGTATACCTCATCATCGTCATCATCATCATCGAGACTGATTATGCCTTTCAGCGTTCAGTCTGGAGCATAGTTCCCCTAATAAAATTCCTCCATGATCTTCTGTTCAATGCTAACATTGATGCTTCGTCTGATATTAAGCCTGTTACTTCAAAGTCATTCTTGACTGAATCCAAGTACTTTCTCCTTGGTCTACATCGACGTCTCTGTGCTGACCCCATAAGTATCTTAGATAACCGCTTCTACCATCTCAGCCTGTTCACTCTAACCGCTTCATCTATGGTGTTCATTCCCAGTTTTTTCTTTGCTTTCCTCATTATGGATACCCTCTTGCCATTGTTCCCATCTGTTAGTGTCTGCAGTCATCCTTACTACTTTCATGCCTGTAACCTCAAACTTATTAATTAGGTGAACTGTGTCCACTCCCATACAAGGAAGTTGGTCTCCAGATAGAGCGATGGACTTCTAACTTAGTCTTGGTAGTGACTTCTTTTTTGCAGAAGAGAGTAGAACGTAGCTGAGCACTCACTGCATTAGCTTTGCTACACTTTGATTCCAGTTGTTTCACTATGTTGCCATCCTGCGAGAAAATACATCCTAAGTGTTGTTGTTGTTGTTGAGACTGGTTTGATGCAGCTCTCCACAATACCCTATCCTGAGCAAGCCTCTTCATCTCCACATAAGAACGGCAACCTACATCTGTCTGAATCTGCTTACTGTATCCATCTCTTGGTCTTCCTCTGCGGTTTTTACCCCACTTCCCTCCAACACTAAATTCACAATTCCTTGATGTCTAAGAATGTGCCCTACCAATCTATCCCTTCTTTTAGTCAAGGTATGCCAGAAATTTCTTTTCTCCCCAATTCTGTTCAGTACCTCCTCATTAGATACGCGATCCACCCACCTAATCTTCAGCATTCTTCTGTAGCACCACATTTCAAAAGCCTCAATCCTCTTCGTGTCCGCACTGTTTATCATCCATGTTTCAAACCCATACAAGGCAACACTCCATACAAATGCCTTCAGAAAGGACTTCCTTAGGCTTAAATCAATATTCGATGTTAACAAATTTCTCTTTTTCAAGAACGCTTTTCTACCCATTTCCATTCTGCATTTTATATCCTCTGTACTGCGACCATCATTTGTTATTTCACTGCACTGCTTCGTTACCCAATCTAATTCCTTCGGCATCACCTGACATTGTTAGACTGCACTCCATTACCCTAGTTTTGCTCTTGTTAATCTTCATCTTATATGACCCTTTCAGCACACTGCCCATTCCGTTCAACTGCTCTTCCGTGTCCTTTGCTGTCTCTGACAGAATTACTATGTCGTCGGCAAAACGCAATGTTTTTAATTCTTCCCCCTGAACTTTAATTCCTTCACCAAATTTCTCCTTGCTTTCCATTATAGCTTGGTCAATGTACAAAGTGAATAACATTGGAGAAAGGCTACAACCCTGTCTTACTCCCTTTCCAACCACTGCATCCCTTTTATGCCGTTCAACTCCTAAGTATACTTTGTGATTAGAAAAAGAGTTGAAGGAAGATGGACTAAAACAAGAAGCACTAACTTGGTATTGTATTTAGAAAGCTTAGTATTGTACTGTATGGAGAAGAAAGGAAGCGCTTCATATTGAATAGTGGCTGATGGCGACTATGATGGCAGTTGTGATGATTTTTAGTGCGATAACGTATTACGTAATCTTAGTAATACGTGTTACTTTTGCACGTACATTTGTGGAGGAAGCATAATTTCTGTCGGCTCGTCTTCAGAAAAATAGGAATCACTTATAGTATTGCACAACATACTGCTTATTTGAATTTTTGAACCTAAATTGAAACGAGGACGTAAACACAGCTAAAAATGATGTGATGGCGCTGCATTTTCTCCGTTCTTCTGAAACTGAGGGCTGAGTGAAGCGCGTGATTTATTGTTTACATTTGTTTTTCAAACTACTTCGGTATAAATCGTGTTCCTGGACGGCGATAAGCGACATAATTTATGGCTCACATTCCGTCCCTTCGTCTCTATTCTTCTGTCAGCTGCACAGCGGATGACGCACATTCCGGCGCCAGATCGATCCGTCGTCTCCACCTGCTCTGTAAGTTGACGCGTTATTCGTGAAACGAAAACCTCTCGGCTCTGCTCACGGCGTCATCTTGAGTATGAGACATCGCAGAATTCTCCTCATATCGCATATGAAGATTACATTTGAATCTAGAATTCAGAAACGCCGCTTATTGGGCTAATCGGCAGTATTTATTTTCAGCAGTCATATTTTGCAGAGATAAAACATTAGTAAAGGTTACGGTGTATCTGAGAGCCCTGTATTTCACTGGACTTGTGGCCATTCCAACCATGATTTCCGCGGATATCCTAAGCCAATCATAACAAACTCTGAGAAGGGACCATTAAACGTCTTGTCCTATTTGTACTTTGAACTTGTCAGTTCATCTAATTTTTTCCTTTCGATAGGAGACATGACATCTTGCAAGCCATGGACGAAGGGCAACAGGCGGATTGTGTTTTTCTCGACTTCAAAAAGGCGTTCGACGCGGTGCCACACTGCAGACTGCTAACGAAGATACGAGCTTATGGAATAGGTTCACAGATTTCTGACTGGCTGGAAGACTTCCTAAGTAATAGAACGCAGTACGTTGTTCTCGACGGCGAGTGTTCATCAGAGACGAGTGTATCGTCAGGCGTGCCCCAGGGGAGTGTGATAGGACCGCTATTATTTTCTATCTATATAAATGATCTGATGGACAGAGTAAGTTGTAATTTGCGGCTGTTTGCTGATGATGCTGTGGTGTATAGGAGGGTGTCGTCTGTAACTGACTGTAATAGCATACAGGATGACTTAGACAAAATTTCTAGTTGGTGCGAAGATTAGCAGCTAGCTCTCAATGTAGAAAAATGTAAGGTGATGCGCATGAATAGAAAAAACAATCCCATAATGTTCGAATACAGCATTAGTAGTGAGCTTCTTGATGCTGTAGCGGCCTTCAAATATCTAGGCGTATCATTGCAGATATGAAATGGAACGAGCATGTAAGAACAGTTGTGAGTAAGGAGGACAGCCGACTTCGGTTTATTGGGAGAATTTTGGGAAGATGTACTTCATCTATAAAGGAGACCGCGTATAAAACGCTTGTACGACCACGTCTTGAGTATTGCTCAAGTGTTTGGGACCCGCAGCAGATCAGTTTAAAGGAAGATATAGAGGCGGTTCAGAGACGAGAAGCTAGATTTGTTACCGGTAGGTTCGACCAATGCGCGAGTGTCACGGAAATGCTCCGGCAACTCAATTGGGGATCGCTGGAAGAAAGACGACGGTCTTTGCGTGAATTTCTGTTAAGTAAATTTAGAGGGCCGGAATTTGAAGCTGAGTGTAGTACGATCTTGCTGCCGCCTACTTACATTTCGCGTAAAGATCACAAAGACAAGATAAGAGAAATTTGCGCTTGTACGGAAGCATATAGTCATTCTTTTTTTCCTCGTTCAATTTGGGAGTGGAATAGGAAAGGAAATGCCTAATAGTGGTACAGTGTACCCTCCGCCACGCACCTTACGGTGAATTGCGGAGTATGTGTGTAGATGTAGATGTAAATGTTCTTAAGTTCGTAAATCGGTATGTTTGATTAGCTTTTTCTTTCGTATCACCCATTCACAAGTTCAACCATAGATTCAACTACAATGTCGACGAGTAAACTATGATATTTTCCTAGACCGAAGTTGACGGCAAGAATTAAATATCAGTTTCCAATCCTGGAAGAACTTCGCGGAGAACGAAGTGATTTGTAGAAGTATGGAATCTCCGCAACTACGATCATACAGAAGATTCTTTTATTTATTTTTTTTTTTTATCCAAACACAACTTCTAGACACATAAACAGTCTGCTCAATAACGAAGTCATTCGCTGCCAGCCATGTTGCTCGGAGTGATACACCTATGGTTTCGGTAATGAGAGAGGCACCAGTCTTGCGATTGATTTGACGCGGACCGCCGCGAATTTCTCTCCTGTGCAAACCTTTTCATTTCAGAGTAACGTCTTCGATTATTTGATCATAAAACACACGTCATTGGTGTAATATTCTAAAATATACATTGTTTTTCATAAACTAGTTTTGGCTGTTACGCTGTTATCGGGCACAAGATTACTGTAGACAAATGTTACGGTAAAGATTTTAAAAGATGTGTATCAAAGATCACATAATAGGCAAAAGATAAACGATGTGTAAAGAAGGTATAGGAAGAAGTGGTGTGAAGTTATTAAGTTTTGTACTAAGTAGCTAAGAAAAGTAAACGACAATTTGACAAAAAATGTAATAACATGACAAATGTAAAAAAAGTAAGCGATCATTTGAAATAGTTAATTACATGACAATTATTACCAGGTAGTTTGTTTGCAAAAAAGAAGGTTACATGGAACAATTATAGTGACTTGTGTAGCATTTGGAAAGAGGTGATAAATATATCTGTGTCAGTCTTAAAACTATTACAGAACAATTACAATGATTATTCAGTCTGCCTTAGCTACTTAGTACAACATTTAATAATTTCGCACCCCTTCTTCGTATACTTTTTTACAGAACACTGTCTTTAATCTATTTATGTGATTATTTCCTGCACATCTTGTAAAGTCTTTGTCGTGACATTTGTTTACAGTAATCTTTGTACCTGATGATGCCGTAACAGCCGAAAAGTAGTTTGTGAAGAGCAATAAATATTGTAGAATATTACACCAGTGTGTTTTTAGTGATCATGTATCAATATTCTACCAAGCACCAACGGAAAATTCAGTCAACTACGATGATTCGTTTATTGCATTATAGTCTATGTCTTTCCCTACAGCTCCCTCTGGTACCATGGTTATTCCTTGATGTACACCCCTGGCCATTAAAATTGCTACACCACGAAGATGATGTGCTACATACGCGAAATTTAACCGATAGGAAGAAGAAATTTAATCGATAAGAAGAAGATGCATTCACACAAGGTTGGCGCCGCGGCGACACCTACAACGTGCTGACATGAACAAAGTTTCCAACTTATTTCTCATACACAAACAGCAGTTGACCGGCGTGGCCTGGTGAAACGTGGTTGTGATGCCTTGTGTAAGGAGGAGAAATGCGTACCATCACGTTTCCGACTTTTATAAATATCGGATTGTAGCCTATCGCGATTTCGGTTTATCGTATCGCGACATTGCTGCTCGCGTTGGTCGCGATCCAATGACTGTTAGCAGAATATGGAAACGGTGGGTTCTGGAGGGCAATACGGAACGCCGTGCTGGATCCCAACGGCCTCATATCAATAGCAGTCGAGATGACAGGCATCTTTTCCGCTTGGCTGTAACGGATCGTGCAGCCACGTCTCTATCCCTGAGTCAATAGATGGGGACGTTTGCAAGACAATAACCATCTGCACGAACAGTTCGACGACGTTTGTAGCAGCATGGACTATCAGCTCGGAGAACATGGCTGCGGTTACCCTTGGCGCTGCATCATAGACAGGAGCAGGATGGTGTACGCAACGAGGAACCTGGGTGCACGAATGGCAAAACGTCATTTTTTCGGATAAGTCCAGGTTCTGTTTACAGTATCATGATGGTCGCATCCATGTTTGGCGACATCGAAGTGAACACACATTGGAAGCGCGTATTCGTCATCGCCATACTGGCGTATGACCCGACGTGATGGTATAGGGTGCCACTGGTTACACGTCTCGGTCACTTCTTGTTCGCATCGACCGCACTTACAACAGTGGCCGTTACATTTCAGATGTGTTGCGCCTCGTGGCTCTACCCTTCGATCCCTGCGAAACCCTACATTTCGACACGATAATGCACGACCGCATGTTGCAGGTCCTGTACGGGCCTTTCTGGATACGGAAAATGTTCGACTGCTGCCCTGACCAGCACATTCTCCAGATCTCTCGCCAATTGAAAACGTCTGGTCAATGGTGACTGAGCAACTGGCTCGTCACAATATGCCACTCACTACTCTTGATGAACTGGGGTATCGTGTTGAAGCCCCATGGGCATCTGTATCTGTACACGCCATCCAAGCTCTGTTTGATTGAATGCCAAGGGGTATCAAAGCCGTTATTACGGCCAGAGGTGATTGTTCTGGATACTGATTTCTCAGGATCTATGCATTCAAATTGCGTGAAAATGTAATCACATGTCAGTTTTAGTATAATATATTTGTCCAATGAATACCTGTTTATCATCGGCATTTCTTCTTGGTGTAGCAATTTTAATGGCTAGTAGTGTATTAACTTAGTTCATTCTTCGCCGATTCTACGAGGATCCTCCTCGTTCGTTTTCTTATCGGTCACAGAATTTTCAACATTCGTCTGTAGCACCACATCCCAAATGGTTCGATTCACTTCTAATCCGCTTTCCCCACTGTGGATGGTTCACTTCCAAACAAAGCTGTGCTTGAAACGTACGATGGCAGAAATTCCTTTCATACATTGGTTCCAGTGTTTGATACCAGTAGATCCTCTTTGCCTATGTCTGTTTCTTGTGTCCTTCTCTCTTCTTCCATCGTAGGTTACTTTACATCCAAGTTAACGGAATTCGTTAACTTCCTCTACGACGTGATCCCGAATTTGATGTTAAGTTTCTCGCTACTTTCATTTCAATACTTCTCATTACTTTTGTTTCTTTTCCGGTTTGCTCTCAGTTTATTTTCTGTTCTGAGTAAACTATTCATTCTATTCAACAAATTCTGTAATTCTTCCTCACTTTCACTGCGGATAGCAATGTCATCAACGATTCTTATCGTTGATATCTTTCATATTTTGATTTTTACTAACGAAATTTCTGAGTGGCTGTGTGAAGCCAAATAGGCGCACTCCAAACTGAAAAACTAGAGACCATAGATAACAGGCTAAACGGGTCACATATAAACTATGGGAAGTAAGCAGTAAAGAAATAGCCTTGCGAACTGCAGATGCCCTCAGCCACCGTCACCGTTCCAGGGTAGAGGTATCCTTTCGGAGAATAAACAGGTAAATCCTTAAAGCGTCTGCATGCTGTTCGAAGATGTTACAACAGGCATGTCTTAACGTACGTAGCGAAGGTGATACCAGTCCCTGAGAACAACAACGTCATTGGGTTCACGAGGATAGAGTAAGAGGGTAAATGAGAGAAGCTGCAAGTTAACAACCCCTCCCCCACTGTGGAGAGGGCGTAAGGTGTGGCCAAATGACGTTCAATATTGTTGTTGTTGATCACACTGGGGAGCACCGTGACGTTGTCTTTTCAGCTGAACAATGTTGCTAGCAAGCCACTCACGTTCCCACCCTCGAAGTGGCAAGAGGGGACAGGGGTAAATTGGGGTTCGCTAGAGGCCTCGGGGAGGTGGCAAGCCGCCAAGTTAGATTGGTTAGAACATAGCGGTAGCCAAAAGGAAATTGTTAAGTATTGGACGCTGGCTCTGTGTCGTTCGCCACCAGGCTCAGGTGAGTTCCACGACATTGTTTTTCTCGCAGGGAGTGCGTCTCTCCATATAGAACTGCTAGGAAGGGTAACTGTATCAGGCTCTTCCCTAAGAAACATACACACTGACTTCTGTTGTGGCAACACATGTATTCTTTTGCTTTTCTTAATTATTAACCTCAGTGTACTAGTACTACAGGGGATGCAATAAATATATTCACATTTACCTATGAGTTCCCAAAGTTTCCGGAAAACGTGTCCTATCGAGTCCCATCTCTCGTAGATGCCTGTTACTTGCCTTCCTCCAGTTACTCCTTTCCTCTCGGGACTTGCAGACTGATCCACAACCCCCATTCTTCTCTCCTGCGTTAAGACACGACTTTGCTTTCACCATGAATTTTTATACTGCTCTGGAACCATTATTTTATTTCTTTCATTCCTTCTTCGATGTACATATTGAACAGTGGGGGCGAAAGATAGTATCCATGTCTTACACCCTTTTTAATTCGAGCATTTCGTTCTTGGTGTTGCAATCTCGTTATTCCCTCTTTGTTCTTGTACATATACATTACCCTTTCTTTCGTATAGCTTTTCTGAATGCTTGATGAATGCTTTTTCTAGATCCAAAAGTCCCATGAAAGTGTATATTTATTTCGAGTCTTGCTTCTATTATCGAGCTCAACGTCAGGACTGCCTACCTTGTGCCATCACCTTTCTCAAAGCCAAACTGACCGTCGTCTAACAGATCCTCGATTTTCTGCATGAGCTGTTAAGGTGATAGTGCGTCAGTTCTCCCACATATGTGCCCTAGCTATCATCGCAATAATGTGGATGATACTTTTCCAAAAGTTTAGTGGTGCGTCACCTGTCTCATAGACAGAATTGACCAATACGCGCTTCGTTGCCACTTTCCCCAATTATTTTAAAAATATCGATGAAATATTATCAATGTTTACTGCATTTTTTTTTCAAGTCTTCCAAAGGTCTTGTAAATTCTGATTATAATACTGAATGCCCGCGTCTTACATGTCCACACTAGTTTCTTCTACCTCCAGCGCTTCATCAAACAACTCTCCCACCTTATAAAGACATTTATTGTACTTTCCCCTCCTTTTCGCTCTCTCCTCTGCGTTTAAGATTGGAATTCCCGTTTAATTCTGAATGTTACCACCCTTGCTTTTAATTTTGACGAGGACTGTTTTTACTTATCTGTATGGCGAGTCAGTCCTGCCGACTATATTTCCTTTTCTATTGCTTCAGATTATTTCTGCAGCCGTTTTACCTTGACTTCCTAGCATTTCCTCTTTATTTAATTACTAAAGACTTGTACTTTTGTATTCCAGAATTCCTCTGAGTATTTTTATACTTTATAGTTTCCTTCATCAGGTGAGGGTTCTCGTCTGTTACCCATGGTTTCTCCACAGTGATCTTCCTAGTATCTACGTTTGTCTTTCAAACATTTGTGACTGCTTTCTGAAGACATGTCCATTCATCTTAGAGTGAGCTACCTTCTCAGGTATGTATCACTTTAGCTATCTTCAAACGTGTCTCCTCATTCTTCAGTACTTTGGTATCCCACGTCCAACCACAATGATTCTTCTGCACGACTTAAACTTCAAACTACTCTTCAACATTACTAAATTGTGATCTGAGTCTACATTGGCTGCTGCACACGCTTTACAATCTAATAACTGATTTTGAAACGTCTGTTGCCCATCATCTAATTAAGTTTGAATCCTCCGTGTCTCCACGTCTTTTCCAAGTGCATCTTCTAACATTGTCATAATCGAACCATCTGAAATTTTCCAAGCTGAAGTTCTGCCAAAAACGTTCCATCTATAGCTTCGCCTACAACCGGATTCCAATCTTCCATGATTATTAGATTTTCGGCTTTCCACACATGCCGAATTATCTTTTCTATGTCCACATAAACATGGTCAAAACAATTAGAGCATCAGATGTGATATCTAGGTTCTGAAGTATCGGCAGAATGAACTAAAATGGTTCGATAGTTTTCCTTTGGTCCTATAGAGTGAGGAGAACAAAATTATATCAACCGTGATATTGGTAATAACAGAAAGTTGCTGCAGAGGGGGTTGGTGTTAACTTGTATTTACTCTACCAAACGAATTACACAAGCAGATAGTGTAGTGAGCAGTTAGAGCAATGTAACAATAACGTGACATACCCAAAGCTATGGCATGGAGAACCATAGGAAGATTGGAAACACGACAGACGTGGCTGCAGTTATTGGAGTGTCCCAAAGTTTAATTTCAAGATCTGGACGAGATGTCAGACAACAGAAACCGTTAAAAGAAGGCAAAGCCAAAGTCTACCGCAGGTAATATCAGCAGGAGATGACCGTTATCTCCGGTTAACAGCCCTTCGAGACAGGAGACTGAATGCAACTAAACAGCAACGCACTCTCCAGGCAGCAACAGCACGTGAAATATCAAAACAAGCAGTACGAAATCGACTTAAGGGATGAGGCCTCTACGCACGAAGGTCTATGGTGTGTGTAGCGTTTAGCCTGCAGAAACTGGACGGAGGAACATCAGGATTGGAGATGTAACGTATGGCGCCGGGTTCTGTTGACAGATGAGTCAAGATTTTGTGTTCAGCCAACCAATCGTCGTTGCCTCATCTGCAGAGAGTGTGGAACTCGGAACAATCCTGCTTATATGCAGGAAACATTACCGTATCTTGGTGGTGTACGAATGGTGTGGGCAGGAGCCAGTATTGGCGGACGTACGGACTTCTGTGTCGTTCAGTATGGTGCTTTGACTTCTCAGAGGTATAGATCCTTCGACCTTTTGTTGTGCCCTACGCTGGTGTCATAGGAGATGGTTTCCTTCTGGTGGAAGATAACGCTCGTCCCCTCAAAGCTGCCCTGGTGGACAACATGCTTGCAGCTGAGGGAACTGAACTAAATGGTGTAGCCAGCTTTTTCACCGGACTTAAAACTGATTAAGTATGTCAGGCGTGCACTTGGCAGACGCACTGCAGCCTGGCCAGCACCTACCACACCGGTTAGAGCTGTGCAGTGTTGCTTTTGTAATTTTTATATTTGTTGTTGTAATGATTTGGATTAAATACCGCTTATGGAATTGAATGAATTTCTGTATATCTACAGGAATTTTTTTTAAGTTGGTGTCAGACCACTGCAAAAATCATGTAGGCGTTAAAAAAAATTCGGTAGTCATTGTTGAAGTTAAGACCACCTGAAAGCACCACTACAAAACAAAGTCGGCGGATAGTGCAGTGTGAATGCGGGGTGGATTAGCTGTAGACATTTCCTGGTGGAATATGGAAATGAAATTAAGCCATCAGCCGTAAGGTGATGCTTGGTGATCGCACGCTTCGCGTAACAAAGTTTCACGATACTGGTAGATTACTGACACGAATGATAAAATTACAAAATATCGCACTTCGCAGAATAAAAACATTAACTGTAGGTTCTGAAAATCAAATAAGTATAAATTTATTGAGGGTGAACCAAACTTATGTAATCCCGAAACGAATTGTAATAATGACCGAGCATCTATTTAAGATTCACTGCACAATGCTGAAAACATCATCATCATCATCGTTATTAGAGACTGATTATGCCTTTCAGCGTTCAGTCTGGAGCATAGTACCTCTAATAAAATTCCTCCATGATCCTCTATTCAATGCTAACATTGGTGCCTCGTCTGATGTTATGCCTTTTACTTCGAAATCATTCTGCACCGAATCTAAGTACTTTCTTCTTGGTCTACCTCGACTCCTCTTACCCTCCACTGACGAGCTCATGAGTCTCTTAGGTAACCTTGCTTCTCCCATGCGTGTAACCTGACCCCACCATCTCAGCCTGTTCGCTCTAACTGCTTCTTCTATGGTGTTCATTCCCAGCTTTTCTTTGATTTCCTCATTATGGACACCCTCCTGCCATTGTTCCCATCTATTGGTACCTGCAATCATTCTTGCTACTTTCATATCTGTAACCTCTATCTTATGAATAAGGTAATCTATATCCACCCAACTTTCACTCCCATACAACAAAGTTGATCGAAAGATAGAGCGGTGAACTGCTAACTTAGTCTTGGTACTTACTTCCTTCTTGCAGAAGAGAGTAGATCTTAGCATTAGCTGCATTAGCTTTGCTGCACCTCGATTCCAGTTCTTTTGTTACGTTGCCATCCTGTGAGAAAATACATCCCAGGTACTTTAAACTGTCTACCTGTTCTAACTCTGTTCCTCCTATTTGGCATTCAATCTGTTTGAATCTCTTTCCCACAGACATTACTTTCGTTTTGGAGATGCTGATCTTCATATCATAATCCTTGCACCTCTGATCGAGCTCTGAAATATTAGTTTGCAAACTTTCAATCGAGTCGGCCATTACAACTAAGTCATCCGCATATGCGAGACTGCTTATTTTGTTTTCACCTACTTTAATCCCGCCCTGCCAGTCTACTGTTTTCAACATATGATCCATGAATAGTATGAATAACAGTGGTGACAGGTTACAGCCTTGTCTTACCCCTGAAAATATCCTGAACCATGAGCTTAATTTACCATCTACTATAACTGCTGCCTGACAGTCTACGTAAAGCCCTTTAATTGCCTGCAGAAGTTTGCCTCCTATACCATAATCTTGAAGAACTGACAGTAGCTTCCTCCTAGGAACACGGCCATAAGCCTTTTCCAGATCTATGATACAATTCCCTGTTCCACTCATAGCACTTTTCCAATTAAACAATTAATAAAAGTTATTGGGAATAGGGGAAGGTCGCTTTGAATTAAATAAATGTTAGATATCAAACTTTTTTTAAAATACAATAAGAATGAACAAAGGAAGCTAACACTTACATGTTAGTAGGAGAGAATATGAAGAGGCGTCCGATCAGTAAAAGCGTTCAGAACAGAAAGACGAAGAGCGCTTCCGTACTTTCTCCAGGCTGGTTGAAAAAAATCGATAATCGCAAAACAGAGATAGCTTGAAGTGAGAACGGATCCGCCAGCGACAAGTGTCGCAGATATAATTTCAGTAAAAATATTTAATGTAATGCTACAACTGGATATTGCAGTCACGGATGAATAGCCAAGAATCCCTCAAGAGCTGATTGATAACGTCGTAGTGTCCATGCCACGCAAGTGTACGACTGCACTCCAGTCCGAGGTGATCATACACTGTATTATAGGGCAACGGAATGACTGTCTCACTATTATGGTATTCTCATGGTGCCTTGCTCTAAGTAGACGCCATGTAATCCTCAAGTAATGAGTTGAGACAGCAAAATATCGTATTGTTTCACACACAAATTACAACTGTAACCATTATCTGAATAAAATACGTTACCATGTGTATATTGCGTATGACATCTAAGCCGATCCCCTAACTGTTTTGAGCAGTGTACTTTCTTTAACTTCTAATAACCATTCGTGACGTCACCATGTAAGCTTATACCTGAACTATCGATATCTGTTTCTCGGTTGTTGTCTAATCATAAGGAATCCTACCTGTTTACATTACAATGTAAACGTCTGACCAAAATCCTTTCCTTTTCATTTCACTGACCACAACTATTTCTAAATTAAGCCTTTTCATTACCTTCAATTCTGTGTTTTGCATTACCTTCTGGAGCCTCATGCCACTCATCATTACTGATCCTTCCACAAGAGAGTGCCCTAAGTTTCTGACCTCTTTCAAGAGGCCGTCAATAGAAGGAGATTGACTTCTTATTCTTGAAGTCATCGGTTGCCATTATTGATGATTTTTATTCAAAATTTAAGCTGTGACGAGGCTCAAACCTGGGATTTATGATGTTTCATTATGAATCAAGGGTTCACGTACAATTTAACAATATAAATACTTTTTAATCATCTTTATTAAGAAATTGGAAACAAATGACAGCACCAAATTTTTTAGCACCGCAACTGACTGCTTCTATCAGAGATTTTAAATATCATTATTGACTTGACTTTTTTCGTATTACTTCTTTGTGTGATGTTTTCTTTTAGTTTTTTCGGTAAATATTTTACGTGCTACATGTTGCTGTAACTTGTTTTACTTTTAAAACGTTTTGATGCCTCCTCTTGTCTACCTCTCTGCCGCGTAACCTCATGCTCCTCTATTTAACACTTAAAGTGCCATGCCCGTAATATTACGTTGCTGTCGTTTGTTCGAAGATTGCCGCGCCCGTAATCTTACGTTCTCTGTGTCTTTGCGAGAACTGCCGTGCCCGTAATATTACGGACGGCTGTTCTCAAACGAATTCTAACTTTCGCGCGCATCATTATTTGTACGGCAGTTATCAGAAGGGAGGCAAACCCTTGTAGTAGACATCTCTGCCACTAGGAGGCGCCACAAAACTGTTCACTTTACGAAACAAGGGTTTGTGTCAGTTGACTGTGAGACATCAGGGCGAGCGTTAGACGCAACATTTCAAGCAGTAGGCCATTGAGCGACGCCAAGATACTCAGGTAACAAAGAAAAACATTTCTACCAGCCAGTTCTTTATTGCGGTATGCAAAGACTTGTCATCACCATGTGCCGACGACTTTCAGCCTGGTACAAGTGGTGCTGCGCTTTCACGACTGGATGGAACACATTTTCTGGAAAGAATATCCATTCCCCCAGGGAAGAAGAAGGCACAAAAGACTTGTAGAGTGTGCTCAGAAAGTGGCAAGAAAGAAGCAGGAGTCGCCAGAAGGAAGGATACTTCATTCCAGTGTGCAGTATGCCCTGCTTCCAGCTATACCACTCAAAAAAGAACTATTTGCACTAAAAGCCGTTTGCTGATGTTTAATATTCATGATATTTGCATGTAATCACATAAACATTGCCATGTTTATTAATAAATAGTTTATAATACGAAAAAACAATTTTTTACCTACCCGAAAACAGCGTTTCTTGTTTTGATTGTTGTGATGAAGGTTTACAAAGCAGGGAAATGTACGGAGCAAGTATTTGAAGAGGAAATAATAAGGTTTATTCCTGACCAAGAAAAATATATTAATGATTATTCCTGAATCTGTACCAACAGGACGAAATATTGTAAAAATGGCCGGCACTGGGGGAAGGAGACTAAGAAAATGAGGTGACACTGGGGGAAGTCGGTTCGCATATATGGCTGGCACTCAAAGTGTTAAGCACTGCCTTTTAACATGGCTTACTAGTCTGCACCTGTATACCTCCACGGCAATAAGCTCGTAAGTTCATACTTTATCTACTTATTTGTATTACATTATGTAATTCATACTATGCAATTATGTTGCAATACAGCTTCCTGTTAGTTTCACCATACTGTAAGTTATTCATTTGTACCTTGTTTATTTTGTAACGTTTTTATGTTCATCTATGAAATCACTTGAAACTAGTCCCAGTGGCTGAAACTGGTCGCGGTGATAAAAAGTAACATGGTAAATGGGGCTGAAAACTACTATTTCTCTCTGAAATGATTTTATTGCCGGAAATACAGTTACACGCCTTAAATATAATCGCCCCCGTTATAAATATTTTGCCAAATGTCCGGAACGGTGTCGAATACCAGTTGCGCGTCTGTTTCTGTTGATGCCCCGTATTGATCGCCCTACAGCGCTCATAACGTCATTCCTGCTGTTGTACCGGACCCCTCGCAGGAGATCTCTCACTTTGGCAAGGACATCGTGATACAATGGCCGGTCGGATGAGCACGGTGTATTTTTCACAATCTTCTATTTTGAACAAGAGCCCCTGGACAGTAGCGGCGGTGTGGCCTCGTGCATTGTCTTGCAGAATGATGTGGTGCTGGTTTATAAAATGTCGTCGTCTTCGCCAGGGCGCTGAACGACCAGTGCAGTGACATTTTGCAGAGCACCAGTCCATCATTTTGCATAACAGTGCTCATATACAAATACAGCAAATGTTCAAAACTCTTCTGCTAGCTTAAGTTAATTCTGATGTGATAGCTTTAAGATTTGTGAGTGCCAAAAAGTGAGCTACGAATCAGTTAACATCGAAATATCGCTGCAAATTAGGGATGGGCAAAAAATATCGATCTATCAAATTTTCGATATTTTTTTGGAAATTTATCGATATTTATCAACGATTTTTTATTTTCCGATATATCGACATTAAATTTTGAACATCGAAAGCGATATTTTTAAAATCCACCCTTTTTTTAAATTAGATTAGATTCTTTAATGCCCGTTGGGCGTTGATAGGTGGCAAGGAGGCATAGAATGCGTGGAGAGGAGACGGTTCAGTGCTGGCAACCTCTTTACTCCTGAGCTGTGCTCAATGCACCGTACAGATCAGTTTGATTTTATGAAAGGGGGTTACAAAAATGTTAACGGACAAATGTAATGCTTATTTCATTGTAAAATAAAACTAACTACTGATATCACTCTCACACAATGAAGGAAAAAAGTTTGCTGGTAGAAATACGAATTTCGACCTTTAGGCATAATTGTTGTGAAACGTCGCAGGCAGAGGCCAAGTTTTCGTGGCTGCACTGTGCTTTCCCCTTTGTTTGCGTCTTCTTTATTGTTAGAGAGTTATGGGGACTTCACCTAGTGTTGCTAAGCCACCGTCTAGTTCAGTTCATCAGTTGTGTGGCGGCGTGGCCGATCTCTTGTTGGTGTGTCAATCGACTTCAACCAGGTCATTTTCAAGTCAACTATGTCCGCCGTTTGGAAGTTCTTTACAAAAGAATCTAAAAATATACCTGTGTCATGTAACTTATGTGGTAAAATTTACAAAAGTCTGGAAATACCACAAACTTATTGATTAATGTTTAAAAATATAAAATATTTGTCAATTTTTAATTGTATAATTTCTGTGGTTTTAATTAAAATTATTAATTTAGCATTCTATGTAAAGATTTCACCGAATATCCAAATATCGATATTCTTATTTCAATAAAATCGATATCTTTTACAAATGTCGATACGATATATATCGATATTTCTAAAACTTTGCCCATCCCTACTGCAAATGCGATAATCGATTATTTTACACAAGCAAGTCCGCCATCTTGTCTTTTTATTTTTAGATATAGTGTTTACATGTCTGTGAACAGTTTATGTATGCAAGTCTGTGCTACGACATTAGCATTGAATATCAATCAGTGCACAAGTGAAACAGCATGCAGTAGCTTCACCAGTGTACCAGTGATGCAGACAAAACTGTGGAACACGAAAAACGTAAGTGTACAGTTGACATTTAATGAAAGTGAACCACACGCCCATGTGATCACGACATCTGATGCAATACTGTCTGCATCCCACACAGGTGGTGACACCAGATACAGGACCAGAGAAGACATCTCTACACTTCAGTTTATGGCCATTCACTGGCCTCCCCTCCCCCCTGCCCCCAGCTACCATCAGCAACAAACAATAACAAACGGATTTTAGATTAGACAATATAAAGTAATCTAATGACTTCTGTATGCAAGTAATGCCTGATGATGAGCAGAACATACTCGAAATGTGTAGATTTATGTTAGATAAAAAGTAAAGAAATAAAGTGACTGGTACCAGAAATTACAAATATTTATTATACGGAATATCGCCAGCAGTTGTGCGATCGGATTCGTAATTTCCTATCAGAAAGGACACAGTACGTTGTAACTGACGGAAAGTCATCGTGTAGAAGAGAAGTTATATTTTCCGTTCACCAGGGAAGAGGTATAGGGCCCTTATTGTTCCTTATTTTTCTAAAAGATTTAGGAAACAATCTGAGTAGCTTTCTTAGACTGTTCGCGAATGATACTGTCATTTACCGATTAGTAAAGTCACCAGATGACCAAAAGCGACTGGAAAATAAATTCGATAAGATATCTGCGTGGTGCAAAAATTGGCAATTGACCATTAATAATGATAAGTGTGAAGTTATCCATATGACCACTAAAATAAATCGTTAAACTTCATTTACACGATAAATCCGTCAAATCTACAGACTGAAATGTCTGCTAAATACCTAGGAGTAACAATTACGAAAAACTTAAATTGGAAAGGACACTTTGAAAATCATTGGCAAAACACTTAGAGGATGCAACAGTCCCATTAAAGAAACTGCCTACACAACACATTTGCGTCCTTCTTTGGAATATTGCTGTGCATTTCGGAATCCACAGCAGTTGGGACAGTCAGACGATTTAGAAAAAGTTCAGAGAAGGGCAGCTCGTTTCGTATTATCGCGATATAGAGGAGAGAGTGTCACGGAAATGATGCACGAGTTGGGGCGGAAATCATTAACAGAAAGACGTTATTTGTTGCGGAGAGATTTATTTGCGAAATTTCTTTCGCCAGTTTTCTCTTACGAATGCGAACATATTTTCTCCCTCGAGCTTTTCGAAAATAGAACTGGCAATATCATAAAAGCGGTTAGATCATAACGCCCCAAGATCGCGAATGATACACTTCAAGTACAATGTCTTTGTCTCCTGGAACCGCTCACCACTTGAGGGACCCAAACCATATCTGCTGTTACAATGGATAATGACGAGGGTCATTTTCACACGAAAATTACATGGACTCGAACAAGCAAAAATACTCCAAATTTGGTTTGAGAGATATTGTAAAGGTCCCTTATTGTAATACTGATATTGCCGCATATGCAAAACTCTGCAGTCGTCCGTTAGAGGCCTCTGCGTGTACCATGCCGCATCGCACAGTGAGCTGCCGGTACGCCAGTCGGGACCAATAGGGACGGTGCAGTGTGCAGCTGAAGTTGCGTTTTGTGACATTATTTCTGAAGTGAAACGTCAGATGCGTCGGTGATTGGTAAAAAGTCCTGCTAATGCATTGTCATTGGTTGAGATAAAGTTACAAAGAACCCTTTTTCGCAAAGATTTTATTGGTGTAGAAGATGAATCATCGCATGTTTGCCGCTTTGGAGTGGCCGAGCGGTCTAAGAAGCCTTGCTGTGGAGCGCGCGGTTGCTCGCTGTCGGAGGTTCGAATCCTCCCTTGGGCATGGTTTTGTGTTTTGTTCTTAGGTTTGTTTAACTTAGATTAAGTAGTTTTAAACCCAGGGACTAATAACCAAAGACGTTACGTCCCATAGATTTACAAACATTTGTACATTTGAATTCGCATGTTTTCTGGTATCGATTACAGTGCAGAAACATGAGCATAAGTTAGAAACAGATACTGTTGTAACACTAACACATAACGATGATTATATGGCTGATAATGACCAACAACTCAATGCAAGTGCATGGTGTTCAACACTGATATACAATGTGTAAATGTGACATGCGATCAACTTGTGTTTCTTCATTGTGCATTTTGCAGTCATTCATATTGCTTGGAGCATTTTATGGACATTCCCCATTTACATTTACAGTTACGATTTCTGCATTTCATATGAGGACTACTATTACATCTACAGTGCTATCTAGAGCATGTCTGCAGAATTTTGCAGAAAAGCGACACCCACCTGCACATTAGGGGAGACCAGGGTAACGGCGCCACCATGGGTAATCGCGCCACTCCAGTTTTATGACGAACGGTTTGCAGTACGAGTACACTTGCCAGTGTTCTATCTCCATTGCCTACCGCGGAACTAATTCATGTGGCCGTCCGTGATTGTTGACACGTGTAAATCGTGTGAAAGAAATCGTTAGTTTTGACGTTTTGGATCTAATTTTCGAGCCTGTAATTTATTGAAATAAGTAGGGTAGCGTGGAGAGCTGCATCAAACCAGTCTGCGGACTGAAGACCACAACAACAACAAGTACCTCTATAAGCTGCCAGTGCTTTCTAATACTCGTATTAAAGTAATCTGTAGATATTCAGCTTAGATTTCGTGTCTCTAATCTAATTGTTTCGCAAAATCTTTGCTTTAAATTGACGTTCTTAGCCAATATTTTTTAACTGGGGCAATGACGCGATGGTGGATAATTTAGGCAAAAATAAGTGTAATACAGATGCATATATTTTGGGAAATGGGCACTTGCAGAATGTAGTGGGTTTGAAGTGCCAAAACCTATATCGGTATTTCTGACTTTTGCGCTGTCTTAATCAAGTCTAAATTATAAAATATATGTTTATTCAAATTTTACGTCGACAAGTACTTGAAGGCTTCTAAATGTCTCATACAGACGAGTGATAAGTATAAATTACAACGTTTGTAACACTTACTACTACTCACTCATCGTGTAGGTTTATCCTTGATTTTCAAATGTATGGCGTCATTACCCCGGAACTCAAATAAATATTTGTAAAGCTTACGGGACTTAACTACGGGGTCATCAGTCCCTAAACTAACAAACTACTTATGAACTAGCTAACACTAAGAACGGGACAAATATCCATGCCCGAGGGGGGATTCGAACCCCCGGAACTCAGTGTATTGGCGCCAATGCGTATACTTTCACAATATATTTTTAACAATAAAACTTAACAACAAACATGTCTGAAAAAATTATAAGGAAGTAGTATTAGCTGGCGAAGCTGTAGTATTATTCTTTACGAAAAAAATAGACCTTTAATAAGGTAAAAAAAACTGGTTTCCCTTAAGGTGGCGCCATTTCCCTCGTCTCCCCTAAGAGGTCTGTAATGGCCCTGAGTCCAAACGTCCATACAGATATGTTTGTTCCAGCCCATGTACTTTCCTTGTGAGAGACAAGACTGCGTAGTCAAATGTTCAAATGTTTGTATAGCTTATGGGACTTAACTATGGGGTCATCAGTCCCTAAACTTGCAAACTACTTACAAACTAGCTTATACTAAGGACGGCATAAATATCCATGCCCGAGGGGGGATTCGAACCCCCGACCGTAGTGGCCGTGCAGACCGTGACTGGAGCGCCTCAGTCCCCTCGGCCACCGCGGCCGGCACTGCGTAGTCGCCAATTTCTTTAAAAGAACTGATCAGACGTACCTGGGCTGGTCCGTCGGCCGTTACATAACACGAAAGTGTAAAACTTTTGCAGCATATTTCACTCGTTCGCAACTCAAATGCTGGCGGTGATCCTCGCATGGAGGCTAGGCGCTGACTGAAGCGGCGCGCGACGCAGAGCTTGTAACGTCAGCGCGGCTACCTGTCAGCTGTCTGGCCTGTTGGTACCCCGCACGCCCGGCAAGTACGTGGCTAGCCGGCTCGCATACACAGCACCTGCATGAAGCCTTCGGCGGCAGCAGACGTGTTTGATGACAGATAGTACTCTTACGGAGACTGTGGCAAGGGCACATCGCACTTCCATTCCTTCGCGTGAATAACAGTAAACACACACTGCTTGCTTAACTACTAATTACGCGCTGCCAGTGTATCCACAAACAAAGTGTTCTTATTCGTATTTTTGTCTCTTTTTTAAAAATTTAATGTTTTCAATCTGTATTTTTACTTATTGTTGTTCCCAATTGTGCGATTGGATTCACGATTTCCTATCAGAAAGGACACAGTTTGTTGTAATTGACGGTAAGTCATTGAGTAAAACAGAAGTGATATCTGGCGTTCCACAGGGAAGCGTTATAGACCCCTACTCTTCCTCGTGTTTATAAACGATTTAGGAGACAATCTGAACAGCTCCCTTAGACTGTTCGCGGATGATGCTGTCGTTTATCGGTTAGTGAAGTCAACAGAGGATCAAAAGCAACTGCAAAGCGATTTAGACAAAAATTTCTACTTGGTGCGAAGATTGGCAATTGACACTAAATAAAGAAAAGTGTGAAGTAATACACATGACCACTAAAAGAAATCTGCTGAACTTCAATTACACGATAAATCAGCCAAACCTTAAGGTCGTAAATTCTACCAAATACCTACGAGTTACAATTACGAACAACTTTGACTGGACAGAACACACAGAAAATATTGTGGGGAAGGCGGATCAAAGGAAGGTTACGTTTCATTGGCAGAAAGCTTCGAAGATGCACCAGCTCCACCAAAGAGACTGCCTACATCACACTTGTGCGTCCTCTCCTGAAGTTCTGTTGCCCAGTGTGGGACCCTCACCAGGTGGGACTGACGGAAGATATTGAGAAGGTTCAGAGAAGGGCAGCTCGTTTTGTTTTATAACGTTACGGGGGGGAGAGGGAAAGCGTCACGGAAATGTTGCACGAATTGGGGTGTAAATCATTAAAAGAAAGACGTTATTCATTGCGGCGTGATCTGTTTGCGAGGTTTCAATCACCGACCTTTACTTCTGAATGTAAAAATATTTTGCTAGCACCCACCTACTTAGGGAGACATGACCATCCCAATAAAATAAGTGAAATCAGATCGAAAACGGAACGATTTAGGTGTTCTTTCTTCCCGCGCGCTATTAGAGAATGGAACGGTAGAGAGAAGTTATGAAAGTGGTTAATGAACCCTCTGCCAGGCACTTAAATGTGATTTGCATAGTATCTATGTAGATGTAGATGGTCTTCAGTCCGGAGACTGATTTGATGCAGCTCTCCACAATACCATATTTTGAGTAAGCCCAATGTCAACAAGTATTTAGAAAATATCGTTCATGCGAAACACAACTAGCTCTTTATTCACACGAAGTTATGGTTGCTATCGACAAGGGTTAGCAATTCGATTCCGTATTTCTTGATTTCCAGAAGTCTTTTGACACCGTACCTCACAAACGGCTTTTAATCCAATTGCGTGGTTATGGTGTATCGCCCCAAATTTGCAATTGGGTAGGGGATTTCCTGTCAGAGGGGACACAGTTCGCAGTAATCGATGTTAAGGCATCGACTAAAACAGAGGTGATATCGGACGTTCCACAAGGTAGTGTTATTGGTCCTCTGCTGTTCCTTATTTACATCAACGATTTAGGAGAAAATCTAAGTAGCTCTCTTAGATTGTTCGCAGATGAGGCCGTCGTTTATCGTCTAGTAAAATCAGCCGGCCTTGGTGGCCGAGCGTTCTGCGGCGCGCCAGTCACATTCTGCGCGGCCACTACGGTCGGGGGTTCGAATCCCCTCTCGGGCATGGATATTTGTACCGTCCTTAGTATTAGCTACTTCATAAGCAGTTTGTAAGTTTAGGTACTGATGACCTCGTAGTTAGGTCTCATAAGCTCCACAAACATTTGAACATTTTTAGTAAAATCATCTGAAGATCAAAACCAACTGCAGAACGATCTGAATAAGATATCACTATGGTGTAAAAATTGGCAATTGACTCTAAATAATGAGAAGTGGGAGGGGGTCCACATGAGTACGAAAATAAATCCGTTAAACTTTGTTCACATGATAAATCGATCAAAAGTGAAGGCCGTAAACTCCACAAAATAAATAGGAATTACTATTACTTCGACTTAAATTGGAAGGAACACGTAGATAATTTCGTGGGAAAGGCGACTCAGAGACTGCGTTTTATTGGCAGAACCCTTAAAACATGCAACAGAACTACAAAAGAAACTGCATACACTACGCTTGTCCATCCATTTTTGGAGTATTGCTGCCCAGTGTGGGATCCTTATCAGGTGGGTTTGACGGAGGACATCGAAAGAGTCCAAAGAAGGGCAGCTCGTTTCGTATTGTCACGATACAGGGGAGACAGCGTTACAGAAATTATACAAGATCTGGGATGGGAATCATTACAACAACGGCGCTTATCGCTACGGCGTGGGCTACTTACGAAACTGCAATCGCCAACATTCTCCTCCGAATGCAAAAATATATTGTTGACTCCCACTTACACAGGTAGATATGATCATCAGAATAATAATTAGAGCTCGAACGGAGAGATTCAGGTGTTCTTTCTTCCCACGCGCTATTCGAGAATGGAATGGGAGATACATAATATAATGTTGGGTCGATGAACCCTCTGCCAGGCACTTAAATGTGATTTGCAGAGTATCCCACGTAGATGTAGAAGCCTCTTCAACTCCACATAAGAATGGCAACCTACATCTGTCTGAATCTGCTTACTGTATCCATCTCTTGGTCTCACTCTGCGGTTTTTACCCCAAACACTTCCCTCCAAGGCTAAATTCACAGTTCCATGATGTCTCAGAATGTGTCCTACCAAGCTATCCCTGCTTTTTAGTCAAGGTATGCCAGAAACTCCTTTTCTCCCCAATTCTGTTCAGTACCTCCTGATTAGTTAGGCGATCCATCCACCTAATCTTCAGCATTCTTCTGTAGCACCACATAAAAAAAGCCTCTATCCTCTTCCTGTCCGCACTGTTTATCGTCCATGTTTCACTCCCATACAAGGCAAAACTCCACACAAATGCCTTCAGAAAGGACTTCCTTATACTTAAATAATATTAGATGTTAACAAATTTCTCTTTTTCCAAGAACGCTTTTCTACCAATTGCTATTCTGCATTTTATATCCTCTGTACTGCGACCATCATTTGTTATTTTACTGCCCAAGTATCAAAACTCATGTACCACCTTTATTGTTTCGTTACCTAATTCCGTCAGCATCACCTGATTTTCTTAGACTGCACTCCTTGACCCTAGTTTTTCTCTTGTTAATGTTCAGCTTATATGCACATTTCAGCATACTGTCCATTCCGTTCAACTGCTCTTCCAGCCCCTTGCTGTCTCTGACAGAATTACTATGTCGTCGGCAAAATGTTTTTAATTCTTCACCCTGAACTTTAATTCCTTCTCCAAATTTCTCCTTGCTTTCCTTTATAGCTTGCTCAATGTACAAATTGAATAACATTGGAGAAAGGCTACAACCCTGTCTTACTCCCTTCCCAACCACTGCATCCCTTTCATGCCCTTCAACTCTGACAACCGCTCTCTGATTTTTGTACAAGTTGTAAAAAACCTTACGTTCCCTATATTTTACTCCTGCTTGCTTGAGAACTTGAAAGAGTTTATTCAAATCAACATTGTCAAAAGCCTTCTCCAAATATTTTATATTTGTTTGGTCACACTAATATGTTCCCTACCAACCTTAGATGGGTCTCCTATTTTGTAATCGTTGTTTTTCTCATTTTCGTAATTTTTAAGTAGAATAATTAAATTTTCAAACAACTTGTGAACATACAGTAAATTTTATCTAGAACCCTTTTTATATATCTACCCTGAGGTACCGTAGCACGTCTCAAGGTTCGATCTACACCTACGTACATACTCCGCAATCCAACCAAAGGTGCATGACAGAGGGTACCTAGTACTACTACCATGTACTTGCTTTCCTGTTCCATTCCCACACAGAACGAGAGAAAAACAAATACTTGTATGCATCTTATCTTATCTTTGTGATCTTTACGCGAAATGTAGGTTGGCGGCGTTAGATTAGATTAATACTTGTTCCATAGATCATGAATATGACACTTCGTAATGATGTGGAAGATGTCAGCTTAATAAAAGGTGTGTGTACAAGATATTACGGCTACAAATAAATATATATATATATATATATATTAAGATTTACTATTTTATATCAAAACATTCATCCAATTAGTAAGAGGAGTTGTCATTCAGAAATTCTTTTAATTTATTTTTAAATGCTAGTTGGCTATCTGTCAGGCTTTTGATCCTGTTTGGTAGGTGACCGAAGACTTTTCTGGCAGTATAATTCACCCCTTTCTGTGCCAAGGTCAGATTTAACCTTGCATAGAGCACTGACTTTATAGCAATGTACACTGCTATTCCTTTTGAACTGGATTGGATTATTAACAACAAATTTCATAAGTGAATATAGATACTGTGAAGTTACTGTGAGGATACCTAAATACTTAAAAGATGTCTGCATGATGGTCTTGGGTGGACTCCAGCAATTATTCTGATTACACGCTTTTTTACAATGAATATTTTATTTACTCAATGATGAATTACCCCACAATATGATGCTATACGAAAGCAGTGAACGAAAATAGGCATAGTAAGCTAATTTACTGAGCTCGCCAAAATTTGTAATAACCCTAATAGCGTACTTAGCTGAACTCAAACGCTTCAGCAGACCATCAATGTGTTGCTTCTAGTTTAATCTCTCATCAATGCACACACCAAAAGATTTTGAAAATTTTACCTCAGCCATAGACTTCGGTTCAAAGTCTAATTTATTACTGGAGTTGTGTCATTTACTGTATGGAACTGTATATACTGTGTTTTATCAAAATTTAATGAGAGTCCATTAACTGAGAGCCACTTAATAATTTTGAGGAAAATATTATTTACGAGTACATCACTTAGTTCATGTTTTTGACTGTTTTTTGCTATGTTGTTGTTGTTGTGGTTTTCAGTCCGCAGACTGGTTTGATGCAGCTCTCCTGATTTCACAGATTATGCACCCTTACGTACATTATATGCAAAATAATAATTTTTGTGTCTGTACTAATCATCATCTGAGGATGCAAACAAGTCTGCTGAAACTATTCATGAAATAAAAATAAAAATTATCTTCGTAATTAACATAATAAATTACATTAGATCTCCCCCAACAAAATGTGTGAGTTTAAGTTATGAGCACCAGGCAGGTCCTATGATGCAATTCAAGGCGTGTACACTTCTAGTCGCCTTGTGGCATGCGATACTGGCCATTTTCAGCATTTAAAAGACATCTGCAGTTAATCATAGCTGACACTTTTGGTGTTTTCTTTCTGTTTGTAAAATAAAAGAGCATGGGGGCGGAACAGTTTTCAACATGACAGAACAAAAACACTCCCTCATATTACAAGATTGCGATAGCGCTATAATGGCACAGAGCTAAAGAGGCGCTAAGATGTGAGGAAGGAGTTGTTGGAACCTGTAAACGTAATGAAACAGAGTTAACAGATTGCACACTTTATTGCTAAGTTTACAAGTATGATCCGGCCGTAGCCGCTACTGCTGACGACTGTTGTGCAGAGTCAGTTAGCCGTCAGCCGATTCAGCAAAACTTGCTGCTGCGTTTCGTCCTGCGGCTGCCGTCGTTGCTGTCAGACTCGCGCCGATTGAAACACCGTGACAAAATGTTACCTGTCCCGCCTTGCACAGTGTTAGAGAAGCTGTAATGCCTTACCCCGGCTCTACCAGGAGGGTAAGCCGTATCTCAGAGTGGTGCTTGCACTGCTGAACCGGAACAGAGCTGACCGATTCCCTTAACATCAAAGAGCATCAAGTGAGACAGGCAGTGCGGCGAGCTTGGTTGTCCTCCAGATCAGGCATTCGCTACATAGTAGACTGCGACCAGTGTAGCCTAGAAGCAGCAGCTCATGGCTATTTGTCCATGGCCATCTCGATGTACACTGCTCAAAACAATTGGGGGATCAGGTATCTACATCTACATGGGATACTCTGCAAATCACATGTAAGAGCCTGGCAGACGGTTAATCGAGCCACCTTTATACTATTCATCTCCCATTCCATTCTCGAATAGAGAGCGGGAAGAAAGAACACCTGAATCTCTCCGTTCGAGCTCTAATTTCTCGTACTTTATTCTGATGATCATTTCTACCTGTGTAAGTGGGAGTCAACAATATATTTTTGCATTCGGAGGAGAATGTCGGCGATTGGAGTTTCGTAAGTAGTCTACGCCGCAGCGATAAGCGCCGTTATTGTAATGATTCCCATCCCGGATCCTATATCATTTCCGTAACGCTGTTTCCCCTGTATCGTGACAATACGAAACGAGCTGCCCTTCTTTGGACTCTTTCTATGTCCTCCGTCAAACCCACCTGATAAGGATTCCACAATGGGCAGCAATACTCAAAAAAAAAAAAGGACGGACAAGCGTAGTGTATGCAGTTTCTTTAGTAGTTCTGTTGCATCTTTTAAGGGTTCTGCCAATAAAACGCAGTCTCTGGTTCGCCTTTCCCACGACATTATCTACATGTTCTTTCCAGTTTAAGTCTGAAGTAATAGTAATTCCTAGGTATGTTGTGGAGATTACAGCCTTTACATTTGATTGATTTATCTTGTAAACAAAGTACTCATTTGGACGACTTCACACTTCTCATTATTTAGAGTCAATTACTAATTTTTACACCATAGTGATATCTTATTCAGATCGTTCTGCAGCTGGTTTTGTTCTTCAGATGATTTTACTTGACGCTAAATGACGGCGTCATCTACAAACAACCTAAGAGAGCTACTTAGATTTCCCCTAAATCGTTTATGTAAATAAGGAACAGCAGAGGACCAATAACACTACCCTGTGGAACGCCCGATATCATCTCTGCTTTAGTCGATGCCTTACCATCGATTACTACGAACTGTGTCCTCTCTGACAGGAAATCCCCTACCAGTCGCAAATTTGGGGCGATATACCATAACCACGCAATTTAATTAAAAGCCGTATCATACAAAATATAATATGGTGACATTTGTGTGTGATACAGTAAGATATTTTGCTGCCTCAGCTCTTTTCTTAACATAGCGCTTACTTAGAACGAGGCATCATGGGTCTATCATAATAGTGAAAAAGTCATTCTCGTTGCCCTCAAATATGGTGTGTGATCACCTCAGACGACCTGTGCAGTTGCTTATCTGCATCGAATAGACAGAATGTGGTTATCAATCACCATTTTTCTATGAGTGCAGTATGCAGCTCTGCAACTGCCGTGTGAGGTACAAGTCTGCGGCAATGCGTCTCCCAAGTGCACGCCAGACATGCCCAATCGGTTATAAGTCCGGTGAACAAGCTGGCCACACCATTCGTTCAATTCCGTCAGCTTCAACCATGTTGTCTAACAGTGCAGTTCTGTAGGGTCGAGCGTCCACCAGAAGGAACCCATCTCATAGCATCATCGTAGAAAATAACGAAAGTTCGAAGCATCTCGTTTTTACACCGCTGAGCAATCAAAGCGTCATTTCGGACAACATAGAGATCCGTACTCCGCCAATACTGACTCCTTCCCACACCATTCGTCCACTACCATTATATGGTTATGTTTCCTGCACATAGGCAGGATTGTTCAGAGTCCCACGTTCTCCCTCTATCTTGACGACGATTGTTCGGCTGAACACAAGACCTTGACTCACCTGTGAACAGAAGCCACCTCCCTGTGAACAGAGACAGGCGCCATTCGTTACGACTCCAATCCTGATCCTCCGCCCAATTTCTGAGGACTAAACGCTACCGTGGTTTTAACACAACACACACCATAGGTCTTTGTGTGTAGAGGTCATATTCCCGAAGACGATTTCGGACTGTTTATGTTGATATTGCGCGTTCTGTTGTTGCCTGGAGAATGCGTAGCAGCTGAGTTGCATTCAGTCTCCTTTCTCGACCGCCCGTTAACCGGAGATAACGGTCATCTCTCGCAGATGTTACCTTGGCCTTGCCTTCTTTCATCGGTTGCCTGAAATCGCGTCCAGGTCATGGAAATCACACTTTGAGTTACTCCGATGGCTGCAGCCACCCCTGTGTCTGTCCCGTTTCCAACCCTCCTATGTCTTCCTGCCATAGCTTGGGGTAAGTCACGTTGTTACACTTGGGGTATCTGAACCTAACTACTTGTGTAATTCGTTTGGTAGAGTAAATACAAGTCTGCAGCAACTTTTCTGTTATTACCACTATCTCGGTTGCCAAAATGTTATTGTCTTCACTCTGTAGAACCGACAGAAAGACTTTGTATCATTTTAGTTATCCTGTCGATGACAATACTTCAGAACCTAGATAACTCAATTTACCCTCAAATTTTTTAAAGCAGTTCAGTACAGCGTTTGTTCGGTATGTACTGTTCAAATGTTAAAATGTTTGTAGAACTTATGGGACTTAACTACGGGGTCATCAGACTCTAAGCTTACAAACTACTTATGAACTAGCTAAGACTAAGGACGGCACAAATATTCATGCCCGAGGGGGGATTCCAACCCCCGACCGCAGTGGCCGTGCAAACCGTGACTGGAGCATCTCAGTCTCCTCGGCCATCGCGGCCGGCGGTATGTACTGTAACACTAAGGAGACCACATTCGTATCGGGTTTCAGAATGTCTTTATATTTATGGTACGTGAAGTTCAGAATTTAAATAACAATCAGCCAAACCCATTTGACGCAACTTTCAAAAAAATATGGAAATTACACATAAGTACCAATAATTAAAACATTTGCTGCATATTTCGGTGAAGCTCAGGTAACAGCGATCTGGTATCACAACCATAGAGTCTGTGGTTCGAATACCACTGTGACAGATCTTTTTTTTCCGAATTCAGTTGTATACAACATTTTGGGATCTCTCATTCCACGTGTTGTGTCGGTTTTTGTTTATGTGTATGTAGATGATCTGAAAACCTTGTCGTCATGTAAATCGATGTTTTTGTAGATTAGCTACTTGGAAAGCCATTCGTGGCTATGGAGATGACTTTCCAATAACAGTGTCGTAGCTCTTCAAAAACTGAACAATCAGACTACTGTAGTCAACTAATAGTGAATCGAATACTATAAGCAATGTAACTTATGTTTCATTCCATGATGCTGGTGGCGGCTGGTGCAGCAACAGTGGTGAATAATTAAATAATTCGCAGTCTCCGTTGCAAATTCTTTATTATATCCAATAACGCGTTTCGTGCTGTTAGCGCATCATCAGACTGGAAACGGACAAAGTTTTATTACAGTCCGTGTACCTGACGGGCAATAAATCTAATATGGCTAAGGCGAGTAAATTTCGAAAAATCAGAACTTACTTGAGTGGAGATGGAGCCACAGAACTATTTAAAGCTATGGTGGAAGTAGCTTAACAATGTGTGTTCTGTCATTGGGTCTCTGCAAAGAGGTAAACGTACAAACAACGTAACGGCTATATGAAGTAGAATAACTGAGGACTAAAGGGGTAAAGTACGGAAATTAATAGAATGCTCTTCATATGATAATACTCACCATAGCAGGAGAGGAGTCGCTGTCGCGGCAGGTCCACGTTCACAAGATTCAACAGATTCCCGACATATTCTTCCACCTCCTTTCCCTCACCTTTATTTTCCTGCACGTCACACACACATCTTTGATATTGTCACGTTGCAATGGAAGTAGGCTTGACTTCGAAGGCAACTAAACACAGCACTTATACTGAAAGCACGTTTATTACGAACTCATCATACACGCAGCACTGACTGCCTCTCAGGCAGAGTGCTCTGCTATTTATACACAGACAGAATTTACCATAAATTAGAAGAACGGTTAACATAAGAAACAAGTAGAATTTACAAGTGAACATAAGAAAGATGTAGAACATTCTGGAATGGTAAATTGCAAAGAAATAAATTTTTGCCGGTGGGCGGGATTGAACCGGCGACCTTCTGCTCCGCAGTCCGTGGCGCTAACCCCTGCGCCACGAGAGCAGTTGGTGTTCGTTGTCTCTCGCGGCATTGCTCCCTCTCCTGGAGAAACAGCGACCCGCTGTTATGATCCCTGTGGAGCCAGCTGCAATGTCCTGGATCGTGACCGTGTCATAGGTCCTCTGTATGACAGTTCAAGAAAATCCTTCCCTTCTCCGCGATTATCGACGTCAGACGTTCCTGTCATGGCTTCATCAGGAACATTACCGTCCTTAAAGTCCTTGAACAAGAAGCCATTGTCGTCTACCTGCTCTTCAGGATCGTAGTAAGGCTTCATGCGCAGGACGTGAACAATGTCTCTTCGTTTTTGACGTTTCGACGACGGCTCATAATCCTCAACTTCGTATGTGACGTCTGACAGGCGATACGGACCAAAGTATCGCTTCAATAACTTTTCTGACAGTCCAACCTTCCGTACAGGGGTAAAAATCCATACCAGATCTCCTGGGATGTACACAACAGGTCGGTGCTTGTAGTTATACCGCTGACGGTCCTTCTCCTGGGCGTCCAGTGTCCGTATGCGAGCCAGCTGTCTTGCTTCTTCGACCCTGGTGATGAGCTGTTTAACATAGTGGTCCTGAGTGTCGTCCGGTTGGAACGGGAACAGTGTATCCATTGTCGTCTCAGCTTCACGGCCATGGAGCAGGAAAAACGGAGTGAAGCCTGTGGTGTCTTGTCTTGAGGTATTGTAAGCAAATGTCACGACTGGCAGAATTGTATCCCAATCCTTCTGCTCAACATCGACGTACATCGACAGCATGTCGACTAACGTTTTGTTAAAACGTTCCGTAAGACCATTTGTCTGAGGGTGGTATGCAGTTGTCATTCTGTGGACCATGTTGCACCGTGACATTACCTCTGATACTAGTTTTGACTGGAATACTTTTCCACGATCAGATATCATGACACGTGGTGTTCCATGCTTCAAAATAATGTCTTCTACAAGGAATTTTGCGATCTCTGGAGCTTCTGCAGTCGGCACAGGTTTGGTGACAGCGTAGTGTGTGAGGTAGTCAGTGCAGACTATTAGCCAACGGTTACCGGTTGTCGACTTTGGGAACCTCCCTAAAAGATCGATCCCAACTCGGTGGAATGGAGCTGCTGGAGTACAAGATGTCCTGGAGGTAATTGCGGCACATGCTTCCGTCGCTGGCACTCTTTACAGTGACTCACATAGTGCTTGACAGATCGGTAGAGACCTTTCCAGTAATACCTGCGTCTGATTCTGTCTAGGGTCTTCACGAATCCCAGATGACCGGATATTGGAGCATCATGGAAATATTTGAGAATAGCTGGCTGGAGATGAGTTGGAACAACAAGTAGCCATTTGGGGCCCAGTGGATCGTAGTTGCCCTTGTACAATGTTCCGTTTATAAGTTGGAACTCTCCATTGGTCGGTTCTCCTTTCTCCAAGGCCTCTATCATTTTTAATAGTGTTGGATCTTCCCTCTGTTCAGCTATAATGTCATCTAATTCAGTGAGACCTGAAATTTCATTAATGCTGTTGTGTTCCACTAATGGATTCCTCGAAAGGCAGTCGGCATCCTTGTGTTTGCGCCCGTTCTTGAATACCACTGTGACATCGTACTCTTGGAGTCTTAGTGCCCATCTTGCTAGTCGACCTGATGGATCCTTCAAGCTAGTCAACCAACACAAAGAATGGTGGTCTGTCACAACGGTGAAAGGTTTGCCGAATAAATACGGCCGAAACTTGTTGATAGCCCAGATAACCGCGAGACATTCTTTTTCAGTTGTAGAGTAGTTTATCTCGGTCTTTGAGAGTACTCTTGACGCATAGGCTATCACTTTTTCGGCACCTTCCTGAACTTGTACAAGCACTGCGCCAATCCCATAGCCACTGGCGTCTGTGTGAAGTTCCGTTTCTGCATTCTCGTCGTACAAGGCTAGCACTGGTGCGGAAGTTAGAGCCTCCTGAAGTGCCCGGAAAGCTCTTTCTTTTGTCTCATCCCAGTACAATTTGGCGTCACCCTGCAGAAGTTCTTGTAATGGACGTGCCTTGTTACACAATCCTTTTATGAAACGTCGGTAGTATGAGCACAGCCCGAGAAAACTTCTCACATCACGAATGTGCTGAGGAGTTGGAAATTCTGTGACTGCCCTTACTTTATCTGGATCAGGACGGACACCATCTCCGTTGACTAGGTGCCCCAGGATTTTTATCTCTTTGGCGACGAAGAGGCACTTCTTTGGATTGAGACGGAGACCTGCAGCCTGAACACACTTCAACACAGTTGACAGGCGACTCAGATGTTCTTCAAATGTTTTCGAGAAAACGGCAATGTCATCTAAATAGCAGAGACACATCGTCCACTTAAGGTGTCGAAGCAAGTTGTCCATCATGCGTTCGAATGTGGCTGGAGCATTACACAATCCAAATGGCATTACTTTAAACTCATAGAGACCGTCAGGTGTAATAAAAGCCGCCTTCTCCCTGTCAGCTTCGTCAACCTCGATTTGCCAGTACCCTGTCTGCATGTCCATAGTTGAGAAGTATGTAGCTCCTTTCAAGCAGTCTAACGTGTCATCAATACGTGGCAATGGATACTTTGTGATTTGTGATACTGTTCAGCCGCCGATAGTCGACACAGAATTGCCACGTGTCATCCTTCTTCTTTACGAGGACCACCGGAGACGACCAAGGACTCTCCGAAGGTTGAATAATGTCATCTCGCAACATCTTCTCCACTTCCTGCAGAATTATCCGTCTTTCAGCTGGCGACACTCTATACGAACGCTGGCTAATTGGCGGATGGTCCCCAGTATTGATACGGTGCTTTATCGTGGGCCGTTTCGTCTGACTTTTCCCCTGCTGAGGTGTGAATGCACCCGAATATTGGCGTAGTATACGTAACACCCGCTGGCGTTGTTCCTTGGTCAGTCCAGGCCCTATTGGCAGTTCCACGTTTGTTTCCTCCAGCGTGTTGTCTGTACTAATAGCAGGGCATGGATCTTCATTGATGACGTTGAGCTCACCATCCTGGATTGGTTCAGCTGTCCCGATACACATTCCCTTGGGGATAAGTTGTAACTGCTCGTGACAATTTGCGATCCAAATCTCTCCTTGACCACCGGTAATGCTTATGATAGCCGCTGGTATGTAAATTTCTTTTGTGAGCTTGATAAACTTTTTACTATCAACAAGAACTTCACAGTTTAACCAGTCATCTGTGTCTGTGACTGCAACTCTTCTCATTGTCAACGGCGGTATCGTCACATTGTCGACGACGAATAACTTCCCAGAAAATTTTGTATTACGTGTATCCGGCGGAACAACTTCTTCAATTTGCAATTCAGATCTTCCACAGTCAATGATAGCTTGGGATGCCTGAAGGAAGTCCCATCCGAGGATGACATTGTGACTACATTCTGTTAACACGACAAATTCAAACGGCTGCGTCCTGTTGTTGATGGTTATTCTTGGGACACAAGTTCCTGCTGGATGGACGTACTTTCCATTCGCGACCTTCAGCACAGTTGCTCCCGTATCACAGAACATTGTCTTCTTTAGTGTGCGGCGGTAATTATCCGATAATACAGAAAAAGAGGCTCCTGAATCAACAAGTGCCCGGACAGGTTGGCCGTCGATTATGGCGTCGATGAGATTTCCATACATCTTGGCGACTGTCGTCCATGGAGGATTTTCATCTGCGGCGGCCTCACCTCCGTAGATGGTCGCCTCGCTTAGTTTTCCTGGGCGCGGCGGCTAGGGGAGCGGCTGGTACCTCTGTACGGCGACGGTGAACGGCTGCGGCGCGTCGGGGAGCGACCTCGTCTGGGGTACGGCGATGGGCTTCTTCCCATAGGTCGACTGAATTCATCAGTAGGTGACTGCCTGAGATAGAACTGCTCCGACGGCTGACGTCTTGCGGCAAAATAATCATCGAACACTCGCCTCCTCTCTCTGCAGTAGCGTACGACATGTCCAGGGCGTCCACAGTGGAAACACAGTGGTGTGTTGTCTTCTGTCCTCCAGACGTCTGTTCTTCTGCGGGGCGTCATGGTTACCGAGGGAGTTGGCTGTGATCGCGTCGGTCGGTTCATGGGCTGCCGTTTGGCGGCTGCAGCTTAAGTCATAGCAGGGCGACGCCATTCTTCACGTCGGGTGCGATTGACGGGGCAGACAGGAGCTAATGTTTGAAATACCTCGTCCTCAGCGGCGTCGGCTACCTCGTGACTTACAGGGCTCACATACATGGCCATAATCCGATGCTCACTCGGTCTAATAGTCCCGGCTGCCATGCACTGTTGTAATTCTTCTCTCACGATTTGTCGTATGAGAGAAGGCAAGTCCTGCTGGTCTTCCACAACGGCCATAGGGACTACATTTGGGAGTCTGTCATACTTCTTGTGTCCAACCCTCCTTTGTTGCATCTCCTCAATACGCTGGCACCATTTGATGAACTCTTCTGTCGTAGCGACGTCTTTTATCAGAAGCGCATGGTACATATCTTCTGCAATTCCCTTCATCAGGCACGTGATTTTGTCCGCTTCAGTCATGTTCGGATTGACTACGTTACACAGGGCCAAAACACTCTGTATGTACGATTGTGTCGGCTCACCATGTCGTTGGGCCCGGTTCTTCAGTTGTTCTTCCGCCGAGCGGATTTGTCGTTGTTGGTCTCCAAACGTCTTCGTAAGTTCCTCCTGGAACGTCTCCCAGTCATTCAACTTGTCTTCGTTGTTTTCGAACCATTGCTGGGCTGTTCCATCCAGGTAGAAATAAACGTTGGCCAAGCACATCGTATGATCCCACCTGTTGTACTTGGCGACTCGGTCGAACCCTTTTAGCCATTTGTTGGGGTCCTGTCCAGCATCTCCAGAGAACACCGACGGGTGTCTGATGTGCATCTGGCTTATTGCTGGTTTCGTCTCCATCGTTCTTCTGATAATACGGACTTTTGAAAGGATGTACTCGGTGTATCGCTTGTATTCCGGTTCCAGTCCGTGTAAGCGTCGGCTTTTACGTTGCGTAATCGGAGCCACGGTGATGCAGCTGTTGCACAGTGTACCCGGCGCCTCCACCAAACAATGTCACGTTGCAATGGAAGTAGGCTTGACTTCGAAGGCAACTAAACACAGCACTTACACTGAAAGCACGTTTATTACGAACTCAACATACACGCAGCACTGACTGCCTCTCAGGCAGAGTGCTCTGCTATTTATACACAGACAGAATTTACCATAAATTAGAAGAACGGTTAACATAAGAAACAAGTAGAATTTACAAGTGAACATAAGAAAGATGTAGAACATTCTGGAATGGTAAATTGCAAAGAAATAAATTTTTGCCGGTGGGCGGGATTGAACCGGCGACCTTCTGCTCCGCAGTCCGTGACGCTAACCCCTGCGCCACGCCAGCAGTTGGTGTTCGTGGTCTATCGCGGCAATATTACTAAGCTGCCGCTTGGCGAACCGCTCATTCTCGCAGGCGTAACGCTGCCCATATCGCCATGTCTAACGGTCGCATTTATGTTCCGCAGTTATTAACAAGACCACCAGTTGTAAACGTGGACCTGCCGTTACAGCAGACTCCTCTGTTGCTATGGTGAGTTTTATCGTATAAAAAGCATTCTATTAATTTCCATACTCTATCCCTTTAGTCCCTAGTTATTCTACTTCAAATAGCCGTTACGTACTTTATACGTTTACCCCTTTGCAGGGGCCCAATGACAGAACACACATTGTTAAGCAACTTCCACCACAGCTTTAAATAGTTCCGCGGCTCCATCTCCACCCAAGTAAGTTCTGATTTTTCGAAATTTCTCACCTTAGCCATATTAGATTCGCTGCCCGCCAGGTACATGGACTGCAATAAAACTTTGTTTCCAGTCTGATGATGCGTTGACAGCGCGAAACACGTTATTGGATATAGTAAAGAATATTGCAACAGAGACTGCGAATTATTTAATTTTTTACGTTTTTTTATTTTATTGAAACCATAAGTATTAACAACGTTCTACAAAATATAAAAATTCCAATAAACAAAAATACCATTAGATATTAAAATTGTGTGAGTCTTCGAACACAACGGAAAAAAATTATCTTGACAGGTTTTTAACAACAGACCCAAGGTTTGGGACGCAGGTAGTTATCACCTGAGCTACACCGATATATGGTGCAATTCGACTAATGATTGGTACTTACAGTTACTTGTAAAACGTCAAAGTCGATTTTCACGATAATTTTTTGAGAGTTGCGTCGAATGGCTTTGGCTGATTGTTATTTGAGTTCTAAACTTCACGTACCATAAATATCAGAACACCCATGCGGTCTCCTTGTAAGACAACGATGTCAATTCCAAGTAAAGATCATTGCATTGAGAAGCACTGGTATGATAGTTCCCAATAACAGAGACCGACTGCGCTGGTCATCCAATACCCATGCGGTCTCCTTGTAAGACAACGATGTCAATTCCAATTAACATCATTGCATCGAGCAGCACTGGTATGATAGTTCCCAATAACAGAAACCGACTGCGCTGGTCATCCGAAACCCATGCGGTCTCCTTGTAAGACAAGGATGTCAATGCCAAGTAAAGATCATTGCATCGAGCAGTACTGGTATGATAGTTCCCAATAACAGAGACCGACTGCGCTGGTCATCCGATACCCATGCGGTCTCCTTGTAAGACAATGATGTCAATTCCAAGTAAAGATCATTGCATCGAGCAGTACTGGTATGATAGTTCCCAATAACAGAGACCGACTGCGCTGGTCATCCGATACCCATGCGGTCTCCTTGTCAGACAACGATGTCAATTCCAAGTAAAGATCATTGCATCGAGCAGCACTGGTATGATAGTTCCCAATAACAGAGACCGACTGCGCTGGTCATCCGATACCCATGCGGTCTCCTTGTAAGACAACGATGTCAATGCCAAGTAAAGATCATTGCATCGAGCAGTACTGGTATGATAGTTCCCAATAACAGAGACCGACTGCGCTGGTCATCCGATACCCATGCGGTCTCCTTGTAAGACAATGATGTCAATTCCAAGTAAAGATCATTGCATCGAGCAGCACTGGTATGATAGTTCCCAATAACAGAGACCGACTGCGCTGGTCATCCGATCTCCATGCGGTCTCCTTGTAAGACAACGATGTCAATTCCAAGTAAAGATCATTGCATCGAGCAGTATTGGTATGATAGTTCCCAATAACAGAGACTGACTGCGCTGGTCTTCCGATACCCATGCGGTCTCCTTGTAAGACAACGATGTCAATTCCAAGTAAAGATCATTGCATCGAGCAGCACTGGTATGATAGTACCCAATAACAGAGACCGACTGCGCTGGTCATCCGATACCCATGCTGTCTCCTTGTAAGACAACGATGTCAATTCCAAGAAAAAATCATTGCATCAAGCAGACTGGTATGATAGTTCCCAATAACAGAGACCGACTGCGCTGGTCATCCGATACCCATGCGGTCTCCTTGTAAGACAACGATGTCAATGCCAAGTAAAGATCATTGCATCGAGCAGTACTGGTATGATAGTTCCCAATAACAGAGACCGACTGCGCTGGTCATCCGATACCCATGCGGTCTCCTTGTAAGACAACGATGTCAATTCCAAGTAAAGATCATTGCATCGAGTAGCACTGGTATGATAGTTCCCAATAACAGAGACCGACTGCGCTGGTCATCCGATACCCATGCGGTCTCCTTGTAAGACAACGATGTCAATGCCAAGTAAATATCATTGCATCGAGTAGTACTGGTATGATAGTTCCCAATAACAGAGACCGACTGCGCTGGTCATCCGATACCCATGCGGTCTCCTTGTAAGACAACAATGTTAATTCCCAGTAAAGATCATTGCATCGAGCAGTACTGGTATGATAGTTCCCAATAACAGAGACCGACTGCGCTGGTCACCCGATACCCATGCGGACTCCTTGTAAGACAACGATGTCAATGCCAAGTAAAGATCATTGCATCGAGCAGTACTGGTATGATAGTTCCCAATAACAGAGACCGACTACGCTGGTCATCCGATACCCATGCGGTCTCCTTGTAAGACAATGATGTCAATTCCAAGTTATGATCATTGCATCGAGCAGTGCTGGTATGATAGTTCCCAATAACAGAGACCGACTGCGCTGGTCATCCGATACCCATGCGGTCTCCTTGTAAGACAACGATGTCAATTCCAAGTAAACATCATTGCATCGAGCAGCACTGGTATGATAGTTCCCAATAACAGAGACCGACTGCGCTCGTCATCCGATACCCATGCGGTCTCCTTGCAAGACAACGATGTCAATTCCAAGAAAAGATCATTGCATCGAGCAGCACTGGTATGATAGTTCCCAATAACAGAGACCGACTGCGCTTGTCTTCCGATACCCATGCGGTCTCCTTGTAAGACAACGATGTCAATTCCAAGTAAAGATCATTGCATCGAGCAGTACTGGTATGATAGTACCCAATAACAGAGACCGACTGCGCTGGTCATCCGATACCCATTCGGTCTCCTTGTAAGACAACATGTCAATTCCAAGTAAAGATCATTGCATCGAGCAGCACTGGTATGATAGTTCCCAATAACAGAGACCGACTGCGCTGGTCATCCGATACCCATGCGGTCTCCTTGTAAGACAACGATGTCAATTCCAAGTAAAGATCATTGCATCGTGCAGCACTGGTATGATAGTTCCCAATAACAGAGACCGACTGCACTGGTCATCCGATACCCATGCGGTCTCCTTGTAAGACAATGATGTCAATTCCAAGTAAAGATCATTGCATCGAGCAGTACTGGTATGATAGTTCCCAATAACAGAGACCGACTGCGCTGGTCATCCGATACCCATGCGGTCTCCTTGTAAGACAACGATGTCAATTCCCAGTAAAGATCATTGCATCGAGCAGTACTGGTATGATAGTTCCCAATAACAGAGACCGACTGCGCTGGTCATCCGATACCCATTCGGTCTCCTTGTAAGACAATGATGTCAATTCCAAGTAAAGATCATTGCATCGAGCAGTACTGGTATGATAGTTCCCAATAACAGAGACCGACTGCGCTGGTCATCCGATACCCATGCGGTCTCCTTGTAAGACAACAATGTCAATGCCAAGTAAACATCATTGCATCGAGCAGCACTGGTATGATAGTTGCCAATAACAGAGACTGACTGCGCTGGTCTTCCGATACCCATGCGGTCTCCTTGTAAGACAACGATGTCAATTCCAAGAAAAGATCATTGCATCAAGCAGCACTGGTATGTTAGTTCCCAATAACAGAGACCGACTGCGCTGGTCATCCGATACCCATGCGGTCTCCTTGTAAGACAACGATGTCAATGCCAAGTAAAGATCATTGCATCGAGCAGTACTGGTATGATAGTTCCCAATAACAGAGAACGACTGCGCTGGTCATCCGATACCCATGCGGTCTCCTTGTTAGACAACGATGTCAATTCCAAGTAAAGATCATTGCATCGAGCAGCATTGGTATGATAGTTCCCAATAACAGAGACCGACTGCGCTGGTCATCCGATACCCATGCGGTCTCCTTGTAAGACAACGATGTCAATGCCAAGTAAATATCATTGCATCGAGTAGTACTGGTATGATAGTTCCCAATAACAGAGAACGACTGCGCTGGTCATCCGATACCCATGCGGTCTCCTTGTAAGACAACGATGTCAATTCCCAGTCAAGACCATTGCATCGAGCAGTACTGGTATGATAGTTCCCAATAACAGAGACCGACTGCGCTGGTCACCCGATACCCATGCGGTCTCCTTGTAAGACAACGATGTCAATGCCAAGTAAAGATCATTGCATCGAGCAGTACTGGTATGATAGTACCCAATAACAGAGACCGACTGCGCTGGTCATCCGATACCCATGCGGTCTCCTTGTAAGACAATGATGTCAATTCCAAGTAAAGATCATTGCATCGAGCAGCACTGGTATGATAGTTCCCAATAACAGAGACCGACTGCGCTGGTCATCCGATACCCATGCGGTCTCCTTGTAAGACAACGATGTCAATTCCAAGTAAAGATCATTGCATCGAGCAGCACTGGTATGATAGTTCCCAATAACAGAGACCGACTGCGCTGGTCATCCGATACCCATGCGGTCTCCTTGTAAGACAACGATGTCAATTCCAAGTAAAGATCATTGCATCGAGCAGCACTGGTATGATAGTTCCCAATAACAGAGACCGACTGCGCTTGTCTTCCGATACCCATGCGGTCTCCTTGTAAGACAACGATGTCAATTCCAAGTAAAGATCATTGCATCGAGCAGCACTGGTATGATAGTACCCAATAACAGAGACCGACTGCGCTGGTCATCCGATACCCATGCGGTCTCCTTGTAAGACAACGATGTCAATTCCAAGTAAAGATCATTGCATCGAGCAGCACTGGTATGATAGTTCCCAATAACAGAGACCGACTGCGCTGGTCATCCGATACCCATGCGGTCTCCTTGTAAGACAACGATGTCAATTCCAAGAAAAGATCATTGCATCGAGCAGTACTGGTATGATAGTTCCCAATAACAGAGACCGACTGCGCTGGTCATCCGATACCCATGCGGTCTCCTTGTAAGACAACGATGTCAATGCCAAGTAAAGATCATTGCATCGAGCAGTATTGGTATGATAGTTCCCAATAACAGAGACCGACTGCGCTTGTCTTCCGATACCCATGCGGTCTCCTTGTAAGACAACGATGTCAATTCCAAGAAAAGATCATTGCATCAAGCAGACTGGTATGAGAGTACCCAATAACAGAGACCGACTGCGCTGGTCATCCGATACCCATGCGGTCTCCTTGTAAGACAACATGTCATTCCAAGTAAAGATCATTGCATCAAGCAGCACTGGTATGTTAGTTCCCAATAACAGAGACCGACTGCGCTGGTCATCCGATACCCATGCGGTCTCCTTGTAAGACAACGATGTCAATGCCAAGTAAAGATCATTGCATCGAGCAGTACTGGTATGATAGTTCCCAATAACAGAGAACGACTGCGCTGGTCATCCGATACCCATGCGGTCTCCTTGTAAGACAACGATGTCAATTCCAAGTAAAGATCATTGCATCGAGCAGCATTGGTATGATAGTTCCCAATAACAGAGACCGACTGCGCTGGTCATCCGATACCCATGCGGTCTCCTTGTAAGACAACGATGTCAATGCCAAGTAAATAACATTGCATCGAGTAGTACTGGTATGATAGTTCCCAATAACAGAGACCGACTGCGCTGGTCATCAGATACCCATGCGGTCTCCTTGTAAGACAACGATGTCAATTTCCAGTCAAGACCATTGCATCGAGCAGTACTGGTATGATAGTTCCCAATAACAGAGACCGACTGCGCTGGTCACCCGATACCCATGCGGTCTCCTTGTAAGACAACGATGTCAATGCCAAGTAAAGATCATTGCATCGAGCAGTACTGGTATGATACTTCCCAATAACAGAGACCGACTGCGCTGGTCATCCGATACCCATGCGGTCTCCTTGTAAGACAATGATGTCAATTCCAAGTAAAGATCATTGCATCGAGCAGCACTGGTATGATAGTTCCCAATAACAGAGACCGACTGCGCTGGTCATCCGATACCCATGCGGTCTCCTTGTAAGACAACGATGTCAATTCCAAGTAAAGATCATTGCATCGAACAGCACTGGTATGATAGTTCCCAATAACAGAGACCGACTGCGCTGGTCATCCGATACCCATGCGGTCTCCTTGTAAGACAACGATGTCAATTCCAAGTAAAGAGCATTGCATCGAGCAGCACTGGTATGATAGTTCCCAATAACAGAGACCGACTGCGCTTGTCTTCCGATACCCATGCGGTCTCCTTGTAAGACAACGATGTCAATTCCAAGTAAAGATCATTGCATCGAGCAGCACTGGTATGATAGTACCCAATAACAGAGACCGACTGCGCTGGTCATCCGATACCCATGCGGTCTCCTTGTAAGACAACGATGTCAATTCCAAGTAAACATCATTGCATCGAGCAGCACTGGTATGATAGTTCCCAATAACAGAGACCGACTGCGCTGGTCATCCGATACCCATGCGGTCTCCTTGTAAGACAACGATGTCAATTCCAAGAAAAGATCATTGCATCGAGCAGCACTGGTATGATAGTTCCCAATAACAGAGACCGACTGCGCTGGTCATCCGATACCCATGCGGTCTCCTTGTAAGACAACGATGTCAATGCCAAGTAAAGATCATTGCATCGAGCAGTATTGGTATGATAGTTCCCAATAACAGAGACCGACTGCGCTTGTCTTCCGATACCCATGCGGTCTCCTTGTAAGACAACGATGTCAATTCCAAGTAAAGATCATTGCATCGAGCAGCACTGGTATGAGAGTACCCAATAACAGAGACCGACTGCGCTGGTCATCCGATACCCATGCGGTCTCCTTGTAAGACAACATGTCAATTCCAAGTAAAGATCATTGTATCGAGCAGCACTGGTATGATAGTTCCCAATAACAGAGACCGACTGCGCTGGTCATCCGATACCCATGCAGTCTCCTTGTAAGACAACGATGTCAATTCCAAGTAAAGATCATTGCATCGAGCAGCACTGGTATGATAGTTCCCACTAACAGAGACCGACTGCGCTGGTCATCCGATACCCATGCGGTCTCCTTGTAAGACAATGATGTCAATTCCAAGTAAAGATCATTGCATCGAGCAGTACTGGTATGATAGTTCCCAACAACAGAGACCGACTGCGCTGGTCATCCGATACCCATGCGGTCTCCTTGTAAGACAACGATGTCAATTCCCAGTAAAGATCATTGCATCGAGCAGTACTGGTATGATAGTTCCCAATAACAGAGACCGACTGCGCTGGTCATCCGATACCCATGCGGTCTCCTTGTAAGACAATGATGTCAATTCCAAGTAAAGATCATTGCATCGAGCAGTACTGGTATGATAGTTCCCAATAACAGAGACCGACTGCGCTGGTCATCCGATACCCATGCGGTCTCCTTGTAAGACAACGATGTCAATTCCAAGTAAAGATCATTGCATCGAGCAGTATTGGTATGATAGTTCCCAATAACAGAGACCGACTGCGCTGGTCTTCCGATACCCATGCGGTCTCCTTGTAAGACAACGATGTCAATTCCAAGAAAAGATCATTGCATCAAGCAGCACTGGTATGTTAGTTCCCAATAACAGAGACCGACTGCGCTGGTCATCCGATACCCATGCGGTCTCCTTGTAAGACAACGATGTCAATGCCAAGTAAATATCATTGCATCGAGTAGTACTGGTATGATAGTTCCCAATAACAGAGACCGACTGCGCTGGTCATCCGATACCCATGCGGTCTCCTTGTAAGACAACGATGTCAATTCCCAGTAAAGATCATTGCATCGAGCAGTGCTGGTATGATAGTTCCCAATAACAGAGACCGACTGCGCTGGTCACCCGATACCCATTCGGTCTCCTTGTAAGACAACGATGTCAATGCCAAGTAAAGATCATTGCATCGAGCCGTACTGGTATGATAGTTCCCAATAACAGAGACCGACTGCGCTGGTCATCCAATACCCATGCGGTCTCCTTGTAAGACAATGATGTCAATTCCAAGTAAAGATCATTGCATCGAGCAGCACTGGTATGATAGTTCTCAATAACAGAGACCGACTGCGCTGGTCATCCGATACCCATGCGGTCTCCTTGTAAGACAACGATGTCAATTCCAAGTAAACATCATTGCATCGAGCAGTACTGGTATGATAGTTCCCAATAACAGAGACCGACTGCGCTGGTCATCCGATACCCATGCGGTCTCCTTGTAAGACAACGATGTCAATTCCAAGTAAATATCATTGCATCGAGCAGCACTGGTATGATAGTTCCCAATAACAGAGACCGACTGCGCTTGTCTTCCGATACCCATGCGGTCTCCTTGTAAGACAACATGTCAATTCCAAGTAAAGATCATTGCATCGAGCAGCACTGGTATGATAGTTCCCAATAACAGAGACCGACTGCGCTGGTCATCCGATACCCATGCGGTCTCCTTGTAAGACAACGATGTCAATTCCAAGTAAAGATCATTGCATCGAGCAGCACTGGTATGATAGTTCCCAATAACAGAGACCGACTACGCTGGTCATCCGATACCCATGCGGTCTCCTTGTAAGACAATGATGTCAATTCCAAGTAAAGATCATTGCATCGAGCAGTACTGGTATGATAGTTCCCAATAACAGAGACCGACTGCGCTGGTCACCCGATACCCATGCGGTCTCCTTGTAAGACAACGATGTCAATGCCAAGTAAAGATCATTGCATCGAGCAGTACTGGTATGATAGTTCCCAATAACAGAGACCGACTGCGCTGGTCTTCCGATACCCATGTGGTCTCCTTGTAAGACAACGATGTCAATGCCAAGTAAAGATCATTGCATCGAGCAGCACTGGTATGATAGTTCCCAATAACAGAGACCGACTGCGCTGGTCATCCGATACCCATGCGGTCTCCTTGTAAGACAACGATGACAATTCCAAGTAAAGATCATTGCATCGAGCAGCACTGGTATGATAGTTCCCAATAACAGAGACCGACTGCGCTGGTCATCCGATACCCATGCGATCTCCTTGTAAGACAACGATGTCAATGCCAAGTAAAGATCATTGCATCGAGCAGTACTGGTATGATAGTTCCCAATAACAGAGACCGACTGCGCTGGTCATCCGATACCCATGCGGTCTCCTTGTAAGACAACGATGTCAATTCCAATTAAAGATCATTGCATCGAGCAGTACTGGTATGATAGTTCCCAATAACAGAGACCGACTGTGCTGGTCATCCGATACCCATGCGGTCTCCTTGTAAGACAACTATGTCAATTCCAAGTAAAGATCATTGCATCGAGCAGCACTGGTATGATAGTACCCAATAACAGAGACCGACTGCGCTGGTCATCCGATACCCATGCGGTCTCCTTGTAAGACAACAATGTCAATTCCAAGTAAAGATCATTGCATCGAGCAGCACTGGTATGATAGTTCCCAATAACAGAGACCGACTGCGCTGGTCACTCGTGTCATTTATTAGGTTGGCTAGTAGTGTTTACGTGAGACGCCGTTCGTTATGACTGAAAGTGCCCTCGATTTTTACCCACTGTCAGCGATCATTTTAGCTTCATAATTTACTTAACGATTCGCTAGCGGCGTCGTCAGGCCTTCCGTAAGCTAAGTTACGTCCCAAGTAAGGGTTCTTGCTCCACTGCAGAATGAGGCAGTGAATCGTTACCAAACGTGTCTTCCAACAATATTCTGGTGAGTGGGTAAGTTTCCTTCGGATCAGTAACCAACGCCAAAATTCTTGTGTGGTGTTGAATGTTGACTCACGCCTGCAAAGGCTCTATCAACATCAATGATTCAACGAGTCAATTATTACTGCCGGCGGAAATGATTTTCCCTTCTTGTTCTTGACCATTCTTCTGCGCAAAAGAGTACTTCCACTCTTATCTCTGTCTATACTCCCTGACGAGCGCGAAATCGCTGGAGTTACCGAAATTATTATTATTATTTTGTTTTTGTTTAGCATTTGTCGGAACCTCTGCAGCAGACTGTTTCATTCTCAAAGCAAATATCTAGGCTTTAATCTTACTCGATTCTGTAAAAAGGCTGACTATCTATTCTCTGGGAATCAAATCCGCTCCGCTCATATGCAAGTACCGTGCTTTACGGCTGCGACACCTATCTCAGCATGATAATATAATGAGTTACGAGCACTGACTGGCGACGGAAAGTTAGCATACAACACTTGCTTTTTTATCCTGTTTTCTGGCAATGATTGCTATTTGCGATTGTAGTTATTGAACGCATATTTAAGTGAGTCACGCAACGGAAGCGTGTCACCCAGTGTTGCCAACTTCTGTTGAGGATACATCGACTTCTTTCGTGTAACTCTTTCGTGAAGCCTATAGTTCTATTTTCAGCTCTTTGCAAACAAATAAGTGATAAAATGTAACGAACTTCAAAACTCTTTTGAGTGCTAAATATCATACAATATAATCCAATTATGTATTATTGCTCCTAGAAAAAGAAATAATTATTTCTTTTTCTGGGAGCAATCTTCTATATCTATAAATGTGAATGTCTGTTCGGTGTACGTTTATCACGACTGAGCCACAAGACATAAAGAGCTAAAAATTTGTACAGTTAGTAATGTCTACCCGGGGAAGGCTTTAGGCACGGTTTTATGGCGGTCTGATACACACACACACACACACACACACACACACACACACACACACACACACACGCGTGAATGTCTGTTCGATGTATGCTTATCACGCCCGAACGACAAGACGCAGGGACTTAAATATTTTTACAGTTACTAATTTATACGGGGGAAGGTTTTAGGCACGGTTTTATAGCGATCTGATACATATTTAGTAATTTGAAGAATATAACGCGAAATGCGGAACAATAACTACTCTTTGAAAATGGTTTTATTGGTTCCATTGTTACTTGAGGGTTGATAATGATAAAAGGGTGGAGTATATTGGGATGGAAAGTTATCGGTGTATATAAAATTCTACGAGTGTGTGTGAATATTTAGCTCTGCAGCGAAAACTACAGAACGCAAACGAATGGCCTGTGTGTAATTGTTGTCCGAAGTCTCCCGTTCTACAGCATAGCAGTTCCATGGCGATAGCTGTGAGGGGGTGGAAGATATGGTGGTTGAAAGTCGTCAAATTATAAAAAAAATTCGGACTGAAGGCCAGCGATGACGTTTGTGACTCTATAGCAAGGAGGTTACATACAGCGAAACGTGATGCCACAGACCATATATTTGGTCTATGCGTGCTACAATGTCTTCAGCTGTAAGGATAAGCATACGAATAAGGAAATATAAGAATAAATAAATAGCACACTACTGGAAGATAGCTTATTTGTCATAATGAACCAACACGCGAGCGATTATATTGTATGATACTTAGCACTCAAAAGAGTTTTGTGGAATACGAATACTTGAAAAGTTACAAACATAACTGTGATATCAAATCCAACCCATCAGCCAGTTTTCAATTAAATTTCAGCCAATGTTGTGTTAACTGAAAAAGAATATGATGGCTGTTCAAACAATGTACGTGAAAAGCTTGGAATCCATGATGGCATGATCAAAAAAGTGTATTATTATGCATAGTTTGCACTTTTAGAAATGGTTCGCCCGCTATCTTCCGCCGTCTCACTTAAAATAATAGTAATAAGGATGACGTAGGTCAGACAGACGATTCCGTAGTGTGGTAATACGTCTACCGAGACGAGAGACTAATCCCTGTGATGAAACTTGTATAAAAAAAGCCATATGGAAGTAGGTGACAATCATTAATAATTAAACATTGAAATCATAAACGGACCTTTGAGGGAACAATATTCATATTGAATATTTCTAATCGATGTTTATACATCTTAAAAATATGTCGCATGTGTGTATGTTCCACATCTCCTCCCAGACTAATGGACTGATTTCAACCAAACGTGGTACACATGTTCCTCACTATCAGGCAACAATCGCTGTCATCTACGGGTCACATCAGAAACAAATGACTGTTCTACCCGGTTAACAGCCCGTCAAAATAGAAGGCTGAATGCAACTCATGTGCAATGCACCCTCCAGGCAGCAACAGAACGCGAGATATCAACATAAACAGTCCGAAATCGCCTTCGGGAATGTGGCCTCTACAGAGGCGCGTATGATGTGTGTCCCATAAAACCAAGACACGATTAAGCCCGCAGAAACCCGGAGGAGGAACATCACGTTGGAGTTGTATTGAATAACGCTGGTTTAGATTCACATATGAGTCAACATTTTGTTTTCAGCAAGACAATCGTGGTTCCCTCACATGTAGAGAACGTGGAACAATCCAGATTACGTGGAAGAAACATCACCACATCGTAATGGTGGAGGAATGGTGTGGACCGGAGGCAGTATTGGCGGGCATACGGGCCTCTATGTCGTTCAGAATGGCGCTTATACTGCTCAGAGGTACAGAGACTAGATACTTTAACCTTTTGTCGTACCCTACCCTGGTGCCATGGGAGATGGGTGGTACCACCACATCATTGCCATTGGCAGATTGTAAATTTGGAACGAGTAATAAATGCCCTTAAAAAAGGAAAAGAGTCAATTTTCTATTACTCACTGCTTTGGCGTTTTGCAAAAATTGATAAGAGATGGTATTGGTAGTGATGGTACACGAAAACTACACAGCTCAAAACAATTAGGGGATCAGGTGAGATATCATACACAATATTCATATGGTGACGTATTTTATTCAGATATTGGTTATAATTTTAATTTGTGTGTGATACAGTGCAATATTTTGTTTTCTCAACTCTTTACTTGTGGTTTACATGGAATTTACTTAGAGCGAGGCACCATGGGGCTGGCATAATAGTAAAAGTCATTCCCGCTGCACTCTAATATGGTGTGTGATTACCTCGGACAGCAAGTACAGCTGTACACCTACGCGGCGTTGACAGTATCATGTTATCAGTTCATGAGTAATATTTGGACATTTTCCATGAGTGCAATATCCAGCTCTGCTACCGTTGTGGGAGGCTGCAATGCTTTCGTCATTGATCAGTCGGGTTTAAGTCCGTTAAACAAGCTCGCCACTCCATTCGTTCAAGTCCCTCAGCTTAAGCATGTTGTCCACCAGTGCAGCTCTGTGGGGACGACCGTTATTGTTCACCAGAGAGAACCCATCTCCTATGGCACCAGAGAAGGGCACATTTAAAGATCGAAGGATCTCGTCTCTATTCCTCTGAACGACATAGAGGTCCGTATGTCTGCCGATACCGACTCCAGCCCACACCGTTTTCCCACCAGCATTATATGGTAATGTTCCCTGTACATAAGTAGAATCCAGACTCATCTGTGAACATTACCCGGCGTCATTCGTTACGACTCCAACCCTGATGTTCCTCCGCCCAGTTTCTGAGGGCTAAATCGTGCCGTGGTTTCAATGGGACTCACACCATAAGCCTACGTGCGTAGAGGCCACATCCCCCCGTCGCGGCGGAGTGGCCGAGCGCATTGAGGCGCTATGCTCCGATGTGCGAGGCCGTTCCCCGTCGGGGGTTCGAATCACCCCTCGGACATGGCTATTTGTTCTGTCTTTAGAATAAGTTAGTTCATAAGTAATTTGTAAGTTTAGGGACTGATGACCCCGAATTTAAGTCCCATAAGCTTTACAGACATTTAATTTTATTTATTTATTTATTTTATATAATTTTTTTTGCCACATTTTCGAAGGCCATTTCTGACTGTTTGTGTAGATATCGGGCGTCCTGATGCTGCCTGAAGGGTGACATTCAGCCTTCTATCTTGACGGGCTGTTAACGGGAGCTGACGGAAGGCGTGCTTAGGTAGCCCTTGCAGGTGCAGAGATCACTGTGTCCCCAGTGGTGCAGGGGTCAGCGCAACTGCCTAGAACGCAGGAGACCCGGGTTCGAATCCCGGCTGGATACACATTTTCAGCTTTGCCCAATCGCAGTTGATGTTATATATACTGTGAATATTAAATAATAACAACTGCAGGATCAGAAGTGATGTCTGTTCTTTCGGAACAGACGCCACACGTATATATATAATATGCCGGTGACAGGCAATGATCCTATTGTTAATAGGGAGGGGTGGGCAAGTTTGAAGCCCTTCTCTTACGGGAATTAGTTTCATAACTACGAGTTTGAGTACTGTGGGCAGGGTGAAGCTGGGAATTTGTATCTGACGGGAGGCGTGCTTAGGTAGTCCTTGTAGGTGCGGTGATCACTGTGTCCGCAGTGGTGTAGGGGTCAGCGCAACTGACTAGAAAGCAGGAGACTCGGGTTCGAATCCCGGCTGGGTACACATTTTCAGCTTTGCCCAATCGCAGTTGATGTCATATATTCTGTGAATATTAAAGAATAACAACTGCAGGATCAGAAGTGACGTCTTTCAGAACAGACGCCACATGTATATATATAACAGTCATCTGTTTCTGATGTGACCCGTAGACTACCGTGGGCTTGCCTGGTTCCTGTTGTTTGAAATCGTGTCCAGAAATTGCACTTTGGGACACTCCAGCCACCTCCGTCTGAGTGTGTCCCACTTCTAACCTTCCTGGACTGTATGCCATAGCTTCTGGTAAGTATCGTTGTTGTTGCATTGCATTACCTGGTCACTCTACTATCTGAACCCAACCACTTGTTTAATTCGTTGGTAGTGTACTCACAAGTCAACATCAGCGCCCTCTGTAGCAACTTTCTGTTGTTACCACTATCTCGGTTGCTGTAATGTTGCTGTTTCCACTTCATAGAACCGACAGAATGACGTCGAACCATTTTATTTATTTCTGTCGATGACAGTACATCGGAACCTAGATATCTTAACGTATCTCCTAATTTTTTAACCACTGTATTCTGAATAACAGGTCCGGAGCAGGTCACCTTCGAAAAACGATTGCAAGAGTGGGTAGAATTATCATGACATTCGGTTGCTGATCCTCAGAAATCAACACGACAAATCAAACATGATTTAGAGATAAATCGTGGAGTAAATTTACTTTTTCAACTATCAAATGCCAATGAATAATCAATTACTTACATGGTAGATGAAAACGCGGAAACAATAAATCTCCAGTAAAAATAAGGTTAGAATACATTTTACAGAGAATAGAAAGAGCAGTAAGACAGATTGGTCGCAAGTTCTCTGGAGTGATGAAAGTAAGTTAAACCTTTTTTCTTCCGATGGAATAGAGTATGTCCGATGACCTAAACATAAAATAAATTTTGGGAGGTGTCAGGTTCCTGTACCTACATAAAAACATGGTAGTGGGAATGTTATGGAATGTTTCTCAAGACGCGTAGTTGTTCCTCATGTTAGAATCAAGGTGAAAATGGACCTCTTTGCTTATCGCATTTTTCTGGTAGAACACATGATACCATGTGCAAAAAGAAAAATGCCCCATAATTGGTTATTTCAACACGATAATGACCCTAAAGATGTTAAAGAACTTTTCGTTAGAAGAAAATTTAGGTTGTGGAATGGTAGTCCAAAAGTACTGATCTAAATCCTATTGAACATCTACGAAATGAGTTCGACCGACGAGTTGGCGTGATAAATGTTCCATTGTGCAGTCACTTTTTCAGGCTTTGAAGATGGAGTGAAGCTAAATTCTAAAGCAGTGTATTGCAAACTTAGTGTATTAGTGTTTGTAAATCTATGGGACCAAACAGCGTAGTCCTCCGTAGATTACAAACTACTTAAACTAAGGTAAACTAACCTAAGGACAACACCTATGCCCTAGGGAAGACTCGAACCTCCGACGGCGCGCTCCGCAGCGAGGCTACTCCACCGCGTGTAAGTGGATAATATGCCAGTTAGATGAAGTGGTGTTATAAATGCAAAAGTTTATGCCACTAAGTATTAAATGTTGTTTTTGTAAAATGTGCAATGTTTAATTTGACAAAATTATTGTATTACTTACAAAAGATTTTTGAGCTATGGCAACTGTGTAAACATTTATTTTATTTCGTGAAGTTCGTCACAGGTGTTTTATTTCGAGGTATTGAGTACTGAAATGAAAATAAAATCTTTCGGCTGCTGTCAGTTTAAGTATACTTATAAAAATATAATGATAGCATTTAATACTATGCTTAATGTCTTTCCTGCCGTCGTGAAACAGAGCGTCAACTGAAAAATACTTTAACATCTTAAAGAATGATCACCATAAGCTCTTTTCACAATATCAAACGTTACACTAACCTAGTGCAGACCTTGATGTTCCTCGCTGCTCCACACCCATTTCCGACAGCTGTCAGACACCTAAATTACTGTTAAAATCCGTGCTAGCGCTCTAACCTCCTAGGCTTCAAGGATTGTAGTGCCGCAGCTCGTCAGGAGGAAATATTTCAGTTTGGAATGTCACTCAAGCGGTCCTTTCCGAGCTGTGACGAACTGCATACTGCACAGCAGACCAGAAAAGAACATTAAATTATGCTGAATTCTAGCATGTACAATGTTGTTTCATAAAAAGATTTTCTGTGCGAAAACACAAATGGTTTTATTACAATTGTTTATTATTGCGAGCGCTTTATAAATACTCAAAAATAGGGTATTTGTCTTCTTCTCTCCAAATCGTCTTAACTGGTTAATTGTGTCATCTAACCCCATAACATGCTTTGCCTGCAGTACTAAAAAAACGGAAATTAAGTTCAAATAACTTGAAAGCCAACCAAAGCGATTAACTGACACGATGCTGTTCCTGCTGTCGTGGCATTCCATTACAGTGATATACTGTTTGGGCATTCACGTTTCGAGAAAAGATCTCGAAATACTGCGTAGAAACCTCTGTACAAATATATCTATAAAAAACCCCAAAAAATACTTTTTGCATATTCCAAGCAATGAGAAATGTTTAAAATTGGTTGAAACTCGCTCAAAAGATTCAAATGCGATGGCGGTTACTTCGTTCTTTTGTTCCTACGCTTTGACGTAAGAAAACCCTTGACATGGAAATTATTAATCTGCTCTGCAACTGCAAATATTTGAAGCATTATTGTGTGACGTTTAATTAGCCTTTTATGCCTTCACACCCATAACCCTAAGCAGTGTAACTGTTTTGAATGGAAAACTGGCAAGATTCGATTTCCACCGAACAAAAGTCACAGCACAGGGCCCTTAGGATGTGCTACATACGTTACACAGATAAAACTGCCTCTGATCACATGTTCATTCTCTAATCAGGGCCTGGGTTAATGTGTCCAGTCAGATGCTAGTAGTTGGCCGTTATGGCTTTGATGTTTGTTGTGTTAAAAAAAAAGTTTGTTAAGCTTATGGGACTTAACTGCAGGGTCATCAGTCTCTAAACTTACGAACTACTTATAAACCAACTTATACTAAAGGCAACACAAACAATAATGCCCGAGGGAGGATTCGAACCTCCGACGGGGAATGGCCTCGCGTATCGGAGCACAGTGCTATGACTTTCAGGTCTATCTGTTAATGACGTAAAACAACGCAAAGTTGATCAAAGAGTTGGAACAGCGCCGGAAAACACACCACAAAGTTTCCGTCTTGCATGTGGCCAAGTCGAAGAAACAGCTAGAGTGGCCAGCACGCCACATTGCATGACAGAAACAGTACACGGCCAAGTTTGCGGAAGTAGGCGGTTGGGAAGTAAAACAAGCAAACAACTTCTGTCCAGCGTCGTCCAGATTCTAAAACTTCCTCATTTTACAATTCCAGTCACGAGACTTCTGAGTTGTGTATTCATCCAACCCCACAGTCTTCCTGTGCCAAATATCAGATGCCTACAGAATAAATAAGCTTGTTTTTGTGGTGGCGCACAAGTACAAAGTGCGCGCCACCTACTTTCGCCGCGCGCCGCCATGCACGCACGGCGCGGCGATCTCACGACGACAGCCACGAGCGCCCTCTGCTGGAACGCCGCTCGTGGCCACGACTGAAAAGACACCGGTCACTTCGGACTGAGCTAGCAAACAGTTACGACCTTCGTAATCAGATAGGCACGATTGAAGACTTCGCTATTGTACAGGCACTAGGCAGGCCTCCAACAACTATGTATCAACATTCTGCAGTACTATGTAAAAGTTAAGTATTGTTACATTCTGTGCAATATATATCTTTCTAATTTACTCGAGTGTTTATAGTTTCTGGCTGCTCCCCTCCGTACCTGCACCAGCGTGTCGGTCTCATTCCACTCGGCTACCGACACCTACGACGAGGCTGGGACACAAAAGCGGCGACGAAGTCGGGACACAAAAGTGGCGACGAGGAGTGATAGAACCTTGGACCAGCCCGCTTGCAGCAGCCAGACAGCAGCAGTCGGAGCACGCAGAAATTGCTCCCGCCCACCCACCCTTATTATAAGAATTTTGGGGGAAGATATTTTGTTACGTATTTTGTGGACTTTTTTGTTGCAGAGCGTCCTCTTTCATATTGCATTTGTGTTTTGTTATAATTTACTTGTATGCGCGGCGCCTAATCGGTCATCATGGCCACTACCCCGAACCCAAACTTAATGGAAATTATTCAGTTACAGACGGCGCAAATTACCCAGCTTCTCCAGGCCGTGTCGCAGTTGACGACACAGGCTGCTCACCAACAACAACAGTCGTCACATCAGCAGCCCACACCTGCCGCCGCACCGCTTCCGACGTTCCGCCAGTACAACGAACGTGAGGAAGAATGGAGCGACTACTTCGCACAGTTTCAAGAACTCGTCGCGGCTCATCAAATTACAGGTCAGAGAGTGAAGAACCTTTTCTTATCGATTGTGGGCCCCCAGACATTCGTACTATTGCAAAAACTTTTCCCTCTCGCATCTCCTCGTGATGTAGACTTTGAACAAATTGTAGATGCACTGAATGCTCATTATGAGAGAAAAGTTCTTGTAGCCGCTGCACGATACCGATTTTTCAGACTTAAAAAATTACCGCAGCAGTCACACCAAGAGTGGATTACGGAATTAAAGGGCTTAACCCGCCAATGTAAATTTACTTGCTCTTGTGGACTTTCGTATGGTGACGTGATGTTGAGGGATGCGATTACGCAGAACATTCAGGACCCCAGAATTAGAGCAGCAATTCTGAAACAGTCTGACCCCTCATTAGACAGTGTACTGCAGCTTATAGAAGCGCATGATACTTTTGACTTAGCAGATGTAGAAATGCAAAGCCACAGTGTAAATTCAGTGCGCCGCAACGGACGCTTTCCTAGCCGTAGTTCTCAGTATAGCACTAGTGATTCTTATTTTTCTACCGGCCGTGCTGAACAGACAGTGAACAGTAGCCAGTGTAAAAGTGCGACGCAAAGGTCGCCCCGTAGTGTTAGACACAGTAATTTGCATAACGGGCGCCAACGCTCATTTCAGAAAAATGTTCGTAAATCTTGCCCCCAGTGTGTGTCTCGCCACAAGCGTGCTCATTGCCCTAGTCGCAACGCAACCTGTTATCAATGTGGCAAATCGGGACATGTGCAGTCTGTGTGTATGCAAATTAAAAACTCAAAGAACAGTAACGTTAGAAATGGTGCTTCGCAAAGTGCGAGAACAGTTCATTCTGTAAATGTTATACGGGCTGTGGAATTGAACAGTGCTTTCCTTGGATCTCAATTTCAAGAAAGTAGTTCTGCGCCTATGGCAAAACTATATAGTGCACCACGTAGCAAGCGCCAACGAGCGCGTAAAACAGTGCAACGGAAAAGGGTTCGGGACAAGCAAAATGACTATGAACAGTGCATTCCTGTAGTGAAAATAGTGCCTTCTGCAACTACTAACTGTAATAGTGCCCAGTACTGTGTAGCTAGTGACAGTAGAATTGGTGTAGCTACTCAAAGTAATTTTAGTGCAGTAGCCTCGCATTGCGCGGACGCCGATCCGGCGGTAGTGTCATCTAGTGACAGTGTGGTTACTCCCCTGTGTGCCGAGTATGCGCCGCTTCCTACCGCACGCAACCCGCGCAAGCGCAGAAAACAATATGTATTAGACGTTGCCCACATTCGCGCACCGGTCGTGCGCCAGAAGCACAAGCTGTTTGTTACTCTCTCTATAGAAAATAAGACTGTGCAATTTCAGCTTGACACTGGTTCCGCTGTTACCTTAATTAATAAAGATACTTATGAACTTCTGGGTTCGCCAAAATTATCGCTGTGTCAACAAGTGTTAACAGCTTATACAGGTCAAAATATTCCCGTGCTAGGAACGTGTAGCCTGCCTGCCTCTTTTCAAGGTGTTACGAAAACAGTTGCTTTTGTAGTTCTTCAAGCCAAATCGACACAGAACATTTTTGGACTAGATGCTTTTGACTTGTTTGGTTTATCAATTCAAAGAGATGTGCTTCAAATTTCGTCAGTAGTGCCTCAGGACAAAATCAATGCTTTATGTGACAAATATAGTGACTTGTTTTCGCCGGAACTAGGTTGTGCAAAAGACTTCGTGGCACATGTAACTTTAAAAGAATCTGCAGTTCCAAAATTTCGTAAAGCTAGACCAGTGCCTATCGCATTGCGTGATACAGTTGCCGAAGAACTTAAACGTTGGCAAGATAGTGGGGTGATTTCTCCTGTTTCTGCGAGTCAGTGGGCCTCGCCTATAGTAATTATACCCAAGCCGTCAGGAAAACTTCGTCTCTGTGCGGACTTTAAATCAACAGTGAACAGTCAAACAATTGTAGACACTTACCCTCTGCCCAGACCTGAGGAACTGATGGACAAATTAGGACAGTCTCGCTTCTTTTCTAAGATTGATTTAGCAGAGGCATACTTACAGATTCCACTTGATGACGAGTCAAAAAAGTTTTTCGTCATTAATACTCACATGGGCCTTTTTCAATTTCAACGCCTACCCTTTGGCAGTTCTTCCGCCCCCGCTATTTTTCAGCGTTTTTTGGAACAGCTGACAGTTTCTGTACCGTGTTGTTCGAACTATTTAGATGATATTGTGGTATCCGGACGTACAGTTGAAGAACATTTAGCAAACCTGGAGTGCCTTTTCAAAGTTTTGACTGCAGCAGGTCTACGTTGCAATAAAGCAAAGTGTTCGTTTTTTCAAACTGAAATAGAGTACCTAGGCCATGTGATTAATGCCCAAGGAATTCATCCCTTACAGTCACATCTTAGAGCAATCAAAGACTTGCCTCCTCCTAAGAATGTGCACGAATTGCAAGCAGTAATGGGAAAGCTTAACTACTATTTCAGGTTTATTCCCAATGCCTCTCAGATTGCAGCTCCACTGCATCACTTACGTAGGAAGAATGTTCCTTTCGTATGGTCCAAAGATTGTCAGGTTGCCTTTGACAAACTAAAGTCTGCACTACTCAGTGATGCATGTTTGATTCCCTTTGACCCACAGAAGCCTGTAGTGCTAGCAGTTGACGCCTCGTCGTACGGTGTAGGCGCTGTAATCTCACATCGTATTGGATGTCACGATCGTCCTATTGCCTTTGCATCCAAGCTACTGACGCCGACGCAACAGAATTACAGTCAGATAGAAAAGGAGGCCTTAGCAATCATTTACGGCGTCGCAAAGTTTCATCATTATCTCTATGGCAGAAAATTCTATTTGTTGACAGACCACAAGCCTCTCACGTCGTTGTTCTCACCCACAAAGCCAATTCCGCCACGAACGGCACAAAAGCTTCAGAGATGGTCCTTGATATTGTCAAATTATCAGTATGAGATTTTGTACCGACCTACCACTAAACATGCCAACGCGGACACACTTTCCCGACTTCCGGTTGGCCAGGATGTATCATTTGATTCTTCAGAAATGGCATGTTGTCAGATAGACTCCAGAGATGCTTCCGCTGTCGCAGACTTTCCTTTGAACTCTCGTCGGGTTGCAGAGGAAACAGCTGCGGATGCAGACCTAAGTGTGGTAGCACGTTTTGTTCGCTTTGGTTGGCCTGCCAGAGCCAAAGACATTGATCGGCCTCTGGTTCGACGTTATTTTGCACAACGTCATGCATTATCTTTAAGTCAGGGTGTACTGTTGTTGCATACCGACAACGACCAAGCAAGAGTGATTGTTCCTCGTTCCCTGCAACGAGAAGTGTTACGCCTCCTGCATCAAGGACATTGGGGCATTGTTAGGACAAAGCAATTGGCCAGACGTCATTGTACCTGGGTTGGTATGGACGCTCAGATAGAGAGCATGACGTCACAGTGTACGGTTTGTGCGGAGCATCAGGCGGCTCCTCCGCAACGTTTCTCAGACTGGCCACGCCCCAAGGGACCATGGCAACGTTTACATATTGACTTTGCCGGACCTTTCTGGAATACGCGCTGGTTAATCGTTGTAGACGCTTTCAGCAAGTTTCCTTTTGTGATTGCCATGAACTCAACGACGGCGTCTAGTACAATCAGTGCCTTAACATCAGTGTTTTGCATCGAAGGCTTGCCTGAAACTATCGTCAGTGACAATGGACCTCAGTTTGTTAGTGCGGAATTTCAACAGTTTTGTCGTGTGAATGGCATTCAGCATATCACCACCGCACCTTTTCACCCTCAGTCCAATGGTGAAGCAGAACGTTTCGTTCGAACATTCAAGTCTCACATGGAGAAGATGAAAGGTCAGCACTCCAGGCAGCAAGCTCTTCAAATTTTCCTGTCTACGTATCGATGCATGCCACGTGACGGCCCGTCTCCTGCCGAGCTGCTACACGGCCGCCGTCACCGCACTCTCCTTCACCTGCTGCAGCCTCCCACGCACCGAGTCGGTTCGTATGGCGCTACGCGTTTTCAGGTTTCTACGCCGGTGCTGTACAGGGTGTTTGCTGGAAACAAGAAGACATGGTTGCCGGGCACCATTCAACGCGTGCTTGGGCGCAATATGTTTGTTGTACGTTCTTCCACAGGGTCGGAGCTGCGGCGCCACGCAAACCAATTGCGCCTGCACAGGCCGCGCGATCCTGTCTCCGGTTTCTTGATTCCAGACCCAGTTCACCGCCAGGGAGCACAACCACATCGTTCGCCCCCGGACTACGAGATCGTCCCGATGGAGATCGACGCGACGCCGCCGCTGTCGCCGCCGCAGATGACAGCGTCACCGAGAGGGACTCCGGGACCGTGCGGGCCCCCCCAGCTTGGGCCACGCACCTCAGAAGAAGATGACCTGCTCCCTCTGGGCGGGGGCGGGCGCCCTTCCCCAGGTTTCGGCGGGTTCCCTGGAGGATCGCAAGGCGGATGCCGGGGCGCGGACGGCGTCTCGATCCCGGCCTCAGCTACGACGCCCGTCCCACCAGTAACGCCCCCGCCCAGGCCCTCCTCCCAGTGCCGTCGCCGTGGCCCTCAGCCCTACGCCACGACGGCGCGGCGGTTTGGGGGGGAGGGGTGTGGTGTCGCACAAGTACAAAGTGCGCGCCACCTACTTTCGCCGCGCGCCGCCATGCACGCACGGCGCGGCGATCTCACGACGACAGCCACGAGCGCCCTCTGCTGGAACGCCGCTCGTGGCCACGACTGAAAAGACACCGGTCACTTCGGACTGAGCTAGCAAACAGTTACGACCTTCGTAATCAGATAGGCACGATTGAAGACTTCGCTATTGTACAGGCACTAGGCAGGCCTCCAACAACTATGTATCAACATTCTGCAGTACTATGTAAAAGTTAAGTATTGTTACATTCTGTGCAATATATATCTTTCTAATTTACTCGAGTGTTTATAGTTTCTGGCTGCTCCCCTCCGTACCTGCACCAGCGTGTCGGTCTCATTCCACTCGGCTACCGACACCTACGACGAGGCTGGGACACAAAAGCGGCGACGAAGTCGGGACACAAAAGTTTTCAGTGTCAGAAAAGTGCTCTACACAATGTATGTATATCACAAGCTTCGTGTAAGAGAAAATTAAATAAATAAATAGAAGGTAAGCCGTATAAACTAAAAAAAAAACATATTTAGCAACATTCAATGTACTCTGGTCAAAACAACTATAGGATCAGTTGACATATCTAGGTTCTGAAGTATTGTCATCGGCAGAATGAACTAAAATGGTTCGACATCCTTGTGCCGGTTCTACGGAGTGGAGACAACAATACAGAAACTGAGATAGTGGCAACAACACAAAGTTGCTGCAAAGGGGTTGGTGTTGACTTGTGTTTACCGAACGAACTAAACTAACAGTTGGGGTTCAGGTAGTGTAGTGAGAAGGTAGTGCAATTCAACAACATAACTTACCTGAAACTATGGCGTGGAGAGCCATAGGAAGATTGGAGGCGGGACAGACACAGATGAAGGTGTCTGCAGCTATTTTAGTGTCCCAAACTGTAATGACCAGGACCTTCCCCGTCTAGCGGTACGTGATAGTGTGACTTTATCAGTGCACTATTTGAGACGAAGAGCACTTAGCAACTTGCAACAAACTTTAAACATAATTACAAATCTTTAGGAAAAATTTTCTCGCTGACAACCCTATCAAAATGAAGAAAGGAAAAAAATTTCTCGCTTACTACTTTTTCGGCGTTCATGCAGCAAAATTACGTCATTTGGCATGACGTTACAATTTATTACTCGTACACTATTAATTGTATTCGGAAGAAATGTTGCAGACAGTATACACGTATACCACTGGACGTACGTTCGAAATTTTATCATAGTACGACACACAGTTCATAAGATATGGAGTCATAAACAATTAGGTTAATGAAAAACCGCCTCATCACGCATTACGTTTATAGTTATTGTGTCTTTCCTACTAACTCTATTTCGCGACGTATTTTGCAGGCATTCTACATATACACCACTGAATGTACCTTCGAAATAATGTCGTATTACGACATATAGTTCACATGATATGACGTCAAAGACAATGAAATGCATGAAAATTCGCCCTAATAAGCATGAGGTTCTAATTTACTACGTCTTTACTAACAACTCCATTTACAACACATTTCGCAGGCAGTTTCCTAATATTCCACTCTACGTACCTGGTAAATAATGTTTTTGGAGGAAAATAATTCAGGAGATATCTATATAATAGCAAAAGGTAACTCACTCACTGACTAAACACGAAATCTCTCAAACTACTGCACGTATGAAGCTGAAATTTTGCCGGTAGTGGTTTATAGTTAGAAGACGTCAGCTAAGAGAGTATTTTGCGAGAGTACTGAATTAAGGTGCATGACGGAGGATACTTTTCCTACAGACTGACGAAATATACACTTTCATTCAGATCTTCACGAAATTTTCACCCTTGAACTTCAAAACAAGAGGAAGGTCACCCTCTACTACAGTTTCATACGGTGCAGGGGGGAGGTATTTTGCAACATAGAAATGGATCTCAAAATAACTTGGTCGAGCCATTACTTGAGAATGGCTAGAGCGATTTCACAGATCCTTTTTTATTGTTTTCGTTATTCTCAGAACAAGGGTTGTATGAAATAAAACACGAAAATTTCAGAACCACAAAGTGCGTTTTCCAATGTGATCCTGGGTCCATATTGCGTACAAATCTATAGTTTTGCACTGATCTTGATGAATTTTTGCACACGTGACGTTTAAACCAGGAGGGAGGTCACTGAGTACATAAATGTTTGTATGGTACATGACAGAGGGTATCTTGCAAAACAACTTTGCCGAGAGAGGGAAAGGTGGAACCGAACAGAGAGGTGGGAGAGAAAGAGGTGGATGCAGAGAGAGGAGGGAAGGGGAGGTGGACTACGAGAGTGTGGAATAAATAAATATCCCGGCAACGCCGGGTTTACAGCTAGTACAATATACTTTCTATATCAGCGCCAGTAGCCCCTGCTAGAACTAGTACTCTTTCCTTTTAGTTTTATGGGAGATAGTGATGTTTCAAGATCCTATTTTTCTGGCATGATGCCGGAGGATTATAAAAGTTAAGAGGACGATAGTCCGTTTTGTTCTATTGCGATGTAGGGCGGGGGGGGGGGGGGAAGAGTATCACTGAAATAATGCACGAGTTCGGGGTGGAAATAATTAAGATCAAGGTGTTATCGTTGCGGCGACATCTATTTGCAAAATTCCTTTCACCAACTTTCTCCTCCGAATGCGAATATATTTTGCTAGCACCCACCTACATACGGAGACATGACCAAGGCAATAAAATAAGGTAAATCAGATCGAAAACGGAAAGATTCAGGTATTCTTTTTTCCCCGCGCACTATTAGAGAATGCAACGGTAGAGACACATCAACGCGATTCGATGAACCCTCTGCCATGCTATTAGATGTGGTTTGCAAAGTAGGTGTATGATGCTATCCTACAAGGAGACCACATGGGTATCGGGTTTTAGAATTTCTCTATAATTATGGTACGTGAAATTCAGTACTTAAAGAACAATTAGCCGAAGCCATTCCCCGCAACTCTCAAAAATTGTCGAGAAAATCGTCTTTGCAAAACTTCAAAGTACACGTAAGTATCAATAACTAAAACAGTCACATCGTCGTACGTTCTGGCGTTGTAACCCTAGGTTCGATGATTCGAATCCTGCCGTGACAGTTTTTGATATCTAATATTAATTTTTTCGAAATATTCAGATATTTTGTTTATTAGTAATTTTCTATATTTTATAAAAGGTCGTTAATAATGATGGTTTCAATTAAAAAAAAGAAAGAAGTAAGTTAACATTTCTTACAGTATTGGCTCCGCTATTAGTTGATGACGGTAGTCTTTGATTGTCAGTTTGTGAAAAGATACGACGCTATTTTTTGGAAAGTCATCTCCATAGCTACTAACGACTTTCGAAGCAGCTAACCTAGTCTGCCATCGTTTTAGGGGACGACAAGGTGTTCAGCTCGATTACATACGCATAAACAAAAACTGACACAACACGTGGAAGTAGAGATTGCAAAAAGTTTTATATAACTGAATTTGAAAATGAAAAAAAGTTTCTGTCACAGCGGGATTCGAACCACCGACTCAATGGTCGTGAGGCTAGAATGCTAACACCCCCCCTTTTTTTCAGGTAGATCTATGCTTTGCGGTCGTTGTTTCAATTCGTTCTTGGTTGGTCGTTGGATATTTGGCTCTAACACCCCCCCCCCCCCTTTTTTTCAGGTAGATCTGTGCTTTGCGGTCGTTGTTTCAATTCGTTCTTGGTTGTTCGTTGGATATTTGGCACAGCTTTTTTATTACAGAGGGCTTTTAGCCCATTATCGGGCGCGCTGAGCCACGGCGCCCCGGCATCAAAAACGTTCAAATGTTTATTAAGCTTATGGGACTTAACTACGGGGTCATCAGTCCCTAAACTTACAAACTACTTATCAACTACCTTATACTAAGGACGGCACAAATATCCATGCCCGTGGGGGGATTCGAACCCCGACCGTAGTGGCCGTGCAGACCGTGACTGGAGCGCCTCAGTCCTCTCGGCCACCGCGGCCGGCGTCCCGGCATCCACCTGAGCTACACCGACAGATGCCGGAACTGATTTAGTTATTGCTACGTACGTGAACGTGAAAAATTTAAAAGTCGATTTTCGCGAGGATTCTTGAGAATTGCGTCGAATGGCTTTGGCAGATTGTTATTTGAGTTCTGAACTTCGCGTACCATAAATAACAAAAAATTCTAAAATCCGATACCCATGTGGTCTCCTTGTTAGACCATTCGTTTAGCTGCTGTAGTTTTATTCTTTTCGTTGATGGAGGTGAGATGGTCGGAGTGACATATAGGTGGGATTCCTATGCCGCGTTTGTCGCATGCGGCTGCCGCAGTGCGTGTGACGTAGTGCGGCTGACGCTTAGCTGGTGATTCCTATAGAGCGCCAGCCGTATAGTATTTAGTTGGTTTACTGCGTCTGTGCCGAAAGGATGAGTGAGCGCGATTTGTTGTTTTATCTAATGTTAGAAGACGTTAAGAAATCCAGCTTCAGCTATGTGAGAAAAATTCTGAAACACATCCTATTCATCTCCAAAGAAATGAGGAAGGCATGTTCAATTTTTTCCCCCCTGCACTGACAGGTTCATTGTATTACAACTGCAAACATTTTTTTCTCTACCGTCCTTTTTGTTGTAGTTGACTCCAACTACAAATTCATTTTCATTGATGTCGGGCCATATGGGAAAGAAGGTGGCAGTGGAATTGTTTGTAAAAGTAATATCGGGAAACTGTTTTCAAGTGGTAAGATGTTTCCTCCGCCTACTAAGCTTCCGGATTCGTACATAGTAGTACCACATGTTTTTGTAGGCGACGAGGCATTTCGATTACATCCAAATATGATGAAACCTTTCTCTCCTCGAGTTGCTAGTACTAACAAAAGAAAAAAGACCGTCTTTCACGAGTTCGTATAGAATCTGAAAATGCCTTCGCTCTGTTTAGTATTTCGAATATTTTATTTGCCGATCACTCTGAAGCCAGATACGACCGGTAATTTACTTAGAGAAGCGTTCTTAGAGAAAAATAACGAGCCTCATTTTGAATTAAACAGAACTGAACCACTAACTTCTGAAAAATTTGGGCCATTAGCAAGATGTGGCGGTTATGAGCATGCTGATGGATTTTCTGTGCGAGATTCATTTGCAGAATACTTAACAGCCGTGCAGGTGCGAGATCAACACCGTGGCAAAGTGATCACGTCAACAGAACTCAGTAGGTTACCGAATAAAAATTTATATGCACATTGTAATAAATTGAACTTTTATAACATACATCAGTTTTTCATATTCACTTTGCGTACACTTCATTATTATAACAATAATAACTGAATATTATGTGGGACGATGCTACTTATTCTTGTTTATTACAATGTGCATTATTAGCCTGACAACTAAATAATAAATATTATGAACAAACAGAAAGTATATAGTACTTTTCTAACTAGTTCCTTCCACGAATTTCGCTATCTCTCTCCAAGCATTATCCTTCACAGTTTTGTCTTTGTATACTGGTATCAAACCAGTCTGCGGACTGAAGACAACAACAACGACACATTGCAGATAGCAGGAAATTTAGAAACCATTTCTACCAGATTCTCATCTCCAACCACCGTGAACAGTACATTTTCCTCGGAGATGCTGTGGCTTTCTGCTTTGCGGCTGCGTCAAGACTGCTCTCAAACCGGCTGGGCCGCAGCCGCAAGCGGCCGTAGCGTCAGCTGCATGTGGGGGACAGTCCCGTATAACACCATCTGTAGCAGTGCAGTGCGGCAGACGCATGCGGCAGACGCTGCTCGGGAATCCACCTTAACATAAAGATTGGCAAATTAATGATAAAGGAGAGGAAGGAAGGAGGAGTAGGAAGGAAAGGATTGACAGTGGCTGCTTTAGGGCATTGAAATGAAACAATGGCGACAGGTGAAAATGTGAGCCGGACCGGGAATCGAACCCGGGTCTCCCGCTTTGGGCCAGCGGTCGCCTTAACCACTTGGCCACCCGTACTCGCCTCCGGGCCGTCTCAAATTCCCACATGTCGCACGCTATGGCTGTAGCGCCCCTATCGTTCATGCCCTCTTACACTCGCCATTTCGGATTCCCGTGCGAGGTCGCACGTATGACCGCATCTGCGGTGACGTAATTGAAGCTGACTCCGTCATCGCGTTTAAATACTTATTATTTTGGTGTGGTGTCTGTTCTTTCGGTGGGAGGAGGAACGTGGCCCCGGAGACATTCGCACGAATGTAGGGGGTGCCAGAACTTATAATTTATTGATAATTTAGATATGTTATTAGGCCTGTTCCATGATATTCGACAATGAAAAGAATATTTTACACAAAAAATTTAAAAAAAATGAAGATATTACGACATGTAATGGTTGAGGATCGGGAAGCATGAGTAGAGGAACATTTTATACAGTTTGGTTCTGCCATAATTTTAAAACCTTGTATGGATGATGGAGAAGACACAGTTTGTCAATTTGAGGTAAGGGAAGCTTCCTATGAAAACGAATGAGCTGAAAATTTTAAGTGAAAATCGTTTTGATAACTGTTGCTCTGGCAGCCCCTGACTGTGTACAGTGCCCGCGCAACAGGCAGCCAAGTTGGCCTGCCTAGTTTTCTTCCAAGACGCCCAAACTAAAAGTAATCACAACAACTAGTTCATACTAGACGGCACTACTTTACGAAAAGAGACATGTGACAATGCCCAGCCAATCAATTCTGAGTGACCTAGTGTAGCCCTCCACCGATGCCGGCTTTATAAGCGCACCCACGGAGTGTGTGGAAGTCAGTGCAAAGCCAGCTAGGATAGCTACCAACCGCCCTGCCGGCCGCGGTGGCCGAGGGGACTGCGGCACTTCAGTCACGGTCTGCACGGCCACTACGGTCGGGGGTTCGAATCCCCCTCAGGCATGGACATTTGTGCCGTCCTTAGTGTTAGCTAGTTCTTAAGTAGTTTGTAAGTTTAGGGACTGATGACCCCGTAGTTAAGTCCCATAAGCTATACAAACATTTGAACATTTTGAACAACCACTCCTACGCCGGCTCTAGCTCCGTCGTCACTCAGAGTACACTTTGGTTTGCTTGTAGTACTGTTGTATTTATTTTGGCCTAGCGCCACTAGTAAATTGTTTGTTTAGTGTAAGGCTTTACGCCCTCTATACTTGTTTGTTTGTCTACAGTTAGTTTGTTTTCTTTATGATTACTGGCCAGTTTTCGTTGTACTCCCAGAAGGCACTTTTCTGTTAATAAATTCTTTCATTTGTTTCTTTCCTGCAGATCGCAGGATGCTACAACTACGCCGTTGGAATACGTGCACCAGTGCTGTACCTGTTACGACTGTAGGTTCCTGGACATAAAACAGAGATGGTTCTTCAAGTCCTTATGCATCTTCCCCACATAATGAGTGGAGATACTGCCTTGGCGAATCAGGGAGTTTTCATTATGAGGCAGCCTTCGACCCAGTTAGCTACTGGAAGCAAATCTTAGTTTTCTGTGAGTCTTATCAATGAAGAAGGCAGTTTGGTAAGAAAGTGCTTTTCTTCAACAGTACTGTAGATAAAAACAGGGTCAAAATAACGTCTCCAATCGCTGAAATTATTGCAAGTAATGCGAATGATGTAATTATTTATTTCAGACCTTCAAAAGTGAAGATGAACTGCATAAACATTTGTAAGCTAGAAAACATTATTTAACGAGATATAAAGATTCCTCTCTTCAAAAGACAGCATTAACAATTATTACTTAACATAGATTCAGAGAATAAAATACCTTCTACTCATCCGAGTTCACCTTGGAACATATTTTCAAGTAGAGCTAGCTCGAAATTCTAAACCATAGGGATCAGAGTTTGAAAAGAAGTTATTCATAATAGCAGCAAGGGATAGAATTAGTTTCCGCCCACTCAATATAACAAAGAAGATTAGCTTCTATAACCTTATTTGAGTTTTGTTTTCGCTTTCTATGTAGGTTAAATTAAATGAGTAAATGTTAATTTGCTAGGGGCTGGATAATTCATTGGGGATAAACTTGTGTAAACTGATGGTACATCTCAAGGATGTGAACTCGCTGAAGTAATAAAGCGCACAGTTCAGCCACTTTAAACACCCCCTCCCCAATAAAAAGAATGTAAAATTTAAAGCTCATGTTTATATCTTTCAAAAATTATAATATAGCGTAGCCAACTTAGAGAGAACGCAGTAGTTGTTGATCTTCAGTCCTGAGACTTTGATGCAGTTCTCCACGCTACTCCAGCCTGCACAAGTCTCTTCGACTAGAAATAACAACTTCACCTAATATCTGTATGAATCCGCTTATCGTAGGGTCTACTCGACTCATTGTCTTCTGCGATTTTATCAGCCACACTACCTTGTAATATTAAATTGACTATTCCTTGATATCTCAGACTGTGTCCTATTAAATCAAATGTCACATTTTTTTCTCTCCTTGTGTGTTCAGTAGGCCTACCTCCTAATTACATACCCAATCTAACTAATCTTAGGCATTTTTCTACTGCAACGCATATCAAAAACTTCTATTTTTCTTCTTGTCCCAACTGCTTATCGTCCATGTTTCAATCCCGTACAAGTTTACATTCCACACAAATGCCTTCAGAAAAGACCATCTAACAATTAAATAAATGTTCGTCTTCAGAAATGCTGTACTTCCCATTGGCAATCTACATTTTGTATCATATCTGCTCCGACCATCATACGCTATTTTGGTTATGAGTTTTGACTCATCTGCTACTTTGATTATCTCGTTTCCTAATATAATTCCCTCAGCATCACCTGATTTGATTGGACTATATTGCATTACCATTGTTTGCTCTTGTTAATATTCATCTTATTCCTCTCCCCCCCTCCCCCTTGCAGAACACTGTCCCCTTCGTTCAAATATTTGTAAAGCTATGAGACCAAACTGCAGTGGTCATCAGTCCCTCGATTTACAAACTACTTAAACTAAGAACGACACACAGGCGCGCGCGCGCGCACGCTCGCTCGCACGCAAGCACGCCCTAGGGAGGACTCGAACCTCCGACGGGGAGCAGACCAGCGCACTTACGGAAATGATACAGAATCTGGAAAGGGTATCATTACAACAACGCGCTTATCGCTGCGGCGTGGGCTACTTACGAAACTCCAATCGCCAACAATTTTTTTTTTTTTTTTTATTTTTTTTTTTATTTTTTTTTTTTTTTAAGCTTATGGGACTTAACTACGGGGTCATCAGTCCCTAAACTTACAAACTACTTATGAACTACTTACGAACTAGGACGGCACAAATATCCATGCCCGAGGGAGGATTCGAACCCCCGACCGTAGTGGCCGTGCAGACCGTGACTGAAGCGCCTCAGTCCCCTCGGCCACCGCGGCCGGCGCCAACATTCTCCTCCGATGCGAAAATATATTGTCGACTGCCACTTACATAGGTAGAAATGATCAACAGAATAAAATACGAGAAATCAGAGCTCGAACAGAGAGATGTAGGTGTTCTTTCTTCCCACGCACTATTCGAGAATGGAATGGGAGATAAATAGTATAATGGTGGTTCGATTAACCCTCTTCCAGGCACTTAAATATGATTTGCAAAGTAGATGTAGACTCCGCAGCAAGGCGCCTTAGAGCGCACGGCCACTCCCGCGCGGCCCACTTCTTTCATTTGCTCTTTCAGCTTGTTTTCTGCCGGAGACAGAATTACAATGCCATTGATAAACACAGTTTTCATTTCTTCTACCTAAACTTTAATTCCTTCTTGCTTTCATTCGCTGCTTTCTCAACATTCAGACTGAAAAATATCGGAGAAAGGCTTCAATACTGTCTAACTTCTTTATGTGTAGGAAAGCCAGCGTCGACCATGCTAGGCCTATCCCGCTGCTTGCCTATACATACACTGACCGCAACAACGTCCCGATAGCTTAGAATACTTATCAACCGATTTTGAGAAAACTATTCAATGAAAACATTTAATTTGTTCGCGTCTTACAGTGTGATCTACACGCGCCATAATTATCTGGCTTTCTATTCGTTATTCCTTAGAGTTGCTGTGCTACATAAAATTAAGTAAACTAAGTATTACGCAAAATTTTGAGTTCGCAGACGAAAAAACGCGTTGCGTATACTTGTATATTGCTGAATTTAGCATACACAAATCTGCGGATTCAATATAGGTAAGATTTCGAAATTTTATTTAAGGTTGAGAGCAGAACGATCACTCTTTTCATTGTCGAGATATGGAGCGTCCGACTAACAGACGCGGGCAGTACGCCCAGTACCTTCCATATGGACTAGGCGGCTCTAGGAAATACTTGCCATACGATTTTTAAGAAAACTGTTGGGTTTTTGGAGCCAGATAGAGTCCACCCATACATTCAGACTGACCTATAACGGCAGCCCAGTATTCAAACATACCGTGTACATTTCGTCATCGAAGAAGAGAGAAAACTAAGAAAACAATGGAGATAAAGGCCAAGTTTTTGATAGGTATGTTCTTGCGCATTATGCACATAAAGCTTACATTAACTACGAAAAATGCAAGGAGATACACACTACACAACTGTTACCAAAAAAGAAGTTAAAAGCGCCTGTATAATTCCAAGTACATTTGCATGTCTAATATTTTTGTTTTGTTTCAATTCTTTGTTTCCTGTTATAATACACTAAACATATGAAACGAATGAGAAAAGCTTGCTTCAGGAATTGTTCATTAATGTCATATCTTAAACGAGAATCTCTTTAGTTTACTCATTATATGTCAAAAATTTTGTGTTTTGAGCAACTACCTGCAAATAAGAACGATTCATGAAAAATTTAACCTCACGACATTATGCACGAATTTTTTTCACAAATTTATTCAAGTTTAAAAAAATGCAGGCAATTGCTGCGTGATCCAATCATCAGTGAATCTATAATCCATTAATTTACACTACTAATTAAAATTACCACAGCACAGAACCGAGGGTCTCTTCTTGGCTCCCAGTTTTGTCTGTCGATTTTCAGCAGCCACGCCCTTCTTCTTCCGGCATTTCTGAATTCATAAGGAAGTATGTAATGTTTACACCCTTTCTTGGTTGGCAAAGAACAACCAAAGGACAACACTGTGCCAATATTCAAACCGAAAGATACGAGTCTTAACAATTCTTATGGCAGGCAAGACGGCAGAAAAAAATCATGTGACTCGATTTCAGCCAACCAAGAGCTGCAGACGGCGTCAAGCAGCGCGAGAAAGGATTGCCATATTTTTACCCATGACCGCCCAACACTTGCTTTGAGAATACCGGAGGTTTCCCGAACCATTGATATGATGGGACACAGCTACTGTACCTATTTCGGTTATCAGTTCCTAGTCTTACAAACTAAACTAACCTGAGGGCAACACACACACACACACACACACACACACACACACACACACACACACACACACACACACAAAAGCCCGAGGGAAGGCTCAAACCTCCAACAGGGAGCACCTGCACACTTCGCAACAAGGTGCCTTAGAGCAGTCGCCCATTCCTTCCCAGCATAAGGATCTGGACTGTACACTTACAGGTTCATTCGTGCACTTTTTGAATTCTGCACTTGTTATAAATAAACTTAATCTTGAAAAGGAGATATTTAGCAAACAGTCTGATGAATTTGATGCAGTCTTACACGCTTTCATAGAAAATTTTGAGACTAGATTCAGCAACTTACATTGACTTGATAGAGATTTAGCGTAATATTGTTAATATCTGCAGCCATATTCCTCTGCTAATAATTCATTTGAGTATTTTTAATCATAAAGGTAAGAAATTCATGTCTTTTGCAACTGAAATTTTTTATTCTTCGATGCCATGGTAACAAATTCTCCTGTTTAGAATTGAAAAGTTTTATTCTTAAATACCTGCAAAAGGTGGGAGTTTCTTGACTTCATGATAAAACATATCAAATTGATTTAGCAGTTTTGCTGTGGAGGTTCTAAGTGCAGCTCCTGAAATTGAGTTGGAGCTTTGTGAATCATTGAAGTAAGTTACAATGACCAGTCTGACCACAGACCGAGAGCATGATCACAGTTTGAGCTTAATTCAATTGAGGAAGGTGTTCCATGATAGCATTATGAAAATATCAAAAAATAATTCGATTATCATAATCTGATCTATCATGAAACAGAGGGAAAAAAGTAAATAATAATTTACTGATGAATTGAAATCTGCGATAAAAAAAGTAGAGGGTCCTATTCAAGATTTCAATGTCTCCCGCCTCTGTGGGTGGTGTAGTTGGGTCAAACTTTATGTTACAGTAATGAAGGTGAACAACTTTTATTGAAATTTTTTTAATCCAATTTGTATTTTTCCAAATATTCTGAAAAACTGTTTTAAGTGCCTCACCCTGTATTTTTATTGAAAACTCATAAACTGAATCAACTAATATGTTTGCCAAGGTTAACTATTTCATTTTGGTGTACACATAGAACACAGAAGTTGTGACACCTTTAGACACAAAATAAGTCCATGTTTACAGTTTACAATCAGGCATTGAGGCTGAGTGGACTTGCTAAACTGATTGTAAACTGTAAAAATGGGCTTATTTTGTGTCTACAGGTATCACTGCTCCATAGAACATAATCTGATGATACCCTGCCATTGGGCAAAACACTGCATTAAGGTTTAATAAGCCACTGTCCAACCAAGACAATATGAAATTCACAGCCACGCAATGAATTGGAAAACATTTTCAATTTTTTATTGACACCTTTTAATTGCCATACTGAGAGTTAAAACAGCATTGTGACTATGGTACTCATCAAACCACGGTCTATAGATACAAAACAAAATAATACCTGTTATATATACAAGAAAACAAAGGAAGTAATTTAAAACTGAGATTTCTTAAAATAAAAAATATTAACAATAATAATAAAAATATATTAAACTCCACCAACCTTCTGTCCCTTGCTAGGGTTTCAGAGAAGACACCACACAAAGATAGAACTGGCAAAAGAGGCAGCCTTTGTCCAAGGCTAAAATGGATAGAGGGCACGATGGTTCCACATGTTAGTGGCAGCTGAATCACTGAAATTTCATGTTAACAACCTGGTCTTGATTTGTAAATTCAGGCATTACCCTGGATTTCCTACAATTTACAACTTCAGACCGTAAAATGGGAAGTTCGCATAAAGAATGCACTACTCCAGTTGGTAACTCGAACGAGGTATCCACCATTACATCATGTAATTCACTGGGACCTAGAATTCTGGGGGTTCCCAAGATTTGTATTGAAGAAGAGATGGGATGTACTGAAATTCCTTCTAAGTTTATGTTTAAGAAGAAGTACTTTTTCGGAACACTGAATGTAAATTCTCTATTGAAAATTGGAAAGTACGATTGAAATTACTTCTACAAAAGAACAATATACAAATTTTAGCAGTGCAAGAAACAGGATTCTCAGATGAAATACTTTTGAGGCACAAAATTATAGAATTTATAAAGGCAAACCAGTAGTAAGAGTAATGGAAAACGTGCAAATGTTTGGAACAACATTTTATATAGACAAGAAAAATCATAAATACTATAACAGATTTCAAGTCAAAATCATAAAGAACGTCCATCTTGACAGTTAAGTGCAAGAATAAAAGCTACATCCTTATCAACTGCCATGCACCCATAAATGAAGACAACAGAATAAATCCAGGAAAAGTAAATCAATTTTGGGATATCTTAGAATCTGAAATCTCCAATATACCTAAATACAGTGTTAAAATACTTCTCGGTGACTTCAATGCCCAAGTTGGAAAGGAAAAGAAATTTAAGAATATTCCACTGAAAAATCCTGCACATTTTTTAACAAACAAAAATGTTGAAAGACTTATCAATGTGTGTAAAATGTTCAAATTAAAACTGATGTCCACACATTCTGCAAACTACCAAGAAAAGCCAAAACTTTGGTATCTCCAAGTCTGGGAGAATTTCAACTGGACGACATAGGAATGTCAATGAAATTATCAGTGTTAAAGTGATCAGAAATGGGGAATTTGATTCAGATCATTATCCCTCTATAATCAAAATATTTCCCCCTTATTAAACAAAAACAGAAACTCCTAAAATACACAGATACAACTGCAGTTGAGATAATATTACAGTAGAAAATATAGAAAAATTTAGACAAGACATTGAAACAACTGAAAGAGGCACTGGCATGAACTTCAGGCACAAATCACTAAATCTGTGGAGAAAATGTTACGTTTGGCCAAGAATAAAAAGAAGACATGATGGAATGAGAAGTGTGAAGCAGCACTAGAACAAATAGCCCAAAAATGGAGATTATGGAGAGTAATGTAACAACATGAACATTCAATAGTTAACATTCATGACATTATTAAGATAAGAATAGTCCATTACACTTACAAGTCTGAATGTGAACTGCCTGTCCCCATACTTCTTTCAGTCCTTCCACCACCAGCTAGCCAGGTGGTGATCACGAACTTTCAAACTCATACCACAGTGTCAACGGGTACAGCAGAAGGAACATTTGAATTCACGCACTTGATATACAACATTCTCCCCCCTTTTTGTTTTTCACTCACTTGTTGTAGTAAGCCTATGCCCATCTTTTCTTCATCACTGTTTGCGAATGATCTAGTAGGCACCTTCCCATATGGCCAATAATGTTCTGTTTGGACTCGTGATGAGATGATGGGTGACATGGGTGGTGCGGTGTGTAATGGTGCATATGTGAAAGATGAAGGTAAGACTGGAGACATCTGCGTATCAGCGGTTTCATGGTTGTTTTGATCCATCTGTTGTGGTGGTGTCCAGTCCACTAGGATGTGTCAGCTTGATTTCTCATTGTAGGAAGGTCTGTGTCCACATCCATCTTCAAGTCCTCCGTGATGGGTGGTACTGGTACTGTGGTGACTCTTGGGCAAAGTTGGTTGATGTGGTGAGACACCTCCCCCACAGGAGTGCTGACAGTGTACAACCACCGGCCCTTTCATGTGACAACATGACCTTGTGACCATGGTTCCTTTCCGTAGCCTCGCACCCACACAAGAGCGCCCTCCGCAATTCTTCCTTGAGTGCTGATAGTGCATTGCAGTTCTGTAGCACATGCTCAGTATGATTGATGGAGCTGTTTTTTACATTGATAAAATGCTACATGTGATGCAATAATGTGTGTATGCTTCTTATAACATGAAGTGAGAAGTGAGCACATTTTGTCAAATGACAGTGAAGACTGTTCTTTGAGATGCACTAATTGGTAGAACTTTGGAGAAATCCATGAAAGAGACAGTGACTTACAGAGATTAGCATCAACAATGCTGGAAGCTAAGAAGTATTATTGAAGCCACTTCTCATAGTCCATCCAATCTTCTGTGGTCTCCTAGTATGGTGGAAAAGTGGGTATGGACAACATTGATGTGCGATCGTTGTGGGTTGCCGTGAGGAGCTATTGTAGAGACATTTTGACAAACTTCTGACATTCGGAGAGGTGGTCAGCCAGCAACTTTTGCTATTTGATGAGGATTTGCAGAATTTGCTGTAGCGTTGACTTCTCATATATTGTTCATAGCTTAATAACTGTGAAAAATCCCTACTTGTTGCCAAATATTGTAACAACATATACACTCAATAGTTAACTCTCATGACACTATTATGATAAGAATAGTCCATTACACTTACAAGTCTGAATGTGAACTGCCTGTCCCCATACTCCTTTCAGTCCTTCCACCACCAGCTGACCAGGTGGCGCTCGTGAACTTTCACACTCATTCCACAACGCCAATGGGCGCTGCAGAACATTTTAATTCACGCACTTGATATACAACAGAGGTGCTCAAAAAAAAAAAAGAACCCCACCTTTAACAATTCAGACAACAAAGGAAAGAAACATCTAAAATAATCCAGAAGGTCAAAAGAACCTTCAAGAACCTCAGCTTATAGAAATACAAGAAAATTTCACCAAAAATAATACTAGTAATTTTTACCAAACTTTTAAACATGTACTTAAAGGATATCAAGCACCCAGCATTTGTTTCAAAGATGAAAATGAAAAAAAAATAGGATATAATATAAAGGAAAATTGTGAAATATTTGCAAAATGTTTTGATAAGCTCTTAAAATTTCCAACTCCAACAACCAAATTCGACTTCCCAACACTGGCAGAGAACCTTCAGCATGTTTTCCCACTAACAGAAAAAGAAATTCATGAAGCCATAAAAGCACTAAAAAACAACAAAGCACATGGTGAAGATTTCATTACAGCAGAATTATTCAAATGGTCAGAACAGAAGATTCTAAGTGATCTACATTTACTTTTTGAAAACATTTGGAAGACAGAAAAGATTATGGAAGAATTGAAAATGGCATTAATACACCTGTTACATAAAAAGGAGACAAACAAAATGTCAACAACTATAGAGGCAGATCACACCTTCCAATGGCTTACAAAATATTAGCAAAAATTCTGCTGAATAGAGTCCAAGAAACTTAATATCGTGAAACATGACAAATAATATATCTAAAGTTAAATTTATAAGAGAACTATCTCAGCCATTTTGAAATAAAAACTGGTGTTTGGCAAGGAGGTGGATTATCACCTTTACTGTTTAACTGTGTTCCAGAAAAAATTGTAAGGATAAGGCATTTGGGACTAGAAAATTCAACCAATAATTCTGGGAAGGGGAAAAATTGGAATCGAGGTAAAATGCCTGACCTTTTCAGAAGATTTTGGAATTCTTTCAGAAAATCTAACGGAAGCAGCAACTCAAATAAATCTTCTGAAAAACATAACAAATAGAACTGGCCTCAAAATTTCAGTTGAAAAAAAACTAAATTCGTGACAAACATAAAGAGAGGCACCAGATACATAGAAATACATCTAGGTAAAATAGAGTGAGTTAGTCAATTTAAATAAGTTGGAGAAGTTATAGAGCAAAATTGACTAGAAAAGTTTGCAATAGATGTACGAGTCAGTAAAATGTAATGAATGTTATAGACAAAAAATTCCTAGCAGGAAAGATTATATATAAAAAATAGACAAAGATTACTCACCAGGCGAAGGAGCACAGATGGTGATAGTAGCACAAATAAAACACACACACACACACACACACACACACACACACACACACACACAAACGCTAGCTTTTGCAGCCTAGCTGCTTCGTCGGGCAGAAGGAAAGGAGAGGGGAAAAGGAAATGATGAGGGTTTAAAGGAGTGGGTAAGGAGTCATTCCAATCCCGGGACAGGAAAGACTTACTTTGGGGGAAAAAAAGGAGGGTACACAAATACACACACACACACACATTTACAAAGACACAAATACTCCTTATGCAGTTATTATCCATAAAAATGTTAAAAGGAGTGATAGTTTACACTATAAGGAAATTACCTGTAAGAGTCCTCTGCTGAGTTCATAATCAGACATCCTGCAGACGACCCTTTGGGTGTTTGGATTCATCATCTGTCCCCAAAATTCTTCAACAAATATAGCTGATCAACTGCTTACCTGTTCATCATAAAATGTGGACACCTTAACTATTTGAAGTTGTGGAAAATTAAGAAAATTTGTATATCTCACTCTCAGAATTGTTATACTAGTTAAGATTACATGACAACTGTTGTGACAAATGAAGAAGTACTGTGAAAGTTTTTCAAGAAACTGTTGTGACATGATGGATGTAAAAGACTGATACAGGTAATAAGAACACTTTTTGGAAACTTTAAGATCACATTTCTTATAACAAGGTTGTCACTTACTATTTATCACAATATAAAAGTTTTGGTTACTATTGCTCCAGATGAACAAGCCTTCACATCTAAAGATGGTGAAACAGTTGATGCTTGGACCACTCCTACTGATTAGGAAGCCTGGGATACAGACAAGGTGAGTTACTGATGCATTTGCACAGACCTGTAGATAATTCAGCGTCATAAAAACATGTCTTGTGATTAAAAATGTGCAACTGAAACTGAAGTATCAATGTGTTTTTTTAATATCAACAGTTAGCTGTTTATTTTGAGACAAATGCAGGACAATAATGAATGTGTAACAAGTCCATGGACAAGTGTATATAATGTGATTTGAAATTATGATTACGAGGTTTGTTTCCTTAGTGATTCTGACTAGTTGTGGCAATTTAATAATGTCATTGTTCCCACAAGCACAAGCACAATCATGTGAAGCACTGTACATTTTAGAGTACCATATGACATTTGATGGCTGTCCTGTTTTCATAGTGGTACTTCACTATGGATTCTACATGAGATAGTTTCATAGAGACACTGGGTATCTCAGACATCAGCATTGCCACAGCTGCAGTAAGGTTTCACAAAAGGCATTGTCATCATGGACAAGAACAAATAGTACATTCCTCCTACAGTCCACACTGGCATTGATGAGACACACGGACATCAGTCTCCCAGCAGTGTTTCAGGAGATGCTGCCAGAATCTGATAAAATGAATAGAAGGACCTGACCTTGTTTCTAAATTATCAGAGGTCATATAACAAGATGTGTCTTGCTAACATCAATCTTTGATTAATGGTAAAAAGCAGCAGCGGTTTCAGAACAAGAGGATAGCCCAAAAGATGGGAAAATTGTAATTAGAAATGAAGTAAACATATGGTGACAATCAGTAGTAATTCTGCATAGGAGAAGAACAGAGTGTGGTGTTAAGCAGAGCCAATACAGGTATCTGGCAGTACCTCAGAATTGTGCCTACAGTGGATTTCCTTATCACTGAAGCTAACAAAGTTTCATATTTTATTAAGGGTGTGCCAGGGGTCATCTATCAAATTTTCCTTTTGAATCATGTCATCACAATGGAGAAGATCGTTAAGTTGTGGTAGAATTTTGAAGCAATGCACTTGACAAAGAGTACTCCAAAACATGTAATTAGATTGCAACAACACTCGTGTTTGAAGAATTATGGTCATATTTTAGTTTCATTACTAAGCTACAATATCATTTTGTTTTCAGAAAACAAAAGGAATCTTTAAGAATACTGAAAGAAGTGAGCAGCAGAAAGCCAGACCAACATTATCTACATCTACATACATACTCCGCAATCCACCGTAAGGTGCATGGCGGAGGGTACACTGTACCACTACTAGGCATTTCCTTTCCTATTGCATTCCCAAATAGAATGAAGAAAAAAAAAAAGAATGCCTATATGCCTCCGTATGAGCCCTAATTTCTCTTACCTTGTCATTGTGATCACTACGCGAAATGTAAGTAGGTGGCAGTAAGATCGTACTACACTCAGCTTCAAATTCCGGCCCTCTAAACTTCCTCACCAGAAATTCATGAAAGGAACGTCGCCTTTCCTCCAGTGATCCCCAGTTGAGTTGCCAGAGCATTTCCGTGACACTCACACATTGGTCGAACCTACCAGTAAAAAACCTAGCTGCTTGCCTCTGAACTGCTTCTATGCCTTCCTTTAAACTGATCTGCTGTGGGTCCCAAATACTTGAGCAATACTCAAGACATGGTCATACAAGTGTTTTATACATGGTCTCCTTTACAGATGAACTACATCTTCTCAAAATTCTCCCAATAAAACGAAGTCAGCTGTCCGCCTTACTCACAACTGCCCTTAGGTGTTCATTCCATTTCATATCACTCCGCAATGTTACACCTAGATATTTGAACGATGCGACTGCATCAAGAAGCTCACTACTAATGCTGTATTCGAACATTATGGGGCTGTTTTTCCTACTCATGTGCATCACTTCACATTTTTCTACATTGAGGGCTAGCTGCCATTCTTCGCACCAACTAGAAATTTTGTCTAAGTCATCCTGTAAGCTATTACAGTCAGTTAAAGATGACACCCTCCCATACACCACAGTATTATCAGCAAACAGCTCAAATTACAAGTTAGTCTGTCCATCAGATCATTTATACAGATAGAAAGTAATATCAGTCCTATCACACTACCCTGGGTCACACCTGACGATACACTCATCTCTGATGAACACTCACCATCAAGAACAACGTACTGTGTTCTATTACTTAGGAAGTCTTCCAGCCAGACACAAATCTGTGAACCTATTCTATAAGCTCATATCTTCATTAGCAGTCTGCAGTGTGGCACCGTGTCAAATGCCTTTTTGAAGTCGAGAAAAACACAATCCGCCTGTTGCCCTTCATCCATGGCTCGCAAGATGTCATGTGAGAAAAGGGCAAGCTGAGTTTCACATGAATGATGTTTCCTGAACCCGTGCTGGTTCGTAGAAAGAAGCATTTCCGTCTCAAGGAAATTTATTATATTTGAACTGAGAATATGCTGCAAAATTCTACAGGCAACTGATGTCAACGATATTGGCTTGTAATTATGTGGGTCAGTTCTCTTTCCTTTCTTATAAATGGGAGTTACCTGCTCTTTTTTCCAGTCACTAGAAACTTTTTCTGAATTAAAGATTCACGATAAATGCAAGCTAAGTAAGGGGCCAATGCTGCAGAATACTCTTTGTAAAACTGAACTGGTATTCCATCTGGATCAGCCGACTTTTTTGTATGTAGCTCCCTCAGCTGCTTCTCTACACCAGAAATACCTATTACCGGCCGCGGTGGCTGAGGGGACTGAGGCGCTCCAGTCACAGTCTGCATGACCACTATGGTTGAGGGTTCAAATCCCCCCTTGGGCATGGATATTTGTGCCATCCTTAGTCTTAGCTAGTTCATAAGTAGTTTGTAAGCTTAGGGACTGATGACCCCGTAGTTAAGTCCCATAAGTTCTATAAACATTTGAACATTTGAAATACCTATTACTATGTCCTCCATTTCAGAATTAGTACATTGATCAAATGATGGTATATTTGTGTGATTTTCCTGTGTGAAAGATTTCTTCAAGGTTAAATTTAGAACTTCAGCCTTCCGTTTGCTTTCTTCTATTGCTACCCCGGAATGATGAACGAGTGACTGGATAGTTGCCTTTGACCCATTTATCGATTTTACATAGGACCAGAATTTTTTTGGGGTCTCGGATTGATCTTTTGCTAAGGTATGGCTGTGATAATTATTGTATGTTTTGCGCATCGATCGTTTTATAGACGCACGAATCTCTACTAACTTTTGCCTGTCATCATTTGCATATTCTTTTTTAAACCAAGAGTGCAATAGTCTTTGGTTTCTCAGTAGCTTTCTAACATTATCTTTACAGGCACATATTTCTCTAACCCTGTTGTTGCTGCCTCATTGCCCAGAGCGCTAATTATCATAATTTAATTGCGTGAAATTTCATTGCCATTTAATTTCTTAATTTTCGTTAGTGCTTCTGTTTTTAAAAGGTTTCTTCTCACCTACTTGGCAGATTCGTTTGTGCTACTATTTTAAGAGTTTATTCTCGTGGCTTCTGATAAATACTGTGTGTATAGTTTTCATCTGCTGCAAGCTACATGATTTAAGTATCTTATTGTCACTTCCTTATTTCGTGTTCTGCTTTAAGAAAGCTTATATTCATATGCATTTGATAACAGTGTGTTCCACAGATTTTCTTCTTTTATTTTGAAAACTGCCAGACTCAGTTTCATTGTTTTGACAGTGTAGTAACCACTAACCGCAGTTCAGTCAGCTGCAAGCCACCTTTATTAGAGTTCTAGGCTACTCAAAGTTGATTACTTAGTTTTCTACTTTCTACAGTTAATTGGATGGATAGGATGTGTGCCTGTTGTGTGCGGACGCAGGGGGAGTTGGCCGCAGTTCGCGAACAGCTGTGCGTGCTGTTGACTATGGTCAGCCATCTTCAGGCTGCTGCCTCGGGGTGCAGCGGTGGTGGGGAGTCTGGTGCGACGAGTGGGACACCTCAGATGTCTCATGCTTCGCTCTCTGTCCCTGCTAACGAAGCACCTTCAGGTGTACCGGATGTGGTCGAGCCGCCCTCTCCGCAAGGGGAGTGGCGGGTTGAATGGCGTTCGCGTCACTCAAGATGGAAGGCCAATGTGGAGGCTGGCCGTTCGTCCACGCCCGTTCATCCTGTGTGTGGACATGTGGCCACTCCTTCAACAGGGTCCAAGCAGATGCACAGGGGAGGGGATAGTTAGTTATTGGGAACTCCAATGGAGCCCCTTAGGCAGATAGCATCGAGATCCGGAAAGACGTCCAACGTACACTCGGTGTGTCTGCTGGGGGGCCTCATCCGAGTGTGGAGGCAGCCTTGCCGGCGGCTATCGAGGTTGCAGGGTGTGGCCGACTGAAAGTCGTGGCTCACTTCGGCACCAATGACGCTTGTCGCTTGGGTTCTGAGGATATCCTCAGTTCCTACTGGCGGCTGGCGGAATTGGTGAAGGCTGCTGTCCTCGCACACGGGGTGCAATCAGAGCTGTCGATTTGTAGCATTGTTCCCAGGGTTGATCAGGGTCCTTTGGTTTGAAGCCAAGTGGAGGGTCTGAACCAGAGGCTTTGCCGACTCTGTGACAGTCATGGCTGCAGATTTCTAGATCTGCATTATTGGGTGGGACTTGTAGGACGCCTCTAGATAGATCAGGGTACACTAAGGAAGCGGCTACACGGGTAGCAGAGTACTTGTGGAGTGTACATGGTTTTTTTAGACTAGACGCTAACTCTGATGAGCACTTGCCTGTCAACATTCAGAAAGCAAATTCAGACCACGTTCGGTTAAAAAATTTGACTGTCAAAATATTAGCAAAAAACTTTAAAAGTATTAAAATCAAAGTTCCCGAATTTGCTGCCCTGCATGGAAATTATTGTGCTCAGATAGTTTTAGGCACTGAAAGCTGGCTAAATCATGATGTGGCACATTCAGAAATATTTAGCGAGGCGTGGAATGTATATTGGAAAGATAGATCAGACACAACTGGAGGAGGAGTGTTCATCTGTGGACAAAGATATTGTTTCTACTGATATCGAGGTTGAAAGTAACTGTGAAGTTATCTGGGCACATATAACAGGTCTAAAAGAAGTAAAGTTAATAGTTGGGTGTTTTTACTGGCCCCCCAGTGCTACTGTAGCAGTTTTAGAATCATTCGAAGAAAGTCTACTCCAGGTAGTGCATAGGTATCCAGGCCACGTAATATTAGTCGGGGGAGACTTCAACCTTAAGAGTATAGAGTAAGAGTATAGACCCCCTCCCTGCATTTATATAATGAAAGTTGGCCTATATATGTAAATAAAAAGAGCATATTAATGAGAGAAAACTATTTTACTCAAGAACCATCCATGATCACAGTATCAGTGACAATGTATATTATGCAGGAACAAAACTTCACAACAGATTATTCATATGTACAAAATCTATTCCTGATCTAAAAAACTTAAAAGTACATGACATCCTACCTACTGCAAAACTGCTTCTATTCAATCATGCAGTATACAAGAACATGTAATGCATAATTGGAACTGCAGATGTAAGTTCCAAATGTTCACTGTATACTCAGACTTGAATTATTAATTGTATAGTTCCAATTTATAAAAATTTAAATGACATGAATCTGAAATTGTAAATGCACAGGAAAAAAAGTTTCTTTGCCCTGTATGTTGTGCATGATATATGTACTGAAAAGAAGTTTTATATAGACAAATAAATAACTGCTTGATTCAAATCGAGAAGTAGTATTGTTGATAGTCAAACATGGACAAGAGGACTAATAAAACATTCATCCTGTAACTATCAGCTAACATGCAAGGTTATCAAAGATAGAGATACGGCAGGTACAATTAAATTGCTGCACAAATAAACAGACATCTGGAGAATGAAAGACAATTGCTAATAACTGTTGTCACATTGTATTCTACTGTAATTAATGAGGAAAAAATCAACAACATACTGTAGTGAGGACAGCATGCAACTCACTAAAAAGATGATTACCAGGTCACAGACAGGCATGTAAGGACACTCATATATACATGTTCTCATTCTTACAGTCACACAGGCACAACTTGCAAATACACCACCATAATCTTCATCTGCTGCATTCTGAGTAACACTCAATGATGAGGGCAACTCAGAGTGGGGTGGAAGGGGAGAGGAGTTGAGAATGCAATGAAAGGATGGGGACTGATATAGTATTGCCTTACACAACATGTAGGTACTCAATGGGGAGAAAGAGATGCAGCTTAGAAATGCACTGGAGGGCAGGGGATGGAAGGAAAACATATTGGGGAGGAGTGGAAAAGGACTTAACTAGACAGTGGTTAGAGTGGTTAACTAGACAAGAATTGGCAGAACCATAGGATAGAAGGGATGGGAACCATTGGGTGTGGGGTGCATGGGGACAACGAGTTACTGTAAGTTGACGCCTGAATAATTTTGGGACCAGGAAATTTACTGCAAGGGTAGTTGTCATTGGTACAGTTCAGAAAAGCAGGTAGCAGAGGGAATGGGTACAGGGGGGAGGCTGCAGATGACCTGATTTGTGAAGTAGCTGTTGAAATTATGCGTATTCTCAGCTCCATATTGTGCCATAGGATGGTCTACCTTGATTTTGGGCATTGGAGGTGGCTGTTCATTCTAATGGACAGCTGGTTGGTAGTCATACCAATATATCAAGCTGTGCAATTATTGAAGCATCTTTGATAAATCAAAATGGCTGCTTTCACAGGTGACCCCGCCTTTGGTAGGACATGATAAGCCTGTGATGGAACTGGAATAGGAAGTGTTGGGTGTGTAGACTGGACAGGTTTTGCAATGAGATTTTCCACAGGGTTATGATCCCTATTTATAGAGCTGTGTTTGAGGGTGGATGTTGTGAAGCTTGTGTGGATAACATTACTTTTTGAGGGGTGTGGATGATCTCGGGCAGGATGTGTCTCATCTTAGGAGAAGATGAAATAAAATCAAAGCTTTGAATTTGTAGCTAGTAGAGAGAGACTTGGGGGGGGGGGGGGGGGGTATGGGGATATGGCACAGGAAATCTGTTTGCGAAATAGATCTGGGAGATAGAATCTGTTTGTGAAGGCCTTTGTGAGAACTTGCTTCTAGGAACAGTGCCCCAAGATTCATATATGTATGGACACTTGAAAGTTATTGCAGACAGCTAATGAAATTTTCAATTCTAGCCTTTAACTTTATCAGTTTCATTTAATTATAATAAATTTATCAAGTGTTATTAAAGATGTTAAAGTGTACCTATACATGCCTACCATGTAATACTACCACAACACCCTGAAAGGAAAAGCACTTTTTTTTTAAGATAAATTAGTAAGGGTTACAAGAAATGAAGTATTGGGTTTGGATTCTGAGAGGCATTGATAGTGGTGAAGTTTGAAAGTGGCAAGACCACGGGAATGAAGGATGTTGGTGTGTAGGGAGGTGGTATGAACTGTGAAGAATTAAGATCCAGGAGGCAAAGGAGTCAAGATGGTAGAGAGTTGGTGAAGGAAATGTTTAGTATCCTTTATCTCGGAGAACAGCTTTTGGACAAATGGTTGAGGGTGCTGGTCAATGAGGGATAAAATTCTTTTAGCAAGGGCAAAATAAATAGCTAAAATTGTTGTAAATTATTATTTGATGGGTGGATTTTGGTGAGCATGTAAAGGTAGGTGTGTAGGGTATTGCTGGAGTGAGGAGGGATATGGATTCAAGAGAGAAGATCTGGAAAGGACCATATGATTTCAACAGGGACTGGAGATAGTGTTGCACCTTTGCAGTGGAGTCATTGTGGCACAACTTGTAGGTGGAAGAGTCAGAAATCTGACAGAGAGAGTCCTTCTGCTCACTACTATCTGCAATTCATAACAACAGTGGTGGAATCTTTGTTCTCAGGAGAATGATTTTGTCAGGTTTTGATTTGAGTTTGTATATAGCTCTTTTTCCTTCTGCTGAAAGTTTCATGTTCTTAGGGATTAACTTTTAAGGATGGTGATGCCAAGTAGGAGATGAGCAATTCTTGGAGGATGACCATGTGTGTTTGGGGAGGGGGGGGGGGGAGAGGGGATCTGGTTTGAATGTTGGTATGAACTGGGAGAGGCAGAGTTCAATGCTTGAATTAGTTTGGCTTTGGTTAGAGGAAATGGTGGCAAAGTAGTGTTTCCATCAAAGGAAGTAGGGAAAGGAGAGAATGTCTTTGACAATTCCATCATGTTTGAATTGAGGTGTAGGGCTGGACTGATGCTAGACGAACCGTGTTTTATAGTGTTAAGTGAAAAACTGCCACTCAACAATGGCATTCAACAGTGGCCTACCACTGGGGGATCTGAACCAGTTGCCAATTATTTCTCCAGACAATATACTACTGACCAAATTTGAGGATGTCACAGATGACTCCACGAACCTGTCTCTGACAGTTTCATTTGGGACTGGCATACAGCAAACCTGGCACCCAACACCATGTGCTTCAGGTGCCATATCGCCACTAGTAAATCGATTGAGCAACTAAATTTAGCCGGCCGTGGTGGCCAAGCGGTCTGAGGTGCACCAGTCACGGTCTGCACGGCCACTACAGTCGAGGGTTCGAATCCCCCCTCAGTCATGGATATTTGTGCCGTCCTTAGTAATAGCTAGTTCATAAGTAGTTTGTGAGTTTAGGGACTGATGACCCCATAGTTAAGTCCCATAAGCTCTACAAACATTTGAACATTTGATTTGAACTAAATTTAATGCAGTGTTTTCTTGTAAGTGTGATGCCTCATTTTAATCAATGGTGTGCATGTTTGCCCCCAACACTCTACTGCCATCATTGCCCACCAATTTGCTCAGGGTTTCACATGCCCCTGCCCTGTCTCACTCACAACACCCAGCGTCACCTCCACAACAGTGTCTGCCACATCTTCCATATCATGCGAACTCCTTTTTTTTATCCAAATTCAACACCCAGCATCATCACTATTACACCATCTGCCATGTCCTGTCCAACCACATATGAACTGATTTTTTATTCATTGTCTGCCGTGACTTCTGCATGCCCCCTAACCATGAGCATGTGATCACTTGACACATTTTCGATGCCCAGCATCACCATGAAGACACCATCTGCACATCTTCCACATTGCATTTTGTCACTCCCATGTCTCAGTCCACAATGTTCACAATGGTTGGTGGCAGCGCTGAAACATCGTAATCTGATGATGCACCATCTAACCATCTAAGACACAACATGGCGGAGTCTCAGTCTTGTACAACCACACATTTGTCGTAGTTCCCAAAATTGCCTCCACAGGACAGAACCAACCCAGTCACTTGGTTCACACTGGTGGAATCCCTGTTGGATCTACACAGCATTGAAAGCAAGGAGGCACATTTTCTACATTTAGTTATTCCCCTTCACGACCAGGTGGACATGGCAGGTGCCATCATCCTCTCACTCTCTTCAGCTCCAAGTTCTGAACTTTGAAGGTAACGCTTCTCCAATGCCTGTCCTGTTCACTGGAACAGGCATTGACCTTAATCATAGAAGAGGAGACAATTGGGGACTTCACCCCCAGCCAGCTCTGGTGCAGACTTTGATCACAAGTCTATGAACCATTTTATCAGACCCAGCACTTTGGATGATTTAGTTGCAGAAATTGCCTGTGGACCTGCAAATACAGCTGCTCGCACTTTCCACTCAGTACCTTGACGCATGCCTGACATACACTGACGGCGTGTGCGAGGTGATACGCCACTGACGGCTGACAAATCGCTCTGCTTCAGTCACAGCTGCATACAAGATGCAGGTCCTCCACCTCCTTTCCAATTGATTGGGCATTCTAAACACCAAATTTAGTTACAGATGGTGGGGCAACCTGTTGGCGGCAGGCAGGTACCATCTCCACCTATGGCCACCCCTCCACCATGGCTACACATCCCAGCACACCATCTGCCATGCAAACTTTGACGCGAAGCACCACCAGCACAGCAAACTCAAGCTCCACGGCCTGTGTACCTGCTGTGTTAGTACCATGTGACCTTTGGGGACTGTGGCAAGAATGTCCGCACACTGTGAGCGGTGTCAAACACCAGATGCCGCCAACCCCCCTCCCCATGCACCTTCCCTCAGGTGCAACCCTATTGACTATTCGACACACCCAGAACACCACCGCACTGATCCTCTACATTAAGGATGTTAAGACATAGGCAGTTTCCTCATCAATATGGGTGCCAAAGCTAGCATCATACCTTCTGACCTAGCACCTAATAATATTCATGCACCCCTGCCCCACGTCGCATTACTACAGTGTGAAATGGTACTTTTCACAAACTTAACAGTATGGAAGACATCCCTGTGTGCCCAAAGCATGAACCCTCACCAGACTTTGAGTATACGTTGCAAAGAACGCTACTCAGGAACTATTAGACTTTAGTATCATCTGCCCTACTTCTAGCGGGTCACTGTTCTTTCAGGAAGGGGAGCAATGCCGCAAGTCTTCTGACAGCATGTGTGGTGCAGTGGTTAGCATCTCAGATCGCTGTGTTTTCGGTCACTATTTCAAATCCCACCATGGCCAGAAGAAAATTTATTTCTTTGTATTTACTATTTCTAGAGTGTCCTACATGTTTCTTATGTTTAATGTACTTGTAACTTCCAGAAAATTCTTTATGTGTATAAATAGTGGAGCACTCCAAGCAGGAGTCAGTCTGTACTGAGTGTAAGGTTCTGTTAGCAATAAATATGTTCTAAGTATGAAGTCTTGTGCTCTATTTCCGACTAGCGTTTGAATTCCAGACCACCTGCAGTTTACAACGAGACAATATGTCAACAATCTTCCACACATAAATGTATGTATGGAACTTCTTATATTCTTTCTCTGCCTATCAGATTCTACTTGTGATGTCAGAATATATAACTTAACTATGATTATCAGTGTTGGTTTGCTGTTAAATCTGATGAGAACAATCTTGCAACTGAACTGTTCACAGTAGCTCTCTGACTGCCCTATGTTTGTGCTCATAGTAAATCCTACCCCCGTTATACAATCTTCTGTTGCTGCTACCATATATTCGCTTGCCAAGAAATCCTTAATTTCTTTCCATTTGTCTTCAAAGACCTCGATCACAACACTTAAGGCAGTACATGACACATGTACTGTGGATACACATTATGTGTCTTTAACACAGTGGTTTAAATTGTGTTATGCCTCTTCACACCATTGATCATTTATGATTCTTTAACCTTTTTGGGACAGCATCAGACCCCGATCGCAAAAGAGTTCCCTATGTCCACTCCTCTACACCGTTTTATGAAGGCTGTTAGCAGAATGAGTTTGACTTCTTATTCTGGAAGCCATCAGGGGCCATTACTGGAATAAAATAACGAGTCCCAGTAGCATTTATATAACATTTGTACACTTAAAAAAATATCTTATGATATGACTGGTGTTATTCACGACTTTGAAAGAGTTTGGAGGTGATGATAATAGTAATCATAAAAGGCACACTAACTAACACAAAATTAAATTTTTGATGAAAGCTCACATTATCTTGAGATCAAAACAGGGATAAAACAAAGGTTGGGAGTGTCCCAAGTACAGAAGAAGGAATTTTAAAAATCGAGCTAGATCTGGTCAAGAAAATAAGAATTATACCTTCTAAAAATTAGTTTTAATCATTAAAGTATGCCTCTCAAAAAAGAAAAAAAACATGCAAAGTCAAAGAAAGATAATTTTTTACACTTTCAGAAAAACAATCCCTCCATCACTATAAAATGTACAGAATCTGAGTTTTGGCTATTTTATGCAAAATTTTATAGGAGAAGAGTTGCAGAGCAGTAAACTGCATTTTAAAGAAGTCAGTAAGTGTGATTAAAAAAAAAAAAAAAAAAAAAAAAAAAAAAAAAAAAAAAAAAAAAAGACCTTGCTGGTAAATAAATATCATCATTATTCAACTACATATACTGTCAATGACAAACATAACCTTCCTACTTTCCATTCCATGGATTTTTTTATTATACACATATATATTTACTTACTTCATTCAAGGGAACACAATACATGATGTACAAGTTATCAAACTGGTAGTGTTTAAAACTATGATATTAGAAGAATAATCTCATATAAAAGGACAAAAATTAGTTTATAAAGGTATTAGTGAAAATAAATACATAATGTATATTGTTTTTTATTAGGAATAAAAAAACTTCATTCAATTGACAAAATTTGGAATACATTTGATTATATAAAATTCAAAGTTTACCCACTTACTATAAAAGATTAATTTTTAACTATGTATAAACTGCTTTTATTAATTATACTTTACTTGCTTGGATGATGAGCATCCACACATCATTAACTGTTAATTCCTCCATTTCTTCCACATTAACGTCCTCAGTGGAACTCTTCCTTCTTCTAAAATGTCATTATATGTGTACTGTCATCAATATCAGTAAAAGAGATCTCACTTGGAAAATTGGTGCAGGATTGGCCCTTGCATAATTTGCAGACTGTGGTACAATTAATGCTGTTTTTCCTGCAGGAACAACTTCCATAGCATCCTTTGTCACATGTGTAGTTAATGTCCTTTAACAGTGCTGGAAGTGCTGCTTCCTTAGTGGTAAATGGCAAGAGACCAACTTTAGAAGCCTTCCAGCCCCATTGCAGTGGATTTAGTGAGGTTTTTCTCCAAGCTTGCACCTGGAAAAACATCCTCAGGGAATGTAGGAGGCAAAGAGGCCATGCTGAATGATGTCCTTGATACAGATTTTTCGGAAATCTGATAGCAAAGCACATTTAACAGCTTTGTTTCATACTCACAATACAGGGTCACAATTAACTTCTGTCCAGCTTCATCAATCCCATTAACAGTAGTACTGACTGAAATAGCTGAATAGCTCTGCTACTTTCATGAGTTTTTTTTTCATCCCAAGTGCCTTGATAAGTTTTAGTTTTCCTTTGCCAAAAAATGAAGGAACAAACTGTTTGTCTTTCAGTACTTGAGACAACTTGAAAGTTATGGAGCTGTAGATCATGTCATCTTATTTGCCTTTGCCTGACTTCAGTAGAAAACTGTTAGGGGACAATGGAACTGACGATCTCAGAATCAAAAGTGGCTTGCTGTCCTTGTCAACAACAACAGCACAAGTCACAATGTTTCACTATTTCAGCAGCTGTAGTTACAATCGGAATATCAGCATCCTCAGCAGCTTGCTTGATATTTAACTTCTTGCTCTGAAGTTGTGCAATCAGTACAGATAGGAGCCACTGTTCATTTACAGAAACAAATCTTTTTCCAAGGTTGCTGAAATTTTCTCATTAAATGTGACAGTTGGTGCAATTGTTTCAGTGGCTCTGTGCAGTTGCTCAGCTGAATTCGTATTCCTGTCACTTGTAACACCAAAGTATCCATCAAAACACAGTCATTACCTTCATGCAAAACTTGGTGCAATCTACATACTTTATATTTAGGGGATAAAATTGTTCTTTCGCTTCCCATGCCACTGAGTGCAACAGAAATCGTCCATTGATAATTAACGGATGTTGGTACTTGCTATATGATGCACATGTAACAGAATAATGGTGATAGTTGCTTACTGGAAAGGTGTTTTGTCACTTTCATTCAATTAAAAAAAAAAATACAATTTGGTGCGCTATAAATTTTCACCAATAAAATTTTGCATCAGACTGGCCAGTTTTCAGATGACACACATATTATAGTGATGATGCATGTGTTTTTCTGAAAGTGTGAAAAATAACTGTTTTTGATGTAGCATTTCTTTGGGAACATGTACTAAAATAGCAAAGTTCTGGTACTTAATCAATGCATAATTCAATGCTTTACATTGCTTGGCTTTTTTGATTTAACACAAAGTTTTGGAGGAATTTCAAAGGAACTAGAAAAAGTTCATAACTTCAGTGGTTTTCTTTCATCACAGCTGAAGCTCCCTTTGGAAATTGGGGCAGTCTCAAATTGCTGATACCAGAGGCCTACTTGAGTCATTAAAACAATTTCCAGATTTCCACTGATTTTTGGAAGGCAAGTAACTTTTTGGAACTACTCTCCTACACGAGACAGCTTCAAAATATGGCCAATGTGCATATCTTTTGAAAAATATTATTAAACAAAATACTGAGAAGGAGAAATCAAAGTATGAGAAAACTAACCATTGAAAATGAAAGAAATTAAATATCTAGGTGAAATAATTCAACTAAATTCTATGAATAAAGAATCAAACTTAGCAAGAGCAAGGAACATGAAAGTGACTTTTCAACTAACCAAAACTTGTAAACGTGAAATATATTTCCATAAACACATAACTGTGGCACTACAATACTGTATATGTGTGGGTGTGTGTGTGTATTTGTTTACCTTCCTTTTTTCCCCCTAAGGTAAGTCCTTCCACTCCCGGGATTGGAATGACCCCTCATCCACTCCCTTAAAACCCACATCCTTTCCTTTTTCCCCTCACTTCTTCCACTTTTCCTGACGAAGCAACCAATGGTTGCGAAAGCTTGAATTTTTGTTTGTGTGTGTTTTCATTTGTGTTTTTTGTGTCTATCGGCGAGGCTGTGCTATGGATAAGTCAAACAATCTTTATTTATGAGGGAAAAGGAAGTCATTCCAGTCTGGGGAGAGGAAAGACTTACCTTGGGGGGAAAAAAAGGAAGGTAAACAAATACACACACACACACACACACACACACACATACATACACACGCAAACACACCTAGGCAGACATATTGTAGAAAGCAAAGAAGTTGGACGGAGATACCATATGGTTGCGAAAGCTTGTATGTGTGTGATTTTATTTGTGTCTGTCGACAAGCCTATCCTTTGGGAAGTCATCCGTTTTGTATATGCACACACACACACACACACACACACACACACACACACACACACACACACACACACACACACACACACACACACACACAATGAGGAAGAGAAGAGGTGTATTCTATGTACACATAAAATGGCTTCCTGAAAAAAAACTATCAAAAATCATTTTTACATTTTTGAAAGAAACTAAAAAATGTTTCTAATGTGGTTCAAAGAAGTTACAGCTGACATGAGGGAAATGGAAATATTGAAAATAGTAGAAAGTGCTCAGAAAAAGTAAAAACTTTCAATAGCTTCAAAGAGAACATTAAGGAAAAGGTAGGAACAGTACATGTGGAAGAATAAAGAGAAAGAATGAAAATGTACTGGAGAAAAGAATTAAAATGTAAGTTATTTCATGAGGCCCCTAGTAGACCAAAATAATTTAAAAATAACAGCTCAGTGGGACAGAAATGGCTGCTCAACATCTCAGCTCATTTACGACCAACACATAGAAGTATTTTCATGGAGTTCTGACATAACATATTTATGTGAATTTAATACACTATCAGATGTAATGAGCACCCCAATTTCAAAATCTGAATTAAAAAAAAAATGTTGTCACATCACTGGTAGGTTTTTTTTATGTATTGTTTTGACATAGAAAGAAACATACTGTAAATCACAGGTGTTACTCATCATTATTCACCAATGTCATCATTACTGGAATCCTAGGTGGTGTCTACATCAGAAATAGATTATTTCCTTCTTCCATGCCACTATCAGTACTGTTGCAGAGCATACCATCTTCTCTGCAATCCAGGGTATTTGAAATACAGCATGTCTTGAATGATTTTATGATCACTGGTGCTTCAATGCATTTCCAGGCAGCCAAAAAACAGTGTGCAACATTGTAGGGTGCAGAAAGTATAATTTTTTGAGGCAAATTTAATTTTTCCTGTCAGTCAGTTCATGATTTAGCCTGCAAAACCATTTTTCATACAATTCCTGAATTTTTTTTTCTCCAATGTAACAAGGTGGAATGGGGTACCGTCACTATACAGCGATCTCCAACCCCTGATGGAGCAGTTTAGGAGTAAGGAAGGCTAACTTTATTTCTTTATTTTGCCATAAACTTTCGGGGCTGACCTGTAAGGGCATGCAGGGCTGAAGCCCTCGACCTGTAAGGCACCCCGGATAGGTTGAGTGGGGGGCCGCTCTATTTGCGAGAGCACCGAAGGTCCAAGTATTCCTGGGCTATTTGGGCTATCTGTTTAAACTGCTCTTCCGTGAAAACACAATAATTATTTAAATAGTTAAAACCTTTCCAGCCCACTAACTGCCAAATAGAACGCTGAATTTCTTCAGCTATTTAAACTGGGTGGTGGTGGTGGGGGGGGGTGGTATTTTCGATTGTGGTAGTAACGGGTAATGGAGGTCGTCGTCGTTGTCGCAGTCCTTGTTGCGGATTTTCGTCAGTACTCGTAGCAGGACTCGTTTGACGTCATGTTTCGTCGGCATCTCCAAGTACGTCGCGTCGTCTTCCGACACGTCCTGTCCCTCCACGTGCGCGGTGTCTGCCCCCTCAGGCCCAACCTTGTCGTCAGTTCGTGTTGGAGGGGCGTCAACCTCCATCTTCGCTGCACCCACGCCCCCCATCATGGCGGAGTCGAGGGAACCGGTTTCAGTCGCAGTATCAGTAGAACTGCAGGTCACCCCAGCATGCGGGGGCGGGATGTGACTAATCGTCGCTTTGACGAGCTTCAACTCCTGCTCAAGGTCCACAATTCGTCGCATTGCGGCATCGAGGGCGGTGCGATACTGCTCCCTTTCTGCTGCCATTGCGGCCTGAAGACTAAGCAGGGTGTCATCCGCCGCGGGATGCAGAATAACTTGTGCACCCGACATAGCGGCTTCGCCACCAGCCAACCCGCGAACGTTCCCACGTGGTGCACGAGGCGCAGGGGACAGGACGGCCGCAGACGTGGGCGGCATCCCAGTGCCCGTCCTCGACTTCTCCGCACGTCCCGACTTCTGCTTTGCAGTTGCGCTTGTCGTGTGCGCCCGTGCAGCGCAAACACGCAAATGTCGCCGTGCAGTCACCAGCCACGTGGCCGATCTTTTGGCAGCGGAAGCACTGCACAATCTTCCATGCCGTCCGTCGGCGCTGCCTTCTACCCACACCTGCCAAGGCGGCAGGGAGGTGGACTGACGCCGCTAGAACGCCACTTCATGTCTGTCCCCGTCGATTCCTTGTCACAGCTTGATGTGCCATCTCCGGCGAGAGTTGGTCGCTGTTTACGCGGCTAAGTACAGCAGCGGTGCGACTCTCCTCACCTCACTCTGGCGAGTCAGCTACGACTCGAGACTGGTTCCTGAATGTAACATTTGCAAGGTTTATTTATACCAACTTACAGGGTTGTAATACAGAAATAATTCCTTTAGGCAATTGGGTAGCCTGTTGATCGTCTTTTTTATGTCATCATTGACATGACCACGAAATAAAACATTACAAATTGTTGATGGTTGCTTGGAAAGCTCATCAGGATGGATTTCCCATATGTTTTGAAGCCAGTTAAGCATCAAAGTTTCAGTCATCCATCCCTTCTCTAGATTCTAAACAATATCATCAGGGGACAGGTTTTTGTTTTTTCAGAGTCTTAGGGTTTGTTTTTCACTTGAAAATTAAAAAAAAAGAGGGACATCTGTTCCCATCTGCTGTGATTGCCAGCATTACTATTATGCAGTGTTTTTACACCCATATATTTTGATGGTAACTTCTTTGGTACCCTTCTTGTCAGTCGTGTAATTGCATGGCATAATCAAACTAAATTGGAATCTCATCACTGTTGCCTACTTGGACCATCGAAAAATTCTTCTCTTTCCAAAGTGTGAGAACATACTACTGCAAGTCTGGAAATATGTTCTCAATATCCCGTGGAAGCTTTTGGCTTATTTTTGTATGACATCACAGAGAAAAGCCCACTCATTTCATACAGTGATCAACCCGTCCCCAGCTAGCCTGAAACTCTAGGTTCTGTATATTAAAAGATGCAGCCACCTCTTTTGATTTATTATTATTATTATTATTATTATTATTATTATTATTATTATTATATTCTCACTGGCCACAGGTTGCCCATTCCTGCTCCTTTCTGGGACAAATTTCAAAACATTTACTTTAATGTCAGGATGTCTTCCTTTCTGAAGTTCAGTGAACTTCTTTCTAGTACTGGTAGTTGCAAATAATCCCAATTTCTGTTTCTTCCCTAAGCAAACATTACTCTCAGATACATTGAACTCCCTTTTATGCCCTTCTGTTACCATATTTTTCAGCATAATAAATAATTACTATAAACTTGAAAGCAAGTTCATAGATTATTCTTCTCTGATTACCTTCCATTTTGTGACTAACTAATGCAAATACAATGTGAAGTACTGTAGTAGTGCAACAATAACAAAATGATGTTGAAAATACCAGTTTTTGTAACTTGATAACCTCTTAACCGATGCATCTTCCTGTATTTTCTTGCTAGAGTTTAAGAATTGTTTTGCTACTGTGGCTCACATAGGGCAGTGTTTTTCAACCTTTTCAAATATCCAACTTCCTTCCAAGTAAAAATATTCTGACATTCCCCTTACAAATAAAAATATTCTGACAAAACCCCTCCACCCCTCCATCTCATGAACCATAACAAAACTATGTTAACTCAAAGGAAACAAATTTAATCTTTTTTCTTTTTTTTTCAGCTTTCTTTCAAATTGTTGAGTGAAGGATTTTTTGTGTAGTTTTTGGAATGGTACACATTAACATATTTTTACATGATTACCAAAAGAAAAATACATTTCGCTTAACAACTGTTTCGCATTTCAGGCCAGACTCAAAGTGAGTTATGCTCATTAAGAAAGGTCCCACTATATAGACAATTTGAAAGGAGTAGCTCTCTTCTTCTTCTTCAAATTTTTCAGAGATACATAAAAGAAAAAAATAATGAAAGGGACTTTAGTGATATAGTTATTAGTTCCTAGGCTTGCAAACTACTTAAACTAACTGAAATTAACTTATTTGATTAATGATGGAAATTCTCCTCAGAGATGATAAATTATTTCTCAAAAGAGATAGAGTGGCTGGCCAGTACTTACCTTTGTGCTGTACCACCAATAGTGACACAAACGAATAAAAAAGAAAAAGGACAAGCTTTTGGAACACAGTTCCTTCTTAGGGGGGCGAGAAGGGAAGAAACAAGGATGGAAACAGAAGGGGAAAGTATTTCATGACCTAGGTCATGAGGATGTTGTTTGAGGAGTGTGAAAGTCGGAGATACTGTATATTAGTACTGAGCCAAGCCAGAGAGGATATATATAACCAAATAGAAAAGATCAACCAGTAAAGAGAAGAAAAGATAAGTCAACCGAATGATGCTGAGTGGTGGAGGGGGGTGGGGGGGTGGGGGGGGGGGAAGAGGGGGGAGGGGTTCTCTAAACATTTTTGATTAACAGGGAAAGATGAAAAGATACAGTGGAAAACACACACACACACACACACACACACACACACACACACACACACAAAACTGAGCTTTCACAACCTAAGGTTGCTTCATCAGAAAGAGCAGGGAAGCAGAGGGAAAAGGAAAGGATGAGGGTTTTAAGGGAGTGGGTAAGGAGTCATTCCAACCCCGAGAGGGAAGACTTACCTTGGGGGAAAAAGGATAGGTAAACAAACACACACATATAGGCCTACATGCACACACACCAGGGCAGATATATGCAAAATGCCAAAATCCTATATATAGGAAAAATTCCTAGTAGGAAAAATTTATATAAAAAGTAGATGGCCAGCCAATCTATCTCTTTTGAAAAATAATTTAAATTAACTTATGCTAGGCTAAAGAACCCCTCCCCCTACACACACACACACACACACACACACACACACACACACAGGAGGGAGCACTCGAACTTCCAACAGCAAGCACTGTGCGCTCACATCAAGGCGCCTTGGAGCACTTGGCTACTCCACCTGGCAGAATTACTTCTTGTATCAAGTTCTTTTACCTATTGATTGGTTTCTAAAACAGTTTTCATGATGTTGCACTTATTCATCATTAACACACTATTATAAAGTCTATTCAATACATAATGAATGTTACAGAAGAATTCAGTAATTTTAACCATAAAATAACACAGTTATTTTATGGCACAAGTACTTTCTCCTGTCATGGCAACCCCCCTGGTTGGAAAAACACTGACATAGGGTACAAAATACCTGGGTTCAGTTCAAATTTGTACTTGAAACTAATGCACCATCAAATCTTATGTGCACCCCAATTTTGAGTACTTCGTATGGTAAAAGAAAAGTGTGCACTGGATTCACATAAATGTGGTAAGCCATCTGATATCATTTGTTAATACCTTTGACAGAATCAGGAGGGGGTATCATACAATATGTCATACACAATGCCAGCCACTCTTGGAAATGCATTTTGAAAGTGTTAACATCTGTTGATACCATAGCCTTTGGTATAAATTTCTCTTGCAATTACTCCATTTCATCAGAATGTACTGACTTTTTGGGGAGGTTTACGAAGTCAACAAAGAGGAATAACTGCATATGTATGTACTATATTTTCACCAAGAGTCTACCGGATACCAATCAACGTAAATTTCAGGTCTCTTGTAGCACACACAATTCTGGCATAGAGCACCATAATTAATGATGTCTGATGACAGGAAAGGTAAGACATAATTTTATGAAACATTATCACCAACAAGATGACAACTGCATACCAACAGCTGAAAGGTCACATGAGACAATTAAATAACATGGAGACAGACATGCTCTTGAAATACACTGCCAGCAAAAATACTAGAGGATTCTTCATATTTCAGCATTCTTGTACAACACAGTGAATCATGATGCCATGAGGTATCACACTGCTTTATCTGATCAGCAGGTTAAAAAACAGTTGACCCTTTGTTTCCTCTATAACATGATGTTGACTGCATCAAACAACTTTTCACCAGAACTGATGGAACAAAACACCTGGAACACATATAAAGCATAACTGCCCAGACGCATCCAAGAGGATCTTCTTACTATGGATCAATTGGAACAAAAAGTGCACTAATCTAATCATCTGATAAATACTCCTACTCCCTATACATCTTAACAGTCTCTTATTTTCATGTATCCATTGGATTCTGTAAGCCTTGTCATCAAGGAGAGCCTTCAAATCTATACATTAACTGGTACAAGCAGATACTTCAAACTGCTTATTGTAATGTTAATCTATTTACATTGATAACATGGTAATTAATTCAAAATTACTTGCTATGGCGGTATGTTGATGACACTGCAAAGTTACTTTGTTTAAGATGTAAAAGTTAAGCTGTCAAGCTGTATCCAAGATGTACTCTCAAGCACATTCTAAGTATCTGTTCTTTTTAAACTGTAACCTAGCCTAATAATCTGGTTTATTGTTTGAAATGATGTGTTGAATTCGGTTTTTTATTTTAAAAATGCAAAACTGAGAAGGTGCTCTCTAGACCTCACACCTTGTCGCTTATATAAAAAACTAAATTTTTATTTCACTCCCCCCCCCCCCCCCCCTCCTGCATGGCTGACACTTTTGTAAGTCTGCAACATTCAATTATTGAAGCTGTAACTTAGATAATGAGGGACCAGTTGCTTTGAGTTTGGCAATGAATGAGCCACCATTTTGATGTCTGTCATATAACAAATGGTGCTCATACTGCATACATACAATTTTTACATTTACATAGTACTCCGTAAGCCACCTGACGGTGCGTGGCAGAGGGTACCTTAAGTACCACTATCGGTTATCCCTCCTATTCCAGTTTTGTATTGTTCTCAGAAAGAAATATTGTCAGTATGCCTCTGTGTGGGCTTTAATCTCTCTGATTTTAGCCCCATGATCTCTTCGCAAGATATACGTAGGAGGGAGCAATATACTACTTGACTCCTTGGTCAAGGCATGTTCTCGAAACCTCAACAAAAGCCCATACCGAGCAACAGAGCATCATTCTTGCAGAGTCTTCCACTGGAGTTTATTGATCATCTCCATAACGCTTTCATGATTAGTAAATGATCCTGTAACAAAGTGCGCTGCTCTCCGTTGGATCTTCTCTACCTCCTCTATCAACCCCCCCCCCCCCCTACGGATCCCATACCGGTGAGCAGTATTCAAGCAGTGGGCAAACACGTGTGTACTGTTTTCAGACTGCATTTTCTTAGGATTCTTCCAATGAATCTCAGTCTGGAATATGATTTACCAACAATTAATTTTATATAGTTGTTCCATTTTAATGGCTCGTAATGCCTACTCCAAGGTAATTTATGGAATTAACTGCTTCCATTGCTGACCTGATATAGTCTACCTAATGATAAAGGATCTTTCTTTCTATGTATTGCACATTACATTTGTCTGCATTGAAATTCAATTGCCTTTCCCTGCACCATGCGTCAATTCGTTACAGATTCTCCTGCATTCCCATACAATTTTCCATTGTTACCTCCTCTCAATATCCTACAGCATCATCTGCAAAAAGCCTCAGCGAACTTCCTATGTTATCCACAAGGTCATTTATATATATTGTGAATAGCAATGGACCCACAGCTCTCCCCTGTGACACACCTGACATCACTGTTACTTCGGAATACTTCTCTCCAGAGAGAATGACATGCCATATTCTCTTATCTAGGAACTCCCCAATCCAATCACACAATTGGTCTGATAGACCATATGCTCTTATTTTGTTCATTAAATGACTGTGGGGAACTGTATCAAATGCCTTGTGGAAGTCAAGAAACATGGCATCTACCTGAGAACCCTTGCCTATGGCCCTCTGAGTCTTGTGGACAAATAACGCGATCTGGGTTTCACACAATCACCTTTTTCAAAACCCATGCTGATTCCTACAGAGAGATTTCTAGTCTCCAGAAAAGTCGTTATAGTCAAACAAAATACGTGTTCCAAAATTCTACAACTGACCAACATTAGAGATAAGGCCTATAGTTCTGCTTGAAGTCCCTTCTTGAAAACAGGGTTGACCTGCGCCATTTTCCAATCTTTTGGAACTCTACACTCATCTAGAGACCTACGGTACACCGCTGCAAGAAGGCGGGCAAGTCCCTTCATGTAATATGTGTAAAATCAAATTGGTATCCCATCAGGTCCAGTGGCCTTTCCTCTTTTGAGCAATTTTAATTGTTTTTCTATCCCTCTGTCATTTATTTGAACATCTGCCATTTTGTCATCTGTGCAACAATCTAGAGTAGGAACTACAGTGCGGTCTTCCTCTGTGAAACAGCTTTCGAAAAAGTCATTTAGTATTTCAGCCTTTAGAGTTTCAGTTCATTTTTGTCACAGAGTGTCTGGACATTTTGTTTTGATTCACCTACCGCTTTGACATAAGTGCATAGACCTTTACTTTCGAATTCGTTGAACACCTCTCACAAAGCCCTACTCGTGCTACATTTCACTTTGTGTAAATTTTGTTTGTCTGCAAGGCTTTGGCTACGTTTATGTTTGCTTCCGTAGCAGTTTTCTAACTTGGTGGTTGTATCATGGTGGCTCCTTTCCATCTCTCACAATCTTGCTTGGCACAAACTCATCTAATGAAAATTGTACAATGGTTTCGAACTTTGTCGACTGTTCCTCAACACTATCTGTACTTGAGATAAAACTTTTGTGTTGAGTCGACAAGTACTCTGAAATCTGCTTTTTGTCACTTTTGCTAAACAGAGAAATCTTTCTACTTTTTTTTTAATATTTCTATTTATGACTGAAATTATTGACATGTAATCACTTTATGATCACTGATTTCCTGTTCTGCGTTAACTGTTTTGAATAGTTCGGATCTGTTTGTCACCAGAAGGTCTAATATGTTATTGCCATGAGTCGGTTCTCTGTATAACTGCTCAAGGTATTTTTCAGACAATGCACTTACAACTATTTCTCTGGATTCTTTGTCCCTTTCACCTGATTAACATCCGAGTCTCCCAGACTATATCTGGTAAATTAAAATCTCCTCCCTAAACTATAATGATTGGAAAATCTAATCAAAATATCTTCCAAATTCTCCTTCAGGTGTTCTGCCACAACAGCTGCTGAGCTGAACTTGTATAAATATAAATGTTTCAAACTAGACTGAGATATATCTAAGCAACTACAGTTGTTAAAATATCAGTATGTGGCGGCGATTGCCATAATCGACCAGGAATGAACTAAAATATTTTTATGATGGTCTTTGGGCAAGCCACCTCTCGGCCACCACCAACAATCACTTTCAAAAACATTCGGTATTAAGCTTGTGAACAATCAGTTCAATAAAGTGTTGGTACGCAGAAAATTGTGTTTTTTGGGGCTCACACCCCATGGAAAACCCACTTTGGTGACCCTGTACTGAGTTTCTTGTGCTGCGGTGCGTATTTTGGTGCGTTTTGCTCGCCCGCACCGAATTAATTTGTAAAATACGGCAGCACGTGATCCGACGGTTACGACCAGAATGAGCAAGCCGGTTGACTTCTGCCGGTCTTCACCATGGTTTCTCAACCATCGTTCAACTCACCGCTGCTCCGCGATTTTAGGCCAGTCGTCGTAGACAAAAAAATGGCCTTAGGTCCAAAAAAAATGCAGAAAGCTGAATTTTTGGTATGTTGTTAGGACATGTTAGAGTAGTATTAAACCAAGTTTGCAGCTTTGAAATCCTTTTGCTTAACTTTTAAGAGCCAAAAAACCTTGAAATTTTCGGTCTTTTTCTGGTTTTGGCTTATAACTCGTGAAGGGTGGTATTTTGACGAGAAGTCACTCATACCTCTATTAATGTAGATAAAATATTCTAAAATTTAAGCCCAACCACAGCTCTGTAAGTCCAATAGTTCCCGAATTATTGGACTTCAAAAATTGACTTATTTCTCCAAAAAGTTCAAATTTTCGATTTTAGTCATCTTTCATCTAGAATATTGGCTCTAATGATCATCCCACGCAGAATGTCATACAAAACACAGTTATAGAGCAGTTATTTAACTTTAATCTAACTACTGAAAAAAGTCCATAGGCCCAATAGATTTCTAGTTATCATTAAAAAACGAAAACTTGGAAAAATCGGAGTATTCAATAAATTGACCCATACGAATTGCAGTCCTCTTCTCCTGTGTATGTTAAAGAAAAAGGAAGAATTACTCATTGATGATGATTATTAACGCATCGTATATAAAAAGGATTTTTCAACACTGTTTTCCGCAAATATTGAACAGAGAAGTTCCTTGAGTCACTTCCTGCCATTATGGCACCGAGCGCCCCATGATTAACATGAGGTGGTGAAAACCTCTAAGTCTCACCCCTATGTTGACAAGCTGAGGATGCTGGTGGTTCCCCACAATGTCTCGGGCTTTCAAGTACAGTGGTTGACCCTAGGTCAGAAAACATGTTTCCTGACCGTAAATGCTCGTTCTTTAACTGGCTTCTAAAAGTGATGTTAAAACAGTGTCGTAGTCGGTTGGGGGAGCATGGATAAAAGGGAGATATACAATCTTTGAACGTTTGTAAGGAAGATCTTCTGTCACTTGATCCATGAATCCATTCCATCCTGGGATGCCTGGCATGTTAGTTGCTTTTCCAAACAACCACAGCAGGTCTGGGGATTTTGGCAAAATGACTTCAGCGAGTTTCACTTCGTTAATTGAAATGGCTGACAAGCCAAATTTCTTTCTAATAGAAGAATGTTTAATGTGTGTGGCAGTGTGTGAACCTGATATACTCGGCACATGCAGACTTCAAACGTGGTTTGTTTATGTTTGGGCGAATGGATGAGTGAGGGGTCATGATCATTGTACCACCCATTTCATGGAACGTATTTTCTCCATCAATTGTGTTAACGTTCACATTTGCATTGTCGAAGACGAAATGCATGAAAGCTCCTTTGTCGACTGGTTGCGCCACTTCTCCACGGAGGATAGCGGAAATTTCAAAATGCATAGCCTCCATATATGTACAAGAAATTCCCATACAGTGGCAAAGTTCAACAAGGCGCTTTGATTCAAATTTTCTATACATATAGGTTCCAGAGCTTATTTGAATTGAGGGTAGGAAAGATCTGCAGCCACGATTGCATGAGCAAATCCTATGCACTTCTTTTTCCACTGTTCAAGAGAAGGATGCCTCTGCGTCTTTTAAAAAAGCATCTGACGAGGGATATTGAGTAGTGTCAAATGTTTGGGAACGAATGTCTTGCAGGATAATCTCTGCTGCAGCCTTGGCAACTTTAAGCTGCTCTTCAGCAGGATCGCAAAGTCTTTGATTGTACCACTTTTCATAAAGGATGTTTTGTCCAATGTCTGTGAACATCAAGACTGGGCTGTGATACGACCGACCTGCGCAAAAATAATTTTTCCGTCATATCGCTTTTTTAGATGAGCTTGAACACTTGCAGCTGCTGGTTTGTAATCACATGTGAAGGTCTCTGCAAACAAGTCACTTATGGAAAATTGGTTTTCCTGTCTTGTTTCTGCAGGGTATGCATATATACGCTCCATACCTTCGATAAGGAACGGATGTTCACGACGGCCTTGTTTACCTCCTGCACCAATAGATCGCGACAAGGAGTGCAGTTTTACGTAGCAATGGTTGTGGTACTTATCCTCAGTAGCAACAAGTTCACATATACATGAAAGATGCCGAAGAATGTGTTGCCCCCATTCGCTAGTTTGTCTAGCTTTTTCCAAAATCGATTCTTTCACTTCAAGTGTTTCCCTTTGATGGAGTTCATCCTGTTGATATTTGGGCAATTTTACTGCTTCTCGAAATATTCCTTGGAGAATTTTTCACCACAAAGGAAACAATAATATCCAATGATGTGACGCCTTGAATCCGACGCACTTTTCAGCCTTTCCCCACACGAAGACGATGGTTGAGCAAATCAAACATTACCTTCTTGCTGGACAAATGCTTACACATTACTTTCCACAGTGTAACTCTTCCTACATGCGTCATGTACGGTCACTTCTTTTAAACAGCACAAAAAACCTCATGTGCCTTTCAAGCCCACGTTTCTGACTCATTTTTATCAGCGTCTAAATTCCGCGTTTTTTCACTGTCACTGTTCCCTCTGCAAGCACTTACCGACGACCCCGAAACAAACATGCGACGGGGGTAGCTCCGACATATTGTAAAACAGAAAGTACTTAAAACGCCACCAAGATCAAGATTTAGACGATTTTTGTTTGAAACGTTCTTCACGAATCCGAATATGGCTGTTTATAAGGGCAGACTGGGTGTAGTGGGGAAGGCCTCAGAGGCAAGAAGTTTGGGAGGGAGGACAGAACACCCGCTAAGTCACGACTCTGAGTAAGGGGGACGGGAGGGGGATTGATACCTTCGCACAACAAAAGGCCTCGCTACGAACGAAAGACCCAATCCCTTAATGGCTGACCAATACCCAAAAACAGAGAGGCTTTCGTCTTTTTTTTTCTTTACAGCAATACCTACTTTCACAAATATATTTGTATGCACTAACACATAATTACACCTATTTATATATAATATGTTAATAATTATCGTCAATGAGTAATTCTTCCTTTTTCTTTAACATACACAGGATAAGAGGACTGCAATTCATCTGGGTCAATTTATTGAATACTCTGGTTTTTCATAGTTTTCGTTTTTAACGATAACTAGAAATCTATTGGGCCTATGGACTTCGTTCAGTACTTAAAGTCAAATAACTGCTCTATAACTTTGTTTTGTATGACATTCCCCGTGGGATGATCATTAGAGCCAATATTCTAGCCAAAAGATGACTAAAATCGAAAATTTGTACTTTTTGGAGAAATAAGTCAATTTTTGAAGTCCAATATTTCGGGAACTATTGGACTTACAGAGCTTCGGTTGGGCTTAAATTTTAGAATATTTTATCTACATTAATAGAGGTGTGAGTGACTTTTCGTCAAAAAACCACCCTTCACGAGTTATAAGCCAAAACTAGAAAAAAGTCCGAAAATTTCGAGGTTTTTTGGCTCTTAAAAGTTACGCAAAAGGATTTCGAAGCTGCAAACTTGGTTTAATACTGCTCCAATATATCCTAACAACATACCAAAAATTCAGCTTCCTGCAATTTTTTTGGACCTAAACATACCTGACGACTGGCCTATTTGTCAAGTGTATTAGTTTCAATGCCGCAGCACACGGCCAAACAATTTTGTCTGGACTTCAATTCGGCTATTAAGAACAATGCACAGTGTCACACAATAAACTCCACCTTTGTGACCCCGAACTTACATTCCGGTGCTCAAATAAAGAACAATGCGCACATTCTCAATCAGTGCCAACTGCAGGTAATTCAGCCTACTGTGCTTCAAATTTGTATTCGTGGCGTCACAGCTCCACCATGTGCACCAGTGTATCCATCCTTGACCTACGTGCCTGAACTTAGTTTGAACAGTGGCGCACTGTCGCAGAACTATGTTTCATCGCCGCCTAACTGGTTAGCGGATGCATTCCTGACTCTTCTTCGAGTTCTGCATTTCATTCAGGACCTTTGCCTGAAGATCCATCTACACCTTTTTCCATGCACACAGCTTTGGTTGTGCACAGTGCAGTGTATTAGTTTTTGGGACAACCACCAGTGTAGTGTTCACCCAATGACTCCCTCACACTCTGTCGAGTGATTTCTCGCTTTTGAACTTGTCAGGACAGGACAATGTGTTCGATGTGCAGCCACATTCGGCATCCTGATATGCTCCTGCCTGGCCCACTTTGGCCTATGTCATTCGTTCATGTGGCTGGCACATCGTGTGACTCTCTTCCGCTGTCTCACACTCACCCACCGTTTCATCGGCACAATTCGGTGCCTCTGCCATGTCACGCCCCCTCAGCAACTACAACTTCAGCATGACGCGGCGGTGCCAGACCTTAGTCACCGTCTTCTCCTCCTCCTCTGCTGCCAGGACGTTTGCCCAAGCTACCACTGTTTTCGTTCGAGGCTCCAACTATGTGGTTCGCCTTAGTAGAACAAATCTTCGACCACCATTTTCTGGATGATGCTTCTCACTATCTCTGCCTCATCACACACCTGCACGAGCACATCGACCTAATCTGCGATCTGGTAATGTCGCCTCCGACTACTTGTCACTACTTCATGGCAAAGCAGATGATACTTGAGCGTGTCACGCACACTTCCGACGAAATCATCCACTACATTCTGCAAGAGGAAGCCTTCCCAGTGGTAGAGGCGTCTTCGGCTGCTGGTCAGCGAGCAGGCAATGCCAGACTCAACTCTGATGGCAGTCTGGACCAACAAGCTGCCTTTGCCGGTCCAGACGGCTCTGGCCTACAATATCCTAGAGTCTTCGAGCAAGCACATCCGCATCGCTGATTGGGGTTATGCTGCCTACTTACGTGAAGCTCGTCTTGATGTATCATCGCGCTCAAACTGCACCTCCTTGTACCTTTGCTCGGGGCTGCTCCTGCATGCCAGCAGACCTTGTCAACCTGCCTGGCATTCCTCCTCGTCTCACCACCGAGACACCGCAGCTGGCCTTCGCTGCAGAATCCGAAGATGGACCTCCACTACCCATTCGCTTCCCACTGGAACAGCCCCCGTATTACCCATACTATTTTTTCCATAGATGCTTTGGTGCAGCTACCTAGAAGTGCCATCCGCTGTGCTCGCACCCAAACGCAACTTGCGGGGGGATGTAGGCGCCGCCCCCGGGTCGGAAGACAATGGGCACCTGCTGACGCTGAGTTCTGTTCGCCTCTACTTGCGCAACTGTGTTTCCAGCGTCGGATCCCTCGACAATACTGGCGTGGATGTTTCCCTGCTACCCACTACTATGATGACTGGCCCAAATCACCCGTTGCTGCGAGCTGTCAACGCCACACAACTTCAGTGCTCAGGTTCAACCTCTCACTCTGTGCATCTCTTACCTGACTGCATTGTTGAGTGGAACTTTTTAGTGGCAGACATTGCGGAACCCATTGTGGGTATAGATTTTTTAACACATCATAAACTTTCACCCAATGTTGTGCACCGCTCTGTGTTCCACCATCCCTCACACAAACATTTTTCATGTGATTCTGCAAGCCCCAGCTCCGCGAGTACTGCTGCTGTTAGTGAATACACCAAATTGTCTGATGACTTTGACACACTGCTGCACAAGTGGTTTGATGAAGATAAACAAGTGCTTTACCTCAGAAGTAAATGGGAAAGCATTATATGCCGTCTTGCCCAGGCCGAATCACAGCTGTCTGCGGCCAAACAACGTCTTTCTGTTCTGCAGGCGGATTGCAAGGTTAGTACCAGAGTTTCCTCTGCTATTAATGTTCCCGCACCCTCACATAGGCATGATTGTGCTTCAGATGACCTGCCTAACCTTGCTCCTCGCTCCTATGCTGATGTGTGCAAACAAAACACGGTTGCCAGGCCAACCACCACAGCTGTCAAAACTGAACGTGTACTCTGCCCTCTGGCACTTCCTCTGCATGCTATTCACAACTTTCAGCCTACTGACCTAATAACTGAAACTTTAACTTCCCCCGTTTCTAAACAACCTATTAGTCGCCAACCCATGGGCAAACAAATCCAAGTTTTTCTCCACTGGCAATAATTGTGCTTCTGTTCGAGCTAAATACTCAAACACTAGTGTATATCCACAGTCATGCAGTGTTTCAAATATTTGTACACCTTCTGCCACGCCTGCTGCGACTCAGCCTTCTGTTTCTGTGATGATGGTGAGCCCGCATGCATTGTTGGCCACCGCCGTAACATCTGTCTCAGCTGACCTCCCGGCTGCTTTGGCTCGACTGCCATCTTGTGCTGTTCCATGGGTAGTGCCGCCACTTGCCACAGTGGTCGCCATGGCAACAACTCTGCCGGCCAACCCACACTCCATCGCAGCTTGGCCGCCATCTTGCTCGCGCACCCGGTAGCGCCCTCACCTGCAATGGTGGTGTTCGCCTTAACTACTCCACCTGCCGATCCGCATGCCACAGCAGCTCGGCGGCCATCTTGTGCTCTCGCACTTGTGGCACTTCCAGCGTTACCAGCAGATATCACAGCCAGCCGGGACAGTCTGCTGTCACCTCCCATCCCTGCGCCAGCTGTTACAATATCATCAGCCAAATCCGATGCAGCAAATGCGCCCCCCCCCCCCCCGCTTCCTTCCACCCTCGGCAGTGCATTTCTGTAGTAACTAACGGCACGATTCATAGACTTAGACTCACCGACGACACACCTATGTGTAGTAAACCATGCCGTCTTTGTGCAGAAAAATTCGTGGCCTTGGAAGCACAGAACACAGAATTACCAGAGGGAGGCATAATCGAACCTTCTTCTAGCAGTTGGTCCTCCCCCATTCACTTAGTAAAATGTTCAAATGTTTGTAATTCTACGGGACCAAACTATGTTTGTCATCAGTCCCTAGTCTTACAAACTACTTAAACTAACATAAGGACAACACACATCTACAGTCAGGGGTTCGAATTCCCGCTTGGGCATGGATATTTGTGCTGTCCTTCCTACTAGCTAGTTCATAAGTAGTTTGTAAGTTTAGGGACTGATGACCCTTTAGTTAAGTCCCATAAGCTCTACAAACATTTGAACACATACCCCCATGTCCAAGAGAGGATTTGAACCTCCAACATGGGAGGCCATGCGATCCCTAACGTGGCACTCCAAACAGCTTGGCTACTCCCGTGCGCCTCAAAAAAGAAGAAAGAAGGGGGGAGGGGGAGAAAAAAAGGGGGGGGGGGGGCGATGGTTCTTGGAGAATGTGTGGGGACTACTGTAGGCTCAATGCTAACACAATCATGGACAGGTATCCTATTCCGAATGTGACCAGAAGATGTTGAGAAGACTGCCATCATGACTCCGATAGGTTTATGCCACTACCGTTTCATGCCATTTGGACTTAAGAATGCCACACAAACCTGGCAATGCTTCATCACTGAGATGCTCCTTCCCCTAAAGTTTTGTTTCATTTACTTAGATGACATTTTACTATTCAGTCCCTCTGCTGAAGATAGCAATCATCATTTACAAATTCTCTGTGACACTTTGGCCAAGGCAGGGATGGAGTTGAATCACAGCAAGGATCAACTGCACCTACCTTCAGTTAAGTTTCTGGAGTACACTGTTTCGGCTGATGGAATTTCCCCTACCTCTGAAAAGGTCAATGCCATCAAGGAATTGCCACGCCGCTCCACATTCAAAGAATTGAGGCGGTTCCTAGGCACTATTAATTATTATCGTCGACACTTGCCTGGTGCTGCTGACATTCAAGAACACCTTACTGATGCACTGGCAGGCAAGAACACCTCCACCACTCGCCCCGTCTCTTGGACCCCCGCAATGTCTGAGGCTTTATCCTCACTTAAAAACCTTTTATTGAATGCTATTACTATTGCTCACCCTCACCCAGAGGCGGACATCTTTATCACAACCGATGCCAGCGACACTGCCATCAGTGCCATTCTTAGCCAATCACTAGACGGCAATGTCTCTCCTCTCCAGTTCTTCTCAAACAAATTAAAACATGCTCAGAGGAAATATTCAGCCTTCAACTGAGAACTCCTTGTCATTTATGAAGCCATCAAGCACTTCCGCTCCAAGATCGAGGGCCGTCCTATCCATGTCTTCACCGAGCACAATCCTTTGGCCGCCGCAATACAAAATCCAACGGCTGATCCTCCTCCTAGACACTTCTGATACCTAAGTTTTCATCTCTTAGTTCGCCACTGATGTCAGGTACATCAAGGGTGCTGACATCGTAGCCGACTTTCTCTCCTGAGTTGATGCTGTGTCTTTCCTGAGCGACCACTCTAACCTTGCCATTCTCCAATCAGCTGATGACAAGCTCATGCAACTAGTTTCTGATCATTCCTCCTCTCTCCACCCTGTCCACACCTCTTTCCTGGGGTGACCGACGAAATTTGGTGTGACAATTCCATGGGCAAGCTTCGCCCCCTTACAGCGAGAGGTGTTCCAAAAATTGCATGAGCTTTCGCACCCTGGCATCCGCGCCTCAACCAGATTTGTCACTAACTTTTCGTCTGGTGAGATGTCAAGCGAGACTGTCAAGCTTGGGTTCGGGCCTGCATTCCCAGCCAACACAACAAAATCACCTCCTACACCTCCCCTCCTTTGGGCTCTTTCCCCATTTTCACAGGCAGATTTCAACACGTCCATGTCGACCTCATCGGCCCTCTTCCTCCAGCTGACAGTTTCCACTGTGGCTTGTTGGCTATTGATCGGACGACCCACTGGGCTGAGGCTACCCCTCTCACCAACATCACGGCAGAGACAGTGGCCAAAGCCTTCCTTCATTCTTTGGTTTCTTGGTTCAGCTGTCCCTCAGTCATCACCACAGACCAAGGCCGCCAGTTCTGTTTTCTGACCTTTGCCACCTCTGCAGCATCAAACGCATTCCACACCACCACCTACCACCCCCAAAGCAACAGGCTGGTAGAGCGGTGGCACAGAACCCTTAAAACTTCTCTCCTGTGCCAAGACATGCTATGGACGGAGGCACTTCCTCTTGTTCTCAGGTTACGAGCCCCTACAAAGAGGACCCCCATGGCACTGTTGCCGAATTTGTCTATGGACAATCCTTACTTTTAATTGGTGAACTCGTCTCCCCCTCTCCCATTCCTCACTCATCTGACCTCCCCACTCTGGTAGACCGGGTGCGTCAGCACTGCGCAAGGATCTGCCCTCCACCTCCCTAAAGTCACACTCCTACGCAGGTTATTGTTCCCCGGACCCTGGATTCTTGAGAGTCTGTCATGATACGGGACCATATGGTCCGTCCTCCACTCAACTCTCCTTATTCGGGCACTCATCAGGTGCTCAGGCACTCTCCCAACACCTTCACCTTGCTTATCAATGACTCTTCCTCCACTGTGTCGGTAAACCGTATTAAACCCACTCATGTCGAGCTCTCCTCCTCACCTCCAGCCTAGGGCAATCCTCCTCTCACAACGTTCAAGGCAGATTACTCTCTTCCAGCCTTTTCGGTTTCTCCATCATCTCCTGCCAAGGCGCATCTGCCTCCTCTCCTGCTCGAGTTGCCTCTCCGACTCCTCCTTCCCCCTCCTCTCCGTTCGAAGTCTCTCCTCACTCTCCCACCTCCCCCTTCCGAGGCTTTGGCATTCAACCTCTTCCTGAAGCCCCAGTTCTGGAATTCAAGATTTCCATCCCTCCCCAACTCGGTACTAACATTGCAATTCTTCTGCACAAAGGCTCGATTTTCATATTATGTACAGCCATCAGCGCTTCCCCCTCCCCAGCACTGTAGGTACGAGCTACTGAAATGTTTCTTCCCTCCTGCTTCATTTAATCTGGGTGCCACACAAGCTTTTCTGCTCCCCTCAGGTGTTGTGAGAGTGGTACTTCCCCTGCTGCCTGCACAAAACACAGCCTCACGCCAGCTAGTGTGTCAGGTTCTGCAGCCCCCCCATCTCAGTTACTTCGAGGTTTCTGACCCCTCTGCTCGCAGTCTCCATGGACTGTAACCTCTGCCAGACAACTCCATGGAGCTATCAATCACCTGGACTCCACGCACACAATCATCACTGTCTGTCACCCCCCAGCATCGCCCTCTACTACTCCGTTCTGCGGGGGAAGGGGGGCGGGGGGCGGCGTGTGGTGGCGATAGCCACATTCGACCAGGAATGAACTATAATATCTTTACAATCATCTTTGGGCGAGCCGCCTCTCGGCTGCCATGAACAATCACTTCAAAAACAGTTGGTATTAAGCTCGTGAACGATCAGTTCAATAAAGCGTTGATACACAGAAAAGTGTGTTTTCTGGGGCTCACACCCCGTGAAAAGCCACAAGTATAATTCACAAATTCTTGCAGTTATTTGCAACAGAGAGAATTTATTCACTAACTGCTACATTGGCTGCTGACATATCTACAATCTGTCATTTAGTCTGTAACAGTTGATTCTGTTTCATAATAGGAGGTAATATCTTCTTGATACTTTTGGTACACACATTCAGTGATGAAAATAAAAGTATAGGTATATATTAAAGAAACCATGACGTGCAAGTTAAATGTTGTGTTTTATTTGTGAAGTATCATGTACAATGAATATAATTATGAACAGTTTTCTTTATTTTATTTATAATGAAAACAGCACAAACAGTATTTCAACAGTTTCAATATTTAACAAATTAAAATCTCTTAATGTTAACTTTCAATTAGCATTTGTAAGAACATTTCTGACAATGCACAATTTGAATTTATGAGATAGCTTACATCACACCCATTGGATTCAATTAGTGAAACATCTGAATCTGCTTAGTAGTATCAGAATGTATCTACTTTTTTTGTGAAATAATCATAAAAACTCACCCATTTAACAAGAATCTTTTGCATTTATATTGTGTTTGAATGGAACACTGTTACTATATGTTCACCTGGCTTGTGAAACTTTCATGAGGTACACCCATGCTGCTTCTGGGTATTTCATCTCTCACAATTATTAATTATCTTGTTCTGACGTGATTCTTGAAGTTTTCCTGGCATGGTAAGTATTCAATGAAGTTTTTGGATTTCGGCCAAATAGCATTGACCTCCTGGCACAACATTTCAACTGCCAATCTTTCAGCCATCATCAGACTTTTTTTATATAGCAACATTTACACAGACGCAAGTACACCTAGGCAGACATACTGTAGAAAGAAAAGAAGTAAGGTAAGTCTTTCCTGTTCCGGGATTGGAATGACTCCTTACCCACTCCCTTAAAACCCACATCATTTCCTTTTCCCTCTCCTTCCCTTCTGCCTGACGAAGCAGCTAGGCTGCAAAAGCTAGTGTGTGTGTGTGTGTGTGTGTGTGTGTGTGTGTGTGTGTGTGTATTTGTTGCTATCACTGCCTGTGCTCCTTCGCCTGGTAAGTGGACTTCATCTATTTTTTTACGTATATTTTTCCTGTTAGGAATTTTTCCTCTATAATATTCGTATTATATAATATTATAGAAGCAGACTTTCCTCGTGGGAAAAATATGTATAAAATAAAGATTTTTGACTTACCTAAAGTACAGGCTCGTCGACAGAAACATAAAACACACACAAAAACACACAAACATTTGAGCTTTCGCCACCACTGGCAGCTTCTTTGGGAAAAAGAGGAAGGAAGGAGAGGAGAAAGGGGAGGATACGGGTTTTAAGGAAGTGGAAAAGGAGCCATTACAATCCCAGGAGTGAAGGATTTACCTTAGGGGGAAAAAAGGAAGGTAAACAAATACACACACACTCACACATATCCAAACACAAACACACCTAGACAGACATTCATAGAAATTCATTTATTATATTGTACAATGATGTACTAAATGGCAATACAGTTATTATTTAACTTAAACTGCATTTTAAAGTACATCATTTATTATGAGAGATTAATCATTAGACTTCTCCTTCTGTTACAATCTGTCTGGTGTGCCTTATCCTCAAATAGTGCAGAGAATCAGCTGAAAGAAGAGAAAGTCAACATAAGAAGTGTACACCCTTTAAGATTACTGCAATGGACATTTTAGGACTTCTTAACCAGAAACAAGTAGGAAACCATTAGGTACAGAATATTATGAATCATTTATTCTGATATGTGGCAATGATCACTATTCCAAAACAAGTAGACATTGTAGGGCATACACTAGTAAATAACTAGCTATTGAAGTGTTCCAGTGTGTGTGGAATACCATGGCCCCTAAACATCAGGAAAGAATTGTAAACCCTGACTTCGGTCAGAACAGCTTTGATCAGAAGATCAGACAATCAACCAAACATGAAAGAGTCTTCTAACGAATAAATCCACCGGCTTGGGTCAAACACCCAAGCAAAGGCATCATTTGGATATGTTGGGATGCCACTTAGAAGATCAAGGTGAATCGGAGCACATGGCAAGCCCAACAAACATGGAGGCACAAAGTTTTCATACTTCGTGACATTAAATATTAACTCACTAATGAAATTTGGTAAATTGAAGCCCTTAACAGATCTATTGGATCAACATAAAATCTTAAGAATAGCACTTCAAGAACTTATAAATACAAATAAGGATCCAATTGAATCAAGAGGATATCCTCAAATCAGGGTAGGATTTTTGGTTCACAATAGTATAATAGACTCAATAGAGGACTTCTCCTCAAGCACTGTGAGGACAGCAATCTTAACAATTGAAGTAGAAAACAAAACCTACACCTTGATAAATGTATACACACCAACAAACGATAAAAACAAAAAGGACAGAGAAGAAGTGGGCAAATTTTGGGAGGAACTTTACCTTATGATTACAAAAATCTCTGATGCACATATCTTGCTTGGAGATTTTAATGCAAAAATAGAACGATAAAGGCAATACTGCCCAGTAGTAGGAATTTGGTCAGCTCATAAATTAACAAACAGGAATGGTCAAAGGTTAATTGACTTTTGTACAGACCATGGATTTATTTAGGAAACTACCAGATTTAAAAGACAACCCAACAAATTAATGACCTCGAAATTTCCTAACATAAAATTGGGGGAATTTCAAATTGGTCATGCTGCCATGGATAAAAATTATCATAAGGTAATTGATAATGTCAAAGTTCTCCATGGAGTAGACACTGATTCATATCATTACATATGCAAAATAAAAATCAAGTTGATGCCAAAAAGAAAACTTAAGCCTTCCCCATCCAATCGGAAGAGAAATTATGACTCCCACTTACTTAATGAATAATTATGTATACTTCGAGAGATCTAAAACTAAGTGATGACTTACAGATGGCAATTCATAAATTGAAAACAGTAGCTGAAGAACTTGCTCCAATTAAAAGAAGCAATAAACATATCTGGTGGAACGAGGAGTGCGGTAATCACATTATTGACAAGTGGAACTGAAAAAATGCCGGAGGAATGGAACACTGCAATAATCCACCCCTACACGAAAAAGGTCAGATCCCAACAATTATAGAGGGATATCCCTTGTTGATATCACATGTAAGATCTTTTTCCAAATTATTCAATCAAAAATACAGGAACAACTGGACCAAGAACTTGGGGAGTACCAAGGAGGTTTTCGGCCAGGCAGAAGTTGTCAAGATGGTCATCAGTCTTAAGCGGATTATGAAGCATCAAAGAGCACGAAGTAAGAATCTAGACATCACTTTTGTTGACTTCAAAAAGGCTTATGACAGTATTCACCGAGAGTCATACTGAAAATCCTTCAAGAATTTGGTGTTCACAGAAAACTGATCAACCTTTTTGAAATCGCTCTCAAATATACTAAAGGAAAATTAAATTTCGAGGAGCATTGTCAGAACCATTTACAATCAAAACTGGACTTTGGCAGGGGGATGGTCTCTCAGCTATTTTGTTTAGCTGTGTGAGAATGAAGAAACAAATACCAACCGAACATCAAGTTTGGTAGAAATATAAAACTAAACTGCCTAGCATTTTCAGATGATCTAGCACTACTGACAAATAAAGTGGAAGAGGCTTAAGTCCAACTAGAAAACATTTCAGCAAAAGTGGGATTACAACTTTCATTTGAAAAGAAAAAAATTATGCCAATCTTCGAGGTTGAAACCCCTTTCATTCAGCTAAACAATAACAAACAAATTAAGGTAGTAAAAAAAGTTAAAGTATATTGGGGAAATTATAACTTGGAACCTAAATGAGAAAGCCTCAATAGAACACAGAACAACAAGACTGAGGGAAGCACAATGAGTCACGTGGTCAACATATAAGAAAAATGTCTCTCGATGAATGCTAAATTCAAACATTATGATTCAGTAGTTAAACCTGAAGCAACTTACGCAAGTGAAACTCTGTTTAAGTTGAATACCAAAGAAACAACAGATAAATCGCAAAAACTAGATAGAAGGATCATCAGAACAATCATCAATAAAAAAACATCAAGTAGACGGACAATGGAGATTGCAGCCCAATGAAGTAGTCTATCTGGAAAATGAATCAATTGTGGACACAATGTGCAAAAGGAGAATTGCCTTTTTTAGCCACATAGTAAGACTACCAGGAGCCGGACTGCTGAAACAATTATTTAATTCTGTTTTGGAAAAGTAAAACCAAAACAAATGGTTTATTGAGGTCCAAAATGACTTAAAAGAGCTGAATATAATAGTGAAACAAATTGCAGAGAGAAAAGACAAGACTGAAATTAAAAAATCAAACAAAAACAATACACCATTAGGGATGAAGAGAGAGCTGCCAGGCCACAAAGAATGAAGTAATTCTGGGAAGAGAAGAGGAAGCCGAGAAAACATTACAACTAATATTGTAAAGACTGTAATGTATATGGATTGATTTAAGTGCTATAATGTGGGTGTAAAGCATGTAAATAAATAAATAAAAGTAGCATAAAGTGAAGTTATGTTGGACAGAAAACTATTTCATATTAACTTTATAGTTTGTGCGTATGCGCGTGTCGAGTTTGTAAATGTGTCACATCCTTGTCAGGTAAATGCTACTCAGGACATGGTCCATTATGGAGTAGGTTACCTTTATGATTAATTAGTAAAGAGAATGTCTGTCAGTGTAGTCATTCAGGAACACTCGGTTGTACTATCTTTAACTGTGGTGCCCACATTGTAATTAGATAACATACAGCACAGGAAAACTTAGTGGAAGGGAATAGACTGGTTCACACTGGGACGACAGTGTTGACAACAATATGTATAAACTCTGACAAAGTTTGGTGAATGAAGTGACAATTATCGATCGGGCAACACAGACGAATCTCAATGTTGTGCCTGCATAGTGACTGGTGTTGACAACCTGCCCCCAGTTGAGCATTGCACGTGTTCTGTGTAGGACCTGTTGGACGAAGCGCTTGTTTAGTGAATTGGTTCTGAAATGAGAGTAGGACAATAAACTAGCAAAGCCTCAATTTAAAGTTATGTTTTAAGCTTTGCAAGACACCTAAAGAAACTCGTGCGATGCTGGTACACATTAATGTGGATCAAGCACTGTCCATGAAGTGTGTGTACAAGCGGTTTGCCCATATTCGTAGGGGCTGGTAAAGTGTTTCTAACAACCCCCATAACAGACAAACGATGACCACCACCATGTGACAAAAACATTGAGAAAGTGAGGGCATTAATCACATTAATTGATTAGCTGTGCACATGATATCGGATGAACTGTGAATTTGTGCAATAAATCGTTACCCAGAAGTTAGAAAAACATATTGTTGTCTTGTGCCACATCACTTTACCGAGATCAGAAGCAGGCACGTTTAGAGGCTTCACAGGATTTTATTGAAAAAGCAGATGTGACACCCAATTTCTTGAACCGTATTGTGACAGAGGATGAAACCTGGTGTCTCTGGTATTACCCTGAAATGAAACGGCAAGACATGGAATGGTATTCTCCAACATCATCTCGTCGGAAAAAAAGTCAGAGTAAAAAAAAAAAAATTATAATAAGAATTTTAAAAAAAAATCATGCATCAAACTGATGCTCATCACCTTTTTTGAATGGGCATTATCCACAAGGAATTTCTACCCGAGGAAATGACGTTGAACGCTGAAAGGTATGTTGGAATCTTAACCCATTTCAAGCAATGTATATGCAGTACTCACAACAAGGTTCCTGGATGTTTTGTTCACAAAAATGCTTGTCCAGACACAGGCAATATTGTCAAGTGCAACTTTTAACATCCACTATACGCACTGGGTATCAGTCCTCCAGACTGAGCCACTAGTCAAGAGGTGGTTTACTCCTTGACTCGGCACTACAGAGAAAGCGTGGAGCCCATGGAGGTCTTAGTTCAGAACAATGTAAAAAAACCTTGTTATGTGGAATGAAAAGAAAGTGGTCTTTTACACGTTAAGGCTGCTTGAAGTTATGATAGATATCCATTTAATGATGACAGTGTATGATTTGTTAAAAACACAAAATACTGTGAAGGAGACTTATTTTTTAGAGGAAAGAATTTTCTCATTCAGCACTTCCTCACTAGTATGAGGTGAAGTCCAATTACATGGCATGAAAATAATTACAGTGACCATGAATATCTGTAAGGGGAAATGGCAAAATGAACTTTAGTATTTAAAGCACTGTGGTTCCAAGTTCCAAGGCGAATTTATAGTGAGGGATGCACACCACCACAAAGTGACCAATAAGTATGTGGAAGAAACTGCATCAAAATCAGTGACTGGAGGAAGTAGTAGTAGCTTTTTAATTTAGTTATTTTTTTAGTAATAACATTTGACACTTGTTACAGTAGCCTGTTAACATTACAGTTCCCCTTCAATATCTTTAACTAACACTCCTTGTCTCTTAACAACTCTTGCATTGGTGGCCAAAGTCTTAGATGCTCCTTATAAAACTTCTGTATCTGTTGTAACAACCTCATTTTATAAGCATTTTTAAGAGCTTCCAGTATTCCAGTATAATATATTGTGAAAAGAGCTAGTACTGGCTAAGGTCAATAATTTAATTCAAACTTTACATAATTTTGTTTTGCCAATACATCAACAATTCTGCACACACTTCCATTATAGCAGCAATCATACAAAGGAAAGTAATTACTGTAATAAAAACTCTGAAAATTTCTTTAATTACATAAATGATTAATTTGTGTTTAGTTAAAATCAACATATTTACCCAATCCAAATATTAACACTGAATTAACAGTGAGCGGAATGTGGTAAAACACTTTCAAAACTGCCAATTTTAAGGTGAGAATATTAAGAAAGAGTAGAAGGCTTGAAATTCTGACAGTACCAAACGAATTCATCTACCAAAATGTAATATACGCCAGAAAAAATTTCTAGCTGTATTTCACAAACAGCACAATACATGACTGTGGAACTATATACAGATACTATCAAGCCAAGATATCGCTTATTCATAAATTGTAATCACTAATTGTATGACAATTTAAGAAAAATATTACATTCTATTGTGAAAAAGTTCCACATTTTTCCCTCCAGGGGGATCAAATTCTTATATGATTACAATTAGGGATGAGTCGAACCCCAATTTTACCGAATCGGATCTTCTGAACCTCGAACCCAAATAATCTGTCAACTCAAGTACATGTATTTAAAAAGAATTACTACTCTAACACAGCCAGTGACGAAGATAAAACCTTCTGGGATTGATCCTAAATAACAATATTACAGTAACATGTATGGAATTGAAATTTCATTTAGATTTTTATTTTAAATCTTAAGTATTTTTTAATACCATTCCCCTTCCCTTAAAAGAAACTTGTATGAAACATTGAGATATATGTTGTTTAGATGCTGTAAGAGATAATAAGAAACTTTCTGCACTCTATTACAAACTGTTTCATTTTGATGAAATAAAATATAATTGCATAATGAAGTCTTAGAAAGGAAAGGATTATCTATTTTTTTCTTTTTTCAAAGGGGAAGAGTCAAAAATAAAACCTGAAAAGATGAGTAGATATTTTGGAAGTTGGAAAAATATATTCTTAAAATATAGCATGTGTAAATGTTAAATAATTTTATAGTGACATATCAGGAATTCCACGAGTGACGGACACAGAAATCCATTTTTATTTGACTCTTGTGTACTTGTTATTGCCATGAACACATTTCAGAACTGTGAAAAGTACTTAACGTGCACATTGAGAATTCAGGAGGGTTAAGCAAGGGTATTTTGTAGATTTATGCATTCTTTCAAACATTTAAGATCACATAACTTGTCTGCACAGAATTTATATTCGTTCAATATTTAAAAATCAGTACTAGAAGTCAGTTGCCATCCTTTATTTCTAACTATTCGTGTTCAGCATAAGATTAGTACAAATGTAAACAATGTGATATGCATATTCTCCCCATGGTCGCCGTTGTCTTTCATGTTGTGATGGTTCGGAATTTAAATGTGGTAACAGCTAACACTGAAGATTACAAGGTGTAATGTTTACATTTGAATTATTCTTATGGCAAAGAGACTGTGGAATGTACGAAACAAAATTAATATGAACAATCCCTTGCCCTTAATAGAAAAACATGTCAGTTGTAGCACAAAGACAGTGATTGTAGCATCAGGCGTATTGATGCAACACAGGCTTGCCAGTCGGATTTATGTAGTAGCTTTTAGATAAGACTTCAAATGTATGGCTATTGCAGCAACATTAAACATTTACTATATAAGAATGGAAATAGCTTTGAAACTAAGTGCAGAAATATAAAACAATTTTATTACACTTATAATATAAAATTTATGAAATGTTTACAATAGCAATTAGATAGTGGTACAGTAATTATTAATCATTATCACTCGATTCCTTGTTATTCAGTTCCTTCATACTACAGAGCATCATCCCTCATACATTCTAGTACATTCAATACTGAAAATTATTAAATGCCTGTTCCGCAATCTGATTTGGAACCCACTTCCATGTATGATCATTTGGCACACTTGCATGTTTTACACGACCCGTTGGTGTCAATTGCTGTCACATTTCGAAATTCAGTCGGTGTACATGTGTTTAAGCTTGACCTTAAACAATTTCTTGAAACAGACATTATGTGGTTGCTGAATTGTCATCATACTGCCTGGATGGCACAAGATTAGAACTTTTTTTCCACATAATAAATAACTTACTTCTTGAAATCCCAGTGCTTCATTACAGTTCACATACCCCATCACTTCACAAAATTCGATGAAACAATACGTGAAATCAGAATGAGGCAACTCGTGCAGGAATCCTAAAGTCTTATGTATTGTTGGTACATACCTAACGAAATTTATTTTTATTGCTACAGTACTAATATTTGAAAGGTTTTTACGTTTGAAGTTGAGCAATACTATAGTTCTATATCCTATTTGGGATGGTGTATTAAAATTCAATACTCAAAAATAAAAAGGAAATTAGACTCTTCTTCCATTTTATATTTTTTATTTTTACGAGAGCAAAAGTTTTAGCACCAGTATTTATATTTGCGCCTGCAAAGCAAGCCGACGTAGTACTGCCTATATTAGACAGAAAAAATTAATTGCGGCGGCTTATAGCAGCCTTTTTCTGAACTTTGTACCTGGTTTAAAACGCACATGATTTTTTGAACAAAAAAACAAAAAAACAGAAAAAAGTGCAGCTTAGATTCGGGTAAATATGCTATATTGTTTTCACAATAGCCATGCAACTGTGTAAGTTTCGTAGTGATTTCATTTGAATAAATTCAAAGCGAGATTGTTTTGTTTTATGACATTACGTCTTTCAGCGGATCTATGGAAAATAAAGTAAATAATGAAAATGAAAGTGCACTATTATGCAAAATAAACTACAACATTCATAACTGAAGGTTTCCATATAACACTTTGGACTCAGGATTCTGTAGTATTCGGCCATTATGCACTGCTTCTCAAATCCGAAGCCAGTGTGCTAGATTCGGCTAATAATGGAGTCGGCTGAACCACTCTGACACAAACATAAGTACAATCCACAACACCAATAACACCAGGAAATCTGTCCAGTTGCCTCAAAGCACATAAGAGTGCACTTCTCCTAAGGAAATCTTACAAAACGAGAAGACATCAACGCTATGATGTCCAAAACATCATTAATGATTTTTTTGCACTTTGTATTATGTACATTATTATCTCAAATAACAATATTAAATACGCCAGTTGCATATGACCTTAATGTAACCAATAGTCTGTTCACTGATGAAATAGGGTTTTTCAGATTTCTTGTCACCATAATGTTCAAAAATGTTGTCCTTTCCACAATCACTACATTCCTGTTTCAGCCCCAATGTAAAGGTATAATAATTCATCAAATCCATCCAAAACATCAAACCATTTTCATACTGTACACTTCTAAAACCCTGATTATCTCAAGAAAACCAGGCTTGAGTCGCAATCAAACTTAACTGTGGTCAAATAACATTTGCACTTGGAGTCAAATATTTGGTGAAAAAATGACTAATTTAAAAATTAGACCAAAGATGTTAATTGCACCTATAAATGAATGCTGTTTGAAGCAATAGAACACAATATTTTTATTAATACTGAGCAAAAGAACCACACACACACACACACACACACACACACACACACACACAAAACAGCAAAAAGTTTAGCTAATTTCATTTCCATAACATTTTACATGTTCAACAGCTTTATTTGGCCATATATAACCACAGAAGAAAACTGTGTGTACACAAAAATAATAACAGTAATAACAATAATAAAAATAATAATAACAACAACAATTCACCCCTAACCTTGATGGGGTATGTATGGCATCTTTTAAATGCATTAACATGATGATGGTGTAAGGGGGCAAGTATCACATAAATACAAGTAAAAGCATAGTATCTATTACAGGGCAAATATTCTGTACTAATTTATACTCTCATTATACAGGAATTTCTCATCCTGTTATTGACGAGTGCAATGTATAGTGAAAAGTGTTCCATTATACATGACTCATGTATAGGGTACTAGACTCAGAGACTGAAAGAACAATGCTCGACTGCAGACAACAAATATACAATTCAGTCTGTAAATTTTAATTCCCAATCAATGTAGGGTTCAGCTGCCTTCTACATTTATGTCACATATGTACTTTTATCTGTCAATGAAGAAAAAATGTGAAAGTTCAAAATATTTTAATTGTGTCTGTAAGAAACACTGTCCTTCCTCCTTTTTGCCTCAGTTTTAGTTCATGTGTAAAAAGTAATACAAGGGGTGGAACTTAAATAGTGGCAACACTGCTGTGGAGACACTGTGCAATGGAATCTACTATTGACACTAATAGCACGTGTTGTTCACATACCTACCTTGCCTCTGGGCAATTGGACTTGCCCGTAACACGTCACCGGTATGCGCACAATCAAGAAAAAAAGTCACTTGCGAGTGACTGATCTAATGTAAAGTTTTCACTGTGTTTACAAAACAGATTGAATTGCCAGAGGTTGTACAGCATGACAGTGTCTTCAAGGTCTTCAAGAGGTGTGCATGGAAACAGCATTGCCGTACAGAACAGTGGCAAGTTGGTTAAAAGCCATCAACAAAGATCAGCAAACTGTTGCAGACATGTGTAAGGCAGGTCATCCTAGCATCTCTGAAAAAGAAGTGCATACTGTTGCCACATAAGTGGACAGTGATTGACACCAGAAAATTCACGAGTTCAGCCACAAAATTGTATTAGCACGTAGGAATGTGCATCGCATCCTGAAGGAATGGCTGGGCATGCAAAACATTGCATCACGATTGGACTGTACCATCCACCATACTTCCCAGACTTAAGTTCTTGTGACTTTAATTAGATTTCGAAGATGCACGCATTTGCTTCAGAACTGTTATAGAGATTCAACAGACAGAAGACCGCTCCATTCACACCATCAACAGAACAGGCTCTGCTAACAGTACACTACAGCTTCCACATCGCTGGCAATGGGTTCTACATGACGTTGGTGACTACTTTGAAGGACACTAACAGGTGCAAAAATGTAACACTTTTGTATGTAAAAGTTGTAACGATATGCAACGGTTGTGAATAAATAGTTGCCACTATTTAAGTTCCAACCCTCATACATAATGATACTGTAGGATATGTTGCACTTCTACCAGAAGTGTCTAGGTTAGGTTTTTTAAATATAGTAATGTGAGAGTAATGAATTTAAATGTTGGCAAAAGGCATTGATGAGTACCACTTGTTTTTAGCAGTGACATTAGTTGTCAGGATGTTACACGAAACTGTTGGCAAGTGTTTTGAAACTGATATTGTACAGTTAATATTAGGAAATCGGCCTTGTTGATTTGGTATCATTTTAACTGCTGTGTGCGGCACATTTTGCTATTTCCTGAGGAGAATTGTACTTTCCTATGTATGTAACAAGCATTCTCTCTCCTCTTCTTGAAACATACAGGTAAACAGTACTGAAATGTATACAAATAGGCTCTCTCTCTCTCTCTCTCTCTCTCTCTCTCTCCCCCCCCCCTTACACACACACACACACACACACACACACACACACACACACACACACACACACACACACAAAGCCCTCAAATCACAAAGTTTACATTATTTTTGTGTGTATTAGATAAACTACTTTCATTCTCTTTTCAATTGACATTTCTTTTTTAAGCTACAGTAACTTTGTTTTTAAGTACCTGCAATGCATCAACTATGAAAAGAAACATGTGTTAGCATGGAACAATAATGTTAGAGTTGCATGACATGACATTATACAGTGTAACAAATTAGTATTAATAGTGGGAGCAATAGATATACTAGTATGAAATTTCAAAGCAAGACCATCACATGTAATTGGCTACTTGTTTGCAGATGCTGGTAGAAAACATTTGCAGCTTTTCCAAGCCATTCTCTCAATTAGTATAAGAGCATTGAAAATTGGTACAAAAATATTCAGTAACAGGAACCAGGCACCATCAGTTGTCTAAAACTTATACAATTTTATTAATCTTTTCCTTCAACAATTTCAATAGCATTTTGCTGCCAATCCATAAGGAAAAATCTTGTCATTGGCAAACAATGTGTCAGTGTAATGCACATGCATATTTCCGTGTCCAATGGTAAAGTTTAATATCAAATGAGAGTAAATTCACTGCCTAAAATTCAGTCTTTGGTTCCAATGTATTCCACAGTCTTTCCAGTTTTCCTAATCGTTTCCAGCAATTGTTCTGATGTTAGTGTTGAAGTCACTCTCACCTTCTTGTCCTCCAGTGAAATGTTAATGTCTTCAACACCTTGTCCTAGAATAAAAACAGATGAACTTTAAATATGTTAGATAAGCAAGCAATTTTATGTATTATGTAGCAGACAAGCAGTTTCTATTACATCTTACAGCAACTGGTAGTTTATCTTTCTGAATTTCCATTTTACAGAACCAGTGAAATAAGTATTTTTCAGAAGGCAAAACAATTTTAAAAGAGGTGAAGAAGTGTATCAGCTTGTTTAGGATAACAAAGCTGTGAGTGAGAATAAAACTGAGGTATAGAATGAGCAATGACACAGAAAGCATATATTATTTCTGCATGTAATGAACATAAACTATAAGATGGTGAAAATGTCTGGAAGTTGGAAAAGAGCACAGATACTTCCGATCCACAAAGAGGTCTGACTAACTTTAGCAACTACAGAAATATTTCCCTCTATTCATTCAGTTATTGTGTTCTCCACAAACGGCATCAAGATGAAAAAGGAATCTTGAGTGGGTCAACAAACATTAACATAGAAACTTAAAATGTATTAACAACAAACAACCAGAAAACTGTCTGATCTGCTCCTATGTATGTAACTATTTGAGTAAATTAGTAAGAAAAGCCACTGTCTCCAAAGTTTTATTATATAATTGCTGTTTAGAAAATATTTTTACATATGTAAATACTGAATCCTATTTATAATACAGTATTACTTGTTAAAAAAATCATAGCAATTAATAGTTGCTTGCCATTTGGCTAACAAATTTTAGATCCCAGAAAAATATTCAAAAAATTTGAGAAAAGATTGGTTAGTGAGATGTTCCTTTTCTTTTGATATAGTATGGATTCCCAATTTCTTGCTTTATATGATATAGGAGTTTCTTGAGTATCTCATGACCACAGCAGGTAATTCAATTTTGAACCCTGGACAATGAAGCAAAGACTACATGAAAATAATTTTGTTGTTTTAAACTGTAACTGTGTATATCACAATTAAAGTTCAGCTGAAACAGATTTTTAGTACTGTATTAGCAACAAAAACCATGAAGGAGCAATGTACACGGTGCAGCAGCTTTCATAGCGTAATTTGACTTGCTCAGTACAAATGACGTACTGCAGGAATGCGCACCAACTTGTGCCGCATTCATGTACTAATGAGCTGCCATTTTGAGTGTAACAGTGATGTGGAGCGGTGGAGTGCACAGCATCAGGACTTCACTGTTGAAAGGTATATCAAGAATATTGACTCTGTTATTGCTACCCGGTGTCTATTTTGGCAACATTTCAACTTGGAGACGTCATGGGAAAGTTCAAGATGAACGGACCATTGTGAGATGGGTATGTGCACTTCGAACAACAGGTTCTGTTTGCAATGGCAAACCAAGAAGAAGTGAAAGAACTGTGCGGACACCAGAAGCTGTGGAATATGTTCGTGCTGCAATACTGCGTAGCCCAAAAAGATCTGCTTGTCGTCATGTGCAAACTGTGCACATCTCTGATCGCTCATTCAGGAGAATATTGCTTAACCATGTGTGATCTCCTTTGCCAACAATCCACAAAAGTTGCACACCATCCTGATGTCAGATTAATCTCATTTCAAGATATGTAGTTCAGTAAATAAACAGAATGTGTGTTAATGGAGAGACATTAACATGCATGAACTGCACACCATCCAAGCCCTTGCACAGTTCATGTGTCCCAGTGTGATGTGGAGTTGCTTCCTTTGGGATTATTGGTCCTCACATCTTTGAGAATGACAGCAGTGTGGCTGTAACTGTCACAAGTGAACACTACCTAAAGTTGCTGCAAGACTTCGTTCTTCCCCAATTAGGTATGGTCAATGTGGATGAGAATCAATTAAGGTTTCAACATGACAGAGCCATCTCACATACAGCTAGAAATTGCATGGATTTCTTGTGACAGACATTTCCCAGTAGAGTAATTTCCCGTTTTGGTGACCTTTCCTGGCCACCTCGCTCACCTGACCTTTCATGTGCAGACTTTTTCTTTTGGGGCTACCTGTTGCAAGAAGTGTTCCGAACACGTTGTGCCACCATTCCGAGTTGAAGGATTGCATCAGAACTGCCATCAGCAAAGTCCCAGGGAAAACATTACATTGAGTTATGGAAAGCTTCCAAAGCCACCTCGATGAGAGTGTTGTACAGAGAGAGCATCATTTGACAGGAGTCATATTCAAAAAGTAATCCATACAATGGACTATGACTTACACATTAGTAAATGGCATGCCTTTAACTATTAATTGGCATAAGACGTAATAAATAAAATACAGTTACTGCCTGGTGGTATGTTTTTAATATCTTACTATGCACGCAGCCACACCCTGCACCAGTATGCGAGTTTAATAATTCCAAGATCTCAAATAAGTAAGTTAATAAATTATTTATTATTACACATATTACAGGCCTTTTATTAGACCACATGAAATATTCATGACTGCTTGTTCTTATTCTTCCAGTATGCCTTTATTCTTTCACTAAAGGCTCTCTTATTTTCAGTCATTTTGGTCTTTGGGCTTTAGGTGCTGTTTTCTCTGACATCACTTTCCACTTGTACACATTGTGTCTAAAAACAACTTTGTCAACAATGTCTGCTGAATCTATATGTGCCCTTTCCAGATCAGTTTTGACTTGTATCATCCAAGGTGTAAATGATGATTCTGTTGGCAAGTCTGGTCTGTGCAAGTCTGCTGCTGTGTCCATAAAATTTTAGTAGCCTCTTTCTAATGCCTGCTGTGATGTTGGAGAACTTCTCTGTGGTTTTCCTGGAGTGAAGTCTATAGCCTTCATTTGTAAGTTTTGGTCCAATAATTTTCCTAATGATTTTTCTTTCCTTTGCGAGGATGTTCTCAAGGTCAGTTTTTGTGTGTTAAATCAGTGTGTCACTGGCATATAGCAGCTCCGGTTTGATTAAGATTTTGTAGTGATGAATTTTGGTGAAGGTGGAAAGACCTGTGTTTTGTATAAAGCTCTTCATTTTAAATACTCTAGTGTTCTGCATGATTTTCTCCTTCCCTCTCAGTTCGATTTCTTCACCTGGGTACTTGAGACCCTGTTGTTCTTGCCATACTTGGTGTTGAAATTTAGTATGTTTAGTTTCGAACAGAAGAACTCAGTTTTTTGAAAGGAGATCTGTAGCCCTACTTTTTCCGTGCAATCTTTGACTATTTCTATGTGTCTGATTGCCATGGTTTCATTATCCGTGAGTAGTGCCAGATCATCCGTGAAGAATAGACAGCCAACCTCTGGCTTGTCCTTCGGTCGTACAAATCTCTCTGGCTTCCAGTGACCTTGTATTTTAAGCTCCTTCTCCCACTCCTTGATGACTTTATCCGGCACTATGTTGAAGAGGAGCAGTGAGGATCTGTCACCTTGGTGAACACCAGTCTTTATTTGACAGAGTTCTGAGATTTCACCCTTGGATTTCACCTTAGATGTTGTGTCTGTCAGAGTTAGTTAGATCAGTTGCATTGTCTTGCTGTCCAAAATGTGTTTGTGTAGGATGTTGAATAATGACTGGTGGTCGATGGAATAAATAAATTAAATCAGTACAATCCCATATTTTAACTTTTCAAGGGACTTTACTGAAATGGTGAAAAATGCAGGAAATAATGTTTTACATGGTCAAATATGCTTACTTTATCACCCTTGCATTTTCATAGTTTATTTGTGATTTAAGTACATAATAGTCATCAAAATACTTGCCAGGAAGTTTATTATATAATAAAGGTTATCCAAATTTTTAGCATTTTAAGTGCCAGGTGGAACTGGAAATGGTAATTTTATGGAAAGTAGAAATTTTTGACGAAATTTCATTCATCATAATCAATTAGTCAACAAGCATATAACCGTAATTAATTATTTACGTAGTAAAACTGCACAAGTTCCATTCTCTTTGTATTTTTTGATGTTTTGCAGAACAATATTTGAGAATTTATTCACGTTCTTGAGTGCAAATATATGCACAAGTATTTTTGTGGTGTTTGCACAGGGTCATCATCTCTCACTATTATCACATTTTTGAGATTATTATGTACCTTGCCCCCTTCAATGTGCAGAAAAACACACACAAGCAAACCAGCAGTCTCATTTATAAAAGTCACAAAAATACTTAGATAAATATTTCAGAAAATAGAACACACACACACACACACACACACACACACAATCACACACAATCACACAGGCACATAACACAGTCATACAACCATCATCTCTGGCTGCTGCACTTCGAATCACACTCTGTGGTGAGTAAATCAGGGACGGGAGGGGAGGGGAGGGGATAGGGGGTAGGAAGGTTACGTCACGGTGGTGGGGATGGGTTAGATGAGAATAACAAGTTGCAGCTTAGGAATGGAGTGGGGAGCCGGGTGAGGGGGAGAAAATAAAATAAACAAAATAAATATACATTAAAAAAAAAAAGTAATATGCATGCACACTGCAAGTACACAAGACCGCACACACGCACCACTCAAAATTGGTGAGGTTTGGAATAGAGAGTTAGGAACTGTACGGTATGGGGAAAAAAGGGAAGTTATTGTAGGTTGGGGCCTGGACGATTTCGGGGTCTGATAATGTATGCTGCATGCTGTGCCACAAGGTGGACCATCCTGTGGCTTAGAATACAGTGGAGCACATGCTTGATTTCAACGGCTGCTTCACAACCCAGGCCATCTGGATCCTCCCATCCACCGCCTGCTTTTCTGAACTGCACAGATGGGAATCATCCCTACAATACATTCTCCGATTCCGAAATCATCCAGTCCTCAACCTACAATAACGTCCCTTTTTTCCCCATAACTTACAGTTCCTACCTCTCTATCCCAAACCTCACCTATTTTGAGTGGTGCGTGACTGTACGATCATGTGTGTGTGTGTGTGTGTGTGTGTGTGTGTGTGTGTGTGTGTGAGTGAGTGCGCACACCTGCGTACGCGCGTGCGTGCAGTCTTGTGTACTTGGAGTGTGCACACATATTTTATTTATTTTGTTTATTAATGTATATTTATTTTGTTTATTTTATTTTTCTCCCCTCACCCACCTCCCCAATCCATTCCTAAGCTGCATCTCATTATACCCCTCTAACCCATCCCCACCATCGTGACGTAACCTACCTTCCCCGCCCGTCCCTTTTGTACTTGCCGCAGAGTGACGGTTGTATGACCGTGTTGTTTGCCTGTGTGATTGCGTGAGTGTTCTATTTTCTGAAGAAGGCCATAGCCAATAGCTGAAAGTGTTGTATGTGTGTGTCTTTTGTATGTGCCTGTCGCAGCTTGTCGCCACGTCTTTGCGGTGAATTGTAAACTATCCTTACTATATTATTAATTCCAACCAGGACTTTCCATTATTATATTTAGATAAATATTTGCATTTCACAATAAGAATAAATTTTTGAAACTTGTGGTGCAAAGCTTGAAAAACTACCAGTTGTGTAAACATACCCAAACTGACAATCAGCGTGGTGGCTGATGAGATACAACCCCTCACCAGCCACCACGTCGAAGTCAACTAGGTGCATACCGCAAACAACAAAATGCAAAATATACATTTGAATAAATGCGAAGTGTCAAGAAACTTGACTGTGGAACTTTTATAAACACTATGGTTTAAGGTGAAAGCCATGCCAGTGTCAATTTATGTCAATTACGTCATTTTATTTATTCACTAACTTGGTTTCAAAAAGCGTAAAACATGGCAAAAGTTAACACAAAAACAGGTGCAAATTAAGATTGTGAACATAGGAAATTTGATGGGACTTACAAAAAAATGATGTAAATGGCAGGAATAGTTACAATCCGGGAACATAAAAAAGGGGTTTTACCATAATAATAATTCTGCAATATGTATGATTATGTACTTCACACAACATTCTTACTAAGATCTTCTCCGTGTTGATGCTAGACAACTGGAAAATCTGCTAAAAAAGCAGCAAGGGATTACTATGGAGACAATTGCAGGAATCAATATATTTGTCGTTAGACAACTGTGCAAAATATACTATGAATGTATAACAAATGTGTATGTACCTTTTCCATTGACAGCATTGATCATTACTGCCTACATGTTACAACAATGATGGATGATACTAGATACCAAATAAGCTAAATGTTTGTAAATTTAGCTCTAGAGTGCACAATCAAAAGGGAAAGTGGGTTGGAGCAATACTCTTAAGAGTTACCATAAATATTGAGCCTAATGGAACAAATAGTTATTGCAAAGATGACTATCGAAAAGTCATCTCGCAGTAGGTGACAACAATGAGATTACAGATCACTGCCACTAAACCAAACAAATGTTGATATCAAGGTACAAACAAACCCAGATCCTACAATATTCAGATTACTTTATATTTAAATTGGGAAACAAATGTAAGTAGGAAGTAGGCTGTATAACAACAAATTACAATTTGACAGGCATACTGCTCAAAAAAGAAAAGTACAGGAGGATTCAATTTAGTTAAATGATTTATCAGCCTATATTATGCTTGTTCTCTACTATTAAGAAAGTGGAATAGAGAGAAGGCTCAACAACTCAGAGGACGGTAACCTGAATCATAAAGCCATACGAAGATGGGGAAGAATGGGGCAGCAGATAATGTAAGGAGCAAACAATTCCAGCGAGTGAGAAGAGAATGAACGAGAGCATTTTGTCCAGAAGTGTAATGGAAGAACACAAATATTTGCACACACTTGACAGAATGAGAACACGTTTTCAGGGTGAGGGTGAAAATGGCAAATAAGTTTCTTATTTCAGGTGAAAGGAAAATAGAATGAGAAGGGGAAACTTATTAAGTTAAGAGAGAGCACGTGCTCTTCAAGGCTGGCGATTCTAGGAGATTATTATGATGACAGTGGAAGCAAAGGACTAACACCATCGTCACTGTGTTTAGCAATTTGGTTTTCAGACTATATTATAATATGAAAATTAGAGGAGTACACTCTTTTCCCTTCATTATCAAATAAAAAACAGATTAGTTGAAAGAAATTTAAAGTGGAAAACTAACTGAAAATTATACCATACTGCATAAGAGACTGATACTTTTTATCAAAATTGAACGTAGTGGTCTGTTAAATAAAAAGTATGATGCAGATGGAAAGATAGTAACTGACTTTAAAATCAATCTCCCCCCCCCCCCCCAAATTTGTATCTGGAAAGAGTCAATTATCCCACATAAATATATAAGTATTTTTGTACATTTAGGAAAGATGTGATTACAAAAATCAAGTGAAACAAAAAAGCATTATTTAAAATGTAAGTTAGCAGAAGATTTTAAAAATCCACTATTTCTTCCATGCATATATTACACAGAAACAACAAACATCCGAGTAATTGGCTAAACTTGTGTTAGTCTTTAAGCAGTGCAACTTTAAAGCAAAAATCAAATCCTTAAAGTACTCACTTCTTATGATTCAGAGAACATGTCAGAAAGGGGCTTAATTTGGAAAATGAATCTTGGAAAGTAAATAAATTGTTGCATATTGAAGCTTTGTAAACTGTGGTCCTATGTCCGTAGCTCAAGTGTGATGCAATCCTTTGATAGCCAAAACGTCGGGCAAGACTGTGAGAGCAGCGTCGGTCGTAGTGGATGCCATGTGTATAGCCTAGGGATATTTTAAGTATACAAAGAGCAGCCAAATTTATCCCAAAAATGGGCCCGCAAAGTCTGGTTAAATGTGGTCCCATGGATGGTGGTGTGTAGGCCAGGGTACAAAGATTGTGGGGGAGCTGCTTGGTGTCGTGCACAAACTTTACAGCTGCAGACCATTTTCTCTATGCTATTATTGATACCTGGCCAGAATACATGTCGGTGAGCCAAGGCCTCCAACTGGGAATCCCTCAATGTCCTCGGTGCAGTACACTCAGGACTCCGTTTTAACTCAGCAGCAATGAAGAACCGATACCGGTATGTGTCAACCTCTGTATCCATCAAAACTATGTCATTCATCACTGAGAGCCTGTGGGGCAAATGTTCCAGGGTTGATTTCAATAGTCAACTGGCAAGTCAGGTAGGTGGGCTATTCTTGTTTCACATATTGGAGAACCTGCTACAAGGTGGGATCCTGATGAGTGGTAACAGTAATGTGTGCAGGTGGGTTGGGGACCCCGTTGTATGTCGTGCAGTGTCTATATGGAAGCAGAGGACTTCCTGTTGGTCAACAGAGCGTCCACATTAGAGTGCTGTGCCATAGGTTTATACCAAGATGATGTGGTTGTAGGAACTCAGAAACAGCACTCTCTGCTGAAGGTATTAAGCTGTTCATTCTGGCAGGTTGAAATATGATCCAAATAATGTGACTAAAGGCTTATGATCAGCAATTAGGGAGAATTTCATTCCAAAGAGGTAAATATGGAACTTTTTAATGGCAAACACTACGCCAAAATCTCCAATTTTTTTTTTTTTTTTTTTTTACTATTTGCACTGAGCCAGAGTCAACATCATAAAGCATATGCAATTGGCTGTTCTGAGTCAACCTCATTTCTAGGTGCCAAACCTACCCTGATGCCACAGGCTGTTTCAACTGCCACCACAACCAATGGGTGGTTGGAAGAGAGAGGCATGAGACGGGGGGAGGGGGGGGGGTTGACTTCGCCATAGTTTTCAGCTGGGAGAAAGCCTGGTCACAAGCAGGGGTCTACTTGTAGGACTGTGCCCCCTTTTTACGCAAGTGATTTACAGGTCGTGCTACTGTGTGCTGCTTGAGGTAGGAATGTAAAGTAATACACTATTGGCCATTAAAATTGCTACACCACGAAGATGATGTGCTAGAGAAGCGAAATTTAACCGACAGAAAGAAGATGCTGTGATATCACTGAAATCGGCAGCAATTTGCAGGAGAGTTGCACTTCTGCCACATTTAAAGATTCTCTTCAGTTGTCTGTCTCTTTCTTCTTCTTCTTCTTCTTCTTTGGATGATTAAGGGGGACAAAACTGCAATGGTCATCTGTCCCCCATTCCATCACTAAGCATCACAAGTAGAACTGGGGACGTGAACGAAAAGTGCCCAGAGTTTAAATTTGCAAAGTGGGAGGATAAACCCACGAAATCCATAAAACATCAACAAAGTCGACAAGAAACAAAAAGAAGAGACGATCACACAAAGACACCTAACAACAAAAGGAAATAAAACAAAGAAGCTGATGTCAATGGTTGGCCGATCATAAGAGTAAAAAAGGAAAAGTCAAACACTCGGCAGCACAAAGAAACCTCCAATTAGAGAGAATGATAAAAAAACCCTGATTGAATAAAACATAAAACTGAATCTGCCATTGAAGCATTGTCACGTAAAACAACTGATAAAACGTCAGGGAGGTTAAAACTCCGCCGCAAGGCAGCTAAAACAGGGCAGTCCAACAAGATGTGGACTATTGTAAAATGGGAGCCACACTGACATTGGAGTGGGCCCCCCCCCACGAAGGAGATGTCCATGGATGAGCCACGTATGGCCATTGCGGAGCCGACACAGCACCATGGAGTCCCAGCAAGAGGTCCGATGCAGAAACACCACACTGATGTCTCCTTGACAACCTGGAGTTTGTTGGTTGTGGTCAGGCGATGCCACTCAGCATCCTAAAGCCAAAGTACCTGTTGGTGCAACAATGAATGAAGATCAGAAGCCGGGAGGCCGATCTCCAGAATGGACGCACCGACAGCCTGCTTGGCAAGCTAGACAACACTTTCATTGCCCAGGATACCCACATGACCTGGAGACCAGATGAACACCACCGATTGCCCGGACCGTTCAAGAGCACAAAGTGTCTCCTGTATGGCCAACACCAGGGGAAACTGTGGGTAACAATGGTCCAGAGCTCTAATGCTGCTCAGGGAGTTGCTGCAAATGAGGAAAGACTCACCTGAGCAGGACCGGATGTGCTCGAGAGCTCAGTGAATGGCCACCAGCTCTGCAGTGTAAACACTGCAGCCATTCGCCAGAGAGTGCTGTTCCCCACGGTCACCATGAACATAGGGAAATCCCACGCGGTTATCAAACAGATAACCATCCGAGTAAATCAGGTCATAATTAGGGAACTCCGCTATGACAGACGAGAACTGACAGTGGAGCACCTCCAGAGGAACTGAGTCTTTGAGCCTGTGGGCCAAGTCTAGCTGAGTAGACGGCCTTGGCAAGCACCATGGAGGTGTACGTGCATGGACCCAATATGGAGATGGAAGGGGTAAAGAATCAAGCTCCAGCAGGAGAGACAGAACTCTAAAGGCGATTGTATGACCTGATCAGGAATGTTGTTGGTATTGGCGGACAATTACATCAGATAAGAGGAGACGACAGTTCAGGTGGCCTAGGGAAAGATGTGTATTGGTTGCATAAGCCGCAAGCAGGTGTTAGCGGCAGACCCCTAAAGATGGGACCCTGGCCTCCACTACTAAGTTGTTCACGGGGTTGGTGTGGAAGGCACCCGTCACAATGCAGACCCTACAGTTGTGAATGGGGTCCAGTAGGCGCAGGGTCGAAGGTGACGCAGATCCACAGGCAATACAGTCAAAATCAGGACAGGACTGCACCAGCACTATGCATAGCTGCAACAGTGTCGGATGGTCAGCACCCCAGTTCGTATGACCTAGGTGTCAGAGAAGGTCGAGACGGTGCCAACACTCCTGTTTCAGCTGACGAATGTGGGGAAGACACATCAGCTGGGTGTCGAAGACAAGCCCTAGAAATCAATGGGTGTCTACTAAATTAAGTAGTTCACTGTCGAGATAATGTTCAGGGTGAGGGTGAACAGACCGATGCTGACAGAAGTGCATCACTCTGGTCTTGGTGGCAGAAAACTGAAAGCCATGGGTAAGCGCCCAGGTCTGCGCCTTCCGAATAGCGTCCTGCAACCTGTGCTCGGCAACTTGGGTGCTGCAGAAACTAAAAGAGATAGAAAAGTCATCAGCATAAAACAGAAGGGGATACTGACAATCCAACTGCTGTTGCTAAACTGTTGATGGCCACTAAAAATAATGGAACACTTAAAACAGAGCTCTGAGGAAACCCATTTTCCTCGATATGAGAGGTGCTCAGGGAGGCACCAATTTGAACACGAAAGGTAAGGACAGCTAAAAAATTGATAGGGAGCCCCCAGAGGCCCCAGTGATGTAAAGTGTTGAGGATGTGTCATTGCCAGTTTGTGTCATACGCTTTTTGCATATCAAAGAAGACGGCAACAAGGTGGTAGCACCTGGAAAAGGCTATGTGGATTGCAGACTCAAGGTACACCAGATTGTGGGTGGTAGATCAACCCTGGTGGAAACCGCCCTGGCATGGAGCCAGTAAGCTGCCCCCCCCCCCCCCCCCCGAGTCTCAAGAATCCAACACAACCGCCGACTTACCATCCACTCCAAAAGTTTGCATGGAATGTTAGTAAGATTAATGGGCTGGTAGCTATCTAGGGAAAGAGGATGTTTGTCAGGTTTAAGCACCGGGATGATGATACTCTCCCGCCATTGTGACGGAAAACACGATCACACCAAATGTGATTATAGACCGTAAGAAGATTACGCTGACTGTCTGCTGAGAGGTGCTTCAGCATTTGGCTATGGATGCTGTCAGGCCCAGGCGCTGTGTCAGGACATTGTGTAAGAGCATTGAGGAGCTACCACTCAGTGAGGAGTGTTGTAGGATTCAGAGTGATGGGTAGTAAAGGAGAGGGGCTGGTGTTCTACCCGCTCCTTCAATGTACCGAAGTCCAGTGGATAATATGCAGAGGAAAAGGCACGGGCATAATGTTCAGCAAACATCTCTGCAAGTGTTGCCGTGTCCATACATACAACGTCATTTGTGGAGATCCCAGGGATTCCTGCTGGTGTCTGCAATCCGTTTAGCTGCCTGATTTTACTCCAGACCTATGAGGCCGAGGTAACCGTCACCCAGCACTCCTGTTTCCGTCTTCTGATTAGCTGGTGAGCACGAGCGTGAAGCTGTTTAAAAGTGATGAGGTGCTCCTGAGAGGGGCACTGTTTGTATCGCTGTAAGACCCACCTGCCGGCTTTAATGGCCTCAGCGACCTCCGGCGACCACCACGTCACTGTCTTATGACGTGGGCACCCTGACAAACCTGGAATAGTAGCTTCCGCAGCAGAAATAATAGAGCATGTGGTGCTCTCGACCGCCACATCGATGTTCTTGAGTGGGGGAGGCCCAACGATGGCAACAGAGGTATAGTCTTCCCAGTTAGCCCTGTGCAGAGCCCACCTGGGTGAACGTGCTGGGGACTCATGTTGTTGGAGTGAGAAGAAAATAGGAAAATGATCACTGCCGCACAAATCATCATGGGCTCTCCAGTGACCAGACGGTGGAAGGCTGTGGCTGCAGATGGATAGATTCATCGCCGAAAATGTGCCATGCACCACACTAAACTGTTTAGGGGCACCAGTATTTAAGAGGCAGAGGTCAAGTTGAGATAGTAAAGTCTGGACGACTCTGCCTTGGCCAGAAAGTGTAGTGCCACCCCACAAAGGATTATGGGCGTTGAAGTCGCCCAACAGGAAGAAAGGCAGGGGAGTTGCGATATAAGTGCAGCCAAAACATTCAAAGAGATATCACCATTTGGAGGGAGATAGAGGCTGCAGACGGTAAACTCTTGTGTTGTCCTTACCCTGAAACAATTATGAAGAGCCTTACTTTTTGTATCCCTTCCCACTAGTACATGTGTACTTTGTCTTTATGAAATATTACAGGGGATATTACACTCTGATAGGTTACCTCTGATGTCCAGATGTACTTATAGCCCATATCTACACACACACACACACACACACACACACACACACACACACACACACACACACACACACAAAGTGGGTTGTAAATACTGACTGCAGAAACATGATGTATAAAAGTTGGTAGCGGCATGATGAATGGTGCGATCACAAAAGGCCATCAGACAGCCTAAGCATTTGGTATTTTGGACATAACCATTTTTCTATGAGTACTCTATTGCAAAATTGTGACACATTTATGACTTCATAACAATGTGTTTATATATCAGACATGTGGTGTGTGAGTAACAAAAATTTTGAAATGGTTACAGAAATAAACATTATGGACTGTACTTTTGTCAGAGAAGAAACCGCTGCAGAAGCTCTTAATTTTCACAAAGCAAAACGGGAAGTACACATTCTTAATTGCCTGTCCAAGTGCTATTCATTATTGGCTGCCGTCACCTCCCTGTCATTAATCGTAATGCTACCTAATGTACAATGGGGGGCCAAAAGATTGCCCAGCCCAAATAATTTAAGAATCTAAGAACACACCACTGTGCATGCCCAAACTCATAAGTGCCCGAATTTCCAACTGTAGAAGTCTGTGGAGTTTCAGCTTACTTTTTGCATCATCAAGTAGAAGCAATATAATACTTTTGATACATTATGTGCCGATATTCATGGTAATTTAACTCATCTTTTGAAAATCATTATTCAAGCACATTAGAACTTCATGGCCATAGAATTACTACGACAATGAGAGTTTCACACGTACTTTAGTAGCAGAGTGAATAATGATGGTTAACACATGTAAAGGACGCATTTTCGAATCTAACTCAAGTTGTATTTTTTTTCTCCCTTCTCTTTTTTAGTTTTAATGTAGACATTGTAGGTGCTGTTCCAAACCTTAATTTGCTACAAATTTTACAGTTGTAGGTTTTTCTAGGAAAAATTCCGAAGATTCCATTTTACATTCATCTAATATTTAAACAAAAAGGCAAATGGAAACAGAAAAATATTGAAAACTGATGTATTTATTTGTAATTACTTTGACTGGTCTGGTGTCTACAGGTTTCCATCTAAAACAAATATATCACCTGAATGACATTTTTCTAAGTCCTTACACACGACTGACACTAGCGAGTGGATGTGCCTTCCTGTATCTGTTATTTCCATTTTAATATTCCTTCTTCAACTATAGTATGGTTATTTGTGTGTTATGCTTAAAAAAAAAAAAGGACAGACATCGGTAGCTGCTTGGCATCCGGCATGGTTGGCTCAGCACGTTCAGTAAGAGCACTACTAGCTCTCTGTAACAACAAGAAAACTTATAGATCAAAGTACAGAATTTGAGGAACAAACCTCCCTGTTTCATAGTAAATAATATATTTGGTAAAAGATAACACTGATATGATCAATAAACAAACTCGATAATGGCAATGAAATACTATTTTTTAAGTAACACTAAATGGAGCAAAAGTAACACAGAAAAATACCAAATTTGACAGGAAACATTAATCTGTACAAAATAACAACCATCTTGCAAAAATTACAAAACACTGTATTTGTTTATCAGTTGATTTGTTTCTCTTATCTGGGAACTACAGTACCAGGTGGTGGGCAATGGAATAACAAATAAATACATCAGTTTTCAATTTTTTACTATGACTATTTGTTTGATCAAAGTTTAGACTATTACAAAATGGAATATTTTGAAAGCATATGGAACATAAAAAAGCCCAAAATTGCAATTTTTTTTTAGTGAATTAAGGTGTAAAATATTAAGACTTGACAGATTCGAACATTCATCCTTTCTGTTCATAGGCCATCAATCTATTCATTCTGCTGCCGAAGTAGGTGTGAAACGCCTTTGAAGTAATGCAACGAACATGGAGTTTTTATATCACGGTACAACCATTTTGATGTGCTTGGCTAATCATTCTCAAAAGAAATGATACAATCAGTTAAATCACAATGAATATCTGAATCATAACTGGTATATTTCTTTTATTTGCCAGTATACACCAAGACGAAGTTCTACAGACTGCTCAAGTTGGGAACACTCGCATTTAAGAACTTGGGCATGCACAATGCACTTTTCTTAGACTCTAAATTATTCAAGCTGGGCAATCTTTTTTTGCATCCCATTTGTACATGACGAACAGAAGCCGCTGATATGTAAACAGCAGTTTAACCTTATATTAGGGAGAGACTTAAATAATTGGTATAAAAGATAACAAAAAGTCTGAAAAGGATAGCAGAGAGTTTATACCTACACCATACAAACAAATCTGGGACACTAAAAATACAGAGGGCCTATATGACACATCAGCAAAAATGGTAAAACACTTTGCTAAATATTGTGAATGCTGCTGGCACTCCTGACAAATTTAGTAATGGAGGAAGGAGTAAGCTATTCCCAATCTGTTTAAAAAGGAGCAAGGTAGTACAAGTTTTTTAATGCGGAGATAAACAAGATCTTGGACAATACTGACATGTAAAAGTCTCAACTTTTTCACTTCAACAGCAGAAACATTGATTAAAAAAGAATTATAAACTTTGTACAGAAACAAAGGTTAAATCCTAGTTTATGTGACACTAGCTTCTCAATGTGCAGATGCTATTAGCAAAAGGCAGCCAATCGGAGGTGGTAATGAGACAATGAGAATGAGTCTTTCAATTTTGTTTTTTAAACAACACTGTGTTGTCCATGTAAATTTTTAGCTGAAACCCATGACATTAGTTGAAAATAAGGCATTGTTTTTGATGAGCAGTATTGTAATTTTGTGCCGAATGAATAGTTTTTGAAGCAGAATAGAGAAAGAGCTGACAGAGTCACAGGAAACAGGTCGATGGTGGTTTTTTTTTTTTTTTTTTTTTTTTGACAAATTTCAGTGTAAATGTCATTAGCTCCAACTGTCATTGTTGTTACATGATATCATCAGAAAAAATACATTGAGAACCAGTCACTACAGGGATGAGGAACCCCTTTTTCTTCTTAATTAATTAAAAGTGTGTGCAATTCATTTGTCAATAATATTGATTTCTTAACATTTAAATACTTTGCAGTTAAAAGATACATAAAGGAAAATAAAGTAAATAAAAAAAACTGTTACATCCATGTGACTGGCTCAATGTACTTTTCTGGATCTTCCATAGCAAATTTAGGAAACCGTTGCATAGTAGCATAAGAATAAACTATTGGAATGAAAACAGCACAACCTATGATCTTCAACTGTATATCTACATCTACACCTACATTAATACTCCGCAAGCAACCTGACTGTGTGTGGCGGAGGGTACTTTGAGTATCAAATACATTTGTTCTCCCTCCTATTCCAGTCTCATTGTTTGCGGAAAGAAAGATTGTCAGTATGCCTCTGTGTGGGCTCTAATCTCTCTGATTTTATCCTCTCAGTCTCTTTGCGAGATATACGTAAGAGGAAGCATATACTGCTAGACTCCTTGGTAAAGGTAAGTTCTCTAAACTTTGACAAAAGCCCGTACCGAGCTACAGAGCTTACCTCTTGCAGAGTTTACTGATCGGCTTTTACCATTAATAAATGATCTTTTAACGAGGCACGCTGCTCTCTGTTGAATCTCTAGCTCCTCTATCAATCCTACCTGGTATGGATCCCACACTGCTCAGCAGTATTCAGTGAACAAGTGTACTGTAACATACTTCCTTTGTTTTCGGACTGCATTTGCTTAGGATTCCTCCAACGAATCTCAGTCTGGCATATGCTTTACTGACGATTAATTTTAATGGTCGTTCCAATTTAAAACACTCATAATGCCTCCTTCCAGTTGCTGACCTGTTATAATGTAGCTAAATGATAAAGGATATATCTCTCTATGCATTCATAACACATTACACTTGTTTGCACTGAGATTCAATTGCCATTCCCTGCACCATGCTCTCAATTCGTTGCAGATCCTCCTGCATTTCAAAACAATTTTCCATTGTTACAACCTCTCTATATACTACAGCATCATCCGCAAAAAGTCTATCAACTTCTGATGTTATCCATAAGATCATATAAATAGCAATGGTCCCACAAAACTCCCACGTAGCACACCTGACATCACTCTTACTTCGGAAGACTTATCTCCATTAACATGTTGTGTTCTGTTATCTAGGAACTCAATCCAATCACAAAATTGGTCTGATAGACCATATGCTCTTCCTTTGTTTATTAAACAACTGTGGGGAACTGTATCAAACAACTTGTAGAAATCAAGAAACACGGCGTCTACCTGGGAACCCTTGTCTATGGCTCTCTGAGTCTAGTGGACAAATAGCACAACCTGGGTTTCACATGGTAGCCTTTTTCGAAACCCATGCCAATTTATTTCTAGTCTCCAGAAAAGTCATTATACAGTGCACAATAAGTGTTTCAAAATTCTACAATTGAACGACATTAGAGATAAAGGCCTATAGTTCTGCACATCTGTTCGACATCCCTTCTTGAAAATGGGGATGACCTGTGCCACTGCAAGAAGGGGTGCAAGTTCCTTCACGTACTCTGTGTAAAATCGAACTGGTATCCCATCAGGTGCAATGGCCTTTCCTCTGTTGGGTGAATTTAATTGTTTTTCTATCCCTTTGTCATTTATCCATCCTCTGTTTCAGTATCATTTTTTGTCACAGAGCGTCTGGACATTTTGTTTTGATCCATGTACCACTTTGACATAACACCAAAATTTCTTAGTATTTTCAGCCAAGTCAGTACATAGAATTTTACTTTTGAATTCATTGAATGGCTCTCACATAGCCCCCCCCCCCCCCCCCCACACACACACTACATTTCGCTCTGTGTAATTTTTATTTGTCTGCAAGGCTTTGGCTATGTTTATGTTTGCAGTGAAGTTCCTTTTGCTTCCATAGCAGTTTTTCTAACTCGATTGTTGTACCACAATGGCTCCTTTCCATCTCTCACGATTTTGCTTGGCACATACTCACCTAATGCAAATTGTATGGTGGTTTTGAACTTTGTCCAATGTTTCTCAACACTATCTATACTTGAGATAAAACTTCTGCGTTGAGCCACCAAGTACTCTGAAATCTGCTTTTTGTCACTTTTGCTAAACCGAGGAATCTTCCTACATTTTTTTAATATTTCTATTTACGGCTGAAATCATCAATGCTGTAACAGCTTTATGATCGCTGTGTTTTGAATAGTTTGGGTCTGTTTGTCACCAGAAGGTCTAATATGTTGTCGCAACAAGTCGGTTTTCTGGTTAACTGTTCAAGGGAGTTTTCAGATAATGCACTTTAAACAATTTCACTGGATTCTTTGTCCCTGCCACCCGTTATAAACAATTGAGTCTCCAGGACTAAAGCCTATCTGGTAAATTATCATCTCCTCCAAAAACTATAACATGATTGGAAAATCTACCCAAAATACTTTCCAAGTTTTCCTTCACGTGTTCTGCCCAACAGCTGCTGAGCAAGGGGGCCTATACAAATCCAATTACCATGTTTGGGCCTGCTTTAACCATGACCTTCACCCAAATTACTTCACATTTTGGATATCTGTCACTTTCCTTCGATACTATTGCACTTTTTATTGCTATAAACACACCTCCCCTTCAATGTGCAGACTGTCTCTGCAGTAATAAATGTTAAATGATGCTGTGAAAGATATCATACACCGATTTCATTGGAAAATAAGTTAAAGTCATATAATATGGAACTATCGTAATTAATTACGCTAATATCAAATTACTTCTCGTTACTATGAAAGCTAAATCCACAAAGCAGTGAAAAATTATATAATCCTTCATGGAATGAAAAATGCATTTTCAGTGGCTCTCTTGATGACACTTCTCTTTGCTACCAACATCTGCACATCAAGGTGACACTAGTTTGTCACCTAAATTAGGATTTAATTAAAACAAAATATCTAAATTTAAGCACAACACGAGTTCATAAAGATGAGATCCACTAAGACTTTCATAACACACACAACTGTAGCTCTGGATCACCATAGGAAAGTTTCTGGTGTGTACTTAGATCTTTCCAAAGCCTTTGATTCCTCTAGAGAAACTAGACAGCTATGGCAGAAAAGGTAAAGCTGCAGTTAATATATAAACACTAACAGAAAACTTTAACAATGTGTGGAAATAAAACACAAATCAGGTCAGGTAATACAGAAACATAGATTATACTTATTTTCTGCAAGTAACATAGGCATACCATACATACATACGCCCACTGCAGTAAAAGAAAAAGTGATTATGTATGCTAATTACACAACTTTACAACTATGTAGTGATTCACTGAAGGATTCAGTGTCACTGAGAAAATATAAATAGCAGAACAGAATTTCAGATGAAATACTATACTGATAAATACAAAGAAAACAAAATGTAGTAAATTAGAAACAAAGAGAGTAAACATATCTGACAGTTTTACTCTGACATCAAGAATGCAGCCCCAGAAGAGATGCACTGTACCAAACAGGTTTCTGGGAACAGAGGTGGGCACATCTGTTCCTAAATTAGAAGTAATATAGTTTAATGAAGAAAATGTCTCACAGGATCAATTATACACCAGGATACCACCCATCAGCTATGACCCACAACATTGGCTTCTTCTGTTGTGACGTCATCATTGCACAATAATTTTGAGTGGTCTGTGCTTACAGGTGGTGTGTGTAGGCATGTGGTGGCATGCTCTTCTGGTAGAAGTTAAATGGTTTGTGGTAGTTTTTAGTTGTAACATATGGTGTGTGATATTCTGTGTATTCATGTGGTGTGCTTCCTTCTCTTAAAAATTGTTTTCTGTCACGTGTGCACTACTACAAATTTGCAATGTGATTTTTCCGGCTTAGTTTACCTTTTCAAAATTCCATGTGATTTATTTTTCTGTTTTAGTAAAGATGGAGGTGATGAATAAGTTAATTCTTTCTCGCTGTGTGGTGCACTTAGGAGAGACTATGTTGGCCACAATAAAATTTCTGACTGTGATGTACAAATTCTCGGCAACCAATGCAGCCAACAAAAGTCCTCGCGAAGGAGGATGTGGGGATTGTGTTCGTATGTGTGTGTGGTTTATTTTTTGTCATAGTGTTTTGTACGCTGGGGCATATCTTTGGTAATTTTTTTTATTTATTTGTGGACTTTTATGTAGTGTACTTTCTATTGGTGCTGATGGTAGTTGTCAATGTTTGCGTGCACTTATATCACTGTATAAGGGGGACTTTCAGTGGCATTTCCATAATGTGTAGGTTGGCATGTACGTGGTGGTGGTGGTGTTGTGATTAATACTTTTGGCAGAACCAATGAAAGTGAAAAGTGAGATACTGGTTGTGGCGATGGACTGATCTGTATTGTAGACTAATGACTAGGTTAGGTTTGGAGGCAACAGTTTGGTTCCAAGTTGGCGACACCAACAATTGTGAAAGTTCAAGTGAAGAAGATTGTCAGAATGGAACGGAACATTTAAAATGACTTAAGTGCTTGATACTATGTCTTTGTTGTTTGCTGGTTGGAGAGTAGAGAGGGGAAGGTTGAATTAGTATTACTGACTTCATTTGAGGTGTATTATTGGTCAATTGAACCATTCGATTCCATATATAGAGGTTTTTTTTTAATTTCATGTATTTTGTGTGTGTGTGTGTGTGTGTGTGTGTGTGTGTGTGTGTTAATAATATTTGTGTGTTCTTGGTTTCCTTTTTGTCATCGCCCCCCTCCCCTCCTGTTTCGAATGGCCCCACCCAAAACCCGTTAGTGTAATTTTATTGGTTCTACATTAATTTTCACGTTGATATGTGTGTGTGTCAGTGGTTTTCCTGATTATTTTGGTCACCATATTGGCTATGGGTTTAGACACCATTGCCATCATGGGTCAAAGCTGACAGGTGGTACCCCGATCTTTAATTATGGTGTCCAACACAGTGGAAAAGGGATTTTTGTTAAATATGCTATACATTTACACCCACATGCATTACAGTATACCAGTATGGGGAGTAAAACCTTGTGAAGACATTTGAGAGTGTTTAAACTAAGAAAAGAAAGCCATTAGATGCATGGCGAAATAATGCCGCAGGAACCGCACCAGGAGTTTGTTCACCCCCGTGAACCACAGACATTGCCAAGGTGGGGTGGCTTGCATCCCTCAACGATACAGATAGCCGAACCACAGCGGAGGGGTATCCGTGGAGAGGCCAGACAAACATGTGATTCCTGAAGAGGGGCAGCAGCCTTTTCAGTAGTTACAGGGGCAACAGTCTGGATGATTGACTGAGCTGGCCTTGTAACATCAGTTAACATGGCTTTGCCAAGCAGTTACAACAAACGGCTGAAAGCAAGGGGAAACTACAGTTTTTACTTTTCCCGAGGACATGCAGCTCTACTGTATGAATATATGATGATTGGCGTCTTTTTGGGTAAAATATTCCGGAGGTAAAATAGTCCCCCATTCGGATCTCCGGGCGGGGACTACTCAGAAGGATTTCATCATCAAGAAAAACAAAACAGGCATTCTACGGGTCGAGAAGTGTGGAATGTTCTAACCCTTAATTGCTTAGGCAAGTTAGAAAATTTAAAAAGGGAAATGGATAGGATGAAGTTAGATATAGTGGGCATTAGTGAAGTTATGTGGCAGGATGAACAGGATTTCTGGTCAGGTGAGTACGGGGTTATAAATACAAAATCAGTTGGTGGTAACACAGGAGTAGTTCTCATAATGAATAGGAAAATAGGAACGCGGGTAAATTACTATGAACAGCATAGTGAACACATTATCGTAGCAAAGATAGACCACGAAGCCAACACCGATCACAGTAGTGTAAGTTTATATGCCAAATAGCATGGCCGATGATGAGGATATCAATGAATTGTACGAGGAAATAAAAAAAGTCATTCAGAGAGTTCAGGGAGATGAAAACTTTATTCTGATGGGCGACTGGATCTCGGTAGTAAGAAACGGAAGAGAAGGAAATGTAGTAGGTGAATATGGGCTGGGAAAAAGAAATGAAAGAGGAGAACACTTGGTGGAATTTTGCGCAGAGCACAATTTAATGATCACCAACACTTGGTTCAAACATCACAAAAGAAGGCTGTATACATGGAAGAGACCAGGAGACACAGGAAGGTACCAGATTGACTTTATAATGGTAAGGAATAGATTTAGAAACAAGGTTTTTAACTGTAAGACATATCGAGAGGCAGATATAGACTCCGACCATAACTTGTTGGTTATGAACTGCAGATTAAAACTTAAGAGACTGAAGGGTAGAAAGGTTAGGAGATGGAACCTGGACAAATTGAAGGAACCAGAGGTGGTTGAGAGTTTCAGAGGGAGCATTAGCCAAGGATTGGTTGAAACAGGGGAAAGTAATACTGTAGAAGAAGAATGTCCGAGACATAGGGTAGTGAAGGCTGCAGAGGGTCATATATATAGAAGGACAAGGCCTAATAGAAATCCTTGGATAACAAAGGATATACTGAACTTAATTGATGAGAGAAGAAAATATAAAAATTCAGCAAGTGAAGCAGGAAAAAGGGCGTACAGACGTCTGAAAAATGAGATTGACAGGAAGTGCAAACTGGCTAAGCGGGAGACGCTACAGGACAAATACAGAACCGTAGAAGAATGCATAACTAGGGGAAAGATGGATACAGCCTACAGGAAAATAAAAGAGATATTTGGAGACAAGAAAAGCAGCTGTATGAATATCAAGAACTCAGATGGAAAACCAGTACTAAGCAAAGAGGGGAAAGCTGAACTGTGGAAGGAATATATGGAGGGCCTATACAAAGGAAATAAACTTGAAGACAGTATTCTAGAAAGGGAAGATGAAGTAGAGGAAGATGAGATAGGAGATATAATACTGTGAAAATAATTTGACAGAGCGCTGAAGGACTTTGGTCGAAACAAGGCCCCTGGAGTAGATGATGTTCCGCCTGAACTGCTGATTTCGTTAGGAGAGCCAGTCATGAAAAAAAATGTTCAGCCTGGTTTGCAAGATATATGAGACAGGGGAAATACCCTCAGACTTCAAGAAGAATATTGTAATTCCAATTCCAAAGAAAGCAAGTGCAGACAAGTGTGAAAATTACAGAACTATCAGTTTAATAAGTCATGGGTGCAAAATATTAACAAATTATTTACAGACAAATGGAAAAACTTGTGGAATCTGACCTCGGGGAAGATCAGTTTGAATTTAGGAGAAATGTAGGAAAACGGGAGGCAATACTCACAATATGACTTATAAGATAGGCTAAGGAAGGGCAAACCTATGTTTTTGGCATTTCTAGATATGGAAAAAGCTTTTGACAATGGAATACATTCTTCCAAATGCTGAAGATAGCAGGGGTAAAATATAGTGAGCAAAGAGTTATATTCAACCTATACAAAAACCAGACAGTGGTTATTAGAGTCGAAGGGCAAGAAAGGGACGCAGAGGTTGGGAAGGGAGTAAGACACGGTTGTAGCCTTTCCCCAGTGTCATTCAATCTGTACATTGAGCAAGCAGTGAAGGAATGGAAGGAGAAATTTGGAGACGGAATTAAAGTTCAAGGAGAAGAAATAAAAAGTTTGTGGTTTGCCGATGACATAGTAATTTTGTCAGAGACTGCAAAGGATCTGGAAGAACAATTGAATAGAATGGACAGTGTCTTGAAAGGAAGATATAAGATGAACATTAACAAGAATAAAATGAAGGTAATGGAATGGAATGTCAGAAAAATCAGGCAATGCTGAAGGAATTAGATTAGGTAATGAGACAATAAAAGTAAATTTTGTTATTTGAGTAGCAAGATAACTTCTTATGGTCAACGTAAAGAAGATATAAAATGCAGAATGGCTTTGGGGAGAAAAGGGTTTCTATAAAGAAGCGAAACTTGTCAACATCCAATATTAATTTAAATGTTAGGAAGTCCAATCTGAAAGCATCTGTCTGGAGTGTAGCATTGTAGGGCAGTGAAATGTGGACGATAAAGAGTTCAGATAAAAAGATAATAGAAGCTTTTGAAATGTGGTGCTACAGATGAATGATGAAAATTAGATGGGTAGATCACGTAACTAATGAGGAGGTGCTTAACCGAATTGGGGAGAAAAGGAGTTTCTGGCGTATCCTGACTAAGAGAAGGGATAGATTGGTGGGACACATTCTGAGATATCAAGCAATTGTCAACTTAGCATTAGAGGGAAGTGTGTGGGGGTAAACATCATAGAGGGAGACCGAGGGACAAATACAGTAAGCAGATTCAAAAGGATGTAGGTTGCTGAACATATTCTCAGATGAAGAGACATGCACAGGACACAGTAGTGTGGAGAGCTGCATCAAACCAGTCTGTGGACTGAAGACAACAACAACAACCACCACCACCACCAAGTTTGTACCCATGAGACAACAGGCCTATTTTTCCAAATGATAAATTGTAAAGCACCACAAAACGGAGATATTCATGACCAGTATACTGCAAATAGAGAAAATTATTTATTTAGCAATAGGCTGGAACAGACAGATAGGGATCCCAAAGATCCTGAATGCCTATTCTAAAATATCTGACTGCCTTTTAGCATAATGAAACCGAGCACCTGTTGAGAAACTGAAGGAACATCTCATTTATAGGTGTTTCTAGACAAATGTCTAGGCGTACTTACAAGAAAATTTGCAACAGGAAGTTAAATTAAAACTAGAAATGCTGTACACCATCTTCCATTTCCAAAATGAAGAAAAAATACAGATTAAGGAGGTGTGTGTGTGTGTGTGTGTGTGTGTGTGTGTGTGTGTGTGTGTGTGTGTGTGAGAGAGAGAGAGAGAGATTTATTAGAAAGTTTATCGTAGATATATACTTTCTAATTAGTATGGATTGCACATGTGTAAAATTGTAGCTACGGTATGTATAGAACCTAGGTACATTTGTGCCTTTCTGTATTAGGCCCTTGTAAGATAAATATACAACTTTGCCAACTTTCATCAGGAAAACCATATTGTGCAAATTAATGCAGGCTATTACCATAACAATAACAGCTTACTAGTTATTACTATTAAGCTACTAAAATAAGTTTGTTTTATTTATCAATGACAAACTTGCAAGAATTTGTTTTGTTCCAAGAAGAACTGACAATATGACATTTTATAATTTTAAAATATGATCTTAAGACAAAAGATTACACAAATTAAAAAAGAATGTTTATTTATTACTTTCTTCAGATTGATTTTGTCCTGAACAAATGCTCCTGGTTTCTTCATAGTAATAACAACGATTGTTCTTTTTTGTTATTATTTATTAATTGTAATAAATTTGATCATGGGGTTAATGAACGTGTATCAGACAGATTAGCTGTCAGCTAAAAGTACGCAGGATTCGTGAAACGGGAAATAGAAGGGCAACAGTAACAAAATTAATATGCACATAGATAAATACTTCATTCCACGAGAGAAACTTGCAAATGACGATGCTGATACAAAACTGATAACGTAGTAGACAGCAAATTCCTTTTTACAATAGAGAATACGCTGCTCGTTACAATTATAGAAACCACTAGTGCGCTTTAGACTGTTAGTTCACGTCTTGTTAGGTAAATTAATATTAATGGCATGCAATAACAACGGAAAGAAAAGACCTCTACATAGAATAAGTTAATATTTTTCTCAAGTTAAGACATCAAACTACAGAAAAATTCACTACATTACCTTTCAATTTTCCCAGAACTTTTTCGACTGCTGTTGCACAGCCGCCGCAAGCCATATCGACAGTAAATTCATGGACCTGATTTTACAAAATGAATGTTCAGAAGTAATAAATTGCATACTCCTATGAATGCACAAACTTATAATAAAACGAAACATACCTTGAGAGGCATGTTCCTGTGTTAGTTCAACTGGCTACTGTGGAATGACAGTAAATTTGATGATAATCTGTTATATATAACACATCCTCTGACACATGTTCATTATCTCGCAGTCAAGATTACTTATAGCCAAAGACCTCAACCCGCAGTAACAATGCTACTTAGGCTATAGGTTTTCCATGATGAGATGACAGATGTTTCTGCAGCGCGAGTACGATTCCTACTCGATAAAAAGTACTTCTAATGCTTTTCGTTTTTTTTAAATATCGGACAGGAGCTTTATATTAACCAAGTATTATCAATTTTTTTCAAATTCATAATTAAATTTTCTAAAACATATCATAATCAAACCAGCGCTGAACCGAGATGTTAGAGATTGCGAAAGCGAAAAAAATCTCCTTTCTACATTTTTGCATTCATAAGAGCAATGCAAATACTATATTTACCGAATAAAGCAGTTGGTATAATACCCATGGAGGACGAAATGAAATTGGTCCGATCAATGACAGCATACGGGAAGTGTGTAAACTGTAGTAAACTGCGCTAAAACGTTTAACTGTTACGGAAGAACATATTTGATTAACAAGTACGTCTAATAATTAAGGTTAATGTTTGTAAAATATTGTGTGGACAGTGCTAGTACTTGACGTACGTAAAGCGCCACTAGACGCTGTTACAAATGACAAGATGTAGAGGAACTGAATATACATGACAGTTTCGCTTTGTTCTCCAATAATATGAGATGTCGCCTTGCTAAATATTTAAGATCTAAAATAGCAGTGTCAATAATAATAACTGCTGTGTTCGGCCTTTTTGTCAAAGAAGCACTTTTTCCTGTCAGGGCATTTTTACTAAACAGTCGTTCTCCACAGCAGAAGAAATCGCTGCCGAAATATGGAGATAGTCAACATATATTGCCTTCACCATCCTCTGAAAGTCACAGAAAGGCTGTTTTCATACCTGCAAGTTTCTTAAACAATGAGGTACCGAAGAATGAAAGTTATTGTAGCTTCAATTACAAATTTCCGAACGTTTGGAACATGACAGAATTGTTTCTCGAGGAAACACCACAACTAGGAAACAGTGGGCCCTACCGAGTAGTATATAATCTCATTGAAGGGCGTTTTGAAGACAACACTGTAGGCGTGACATACTGTACGCACGCAACACCAGAATTTCTTTACCACGTTGCCGAAATAGTAAATCGGTGGGACGGCCCACTGAGTGTAACTGTGTTCGCACCAGGCACAGATTTGTTCGTGAGTTTGAGTGTTTTGTATCACATGTGCAGATGCCTACCCGAAATGTCGCGCGTGTCCGTACATCTGATTGTACATTACAAATATTTTCCCGTGGAATCGCATTATTCAGTCGTTGGTAGTAAACTGCTTGAAGACTTAGATTTTTCAAATTGCTCCGCTCCGATAAACTTATTGAATGGAAGATTTGAAACCTTTAGACACCAGCAAAAGTTAACATATCCTGTGAACACTGCTCGTAATGTAGCACGAATTGCAGCAAAAACCACACACGTTTTAGTATCAGATGTTGAACTTTTACCAAGTTCGAAATTGGTGCCAGGTTTCTTATCAATGTTCAAAAAATTTAAACAGCACTTTGACAATGTTAGCCCACATGCAACAAAACCTGAACTTCAGTTGAAAAGGTATGTGTTTGTGTTACCTGTATTTGAAGTTGAAGCAACTGTGCTGAAAGTACCTAGCACCAAGAAAGAACTTCTACAACTGTATTCTGAGAACCGGGCCGTGTATTTCCATCGCTGGGTATGCTTACACTGCCAGAGGTTCCCAGGTCTTCAGAAATGGCTTCAGAAGAAAACCGACAATGAAGACACACCACTGATACAGGTTTAAACTTTTAGAGGTCTCACATGAACACAACTGCATGTAAGAAAGGAATGTGTCTGCATTTACAGCTGTTCTTAGTATTTATTTTTTTATGGCTGCTTGCTGCTAAATGGAGAAGTTCAATGGTGTGTGTGTGTTTTTTTTTTTTTTTTTTTTTTTTTTTTTTTTTTTTTTTTTTTTTTTTTTTTTTTTTTCAGAATGTTGTGAGGATTTTTCTTTTTTAAATCCTTTTTCCAACATCAGTCTCAGAAGTTTGGTTTTGCCATGAGATTCTGGTATAGTACTTCAATGTGACAGAGATCATATGAGTGTCTCGAAAGCTGCCTTATTTTGGAAATAGACCCTACTGGTAGACCTACTTGCATTGTTGTGTTTGATGCCTGTGATGAGTACATCAAAATGTAGACAATGTCCCTTTTGTAATATCCAGAGTGAAACGTCTTCTTATGTTCTCGCATGGAATAAAATTATTTAAAACTTGAAAAATGGGTTGGCTACATCAACATTGGATTAGTTGTATACCATCAATATATATTTCATTATCGATGTAAATTGGATCAACATTATTGTATTGAATGGGATGTTTCTTGTACCGATACATTGTGATAGGGTCTTTAATATACCAGTAATGAAAAGTATAGATTGCTAGTTATCATACAGATGTCACACTGTGCTGCAGACATTCACAATAAAGAGACAATCAAGCAACTTAGCTTCAACCAAAGCCTTCGTCAGTTAAAGAAACACATTCACATACAAATCAAACAGTCACAAGTCATGCACATAACTGCCATCTCTGTCCAGAATACTAGTGAGTTATATAATTAACGGAAGTAGCATCAGTCTGGAATTGGTCTCTTGGAAGGGGGAAGGATGTGTGACACAGGTGGGATAGAGAAATGCGTACTACCTGGTGAATCATACAGTGTCTAGATGGCTGCATAAGGCTATAAAATGCAGTGTTGGAGGCTTAGAGGAGGTGGCTTGGGTTGTGTGTGTGTGTGGGGGGGGGGGGGGGGGCAGATATGAGAGGAGCAGAGAATGGAAAAAGATTGGTAGGTTTGTTGGCACAGACTGGCACACATACATACATATACATATATATCTATAAAAGAAAAAAGTTTATAATTTGGACATATACAACATAAATATTATCATTGTGTCCAGTCACTTTCATCACTGTTGAAAAATTCACCAATTGAGTATAGTGGGTGCTCTTTCAGGTCCTGTGCAATTTTCCTTTTGAATGGTTCTGGTGGCAGGGATTGCACTTCTTTTGGCAGCGAGTTAAACATTTTCAGTGCAACCATTGTAAAACTGTCTTGTGTTCCAGTCAGACGACAACTTGGTATTTCAATGCCCCTCTTGTTACGGGTGTCATGGTTATGTATATCTTGCCTCATGCTGAACTCCACTTGGTTTTCTTTTATGCTGGTGAGGCATAAAAACACATACTGGCTGAAGATCGTCATAATACCTAACCATTTGAATATTGGCTTGCAGTGGTCCAATCTTTTGCTTGATGTAATTATTCTGACAGCCTTTTTTTGTAGCATTAACACATCTTTACAACCTGCAGCATGTCCCCATAGCAGTAGGCCATAATTAATATGGCTATGAAATAGTGCGTAATACACTGTTACAAGGTATTGGTCAGTTAATGTACCTTTAAGCCTTCTCAGAAGGAATATTATACGGGAAAGCTTGGAGCATACATACACTGTATGTGTTCATTCATTGTAAGTTTGCTGTCAATCATGAAGCCTAGAAGTCTAACAGCCTCCATATTCTCGTGACAGCCAATTTTGCTAAGGCTGCATATAAGATGTTGTGTTTTTCCTTCATTCAATTTCATTTTATTTTTGATGAACCATTCTTTTGTGTTTTCGAAGAGGTATCCTGTTGCTTGAAGAGCTTGTGCTGCAGTTTTTCCTTTGGCAAAAAGAGTGGTGTTATCAGTAAACTGTAACGTGTGGTTGTTACAGCAACATATATTAGGAACAGGAGAGGACCTATGATAGATCCTTGGGGTATGCCATGTTCCAACTTTTGTTCTTGTGATAAGGCTCTGTTTACTGACACCACCTGCTTTCGGTTTTCCAGATAAGATTGGAGAGTTGCCAGAACAGCACCTCCAACACCATAACAGTTTAATTTATTGAGGAGTATCTTGTGTGAGATGCAGTCAAGTGCCTTGCTCAGGTTACAGAGTGTCAGTGACACACTTTCTCTATCTTCAAATACCTGTCTTATCTTTCTAGTCAAGTCCAGTGCTGCCGTAAATGTCAACTTTCCCTTGCAAAAACCATGCTGTGTGTCCTGGAAGAGCCTATTTGCTTCAAAATAATTTTGCAATTGATGTTTCATTACAGACTCCATAACTTTAGCTAGGATGGGGATTATTGAAATGGGTCTGTAGCTGGACACTTCACATAGATCACCCTTTTTGTAGACTGGTACTGTCCTTGCCAATTTCAGGAATTCTGGAAAGACACCATAGGATAAACATTTGTTAATTACTATGGCTAGTGGTTGGACAAGCTCTGGAATTATTTTCTTTAGCACTGTGCAAGACATGCCATCGATATCTGCACTCTCTGAATGCTTATATGATCTCACTATGTTTATTATGTCCTTAGGGTGTACTTCCTTCCAGTTTACAATTCTGTTACAGCGTTCATTTTTTATATCACTTGTGAGAAGTAAGCTTGAGTCTGGAATTTCACTGACAGTGTCCTTCACTATCCTAATGAAGTACTGATTGAAGGCATTGGGACTACAGGAATTTAAGGTAGAAGTAGGCCTCTTCCTGTGCTCATTTACCAGATTCCAAGCTGCTTTACATGGATTGTGAGCCTCTTTGATGAACTTCTCATTATATTTCTTTTTTGCTTCCTCCACTTCCTTTCTGTAAATTCTCTTAGCTCTTGAGTATTTACAGTGAAGCAGATCTTTAGTTGGAAGATCTTTAGCTGTTTTCATACAGTCCCTGAACGTTACTACAATGCCTTTTAATCTGTCTAGCTCAGGAGTATACCACATCTTCGTTGTTATATGTTTGTCCCTTCCTTTTGATTTGCCTGCAGGATCCTTCTTGTGGATTATTGGAAACAAACCATCAAATTTTGTTTTTAATGTTTGGAACAGACATTCAAATGAGTCACTAGCTCCTAGTTCTGCAATTTTCTGCTGCCAGTTCACACCAGACAGGACGGTTTTTAGGTCATTTAATCTGTCTTCTTTGATAACCCTTCTACTGAATGTGTAGCTTGAGTGCCATGTGCTTGGTTGTATTTTATTGTTACCATTCATACTGATTTCCATTACCAATGCACTGTGGTCTGCATTCATTGGTTCAACTACATTGATATTATAATCCCAGGTATTTAGGTTGGTAATAACTGTTTCTAGACAGGCATCACCTCTTGTTGGGAGTCGGTTTGCTACAAATAGTCCATAGCTGTTTATTAAGTTCATGAAGACTCTCTCTTTGATACTTCTATCACCTATATGCACGTTGAAGTTACCACATAATGCAATTTTAGATTTAAAGCGTGTTAGGTAAGACAAACAGTTCTCCATTTGTGAAATAAAGTTTTCAAAATTACCGTCTGGTAAGTGGTACACAGAGATAATAATGAGATCAATATTTGTTAAGACTAGTGAAGCCAATTCCAGATCTAGGTCTGTAGAGAAGCTTTTTAGATCTATTTCCTTTACACTAAGATTTTTGTTTGCATACACAGATACACCACCATGAATTTTACTTGTTCGATACCAAGCATTTACCACATTCAAATATTCAATATATCTGTAATAATCACCTTCTGCTTCAGTCAACCAGTGCTCACAGATACATAAGACATCTGGTTTAACATCTTCTACAAAGAATGATAAAAAGTCTATTTTGGTTCTTAAACACTGCACATTAACAAATGCAATAACTAAAGGCATATGGCTGTCATCTCTTTTGTTATTTCTGTGTAATAATCTGGAGACCTGGAACCATGCTCTTTTCTCTCCATATAGCATTCCTTGCTCATCACCAGTGCCTATTAGATTTTTTCTTCCTGTGGTACTTGAATTTCTGACAGGCACTGTTATAGAAGCTTGTGGTTGAGCTATTGGTATTTCTTTCTCTACAGTTTTCTGGAGCACAGTTTAGTACAGCATTTTTGGTCGTGCAAATGTCTTCTGTGTAATTTAGTGCATATTGTTGGTTTGTTGTTTTGCTGTAGTGGACGTATTTTGTTTATTCACACAACAAGCAGTTTTCTTGTAATGAATATCACGCCAATTTGTATCTGTATTGGATTTATCTGAAGTATTCAAAGAGTTGTAAAGACTATGTTGGTCATTACTGACTCTAGTTTTCGAATCATTGGAAGAAATATCATTCAAACATCGATCCTGTGCTGTTTCACAGACTGTAAGGTCTTTATCATTATTTATTTGTTCCAAATTGTTAAGTACAGGTGTCGCAGTTGAAATGTTTTCTTGTTCTGTTTCTGAAATAGTAGGCCTATTCGCAAATGGATCCTGCGCTACATCATGGACCGTACACTCCATATTATTTATGCGTTTCGACTTCAATGTCATACCGGTACTTTCAATGTTGTATTTTGTGTCCACACTCGGTTTCTTTTACAAGGAATGCAGAAGTCTGTGGCGTACTCGGATTTGAATCTGTAATATTAGAAACTGGGCTGTGTGTTAGTGTTTCAGACTCAATAATCGGTTGTCTTGGCTTTTTTAGCACTCAATACAAAATGTTTACATGCTTTCCCGCTTTTTTTTTTTTTTTTTTTTTTTTTTGCGCAAGGAGATTTGGCCAGATGTGACATTAGCATTTCAAATCTGGAGTTTGCATGGCAGTGGGAAGAATTTCAGTGAGCTGTCACTGCTGCAAGTTAGAGAATATGAAAACTCTTTGGGGAAACCAATGCTAAGTTGGTTTCTCAAGAATTAGGAGGTGATAGGATAGAGGGATGGACAGAGTGTGTGTGGGCATTGGGTTACCGTAATTTGGGACCAGGATAATTTCAGGATTGCATAATGTGTTCAAAGGCTATGAATATTGGTATGTAGAGACAGTAGGTCACAACACAGTCTCTGACCCAAAAAATCATCTAGATCCATCATACAGCAACTTCTTTCTGCATACAGTCTACCCAACAGTTTCTGTTCCCTAACTATCACATGCACCCGCATTGCGTGCAGCTCTGTGCCAACACACCCAACGATTTTTTTTCCTTTTCTGTTCTTTTTCTGCTAAACATTCCCCCCCCCCCCCCCCCCTTTCCCCACCCTTTCCTTCTCACATCTTCCCAGTACTGTCTCTTATTATTGTGCCATCTAGCCACTGCACACTTTGCGAGGTAGTGTTGACATTTCTACCCCTATTCATGCCTTGCACTCTTTCATCCCACTCCAGACTGCTACTTCCATTTGATGTGGCTCGTTAGTACTCTGGCTGCAGTAGCCAGAGACAACAGTCCTGGATGTGTAAGTTGTGCCATTATGTATAAGGAAGGCTTTGGACTAAGCTGTGTTCTGTTATTGATCAATAAGCCTGTCTGTGGCTCAATGAGTCTTTACATGATCATTTCATAACTTTGTTATTCTAACCTGGACTTTCCACTTATAATAAACATCTGTGATATTTATGATACCGTAGTTATTTGTATGCCATTACAGCAACCTGAGGTGTAGGGACCTACTGGCAACTATGGACAGGTAGTATGTAAGAGAGATGATTTAATTTTGATTATTTTTACTATAGTTTCTCTAAACAAATTTCAATGAGTATTTGGATATTCACTTGGATAATCCTGTTGCTTCGGAGTAACTAGTGTTCCAACCATATCGTCCATGTTGATTATGACTCTAATCTAGGTTCTACATCTAAATCTACATATATACTAGCTGCAAATCACACTCAAGTGCCTGGCAGAGGGTTCATTAACCACTCTACCGTTCCATTCTCTAATAGCGCGCAGGAAGAAATAACACCTAAATCGTTCCGTTTTCAATCTGATTTCTCTTATTTTATTGGGATGGTCATGTCTCTCTAAGTAGGTGGGTGCTAGCAAATTATTTTCACATTCAGAACTAAAAGTCGGTGATTGAAACTTCTCAAACAGATCATGCCACAATGAATAACGTCTTTCTTTTAATGATTTCCACCCCAATTCGTGCAACATTTGCGTGACGCTTTCCCCCCCCCCCGTAACGTGATAAAACAAAACATGCTGCCCTTCTCTGAACCTTCTCAATATCTTCCGTCAGTCCCACCTGGTGAGGGTCCCACAAGGGGCAACAGTACTCCAGGAGAGGACGCACAAGTGTGATGTAGGCAGTCACTTTGGTGGAGCTGGTGCATCTTCGAAGCGCTCTGCCAATGAAACGTAACCTTTGATTCGCCTTCCCCACAATATTTTCTATGTGTTCTCTCCAGTTAAAGTTATTCGTAATTGTAACTCCTAGGTATTTGGTAATAGAAGTTCAGCGGATTTCTTTTAGTGGTCATGTGTATTACTTCACACTTTTCTTTATTTAGTGTCAATTGCCAATTTTTGAACCATGCAGAAATTTTGTCTCAATCGCTTTGCAGTTGCTTTTGATCCTCTGTTGACTTCACTAACCGATAAACGACAGCATCATCTGCAAACAGTCTAAGGGAGCTATTCAGATTGTCTCCTAAATCGTTTATAAACTCGAGGAAGAGTAGGGGACCTATAACGGTTCCCCGTGGAATGCCGGATATCACTTCTGTTCTACTCGATGACTTACCACCAATTACAACAAACTGTGTTCTTTCTGATAGGAAATCGTGAATCCAATCGCACAATTGGGGAGATATTCCATAAGCACGCAATTTCATAAGAAGCCGCTTGTGGGGTAAAATTGCAATTCATGCACATGCTACTGGTGCTTGACATGTAGATGTTGGCAACAGTATAATGAGTGACAGGAGGTGAAGGAAAAGGAAATAGCTTTACACTTTAAGTTTTGTAAACAAATTGACATGGTGGACATATATGTTTTTATGATCAACATATTGCAGTATCGTGACATAATCATGGAAAAATTATATTCATTGGAGAGAAAAATCGCTGAAGAAGTTAAAGAAAAGTACATTGAGAACCATTAACCACATTGGTGTACAGTTTGTTTTAGTTACCATATGCAGATTTCACTGAAAACTTTATTTTAACTGACATGAAATAAAAACTATTAAGGCATAAATGCAGGTTAATTTAAATTAGTTGCTGGTTGCTGGTTCTCAATGTACTTTTTTGATTCGCTATCTGGTAGCAATTTTTGTTTCCAAGAAATTTTATGAACATATCATTAAGAGTAATTGTTTCATCCACCACACTGATTTGCTTACAGAGCATAAAGCCATTTCTTATTCCTTCACCTCCCATCATTTGTTGCGCTGTTGCCAACAATCACACATCAAGTGCCAGTCACATATGCATGAACTGTAATTTAACCCTAATTTTTTACTCACACAACACAGAATATCAACTTTGTGAAAAAGATATGTTAGAGCTCACCATATAGAGGAGGTGGTCAGAGGTGGTGAATGGCAGAATGAAAAGATTACTAAACATTTAGCTTTTGAACAAAAGGTCCTTCTTCAGAATTTGCAAACCCTCTCTCTCTGAACACACACATGCACACACACATACACACACACAAGCTGAACTCACATGGCACTCATATGGCTATAGCCTCAGGCCAGTGGGTAACCAAATGTAATAGCCATGTGTGTGAGAGATGGCTTATATGTATGTGTATTCTCATTCTCAAGAAGAATCTTTAATTACAAAGCTGAAATTTAAAAACCATTTCATTTCACAATGTTCCTATTCTGTCAGAGACTTTACGCTGTTTGGCAGTGCAGAATTTGATAGTTTGAGGAAGTAACCACGTGTACAGTTAGCATAACTTTCATGTCATGTTTTCATACACTATAGGTCAGCTCTGTCTGCTCAGCTTTATTCTTAAAAGTACTAGACGTTGTATCAGTGATAGAATGTCATACACTACCACTTATGAGTTAAACTACAAAAGAGAACATTGTAGTCCTTATTGTCTCACAGCTAATGCAATCTCCTCATAAATGAAATACAGAAGAAAAGTGGCTTTCTGCGTCATATCATTTATTGCAAAGCTGCTTTCCATTTTTGTTGCATTCAAAATTGCTTATTTCATAGTGAAAGTGCATGAGAAATAAATGATGTTTGCTCATAATTATAGCAAAAGTTTGCACTTGAAAATAACAGACAATGAGATATTATGTATCAATATACATGCTTTGCTCTAGCAGATAATATTTAATATTGTGTTGTCTACAGTAAAACAGAGTGCTTTTAATGTGATTCAAACTGCCATTAGATACAGCTTGAATTACAGTTACTATACCCTGCAAATTTCTCTTCCCTAGCTGTCAGTGCTCAGATATTTGGTATGGAGTCTATATGAGTGTTTGTTATGGAGCCTATGTCAACATGCCTGTTTAATTGGTTTGAGATAATGTTTATTGTTTATGAATGAAACTTTTGGTTTGTAAACATACAACTTATATTACAGCTAAACAGTACTCCTCCCTCAATAAATGTTCCTTTATTTAAATTACTTCTCTATCTCCTGCCAATACTACTTCTAACTGTATCTTTTCCATACAGAGCTATTGGTGTTACAAATAAACTAATTCAGCTTTAATTTTAGCCTTTGGTAATAAACTGTAGCTGCCTGAAATGAAAAGCACGTTGTCACACAAAATAAAGATCTTATAATTTGCTGTATCAGATATCTACATACCAAGTGCCTACTAATTTATTACCAATGCTTCGTCACTGACCAGTTGGAACTGGATGGACTGTGTCAAGATTACATTTAAACAATAATAACACTACACTGAAAGTAATAATTAACATTAACATTAGTATTTTCACATCTGTATTGTTCAGAATATTGTAACACTATGTTCCAAGTCAGGTAATCACTGTTCTGTCACTAGAGAAGAATTCATCTACTGAGTACAATGGATGTTCTTTTAAGTTACTTAGCACTTCAGTTTTGAACAGCTCCATTGGCAGGGACTGTACACTGTTTGGAAGCATTTTAAACATTTTCACAGCTGCCACAGGGAAACTATCTTGGGTCTTGGCCAATCGACACCTTTGCTCTTCTATACAGTCTTTATTCCGGGTGTTGTGATGAATGTGACGTCTCCTACTATAGTATTTTGATTCAGCTCCCCAAAAATGAGACTGTTTAACACATATTGACTGTAAACAGTCATAACACCTAGCTTATCAAAGATAGGTTTACAGTGATCAGTATTTTTACTGGAAGTAATTATCTTCACTGATTTCTTCTGCAACAGTAGCACATTCCTGCATCCTGCAGCATGGCCCAATAGCAACAGTCCATGTGGCTGTGGAATAATGCATAGTAGACAGTTAGCAGGTATTGTTCTGTTATGACATTTTTCATTTTTCTCAATAGATAGAGGACTCTTGACAGTTTGACACACACATGCATAGTGTGATCTTTCCAAGTTAGTTTGCTGTCAATGGAGAAGCCCAGAAGTTTAACAGCTCCACAATTATCCAATGTCACATAGGCTACATGTCATTCTCTGTGTTTTGTTTTCATTTATTTTCATTTTATTAGTATTAAACTATTCCTTGACTTCGTTGAACAGCTCATTAGCTTGTTGCATCACCAGTATGCCAGTCTTTCCACTAGCAAACAGTGTTGTGTCATCTGCATAATGTGACCATTTGAACTTATGTCATTAACAAAAATTAGAAATAACAGAGGCCTTGGTATGGATCCTTGCAGTACACCATATTGCAATTTCTCTTCACATGAGACTGCTCCTTTAACTACATGGCCTGACGTCTGTCAGTTAGATAGAAACTGAGGGTTGCCAATGTAGCTCCTACCAATCCAGTAGGATTTTAGTTTACTAACTAGGATCTTATGTGGGATGCAATCAAAGGCTTTACTAAGATCACAAGTACAAGGGCTACATACATTATTTCTTCAAATGCTTCGTTTATTTTCTTAATCAGGTCTAGAACTGCTGTTGTCGTGGACTTACCGTTCCAAAAACCCTGTTGCGCATAATTAAAGAGGTTATTTTCTTCAAAATAAGTTAGAAGTTGGTCTTTCATTAGAGATTCCATCACCTTAGCTAGCATTGGAATTATGGAGATAGGCCTATTAGCTTGTAACATCATTTGGGTCTCCTTTTTTATAAATGGGAACTGTGCTCGCCACTTTCAGGAAGCCTGGGAATTCCCCAGCAGTTAGGCATTTGTTGATTAATCAGTTAATGGTTGAGAAATTTCACTAATAATGTTTTTTAATACTGTACTGGTCATACCATACTACAGGAATAAGGGGCCTCTGGATATGTATGCTTATGTAATTCCTTATCTTTTTTGTGTCTTTTCTCCTGTAACTGCTTGGTGAGTAGATTTTGTATATGTCAAATTGTATTATATTTACAAACATACTTTAGTTTCATCAATACAACCTTTGACAAAGTTTGGTGAATAGGCCTGTAACATTAACGCAAATGAACTATGAACTGCAGTTAATTAACTGCCCTTCAAAACCGCCACCTCCCATAACTATGCACCACTGAGTTCTCTGATACATGTCATGGATATTTTGCATGGAGTCTTTCTTTGGGATAGTGTTCAAAAGCCTTGGTCACATTTCATTGGGTGTCAGGAATATAGTCAAATCTCCTTCCTTTCAAAGTCAGTTTGGGTCAAGGGAGTGGCAAGAAGCCTGCAGGATTGAGATCTGGCGAGTATGATGGATGTTCAAATTACCCCACCCCCTTTTTTGCCAGGAACAGTTTGATGATATTGGCTGTGTGTGCGTGAGCATTGTCATGCAGTTTGAACATCCAGCATACTCACTGGATCTCAATCCTCCAGACTTCTTACTACTCCCTTGACTCAAACTTGTTTTGAAAGAAAAGAGTTTTGGCGATATTCCTGACATCCTACAAAACATGATGAGGGTTTGAACACCACCTCAAAAGAAAACTTCATATAAATTTTCCAGGACATGTATCATAGAGCTCAGCAGGGCATAGTTATGGGAGGTGACTATTTTGAAGGACTCTTAGGTAACTGTTGTACATAGTTCATGTACCCATCTTTATTATCCGAGGTTGTATATTGTTGTACTTATATTATGATGCTTGTATAAGCTTTATTATATAGCGATGTTTCAGTTTAGTTTTGACTGGTAAACAACAAAGTTATCATAACAAATGGTAATTAGGTATGTTTTAAAAATCTGTTATATTCAGCTGACGTATTTAACTACCGGTAATTTTATATTTTAGTGAGAATCTTCATTGTTTTCTTTCTCCTTGTTCTTCCATTACCTTTTCTGTAGGACCACTGGTAGCCTCTTCATGGATAGTATTTTTCTCTTCTTCTTCCACAACCAATTCATCATTTCTCTACTTATCCCCCACTCTTCTTCGAAGACCTTCAGTATCCCTTTCTCTGTACTGCTGCAATGAATATTTTCCTCTTGTTCTCCCTGCTGTTTTCCACATTCTTTCCACCATTCTGTGCATATTAATCCTGATTACATGTCTCAAACATGGATCTTCTATGCTAATTTCTCTTGCTATTGTTTCATGTTCTGAAAAAATTCTTCCCTACATCTTTGCATTCGTATTTCAATGCTTCTTTTAGGGTGTAGTATTTTCTCTCTTCTTTCCTCACTATTCCCTTGTAGTGTCCGATCTTGGCACCTGTACATATACTCTGTTAATTGTATATAGCTTTGGCCTTACAGAAGGCTGACTTCATTTTTTTCCCTTTTGATTATTCTTTCTGCCTATTTTCCTGTCATATTCTTCCAAGTATCTAAATTTTCCCACCTTTTCATCTATGCCTTCTCATGTTTTCCAATCACCAGCGGTATTCACTGTCCTTGTAATGTTATAAGTGATCCTCAGTCCTATCCTTCTGGCTATCTTCTTTAGGTTGTTGAGTTGTGTCTTTGCATCTTCTTCCATCATCTGCAAATGCCTACTTGGCCCCTTTTGTCCCCTACTTGTATTTTTGGTACTCCCATTTTCTCGTTTATTACTTTCCATTGCCTGATCACTTCATCCAGTACTGTGTTGAATAAAATTAGTGAAAATCCATCTCCCTGTTTGACCCTGGTCTTCATCTCAAACTCCTTTGTTAGCACTGCTCTAGATCTTGCCCTTACATTTGTGTCTGACAGACATTCTTTTATGGGTTCTTGTGTAGTGCCATCTAGTCGTCTGTTCCTCAGAATCCTTTCAAGAGTCTGTCTGTTAATGGAGTCATACATCTTTATAAAATCCACAAAGCTTACTACTGTATTTTTGTTCTTTAATGCCCTAGCTTCTGACGGTTTATCCAGGATAAATATCTATTTAGTGCACCCTCTTCCCAAATCCCACATGACAGTCTCCAACTGCACTCTCTATATGTTCTTCAAATCTCTTCAGGAGGTTTTTGACAGCACCTTGTAGCTGACGTCTAATATTGATACACCTTTGCAGTTGTATGTATCCCTCTTGTAGCCCTTCTCATTTATTGGCACTATAATTACATTCTTCTGTCCTTCTTGTAACTTCTTTGTTTTCCAAATTGAGAGCTAATGTTGGTCTTGCTGTCTACTGCTTTGCCTCCACATTTTATTTTCTCAGCAAGTATCCCAACCCAGTTGCCTTATTATTCTTTAGATCATTTGTGACCTGTGTGGCTTTATTTCTGGTTGGAAGTAGTGATTCTCTCTGTTCTGGCCTGTCTCCAGTTCCATTTAATCTTCTGGTGGTTTGCAGTTGAGCAGATTGTGAAAGTACCCCATCAGTATCTTACTGTTCTCCTTTTCTCTAATGGTCAGTTTCCTTTCTTATCTCTTATTAATAGTTCTCTGTCCTTGTATCTAGTCATAAACTTTTTTAATTCCCCAAAGAAAATTCTACTGTTGTTTCAATAAAGTTGGTCTCAATCTCACCCAGCTCCTTCTTCATCCTCTGCCTCATGGCCCATCTTATTATTCTGGCTGCTTCCTTCCTCATTTCTAAGAAAACCTTTTTTTTTTTTTTGGGTTCTTCTTGTTGCTCCAGTCTCTCTATTCCTTTTTTTTGTGAGTCTCTATCCTCACAGTCTTTGTTTCACCACCAATGCTTCTTATTTTCTTCTTTTCCTCATAGTTTAGTCTGTTAAATCATATTCGGCTTCAGGTTCATCCCATTTATTGTTTGTTCCAATTCCTTCCTTGTATTTTGATCAATTATTTCTTAATTTGTCCCTTTCTATTTTCATATTTCTTGTTCTATTTGTCTATGGCAGTTTGGAATCCTGTGTCATTTCACTTCTGTAAGGTAATAATCTGATTCTATTCTTGTGTACTTTTCACTTTTGTGTTAATTATCTCTTTAAGGTTTGTCTGACTGATTGCTATGTGGTCTTGTGCATGCATTTTTCTTATTTGGTTTAGCCTTGAAATGTCTTGTCATCAGTCTCGATTTGTGGTTACTACACACTTCAGTTAATTTTTCTCAGCTTTTGTTTGCCCTCTTTTGTGCTGGGTACTTCTCTGCTACTGCTTTATGTTTTTCTTACTTCTTATCTGTGCATTGTAATCACCTACAAGTATCTTGACTTGTCTGTGTGGTATGCTGCTTTTTTGTCTATTATCTAACTCCTACCAGAACCTGTCTACAACTTTCTTGTCTTACTTGTTTATGTTATTAATAGGCGCATATCTTACCTGTTTTAGTTTACCGTTCTTGGTCATCATCTGTACATTTGTGGTTCCCATGCTGAAGTCTTGTTTGTTTTAACCTTTCTTGAGATTTTTGGGAGCTTCAACTCTTCCCATTCCTACTTTTAGCAGGTTCCTCAGAATCTGAATGCCTGCTAGTGTCACTCTCAGTCAGTGAGGGATTGTCCTCTGGGTGTAATCTTATTTCAGTTGTTCAATAAATTCCTTGAGACGTGGGGACCAGGGAGTAAAGACACTATCTTATATGTTTCAGTGGCTCATCCATACTCTCTGGTGTTGTAAAGTGAAGTTTCTCTTCTGCTGTCAACACTGTTGGCCCAGCTTCACCTGTAACCTTAGGCTTGGAGACTAACTGGGTACTACTATCCACAGCCAGGTGAACCCAATTTTTTTTTTAAATGAAGTTGTTAGTTCTCCCCCTTCTGCTTCTCCAACACTTGTGAGACTGGGCCCAGGGCATGGGACTAGCAGTGATGGAGTTCTAGTGAGACTGTTATTTGTCTTATAATAATAATTTGGAGCCAACAGTGGCGGAGCTTTAATGATACTCTTATTTGAGAAAGAGTAATTCTGATCTAGAGGAAATGTTCCAAAAGAGTAATTCTGATCTAGAGGAAATGTTCCAGGTTAAGAGTACAATTTCTCTACTCAGCATTATTGGTAAATTGAGAAGTGAGTCATCGATTTTGTGTATTTCAAGACAAAATGCCTGAAGGTCTATCTAAACCTTTCATATATTGAGTAGGAATACAGTATTTGTTGTATTGTTTTATGCAAATTTTATAGATTTGTGAAGCAGTGTGCTTGTCCTCAAAGTGGAATGTGACTACATTATTTAGTTGAATATTAAATTAAAATTGCATGCTCATTGTAATTCTAGGTAAGATAATAACAATAACAAACTAAAGAATACTAAGAACAGTTGATAGGGCCTTGGAGGTTAGAATAAAGGGAGATGCTCTTATGCTGAAAACATGAAGCCTGCCTTCACAATATTGCTGAGTCTTGGAGAAGTTTTTGTATTGTAGTGCTGATGTTCGATGTCACTTAAAAGAGAAATAAAATGTCCAGAGTTTTGCTGATATGTAAACGACGTAAAAGAGTGAAAATCAGTGTTAAAATTAAGTTGCCTTATACCTGACTGTAAGTATACCGTATGTAAGTGCATAAACTGCACTGGCTGTCAATTCAATGTATTAACAGTAAGAGGGTTGGTTTTACGCATAGTTATAATTAAGGAATAGCATTTGACAACTCACCAAGATGGCAAACAAACTTCAAGTGATGTCTGTGCCCAGCATGGATAACAACATCTCCCCTTTTTTTAACCTCCTTGCAAAGGACTAACTAATTCTTAAAGTATAGTGATGATTTCTATCTGTACAGTAACAACATACACAAACTACACAGTTACTACAATATATTAACCTTATGGGAATAATCACCACCAATAATTTGCGAGAGAAAATATTAAGTGTGGTATTTTCATAAGTTTTGATGATCTTTGGTTTTGTTGTAACTGATTAGTCTCTGATAAGCCACCACTTATGTTTCATTTTGTTGTTGTATTGTGTAAGTTTGTTTGTGCCCTAATAAAGTGTTTACTTTTGCAACCTGTTGGCTTTTACTATCCACCCACACTGGCATGTGAATAAATTTCAGAACCTTAATATTTCTAGCGGTCAGCAAAAATAATGTAACTACTCAAAATACTCCCTTATTTAGTAAGTTAAATTTAACAAATTTGTCACTGTAGTGGAGGAGAAAAAAAAAAGAAAAACAACACACACACACACACACACACACACACACACACACTGTTGTCATTTAATTTGGAAAGTAAACCAATGAGAGAAAGCCCCAGAAGTAGCTATTATGTGCATCACACCATGGATCAAGAAGGAAACTACATTACAATGAAAGAAAGAATTACATACTGTTTCACCTGACTACCTTTTGGACTAACTTGCAGCCCCTTTCTTCTTCCAGTCACACTGAAAGAACTTCCTACAATGCATGAAAAGAATTTTTCTCGAGTCGCTTTACTTATTGAAAATAACTTGTATATGGATGACTTAGTAGCAGGTGCTGAAGATGACAATGCTGTGACTACCTTGTATTATGAACTTACCTCACTTGTGGGGCTCATTAGCCTACCAATGGCAAAGTGGTCCACAAACTCAAAACAACTGATTGAAATGTGGCAATCAGAAGGTGTCATAATAATTACAGATACAGAGGTTCTAGTAATCCACTGGGATGCATGGACTGATATGTTCAGTGTTATTCACATTAATGTCATAGACTATATCAGAGAGCGTCTTGGCACTAAATGAGAAGTTGTCACCTGTGTCTCTCACTGTAAAAATAATTTTCCAGGAAATTTGGTCAAGAGGGATTGAATGAGATGAGCTCTTATTTCGTGATCTTGGTAAACACTGGCAAATGTGGGTATCAACTTTGCCATTATGTTTGCTCGTAAACGTCCCTCGATGGGTTGATATTTCTGAAGAGAAAAAACATAAATACATGCATTTTCCGACGCATCAGAAAAGGACTATGGAGCAGTGCTTTATCTACAGTGAAGCACTTCAAGCATGACATCAGTCAATTTAGTTAGCAGTAAAAACAAATTAGCCCTGATCAAGAAAATAACTCTTCCATGACTGGAACTTCTAGCAATACGTTTTGGGTCAATGTTACTTCATTATTTCTGCAAGGCCACACAAAATGATAACACAACACTGTGGATTGACTCAACTGTAGCTTTAGAACAGATACAACTTGACCCTAATTGATGGAAGACCTATGTTGTAAACTGTGTTATGGATACACAAAGATTAACAAATCCATTGTAGTGGAGACATTGCCCCAGTGATCAAAACCCAAAACCCAGCAGATCTGCTCTCCAAGGGTACCACAGCAGACAAACTTCAAAATTCCACTGTATGGTTCCATGGGTCTGATTGGTCAACAAAGAAAAGATTGCATTGATAAGGACTTAGGCAGAAGAACTTAGACTATTCCTTGCTAGAAAGCAAGAAAGAAACAAACCAAGTCTCCATGGTAACCCCCCCAACAGCTACACAGAATAGTGACTATTACAAACTAATAAGACTAAAAATTCCTAGCAGGAAAAATTATGTGTAAAAATAGATGAATATTACTCCCCAGGCGAAGGAGCACAGGTGTGATAGTAGAACAAATAAATAGAACACACACATAAAAGCAAGCTTTTATGTGTGCGTGTGTGTGAGTTCTATTTATTTGTTCTACTATCGCACCTGTGCTCCTTCACCTGGTGAGTAATATATATATATAACCAAAGGTGGTTAAGAAGGTGGGTGGGAATTCAAATTTAGCGGAGGTTGAGCTTTGCTTTCCACAGTATGTCTGCCTAGGTGTACTTGTGTCTGTGTGAATGTGTGGGCATGTGTGCATTTGTTTACCCTCCATTTTTTCCCCCAAGGTAAGTCTTTCCTCTCCCGGGATTGGAATGGCTCCTTACCCCCTTCCTTAAAACCCTCATCATTTCCTTTTCCCTCTCCTTCCCTACTGCCTGAAGACGCAACTGGGTTGCGAAAGCTTGCGATTGTGTGTGTGTGTGTATTCATTTATTTATTTGTGATGCTGTCACACCTGTGCTCCTTCGCCTGGTGAGTAATCTTCGTCTATTTTTTATATTTTATTTTTCCTGCTAGGAATTTTTCGTCTTAATATTCGTATCATATATATATATATATATTGTCTGTCTAGTTGTGTTTGCGTTTCAATATGTCTGAGTGTGTGTGTATTTGTTTACCTTCCTTTTTTTCCCTAAGGTAAGTCCTTCCACTCCTGGGATTGGAATGACTCCTTTTCCACTTCCTTAAAACCCTTATCCTTCCCTTTTCCTCCCCTTTTTTCCTCTTTTTCCTGAAGAAGCTGCCAGTGGTGGCGAAAGCTTGTATGTGTGTTTGTGTGTGATTTTATTTGTTTCTCTCGAAGAGCCGGTCCTTTTGGTAAGTCATCTCTTTTCTATATAGATGAAGTCCACTTACCAGGCGAAGGAGCACAGGCAGTGATAGTAACAAATAAACACACACACACACACATACAAATGCTAGCTTTCGCAGTCTAGCTGCTTCGTCAGGCAGAAGGGAAAGAGAGGGAAAAGGAAATGATGAGGGTTTAAGGGAGTGGGTAAGGAGTCATTCCAATCCCAGAACAGAAAATACTTACCTTGGGGGAAAAAAAGAAGGGTAAACAAATACACACACACACACACATTTACACAGACGCAAGTACACTTAGGCCACCAACACGTGGATCTGTCCAAGGAGTTCCAGTGGCAGCAACACATGGTATAGCACTTCTGAAATAGGTGGAAGAAAGAGTATCTGATCCTGCTCAAAAACTTCCATGAAACTCATCAACAGATTCTGGAAGACTACATTTGGGTGATGTTGTAATTCTACAGGAAGACATTCGTCCACCTCACATGTGGAAGAAGGCATGGATAGAAGATCTTCATGAGGGAAGATCTGAACTGTTACATTACGAACTACGGAGGGGGCCATAAGCGCATGGCCTATTCTGCTGGTCATTCCTCTTGAAATTGATCAGGGTGGGGAGGATGTTTTGGGTTGACTTTTGTAATTTTATAAATTTTGATATATATTGATGTTCCATGACATGTATTCCATGATGTATATTACCCTCTAAGAAATAAACAGTTGCTAAATATATTGGAATCACAGTGTTGTGTATTCATAACTGTGGTAAATATGAAGTTTGCTGACATGTACATGGTGCAAACACATTCCATTGTTACTAAACAGTGCAGAGTGAATTGCTTTAGTGAAATCACATCACAGTTTTGAGAAGTAAAGTTATCATTCAGCAGCATTTATGGCAAGGCTTCCAGCACAGATTACATCTAAAGTGATATTCGATTTGTCATGACATGCACTATAGAATTATTCAGATATACAGTTTGTATTTCACATCAAATGTAAAAAAAAAAAAAAAGAGAGAGAGAGAGAGAGAGAGAGAGAGAGAGAGAGAGAGAGAGAGAGAGAGAGAGAGAGTGTTACTTTCAGGCTAGTGCACATGGAACCTAATTTACTTGTCATGAAGTACTATCCTTTATTGGTAATAGTTGTTAAAGGAACCCAGGGTTGTACTGCATCATACCTCCACCAATTTTGTATAATCTCTTCATGTCTCAACATGTTTTCCCATTATTAAATTGAAAACAGCAAACAAAAAACCTACTATTTGGTTTCACTATGTAGACAATACGTTTGTTGTGTGGAGGCATGGTAGAGAGGAACTAGATCGTTTTCTCCAACACCTCAACGGGATTAATTCTAGAATCCAGTTTACCATGGAGAAGGAGGTAGATGGAAAACTGAATTTTCTGGACGTGTCAGTTTTCAAAAAGGGGAATGGCAGATTGGGCCATACAGTTTATTGGAAGCCCACACACACAGACCGTTATCTGCACTGAGATTCAAACCACCACCCACAGCAAACGCGGGGTATTATAAAGACGTTGGCGGACAGAGCAAGGAACATGTGCGAACCGGAATTGAAACACCTGAGTAATGCTTTACTTAAGAATGGCTATTCGTCTACTGAGATAAGGAGAGCTTTGAGACCGACACGTAGAGTTGAAAATGATGAAAGGGCTTCTGTGAAATCTAAAGTCTTCCTACCTTTTATTAAAGACGTCACCAACCGCATCAGTAAAACTTTGACTAAACGGAATGTTGCCGTTATTTACAAACCTACTCGGAAGATACAGGATCACCTGAAATCGGCAAAGAATGCTCGCAAACCGCTGGAAAAAGCAGGAATTTATAGCATTCCGTGTAGTTGTGTGGACGTATATGTGGGTACCACGAAAAGAACAGTCAAAACATGACTAGATGAGCACAAGGGGAACTGTAGAAGGGGAGAGATTGACAGATCAGCTGTTGCTGAACATGTTTTTCCACCAGGGGACCACCTTATTCAATTTGATAAGACTCAGGTTTTAGCAACCACAAATGGATACCACGAAAGACTGTACAGAGAGGCTATAGAAATTGTAAAACACCCCAATAATTTCAATAGGATGGAGGAGGGCGTGAAACTAAATGATATTTGGATTCCGGTTTTGAAGAAGAAATGTAACAGTCTTCCACCATGGAACGGTATTAACGGACGGAGGCAATCGGCAACGACGAATTGCGCGCGCATGTCAAAAACATCTGACGTCACACCACTGCACGCGAGCCCTCGTAAACGGAATTTGGCTTCAGTCAGTAGCGAGCCAGGGTGTGCATCAGACATCCAAAAGTGCCACGATCCACCATGAGAATGTCTTCTGCAGTAGGGGCCGAAACGTTGGGTTTTAATAATAAATCCACTAGACCACGGCATAACAGCCCGGAAATTTTTAGTAATTTTTACTGTTGTCTTTCATCAATATTTTTGATTAGATCTAGTGCCTCAACTTAGATTTGATCAAAGAAAGTGTTTATCTTTTGTTCCTGCAATGTGAAAAGTAACTGCTTTGAGTGATAGCACCACTGCAGCTGTTTAACATCTGTAGCAGTAAGTACGGCTGATGGCTGCTAAGTAGCATTGCCATATTTCTGAACCTCACAGGGACATTGAGATGTAGGTGTAGAAACAAGGTAAAATTATTTAATGTGTTTCTTTGTTATTAGAACACAATTACATAGAACTTGTTGCGGCAGAAGTAGTTGGTGAATTATATTTTTGATTCACCCTTTTCAGCAAGTCGTTATTTCTTTTTATATGTTTATAAAACTCCATGAAAATCAGCTTGCAGTTAAAGTGCCACTTTGAGATTGATCCCACAGTCCTTGGCAGCAGCTGGTGTCTTTCATCAATCCACTGGGCTGACATCAGAGAAAATATTCTTTTTGCAGTAGAGTTGTATGCAGGAATATATATACAAATATTACAGAGGAAAAATTCCTAGCAGGAAATATATATATATTTCCTTTTGAGCATAGGTAGTGATAGTAACACAAATAAATAAAACATACACACACACACACAAAACGCTAGCTGCTTCTTCAGGCAGAAGGGAAGAAGAGGTGATAGTAACACAAATAAATAAAACACACACATACATACACACACATCACACACACACACACACACACACAAGCTTTTGCAGCCTAGCTGCTTCTTCAGGCAGAAGGGAAAAAGAGGGAAAAGGAAATGATGAGGGTTTTAAGGGAGTGGGTAAGGAGCCATTCCAATCCCGGGAGAGGAAAGACTTACCTTGGGGGAAAAAAAGGAGGGTAAACAGATACACACACACACCCACACATATACGCAAACACACCTAGGCAGACATACTGTAGAAAGCAAGCAGTTTGGTCCTACTTCTTTGCTTTCTACAGTATGTCTGCCTAGGTGTGTTTGTGTATATATGTGGGTGTGTGTGTATCTGTTTACCCTCTTTTTTTCCCCAAGGTAAGTTTTTCCTCTCCCGGGATTGGAATGGCTCCTTACCGACTCTCTTAAAACCCTCATCATTTCCTTTTTCGTCTCCTACCCTTCTGCCTGAAGAAGCAGCTAGGCTGCGAAAGCAAGAGGTTTTTTTATTTATTTTTTATTTTTATTTTGTGTGTGTGTGTGTGTGTGTGTGTGTGTGTGTGTGTGTGTGTGTGTATGTATGTGTGTGTTTTATTTTATCACTACCTGCGCTCCTTTAAAACGGATGACTTACCCAAAGGACAGGCTCGTCGACAGACACAAATAAAATCACACACATACAAGCTTTCGCAACCATTGGTCGCTTCTTCAGGAAAAGAGGAAGAAAGGAGAGGAAAAAGGGAAGGATATGGGTTTTAAGGAAGTGCAAAAGGAGTCATTCCAATCCAAGGAGTGGAAGGACTTACCTTAGGGGACAAAAAGGAAGGTAAACAAATACACACACACTCACCTGGGATTGCAATGACTCCTTTTCCACTTCCTTAAAACCCATATCCTTCCCTCCTCCTCTCCTTTCTTCCTCTTTTCCTGAAGAAGTGACCAACGGTTGCGAAAGCTTGTATGTGTATTTGTGTGTGATTTTTTTTTGTGTCTGTCGACGAGCCTGTCCTTTGGGTAAGTCATCCGTATTCTATTTTTTATATATGTTTATCCCACCAGGAAAGTTTCCTTCTAAAATTTTCGTTTCATCAATTTAAAGGACAGGCTCGTCGACAGACACAAATAAAATCACACACAAACACACATACAAGCTTTCGCAACCATTGGTCGCTTCTTCAGGAAAAGAGTAAGGAAGGAGAGGAGAAAGAGAAGGATACAGGTTTTAAGGAAGTGGAAAAGGAGTCATTCCAATCCCATGAGTGGAATGACTTACCTTAGGGGGAAAAAAGGAAGAAGGCAGAACTTGAGAGAATACTCAGATCCTTAGGGCCCCTACAGAACCTTTCACTTGAGTCCATCAAACTCATGACCCCACCGATACCCCGCACCCCTACCTTCTACCTACTTCCTAAGATTCACAAACTTAATCATCCAGGCTGGCCGATTGTGGCCGGTTACCAAGCCCCCACAGAACGAATCTCTGCCTACATAGACCAACACCTTCAACCCATCATGTGCAGTCTTCCATCCTTCATCACTTTCTCCACCGCCTGAAATCCATACCTAAACTGTTACCTCTGGAAAACATCCTTGTAACTATTGATGCTACTTCCTTATACACAAACATCCCGCGTGCCCAGGGCCTCGTTGCGATGAAGCACTTCCTTTCACGCCGACCACCTGCAACCCTACCTAAAACCTCTTTCCTTAATTCCCTAGCCAGCTTCATCCTAACCCACAACTTCTTCACCTTTGAGGGCCAGACATACCAACAACTAAAGGGAACATCCATGGGTACGAGGATGGCCCCCTCGTACGCAAACTTATTTATGGGATGCTTAGAGGAAGCCTTCCTGGATACCCAAGTCTGTCAACCCAAAGTTTGGTACAGATTCATAGATGACATCTTAATGATCTGGACCCACATTGAAGAACTCCAGAATTTCCTCTCCAACCTCAACTCCTTTGGTCTCATCAAATTCACCTGGTCCTATTCCAAATCCCATGCCACTTTCCTCGATGTTGACATCCATCTGTCCAACGGCCAACTTCACACATCCATCCACATCAAACCAACCAACAAACAACAGTACCTCCATTATGACAGCTGCCATCTATTCCATATTAAACAATCCCTTCCATAGAGCTTAGGTCTTCATGGCGAAAGAGTCTGCTCCAGCCCAAAACCCTGAACCAGTACACCAGTAACCTAATAACAGCTTTCACATCCCGCAGCTATCCTCCTGATCTGGTTCAGAAGCAAATTACCTGAGCCACCTCCTCATCTCTCCAAATCCAGAACCTTCCACTGAAGAACCCCTAGATGTGCCCTTCTTGTCACCTGATACATTTCAGGACTGGAGCGGACTCTGAATGTGGCTCTCCAGCAAGGATGCAACTTCCTTAAATCCTGCCCTGAAATGAGATCCATCCTTAATGACATCCTTCCCACTCCACTGAGAGTGTCTTTCCGCCATCCACCTAACCTTCGTAACCTCCTAGTCCATCCCTATGAAATCCCCAAACCACCTTCCCTACCCTCTGGCTCCTTCCCATGCAACCGCCCCCGTTGTAAAACCTGCCCTATGCCCCTTCCACCACCACTTACTCCAGTCCAGTAACATGGAAGGTGTACACGATCAAGGGCAGAGCCACTTGCGATAGCACCCATCTGATTTACCAACTGACATGCCTGCACTGTGAAGCGTTCTATGTGGGAATGACCAGCAACAAACTGTCCATTCGCATGAACGGTCACAGGCAGACAGTGTTTGTTGGTAATGAAGATCACCCTGTGGCTAAACATGCCTTAGTGCATAGCCAGCACTTCTTGGCGCAGTGTTACACTGTCCAGATTATCTGGATACTTCCCACCAACACCAACCTTTCAGAACTCCGGAGATGGGAACCTACCCTTTAGCTTATTCTCTCCTCCCATTGCCCATCTGGTCTCAACCTCCGCTAAATTCAAATTCCCACCCACCATCTTTAGCATCATTGCCTCGGTTCTGTGCACAGAGCCTCTGCCTCAAGTAGTATCTCTGTCCAACTTCTTTGCTTTCTACAAATGTCTGTCTAGGTGTGTTTGGGTTTGGATATGTGTGAGTGTGTGTGTATTTGTTTACCTTATTTTTTTCCCCTAAGGTAAGTCCTTCCACTCCTGGGATTGGAATGACTCCTTTTCCACTTCCTTAAAACCCGTATCCTTACCTTTCTCCTCTCCTTCCTTCCTCTTCTCCTGAAGAAATGACCAACGGTTGCGAAAGCTTGTATGTGTGTTTGTGTGTGATTTCATTTGTGTCTGTCGACGAGCCTGCCTTTTGGGTAAGTCATTTGTTTTCTATTTTTTATATAAATTTATCCCACCAGGAAAGTTTCTTTCTATAATTTATATAATTTTAGCAGTTGGTATTTTTATTCCCGATTGTCGGTTTCCATAATGAAGTAAATTGACATTTCTTCAATGGAGTGTTTAGACTTTCATTCTTTTGAGTCATGCTTGGTTTCTAAAAAGCTTTTCAGATACATATATTCATGAAACAAATTTTGATGAAATCTTCACACCATTTTAGTCAGTTATATAACAGTATTTTCAATCATCCCCAATCTGAGTGACATAAATAAATCTGAGGCTGCATTTACATGTTGCACTAACAGATGATGGTTCTTCAGTACTTGAGCCAAGCTCATAACAAATTTTGCAAAATCTGAACAAAATCGGCTCCTGTAAAAATAAGAAGGTCCATAATGTTCATGGACCCAATATATCAACATGGATGACAATTGTACTGTTTTCTTGGTGTGTTCCATTGACTGCATAATTGAGAGAAAGGCAAGAAGCACATGAGGTACTGTGTAATTTGTGACATCTGGATATGAAGCAGGTGGACTATTTTAGAACTCTTATCGTAGCTGTCCATTTCTGCCTCTGGTTTCATCCAAGATGCATTCTACCAAGCAGGCGTACAGGATAAACATAGTACAGATTTTTTAAAATAGTTCTCAATTCCTATATTTTTGTATTCCATATGTCACAAATTATGAAGTTCTTCATGTGTTTCATACACTTCTAACAATGTTACAGCTGATGGAATACAATAACTTTTCAATTTTAAAAAATCAGTTTAAATAAAATAAAAATTTGTTGCGAAATAAAAATAGTTCTTGGTGGCAGTGTAGTGTTCTAAGCATTTATTTACAGGCATTAACTGACTGTTCCATTGGTTCTTGGTAGAATATTCTATTAATCTTGAATGAAACACAAATTAGACAATTGGCTAATATTCTACAATATTTATTAGTTGACAAGCCAGTTTTCTGCTGTTACACCATAATCTAGCACAGATACAGATGTATAAATGTATGGCTGTGAAAATTTAAATTCAAAGACTATAATTGGTGTATATGGAGTACAGTATCTCAGGTTACAATGCAAAAAAGAAAAAGAAAAGAAGTCTCTTTTCTTCTTTACCCTGTTATTAGTTCAACAGCTGAAGCTCCTAGTAAATGGTGCTCAATTAAATATTTAGGAAAAGTTTCTATTAATGAGGTTAGAAAATGTAGGTCAATAAATTTTAAAACACCACTCACTTTCTGCCTAATGGTAAAATAAAACTCCAGCCTTGAAAAATGTTGGAATATATAAAATTACTTGTAATCATGGAAAATTCTAAATTGTCAGTCAGACAGGGCAATATGCACTACATTGAATGAACACCATAGAAGTTGGAAGCTTAGGAAAGGAGATTCTATGTTTACAGACCATCTGTTAAAGGAAGGCCACAATTACAATGTAAAACATGAGGTCCTGCATCACATTTAGAAATGGTGAGGATGAACTTCCTTGAAATAATGGAAACTAGTAAAGATATGTCCACTTTCCCAAACTTTGTACCAAATTATCAGACATAATTCCCACCTCACCACTTCTAGTTGCAAGAGTCTACTCATAATCCCATACAGACCATGTAAACTACACTTCCCGCTCACTTGCCCACCGTTGAGCAAGGTGACTCAGTGGTAACACACTAGAGGATGGTAGTTCAAACCTAACTCCAGCCTTCCTGATTTAGGTTTTCTGTGATTTTCCTAAATCATTTTCCTAAGACATTTCCTTTCAAAGGGCACAGTCCATTTTCTTCCTCACTCCTGACACTATCTGAATGTGTGCTCTGTCTCTAACGAGCATGGTGTCAATGGAATGTTAAAATCTAATCTTACTTCCTTTTTATTTTTTATTTTATTTATTTTTCCCCCTCTTACACTACCCATGCCCTAATGAGCTCACAGGAGCCACATTCTTAGCCTACCTCTTCCTCTCAGCTGTCAGTTACACTTCCTTCTGATCTTCTGTCCCATTCTTAACATTTTCTCATTTCTCCTCCACTCCATATGACACTACCCCTCATCCCAGTCAAATTTCACTGTCACGACAATGTAGATAGCTAGTAGATCAATATAGTTGTGTAGGTGTAGGTGTTTATTCTGCTGACTCTCTGTCTTGTTTGTGTGCTTATCAGAAAACATTGCACTTCATATACATGGTGGGTTGTTACATTTTGTAAATCCATAATTTATACTCCACAAAGCACTTTGAAATACCACAACAATTAATAACAAGCAACCATATGATACTATTCAATAAATAGCCACAAATTTTCCTTCAAGATACATTGATAACTTACAAAACCTGCCCACCCAGCCCTTCTTATTCCAGTCCTGTCACAGGCTTATCTTACTCCATTAGAGGTCAGACCACCTCTGAAAACAGCCATGTGATTTACTAATTCTGCTACAATCATTTCACAGCATTTTACCTTGGTATGACAACAAACGAGCTATTCATAAGGATGAATAGTGACTGTCCGACTGTGGCAAAAAACAAACTGGACCACCATGTAGCAAAGCATGTGAGTGAACACAGCACTCTTGATTTCAGTGGCTGCTTTACTACCTGAGCCATATGGATCCTCCCCTTCACCACCACCTCTTCTGAACTGCGTGGATGGAAGGTGTCCCTTCAACATATTCTACATTTCTGCAATCACCCTGGCCCCAACCTAGGGTAACTTGCCATTCCTTTACCTTATACCTAACATCCCTCCTTCCAATTTCCCACTCATTATCCTGTATCCCTCACATTCACCTCTTCCTTCCAACTGTGTTTGGCCTCTTACAATATCCCCTTAATTATATTATTATAATCATTAATTCCCCATTTAGGAGAGCGTTTAAACACAATCAATTTTCATGGCACTTTTTTTTGTCTCTTTCTTTTCTCTTCCCAAAAACCTCTCATATATTCACTGTGTTTCTTCTTCCTTCCTTCTGTCCACTTCTTTCCTGGTTTCTTCTCTTTTGGTATTTCTTCTAATTTCTATTTCCTGATTTTTCCTCTGTATTTTTCTCTGTTTATTATTTCTTCTGTAGAGATATTTAGTTTCTTGAGGTCTTCCATGGTTTCTTTTGCCCAGTAATTTTTTATCGTATTGCTCATCACAATGTTAAAAATCTTCTTGATCAGCCTATTTTCATTCATCCTATAAATGTAGCCATAGATCTTTGCCCTTCTTTTTATGATGTTGTCTGTAATTGTCTCTGTCTGTTTGCACAGTTCTTTTGTCAGTTTCTTTATCCAGATCCCCTGTCTCTGCACTGGCCCTAGATCTACCTTAGAATTTTCCTCTCTTGCTTTTCCATTTCCTTGATTTTTGTTCTTCTTCTGATTACTGTTGTTTCTGCAGCATACAAGGCTTCTGGTAAGACTATTGTTTTGTAATGTCTTAATTTGGCATTAACAGAGATACTTCTTTTATTATACTGGTTCCATGTAAGTCTGTAAGCTTTTTGTAGCTTCATTGGCTTTCAAATGTAGTCGTTTTCTGTATAATCTCTCCCAGGTATTTGAAACATACTTTGTTACCAATGGGTTTCTCTCTGTGTATTTTGTGTCCATGTACTGGGTTTATTTCATATGAAATTTGTAGTCCTGTTTTGGCTGTAATTTCATGTAGTGTCTCTAGGGTTTCTTTGGCTTCTTTTCTGTTATTCGTTATGATGGCTATATAAGTGGCAAAAGCCAGACATTTTATGTTGATGGTTCTGATTTTGTGTTTGCCCATATTTACCCCATTGATTCCTTTGTCCCACGTCCTAATTATTTTCTCTAAAACTGCGTTAAATAAAATGGGTGACAAGCCATTTCCCTGTCTCACTCCTGTCTTGATGTCAAATGGTTCTGAGATCTCCTCCATGAACTTCACCTTACATTTTGTACTTGTTAATGTTTTCTGGATTAGTTTTCTGGTCTTGTTGTCTACCTTCATTTCTTCTAGTGCACTGAAAAGTGTTTCCCTGCCTATTGAATCGTAGGCCTCCTTGAAATCAACAAATGTTATTGTGGTGTTTCTGGACTTTCTCGTTGTTAATATTGTTCTCAGGCACCAGATCTGCTCACTGCATGATCTTCCCTTCCTGAACCCGGCTTGGTACTCTTTGATATGTGGATCTATCTGAGGTTCTAGGAGATTTAACAGAGCTTTGGATAGAATTATGTATGTCACAGACAGTAACGAAATTTCTCTATAGTTATTAAGGTCTGCTTTGTCTCCTTTCTTGTGAAGGGGGTGTATTAGGGCTGACTTCCATTTTTCTGGCATGTTTTCTATTTCCCAGATGTTTTTGATTATTTTGTGTATTTTGGCTGTAATGTTTTCATGGTCTAATTTCCAAATGTCTGCAATCAGTCCATCTTCTACTGGTGCTCTGTTATTTTTCAATGATTTTATGATTTTCACTATTTCTTAATGTGTTGGGTGTTCAGAGTCTCGGTTGGGTTTTGCTTTTGTAAACTGTAATCTCTGTTTTGGTTTATCACAGTTTAGTAATGTGTCAAAGTATCAAGCTAATATTTCACAGTTTTTCTTCGGATTTGTCGCCAGTGTTGCATCTTGTCTTTTGAAGCATAAACTTGGTGGCTGATATCCTGTCATATTTTCTTGGAATATTCTATGAAAATTTCATGTGTTGTTTCTGGTGAAGTCCTCTTCTATCTCTTTCCACCTGCTGCTTATGTAACTTTTTTTTCTCTGCTAATTATTTTCGAAGTATTTTTCCGTATTCTGTTGAATTCTTCTCATTTTTCCTGTGTTCTGTGGCTGTTAAATTTTTTCCAGGCTTGTATTCTGTCTTCTATGGCTCTGTCACATGTCATGTTCCACCATTGGTGTTTACTTTTCCTTGGTGGCTCCCCGAATTTTATCAGTTCTCTCATTTTTTCTGACAGTTGTTGCTTTTGATTTTAGTAATTTCTTCTATTATTTATTTCTTGTTTAGTTGTAGGTCTACATCTACATGTGATACTCTGCAAATCACATTTAAGTGCCTGGCAGAGGATTCATCGAACCACCGTTATACTATTAATCTCCCATTCCATTCTCGAATAGCGTGCGGGAAGGAAGAACACCTGAATCTCTCTGTTCGAGCCCTGATTTCTCATATTTTATTCTGGTGATCATTTCTACCTGTTTTCGCATTCGGAGGAGAATGTTGGCAATTGGAGTTTTGTAAGTAGCCCATGCCGCAGCGATAAGCACCGTTGTTGTAATGATTTCATCCCAGATCCTGTATCATTTCCGTAATGCTGTCTCCCCTGTTTCATAACAATACGAAACGAGCTGACCTTCTTTTGACTCTTTCGATGTTCTTCATGAAACCCACCTGATAAGGATCCCACACTGCTCAGCAATACGCCAAAAATGGATGGACAAGTGTAGTGTATGTAGTTTCTTTTGTTGTTCTATTGCATCTTTTAACAGTTCTGCCAATAAAATGCAGTCTCTGCTTCGCCTTTCCCACAACATTATCTACATGTCCTTCCCAGTTTAAATCTGAAGTAATAGTAATTCCTATGTGTTTTGTGGAGTTTACGACCTTCACTTGTGATTGATTTATCTTGTAAACAAAGTTTAAAGGATTTCTTGTCGTTCTCATGTGGACGACATCACACTTCTCATTATTTGAAGTCAATTGCCAATTTTTACACCATAGTGATATCTTATTCAGATCGATCTGCAGTTGGTTTTGATATTCAGATGATTTTACTAGATGGTAAATGACGGCATCATCTGCAAACAACCTAAGAGAGCTACTTACATTTTCCCCTAAATCATTTATGTAGATAAGGAACAGCAGAGGACCAATAACACTACCCTGTGGAACGCCTGTTATCACCTCTGTTTTAGTCGATGCCTTATCATCGATTACTATGTACTGTTCCTCTCTGACAGGAAATCCCCTATCCAATCGCAAATTTTGGGTGATATACCGTAACCACGTAATTTGATTAAAAGCCGTTTGTGAGGTACTCTGGATCTGTTCTGAAAGGTCTGTTGGTTCTCTTTATTTGTCTGTTGGGTATAAATTTTGCTTTGATTTGGAGAAGGTGATGATCAGAATAGAAAACTCCTTTCCTAGTTCTTATATTCATTGTTTCTCTTGCATTTTTCATGGATATTGCTATGTGGTCTATTTGAAATTCTCCTAGAGCGTTGTTGGGGGATTTCTGAGTTACTAGTTTTCTGTGTGGTTTCTGGATTGTGTTGACATGATTTTCAGTTCAAAATTCCTGCAGAAATTTATCAAGCTCTCTCTATTTTTGTTTGTTCTCTTGTGGGCCATGTGTTTCCCTGTCTTGTCTCTGAATTTTCATTCCTTGCCTAACTGGGCATTGAAATCCCCTAGTAACACTTTGAAGTGATTATTTGGAATTTTGTTTGTAGTTTCTTCCAGATCTTCCCAGAATTCTTCTATAATCTCTGGGTTCTTCTTGTTATAATTATTTGTGGGGCACTTGCACTGATTAGTGTATAGGCTTTGTTTCCAGATTGTATCGTAAGGGTTGAATTTTTTCTGATTTTGCGGTGAGAGTTACAGAGTCCAGTATCGATTTATGCACTACAAACCCTGTTCCAAAGAGTTTGAGATTACTTCCTGGAATGGTTGTGGCTGGTTTCCCCTTATATATTCTGTAATTTTTTGAATCAAAGTGGTTCTCATCTGCGAATCGTGCTTCCTGAATTGCCATAATTTTGATGTTGACTTTACCCACTGTGTTTGTTAATTGTTTCAATTTACCTGGGTTCAGTAGTGTGTTTGTGTTGAGTGTTCCCATGTAAAACATTCTCTTATATATTTTTATTTATTTATTTACTATTTCAAATCCCTTCTCCCTCCTCACATACCTCTACACCTCCCTTTTATCCTCTCTCACACCTTCCCCTCACTCTAATCAAAGCTGCATTTACATTCCTGCCTATCAGAGCTTTTATAATCCATCATGCAATGCAAAACTTTCCATTCCCACCCTTACCCAGCATCCTTCTCCCTCCACTCCCATCATCACTCACTGTCAAGATACTTGTAGTGCTTGAGTGGCCAGAGATGGTGTGTATAGTGTCTTTCGTCTTAGTGATTGTTTTAATGTACATGTTTCTTTTTCTGAAGAATACCATGGCTGAAAATTTAAGTTTTGTGAATGTGATTGTCTATTTTTCATGCCTGTCAGTGGCTCAGCAAACGTTCTCCATTGTTGACAGTCCAATCAGATTTTCCATTGTTAAATTTTGAAAACTTACAAAGCTATAAACACCCTTTTATTGAAAAGAAATGAATGGACAATTTGAATGAATTCAACAAATGTGGGATTATTAGTGGAAATTGTCCAGAAAAGCTGATCCCACAATACATGACTAATGGTAATTTGTACGTCACTACAACTTAGACCTATTTTTCATGAGCCAGAAAATAGCTGGTCTGTATATTATTCTCAACATATTCAAAGTAATTTTCAGCTGTGTAAATTTAATACTGATTGAGATATTGTGGTGTTTAATGCACTTAAATCACATTCAAGATGATCAAGATTCAAATTCCACTTGTCATCCATATTTATGTTTCCTGTGGTGTCGTTATAGCACTTAGCACAAATGACAGGATAAATTCCTTGGTAAGGATATGGCCCATTTCCTTCTATATTCTTGTCTAAACCGAGCTTGCCAAAATATTCCCTCCATTTGTATTTAACTGTTGTTTGGGAATAACATTTATTTCACAATTACTTACATAAAGCTTCATTCACATCATCTGTCAAATAAAATGTCAAATATACCCATTCTCCCAAGCTGCAGCAGATATTGAAAATTTATGTTTTGTGGACGTAACTTCACTTTGCTTTATGAATTTGACACTGATAAGAACACGGGATTAGGATAGTTGCATGCTAAATCATTGTATTCTACTTGTGCACTATCAATATAATCAATATAATGCTAATTAGTATATAGAGAAAACCTCTAAACTGAAGCTTATATACACAGTTGCAATTTTCACAGCGAATTGACTTATTGTTGTCATAAATAATAATACAACAATTTTTTTAATTGAAATATGTTAAAGAACTATTTATCACAGTAGCATCTTCATCTGTTGTTGTTATCATGAGATGATAATTTGTTTGATATTTTGTTTAGTTGTTTTGATACACCTTGAATATCATTAATTCAAGAAAAACTACACTTATCTACAGGGTGATTCAGGGGAAATATTGTAGTAGCTGCCAGAAAGACCATGTGAGATGCACATTGGCATGGTGCACCATGGACAGCAGACGCAGCAAGTACGACCCGGCCACCAGAGCGCACACGTAGCCTTGGCAGTGCGCTCTACCAACAGAATAACAACAAGCCCACCAGCGTGTAGTAGTGCGATGTGGGCCGTGTCCAAGTACGGACTTGAGTAAGCACCACGTGGGGCTACTTACTATTGTGTGTTGTGTACTACACAAGTGGCGATGAGTAGGGTCCTCCTCGTGCGTGTTGTTTTGTTCATCGGGTTACGCACTGTAGTCTAGGCATGGAAGCATTTTGGTTGAGCAGAAGAAGGAACTTATGGCCGTCATGCAGCAGGCTATTCCAGCATTGCTTTCAAAACAGTATTCTTCAGTGCGGTAATAAACACCCTGTTTGGCCCTTTTCATTACCAGCCTTCAGGATGGCTGGGCACCAGCAATATTTCAACATTATCTCAAGCAGGTCACATCAGCAATCTCCCACTGCATCAGTTACCTTGATAACATAATAGTTACAGGTCACAACACAAAGGAACAGTTGCACAACCTCTGGACCCTCTTCCTCAAATTCGAGTCTGTGAGCCTGCAGTGCAATCTCAGTAAATCGGAAGTTTTTTCAACCGATCCTCAAGTACTTGGCCATGTCATCTCTAGGCATGGCATTCAGCCACTGGCGAGTTTGGTGCAGGGTATCAGGGACCTTCCGCGCCTCTCTTCCCTGCAAGATTTGCAAGGTTTTTTTTTTTTTTTTTTTTTTTTTTTTTTTTTTTTTTTTTTTTTAAGGTAAGATTGCCTATTACCACTGGTTCATCCCCAGGGCGTCCAACTTGGCTCGTCCCCTGTACTGCATTCTGTACAAGGGTGTCTCTTTTGACTGGTTTCCTACATGTGAGCAGGCTTTTGCTTCTTTGAAGGACTGCCTCACATCAGCCCCATGTTGGCGACATATGACCCCTCTAAGCTATTGGTCCTGGCTATGGATGCTTCACAGTATGGGATGGGGGCAGTTCTTGCCCATCGCAATGTGGGTGGCTCTGAGCAGTTGCTGGCATTTGCATTCAAGACTTTTAACCCAGCTCAGGCCCATTACTTGTAAGTGGAGAAGGAGGCCCTGGACATAGTCTGTGCCATGACCAAGTTTCACCCCTTCTTGTATGGCACGAAGTTTCATTTAATCACAGACCATAAACCATTAATATCATTGTTTAGTCCTCCAAAATTCTGGATAGAGATGCCCACCATCTGCAGCACTGGGCCCTGTTCCTTTCAAAGTACCAGTGTGACATTCATTTTTGACCTACTGGGTATCATGCCAACCCTGATGCTCTTTCCAGACTTCCAGTGGGCCCAGATACGCAATTCGATTGGGAAGAGATAATGTGTTTTTATTTGGACGTTGCTTCATGCCAAGTGGTGGATGTCTTCGAGATCACTAGCTCTCAAGTCCCAAAGGCAATGGATGAGGACCCGGTGCTTTGGCAAGTGGTGCATCTCGTTCAACAGGAATGGTCTTCCCACTCTCCAGGCCCTGCCTCTGACCCTCTTTGCAACTTATTGGTTCTGTGAGATGGCCTCTTGGTCTTAGAGGGAGTTCTCCTTCTTTCAACTGTGGTTACAGATCTCTGCATGGTTGTTCCTGTGAGTTTGTGTTGGGAAGTTCTCCAGCTGTTACAATTAGGACACTGCGGTGTTTCACATACTAATTCTTTGGCTCGAAGACATGTATACTGGCCTGGAATTGACAGAGAAATAGAACATCTAGTGGCAGCTTGTTCCCAGTGTGCTAGCCAACAAGTGTCTCCCAGAGGGGCATTCTAACCTTAGTCTCCTGTAACCCAGCCCTAGGAGCATGTCCACATTGATTTTGTGGGCCTGTTTTTAAATGGCTATTGGCTCACTGTGATTGATGCATATTCACGCTTCCTGTATGTGGTTTGCTGTTCTTCAATCACATCCAAGATTCCCATTCAAGCACTCTCCAAAATTTTCTTGGTGGAAGGTCTGCCAGTCACTCTAGTATTGGATAATGGCCCTCAATTTCTTTCGTAGTCTTTTCAGGACTTTTGTACCGGCTTCAGCTTTCATCATGTTCACTCGCCCCCCTTTCATCCACAATCAAACAGGGAAGCCAAGCAGGTGGTGCGTACATTCAAGACCCAAATGAAAAAGTACCTACAGACATTCCCCGCTGAGAAGGCTTTGACATTTTTCTTGATAGCATATCAAACTACTCCAATGGGTGAACGCAGCACCACAGAGTTCCTCCACAGCTGCCAACCACAGTCTCTGCTGCACTTCCTCCATCCTGATCTGTGCCAGTCTTCACACCAGGGGGTGCCAGGTACATCAGTCTGGGCATGGGGGTTTGGTCGCAATCCTTGCTAGATTCCTGCAGTCGTCCTGCTCCACAACGGCCGCAGGCTCTACACCTTAATAGTAGGGGACCAGGAGGTATGTCGTCAACAATAATCAGCTCTGTCACAGTACGGACTCCCAGTCCCCCATCCCCACAAGCACCGGCTTCTCAATGGCAGATGCACCTGTCCAGTAATGCAGTTCCTCAGGGTAACCTCACCCCCTTCCATCAGTAACTCAGCCTCATTACATGGGTCCTCACCTACTGCATTCCTTTGGGGCTACAACAGCACCAGAGGCACTGGAGAATACCCAGCAAGAGCTCCCCCCCCCCCCCCACCTTTCCGGCTGGCTCAAGGTCTCAGGAGGAAGATGCCACCACTGTACAGTCTTTTCCTCCGTCTACACAGTCTCCTCATCCACCTCCTGATGTGGTCATGGACACAGAGTTCGACAGCTTACCGCCGGTTCTGTCCCAGGCTCTGGTGGGGGGACGACAAGGGCCTTTCACGCGTGTCATTTCTGCCCATATTCGAACGTCTCAGCTAGAGGGTTGGCTGATCCACTTGACTCCAGCACTGCAATGGACATGGAAGCCATCTCTCCATCTAGGTGCTCCACCTCCCGACTTCGAAAACCACCGGTTTGTCACCCCCTTGAAGGAGGAGGAGTGTAGTAGCCGCCAGAAAGATCACGCAAGGCGAGCACTGGCACGGTGTGCCCCAGACAGCAGATATGGCAACTAAGCCTCGACAGCACACACTACCAGCGGAATAACAACAACTCTGCCAGCACGGCCTGGCCGCCTAGTAGTGAGATGTGGCCGTGCCCAAGGACGACTCAAGTGAGCATCGTGTAAGGGTACTTAGTATCATGTGTGGTGTACTAAAAATATCATATAACTGGTGAAGTGATTCTACATGAGAAAATTAGCCAAAAAAGCCTTATGAACATGAGTCTAATTTTTGATCATTATGGAATTGGAGCAGGTTAAAGACTACACACATTTGTGAATGAATATGAAGGCAAGGGTGAATATTACTCATGAAAATGCTGTGTAACTGTCATGCTGAACAGAATAATGATGAGGCAGGTGACTGATCCATCCTACAAGAGGTGTGGGGGCTCTCTAACAGAGGCAGCACTGTGGCATTGTACTGAGGCAATAGCTTCGGCTGTAGCCAGTTTTCAATAATGAATTGAATTAGTGAGCAGTCTTTCAGGTCATGCTAGAATGTTGTTTAATCAGACAAATATATTGTCTGTGAATACCAACCTGCAACATATTTTTTTAGAACAGATATGTTATTAGTTTATGGGTACTGTAATGGTAGTGCTCATGGGGTATGAGTGATGACCTTTATAAGGTCTGTGTTTCTGCCAAATCACATGACAGCAGCAGCATAATGCACATTTCCTAGTAGAAGACATACCTGAGCTTTTGGAAGATGTGAAAATAAAACAATGTTAGCAAATGTACCTGTGGTATAGTGGATCACTGTACCAGACAAGTATCCCAATATCTGAATAACATAATTCCTTAATGGTGGATTGACCATAACAGACCCATTAACAGGCCTGCCAGATCACCAACATTATTTCCATTGGACTTGTCTTTATGAGGTTGGTTGAAGGGGGACTTGGATGCTACAAAAGTGAATACATGTGGAGAAATTGACACTTGCTTCACCAAAGCTGTTCCCTGTATTAAACTCTGCTGAGATGATGTTCAATGTGCAACACAAAACACCCTTCAATGCATTGAAAGTACATTGAGAAGGGTGGGGGACTTTTGAACATGGTTTTTTTTTTTTTTTTTTTTTTTTTTTTTATGATTAAACCGTCATCTTTTCCACTGTTATTTTGTTTAGCACAATGTATATACAGCATTTTGGTAAGTAACACACATGTTTTCATAATCATTCATGAGTGTGTATAGTGTGCAGCCCATTCTGTTCTCTAACAATAAAAAATCAGACACATGGTTATAGGACTTTATCAGTTTATTTTCACTGTAGAATCACTTCACAGATTATGTAACATTTCTCCTGAATAACCATGTATATAGGTTGCCAATGTTCTACAAAGGTTAATAGATAACCATTTTCAGTAATGTTAATCTGTTATTTGTGTATTACAAAGTACTTTTTATACAGTTAAAAATGGATACAGTAAAGGATCTGAGATGAGCATAACCTTCTGATGTGTGAAGATAATCAAACAGAATCCTAAGAAAGAGAGATACTTAACATAAATAACATTACAAGCTTAACAATTCTGAATTCTTAATGTGAGGCTCTGAATAGTGTATACTGATTAAAAAATGTGTCACCTTTTTGTGTTATTTTTATTCTATAGTAAAAACAAGATAACCTCTTGTTCAGGAAACTCTAGCTTCATTACCATAATTCCAGCTTGCTTTTAGCAAAAAGGAAACCTGCAAACTCTCAGTGTATGCTACTATTAGCTCCTGTATGAAACAGGCAATTCAAGCCAGAAAACCTTTAAAATAAAAAAAGAGACAGAATGGATGGCTAGTACTTACCCTGAGGAGCCAAAGTTCCTAGTACTATTGAAGGAAACAGTGAAAGCAAGAAGTGGTAATTATAAATTTCAGAACTGAATGTTCTTTCTTCTGGAAGAATAGGTGGATTAGATAGAGAAAGTTGTGAAGGGGAACAGATCATTCAGGCCCTAGGTTAACAGGGGCACAGCTGTTTTTTGGATGAGGGTGGTCCACCTTCTATTTGCACCAGGCCTCAACTTACTGAGTCTGAGTAACCTTTTCTCCTCTGCTCCCTCCCCCCCCCCCCCTCACATTGACCATCCTCAAACCAAACCCTGTTTTCTCCTTGATGAAGAACATTCAGTATTGTCAGCTGGGAGGAGCCGGAAATCATTTGGAAATCTGAGTTTGTGCTCCACCTGAAATCAACCACATCACCAACAGAACATTAAAAAAGAGGGAAGATTTGGGTTTATTTTCTACTTGAATTGTTTCTTTCTATCAAAATTATTAGGAATTTTCCTTCTGAAAGTAAGTGCTGGCCGATCATTCTGGATTTTTTAATATTTTTTTACCATATGTTTGAATTGTGCATTATATTTAGTTATTTTTAATTAGTGGCATTATATTATTTGCAATATATTCTTGCAAATAGCGTTTTAAATTTACCTCTATATTTCAACTTTGAATATAATATAAACAGTTGTCTGACATCTTTACTTTTATCACAGCCATTCCTCATTGTGCATCGGGAATATCCATATCATCGATGGGAACCAATCTACATTGGCACCAACAGTGAACCTCTTTATAGTGAGATATTGACATGGGAAGGTCAGCAAGACAAAATGACTCAGGTACTAATATACTCCACATTTCTTTGGAAAACAGATGTGTTTTTTCTGCTATAAAGTCAAGTTGTTGCTGTCAATTTACACTAAGTAATCTGAACAGTATTTTTGTGTATCACATGTGAGTGTATCACGTCATTACACACTGAATGTAGTATTTACCATTGCTGTTCTTTGAACATTCACAGGTGGCACGAAATCATGAAATAACACATGGGATGAAATAATACATAAATCACACCATTATTTGGTTTTGATGATAATTTCTCCCTATACGTAGGAGGTGACAACAATATATTTTCACATTTGGATGAGAAAGTCAGCAATCAAATTTTGTAAAAAGATCTCAACACAACAAAAAACATCATTGTTGTAATTATTCCCATGCCAACTCATTTCTGTGACACTCTCTCCCTTGTATCACAGTAATACTAAACAAACTGCCATTCTTTGTACTCTATCAAAGTCCTCCACTAATTCCACATGATATGGATCCCACAATGTGCAGCAATACATAAAAAGAGGATGGACAAGTATGATGTAGGCAGACTGTTTAGCAATTATGTTGTATATTCTAAGTGTTCTGCCAATAAAACTCCTTATTTGGATTTATGTGTGTTCTTTCTAATTTCAACCTGTTGTAATAATAATTCCTAGGCTTTTGATGTAGTCTTCAGTCCAAAGTCTGATTTGATGCAGCTCTCCATGCTACCCTATCATGTGCAAGCATATTAATCTCTGAAAAAGAATGACAACCTATATCCTTTTGAACCTGCTGACTGTATTCATTTCTTGGCCTCTCTGTGATGTTTACCCACACACTCTTCTACAACTGATGATTTCTTGATGTCTCAGAATGTTTCCCATCAGTTGATCTGTTATTTTAGTCAAGATATGCCAGAAATTTCTTTTCTTCCCAATTCTGTTCATAATCTCCTCATTAGTTAGGCTACCCATCTAATCTTCAGCATCTATAGCATCTCATTTCAAAAGCATCTATCGTCTTTCTTCTGAACTATTTATTGTCCATGTTTCACTTCAATATTAGGCTACACTCTACATAAATGTCTTTAGGAAAGGCTTCCTAACACTTCAATAAATATTTAATGTTAAAAAATTTCACTTCTGCAAAAACGTTTTCTTCACATAGCCATTCTGCTCTTTTATCTTCTTTACATTGGCCATCAGAAGTTATTTTGCTACTCTAATAATAAAACTCACCTATTACTTTTATTGTCTTGTTACTTCATCTACTTCCATCAGCATTGCCTGATTTTCTTAGACTACCTTCCATTCTCTTATTTTGTTCTTATTAATGTTTATCTTATGCATAACCTTTCAAGACACTGTCTTAGGTTGTTGTTGATCTTTTGATGATGATACATGACAGCATCATCCACAAACATCCTTAAAAGGACTGACCAGATGTTCCCCTGATGATTTATACAGATAAGGAACAGAAGAGGACTTATAATACTACTCTGAGGAACGCAAGATATTACTTCTGTTTTAGTTTATGCCTCTCCATCATTTACAGTGAAATATGTCCTCTCTGACAATGAATATCCAATCAAAAATCTGAGATGATATTTCATAACCATAGAATTAGATTAAAAGCTGTTTTTGAGATACCATGTCAAAAGCCTTCTGGAAATCTAGAAATATTGAATCAATTTGAAATCCCTTGTTGATAGCATTCATCACTTAATGAGAGTAAAGAGATAGTTGTGTTTCACAAGAATGATATTTTCTAAAACTGTGTTGACCATGAGCCAGTAGATCATTTTGTGTGAGGCAATTCATTATGTTTGTACACAGTATATATTCCATAAACGTGCTACAAATTCATGTCAGTGATATAAGCCTGTAATTTAGTGGGTTACTCCAATTACCTTTCTTGAATATCAGTGTGACTTGTGTAATTTTCCAGTCTTTGGGTGCAGACCCTTCATTATATAAGGAGTTGTATATAACTGCTAAGTATCAAGTATATTGCATCAGCATACTCTGATAAGAATTTTTATTTTGTCATCTTTGGTGTAGGAATTTTGGTAAGTTGTGTTTCGTAAATCTGCTTTAGCAACACTGTCATCTGCTGCATCATCATTACTATCACATAGTGTTCATCTCTTACCCCTAGCATTCTTTACATATGGCCAGAAACCTTTCTGGGTTTTCTGCCAAATTTCAAGACTTAATTTCGTCATGGAAGCTATTGTACTTGCATAGTGGGCCTTTATAAACTTTGAGCTTTTGAATAAGATCACCACTCATGGAGATTTTGTTTCTTTAAATTTGGCATGCTTTTTTCATTGTTTCTGCAACAGTGCTGTGATCTGTTTTGTGTACCAAGGGGAATCGGCACAGCCTTTTTTTAAATGTATTTCGTATAAATCTGTCAGGTAACCTCAATTTTATTTCTTTGAATTGAAGCCGTTTTAGTCTACACTTAACAGCTCTAGGAGTGTAGGCTCTTAGAATGACATAAAGTGGAGTTTTCTCTATTTCCTGAATAGATATATTTTTCATTTATTTTTAGTGAATTTGGAACTTTCAATATTCAGTTTTACACTGAGAACAATGTGTTTACTAATCGCTGTATCTGTTTTGATGCTTCTTATGAGTTCAGGAATATGTTTTGTTTTCAGGTTAAGATTGTTTTGATAACTGTTTACTATTTGAAAAGGCTCATGAGCCAATTCTATGAAATAATTTTTATAGAATGCAGTGAACACAAGTGTGGACAATGATTTATGGATACCTCTGGATTTAAACACATTTTCAGCAACAGTTCAAGGATAAATTGAATTACTGCCTAATAAAATTGTATGAGTCAGGTAGATATTTGAAATTAGACAAAGTTTTCATTTAACCTTTCTGTTGTATCATATATATGGCAGGCAGGCCAGCAAAAGGAGCCCATTACTAACTTCATTTGGTTCTCAGCTATGATGTCTCCCCATATCAGCTCACAGAAACTATCAACTTCAATTCCACTATATAGTATATCATGTGCCTGACATTGGAGCTCCCAACTACAGGAAACCCCACCCTCTGTAACTATCCAGATCTTTCAGGCTCAGTGGTTTCATCCAAAATGAAAGGACAAATGTTTGCATTGGGCACAGGAATACCTTCAGACGCAGACAGCATCTGAAACCTATTTGCCAGATGAACAAGGGATACTACACATTCAGCCCCTTGGGTAATTTTTCTCTACTTGCCACATCCTGAGGTGATCTTCCGCTCAATCACAGTTCAGGGATTAACATCAGTGTGAGCAGTAACTGGGATAGCCACAGCTGCAGACCCCTTCAGGGAAGATGCAGGTCATGCAGGATGTCCATTGGATCTCGTCATCCAGCCCATAGCAGTGGTTCCCCAACCACAGTGTCAAGCATTGTAAGCAAAGTTAGCACAGTCTGTAATGGGAGTGAAGTATGAACAACTCCGCACGCATCTGCAAATTGTACTCACAATCCCTACCCATTCTAAGATGATGTAAAGATACAATTCACTGATAAAGAAACATCTGTGGACACACTGCCTTACTCTGCAGTGTAGACTGACAAAAATGAAACTAAAATTTACCTGTAACTACTATTCCAACACCATAACAAACAACAGCTCCATTCAAAATTATAACAAATGACTGTTCTGATTCAAAAGTTGGTAGAAAACACTAAACTAAAGGCTTTCATGGCAGCTGTTGTCATTACTTAAAATTTCCAAGCTGAGATGGCATCATCTATGTATTCAACATTCCCCTGACATTTGTTTCACCTTCGACTGCAGAAGACATCTTTGGAGAGGAAGCAGCAAACTGCACACTCAGAGAATGCCTTCTTCAGTCGAAGGCAATATGTCAGGGGAAAGTTTAATGCATGGAGGGTGGCAGCTAGTACAGCCTAGAAATGGAAGTGGAGTACTAACAACTCAGCCTGCATCTGCAAATAGTAGTCACAGTCCCTACCCATTCTAAGACAATGGAAAGCTACAATTCATTCAGTTGTCAAAACTTACTAAACCTGTAAGCAACAAATAATTCTTAAATCATAATGAGCATCAGAGATGAAACATCAGGGAAAAGTTTAATGCATGGACTTCAGTATCTCAGCCCCTAAGTATTAACTAATGAAAACAGTAAACTGTTAATAATAATATGTAGATAGGGAACAACTCACTGTAAAGACGAATGTTGAACTGCTGACAGACACAAATAAAAGACACACACACACACACAATTCTAAATTTTTGGCCACGGCCTTCCTCAGAAAGAGAACACTCATCCACACAATCACTCAGACAAACTTTTGACAGGTTTTTGAGAATAAACATAGTCCTTGATGAAACTGCTTAGGAAACAATCATAGGACATGATATCTGGTGAATGTGGAGTCATGTCACTATCTGATCTTTTACCAATCACTTTTCTTTAGTAATTTTTGCTTCAATAATAGTAGACAGTGGTGGCATAATGTAATGGGGCAGCATTGTATTGAAAGTAAATTACTTGAAAGTTTTCAAGACATGTCATGAGTCTTTGACATTGTCCATAGAACACTTGTACCAGGTTGATTGAGTTGACCTGCTCCTGCAGTACTGGCACAACAAACAGTGAAAGCAGAAGTCATGCTCATAATTTTAAATGCTCGCATATGAAACTGAAATAGTAGACCTACCAGAAAGCATTGAAGGAAACTCCCAACATGGACCCGCAACTGTATCATCATTCATTTTAATAACATATTGGACAACACAAAACACTCAGAACAGTGGTCTGCAAATCCACAAGAATTCAGATGAAGTGGCTATTTCATATTGCTTCATCAGGTAGTAATGTTGGCTGCAGCCTCAAAACAAATTATTGCCAACCAGAGATTTACTGAATTCTACTGATTCATATATACAGAGACCTTCATTGTCCAAAATTCAACAAACAGCACATGTACTCAGTATGAGTATTCTACCACAGCAGCCTTCATCATATTTACAACCAAATAAAGGACAGTCTGCATATCAGGAGCCTGAGTCTGTCATTAACACTTGATGTGCAGGCTACCCTGCAATGTAGGTTGATAATGCAGGCCAATACTATTACCATGCATTACACATTGTCTTACAGGGCATCTTAAATGGCCAGATCTGTAAAACCATATTTTTTTCTGTATGTCTGCTCCAATTGCACCTCTTAAACAATGAGCACCACGATTCTAATACTTCTGACATTTTCTGTATATGTGTCAAATTTGTCTTTTGAATGATAGGTGTGTGTGTGTGTGTGTTTGTGTGTGTGAAAGAGATAGAGAGAGAGAGAGGAGGGGTGGCAGATAGACTGATTTTACTATATTATATGCAGATTGTAGAAACTGAGTCCTTTTGTATTTTGCATGTTTTATCTACAGATGGCTGAAATGTGCCTGATGCAGTATAATTTTGTAATACTTGATGGAGCATTCCTTGTTCACACACCAGGTGTGAAACATCGTAAAGACATCAGTCCAAATCAGACATTATGGAGAAGACCATATGAGTGGGAGAATATGAAGCGCTACAGGAACATTGCACAGACATTGCTGCAAAAATATGGATCAAGGAGAAGCTGCAAAATCTGAACTGTTTATTTTCTGCTTTTTAATAATGTATCCAGAATTCGCAGAGGAATATAAACAGCAAGTTAATGTCAAAAGCTAAATGTGGTATTGTTTCCATTACTCAAAAATGTAGTATATTTTTGTATTCAATATTATTCAAGTGTGATTAAAAACTCTTATAACAGTATTGACTGTGAAAATTCAATAATTATATTCATTCGTATGGGTACAGATGGACTGTAATTCCATTTTAGTTATTCCATATCTCCCACAATGTGAGAAGACATCAGTCTAAATGTCTCCACTTAAACAGTTTCAAATTTAGAGAAGACTGTTGTATTTGTGAATCTTTTTATTGTAATACATCTTTCAGTGTAATATCTTTAACACTTTTATTACAAAATTAAAACTGAACAGAGATCTTAGGACACTGAGAAAGATGGGGATAAGGCTTCTTTATTCCTGTCTAATCACTATACAGTAATATATGAAAAATTCTACCCGAGAGCCATGTAAGATATTCCTACTACCACCAGTAGTTTGTTGGTGTAATGTCACTGCAGAGCTTTGTATGTTTTTACATTATCATGTAACATTGTGTACCTCATTTAAACATCTCAGATTTGAGGCTTCAAAAATAAACTATGCAATTCCAGTTGAGAAAGAACTATGAGTGAGTATGTGGACCTGATTGTTGTATGAAAGCCATCAATGTAGGGCTCAGTAAATTTCTCAGAGGAAGTGTTTCCGAATTGAAAGCGAGGAATATACAACAATATAGTAATAGGACAGTTTACAACTCACCACAAAGATGTGACACAAGCTGCAACAGGCACGTAAAAAAGACACACACATACAACACTTTCAGCTATCAGCCATGGCCTTCTTCAGAAATAGGAATATTCATGCAGTCTCACAGGCACACAACACAGTCACACAACCATCATCTCTCACTGCCGCACTGTATCTGATGTTCCTAATACCACATTTTATGTACATCAAACAAATTTACTAATTGGGAAAAAAAGGAAAGATTCTTCATTCAGAAATATCTGTATAAGGCTAGAGTACTACTCACTGAATGACATGTGCCTTTCCAGCTGACTTAATCCCCCCTCCCCTCCAAGGAAAAATAAATAAAAATGCACACACCCAAATGTGCACGCACATTCTTATTACATGAATTGTCTCCAGCTGCTGTTTTACTTGGCAAAAATATGAGCAAAACTAGTAACCGTGTTATTACTCTACTGACACACAGTTACTAGGATATGCTGTGTCTTAAAAATGACAATATAAAATTTGGTAAATCTATAATTCTTTCATGAAAAAAGAAAAAAAAGTGATTATCTCAGGAGTATTTTGACAGGAATGGAAAGGCTTATTTATGCACAGGTAGCTGCTTTCATACCTAACAGTCATTCTCAGCATGATGCTATTCCTAGAAATATGTATAAATGACAAATATCTAGAGTATTCATCCCATCTCTAACTTCTATTATCTGAAGTGTTTTGTGTACACTTGTGTTTGCCTGTAAATGACTGCATTAAATGGATAAAGTGGGTTACTTTGCACTACTGGGATCACTTAAGTGTCTGAACATATTGAAAAATGATTGTTAGAAAATTACAGATGTTTCTCTTTTTTCCTGAGAAGTGGGAGCAAGTGATGTTGTCTAAATTTACTTTGGACTGTACTATCTCAAATCATTCAATTTCTAACAAGTTGTAAAACTTCAGAGTGTAAAAAAGAATGATTGAGCATATGTGTGTGCCAAAAAGTGGTAGCATACGAACATTCAAATTTTTCCAGACAGTGGTCTTAAACTGAGAAATAAAGGCATTGTAGTATAATCCATAATCAATTTGACCTACACTTCCTTATAAAAATAAACTGTATGAAGAGTTTCTGTCTGTGCATTTAAGAAAAGCTGGTGTTGGTAGTAAGGGTCCAGATGGCACAAGCTGTGAAGCAGCCATTAAAGTGAATCTTATCATGTGAACAGCATGTTCTAGCTGTCTTTTGGCCACAGTACATCAATGGTTATTCATGCAGACAGTCAGTTTGTTAGTTGTTATGCTCGGTAGAAAGCAGTATGGTGATTGCAGCTCAGTTTGTCTGTCATCTGACTGCTTTCACAGATAATTCTGCCAGTGATGGGATAGAAGATGCCTGTGACAGGACTGTTGTAGGTGGTGGTGATAGTGGTATTGGTGGGAGAATGTATGGGACATGTTTTATATCTAAAACTGTTGCACAGATATGAGCTGTGAGAATATTGCTTAAGATCAGATGCAGAGTACCTCTTTGAGCAGGGCTGGCTTAAGGAACAAGCAACACAGGTGGCTGCTTGGGGCACCAAGCTGAGGGAGGTGCTGAATATGTCCAAGAGGGGGGGGGGGATAAAATAAGAATAATTGATTGACACAAACTTGTAATACTTTCTTTTGTAGACACTTTATATGCCATGATTTATTGAATCTTCAGTGTAAGTAATAATTCCGTAAATTCACAAGCTGTGCTGAGTTGGTAGCCAGTGTCCCTGTTGAGCAGATTTGAAGAGCTGCAAATTTGCACCACCTCTTTAATAACACTGTCCCAGTACGAGCATGTCAATGAAATAATTTTTGTGTTTTCGTGATCCATACTGTGCCCTGTACAGAGGCAGTGTTCAGCCAATGCAGATTTCTCTGGCTGGCCCAGACAGGTGTGTCGCTGATGTTCAGTGCATCTGTCTTCCGCTGTGTAACACGTTTGTCCAATATAGGGACAGCTACAGGGAAACTAGTAGACGCCGGGCCTTCTCAGACCAAGATCATCCTTTACAGATCCTAGAAGAGCTCTTAGTTTCTTTGGGAGGCAGAGGACACATTTAACATTCTGTTTCTTCAGTAATCTTCCTATTTTTGAAGAAATACTGCCAACATATGGTAAGATGACCATTTCTCTTTGGTCTTCGGTTTCTTACTGCTTCTCACTCTGTCTGATATGTGCCAGGTATAAGGCACGGCAAATCTCCCATTCAGAGTATCCGTTCTTTAACAAAACTGTACGGAGGTGGCGTAACTCATCAGACAGGCTGTCTGAGTCTGATATGACACATGCCCTGTGGACCAACGTCTGAAGCACAGCACTTCGTTGTGCAGGATGGTGACAACTGGTGGCCTGTAAGTATAAATCCAAGTGAGTTGATTTACAGTACATGGCGAGACCCAAGGTGCCATTCTCTTTCTTCCGTACCAAAATGTGCAGGAAAGGTAGTTCGCGGTTTCTTTCAATCTCAATAGTAAACTTTATGTTTCAATGAAGAGAATTTAGGTGGTTAAAAAATGAATCCAGCAATGCAGTACCGTGGGGCCAAACTGCAAACATATCATCTACATAATATCAAAAACAGGAAGGTTTCAGACAGAGTGAGGAGCAGGAAGAAACCGAAGACCAAAGAGGAATGGTCATCTTGCCATGTCGGCAGTGTTTGATCAAATATAGGATGATTACTGAAGAAACAGAATGTTAAATGTGTCTTCCACCCCCCAATGAAACTAGGAGCTCTTCTGGGATCTGTAAAGGATGATCTTGGTCTGAGAAGGCTCAGTGTCTACAAGATTCCCTGTGGCTGCGGGAAATCGTATATCAGACAAACATGTCACACCGTGGAGGACTGTTGCATTGAACATCGGTGACACATGCATCTGGACCAGTTAGAGATATCTGCAATGGCTGAACACTGCCTCCGTACACGGCACAGTATGGATTACGAAAACACCAAAATTATTTTATCAACGTGCTCTTACTGGGACAGTGTTATTAAAGAGGCGATGCAAATTCGCAGCTATTCAGATCTGCTCAACACACTGGCTACCAACTCAGCACAGCTTGGGATCCTTCACTGAATCTTTTAACATCTCGAAGACTACCAGAGGAAACGACTGTGTGTGCAGAGGAAGAGGCATCTGTAATAACATAGTTTTATCGGTTGACCATGGCGAGAGGGACACAGGCCAGCATGGAAACACAGTATATCGACATGTGCCTACCAACATGGGCTTTGGGGCAGTCGGCGGCGGTGCTTAGCTTGTGGACAGTTCTGCGCGAGTGTTGAAATGTTTACATTACAGTCCAACAGGCGGTGCAGCTGGCTCTCTCGTTTATGGATGCAGTACGAAAAATCTACAATATTATTACCATCAGTTATATAATAATAAATTAAATGAAAATTAATAAGAAGTTTTTAAACCGGCTAATAAAAAATAAAAATAAAGAAATATTGCAACTGTTCATCATAAACAAAACTTCCCAAAATCATTCCTTATGCACTATTGGACACCGTTTTTGGCACGTCCATGCATGCGCATTCCCTTCTATGAATGCTCTAAATAGGAATTCATTGGTCACAACCCAGCAGTCTGTGCATCGCACCTGAAGATGTCATCCAGGTGTGCTGATGAAATATTGTGCAGTTTTAACAATAATATGCAACATCTCGCCTGAGAACCAAATTTAGAAAAATCCACCGGGAAAGCTTGAAGCAACATATCTTATACTGAAAGTGGGTCATTCTGATTTGACATTATGGGAATCACTGCAGTGGGGGATCTTACTGGGATGCTGCTATTACATTACAACACTTAAGAAGTTTTTCAAACCTCCTACCCCCCTCCATGCTTTCAAGTATGCATTGCCTGTTTACTAGTCAGCCAGTGTTACATTTCTGATCTGTCAAGTTTTGGAGCTTGTTCTCATTCCATACCTTTGAAACTTTCTAAAAGTCACATTGTAACAGAAGACGATAAAGTCTTGAACATTGTATGCAACATGTGTTCACACATCATCCTATTGCAAGCTGCAAAGACACGGGAAAGTGTTGGAGTGAAATCTAATGCTACCCAAATACCTAACAATGGATTCAAGATCATTGCATAATGCAACAGTTCAACAGTGTCTCACTAGGGAGTCTCCAGACTCTAATCCATTCATTATGGTGGTTCAGGCAGAATCCCTGTTCTCCTGATCCCTTGCCTATTGAAAATGTCTAGTTGATGATAGTGGTACAGTGGTCTGGATACACCACCTGATGCTAGTCTACACCAGATAAACTTTGACAACATGTAGAAACAGTATGTACTGCAACCCCAAAGAACACATTGATCCTATGTCGAGGCTTGTATCAGCAGCTATAGCCAGAAATGGCGGTAACACTTAATACTGATTTCATCATCTTTCTCTCTTCACTTGGGATTTTCAATAATGTGATCTTTGTACAATGTGTTATTTCACAAATAAATTTGGCTGTGACACCTCTAGTCCTTTTTCTTGTATTTTTAAATTGCTAGCAGTGTATATTGAGTACTGTGTAAAAAAAAAAAAAAAAAAAAAAAAATGTTCCTTGTTTGTAAAGGTTGGGATTTGACTCAGTACTTAAATTTCGCTGGTTCTGCTCGCTGCTGCCGTGGTCCATTTCAGTCATGTCAGATCCAAACTATAACTGCTGTGGTAAAATTAGTGTGAAAAAGGGTTCAACTCGCTCATAATTAAATTCCACACACAACTTTTGCGTTATAATCAGGTTTATTGTTCAAGATGTTACAGACTTAACTTCAGAAAACTCATCGAAAACTGACCTCCCGATCCTTCTCCCTAGTCATTTATATATTTTTTAACAATCAGAAGTTTTGACTAATTCATTGTTAAAATTAATTTTATCAGACTTACAATCACAAAATTTTAATTTAGCCCTACAGCATTTCAAGTTATAAAGTGGAGTCTATGTTTTACAACATTTGTTTATAATAATAATTCTTAACAAAACAATTAACTTGTTTATAACAAAATAGCTTTAAACATATTTTAAACACTGCTTTCATTTTCAGTGTTAATTAAATTGTCTCATGACTGAAATAATTGATGCTAACATAAATTCAGAGTGTATACTACCAGTAAATTGGAAATACATGTCACACTAGATTGAAATATTTTTTGTGAATGAGAAAAATACGAAACAGTACTTGTCAAAATTCCAACTTAGCAACATTAGAAAATAAATTAATTTAATTTATCTACTGCATTAGGAATCTAATATTTCACTTTACTTTGGTTTCGAATTTGTCTAATGAAAGGGGCTGGTTTTGTTACTTTACAACTGGTACAATGCCCAACGACATATATCATGATCCACCCTAGACCACATATAAAGCACAAAAACTAACAGATTTGCTCATTTTGGCTGGGCTGCAGGAAGTGTGATTGGCCAAAGCTGGATTATTCAAATACTTGCGGAATGTAGGTGAGGTAGCAACATTTCCATTTGTCTTAAAGTTATGGGTATACCCATCATCGAAACTTGGATGTTGTTGAATTCAGTCATTCATTAACATCAATTGTAATAGGTATACCATCTCATGTGCAAACTTTTTTGGCATAATACGTGGCTATACCTGTGAAAAGTGCAAAATCTTTGTCTCAGGTAGTGACAAATACCATTAAAATTGTAAAATTTTCCATGACATAAATAATTGACTGAAGTGTCATGTTTGTAAATGTTATTGGTGAGTAAATGATGTCTAGAAACATAGTTTTGTGACCTCAGAACCTAGAACACTTGCTGTATGTTTTCTATAGATATTATATGCATATGTAGGGCTTATAGTAAACTTGAACCTGCAGATTTTGGTTACTTATATAATTCTGGTAAAACTTTCAAGCCTCTCCAGCATCATCATCTTACGAATGTATCATAACAAATTCAATGCTTGTCTGTGAATAAAAGCTGTGGATGTGCCCATCTACACAACTTTTTCTTTTTATACCTGAAAATGATGAATTTTCTAGCATACATAATAATTATTGCCGAATTTTGAAAATGGGAAATGGATTTTATAGATAAACTTCCACAAATATCATTTGACTCATTTGCTACACCTCCATATATGACTCCTCAAAAATGGCATTTTCACATATGACATTTCAAATATTTTACTAATGTGTGCTCTAGTACAAGAACAAATATCTCGAGAACCGGCTGAGATATCATTCATTAAATAAAATTTTAATGTGTTATCTACTTATCATGCAAAGCTACGCATGACCTAAAATCAACCATACAAAACGTTTATGCAATGTATTTTTATCTTTGCAAACTGTATGAAATATGTTGTGATACTTTATTAAATTGGATGCTGCACAATAACTACGATGAATAATGAAATTAAAATCAGCCTATCATTGAGCAAAAATAACAGACTGTAAAGAGTGACCTGAACGTCTCTCAGTACTATTCGCACTTTTGCTACACAAAATCATGATTTTCCAGTGTACCTTAATAATGGATAAAGATTGTCGAAAATGGAGAAATGGTGTTTTTAAATAAATGCCTACAGGACAAATTGCTAAAAATTGAGGAATATGTTATCATTAGAATATGGCTAAAAACCGTATTTTGAGAATTTGTCAAAAGTAAGTTAAAAGTTTGATTAGAATCTCAGTAAGAGCAAAAAAATAAAAAAATAAATAAAAAGCGGAGTTTGAGACTGTTATCTTAAGAAGATACGGTAAAATAGAAGCTACTGAAGTGTCCATCTCCACAATTCATTGTTTAGCTACAAAAGTGGTGCTTTTTTAAGTCATATGAAGACAACCATAAACTACATACTACATGTAAACCGATCTGCTCGATGTGGAAGGGCTAGAAGAAGTGTGTATTATTGACCCTGTATGGTAGGAGCTGATCCTAACTTGCGCAGGGCCCTGTGCTTGGGGCTCTTCCACCCCCCCCCCTCCCCTCCCCGTCCTCCTCCAGCAGAGGTCATACATACACCTTCGTCACATTCAGAAGAATTCTACGTGTCATCATTAATACACTTCAGTGGTCACAATAGTGTCACAGTGAATATATACTTGAATATGATACATTAAAAGTAGTTTCAGAAAGCAAATTATGAATGATAGCTTTCACATTACATTGTAATGTTTTGTGCAGGATCCCTAGAAGCACATTGCCCAAGCGACTGCACCGTTTGCACATGCCTAAGGCCGGCCCTGAGGATAGCTGCAGTGTTACCAAAGATATATACAAATGATAACTAGCCCAGGGCTGTCCAAAATAATATTACCATTTATTTTTGTGATGAATAGAATCCAACCCTACAAGTCAGCAGTGGTCTCTTCAAGCTGTGGAGACTTGTAATGGTGTGGAACATGTGCAGTTGTAGTCATATGGGATCCCTGAGCTAGAGATGACACTTGACTTGTGACATGTACATACGGATCCTGGCTGATCACCTGCAACCACTGATGTCCACTGTGCATTCCGACAGACTTGGGAAATTCCAGCAGACAATGTGACTCCCCACAAGTGCAGAACTGCTACAGAGTTGCTCCAGGAACACTCTTCTGAGTTTAAACACATCTGATGGTCACCAAACTTCCCAGATATGAACATTGTTGAGCATATCCGGGATGCCTTGCAACATGCTGTTCAGGAGATACATGCACCCCCCCCCCCCCCTCCCCGTACTGGTATTCTTATGGATTTATGGACAGCCCTGCATGATGCAGGGTGTTATTTACCTCCAGTACTAATTCAGACATTAGTTGAATCCATGCTATGTCATGTTCTGACGCTTCTATGAACTGATTTCCAATCCATGGTGTACAACAATCAGTTAGAATAAATATTCCTTCAAACCGTCTTGATTGCAAATTATTTTATTAGTTAATGATGTGTTTCGCCATTTAGCAGGGCATCTTCAGATTATCTGCGTGACAGAATTTACACAAAATGACAAGCCCTTGTACCATTATAACCATTTGTAATTCTGCCTTGTAATTTTGTGTAAATTCTGTCACACAGATAATCTAAAGATGTCCTGCTAAAGGGCGAAATGCGTCATTAACTAATAAAATAATTTGCAATCAAGACAGTTTGAAGGAATACTTCTATGAACTTGTGGGGGCCCTTCACGATATTAGGCTGGTGCACCAGTTTCTTTGGCTCTTCAGTGTACTTTGAGAATATGTTTGGCATACATTTCAAAGCCAAACTTGTATTACTACTATAATACACTCCTGCCCATTAAAATTGCTACACCATGAAGATGATATGCTACAGATGCAAAATTTAACCGACAGGAAGTAGATGCTGTGATATGCAAATAATTAGTTTTTCAGAGCTTTAAAACAAGGTTGGCACCAGTAGCGACACCTACAATGTGCTGACATGACGAAAGTTTCCAATTGATTTCTCACACCCAAACAACGGTTGACCAGAGTTGCCTGGTGAAACGTTGTTGTGATGCCTCGTGTAAGGAGGAGAAATGTGTACCATCACATTTCCGACTTTGATAAAGGTCGGATTGTAGCCTATTGCAATTGCAGTTATCGTATCACGGCATTGGTGCTCATGATTGTCGCGATTCAATGACTGTTAGCAGTATATGGATTCGGTGGGTTCAGGAGGGGAATACGGAACGCAGTGCTGGACCCCTATGGCCTCATACCACCAGCAGATGACATCCTGCGGCGACGTCTCTATCCTGAGTCAACAGATGGGTACGTTTGCAAGACAACAACCATTTGCACTTACAGTTCGATGATGTTTACAGCAGCACGGACTATCAACTGGGAGACCATGGTTGCGGTTACCCTTGATGCTGCATCACAGACAGGAGTGCCTGTGATGGTGTACACAACAACGAACCTGGGTGCAGAAATGGTCAAATATCATTTTTTCGGATGAATCCAGGTTCTGTTTACAGCATCATGATGGTCGCATCCGTGTTTGCTGACATTGCGTTGAACACACATTGGAAGCATGTATTCGTCATTGCCTTACTGGCATATCAACCGGCGTGATGGTGTGGGATGCCATTGGTCACATGTCTCGGTCACCTCTTGTTCGCATCAACAGCACTTTAGACAGTGACCGTTACATTTCAGATGTATTACGACCTATGGCTCTACCTTTCATTTGATCCCTGTGAAACCCTCCTTTTCAGTGGCATAATGCACTACCGCACGTTGCAGGTCCTATTTGGGACTTTCTGGATAGGGAAAATGATGCCCTAGCCAGCACATTCTCCAGATCTCTGACCAATTGAAAACGTCTGGTCAATGGTGGCCAGTTACTACTCTTGATGAACTGTGATATTGTGTTGAAGCTGCATGGGCATCTGTACCTGTACACGCCATCCAAACTCTGTTTGACTCAACGCTCAGGAGTATCAAGGCCGTTATTATGGCCAGAGGTGGTTGTTTTGGATCTATGCACCCAAATTGAGTGAAAATGTAATCACATGTCAGTTCTAGTATAAGATATTTGTCCAAAGAATACCCATTTATCATCTGCATTTCTTCTTGGTGTAGCACTTTAATGCCTAGTAGTGTAGTTACAATGTGACTAGTGGAGATACGGTCCTGAAAATTCAGTGGAGTCTGAAAAAAGAAACCGTTTCTATAAAACGTTGTTAACAGTATCTTGCTTCATACAGCAACTTTGTGTATGTTGTAAAGTAAATATCGCTAAAAGCTTTAAGTTCATATGAGGGAAAGTAAAAAGTCGGTGTTTATATTGCAGTAACAAGCAGAAACAAATTTTCACAGAATCCAATAAAAGCTACAAAAAGGTGACGCAGGATATACTGAATCATAAGTTAAGGGAATGAGTTCTGAGTGCAGTGAACAGACAGATAACAGTAACAACTTCGTTTGACGTGCACACGAACTGCAAGTAGCTATCGAATCTCATACTTAAGGCGCTTAAAATGATTGCAGAGAAACTTTTTGAATAATGAATAAAGCCATGAAAACATGGAGCTTCCGAAGTAATTTGGAAGTTACACGAAAACCACTTCCGAAGCAATAAATGTCGCTCCATCCGCCGGGTTAGTTTCACAAGCAAGGGAGAGCGTTTGTCGTCAGCTGGGGACACGTCACGACGTCAGCAGGCAGAGGAAATCAGCTTATAAAGTTTATGAAGAACTAAGCCGCTTATGGATATGCAGAATCTGCTCGAGAGATTATACCAGGATCGTGAGGATCACATCACATTTCTTCCGTGTGACAGCACACATTCGGAATTCGGCTACAAAAAACATGTGCTCATAGCCTCATAACAGTGGCGCAGCCAGGGTTTGGTTGTGTGTGTGGCGAGGAGGGGGGGGGGGGGGGAGGCGGGAAAGGGACTAATTTTTCAAAAGTAAAGCCTATAGAATTTATTAATCTATGACTTATTTTTGGACTTTTTATAATTTAATTAATTATACTACGAAAGCAATTGCACAAGAAATAAAATGAGTAGGCTTGCATTAATTTAAAAGTGGAAGAGGAGCAACGTGGTGAAATGGAGTGTATATAATCAACTCGTAAAATAATTAAGCAGCTTCTATGTTACCAGCCAAAGAGAAAGGACTTTACAGTTTAATTAACATGAGACCCCAAGTGTAAAAAAAATTAATAAAACAACACTATTGTTCATAAGATTCCACTCGGTGGCGCCGTGAACTGCTAAGCAGCGGATCACCGCGTATGAACTATCGGCTCGTAACTTCAGCATAGCAGTAACAATAGTAGCAGCATCAAAGCTGGTCGCGGTGGCATTAAAACCGCTCACAGTGACATCAGCACACGTTCTCAGTGGCGGCATCACGTTGGCAACTCACTGTCACGTTCATTTGCGCTTGGCAAATTATATGTGTACCATTTAAAAAAATAATCATAAATAAATAAAAAAACAATTAAAGAAATAACATTAAAAAATCTTTGAGAGGTTCTGCGGGGGGGGGGGGGGGGTGCTTTCAAAGTTCAGAGCAACTAAATAATTTTTACGCTGGTTGTGTAACAAACGAAGAACCACTTATTTGTAAATATCAAGAGGAAGCAAGTTAAAGATTTGGAGCAGTTTCATTGGAACCACTACCTTTTCGAATACCACAGATGATGTCGAAGGCGTGAAATATTATGATGGAGAGATATATACCACAGAAGCGCCGACTTTTGGAAATCAGTGTGGGTGCTCTATATCACGTTTCACGAATGTTCGAAACCAGCCCTCCTGAAAATCATGTTCATGCATTTTTGAATGAGAAATCCTTGATAAAAGTAAATAGGCAGTTGTCTGGCCTTTTAAAGATAGAAGGAAGAAGGAGGTGGAAGAAAAGGAAAGCATGGCTGTATTAGGTGACTACAAAAAGCGATCTAATTGGCCGAAGTGAATATTTCGATATAAGTAACACCCCAAATCTTCTACATGACCAATGAAATAATTTTTCACTGTACACTAATCTAACACTTTTTGTGGGAAGCTATTCTTTCTGACAAAAGCGTTTGGTAGAACACCGTCACCAAGGTTTAAAGAAATCTTCAAAATATTTTCAAAATATTGTGAGATTTTGAAGTCCGACATATATATATATATATATATATAAAATATTTTTTTTTTTTTTTTTTTTTTTTTTTTTTTTTTTTTTTTTTTTGTCAGTTCCAAGCAAGAGCTGTATACTTCATCGAAACTTTCATCACTTCGAGATAACTTCATGACATCTCTGACAGTATTAATAAACCGTAGTCCAAGGTGATTTTTAAGCCTGAGAGAATAGCATTACAAATTTCAACTGAATCTATAATTTCAATAATAAGGGGAGTGACGAAGTTAAATAAAAAACGATTAACTTTAGCATCAGCATCAGATTCTTCAAGCTAAAATCCTGAACGAACACAATTGAATGTTCATAAATACGTACACCTGAAAGGTCAAAAGGACCGACGTGCTCCAGGATGAATAAAGTTAGCATAGTGGGTAAAACAAGGACACTCATTACTACTCGCTTGTGGACCCGCGTACAAAAACTGATCATTTCTTTCACGTATGAAATATTGTCTCTCGCTATGGTCACGTTTTGTATTGCCTCTTCGGTCATAAGGTAGGTTTTGATTTTTCAAAACTGTTCAAATGTTTGTTAAGCTTAAGGGACTTAACTGCGGGGCCATCAGTCCCTAAACTTACAAACTACTTATGAACTACCTACAACTAAGGACGGCACAAATATCCATGCCCGAGGGGGGATTCGAACCCCCGACCGTAGTGGCCGTGCAGACCGTGACAATTTCATTTTCCACCTCAATTTTATGTGGGTGCTCAGCACCCCCAAAAAATTCTTGGGGGGTGCACGAGCCCCGGTGCACACTCGGAGTCGGCGCCCCTGATATACCATCTATTGTTCAGCCGAGGTGTACTATTCTGAGCTCTTGGTACTTCTGTACAAAATACTATATCTTCCTATTGCAAAAACATTACTTTGTATCATTTAGAAGCGTTGTATGTTATTGTTGGCTACTATAAGAGAATTTAGTAACTGTTTACTGCTATTGACGCCTCAGCCCAAGAGATGTTCAAATGTTTGTAAATCTATCGGACCAAACTGCGTGGTCATCAGTCCGTAGCTTACAAACTACTTAAACCTAGTTAAATTAACCTAAGGACAACACACACACCCATGCCCAAGGGAGGACTCGAACCTCCACGGCGAGCAACCGCGCGCTCCGCAGCGAGACGCTTTAGACCGCTCGGCTACTCCACCGCGGCCCCAAGAGATGTCTTGCAGGTGCCTCTTCTTTGTCACACTCTGTTTACATCACCTCATTTGGGTTCAGAACACTTTGTAATATCAAATAGTCATCAAATATTCATCGATAATGATCTTGATGTTAAAGCCCTTTTGATCTGTGTTTGATTTACAAAAATTTCGTTTCTTCTCTATTAGGATCTGCCTTGAGCAAAACCTGGTTTTTATTATCATACCCCATGGGTATGAAAAAATAAAGTGTTTTGCTTTAGGCAGATCCTCATACAGAAGAAACGAAATATTCACCGAGAGCTGAATTTGCGTCAGATTCTGTTTTGTGCCGTATTATCGAATCTGTCGGATTATCGAGTGCCGGGTTGTGTCTCACTGACTACCAAATGTTAAAATGTTTGAAAATCTATGGGACTTAAGTACTGCGGTCATCAGTATCTAGGCTTACAAACTGAAACTAAACTAGGCTGCGCGGGAGTAGCCGAGCGGTCTGGAGCGCCAGGTTGCGGATCGCGCGTCGGACGTTCAAATCCTCCCTCGGGCATGGATGCTTGTACAGTCTTTATTATAAGTTAGTTCATAAGTAGTTTGTAAGTTTATGGATTGATGACCCCGTAGTTAAGTCCCATAAGCTTTACAAACATTTGAAACTAACTGAAGGACAATACACACACACACACAAGCGCGCGCGCACACACACACACACACACACACACACACACACATGCCCGAGGGACGACTCGAATCGAACCTCCGACGGCGAGCAACCGCGCGCTCCGCAGCAAGGCGTCCTACAACAGTGTTGCCAACTCGTTTCCAACCATGTCCCTACATGATTTTTGGGTAATACAATAGGTACTTTTATTCTGCATCGTCTGTGTTTAAAGTCGTTACGTTTTGCAAATCCGTCCCTACAGTTTGGAAAAAAGAGTCAATAGTACCTACGCATAGGAACATGTCCCTACAGCTGGCAACACTGCACTAGAATTCTCGGTCACTGCACCGCGGCCACTGAGTATCTCCTGCATTTCTGAGGATGAGGTTATTAGTTTTATATTATTGAAATCACATGAGTAGGATTGATAATGAATAAGAAAATAGGAATGCGGGTAAACTACTATGACCAGCACAGTGATAGCATTATCATTGTCAAGATAGATACGAAGCCAACACCGACAACAGTAGTACAGGTTTATATGCCAACTAGCTCTGCCGATGATGAGGAGATCGAAGAAATATATGAGGAGCTAAAGGAAATTATTCAGACAATTAAGGGAGAGGAAAACTTAATTGTGATGGGAGACTGGAATTAGGTAGCAGGAAAGGGAAGGGAAGGGAGGATGGTAGGTGAATATGGTCTGGGCAAAAGGAATGAAAGAGGAAGCTGCCTGGTAGAATTTTGCACGGAACATAATTTAGTTATAACAAACACCTGGTTTAAGAATCACAAAAGAAGGTTGTATACGTGGAAGAGACCAGGCGACACCGGAAGATACCAGATAGATTTTATAATGGTAAGACATAGATTTCGGAACCAGGTTCTACAGTGTAAAACATACCCAGGGGCAGACATACACTCTGACCATAACTTGTTGGTTATGAACTGTAGGTTGAAACTAAAGAAACTACAGAAAGGTAGGAAAATAAGGAGATGGGACCTGGATAAATTGAAGGAACCTGAGGTTCTTAAGAATTTCAGAGGGAGCTTTAGGCAACAATTGACAGAAACAGGGGAAAATAAAACAGTAGAGGAGGAATGGGTAAAATTGAGAGATGAAATAGTGAAGGTAGCAGATGACAAAATAGGTAGGAAGGAAAGACCTACAAAAAATCCTTGGATATCGCAGGAGATACTAAATTTAATCGATGAAAGGAGAAAATATAAAGATGCAGTAAATGAAACAGGCAAAATGGAGTACAGACGACTAAGAAATGAGATTGACAGGAAATGCATAATGGCTAAGCAGGAGTGGCTAGAAGGCAAATGCAACGATGGAGAAGAATGTATAAATAGGGGAAAAATAGATTCAGCCTACAGGAAAATAAAAGAAACATTTGGAGATAAGAAAAACAGCTATATAAATATCAAGGACACTGGTGGAAAACCAGTTCCCAGCAAAGAAGGGAAAGCTGATAGGTGGAAAGAGTATATAGAGGGGCTCTACAAAGGAAATGAACTTCGAGACAATATTGTAGGAAGGGAAGAGGATGTAGATGAAGATGAAATAGGAGATACTGTACTGAGAGAAGAATTTGACAGAGCCCTGAAAGACCTAAGTCGAAACAAGGCCCCTGGAGTAGATGATATTCCCTCAGAGCTACTGAAGTCTCTGGGAGAACTAGCCATGACAAAATTGTTTCACCTGGTGTGTAAGATGTATGAGACAGGTGAAATACCCTCAGAATTTAAGAAAAATGTTATAATCCCCATCCCTAAGAAAGCAGGTGCAGACAGGTGTGAAAACTAAAGAACCATCAGTTTAATAAGTCATGGTTGCAAAATATTAACGCGAATTATATACAGAAGGATGGAAGAGCTGGTAGAAGCCGACCTCGGGGAAGATCAGTTTGGGTTCAGGAGAAATATAGAAACACGGGAGGCAATACTCACTTTACGGCTTATCCAAGAAGATAGATTAAGAAAAGGCAAACCTACATTTCTAGCTTTTGTACATTTGGAGAAGGCTTTTGACAATGTTGATTGGAATAAACTCTTTCAAGTTCTGAAGCAACCAGGAGTAAAATGTAGGGAACGTAAGGTGATTTATAACTTGTACAAAAACCAGACAGCGGTTGTCAGAGTTGAAGGGCATGAAAGGGATGCAGTGGTTGGAAAGGGAGTAAGATAGGGTTGTAGCCTTTCTCCATTGTTGTTCAATTTGTACATTGAGCAAGCTATAAAGGAAAGCAAGGAGAAATTTGGTGAAGGAATTAAAGTTCAGGGGGAAGAATTAAAAACATTACGTTTTGCCGACGACATAGTAATTCTGTCAGATACAGCAAAGGACCTGGAAGAGCAATTGAACGGAATGGACAGTGTGCTGAAAGGTGCATATAAGATGAACATTAACAAGAACAAAACTAGGGTAATGGAGAGCAGTGTAAGAAAATCAGGTGATGCTGAAGGAATTAGATTGGGAAACGAAGCAATAAAGGAGGTAGATGAGTTTTGTTACTTGGGCAGTAAAATAACAAATGATGGTCGCAGTACAGAGGATATAAAATGCAGAATGGCAATGGGTAGAAAAGCGTTCTTGAAAAAGAGAAATTTGTTAACATCGAATATTGATTTAAGCCTAAGGAAGTCCTTTCTGAAGACATTTGTATGGAGTGTTGCCTTGTATGGGAGTGAGACATGGACGATAAACAGTGCAGATAGGAAGAGGATTGAGGCATTTGAAATATGGTGCTACAGAAGAATGTTGAAGATTAGGTCGGTGGATCGCGTAACTAATGAGGAGGTACTGAACAGAATTGGGGAGAAAAGGAATTTCTGGCGTACCTTGACTAAAAGAAGGGATAGATTGGTAGGACACATTCTTAGACATCATGGAATTTTGAATTTAGCTTTGGAGGGAAGTGTATGGGGAAAAAATCGCAGGGGAAGACCAAGAGATGGATACAGTAAGCAGATTCAGACAGATGTAGGTTGTCGCTCTTATGTGGAGATGAAGAGGCTTGCTCAGGATAGGGTATTGTGGAGAGCTGCATCAAACCAGTCTCCGGACTGAAGACCACAACAACAACAACATTATTGAAATGTACCTTCAGACCTAGAATTCCCGTTCTGGCGGTGCCCTATAAAAGGCGTCAAATGAAAGGCAAGAACAACACTTTTTTTAGTACAGTACCAGGCAATTATTACACTGAGATGTTTTGAATTAAACCCTTTAAAATTTCCCAAGTAGGACTGAGAAATAAAGGGAGGAAATCGCTTTCTTTTTACAGCACTAGATATCGTCAGAGATCGTCATGAATCTTATGGGAGTCTTAAATATCTTTTAAATGCATATAACTTGAAGGTAATTACATTTAAAATACTGCAATTAATCTAACATATGTCATGAAATGCATTCTCTCTCTCTCTTCATCGATCGTACCCTTAATGTCGAAGTATCAATATTGCGTGTATAGTTTTTCTTGTCAATCGTGCAGTTGCAACGTAACATTTCATAAGGTTTTAGGATTATAGCCGCATAACATTCACATTTTGCTTCGATACATCTTCAGCTATTACGAAACATCAATAAAAAGAGAAGAATACAAATGCAAATTGTTAAGCAGCAACAGAATGATTACATACAGGGAATGTGCGAGTTCTAATATCCATCCAGGCTACAGATTGAAAACTCTGTGATTCACTCTTTGAAGATTAACGAAAGTAAAGGTTAAATGAGCCGTCATTAGATGCTGAAGAAACACTACAATGCAAGAGACAAATTTTACCGTAAAATTCAAAAGACACATGACTGAGATAATACCTTAGCAAAAAGCGTTACACTGGAGTAAACTTAACGAATTACAATAAAAATAACTGGTATTTCGTCTGAGTTTTTACTATTATAAGTAAAACTACGGAATTCGGTATGACGTTGAAGTTCATAACTTCTACACTACAAATTATAGACACAGGTAATACACACACATACATACTTTCGAAATTACATAACAGTACGACACACATTTCATGAGATATAAGGACACAAACAGTAACGTTCATGGAAAACCGCCCCATCACGCATTAGGCTAATCTATTATTTCTTTACAGCTAACTCTGTTCGCAACGGATTTTACCGACATACAGTACTATTACAAATGAACATATAACTCCAAAATTGTACAGTTATACAACATATAATTCAATAAATATGAGATCATATATACTGCGATAGGTAGTAACCTGTTACATCATGCAACACGTATTCCAGTGAGCTAAAGGGAATTCCTGGAAAGCTAACAGTAAGTAGTGTTGACAAGTTTGAGCTCTGAAGCGCACACGGATGCAGGCGACAGCAATAGAGTTTGTAGAGTTACAAGGAAAGGAAGAGAATGAGACAGAGTACATCAAACGGATACCCTTTATTTACGACAGCTCTGATTTTTAACTTATAGAGACTGCGTTTTACAGTGATACTTGCATTTTCCATTACGATTAATAAACCGCAGGGCAATCTATTCAGCCGCGCGGGAGTAGCCGAGCGGTCTGGAGCGCCGCGTTCTGGATCGAGCGACCTCCCCTTCGGAGGTTCGAATCCTCCCTCGGGCATGGATGTTTGTGTTGTCTTTAGTATAAGTTAGTTCATAAGTAGTTTGTAAGATTAGGGACTGATGACCCCACAGTTAAGTCCCATAAGCTTCACAAACATTTCAACATTTTGAGCAATCTACTCAATACTGTGGAGCTGATTTGACATGCGCATGTTTCTCACATGGACAGCTTTATGTCACTTGCTCAGGGATGGCCTCACCAAAGAAATTATTCATATTAGACCCTGGGCAAGTAACAACAAATATTGTTTATAGTAAAGTTGCGAATTAAATGAATATATGAATGTTATATATCATTTGAATTATGATTACTATCTTTCTTTGTTTGAATACTGCACTTAAAATTATGTATACTATGCAAGACAGCCTTATTTCTTATGTATTCTCTGATAAATATAACATATTATTATAAAAAAGGAGCTGGACAGAGAAAGAAGGGATAGTAGAAGAACTAAATCATGGCTAAGAAATAAATAAATACCTGGGCAACGCCGGGTTTTCAACTAGTACGCAATAAGAAGTTGATGCAAATGAGCAGCCTTGCCACAGCGAGGAAAGTGTGTTTACGTTATTTGTCGTCGTCATTCCGAAGAGCGATTTGTTGCTGTTTTGGTGTAAAGTCTGCGCCACACGCCAGACGCAAGAGAACGATCATGGAGAAGACCGCAGACGACAGGCAGCCAATCACACCCTGGCGCCTTGCATCCTGGAGGGAGTAACCTAGAAGCGCTCCCTCAACAAGCGGCTATATCTAGGCCGAAATGCGTCTGGAAGAGCCCATCTGAACTCGGCTCCGAAATAGGCAGTCACTAGGACTCAGCACAGCTAGCATCGAGGAAGAAGCCGCCGCCATGAGAAGAGACAGAGACATTATATGTTGAGTAACTTAGTACATAATCGTAAACAAAACTTGTGTTACTAATCGGTATAGCTGTTGTAGATGCCAACGCATCCCAAGAGTCCTGAATAGAGCCTTTCCTGAAAGATGGGCCGGGAACGACTAAACACATGGTGACGAGGCTGACCAGGACGACTAAACAGTTGCAGCTCTCAACGCTACTCTATCCCGTGCAAGAGTGTTCATCTCAAAATAAGAGCGGCAGCTGTCAGCTTGAATGTGCTTGCTATTTCCGTCACTATGTCTCTCTACTATTTTTACCCCTAACCTTTATAACCAGCCTCGTGGGAATCGCCGTGTGGTCTGGAGCGCCACGTTAGTTGGGTTAATTTAATTTAGTTCAGGTAGTTTTTACGTCTAGGGTCCCACAGAATTAAAAACATTTCAAAACAAACCTATTTTGAGTTTGTTTGCATTCTAGGAGGCGATCCAATTATGATATTGTAGAAAGATATAAAAAAGCCAAGATCGCTGATCACCAATTTTTATTTAAGACGACCGGTTTCGCTGAACTATGTCAGCATCATCTGGTCTAATAAAATCATTTTACAAGGCCATAATCTTGTAATGTAATCAGTTGCTGTATAACATAATTTACAGTGCACGGGTGCACTATCTAATTACAATAAAAGATATCTCTAACGCTAAATTGACGATTCCTTGATGTCTCAGAATATATGCTACTAATCGGTCCCTTCTTTTAATCAAGATATGCCACGAATTTCTTTCCACCCAGTTCTGTTCAGTACCTTCTCATTAATTACGTGATCTACCCATCTAATTTCAGCATTCTTCTGTAGTACCTCCTACTTTCAAAGTTTTTATTCTCTTCTTGTCTGAACGGATTATCGTCCACGTTTCAATTCCATTCAAGGTTACATTCCACATATTTACATAATACCTTATTTACTCGCTTATAGCACCCACTATTTTTTCCATTTCTTTAGCTTCTGAAATTGGGGAGGATGTCCTTCTGGCTCCTGTAGCGCCATCACATTTTCGAAGTTAAGGCTTCCACGTTTTGCTGGACCCGTCCATGAGAGGATTGGGTGTGGCCGACTTCCGCGTGCACTACTGATACACCGCACAATCACTTTACAGGCCACATACCCGCAGGGCTCGACAGTGGCGCTGCTTGAGCTTTCCAGACCACAGTCAGAAGAGTCTCCTATCTCAATTGGACGAATTCTGTTTAAAGTGGCACACATAAGGGACTATTACCTGCACAGAAGTTACATGCTACAGGTAGCATAGCTCCAGCACCGCACAACACGCATGCTGTTCGCGAAATTACAGGGCTACCGGCCTCCCCACAAACTGGAGGTGCGATACCCAGTGGTCAACTGGAGGCGGGTGTGGGCCAACATCTCCAGCTCCTTCCTGCTGACTGGGGTCCGTGGACTTTGGTACCGTCTGGTTCAGGATGACCTCCGAACCAACCAGAGACTCGCAGTCATTCGTCAGCACTCTACCAGAGATTGTGCGACGTGTTAGGTTCCGGACACACGGGGACATAAATTAGTGTGATGCCTGGTTTTGGCCGCGAGGGGACTCTGCCGCGGCATGCTCGCCCTTATTAATCGCACAACCCTAGTAACTATAACGGTGAAATGGTTTACGAGGCCAGAAATGAGGCCCTTGTTGCGCATGAGGCACAAGGGCTGTTAGAACACTCTGCTTGTGCAATCGTAGATCTTTGCCTCGGGAATGAAGTTGGTTACATAGCATATCTTTCGACTGCTCACCGACAGGTGCACTCGCTCCGTACGTATGACGAATTGTAGGGTCACTTTCTTCCTGCTGCTATTGTTCACGACCACCAGAAAGTATTACACCATTAAACGTCTATTCATAACTATTGTGGAAAACTGTGTTTTGTGTGTGTCGTTGTACTGTTACACTAAAAGGAAAATACTTTTTTCCCCTTCATTCAAATTATTCTTATTGTTTTATCTTCTGAACATTTACTGAGAGGATTCTCCTCGATTGTTGGAGGCGTCGTATTAACATGTAACTTGTCAGTACGAAATTTAGAAATGGTTTCTGGTCATGTGACTCATGTTCAGAGAAGAAAATTACTTTTATTAGTGGTAGGAGGCCACAACCTACTATTTTGGTTTTCATTTTACGGTCTGGATAGCCATTATGAGTCTCCTCTTTCTTTGAAAATGCGCGTAGACGCCTTCTGGAATAACTTCTAACATTCAATTTCGTCTGCACGTTTATGGCAGGGTGCCATTAACACCATCCTCCCCCCTTTAATTTGAAGACATGAGATGGCAGAAGGAGGCTATCAGAAAAAAATTAAATAAAAATAAACATAAAATCTCAGTCTGGAATCTGCCTTACTCACGATTGACTTTATATGTTCGTTTCTTTTCATATCGCCCCTTATATCTAATCCCAGATGTTTTATGGAAGTAACTGCTTCCAAAGTTTGTCTTGCTGTTGTTTAGTTATATAATAAAGGATCTTTGATTCTACGTAATCGCGGCACTCCAAAGTTCCTTATGTTCAAGCCATGCGATGATCCGCTGTAGATCCTCCTGCATTTCGCTACGAATTTCCAGTGTTGCGACTTCTCGATGAACTACAGCATCAGCAGCAAAAAGCCTCACTGAACTTCCGATGTCATCTACGAGTTCATATATATAGGGTTGTCCATTGATAGTGACTGGGCCAAATATCTCACGAAATAAGCATCAAACGAAATAACTACAAAGAACAAAACTTTTCTAGCTTGAAGGGGGAAAACAGATGGCGCTATGGTTACCCCGCTAGATGACGCTGCCATAGGTCAAACGGATAACAACTGCATTTTTAAAATAGGTATCCCCATTTTTATTGCATATTCGTCTAGTACGTAAATAAATATGAATGTTTTATTTGTTTTATTGTGATAGATGGCGCTGTAATAGTCACAAAAGTGTAAGTACGTGGTATCGCGTAACATTTCGCCAGTGCGGGCGGTATTTGCTTCGTGATACATCACTCGTGTTAAATAAAAAATAAATGTTTGTCGAGTCTATGGGACTTATCTACGGGGTCATCAGTCCCTAAACTTACAAACTACTTATGAACTACTTACGAACTAGGACGGCGCAAATATCCATGCCCGAGGGGGGATTCGAACCCCCGACCGTAGTGGCCGTGCAGACCGTGACTGGAGCGCCTTAGTCCCCTCGGCCACCGTGGCCGGCACTCGTGTTAAAATGGACCTTTTACCAATTGCAGAAAAGGTCGATATGGTATTTATGTATGGCTATTGTGATCACAATGCCTAACGGCCTGTGCTATGTATGCTGATCGTTATCCTGGAAGACATCATCCAAGTGTCCGGGCCTTTCGTCGGATGGTTACGTTATTTAAAGAGACAGGAAGTATTCACCCACAAGAGAAACGTCAACCAAGACCTGCAACAACTGATGATGCCCAACTAAGGGTTTAGGTGCAGTTGCGGCTAATCCGCACATCAATAGCAGACAAATTGAACGAGAATCGTGAATCTCAAAAACGTCAGTGTTGAGAATTCTACAGCTTCATAAATTTCACCTGTACAATATTTCTGTGCACCAGGATTTGCATGGAGAAGACTTTGAACGTCGTGTACAGTTTTGCCCCTGAACACAAAATAAATTACGGGACGATAACAGATTTTTTTCAGTCGTTCTATTTAGTGACGAAGCGTCATTTACAAAAAGAGGTAACGTAAACTGACAAAATATGCACTATTGGGAACAGAAAATCCACGATGACTGTGACAAGTGGAACATCAGCGACCTCGGCGGTTTAATGTATGGTGCGGCATTATGGGAGAAGCATAATTGGCCCCTATTTTATCGATGGCAATCTAAACGGTGCAATGTATGCTGATTTCTTACGTAATGTTTTACCGATTTTACTACAAGGTGTTTCACTGCATGACAGAATGGCGGTGCACTTTCAGCATGATGGATGTCCGGAAAATGGCTCGAGTGCATTTGAATCGGTCTTAATAATGATAAGTGGATTGGTCGTAGAAGCACCATGCCGTGGCCCGCACGTTTACCGGATCTTACATCCCCGGATTTCTTTATGTGGGGAAAAATGAAGGATATTTGCTATCGTGATTCACCGACAACGCCTGAAAAGATGCGTCAGCGCACTGTCAATGCATGTGAGAACGTTGCTGAAGGCGAACTACTCGTTGTTGAGAGGAATTTCGTTACGCGTATTGCCAAATGCATTGAAGTTGAAGGACATCATTTTGAGCATTTTTTGAAGTCATCAGGTAATTACAGGTAATCACGCAGTAACAGCATGCGTTCGCTTAATGTATGATAATTCACAAAAGTATATGTATCACATTGGAAAAAACTAAATAAAGTTTAAACGTACCTACGGTCTATGTTTTAATTTAAAAAACCTATCTGTAACCCACTGTTCGTCTAAAATTATGAGCAATATGTTTGTGAAGATTACAGCGCCATCTATCACAAAGCGACAAGAGTGTATAAAATAATTCATATTTATACTAGACTAATATGTAATAAAAATGGGGATACCTATTTTAAAAAATGCAGTTTATATCCGCTTGATCTATGGCAGCGCCATCTAGCGGGCCAACCATAGCGCCATCTGTTTTCCCCCTTCAAGCTAGAAAAGTTTTGTTCTTTGTAGTTTTTTTCGTTTGATGCTTATTTCGTGAGATATTTGGCCCGGTCACTACCAATGTACCACCCTTTATATATACAGGACCGTAGCTAGGGAGGGGCATTGAGTTGGCAATGCCCTACCTTAAAAAAGCTATGCCCTACCTTAAAAAGTGCCGTCAATGGTTGAAGTAATACGAAGTTCAAGTGTTAAAGATATTAAGGAATCTGACTTGAACTGATTTACTCTAATGCAAGACGGGATGAGAGTTAAATATAACCGCATAAATCTTGCGATAGTTACGTTAAGAATCGAATTGCCAATGAGTCGTTGCGCACAGTTACGACGACCGAAACCTTATGCAGCCACTTTCATGAAATTGACGTTAAATGCCCTAAAGGAAAATAACATTGACCTCTCTCGGAAACTAAAGCAGTGCTATGATGGTGCAAGTGTAATGAGTAGGAAAGTTTCAGGAGTTGCGACCGGAGTAGAAACCAAATGGACCGAAAAATTCCTTACGTGCAATCCTGTGACCATCGCTTGCATTTGACAGTCACCGAATGTGAATTTGATCAAATCTCAGAAATAACTTTCATTCATTTCTTTTTTGGGCAGAGCATCATGTTACTGGAATTCTTTCACCGTAGTAAAATAACGGGTTTGTATGGTGGAAAAAGGATTGACTGGCTCTTCAAATAGCGTTGGTAAGAGCACTTGGAAATTACAAAAGTTGTAGAAGACAATTAGTCATCGATTTTTAAGACTTTAGATGATATTAAAAATGTCATATGTAACGGTGACCACATTGCTAGGTGAGTCGGCATTAAAAAAGTCATGCTCAGTTCGGAATGCCGAATTGCCATGCTTCAGCCTGCAGATGCAGCTTTAGAAGCCCTAAATGCAGGATTGCCATAACAATAATAAATGCATGCCAAATTAATTGACGAAATTAAGAACAAATGAAATGTACCATCAAATTTTGGAAGAAGCTAAGTCTTTGGCAACCGACGTTTTCAAAAACATAACCCAGCAAAAAGAGAAAGAGAGAGAGAGGGGGGGGAGTCAAAAATTCAAGTCGGATGGATGACTACAGAGTGGATGGACTCTTCTGTTCCTCCACGAGATAAAATGTGGTTGATTAGGGTGAACAGCCATTTAAATCTGAATACTTTGAAATGTTGGACTTACCTACTAACTACAAAGAAAATTTTCAATGACGATCTACTAGATTCAACAGTGAGTCTCAATGAGTTGGATGTAGAGAAAATTGTACCATTGAAAAATTAAGGCGAGTGTCAGAAAATTAAATAAACTACGTTGCTGCTTGTAAAATATTAGTTATAATATATTATTTCACAATGTCATCCGATTTTTCTGGTCTAAAAATTGCATCAAGGAAAGAGGCTACTGTGGTCAAAGCTTATTTGAGTCGTCATAAGGATAAAATAGAAAACAAAGCAAATTTTGTAGAAGCAACGAGAAATGTTAAAAGATACCCATGAAACATTTGTTTCTTTGGGCACTATTGGGTGTAGTACTGCTGTGTGCGAATCTACGTTTTCCAATTTGACTGCAGTCAATAGGTCTCAGAAACTGTTAATGAGTCACGACAGAATGTCAGGCATGGTATTTCTGGCATATGAGAATAAATTAAAGATGTCAGCTGATCTGAATGAAGCCCTTCGAATTTGTAATATATAATCAAAGGATACAGCTGTTTTAAGGAAGGGCTTTTACACTGCCTTCTTGAAATCAAGGCTGTAGCATTGCTTTGATGAAGTCATGCCTTGAGTCGGCACTGAAGTGACAGATTGGTAGACTAACATCCAATTATTTTAAAGCCATTTAGCATGACGTCATCGAAGTTATGCTACTACATTGATACCACGAAAGGAGTCACTTTTATTTATTTTGGCCTGTCTTCCTCAGTTCCGTAATGTTATAATGATAATTATTGGTTTGTCTACTCCAACTAAATTAAACCAATATTTTTGATTGCCATATTTGTTTTGCATTTATCATATGAAAGGTAGACTCAGTGGCCTGAAATATACGTTGACTTCTTTACGTAGGTACTACTGTTTTTCATTCCTCACCTGCGAAATTTTGATAGTCCAGTACTAGGGAATGACATTTGTTTTGATGTTATGTCTGTTATAGTTGTCAATTCTGAATTTTTCCAAGTGTTGAGTGTGTGTTTGTGATATCAGTGATGTCTCTCTCTCTCTCTCTCTCTCTCTCTCTCTCTCTCTCTCTCTCTCTCTCTCTCTCTCTCTCTCTGTGTGTGTGTGTGTGTGTGTGTGTGTGTGTGTGTGTGGTTTTTTTTATTATTATTATTATTATTTTTACTTTTACATATCGTTTTTTAAGTTCAATGGCGAATTTGCATTAATGTGTGCCTATCTTTCTGAATGTGATAGGCCTACTGTTACTATGCTAATATAAGTTTTTTTTCTGTTATTGGTCTTAATGATTCTCATGGCATGTTCCATGTTAGATAGCTGATAGTTGTGGTGTTTGAGGTGTTCTGCAAACTTGGATTTATAGTCACATTTCCAGAATATAATGTGTTCTTTGTGACTTGGTTTGTATTGCGTGTCAAGCTTATCATAACTTTCACATTCAAGTTTGTTTATACCTGATCTTTTGAATGTGTCCTTCCTCGTTGCTGCTTCGTTTCAGTTTGTTTGTAGAGTTTCTGCAGTTTTATATGCTATAGCCCCGTATCCTTAGTATGTTTAACATTTTGTCAGTTTGTGAAAGTCATAGTGTATTGTTCATTTTGTTTCTGTGTTATGTAGTCATTTTGTATGGTTTCGGTTAATGAATTTTCGATTACATGCTACATACGTTTCCCTACGGCTGCATCTAAGTACTGACATCAGAGAACATTCAAATTCTAAGTTATATATTACTTCATAGCTACAGCCGGCCGCGGTGGCCAAGCGGTCTGCGGCGCGCCAGTCACGTTCTGCACGGCCACCGCGGTCAGGGGCTCGAATCCCCACTCGGGCATGGATATTTGTGCCGTCCTTAGTATTAGCTAGTTCATAAGTAGTTTGTAAGTTTAGGGACTGATGACCCAGTAGTTAAGTCCCATAAGCTCTACAAACATTTGATTTGTATCAGTTTGTCAATAGAGGTCAAAGGCTAATCCTAGAAGGGAAGGAGTGGGGAGGAAACTGTGTGTGCCGTGGTGGAGTGGCCGAGTGCACTAAGGCGCCTTACTGCGGAGCGCGCGGTTATTCGCCATAGGAGTGTTCGATTCCTTCCTCGGGCTTGGGTGTTTGTGCTGTCCTTAGCGTAAGTTACTTTAAGCTAATTCAAGTAGTTTGTAAGCCTAGGGACTGATGACCAATGTAGTTAAGTCCAAATTCAAAATTCAAATGTTTGTAAATCTATCGGACCAAACTACGTGGTCATCAGTCCGTAGCTTACAAACTACTTAAACCTAGGTAAACTAACCTACGGACAAACACACACACCCATGCCCGAGGGAGGACTCGAACCTCCACGGTGAGCAACCGCGCGCTCCGCAGCGAGACGCTTTAGACCGCTCGGCTATTCCACCGCGGCTAGTTAAGTCCCTTAGATTTTACAAACATTTGAACATTTGATTTGAAACTATGTGCTAGCATACTTCCCTCCTTCCCTCTTCCCCACGTCCTCTCCTCACAGAACTACAGCTGTTTTTGAAAGCTTCAGACTTAGAAGTCTCGAAAACTGTAGTTAATATTTTATTAGATTAAGAAAACACCTTCAATTACCCTAGAGAATGTGGAGGCTGTTTAGTGACACGAAATTTTATGAGTTCAGCCCCGTATCTGCTTTTATCACCCCCCCCCCCCCCAGCCCTTTCCCACCCCTTGCCCCTTCTCCATAACAAAAATCCTGGATTCGATCTTGGTAGAGGTATTAAACAAATCAAAATTATCAGTGCTGCAAAAGTAGGATCGGTATATAATTTATTACGAATAAAACGTAAAACGTGTCACAAAATATCCCCGAAAGCAAGAGTTCTTGAATTTATTTTGATAATTGAACAAACGGACCCTCTGAATGAAGAAAGAAACTAACTAAAATTCGTTTCCTGCATATACGGAAAGCGAGTGCATAAGGAGATGTTAAAATGTTTGTAAACCTAAGGATCAAGCTGCTGAGGTAATCGTTCTCTGGATTGACACACAGTTTTAACAAGCTTTAGACAAAATACGCCCATGTCCGAGTGAGGACTCGAACCTCCGACGCCAGAGGCTGCGCAATCTGTAACATGACGTGCGGCTATTCCTGCGCGGCTACAAGGAGATGCAAAACACCTTTGTGTAGTTCTGCTTTCACCACGCCAGACTCCTCAGAGTCGTTTAAATCAGTATTATTCATCACTTTGTACGTTTACAAGGCAACTCATTTCTGTAGTTACTAATTAAAAGAAATTTAAGACAATAATTAAATTTAAATGCTTCCAACTAATTCGGTATTCGACTTATTAACTCTTAGAGAACTACTGGTACTATGTATTAATGTAAGACTTCGGCACTGCCTAGGTTCCACCTGATCAGAGGAGTTTGTTCAGCGTCTCTGGCAGGCGGGCCAAGCTCCTATCTCATACAGATGTGTAATTAACTGTCAGGCGGGAAGTCTTTATCTCGGTAGGTCGACAGCCGCTCTTTGTTCTTAGTTACCTATGGTCACACATAACGGCGGGCTGTTTGTTATGCTTGTGGCTGGAAACGTCACTTTTACTGTTATTTCGGCCCGTACGTGTAACCTCATTCCTTGGCACCTATAATTGCACAGCAATCGACTCGTGAGATTACATTCCTGTTTGGAAGCAGAGGCCAACATGAAAGGGCGATGTAATCGAGTGTAGTAAAAAAAGCAAGAAAAATTTTTGTTTCATAAAGAACTCACCTTATTTCTCGACATAATCACCTTTGAGGGATATACAATTGATCCAGAGAAACTCAAAAAGAAAATTAGATAAATAAAAAAACCTCGTTGACCATAACTTATTACTTCCAGAAGCATATTTTCATTCTGCAGCGGAGCGTGCGTTGATATGAATCTTTCCTGGCGATTAAAACTGTGTGCCGGAACCGAGATTCGAATCTAGGATCTTTGCCTTTCGCGGTAAAGCGCTCCACTGTCTGAGATATCCCAGCACGCTTCACAGGCCGTCATCACAGATTTACTTCCACCAGTATCTTGTCTCCTATTTATTACTTCCTCATTTGATGAAAAGCTCTTCCCAGCGAATTAGGAAACAGGATGGGGTCACTTGGGGCTGTCTCGTGAAACGGGTGGACCACGAACCACTTTAAAAATGTTCAAATGTTTGTTTCGCTTAAGGGACTTAACTGCGGGCTCATCAGTTCCTAAACTTACAAACTATTTATGAAATACCTTATACTAAAGACGACACAAACACAAAAAACATCCAAGCCCGAGGGGGGATTGAAACTCTTGACCGTAGCGGTCGTGCAGACTGTGACTGGCGCGCCGTAGACCGCTCGGCCACCGCGGACGGCCACTTCGAACACTCAATCATGTACTATCGCCATCGTTATCGGCCTCGTTTGGATCTGTACATTATTCTGGAGAAAAAGCACATTTATCGTGCCAATATTGGTATTTTTTAAACAGTGGCTATTACCAAACAAGCTGACGAAAGGTCGTTGACTTTTTCTGTGCACTTTCACCTGTCTATGTCGTTTTGACTGCCGTTTCCACTCTGGTGCGTAATGATGGAACAAGGTTTCATTAAGTCGCAAATCGTAATGAAAAGTATTCCGGATTATGATTAAACATCGCCAAATATAGTGCTGTAATGTTTTACTATTTGTGCTCTTGGTCGAGTGTGAGCAATCATAGCATCTACCTCGGATACAGCTGCTCCGTAGCGCATTCTCATCAGAACAGGCGCGGCCGCTGCCGTCGGAGCTTCGAGTCCTTCCTGGGGGATATGTATGTGTGTGTGTGTGTGTGTGTGTGTGTGTGTGTGTGTGTGCGTTGTCCTTAACATAAGTTATACAAATAGTTTGTAAGTGTAGGGACCGGATACCTCAGCATTTTGGTCCCTTACGTTTACAAACATTTGAACATTGATTTGAAGCAAGACGGCCATTCATAGTAAAGCTCCCAGCAGACCTTTGCAATGAAAGCCTCTGGTAGTGGCAATACAACCGATTTCCGCCAGATTACTCTCCGACCAAGAGTACCTATAGTGTGACAAAAGTTCCTTTGCATTCAGTGTAGTAACCTCTTCGATACAATCAAAACTGCATACAGCACCTCGAAGATAAAACATTATCGTACATGAGCATTGTGATTATTGCTACAACCATAATCACACTAACAGTAAGACTGCGGCAAATAGGAGCACTTAAAGAAACATTATACCAACTCCTCGCGTTGCGGTAACAACACACCCAATCTCTTCCTAGATGAACGTCTGTTTTGCTTTCATTACTTCCGCAAATGTCGGCGCTCCTCTTGAGGATATAGCAGCTATAGCCCTGTAACGAAATTAGAGAGTTGCGGTGATGCGGCCTACGGTTAAGCGGACTGAGCTCTAGGTGCAAGCGGTGTGAAACGTAAGAGTTGTTCTTCGTGCACACAGCATACCAGCAATTCTAGGGTATTTCACCAATCATCATCGCGAGAGTGGTAGGTACAACAGCGAAACAAACGGACGGGAAAGTACAGCGCAATACTCAGCATCTACATCTACATCTACATGAGATACGCTGCAAATCACATTTAAGTGCCTGGCAGAGGGTTCATCGAACCACCTTTATTCTACGTATTTATCGCCCAGTCCATTCTAGAATAGCGCGCGGGAAGAAAGAACACCTGAATCTCTCCGTTCGAGCTCTGCTTTCTCGTATTTTATTCTGATGATCATTTATACCTATGTAAGTGGGAGTCAACAATATATTTTTGCATTCGGAGGAGAATCTTGGCAATTGGAGTTTCGTAAGTAGCCCACGCCGCAGCTATAAGCGCCGTTGTTGTAATGATTCCAATCCCAGATCCTGTATCATTTCCGTAAAGCTGTATCCTCTGTATCGTAACAATACGAAACGAGCTGCCCTTCTTTGGACTCTTTCGATGTCCTCCGTCAAACCCACCTGATAAAGATCCCATATTGTGCAGCAGTTTTAAAATTTGCGTTCGCACAGTGCCGATAATGGACCACTGACGCGCGCTTCTTTCTAATGACGCACTCATATCTTCTTCCTCTATGGAGAAGAAAATATGATAAGGTAGATTGATGCTTACCTCAATGGTGGTATAAGGAAAGATAGCACTGTAGACTTACGCTGTACGTTCTTCGGAAGCCGTCATTATAAATTATCCATAAAATTCGCAAATTACTGTTTACGATGGAATTTTTGTCTTAATTTATGTCGTGTGCAAGCAACATTTGTTTTAAATAGTAAAGCTACATTGCTATCGTAAACCAAACAGTGACAACAAAAGACACTTCCAGTTTTTTTGATATTACCTGTCTTGAAGTCTGTAAAAGGAGGTATTTGGTCTCGTTTATGCAAGCGTTATTTATATTATACATTTCATATAACCAACAAGATATTCAATGTTGAAATGTTGCTTTCGTAATTCAGTATCTCCCTACAAAAGCAATGACTAAACTTAAGTTTGGTCTATGTCCGACTGTGTAAAATGATTAAGGACGTATTGAGTTACGTATGTATAGCTAAGTTTATAAAAAATGTTTGTATAGCTTATGGGACTTAACTACGGAGTCATCAGTCCCTAAACTTACAAACTACTTACAAACTAGCTAATACTAAGGACGGCACAAATATCCATGCCCGAGGAGGGACTCGAACCCCCGACCGTAGTACACTACAGTAAACATGCAACCAAAATTCATCAATATACAATCTATGACAATAAAATTCGGTGAATAATCCAGTAACATTAACATAGATGAACTATGAACTACAGTTACCTTACTGACCTTGGAAATAGTCATCTACCATAACTATGCACCGCTGAGATCTGTGCTACAAGTCCTGGGAAACTTCGCACGAAGTCTTCCTTTGGGATGGTGTTGAAAAGCCTCGTTACGTTTCGTTGGATGTCATGAATATCAACAAATCCCTTTCCTTTCAAAGCGAGTTTGAGTCGAGGGAATAGGAAGAAGTCTGGAGCATTGAGATCCGGCGAGTATGGTGGATGTTCAAATTTCACCACTCCCCCTCCCCCACCTTTTTTTTTTTTTTTTTTTTTTTTTTTTTTTTTTTTTTTTTTTTTTTTTTGCTAGGAACTGGTTGACGATATTGGCTGTGTGTGGGTGAACGTTGTCGTTCAACTTGAACATCCACCATACTCGCCGGATCTCAATCCTACAGACTTCTCTCTCTTCCCTCGACACAAACTCACTTTCAAAGGAAAGAGATTTGACGATATTCATGACAGTCAACGAATCGTGACGAGGCTTTTGACACCAGGACACCATCTCAAAGGAAAACTTCGTGCAATGTCTTCAGGCCTTATATCGTAGAGCTCAGCGGTGCATAGTTATGGGAGGTGACTATTTCGAAGGACAGTAACGTAAATATAGTTCATAGTTCATTTCGGTAATGTTACAGGACTATTCACCGAACTTTATTGTCAGAGGTTGTAAAAGAAACTATCACTTGAACAAGTTTAAATGGGAATGAATTGCTTTAGTCTTGAATCAGTACGATTAATGCACCGGTAAATGATATAATTTAACCTTTCCCCTACCAGAACTCTTGTTTAGAAAGGCGATCGTTGGTGTGAGATCGTGATAACTCCCACCTGCCTTATCTATCATTTTACATTATCTCAGATCGAGCTTGTTGATAGAACTGCGATTTTCTCGTCTTGCATATTGCAGACGTTCAAGTGCTTGCTGCAGGCCAGCACCTCAAGGAACGTGCTCTATCTGTGGAGACTTTACACTGATAAAGACTTTTTTTGTCTCCTCGTCGTATCACATGGTGTTCACCGAGCAGGTGTTCTTAATCGAATCTTATTCGCCATGTACAAAAAATTAGAATGATATGATCCAATGTGCTTTTTATTTTTCCTGGCCTCATTCTGTGTTTGTCTGACGTAAGTTTTGGCAATATTAGTGGTAGAATTAAGAGCGTCCGTATGGCAGTTCGTTTGGGTGGGGGGGGGGGGGGGGCTACGGTGGTATGGAGTTTTTAAACATTACTACAAAACTGGCTTTTAAATAATTCTCTTGAAAGGAAAACACTTGGTGCACTACAGTCGCGTATTTTAGGTAAGTAATACAAAAATGGGTCGTTTGCATTGGCCTTACGACAGCTCGAAATTTAATTGCAAATAAAGGCTTAACCTTTCATTTGAGATGAAAATTAAATAGACGGATTTGTAGAGCAGAAAATTCTCTACAACTTTCCTCTCTTCTGTTTTTATCCTACAGCGTTTCACAAATATTTGCAAAAATAAAGGCAATTTGTGTCTGAAAGTGTTCTCAGTTTTTAGGACGCGTTGTTCAACTGATCGCCATCAAATTTTACAGACCAGCACCTCCCTCATGCATCAGATCGAAAATGAAAGTTGTTCAGAATTTGAGTAATTGATTGTAATTTTTTTCCATATTTCAGCTTTGAAAGCAGTTACACACGTGTATAATACTACATATGGCTCTATGGTCATATTCTTTTGCTATAAATAATTTAATGGTCGTTTGAAGAATGGTCTAAGGTTGATATTTCATCTAGGGATGAAAAGATCACAGAACAATACCTTTTTATAAAGAAATAAAAAAATTATATGAATAAGAAAGACATTATTCTTTACAGCTAAGAAAAATGTGTAATTAAATACAAGAATCTGGAAGGTGGAAGAAGAAGTCGCTGAATAAATGATAATAATATTTTATCAATAAGAATGTGAGGTACAGGAGGGCCCTCAAAATTAAACATAAAATTTGAATATTAGGTGGAAAATAAAGATGCCAATATAAAATGCTTCGCATAATACAGTAAGTAAACCAACTACCAATAAAAATTGTGGAAAAGATCATAGAATATTTTGATTATACAAATTATACTAATAAAAATCTGACTGTCCTGTTCTATGATCTACTTCTAGAAAAATAAAAAAACTATTACAAGAGTAAATACAAAATATTGTATATTACAATGTTTTACATATTTAATTTTGTATTATTTTATTAAATATATAACAAACATTATAGTATTATTTTTAAATTATTCGTATTTTTATTGTTTGTTTCTTCGAAGTATTTGCAAAATTATAAAACTACATGAAAACCTAAAGTGAGCCGTAAACCACGCCAGTGTGATTTTTGTTCCCTTCACTTGAGAAAAGGGGGCGAGGGGGGGGGGGGGAGCGCAGTGTGTGAGTGGATGCCCTTCCTGTCACTGCCCTATTTTATTGCATGTTCCCATATTCCTATTCTCTAGCAGGTGACTAGTATGCAGTCATTTAAGTCTTCATTAATAATTTTCAAAAGACGATTGCAATACATTGTAATACGACTGACTGAGGCCAATGAATGAAACTAACGGCACTGCGCTGGCTGAATTCACCCACAAACACGCCATCTATTTTGCGAATAACTTACTAATGAAAATTAAAATGTATGATAACCAAGTACTCCACTCTTTACTAGTTGAACATATTGCGGAATTCCAGTAATGGCGAAAACAATCACACCTCGTTTTTCTACGTTCCAGTGTCACAAATGTTTGTCGTTGAAGTCGCGGAAGGTGCTGCCCTCTCGGCGGAAGAGTTTCTAGATGTGCCGGTAGATGGCAAAAGCGTAGCGAAACTGAAGTACTCTAGTACGCTAGTACGGTGTTGGCGAGGTTAAAACAGGGGGCAGTGGAGTTTTTCTTACGTTATTACTGATATATTCAATACCTTATTGAATTGGATAGCTTAGGGAATAAAACGCCTACGACTGTTTTTTCTATTAATTTGATTTACCAAATCCTGGCTCGCTGAAAATTCTGTCCCTAAGCAAATAAGTCATATTTACAGAACTATCATACGTATGGATTGATTACTGATGTTGGTGTATAAATGATATAACAGTATTAGTACAGTAAACGATTTTATAATTTTTCTGAAGACGCAATAATAACTGTATCTGAAATTCAGAATGTTCTAGTGTACACGGATCAGAGACGGATTCTCTTGAGAGACGAACCCACCATGAAAATATCGACAACTAGCTGAAAACCCGGCGTTCTCCGGCCTTTTATTTGTTCTGTACTCCCGTACTCAATATCCCCTCCCCTCTTCTTCCTCCATCCATCTGTTCCTCTCCCACCTCTCTGGTCATTTCCACCTCCCCCACTCTCGGCCCATTTCCTCTCCTCCTCCTCCTCCCTCCCGCCTTCACAGTTCGCCTCTCCCCCCAATTCCCATCTAGAAATAATCATATATATATCTGTCAATTTCCGTGATGATCAGTGAAACGAAATTTATTGCAAGATGCCCTTTGCCATGAAACGTGTTGTAGCTTGCGGATTGTAAAAAAGCTCTCTTAGAAAATATTCGGTCATCAATTAACTTTCATTGTAATTGGTAAAACAGATTCATAGTCTGTTGTATATATATATATATATATTACTATTTATTTTTCATAATTTTTACTGCTCATGCAGTGCACGCAGTTGGCAGTAAGTTTAGATGTTTTTTCTTTCAAAGAAGAGAATTATGATTACTGTAAAGAAGTCTTTTCATTTATGTTTTACGAGTGACATAGCGTGAGGTTTCGTCCGTGACATCTGCAGCCGCTGTGGCGCTCCACGTGCAGACCACGTTCTGCCTGGCCACGGCTGCCGCACCTTGACAATTAGTTGTCATCTTTCCTGTCCTACATTTGCAAACCAGCACATTCGGGATCTGTTACAGGACCGAAATACATGTGGTTTTTGTAACTCCCAAGGAACTGTGGCATCAGTTTTGGATGAATTCGCTGTATTTCACATTTTTACTTTCTGTTGTTATCTAATTATAACTGTTTATGTTGTAGGAATATTTTGGACTGCGATCGGAAAGGTACATTTTGTGATAGCAAGTGTACCCCTCCTGAGATTCATAGGTCCTTAAAATAACTAATAATTTCAGGTGGTTAAGTAAGGAAAAAAAAAACTTTTATAATTTTTTAATCTGTATAAATATCATGACAGTAGAATAATTACTTCATATTAGCCTTATTGTGTATTATGAGGCTGTCAGTATTTTACATTTTCTTGCTATTCACACTTTGTTAGTCCGTTGAAAAGTGAAAAAAAAAAAAATACGGCTTTACTATTACAAATTTAATACTAAGGTCGAAAGAAGGTATATGATGCTGGAAATCGATTCTGATAGTAGTAATGTGCAAAACTTCTCTACTCACATATCTCCATTACTAAAATAACAGCTTAATTTGTCTCGGGTCCTTTCCATAAGCGTCTATCACTTTTTTCCGCAACAGAATCAAACTCAAATTGTATTTATCAAGATAGACTAACACCATACACAAACAACTAAAAGGATTTTCTGCCTTGTTAGTTCTTAACCACGTTTTCATGTGTCTCAGAGTGGTACAAACAAACATTACATGTATTAATTAATGTGGTATAACGTTCTTCAGTTACTCTGTAATGATAATATTTCGAACAAGATATAAAAATGAGAAGAAATGAAGGCAAATTTCTGTAAATGAAGAAATCTTTGTTTTATCTGGCTTAAGAAACTGTTTCAAAGTGTTTCTCATTATCTTATTACAATAAGAAAAATAACTATGTAAATTAAGTACCTGAACGGTCTTTCCACAGAACAGGTGGTTGCCGGATAGCTGAGGACTATCTTCAGGGCTGATGCTACCGTGGGCAAAATTTGGCCTGTCCAATATATCAGTTAGGCTTAACTCAGCTACATCTCTTTCAGTTACTGTATAACATTTTCACGTGCTTCTTCAGTGAAATTATCTAGATAATTTCCATAAAAGCTTTTGAAATTTTCGATTATTATTGTCATATCTTGGTTGCTTTGGGATTTCATTATCTTTGGGTACAAGCAGAACATCTCAGAAGATGCCTTGCTTCCTTCTGAAAACTGTTCTTGCAACGACTGGACTAGGGAATCCAAATACAAACTTAAGAGAGATTATATGGAGCACTCAGTGATAGCATCTGATGGATGATTCGAACGATGTATTTGTCGTGCAACAGCTCGCGGCTGTCGAATGCCAGTGATGTCTATTCCAAGTTCGCTACAGCTGCTGTCAGAACTTTTCATGATCATTTCAAATTATGATTCCACATTTCCTGTCATCGATTACCATTTTTAAAATTTCTTGAGTATGTTCCGTTAACGTTCACTGGTTAAAGGATATTGGTGACAGATTCCAGTTTGGCTGAATATTTAGTTATCATAGTGTAACAATAAATGTTGCAGAAACAAGTGTGCAGTAAAGTTGCCAGGCTGTCTGCCTAGTTTTGACGATCTACTTCATTATGTAAAATTGTTAATGCTTCAACAATTTCTAAAAACTTTTAAATTAAATTTCCTTATAGACTTACGCTTCTCAGATTTAGGACTCTGCACGCTCCCCCGGAAGAAAGAAATACCTTCTTTGATAGTACCAATGGCATTTATAACCTCTAGTAAGGTGTTCAAATCATTCACAACTAAATTAAGCCTATGGCTAGCACAGTGACAGAAGCGAGACTTGGGATATTTCTCAGCAATTATCTTTTGTACTCTGCCAATTTTACCGATCGTACTGTGCCCATCATAACCCTGTCTTACCATTTTATTTACATTTAGAAAAGCAGATAAAGTAGATATTATTGTGTTGGAAATATGTTTTGCATCTAGCCTTGTTAATGGTGTAAATAGAAGGAAGTCCTCTCTGACAACATTAGTTGCAAGATCCAAATAATGTGCAGCAAGAGAAATTTGTTCTGTGCCTGCAAAATCTACTGTATCGTCTGCCAAAATTGAAAATGATTCGCAGTTATTGATGGTGTGAATCAAATAATCTCTTAGTACTTCAACGCATTGGTAAATTAGATCATTTTGGGTCCTATGGGAAACATAGGTAGCATTTTTAGGTCCACTCTCAAAATGCTTCTGCAATGTTTCCTGTGAACCAATTTCACAAGATTCTCGTTGACGAGTTCGTCCACACTTTTAGTTTTGTTTGTCACAACACTAATAAAGTCATTTGACTTTTCGATAGTCTCTTTATACCATTCGGAATTCATACGCATTTTTGCACAAGTCTGTGAAGTTTGAGAATGGGCGGCTTATGAATGCGCCATGATCTACATCTACATACACACTCCGCAATCCACCGTAAGGTGCGTGGCGGAGGGTACACTGTACCACTACTAGGTATTTCCTTTTCTATTCCACTCCCAAACAGAAAGAGGGGAAAAAAAGAATGTCTATATTCCTCCGTAGGAGCCCTAATTTCTCTTATCTTGTCTTTGTGATCACTACACGAAAAGTAAGTAGGCGGCAGCAAGATCGTACTACACTCAGCTTTAAATTCCGATTGTTTGTTAAGCTTATGGGACTTAACTAGAGGATCATCAGTCCCTAAACTTACAAACTACTTATCAACTACCTTATACTAAGGACGGCACAAACATCCATGCCCGAGGGGGGATTCGAACCCCCGACCGTAGTGGCAGTGCAGACCGTGACTGGAGCGCCTCAGTCCCCTCGTCCACCGCGGCCGGCTTTAAATTCCGGCCCTCTTAATTTCCTCGACAGAAATTCACGAAAAGAACGCCGTCTTTCCTCCAGCCATCCCCAATTTAGTTGCCGGAGCATTTCCGTGACACTCGCGCATTTGTCGAACCTACCAGTAACAAACCTAGCTGCTCGCCTCTGAACTGCTTCCATGTCTTCCTTTAAACTGATCTACTGCGGGTCCCAAACACTTGAGCAATACTCAAGACGTGGTCATACAAGTGTTTTATACAAGGTCTCCTTTACAGAATAAGCACATCTTCCCAAAATTCTCCCAATAAACCGAAGTCGGCTGTCCGCCTACTCACAACAGTCTTTACATGTTCGTTCCATTTCATAACGCTCTGCAATGTTACCCCTAGATATTTGAACGACACAACTGCATCAAGAAGTTCACTACTAATGTTTTATTCGAACATTATGGTATTGTTTTTCCTATGCATGCGCATCACCTTACATTTTTCTACATTGAGAGCTAGCTGCCATTCTTCGCACCAACTAGAAATTTTGTCTATGTCATCCTGTATGCTATGACAGTCAATTAAAGACGACACCCTCCCATACACCACAGCGTCATCAGCAAACAGCTGCAAATTACAAGTTAGTCTGTCCATCAGATCATTTATATACATAGAAAAATAATAGCGGTCCTATCACGCTCCCCTGGGGCACGCCTGACGATACACTTGTCTCTGATGAACACTCGCCGTCGAGAGCAACGTACTTCGTTCTATTACTTCAGAAGTCTTGCAGCCAGTCACAAATCTGTGAACCTATTCCATAAGCTCGTATCTTCGTTAGCAGTCTGCATTGTGGCACCGCGTCAAACGCCTTTTTGAAGCCGAGAAAAACACAATACGCCTGTTTCCCTTCATCCATGGCTCGCAAAATGTCATGTGAGGAAAGGGAAAGCTGAATTTCACATGATCGATGTTTCCTAAACCCGTGCTGATTCATAGAAAGAAGCATTTCCGTCTCAAGGAAATTTACTACATTCGAACTGAGAATATGCTCCAAAATTCTACACGAAACTGATGTCAACGATTTTGGCCTGTAATTATGTGGGTCAGTTCCTTTCTTATAAACGGGAGTCACCTATGCTTTTTTCCAGTCACTATGAACTTTTCACTGAATTAAAGGTTCGCGATAAATGCAAGCTAAGTAGGGGCCAATGCCGCAGAATACTCTTTGTAAAACCGAACTGGTATTCCATCCGGACCAGCAGACTTTTTCGTATTTAGCTCTCTCAGCTACTTCTCTACACCGGAAATACCTATTACTATGACCTCCAATTCGGAATTAGTACGTTGATCAAATGATGGTAAATTTGTGTGGGCCTCCTGCGTGAAAGATTGCTTAAAAGTTAAATTTCGAACTTCAGCTTTCCGTTTGCCTTCTTCTATTACTGACTCGGAATGATCAACGAGTGACTGGATAGTGGGCTTTGACCCGCTTATCGATTTTACATAGAACCAAAATTTTTGCGGGTTCTCGGAAAGATATTTTTCTGGCTGTGGTAATTATTGACTGCCATGCGTTATGTGTGGGCGGAAAAGCACACAAAACTTGCAGAAGGCACCTTTAACTGCTTTAGAATAAACCAGTCACGGAAATAATGACTAACAATCTGCTCGAAAAGTTCTTTTTGTGTTTATAGGTTCGATATGGATGTTCGCCCATAAAATTTTCATAGCTGTAGTTAATTTGTATCTCAGTTGACAGGTTCTATTTAGTTTTTTGCGTCGTTTTATAGACATTTTCGGGTTATTTTTCTTGGTAATTCTAAAAGTATTTTAAATCATACTGCCCCAAATTTATAGGCTTTTTTATATATTCTTAAACTTGAATGAATTCTCAGTAGGGGCAACAGCCCTCCACTGGCTCTCACTTGCGGACGTCCCTGGTTGTAAGGCAACCTCTTGCTCTACGCCGTACGAAATCTTATATAGACAGTGTCCTTCACACACACACACAAACACAAACACACACACACACACACACACACACACACACACACACACACACACACACACACACACACATATATATATATATATATATATATATATATATATATATATATATATATATATATATATATATATATAATTGAAGGACGTAAAACTTCGTCAGGATTAGAATAGAACTGTGGGTGGGTGTTGCAGTCTGTTATGAAGTGTGCTCAGAGCCGGCCCGAGCTTAGGCGGTGCCCTGTGCAAAACGTCCGGGAGGGGCTCTCCCGTATCCTCCCCCCACCCCAACCCTTCAGCAGAGGTTATACACCTTCGACGCCTTCAAAAGAATTCCAGTTTACGTCTTTGACACACTACCAACATATCAGAAGACTTACTACAGTAGACCTCGTACTGCGAGTGCCGCTCGGTGCAGACATCCCGGTTTGCCCCCCCCCCCCTTACCCCAAAGATTCGGCGCTGATCAGCATTAACGTTGCGAATCTTTAACGACCGACATTTGAAATAAATAAATAAAATAAAAGAATTCAGAAGGCCAACAAAGGTATGCTATTAATTTCCCTATTTCCCTATTCACCACCTCCGTAGCTTTGGTAGCGTCGCTGACAACCAATGCAGGGGGCCCAGGTTCGATTCCAGGCTGGGGACCGGATGCTGAGTGTTTACCATCATCACTTTCATCATCATCGATACGCAAGTCACCGAAGCGGCTTGCAGTCGGCGAACGAACCACGAAGGGAATATTCCAACCAGTAAAAGCCATATAATCACTTCATTCCCTATTTCCCTGAGGTAGCATGTCGCTACGTCATAGCAGTTACGAGCAGGAGTTGGCGCTCATTTAAGGCACAGCAGACAGGCGAGAGACCTCGTCATGCTAGCTGCGGTCTTGTGCCAGGTGTATTACCTTCCTATCTGACTGTTTACAGCCCATCTCAGCTCAAGCTAGAACAGCCTGTCTTGTGGATAACATATACTAAGGGACAAATGTAGAGGCTGATTATTAGTCACAACGATGAATAGAAACGGTGCGGAGAAGCACTGAGAAACAATGAATCGCGCACCTTTTAATTTAAGGGCGAGTAATAGTCATGTGTTGATGCTGGTAAATCTTTCTCGATGTACGTTAAGCGAGGCGTCATGTCTGACATCAAGCGACAAAAGTTAAAGTTTACTCTCATAAGGTTCAATGTATCAGCTAAAAACCAAGTCCTGCGTTAGAGCGTGCGCGCTTGCAGGAGGAGGACTAGTCCGCGCGTGTATCATAAGCCCTGGTTCCTTTAACTCTGAAACATGCATAATTTCCTACCGCCACGTGAAGGTATATTCGCACCGTCCGTCACTTCAGTTCGCTTAGCCCAACACCCAACTCTGAGAAAGTGACGTTATGAGTTACCAACCTTGATCTAAAAGATCATAGTTTGGTACTGGAATGGTGGAAACAACAAGTGGGATTGCCAGACGATTTAGAGAAAGTACAGAGAAGGGCAGCTCGTTTTGTATTATCGCGATATAGGGTAGAGAGTGTCACGGAAATGATGCAGGAGTTGGGAGGGAAATCATAAAAAAAAGGCGTTACTCGTTGCGACGAGATCTCTTGCCAAATTTCTTTCACCAACATCCTCTTCCGTATGCGAACAGATTTTGTTAGCACCTACCTACATAGGAAGATATGATCACCAAAATAAAATAAGAGAAAACAGATGGAAAAAGGTATTCCTTTTTTCCGCGAGCTATTAGAGAATGGAACTGTAGAGAAACATCGTAAAAGCGGTTCGATGAATCCTCTGCCCTGCACTTCAATGTGACTTGCAGAGTATTTATGTAGATGTAGATGAATAAAGTTAAATAAGACACATTTGCGTGTAATCCGTGTAATCGTCTACTACAACATGAAATTCGCGTTGACTTTCGATGTTAATAGACGACCTTTCCGTTAAAACTTTCTTTTCATGAAAGTTTGAATTGGAGTGACATGACGGTCTGGTGACGCACCGTGTGAATGCCGCCAGTAGAAATAAATTGTGGACTGGTCTGATGACAGAACGTTCCATGACGTGACAGACAGTGTGGACTGGCCTTTATTCTGGCGGGTGAGGTTCTCCGCCGGCTCGCAGCTTTCCCAGGAAGCGTCAGGCCGCGAAGAGTGAGTGCGCTCACGCCGCCCCCTAATTGCAGGACCGCTTATTGGCCACGCGGCAATAAGGTCCGTCGTGGGTCGAAGAGGGAGAGTCGTAGGGGCGAAACAAACCGGCTTTCACCAACGGAAGAGCCCCCAATAACGACTGTCCCCAGGCAAGATGGAACCTTCAGAACTTCAAAGCGTGTATTCCTGTCAGAATTCTCAAAAGCTTTCTTTAAATCTACAAATGTTTTAAGTGTAGGTTTGCCTTTCTTTAACCTACAGGGGGGGGGGGAGTATAAAATACCTTGCTAAAAACAACTAGGGGATCAGGTCAGACATCATACATAATATAAGTATGGTAACATATTTTATTCAGATATTGCTTACAATTTTAATTTGTTTGTGATACAGTACGATATTTTGCTGTATCAACACTTTACTTGAGCTTTACATGAAGTTCACTTAAAGCATCATAGGACCACCGTAGAAGTGAAAAAGTCATTTTCGTTGCCCTCTGATATAGTGGTCTGTGATTGCCTCGCACTGTCAGTACCTTTGCGCACCTACAGTACGAGGCATGGACAGTACGAGGTTATCAATCAGCTCTTGAGGGACATTTGGCCGTTGTGCCATGGGTGCGATATCCAGTTCTGCAACCATGGTGGGAGGAGCTGATCTAGCTGCAATATGTTTGCCAACTCCAGCCCAGGCATGCTGAATCAGTTTTAACACGTTCGCTGCAGTTCACGCTCTGGCGCGTGTAAACGTTACTTGAGTCAGGTGCCGCTCACGCTGTGGCGCGTGCTGCGACCTAGCATCCTATTATGGGTTGTTGTAAACTGGCATCGTCTAATAAAGCTGTATACTCTGGTAGGCACTCAGGGAAGAGTATAAGTGATATGCACACGTACGTGATTCCAGATTTCCGGTTTGCATTACCGGCTACGAGCCACACATGCTTTTCATGATGTCATGATAGATTTATTCGATTCTTATGTAAACAAGCAAGCAAGCTTTTGATTATTTTAATTTTATTTCGATAAGTTACCAGTTTATAAAAAATACTTCTTAGTTTTGATATTATTAATACTTATATTGCTCATGATATAGAAATAAGCATATGTTTTATGAAATACCTTGTATGTACTGCTTATATTGTTCATTTGTTGTTTTCACAAAAATACAAATGTAAATAAAAAAACCATATAAAAAAACTGAAAACTAAAACCAAAACATTCAGTGGCTCAAAACTATGAAAAGATACTGTCAAAATACTATCACGCGCCAGAACGTGAAGTGGCACCTAGCATCATGGCACCAGAGAGTGAACAGCAGCGAACATGTTAAGTCCGGTGAAGAAACTGCCCATTCTGTTCATCCAAATTGCTCAACTTCAAGCATGTTGTCCAGCAGTACAGCTCTGTGGGGAGGAACCCGTCTCCTACGGCACTAGCATGGGGCACAACGAAAGATCGAAGTATCTCGTCTCTGTACCTCTGAGGTGTCAAAGCGCCAACCTGAACATCGACCCATACTGACTCCTATCCACACCATTCGTCCACCATCATGATTGGATTGTTCCGAGTTCCACGTTTTCTTCAGATGAGGGAACGACTACTGCCCGGCTGAGCTGCAAATCTTGACTCATTTGTGAACAGAACCCGGCATCATTCGTTACGACTCCAATCCTGATGTTCCTACGCACTGTTTCTGCGGGCTAAACGGTGCCGTGGTTTTAATGGAACGTACACCATAGGTCTCCGTGCGTAGAGACCACATCCAGAAGGCGATTTCGAACTGTGTGTTGATACTGCGCGTCCTGTTGGCACCTAGAGGGTGCGCTGCTTTCAGGCTACTGTCTCGACGGGCTGTTAATCGGAGATAAAGCTCATATCTCGTTGATGTTACCCGTAGACGAACTTGCCCTTGCCTTCTTTTAACAGTTACTGTTATCTTAAATCGAGTCCAGGTGCTGGAAATTACACTTCGGGACACTCCAATGGCTGCATTCTCTTCCCTCTGCACCGCATCCAATCTTCCTATGGATGTCCATATAGTTCGGGTAAGTGAAGTTATTGTTGCACTGCACGAACTGCTTATTACAGTATCTGAACCCAACTACTTGTATAATTTGTTCTGAGAGTAAGCAGAACACCAACCCGCACTTCAGCAACTTTCTTTTATTACCACTAACTCCGTTACCGTAATATTGTTTGCACGCCATAGAACAGACAGAAAGTCGTCGAACCATTTTAGTTCATTCTGCCGGTGACAGTACTTCAGAACACAGATATCTCAACTGATCTCCTAATTGTTTTGACCAGTGTAATATGAACACCTTTCAGTACCAAGAGTGCTGGGAAAGTTTTGCAATACAACTTTACTGATTTAATTTTTTTTTAATAATTACCGCAACGTAGAATACACCTCTCCATCCTCCGAAACCAATCCTTAAACCAGTTCTCCCAAGTTTTTGTAGGGAGTTAGGCACACTCGTTAATTCAAAGCCCTCAGGAGGTCCTTGTCACTTGAAAGCTACACAACTTTCATGTTTACTTTCTCTTGCGGCAACAGTGAAAGTCGCAAGGAGCATAGTCTGATCAGTATGGAGAGCGCTCAAGAAGTTTCAGTCCCGTACTCCGCAAATATTCGGTGAATGCTTTGGCGCGGTGAGCTGGGGCGTTGATTTGATGGAAGAACCAAGTGTCCATTCTTGACTTAGGCCATAAGTTTTTCAAAGATTGGATGACTGTGGGCTGTACTGCTCAATGTACCACTGTCTTCTGTGTGTCCAAAACAATACACTCTACAATCTACTTGATTAATATAAGAATCTATATCTATAAATGTGAATGTCTGTGCGGTGTACGTTTATCACGTCTGAACCACAAGACATAAAGAGCTAAAAATTTGTACACTTACTAATGTTTACCCGGGGAAGGCTTTAGGCACGGTTTTATGGCGATCGGATAGCTATTTATCTATATATATTAATGTGAATGTCTGTTCGGTGAACCCTTATCAAGTCCGAACGACAAGGCGCAGAGACTTAAATATTTGTACAGTTACTAATTTATACCTGAGGAAGGCTTTAGGCACAGTTTTATAGCGATCTGATAGATATTTAGTAATTTGAAGGATATAAAGCGAAATGCGGAACAATTATTACTCTTTGAAAATTATATTTAATCTTTGAAAATGGTTTTATTGGTTGCATTGTTGCTTGAGGGTTGATAATGATAAAAGAGTAGAGTATATTGGGATGGAAAGTTATCAGTGTATATGGAATTCTACGTGTGTGTGTGTTAATATTTCGCTCTGCAGCGAAAACTACAGAACGCAAACTAATGGTCCGTGTGTAATTGTTGTCCGAAGTCTCCCTTTGTACACCATAGCAGTTCCATGCCGATAGCTATAAGGGGGTGGAAGATATGGTGGTTGAAAGTCGTTAAATTATTTAAAAAATTCGGACTGAAGGCCAGTGATGACGTTTGCGTCTCTACAGCAAGGATGTTACATACATCGAAACGTGATGCCCAGTGATCTCTATACAAAGTATAGAGATCAATGGTGATGCCACAGACCATATCTTTGGTCTATGCGTGCTACAATGTCTTCAGCTTTTTCTCTGTAAGGATAAGCATACGAACAAGGAAATATAAGAATAAATAAATAAAGCAGTAAAAATGTAATTTCTTTTTATATATATCTTGAAAAAAAAATATAGATTGGACGTTTCGGGCATTACATCAAGTGATCGATCTGTGATATTATTACAATAATTATTGTTGAATTTCGTATTGGATTCTTCGAAACGAGTGCATTTTTACGTGTGATTTGATCTACACTACTTACTTTCCTGATAAACTTCTGCTATTTGATAGGAATATTTTTCAATTCCGCTTTATCAGCGACATTTCCTCAAAAATGAGTGAAATTAATTACATTAATTTAATTGTTATTTAAACTTCGTATATAAATGTGCATTGCGTTACTTTACACATATTACATCTACTGTTAATAGATCACATCTCTACATTTACACTCTAAACAATACTACAAATAACGTAGTTTACCAGAATGCCCTAAAATGAAATTAAAACGAATTTGGACATTACTCTCACCATACGTGTTGAGATATTGCAACACAGGCTATAAGGAATAAGGTATGTATTATTTATTGTAAATCATTTAGCACTTCACATAATTTTATATTTTTATTTGAATGTTGATTAAAAATGTTTGTTTCTAAAAAAGGAATTGTATTTCATTTCATCCTTCAAAACCAGTCTCATAGCACACTACCGAAATATAGCTTATCTATCATAATCAACTAACACGCGAGTGGAGCTGCGGATTTAAGCTAGTAAAAAATAAAGCTACAATTTTTATTAGCAAAATGAAGAGAATTCAGCCATAAACAAATGGTTTTTCTTGTGCTGATATTTCGGTTGCAAAACGTTCAGCCATCAGCGAAGCGAGTTTGACAGCAGAGCGCTCCCGGCCCCCTTAAAAGTTCTCAAGTTTCTCAGTCTTCAGACTCGCTCCGGTGATGGCTGAACGTTTTGCAGCCGAAATATCAGAAGAAGAAAACTTTGATTACGGCTATCTATTCCCGTAATTTTATTGATCCTGAAATACGCTGTTAGAATATGCAAATTCACTACAATTTTTTCTTTACTGATTGGGATTTTCTGACAAATACGGGCGTGTCGTTATTTTCAAAGATCCAGACTTTATCTTAATAGTACAGCCAAGTCTTGTCACCTATCATGATGTTATTCACGTACCGTGATTGTTCCTCAGAAACAAAATTCTTTAGCATCTCCAGACAAGTGTCACGTCGTGTGATCTGATCTTGCACCCAGAGATAAAGTTTTTTTACTTGAAAATTATCACAGAGCATCTACAATTACATACATCCTCTGCATGTCACATTGAGGTGCATGGTAGAAGATTAATGGAACCACTTTTATGATATTTCTCTATAGTTACATTCTCTAATAGCCAACGGAAAAAGGAAACAGTCTTTCTGTTTGCAAAATGAATTCTCTTATTTTATTATGACGATCATGTCTGCCTATGTAGGTGGTTGCTAACGAAATATGTTTGCATTCGGAAGAGAAAGTGGGTGAAAGAAATTTCACGGATAGATCTCACCGCAGCGAATAACGCCTTTCTTTTAATGAATTCCGCCTGACTCGTGCATCATTTTCGTGACACTCTCCCCTGTACATCGCGATAATGCTAAACGAGCTGCCCTGCTCTGACCTTTCTCTAAATCGTCCGTCAGTCCCACCTGGTGTGGATCCCACAGTGCTCAGCAATATTCCAAAATAAGATGCACAAGTGTAGTGTAGGCAGTTTCTTTAGAAGTACTGTTGCGTCTTCTAAGTGTTCTGCCAGTGAAACGTAGTCGTTGGTTCTCCCTCCCTAATTTTCTGTGTGTTCTTTCCAATTTAAGCTGTTCGTAATTCTTATTCCTAGGTATTTAGCTGAACTGACTGATTTACAGTGTATATGAAGATTAAGTTTTAGCGGTCCTATGGATGACCTTACACGTATCATTATTAAGGGTCAACTGTCAAATTTTGCACCATGCTGATATCTAAATGTTTGTGCAGTTGCTTTTGATCTTCTGGTGACTTTACTAACCGATAAATGACAGCATCATCCTCTAACAGTCTGAGAGAGCTAATCAGATTGTCTCCTATATCATTTATAAATATAAGGAACAGTAGGGGCCCTATAACTCTTCCATGGGAAATGCGAGATATCACTTGACTTACCGTCAATTAAGATGTATTGTGTCCTTTCTGACAGGAAATCACGAATTCAGTCGCACAAATGTGGCGATATTCCATAATCACGCAAGAATACGCTTGTGAGGTATAATGTCAAAAGCCTTTCGGAAGTCTAAAAATACGGAATCTATTTGACATCGCTTGTCGATAGCACTCATCAAATCACGTGAGTAAAGAGCTAACTGTGTTTCACAAGAACGATACTTCCTGAATTCGTGATGATTATTGGTCAATCGATCGTTCTCTTCGAGTAGAGAGAGAATCGAATAATTGCTGCATTTAGCTCTAAGGTATCCTCTGTCTGTTTGTAGGAAAAGAGCATGTCTTCGTCTAGTATTTTCCTCACAGCATCATTGTTTTCCTCCGTTACTGATGACTATGGCCTTCCCGTTCTTTCAGCATCTTCCAGAGTAAAATTTCTGTTTTGCAATTCTCTGTACCACCTGAATCAAGTTGTACGGTATGGACACACATAATCGAGTGAAAGAGCCATTTCCTCAAAGCACTGGTCTATGTTTAAAGTAAACGACGCGATTAAGTTGTACCACAAAACTGCCGTAATCTCATATCGTGATCACAATGCCATAGCAAGCACGTCAAATAAACCTACTAGTGAACGACTGCGCTCACAGGCTTGGCGCAGTGGTTACAAAGCAAGTATCATGTATTCTCAGAACGCAGCAGCAGTCAGCCTCCTGCGACTTATTGTTGGGTCCTATTGCAAAACTTTCCTAGTACCCTTTCACAGACTGCAATCTTCTTGCAAGTTGTCACCGATGTGTACACGTTAAAACTAAGATGCGACTAACAGTACACAATTAACGTACGGAAGTCTTGGATGTTACCGTACTGCTTATTATACGGTGTGTTCTGCGACTGTCTACACCAATGATCGGTGAAATCCGAGATCTCTCAAAGAGGTCAGCTCGATGACGCGCATCTAGTACGAGCATCTGCGACGAAAATAAATGACTATTTAACCTTTCACTACCGACAGTTCCCTCGGTAATGACAGCATGCACAAAACAAGGTAAAACATCATTGGAAAATAGGAACAGTGGACGAAACCGGACGTTAACTGACAACAACCAAGGAGCATTACAAATAATGTCGGCAGACGACATAAAACTACCATAGCAAAAGCAAGCGGAAAACTTACGGAATAGGTACACAAAATGTGAGTAGCTCGAAGACTACTTAAGTAATAGAACCCAATACTTTGTTATGTATGGCGAGTGTTTATGAGAGACTAGCGTATCGTCAAGGGGGCCCCAGGGAAGTTTGATTGGACCGTTATTTATTTCTATGTATATAAATGATCTGACGGACAGAGTGAGTTGCCTCGTATTATTAGCAGTCGAGAAGACAGACATCTTATCCGCATGGCTGTAACGGATCTTGCAGCCACGTCTCGATCCCTGAGTCAACAGATGGGGACATTTGCAAGACAACAACCATCTGCACGATCAGTGTGACGACGTTTGCAGCAGCCTGGACTATCAGGTCGGAGACCATGGCTGCGGTTACCCTTGACGCTGCATCACAGACAGGAGCGCCTGAGATGGTGTACGTAACGACGAACCTGAGTGTACGAATGACAAAACGTCAGGTTCTGTTTACAGCATCATGAAGGTCGCATCCGTGTTTGGTGACATCGCGGTGAACACACATTGGAAGCGTGTATTCGTCATCGCCATACTGCCGTATCACCCGGCGTGAAGGTATGGGATGACACTGGTTACACGTCTCGGTCACCTCATGTTCGCATCGACGGCACTTTAAACAGTGCCCGTTACATTTAAGATGTGTTACGACCCGTGGCTCTACCCTTCATTCGATCCCTGCGAAACCCTATATTTCAGCAGGATGATGCACGACCGCATTTTGCAGGTCCTGTAAGGCCCTTTCTGCATACGAAAAATGTTCGACTGCTGCCCTGGCCAGCACATTCTCCAGATCTCTCACCAATTGAAAACGTCTGGTCAATGGTGGCCGAGCATCTCGGTCGTCACAATACGCCAGTCACTATTCTTGATGAACTGTGGTATCGTGTTGAAGCTCCACGGGCATCTGTACCTGTACACGTCATCCAAGCTCTGTTTGACTTAATACCCAGGCGTATCAAGGCCGTTATTACGGCCAGAGGTGGTTGGTTACTGTAGACTTTTAAGTAAGTCTTTTACGTCCCTGTATGTAAAAATGTTGAATTTTGGGCCCCTTCTTGTCGTCGAATTAGTTTTGTGTTGTTTGTTAGACACTTGTGATCCGTATATTTCTGCAAGGCCGTTTAATTGGGGATAATATCTGTGTACTCGATAGATATCTGAGAAGATATCTGGTCAAGATTTTCATGTGCTCTTATAGATTTTAACGTGCTCTTATATATTTTTGAAAGACTTCTTATCGTATCCACCGCGAGAGTCAGACGATTTTCCTTTGCGCTTTTTGAATGTCCAAGAAACTCATCAGTCTAGTTTAATTGTGTGTAAGTACATAGTCAGAGCGAAGTTTGGTAATCAATTCACGGAGAGCTTTGTATAAACGCAGGGCTGATGTAATGTTTGTAAAGTTATGAGTCCTAACAGCAATGGTCAGCAGTCGCTAAACTCACAAACGTAAACTGTCTTATCCTAAGAACAACACACACACACACACACACACACACACACACACACACACACAGGCGCCGCGCGCGCGCGCGCGCGCGCGCGCGCGTGCGCGCACGCACGCACGCCCGAGGGAGGACTAGAACCTCCGACGGCAACGGCCGCGCGCATATCAGAAAGGCAGCAAGAGCGCGCACGGCTAACCCGCCTCGGCGCACAGGGCTGAGACACAAATATTAAGTCTTACCGTCGAAAAGACAATAAAGATAGCTTTCCGTAAGCGACGGACACGTGGTAGGGGGTCAGAAAATCCCATAGATCGCTACCGCCGACGACGTGGCTCTGTTTTCTGAATCCCTGGACTGGAGGAACTGATACGGATGAGAAGCAGCAGCGAGTAGGATTGTCCTCATTGTGAATGAATCGAAGGCCGAGTATTTGGAGATGAGCAGAACTAATAACAATTCATTAGATCCTCTGCAGCCTCTTGTGGTCGGAACTCGATCGTACAAAAGGATTCATAATTTTACATTGCTAGGGGAAGAGAAAAGATGTAAGTTAATACCCGAGGACTTGCTACACGTTGGCACAGAGGGTTGTTGGCAACAGAAGGCACTAAACATTCAATGAAAGGAGCCTTGTAAATTCGCGCGGTCCCCTGGGCCTGATCGCGTAAATGATGTTGATTCTTCTACAGAACGCTGAAACAAAGCAGTCTCAGATGAAACCTTATTCAAGATATGCAGGTTTGCAGCCAAGATAGCATTTTTATTTTTTAGGATGATCGGTTTCGACGTTACTCAGACGTCATCTTCTGATCACTTATATCTCACAATATCATATGGCTTTAGCTATATCCTCTCATTGCAACATTCTTGGTACAGTTGTGTGCAGTAATACAATCGTGAAATACAAGCATTGATTGTAAATTTGAACAAATCATTACAATATACATATCCACAACGGTTGCAAGATGTTATGCTTATCTTGATGCATACAGCCGCTGTGGAGTGGCCGAGATTTCTAAGGCGCCTTGCACGGTTGCTCGTCGTCGGAGGTTCCAGTCCTCCCTCGGGCATAAGTGGTTTTTTTCCTCCCTTAGCACAAGTTACTTTAGATTAGTTTAAGTTGTTTGTAAACCTGGAGACTAATGATCAACGTAGTGAATTTCCTTAGATTTACAAACGTGTGCGATGTATACTGTACACCCACGAACTCGTGCGGTTATTTTTGAACAGCGCTGCACATTTGGCAAGGCGTGAACAATTAGGCCGGAAATATCGCTCGTCGCCTGTAGCTAACCGTCTGTGGGAGCTTCTAAAGGCACAGTGAAACGGCACAGCTCGCATCACGGGACACAGTCCTGCCGACACAGTGCAACAGAGCGATAAACGGTTTGCGCGTGCAGCGCTGCACTGGGTGCTGCAGTCGGGGAGACGGCACGTGCAAGTCCATTAGGAAGAGCAACTGCGGCCCGCCCACAATACCTGCCCACGGCACACGGCCGGTTGGGTGCAGCGGCGCCTCGCTACCAGTAGCCGCAACACAATTACCCAGAGAAATGGCGCACAAACCCGCCACTGTGTTCACTCGCATGACAGCACACACACACACACACACACACACACACACACACTGGCTCGAACACTATGTCGCTGGAAACCGGAAAGCGTCACACGGCCCGGTACACCTGTTTCAAATCCCCGGATCGTTGCTTCAGTCAGCCTGATGCTATCCTAACAGTACTTCAGTAAAAATAACTCTGCTTCGATTGCGCGCTGAAAGCGGTTTCCCCAGCTTAAGTATTGTGGTATGAGTGGGATAGTGCACAAATGGTTTAAATCATACTTAACCGGAAGAGTGCAGAAAGTTGAAATACGCAGTTCACATGATGTAAATGAGACAATTAACTCCTCTAACTGGGGAGTTATCAAAAATGGGGTCCCACAAGGTTCTGTCTTGGGTCCCTTGCTGTTCTTAATATATATTAATGACTTCTACATTCACGAAGATGCTAAGCTAGTACATTTTTCTGATGATACAAGTATAGCTATCACACCTGACAGACAGGAATTAACTGATTAAATTGTAAGTGATATCTTTCAGAAAGTTATTAAGTGGTTCTCTACAAATGGACTCATTAAACTTTGATAAAACCCAGTATATACAGTTTCATACAGTAAATGGCATGACACCATTAATAAATTTAGACTTTGAACATAAATCTGTAGCTAAGGTAGAATATTCAAAATTTTTAGGTATTTGCATTGACGAGGGACTGAATTGGAAGAAACATATTTATCTCCTGAAACGTTTGAGCTCAACTACTTATGCTATCAGAGTCATTGCAAAATTTGGTGATATACATCTCAGTAAATTAGCTTACTACGCCTATTTTCATTCATTGCTTTCATATGGGATCATATTCTGGGGCAATTCAACACTGAGTAAAAAAGTATTCATTGTACAAAAGCGTGTAATCAGAACAATTGCTGGAGCCCATCCAAGAGCATCCTGCAGACATTTATTTAGGGATCTAGGGATCTTCACTGAGGCTTCACAATACATAAATTCACTCATGAAATTTGTTATTAACAATCCGACCAAATTCAAAAGTAATAGCAGTGTGTATAGCTACAACACTAGGAGAAAGGATGATATTCACTATTCAAGGATAAATCTAACTTTGGCTCAGAAAGGGGTGAATTATGCTGCTACAAAAGTCTTTGGTCACTTACCAAGTAGCATCAAAAGAATGACAGAGAGCCAACAAGTATTTTTTAAAAAATTAAAGGAATTTCTGAATGGCAACTCCTTCTACAATGTAGATGTAGTTTTAGATAAGACTTAAAGAAAAAAAAATAATTAAAAAATGAAAAACAACAAATATGTAATAAAAAATCCTTAAAATATTGATTTTCAAGTGTAGACAACATTCACTAGACTGACACGTTCCGCATCATTACGAAATGTCGTATATATGAACTATGGAACAAGTATTAATCTAATCTAATCTAATACGCACCTATCCGCCTCTGTGCTGGCAAGCGCAGATATTTTCATATGCTCTCATATCAACTACCCCCATGAACCACAGACATTGCCGAGGTGGGGTGGCTTGCGTGCCTCAACGATGCAGATAGCCGTACCGTAGGTGCAACCACAGCGGAGGGGTATCTGTGGAGAGGCCAGACAAACGTGTGGTTCCTGAAGAGGGGCAGCAGCCTTTTCAGTAGTTACAGGGGCAACAGTCTGGATGATTGACTGAGCTGGCCTTGTAACATCAGCTAATGTGGCTTTGCCACACAGCTACTGCGAACGGCTGAAAGCAAGGGGAAACTACAGCCGTTACTTTTCCCGAGGACATGCAGCTCTACTGTATGAACATATGATGATGGCATCCTCTCGGGTAAAATATTCCGGAGGTAAAATAGTCCCCCATTCGGATCTCCGGGCGGGGACTACTCAGGAGGATGTTGTCATCAGGAAAGACAATACTGGCATTCTACGGATCGGAGCGTGGAATGTTAGATCCCTTAATCGGGTAGGAAAATTAGAAAAATTAAAAAGGGAAATGGATAGGTTGAAGTTAGATATAGTGGGGATTAGTGAAGTTCGGTGGCAGGATGAACAGGATTTCTGGTCAGGTGAGTACAGGATTATAAATACAAAATCAGTTGGGGGTATCACAGGAGTAGGACTGATAATGAATAAGAAAATAGGAATGCGGGTAAACTACTATGAGCAGCACAGTGATCGCGTTATCATTGTCAAGATAGATACGAAGCCAACACCAACAACAGTAGTACAGGTTTATATGCCAACTAGCTCTGCCGATGATGAGGAGATCGAAGAAATATATGAGGAGCTAGAGGAAATTATTCAGACAGTTAAGGGAGAGGAAAACTTAATTGTTATGGGAGACTGGAATTCGGTAGTAGGAAAAGGAAGAGAAGGAAAAATAGTAGGTGGATATGGACTGGGCAGGAGGAATGAAAGAGGAAGTCGACTGGTAGAATTTTGCACGGAACATGATTTAATCGTAACAAACACATGGTTTAAGAATCACAAAAGAAGGTTGTATACGTGGAAGAGACCAGGAGACACAGGAAGGTATCAGATAGATTTTATAATGGTAAGACATAGATTCCGGAACCAGGTCCTAAACTGCAAGACATACCCAGGGGCAGATATAGACTCTGACCATAACTTGTTAGTCATGAACTGTAGGCTGAAACTGAAAAAACTGCAGAAAGGTAGGAAAATAAGGAGATGGGACTTAGATAAATTGAAGGAATGTGAAGTTCTGGAGAATTTCAGAGGGAGATTTAGGCAACAATTGACAGAAACAGGGGGAAATAAAACAGTAGAAGAGGAATGGGTAGCATTGAGAGACGAAATAGTGAGGGCAGCAGAGGACAAAATAGGTAGGAAGGCAAGACCAACAAAAAATCCTTGGATATCACAGGAAATACTAAATTTAATAGATGAAAGGAGAAAATATAAAAATGCAGTAAATGAAACAGGCAAAATAGAGTACAGACGACTAAAAAATGAGATTGACAGGAAGTGCAAAATGGCTAAGCAGGAGTGGCTAGAAGCCAAATGCAAATCCGTAGAAGAATGTATAAGAAGGGGAAAAGTAGATACCGCCTACAGGAAAATAAAGGAGACGTTTGGGGACAGGAAGGGCAGCTCTACGAATATCAAGAACTCGGATGGGAAACCAGTTCTCAGCAAAGAAGGGAAAGCTGAAAGGTGGAAAGAGTACATAGAGCAGCTCTACAAAGGAAATGAACTTAGAGACGATGTTGTAGGAAGGGAAGAGGAAGTAGATGAAGATGAAATAGGAAATACTATACTGAGAGATGAATTTGACAGAGCCTTGAAAGACCTAGGTCGGAACAAGGCCCCAGGAGTAGATGACATACCCGCAGAGCTATTAAAGTCTCTGGGAAAGCCAGCCATGACAAGACTATTTGAACTGGTGTGTAGGATGTATGAGACAGGCGAAATACCGTCAGACTTTAAGAAAAATGTAATAATCCCCATTCCAAAAAAATCAGGCGCAGACAGGTGTGAAAATTATAGAACCATCAGTTTGATAAGTCATGGTTGCAAAATTTTAACACGAATTATCTACAGGAGAATGGAAAAGCTGGTAGAAGCTGACCTCGGGGAAGATCAGTTTGGATTCAGGAGGAACGTAGGAACCCGGGAGGCAATACTCACTTTACGTCTTATCTTAGAAGATAGATTAAGGAAAGGCAAACCTACATTTTTAGCTTTTGTAGATTTGGAGAAAGCTTTTGACAATGTTGACTGGAATACACTCTTTCAAATTCTGAAGTCAGCAGGGGTAAAATACAGGGAAAGGAGAGTTATTTACAACTTGTACAAAAGCCAGATCGCAGTTATTAGACTCGAAGGGCATGAAAGGGAAGCATCAGTTGGGAAGGGAGTAAGACAGGGTTGTAGCCTTTCTCCGATGTTATTCAATTTGTACATCGAGCAAGCGGTGAAGGAAAGCAAGGAAAAATTTGGAATAGGGATTAAAGTTCAGGGGGAAGAAATAAAAACATTGCGTTTTGCTGATGACATTGTAATTCTATCAGAGACAGCAAAGGACCTGGAAGAGCAGTTGAATGGAATGGACAGTGTGTTGAAGAGAGCGTATAAAATGAACATTAACAAGAGCAAAACAAAAATAATGGAATGCGGTCTTAGAAAATCAGGCGATGCTGAAGGAATTAGATTAGGTAACGAAACAATGAAGGTGGTAGATGAGTTTTGTTACTTGGGTAGTAAAATAACATGCGATGGTCGTAGTACAGAGGATACAAAATGCAGAATGGCAATGGGAAGAAAACCATTTTTGAAAAAGAGAAATTTGCTAACATCGAATATTAATTTAAGTGTAAGGAAGTCTTTTCTGAAGGCATTTGTGTGGAGTGTTGCCTTGTATGGGAGTGAAACATGGACGATAAGCATTGCGGACAGGAAGAGGATAGAGGCTTTTGAAATGTGGTGCTACAGAAGAATGCTGAAGATTAGGTGGGTAGATCGCATAACTAATGAAGAGGTACTGAACCGAATTGGTGAGAAAAGGAATTTTTGGCATACCCTGACTAAAAGAAGGGATCGCTTGGTAGGACACATTCTTAGACATCGGGGAATCGTAAACTTAGCATTGGAGGGAAGTGTGTGGGGTAAAAATCGCAGAGGGAGACCAAGATACGCGTATAGTAAGGAGATTCAAATAGATGTGGGTTGCCGTTCTTATGAGGAGATGAAAAGGCTTGCTCAGGATAGAGTAGGGTGGAGAGCTGCATCAAACCAGTCTCCGGACTGAAGACCATAACAACAACAACAACTCATATCAACGTACACTGCCTTCACTTCTTGTCTCAACACTGTTGTCTGAACAACATAATAGAAATGTACGTTCCTATCAGAACAAACCCTTTCTGTCCCTTTCCATCACTCAGCCGCTTTCTCACTTTTCAGTAGCAGGAACGAGACTCTGGAATAATGTCCCCCACTACATCAGAGAAATGAATAACACTGCTAACTTCAAACGACAGTTAATGGGCAGTCTAATAAAGCAATACTTACGTCATTCTCTGTTGCTCTAAGCTTCCTATTACAATCTCCGATTACCATTGCTCTCGCCAAGTACAGCTTTCCTAACTTCCTTCTATTAAAATTCGCCAAGCATGAATCAGTTTTTGCATATTCAAAAGTACATTTTGTATCTGCTAATATCAATGTTATTATTTCTATTACTACATCATCATCATCATCAGCAGCAGCAGCAGCAGCAGAAGCTGCCTCAGTAGCACTGCTAGTATTAATCTTATTAGGCTTAAGTCAATAGTATTTATTTGCATGCTTTTTACATTATTCAATCTGCCTAAATTATGTTATTAAATACTTTATCAATCGTTTATCTATTAAAGTTATTGTTATTTTATAGGTAACTCAGATGTCAAAAGTATTGTATGTGTAAAACCCTGGTACGATGCAAGAGAGGGCCTGATGGCCCTAATCCCATCAGGCTAAATAAACAAACTAACTAATTAATTAAACAAATAATTGCCTTTGCACCACAACTAAGTTTGTTTGTGTTAGGGAGTTATCTGAATTCTAGAAGCTCAACGAGGAATCGTAGTTGACAGAACTGAGGCAAGAAATGTCCATTTTTTCACCTGCGAATCGGAGAACGAAGTTTCCGACACATTTAACGCTTTATTAGCATAAATTCATCAAGTGCTTGGGACATAAGAGGTGTGAAACTGAAGCTGAAGCAATTACTGAAGCAAAACCCAAAGCAACAAATTAAGGACAGTACAGCCAAAAATTCGGATGTACTCATATCAGGAAGACCTTCTTTTGTAAATGATGTTAAAAACTGTACGCGTGTTTTGAAATGTTGAACCTTTCGTTAAATCAGACAATAAATTGTTCATTAACTCAGCTATTTGGTTTAATTATGGCCCTGATCTTAATGTACAAGAAACAGTGCATTAAATTGATTTTGTGCGCAACGGATCTTTTAAGTAAACAACTGTGACATGTAACCTTTTGAAACAGATACTGACTATACTCAAAAATTTTGACTGCGAGAAAGATATAAGAAAAACCACAAATCACTTTCCTAATGCTTGACTGTGAGAATTAATGTCGATCAGTTATTATTGAAATCCAAATCAACTATTATCTTACTATCGCACCAATAATGAAATATGTTCAATAATGTTATTCAAATCAACACTCCACTAAATCAAGTAATTATCAAATGAAGGAAGTGGGTTAATTTTCTAACTACGTAAATGAAATATGAAACAGGGTTAAGTTACTTATTATTGATAAACAGCATTACATTACCTACATAATACAACTTCTGACTTGCTGGCAAAGCAGCCTCTGCTCTACATCGGAGCCATACACACAACCCAACCGCTCTCTAAGCGAGCTGAACCACTAGTGCTACTCTCTCTCTCAGTGCGAGCTACAATGCTATGCAATACATGATCTTTGCCAGAGATGAAACTTTACACATATCGATACATACAGTAGAAGCGATATTATACATTTTCTTGCAAGCAAGTTACTCGATACAAAACAGGAGGCACAATATTAGACATTTTCTTGTAAAAATAATTTTCTATGGACACGTTTCATCACCCCCCTCCTACCTATTAAAATTTTGTAGGGTGGGTGATGCCAATGGCATTGCCTAGCCAGCAAAATTACTGAATTTCAAGTCCAAAAATCCATTAATGACATCCAAAATTTAACAAGATCAAAACAACAGATGGAGTACATAGAAAATTTAAAAAAAAATGTGACAGTCATAAATACATGCCATTTTACAGAACAGTACCATCAAAAGTCATGCATGGAGAGGTACAGGGTGTGACAGGCATAAGCAAATGTCAAAATTTACAGAACATCAGCAATAAGTGGAATATATGACAATTATACATAATGGTAAACATAAGTATATATATAGAATTTCAGAAAACATAGTTTGACAAATGATATAGTGGAGAAAATGAGATAGCTAGAAGTAATACACAAATGGAAAAAAATATACAATAATAAACATGAACATATACAAAGTTTTACAAAAGATATTTTAACTAATGTCATCATTCTTTAAGGAAAATGTGGTAATTACAAGTAATACACACAGTAGTGTAAGTTCCATGGGTTTACATTTTGTACAAGAGATCAGTATTTTGGGAACATAAAATGAACATTTGTATCTTGTGCACAATGTAGTCTATGTAAATTTTTAGTGCACTTAGTATAAGATAAAGTGTCAGTTTTGTATTCTGTGATGCATTTAAAATGCTATACTTTCATGGATGCTAGAACATACATGTAAAATTTTTGACTACATAGGCTTCTGATCATGTACAAAATAATGTTACTGCTTCAGCACAATAGGATTTCAATATAACGTTTGTCAATCGAATAGGCACAATGACATTTCAGACTAAGTATATGTATCTATCAAGAGCACAATTTTATTTTGGTCACTGACTGTGAAAGAACCATGAAATATACCTAAACACTGGTAATGAACCTGTGGACAACGTTTGCAATGGGAGGCACTGAATAGTATATGCACACGAATAGCACATTAGCTCCTAACATTCATTTTAGGTCTGCACACGAACACAAAACACTGTAAGATTACACCACACTGTAGGCGGGCTGGCTGGTTGCATTGAAGTGGAAGTCATGGGGAAAAGGTTCTGATGTATTCCTCCATGCAATTCGACAACCAAGTGTGCTCCAACCAACAGAGCTATTAGCAGACTGCATCAGCATAGCCAAAATTAGAGCAAACTGGTGGTGGGTGGCCAAGGCTGCAATGGACAGTACTGTGTGGCCAAACATCATCCAACAAACATCTTCATTAAAAGGCCCAAAATCAGTGGTGTATAGTAACTCGTCCATTGTTCTGTGTGCATTCTGGAATCTCGTGTGCGAAATCGCCACTTCCCATGCGTGTCCAAAGTACATGAAATAAAGCATTTTACACACAAATTAGTAACATAGTCATGATATTTCAGTTTAGACTGAAAGAAAAGTCATTGATTAGAACATATCTACAGAAATATTTTCCCACAAATTCAAGTGGTACAAATGGGGTCATGGTATTAAACCATATTTTTACATTACAAGTAGTGTCTTGAAGACGGATACATTTGAATACTAATGAGTAATTTAATTCTTATTTTAGAGTATCTACAACATTAGTGTCATTTCATATAAGCACAAGGCTTTACATACTATGTACATATTGCTTTACAAACACATAATCGTATGAAATACATTGAGGGTGCTTGTCATCAATTTGGCATGATATAACTTAAATTGACATTCCAATTACCATTAGTTCATATCTCTTTAAATTAATATATATCACTATGATGGTGATTACATTACCACAAATTATAACACTTAAATTACATAAGTTGCCATGGCCAGGCTTTTGTCTCAACTGAGCTACATATTTCATTGCCTTAAGGTATAACACATCAGGGTAGTTTCGTGAGAATATCAAAAGAGGTTCAAGTCAACAGGTCATGTCTGTGTCTGTCTGGGTCAACAGTAGGGTCAAACAAAACAATTAGTGCAAATTTTGGCACAGTACTAGATGTACATCACAGTAAATCATCCAATAACATAAACACAGACGTAATATTCGTTAGGCATAGCTGCAGATTTTCATCAACAAGATCATCAATAAAATTTGGTAGATAGTAGTAAGCAAAAGCAAAATATTTCTGTGCATTATCTTTCTAGACTTAACTAGGCGCAGTTTATGGCATAGCTGCAAGTTTGCAAGATAGATGGCTGTGTGGAACGTATAAGCATAACCATACATTGTCATTGAGCTTCATTATAAAATTAATTAGCATAGTGGTAGGGCTTAGGTATATAATTAGTGAGAATAGCGGTAAGCTTTGATTACAAGAGCAATACGCATAGCTGCAAGCATAATTAGAAATATTCATTACACATAATTACAAATAATTACAGATCATCAGAAGGATATGAATCTCACCAATCACACATGCCATTGAAGGCACAATGCATCAATATACAAAATGGTGCACATAAGCACAAAGAGAAAACACAAAAGGGCAGTGCGAGTAAGCACATAAGAAAAGAACAGAACATAGCATCATTAGCAACATAGCGATTCTCCTCATAATTGCTTCATAATCATTGTATAATCTCGTCATCATTAGCAACATAGCGATTCTCCTCATAATTGCTTCATAATCATTGTATAATCTCGTCATCATTAGCAACATAGCGATTCTCCTCATAATTGCTTCATAATCATTGTATAATCTCGTCCACATAATTACATTTATCAAACATCTTTGACTGTTACCAATACCTTCCTTACCATCATTTATCCATAAACAATAATGCATTTTAAAGACCACCATGACATATTGTGTATTGCCTTACTCATCATCCTCCATAATGTTCTTGGCTTACCAAATGCTCATGTCAACTCAAAATCTTCTTCACTTGCTCAGAACTTCGTAAGTTATGCAATTAGTAACACAGAAGAAAAATCTGATATTTTCTGAAACATAGGAACTTGATTAGATTACACAATCAAAAATTTCCATTAATTTTATTTGTCTTGCACAGCCACAGAGTTCGTTATATGCAAATTGCAAGATAATCAAAGTTTCGTATGACAATATCCCAGCGTAGCACAGAGCATAAGTATTCAGAGTTAGAGAAAAGTAACAGTGAGAAAAAGAGGTAGATAGAGCGCACTAAGGAAAAGCGGAAGAATAGTGACACTCAGCTCGAGAACGGGGCACCAATCGCCACTTGGTGTGTCCAAAACAGATTAATGGACTCTCTACCCCATCTTTATTCCCTGAAAATTTTAATATTGGAAATGTGGTGTATGCCTTTCGACTTGTGCGTCTTTAAAGTTTCTACCTCAACGACGTTGTCGTGGATGATACGTTTGATTCGATACGGACCATTGTACAGTAAGAAGAATTTGTGAATCATAGATCTTCCCTTGTGGGATAAGTGGTGGGATCTAATTAATACCTTTTGTCCTACATAGAGTTGTTTAGCATAACAATTACGTTGAGAGCGTTTCCTTTTTTCAGCGGCTTTCTTAATGTTTTTAAGCGCCAATTCAATGATCTCATGATGACGTAGTCTTCTGTGTTTAGGAAAAGGTATCAATTCCTTGATACGGTCGGGAGGTTGCTTGTTTTTCAGAACCAGAATTGGTGAAAGACCTGTAGAATCATTAGGAAGTTCATTTATGATATTTTGAAATGAAAGAAGATATCTATCCCATATGTTATGTCGTCGGTAGCAATATAGCCTACAAAGTTTTCCAAGTTCTTTCATCACTCGTTCACAAGGGTTAGAGGCGGCATGATAAAGTGATATGAACACAGGTTTGATGTTTCTGCGCCGCAACATCCGTGCCCAATCATGAGAACGGAATTGAGGTCCATTATCGGAGATGACTTTATCTATATGGCCAACATCTTTTAGGAAGTTTTTGACAAAGGCGTTAGTTACTGTCTTCGCCGTGGCACGGCGGAGCGGAGTAAAAGATACAAATTTTGATGTGAGCTCAATAGCAACGAAAACAAAAGAGAAACCATTGTTAGTTCTCGGAAGAGGTCCAAACAGATCAACGGCTGCTAACTGCTTTAATTTTGAAGGTATAATCGGAAAAAGTGGAGCAGAATGCGATATGGTCGGCGGCTTTGCTTTCTGACACAATTTGCATCGAGATAATACATTGCGTATACGTTTCTCCATGTTGATGAAGTAACAAGAGTCGCGTAATTTCGCGAAGCACTTCTTGGCACCATAGTGTCCGTAACTGAGATGAATATACCAAATCAATTTGTTCACGGACTCCTCCGGAACACACACTAACCAAAATTGACTGTCAGGGGCTTTACGTTTGAAGAGAATGTTATTATGGATAATGTAAAATTGTCTGATGGAAACATTATATTTATCATGCCATTTTATTTTAATATCTCGCCAGATTGGATCTTTGTCTTGTTCTTTAGCAATGTCAGAAAATGTGGCAGATATGTAATTTTCGAAAGCAACTTGCTGCATATAGAGGATAGTAAAGTTATTTTCTAAGTATGCCTCTTCCGTCGCCTTGATGAGTCCAACAGGCGAACGAGATAGCGAGTCTGCAACGATGTTTTGTTTACCAGGAATGTAAATTACAGAGAAATCGAATTCTTGAAGGAACAAAGCCCATCGTCTAAGTCTATCATGGTTAAGTTTTGCCGACATGAGGAATTGAAGTGCACGGTGATCCGTGTAAACTTTAGTGTGTCTGCCAAACAAGAAATAACGGAATTTTTCGAATGCCCAAACTACTGCCAAAGCTTCAAGCTCAGTGACGGAATAGTTCCGCTCTGACTTGGATAATATGCGACTAGCAAATGCAATAGTTCTCTGTGTGGCAAAGCCATTTTCTTCATCCTCTTGAAACACGTGAACGCCAAGTCCGAATTTTGAACTATCGGTAGAGATGCAAAAGTTCTTAGACAAATCTGGATGGTGCAGAATAGGTGCATGAAGGAGTGCATCCTTTAAGCAAAGAAATTCTCTTTGGGCAGCTTCATCCCAGAACCAAACAGTATTCTTTCCAGTTAATTCATATAATCTGGGAGTAGTTAGGTCTTTCAAATTTATAAAACGGCGATAGAAATTAATTAAACCCAAGAAAGCTCTTAATTGGCGTTTAGTAGTGGGAACAGGCATTTTCATTATCGCCTCTAACTTTTCGGGGTCGGGCTGGATCCCATCTTTAGAAATAATGTGCCCTAAAAATTTAATCTGAGAACGACCAAACTGTGACTTCTCTAAGTTGACAGTAATTCCGGATTGAGCAAACACTTCAAGTAAAGATGCCAACGTACTGTTATGTTTTTCCCAGGAAGATTCTGCAATTAAAATATCATCAACGTAAATTGTGATTTGTTGTTTTAAGTGCTCAGGGAGTGTGGCATTCATCGCACGGATGAAAGCAGATGAGGAGATGTTCAGTCCGAAAGGCAATTTACGGAACTGATAACAGTTTCCGAAGCAGAGAAACGCGGTATACTTCCTACAGTTGGGGTGCAGTTTCACTTGCCAAAAGCTAGACCTAAGATCTAATGAGGATAAAACTTTGACACCATAGAATTTTTGTAACAATTCTTCAAGGGTTTGGGGTCGGTCGGTTTCAGGTAAAATGATAGTGTTAATTTGTCTGGAATCGAGCACTAATCGAATTGACTTATCTCTTTTTTCAACAATATGTAGGGGACTGTTATACGAGCTAACTGCAGGTTCAATTATACCTTGACTGAGCATGGACTGAATTTCAGCCTTAACTCTTTCCCTGTATACTATCGGAATGGGATATGGAGGTACAAAAAATTTATTATATTCTTTGATCTTGAATTCATAGAGAAAATTTTTTATGGTACCAGGACTGTTAGCGAATACACGGGAATAACGCCGCAAGATAAGGAACAATTCTTCCTTATCACGTTCTGAGGCACCTTCAACTTCTACTAATTTTTTCTTAATGATGTCAGAAATCAAGTCAATTCGCTCAGTCTCGAAATGTTTATCTGTTATATCATCATCAGGTTTGACATCCTGCGTCGCATTAGAAATAGATAAAAATTTTAAACAACTGGCACCTTCTTCATATCTGGTAATCCAGTCTTCGAATTTAATTTGAATGGCATTTTCCTGAACAAAAGCAGTGGCACAAGCCGTATTGAAATCTAAAATAACCTTGTACTTGGATAGGAAGTCCACACCTAATATTATCTGTGTAGTTAAACGGGGGACAATCAATAGGTTGGCAGAAAAGAGATGACCTTGACATAAAAATTCTGCGTATGTTTGCTGTCGAATTTCGACAGGTTTGCTAGAAATGACGCCACGAATTTTAGTACAATGCAAAGGCAGAATGGGACCATTAAGCAAGTTCTGATATTTCTTAAAAGTCACTTCACTGATTACTGATACTGGGCTACCCGAATCTAAGACAGCAGAAAGATTGATTTTGCCAATTTTCACAGATACAATAGGGTGAATTGGAATATCGAGACATTCTACCTTCTCTTCTAATAGTGCCTCTTTTATGTCATCTAACTGTACAAATTTTACGTCTTGTTCGGTAGAAGGTTCATAAGAAATTTCTTTGTTGAGACAAGTGTTACCAAGATTAATGAGGCTTTCACAAGATAAATGCTTTTCAAATTTTGGTTGTTCATCAACTTCGCATTCGCTATCATCGTCATTAGAAAACATGTAATTGTCTATCCAATCAGCAACAGAGGTGTGCTGCAAATCTAATTGTTCGACATCATCTTTTGCTGTTCCAAGGTTACTGTTAGTTGCATTATTGTGTGGCAGTACTGTGTCGTGCCTTTCAAAGTACATGACCGGTCTGTCATATGCAATTGTTGGTTGATACTGTAAGAATTTTATTTCGTATATAGTGTCTTCCTCAGAGTCTGAAGACGAAGCTTCTGTCTCCCAATCTGAATTGTCGTCATTATATTGCTGATCGACAATTATCTCGTTTAACCGTTGGGCAGTATAACGTTTGTTCGATACCTTTTCATTTGTTTCGTTAAATTTGATAGTACAATTTTTGTTACTATCATTACTTTCAGGAGTAACGGCTTTAGGTTTTGACACAAGTTGTGTCGATTTTGCCTTATCACTTACTGAAGTGCTACCAGCATCAGTATTGTGCACTTCTGCACAAACTACTATTCTGTTTTGTTCGGGAGGTTGTTCATCGTAATCTTCCTCTCTGTGAGGTAGTTCACAATGAACAAGTTTCAGCGTATAGTTAGGATCACACAAATTCTGTACGGCCGAATTATTTGCCGTCGAGTCCGCTAGTCATACCTGACGCGGCCCCTTTTTTGACGAATTGTAGCGTGGATTAGCAGGTCTGATTTCAATGTTTTGCTCTTGTCTTTCCGGGGTACGCGATCTGCTTTGGGCCCGATTTGTGTTTTCGTATCGTGGAAGGCGATCACGAGAATTATCGCGTGTGCCCTCCCGACTACGCTTCTCAGCGTTATTGTTGTGATTTTCAGTCTCGCGATCACTATCAGTATTGCGTCTATCACGCTAATTAGTATCATTCGAAGTATTGCTGTTATGATAGTAATTATTGTAGCGTCCTCCGCGGCCAAAACCACCACCTCGGTTGTGGCCACGAAAACTTCCACGGTTAATGTCACGATCATGAAACTCACCGTTCTCATTGTCGCGACTTTGTTTGTAAGATTCATTAGTGAAAGAGTTATTTTTTGGTTTATCGTCGTGCTCTGAATAACGTTTAGTACGCGGCGGGCTTTGTTGCGACCGGCGATCATATCTGTTTGTTTCAAAATATCGACTGCGCGAGGAATTTTCCTCGTCTTCTTCTTCTAAGTCTTGTAAGAGATTTCTAAAGGCTTCAATATCATTCTTGCATCGTGCCGCAATGGCAATTTGACGCAAGTGTAGAGGCAATTTGTTCAAACAAATTCTGATTAATTCCGCAGGGCAGTAAGGTGCCGATAAAAATTGATTTTTGTATACTAAGTTTTGGAAATATTCCACAGGGCTCGAGAAATTTGATCGCTCAAAAGTTTTGAAAGTCGCAATACTGTTTTTAACGCGGTCTTGTGCCGCTTCCGACCAGTATGCGGATAGAAATGAGCGTCGGAAGTGATTCTCGCTATAGCACTCTTGTGCAATAGCTCTCATTCTGGTGGCTGGCTCGCCTTCCAGATAACCACATATAAATTCTAATCTGTGCTCAAGTGGCCAATTCGGGGGAAGACAATAATCGAATTGCTGCAACCACTCTTTAGGGTGCAAGTCATTCGGAGAGTTTTTAAATGTCTTGAATTTACGTACAGTCAGGAAATGCTTGTAGTCAAACGCTTCCTTTCGCCCGTGCGGCGTAAGTGAGCGTAAACTACGCACTGCGTCTTCATTGTTGTTACTATGAGGTACACTTCGTTCACGTACCAAGCGACCTACTTGGCTCGAATCATCATTGTCATTTTCGTTCAAATTTTCTTCCACATCTTCGTATGGATTTCCACAAGTGTGGTCAAATTTCCTCTCTATTCGCGCCACGCGATCATCTAATTCTCTGACCTCAGCCTTGTATTGCTGATTAATGGTCATTTGATCTTGTTTGAAACGGTCAAGGGCGAGATATTCATTAGTTTCATTAAACGGGGTAGGATGCGTTACATCCGAACTTTTGTCAGTGTTATCACTAATTTGGGTAATCTTAACAGTAATATCTTCAAACTGTTTATTTATTTTATTGATCTGTTCCGTCGTTACTGACTGGAAGTTCTGCAACTTTTCAACAACTAGATTACTCTGTTGCTTCAATTGAGCGAGTTCAGTAGTTTCCATATTTTCGACTCGTGACGCAAGGCTTTCCATATTTTCCACTCGTGACGCTAGGCTTTCCACTACCGGGTTAATCTCGTCGCGAATATCTTGTCTTATTTGCTGAGATTCACGTTTGAAAGTATTGAGCAGTTGTTCCCTGAACCGATTGTTGTCCTCGTTTATCTTATTAAAACTACTTTGAATACTCACAAACCTCGAATCGCACGTTTGTTCAATTTTCTCAAGTTTTTCATTTAATTTCTGAGATTGTTCCTCAAGTTTTTCATTTAATTTCTGAGATTGTAATTGACTATTCTCATTTAATTTAGAGAGCTGTGACAATAAAATTTGCATGAAATCATTTGGTAATACGTTTTCCATAGCCGTCGCACAAGTATTTTTTGTAGCAGAGCTAGGCGGAACCGATGCATTATTTTCCGCAACCACATTACAAGAATCGGAATTCTGTATTGTCAAATCCTGTACTTTGTCATTATCCATATTGTCTGTTCCCGAACTAATCTGTTCCGCGTTTTCAGACACGGTATTTACTGTCGTATTTGTATCAGTGCAGTGAGAAGACTCTTGTAAAAATTCAGTTTCTCTCCTTGCTTCATTCAAGGTCTCATTTTCGGAAGCAGTTTTAGTATCAGCGCGGACTCTCCTATTCTTCGACATTGTTAACAGAATTTTGCAGTAAAGTGACCAATAATATTTATTTTCACCTACTGCTAATTTTTTTGAAAATTACACACGGTAATTATGAGAGAACAATAGGTTGAATCGGGCTAGTGCAACATACAATCACAATCGAGATTACGCAAACCGTTAATTATCACACGAGTTCCGCGGTACTAGAACTTTCATCACAACAAACATCAGGCAATATAAAAGAGAGGCTTGTTCAGTAGTAATGCAATTATTTGTATATTCAATTCATCTACTATAAACAATACTACACAATCTCAAGAATGGTAAGTAACAGACTACAGAAACAATTACTATGCTACTGTTGCTACAACAGAGGATGGTGCTACAAAAATTAAATTAAGAGCCAAAAGGTAAGTTGGTTAGTGGAAAAGACAAACTAACTGAAATAAGACTACGATCCTGTTTGTGAACTATCCTGGCAGAAAGGGCGCCAGATAAAAGCTGTACGCGTGTTTTGAAATGTTGAACCTTTCGTTAAATCAGACAATAAATTGTTCATTAACTCAGCTATTTGGTTTAATTATGGCCCTGATCTTAATGTACAAGAAACAGTGCATTAAATTGATTTTGTGCGCAACGGATCTTTTAAGTAAACAACTGTGACATGTAACCTTTTGAAACAGACACTGACTATACTCAAAAATTTTGACTGCGAGAAAGATATAAGAAAAACCACAAATCACTTTCCTAATGCTTGACTGTGAGAATTAATGTCGATCAGTTATTATTGAAATCCAAATCAACTATTATCTTACTATCGCACCAATAATGAAATATGTTCAATAATGTTATTCAAATCAACACTCCACTAAATCAAGTAATTATCAAATGAAGGAAGTGGGTTAATTTTCTAACTACGTAAATGAAATATGAAACAGGGTTAAGTTACTTATTATTGATAAACAGCATTACATTACCTACATAATACAACTTCTGACTTGCTGGCAAAGCAGCCTCTGCTCTACATCGGAGCCATACACACAACCCAACCGCTCTCTAAGCGAGCTGAACCACTAGTGCTACTCTCTCTCTCAGTGCGAGCTACAATGCTATGCAATACATGATCTTTGCCAGAGATGAAACTTTACACATATCGATACATACAGTAGAAGCGATATTATACATTTTCTTGCAAGCAAGTTACTCGATACAAAACAGGAGGCACAATATTAGACATTTTCTTGTAAAAATAATTTTCTATGGACACGTTTCAATGTTACTTACAACGGACAGTGGGACACGAAAATTTCTATAGGTCACGTGAATGTGGCAATTAAAAGTGGTAGATTTAGTTTGGAACAGTTACTAGGTCATGGGAGTTACTAGATAACAAATGGAAGTTCACAGGACAGGACAAAAAATGTTCAAATGTTTGTGAAGCTTATGGGACTTAAATGCGGGGTCATCAGTCCCTAAACTTACAAACTACTTATTAACTAATACTAAATACAGCACAAACATCCATTCCCGGGGGGAGGGGGGGATTCGAACCCCCGACGGGGAACGATCTCGCGCATCGGAGCATAGCGCCTCAAATACGTTCGGCCTCTCCGCCGACGGGGAAAACATGTTCAGATGGTCACAAAACCCGCCCAGTAGTTATAGAACATGAAATTGAAATTAATGGCTGTTAATTTCTGTACTGTGCATTAAAAAATACTTTACTCGTTTTCAGAGACTAAAATGGTCCTAAATTTACACCAGATGAAGCAGAAAAGAAGAAATACTACTAAAATAAATAAATTATTACTTTAAGTATTTTTTTAGTAATACCTGTCGGGAGGGGGGGGGGGCTACAGGCCGGCAACCGCTCCCTCCCCTCCCCCCCCACCCCAATTGGAAACGCCATTGAGCATACACCAAGATTTTCAAAAGTTGGCGCCTATGGCCTAATTGGTTAAGACGGCCGCTGGCTCGAAGCGTGAAATCCGCGTCCGACTCCCGGTCCAGTGCCAATGTTCAAATTTGCCGTTGAATTTATTTCAAAGCCCTGAAACGGTCGAAATGTTTAAATAATTCGAATTCGTAAATTACGGCTGTTGATGTCAATCAGTGGTGTCTGTTCTTTCGGACAAGTTCGAAAAGATCATATTACATATCAATAATTGAATAAAAGAAACGTTTGGAAAAAAAAAAAAAAAAAAAAAAAAAAAAAAAAAAAAAAAAAAAAAAAAAAACTGTATCAATGTCAAGAACTCAGATGAAAAACCAGTAATAAGCAAAGAAGGGAAAATTTACAGGTGGAAGGAATATAAAGAAGAGGCTATGCAAGAGATGTGGCATTGCAGAAAGGAAAGAGGAACTAGATAAAACAGAGGTGGGAGATACGATACTTTGAAAAGAATTTGACATAGCACTGAAAGATTCGAGACAAGGCCTTTGGAGTAGATGATATTCCCTCAAACATGATGATGACGGTATCGTTGGAAGAGCCAGCGGTGACGAAACTTTGCACCTGCTGGGCGAAATATATGCAACACACACACAAAACCCTCAGAATCAAGAAGAACGTAATAATTCCATTTCCAAGAAAGCAGGTGCAGACAAACATGAAAATTACGGAACTATCAATTTATCATTTACAGAAGATGGAAAAACTGGTGGAATCTGACCTTCAGGAAGATTAGTTTAAATTTAGGAGAAATGGAGGAACATGCGAGGGGCAATACATCTATCTTAGAAGATAGATTAAGGAAAGGGAAATCTAAGTTCTTAGGATTTGTGGATCTGGAATAAACTTTTTTCAAATTCTGAAGGTATCAGGGATAAAATATAGGAAGCGAAGAGCTATATTCAACTTGTACAAAAACCAGACAGCAATTATTAGAGTGGAAGGGCATGAAGGTTAGCAGTGATTGGGGAGGAAGTAAGACTATGTTGTAGCCTTTCCCCAGTGTTGTTCAATCTGTACATTGAGCAAGCTGTGAAGGAATGCAAGGAGAAATTTGGAGAGGGAATTAAAGTCCAGGGGAATAAAAACTTTGCGGTTTGCTGAAGACATAGAATTCTATCAGAGACAGCAAAGGTCCTGGAAGAGCAATTAAACGGAATGGACAGTGTCTTCAAAGCGAGGTATAAGATGAACATTAACAATAGTAATGGAATGTAGTGTCAGAACATCAGGCGATGCTGAAGGGAATTAGATTAGGTAATGAGACAATAAAAGTAGTAGATGAGTTTTGTTATTTGGGTAGCAAGATAACTTCTGATGCCCGAAGTAAAGAAGATATAAAATGCAGAATAGCTATTGGAAAAAAGCGTTTGTGAAGAAACGAAATTTGCTGACATCCAATATTAGTTTAAATGTTAGGAAGTCCTTTCTGAAAGCATTTGTCTAGAGTGTAGCATTGTATGGGAGTGAAACTTATACGATAAGTACTTCACACAGAACATGATAGAAGCTTTCTAAAAGTGGTGTTACAGACGCGTAACTAATGAGGAGGTGCACAACAGAATTGGGGAGAAAAGGAGTTTCTGGCGTATCCTAACTAAGAGAAGGGATAGTTTGGTGGAACACATTCTGAGACATCAAGGAATTGTCAACTTAGCATTAGAAGGAAGTGTGTGGGGTAAAAATCGCAGAGAGAGACCGAGAGACGAATGCAGTAAGCAGAGTCAAAATGATGTAGGTTGCTGTTCTCATTCTCAGATGAAGAGAGTTGTACAGACAGGGTAGCGTGGAGAGCTGCATCAAATCAGTCTGCGGGCTGAAGACCATAACAACAATTTAATAAAGCATGGCTGCGAAATATTAACACGAAATATATGCAGACGAATTGAAAAGACTGGTAGAAGTAGATTTGGGGAAATATGATTTTTATTGAGGAGAAATGTAGGAACACATGCGGCAATACTCATCTGACGCGTTTTCTTAGAAGATAGGCTAAGAAAAGGCAAATTATATTTCTAGCTTTTGTAGGATATAAGAAAGCTTTTGGCGATGTTGATTGCAATACGCTCTTCACAATTCTGAAGTACAGGAACGAAAAGTAATATACAACTTGCACAGAGTCGAAGGGCACGAAATGGACGCAGAGGTTGTAAAGATGTAAGACAAGTTTGTAGCCTTAGCCCAATGTTATTGTATGTGTTCATTGAGAAAGCTGTGACGGAAAGCAAGGAGAAATTTGGAAATTAACAATTCAGTGAGAGGAAATAAAAACTTTGGATAACGGACAGTATCCTCATAAAGAAGGTATAATATTAACATTGAAAAATAAAAAAAGGAATGGAATGTATTTAAAAAAATGTTCAAATGTTTGTAAAGCTTATGGGACTTAACTTCGGTGTCATCAGTCCCTAAACTTACAAACTACTTATGAACTAACTTATACTAAAGACAACACAAACATCCATGCCCGAAGGAGGATTCGAACCTCCGACGCGGGAGGCCGCGCGATCCGCAACATGGCGCTCTAGACCACTCGGCACCTCCCGCGCGACGGAATGTATTCGAATTAAATCAGATAGTGTTGTGAGAGTTAGATTGGGAAATGAGACCATAAAGGGAGTAGTTGCGTTTTATTATTTGGCAGTAAAATAACTCCTGATGGCGGGAATAGAGAAGATATAAAAAGCAGAATGTGAATGGGAAGAAAAGCATTTCTTAAGGATCGAAATTTGTTAACATTCTTTTCTCGAGATATTTGTGTGGATTGTAGCTCTGTACGAAAGCAAGTTCAGACCAGAAAAGGATAAAAGCTTTCGAAATTAGGTGCTACAGAAGAATTATGTGGATTATATGGGTAGATAGCATATCAAATTGGGAGGTACGAAACAGAACTGCTGAGAAAAGAAATGTATGGCATAAATTGATAAAAGAAGGGATCTATTTGTAAGACACTTCTGAGACATCACGGGATGCCAATGACAAAACAGTCTACAGTGCACTATTTACATTTATTGGCTTCTCGTTTCACTCCTAGTGTGGATCATCTTCAGGTTTCCCCCATTGTTGACATATAGAGACGAGAAGGCGCTGTGGAAACCTCCAGCTACAGACCTGAATATGATTCGCACCAGCACCGAACCTAGTAGTCAACCAGTTTAAATAGTGCGTTCTTTTTTTCTTTATCATCATTGACAACACAGTGTTGTGTTTATCCCACAGTGTTTCCGAAAATATGTGAAGGAATTGTAATTTAGTATTGGAAGGGAGATAAAGAGACCATACAGTAAGCAACTTCAAATGGCCGTGAGTTGGCATTCTTATTCAGATATGAAGAGGTATGCACGAAAGATCTGCGTCATCTTCGGACAGAAGACCACAATGACGAGTTCATGGAGATGAAAGTTTTGGCACTCTAATCAATTTCATTTACTTTAAGCACAATGACAGACAGACATGTGTGAAAACTACAGAACCATCAGTTTAATAAGTCATGGTTGCAAAATATTAACACGAATTATATACAAAAGGATGGAAAAACTGGTAGAAGCCGACCTCGGGGAAGATCAGTTTAGGTTCAGGAGAAATGTAGGAACTCGGGAGGCAATACTCACTTTACGGCTTATCCTAGAAGATAGATTAAGAAAAGGCAAACCTACATTTCTAGCTTTTGTAGATTTAGAGAAGGCTTTTGACAATGTTGATTGGAATAAACTCTTTCAAGTTCTGAAGCAAGCAGGAGTAAAATATAGGGAACGTAAGGTTATTTACAACTTGTACAAAAACCAGACAGCGGTTGTCAGAGTTGAAGGGCATGAAAGGGATGCAGTGGTTGGAAAGGGAGTGAGACAGGGTTGTAGCCTTTCTCCAATGTTATTCAATTTGTACATTGAACAAGCTATAAAGGAAAGCAAGGAGAAATTTGGTGAAGGAATTAAAGTTCAGGGTGAAGAATTAAAAACATTGCATTTTGCCGACGACATAATAATTCTGTCAGAGACGGCAAAGGACCTGGAAGAGCAGTTGAACGGAATGGACAGTGTGCTGAAAGGTGCATATAAGATGAACATTAACAAGAGCAAAACTAGGGTAATGGAGTGCAGTGTAAGAAAATCAGGTGATGCTGAAGGATTTAGATTGGGAAACGAAGCAATAAAGGAGGTAGATGAGTTTTGTTACTTGGGCAGTAAAATAACAAATGATGGTCGCAGTACAGAGGATATAAAATGCAGAATGGCAATGGGTAGAAAAGCGTTCTTGAAAAAGAGAAATTTGTTAACATCGAATATTGATTTAAGCCTAAGGAAGTCCTTTCTGAGGGCATTTGTATGGAGTGTTGCCTTGTATGGGAGTGAGACATGGACGATAAACAGTGCGGACAGGAAGAGGATTGAGGCTTTTGAAATATGGTGCTACAGAAGAATGCTGAAGATTAGGTGGGTGGATCGCGCAACTAATGAGGAGGTGCTGAACAGAATTGTGGAGAAAAAAATTTCTGGCATACCTTGACTAAAAGAAGGGATAGATTGGTGGGACACATTCTTAGACATCAAGGAATTGTGAATTTAGCTTTAGAGGGAAGTGTGTGGGGTAAAAATCGCAGAGGAAGACCAAGAGATGGATACAGTAAGCAGATTCAGACAGATGTAGGTTGCCGTTCTTATGTGGAGATGAAGAGGCTTGCTCAGGATAGGGTATTGTGGAGAGCTGCATCAAACCAGTCTCCGGACTGAAGACCACAACAACAACAAGCACAATGATCACATAACAACCTATTCCAATCTGGATATAAGCTAATCCATACTCCCCTGTGGAGAATAGTGCAATCAAGAAATAAAATCTTATTCCACACTCTACGCTTTTGACGGCAAAGGCTGGGCAGTCATTACTTGATATTTCAAAATTCTTATGTACTTAACCCTACACAAAAAGTTTGTAATTCTCTAATGAACAGCTGAACTGGCGGACAGGTATTACGTCGCCACCTCCTTCAGTGGCGTATTAGTTCAGCCTATCACTTGTCTGCTACGGCGTATGAACTTGTACGACCTTATCGTCGAACTTTGGATTAGATGGTATCAGCGCATTAGATAGCGATCAAATAGAGATAAAAGAGGCAGGAAGCATTCCATTTCTGATGAAAAGGGTCTGAATTGTTTACGTCCCACTGTGTCAATGATATGCAGTGAATGTCTCCACAAAGAAAGCATCAGTTATTTGTTGAGGGTCGGTCAAAATATTTCCGTCTGCCAAACAGAGAAGACAGCCCTAACTGTTGAGACTATCACACCACCGACGCATGAGATTTGTTCGGTAAACACAGTCCTGCGCAGACTGAAGCCATTATAATCTCACGAGGAGATAGCAAAATTCTGAAAATGTCATCAATTCCATGCAAACACCCAGAGGAGGCGCCGGGTTCGGCAACGCCTATATAAGACAAAAGGTGTCTGGCACAGAAGTTAGATCGCTTATTGCTGCTACAGTGGCAGGCTATCACGATTTGAGTGTGAACGTGGTGTTATATTCGGCGCCCCAGAGATGGTACACAGCGTATCCGCGGTAGCGATAAGGTAGTTTTTTCCATACCACTATTTCACGAGTGCGCCGTGAATTTCGAGGATCCGCAAAAACATCAAATTTTCGGCATCTCTGAGGGCGGAAAAAGATCTAGCAAGAACGCGACCAATGGCGACTGAAGAGAATCGTTCGACGTTGAAACATGTCTGTACAAATTCAATAATATTGTTTCGCCTGACTTGTATCTATATTTGTATGTGAAATGTTATATGAACTTCTTTGAGTAACTACGTCTATGGTTTATTCTGTTGTGTAAATATCTCTCTCTGTCAAAGACTATGTATGTGAGTAGTAGCTGAACAGAAAGAGAGAGTCGGTGTGTAGATCCGGTCTTGAACGTACGTGCTTTGCTTGGCCGCTGAGGCAGCAAGTTCTGTACAAGCTGATGAAATAATTTTGTAATCTGATTTTCACAGCTACAGTTCTGTCTTTATAAGTTTTTGTACCATTCATATATGTATCAGTCTGAGAAGAGTTTTGTTGTTCTCCAATCATAAGGTAATGTAATCATTATTGCTAATAATAATTGAGAAAGTTAGACTTCTTTACCTGTTTGACTTTGTAGTTAGAAAGTTAACCCTCTTCTTTCATTGAAAGTTATTGACTATTAAAGTTAAAGCATAGCATTGACTAAGCTGAGTTTGATTAACAGATTTCTTTATTGAAGTATTAATGATAGTAGGGATTGTTGTGCAATACAGCACGCAAGTGAACAAGATACTAAGTTTCTGCAATCAGTCAGTTAGCGGAATAAATTCTCGCAATTGCTTTATTAGAAAGTGATTTGTGTTTTTTTCAGATTTCTCTCGCAGTCAAATTTATAGAGTAGTTAGTGAGCCTTATGCAGACTACGTATTGTTCTTACTTTGTTCAAAATATACGTTGCGCTTTCAATCAGTTTAAACGCACTGTTTCAAAATTAACTGTGCAGGTATTAACATTAGAGCCATAACCAAACAGAACTATACTGTTAATAATAAATGTATTCAACTAATCTTTAATCAGCCTGATTGAAAAGTTATTTAATGCGAGTGTTAACTATCTGGTGATGATAATTATTAGTGCTGCATTTAACATCAGATCAGTTTTGAAGGAGTAGCTTTTGAAACAGACCTCCTTTAGCTGGCTCACAATTGCCAAATCCTTGTAGCGAACCTGTTTTTCCTATCAATAGAACAGCCTTACCTTATTCCACCAAACAACATACCAGTTTTAACGTGACAAACTTGCAACCCATCCGCAGATTTCTGCGGTTTTCTGTGCTGGGCCAGCAACAAATGTCAGCGTGCGAATCATGCAACGAAACGTCATCGATTTAGGCTTTTGGGACTGAAGGCCTACTCGTGTACCCTTGCTGACTGATTACACAAAACTTTACGCCTCGCCTGGATCCGTCAACGCCGACATTGGACTGTTGGTGACTGCATACATGATACCTGGTATGACGAGTCTAGTTTTTAGTTGAATCGAGCGAATGGACGTGTGTGGGAATGGAGACAACTTCACACAAATATATGGAATATGCATGTCAGCAAGCTGGTGGAGGCTCTGTAATGGTGTGGTGCGTGTGCAGTTGGAGTGGTATGAGGTACATGATACGTCTAGATACCTCTGTCAGGTGAAACGTACGTACGCATTCTGTTTGATACCAGACCCATACATATCCATTGTGCATTACGAAGAACTTGGTCAAGTTCAGCATGACAATGCGACACCACACGCCCATAATTGCAACGGTGTGGTTCCAGGGATACTCTTCTAACCCATTCGCCTACGATTTTGTAGAACAGATTTGTCGTTTGAATAAGATTATTTTTGCGGTATATTTTTATTTTTCGTATACATAAAGGTTTTTTTTACGAAACGTGAAGAAATATTCGCCTACAACACTGTAGATTCAGCGTACGACTCTTCTGTAGGTCTGTGCAGTACTTGTACGTTTGCGGTACAGCACCTGTATAGACACTCGAGTTTGTTAAACTGAAGCTGTAATTCTTCCTTAGTCTTCCAAATGGCACATATCACACGTAATTACCTAACGTCAGTCAATAAAAAAATATATTTTATACGCCGAATCTAAGATTGAAGGTCTGCGTAATACCGAACTAGTTTTCCGAAGTAAACTAACTACACAGATTGGATTTTCCGCTGGAAGTTACCACTCCACCAACTAGGGCCATAAAATCCCAACAGCTACAGCCTGAGTATTTTACTGAGGCGTGTCATAGTTTAATGAATTGAGTTTACGCTTCAGACGGTTTCACTTCCCAAAGTACTGAGAGTGAACTGTACACACTATGCTTCTGGAAGCTGTTAAACTACGGGAAATGCCGTTACCTTCCATGTCGTGTTCAACATTATTCAAAACGACGGTAAGCAGAGCCGGCCCTAGCTTGCGCGGAGTCCTGTGCAAAACTTCCGCGAGGGGTTATCCCGTATCACAGAGTAACTAATTTTCGTTTGGCCTGTATCCTTCCTCCCCTCCGTGACCCCCTAGCCCCCTTCAGCAGAGGTTATCACCTTCGTCACGTTCAAAAAACCTTCTAATTTCGTCATTAACACACTAAGAAATTTTGGTCCGTCGTCTAATCGGTAAACGGGTCAAATCAGATATACAGACACTGTGATCATAATGGTGTTGAAACAGAGGATGATACACGAAAGGCCAAAATACTAAATGTCTTTTTATTTTTTTTTTTTTTTCAAAGGTGTGTCACTGGGCCAGGAACCGAATAGCACTGTTGGCAAGGAACTTCAAGACAGACAGACATCCTACTGCGACCTGACACCACGTTTTACCCTATCACAAAAAATAATACAGTCATGTAGCTAAGTAATTATGTTAACTACGTGGCTGACATAAGAGGAAGGCGACTTCTGCAGCTTTATGAGCTACATGCACATAACACACTGGACCATTCAAACCATCACCAACACCAAAAAACTCTTTGGAAACATTGCGAAGTATCCCGAATAAATTAAATAAATAAAATGTCACTGAAATTTGCAAGGTATCTGCACTTGTTGCCCCTTGCCAGGATCGATAGTTATGTTTTTAATTACAAAACTGGAAACAGCAAGCAGCTCGCGTCATGCAGTATTTTAGTGTTGAAAATTTTAAAAATTGTTTGTGGGTAGTAATTAAGTCCAACAATAATCATAAATGAAAAAAAATGAAAGAAAGGGGAAACTAACTACCAAATGAGAACGCAGAACGAAAACCGAATATTAGAAATTATATATCAACATCATCATCATTAGAGACTGATTATGCCTTTCAGCGTTCAGTCTGGAGCATAGTACCTCTAATAAAATTCCTCCATGATCCCCTCTTCAATGCTAACATTGATGCCTCGTCTGATGTTAAGCCTTTTATTTCAAAATTATTCTTCACGGAATCTAAGTACTTTCTTCTTGTTCTACCTCGAGCCGGCCGCGGTGGCCGAGGGTACTGAGGCGCTCCAGTCACGGTCTGCACGGCCACTATGGCCGGGGGTTCGAATCCCCCCTCGGGCATGGATATTTGTGCCGTCCTTAGTCTTAGTTAGTTCATAAATAGTTTGTAAGTTTAGGGACTGATGACCCCGTAGTTAAGTCCCATAAGCTATACAAACATTTGAACATTGTCTACCTCGACTCCTCTTACCCTCCGCTGCCGAGCTCATAAGTCTCTTAGGTAAACTTGCTTCTCTCATGCGTGTAACATGACCTCACCATCTCAGTCTGTTCGTTCTTACTGCTTCATCTATGGTATTCATTCCTAGTTTTTCTTTGATTTCCTCATTATGGACACCCTCCTGCCATTGTTCCCATCTATTAGTACCTGCAATCATACTTGCTACTTTCATATCTGTAATCTCTACCTAGTGAATAAGGTAAACTGTATCCACCCAACCTTCACTCCCATACAACAAAGTTGGTCGAAAGATAGAGCGGTGCACTGCTAACTTAATCTTGGTACTCACATCCTTCTTGCAGAAGAGAGTAGATCTTAGCTGAGCACTCACCGCATTAGCTTTGCTGCACCTCAATTCCAGTTCTTTCACTAGAAATTATATACTCTTAAAAATATATATAAAATAGAAAAATATTACAGAAAATTAAATTAACATCATGCATTACAATAATGGCGAGCTGCAACATATACTTAACAACTGCCTTCTCCAACAGCGTCCTCGCGCTACCTCATCCAAAAGCTAACTCTCCGCATCTCAGCTCGCAACTGACTTGCTACTGACTGCACTTTCGCAGCCAGAGCACTTACTCTACAATCGAACTTCCAAAGATTATTGTGCCACTCACAATCTACATCTGTGGCCAGTTTACATATGTACAAAATATTACAGAAAACCGACTTATGTCGGGACCATAGGGACCTTACAACATGTTAGACATAGTCTTTGAAAAAAATGGAATAGGATAATCAACTCGGCAGAGTACTGCATGATATAACGAAATTAGTTTATGTTCCGGTGGCCGAGGGGACTGAGGTGCTTCAGTCACGGTCTGCACGGCTACTACGGTCGGGGGTTCGAATCCCCCCTCGGGCATGGATATTTGTGCCGTCCTTAGTTGTAGGTAGTTCATAAGTAATTTGTAAGTTTAGGGACTGATGACCCCATAGTTAAGTCCCTTAAGCTTAACAAACATTTGAACATTTAGTTTATGTTCACGAGGAAAAGTGTTTTATTTGTTTTTTCTTTAATTTACTCTAATGAAGAAATATGTTCAGTTACACTCTTATTTTAAGACGAAAAGCATTCAAGAATGTACTTTCTTTTTGTGTACCTCTGCGGGGAAGCAGAGTACATAGCATTATTTATTGAGGTATAAATAAAAAATATAGTAATAACAAAAACTGAAAACTGCCAAAATACAGGAGGCAGTATGAAAACATCGGCGAGTGGGGATTCAAGGGTTAGAAGAAGACGAAATAATTAAAAAAAATGAAAAACTGGAAGTGACTGAAACCTAAGAATCAACTCCGGAATTATCTGCGAAAGCAGACAACCATCGAGAAGATGAACTCAGGGCCGTCGACGATTTGAGGGCTTCATGAAAAAAAAAAAAAAAGCGCTCGACTCGAAACTGAAGGGGGAGCGGATTCGAGACCCAGTCGGACCTCGGATTTTTTCAGTCTGCTTTTTAGCCCATTTTTCACCTCTCAACGATTTGAAGAGTCGCCAGAAACAACACGTGGTTCGGATTCTACGTTAAGCTGTAGGTCCCCTTTCTCCGGTTGGATAACTGGGGTAGGCTAGGGACACGCAAGTCGCCGAAGTGGCGCCCAATTGAAAGACTTCCATCAGGCCAATGAGACACACGAAATTATTACTATCATACAAATTGTCAATTTGTGTTTTCATGAATTATAAAGAGAACTGAAATGTTGTTTTCTATGTATTTATGTTTATGTACACTGTCATGAACACCTAGAATCGTGATGATGCAACACTTGTGTGTAATTTGTGACCCAACTTGTTTTATTTGTGACCGGCTAGTCACGTAGATGACACTTGGTGTTAAGGCACTGGCCTGATGATGTGTATAGAATCCAAAGCCGGTTGCCAATAGTAAAAACAACTTAATGTGAAAGTATGACGGACAATGAAAGAAACTGTTAATTATCGATGCTTACGGATGTCTTTCTTCTGGGCTGCACAAGGAAATCGTATGCGAAGAAATCGAACTGCATGCAAGGTGTGTAAGAGCTTCCTAGCAAAAGTTTTGAAGCAAGATGTATGCGGGCTTTAGCCTGCAACATATCGTAGGATTTTTTTCTTAGCCTTGTCAACATATCTGGAGGACTTTAAACCCACAGCCCCCTCCCCATGCGCATAAATATGACTACGCCCATGCCTCAAACGACTAGAAGACATTCAAATGCAGTGTTTTTCAGTACGCCCACGTACTGAGATGACGATCTTGTCTCCCTATGTAGGTGGGTGCTAACAAAATGTTTTCGCATTTGGAGGAGAAAATTCGTGAAAGAAATTTCGCAAATAGATCTGGTCGCAAGAAATAACGCCTTTCTTTTAATGATGACAGCGAGGCACCCGATTTCTTAGATGTGATTCGAATAATGGTTCTTGGATTGACACAAAGCATCAAAAGGTTCTTAGAAGCTGGTGCTACCGAAAGAAAAGCCTTTATTGGTTGGCGGACTCCCACGCCACCCTACCTCTTTCTCTCTCTCTCTCTCTTTCTCTTCGCAGAAGCGACGTAAACATGGCGCCAACCACGCGCTGTCCCGTTAATAATATTGTCACAGTGCGAGCAGAGGACGGCAGGGGCGTTTCCCGTGCACAGCGGTGCCATTTTTCGGCGGAATATTGTGCCGGAACATCGTCATAAAAATTAACTAGCCAGCGACAAGCGAAATTAAAAAAGGCCATCATAAATTGCGTGTGCGCTCTGCAGAGCGAAACTCTGCCAGACTGTTGGTTGTTTTCAGAGTGTGGACAGCTACTTTCAAAGACATCACATCCCTCACTTAGTAGGTAGCACGTACTGTGTGCTGTGTCATACAGTACTGGATAGGGCAGATGTGAATGAACGTACCTGTTTTAGGAGCATGTGCTGTCTTCTTGATAGTCAATCACTGGCGTAATCATTTTGAGGCTTCCGTGTTGCTCACTTTGTATGACCGATGTGTGGCTCCCCTCAGTATGTGTGCTATACTGTTGGCGAGCAATTTAGTTATGTAAAACGTAGAGCGCTCTCTTCTACACTGCTCTAAACAATCAGGGGATCAAGTGAGATAATATAGACAATATGCATATGGTAACGTATTTTATTCAGATTTGGTTCCAACTGCAATTTGACGGTAGCACTGTGATAAGGTGCCAGACTATGAATCCAAAGGTCGCGATGGAGAGTCCCGCTGTAACTTTCCACTTCTTTCACCTCTGGCAATGTTGCTGATGTGAAAAATGTCGAGCAGCACCTTGATTCGGAATCCACATTAAACTTTATGTCCCCCTGTAACTGGCTGAGACAGGTCGAAGGAAGGAAACGCATACCATCTAGAAAGAGGACCATGTCTAGTAAAGCACTGCTGGGTTAAAACCAAGGAGATTAAAATAGGGGGAGATGGCCTTAACGCTACAGAAGTGAAGCCGTTGTCGCCATATTGTGGAGTCAATAATTTTGAGTTATTAAATCGCAGTTCACTTATTTGGAGCCGGCCGCGGTGGCCGAGGAGACTGAGGCGCTCCAGTTACGGTCTGCACGGCCACTACGGTCGGGGGTTCGAATCCCCCCTCGGGCATGGATATTTGTGCCGTCTTTAGTATAAGGTAGTTGATAAGTAGTTTGTAAGTTTAGGGACTGATGATCCCGTAGTTAAGTCCCATAAGCTTAACAAACATTTGAACTTATTTGGAAGGCCTGTATTTGTTCACAGAAGTGTACCATAACAAACATGTACCAAAACTGACAGTTGTTTAAATGTATGAAAGTTAATAGGGCAAGAACCACACAGTGCTTCAATCTGAATCATATTTCGTTGACTCCACAAGATGGCGGAATGGCTTCAATCGACAGATAAGCTTTTCATAGTAGCGCCTCATTTTAATCTCCTTGGTTAAAACGAATCTTCAGATTGCTGCTTTACCTTTTACAGTACAATGTTTTGCTGTCTCAATTCTTTACTTGACGTTTAAATGGCGTTTACTCAGAGGGAGGCACCATGGGGTTACAGTAATAATGGGAAAAGGCAATTATCAATGGACTTAATGCGGTGCATGACCTTCTCGGACGACCAGTACAGTTGCATGCACATCTGTGTGGCATGGACAGTACGAGATTATCAATAAGATCTTGACGGATATTCGGCCATTCTTTCATGTGTGCAATATCAAGCTCTGCAACCGTTGTTGGAGGTAGTCTGGCTGCAATGCGTCTGCCAAGTGCATCCCAAACAAGCACATTCGGGTTTAAGTGCGGTGAACAAGCTGGGCTCACCATTGTTCAATTCTCTCAGCTTCAATCATGTTGTCCACCAGTGCAGCTCTGTGGGGATGAGCGTTACCGTCCACCAGAAGGAACCTATATCCTATGGCACCAACGTAGGACACAACAGTAGGTCAAAGGATCCCGTCTCTATACCTCTAAGTAGTCATAGCGCCATTCTGAACGACATAGAGGTCCGTACGTCCACCAATACTGACCCCCGCCAACACCATTCGTCCACCACCGTGAAATGATGATGTTTCCTGCACATAAGCGGGATTGTTCATAGTTCTCTCCAGATGAGGGAACGACGATTTTCCGGCTGAATACAAAATCTTATCTGTGGACAGAACCCGTCACAATCGTTGCGACTCCAATCCTGATGCTCCTCCGCCCAGTTTCTGTGGGCTAAATGGTGTCGTAGTTTTAACTGGACGCACGCCATAGGCCTCCGTGTATAGAAGCAACATTCCTGAAGGCGATTTCGAACAGTTTGAGTATATTACGCCTCCTATTGGCACCTTGACGGTGCGTTGCAGCTAAGGTGCATTTGGCCTCATGTGTCGATGGGCTGTTGACCAGAGATAACGGTCATCTCTTGCTGACGGTACCCGTGGATGACATTGGCCCTGCCTTACGTTAACGGTTCCTATTGTCTGAAATCGCGTTCAAGTCCTGGATATTACACACACTCCAATAGCTGCAGCCGCTTACCTCTGTGTATGTCTCGCTTTCAGCTCTCGTATAACTCCATGCAATAGCTTTGGGGAAGTCACGTTGCATTGCACTACCTGCTCATACACTAACTGAACTCAACTGCTTGTGCAATTCCTTTGGTAAACACGAGTCGACACCAGCTCCCTCTGCAGCAGCGTTCTGTTATTACCACTATCTTGGTTGCCGTAATGTTGTCGTCTCCACTCCGTAGAACCGACAGAAAGACGTCGAACCATTTAAGTTCATTCCGCCGGTGACAATATTTCAAAACATAGATATCCAACGGATCCTCTAGTTGTTTCGACAAATGTAGACGGCATCCTGACATATACTGAGTGAAAGTCGTCCTAATATCGTGTCTGAGATCTTTTTTCCGGGAAAGAAATCTGCCGAACTGACTCGTTCTCAGTTACTTGTGTGGTGGTGTTTGGTGAGGGCATATTAGGTTGTATTTAGTAAACCGTGTAAGCAGCTATATGTGATCAAAGCACTCACCAGACACACATATCACAGTTTTCTTAAATTATTTGCTTTGCCCAAGATGGCATTTGTTTCATTATATATATATATATATATATATATATATATATATATATATATATATATATATATATATATATATATATGTGCTTCGAAGTGAATACAATTATACAGTGGAAATAACTAACTAGTTTGCTGGCTTTTTCATTACAAATTTGTATATATTTCGGCGATATTTGACATCTAGACATCACGACCACCATAACTTCAATAATCAATGAAATCGGTTTGCTAGCACAAGGTTTGCAACTCGATTTTGTAACCACATTTTCAGCCCTACACTCTTCTGTCATACTGAGATTATTGCTGTTGATACGAGCACAGATAATAATTTCGTGTGGCTCATTGGTGCAAGTCTTTCAATTGGACGCCACTTCGGCGACTTGCGTGTCCATAGCCTGCCCCAGTGGCCAATAACAGGCATCTCCAGAAAATATTTACGGCTTTTCAACTTATCTCTTAATTTAGTAGAAATGACTGAGATAGGACTGTCAGTGTCAATCAGACAACTTCCTTCCCAATTATCTAATTCCACCTTAATGTATAGGAATCTAAACTTTAAATTACTGTTACTAAATTACTAATTGGTAAATAATTAAGTCATTTACTTAACGTACCAGTAAACCTATCTAATGGGTACAGTTCACTTTTGATCGACTCTGAATTTTAAACTGTAAAGCAAAGTAAGAGACTTATTTTGAAACTTGCCCGTGTGACCGTTAATGGGATTAAACTAAGCACTGTAAATGAATACCATTCTAATGGTAACAGAAGTAAAAAACATACTTCACTTACGTCCATGGCTTGTAATCTATGTTAGGACGATGCATCCAGATTTATCGAAAAATTCATTTTGTTACATTCTCCTGCCCCCTCTAATTGGTTTTCATTTAGACATTCAACTAATACCTAAACGTATACTAAATTCGATCATATGTGATTTGCGAAAAATACGCTGTAAATGTATCACTGTACTGGCAGCTGATATATTACATTAATTGGGACTCACATTAGGTGCACGTACAGCTACACAGGGATGTTTCTAGCTTGTGTCTTTGGAATCACATATCATCGTATTGTAATTTAACATCCTGATCCGTATTGCTATTAAGCAAATGTCGAAATGAAAAACAAATAGTGAGGGAGGGAATTTCAAAAAACTAGGTGCACTTTGTAACGTATATTACAAGCCAGAAAACGGTATTGCTTGGATGTGTTTCACTTCTTTCAACGGGACATATTAACGGCACTATGAGACAATTACAAAAACAAGTCACTTACTTTACTTTATACTGTAACATAATTAAAACCGATCAAAATCGAAGTGTACCCGATGGTTAACGTGTTAGTTATCTCACAGCTACATTTACATGACTACTCTGCAATACACACTGAAGAGCCTAACAAGATAGAGCATATTGGCATAAAGTGCACGGTAGTGTGGCATGTGCAATGGTATATGGCCATGTAGTGGGTGTAGGCAACTCCAGTGTCCATGGCCACAGGAGGTAATGATATAATGAATTCATATCATGGAAATAGCTGCAACGGTCCGTCGCATTTGGGTCAATACGAAAAAATCTAACATTATTTTTTTAAATTATTTATTTTACTTTTTTTTCCTTCTTCTCCACAGTTGCAGTTACATAGTTTGTTTAGGTCACATTACCGTCTTTTGCAACTGTACATTATTGGAATTCAGACCAGACGCGTTTCGCTTTATTTCAGAGTATCTTCAGTAGATAGACAAATGGCGAATTTGACTACTAGAGATGCTTTGAAATAAAGCGAAAGCGAAAATGCGCCTGGTCGCAAGACGGTAATCTAACCTATACAGCTGTAATCTAACATTATTTGGAAGAAGGCTATGAACGGATTTGTACCATAAGGAGACCAATTCCACCGGAAAAACAGGAAGACTAACGTAGAAACAAACGTTCATCCAATCCGTTTCTGGCGAAACGATTTCACAGAAGAAACAATGAGGAAACGGCCAGTGCCGTAATAGCATTTTTATAGAGATGTTTGGTTGGGAATGACAGTCACTTCCTAAATAACTGAACTCCACAGAATTCCCTCTATGCCTGAATTTATAATATAATAATTTATAATAATCCTACAAATATCTACTGGAGATGTCAAGCCCGTTGGTTGGAGAAAGTCATAAAGTTGAGCTGCAAGAAATTTTAGAACAGTCTGACGTACATATTATGTGGCAGCTTTAAGCCAACTGTCAGGAAAACCTATACATCCTAATAGATAGGAGCGCACCATTACTTCATAACACGCGTTAAATATATATTTTCATCAGATACACCTGCCAGATAAATTTTGCAATAGGGAAAATTTGTGTTACAAAATAAGCTTAACTGAACACAAAAGTTTCCATGATCTGAACCTTGTGAAGGAGTGAGAGTGAGCGACCTTTGTGTTGAATGATTGCTTCCTGACTCATCCGTGGTGGACTTCCAACTGACCGAATACATCCCCAGCGGACCACTATCAATTACAACAGCTAACTATCGATGGCGTGGTACCTACAAGGCCCACGGGATCTCAAGATATCAAACGGCATTCGAAACCTCTTGGAGCAACGGTATGTCATCAATAGAATGAAGAAGTAACATAAAATCGACCACATACGTGTGTACAATGAATCTTTCCCTCAACATTGACCAGCCAAATGACAAGGGTTTCAGAAAATTCTCGAATTACAACGTGGATAACGCACTCAGTTCCAAGACACCCCAACACACCTTCAGGTGGAAAGAAAAAAACCACTCACGTCAATGAACGACTAAATTAGAGAGCTAAGACTCTGACGTGCACCATCGTTAAAACGAACAGACGTCAACACTTACATCAGGAACTGATGATTAACGTGGTTGAACATCTGATGGAAGTCAATAAACAGTAAAGCGCCTGTCTCGGAAGTTGTGGAAGCAATCGATATAATATCTCGAGATCTCGACATTCAGCAATGGGAGTCAGGGGGGTTCGACCTATATGACAACTTTGATGGGTAGCAACTGTGGTTGGCAACAAGTCTGTTATTTGGCTGTTTATAGCCTGTGCTACTATTTCGTAATCATAGATAAGAATCGTCATTGGGGATATGATTCATATATAAATGTCCTGTCTGTAAAACACTTGAACAGCACCAATGTAGAATATCTGAAAATCAAAGCATCTTGGAGATCCAAAGACGTCACCATATATTTTAGTTTGACAGTAGTTATAACTGGGAGTTTGACCTACAAGATTTTCCGCAGATTCCGTCGGAGCAATTATATGGCATCCACCTTATAGGGAAAAAAAAAAAAAAAAAACCTCGGCGCTCACCGGATTCTAACTCGGTATGCATCTCCTACGCCACGGGAGAATTACACTTACGGTAATTTAGTTACAACATTCCATGAAGGTTTTTCTTAGATTGTAGAGAGCAGAAAATACTAACTACACACAGAAAGCAGTCATTCGTTGGTTTCCAGAAGTCACCTTTACGGTTGCCGCCTTCTGGGTTAATTTTACCGCCGACTGTTTCCGTCTTTCTTCATTCCTTGACAACAAAAGCATCATATAGGCATCTTCACTCCGATTTTTACAGTCAACAGCAGAACAACCAGGCATTTATCTTCACGGTCGTTAATGATTACGCAATGAACAATATTAGTAACATTGTGTAAATTCAAATCAACCTTTGTTTGTGCTGTCTTTAGTATAAGTTAGTGTATAATTATTTTGTAAGTTTAGGGATTGATGACCCCGCAGTTAAGTCCCATAAGCTTAACATTTTTTGAACAAGTCAACATCTTTAAAGTTGGCGCGGAGTTGTAAAAATAACGTCACAGACCGACCAACAGCATGTTTATTGACGGAAGTTAATTTATGCAAACAAAACCGACAGAAGACGTGCAATAATGCAGCAGTACTTTACTGTAAATAACTATACAGTGAAACCGCTGTCAGAAGCATTTAAGACACTTTACAGCGCAGAAACGCTCACAGTAGCTATGCACACGTAGGCAAAGCCGGCCTTGTTTGGTAAAAACATGGCGTCCTGAGCTCTGTCAAAATCGAATGTTTGTAAACCTATCGAACCAAACTGCGTGGTTATCAGTCCGTAGCTTACAAGCTACTTAACCTAAGATAAACTAACATAAGGCCAACACACACACACACACACACACACACACACACACACACACACACACACACACACACGTGCCCCAGGGAGGACTCGAACCTCCGCAGCGAGGCGCCTTAGACCGCTCGGCTACTCCACCGCGGCAAGCTCTGTCAATCAGTAGCGTTATCACTCATGACCTATATAGGCTCTGTAGTACAGTGGTTCCCAAAGTGGTCTACATAGACCCCCCAGGGGTCTCTTCCGACCTTCAAGGGGTCCACATCAGCGGAAAAAATAATTTGAGAGTCTATTTCTTGTAAATGGGAGTGCACGATAGTGGTCTGCATTTGGAAAGGTCGCAACCAAAATTTAGATTTGTTCTCACAATGCTGAAGCTTGATCCTTTGTATGTCACTGTTTGTTTCTTTGGCTAAGCGAAAGAGTGGAGGAATTCTGTATTTTCAGTCGTCTGCTGCAGGCACGTAGTCAGATCTTTTTTTTTTTCTTTCTTTTTTTTTTTTTTTTAATTTTATTTTTACTTTTTATTTAGGGGGGGGGGGAATAGATCAGATGTATATATTGTAACTTGTACAGAATTACAACATAAGTAAATATAAAGGTGCACATGTATTTCAATGGTGATCATATTACACCTTATTAAATGCAAATATCCAAAGGGGAACTTCAGCATAATTTTTAATTACGATACCATCTACTACGTTACTGATTATTTTCATAGGTCTATTACGTTAACTACTTCCACCTTGCCCTTCTCCGAGAAGTGGGACGAGTATCGGACGCTGCCCATGAAGGGCCAGAAAATGTATCGTCACATAACTGTGATATAAAATCACGGCGGAGGCAGGCGACCGTGATGAATAATGAATGAAGTCTGCAAAAAGCTGGGAAGGACGCTGTATTGATAAATTTCATTAATTGGCTTCAAAATAACTTTATTTTACGCGTTGCGGCCTGGGCCATCAACAGTCCTGTCGATGAAAGCAACCAGTGCAAAATCAAATGTTCAAATGTTTGTAAATCTATCGGACCAAACTGCGTGGTCATCAGTCCATAGCTTACAAACTACTTAAACCTAGGTAAACTAACCTAAGGATAACACACACACCCATGCCCCAGGGAGGACTCGAACCTCCACGGCGAGCAACCGCGCGCTCCGCAGCGAGGTGCTTTAGACCGCTCGGCTACTCCACCGCGGCCAACCAGTGCACATTAGATACATATTGGTCAGGTGACATTTGTCATATTTTGTTCAGTAACATCAAAGAGCAATTTTTTTGTTTTTAGTTTCGTAGATGGAGATTCGATTACAATTAATGCTTCAGCAAACACTGCTAGATGTGAAAGAAGTGACATATGACGATTAAAAATCATGGAATTTATGGGGATATCAACCAAGACCTTCAGATTTCTCACAAAAATGTGCAAATGTTTGTAATCCTATGGGACCAAACTACGTTGGTCATCAGTCCCTAGTCTTACAAACTACATAAACTGCGTTAAACTAACCTAAGGACAACACACACATCCATGCCCGAGGGAGGATTCGGATCTCCGACGCGGGAGGCCGCGCGATCAGTCACCGTTGCGCTCCAGACAGCTATTTTTATTTATTTTTTCCTTCAGGTAGATCGATGGTTCGCGATCGTTCTTTTATATTCGTTCTTAGTGTTCGTTTGGTATTTGCCTCAGCTTTTTTGTTACAGAGGGCGATAAGCCCCCTGACCGGGCGCGCTGAGCCAAGGCGCTCCAGACCGCTCGGCTACTCCCGCGCGGCTCGGTTTTCTAGTCTAGTACTCAGTCACTTAGCCAAAGAGTGTTTTATTTGCGATAACTCTATTATCTCGACAGTGAAGCGATGTTTTTTCCATGATATGGACAATAAGCTCTTGAAAATAAATACACATGTAGCAGATAGCAGTCTAGGCCCTTTGTGCTACGTGTGACATTGTATAGCACGAACACAGGGTTGTCTGTATTCCTTTCCCGCCAAGATCCAATTTTAAAAGAAAATTTAATCAAGTAGAAAACAGACATTGCTTATCTACCAGATTTGTATGCTAAATTTAATGAAGTTAATGTGCAATTACAAAACGTCAGTATAAATTTGATAAAAACGAAGTCCATCACTTGAGCTTTTCTTCGCGGCAAAACATTAGGTGGCGTGAATTTTCGCAGTTTCCCAATTTGTCACAGACAAACTGTGAGGATAATGGTGTTTCAACCTACGTTGCACATTTAAATGCCTTCAAACACACTTTGATGAAATATTTGTGGATGTTTTGGATTTGGAAATACCGCAATGGATTGTCAATCCATATTGTGTTCAAATGTTTGTCAAGCTTATGGGACCTAGCTGCGGGGTCATGAGTCCCTAAACTTACAAACTGCTTATGAACTACCTTATGCTAAAGACAGCACAAACATCCATGCCCAAGGGACGGCCTAGCGCATCGTAGCATAGCGCGTCAATGTGCTCGGCCGTTCCGCCGCGGCTCAATAGTGAGATGTGGAAGACACGGATGTCGCACGACAAAAAGAACTCATCAGAATAAACTCTAATGAAGAACGTAAGGACAAGTTTAGAAATGGATAATGGCAATTCTGGCTCTAGAGAGAGACATACATGTTACTTACCCTTTATTATGGTGGAAAGAGATTTCAGCATTGTTGCCAATGTTCGTACAAAAAGAAGAAATAAGCTGCAAACCACTGAACGAGGAGATTTATGGTTAAACCTAATAAAATTGAAACGAAATACTGATAATTTACTAAAAAAGCATCAGCCACATCCCTCCCATTACAAGCCTGTATGTATCTTTATTTATTTATTTTTAATATACATTTGTGTCATTTGAATCAATAATGTATGATACCTAACATTTTTCTTCTTCTTCTTCTTCTTCTTCTTCTTTTTCAGTCCACCATTTTACAGTTAAAATTATCAACGTTAGTAGCCCCACATCAGGCGCGAAAACACGTTTGAAGTTAGGAATTCGTAAAACATTAAGTACACAAAAGGCTGGGTGTCTATATAGTGCAGAAAAAGTTGGAAAGTGGTCTACGAGCCAAAAACGTTTGGGAACCCCTGATCTAGTGCCACCTGCGACCGTGTGCGCAGAGGCAACACCGGCTAAATACAAGGCCTTACAAGTCCGTGACCCGTCACACCGATAGGCTGCCATCGCAAGCTCACTGGCTGGCGTTACGAGGCAGTGCGCTGTGCCCCAGCGACCAGCCACTCAAATAGCAACGGCAGCCTATCGGTGTGACGTCACACGGACTTGTTGTGAGGCCTTGTATCTAGATGGTGTTGGCAGGGGCCGCATTAGGATGCGCCGGTAATGCCGTCCTCTCGTAGGATGTCAAAACGAGGAACGCGGCCAACGGGAAATACATGCCACGTAAGCAAGGTAGTTCCGAGCCGGAGCGATCGCTAGCTCAGTGGCTGCCCGCTAGGAGGCAGTGGGGTGTGCCCCAGCGGCCGGCCAATCGACTAGCGATCGCGCCGACTCAGAACTACCTTGCTTATGTGGCATGATGTGTGCGCTGAGGCCTGTCTTTCTCGCCGGCTACAGACGAGGAACTGGTGACGTCACGATCCACTGCAACCCGAAGCGTAAAACGAAGGATCTGGCATGTCAGATTTTTGCTTCGTTAATTGCAACGTGGCCAAAGAAATGCGACCTGGTTTTCATGTGACAAGCAGAACTTTTGACGAGCCACAATGCAATATGTTTAAATATTTGTAAACCTTTTGGACCAAAATGCTTTGGTCATCAGCCCCTAGATTTAGAAACTACTTTAACTACAATAAGGACAACACACGCACACGGTTTTTGCTTCACGATAGCCGCGGTGGAGTAGCCGAGTGGTCTAAAGCGTCTCGCTGCGGAGCGCGCGATTGCTCGCCATGGAGGTTCGAGTCCTCCCTGGGGCATGGGTGTGTGTGTTTGTCGTTAGGTTAGTTTACCTAGGTTTAAGTAGTTTGTAAGCTACGGACTGATGACCACGCAGTTTGGTCCGATAGATTTACAAACATTTGAACATTTTTGCTTCACGATTTGCTATCAATGCTAGTTTTCGTGCGCCGATTGCTTCAAGTCTTGCAACCTGCGCGTCGCGATCGCTGTTTCAAATGTTCAAATGTTTGTAGCTCCAGTCACGGTCTGCACGGCCACTACGGTCGGGGGTTCGAATTCCCCCTCGGGCATGGATATTTGTGCCGTCCTTAGTATTAGTTAGTTCATAAGTAGTTTGTAAGTTTAGGGACTGATAATCCCGTAGTTAAGTCCTATAAGCTATACAAACATTTGAACATTTGAAAAGAGCTGTAAATAAATAACAGGTTTGCGTATACACTCTCCAAGATATTTTTGTAACGATTTGGTTTAATTACTGTTTATGGATCTTTTTATTGATTTAATTCAAATGTAACAAGCAATGTTCCACATTTATTACAGACAACAGCCAACAATGTCAACGAGATAATTTTGTACTTTTCGTGCTAGTGCACAGGGATTACTAAATTTCAAGACAGTGCCCTACGTTATTCGGTTTTCGCTATGGCGATTACAATCTGTCGCATTTCACTACAGTGTTGAAATAGTTCAGTTTCACAGTACGTGCAGAACGTGGCTAACATGTGGCCACAGAAGCAATACTAAAAGTTCATGTGCAATACTAAAAGCAAACATTACCACAACAAACATTATCGAGCTGAGGCTCTGTCCCGCGTATCAGGCAGAACCTATTATACATGCAGAATAAGTACAACTTGAAATACAGGAATATCGGAGTCAGTAAGGCAAATGGAGCATGTGCAGGGATGTATTTCACCGTAGATAGTTTCTTTATTTTTGCCAAAAGTGACTTGTCGTAAATTTTTAATCGTTATCAATTGCTTTCAAAGATATATACCGTCTACGCGAATGTTTTTTTTCTTTTTTTCCTTTTTTTGCGCATATTCGAGTTTTTTAATAGTGCGCATCCTCTGAGGAGTACGTTTCTTGGATTCGTTTTATGAACAGAACAGTTCGCACCTTACTTAGAGAAAAATAAGCTCTATTGTTTCATGTCTTGTATTTTATACGTTCTAAAGATTCAACTACTGAATAGCTGAATACTAACAGTGTGGAAGAATGACCTTTACGTTTTACTGAAAAGCGAGCTGTTGGAATAACGTCTGTGTTATATAAAGGCCTACTCTAATTTTATATCGCACAGTTTCTCATGAAACTTCGTCGCTGCTCTCAATGACATAACATGCAACTTTTCTGAGTCTTATGTTCATAGATATTTCGTTGTTACTTATGTAGACCTATAGCGCAGAGAGAACATGACAAACATAGGAACAAGTGCCGAGATATGCGTTTTATTAGAGGTAAAGCAGGATTCCCACTCGTTTGATATCGTAAACAGTGTGATTCCAGAACGTGATGTCTCCAACTGTTGTTGCAGCTTTCAGTCGCCCGTTGGACTCGGCATGTTGACCGCACACGTTCAGACACACGCTCCGTGTGCCGACGGCTTAAGGACGCAAACCACGATGAGCAGCACGTGGGTTCAAATGTTTGTATAGCTTACGGGACTTAACTACGGGGTCATCAGTCCCTAAACTTACAAACTACTTATGAACTACTTACGAACTAGGACAGCACAAATATCCATGCCCGACGGGGGATCCGAACCCCCGACCGTAGTGGGCGTGCAGGCCGTGACTGAAGCGCCTCAGTCCCCTCGGCCACCGCAGCCGGCCAGCACGTGGGATGTGGCTGGTCATATCAGAGTGTGCAGTAGCTAGATACACAGCACGTCCGGCGGAGAACAACACGTCCCATGTGCGGACGGCTTAACTGAAATCAAATGTTTGTAAATCTATCGGACCAAACTGCGTGGTCATCAGTCCGTAGCTTACAAACTACTTAAACCTAGGTAAACTAACCTAAGGACAACATGTTCACCCTTGCCCCAGGGAGGACTCGAACCTCCACGGCGACCAATCGCGCGCTGTGCAGCAAGACGCTTTAGACCGCTCGGCCACTCCACCGCGGCGACGGCTCAACTGTGGGAATTCCCTAGCCGTTGCGGCTAATGTTGCTTCGACATTGTTTGTTTGTAAAGTCTATGGGACTTAACTACGGGGTCATCAGTCGCTTCGACATTGCCTAAGGCTGCAGATGACCTCATTGGTCGACGTTTCTGATAAGCCAATGTTAGAAGCGAACAGTTTCATCTGAGATGATCGCTTTCGTTACAGAGAAAATGTGTTTTCTCTTGCCCTGCAGAGGTAATACGGATCTAGTAACCACAAGCTGCAAGTGTGAAGGTATATACTTTTTGACACACCATTAAAACATTGGAGGCAATGTTGTGCTGAACATCTTTCCCATCGGCTATACGGAATTACTCCAAAAGGAGGCAACGCTGCTTTAAGAAATGACTCGTTCACTTCAGGGGGAAGATTGTAAACCGGAACCGGAATAAGATTTAGGGAACTGTTGTCAAGGAGTTGAATAACGGAACTGTCATGATGTGAATACAGCACTGTAATACGAGTGGTAGAAGCCATTCCACTTTTAATAGATCACAAAACTTCACAAAGAATGCATACAAATCAGAATCAGAGAAAGTAGTATTGCCGCGAGACTCCACAGAAACCAACTGTCGGCGTGGCGCAGGGGATAGCGCCACCGACTGCGGTGCTAAAGGTCGCCCGTTCAATCACTTCCACCAGCGAAAATTTATTTCTTTGTAATTAACATTTCCATTTCTTATGTTCACTTGTAATTTCTACTTGTTTCTTAAGTTAACTATTCTTCTAATTTCTGGTACGTTCTGTCTGTGTATAAATAGCAGAGTACTCTGCCCGAGAGGCAGTCAGTGCTGCGTGTATGTTAAGTTCGTAATAAACCTGCTTTCAGTATAAGTGCTGTGTTCAGTTGTCAACCCTGCTTTCGAAGTCAAGACTGCTCCCATTTCAACGTGACAGTATGTATCAGACCACGTTGTGACGGTTCTGGCTTTTGCAGGTCCTATCTAAATTTTTGTTAGGCGCAGTATAGCTGGAGAGTTCTCGTTGTTTCGCATGACATTAGTATTGGTGTGGAAAAGCAGACGGTAGGAAGCGGAAGCATCAAATCCTTTCTGTGTGTGCCAGTTTTGTAAGAGAAGCGATCTGATTGGTTGCCGCCATGTTAGTGAATGATTGTAGGCGCCAACGTTTCTTTATGAATATTTTATAAATTATATTTTTTTCAGGTAGTTTAAGCATGGAAAAAAATCTCTCAATAGCAACCTACCTTTCGATATTTTCAGATTTTTGTACAGCATTAGTTTTTATAAACAAAACAATAACATATGTGTGAACATACAGCATCCTGTACATCTCCCAAAAAATAGAATCACGTCACTCCCTGGTTTCTCCCCTCCTCTTAAACCCCGGACCTCTGCCGCGCCTATACCAATGCATCCCTCCTGCCCTACACTCGTACACTCTGCACATCCTCTCTGAGGGTAACTTTCGCTACCTCCCTCTCCTGGATGACGCTCTCTCTCCCGACATCTACCCTTCCTACTAGCCCTAGTCCCACCCCCTGCCCGTATATGATACGCCCTCTCTCCCCCATCCCCTCCTCATCCCTCCCTGGACTTGCATTCTGGAGAACTGTGGTTCAAATCCACTTCCGGCCATCCAGATATAGATTTTCCGCGATTTCCCTAAATCAGTATAGGCAAATTCCGGGATGGTTCCTTTCAAAGGGCATGGCCGATTTCATTCTCCAAAACTCGGAGCGTTAGCTCCGTCTCTAATGACCAAGCTGTCGACGGGACGTTAAACCCTAAGCTTCCTTCCTGCCATCCCTTCCACGCTTGGTCTCCCCGTCTTTTCTCTACACGTTCTTTCACCCTTCCCTCCTGCTCTCTATCTCTCCTTTTCACAACCCTCCGTGCATCCTCTCCTTACCTATCCCCTGTGAGGTTCTTGTGCTCGTCATCGTAACCTATGCCGATTTTAGCAAAATCAGATGTTCAAATGTTTGTAGAGCTTATGGGACTTAACTACGGGGTCATTAGTCCCTAAACTTACAAACTACGTATGAACTACCTTATACTAAAGACGGCACAAATATCCATGCCCGAGGGGGAGATTCGAACCCCCGACCGTAGTTGCCGTGCAGACTGTGACTGGCGCGCCGCAGAACGCTCGGCCCCGCGGCCGGCCCGATTTTAGCAGTGTACAGTGATGTAATGCTAGTGTTTTTTAAGTGTCTGTTACACGGCAGAAACAGTGTTACTTGTGGTATTTTACTCGGTGTCTCCGTTTTCGTCACCGTTTCCGTCTTGGTTTTAACTTCAGTGTTTTTTGTCACCGTGACACCGTTTGAACTGAATGTGTATGTATTTCGCACCATTTTAATTAATTTGTTCGCCCGTGTCTCCTTTGTATGTCAAAATCTCCGTTTTTATTCACTTTTATGTATTTATTTTATACTCCTCAGCAATTGGAAATGCACTCAGCTGTAGAGCGGCGGCGAAGCCCCTTCCAGCCTGCCCCATAAGGGGCGCTCAATCAAACAAACAAAAAATCTATACACAGGGCTTTATTGTGTACGCATTAGTACCGCCATCTGTACCTGTGCATATCGTATTCGCTATTCTATGACTTCTGTTATCTCAGTGTATCTTGCTCTGTTCCTTCGAAAGTTGTTGTACTTTTTTTATTATTTTATTTTATTTTTTCTAATTGCCCCTTTTTTTTTTTTTTTTCCTAATTTGTAGGTGGGCTCACATCGCGCAATTCAATTTCGCCACTGTAGCAACCAAGTAGAAGGTTAGTAAAACACCGAGAGCAGAAATTTGGAGTCACAGAGGTTTCGTTGACAGACGAAAGCGAATTCTCAGTTCACTGCATACCTTTCGACTTCCGGCTCACCGGCTTTGAGCCTTTACTGGCCGTTTTAGGCAGCAGCGTACAGAAGGACGCGGACGAGCACTCAGTCGGATTCGCAGCCTCTTCTTGTTACGCAAACACGCCGAGAGCGTTTGGCGAGTCAGAGGGCAGTGAAGGGCCGCAAAGGTCAACCGGCGCGGTCGTCGGTCGCAGGGGAGACGGGGCGTCGCTGTGCCGGCAGCTGCCCTCCTGTGTGCTGAGGCTTCTGACCAACACCACCTAGAGAGAAGGCCGCGGCGCTCTCGTGTGACGTCGCGCAGAGTAGGCATCGTTCGCGTAGGTAACTGGCTGCACGCTACGGCGTAGTGGGCCGTGCCCAGCCAACACCACCTAGAAGACAAGGCCTTACAACAGGCCGTGCCTACGTCAAACTTAGAGGCCGCGGCCGTCACCTCACTGGCTGGCCGCTGCGCAGCGGTGGGCGTGCCCCAGCGGCCAGCCAGTGAGGTGACGGCCGCGGCCTCTAAGTTTGACGTAGGCACGGCCTGTTGTAAGGCCTTGCCTTCTAGGTGGTGTTGGCCCAGCGGCCACCCAGTCAGGTACGCGAACGATGCGCCGCGGCCTTCTCTTTAGGTGGTGGTGTTCTGACCCGCTGGGGGTGAGCTGCGGTGAAAGGTGAAAGCCTCCGGAAACTATGAACCCACATGGTGCAACTTCAGTTGAAATTTCCGGGTTCAGAGGTCGCGGTCGATTAGTAAAACTTTTTCCTAACGTCTCATCGTCGTCTCCGCAAGACATCAGAGTTAAAGTGGCCACTTTATAACTGAGTATGTCTTCCGCAGACGAATATGAGACGTTAGGGGAATGTTTTACGAATCGACCAAGGTCTATGAGGCCAGAAATTTTAAATGAGGTTAACGCTGGACGTGAAAGTTGGCGTTAAGTGGCCACGTGGTTGAAGTTTCACCCACTGCTTGTGGGGCCTGTCTGTTGGGCGGCTACTGACTGGAGATTGCTTTGGATCTTTGGTTACTGTTGTAGGTTCGTTAATGGTAAGGTGTGCGTGGGTAACTCTGAACAGGAAGATCCCACAACGTAGGTAACATGTGGAATTAATTACAAATAAATAAATACTCAACTTTGGGCGTTGGAGACGTGCAGGTATTTTAGACTGATAAAGTCCAGACATCTACGAATACTTCAGAGTTCCATCACAGTCTAACATATACAGTCGCGATAGTCACTGCTGATAAAGTTGTGCCGGCCGCGGTGGCCGAGGGGACTGAGGCGCTTCAGTCACGGTCTGCACGGCCACTACGGTCGGGGGTTAGAATCCCCCCTCGGGCATGGATAATTGTGCCGTCCTTATTTTTAGTTAGTTCATAAGTAGTTTGTAAGTTTAGGGACTGATGAAGTTAAGTCCCTTAAGCTTAACAAACATTTGAACATTTTTTTTTATAAAGTTGTTACCAACTGACAATTGCAACGACACTAGCGCTCCTAGTGGTGGGCAAGCAGCCGAAAGAGTGATTTTTGTTTGTAATTATGTGTGTACTTAATTAATGAAACAGTTGCTATAATTTTTGACTTACAAACATTAGTAAAATATCAAGAGATATCCATAATCGGGACATTAATGTAAGAGTAGCAAAATTTTACTGATTCACTGGTATAAATAACAATTTCGTCATTAAAAATACTTAGGAATAGTTTTATATTTGCAGTTTGTTTCGCTGAAAATAAGTAGAATATAAATATGAGAGAAGCATAAATTTCTATTATGGTCTGTTCTCACTGTAACAAAGAGTATTACGTATTAATTCGGTATGGAGTCAAGTGATTCGCACATTTTTAGGCTTCACTCGTCTTTCTCATACGCGCATATCCTTTTGAGTGTGATTACGTTAGCTTAAGAAGACAATGTCTTGAAGACTCTTGCCGTTTGTGGTTCATCTGTAGCAATAATTGTGGAATGGAATTATTCTTTGTTCGCAACAGTTTACTTTCTTTTTGCGTTTTCTTGCCACGTGTGTGACTTTTTCCTTCAGCTACGGTTGTGGTGGCTTGATTTGGTATGTTAAATACTGTAGTTATTGCATTCTATAGGCCTATCCTTTCCTACGTTCCACCCTCACCGATCTTACTGGAATTATAGTGAAGAAACGTTGATGTTCCTGAGTAGAAAAGCAATGTCTTTCTGCCAAAGGGCAGGTCTTCTGGTGTTTCCGCCATTTTTCTAATGGCAATTGAAATTATTCTGTAAAAGCCTGTGGGTTATAAGATAATTGTAAACAAACTGTGCTGCTATGTTCCATTTCGTACCGTGTCGGGGATCTTAGGAAACATAAGAAAGACAAAGGTGGAGCTAATTTTAAGTTATTACCTATTTGATGACACTACATACGTTCTCTAATGTAAAAAGTACGTTAAAACCCATATAAACAATACCACCCGCACTCATTGAATATCGTATTCAGAAATGTAGCTTGTCGTCCGCTTGGCGCCGCTGTCGCAGTGTATAACAAAAGTCTGCGGGCACGCAGTGTTTGATGAATTAATTAAATACCAAATCTCACATTATACCTGCTAATTATAAATGTCAGTTATTCAAGGGATGCCACCTATACCTGTAGTGTATAGGACCTAAATACTCGCCGGAATTCGTTGCATTGCAGATACACACACACACCAGACGGCGACTTCATACGGTAGTTCCTTATCAGAGTCGTGTGCCCATTCGGACTCATTCATTCAACATACAGTTTAATGCTGCTTACCTCAGCTTTACAAAGTCCTATTGGATTCTCTTCTCATCAGGGCGTGGACACTAACGGTGTGCAGGTCACAATATCAGTTGCCAAAATTTAAGTCAATGAAGGAATGGTTTTGCCTACTTGGAAACAAAGGTGTTTTTTTTTTCAAGAGTCACTTTTCGGTTTATTTTCCAGAATAGCAGTTTAGCGTGAAGCCAGATTCATATAAGTCAAAGCAATCACGGGATAATAAATAATTAGCTTTTCTGAGCACTTTTCTAAATATGAAATCAAAATATTAATTTGACCTTTACTCTTGCAATCGCGATCTTCCGAATATTAATTAGGGTTAGCTCACACAAATCACAAAAAATTTGTAGCTATATTTCACTTGTACATATACAAATTCGATTCGATTTTTAAAGGGACTAAACGACTACGATTATCAGTCTACACTAATTCACAGAGCGTCAGAGGCTCAATATTAATCGGCACGATATCTTTCTTTCTCTGAATATTAATTTCTATTACATTCGCGATCGATGACACAGCACTGCGTGGCGCCTACACCCACGACCCAGAAGCAACTTGTACTCTGAACGTACCTTGGCGCTTGAATTCAACGAACTAGCACACTATTGGCTGGATATCGGCGTCCAGTGAAAGTGGCTTTTAAATACACCTCCTAATTTTGATTAGCATATCATTTTTAATAATCATGTAATTTATGGGGGCTAAAATGAAAAAAATGCGATAATGTAGAGATCAGTAATGCGATTTTAATTATTTTTGTTGTAAAAGTAACTTTTGACAAAAGGCAAAAATCGTTCTAAGTATATTGAAGTAAAAAAAAATTATTTTTGATTTAATCGAAGAAGAATCTATTAAAACTTCAAACACTAAGACGGACAAACAATCCTTATATTGCCGCACTCGTTTGATACTACGATTAATGCCGTGTTTTCAACTAGCAAATGCACAGAGACCGCTAAGAGCACAGAGTAGAAGGTAAAAATAGACTTAGAGATGCGGGAAGTATATTTTAGGGAAGGACTGTGGGATGTACTACATCCAATTCCCATACATAATAATAAATTGCGTAACATTGCTGGGTTCCCTAAGTCTGTAATGTAATAAAATATTACACACGCCAAACGCACTTCCGTTCTTAAGAATATGAAACGAATATGCAATTGATGACGATTGATTTGATTTGATTTGATTTTCTCAGGGAAGCCAAAACAGTCTTGGTCCAACCCGCCACTGCCGGCACCGAAACTAAGTTTATTGTGCGGTATCGCTCCCTGTATATCTAGTAAAGCCAACCAATGCCCTTGAACAGTGCAAGGAGTTCTTTATTAGACACAATTTCTTCGGGTCTGGTTCACTGGTTGTCCCAAATGTTCTGTGCATTTTACTCTCCAATACAATGCATTCGAAGATTAGATGTGACGCAGTTTCATCACCGTCATCACAGATCCTACATTTAGGGTCCTCTTCTGTTATTCCCATTGTATGTAGTTTTTTTTTTTTTTTTTTTTTTTTTTTTTTTTAATTCCCATGGCCTGTCAGCAATCCAACCAAGAGTCTAATCTCTCTCCTGTTCAGGCCCAGGATTGCAGAGCTTCTTTTAAAACATGGCTTTGGCATCATTACCTTGCCATGTTTCTGTTGATAGACTTTGATCCAATACTCTACGTGCTGTCTTCTGACCCAGTTACGTAGCTCCAATGTGACCATTGCCTTGGTGATTGTCAGGACAGGTTCCCGTCCAATAAATGGAGACTCTGCCCCCATCCTGGCTAATCTGTCGGCATGTTCGTTGCCACTGATCCCCGAGTGGCCAGGGACCCACAATAGGTTTACTCTATTGCTTTCCCCCAGCTCCACATTGATGACGATAGTCCGCATTTATGGAGTTAGACCCCATCTGGTGTTGTGTTAAGCCTGCATGGTGCAATTTCCTTTTAGTTGACGCCACTTCGGCGACTTGCGTGTCAATGATTCTGAGAATGAGACAAGACCCAGTCCCCGAGCGAAGAAAATCTCCGTCCGGGCCGTGAAACGAACCCGCGCCCCCTGCGTGGCATCCCAGTACGGACAATACGTAACTACCGATTCGGCACCGGGAACACCTGCAGTTGGCACTACCTCTAATACATTCCCGTTAGAGGCCGCCCATTATGAACAGTGTCAAAGCTGATTGGCTGTTGTTCACAAGTTGCCACATACGGCCTGCGCGACAGTGTGCTCCTACTAAGTAGTGTTCACCAATTCAGCAGACATCGTTCATCGACTTAGCTCAGCGTACTTCGATTCGTCATGTGTTACGCTACAAAGAACTAAGTCCTGACATTGATACAGTGCCCCAGACTTATTTGTAAATGAGACTTATAAACCTACGGAAGTGTCACTTTCCATTTTTCCTGAAATTTTGACATACATGAATAACTAAGGAAGGACTCGAACCTCCGACGGCACAGTAAAGTGCCTTAGTGCGCACGGCTCTTCCGCCGCGGACATCTTTTAAATGCTCTGCTCATGAAACGAAGTTTTTGTTTCGCCTTCTCTACAATATTTTCCATGTGTTCTTTCCAATTTAAGTTGTTCGTAATTGTATTTGCTAGGTATTTAGTTGAATTTACGGCCTGTAGTTTTGACTGAGGCATATTATCAAATGTTCGAATGTTTGTAAATCTATTGGACCAAACTGCTATGGTCATCAATCTCTAGACTTACAAATTACTTAAACAAAGAAACACACACACACACACACAGAAACACACACACATACATATATACACATACATCCATGCCGAGGAAGGACTCGAACGTTCGGTGGTAACGACCGCCCGGCGTATTATAAAATTTTCAAATTTTTGTAAAGCAGTCAGATCAAACTGCAGTGGTCAGCAGTTCCTAGACTTACGAACTACTTAAATTAACCTATGCTAAGGACAACACACACACACATACACACACACACACACACACACACACACACACACACACACACACACAAACACATGTCCGAGGAAGGGCTCGAACCTCCGACTGGAAGCAGACGCGCACTTCGCAGCAAGGCGCATTAAGGCCATTTCACGGCACCGTCACGTCAAGTTGTATTCACACCGTCCGTCACGTCAATTCGCTCATCCAAATACCCGATGTTGAAGTTAAGGTTAGGCGTGGCGAAGTGTTACGTATAAAGTCAAAGTGGAACACTGGAATTGAGGAAACAACAACGCTAAAAGTTATTGACGGCCTAAGAAAACTAACAATGTATGTTTTTGGCCAACTTAGTGTGGTAAAGCGCTGGGAACTGAAACAACATTTCAAAACATCGACAAGTATTTTCAAACGAAAAAAATAAAGAAACGAACACATCAACATCATAAATAGAGCCTGTTCACTTTATCTATTACGATTTGACTACGGACATTGTTAATATCGTCGTACACAAATGAATTGTTGTCCTTCATTAGCAATGACTTATTCATTTAAAATGTTATTTAATGAAAATTGCGTCATCAAGTTGCAATCTTATTCAAATAAACAATTTGCTTCAGTCTTTTCTGTTACGGTATAACAAAACATTTTTCGGTTGCAGATATCAAACCTCGCACTTTGTCAATTGAGAATAATATTTAAGTCGTCAAGAAACATTAGGAATTTACCGCTAAAACAGAGTATAATAATAAAATAAAGATATGTGTCTTACATATGCCTGTAAATCGTGTAATCGTCGACCACAACATTAAAATCGCGTGACGAAAATAGGTTAAATTGCGGCGTTACCAGACGACCGTTCCGTCAAAACATTCTTCTCGAGAAAGCTTGACGTGACGGGCCGGTGACGGACAGTGTGAATGCGGCCATTAGAAATACATTGGGGAATGTTTTGACGGACAGTGACGTGACGTGACGTTGCGGACAGTGTGAATGGGCATTTAGAGGGCTCTGCCACTCACGCGAGGCGGCGAATTATCGCGACCTTACTGTAAGGCGCCGTTCACACTACGGCGAAATATCGTAAGCAATTTATCGTTAGCGATTTATCGTAAGCGATATATCGCGACGATATATTGCTAGCAAGGTTCACAACAGCAGGCGATAAATCGGCGCGACGTGGGCGATAAAAATGTGGTGGGAACACAGTTTTTACTGCTTCAGTTACAGATATGAGCTCAAGTGAGGAAGATGTTGTGGCTTACTGGTTCAGGCGTAGGATGAGAAGAAAAAGGAAACATTGGGTAAATCCCTACAATGTAACCAACGTCCCCCATAGCTCGGCTGTTGTTTCCCGAAAGTTGTCTCAACATGAATCAAAATTCAGGTAGTTTTATCGAATGTATCCTGAAAACTTCCATTTTCTGAAACTCCTTGTGTCACCAACACTTGAAAAAAAAAAGATACACGATTCAAGAAAACTCCATTATTTGTTAACATAAAATAATGTTAAATTTTCATTAACGAGACAAAATTAACTAGTAGTTATATTTTGTCAATATATTCTGTCCAATTGAATGATGATTACTTTCTGAATTGTAATTGAGACACTTATTTCGTGTGTCAGAGTTCTAAATATTTACATTTACATTTACATTTTCTACATAATAAAAAAATAAACAATACACATAGCTGTCTCTTTCATTTCTGCTGCAATTTCCCTCCATGCGGCACTCGTCACATTTGCGTCACTGGAATAGTTCCAGAGGTATTTAGTTGAATTTACGGCCTGTAGATTTGACTGAGGCATATTATCAAATGTTCGAATATTTGTAAATGTATTGGACCAAACTGCTATGGTCAACAGTCTCTAGACTTACAAATTACTTAAACAAAGAAACACACACACACACACACACACACACACACACAGAAACACACACACATACATATATACACATACATCCATGACGAGGCAGGACTCGAATCTCCGAGGTAACGGCCGCCCGGCGTATTATAAAATATTCAAATGTTTGTAAAGCAGTCAGATCAAACTGCAGTGGTCATCACTTCCTAGACTCACGAACTACTTAAATAAACCTATGCTAAGGACAATTCACATGCAAACATACACACACACACACATACATGCCCGAGGGAGGACTCGAACCTCCTACTGGAAGCAGACGCGCACTTCGCAGCAAGGCGCATTAACTAACTAAATTAATGAAAGAAAGCTCAGAATTGTCTTTCTTCTTCCCGCCATGTTTACAGCTCGAAATATCGCTCGTGACTAGTCGCTCAGGAGACCGGCAGGCGGTACGTAAAGCGTTATATCGCTTACGATATATCGCGCAATCGCCCTAGAGTGAACCTCCCTCTAGATTTCGCGTATCTGTCCATGCTTGTCGCGTATCGTATATCGCTTACGATAAATCGCTTACGATATATCGCCTTAGTGTGAACGGCGCCTAATAATAACAGGTCATATGATATTCTATCGACTCCCTTGTGAAGTATTTAGTTCTGTTAAAGCTTCGGTTTTTGTTGTCCATTTTAAGTGTGATAGATGAGTGGTTCTAGGTGCGCGACCCAACCCTCGGAGTGGACGCCCGCTAGTTTTCACGTATCTGTCCATGCTTGTCGCGTACCGTATATCGCTTACGATAAATCGCTTACGATATATCGCCTTAGTGTTAACAGGTCATATGATATTCTATTGACTCCCTTGTAAAGTATTTAGTTCTGTTAAAGCTTCGGTTTTTGTTGTCCATTTTAAGTGTGATAGATGAGTGGTTCTAGGTGCACGACCCCACACTCGGAGTGGACGCCCTCTAGATTTCACTTATCTGTCCATGCTTGTTGCGTATCGTATATCGCTTACGATAAATCGCTTACGATATATCGCCTTAGTGTTAACAGGTCATATGATATTCTATTGACTCCCTTGTAAAGTATTTAGTTCTGTTAAAGCTTCGGTTTTTGTTGTCCATTTTAAGTGTGATAGATGAGTGGTTCTAGGTGCGCGACCCAACCCTCGGAGTGGACGCCCGCTAGTTTTCACGTATCTGTCCATGCTTGTCGCGTACCGTATATCGCTTACGATAAATCGCTTACGATATATCGCCTTAGTGTTAACAGGTCATATGATATTCTATTGACTCCCTTGTAAAGTATTTAGTTCTGTTAAAGCTTCGGTTTTTGTTGTCCATTTTAAGTGTGATAGATGAGTGGTTCTAGGTGCGCGACCCAACCCTCGGAGTGGACGCCCGCTAGTTTTCACGTATCTGTCCATGCTTGTCGCGTACCGTATATCGCTTACGATAAATCGCTTACGATATATCGCCTTAGTGTTAACAGGTCATATGATATTCTATTGACTCCCTTGTAAAGTATTTAGTTCTGTTAAAGCTTCGGTTTTTGTTGTCCATTTTAAGTGTGATAGATGAGTGGTTCTAGGTGCACGACCCCACACTCGGAGTGGACGCCCTCTAGATTTCACTTATCTGTCCATGCTTGTTGCGTATCGTATATCGCTTACGATAAATCGCTTACGATATATCGCCTTAGTGTGAACGGCACCTAATAACAACAGGTCATATGATATTCTACCGACTCTCTTGTAAAGTATTTAGTTCTGTTAAAGCTTCGGTTTTTGTTGTCCATTTTAAGTGTGATAGATGAGTGGTTCTAGGTGCGCGACCCAACCCTCGGAGTGGACGCCGTGCTACGCGGTACGCACGTTCGCCATCCAGCCGCAGCCGGCACTCGGCGGTGACGTCTATCCGCCTTGGAGGCGGCGCCGGTGTGCCAGAGAAACGGGGTCGTCGTTCACGGGATTGTCTCCCATCTGCGGATATGGCGGCGGCGGGCGTCGCCGTAAACATGGGGCGGCGCCGACGCCGCCTCCTCCGCCCCCGCCGGACGTGAGCGCCGTCTGCAACGCGCCGCTATTTATTCGCCAAGTTGGCGGCTAATTTCCGGAAGACGATTCGTCGTCTGCCGCGCAACTTCGACTCTGCGCCTCTGAAGAGGTGGAATAAACGTCCAGAATTCTGATGCAAATACGATGTCGCTGTCGAGAAGTTAAGTTAGTGAAACTTCAGCTTCTCTGACCCGCTACTACTTGCAAAGTATTCAAACTACAGCGACCTCACGGCCTAACGAATAGCAGTATTCCAAGAGGAATTTTATTGCGAGCCATATGTATCAATTTCAGAGCCTTGGAGTTGTACTAGCGCACTTTGAAACGCTTTGCAAAAGACGAATATTTATGAGAACTACACTGGTCAAAAGAATTAGGGGAGTGGCGATAACAACATTAGCGCAACCGAGATGATAGTAATAACAGAAAGTTGTTGCAGAGGGGATTGGAACTGACTTGTGTTTACTCTACCAAACTATAGTCGGGCCGAAATACGATGATCCATGGCTCCGCGTACTGGGCTGGAAGACAGCCCCGGCCGCGGAAACGGAATGCAACCATATTGCCAAGTACAGATCACGCCACTTAAACGTGGCCCCTGAGCGGAGAATGTTGGGAGCTGAAGCTTGCATACATCTCGTAGCGCATTGTCTGTTAGAACAAGCCCCGCCTCTTTCTCCCAGTGCTGCCAGCTTACGGCGTATAGCTTACACGTTTTTAAAAGAAACAACATATAAGGGGTTAAAGCGTCGCAGATGGAACACGAAATTAAGTATCACTTTAATGTTTAAATAATAGAAAACGAACGTATATCTTAGTAATATAAATAAGTTAAAGGGTCTTATTAAGCGGGTGTAGCAACGCATTCTGCCTCTTTATTGTCGGAACTAAATAACAATCGGAATTAACATTCTTCATGCTACTTTCAAGGACGGCTTTCTTTTTCTAAAAGACGTCGTCGGGATATGTGGACTTACTTTAGCAAATCAAGTGGAAGACAATAATCAATACCAAGCACAAATCAACAATACATTGTCGATGTCTATGGTGTACAATGCTGTTACGAGGTAAGATTGGTAGAGAGCATAAACATTTCGTAGACACACGAACTCAGCCGACTTCCGCCGATCACAGAGGGGCCACGAAAAAGTGCGTGACCTGTAGTTAGTTCGCTGCCGCACAGTATATTTTACGGTCGCTGTTGTGTGACAGACCTGGCAGAAGTGCACAGCGCAGCTGAAAACGCGCATGCGCAGAGCGAAGTTCACGTTTGACTTACTCCAATAGCCCAATGCCGCGTCGGCGCTCAAAGCCGATTGTAACAAGCGCCAGGGATCATCGTATTTCGACTCGACTATAATTATACAGGCACTTGGGTTCCGATAGTGTGGTAAGCAGGTAGTGCAATGAACAACATGCTTAGCCGAAGCTATGGCATGGAGAGGCATAGGAATGTTGGAAACGGGACAGATACACACAGAGGTGGCTGCAACAATTGGAGTATCCTAATATGTAATTTCCAGGACCTGGACGCGATTTCAGACAACAGGTACCATTAATAGCAAGTAAGTACAAGGTCGTTCACGAGTAACATCAGCAAGACTTACTTCATATTAACAGCTCGTCGAGACAGGAGGGTGAAATCAACTGCAACGCACCAAAAAATGTTCAAATATATGTAAATCTGTGAGACTTAACTACTCATGTTATCAATCCCTAGGTTTTCAAACTGCTTAAACTACCCTAAGGACAACGTACAAACATATGCCCGAGGGGGGACTCGAACCTCCGACGGGGATCAACAACGCGCTACGCAGCAACATGCCTTATAGCGCTGACGTTCCACGGCGGCTTCAACGCACCGTCCAAGCAGCAACACGATGGACAATATCAACGCAAACAATCCGAAATCGCCTTTGGGAATGTAGCCTCCACGCTCGGAGGCCTATGGTGTTGTACCATTAAAACCACGACACCGTGTAGCCCGCATAAATGGGGCGAAGGAACATCAGGGTTGGAGTCGTAGTGAATGGCGCCAGATTCTGTTCACAGATGAGTCAGGATAGTGTGTTCAGCCGGAAAGTCTTCGTTACCTCATCTGCAGAGAACATGTAATTCGCAACAATCCTGCTTATGTGCAGGAAACATTACCACATCGTGATAGTGGATGAATGGTGTAGGCAGGAGTCAGTATTGGTGGAAGTACGAACCTCTTCAGCAAGGTGCTTTGACTGCTCACAGATATAGAGACGACATCCTTCGATCTTTTGTTCCGCTCTACGCTGGTGCCATATGGGATGGGGTCCTTCCTGTGCGCGATAATGCTCGTCCCCAAAGAACTACACTGGTGGACAACATGCTTGAAGCTGCTGGAATTGAACTAATGGAATGGCCAGCTTGTTCACCTGATGTATACCAAAATCTACTAATCGCTGACTTTAACTTGGTCCTTTTTTGTTCGGTTAAGACGGATGACTATGTGTAAATGGCCCTTTTAGAGACGCTTCCTCAACTGTGTTTCTGTGACACATTTTATTTAGATATTATTTCATGTTATGTTGCTCTGCGAAAAGGGGGTGGGACTTCTTTGCAGCCAATGCGGTACAAACCAATCGTAAGAGCAAATAAATGTGTGGAGAGAGTGGATTTGTCTCAACATCACGTGGTAAATCCAGCTTAATGTTGAGAAGATGCACAGAATGCAATGCTCACTCCATAGGTATTACTACTCTATGAACAGTCACAGACATACATTACTAGACTGGCAATGCCGTATTTTGTATCATTGGTGTCAGTGAAGTCTCGTCGCCATATTTCTATACTATAACGTGCGAGCAGTCGTGTGAGTTATTACAGAAAAAAGTCGTAAAAATACGGATGAACTGACGTAACTATATCGTCCTTAGAGCTTTGACAAGTAGGAAATTTGTGTTTTGTATATGGCTGAAATTTTTTAAGCTTGAGTAAGCTTAATCACATACAGTAATAAGTTGCATTGATTAGCTATTATTGTAAATGTACGAAACGGTAAAATGTTACCTATCATCCCGCCGACCTCTCATGATTATGTTGGCAACACAACAAAATGGTAGAAAGTCTTTGCCTAGTTGTTAATGTTTAACCGTACATAACATGTTCTTCTCTTAACACTATTCGAAAATGCGGAAGTGTTAGCTCAAATGTAAATCATGTTTAAACCAACTAGTTAAGCTTAGAATGTCATATCGTGTCAGAAGATCATAGTAGTACCGTACGGAAACTTTTTGACGTTAGGTGAGGCAAGATGGCGGCATCAAACTTTAGTCACAGAGGCAAGTTTGCCAGTCTAGTAAGGTATGTCTGTGTGTATAATTTAGTGGTTATATCCGTCGAAAGGGGTACTTCTTTTCTTTCTATGACATTGCAAAGCATAAGTGATACAGCTCGAAAGAAAAAAAAAACATTTTTTGTGTCCTACCTGGGTTAAATTTTACTTGCAGTGGCAGCGGTTTAGTTTGCTATCGTTGGCAACGAACTATTCACTTCAGGAGGATGATTAATTTCCTGACCAGAACAGCAAAATTATTTCATTGTGAACAAAAAGAATTATTCCCCTCATTCTACGTGTCTGATTTTTGAAAAAGCATTCAACGGCCGTTGCCAACATCAGCACACAATGCCGCCGCCCTAAGTAAAATTGAGCCCCTTCTTGTAGTGTATTACACCATAGTTACGAGATGAAAAAAAAAAAAGAAAGAAAACAAAAACAACACCTGTACTATAGCGTTTTCGAGGCATTCCTAAACAGAACGCACTCGAAAGGTAATGAGGGTACACCGAAATCAGAACGGCAACTACATAAATTCCTATTTATACATGAACGGCAATCTACAACGCTACTAAATAAACTTTGCCAGTCACTGGAATAATTGGCACGATAGCGGGTATTTAAACATTATTTCAAAACTTCAAAGTCTATATTCTCGAGAAGTTTTGAGAGTTGCATCGAACGGCTTTGGTTGATTAGTATTTTGAAATATAAAATACCATAAATATAAAAAAAAAATATAAAAATATGATACCCAAATGGTCTCCTTGACACTGAGAGATGTGCGGAAGAGCACTAAAAAGAAAAGCAAAAAAAGTCTCCGAGCGGCGGCAGGCAACAAAAGTTCGGGCTCGAACGGGGGGAGGCGGTACCACTAATTAGTTTGCGCTCCGTTTGGAAAATGCCGTACATCCGGTACTAATAAACGAAAAGAGTGATGCTCCAAGGAGTGATCAATATTATCTCATATCGGTGTACGTAAGTACCACTGACGGTGAATGAATTATTAGAGCCGCGGTGGAGTGGCCGAGCGTTCTAAGGCGCCACGCTGCGGAGCGCCGTCGGAGGTTCGAGCCGTCCCACGGGCATGGGAGTGTGTGTCGTCCTTAGGCTAGTTTAACTTAGTTTAAATAGTCTGTAGGTCTAGGGACTAATAACCAAACAAGTTAAAGCGGCCCCTACACGTTCAATAACATTGTGCAATAATATTGTAGTGTAAAATGTTGAACGATAAAGATCTTTCTGCTGTTATTATTGTTTTACTTTGTTGCAAGCACACGAAAATAACACACGTGGTACAAGTAAACAAACAGCAAACATAACAATATAGCGTGATAATCGGTCAAAGATATTGTCAATACTGCCCACAGACGGCACAATATTTACAGGCAGCGCAACACATTTCAGAAATTTTTGATGTTCTTAATATTATTGCGCTTCTTGCCGGCTGCAGTGGCCGAGCGGTCTGTGGCGCGCCAGTCACAATATGCACGGCCGCGGGTTCGAATCCCCCCTCGGGCATGGATATTTGTGTCGTCTTTATTGTAAGGTAGTTCATTTGTAGTTTGTAAGTTTCGCACTGATGACCCCGCAGTTAAGTCCCTTAAGCTTAACAAACATTTGAAGATTATTGCGCTTCTTCTCAATGGCACCCCTACACGTCAATATTATTGCGCAGCCTGGAAATATCGTCAATATTATTGACCGTGTAGAGACCGCTGTCGTCCCATAGAATTTACAAACATTTGAATTTGAATTGTAAGTTTTCGCAGTTCTATAAGTGTAGATTGCATTGGTAATGTCACCGACCTGTTGTTGCGAAGTTGGTACCAGTTAATTGTCGTGAGTCAGACAGTGAAGCAAGACGTTTTGTACAGTACGAAGCACCCGCAATGCGTCGCAGACGCGTGGGACAACCGATCCATACAACTGAATGAATTTGACAGAGGCCACATCATCAGTCTACTTGAAAGGAGGGGGAGGATCGTAAAGTGCAATGGCCAGGCTTGCGGGCCATTCATATGTCCCAGTGGCACGATGTAGGGTACAGTGGGTACAAAGGGCACCCAGTCGTGTCTTGCAGTTTCGGATCACACCACTCCGAGGTAGGAACGTCGTATGTTGCGCCAAGCAATGCGAGATCACCCGACTCAGCACCCGCTATCTGCGAACGTGTACTGGTGACTCCACGACATCCCGTTAGTTCCTGCACTCGCATCTGCTGCAACGGGGTGCTAACGCCCAAGCATTGGTTGTCCACTGACACCAAAACAATAACAGCTGTGATTGCAGTGGGAAGCGTCCAGGAGGCATGCACACGGGACGAATGGCATCGCATCATATTCAATGATGAGTCGATGCTACTCCATAACCTCGAGTTCGGATTTGATAGCGTGAAGGTCAAAGGGCGCATCCTGCCAAAAGTATGGAGAGGTACACAGGAGTAGCTCTTGGCAATGTGGTAAGCCATAGGATACACATTTAAGTTACTTATAGATGTGCTTCGACAGACAATGATGGTGCAGATGCACGACATTCCTGCGTCATCAAGTCCTATCCTTGAATGCACAGCCTCCTTGGATGATGTTCCAACAATATATTCCACGCCACAACACAGCACGTGTATCTATGGACTGCCTACAGCATGTTCAGGACCTCCAGTGGCCAGCCAGATCTCCGGACCTCTGCAACGCTGTGAGTGGGAATGACATTGAAAGGGGCCCCACATCCCAGTTCCAACACGCGTGATCTGGAGGGATAAGTGCAACAGCTGTGGACGAACTTGCCTCAGGGAAGGATCCAATGGCTGACTGACACCATTTGACACCGCATAACGACATGCCTTGAGGCCAGAGGCGGGTGCGAGACTCTGCTGACCCGGCGCCATTGTTTCACCTGATCTAGTCTCTGTCATCCCATATTGTAATCTGTTCAGTAAAGTCACATGGTCTTCTATTACATGTAGTTTTATTTACTTCCAACCACTCCTTCTGGGTGTAAGATATTTTTGTCAGGTATCAGCTTGTCTGATAATTGGCTGAATAGAACCGTGACTCTTTATGGGCTGGATCTCAAACAGCTCGCTCAACTCCTCGGAGTGGAGAATGAAAAGAATAAGTTGTTGTTATGTCCTATGTTGTTACATATGCACAATCAATTCTTGAAAAATTCTTCGCATTCCACGTTACTGGAGTAGTCCAGCAGCCGCGTGAATTCGAAATTCTTAGATAAAACACTGTCTTGGTTGAAAAAAAAAATAAACTTTTTTATTTAGAGACACGCTTCGCCCGGCTATGCCATATTTAGATGAACACATTTGAACGCTGCCCCAGGAGGTACCAGTGACGTGGCATGTCATGTAAATAAGTTGGAGACTATGCTACAGGGACATCAGGCGAGGTAACAGAAGATGCCCTAACCGTGTGAAACGTGTCATAATTAAATAAAACACACATTTTTGGTACCAAGACAGTCTTTTATTCAAGAATTTCATTCACTTCTCAGTCCACTACAGGGTATGTGGCAGAGGGTACAACGCACCACACTAGTAATTTCTCTTTCTCTTCAACTCTCGAATAGAACGAGGAGAAAAATAATACTCGTGTGCCTCTGTACAAGCCATAAATTCTCTTATTTTGTGGTCCTTACACGAAAAGAAGAATCGTTCTGCAGTCAGCTTAAAATTTCGGCCCACTAATTCTCCTCAACAGTGTTTCAAATGGTCAAATGTTTGTTAAGCTTAAGGGACTTAACTGCGGGGTCATCAGTCCCGAAACTTACAAACTACTTAGGAACTACCTTATACTAAAGACGACACAAACATCCATGCCCGAGGGGGGGATTCAACAGTGTTTCTCGAAAAGAACGTCACCTTCCCTCCCATGATTCCCACGTAAGTTCCCAAAGCATCTCTATAACATTGCCACACTGATCGAACACAACAGTAATGAAGCTAGCAGCTCGCCTCTAAATTGCTTGTATGTCTTCCTTTAAATCGGTCTGCTGGGGATTCCAAACACTGGAGCAGTACTCAAGACATGCTCCCAGAAGCGATAATTCGTAGTCACCTTTACCGATGAACATCATCATAGGCGAGATCTATTTGCGAGATTTCTTTCTCTTTCGAATGGAACATATTTTCTTAACACCCACCTACATATGGAGACATGATCATCATAATAAAATAAGAGAAATCTGATCGAAAACGGAAAGATTTAGGTTTTCCCTTTTTCCCGCTAGCTATTAGAGAATGGAACTGTAGAGAAATATCATAAGAGAGGTTCGATGAACCCTCTGCCATGTACTTCAATGTGACTTGCAGAGTATTTATGTAGATGTAGATTTCCCTAAATTTATGTAGATCTAAATCTACATCCGTACTCCGCAAGCCACCCGATGGTGTGTGGCGGAGGGTGCCTTGAGTACCACTATCGGTTCTCCCTCCTATTCAAGTCACGTATTGTTCGCGGAAACAAAGATTATCGGTATGCCTCCGTGTCGGCTCTAATCTCTCTGATTTTATCTTCATGATCTCTTCGCGAGATATACGTAGGAGCAAGCAATATACTGCTAGACTCGTCGGTAAAGGTATGTTCTCGAAACTTCGACAAAAGCCCGTACCGAGCGACAGAGCGTCTCTCCTGCAAAATCTTCCACTGGAGTTTATCGATCATCTCCGTAACGCTTTCACGATTACCAAATGATCCTGTAACTAAGCGTGCTGCTCTCCGTTGGATCTTCTCTACTTCCTCTATCAACCCCACCTGGTACGGATCCCACACCGGTGAGAAGTATTCAAGCTGTGGGCGAACAAGTGTACTGTAACCTATTTCCTTTGTTTCGGACTGCATTTCCTTAGGTTTCTTCCAATGAATCTAAGTATGGTATATGCTTTACCGACGATTGATGTTATATGGTCGTTCCATTTTAAATCACTCCTAATGCCCACCCCCAGATAATTTATGGAATTAACTGCTTCCAGTTGCTGCCCTGCTATAGTGTAGCTAAATGATACAGGATCTTTCAAATGTTCAAATGTTTGTTAAGCTTATGGGACTTAACTAGGGGGTCATCTGTCCCTAAACTTACAAACTACTTATGAACTAGGACGGCACAAATATCCATGCCCGAGGGGGGATTCGAACCCCCGACCGTACTGGCCTTGCAGACCGTGACTGGAGCGCCTCAGTCCCCTCGGCCACCGCGGCCGGCCCAGGATCTTTCTTTCTATGTATTCGCAGCACAGTACATTACAATGTAGATCTTCCCAAACTATTTTCGCCTTCCCCGCGATAGTTCTTACAAACTATTTCTATTTAATATAGCTCTGAAATGTTACGCCTAGGTATTTTATCAATACCTTTGTGTCAAGCTGCCCACTACTAATCCTTTATTCGAACTTTATGGGATGTTATTTCCTAGTCATCCGCATCAACTTATAGTTTTCTACATTTAGATCTATCTGCCATTCCTCAAACCAATTATAAATGTCTGTCATATTGCATCCTGCTACACATCTTGTCATACACCACATCGTCATCGGCAAACAGCCGCTCACTCTGTCAGATCATTTATGTAGACACGGAATAATAACGAACTTATTACATTTTCCTGGAGCACTTCTAACGATACCCTTGTGTCATGAGAACTCGCCGTTGAGAACACCTTACCGGCTTTTATTTCTTAAGAAGGTTTTGAGCCACTCACATATCTGGAAACCTATTCGAGTAGACTACAGTGCGGCATCTTGTCATCGCCTTTCGGAAATCGAGAAATATGCAGTCTGCTGTTGCCCTTCATCCATGCCATGCAAGACATGTGATCAAAGCGCAAGCAGAGTTTCGCATAAGCGATACTTTCTAATGCCGTGCTGATGCACACGCAGACAGAAGCTTTTCCGTCTCTAGCGGTCAGCTTCGCTTCTCACTCTCTCATGATGTAACGTAATGCGATGTCACCAACTCCATTCTTTCTGTCGTCAACGCCATTCTTTCTGTGGTTTTTTCATGCTATTGATTGTATACAAATAATACGGTGTGTCCATAAAAAAAAACCATAATTTTATGTTTTAGATTATCTCATACTACTTACGTTCACTAGCCCATGCCGTACTCCCATGCCCGTGAAAGTCGTTTTTCAATATCTACTGTTGTTCCCGAGACATTTGGGGTGAAAAGTTTAAGTGGAATACGTTGTACATTAAACTTACATAAATGCCAATTACGGGAGGCACTCTCAGGCCCTTACTCTTACGGGAATCAGTTTACAATAACTACGAGTTTGATTTCGAGTGGGCAGGGTAAAGTTAAGAATTTTTATCTGACGGGAGGTGTACTTGAGTAATTCTGGGCAGGTGTGGTGATCGCTGTGTCCTCGATGGTGTAGAGGTCAGCGCAACTGCCTAGAAAGCAGGAGAGCAGGGTTCGAGTTCCGGCTATGTGTGCGTTTTCAACTTTACCCTTTCGCAGTTAATGTCATACATTCCATGAATATGTATATCTATATTCATATATAATTTATATTGAAAACATAGCCGGCCGCGGTGGCCGAGGGGACTGAGGCGCTCCAGTCACGGTCTTCACGGCCACTACGGTCGGGGGCTCGAATCCCCCCTCAGGCATGGATATTTGTGCCGTCCTTAGTCTTAGCTAGTTCATAAGTGGTTTGTAAGTTTAGGGACTGATGACCCCATAGTTAAGTCCCATAAGCCATACAAACATTTGAACTTTTTTTTTTTTTGGAAACGTTTACTGCCTTTGTCCGAATGTCCATGTGAGAAAATCGTGTCAATCTGAATTTAATTGGTGGAGCAGAGCACTTTTCGCGATATCTGGTAACCTTATATAGTAATACAGATAACCTGTCAAACAGTTGTGGTGGTGGTGTCTGCATTAGCAGCCGAGTGGTCACGGCGGGTGACTGCTCTTCGAAGGTCCTGGTCCTGGGTTCTATACCCGGTACTAAGAGTGGTTTCTTCTTGGTGGGCGGGCTGGGACGGAGTGTACTCCGCCACGTGACTGAAAAGTAGCGGCTACAGGTCACTAAACGTGACAACGACAAAGAGCGCGGTGTGCTGACCTCTCCACGCGGCATCCACTGACACCACCTGCAAAGGACGACCTACCAGGGCATCTGAATGGAGTTTACGTACTGGGAATAGTAACCAATACAGGCTAACATAGGTATCTGGAGTTTATTATTTTTAAATCGCATAGCCAATACGTCAGACCAGCGAAAGTATAAGCACTTCATAATTGTAAATAATGTAGCCAATATGTAAAACCAGAACTCACTTATTATCATTACGTGTATTAATTCTGTGTTTATGTGCGAACCGCCACTGTTCGACGTCAACATGCAATAACCACTCACAGACGTTGTAACTCTCCTCCTCTCTCTTGGAAAAAGGTTTAACTTCATTAATTAAAAGGTTTATTTTCTACTAGTTATTATATTTGCCGATACATTTTGCACTGTTGCTGTGGTCGCTGCTGTGGTCGCTATCAATACAACCTCTAACAATGAAGTTCGGTGAGTAGTCCTGTAACATTAATGTACATAAACTATGAACCGTAATTACGTCACTGTACTTAGACATGGTCACCTCCCATAACTATGCACCGCTGAGTTCTGCGATATCTTGGAAACTTAGCACGAAGGCTTCCTTTGAGATGGTGTTCAAAAGCCTCGTCACCTTTCTTTTGATGTCAGGAATATCGTCAAATCTTTTCGTTTCAGCACGAGTTGAGTCGAGGGAATAGGAGAAAGTCTGGACGATTGAGATCCGGCGAGCATGGTGAATATTCAAGTTGTTCCATTCCTCTTTTCTGCCAGGAACTGTTTGAGAACACGTATGTGTGGACGAGCGTTGAGATGACTCAGTCCATGGTAGAAGCATCGCTGATGATTTCATCCATCGTACCAGTAGTGTGCGATTGGATCGGCCTTCATCTTACCCCGACAAGAAACTAACTGAACATGTTTAAGATAAACTGAAAAGAACTGTGACAGTACGTCCTGACCAACAGCGGAATCTACAGGAGTTAAGGAAGATTGACAATGAAGACTGGGATAAATTAGACCAGAAGGCTTAAATAACTCGGGGGCAGGATTCCACATTGGTTGCACGTTTGCATTCGTGCAAGGATTGATGAAACTCTATATTGCATGAGGTTTCTATACGATAGGCTTACCTAGGTTCTGCTTTAAAACAAAAGAAGTGATTTGTTGGGTTTTATTTGTCGATAAATAGGAAGCTGTATTACTTTATAAATAAAAATTCGCCACATTATAGAACACCACAGTGTTTCAGGCTTGAAACTTGTGGTTTTTTAACAATACATTGTTGTGACTATTTTGTTAAATAAAGTGACTGACTGTCGGCCCTTAGATAGTCACAATCAGAGATTTGCTATCCTCAATAGTAACGAGTATTGTAGTGGGACGGATTATTGTCTCCCCTACATATCTCATGTCAGCTCAGTTTGTGCAGGATAACTTGCTTATAATTGTGTTCTTAAATGATTTTTATATTAATGTTTAATGTTATATGATTCTTAAAAAAGTTTTTTGTATGTTTTTTATGTTTCATGTGCTGTGAGGCGATTGAACCTAAGAGGGCAACATCTTAGACGCCGATTTCAAGGAGTAAATATCCGGCAACATCAAGTCGTGGGTCGACGGCCACGAGGCAAGAAGATGTTGATCTCTGCGGTTGTCGTCGCAAGAGTTGACGTTATTATCGAAGTTTTATGTTAAAACAAATTTTAAAAGTCAGTTCCCTTTTGTCTGTCAATGACTACATATGTAACGTAATTACGGTTCATAGTTTATGTACATTAACGTTACAGGAGTACTCACCGAACTTCATTGTTAGAGGTTGTATTGATAGTCAGAATTTTTAACACGAACTCATAAGGATCATTCATTAACTGTAAACCGTTGTACCCAATGCAGCGACCACAGCAACAGTGCGAAATGTATCGGCAAAGATAATAACTGATAGAAAATTAACCTTTTAATTATTGAACTTTTTTCCAAGAGAAAGCAATAAATGTTATTGTGTTTAAACTTGACGAAAGTGTCAGAGTACATCATTTATGAAGAATTATTTTACGATAAATAATATATTAATGAAACGAGGAGATGATTTAATTTAAATATTCTTCAATCTGAAGGAAGATTTTTTTATGAATTTTTATTGGTGGGAAAGTTATGTTAAGAAGACTTCGATAAATGGTTGTGTTTCAATCGATCATACACATCGATCGATAATCATTGAAGAAATATTATTTTTTTATCTGTGGCTATAGCAACGACAACAAACTGAAGCATTTCTTTTCACAGTCTTACCTATAAGAGAACTTAGAAATATTTTAACAAGAGTGATTGTTAGACTTCTTCCCTCGGTGCAAGAATCTGATTTTGAAATACTGCAATGTATAAAAATTTTACATGAACACACACACACACACACACACACACACACACACATATATATATATATATATATATATATATATATATATATATATATATATATATATATATATATAAATTTTTATGGGTGAGTGGACACCTCAAGGATTACGAAGTCTACGCTGCCACATTCAACCCTAATCATACAAGACGAGTGCTTTGGAAGATTAGGTTTTAGCACACGTTCCGCCGCACAAAGGGGTCGCTCCGCTGCAGTATGTGTAACCCTGTAGAGAATAGCATCGCGTTCTTGTTATTGATGACCATGAGAGAATGGATATGATAAAATCCAGGATATTAGTGCACATACTGGTTATCAAGTACTGCACAATGCTACCTTCCCTTTTCTTAGACCGTGTTCACACTGCCGGCCGGGACGAGACGACTCCGCTTCACCCGGCTCACGCCGAACTGACGACATTCGGAATGTTTAATATTTCCGGCGCGTGCCGATTGGGCTATGGTACTGTTTATGCAGCACACGTATCTCACGTCTCCAGCCTCTTTTCAATACACGTCTCTCTGCATTCTAGCTCTTCTTCTTCTTGGTTTTTTTTTTTTTTTTTTTTTTTTTTTTTAAATATCTGTAACTTGAGTACAAAATTCAGAATTTGTTTTTAGTTCTTCTCATAATGAAAAATTCTCCTAAATGTCAGTCGAAATTCATGGAACGAATCCATTACCACCTGTTTTTCATGTGCTTACAATCGGACGAGTCACTACAGTGTGAGAACAATAGTATTAAAATAACAAAATCAATTAGCTGTTAGCTGACTCGAAGTAGACGGCAAAGAACAAGCTTTGTCACCGCCGTCTGCTGACCGTGGGTGGGGATTCCTTGCTGGGGACAAGCCCAGGTAGAAGAAAAAAAGAAATAAAAAAGGTGACATACGCTTCTATTCTTTACTGACTTGTCCTTGCAGTGTCTGAGGCTAAACTAAACCAGCATATTTTTCTTTCATTTAATGTACAAAACTCGAAATGAAAGTACCATCATCCAGACAATGAATATTGTCATCAGATGATTCAGCAAAATGTTCACTGAAACTTAGTTTTCCTCAGACGGTTCTCTTAAATAAATATATAATAATGTGAGAGCTGTGCAGAGTTCTTTAAACGTCGAGGTGAGCTGAAATATAGTACGGCAGGACGCATATAAAACCGGTACAGCTCACGTAAGCCTGTAGCCACCACTTGCAATATTTCTTATAAGGAGGTAACTACGTGTTTTTAATGTCACTCTTCCGTTTTGTTTTTTCTTAATTCATTTTTAAATTTAATCTCAGACGTGAGAGTTCAAATGTTCGTATAGTCTATGGGACTTAACTACGGGGTCATCAGTCCCTAAACTTACAAACTACTTATGAACTACTTACGAACTAGGACGGCACAAATATCCATGCCCGAGGGGGAATTCGAACCCCCGACCGTAGTGGCCGTGCAGACCGTGACTGGAGCGTCTCAGTCCCCTCGGCCACCGCGGCCGGCGAGACGTGAGGGTGCCGCTTTTATGTGGGACACGCAGTAATCAATTATTTTCACGTTGAGGTACAACATTTTTCGAGAGCTACAAAAGTGAAAATAAAAAAGGTAGATATTTTGTACTAGGAGTAGATGCATCTATAAATAAATTTTTGGGGGTCTTCTTTTATCATCTCCAACTAGAAAGCCATTAAGTGTAGTGTCAGAAAATTTTGTTTCAGTCCATCAACAGTAAATTCGCAGTTTACATTAATTTTTTCTTCTCTTTCTAGTTCCAAACACGAAATATATATTCAGTTAATTGTCTAATGTGGACAAAAAACAAGTTGTATGGCTCTTCATAAAGTCAAGTATCATATGATGTAAAACTGTAACAGATGGTTGTCCATTGTAATCGGTCGCCACGCAATAAAAATTAGTTCATACTTGTTTTCTGGTTATGGATCATTAACATATCACGAGGGACCTACACACGTGGTTCGGCACTGCAGTGCCTCACGCTAGGCTCTAACACCCGCCGAGTTCGTAGGTTCGCTAATCGCGGTACTCAGGCCGCTCAGATAACTCGCAATTACTTGTGAAAGGAGGTAGATATCGGTGCGAATACTATTTCAAAAACTTTTCTGCACTTTTAGCTACATTTCACTCGCTGTAATGTAAGGTCTAAAATGAACAGAACAGTAAGCTGCCCGCTATCGAACTTTTTCAATACACGACTTGTAAATCAAGTGCGCATACTTGGCAAATAGCGTCATTTGAAAACGACTGTAACGAATTCCGAAAAGGTGAATAGTTTATTGCGAAGCTAAGATGTTGTCCTACCTTGTGTCCAAAAATCAGATTTTCTTAACCGCATACTTTCATCAAAACCGAGTGAGGAGTGTTACGAAACTAAAACTCACACGGAATGACAAGAAGATTTTTTTTTTTTTTTCACAGGCAAGGCAAAACTTTTAAGAAAAAATAAGTTCATAAAAAGATGTGGCGTGGTCTTGTAGGCTATACCGCCAAAAACTTTTACAAATTGAAAATCGGAAAAGTTGACTTTCCCCCTCTTTATGGGCCAAATACAGTGAGGTGTTGATTATAATGCAAGTACATGGTCTAAACGAGCTGCGTAATATACAGTTAATAGTAATTGTTATGACGAACAGTCATAATCATGGATTTGCATCTGTTGTTAATGTGTTCTAACAACTGCTTTCATAAAGTCTATAATACATTTCTCTAGTGTTTACTAAATGTATGAAGTCTACAAACCTGTAAAATTGCTGTCGAAGAGTTTGGTTGTGAACTTTGCTGGACGAAATTTGAGTACAAAGACGAAAGTGACAAAAAAATACTGCAGTTAAAAATGCGCCAGGATCAGCTGCCACAAAAGCATTCTAAATTGAAATAAAGTATCATTAATAACTTTCGATGCTGAAATAAGTACGAATTTGCTGCAAAGAACGCAGACATACACAAATGAAAAATTCTGGCTGTCACTACTGCTTCCACTGGTTACGTTTCAACCATGTTCGATCAAGTATTGTCAACAACAAATGGATTTTTTTAAAAGAAGATATAGACACTCAAAAGTGTGTTTTCATCACCCACAGAAGCAACAGGAGAAGAAACCTCTCAAACCCACACCAACATTGGGTAGAAATCTGAGCATTTTGATATATGATGGTCTTACACGAAGTACTTGTCGTTTTAGCACTTCCATTTGTGCATTTAAATGCTGAACACACTTTGGGCATATTTCAGCAGCCAAAAATTGTACAGATAATACACACTAAATCTTTATATATAAAGCAAAGCGTTCGTATGTTTGCGTGTAGGTATTGCATAAATCTACAGTTTTCTTCCAATGTTTATGAAATTTTGTACACGTAAGCTTCAATCAATGAGTACGCTCGCCTTTAAGTGTTAGCATCACGTACAACACATTGTTCACGAGATATGACGTCATAAACAATGAGATGCGCGAAAAACTGCTGCATCAAACGACAGTGTTGCTCATTTCCTTCTAAACCACTGAACCGATTTCAACCAAATTTGGTGCACATATTCTTTACCGTGAGGTAACTAATTGCTGCAGGGTTAAGAATCACATACAACACATGGTTCAGAAGATATGACGTCCTAAACAATAGCAATCGCAAAAAACTGCCTCATAATGCGGCGAGACTATGAATACGCTATATGAGAATGAGAATACTTAGCGACTTGCAACAAACTTTAAACGTATTTTCAGACCTTTATAAAACTTCTTCTCGCTGACAACCATAGCAAAATGGTGAAAGGAAAAAAAGTTTTTCGCTTACTACTTTCCGCTGTTCATGGACTAAAACTACGGCATTCGGTATGATGTTACAATTTATAATTTCTACACTACAAATTGCAGCCGCAGGAAATTTTACAGACAGTACACACAGATATAGCTGAATGTATCTTCGAAATTGTATCATAGCACGACACGTAGTTAATGAGATATGAGCACATAATGGAAAACTTTTAATCTATTACTTCTTTACTACCAATTGTATTCGCAATAGAATTTACAGACATTAAGCATTTCTACAAATGAATATATACCTGAAAAATTATACAAATGTACAACATATAACTCAATAAATATGAGATCGTGCGAATTTTATATGCCATTTTTATTTGGATTACTATCTTTCTTTGTTTGGATACTGCACGTGTAATTTTGAACATTATGCAAGGCAGCATTATTTCTTATATATTCTCCGATAAATATAACATGTTTTCAGGAAAAAGGAGATGGACAGAGAGAGAAGGGATAGGGGAAGTACTAACTCAAGGCGTAGGAATAAATAAATAAATACAACGCCGGGTTTTTAGCTAGTACAATATATACTAAATACAGCACTTCCAGCTGAACAACAATATACGATAGATTCCTCTCACGTGTACTGACCACCGTATATATGGCGAGTTTACACAGGTTGCCGTAAAGAGCCTGTAACTCGTGTGATAGCCGCTCTTGAAATTTAAGCTATTTGGAGCGAATCCTGATAGTTTTTGACTTTCGTTACGATTTCTATCAGTGCTAACACACAAGCAATATTGATGGAGTTAACCCCAGAAATCAACGTGGGGCGTGCAGCGAACGTATCCATTTGGGAAGTGCAGCGCAACTTGCCATTAACGACTTGTGGAAGCAGACGATCGACTCGAATATCTTTTCGACAGCAGGACACTGCCTACAGCGCATCTCCAAAGTTCGTGACCATGTCACTTGGACCATAGACGACTGGAAATCCGTGGGTTGATCAGATGAGTACAGATATGAGTTGCTAAGTAAGACCTGATGATATGGTTGGAGAGTGGCGCAGAGCCCATGAAGCCATGGACCCAGTTGTGTACAAGATATTTTGCAAGCTAATAAGTGGGTCTAATGGTGTGAGCGCTGGAGTGGTCCAGCTGTACTGATCATTGACTGGAAATGCTTAAGTTCCACTATTTGGATGGACTTCAAATTTAAACGACCATGGAATTTCTACCCAATACAGCACTGAAAAATAACTGACACTAATGAAACTTCTGGCAGCTACACATTCAAAACAAGCGTGTGCGGGGATGGGAACGGCATTTCGCTCCAACGCTCTATTGTAGCGAAAATACGAATGTTCCATAAATTTAAACTGATCTCAGTTTACTTCTTTTTTAAATCCTATTATGAGAGACGCGCATTTGTCGTGACTTGACCTACACAACTATGACAGGCGTGAGAGGCGCCATTTTCTGCACCCACAAATAAAAGATGGGTGTACTGGGAAAGCATTGCTCTAATTGTAAAATCTTGCCCTACCGCCAGAGTTGGGAATAACTTGGAACGCTCACCGAATGAATGGCACTCGTGGCTTTGCTGTCACCGACAGCACTGCGAGTGGGGAAGTTCTGCTGCTGAGCGTGACCTACCACTACCAGTGAGCCCTGTTTGCTGTAATGAAAGCGCCGGCAGAGGTCTGATTGCCATCTCTTAAAGACCACCGCCTTTAATTACTCGCCGCCCACCAATTACGGCACGGTTCATTGTCAAAGGGGTGCGGCAGTCGTGGTTTGTCCTCATTACAGTGCCGGCACATGACAATAAATCTTGACGTTCGAGGTGCCTGTAGTAGGATTATTACCGTACGTTTCATTATCAAATCTGGATTTAAAATCGGACTGGCGTGTTGTACGGCGTTTCGTGGCAAATTTATTTTTAAGACTGAATGAGAACTGACAACGAAATTCATTTTGATGATGCAAGTTTCGGGGGTCAGCCAAGTACGAATCATGATATTTCTTACAACTAACTGTTAGTCTTATGATAATTGCAGTTATGGACAAAATTTAAGTTCACAAATTCAAGTTTAATTATCATTTTATATAAATATTAAACATAAAAGCACAGAATGTCAATGAATATTGCTTATTTTCCTTTTCAATAAACGATCAATGTCTGATTCCACTTTTTCAGTAATGCTAACTCGAAGACAAAAGTTGAACTAAGCAGTGAGATTTGTGGGTGAATTTCATTCTCCTTATTGCATAAAAAAGTAGCATATACATGCAAATCTGAACATCGATATAATCTTAGCTGTAAATTTACAATGAGGAAATTGCAGTCTATGAGATTAATTTCCTATGAAACTAATGACACTAAGTTCACGCTGTAGGTATGTAGGTGGTAGCTCTAGACAATTTTCCAAACTGTTAAAATAATACGAAAATGAGTGAAACTGCACAATTCATTACAAGCTGAAGAGCAGTACAGTAACTTGATCTAACTACAGAGTCACTAAAATCAAAATTTTTTAATGTAATTGGAATTTATTGAAATTAATTGAACACTGAAAATTTATAAGTTTATGTGAATTCTGTGAGAAAAAGAGTAAGAAAGGGTGAAGAAGACACATGAGAGAATGAAACACACAAATGAGTGAAATAACTGCTTTATTCCACAACTCAACGTTACAAAACTTCAGTATAAACAATATTTTTGGTAAAGATTCTTTCATCATCTGCTAAATGTCCTTGCTCCCTATGTTCACTAATATAACATTTCAATCCATCGAAGGATCGAATTCTACTTGCTGCTACATATAACTAACCATGTGTAAAAACTGTTTATCGTTTTTTTTTTTTTTTTTTTTTAATAGATTACCAACTTTTTCAAATGTCTGTCCCTGCGACTTATTAATAGTTCAAAAATGTTAGAATGTTTGTTAAGCTTAACTACGGGGTCATCAGTCCCTAAAGTTACAAACTACTTATCAACTACCTTATACTAAGGAGGGCACAAATATCCGTGCCCGAGGGGGGATTCGAACCCCCGACCGCAGTGGCCGTGCAGACCGTGACTGGAGCGCCTCAGTCCCCTCGGCCACCGCGACCGGCTATTAATAGTAATCGTAAATGCAGGAATAATTGGGAATTGTGTTCTTTGGAACTGGAAAGGTAAAATAGTACCTGAATAAGTCATATGTACACGGGGAATCAAAATTCGCCTATTTTGTGCGAATCCACTTAAAACTTCGCAGTCAATAGAATTATTATATAAACATTTGACACGCATTCTGGTTCCATTAATTAATCCTCCTTTTGTATTCAAATTTCTGATAAGAAGAACGATACAATTAATTTTTTAGTTGTAACTTGTGTAGTGGTAAACCACTTACAGACGACAATGTTTCGAATTATGTAACTTTCATTGGCCTTCTTGTATGAATGTTTTAGTAATATGTACCACAATTTTCGAGTTTGCGTATTTATATAATGATATAAATAATATAAACCTAAATAAAAATTTATGGACGATACGATTACGACTCTACACCTGTGATATGTATGCACACAACACGTAATATTCTCTCTGACCGTATTTTAACCCTTTAATGCATGACTTTTTATTTGAGATTATAATATAATATAATATAATAGTTACCATGAGTAATGTATAGTGCGTATAGACAGAAAAAAATATCGAAAAAAAATTCCTGAAAATTGTTAAGCACTACTAGCAACAAAAAGTTCATAGCTAGTCAGCTATATAGTGCTTCCATGATGTACCTGATGAAGTAAATGTCACTATTATGCCTCTTAACTTTACAGAAAGTAAATCATAATGCAAGAGCAATATGTGATTGACTACTTTTCCATGGTAAAGAAGGAAAACTAAAGTAAACAAAAGCACATGTTAGGAGTAACTCAGTGCAGCTAACTGTCGAAATGATTCAGTAGCACTCTACAATTTATAATTTCTAGGACGAGCTACAAGCATGGGTAACACTATGTATACAACCAGCTACAAATGAATTTGTGGTAGTATGTTGATCAGTTTGAGACATAATGGAAAAAATAAGGTATGTAGCTGATCAGCCACAATATGCATTAAAGGGTTAACAAACAGCAAAAATTATTTGATATTTGAATTTAGTTTTGACAAACATACTCTTTTTTTTAACTTTTACATCTTTAAAGTATTATTGTAATATCTCTCCCATATTTTCATTATCTTTTTCCGTTAAAATATTATCACTTGTCTTGTCATGGTAGTTTGTTCCCCTTTTTAAGTTCATTTTCTTTGCCTGTATTGGTTTACGTAAAATAGTGAGTGTCATATCGCCGTTACTTTTGCAAATACCTCTTAAACGGCGCGAGTTATGGAAATAGCAGACCAAAGTTGTAACGAATTTTGTCCTCTAGAAATACATTTATTCAATTTTCGTCTCAGATGGGCGGTTAAGGCGTTATTTGCAATTTCCTGCTGTCAAAACGCCTTCACAAACGGCCTGTTTTTAGTGTTACTAACCATTTTTTTGTGCGAAACATTTGAAAAAGGAACGCTGTGGTCGCTGGCGGTCAACAATTACGTCTGTAAAATTTGGTGCCTATCGGTTGAACAGCGGGTGCACATATCTCTGAAATGATGCGAGATACGAAAAAAAGGAAAGAAAAAGAAAAAAAAAAAAAGAAACAAGAGAGCATAGTTGAGAATTTTCTCCTCTACGAATTCGTTTCTTCAATTTTCGTGTTAGATGAGTGGTTAAGCCGTTATTTTCGAGCTGTGAAAAGGCGATCGCATAGACCCACTTTTGTGTTACTACTGTAACCTCATATCCTAAACTGGGGAAAAAACAGACCGAGTTTCATATCGGGTCTTAAGTTTACTATCAATATACTCACATACACTGCAAAATTTCATCAGCAAAAAGAACATTGCAGTAGAGTGCATTCAGAAATACTGCCTTAAAATTCCATTTTTTTTTTTTTTTTTTTTTTTTTTTTTTGTCACCAAGTGTTCAAAATTCTCAATATCTACTGAAATCGCGTTTCTCAGAAGATAAAAATCATAGGACTTTTATTAATTAAAACCTTTATCTGATGAAAACAGAAACTTCATTCTTACCAAAAACAATTATACATTCTGCATGTATTTATACTCAAATGAAAGAGAAAATCTACAACAAATTACACACAAAAACTCCGTACATACATTTAATTATTGTAGAAAAAATTCGGCAAAGCTTACAGTACCTTCGGTTTTTGCTAGCCTTAAATACCTACACAGATTTCAGCTTCTGTGCTTATGATTAGAGGTTAAAGCTCTGGTACTTTCTGAATACAGCTAACACACAATTTACAACTACAATACTGACTGTTGCTTCATTAATCCTCATACTCTTCTAAGGTTTGCATAGTATTATTTGTGATGCATGTTGTATATTATTGGAGTCAAAATTGAAAGTAAAAGTTTTCCAATACTGTCGGGCTGTTTCTGGCACCATCCATCCTTTTTACCGAATTTCCTTTAATAATGTAGTTTGAATGGAAACACACATACGTAATTGGGAATTGTGTCTGACTTGCATTAATAGAATAGTGTACTTTTGTATCCATGGACGTCTGTGTTTGACTGCTCGATATATTGCGTTGTTTTAAATGTCTTGTCGCGGCCGTTGTAATTTTTGCTACATTGCGGATATTTTTAAGACATATGTCGCAACAATCGTAAAGTACTGCTTGCTCCGCGACTTTCGTTTTCGTGTAGCCATATCTGAATCGCAATCACAGCGAGCGTTGCCTGTCAGCGTCAGCAGTCAGTTGAGATAACCGAGTGCGTGATGCCCCAGTCAGCTGGCGCACAGCGACAAGCGTCGTACTGAAGTTTCTCGTCAGCTTCTCGAGAACTACTTGAGCACCAGCAGCTCAAGAAATTCTCGGTGCGCTCATAAGTCGCCGCGCCTCACAGTCCCATTCCTGGTTCGCAGTCACTGATGCATAGACTTCGGGACAGTGGTGTAGCTATCATAGGACTGGGCGGGCAGTGCCCTGGGGCCCCCGAGCTTAAGGCCCCTCGGCCTTCGTGAGCTGCTTCCGGAAAAAGTTACAATACAGCGTCGAATTTTTTAATTTTTTTTCTTTACTCTCCCTCCCCTCCCGCCAAGTTTCCAATAGTAACCCCATTGGGCCACCGCGAGGCGGAGAAAAGGTTCCTATTGGGGCCTTCACTTCACACGACGCCATTCGGAAGCGCAGCTGACCGGCCAAGCCGCCACTCGCTGCGTACAACGGGCACACTTCACTCGGTGTAGCTGCAGAAGTAGCGGCAGCATCAAAGCTGCTCAAAGCTGCTCACAGCAACAGCTGAGACTTCCAAGTATTGCATGCCGCTCGGCGCAGTGTGAGGGATCGCGCGCCTCCAAATTAGGGTTGCCAACGTCAGTAGTTTCCCACCGAATCTGGTGGTTTTTTAAAGCCGACGGTGGGAAAAAATCTGAGTCAGTGGGAGGTGGGAAAGTTGGTGGATTTTAATGAAATCGTATCAAAAAAGTTACAGAAGTAATATAATCCTAATTTGAAATTATTAACGAATATGGACACACAAATGACTAGGAAATGTATCACATTATTGGATAAAATGTAAAATTCTTAAGAGTGCAAAGATATTAACAATGGTATGACTCATTGCTCATTGTCGAGGACGAAAAACTGACATTGTGTTAATGGTATGCATTTGTTGCTACAGCAGTTTATCAGATTTTTCTTGTTGTGAAAATGACTGAACATTGCAGACACTTAATATGTGACTGTACTTTCATTGTTAACTTTCTTTTTTCTCAGATGTGATTACATTGGAATATAGCTGAAATCTAGATCTTCTGACATAAAATAAAGACAATAGTATGACTGACGCTGACCTCCTTTCCAGACTGGATTACTTTGTGTTTTCAAGTTCAAATATTTCACAATTTGTTGTCTGTACCCGACAAGCATTGCAATGGCTCAAAGTAATTATTGTTTGTTTTTATATATAAAATGTTTACTGAAGTGCTTTTGAATAAACAATATTTTTTGTATTTCCGTCTAGTGTGTATACAGATAAGCCAGGTACATAAAAACTACTCCTTTAAAATGCAAAGTTGCGTCCAAATTTCAAATCAATTAGTCAAGAACAAACGAATAGACAGTGGTTCTTTTGCATGGGAACTTCGGAAAGTTCGGTGGTTTTTGGTGGGATTTTACGGTCACTTCGGTGGTTTTTATCATGACCTCGTTGGCAACCCTGCTCCAAATACTGTATAAACTTCTTATTGGTAAACAGAAGTGTACAGTACGATTATCTGTATAAACCGGTTTTTCGAACATCCATGTCTCCCAATTACTTTGGATGATCGACGTTCTACTCTATATTTTAGTTGAATGAAGGACTTTCGACTTTACCCTAGACCAACATACCTCAAAGGCACGAAGTGAAATCCAAAATTATTCCCACCTCAGTATATAACCATAACAAGGTCTATTGCTTGTCCGCTAAGACGTGTACCGTGCCACTATTAGCGTGTTGTCGGTTGAAGTCGGAGTTGCGAAAGAACAGTCAATGGGGCTAAATTACAAGCAGTGTGTTTGACAATACACGATGTGATCACATTTGAATATGAAGTCTCTATAGTGTATTATTGCAGAACAGTATTGTTATACTAACTCCTCTTTATGAAGCGAATACCCCCGAGGGAGTGCTCCTTACTCATAAATCCCAATTAAGTGCTGTAACCAATTGCACTCTGAAATTTGTGCAATAAGAGAAAATATGGATAGTGGATAGGTGGATTGTATTACTGGTCGGCGCGCCATCAGTGAAGCTTCTGCCTGCAACTTCATTCGCCTAGTTTGGAGCAACTTCCAAAACTATCTCATCGGGTCGTTTTATCTGTGTGTCCTACCAAGGTCTAACTCTTCCTCTGCAAATCCACCCAGTAATTTTTGCTTGAAAGCATAACAAACAAACACAGTTATATTAGAGCGTACGATTAAAAATTATCTGCTGCATCGCACGTAATACTTAGTAGTATTTAGGTTTGCCTTATGACTTCCAGTGGGCGGTAAGAAACTGATGATGAAGTAGTTATGTATCTGTATAGTTTCAGTTTAAAGAGGTCCCCAATGTCATTTTTGCCCCGGGATAGTCTGAATAGATACCGCCATTATCGCGGCACGTGCTGCTACAATGCGATTTTTAAATCCTCTTGAATCGCCGCAGCTTGTGAACAGGATAACTCTTTTACCTTACAGAAGAAAGTCCAGTGCGTCAATTAGGAAAACGTGCTTGGCCAGCTGATAGTGTCTCAACTTCTAGCGACCAGAAAATAACTGCATGAGCGCTTTAGAAGCCACTAGTGAGCCAGACACTCATGAAGCTTATAATACTTCTTTTCCTGTACATCAACGTTCGCTGTGGTGGCAGACGTCATGAGAGAGAGAAGGAAGGATCACATAATAGGACAATACGTTGGCAGAGCTGTCATTTCTGTTCGGGTGATTCATATGAAAAGGTTTCCAACGTGATTATGGACGAACGATGGGCATTAACTGACTTTCAACGCTGAATTTTAGTTGGAGCAAGACTCATGCAGCAGCCATTCCGGAAATCGTTCGCGAATTCAGTATTCCAAGATCAACAGTGTGAACAGAGTTCGGAGCAGCAGCATTTGCATAGTCAGTGCTAACATACAAGCGACGCTGTGTTACAGAACCAGAGAAATCAATGTGAGAGATGCTACGAATGTATCCATTTGTACAGTACCCTGTAATCTGGCATTATTGGGCTATGACAGCAGAGACTGACACAAGTGCCTTGCTGACAGAACATCGCCTCCAGTGCCTCTCCTGGGTTCATAACCATATAATTGGACCACAGATGACTGGAAAAACCATGGCTTGGGCAGATGAGTCCTGATTTCAGTTGGTAAGAACTGATGGTAGGCTTTGAGCGTGATGTACATCCTATGAAGTCATGGACTGAAGATGTCAGCAAGGCACTGTATAAATCGGTGGTGGTGGTGACTCCATAAAGTGTCGATTATGCTTACTTCTGTAGTTCAACAGATAGAATCAATCATTAACGAGGAATGGCTCTGCTCGGCTGCTCGGAGAACATTTTTGGCCAGACTGTAAGTTTTCACGAAATAATGCAGTTTTTATGGATGACAATGCGCCACGTCACTCACCGGGTCATAATTTTTCGCAATTCATTTGAAGATCATGCTGGACAGTTCCAACTAATGCTTTGACCAACTGGATTGCCCTAGATGGATACGATCATATATTTACAGAACATAATCGAGAAGTCTTTTGTGCACAAAATCCTGTACCTGCAACATTTTGTGGGTGGGTATAAAAGGCAATGTCGCTCAATATCCTTGCAAGGGACTTCCGACAACTTGTTCATTCCATGTTGATCTGCTCCACTTCACCGTGCAAAATAAGCACTAACACAATGTTAGTAGGTACCATATTCCATGATTTCTGTCACCTCACAGCAGCAGATCCTATAGGAGATCCGATAGGAAATAATCCATTACGCTTTCTTTGATGAAGTCTCCCAAAATCCAGTTGGAAATCATTTATTAAGTTAAGTCTCTTTGAAGTCTTCAATAATTCCATACAAAACATTCGCACTCCACTGTCTTCAGATCTTCAACCTGCCTAGTTTCTTTGACCTTGATTACTGATCAAAATTTTCATAGAGTGGTACAGAAAACAATCTAAAGCAATCTCTCTGAGAAAGCTTCTCATTAACTTCGCTAATCTTAAAGTTTCACTCTGAAACTCTGCTTCAACAGTGTTTATTATCATAGGCTGCCGTTTCCTGCTTTTCACCTGTCTGTCAAATATCCACTGAAGGATTTGTAGTGATTTGGATCAGCTCCCCAGTCAATATACATTTCAGTTTTCTTCCCACTCTTCCTATGAATTAGCACATTATTCACTGTAGCTTGTAAATAATGTATGTCTTTGATAACACGTCAGCATTCCTCACTCACGATTTGTTGTTGGACTAGCTAAGAAACAGTCCTGGGTTACTAAATCTGGCCTTGTATCTTTTGCTAGCTAAAACTTCCAACCGCAATCTGAATATTGATGCAATGCGTTCACTGAGACTTTTATTTTAATTTCTAGCTTTATTTGTAACTAGTGTGATTTGCACAGTTACATTTTTCTATTTGCAATTCCTTGTCTGCAATTAATTGGCTACATTTATATTTTCAGGAAAACTGTCTTTGCTTTCATAAAAGATTCCCTGATTCTAGCTATTAAGCTATGTGTGAAAATAGATATAGATTTACTTAATGACTTAATGCAAACATATTATTTCCACCAAGTCTTCATCTATATTCTTTTGGAAATGTATTCTTAGAAAAATACACCAATATTTCCTTTGAGCTTTAACAGCCAAAACTTCAACCTTGTAACTACGGTATTTTTCCTACTGAAGTGGTCCTCTTGTACTGACATACGAGCCTGGGTGGAAATTGTCATCTGGAAATTTTTCTATTAACAGCCCCAAAATCATCTTTGGTTATATCTGGGCATGCAGCACTCTGTTTCCGATTTGGGGTTGTAGATTTGAAGGATATGTGGGTTAACTGAGCGGATTGAGCTCCAATAACAGCACATGTATATGATCTAGCCCTACTTTATTCTTAACACAACAAAAAACATTACAAGACTGGTTTAAACATCGTGTAAGCGTCCTTCCCTTTGCCGCATCCTATAACAGGTCCAGACAAACTGTGTTCGCCACTAAAAGACCCAGTTTTTTGAGGAGGACGCGCGGGTGTGGTGGGGCACACGATTAAATTAAAACTTGGTACTTAACTTTTATTAGATGGCCGGTTGCGTCGTAGAAGTCCATCGATCCAGGATCTTGCGGCAGTCCAATTCACCATATACATGACAATGAAAAGGTGGTCGAGGTTAAATGACGAACTTTCCTAGATGTAGTTTTCTTAATAAATGTTTTTATTTCCTTATAGGACAATGTTCACATTGCAAATTACAAAAATGACCAGCAGCAGAGCTGCTTACAGTTTCACATCCACGTACAGAGTGCCGTAACATGGCTTCCACTCAAACATTTTCCGCGTAATAAGACAATGACAATGTTTTGCAGTTTTTAATTAAACAACGTTCTTTTACTTTAAGTAAGCCAAAATATATAAATTAAAATATTACATTTAGGCTTTTACTATTTAGCTCAATGTGTGTACGTGTTTAATGAGATTTGCATTTAACGTAATACGAAAACTAAAAGTCGTGCTTTGACTCATGTTAAATTTACTGAATTTATTTATAGTATTGGTGATTTAGAAGTGCACACATGTATGCTTTGACAATATTGTTTAGGTGTACTATTATGTAGACTCGTAATTTCAGTGTATTTCAATTTGTGGTTTAATTTTTTTATAAATAAGAATTTGTATAAAGTTATAGGTATTTTGTTAATTTCGGCAACAGTTTCTTAGTTCCAAACAGATAGATGAAGAGAGTGGCACATTTGTAATAAGTATTTGATTTAGGATCCAGTGATATATAAAACATGGCCAGCTCTAATTTATTTAAACAAAAGGTAAATATGTAATAAGGTTGTGCAATAGTTATAATATGTAGTGTTGTTCTTTTTATACTAGTACACAAATTTATGGGAACAGCATATTCCATAAGTATGTGCAATGTATATTTAGTGTTTGTCGTTGTTATTTACGGAAGTACCCAAGTCGACTGTTACGTAAAGAGACAGCCAAAGTTACGTTTAAATCTACATACAATTTCTTAAACGTGTTTCACTAACAGTGGTAACAGTATTTTAAGCATAGTGCGAAAATATTATATTTTACTTGTCTGGTGGTAACGTTTTATTTAGGTGTCCTAAATGTTTACGTCTGTAATGTTGACAATGACAAGCAACTCGCAATATGTGAGATGGGATGTGCGACTTTACAATGGCTGGCAGTGTTCAGAAAGGCTGGCTCCCAAAGAAACCAGTTGGAAAGACGTTCGACACTTCATATTATCGACGTGAAGGTCGAGAGGTCGCTACACAGCCCCCCCCCCCCCCGCTCCCATGTACAGGTTACATTCTGAGAGGGGGGGAGGGAGACCAAGGCATCGGGCAGCGCTTGCATCGGCCTGCGAGTCACAGTCAACTGGACAGTGGTGGGAGGCAACGGTGTGCGTGAACGGCGGTGAGTAGCAGGTGCGTCGACGATGAAGTCGGCATGGCGTCATGGGAAGTAGAACGGGCGGAGGACGGCAGATGGGGCAAAGAAGTAGCAGGAAGAGGGTTGTAGGGAGAGATGGGAGATGGAGAGGGGGAGGTGGCTGATTCTGAGTTGGGTTGACGAGAGACGGGGTCGATGTAAGCAGGTTTAACTCGATGGATTGAGACAGTGACAGGCGCATTGTTGACAGATATGATGAATGTGTTGTTGCCCGTCTTCAGGACCTAGTGAGGACGGGATAAAGGGGTTGAAGGGGGAGGGGGAATGGAGAATGTCGTCTTGGAGAAAAATGTGTGCATACCGCCAGGACGTTGGGAACATGAGGAGAGGGAGGGGATAAACTAGATGGTGAAGGAGGAGAAAAATTGCTGCAATAGAGACGGTTTCAATCAATGAACGATGGGAGATCAGAGGGAGGAGGGGGAGGGAAGGGGTGGACAAGCTCACCAGGGAGTGAAAGGTTTTAGCCTTAGGCAAACTCCATGACGATGCCCTTCAGTTCTGGTTTGTAAGTGGAGAGAAGACCCTGAAATTCTAAGGGAAGAGCCTCTAGCCATAGTAAGTAATGGCACATAGCTTAGGAAGTGTTTAATTCTGAACAGATTGCATAGAGCAGATTTGAACTGTCGGCCCTGGTCAGTGGTGATGACAGCTGGAGGGCTGAAGTGGGAAGTCCACAAATGCATGAATGCACAGGCGACAGTTTCTGCAGTGATATTTGGGAGGGGTGCAGCTTCAGCCCAGCGGTTGATGTGGACAATCGAAATGAGGTAACGATAACCATCGATCGGAGAAAAGGGTCTGACTAGATCAATACTAACATGCTGGAAGCGGCCAGCAGGGACAGGAAAACAGCCCAAGGAACAGGAGATGTGAGTCTGAATGTTGCTTCAGTAACAGGGAACACAGGCACAAGCCAAGGCTGGGCAATGGTACCTCATGTTCCGCCAGATAAACCAGTCGGTGACTAATTTGATTGAGGCATTGACACCAGGGTGAGCAAGATTATGTAGTTTATTGAAGATGTCGCATATGAGGCAGTGAGGAATGTAGGGGCGGAAAGTCCTCAGCCGGCCGTGGTGGGGGACTGAGACGCTCCAGTCACGGTCCGCACGACCACTGTAGTCGGGGGTTGGAATCCCCCCTCGCGCATGGATATTTGTGCCGTCCTTAGTATTAGTTAATTCATAAGTAGTTTGTAAGTTTAGGGACTGATGACCCAGTAGTTAAGTCCCATAAGCTATACAAACATTTGAACATTTTTTTGAAAGTCCTCATTGATTCATCGGAACAAACCTTACCTGATACACCAGAGAAGATGGTGCAAATAGGTCACAGAGAAGAGGAAGAGTCCTGAATGAGTTGCATTGTGTCGTTGTTAGAGGTCTGAAGAGTGGCGAGATGAGAGAGATCTAAGAGAGACGAAATGGCATCAGTGTGTGAGAAGAAATTGGCCACAACATTATCCACATGATGTAGCGGACATCGGTGAAGAATTGAGAGACGTAGTCGAAATAGTGGAACCTGCGGGGAGGGGGGTCCAACAGGAGGTTGGTGATAACAACTGCAAGAGGCCTATGGTCAGTGAGAACGTGAAAGGAGCGACTGTTATGGCAGAGCGGAAGTGTTTAATAGCTCCATAGATGGCCAAGAGTTATTGATCGAAAGCAAAGTATTTCTTTCGACATTGTTGAGTTTCTTCGAAAAATGCTCCACAGGGGACATGACATTGTCGTGGGATTGGGTCAGAACTGCGCTGATAGTGGTATCACTTGCATCTGTGGTAACAAAAAGATGAGCTTCTGGATGAGAGTGAGTGATTGACAGCTCGAGCGAGTAGGTCTCTGAGAGCAGAAAATGCAGAAAACGTAGCGTCCATGCAGGGAACAGGTCGATCGCCAGAGGTGTAATTACTGACCAAGGCTTCAGTGAGCAGGGCTTGAAGGTCAGCCACGCCAGGTAAATGTCGTCGATAATAGTTAATGGTTCCAAGGAAGCGAGACAATTCTTTGGAGGTTGAAAGAGGTGGTAGGTTTCTGACATAATCAATCTTTTCTGGGGGAGGGGTTATTCCATCAGCAGAAATCATGAAACGAGGGAAAAACATCGAGCGTTGATGAAGTTGATGTTTGCTGTTGTTAAGTTCGATACCGGCTGCAACCAAAGTGTCAAAAAGGATTTGTAAATGTTTCTTGTTCTCATCGGCAGAATCACTGAACACTAACATGTCGTTGAGGTATGCAGAACAAAACATCATGGGAAAAAGAATCTCATTGATAAAATCCTGACAAGTTTGAGTGGCATTATTAAGACTAAATGGCATGACCCGGTAGTTAAATAAACCTATGGAAGTAGTAATAGCAGTCTTTTCAATGTCTTCAGGAGCCATATGAATCTGGTGGTAAGCACGCTTGCAGTTCACAACAGAGAACAGTTTCACACCTGCCAAAGTTTGTGTAAAATCTGCAATTTCAGAATAAAATAATTGTCCCTGAGGGTACAGTCATTGTGCCTGCGGTAATCCCCACAATTCACCAAGAGCCGTCTTGCTTAGGCACTAAATGAATGGACGACGACCAGCTGCAGGACATGGTCTCAATGACACACAATTTCAACACTTCTGCCATTTGTTCCTTGATGGCCACCAATTTCTGTGGGCAAAGGCGGCATGGCTTGATAGAGATGGGAGGTCTATCAACAAAATGGAGTTTATGTACCGTGAAGTTTGTGACTACTGAGACAACGATGGAGACACCGGAATAGTTTTGTTTACATGTGCAGTTGCAGTTTATTGTACCGGGTGAGGAGGCGCCAGTAGGGGGGCACTTTGCGAGTCACGTGGAGCATGAGAGGAATGGGGCTCAGCAGTGCTCGTGGCAGCTGAAGGGTGCTGAGGCGCTGGGATAGTTACACTTCCAGCCACGGGTTCAACTGGAGGTGCCATAGGCGCACTGGAGCAAGATGGCGTCACATGAAAGTCCTTGGGAGGCCATAGGCAAGCAAAAGCGCGCCTGTCGTGGTAGCAGACTGCTCTACCAGTGGGGCAGGAGTGATCACTAGGCGTGAGAGGAAGAGGAAGCACTGGAACCGGCTGCCAGAGTGGACATCATGGAGGCAGAACATCCCGGCAAGGCATTGGCATGGCAACCAGGTTTTGTTTGAAAATGTCCACGCATGAGTGGTGGGGGCGGGGGGACAACTATGACAAGCACTAATAACACTGCGAGAGGGCGCGACGACACTGGGAACACTCGCTGAGGTAATACTCATACTAATCTTGGAGTGGTAATCCTTCCGAAGAGACTGCAGAGACGACACTTGGTGCAGAGTGGATGCCAGCTGTAATTCCGTGTCTGTGAGGTGATGGGTGATGTCTTCATTTTCACGACTCATAGGAGTACATGTTCATGTTTGCTTAACCACTTTGACAAGAGCAATTCTGACTGTATAATGGTGTCAAAGCACTCACGAACAATGTCTTCTTCTTCATGGCACAGTTTAATCACCTCTTCTGTTCACGACACAACTTTCAGAACAGAGTGGTGAACTTTTCAGTTTACTGTAAACACTCACGGACATTTGGTGTGCATGCAGAGTCAGAGCTTGACAGACCACAAGAAAATTGTGTGTTTGAGGGGTGGTGGAATACCAAGTCGCACAACATTGGGGAACAGTTTATGGTGAGATAAAAAATCCATGCCTACAATCGGTTCTGGCACATCCGCTACCAAAACGTTCAATGAGAGTTTACACTTTGGTGACATGCAAACAGTAAGTCATTCAACCTGCACACAGCAGCTGAGTGGCGTTGACAGCAAGAAGTGTAGCACTGTAGGGTAGGAGGACCAGTTGCCATCAAAGTAAGTAGTAGAGATACAACACCAGTGTCGATAAGGAATCGTGCATTTGAGACACAGTCATGTAGTTACAAACGACCCCATGATGAAAAAATGTCACAAACAGAAAGAAACACATGTAGGTGCCTGTGCATGTCAGGGCAGGAGGTGGCACCTAAACCATCCTGCACTCATTTGGTAGAAGACACAACGAACGACACTTCCTTGGCGTGTCACCAAAGCAGCTGTGGTAGTAGCAGTAAGGATAATAAGAAGAAGCTTGCTCTAGCGGGAATCAAATGTGTGGAAGTGGTCCATCGGTGTCACAGGAGTAGTGATGGGCGTGGTGGAGTCGGCATGGTGAATGTGTAGGGATTACCGCGGGCACAATGCCTGTACCCTCATGGACAATTATTTTATTCTGTCAGTCGGTCTGCATGCAGGTGAGTGTCAGTGCCTGGTTTCCTGCCTGCAGATTCCTTGTTGTGTGGGCCACCCAGCCCAGAAGCGGGTGTGTGCTGTGGGGGCTGGGTCATGGACAAAAGATGCGACTGGTGTGCCTCACGCAGATAAGCGTCATACTCCCAGTCTGCTATGCGGATGCGTTCACTTGGAGGCTGGAGAATATTGATTGTGATGACTGTCTAGAATACAAGAGGAAGTTTACTCGACCAAACAGCCATGAGGGTGGAATCCGCCACATCATGTTCATTGACAAGACGGCAAAGATGGTACCAGAGCTGAAACGGCTTAATTTCACTCAAATGTTCTTCATGGGTGAAGTGTCTTATCACGTCTTCAGGGGTGCGAGTAACACTCTCGAGGATAGTTTGTTTGGTGGTGGAATATCGATCAGCTGATGAGAGAGAAGTCACTAGGTCAAATATCAAGTCGGCGTGATCATGGAGATGTGTGATGAGGCACAGGTAGTGAACTGAGTTGACAAGTGAGTAGTGGTCAAAGATCTGCTCGGTGATGGCGAACCACATCGTAGGAGCATCGAAAGAGAAATGCGGCAGCTTGGGAAGGTGCCCATGTGGTGGCGATGGTGGTGACTCGGGAACATCAGCCCAGGGCTTGACGCAGACATATTGAGATGTCATGAGAGAACTTGATGTGGCTTTCATCCGTGGTGGAACCTCGGTGATGAGTAAGCGAGTCGCGGCAGGAAGAGGCGAGATGACGCTGATGCCTGGTGCAGTTGAGACACTGATGTCTGCCATGAAAGTGGGCCGATGCATGAGCACATCCAGCCATGAATGTTCCAGTGTGTCAACAGTGTGATAAAGTGGGAGTGGCTGTTGGACTCGTGAGGTGGGAGACGCATAATGTGATGTGGGTAGCACATGGGACATATCAGTACCTTGTGGAAAATTTGACTTAATATCATCACTAACAGGATGAGCGGACTTGATCAGAGAATCACTGAATATGCTCAGTGGTGTAGATTGCACAAGGCTAGTCGACATAATGCTTGCACATTGTCAACATCAGCTGCATGGACAGAAAAAGAGAGTGCCTGAAGTGTGAGCAAATTGTCCATAATTAACTGAGCGATTGATGAATGAGTTGTGGAGAGGGTAGGGGTGCCTTCAGAAGAGAGACTAAGTCCAGAAGAACCAGAAAAGTTCAACTATTTAGAGGAAACCACATCTCATTGACGGAACACATGGTCGACAAGGATACAGACACATTTGGTGGATCAGTTGCCGTCCTGAAATTCAAATTTTGCTAGTTCAGTAGGTTCATGTTCTGCAAAATCTATGCATAAGGAGCACACGAGATGTGGCGAGGTACATGATTAACACTGTTTGTAGAGGAGACACTTGAAAAAATAAATGGCGAACTGAGGCCTGAGTTCATTAAGTTCCTCACAGCACCAGAAGTACCTGAAATTGGTATAAACATGTTTGGTAAACGAATTTTCCTCATTTTGTGTCCGAGATGTTCGCCATGACTGTCTCAATGCAAGATCCCGCTCTGCTTCTAAAGCTCTTTTACAAGAATGATGACTGTGCACAAGTTGTTTTGCAGATGTCCTGGACACTGAAGGGTTTGAAAGAAGGCATTGATCCGATGACTGCCATGGGTGTGAAGAAAATGATTAATAAAGACAGGTTCCTTTGTTGTGCAACCTGGTAGATAGCAGTCTGACCAATGCTGTATTTTTTTTTCTTTTTGTGCAGTGTTTTGAAAGTTTAATTATAATCACCCTGTACGTAACTACGATATCCTATGAGCTATTTCATAGAAGACAGTGTTAATAAGATGCTGTTACAAAGCAGGTGAATTTCATAATCCAAGTCGAACATTATTGAATGAATGTGCAATGGTTTCACAAATGACATACCAGTATATCTTTGGCGTTGTTCTTCAATATAAAGTTGAGAGGTGGGGGGGGGGGACAAGAGCAGGAAGGAACATAATTTCTATAATTGTAGTTCATCTAAAAGATCTTCTGTGGGGATACAGTGTAATAAACGTTCACTGTGATTTTATTTAGTTTTCTGAAGTCTATACAGATATCCTCAATTTTAATTTTTTAGATCTGCAACCTGGCTAATATATTCAGATGAGCTTCAGTTTATTATTCCTTTATAAAACCACATGTGCACTTGATTGTCATCACTTCTTTCTCTCCTGGTGATAACTATTTTGAGTCTACTACCTCTCTTGTTGTTGCCTCAGAATAATCGTCATTCTGAGATCAGTTGACTGTTTTTGCTGGCATGTAATTAATCACTAAATGTTTTGACATACCGTATTCCTTTTTCCTCCAAACATTAAGTGTGAGGCTCTGCTATGGCTATCCCCACAGACAACATGGGAATTAGAACAAATACGATGACTTAGCCTTCAGAGGAAATGTTATAGTCAGCAGATATTTAGTATACCAATTACTAACAAAGTTTACATTTATTTATCAAAAGATGGTACTAAAACTAGTGACAACACCCCTAAAATTGATAAGCTCTACACGAAGGATGGATGTGACTAATAGTTAAGTATGAAAAAGAGTCAACGTATCAGATTATACATTTTATTAAATGAAGATAAGAGTGTGTAATTGGTGCTGAAGACTAGAGCGAGGCCATCAAAATGTAGTATGTACAGCTGACTCCTGGAGAAGAGGTGTCTCTGAATGTTGAAAGTTTGCAACATGTATACAAAGAGAGGAAGAAATTCCCATATTTTCTAATATTTACAGGAGATATAAGCTTTTTTCTGGTATGAATAAACTTTCTGACTGAAATATTCTTCTTTCCCTTGAGTCAATAAAACATCATTTAAAATGTATATGAGGGAAGGAGGATTACGGTTTAACATAACCATCTACAGCATGGCCATTAGAGATGATAAAAAGCAAAAAATACACTTTGGTATAAGTGGTTATGAAATTTAGATGTTGTAATTACGAGAAAACTGGAAAGTAAAAATGGTCACTCCTGAGCCACGTGCAAAAAGCCACAAATAATAATGTTTTTGCACTTTTGCAGTATTGTATACATCTAAATAATTATTCTGCAGATCACATATAAGTGCATGGCAGAGGATTCATCGAACAGCTTTTATGATTTTTCTCCAATGTTTCATTCTTTGAAAGTGCATGGGGAAAAAGGAACACCTTAATCTTTCAGTTTTCAATTTGATTTATCTTATTTTATTATGATATTCATATCTCTCAGTGTGAATGGATGCTAACGAAATATGTTAGCATTTGGAGGAGAAAGTTGCTCATGTATAATTCAATTTTTTATGATTACAGGATAAGATCACTTATCACTTATATCGATTGTACAATAACTGGCTGTATTTTATGAATGTAATTATTGTTGAGTTAGTTGTTAGGCATAAACCTAGTGACACAGCAAAAATACGACTGAAATACATAATTATCTACAAACACCATATGGGCAGACTTCACTTTCGATAACTGCCCCAGATCCCCCCAACCTTTCTAAAATGGTGTTCATCACCCACTCAACCTCCACAGCATGCTAGTCCATTCTTATGCCACCCCCAACCCTACCCGCTTACTGCAGGGATCGATCCCTGTGGAAGAACCTGCTGAAAGACCTGTCCAAACCACCCACCCAACACTTCATATTCCAGCCCCATCACAGGTTTATCCTACACAGAGGTCATATCCCCTATGAAAGCAGCCATGTAATTTACCATCTGTGCTGCAAACACAGTTTTTTTTTATATTGGCATGACTCCTAACCACCTGTCCATTAGGATGAATGACCAAAACCAAACTGTGGTCCAAAACAACGTAGACCATACTGTGGTACAACATGCAGCTGATCATATGGTTGATTTCAATGGGCGCTTCACAACCTGAGTCATCTGGATCCTCCCCTCCCCCACCTCACCACCAGCTTTTCTGAACTCCACAGAAGAAAGTTACCTTTGCAGTTCATTCTCTGGTCCTGAAATTATCCAGGCCTCAGCCTACGATAAGCTACTTTTCTCCAAATCTAACAATTCCTGCACTCTCTATCCCATGCCTCTCCCCTTCAAATTGCTGTGTGTGTTTGCTTTGCTTCCCTTCCCTCTCCCACCTTACCACGCCATTCCTAAGCTGCATCTTGTTCCACCCATTTAGTACTTGTACTCCTAAACCCGTAAGTGGTCGCGCAGGGTGTTCAGAACACCCCAGTCACCTTTGTCAATGGATTATTACATAATGGATAGGAGTATAACGTCATGTTCTTTGGTAACTTTCTAGGACGTAATATGAAAGTTTTGACTAGCAATAGAATCTACAATGGAAGCGCAAGTTCCAAAATAACGCGCAACAATGTGCCTTGGGGTGTTGGCACCCCGCGCGACTCTTTACGTTGCAGTGCTGCGAGAAAGCGCACATTTGTGTTCCGTAGCATATGCTTGTATTTTGTTGCTCTGTGCAGCTGAAACAGCTATGGATCGTTATGAAATTGAACAAGAAAGAGTGCGGAAGCTTCTGGAAGAGATCTTAGACGAAACTTTTGCAGGAGGAGAAGAGAAAGAGGAGAAAGCAGACAGCTATGAAGTTCTCTCATCACAGTGACATGGAAACGGAGGATGAAGACAACCTGGAAGTCGAACCGCAAGTAAATGCAGCGGATAATGAAAGCAAGCATGATTTTTTAATTGGAAAGGATAAGGTTATAAAATGGATGAAAAATTGTCGTAGTTGCAACGTAAGGACTAGAAATGTAGATCTTGTTATTCATCTCACTGGTGTGAAAGCTATCGCTTTGCTGTGGACTGTTTTTCAGTATTTGTAAATGACGTAGTAATTAGAATGATTATACCGTGCACAAATATTTACATACAACACATTGCATCAAATTTCACAAGAGACCATGCATGATGCCAAAGCAAGAAATGACGATGTAATCAAATATCTTCTGGGTCTTTCACTGTAAGGTTTTAAAATAAATGCCTTTTGCTACTGCAACTTAAGGGTTTTATTTTTATATTTTTAATCACCCATACGCGTTTCGCCCTTTCTTTCAAGGCATCATCAGTGGGTGTCAGCACTTGTTACTCCACTTCAGTCTTATTCTGGCAACCAGGTCGAAAGGTTACACTGTTTTTCGAACCACATTGCAGTTCTCTGATTCTGCTGTCACCTGCTGCCATACTGTGTCACAGTATGGCAGCAGGTGACAGCAGAATCAGAGAACTGCAATGTGGTTCGAAAAACAGTGTAACCTTTCGACCTGGTTGCCAGAATAAGACTGAAGTGGAGTAACAAGTGCTGACACCCACTGATGATGCCTTGAAAGAAAGGGCGAAACGCGTATGGGTGATTAAAAATATAAAAATAAAACCCTTAAGTTGCAGTAGCAAAAGGCATTTATTTTAAAACCTTACAGTGAAATACAATTCAGCTGCTGCTCAAAATGGCCACTGCAAGCAACGTATCTTCTGGGTCTGTTGATACTGGCTGGGCATTACAGGGCAGGACATCAAAATCTGGAGGACTTACGGGACACGAATGGTTTCGTAATTGCAATATTTCATGCAACAATGAGTTTACGATGCTTTCGTTTCTTGTTGCATTGTTTGAGATTCGATGATATTCGAGACAGACCACAGCGTAGAGAACTTGATCGGCTAGCTGCATTCAGAGAAGTGTTTGAATTATTCATGTCGAACTGTGTCAGTAATTATTGTATGAGCTGACTGAAAAAAATGTTTAATTATATTATAATGTCTTATACCTCTCTTACAGTACGAAGAATAAAAGAAATAAATAATTAAACAAAATATTATAAGAAAATGGGGATTGTTGCATATGTTTCATATAACCCAATTTAATACTAAAGTGATATTAAACAAAACGATAATGTACCAGGAGATAACATTCTAAATAACTATTTGTGAAGTACACATATTCATATCAGTGATATGTTGCATTACAATGTCATCAGTGGCGTAGCTATCATAGGGCTAGGCGGGGCAGTGCCCTGGGCCCCCCTAGCTCCAGGGGCCCCTCTGCCTTCGTGAGCGACGATCGAAAAAAGTTTCAGTAGAGCGTCGAATTTTTTTTTACCCCCTCACACCCTATCGTCCATCATATTCCCTTCCCCTCAAACCGAGTTTCCCACAGTAGCCGCACTGGGCCACTGACTGGCGGAACAATGCTCCTAATTAGGCCTTCACAAGACGCCACTATGTGGCGCGCTGACAGGCGAAGCTGCCAGCCAATGTGTCCAACAATCGGCACACCTCAGTCGCCAGAAGCAGCGGCAGCATCAAAGCTGCTCACAGCAACAGCTGCGTCTTCCAAGTGTACAGTAGAACAGTATTGGGCATATGATTTGTTGTGGGGATATGACAGGTGACAGCAGGAAGGGGTAGGGAGGTGTGGAGGGCAGAAGGTGCGGGAAAGGGCAGACCGAAGGAATGGTCAGGCATTGCCGTTCTTTGTGCGCCTGCAAAACGAATAGCCAGAAAGCGAGCCCCCACTCTGCCTACCCCATTAAGTCGCAAAAGGGAATTTCATGGTGTTTTACAAAGTTATACCGACCCTTCCACAGTGCACCTCATAAGTGACAGTTGACGTACTGCGCAGACAGACCTGGGGAGTGCGCATTTTCGACAAAATGCGTTGCGTCATCAAACAGGCATGTTTATTTTCCACAAATGCGTTAATACTGAAAGGAATACCGGACAGAATCTAAATACCTTTCTACACAGTACCTTGCAATGGAAAGTGGGAAATGGATTCGGTATTCTGTGGCTTTTTTCTGGGAACGGCGCCTTCCCATACCAAAAACTCTTCAGTTTACGTTCATGCTAACACTATACCCTCCGCCGCATTCTAATCAGTTCTTCTACGTGAAAAACAAACAACTTCACTATGTTTTAAAGTAATGGTGAGAATTCAGCACTTCACGCAATCTTTTAAGCTACGTTTCTACCCGCACACTATTTGTTTATTCTGCCATTTCAAATGTTCAAATGTTTGTATAGCTTATGGGACTTAACTACGGGGTCATCAGTCCCTAAACTTACAAACAACTTATGAACTAACTAATACTAAGGTCGGCACAAATATCCATGCCCGAGGGGGTATTCGAATCCCCGACCTTAGTGGCCGTGCAGACCGTGACTGGAGCGCCTCAGTCCCCTCGGCCACCGCGGCCGGCATTCTGCCATTTAAAGGTTTAATTACATTCACGGATCAGAAGTTTCATGTAATAATTGCTTTGTCTCAGTAGTGAATTGTGCATCAAGACGCTGCCCTCTACCCCACTGTCACGGTAATAAGCGAAGATATCGACTTAGTTATTTTACTTATTACTTTTACCTGGCCACACACTAACTTAAACTTCATGAAGCCTGGTAGGGGCACGGCTCAATCCAAAGTGTTTCATAAAACAAAATCCGGAAACTTACTTTTGATAAAACCATCCTACACGAATATTTCCCCTATTTTCCTTCTTTGACCGGGCTGTCAACGAAATAAGCTAACAGCACAGTAGTTTAGCGAGAGTGAGTTGTCGGCACTGACAAAAGTCCGCCTGCTGTCACCGCTGATGAAAAATATCCCATGGCGCATTTTCATCTGTATGCCCTACCAAGATCCACCTCTATCTCTATCCCTCTGCAAAATTTCATACAAATCAGCTAGTAATTTTTGCGTGAAAGCATAACAAACAAACAAACTTTCACACTTATATTAGAAAGTACGATTAAATTTTATCTGCTGAGTGACACATAATAATTTACTTGGTTGTATTTAGGTTTGCCTTATTGCGTCTTCCAGTGGGCTGTAAGGAGCTGATGATGTAGTTTTTGCATCTGTACAGTATTAGTATAAAGAGGGCCCCAATTAGGGTTGCGAGATTGAACTCGAGGCAGGCCCGGAGACTAGACGTGCCCCCCTCCCCCTTGGCCAATGACTCACCCCCCCCCCCAACCGCGACCAACTCCCTCCCCTCTCCAACCAGGATTACACGTGAATTCTAAAAGGAAAAAAAAAAAAAATGCCTAATGAAAACAGGACATTTTCCTTTAATTTGCTTAGTAGCTTTTCTTTAGCATAAGGCAGAAGCACATTTTTTTACTAATGCCTCGCTTTTTGTTCGGCCGCATCTTACTTTCGTTGCCACTGGGGAATCTCTAAAAACATAAGGATATAGCTTGTTACCACAATATTGAGAATTGTAAGAATGGTGGTGTTTCACACCATGGTAAGTCAAAGTTAATTCCGTTGCAGTGACTTTGTCGTCTTCTGCAGAAAATTGTTTCGGCAAGAATTTAAGAAGCGACTGGTTCTTCTTTTGTGTGGTAACATTCGCTTTGTGTCTTTCTAATTGTAAATGTTTATTGACAGCTTTCACTCCGTCGTACTTAACAGTAAATGAGATATTGCATATTCTGCACTTACACATACACTCATCAGTATCGACTTTTTGTAGCCACTCTTTATAATTTTCTTCCTGCAACCATTCTTCACGGAACGAACTTAGATATCGTCTCTTCATTTCACTGTTATTACTCACTAATCTGAGTTAATGTAAGCTTGTCTGTTCACAAGCCATCCGAGTATTCCAAAAATTGCCGGTAAACTGATAACAAACAATGATCGAACGAACACAAATAAAAGACGTCGAAAGTTGACACGTTGCCGCAACAGTGTTTGCTTAATAATGCGCTAGCCGATTACTACCGACGCAACAATGAAAACGGGGGACTGATAACCCAGTCGTTTAGCCCCCCTTTAAAACCCCCTACAACAACAACAATGAAAAGTTTTCAGAGGAAGAATAGAAAAATAGCGTTTTGTTGCAATAAGAAATTGACATTTACATAAGGTTATTCATAATTACTAGAGAGGAGCCGGCCGGGAATGGCTGAGCGCACTGAGACGTCTTGCCACGGTGCGCGAGGCTGCTCTCGCCAGAGGTTCGAATCCCCCCCTAGGGCATGGATGTTCGTCCTTAGTTTAAGTTACGTTAAGTTCGATGTAGATCGTCGCTACGTGAGCATAGTACTTAAAAAGCATCGTAAAAAAAAGAAAAAAAAAGTGAAGATGAAGGTTACATTCAAGCCCGGAGATGAGTATCATTGGCCCGTAGACCCGGAGAATTCATTACAAACCCGGGCACTCCGGGCGGCGCCCGGAGATCTGGCAACCCTAGCCCCAATGTCATTTTTGCCCCGAGGCCCTTGGTGACATAGCTACGCCACTGAATGTCATTATAGGTAATTTTATTTGAGGTGTTAGCAACACCCCGCGCGACTATTAACGTTACGAAAAGACGCGCGACCGCATAAGGGTTAAGGCCATGCAGTATCCCGTACCAGATCTGTGACATTTCCCAACTGGGGCACAAACTCGGGCTTTGGTGCCACTCCCCCCCCCCCCCCCGCCCACTACTTCTCATAGCAGCATGCACACCTTTTAGGCACACACACTTCGGGTTATTCACACTAAAAGTGGTCCATTTGCAATAGCCTATAAACAGCTTGAAGTGTGCAGATATTCTTCCCAGGTTTGCCGCTGGACGGTACTGTGTTTACCCCACAATATTTTGTTGAAGCAACTGTGCGATATCTTCAGGTGTTGGACAGTTGCTTAGACAAAATATTGTGGGGTATTCACAGTATTATCTGGCGGCAAACCCAGAAAGAATATCTGCAACATATGCTCCGGGAAAGCTGAAAAGTCACAGATTGAAACGTAACTGCAAATATCACCTTAACCTCTCAACTTTGACAAATAAATGGGTTTGGAGAGAACATTATCTAAATTTTGCTTTCTTATGTTTTGTCGCCCCATATATCACACCATTTCTGAGATACTTGCAAAAATCGCGACATTCAACAGGCTGGCATCAAATTTTTTTAGGCGTATTTGTGGCCAGCAGCAACCAGAACCTCCCTCAGGCAGCATAATGGAATGCACCCAGAGAGCAACGCTACACCCTATTTCTGTTGCTAGGCATCAGCTCAAAAGAATAAGAAAAGAAAAATTTCAAGTAAAAGTTGTTCAGAATTTAATATTGAGCAACTTCCGTATGAATTTCCTTTTGACATTTTGAAAATGAAATTTGGTATGCACGCCTGGAGGTATAATTCTTCAAATTACTCTACCATCAAATTCTTTTACTGTAAGTCATGTAATGGAGGTTGAATGAATGATTTGAGTTTGGTATTTCATCTAGAGATGAATATCACAGGGTGATTAATTCCTAATTAGTAATCATGATATTTTGTTATTACGATTAGTTTCCTTATTTATGAATGCCGCTCAATAATTGAATTTTTCACATAAATGCATTGTTTTGAAGAGGTCTTCCAAAATGCCTGAAGGGTAAAATAAATTATAAAGAAAATTGTACTGGCCTGTTTTTGGCCCAGTTTTGCAAATATTTTGGACAAAATATAAATGATATATTATTATTTTAATGACAATAATTATTATTTTTGTCCAATGTATTTGCAAAAATAATAAAACTACATGTACACCTGTGTGATTTCTTTGAGATCATTTGGCACCTCTGTGATCGCCAACCAGGAGGAGACACCCCTGTTTCCAGCCTCCCTCTCCTACCCTCTGATCCAGGGCTGGCTGTATCCATACCCACTACTGTCTTGCAACCTTCCTGTTTTGCCTCTCACCTCAGCTCAGAGTGTGTTGGCCAGAGATGATGGTTGTATGTCTGAAGGGTGCCTGTGTGAATGCTCTCTTTTTGGAGCAAGACTGTTAGCTTAAGTGTTGTACGTGCAAGTGCCTTTTGTTACCTCTGACTGCCACAAATCACCCATCATCTCCTATGTCATGAATAACCTTTCACTTCTGTTCCATTCCTCTTCCCTCCTCTCATACCTGACGAAGGAAAATATTTCTGAAACCTTGTCCTATATATATAGTTTCCATTTTTGTGTTTTTATGTGACTGTTGGCAGCACAGACTGCGGAAAGTATTGACTAGCCAGTCTATTTTCAAGAATATTTTATTGTCTATATCTATGCATGTGTTGTGGCACAGAGGGAGTTTGTCAATCAGTTGTTCAGTTTGCCAATCCATGACAAGTGTTTTGTAATGTGAAGTCACCAATGCAATAAAATTTGGTATGTGGTGCAACATTTGTAGTTCCTAGGACATAGAAGAACCCTGACCAAGAAATAATAATTACAAGATGTGAGCAGGCTAACTGATGGCATGGGATTAACCTGTATATCAGGTGATGTAATTTACTATTTTAAAGTTGTGGTAGTTTTGCACTTTAAAATAGGGAGAAATAGTTACAAGGGGATATTGAAATGTGTATAAAATATGTGGTGACACACAGTTCGAAGGAAGAGACGAACTGGATGGATAAGGGATAATGGGTAGGGCAGGGGATATGTTAGGCATAGGGTGTACGAATGACAAGTTATTTCAGGTTGAGGCGACGGTGACTGTGAGACTGTAGAATGTGTTGAATGGATAACTCCTATCTGTGCAGCTCAGAAGAGCTGGTGATGGAGGCAAGTACCCAGGTGGCCTGGCTAGTAAAGCTGCGATTGAAATCAAGTGTTTTGTTCACCTGCATGCTGTGCCACAGGGTGGACCATCTTGCTTTTGGCCACAGTTTGATGATAGCCCTGATTCTACCAGGGATTCTCTCTTTCTTATTCTTTTTCTTTCGCTGGTTCTTAGGTTTCTCTTGTTGGGAGGGATTTGCTGACTCAGTCTTGGGGAGTGAGGATGCCCTTGAGGCCCTATGACCAGCAGTTAAAGGCTCTTTCAGCCACTCACTGGTATCCCTGTACCTGTTGGAGAAACCTTTGAAGGAAGAGTTCTGAGGGAGCCCTTCTTTCTGAGAGGAGCCAGAGTGGCTGTTGTTTCTCTGGTATGGGGGTGGAGACTGATGTCCCCAGAGGTGTGGTAGTAGTAATAGTAGTAGTAGTAGAAGTTGTTGTTGTTGTTGTAGTTGTCTTCATTCTGAAGACTGGTTTGACACAGCTCTCCACCCTACCCTAACTTGAGCAAGCCTCTTCATCTCCTCATAAGAACAGCAACCTACATCCATTTGAATCTACTTACTGTATTTATCTCTTGGTCTTCCTCTGTAATTTTTACCCCACACACTTCCCTCCAATGCTAAATTCATGAATCCTTGATATATAAGAATGTGTCCTACCAATCAATCGCTTCTTTTCTTTTCTTTCTTTTCGGTACCTTGGGCGGTACCCCCAAGCATCGAGGACCCACTACAAGATGGAGCAAGAGGTGATCTTAACAGGGATGGTGTAGGTGATGGTGATGCAACTGTGGCATATGATGATTTCATGTTCACAGGGTGGAGTTTTTCATACTTTTTCTTTGCATCTGAATATAACAACCTGTCCAGAGTCTTATATTCTATTATTTTGCACTGCTTATGGAGAAGTATGCAGTCTGATGGCAAGGAGAGTGGTGCTGGCTGCAGTTACCATATGCCAGAGGAGGGACAAAAGGGATTTCAGAATGTGATGCATATCCACACTCCTGACAGGTGTGGTTGCATCAAAGCAAGTGGACATGTTCCCAGACCTCTAGCACTTGAAGCAGCACATAGTGGGAGGAACATAGTGTTTGACATCACACCAGCTGTGAATTGACCTCAAAAGCCAAGATGAAGGCACTAATGGTGGCCCTTTTGTCCTTCGGACCCCTATAAGTGCACCAAATAAACTACACTCATCTCTCAATTCTTTCATAATTCTTCATCGGATTGCCATAACAGATCCTTATGAAATATAATTCCCTGGACTGTGATCAGGCTGTTTTGGAGAGTGATGTTAACGGGAACATCACCCAGCTTAACACAAGCGAACAATGCCCACGACTGGGCTGCAGACGACAACGTTATCAGGACAGACCCAGATCTCATCTTGGACATTCCCTCCGCTTAGCAGAACTTCTCCTCCAGGTTCTCAGCAGGGAACAGGAGTTTAGTTGACACAAATGAGTCACCATCAGTTCTACTATAGACCAGGTATCTAGGGGCATAAGCCTCACCTCGTCAACATGGCCTACATTCTTCCCATGGCATGGTCAGTGAAGGGAACGACTGGGGGTCATGTTGCTGCATTGCATTCTATCAGTCCAAGCTTAGAAATTAGCGTCCGGCATTGCTATTCTTTGCTTGTTTCATTTTGTTCCGACAAGTGCTAGGGAAATATTTGTCCACCCAGGCAGATCCTCACTTGCCTGGGTAAGCCCAATACAAATGAGAGGTGCAGCTTAACTAGAGGTTGCCAACTAGTGACTTATCCACCTCGCCATGCAACTTCTCAGCATGTAGCACACCTTGAAATTGAGGATTTTACCAGCCTTCTGCCCACAGGTGATTAACCCAAGATACAAGATCTCCAGGCTCTGTAATGTTTTATGTTCCACCAATGCACCATATGGTGGTCACTGAGGTACGTACAGAGCTTACAGTGTGAAGGTCTGTTGGTGCAACGCAATCCCCCAGCTCCAGGGTCCCAAGTTTGCCAAGCCCATACTCAGCAGATTACTTCTGAGCCCCCTGATGGGTTAAATCAATGTAAAATAGATTAACTGGCCCAAATAATTTCTTCCCATGGCATGGTCAGTGAAGGGAACGACTGGGGGTCATGTTGCTGCATTGCATTCTATCAGTCCAAGCTTAGAAATTAGCGTCCGGCATTGCTATTCTTTGCTTATTTCATTTTGTTCCGACAAGTGCTAGGGAAATATTTGTCCACCCAGGCAGATCCTCACTTGCCTGGGTAAGCCCAATACAAATGAGAGGTGCAGCTTAACTAGAGGTTGCCAACTAGTGACTTATCCACCTCGCCATGCAACTTCTCAGCATGTAGCACACCTTGAAATTGAGGATTTTACCAGCCTTCTGCCCACAGGTGATTAACCCAAGATACAAGATCTCCAGGCTCTGTAATGTTTTATGTTCACCAATGCACCATATGGTGGTCACTGAGGTACGTACAGAGCTTACAGTGTGAAGGTCTGTTGGTGCAACGCAATCCCCCAGCTCCAGGGTCCCAAGTTTGCCAAGCCCATACTCAGCAGATTACTTCTGAGCCCCCTGATGGGTTAAATCAATGTAAAATAGATTAACTGGCCCAAATAATTTCTTCCCATGGCATGGTCAGTGAAGGGAACGACTGGGGGTCATGTTGCTGCATTGCATTCTATCAGTCCAAGCTTAGAAATTAGCGTCCGGCATTGCTATTCTTTGCTTGTTTCATTTTGTTCCGACAAGTGCTAGGGAAATATTTGTCCACACAGGCAGATCCTCACTTGCCTGGGTAAGCCCAATACAAATGAGAGGTGCAGCTTAACTAGAGGTTGCCAACTAGTGACTTATCCACCTCGCCATGCAACTTCTCAGCATGTAGCACACCTTGAAATCGAGGATTTTACCAGCCTTCTGCCCACAGGTGATTAACCCAAGATACAAGATCTCCAGGCTCTGTAATGTTTTATGTTCCACCAATGCACCATATGGTGGTCACTGAGGTACGTACAGAGCTTACAGTGTGAAGGTCTGTTGGTGCAACGCAATCCCCCAGCTCCAGGGTCCCAAGTTTGCCAAGCCCATACTCAGCAGATTACTTCTGAGCCCCCTGATGGGTTAAATCAATGTAAAATAGATTAACTGGCCCAAATAATTTCTTCCCATGGCATGGTCAGTGAAGGGAACGACTGGGGGTCATGTTGCTGCATTGCATTCTATCAGTCCAAGCTTAGAAATTAGCGTCCGGCATTGCTATTCTTTGCTTATTTCATTTTGTTCCGACAAGTGCTAGGGAAATATTTGTCCACCCAGGCAGATCCTCACTTGCCTGGGTAAGCCCAATACAAATGAGAGGTGCAGCTTAACTAGAGGTTGCCAACTAGTGACTTATCCACCTCGCCATGCAACTTCTCAGCATGTAGCACACCTTGAAATTGAGGATTTTACCAGCCTTCTGCCCACAGGTGATTAACCCAAGATACAAGATCTCCAGGCTCTGTAATGTTTTATGTTCCACCAATGCACCATATGGTGGTCACTGAGGTACGTACAGAGCTTACAGTGTGAAGGTCTGTTGGTGCAACGCAATCCCCCAGCTCCAGGGTCCCAAGTTTGCCAAGCCCATACTCAGCAGATTACTTCTGAGCCCCCTGATGGGTTAAATCAATGTAAAATAGATTAACTGGCCCAAATAATTTAAAGTCGAAGAACAGAGCATTGCACATGCCCCAGTTCCGAAGTGTTGCCAATTCTAACAGTCTTTGGAGCTTCAGCTTGGTGTTTATATTGTAAAAAAGAAGCAATATAATAGTTAGGATACAGTCATCATCATCATCATTTCCCAACTCCAGTTTCCCGGGTGTGGTGTACAAGCGCTTGCCATCTCCTCCTGTCTTCATACATTTTCTGTTCCAGAATGTCTTCCCATTTTTGTCCTTTCTCCTCCACATCTGATCTTACAGTCTCTATCCAGTGTTTCCTTGGTCTTCCCCGTGGTCTTCTTCCTATGAGGTTGAGGTTGAAATACTTTTCAGCAGGTCTTTCACTATTCATTCTCATTAAGTACCCATATCACTTAAGTAAATGTAGAAATTTGTAGCAACTTAACTCACATACCATTTATTTTAGAAAATGTTATTCCAATATGTAGAAGTGGTTGAGGTATAAGAACTCCTCGTGGGTAGATTTACTACAATGAACCACTTCTTACTTATATTACATGGGCTGAGTGGATAGACTAACAGTCTACGAACACAAGGGGTGCGAGTTCGAATACCACTAGAGTCAATCTTGCAATTTCTTTCTTTCTTTCTTTCTCTCTTTTTTTCCTCTCTCTCTCTCTCTCTCTCTCTCCTCTAATTCGATACAAATTGTGCAAATATAGGCATCTCTAGATTCCACATTCTTCAACATATTCCATTTTGCAATAGCCTAATCTTTAAACGATACAAATGATAACCATAGTAAAAATCTTGAAAGTGGATGTATGTATTTGTAATTACTTTGAATGCCACATCGTGAATCTGCAGTGCTAAGCTAAGAAAATTTTCTAAGTCCTTACGCACAGTTTACATGAGTGAGTGGCTGTGCCACAAATTATCTGTTGTTTCCAGGTTAATATTTTATCTTCTACTGCGGTAGGACTTTTGACCATTATGCTAACGAGGAAGGACAGTTACCTCATTGATAGTGTCAGCCTTCCTGGTTAAGTAGTGTGCATCAGATCAGATGCCACCAAAACCTCTATCAGCACCACCCCTTTTTTAAACCACAATGCAAATGTGTCTTGGTTTAGTTACTTTTTGGTATTAAATTATACTGCTTTCACTTTTTCCAGTATTCTCTTTAGTAAATAACAGTTTTTTCTGTTTGATATCTAAAAATAATCTTCCTTGGAAGATATTATTTACTTGACCACCCGTAAATCCTTTGAGGGTGTTATTCATCTGAACTCTCATAAAAATAAAAGTAACCTGCCTTGGAGGTTGTATTGGTGTGCCCTCCCATTAAAATAAAAATATGTAATGTAGGCTCTGTATATCTTCAGTATTTTGTCCACATGCCATTGGCATCATAACAGCCCGGATCCTTCAAGGCATAAAATCTGCAAGTCTGCAGAAAAAGGCCTCATCCATGGCAATTCTCTTCCATGAAGAATAAGCCAAATTCCACAAGCCATCCACAGTTCTTGGAGGAGGTTCTGGCCAATTATCCTGCACAGTCATCTTGAGTTTAACTCATATGTTCTCTCTGGGATTGAGATCAGGTGAGTTCAGAGGCCATGATAGGCAATGAATAATATTCTCTCTCCTTTGGAACCAGCTTTGCATCCAAATGCTGGTGTGCGATGGAGGATATCATGTTGGTAAATGAGACATCCTGTGGATTACCAAAGTCGAGCTCCAGGAATGATTACATTATCAAGGAAATGCTCATAGCATGCTGAACTAATATTGGATTTGTTTTAAGGTTCCTGCACCCATATGAGACATCCAGTCCCAACATTTCACACTTATGTGCCCACTTTTAGGATGTTTAGCCATGAAGTGGGTGCCGTATTTCCTATCTGTGTGGTAAACAAGAACAGGATCTCTGCTTGTGGTCTCAATTGTGCATGCATCAGTGAAAATGACTTTCCTCCAATCAATATTTTCTCAGGAACTCACAATTACCAGTCCGTCCACAACTTGATCATCTAAAAACCTATAAAATCCTAAAACTTCACAATTTTTTGTGAATTAATATTTCAAATATTACCTGCAAAAGCTTAAAAAAAATGAATTGATTCCGGTGGGATTAGAACGTGCACCCATTATGTTCATAATTCTTCAGCCTATCCATTCACCCAATGAAACACGTGAGAAGTGGTTCGTTGTAGTAAATGTACCCACGAGGAATCCTTATACCTCCATAATTTCTACATGATAAGGTAATATTTTTCAGAATAAATGACATGTTAAAGTGCAATGAGTCTCAACATACACTGTAACCTAACTATTTTATTGTGTTGCTTCTATTTGACGATGTAAACAGCAAGCTGATGCTTCACAGACTGCTGGAGTTGGCAACACTCATGCTTATGAGCTTGGGCATGTGCAATGCTCTGATCTTGGAACCGGGTTATGTTTACGTCTCCCATTGTACATTGTGGAAATAATCCAAGCCTCCTATGTCAAGATCAGCAACGAAATGAAGTTCCTAGAATTTATTTTTATGCGCTCTATTTGGAAATCACACACAAAGTGAATCATTCTTCAGAGGACAGAAAAAGGGATTCTAGTATTGGTAGCCCTAAGTACTGCCAACAAAACAGCAGTGGCCTTTCACTACAGCAGGGCTCTTTGACAACTCCTCACACAACTGGGATTCACTACAAAAGGACAAGTGCCAAGACAAATGATTATATACTTGCAGGGGAGATTGACATCCAGAGCCTCAATTGAAATAATTGGTGGATGCCACATATGAAACAGAAGTAGTTATGCATCTGAATATTATGATCTGCTGCCTCAGAAATGTTGGGAATTAAACCCATATGTGATATTGTCAATGCCGGCACCATGGCGCCTGCTGCAGGTCTCCCACACCGTGGCCTGCAGAGGGTGCCGCTCCCACCGGCACATGCATAGTCCCGCACAGCCAGACAGCACCGGCATGGCCTGCGGACAGAGTGCTTCCTCGACTTCATGGCAACCAAGGCCGGCGTCGCCTCGCAATGTAGCTCTCCACTGAGGCCGCACCAATCGCAAGCTGACCCGCCACAGCTGACTCAGTTATAGCGGGCATATTCCTACGCCACCTGGATTTTATAAGCCCACGCTCGACCACATCCAACAGTCTCATGCTGATTGTCACCTTCCACGCTATACGGATGCCACACTACTCTTCAACTGACTATTATGGACTTCACTCTGCTGCCTACCACCAACAAACCTTTTGTGCTTACAGATTGTGTTACCACACTTGTTGGAAATAAATGTTAATTGTTGTGTGTCACATTGGATATAACACAATACACTGTGGTTCCTTAATACATGTTTTGTATGAGATTGATTTTGAAACTTTACTACAAACCAATATTTGTAAAAGAAATGTTGAATATACCCTATTTTTTACTATCTCACAATAATTGCCATGTTTTCAACTACTTTGTAGACTTTTGGAAAATAGCAGAAGGCTGAAATTTGTTATGCCACATCCTTGTTGCTGCCAACCTATTTTCATATTCAGCATGCATTTAGTTTAGGAGATATAAGAATCCAAAATTAACACTTTCTTCATACAGTGATTTACATCTTCAACTTTGATTCAAATGATCTAGCTTTGTTAGCCTACATTGGGTGATCAAAAACTTTTTTTTTTCTGCAGCTAAAACAGTGGTCTTTCTAATCAGTCCAGTTTGGAAAGATTATAGAACAGCCCCCCCCTTATAAAATAAGGTTTTAAATACCACTTTTTTTTATCTTTTTGTAAAATCTTCAACCTTACACTTAATTCAATATTGGAAAGCAGTACAGAAACAAAATTTTATGTTCGAGAATCTTGTATTGTTTTGTTACCACATGCCAAGTTTCACATTCATCATAGCGTTAGTCCCCAAGATCATAAAGGTAAAGCAGTCAACAACCAGAAGATTGAACACCACTTTGCCTTACTAAGGAAGGTCCTGTTTGTAGAGATGGGAAAAAAATCACGTACTCGTGAAAAATAACGGTGATTGAAAATTCACTGTTTTCACGGTCACGGTGATCTGGAATCTGACCGTGATTTCAGTCACGGTTGGGTAGTGACGAGGAGGAATAGCAGTGAACAGCAGTACAAACTACAAAGAGCCATCTGGTGGCCGAAATGAGTACTAAAAGCAGCAGCGAATAGCGGAAAAGCGAAGAGGAGGTGAGGGAAGAGAAGCAGCAAAGGCTAAAAGAGCCATCTGTGGGTCGAAATCTGCACTAATATCAATGCAGCAAATAGCAGATATAGCAGCGAATCACCGATAAGTGAAGAACGGGTATAGCAGGAAATCACCGATTAGCGAAGAGCGGGTGTACCGGCTAAAGCCGATTATGGACAGTGTCGAGTTCGCATACACTTGTGCGTTTTTCCTAAAAAAATCGCCAGGGCCCAGCAGGGAGAGGTTAAAAACTGAAAAACATATCTCGTCCATTTCGCCGTTCGTCGTCTAAAAGTGTATATCTTGTTTCTGCCGAGATGAAGAGATCAAGGATGAGCGAGATGTGTCATTTCACCGCTCTTAACAGCAACTGTGCGAAATGTAATTTGTGCGGCATACAGTTGTCGCATAAAACTTATATCTCCAACTTCAAGAAGCACCGTGAATAAGCGCATGTAACCGAAATATGCGACGACTTCTTCGAGAGCCATCAAACCTGCGGTGCCACAGCAAGGTATGTTGCAATCACATTGTTTTATAAGTAATTAACTTTTGTCTGTACTCTATTTTTAAAACTGCTGTAATACTAGTAAGCGGTATGATGTTTTAATACTTTGTTAGTGTGACTGTAGATATAACACATTAAACACAAATGAGAGACGTTTTACGTTAAAGTATAATCGTCACATCAAAAGCACAATGTTTCAAACAGAAGATAACAGTCGTAACTAGGTACTAAACAAAAAACAGGAGACTCGCAAAAACAAAGAATAAACAGTCTTGCTGCGGCAACAACATCTGTGGTGGCGGGCGAATCCTCTTTATAAACACGATGACCACGTACAGTAAACGATGATTAGTCGCCACATCAGCCCCCGCGGTGGAAGCGGAGCGTTATCTTCTAAAACGTGCAGGAAAATGTACGTGTCGTCCGGAACGGGTTGTGCGTGTCGGTTGTGGAACAGAGGTGGGCTGTTGTTGAGCTGGCGATTGTGACTGAGTTTGAGGCGCTGACTTTGTCGACTTGAGCTGTTCTCTTGAAACCTCAGCCGGTGATGCGTCCTGATAGATGTACGCCGGCTTGATGCGGTCAATGGAGACAGTCGTGGCCTTGCCATTTATGACAATATCAAATGTTCGTTCACCTCGTTGTAACACGCGATGTGGACCTGTGTATGGAGCTTGCAGAGCAGGTTTCACACCGTCTGTGCGAAGCATCACGTGCGTACATTTGTCCAAGTCTTGATGAATATAACAGTATGGAGTGCCATGTCTGGAACCCTGTTGTGGGTGAAAACATGCGATACGTTCGCGCAAGCGACGTAGTAAATCAGGCTGGTCTTGCACAATGGACTGAAAGGAACTGACGTCAACGAATTCACCTGGAAGACGTAACGCTTCTCCGAAAACCAGTTCTGCCGAGGAAGCGTCTATGTCAGGTTTGTAGGCATTTCGTAGACCCAGTAACACGATTGGTAGCGCGGTTGTCCAGGCTGTGTCATGGCACATTAGAGCAGACTTGAGCGATCGGTGCCATCGTTCAATTAAACCATTGCTTGCTGGATGGTAACTTGTAGTCTTGTGATGAACATACCCACAGAATTGTGCAAGCTTGGCGAATAAGTCTGACTCAAACTGCCTGCCTCGGTCTGTTGTTATATGCAGTGGGCACCCAAATCTTGACAGCCATGTGGACACAAAGGCTGAGGATAGTGTTTCTGCTGTAATGTTGTCCAGCGGTACTGCCTCCGGCCATCTAGTGAAACGGTCCATAATAGTAAGTAAGTAACGTTGACCATTTGATGGACTTAACGGACCTACTACGTCAAGATGCACATGTGCAAAACGTGAGGAGACGTCGGGAAAATTGCCCACTGGAGCATGTACGTGACGAGACACTTTACTGCGTTGGCATGGAACACATGAACGTGTCCACTCACGGCAGTTCTTTTCCATTCCTGGCCAGACAAAACGCTTTGATATGAGGCGGAACGTAGGGCGAATTCCGGGATGAGATAAACCATGACAATTGTCGAAAGCTTGTCTGAGAAATTGAGTAGGAAGGAATGGTCTTGGTCTTCCAGTCGAGACATCACAGTACAGTTTAGCATCTGTGCCGGGAACGCTAACGAGCTGCATCTGTAATGCTGTGTTGTCATCCTTCAGCAATACCTGGAGCTCTTGGTCAGATTGTTGTGCTTGAGCAAGTGCAGTGAAGTCGATTGGGCTTGAGATACTGTTTACTCGAGAGAGACAGTCGGCCACCACATTATCTAATCCAGAGACGTGCTCTATTTTAGTGGTAAACTGTGCAATAAACTCTAAATGATTGTATTGCCTAGGTGAACAGTTGTTACTATTGCGTCGGAATGCATACGTCAGTGGCTTATGATCCGTGTAGATAACAAAATCCCTCGCTTCTATCTGAGGCCGGAAATATTTAATAGCATTGTATATAGCGAGAAGTTCCCGGTCATAAGTACTCCACTTTTGTTGTGAAGGCGACAGCTTATGCGAATAAAACGCTAGTGGTTGCCATGAGCCATTTGTCCATTGTTGTAATACGGCACCTGTAGCCTTTAAACTTGCATCAACTACAACCGCTAACGGTGCGTCAAGTTTAGGATGGGCCAACAATGCAGCGTCCGCCAAGCAACGTTTCGCGGCCTCAAAAGCAGAATTCATTGCTTCAGTCCACAGTACTAATGAATTTCTCTTAATCATGGGTCTGGAAAGCGCTGCTGTCAAGGGTTCTTGTAATTCTGCTGCTCGTGGCAGATGTTGACGATAAAAATTCAGCATCCCGAGAAACCTACGTAACTCTTTGATGGTATTTGGTTTCTGTATTTCTAGGATAGCTTGAACCTTATCTGGTAAGGGAAGGGAGCCCGCAGCTGAAATACGATGGCCGAGAAAATCGATTTCAGGTTGCCCAAATATGCATTTGGCTATGTTCAAAACTACGCCATACTGTTCCAAGCGTTCAAATACTGATTTCAGATGTTGATGATGTTGTTCTTCAGTGGCCGAAAATATCAGGATATCATCAAGGTAAGAGAAACAAAAAGGTAGTCCTTGTAATACTGAATCAATAAACCTTTGCCAAGTCTGAGCTGCATTGCGTAATCCGTATGTCATAAACATGCTTTCGAATAAGCCAAATGGCGTGATAATTGCCGTTTTAGGTATATCTTTCTCCGCCACCGGTATTTGAGTGTAAGCTTTGGCACAATCTAGCACAGTAAAGGTCGTTGCACCATGTAAGGCATGATTATAATCTCGCAACAGCGGAACTGGATAATGGTCTGGTATTGTTCTTGCATTAAGTGCTTTATAATCGCCGCAGGGGCGCCATGCTCCACTCTTTTTAGGGACGAGATTAAGCGCTGAAGACCATGGGCTTCTCGAGGGGCGAATAATGCCTTCCTTTAACATTGTGGCAAACTCTGCCTTTGCTATTGCTAGTCGATCTGGTGCCAGCCTTCTGGGCCTACATGACACTGGAGGGCCATCTGTGGTATTAATGTAATGCACAGTCTTATGTTGCACTTGTTTTGGAGCTCCAGGGGGCCTAGTCAAGGTCGGAAATTGACATAATAGAGATGAATACTTACAGTTTTTCGCTTGCACGAGCTTGGCGCTGGGTGTGGTGGTGCTACGGCGAAAACCAGTTGAAGTTAGGCCAGTCACGTTGTCCACGAGCCGGGAATTCGCTACGTCAGGCAACAGTCGGTAATATGCCAAGAAATCCGCACCGATGATTGGCTCAGCGACGTCTGCTATGATGAAATTCCAATTCAGGGCCCGACGTAGTCCTAAGTCCAATTCAATACTCTGCATTCCATAAGTCCGTATTGTTGAATTATTAGCGGCTGATAAACAGAATGCAGTCGGTGGACGGAAGCGATATATTGCAGTTCGTGGTAATATACTCAGATCAGAACCTGTGTCTATCAGAAATTTCATTCCAGATTTCCTGTCGCTGATAAACAGGCGCTGTGATCCTGTTCGGCAGTCTGCTGCGCCTAAGGTCGACCGCCGCTGGCATTTGGGAACGAGCAAGGACTAGTACATTTATGTGCCTGTTCCCCAAATTTACGGTGGTACCAGCATGTAAAATGTTCTGCATCAGAAGACGAAGTGCCTTTCGAAGATCTACTTCTGGACCTGCGTCGATAACGGTTTCTGCCTTTGTTGACGCTTTGTCGAGACATCAGTTCACTGAGCTGGTTACAAAGAACGTCTATCTTCGCTGCTAATGAATCATAGTCGTTACGCGCAACTCCCGACGTTGCCGCCGTACTGCTGCCGGCTTCTGATACGGCGCAGACACGCACTGGTGTGATTGCTTCTTGAATACGATCTGCGAGTTCCACTACAGCATCAAGAGACATCTCTGTTTGAGACGCTATAATCGCCTTAACTTGTGGTGGCAGGCGGTTGCTCCAAATTGTGCGTAACAAGTTGTCAGGAACCATACCGACGTCTACCTTGCTTCGCAAATGCCTTAGGTACTGAGAAGGTTTGCGATCACCAACATCTTCTTGTGTGAGCACTTGCCGTATGCGTTCCTCCTGTGAAGCGGCTACTCTTCGAATCAGCTCTGTTTTCAGCTTCTTGTATGCATCTGCTGTCGGTGGCGCGGTTATAACGTCTTGAATTTCCGCGGCATATTGTTGATCTAATTGACTCACGACCAAAGAAAACATCGTCGAGTCGGCGGTAATTCCTGCACAACGGAAACTGGCCTCTACTTGGGCGAACCATAACACTGGATTATTTGGCCAGAACGGCGGCAAATGTACGGCTATTCTTGAAACTCTAGGTTCTTCCTCCATCTTGCTAGTATCTTCTCGCGTTTTCTGCAGACTTGTATCACGTCGGGGTCACCAATTGTCGAGGCAGTTGAAGCAGAACTGTCCGACGTTTTATTAGCGTGTATCTTTCAAGTCACTAGAACGCGGAATTATTCTCTGCAGAAACCATTTTTTACAATAATTTATTTAGTAGACCTGTGACTGTAGATATAACACATTAAACACAAATGAGAGACGTTTTACGTTAAAGTATAATCGTCACATCAAAAGCACAATGTTTCAAACAGAAGATAACAGTCGTAACTAGGTACTAAACAAAAAAACAGGAGACTCGCAAAAACAAAGAATAAACAGTCTTGCTGCGGCAACAACATCTGTGGTGGCGGGCGAATCCTCTTTATAAACACGATGACCACGTACAGTAAACGATGATTAGTCGCCACAAACTCAATTTTTGTCAGTTTCATGGTAAATCTTACAAGTCGCCGCAATTGCGGCGATTCAATCGCGGAATAGCGAAAAGAGCAGAAATCACGGAATAGCAGAAAGAGCTGAAATCACAGAATAGCGAGAGGAGTAAAATTCGTGGAGGGATACATGTCGTGAAAACCTCAAACAGTGATTTACAAGTAGCAATCACGGAAATCACTGTTAGCGGAAAATCACGGTTTAGCCCATCTCTACCTGTTTGTATGTGGTATGCCTTTGCCTTCCTCTGACATTTGAACTGACTTACCCAGTCAGTTATAGAGTGACCTACAGTTTAACATTGATTCCCAACCACAGTGCTACTCGATATATTTATAGGATGCCAAACTGAAGTTTTTTTTTCAGGCACTGACTGTTTTAACAACTTTGCCTTAAGTTTGGTGGCTGTATCTGGCACCTAAAATTATTTACATTATTACTCCAAAGAGAATGAGTACAGTTTTAAGAGATGGCCAAATTTCATGTCTTTTAACGAAATATTGCCCACATTATAATAGCTCTAAGCAATTAGAAATTCATGCTCACCCTGTGCAAAGTCACACATTGTGTCACACAACTGACAATATCTTGGCTAGTATTGCTTCAACAAGGCTTGTTCATTGGGGATACGTGCGAATGTTCACATAAAATCCGATCTAAATCTCTGATGGTCAAGCAGGAAAATTTTCCGAAATTAGATGTTTCGACATAGAATGAGCCAGTAGCAATGAAAAATATTAGACATAGTTACATAAGTAGTGGCTGGCTTCTTCCATAACAGCTAATAAAGTAGTTGTTACTATGAATGGGTGTTTTTCAATATACATTTCTTAGTGTGCATGTTATGAAAAAAAGAAATCATCAAGTTCCAAGCTCTATAATCATGTACACATTCTCTTATGCTCAATATCTTTCACATTACTTTTGATGTATTTCTTGAAAATAGAATACTGTCATTTTTTCAGTTGCAAATAACTGGTGTAAAATTTTGTAAAAAATGAAAACCAATCTGTGAGAAACCCATTTCAGTTTTAAGCATTATGATTCACTTGTGGTCTGTAGATAATCAAGTGCTTTATACAGGAGGTTAGTCTGAAAAGTTCGGTGATTGGTCCAATATTTTAAAAAGCACAGTGGCGAGGATGAGTTTCTCGCACATGGAGGGACAAGTCAAAATCATCCCCTATTATACAATGCACTGCAGTGAAGTTTACATTCAAATTTTACTTCACCATCTCCGATTTCAATGGAATTTGGTATACTGGTACCCCTCTCCTACAGAAAGAAAAATACAAAATTTCAACACGGTACCTCAAATGGTTTCAAAATTACGCCTTGTTAAAGTTTCTAAAATAAACCTAGAAAGATTTAGAGGTGTGTCATTTTGCACCATATTTTCAAGCCCTTTCCTGAAATATATATAACACGCTTAAATCTTACTGCTTTGCACGCGTAGACTGGATGGTCTGCATTGGTTGTTTTTACTAATAGATATATCTTTAAAAATGCTTTCCTATTCAAGTATTTTGATAGAACTTGCCACCCACTATTGCACCACTGATGTCAGAATTTCAAAACATCCCAAAACTTTTTTTTCCCATGGTTACAAAACCAAATTATACATGTCTAGCATCAAAAGTCTTAATAGCACTCTTTAAATATTTTAGAGGGAAACTTTCCCGGTGGGATAAACAAAAATAAAAATAGAAAAGAGATGACTTACCAAAAGGACCGGCTCGTCGATAGAAACAAATAAAAATCACACACAAACACACATACAAGCTTTCGCCACCACTAGCAGCTTCTTCAGGAAAAAGAGGAAAAAAGGGGAGGAAAAAGGGAAGGATATGGGTTTTAAGGAAGTGGAAAAGGAGTCATTCCAATCCCAGGAGTGGAAGGACTTACCTTAGGGGAAAAAAAGGAAGGTAAACAAATACACACACACTCAGACATATCAAAACGCAAACACACCTAGACATTTGTAAAAAGCCAAAAATATTTTCCTTTATTTCACCCACTTAATTGCCCAAGAAAAGCTAAAATAAAAAATAAATAATATAGTGAGGACAGTTTACAACTCACCGCAAAGACGTGGCGACGAGCTGCGACAGGCACATACAAAAGACACACACATACAACACATTCAGCTATCGGCCATGGCCTTCTTCAGAAAATAGAGCACTCACGCAATCACACAGGCACACAACACAGTCATACAACCATCACCTCCGACTGCCACACTTCGAATCACTTCGAAGTGTGGCAGTCGGAGGTGATGGTTGTATGACTGTGTTGTGTGCCTGTGTGATTGCGTGAGTGCTCTATTTTCTGAAGAAGGCCATGGCCTTCGAAGTGTGGCAGTCGGAGGTGATGGTTGTATGACTGTGTTGTGTGCCTGTGTGATTGCGTGAGTGCTCTATTTTCTGAAGAAGGCCATGGCCGATAGCTGAATGTGTTGTATGTGTGTGTCTTTTGTATGTGCCTGTCGCAGCTCGTCGCCACGTCTTTGGGGTGAGTTGTAAACTGTCCTCACTATATTATTTATTCCAACCTGGACTTTCCATTATTATAAAATAAAAAATACAAACACAGATGTTAATTACTCACCTAAATGAATGCTATTAATCTGTTAGTAACACAATACTGTCTGCTAAACACAAATAAAATATGACTTGTGAACTTTCCGTCACAGACATACATTACCGTAGGTATGGATTGGTATTATGTATTATGAAACCGTGACACTACGTATATTTGTCTAATCTAGTTGAAAGTATTTTGATCCTAAGCACTATAGTTGTCTTTCCAGAGTTTATATTGAGATCATTGGTGTACTGCCAGTGTAGTTAATGCTCTGTTAATGTATGTCTGTTTTCCATTGTTTCATCTTTAAGTCTTTTTACCTTTGAGCATCTGTTTGTCGTATTGCTCCACATTTTACGGATTTTTGTTTGCCACACTCGTCCACTGCCACACACCGTGACCAAATCACCATAGTGCACACCGCGAACCTAAAGGCTACTCTCATGCATAACCACCATTGGTATATAGTGAATAATTTTGGCCAAGTGAAATATTCAGACATGACCCACATTCCATTTTTATATATTTATATTGATTACAAGAGTCACAATAAAAAAATTACTAATCTCAAAAGCAAAAATTGTAAAATTTTCAAAATGTGCCACTTAAAATTTTGAAGAAATTCCCATATAGCGTTTGTATTGTGGTTAATTGTTAATATAAATTTTATAATGGTTACTTACAGAAAAATGCATTGAACAAGCTTACATTCAAATTTTCCCTATAACATCTAATTGAGCTAATGACACATTGTACTTTATGACAGTGTAGTAAACACTGTACTGCAAGTGCTGAATTGTAATTGATGATTTATGCTTGATATGTGAGTAAAGTGGAAACGTTTGTGAGTTGAATAAGTTTTTGTGCAGTAATGGAAAACACAATGCATAAAATATTTAATTGTTTCAATCCTTTTACAAAGAAAAAAACAAAATTAGAACTAAACATTTAGAACAGTATCACACTGGATGGTTGAATAGTTTCAACAGCCTAATGATGCTAAAGTATGTGACTCTTGCAGAAAAGAGTTATCAACTCAAAAGAACAACAAAGAAACAAACCAAGCCAGAGCTTCACTAAGCCTAGAGCCTGAAATTTATAATACCCGATTCCGAAAATGACCCTGGTTTCAACTCTGTCGAATGCTGACACACTTAATGCTTCTCTTCATGAACTGGGTGAATCACCCCTCGATTCAAGAAAAATGTGGAAATTAATTCAGCCTTGAAGTTTGAAATTTTTACTTCTACTTGACCCTCCTATAATGTAGCTCATGTAATCCTTTTTGATTCACTTTTCAAAAAAAAAAATGTAAAAGACAACATCTCATGTTGCACTTCAAGGGTCTAAACATTATAATATTACAATATTTGCTAGATTCGTGGAGTGTAAGGAAAATAATGTAAAAATTCAATGTTCCAAATGACATGGTCAGGCAAGCTAAGAAAATACTTAAAAGGTATTAGCAATCTTGGCAACATTTGGTACTATTTTATTGTCTGGATGATTAGTTTTGATAATACCGTTACCATAATCTGATCACATGTTTCAGACAACATGTTTGACAATTAGCTAAAGCACTTTTATTTACCCATCAAGGGTGACCACAAAAATATCGTCTTAGGCTGCTACATTAATGCAGCTAGTGGAGCTTGTATGCATAGATTCCAGCTCAACATCACATTATAGTTGTGATGTTGAGCTAGAATCTATGCATACAAGCATCACGAGCTGCATTAATGTGGCAGCCTATGACAATCTTTTTGTGTTCCCCTTGATTGGAAAATATCAAACATTTCAGAAATACCTCGTATTGTATTCTGAACAATGTTTTCTTCAATATTTATTTTCACTGGCAGTGATAACTTCTACAATTTTAACACTGCAAACACAAATAGGTTTCAGAAGATATCTTTAAGAAATGGACAGACATAAATGATCCACATTTATTTCACAATTCTGTACATTATTGAAGTGAAGAAAATATGTTTCTGAACATGAGACATAATTTTAAGTCAATCTTCACTGATGGACCATCCAAAATAGTTTACAGATTATGAATTAGAGTTGGGTCCCTTTCTACGGCCAAATGTCTGGACAATATTCACAAATCTACGGTTGTACTGGATGCGCCTCTTCGCTCTCCCGGTTTTCTTCTTCTTCTTTTCTTGTTTCTCTACCTGTAATCATACAAAAATCTTAGTCCAGAATACAGTTTAAATACAGTGTATCATTGCTTCAAATATTCCATGGGACATGAAAATTTTTTCTCTCTATTTTTACAAATTATTTGCAAGGCATTGTGTAAAATTATATATATAGTCCAGATATCCTCCTGCAAACACAAAAAGACACCCAAAATGAAAAAGAAATTACTCTAAAAAACTGTAGGAGTCAACATTGGAATGCAAACAGCATCGTATGTTTTGTACAACAAGAGAGCTAAAGGGTTAATAAACAGACCCGTCTATCTAATTGCCCATCAACCCAATCTCACCAATATAGAACATATATAATGCACTTGGCTTTCAAATATTAACTGCTGCACACTATTTTACTCCCAAACCTGTCTTGCGTAATACCTTTTTTTACAAATTTAACATCTGGTTTTCAAATCTCTTAGTGCAGTACCCAGAAATCACTCTTCCTCTCCATTGTTTGTAAGGCCGTTATTACGAGGTCAAATTTTTGACATAAAAATATCATAAGTTCATACTATTATTTATATGTAAATCTTTGACGTGACACTAAAAATGGGTATTACACTCTTGTCATATTTTTGATCATATTTCATTATGGTGGACAGTAAACACACATTATCATGCACTGTCATTGTTACTACAAAAACCCCATTTTCTTCAAAATGCATGGAACTTTAAATCATTTTGTGTTGTGGGAGCTGCAAACAGAGGACGCCAAATCTTATAAATTACCTGAGAGTGGATCAGACAACTTACTGGTATTTACTCAGTATAGTGGCTCCACATATTAAAAATCAGTATACTTACTTGGAAAGACTATCAGCAGAAGACAGGTTTACAATGATACAGCAGTTTCTTGCAACTGGGGTTACATGTTACTTACAAAATGGTGGTGTAACATACTCATGTTGGCAACAAAATGAGTCGCTATATGAGAAGGATTAACTTACTGGCAGCACAAGAGTGCATACAAGAACCTGTCGACAGCAGGGCAGGAACAACATTGATTATTATTAGATTGAGAAGAGTGAAGAGCTCATATAAACCAGATTTTTATATTAATTATGTGGTTGATGCATAGCTGCCAACCTTGAGAAGAGGCTGTCAGTAATCATGCTTCGGCCCAAAGGAAGGGTGACGTCAAACAGCAGGGGGAGGGGGTGGGGGCACCCAACAAGTTCTCGCCCCGAGAAAATTTTAAAAATTACAAACCTGATTTAGATCATAAATGCTTTATTTCTGACACTTTCCATTCATGTATAATGAGTTTCCATGGATAAAATCTACTGTAAGTGAAAAGTATCAGATTAGCTGCAAAAACAAGAACTCGAAATTCACACTAAAGTTCCGAAACGAATTGACCAACTTCCCGCCACCCGGTAAACCATGTGGACTGTTATTCTGGGACTAAAGACCATGTACTAGTTGTAGACCAAAGAATTTAGGTTCTGCAACTCTTTTGTGCATTTGTTAGGTGTGGTGGAGGATGAATAGGAGGGACTTGTTCCAGCGAAAATGCTACAGTTAACATTTCCTGAAGGAGGTTACTACACGCTTGCGTTTCATACAGCTTTGCTACGTACTCAGGAAGAAAATCATTACGATATTTAAAACCCTTAGTAACATTATGATTAGCGAAATGTAAACAGTCATTTTTCCGATTTAAAAAAAAAAAAAAAAACATCAGATACTAAAATTATTTCCATAATTTTTACGACCTTTCCCCAACTGCGTAAATATGGTGATCAATCCGTAACAATTACGGATAATCCGTAATAGTTGGCACCTATGTTGATGCAACACACAAGGCCATTAATCTTCTTCTTAATATCCTCTACAAACAGGCTGAATTTCTCAGAGTACCTCTGCCATTCTCTTGCAACTTTCAAGTCTCCTTAATCTGTTCTTATATTCAGGGTGTCTGGGATTATACAGTGCTTCGCCTGCTTCATAAAATTCGATTAAATCTGTCAGACAGCACACACTAACTAAACTTCAACGTCATGTTTTCAAACAAGGAGGTTTGTTTTCAAATAAGCATGGCCCAACAGCTACAGTGGTGCCGGCACTCCAACTGGTTACATTTTGCTTTGTATTGAACAGAAGACAAACTATTTATGATCAAATCTACTGTGAGGCACAAAAATGACCACATTTTTTTGCCAAAAGTAGAGATATCAAAGTTCCCTATTACACTATCAAATTTTTATGATGTAAATTATTGACAAATATTACAGTGTAATAACAGCCTAAACCTATTGGATGAAACTGCTATGGTCATCAGTCCCTAGACTTAGGAACTACTTAAACTTACACACACACACACACACACACACACACACACACACACACACACACACACACACACAGAGAGAGAGAGAGAGAGAGAGAGAGAGAGAGAGAGAGAGAGAGAGAGAGAGAGAGAGAGAGAGAGAGAGAGAGAGAGAGAGAGAGGGGGGGGGGGGGGGGGGCATATTCAGAGAATGCAAATCTCGTACCAACTCCATAAAATTTTCATATTTTACATACCAAACATTCTCATACAAATTGAAAAATATTTATTTCATAACTTATTACTGTGAAAACACACAGTGAAATGAATGCTTATAGAACCTGAACAGTTAATAAATAAATGGAGCCGAGATTGGTATTACATATATCTTTGTCGAAGTCAATATGTCATGTACAGTAAAACCTCGTTTTTTACGTTCCCGGTTTTTACATTTTCCTGCCATTTACACCGTTTTTTGTTGGTCCCGTCAAATTCCCTATGTTGACAATGTTAAATCACCCTCATTTTTGCATTATCATATTTACAGTTTTCCTGCATTTTACACTTTTTGAAAGCATGTTCGTGAAGAAAAAAATTACGTGTTCTACATAAATTGATGCTAGCATGGCTTTCCCCTTAAAGTATAGCACTTAAAAATTATTCGCAGTCAAGTTTCTTGACACTTTACATTTAATCAAATGTATATTTCGTGTATCATTGTTGGCAGTACGTATCTAGTTGACTTACGACGCGCCGATTTGTGACGATGTAGTTCCTCTTTCCACCAGATTCTTTGCCACAGTAGCTGGCGTGTACTCAATCAGAACCAGTTGCTTTGTTGATGTGAGAATAGAGAGTTGCATTGTTTTTGTGATAGATATTTCTGATTCATAAAGAACGTTATCTGTCAAAGTTTGGTATCTTAATACCCACGACCTCAAAAAAGCAGTAATAGTGTGAGATGCCAATCCTATGCAAACATCACAAAAATACTTATGCACATGTTTGCACTCGAGAACAGAATAAATTCTCTAATATTGTCAAGTGAAACATCGAAAAATACAAAAAGAACGGAACTTTAGGAGTTTTACTACGTAAATAATTAATGCCAGTAAAAGGCAGTAATTTTGAAGATGTGTTACATAGCCTGTCAGCGGCGTCCAAACGATATCTATCGAACTGGTTCAAGTAATTTTGAAGATGTTTTACATAGCCCAGCAGTGGCGTCCTCAATTATAATGAATGAAATTACGTCAAAAATTACTACTTCCCATAAAATTACCAGTTCTACCCTGTGCTTAAAATAGTAAAAATTTGGATTACCTTTATTGTATAATAAACTTCCTGGCGAGTGCTTAGATGCCTATTATGTGCTTATATCACAAACAAACTACGAAAATGCGAGGCTGATCCAGTAAGCACATTTTACCATTTAAAACACTACTTCCTGCATTTTACACTATTTTACTGAAGTCCCTTGAAAAGCGTAAAAATGAGGTTCTACTGTATTTACATCAGAGTCAACGTATGCATGTGTTTCAACATATGCTGCAATGCCACAGTGTAATTAACATTTAATCCCAGTAGCAAGAAATCGCTGTAACCCTGCAGTGCCAATACTGGTGTGGATAATATAGTGGAACTGAATCTAATACTACCCAACTTCAATAAATAACGTACTTTATTACTCAGAAAGATGGTATCACAAGAAAATGCAACTAATTCTTATATGAACAATGCAACTGTTTGTACGTGGCAGACGCACTGCCAAAGAAACTGGCAGAAAGAGACGCAACTCAGTCATACCGGTTTGCGATATGGGGAGACCCTTTACAGCGAAATTACTGATACATTGTGTCAATGTGAAGTACATTAATGCAGTTTTGATAGTGGCTAAGGCTGTCCACAATTAAGAGTTGTTATCTGCTATCTTGAAATATGACAACCATAATACACATTTTTAACACCACAAAGATTTATGACTAAGAAATATTACAAATATTTGATAATACTTCTTTATCAAAGATTTGACCAAAAACAATATTGTGGAATACCAGGCTAAAGGGATTTTTTTTTAAGTGGAGTAATACCCACCTAGTGTGTTTTGTTGTTGCAGATGGAGTAATACCAACCTAAATTCAAGTAATCCGTGTGCACACCCCAGTTTTTCGTTGATAAATTTGGAAAAAATATGCACGGATTTATCAAGTACATACGGTACTGGAAGAATACAGTTTAAAATTTAAACCTTATATCCAAGTGTTATTTCAGTTGTTCAAGTAGAAAAAGGCTATGAGAATTTTTAAGTATAACAATCCTGTTGGAAAGAAGATCTGCAGGAACATGGTAAGAAGGGGACCGCAATTAAAGAAAAGATTCCGGTAACAAATTTTGCCTGAATATAGACAATTCGGTGAGCACGAACATTGCACCATCTATAAAGCCCCATAGACTGTGACAAGAGTCCTTGTGTAACAAACTTCAGTTACAAAATCTGAGATACCATTAGTAAAAATCTAAACCATTTTATGAACAGTCAATGTAATAAAGGTATGTAAAGCATTAAATCTCTATTTAATATCTCTTTAAGAACACCAACCTTTGGGGTCTGACCCTTGACCTTTCCAGCTCGAGCTAAGGATCCATGAACCTTTCCTCCCTTGAGACTGACAGTGAAATCTAATTCAAGGGAAGGTAGAGCAGATACTAGATCATCATCTGCGACTGGAGCTCCAGCGCAATATAAGCATGCGGAATCCACATCTTCAGCACCTTCCAGCTGACATACACGCTCCTGCAAAAAATGAATAAAAATTATGTCATTAGCAAATTTTAAGAAGTGTCACTCATACTGACTTGCTGAACTGTTAAATTCCACAAAGAGTAAAAGTATCATTTTATTAAACTCTAATCCAATCTTTTTAATTAGGCATTGTACAAACCAATAAATATTAACAATATAATGAATATAGTTTGCAACTCACTGGAAAGACTTATGCACACAAGAATTCAGCTATTATCCTTCTTTAGATGCACAAGATCTCTGGCTTCTGCATCCCAAAAGTGTATGCACCTGTATTTGTGCATTGAAGCCCATAATAATTTGTGTCACATAACTTTATATTTATCGTGTTACTGAGCAGTACAAATAAGTAACTGGAAGGGGTACACAGTTTTTTTTTAATTGTTCTCTCTTGAACTGTCAATCTGACCATCTAACACAGTAGCTCGAGATGACTACAGTGTTTATTAAGTGAGCCTTGTGATTGAATGGTGTCTTTTTGAGGAAGGCTAATGCCCAAAAGCTGAAGTTTTGTTATATTATGGCAAGAGATTTAATATACAGATGCCATTCAGCAAACAGAAGCAGTGGCGAGCCTACAATAGGCACATAAAAATGGAAAATGTGCTATCCACATACCCCACCATCACACCCACACAATGAAGGAGGGGAGAGTTCAGAGAATAGGGCTGAGGACAGCAGAGGGAGGCAACAGGTGTGTCAAATGATAGTGTGTAATGAAGTCGCATTAGATATGTGGGGTAAATACGAGGGAAGAAAGACAAGAAGAAAACAACCAAACCACTGCAGTTGTGCATAAGTGGGAGAGCTTGGCTTGCAATATAGATGAAGTGGTTCCACCAAAACAATGTTTCTGACCAGGGGGAAAGATCCTGATAAATGGCATACCAGGCAGGCCTAACACAGATGGCTATAGGCATTTGAGGGGAGTGTTGCTTTGTATGTTAGTGCGATATGGGTGATGAATAGTTTGGACATGGAGATGATAGAAGCTTTTGATATGTGGTGCTACAAACAAGTGCTGAAGGTTACATCAATTACGTGTTAACTGAGGTGCTGAACAGAATTGGGAAGATACCTGAAGAAGAAAGCATTGATTTGTACAACATTCTGAGACATCGGGCTATTGTGAATGTAGCATTGGAGGGAAGTGTGGAGGGTCAAAAATACAGAGGAGGCCACATGATGAATACAGGAAGCAGGTTCAAATGAATGCGGGTTGCCAGTTTTATGTGGAAACTAATAGGCTTGCACAGGACATAATAGGTTGGAGAGCTACATCAGCACTTCAGCCCTTTTCGGTAAAAGAGCACATTATGAGACCGATTTGTGCTTCATGCGTAGACGTTGGTAACATCAGGATGAATGACACAGTTGAAGGCGACCAATCAGATTCTGCGTTTGATGTGCTGTGAATTTGGTCTTCCTTTACATACTCTTTCTCCATTTCTTGCAGTGTAAATTCAATTAAGTGTTTCTCAAGTAATACAACTGACAATTTTTCCAGTGAATTGCAATACGTGAATAATGAACATAATTAAAATTAGTGTTCACTTCCCTAAGAAAAAAACCAGATGTTGGTTAATTTGGAAGAATCCGTGTATCTCAAAGTTCCGGTTCTGAACCGGAGATTCGGCCACTATGTGCCCTCACATACGAAAAAAAGAAATTGTTGCTTAACCTGTGCCTAACCATCTGAAGGCTACGCTACAGATCACTTTTTTAAATGAACAGATGTTTCCAACAATTTCAGACTACTCTTTAACAAACTATTGATAACTTCAAAAACAGGCCAGTGCAGCCTTAAGGTTATGTACATAGGTTACACAAGAAGCTTTGTTTTGTAGTAGTGCCTTAATATCCGGTTCAGAACCGCTCAGTATAAGTAATTGCACTCGTAATGGCTGCAAAAGTCATGCAATCACCACAACTAAAATCACTGGTGAAAATAATTTTGACTACACAGTACAGCCAGTACGCTCAATCTCCATTACAGAACTTAAATATAAATCCCACATTTATTGCAATGTTGATCTAAAGATCTTTACATCCACTACGCCGATGTGTTTACAAACCATATAGAGAAAGTTATTTGTTATTGGCCGTGAAAACGCAACTGCTGATTGGCACTGGTGCCGTTGCCAACGTCCAAACATGAAACGCCTCCTGCGGACTCAAACTGCACTTCAGCCCTTTTCTATACATTGAAATTGGTGATGTTTTATACACTGACCTGCCAGGATTAAAGTACACTCTCAGTGCCGGCAAATATTTTGATGTTTACATATGTTAAAGGTGTGATAACTGTGAAAAGCAAGATGGTCAATTGTAAGCTATGTAATGACAGCAAATAAGACACAGCGAGCGTGTTTCATCAAATACTTCATGGGTATTATTCCCCCCCCCCCCAATAAAGATATTAGCTTAGGCAGGAACCTAATAGGTCATAACTGCACACTGGGATACCGCCCATCTGCTTTGACCTATGACATCAAGGATGTCAGAAAACCGATATACAGGATATCTTAATACTTCTGTATTGTAGATACAAATAATTTGTAGTTATTATGGATAACAGAATGTACCATCGATCACAGGTCTCAGCCCAAATTTCAATTGCTGCGAATGAAATGAGTACTTTGTGGTGGGGATATGACTGTTTTACAAGGGCAGTTACCTCTACAAAGTTGAGAAGGGTACAACAAGAAACTGTCAACCATAGAGCAGAAACAATGTTTGTTACTTTTTGGTCTCTACGAAACACCAAGTCAATGTTGTTGTTGTTGTTCCCCCCCCCCCCCCCCTCAGACTTCTGTTAACATCTTGGCAAATCAGGTGGGGCCATTGGAACAGAATATAAAATTTTAATGAGCACTGTGATTTAATTAGAAAGACTAAGCAAATGAAACAGATTACTTGCAGCTGACCACTACTGAAAAACTGGTTTCCACGATGCTAACATCATGGGTCAAAGCAAATGTGTGGTATCTTGTAATTTTACAATGTTGTCTATAGTGGTGCCACGATTTTTAAAAGAGGTTAAACAGGAACCTAAAAACACAATGAAGGAGTCAACATACAACAATGCAAAATATTTGCAAAGCTATTGTCTCTAATTATTTTTGCAGTTAATGCATAAACGAATCAATTTAAACAAACAAAACTTAACTTTGTCCTCCATTAAATTCTATTAACAAAGAGTTTAGACTACGCTATCAGTGATGGCATCTTGTGTACGGTATAATAGTTCCCTTTCAATAGTACATAAAGGTGTTGCCAAGCCATGCCCCACACAAAATTATCTACCAAAACATACTAATGCTGTACCCAAAGAGTAGAAATAAAAGTTTTAAAACATTCTGAAACATTACACTAAAGACATCTGAGAATGGCAATAAACATGAATACAGATACATTAAGTGACTTCGTTATGTCAAATTTTGAATTATGCTACTCGGACCTTAATGCCCAAATTTCAGTTTATGAATAGAAAACAAACACAAACACACAATCTTCACGTAGACTACTACGAACTACGACATTAAAATAAAAATGCACAGCATTAGTGGGAAACAACACAAAAAACAACATGTAATTAAGTAAATTACCTTAATCTGAGCCACACACTCGCTTCCTTCACAGTCAATAACATGATTGGACTGTCCTCGGATGTGAATCTGAATCATTTTCTGTTGACAAAAAGTTGATTACACGTTATAAACGAAACCACTATAGTTCCACAAGAACTGATATCGCAACAGCTATATTTTACAGGCAATATACAAGAGGAAACCCGCAAATAGGAAAATTTATTGCACTTTATAGAGTGAATACAAGCATCATTGACTTAGGCTCTCACTACCACGTGTGAAGTTTGATAAACAGCCACGCCAAACACAACATCAATGCCTTGTAATTTGAAAGAGATTTTGCGATCTTTAAAAACGGAAATTACCTCACAATCCTCTAATAATGCAGAAATAAAGCACTGCACTTAGGCAACAAAATATGTAACAACCACTATACGCCACCAATGATAAGCAAAGGAATTTCACGTGGTCGAAACTCGAAACAGTAAAAATATCTCTGACTATCCATTCCAAAGACTGTATTTTATAATTTCGGAGCACATGTATATCTCTGCTTCAGAAGAGAATTAACATTTCGTTGTGTGTTCCTGGAAACATATTTTCTGTCTTTCTGACAAAAAATTGACAAGATATATCCCTACCTCTTCAAAAATGAAAGAAATATTCGGTCCTGACAGCATTAGTAGACGCTGCAAGGATGACAGTAAATGACGCGCGATTTTTCCCCGTTGCTATGGAATTGCTAAACACAATAATATTGATTAAACTACCTAAGCTAAGGAGGTCTGTTTAGTGGCGGATTATAAACTAGGAATTGAAACGATACGAACTGTACATATTTGAACAACTATGCCGACAATTCCAGATGTGATAGAAATTGCAAGGCAAAATAAAACAGAACCAGATCCGGATAATCTAATAGACTTCGATGTCTCTCTGCAGGGGCGGTAAGCAAGATTTATAACTATTCACCTGAGCGATAGCAATATAGCTTTTTAATTGTGCATTGAAGTTATATAGCTTACAGGAATTGATTACTATTTGATTGGTTTGCGGTTCAAGGGACCAAAATACACTGGTCGTAAGTCCCAGACATCTACCGGTATTTGATATGAAGTGCTCGTTGTACATTCATATTCAAATACCCCTCCCCGCCTTTCTGGTATTTGTTTAACTGTGCTTTTTGGCTTTTTTAACCCCCTTTTTTAAGATTTTTTTTTGTAATTTATCATTCATTGTTTTCTGTAGGTGGCAACATGAATGCTACTCATGGAATACACTAATTCATGAAAAGCAGTTGTCACCCTTTTAAATAAATAAAAAAAATACTACCCGGTCAACAAACTATCCTATACTTGTGTAAAATAATCGTGTTTGCTCAATTACGTGAGAATTAAAACGCTTTAAGTGTTTGAAAGCTGACACCTTCTGATATACCAGTATGCAATATCATTGGAATCTTCAGGATATGGATGATCAGATTATTGTATTAGGAATGGCGAATAGAATATGTTACTGAAAGGAAATCGTATATCTTTATTTTCTCACTAATTTCTCGAATGTAATGATAATTCCATTCGATTAAATTGTACTAGATGTAAATGTCACTTCTAGGTACTTTACCTCAACATACTTTGTCTTAAAGTGCATGTAATGGACGTATATTTAATCCAATGTTTCATTTTCCTTCCAATCATTCACAGTGAGGGAGATTAAATATGAAATCCGTCAAATATGGCACATACCTTGAACTATGTCGACTTCTCCAGATATGAAAGAAATTGAATGGATGAGTAGAAAAAGGTACACATTCCACAAATTACACTGAGATAGCCATTTTCTTCTTTGGACGAATCTACATCCATTGAGCATAAAAAAGAACATCTTCCTCTACTTCAAATTCGCTTGCCAACAATAGTTAGATACGAGTGAATTGCAGAAGGGACATATTTCTGAAAAATGTTACTTCTTCAACTCAAAGCCGCACTAGTGTTCGCTGCTCAGTCATTTGTTTGGCATGTAATGTAGCAGATAAGCGAGCTGTTTAAGGTTATGTTGGTTACGTTTAGAGTGTAAAGTGATAAGTGCCAAAACTAGTTTAGTGAATTTTATTAGTTTTTGATTTACTTTAACCAAGTAACGGTGTCAGCAACAGACAGTGACAGAAGTGAATCAACAATGTAAAATATTTAATCGAAAAAACATTTTTTTTTTTTGTAAATTTATGTAGCCAACATTTTTTGCCTTTTTACAAAGATTGAATAATTTCACTTGCTTATTTCTGAAACCGTTTTAGCATTATCCACAAATTGGGATGAAGTTTGTGCATTTACCAACTTTGAGTTGAAAAAGGTATATATTCCTGAACATATTTATGCAGTTACATGGTAAATAACAAATATTTATATGTAGGTACCATGTGCAATGTGTTTGTTACATTTCATTGTACACAGTGACAATAGTAAATTTTTCTGTATAACAACTAGTTTTCTCACAAAACAGTTTTTTTTATTTGCCGAAAGTTTACGTTTTTGTAATGTGTACCTTTTTTAACTCACCCATTCAACTGCAAGGCAAAATAAAACTGAACTAGACCTAGATAGTCTAAAAGACTTCGATGTATCTCTGCAGGGAAGATAAGCATGATTTGTAACTATTCACCTGACTGATAGTAATATAATTTTTAAATTTTGCATTGAAGGTATATACATCACAGAAATTGATTTGTATTTCATTGATTGATTGGTTTGAGTTTCAAGGGACCAAACTACACTGATCTTCGATCCCAGATTTCTATTTCATATAACTCTATGGGAGTTGATCATTTCCGCATCAAAGTGCTCATGGTACATTCATATTTAAATAATCCCCTGACTGTGCTTTTTGCCTTTTTTATTCCTGCATTTTAAGATTTTTTTCTGTAATTTATCATTCATTGTGTTCTCTAGGTGGCAACATGAAATACACTTCTTCATGGAAAGCAGATGTCACCCTCTAAAATAAAAATTAATAAAATAGTACACAGTCAAAATATATTACTATTCTCGTGTAAAATAATCACGTTTGAAGAATTAAATTAGAATTAAAACTCTTTACATGTTTGAAGGATGACACCTGCAGGATGTCCCCTTGTTACAATAACTAAATACAGGGCACATGATGTACTCAGCCAATCACATCACACTGTAATACCATTAGTCAGCCATTAGTAGTCATCCAATAGTACTCTTACTCTCTGCAGCAACATGCAAATGGAAATGGTTATTGTCCAAGTTTAAATGTGTATATTGTATACTAATAAGCAAAGTTATGCCTTCACTTGCTATTCCAGCACATTTATTTGGGTGATTGTCAAAAGTATATTTGTTTTTTACTGATATGCCATCCTTTTAAAGGATATGCTTTACACAGAGGGCAGTGTTACACCAGGATTGCTGATTTATTGACCTGACAAGGGTACATACAGAACCTTTCATAGAGCAGGAACAGTATTAATTAATTTCCGCAATTTTTTCGCTAATTCTGAGGGCACTGTTACGCTTGGACTGAAATTACAGTTGTCGAACATTCACGACGAGAAAACCTGCAAATCTCACTGTATCATTCTTGAGAAAGTTACACTTTGCGTCTGTGAGCACAAGCGAAAGATTTATGGAAACAGTTGAATTTCTTTCACATTTATGGTTTTATATGTAAAATGATGACATTATTAAAAGTAGATGGTTGGTATCCTGCTCTTTACTTGCCAGTCTGTGGTATTGTATTCTTGACTTCCTGCTTATTTACTGGCAGCGAAATGACCAGCAATCACATTACTATAAATCATAATTCTTAATAAAGTTACAGATCGTGTCTGTGAGCTTAGTAAACATCGATCTGTCTGCATCACATGGGTTTTTATTTTATTTTTTTACTTTACACAGCTCATTAATCTGGACATTTCTGTGAGTGCAGTAATAATAGATCTTTTTTTCTTTTTTTAAAAATAAAGATTAGATTAGATGTACTTTTCGTTGCAGTAGATCCGAATTGAGGGAATCATCTTGGATGTAGAACATGTCAGAACAAAATACACAATATTTACTTACAAAAAGAGAGCAGAAAATTTGGGAAAATAATCACATATGACATTATGGAGTGAAAGTATGCATAATATGCTAGCTTTTTATTTTTATATGTCCTATATCTGACAACATTCACATAGTAAATAGGGACTGTTTAGGCTCTTCAGCAGTTCTGTGATATGCCCCTCTCAGTTAAATTTATTATCCACCTGTAATCCTAAGAATCTGACACTGTCAACTTCTTCTGTTTCCTTGTTGTCATATTCTAGGCATATACTGGCAGGAAACCTTTTTCAAGTCTTAAACTGCATGTAGTATGTTTTTTCATGGTTTAGTGACAAAGAATGGGCTGAGAACCATTTATTAATGCCCATGAAAATTTCATTAGCTGATCTTTCTAAGGATATATTTGATTTACTATTTTTTGCAATATTTGTGTCATCTGCAAATAAAACAAACTTGGCCTCCGATAATGTTGATGATGAAAGGTCATTGATATATATACAAAAAAAGCAGGGGGCCTGATCTAAGGCATTTACATCTGATCTGTTTCAAATTGATATGCATAGTTTCCTTTTTGTCTTATAGGAGACCTTTATTCCTCGAGTAATCAATGGTTTCTTTGTAGACTTTGGTCTAATCTGTGTTAGTTTTGTGGGAAAGCAGTTTTCAAATAAGTTGAGGACATTATTTATGAAAGTGTTGTATTTGTCATCCATGGTATTAGCACTGTAGACATCACTCCAATTCATGTCTTTGAGCAGTTTTCTAAAATGATCATTTTTTCCCTTACTGACTACCATCTTAAACTCAGATTTGATAGATTTTATATTCTGGTGAGTATTAATATCTAGTAAAAGTAACTGCATGTCATGATCTGAAAGGCTGCTTATTATTGGTTTTATAACATAATTTTGATCATTTGGCACTTCTATAAAGATATTATCAATGGCTGCCTTTGAGCCCTTAGCTATTCCAGTTGGAAAATTAACACTATGAATTAGATTAAATGGCAATGCTACTGTCTGCAATAATTTCTGAGAGAGTTTTCAAGGAAGTCTACATTGAAATCACCAGCCAACACTAATTCTTTCCTTCATGTTATCAAATAAGCCAACAGATCTTCAAAGTGATTTATGAACAAATTAAAGTTACCATTTTGTACTCTGTACACAGTTACTATTATAAATGATTTATTATGAAATTCTACTTCTGTTGCACATGCTTCCATATGCTGTTCTAAACAAAATTTATGATTGTCTATGGTATTAAATTTATAACAATTTCTAATGAATGTGACAACTCCTCCATCCTCCATTTCCACCCTACAAAAGTTGGAAGCTAACCTAAATCCTGGAATACTTAGCAAATCTATACCAGTGGTCACATGATGTTCAGAGAGGCAGATTATGTCGACTGGGTTGGATGACTCTGATTCATCAATGTATATAAGTAGTTCATTTATTTTACATCTTAGCCCTTTAATATTTTAGTGCTCTAAAGATAATTTGCATTTTACATTGACTGTTACAGAACTGGGCGGAGATTAAGTTTCTGATAATTGGTGATGATTTTTAACTAACAGCTGTGTTTGCTGATCTGATTTGTCTGAGTTATGCTGTTTAGTTGCTTTATTAAACTGAAAGTTTGTTTCAATATTGACCTCTCTTAGAACTTGACTTCTTTTTGTCCTGCCTATCCAAAAAAAGGAACTGCTCTGACACCTGTAACCACTTGTATTTTACCACTCATGTCAGTGCCACCCTCCTTAAGTTTCCTGCTATTAGCCCAGCCATTTAACCCTTCCCTTTCCTATGGAGATGTAGGCCATATCTAGTATAATCCCACCTACTGAGTGAATCAACATGAACCACACCAATGTGTGACTCCGCACCTGATCCAAGCAGCTGTTCCAGCTCCAAATTAACTATCCTAACATAAGAGTTGAAATGAGGAGTCATGGTGCTCCAGAACAGACAAGAACTCAACACTAGTATGCATTGATGCTGATGCAATTTTGCCAGGTCACACTCTATGTTGAACCCTGGATCTCTGTCACTACTGTTCCACAGACCACCCACAATAACCATGGTGTCCTCCTTGATGAAATCTTTACACAGTGAACCTAAATCCTCTCTCGCCTGATCCAGACCAGCACTTGGTTTGTAGAAACTTGTGACCTGGTATTTTGTTCCTAGTTTATTCTACAGGAGTTGGCCCACAACTCTGGCATGTGACCTACCTAATAACAAAAATTTCTTCCTTTTTGCTGACTTCCCTACATTCTTATTCAAATTCCTTTTGAAAGTTTGTTCAACTGTGTCTACATCTACTTCTATCTGAGGCTCATCAGTTTCTAACTGAAGTAACAGGTCAAACTTAATTTTACATTCGCCACAAAGCTCTCTGATTGAGTTCTGGCCCATTTCTTTCCACCTGCTGCCACTTCCCATCTCTGATTACCCTCCTCCCTCTTAGCCTGATCTAACTCTGCCTGAAGGGAAGCAATTTTCCCCTCCTGTTCCACTATCTTCCTATCCCTAGTACATAGCCTGCAAAACCACTGATGAGTCTCGCTCATTTGCCCAATTCCCGCACCACTACAGTCACCCCAATGAAAAACATTTCTGCACCCATCACACCATACCCCAGAACTAACAATTCTATGGCACGTCTGACACTTTGAACTCATGGTAAAAGTATTATTTTATTTAGAAGTAGTCAAATTACCTTAAAAAATAAAGAAAACGAAATTTAGGCCTACTCGAAAATGAATATAAACAAAGGTAATAAGTGCAAAGTCTCTAAAACAAATTAAATTTTACGCTGATTTTACAAATAATAAATAAAACGTTGCTGTACTTAATATTATAGGAGAAAAAAACAAGAACAATTGCCGAGATTCTTTAAAATTACTGCGCAAAGAGACGCAAGTAAAAATACGACTGCAGACCTACTTAATCTTTATACGTATTCACGAAAAAAAAAAGTACAAAGCAAAGTGAAACCTTTAATAGTACGCTTCAAGAGGACACTAATAAACGTTGTTATTTACTTATAACTATTAAAAATAGTCTTATTACTATCTAAAATACTTAAATTTGCTGTAGCAGAAAAGTCACGAGCATCGTCTTGTGTAGGGGTACCAATCTTAAGATTTACGTCGCATTTAAACACTTGCGCAAAAACATGTGTAACATTTTTGGAAGCTGATATGCTGCACTTGAACTATGCAATCTGACTGGCTAAACTGACTCTGTTTCCTCACATCATTGGTTCACAAAAGAACCGCACAAAGCATCATTTCACTTTCACACTTTGTTAGGATCTTGCACCGTATTTCACCAGTGTCATATTTATACTTCACTATTACAAAAAAAAAAAGAAGAAGAAAACACTCCTGATGCAACATCCCATTGAAGAACTTCAATAAACAAGCCGTTTTCAGGGCGATTTTGTGTCCTACATTGCCCGGAAGTGAGATTTATATATATACAGTAAAACTTTACAAAATCGACATCTATAATCTATGATCTGCCTGTAAACTAACTATCGTCTTTAACTCAGGTATAAGATCTTTGGTCAAAGCCAACAGGTCGTATTGCAGACTTAAATTGACACGTTTTCAAAATGATGAGTTGTGTTTGTAGTTCTTTTTTGTTTTATTATTAAAAAAAATCTTTTCTGATATTGTTTCACTAACAAGCGAATTGCACCAGGGAATCCTTTCTAGTCTCAGTATGGGCAACACAAGAAATTCTGAATTAGGGATACCTAAGTTTCTTCTTCATGTTAACTTTTAAAGACATTGGTGTACTACATTATGTATGTTGACTGTGCAGTATAATCACAATGCTGGTATTTTCTGATCATTTATACCAATTGCGAATATGTTTCATTGCTCATTATACTCAAATGTAGTTTGAATGATTATGAATAGCTGAAAAAGAATGACATTACAGGGTGAACCACCAGAAACTTACCACACAAACATTGCAGAAATGAAATGTTACTGATGTGCAGTTTTCATTGGATGGCTTGGTAGTCAGGGGCTTGTATTGTTAGCCAATAATAAGATTTTCATAATACATAGGAAGTGTATTTTTTTCTGCAAACATACACTTTTTTATAAATGGAACAAAGCCTATTGACAGCACCAAGTAAAACTAGGGTAAATTGGAATACTAGTGGTGTTCGTTGCAGGTTTCTAGTGCTATTGTGGTCATTTTTAATGATTGATACCACTCCTTGGCTTAGACCAATTACATAATGTATTATGTAATTTTGTCCAGCTGATTTCATTTATTATTATTACTAGTTGCTTATAATATTATAAATATGGCAGAGATAATATTTATTACAGTGTGTATGTGTACTTATGTATTTTGTGTATGCATAATAAAATGCTGTTTACGAATATCAAATTGTAGATATCTTTCTCATCAACATTATTATCCATTTCCGAATTAAAATAGCTTAAGACACCTTTCTTTATTGAGCTACAAAATACAAATACAAATTGCTTATTTATCAACAAAAGAAGAAGAAGAAAAACAAAGAGTAATTAAACTGTCATAAGAATTTACAAGGAATAACGCTAATATACTGTGCACTTCATTTAGATTTCTGTGACTCCCACACAGCTCCAGTAAAGCGGAGCTCCTGGAATGTAAGGAAACCTGTATGTGATTCGCCATACAGCTCTTGAGGTTCTGACTAAATTAGCCGTTCCTCCTCCAGGGCAGTTTGATCTTCAGAAGTTGGAGTATTATCTTTTTGTGTTTCTTTTCTATTATGATGAGTGTGCAGTCTTCCTTTAGGCTGTGCTGCTTCTGTATAATCATTAGAACAAATTATGTGTGCTGGTTTAACTCTGTCTAGATAAACTGTTTGGGACTTGCCATTACATATAATTTCTATTTTGTGCTCATCTCTTGATTGTACCTTACATGGACCAGTGTAGGGATGGTGCAATGGTGGTCATAAAGCATCTGTCCATAACCACACGAGACCAAGAACTGAGCCCTTTGTGCATGAACGTCTTGCATTCACTATGACAAGAGCCTTGGACAGGATGGAGTTTTACTTTATGTTCTCGCAGCTGACATAGAAAATAAGGCATGTCATTGTTCCTGTCTCACGTGATGCAGCATAGAATTCTGCTGGCAGGCATAAGTTCTCCCCATAAACCAGCTCTACAGACGAAGCCTCTAAATCTATTTTGTGAGCGGTTCTGAGGCCTAACAACACTACAAGCAATGCCAAAGGCAGTCTTCAAAGTCCTGTGCCATCTCTCGAGCATACTGTTACTGGCTGGGTGATAGGCACTCATGCATGATGGCGAAATCCACAAAGTTTGGCTAGTTCTGAAAATAATGCAGACTCAAATTGGCGTCCTTGGTATGTGGTAACATGTACTGGACAGCCGAAACGTGCAATCCGCATAGAAAAAATTTCCATGCCACTGTCTCTGCTGAAATGTCAGTAAGTGGTACTACCTCTGCCCATCGTGTAAAACGGTCTACAGCAGTCAGTAAGAAAAGGTATCCTTCTGAAGGTGTTAAAGGTCCATCAATGTCAATATGTACTTGGGCGAAACGTTCTGTAGTTGGCGGGAATTCTCCTACTGGTTTGTGGACATGCCGGCAGACTTTGCACCTCTGACATGTAATACATGCCCTTGTCTAACTATGACAGTCCTTTGTAACACTTGACCACAAAAAACGGCCTGTTACCAGCTTCACAGTAGTGTTGGCGTTTGGGTGAGATAGTCCATGGGTACTATAAAATATCACTTTGCGAAATTCTTCAGAGACGAAAGGTTTAGGTTTACCCCTTGATACGTCACACCAGCCATTTTTTCTGCTGGCTGTACTTATTGCAACTATAAACTTGTGGTGATGCTTTGCCAATATTGGATATCATTGGACTAAGCTGCTGCCAAGTTGTAATCAATTGTTTGGCAAATTGCTGCAATCCTTGACCAGAAGTCAGCAACGATGTTTTACACTCCTGCTATGTAGCGCAAGTCTGCGGTAAACTGGCTGATGTACTCTAATTGTCGAAATTGTCGTGGAGAGCAATTATTTTGGAGTTTGCTAAATGGGAACTTAATAGGTTTATGATCAGTGTAAATTGTGCATGATCTTGTTCCTATATAAAGACGAAAATACCTTACTGATTCATAAATTGTGAGGAGCTCCCTATCATATGCGCTCCATTTCTTCTGTGTTGTAGTCAGTTTGCGCGAAAAAAAACCTAAAGGTTGCCAGTTTCCTGGTACATTCTGATTCAGAGCTGCTCTTATTGCATGCTGACTCTCATCACCTTCTATGGCCAATTTCGCTTCCGGTAATGTATATGATAATAGAACCGCTTGTTTCAAGTTAGCTTTAACAAAGTCAAATGCCTGCTGCATCTCTGGTGTCCATGATAACGGTCTTCGGCCGCTCGTGTTCTTCCCTGCCAATGCTTCTGTTAATGGTTCTTGTATCTCAGCCGTACTCTGTAAACGTTGGCGATAGAAATTAATTTCTCCTAAAAATCTTCTAAGTTGATGATAATCAGTTGGACGAGGCATTTCTTCTATGGCCACTATTTTCTCTTTGAGGGGTTGTATTCCTGCTGCTGGTACAGAGTGGCCTAAAAACGAGACCTTCTCTTTTCGAAAAATGCACTTTGCCTCAATGATTATGATGCCATAGTTGTTGAGTCATTCGAAAACGATTTTAAGATGTTCTTCATGTAATGCTTGGGACTTGGAAAATACTAAAATATCGTCTACATATGCAAAACATTGTAGACCTCTCAGCATTTCATCCACAAAACATTGCCGAGTTTGCGCTGCGTTTTAAGACCGAAGGGCATTCGGACATACTCAAAAAGTCCAAAAAGCATGATTACTGCTGTCTTGGGTACATCATCTTCTGCAACAGGAATTTGATGATACACTTTTTTACAGTCAATCGCACTAAATATTGTGGCACCTGCTAACATTTTAGAAAAATCTTTTAGGTTGGGTACTGGGTAATGGTCAAGGATTTTACGGGCTTAGTGCTTAGTGCCCTGTAACCGCCACAAGGCCTCCATGAGCCATGTTTCTTTCTCACGACATCTATATATATACTCCGCAATCCACCGTAAGGTGCGTGGCGGAGGGTACACTGTACCACTACTAGGCATTTCCTTTCCTATTCCACTCCCAAATAGAACAAGGAAAAAAAGAATGCCTATATGCTTCTTTACAAGCCCTAATTTCTCTTATCTTGTCTAGTGATCACTAAGCGAAATATAAGTAGGCGGCCGCAAGATCGCACTACACTTAGCTTCAAATTCCGGCCCTCTAAATTTCCTCAACAGAATTTCACGAAAAGAACGTCGTCTTTCCTCCAACGATCTCCAATTGAGTTTCTGGAGCATTTCCGTGACACTCGCGCATTGGTCAAACCTACCAGTAACAAACCTTGCTGCTCACCTCTTAACTGCTTCTATGTCTTCCTTTAAACTGATCTACTGTGGGTCCCAAACACTTGAGCAATACTTAAGACGTGGTCGTACAAGCGTTTTATATGCGGTCTCCTTTACAGGTGAAGTACACCTTCCCAAAATTCTCCCAACAAACCGACGTCGGCTGTGCACCTTACTCACAACTGTCCTTACATGTTCGTTCCATTCCATATCGCTCTGCAATGTTACGCCTAGATCTTTGAAAGATGCGAGAACATCAAGAAACTCACTACTAATGATGTATTCGAACATTGTGGGATTGTTTTTCCTACTCATGCGCAGCACCTTACATTTTTCTACATTGAGAGCTAGCTGCCATTCTTCGCACCATCTTGAAATTTCGTCTAAGTCATCTTGTATGCTATTACAGTCAGTTAAAGACGATACCCTCCCATATACCACAGCATCATCAGCAAACAGTCGCAAATTACAAGTTATTCTGTCCATCAGATCATTTATATAGATAGAAAATTATAGCGGTCCATCACACTCCCCTGGGGCACCCCTGACGACACACTCGTCACTGATGAACACACGCCATCGAGAACAACGTACTGCGTTCTATTACTTAGGAAGTCTTCCAGCCAGTCGCAAATCTGTGATCCTATTCCATAAGCTCGTATCTTCGTTAGCAGTCTGCAGTGTGGCACCGCGTCGAACGCATTTTTGAAGTCGAGAAAACACAATCCGCCTGTTGCCCTTCATCCACGGCTCGCAAGATGTCATGTGAGAAAAGGGTAAGCTGAGTTTCACATGAACCATGTTTCCTATACCCAAGCTGATTCACAGAAAGAAGCTTTTCCGTTTCAAGGAAAGTTACTATATTCGAACTGAGAATATGCTCCAAAATTCTACATGAAACTGATGTCAATGATATTGGCCTGTAATCGTATGGGTCAGTTTTCTTTCCTTTCTTATACACGGGAGTCACCTGCGCTTTTTTCCAATCACTAGGAACTTTGCGCTGAATTAAAGATTCGCTATAAATGCAAGCTAAGTAGGGGGCCAACGCCGCAGAATAGTCTTTGTAAAACCGAACTGGTATTCCATCCGGACCAGCAGACTTTTTCGTATTTAGCTCTCTCAGCTGCTTCTCTACACCGGAAATACCTATTACTATGCCCTCCATTTCGGAATTAGTACGTTGATCAAATGATGGTACATTTATGCGGTCCTCCTGCGTGAAAGATTTCTTAAAGGTTAAAATTAGAACTTCAGCTTTCCGTTTTCTTTCTTCTATTACTGCCCCGGAATGATCAACGAGTGACTGAACAGTGGGCTTTTAAACACTTATCGATGTTACATAAGACCAGAATTTTTTTCGGGTTCTCGGAAAGATCTTTTGCTAAGGTATTGCTGTGGTAATTATTGCATGCTTTGCACATCGATCTTTTTATAGACGTATGAAGCTCTAATAACTTTTGCCTGTCATCATTTGCATGTTCTTTTTTGAATCGAGAGTGCAACAGTCTTTGCTTTCTCAGCAGCTTTCTAACATTATTATTGTACCACGGTGGATCTTTTCCATCCTTAATCGTCTTTACTGGCACATATTTCTCTAGCCCTTTATTTACAATGCACTTAAATTTTACTTAAATTTAGTCCCCAATTCCTCTACATCCATAGTCCCGGAATTAGACGATGTCCATTCATTTTCTAAGTGCGATCCTAACATTTGCTTATCGGCTTTTCCCAACAAAAACACGCTCCTAGCCTTCTTGATGGATTGGTGACGACCATAGGCTATCGGACCTACGTAATACGTCAGACTTTAACTAACATTCGAATTCAGTCTTTGATGCTACGAAACGGTCTGCAGCTAATCTTCTGGGTTGTTGGGAAACTGGTTGACCAGGTGTAGTCTTAATGTGGTGTACTGTGTTATGTAACAGCTTTGACATCAGTGTCTCTATATTCGTCTTTTCGCTGTTTACTACCCCAGTTTGTAAGCAATCTGTAGTATGACAAGTACCGCCCGTGTATACCTGTGACCATTTCGCCATTTGCCCTAATTTGTATTGAATTTGTGTTGAAATGCACCTCTATATTATTTTTACACAGGAAATCGGCGCCTAATATGGCTTCGGACACGTCTGCCAGTACGAAATTACATCTACAACTGTTGCTGAATCCTCAGTCTACTTCCATGTCACGTATTCCAAAAGTTGCCATCTATGATTTATTTGCTGCTATGAAACGTTATAGTGTTGCCATATTTACTGTTTGGTCATTTGTAAATGATGACACGTCATTCACAGTACCCTTTGGCAAAGCACTTATTAAAGAACCTGTATCTATTAGGTAACACAGTCCTGGTTTTACATCTGCAACGTACAATCTCTGTGACTGAATAGGAGAAGTTGTCAAGTTACTCACCATACTGAGTACACCGCTGTTCTCATCTTCAAATGCACATGTTGTGCATCTTGTCGTCCTGTTACCAAACCGTCAGTGAAACCAACAAATACTCTTCTGTCTACTAACTTGGTTGGTTTCCTTGTCGTTACCTGTCTTGCGGACACTGTCATCCTTTTTAATTTGTAGTAACTGGGATACTTGGTTTTGCAGTGCATTCAATTTTTCTGTTAGCTCATGTAACTGCTTACTTGTGTCTACTTTCTTGTAAATCCTAATCGCTGCCATCTCTTGCTGTTAAGAGCCATCAGAAACCATGGCTAATCCTGATGTATAATTGTGGTCCAGTGCTGCATGAACATTGTCTGCTACCATTATAATTGAACGAATGTCGTCTTTCTCGCAGCTTGCCACCGCCACTTTGACTGTCCCAGGCAATTTTGTCGACCTTATGTGTCGTAAAATTGTGTCTGGAACGCCTATTTCCGTTTCGATACCGTGTAGATGATGCCAATATTGGGCAGATGTTCTGTCTCCCATGTCTTCATACTTAAGAACGTGCTGCAGTATTTGAGTTAGTGGCTTGCACATCCTATCGATGAGCAGTGATTTTAAACTTGTATTTGAGCGTTTCGATGGTGGTGCAAGAAAGACGTCAGTGCCTATAACAGGTGCCCTTGAATCCAATACGTTTACCGCTACTGCAAATCTTGTGCGTTGGTCTGCAATTCCAGTCAGCTCTAGCATGGCAAACCAAAGTTCTGGTTTTTCCGGCATAAGCTGTGGCATACGTACTTCTGTTAGCGGTCTGTTTACTGTTGTATATCTGCTGATGATTGGGCTCACCTCCGTACTCTCTTGTAGCACCATTTTGGCCTGCAAGTCTTCGATCTGTTCTTGTAACTCATCGCGTAAATCTTCTAACTGTTTTTTTTTTTTTTTTGTGTGTGCTCGCACCATATCATGGGTCGACGATGTTGCTTGATTCTGCATATCTGCTTGCAAATTTCCGTTTTTTTTTGTGGGGTCACCACTTTGTTGATATCTTTTTCATCAACATTATTATCCATTTCCGAATTAAAATACTCGATATTAATCTTGAGATATCTTTCTTTATTGAGCTATGAAATACAAATATAACTTGCTTTTTAATAAACAAAAGAAGAATAATAAAAACAAAGAGTAATCAAACTGTCATCAGAATTTCCAAGGCATAACAATAATATACTGTGCACTTTATTTAGATGTATGTCGCAAAAATAATATTTATTTAATTGGTGTGAGTGGCATAAATCTTTGGTTTGTTAGGATTACGTGAGATACTTTTTAAAGTAATAGATTGAGCTCGGAATGGTTGTAACTGACATAAAATATCTTTCTGTTTGCATTACATGATCTTTTTAATGTATTTGGCGTCGTAGTTATTTGCATAAAATCTGGTTTGCTATCATTCATCTACATCTACATACATACTCCGCAATTCACCGTAAGGTGCGTGGCGGAGGGTACACTGTACCACTACTAGGCATTTCCTTTCCTATTCCACTCCCAAATTGAACGAGGAAAAAAAGAATGCCTATATGCCTCCGTACGAGCCCTAATTTCTCTTATCTTGTCTTTGTGATCTTTACGCGAAATGTAAGTAGGCGGCAGCAAGATCGTACTACACTCAGCTTCAAATTCCGGCCCTCTAAATTTACTTAACAGAAATTCACGAAAAGAACGTCGTCTTTCTTCCAGCGATCCCCAATTGAGTTGCCGGAGCATTTCCGTGACACTCGCGCATTGGTCGAACCTACCGGTAACAAATCTAGCTGCTCGCCTCTGAACCGCCTCTATGTCTTCCTTCAAATCGATCTGCTGCGGGTCCCAAATACTTGAGCGATACTCAAGACGTGGTCGTACAAGCGTTTTATACGCGGTCTCCTTTACAGGTGAAGTACACCTTCCCAAAATTCTCCCAATAAACCGAAGTCGGCTGTCTGCCTTAGTCACAACTGTCCTTACATGCTCGTTCCATTTCATATCGCTCTGCAATGTTACGCATAGATATTTGAACGACGCGACCGCATCAAGAAGCTCACTACTGATGCTGTACTCGAACATTATAGGATTGTTTTTTCTACTCATGCGCATCACCTTACATTTTTCTACATTGAGAGCTAGCTGCCATTCTTCGCACCAACTAGAAATTTTGTCTAAGTCAACCTGCATGCTATTACAGTCAGTTACAGACGACACCCTCCCATACACCACAGCATCATCAGCAAACAGCCGCAAACTACAACTTACTCTGTCCATCAGATAATTTATATAGATAGAAAATTATAGCGGTCCTATCACACTCCCCTGGGGCACCCCTGACGACACACTCGTCACTGATGAACACACGCCATCGAGAACAACGTACTGCGTTCTATTACTTAGGAAGTCTTCCAGCCAGTCACTAATCTGTGAACCTATTCCATAAGCTCGTATCTTCGTTAGCAGTCTGCAGTGTGGCAACGTGACGAACGCCTTTTTGAAGTCGAGAAAAACACAATCCGCCTGTTGCCCTTCGTCCATGGCTCGCAATATGTCATGTGAGAAAAGGGCAAGCTGAGTTTCACATCAACGATGTTTCCTAAACCCGTGCTGATTCATGGAAAGAAGCTTTTCTGTTTCAAGGAAATTTACTATATTCGAACTGAGAATATGCTCCAAAATTCTACATGAAACCGATGTCAATGATTTTGGCCTGTAATTGTATGGGTCAGTTCTCTTTCCTTTCTTATACACGGGAGTCACCTGCGCTTTTTTCCAATCACTAGGAACTTTGCGCTGAATTAAAGATTCGCTATAAATGCAAGCTAAGTAGGGGGCCAATGCCGCAGAATAGTCTTTGTAAAACCGAACTGGTATTCCATCTGGACCGGCAGACTTTTACGTATTTAGCTCTCTCAGCTGCTTCTCTACACCGGAAATACCTATTGCTATGTCCCCCATTTCGGAATTAGTACGTTGATCAAATGATGGTATATTTGTGCGGTCCTCCGGCGTGGAAGATTTCTTAAAGGTTAAATTTAGAACTTCAGCTTTTACGTTTGCTTTCTTCTGTTACTGCCCTGGAATGATCAACTAGTGACTGGACAGTGGGCTTTGACCTGCTTATCGATTTTACATTGGACCAGAATTTTTTCGGGTTCTCGGAAAGATCTTTTGCTAAGGTATGGCTGTGATAATTATTGTATGCTTCACGCATCGATCTTTTTATAGACGCACGAATCTCTACTAACTTTTGCCTGTCATCATTTGTGTGTTCTTTTTTGAATCGAGAGTGCAACAGTCTTTGCTTTCTCAGCAGCTTTCTAACATTATTATTATACCACGGTCGATCTTTTCCATCCTTAATCGTCTTTACTGGCACATATTTCTCTAACCCTTCATTAACAATGCACTTAAATTTAGTCCACAATTCCTCTACATCCATAGTCCCAGAATTAAACGATGCCCATTCATTTTCTAAGTGCGATCGTAACATTTGCTTGTCGGCTTTTCCCAACAAAAACACGCTCCTAGCCTTCTTGACTGGTTTATGAACTTTGGTCACCATCGACGCTATGACGATATCACTAATTCCTGTCTCTACACAGACATCGTTAATAAGGTCAGGCCTGTTTGTGGCTATAAAGTCTAGAATATTTCCATTGCGCGTGGGTTGCCGGTTTAACTGCTCAAGACAGTTTATGTGCTTGTTTGTGAAAGCAACACACTTATCATATTACATTTACAATTTTCACTTCAGAATTATTTGGTATCCGCAATTAAACTTGTTTTATACTGATTAGAACTAAATACAGTTATCAGTTCATAGAATGTTTCGAATGTAAATGTGTATTAGTTTTTTTGTAAGTGGTTTTACCTAAAGTGCAGTACTTCTCAATTTTAATAATCGAAATCAGTTTTTGTATCATCATTTTTTTGTATAATGGAGTATTTGGTATTGTGGGTTTTATTTGATGTTTACTACTGCTTAATTTTAGCGGTCAGTACTAGGTTTCTTTCGTTTATGTTTTTAGAGACAGAAAGTATTGGTATCATGTGTTTCATTTGAGGTATTTTCAGCTCAATTTTATTGATCAATACCAGTTTTCGTATATTTTCGTTGTTGTAGGGTGCAGTTATTTGTATCATCGCTTTCATTTGAGTTATACCCATCGATACCAATTTTTGTATTTTTCCACATTGGAAGGGTAGAATTATTGGTATATTCAGTTTGATTTGAGGTTATTACAGCTAAATTTTACTGATCGATACTAGTTTTCGAATGTTTCCGTTTGTGTATGGTGTAATTACCGGCATTGTCGCTTTTATTTGACGTCTATTACACATACGTTTTGCTGATCGATACCAATTTTCCTCTTTTTCTGCATTGGAAGGGGGGAATTACTGGTATTGTCAATTTAATCTTAGATGTATTTGTACTCAGTTGTAGTGATCGATACTATTTTTGCGTTAATTGTAGTGTGGTATATTAACTGTCTCCTTTAATTTCGCGTATTTCATGTGTTTTCGACGTTTCATTTTTATTTTAGTATTGCTACTTCTATTGTTTTTCTGTTTAGAAAACCCCACCCAAAACTCCTCAATTCCCATGGTAGTCCTGTTAAATTCTTTTCCTTAATTGTAATTTTTCATTTATTGCTTACATTTATATTTGTGTAGTTGTTTATTTGGTGTCATTATGGACACCATATTGCATTAGAATTCAAATATGAATGTCGCTTATTTACATGATGTTATGACTAACATCATGGGTCAAAGCAGATGTGTGGTATCAGAAATTCAAGTAATGCCTCATATTGTGCTGTGTTTCCAATGTGACACACGTTTGCTTCTTGCAACATGCATAGTTGCTAGATATGTTGCTGCTATATTATATCATGCTTATGTGTTCATCCATTGCATTGTGACTAGCTTGTCAGTAAGTGTGTAACAATCCAAGCAGTGTGTTGTGAGTGAACTCTATTGAAATTTAAGTTACCATGCTTTTAGTTAGTTAATTCAACAGGAATTTCTGATTTAAAAAAGTGCATGTTAAAAAAATAATACTTTCTATGTATTGTGAATATCTGTTTATTGACTGACAATGTAGGCCTCGGACTACCAGTGCTTCCTGTGAATGCCATATATCAAAAGCACTTTCCATTTCCAAAAGTCTTAAGTGATTCAGCTTGCATACAAACTTCCAAGAGGAATTATTAGTTAATTTTATTTATAGTGCAATGGGGCCAAATGAAATTATCAGTCCATTAGCTGCATGTACTTTCTACTGTTATCATGTTGAAAATAGAGTTTCTTAACGTGTAAAAAATAAATTACAAAATCTTGAATTACACACTTTCTAAAGTAGTGTATGTTATTCTTCATCATTCAACCTATCTCCTTACACAATTTTATGAAAATTGGTTAAGCAGCATAATCGTGAAAGCATAATAGAGAGAGTGTCTTTCACATTTATATGGTATAGCAGTCAACAATTCGAAGATTGGTTTGAACACGACAGTGCTTTACTAGGCATGCTCCGGTTTGGAGGTTGTATTCCACTGCCTTCCTCTGACCTTCGAACTGACTTACCCAGCCAGTTATAGGTGGACATACAGGTTAATGTGTGTTCCGAACTATGGTTCTACTCAATATTTTTTCACATCAGCAACACTGCCAGAGGTGAAAGAAATGGAAAGTGGCAGATAAAAATTGTAGGACGCGGCAGGGATCAAACCCTCAACCTTTGGATCTGTAATCTGGCACTCTACCACTGTGCTACTGAGCCGCTATAATATTAATATGGATTAGAACAATTCTAAAAAAATCTCAACTGAAGAAGTTGATACCATAAATATATATTCACAGAAACAGGATGACCACAAAGTCTTGCTCCGATTATAAAAATTTATAAATAAATTGAAGCAAAGAATAATGTTAACATTTTTCACCAGAATATTGGGGAGCTAAAGAATAAAATAGATGAGCTTCTGTTTTTTTAGATGATATAGTAACTGATAATGTAATAGATTTACTATGCCTGTCTGACCATCAAATTGTGACTGGTATCGAAAAGGTGACTATCTACTTTGGTGATGCAAGTTTTAATCGTTTGACAATTTTTTTTCTTATATTTCATTTTCCCAAGCAACTCTTTATTTTATGTGATTCCTAAAGGTTTTGTACATGTTTTATTAACTTTTACCCTATTTGTATACAAACAAGGACTTTACTAACATCTTTATCAATTTTTGCTGTGAAAATAGGAAAAAATTGTTATAAAATTGTTTCTGCAGATGATGACATAGTTAATCGAAACCGGTTAAAAAAACCAACAAATCAACTAGCGATCTTGGCTGAAGTTAGTGTGTTTTATAGAAATATTAAATGCCATGAATAACCAAACATCACCAATTTGGATTTTTTGACTGTGTGAATCATGTAATTCTACATAAGTTTATGTATTGTGGTGTGAGTAAGACAGTGCACAAATGCTTTAAATTATACTTAACTGGAAGACTGGAGAAAGTTGAAATTAGCAGTTTATATAATATGCAAGAAATAGTTAATTCCTCTGGGAATCTATCAAAAATGAGGTCCCACAAGGTTTGGTCATAGTTCTTTGCTGTTCTTAATACATATTAATGAATTTCTATTCTATATTCACAAAGATGCTAAGTTATTTCTTTTTTTGCTGATGATACAAGTATAACTATTACACCTGATAAACAGGAATTATCCAGATGAAATTGTAAATTATGTCTTTTAGAAAATTATTAAGTGGTCCTCTACAAATGGACTCTCATTAAATTTTGATAAAACCGAGTAGGTATAGTTTCATACAGTAAACAGAATGACACCAGTAAGAAATATAGACCTGGAACAGAAATCTGTAGCTAAGGTAGAATATAAAAAGTTTTTAGGTGTTTGCATTGATGAGCGATTGATTGGAAGAAGCATATTGAAGATCAGCTGAAAATTTTGAGTTCAGCTACTTACGCTATCAGGGTCATTGCAAAATATGGGGATATACATCTCAGTAACTCAGCTTATTATGCCTATTTTCATTCATTGCTTTCATATGGGTGTAATATTCTGGGGCAGTTCCACATTGAGGAAAAAAAAAAAAAAAACATTGCACAGAAGCGTGTAAGCAGAATAATTGCTGGATCCCAACCTACATCATCCTGCAGACATTTATTTAAGGATCTAGGGATCTTCTCTCAAGCTTCACTTACAAAATTTGTTATTAACACTCTGACCCAATTCAAAAGTAACAGCAGTGTGCATAGCTACAACAGGAGATTGATTGATATTCACTATTCAAGGTTAAATCTGACTTTGGAACAGACAGGGGTGAATTATGCTGTCACAAAAATCTTCGGTCATTTATGAAGTAGCATCAAAAGTCTGACAAGTAGCCAACCAGAATTTAAAAAGAAATTAAAAGAATTTCTGAATGGCAACTCCTTCTGCACTTTAGATGAATTTTTAGATAGAACTTAGTAATTTCGCTAAAACAATACATTTACAAAAACAAAGAAACAAAACAAAAAATAAAAAAATAAAAATCCTTAAAATATTGAGAGTTGTGTATAGAAACCATTTACTAAACTGTCATGTTCCTCATCATTGCGAAATGTCCTATTTATGATCTATTGAACAAGTATTAACTTAATCTAATCACTTGAAGCACTGAGGTCATGTGTTGTTGGATCACTGCAAACACACACTTCTTTTACTCATTACATCAATACTATACACTTGCACTATCATCCCATGGGTCTTTGAGGCAATTTTGTCTAATTTGAAACAAAACTTGATGTTAAATGGTTGCTCCATTGCTCCATTTTGGACTCAATTTGGCAATGACATGAGTTCTCACTCTGAGCATCTTGGCTGGATTGCAGTGTAATATCACTGTGTCACTGCAGTGCTTTGCACAATAGAGGGCGCATGTTGACATGTCCCTCAATGCAAACGTAGGCTTCTGCGGCTGTTGTCACTATCAATAAAATTCTTCTGGGTGTGAAACTGCGTCGTCATTTTATAAATTCCACCGACGTTTCGACCGCTGTTGCAGGCGGCCTTCATCAGGGTCTGTGTCTGACTGCTGAATATACGATATCTTGGGATTTATATAGCTGCGGATGAGGGAAAGGAAGGGGAACGTTGGTTTGCCTTTTATTGGTGGTTATATTATTTCACGCCATTGGTGGAAATCGGCAATGATGATTGGTGTTTTAGGGGCTAGTTTTCCATGTGTCTGTCAGACACAGACCCTGATGAAGGCCGTAACGTCGGTGGAATTTATATTATGTCCCTCAATGTTTATACAGTTTACATGTCGCTTCATTGTAACAGCGTGGTTTATAAAATATGGGACCATTCACAAAACTTTTCAGACACATTTTGTAATTTACTTTGCTAGAAAAATTTCTACCCCTTTGGAATGAGATTCCTAAACACAAGTAGTTAGAGGTTCTACAGAAATTCTATAATACACTTATGATTATTTAGTAGTTTTCATCACTGTGAAAGCGCCAGAGAAGGATGGCGCTTCCTCAGATTATTGTTTGTGCTGATTATCTAACTCAATATGCCACTTAAAAGCTGTGAAGATGGTCAGGCATTTCGTAGAAGACATTTATTGAAAACTGGAGCACCAAGAAATATAACTGCAGACTGAGGAAATGAGTTTGAATCAAGACTTGTGGCAGAGGTAAAATGTCAGTGGTACATTACACATCGAATGATGACTACCACCCTCAAACTAATAGGCTCTCTGAATGTCTGAAAACATTGACTGATATGGTCTTGTTATAGTTAACAACGACCAGGGTAATGGCATTGATGTGTTCACCTATAACACCTGCAAACAAGAGTTTACTGGATTTACGCCATTTTCTTGGTACATGGTCTTGAAGCAACAACAATGGTGGACACATTTTTTGAGTTGACACTGCCAACGTGGATGATGATTATATTGGCCAGTTAATAATCAGGGCTGAGGAGTAGGGTGGGCCGAAAAAAGTGAATTTTTGAGTATCGAGTTGTAATGGGGCTCGAAAGTTGCGTATTTATGTGCTGATTAACGAAAAAATAATTTTAAAAATCTAACTTAATATCTTCAGTTCGCGCAAAGGGCTTAAAGTTTCTAAAAAACGATAAATTTATAGAAAGTTCAGAAATTAAAATTCTGGCAGTCTTATTCATCAAATATGTAGAAATGGATTCTGTCGTCAATTTCTGCATCCCTGGGTGAGGCGATAGCTTACATTTTGACCAATCTATAAGCTCACTGTAGTCAGTAGCCTCAAAATCTAGTGTTTGTATAATAAACGTTCTTACTGCAGCTTTGCGGTTAGTTTTCATATTTTTTGACATTAGGACTTTTCTAAAACCCAACTCTCTAATATGTGATTTCTCGTCTACTATCATAGCCAATAACACGTTTTCTGGATGACAGAAAAACAAGTTTCGTTGAATCACCGGATCAATTTGCTTTTTATGTTCTCTGGAAGATGTCTTAATATCGAACCAGACTGGCGCATATTTCTTTAGAATGTAGTCAACTAAAATCGTGAGTTCATTTGTGCGATTTACTTCAGAAATATACAAGCGCAACACTCTATTCGCTCATGTCAACCAACGGGAGTGACTAAGAGGTCCCGGATCACGATTAGCCAGATCTGGAGAACATTTTCCACTTTGAATAGTTTTGACAATATCCAGGAGGTAATGTTGATCTTTGCTTCAATCTATTAAGATTGATGCTGTAGAAAGATGTGTAAAATTAGTAAGAGAGACTGCAGAAAAAGTATGTGGGTAAGATAGCAGAGATGGATTCATTAGGACGACTCTGTTGTCAAAATCAATAATGCCAAAATTTTGACACAAATCAGAATTCAAGCCAACTACATCTTTGACTAATATGTAAATAAAGGTATAAAATATAAATAAATGTATATATTGTAAATATGAATATATAATTAATATGGTTGGTTGGTTGGGTAGGGTGTGGGTGGAACTTTAATTGCAGCCACCTCCTCGTGGTGAGTTCTGGTCTTTAACCAAATTTGCTGGTGAAATGGGCGAAGAGCTGCAAAGTTATGATGTTATCTCTTTAAATAATCAAATCACAATAAATAAAACCTAACATATTTAAAACATACATATATAAGAGATATTAGTAAATTTCCGTAACATTTTGAACATTTACAAATGTTTTCATATTTCGATTTCTAAGGCTTTTATCGCGAACTGATTACATACGCTAGGACTATCAAAAATATTTTTATGTTAAACTATACATGGATATGCAGTTTTTGAGTCCTATTAGGTCGTGATATGAAAGATATATTTTTATATGACCTTTCAGAAATTCTATAAATTTATCGTTTTTTTAGAAACTTTAAGCCCTTTGCGCGAACTGAAGATATTAAGTTAGATTTTTAAAATTATTTTTTCGTTAATCAGCACATAAATACGCAACTTTCGAGCCCTATTACAACTCGATACTCAAAAATTCACTTTTTCCGGCCCACCCTACTGAGGAGGCTTTGCATTTGTCTCAACTCCATACACTACTTGCTCTAGATAATGGTTGTCAAAGGTACGATGTGAGATACTCATCTGTTTTGTTCCAGCCTGGTGACCTTGTCTAAATCGTCACTCCTGTTCGCAAGGTTGGGCGGTTTGAGAAACAGTTCAGACGTTACTTTTGGCCATGCAAGGTCACAAGACAGGTATCTGATATTACTGGTTGAGCTGAAGATTGCGAGGCCAACTTGGGACTATAAAAGGTTAGAGATGCACTAAATGTCATGTGAATGAAGCTATACTGAAGTCCTAAGGTTCAAGATAAATTGGAAGTCCCAGCATCGTTTAACGGGGTAAAAGGGAACGATAGTGATTATGTCGACATAAATTCGACAAGGTACATCACCAAAATGAGCACCATTCATGGAACATTGTAGTATGCAGGGCTGATGACTCATTATCACAGCAAGAAGCCGTGAACACCGAGACGCTGTTCTCTTTCAGAGGGACCAATGTCACATGTGAAGTGATGAAATGGCAGCAACAGAGTGGTTTACTGGATAAAGAATTGGACGTTGATGGAAAGGATCTTGAGTTCAAGATGTACCATCTTTTAACATTTTAATCTGAGTATACAGTTCTCGTACATTCTAAATGTTTTAGAAATAATGTGGCAGAAGTTTCTGTGAATACACATGTAGTGTCTAAACCTGACTGGAGTCAGTTCATGCTGTGCATATATGACAAGTGTGTTTAAACCAGTATTTTTGTCAATCAACTAGTGAATCCTATGACAGTGCTATGTGACAATAAAGGGTGAGTCATGTAAGAGGTAACATCGCTTTTCTTTCGTGACTGTTACACATATCAAAACGCGCTTTTCAGCACATGCCATAGCATCGAGTGGCACATAAAAGGTGCATCTGAAAAGTTCGGTGAATAGTCACATGAAATACACGAATCAAGACTTACAAACAAAAATACTTTTACTGGCCTTCAAAGTAATCGCAGTTGACTATAATACACTTCTGACATAAATTATACAATTCGGTGAATGGTATCAGGGAATATAGGAAACAAGAGTTATAAACCAATTATCTTTTACTGGCCTTTAAAGTAATCGTCATTGGCCACAATACACTTCTTACATTGGCTGTAGACCTGTTGGAAACCGTCAGCAAACGTTTCTTGTGGAGTCGCTTGAAACATTGAGGCCACATGTTGTTGGATCTCCGCAACCACTCAAACACACACATTGTACTCACTGCTTCAAACCAAAACCATACAATTGCACTAATATCCTATGGGTCTCGGTCGCTGGTTTGCCTGATTTGAAATAATGTGAATGTATTTTTTCATTGCTACATTTTGAGCTCCACATTGCAATGACACAAGTTCTCACACTGACCCTGTTACCTGGGTCTCAGTGTATACCACCACTTCACTGCAGTGCTTTGGATGGTAAGGGGCGCTTGATAACATGTCCCTCAATGTGTTTACATGGCACCTCATCCTCACCAGCGTGTTTCGTAAAATATGGGACCATTCCACCGAAGTTTTCAGATTACCTTGTATCTTTGTTTGGTGAACAGTTATCAACTGAGAACTGCATACTTTTTGTAACTGCATAAGAGATAGCTCTTGAGAAGATAATTACAATTATATCACGTTTGTGAATATTGTTGTTGAAACCTCTCATAAAATAATTAGAGAAATATCCTAGAATTTGAGAGCACAGTGGCATACACCGCCAAGTGGAGTCTTCAAGCTGTGAAGCACCAGAATGTGAGCAAATTTGACTATAGACTTGTCTGCAATGCAGGCCACTCATTTTTGTCTCAGCATCCATTACATGCAGGCATATACATGACTGAGGAGAAGTTGGGTATACTACTTTTATGTGGTAAATGTAAAAGAAATTCCGTGCAAATAATACAGCAGTATAGGACTATCTACCCAGAACACAATGTCAGACGCGTCAGGCAATTGTAAGAATCTTGAAGCCGCTTGAAGGTCAAAACGACTACAAGAGAGAAGATTGCAACTGTCAAAGAACACGAAGAAACAGTCCTGGCTATGACACTAATTAATCTGCACAGTGATACGAGACGTATTTCCAAAGAATGTGGAATCAGCCAGACGAGGGACATTGGCATTGACACAAATTCCACCCCTATGATCTGTCACTCCATAAGGCACTCAACGACCATGATTTCGAACGTCGTACAGAATTTTATCAGTTTGCCCTTCAGCAGCTGAGAGACGACACTACATCTTTCCAACATGTGCTCTTTACTGGTAAAGCAACGTTTACTGACTTTGGTAACTTTAATTTGTATAACATGCATTACTGGGCAGCCAAAAATCCACATTGGCTTCATCTGGTGCAACACCATTGGCAATTATGTTGTGGGACTTTACTTCATCCCAGGCGTGCTGAATGGACATTCGTACACACACTTCCTTATGAAAATTCTGCTAGTTCTTCTACAGGATGTGCCATTGAATACTCAAAGGTGTATGTGGCTGCAATACATCCTGTGTTACAACGAAAGTACTAGAGGAAAAATTTCCTGAACGTTGGACAGGACGAAATTGTATTGTAAAATGTCCTGCAAGGTTTCCTGATGTGAGCCTCTTGATTTCTTTCTTTTGGGAGGAGGTGGGGGGGGGGGGAACGGAGGGTGAACTCAAAGATGCAGTCTATGATGAAGCTCAACTACACCAGACGATATGTGTCGTCGAATCGCCGGTGCATCGTCTAACATATCATCCACTGTATTTACATCTATTTATAATATTTTTCGAATGGCGACTGCAGATGTGCCTTTTAGTCCGTGGTCAACATTTCATTTTGAGCATATGTTAAAATAAAGGAGAAAGTTGTGTTTCCATAAGATAAACCTAATGTTAAATGCTTTGGGTGGTTACTAAAGCATTGTCAGTTAATTGTTTATTACAGATACATGTGTACAAAATTGCATTGCAAAGTCAAATAAGTTGACAGTGTGAGTTGCACATAACAGGTAACACTGTCATTATGCACTTAGGTTCAGAATGAAATGGCGTTTTGTTAAGAAGGATATTTATTTTGCAGTGTACAGGTGGTCCCCAAATTATTCTTAATAAAATGTTTAGTGCAATGAATGTATTTCATATGATATAATTTAGAGCAGTAACAGCGAAGGTTTGAGACAGTTGTCTGACAGCATGTATTGGACCACGTAGGAACACACAGCCACAAACAGAAAATGATAGTTCAATTATTCCTTGTATAATTTAGATAATTCATACAGTAGTTGCTTTTTACAGCATATAAGACCTGTTTATTTTCGAAGAATTAACAGGTGATTTCTCTGTTTCAGCTCTAGTACATTAGGGAAGATAAAATTGAGAAGTAATTTTGTAAACATTTTGTGATACAGTAGTTACTAACCTAAGTAATATGCTCATATACAACATTCGTAGGTCAGCCTGCATCTACTGTAGGTCTTCAGATGGTTCAAGAGGAAAAAAGCGACACTACAGTCATGTAAGACTACCTTATAGTATACAATTATGCAGCCTGGTCTGGGACGCCTACTTGGTAGTGTTTGTACTGCTAACTCCAATTCTGGCCACAGTGACCACAATTTTAAGGACATTTCTCGAATTTTTTATAACAGTTTTCAATGCCAGCATTAACAAATGCTAAATCACTGTAATTGTCTTCTCAAGAGCTATCGAATGCAGCTAGAAAAATAAGCGGTTCCATTAAAAAAATACTTGCTTCAGTATCTCAGTTGATACCTGTACTATGACCAAGACCATACACCAAACAAAAATATATGTGCCACTCGACACTCTAGCATGTGCCAAAAACAGCGTTTTGATATGTGTAATTCGTGAAAAAAGGGCTGATACATCTTACATGACTCAACCCCTTTAGTGCTTTTCTAGAGGAGTAGGCTATGTGCTGGCACTGGGTTTCACCCTTTCCCTTTTCCCATAATCTGCAACACGAACAAAACACTACCTATACATGCACTCATTACAGCCATCTGCACTTCAGCTCACAGTTCTCACACCTTCTGAAGAAAAGGTGCCTGTGGTCTTGAAGTATAGGGAAAACATTTCCAATTAGGTAGCTGAAACTGCCATTTGGGGTTCCCAACCATTCCTTCTATACAACTTTACTTATTACTCTACATGTTAAAGAAATTGACATATAAGATCCTCACTTCATTAGAATTCAGTCTTCTGTCAAAATTTCGATACAATTTGTCAAGAACTTTTATAAATTAACAGTTTTACACAAAAGAATATTTACATTTTTATTAATATCAACTGTGCAACATTACTTGGCAGAAACGATTCTAATATTAAAAAGGAATCGCCTTATTGAGTTCTGCAAAACTTGCAGAACATCAGAAGTGTGTCTTCTTTTTAATAATAAGATTTTTTTGTTGAAGATTGAGACATTTTGATATTATTTTAACTTTGTTGACAATTGTTCGGCTATGTAATGTTTCTGGAAGTTAGATGGGAGTTGGGACCCATTAACAACACCATCTACATTAACAATACTTCATTCATAGGAAGAACCATACAAAGTGACAACATAACACAGACTGAATTAAGCATGGTGGTGGCAGGTGAAGCCTTTGTGCCCAAAGATCATAGAGGAAAGAGATGTTTGTTTATGCATTTTGGTGTCGATAGTAGCTATTGCCATCACATGTTTATTAGTTATGTAGGTGATAAACATTGTATGGATCAAGTCAAATATGAATTGAGGCATAGAAAAGTATACGTATCACGTCTAATAATGAGCAGTTCGGAATTCGTAGCTCTACACATGCACACACATTCACACACAAGTGTATGTAGTTGTGTGTGATTTAAGTTTCTTTTGTCCTCTTTTTTTACAACATATTTTGTACTTCATTATCTGTAATAAACTATGTTAGGCCCTGCTATATATTTGTAGACACTATTTTACTGCATTTTTCTTACACTTTAATGCATAAAATATCATCTATACTAAAGAAACAGTCTGATATTAATTAATGATGAGCTTTTTAAAAGTAATGTTTATTGCTTCTTCTTCGGAAATGTGAAGGGAATTTTTATATGGCTTTTGGTCTTACATATAGTGGGTGTAGCATGCAAACCTGTTGCACACTAAACAAATTAGGAAAGGAAGGGCTGGTCGAAAAGTTGTGTTTAACATCATCCTTAATCACAGTTAACAAAGATTTATTTGCCTAATACTTCTGATTCAAAACAATATGCAGTATAAATTGAGGCACTCCTGGCAAACTGACAACAGTAAAGTAAAAACCTACTTTAAACAACTATTAAACCAAGTATTAAAGCCTGAGCCCTCTCAAGTTAAACTTTACCCAGAAAAAAAAAAAAAAAAAAAACCACAGGAACAGCTGAAAAATCGGAAAAAATCTAAAATCCGATGCAACCCGCCATTAAGAACTGTTTGGTATCTGCAGTCGTAGGAAGGAAACATGGGCACACTGCTACTCACTTGATGCATCACACTGGTAATACGGAAATTGAAGTATGGATTTTTAATGATATCTTTAAAAAAATGTGCCCCTTTGTGTGTTTGTTTACAATTCGTACAGTTCTACAGTTTTATTCTGATCTTAAAAGTAATTTTTCTCACTCGACCAGCAAAACAGAGGGGTACCTTATAACAGACTTTGACACCGTTTTAATAATTATTAAAAATTCGCTTCGGTTCCACAGTGGTAGAGTGCCAGACTACAAATCCAAAGGTCGCGGGTTAGATCCCCGCCAGGTCGTACGATTTTTATCTGTCACTTTCCACTTCCTTCACCTCTGGCAGTATTGTTCATGTGAAAAATACCGAATAGCGCCGTGGTTCGAAACCCACGTTAAATCGTAGGTCCCCCTATAACTGGCTGGGTAAGTCAGTTAGAAGGTCGGAGGAAGGCAACGGCATACCACCTCTAAACAGGACCATGCCTAGCTCGTGAAGCACTGTTGTGTTCAAACCAATCTTTGGATTGTTGACTGCTTTACCTTTTATAAGTTCGCTCATATATGAATGTTTTCATGGAGAGTATTTATAGAAACCAAAAGACATAGTGTGGTGCATGAAAAAGGGTACCTTGCAATAACATGTAACAGTGTTTCGTTGATCACCACGGCAGTTGACCGATGTCTGTGAGTTTCCGTTGATGTGGCCAGGAGAAGATGAACTAACTGAGGGGGCTGAATGAACAGAGATATGATGTGGAGGGGTGTAGGAGGGGGGTGTGTGCGAAGACATCGGCCGAGAGAAGCGGAGGAGATAGGTAGAGAGATGGGACAGTAAGAGATAGATAGACTGAGAGAGTTGGAATAAATAAACACCCAGGAAATGCCAGGTTCTCAGCTAGTTCTGTATAACTCTTGTATAAGTGACCTCTTGAAACACTGAACACCTCAGCCACTTGGTTACCGAAGCAGGCACTACACATGCCCAGTTTCAAATTCACTTACGAGGGAATGGTCAGACTTGTCATGCCGAAACAAGTATTGATTTTTTAGCACTATTATTTAACATTGAAGGAAGTCTGTATGCAGAATGTTAGCTGCTGACATAACCTGGAAGTCACCTAAACACCTTAAAAAAATCCTGAAAATGGCTGTTTTTTCTGCTTGGCTCTTGCGGTGACGGCTGGCCACACCTGGAAATGGCGAGTCGCGAGCTGTTGTTATGGTGAGCGTTGTGCGCATGGTCGGGAGGTGCGGCTGTCTTATCGCGGCGTTCACTAAAGAGGAATATCGTTGTACGGTTTTGGTGGAAAGGGGACTGTGGCATGCACTTCCTTTTCATTTCTGGTACATATTTCGAAACATACCGTCCTGAACTGGTTAGAGATGTGAAAGATATGCTGTACATCTACATCTATACTCCGCAAGCCACTTTTCGGTGAACATTCAATCTCCCCTCACAGGTGATGGCAAACCCTGTAAATGTTTTGCTGCTTGCCATGGAGATATACCACAGACACACGCGTGAAGACTGTGTGATGTGCGACATGGTAGTTAAACTTGTAGACGAGCATGTAAATAGCGCAGACATGTGGCTAGAAATGACTGAAACACTCGATGTTACAGACTGTGAATCTACAGACGGCGAAGAAACGGAAGAAAGTTGCACACATGAAGACTCTTCGAGTGATAGTGCCACGTACCATCATCAATTACCTCCGAAAGCAACACCAGCAACTACAATTACATTATCAGACAAAGAAAAAGCGGTGAAGTATTGGTTGAAAGAAAGTGGTAAGAAACGTCTACGTCAGTACTGTTCAAAACAGGTAACGCTTTGTCCGTTCTGAACGTGAATTGTAGAGATGGAAAAAGGAAGTCGTTGGACGACGTAAGAGTCCACTGGAAATTGGGACGGAGATATATGCGCGACTTTTTGAGCAATTTACCGATGCCAGACGACAGTCATTGAGTGTCAGCGACACAACTTTGCATGATAGGGCGTTAGAGATTGCCAACGCGATTGGCGCTAAGGAATTTACAGCTTCTCAAAGTTGGATTAGTTGCGTCAAAAGATCACATAAAATTGTGGCACGAAAAATAACAAAATTTATATCGAGAAACAGGTCGGAAAATGAAGTGACTCAAATGGAAATGATAGAAGCTTTTCTTACGACTGCAAAAAATATGATCGCCAGTTTTAGTGAATCTTATGTTTACAATGCAGATCAGTCAGGTTTTAAAAAAGAAATGCGTGCGAAAAGAACACTGTCATTCGAAGGGGAAAAACATATTGAGGCAATTGCACAGTCCACGACTGCACTCACCCATTCATACACAATAATGCCCATAATTAGTCTGGATGGTTCATTGCTGCCTAAACTATATGTGTGTCTTCAAGAACCAACTGGACGTTTCGGACCACGTGTCAAACAAACAATATTCTACGCAATCTTGTGGTAGACGCATCGAAGTCTGGAAAAATGGGAAATGATAACGTTACACTTTTCATGCGTCATGCTTTTCTTCCGTTCTGCGGGAACAAATCTCTTCGCCCTCTAGATTCGTGGTCAGGTTAAAAGTAGACCACTGTACGTAATAAAAGCTTGATTCTGGTAGGAGGCACCCAGATAAGAGGTTGATATTATAAAAAATCTTAATTTTAGCAGTAAAATTAGCAAAAGGTCCGTGTGAACTATCGGCTACTCCCTGCTGCTAGTCCTTGTCCCTGGCCCAAATTAGGAACTGACTTAGTTCAAATTACTCTAATAACAGGAAGTTAACGATACAGTAGCCAATATACGTAACAGCTCACACGAAATTACACACAGGCATTAATAAACAAGTCACCACAATTAAAGTTATTTCATAAAGGTGGCCAAAGAAAAACATTTATGGTGCAACGGAACGTAAACATCAAAAATTGCATCTGAACTTGTTCTCAGCACGAGTGAAAAACAATATTAAATAAAAGGGGGAAAGTGCTCCAAAAAGACAATTTATAGGGAAGTCAAAATTATACTGAACTTAACTTGTTTATTCAGGTCGAACGCAAGCCAAATGGGGAACCAATTTTGTTAATAAAATGAAAATGCATCTCACTTACATGAGCTAATATTGACGATGCCCAGAATTGAATTTAATATAAATCACACAGAACTTAACGCTACTGGGTGGAGGATTTACAAACAACACTCACTCGCTCACACACACGCAATGCAACAGCGAAACTCACCAAAATCAGCGTTCTGAAACGAAGCAGAAGCAGGCGTCGCTATCATAGGCGAAATTCAGCAAACCTGGAGGTACCACACAACACAATATACAATAAAACTGCGAAGATGGCTCTGGTGTGTCGTGCTTGATTTGAGATGGTGAATGAGTACAGCAAAGTTAAATGCATCTAGATTAGACCGCGAGCAAACACGATAACGGCGACACACGGCTAAGTTACATGGTCGCACTCCATTGAAGGTGAAGTGGTTAAAAATCGGATTCATTACACAAAGTCACGGCGGACTCTTAAGTTGCAATCTAAGAGTTAACTATCTAGGCACTGGTTTTATGAGAAGTGGCGTGAATTCAGGTGATTAGCTGCAAACCCCTGAAGTCGGAGTTCGGGAGGTTCCGAAAACCGATAAAAATGTATAAATTCAATTTCCGAAAACTGAAGAAAATTAACTACGGCATGCAACCCCTAGAACTGCTAGGATTTCATAAGGAAGCTACTGAAATGCAGCAACATGCGATTGGGAGCGTTCACAGAGACGGAAGAAGTGCAGTCTCAAAACCCGGAAAAGTGAAATAATTACAAAGTCGGAAAAATAAAAATAAAGACTACGCAATGCAACCCATAGAAATGTTTGATTTTCAAAAGGAAGCGAATGAAATGCAGCTACACGTGATAGGGAGCGATTACAGAGACGGATGAAGTCCAGTCTCAAAACCCGAAAAGTGAAATAATGACAAAGATGGAAAAGTGAGAATAAAAACTACGGCATGAAACCCTTAGAAATACATAGAATTTCATAAGCAAGCTAATGAAGGAGGTTGTACAAGGCTCAGAGAGAATTACTGATAAAGACTAAGTGCATACCACAAATTCATAGAAGAAACAGCAAAATTAAAATAGGTGGGGAGAGAAGATCGCGAAATGTTAGTGGAAAGCAGAAAGATACATGCATAGTTGCTAGCCTGATGGGCAGGGAACAAACAATAGTGGAAGCTGAAGGCTTTGTTCTAAGAAACAACCATGTTGAACACATATAACTCACCGAAGGAAATGATAAGAAAGATTTACGTCAGTGAGAAATTGGGCCCCTCAAAGCTAGAAAGAATTTACACAGAGTTCATATACCGCCACATAATCACAAAAGATTTTAATATACTAGGCCGTTATCAAACTACAACTAGTAACATATACACCACATTTATCTGTTGGAAATCACTGGGTTGAAAAACTAGAACACATTTCCGCGCACGATCGGAAGAATATATTCTTATTCTTAAGTTGAAGAGTCTAAGTTAAACATGCTAGACAACGAATTGCTACCATCTCCGCAGACACAAGAACAGAACCAACCTTACCTCACCACGCTCCCAGCACCAAGTGACCACCGAGCGGCCAGGAGGTGCGAAAGCTACTGGAAACTGGGCAAAACCCATGAGAACAGCGGTGGTAGGGAGAGACGATCGCGAGACTCACCCTGAAGACGGCTCGTTGACTGGCTTGTAACCAAAGGGTGTAGAAACCTCTTTGGTCGAATCAGCAACAGGAGTTGGTAATGACTAACTATCGACTCTGAGCCAGAAAGAACCATGCAAAGCGAGCTATTAGCATCCACATTCAGACAGCCATTAGATCCTCACACATTTACTTAAAAGTAAAACAAGTTCATATTCTCACAGGGACAGTAGCGTAGTGGAGAAAGCGTACTTATTACCACATTCATAACCACAATAAAAATTGTTAAAAGATCAAAATCCTAGCAATATTAAATAACATTTCAGAAACTAATATTTCAAAACATAAAATTGCTATTGCTCATGCCTTGAAAAGAGTGGGGTTCTAGTTTTAACAAAATGCTAATCTAGCTATATCAAATAAATTAAAATTTTATAAAAGATATATGGAAGACGTCAGACGGTCGTCTTTCAAGGTCATAAAAGTTCTGATTCATTAAAAGCTGTATTTCGAGGCTCACCCTGACAAACAAGTGGAGATACTTCAGATTCCACCTGGCACGACGAACGTAATTCAACCGTTAGACGGAGAATTTTTTCGCCAGAAAACTAACAGAGAAAATTATTGTGTGCAAATCACTGCTGTTTCCTGTCTATCACCGTGACAATATTCTCAAGTTGCAATCAGTCGTACATTATGTTTTCCTCCTCAAAGATTCAAAATGTGATTAAATATGCGTGGCACGCCTCAAATTATACTGATGTTAGGCCTGATTCCTTCCTAACACCGGCCGAATTTTGTCTACGGACGTCTAACAACGTCTGTGATTCGCAGGGCTGTCATATGTCGTCTTTGCTTGTATGTTCTTGGTGCACAAAAAACCTATGTTTTGAACTTTGTATAAATATTTCGCATTTTGGCAGTAATTACAAGAAATAAAAGTTTGACGTGTTATAAACCGTATATGTATTTGTGTCTATTTCATAGCTATTTGGAAAGAATGTTGTAGATAACAAATCAACTACATTTGTCAACGAATTTATTATTATCTTATTTATTCACTATCGTACGATCACGCGAATCAACTCTCATTGCTGTGGCAGGAGAGCGGCGCATAGCTATAGCCACCTTGTCCCCAGATGGCGTTGGTATAACGTAGCGAGAGAGGTCAGGGTTGTTGTTGTTGTTGTTGGTTTTTAGCGGACTAAACAGCTAGGTCATCAGTCCCTTCAGGGTTGTACAACATGCAGTTATAACCGCGTAAACCATGCGACAATAATGTCATGCTTCATAAAAGTTTTTACAGACTTCCAGGTCATGTCAGCAGCTAACAGTCTGCATACAGACTTCCTCCAATGTTAACTCACTGTGATAAAAATAACAACACAGATTTCGACATGACAAGTCTGACCATTCCTTTGTTAGATCCAAAGTAATGCGCTCACGACTTCTGTACACAGAACACAGTTATGATTGTGATCCAAAATTGTAACGTATTGAGTACATTGACCAAGCGCTATTCGTGGTCACGGACAACATAATCACCTGCAGATTTAGCTAACATACGTATTTACTCCTATGTTCCAGGATCCATTTCTCGCACCAATTCCGTATTTTAGTCCAGCCCTTGTATTTGTTCACCAATCTATGTTGTCATAAGCTATTTTCTGTTACGGGACTGATGTAGGACATAACAGGTTTGTAACTTAGAAAATTGCGTGATTTCATCTTATACAGAATTAGGTAGAAAGAAAATAAAACTCAAATTGTAACGGTGAAGAAATTAACGTAAATAGCGATTACTATGGGTGCATGAGGAATTAAAGAATATATATATGGGGCTCAGATGCAAAGGGATATCGGTGCAGTTCCTGTAGTTTTAAGAAAACTAAAGCCTTAAGTTCACAGATTTTCTTTATTGTCTTGAGATTACATTATGGAATTCCAAATTTTTTGTGTATATTAGAAATTAGAATGTACCATTTTCTGCTTCAAAACTACAGATTACAATAAATGATAGCTTATATATCAGAATTCGTAAAAGTATGTATGCTCTAGTATATCTTTACGTACAAAATATTATCAATTTAGAAGAATATGACTTATTTTACTCTTAATTTTGACTGAAGACGTGTTGGCAATACCTTCTCGGAAAAATCAGACATCCATGAAAGCACAACGTCCATAAATAAATCAAACCCATACATAAATACACAAACTCTGGCAGACAACACATTACTCTTAATAGATTAAAATGCTATTTTACTCCGTAAATGACAACAAGAAGAACATTCATCTACAAAAAAAGTTGCATAATGTACTTACTATAATCACTCATCCCAATGTTTTAAATTTGCTGGAGTCAATTCGTTAATCTTTATATCTGGAAAATATTGTGTACTCAACAGCTTTACAATAAACTATTACAATGTGACTATACAGAAAATACGCAAACAGTTGATTCACGTGATTTTCTCAGAGGCAAGTGGATAAAGTACACTTGCATCTCTCTGGCATTAATTGCTTTGCGTTATGTTGTAATTAGTTTTCCTGTCATTCACAAGGGAGCAAATAGAGTCGGAGTCCATTTGTATCTCTTTACATCAACAATTTTACATGCTTTAGCATGCTGTAAATGTATTTATCTCGTTTTTCCTCGAAATGTTGCTTTTACCTTTTTGCTTCTAATCCCCTCATATGAAATTTTCAGGTACATATCCAAGTATAGGCCCCTGATTAAAGCTGAAGCCAAGAAGAACAAGTATGGACACAAAACATTTGGCGAACCAGAAGTTCGTGTTCGAAAACCTAAAGAATTCCTTAGAAAAAATTCTCGTATTACGCCACCAAAACCAGAAGTAGGTAAGTGTACTCACCACACTTTCTCTCTGCAGATGTATTTGTGTAATATGTAAAATTCATCAGGTTTTCGTTTGTTCCTTAATTGAAATATACTATATATGTCTTTATTGTTTTACATTCGTTATCAACACTAAAGAGCTTAAGAAACAAGTACTATTGCCTAACATAATGCAGGGCCCTGAGAGCAAGCAGAAGTGCCGTAACACAACGTGGCATGAATTCGACTAATGCCTGATGTAGTGCTGTTGGGAACTGACACCAGGCATCCTGCAGGGGTGTCCACAAATCGGTAAGATTACGACGGGTTGGAGATCTCTCCTCAACAGCACAGATCTGCTTAGTAATGTTAATGTCTAAGGAGTCTCATGAGCAGTGGAGGTGTTCAAAATCAGAAGTGTGTTTCTGGAACCACTTTGTTGCAATTTTTGACCTGTGAGGTGTCGCATTGCCTGCAGAAAATGCCAAGTCCGTTGGAATGCACAATGGGCAAGAATAGATGTAAGTGCTCAGCCGGGATGCGTACATTGTACTTAGACGTATCATAGGTCCCATATCAGTCCAGCTACACACGCCCCACACCATTATAGAGCCTTCACCAGCTTGATCAATACATTGCTGACATTCAGGGTACACGGCTTGCATTTATCGTGAATCTTAGACCCAGCACAACATTACAAGGGAAAATGCGGAGATAACGCCCGTGTACAAGAAACGCAAAAAGACGAACCCAAGAAATTACATACATCATTAATATCAGTTTGATGTAGAATTCTTGAACATATTTTCAGTTCTAATATGGTAAATTTCCTCCAGACGGAAAAGTTTCTGTCCATGCGTCATCACGGCTTTAGGAAGCATCGATAGTGGGAAACCCAGTTTGCCCTTTTCTCTTATGACATCTGCATGCTATGGATGAAGGGTAACAGGCAGACCGCATATTTCTCGATTTTCGAAAGGCGTTTGACACGGTACCACACTACAGCCTGCTAACGAAGCTACGAACTTATGAAATATGTGAGTGGCTCGAAGACTACTTAAGTAATAGAACCCAGTACGTTGTCCTCGATGGCGAGTGTTCAGCAGAGACTAGGGTATCGTCAGGGGTGCTACAGGAAAATGTGATAGGACCGCCAATATTTTGTATCTATATAAATGATCTGACGGACAGAGTGAGTTGCAATCTGCGGCTGCTGATGGTGCTGTGGTGAACAGGAGGGTGTCGTCATTGAATGACTGTAGTAGGAAGCAGGATGACTTGGACCAAATTTCTAGGTGGTGTGAGGAATGGCAACTAGCGCTAAAAGTAGAAAAATGTAACGTAATGCCTATGAGCAGGAGAATCAACCCCGTAATGTTTGAATACAGCATTAGTAGTGTGCTGCTTGACAGTCGCGTCAATTAAATATCTAGGCGTAACGCAACTCAGCGGTATGAAAAGGAACAAGCATGTAAGGACAGTCGTGTGGAATGCGAATAGTCGACTTCGGTTTATTGGGAGAATTCTGGGAAGGTGTGATTCGTCTGTAAAGGAGACCGCATATAAAACGCTTGTACGACCCCGTCTTGAGTATTGCTCAAGTGTTTGGCATCTCCATCAGATCGGTTTAAAAGGGGACATGAGGCAGTTCAGAGGCTGGTGGATAGATTTGTAACTGGTAGATTCGATCAATGCGCGAGTCTTCCCGAAATGCTTCGGGAACTGAAATAGGAGTTTCTGGAGGGAGGGCGACTTTCTTTTCGAGAAACAGTGTTGAAAAAATTTAGAGGGTCCGAATTTGAGTCGGACTGCAGAACCATTCTACTGCCGATAAACCAACATTTCGCCTAAATACGACAAGGATAAGATTAGAGAGATTAGGGCCCATACAGATGCATACAAGTATTCGTTTTTCCCTCGTTCTATATGGGAGTGGAACAGGAAAGCAAGTAACTAGTAGTGGTACTGAGTACCCACCGCCACGGACCTTTGGGTGAATTACGGAGTATGTATGTAGAGGTAGCTAAGGTAGTCTCTATATCCGTATATGTCCAACCACTCGATACGATTGGAAACAAGACTCATCGTACCGGGCAACATGTTTCCAGTCATCAACAATCCAATGTCGGTGTTGACCAATCCAGGCGAGGCGTAAAACTTTGTTTCGTGCTGTCAGCAAGGGTACAAGAGTGGGCGTTCAGCTCAGTAAGCCCGTATCGACGATTTATAGTAAAATGGTTCGCATGCTGACACTTGTTCATGGCCCAGCGTTGAAATCCGCAGCAATTCGAGGAAGAGTTGAACTTCTGTCACGTTGAACGATACTCCCCACTCGCCAATGGCCCAGTTATTGTAGGATCTTTATCCGGCCGCAGCAACGTCGGAGATTTGATGCTTAAACGGATTCCCGATGTTTACGGGACACTCGTGAAATGGTAGTAGGGAAAATCCCTACCGTATATGTCGTACGCCGACCCAAAACCATGCTCAGACTTCCTTAAATCGTGATAACCTGCATCAGTAACCGATGAAATGCCTGCGCCAGACACCTGTTGTCTTAAATGGACGTTGCCGAGAACAGCACCGTCGTCTGACTTCTACACATCTGTGTGTTTGCATGCGCATGCCTAAACCAGTTTCTTTGGATTTTGAGCCCGATTTTCAGCTTATATGTATGTACAGGGTGTCCGCCGCGGTGGAGTAGCCGAGCGGTCTAAAGCGCCTCGCTGCGGAGGTTCGAGTCCTCCCTGGGGCATGGGTGTATGTGTTGTCCTTAGGTTAGTTTACCTAGGCTTAAGTAGTTTGTAAGCTACGGACTGATGACCACGCAGTTTGGTCCGATAGATTTACAAACATTTGAACATTTTAATACAGGGTGTACCAGCTATCTTGTCCACCCAAAATATCTCTGGAACAATAACAGCTATTGGAAAACGATTTTCACCGGTATCAATGTACGGCTGGGTCCCATGAATGTACATATTTGGAAACATTCTAAAATGAAAGCAAACGTGTTTTTTTTTAACACAAACTTATGTTTTTTTAAATGGACACTCTATATTTTTTCTTCAGCAATCCACAGCATGACAAATTACATAAACAATGGCGTTGATTGCATCGCAATATTCCAATTACATCCCAAGATATTACGACGAAAAGTTGACGCTTGAAATAAGCGTAACGCACGGCTAGCGCATGTCCTGAGCAGCATGGGGTTCTCGCCAGATCTGTCGGAAGTAATTGGTATTCGTCGGATGTACACTGTTTCAGTCTCTTCATTTCCTCGTAGACCTATAGACGTCTATTTCTTATTCCTACAGCGGTTTGCGCTTCACAGTTCAAAGTTGCTACAAAGTTCTCAACAGCACGGTTATCTTTTAGGAATTTCTTTAAGCTCACTGGAATACAGGAGTGCCTTACAAATGTAATAAAACTTGGTGCCTGATGTGAAAAGTTTTTACCCATACCAGTATATAACATATATATTTATTGAGTTATATGTTGTAAAATTGTATAATTTTTCAGGTATATATCCATTTGTATAAGTGCTGTATGTCTGTAAAATCTGTTGTGAGTACAGTTAGTAGTGAAGAAATAACAGATTTTACTTGGTGCGTGATGGGACGGTGTTCCATTAACGTTACTATTTATGAGTTCATATCTCATGAACTACGTGTCTATTGACTGATGGTCGTAACAATTTTACCCAATAGGTTAACAAACATTTGAATTTGTAGTCTGCAAACCAGTGCAAAGTGGGTGGCAGAGTGTCTCACTGCTGTTCGTTCTGCTTCCAGTCGCATATAGACCAGCTTTAATTATATTTCTCGGCCGCTTTGGGAATTTATGCAACTGATGTGTGTTCCTAGATTGTGAATACCTCTTCTTGTGGAAATTTGTGAGTAGGATTTAATGGGATAGCTGAAATCTGTCAAGAGTCCGCCGCTGAAGTGTTTCCAGTATGGTAGTGAACGGAACACCAGTACTTAAATTAAAGCTACATGCATCGTATTCTGTACATCTCAGGATTATAGCTGATTAATCAACCTCTTCAAATTAACTGTCTTACAGGTGCTGATTTGCAGAAAAGTTTTGAGATTTTAGCGTTTGCTGGTATTTAATGAAACCCAACTGTCTTGCAGCCCTCTTGTAGAACAAAGGTAGGAAGTAGCTCAATGATTTTCATAAGACACGTTTGAACCCATGAAGCCGTATTGCTGCACCACTGCTGAAATCTAAATATCCATCCGTTACATTCATCACATGCCTCTTATACAACAGCAACTGGACTCGCATCCTGGCAGTTGAAAGCCATCTCCGGCCATCCAGATTTACGTTTTCCGTGATTTCCCTAAATCACTCCAGTCAATTGCCAGGATGGTTCCTTTAATAAGGCGTGGTCGTCTTCAAAAATCAAATGTTCGTAAATATATAGGACCAAACTGCGTGGTCATCAGTCCGTAGCTTACAAACTACTTAAACCTAGGTAAACTAACCTAAGGACAACACACACACCCATGCCCCAGGGACGACTCGAACCTCGTCGGCGAGCAACCGCGCGCTCCGCAGCGAGACGCTTTAGACCGATCGGCTACTCCACCGCGGCGTGGTCATCTTCTTTCTCCATCTTGTTCTCGATCTCAAATGACCACACTGTTTGACGAGACGCTAAACCGTAATCTTCTTTCCTTTCTATGAAATTGCAACTGGCACAGATGGGGTGCGGTACTCCACTATCCCTGGATATTTAATAAGTTATTGCTCTGGGTGCATATTTGTTATATTTGACTGGAGAAATGAATTTTCTTTGACATTTTTTGAAATACAAGTTAGTCTTTATTTTTTTATTTTTTTTTTAGTGAAACACGATATATATGTCGTGGTCTAGCAACAGGGCCTAATACGGCTAAGTTTTTCTCTTCTGGAGAACTATCAGTAGTATCAAAAGACGGCGATGTTAACCAAATATCCATACTTTAGCTTCATTTCTTGTATAATTGTGCTACGCGGAAACTGTGAATAAAAACAAAAAGAAATAGTATCTATTAAAATAACCCAGTAGAACCACGTAGCGCATATAGTTAAAACTACGTTAACGTGTAGGTCACCGTAAGAAAGGTATGGCCAACATTTGCGCACAGCGGGTGGAGTACGCAGTAGTTGAGCCGCCCGGCACGACCGTGTGTCGCTAGTGCCCCAGTACACACGCCGCTGCGCACAGTGCGCGGGGCAGGGGCGCGGCAAAGGCCGCCCGCGCCCGCGGAGCGGTGTTTGGCCATGCCTGCCCTAAGGGAAACGCGCATTTATCTTTAACGGACAAGTAACTACCGTTGTGACGGGAACTTTTGCGTGGAAACCCATTTTCTACTTACGTTGAGTCAAGGCCAATTCACACTGTCCGTCACGTCAACGTCACGTCACGGAACCGTCACGTCAAGTTGCATTCACACTGTCCGTCCGTCACGTCAATTCGTCCATCTCAATACGCGATGTTGAAAGTGAGGTTATGAGTGGCGATCTGTTATGTAGAAAGTCAAAGTTTAATACTAGAAAGGGGGAACAACAACGCTAAATGTTATTAACGGCCAAAGAAAACTCTACTGTGTATGTTTTTGGCGAACTTACTGGGTACTTCTTTTTTGCTTTTTAATTTTTTTTAATTTTTTTTTTTTATTTTTTTTTTTTTATGGGACTTAACTACGGGGTCATCAGTTCCTTAACTTACAAACTACTTATCAACTACCTTATAGTAAGGACGGCACAATTATCCATGCCCGAGGGGGGATTCGAATCCCCGACCGCAGTGGCCGTGCAGACCGTGACTGAAGCGCCTCAGTCCTACTGGGAACTGAAACAACATTTCAAAACATCGACATCTATTTTCAAGCGAAAAAATAAACATATGAAGACATCAAACCATACTTGTAAGAGCATAAATAGCGCCTGTATACTTTACCCATTACGATTTGCTCGCTGACATTGTTAATATTGTCGTAATCAACTGAATTTTTGTCTTTCATTAGAACTGACTTTTTCATTTAAAGTGTTATTTAATGAAAAATGCGTAATCAAATTACAATCTTATTCAAATAAGCAATTTGCTCCAGTCGTTTACTGTTACGTAATATAAACAATTTTTTGGTTTCAGATATCCGACCTCGATTTTAGGAGGACACTCAGCTGACAAAAATATTTAAGTCGTCATGAAACATTTGAAATTTACCCATAAAACGAGGTACAACAACAACACAAAGATGAATAAGACACATTTGCATATAAACAGTGCAATCGTCGACTGTAACTCTTAATTCGCGTGACGAAAATAGGTTAACTTCCGATGTTAGCAGACGGCCGTTGCATCAAGACATTCTTCTCGAGGAAGCTTGACGTAACGTGACGGTCCGGTGACGGACAGTGTGAATGCCGCCATTACAAATACATTGCGGAATGTTCTGACGGACGGTGACGTGACGTGACGTGACGGACAGTGTGAATTGGCCTTCATAGGTAACCATGATGGGACTCGTAACTACTGTTTCTAAAACCGGCTACAAGATGGATAAATTAGAGAATGAGGTGGCTAGGAAAAACAAATGGAATCAGGACTTCCCTTTTACTCTGAACCAGCACATTCAGAGTAAGATAGCGTAATATCACCCAAAAATGGAAAGGAATTGCACAGTACTTGACAACGATATATAACAGTGTTATTTTTCTTTGTTTCAAGATTGACTGTTCGTATTAATTATCAAATGTCTGTAAATCTATCGGACCAAACTGCGTGGTCATTAGACCGTAGCTTACAAACTACTTAAACCTAGGTAAACTAACCTAAGGACAAACACACACACCCATGCCCCAGGGAGGACTCGAACCTTCACGGCGAGCAACCGCGCGCTCCGCAGCGAGACGCTTTAGACCGCTCGGCTACTCCACCGCGGCTATAAATTATCGTCTACTGAACTTGGCCACTGACTGTATAGAAATTTCTGCTACGAGAGAGTTTTATCTTCGGATTTCTGTTCACTCGGTAAGGTAAAAATCCGAGGATATATATATAAAGCAAGCTGTATAAAAAGTAATGAATTATCATCATTGATGAAAAAGTAAGTTTCTGAGGTGCTGCTTACTCATTTCATCAATAGATTGTTACTGAACGTCAAGCAAGTGAAGGCAGATATATCGGAACTCTGGAAGATGTATTACTTGTCGACAAACCTGTGTTATACGGTCGTTATTCGGGCCGCGGCGGAGTGGCCAAGCGCATTGGGGCGCTGTGCTCCGATGCGCGCGAGGCTGCTCCCCGTGGGGGGTTCGAATATTCCCCTCAACATGGATGTTTGTGCTGTCTTTAGTATAAGTTAGTCCATAAGTTTAGGGACTGATGACCCCAGAGTTAAATCCCAAAAGCTTAACAAACATTTGAACATTTTTTCGTTATTCGGAACGAGAAATATTGTTCCTCGCCTGTTAAAGACAATTCATATCATCCATCCGAGATACTGTCCCTCTGTCTACTGATTTTTAACAATTTTGTAGCTGAAGGAGAATGTAGCTTGGATGGTGTAAACGACTTTCAAGGAGATCGGCGCAGAAGATTAGCTTTGCATTCTCAATTGCACTGAGGAGGATACGTACTTTATAAATATTGTTAATATTTGACTAGGAGTTAGAAGCATCATAAAAGTCTGTCATACTTGGAGGGGATATGTTCAATTAATTTATGATGTAAAACAGCCAAGATTCATTTAACGGAACCTAAACGCTCAAAGCCACCTGGAAATGCTACATGAACCGGCGTTTCATTTAGATTTCAATGAAGATGGTAGCCTTCCCTTTTACTTTCAACAGGATCGGGCTCCACTACACAAAGGAGCAATTGTTCGTCAATGATTAGAGGGAAAATTTCCTGGTCACTGGATTGACGGGCATGGTTCTGTGGAATGGCCACCGAGATCACCTGAGTTCACCACCTATCTTTTATCTATGGGGCCATTTAAAGCAGATCATGTATGCAGAAAAAATAAGAAACAGACATCTTCGCGGAATAGCCGCGCGCGTTGAGGCGCCCTGCTTTGATGCGCGTGGCCGTTCTATGTCGGAGGTTTGAGTCCTCTCTCGGGCATGGGTATTTGTTTTGTGTTATTATTAGGATAAGTTTGTTTAAGTAGTTCGTAAGTTTAGGGACCGATGACCAATGCAGTTAGGTTTCATATCTATACAAACACACACACACACACACACACACACACACATATATATATATATATATATATATATATATATATATATATATATATATATATATACATATATATTAGATGACCCGGTGAACTTCGTATCACTTATCTCTTAATATAAACCATATTAATTTAAATCATATGTATTTTAGACCCAGTAGCTTTATAAAGGCATCATCGGATAATAGAAGTATCGGCTCGATAGTGGGTGGAAAGAGTGGGCGAATCACGCACACAGGTCCAGGATAATGTTCATGTCACATTCGCGGAAGTTCAGGGAAGGTTTAAGCGGTAATAAACGGACAGCAATTTATTTTTGTCTTTGACTTTTCATATACGGGTTCAGACCGTGTAAAGCAAACTTTACTCTTTCGAAGTATATTTCTGAACGCACCCAGTAGAAAAACCATGTTTTAAATATAAATTTTCCTCGCAGTATTTCCATATCACCGTTTAAACCTGCTCTTAACTTCCGCGAATGTTACATCAACATTATCCTGGACATGTGTGCGTGATTTGCCCACTCTTTCCGCCCACTATCGAGCCGATACGTAGACAAAATGTTCAAATGTTTGTAGAGCTTATGGGACTTAACTACGGAGTCATCAGTCCCTAAACTTACAAACTACTTATCGGCTAGCTTATCCTAAGGACGGCACAAATATCCATGCCCGAGGGGGGATTCGAACCCCCGACCGTAGTGGCCGTGCAGACCGTGACTGGAGCGCCTCAGTCCACTAGGCCACCGCGATACGTAGACAATATGATGATGCCTTTATAAAGCTACTGGGTCTAAAATACATATGATTTAAATTAATATGGTTTATATTCAGAGGTAAGTGATACGAAGTTAAGCGGTTCATCTAATCGACCCGGCAATGCTTCGCAATTGCTAATATGTATGTACTTTTGCTTGGAACGTCAAATGTGCAAAATTTTATCAGAATCGTACGAATGATATTGATATCCCAAAGAAAAGAGCTCTTTCAGTTTTCCACAAATTTTCCTATTTTCTGGCCAACCATTCCAAGCTTTTACTTCATTCAAACCTTCCTCTCGCTTGAACGTCGAATGTGCAAACTTTTATCGCAATCAGATGAATAGTACTGATATTTCATAGAAAAATATCTATTTTTTCTGAATTTTCCAAATTTCCGGTAGGCCTTTCCTAATTTTTATTTCATAAGAACGTTACTTGGAACGACAAATACGCAAAACTTCATCGCAATAAGAGTAATGATATTCATATCCCATTGCAAATAACTTTTTCAGTTTCCCGCGAATTTTCAAATTTTCCGGGTAATTATCCCAAATTTTTTGTTCATAACTGCGTTCATCTTTCGCCGAATGTCAAATGATCAAAATGAACGGTTCTCAACTTATAGTGTGGGGTACATTTAGAAACACATTGAAAACGAACTTGGTTCGAATTTTACGACTTTTCATATGTCCCTATTTCTCTCCGTACAAACCGTGTCCTGTCAAGCCGTACTCAAGTGATGCTCTTACAAGCATGTGGTAATTGATTTTTATTCATAGAAAAAGTCACTTTCGGTTTTTCCTAAATTTTCCTACTTTCCGGACGACTTATTCGAATTTTTATTTCATGCGACCCCTTCCCTTGATTTCAAAATGAAATGCACAAAATTTTATCGCAATTGGACGAACCGGTATTAATATATCACTGGAAAAAGCTGTTTCAGTTTTTTCCTCTTTTCCTCTTTTCCGGACAACTTTTTCATTTTTTATCAACGTTTAAATCTTTTCCCTGGACTTACACGAATATTTCAAGACTAAAATTAGACATATAGGTTCAGCCGTTCTCGAGTTTTAGCGAGACTATCGAACAGCAATTCATTTATCTAGAGCAACACATTTAAGAAGCGTGTTCCACCAATTCTGCGGAAATTACTCTGCAAGTACACGACAATTAAATTCAGCGCCTTCAAATGTGCGTTGACCGGGAACACATTAAAAGATACTTCTTTATGGAGAAAAGTCTAGCTTGTAAAACCAAATAAAATGTGTTGTAATTTTGAACAATAGCTACTAAGTCAACTCTCTTTACAGGAATGAGCTTATCAGAATATATTACATGACTCCCATTTCATATATATATATATATATATATATATATATATATATATATATATATATATATATAATGGAAAGTCCAGGTTGGAATAAATAATATAGTGAGGACAGTTACAACTCACCGCAAAGACGTGGCGACGAGATGCGACAGGCACATACAAAAGACACACACATACAACAAATTCAGCTATCGGCCATGGCCTTCTTCAGAAATAGAGCACTCACGCAATCACACAGGCACACAACACAGTCATACAACCATCACCTCCGACTGCCACACTTCGAATTACGCTTTGCAGCGAATCGGGGACGGGAGGGGAGGGGAGGGGGAGGGGATAGAGAGGTTACGTCACGGTGGTGGGGATGGGTTAGATGGGAATAACGAGATGCAGCTTAGGAATGGAGTGGGGAGGCGGGTGAGGGGAGAAAATAAAATAATATATATATATATATATATATATATATATATATATATATATATAGAGAGAGAGAGAGAGAGAGAGAGAGAAAATTCATGCACACTGCAAGTGCACAAGACCACATACACACACACACACACATGCACACACACACACACACACACACACATATATATACACACACGATCACACATTCACACACCACTCAAATCAGGCGAGGTTTGGGATACAGAGGTAGGAACTGTAAGGTCAGGAAAAAGATATATATAGGGAAATTATCGTAGGTTGAGGCCTGGTTGATTTCGGGATCGGAGAATGTATTGTAGGGATAACTCCCATCTGTGCAGTTCAGAAAAGCTGGTGGTGGATGGGAGGATCCAAATGGCCCGGGTTGTGAAGCAGCCATTGAAATCAAGCACGTGCTCCGCTGCATGCTGTGCCACAGGGTGGTCCACCTTGTTTTTGGCCACAGTTTGGCGGTGGCCATTCATCCTAATGGACAGCTGGTTGGTGGTCATGCCAATATACAGCTTTCTATATTGGCATGACCACCAACCAGCTGTCCATTAGGATGAATGGCCACCGCCAAACTGCCAATGCCAATATACAGCTTTCTATATTGGCATGACCACCAACCAGCTGTCCATTAGGATGAATGGCCACCGCCAAACTGTGGCCAAAAACAAGGTGGACCACCCTGTGGCACAGCATGCAGCGGAGCACGTGCTTGATTTCAATGGCTGCTTCACAACCCGGGCCATCTGGATCCTCCCATCCACCACCAGCTTTTCTGAACTGCACAGATGGGAGTTATCCCTACAATACATTCTCCGATCCCGAAATCAACCAGGCCTCAACCTACGATAATTTCCCTATATATATATTTTTCCTTACCTTACAGTTCCTACCTCTGTATCCCAAACCTCGCCTGATTTGAGTGGTGTGTGAATGTGTGATCGTGTGTGTGTATATATGTATGTGTGTGTGTGTGTGTGTGTGTGTGTGTGTGTGTGTGTGTGCATGTGTGTGTGTGTGTGTGTATGTGGTCTTGTGCACTTGCAGTGTGCATGAATTTTCTCTCTCTCTCTCTCTCTATATATATATATATATATATATATATATATATATATATTATTTTCTCCCCTCACCCGCCTCCCCACTCCATTCCTAAGCTGCATCTCGTTATTCCCATCTAACCCATCCCCACCACCGTGACGTAACGTCTCTATCCCCTCCCCCTCCCCTCCCCTCCCGTCTCCGATTCGCTGCAGAGCGTAATTCGAAGTGTGGCAGTCGGAGGTGATGGTTGTATGACTGTGTTGTGTGCCTTTGTGATTGCGTGAGTGCTCTATTTCTGAAGAAGGCCATGGCCGATAGCTGAATGTGTTGTATGTGTGTGTCTTTTGTATGTGCCTGTCGCATCTCGTCGCCACGTCTTTGCGGTGAGTTGTAACTGTCCTCATATATATATATATATATATATATATATATATGTTCGGTACATAACATAAAAGACAGACCAATCAGTGGAACTGGCGCGACTATGTATGTTCGACTGTGGGTGTACTTTGACTTTTGACTCACTCTGTATTAAGCTCGGGAGTAGCCACATGCTCCAACTCGAATGAACAGATTCCACTGCTAGGGGTATCTCCTGAAAAATGCTATTATGTTTATAAGTAAGTAACTTATAAACGTAATACTGGAAACTCTTCTCTAAAACGCGTGCAGTCGAGCCGGCAAATATCTTATAAAGATGAGAGCGATTTTTTGTTTTGTTTCAGAAGACACCGCTAACAGTGCCACCTGTTAGTTCGAATTTTGTACTTCGGGTTTTTCGTTGTTATCCATGATATAACGTTATGGTACAGTACGCTATGGAGTTGAAATGGTTAGTCAAATTGGCGCGGTAAAGCGGCGTTCTATTTTCCAGTTCAACTCTAGTTCGGAGTGTGATTACTTGTTCACTGAAAGCGAAGGCGGAGCAAAATGTTTGGTATGTGGTAAAATACTAGGCATAAAAAAGTACAATTTAGAACGCCACTATAGAACACATCACTTCAACCAGTATGGAAGTGTAGAAGGTGGAATGCGACTTAACTTCTTAATAATCTATGCGAGGAAGGAAGTAAAGTAGAGGGATATATTATAATGCTGTACCTACTTACGAGATAAGTTAATCACAGTGTTTTGTTTAATAACGGACTCTCGCGGAACTACGTGCGCCAGCAAGCATGCAGACCTATAGCAGCAAATAGGATAACTACCGGCCGAGCGCGAACGCTGCTCTTTTTCCGGCCTGAGCCGGAGCGTTGCTCATTGAGCTGATTTGTGCCCACCTCTGGTCTAAGGCATCTTGCTATGGAGAGGACGACCGCTCCCCTCGGAGTTTCGAGTCGTCCCTCGGGCATGAGTGTGTGTGTGTGTGTTGTCCTTAACACATGTTAGTTAAGTAGTTTGTAAGTCTAGGGACTGATGACCACAGCACTTTGGTCGAATAGGTTTACAAACATTTAAACATTTGGGAAAAAAGGGGGGGGGGGGCGGAATTCAAGCTGTGAAGAGTGAGAAACTACGAGAAATATTAAATGAACAATCTACTTAATGGTACAGAACATCATGATGTAATTGAAGAACCGGTAGTGAAAGATAACGTCTTAATGGTAGTGTGTTAGAACTTGTGTTCGAAGGCAACTTGTGACAGCACAGATGAGACTGTGTGGTGTGCGAATGCGGAAACTGTCGTCTATATCTATTTACCTATGTAGTCGACTTTCCTTCACGTTTTGAAACACTACCTGCCACAATGAAGTTGTGACATTATACTTGGGTTTATAGCACCAACGTTGAACTCGAACATGATCCGTTGCAGACCTGTGCCACGGCAAGGGCATCGGGAAACCCGTGCCACCCGTTCCGAAGCACGTGGTGGCCAAAGCGCCGGCGGTGCCGGTGAAGAACCACCGGGCGGACAACGTGGTGAACGCCATCCGGTCGCGCGCGCGCCAGCCCGTGCCGCGCTACGTGCACACCAGGAGCGGCGACGCGCGAGCCCTGGAGCCCTCCGGCACCGTCCCACGCTACTCCATCAGGAAGGTAACTGCTTCTGTCCAACCTGACGAAATCTGTAGCGTTTCAACTGGGGTCTTTGAGTTTCAGTTACTCGCAGTGTTGGAAACAAACCACATGGATATATGAAAATCTGTGCCGCGGCCGGGATCGTTCGACGCACAGGACACCGTGCCCACGGGTGCTGTTCCTGTAGGGGGATGCTTGTCCACTGTTGGTCGAGCTGATCTCTACGAGATTACGAGAGTAACTCGGGCGTCCGATCTTTGTCGTGAGTGCATTCGTGTTCTCTCGATAATCCATTTTTAGTCCGGGTAAGTCCCGGAGATAAATTAAATTGGTCCCAGTCCCCCGGTTCCGACCAAGGTTTTCGGGAGGTTTTCCTTGTCTGTAAGGCGTATGCCGGAACTGGTAAGCCCCTCCCACTTATTCCCAATTGGGATCCTCCTTTTCCCCACTATCAGCTTGTCTGATAATTGGCTGAATAGAACCGCGACTCTTTATGGGCCGGATCTCAAACAGCCCGCTCCACTCCTCGGAGTGGAGAATGAAAAGAATAAATTTTTTTATTTTTTTATTATTTTTATTTTTTATTTTTATTTTTTTAGCGGCCGTGATTCAAACCCATGACCTCATGATTACTATGCAGTTGCGCTACAACTCTGCGACGCTACAGGCACACAGACTTAACACCCCAGAGAGGACTACCCAAGCAGATATCCTGTCCGACCCAAACTCTTATACGTCCTTGTGATTACAATAAATTAAAAAAAATCGCACTGACGTGTTTTATAAGTGGGAACACGTTACGGACAGACATCCCAAAATCGCCATTATTGCTGAAAATATCTCTGAAACGATACGAGATATGAAAAAAGAAAAAAAAAAAAAAAAAAAAAAAAAAAAAAAAAAAAAAAAAAAAAAAAAACATGAGAGAGCAAAGTTATAGAGAATTTTCTGCTCTACAAATTCGGTTATTCAATTTTTGTGCCAGATGAATGGTTAAACCGTTATTTTCATTTAAATTTCGAGCTGTCTAAAGACGATCGCAAAGGTCCACTTTCAGTGTTACTACCGTAACCTAAAGTGGGCCAAAAAGTTGATAGGGCTCTGGCAATAAACACATCAGATGGAGATAATTATTTATTGTACTTGTGCTTATGCGTTTCAGACAAAACCCATCTTCAGAGCACCTAATAAAAATAATAAACCACAATGAATACCAATTTCAATGCAAATAGATTAACAGAAACGTAAAATAAGGCAGCAATTTACAAAATTAGTGCATACGTTCAAAGGAAATTTACAAACTTAAAAAGCATGAAATAGCCATTTAATAAAGGCCATCTACAATGCAACAGTGACATCAATGTACTTGATTTATCGATGTACGAGAAAATAAGTTTCCCCTGTCGACTGTGAGCAAAGTTGTGTATAAAAGGGAGGGGAGGGAATAGAATGAGACATATCTTCATTTTTCTACATCATTTCTAAGTGCATCTAGACATTTGTGAAACCGCTTTATAAGCTTCGAAAAGCCGTCCAGGAAAAAACAGGGCGTTGAATACGGAAGAATCGTTGAACGGCTATGGGCGAAAGACAACACAGCAGGTGACGCACACGTGCAAGACACCGATACACCATTGGGTAGAGGTCGACTATGAATATTGCAATGACTTTCTGTTCCGGATTGTTACGGGGGATGAAACGTGGGTCCACCGTTACACGCCAGAATCGAAGGGCGCATCCGTCATCACCTGTCCGAAAGAAGTTCAAAAGCACTCCGTCTGCAGGTAAAGTGCTATTCACCGTTTTCTGGGATGCTCAAGGAGTTTTGTTGCTGAACTTTTTGGAGGATGCCACCATCAATGCTGTCGAAATTTAAAGAGGTGATTCGAAAAAAGCGGTCTCGCCTTCTCAGATCTGACGTTCTGCTGTTGGATGACAATGCGAGACCACACTCGGCGACAGCAACGCAAAACCATATTGCAGCTCTTGGTTGGGAGCACCTACACAATCCGCCATACAGACCTCATCACGCCGTACGTTTGAAGGTAGCACCTCTAAAATGACAAATTCAAATTTATACACCAATAGGTAGAATGAAACCAAATAAATGCAGAAAGGAAGAAATTTTAAAACAAATATTGGCAGAAGTACAATATAATTACCACCTTTAATTTATTTTACACAGCGTTATAGGAGGTGATGAAAAATAATTGCTGTAAGTAGCGCTGTACAGAATGAGCATGTTCTAGAGGGCAGCTTCTCTTCTGCTTACCACTAAATTTACAAATGACAAAAGTAAAAGGTAAAAGGAAGTGTAAAATTAAAATGTAAAGAAGGAAGGTTAAAGCACGACATGGCTCGCAGCAGGCCCTGTACTATCGCCAGGAGAGCGGTACTCTATGCATCAACCAAAGGGACAGACGCCACAATTCTTAATTTTAATCTACCTTGATGCTTCTTTCAGTGTGGATGCACTCCTGGCGGGAATACAGAGACTACTGCATATCATGGAGTACACTGGTGGAAGTACGCGGAGATATGAGAGTTTGGGTCGGACGAGTTACGTGCTTCGGTAAGCCTTGCATGTGCAGGTGTGTTGAACCTATGTGCTTGGGGTGGCGTACAGGCTTAGCGTAACAGCCTAGGAAACATGACGTTGGGGTTCGAATCCCAGCCCTGACACAAATTTTCATATTTCCACGCTGTGTGATTACAACACCTACGAGCAGCCGAGACTCAAAAAATCCAGTTAAAATTTGTTAAAATCTTATGAAATGTTCATCATTTGGATGTGCATCTTTTACGATTTCCATCTTTGCTGACAAAATTCTTGATATGAGGTCCGCCTGATATGCAAAACACTATTTTTACTTATTAGCCAAACATGTTCGGCACCACTGTGTCATCATCATGGGGTTTCTTATTTATTTACAGCTTGGCTTTAGATTTTGTGGATGGTCATGTAGGGCTCTTGTTACAAAACAAGACATTAGTAGTGTTGTCATTTCTGCTTTTCTGTGAACAACACGCAAACAAGTGTTTTCCGTGTTGTCTGATTTTTTTTTAACAATGACCACACAATACAAAGCCAAGCTGCAAATAAGTAAGAAACCTACTGAGGTGCCGAAACATGTTTGGATAATAAGTAAAAATAGTGTATTGCATGTCGGGCGGACCTCATACCAAGAAAGTCTTTTGAAATGTGATGCTATTGCGGAGTGCTGAAGATTAATGAGTAAATTTTTAACTAATCTTTTGTTGGTATACATCTTGTGCTATCAAAAATAATGTTGGGTTGCAATGTAACCGTGTAGCTCCGATTAACCTGAACCATCACTTATTTCGTTTCTAGTAGATTTGCAGGTTCTTCACATGGTGTTCGAGGGTTGTAACTTAAATGGTGGCAACTATTTATTCACAACCGATACAAAAGCGTTACATGTTTGCATCTGCTACTGTACTACGAAGTAGTCACCAGTGTTCTGTAGAACCCGTTGCAGCGATGTGGGAGGCGTAGTATACCATTATCAGAGCCTGTTCTGTTGATGGTGCGAATGGAGCGGCCTGCTGCCTGTCGAATCTCTGGAACAGTTCTGAAGCGACTGTCACGAAGCGATTCCTTCACCTTCGGATCAAATAAAAGTCACAACGATTTAATTTCGGTGGATGGTACAGTGCTTCACAGTCCCATCGACCGAACAGAGCAGCTACAGCTTACGCTGTTTGTGTCCGCGCATTGTCGTGCAAAATGATAGGTGGATTGCTCAGAAAGTGTTGCCGCTTCCTTTCGCAAAGCTGGTCGCATGTGATGCTCGAAAAACTGACAGTAATACTGTGCATTGACGGTCTGCCGTGGAGGAACGTTACGTTAGACCGTTCGCTCACAAGTGACTCGATTGTGCGCACACCGGTGATGTAAGGACGGGCGAGTCCATGTGCTCGGTGGTAAGGTAGGTATGTCAACAAAGTGTTCTATCAGCGACAATCGTAAAATCCATTACACAGTGTCTCCATAGCAGTGTTGTCACTACTTAAGTTCAAACCCTCGGAAATTATTAAATGTAATTCCTGTTTATGACTACGATGTGCCTAAAAGGAGTTCAAAGTTATTTTTCCATTTATTTCATTGAACGTTAATCCCGAAATGCTTTTTATTTAAAGAGATACTTTTAAATTCCTTTAAATAATTTCGACAGGTTTTTATGACAAAGAACAGTTTGCTCAGACTGTCAGTTCAATGATGTAAGAACAATGAATGAATAATTCTGAATACCAGACAAAAGAAAGGTACATCTCGGGAGAGTAACTGCCTCGATAACTGATAAACCACAGAAGACAAATTAATTTGATATCTTGGGTTGAATATAGGACATGTAGTGTAACCTGTGTAACACTACATCGCAGTCATCGCATTGGAATATCCATTTCAGTACAGTTTAATTTTTATTAAATTTTATAAGAGGCAAAATTTACGTATTTTTTTCAAAATTTTAAAGAAATCTGTTATATCTTTGTTAAGTCAGAATAGTTAGAGTAACCGGGGCAAAACACTGCAATCACAGTTATTATTTGTCGTAAATATAGTATAAATAGTAACCGTAGTAGCATTGCTTTCTCTTTCAGTCACTGTTTTACGGCGTGTAAGGATATCTCTGTAAGCGTCTCGCGTAAATGTCTTGCAAAATAGTCTGATATTTAACAATGAATGACCGAAAGGTTACGTGATTGTGTAGTTACATTATCTATTGACTTTAATTCGGGATTAGGCTACGGAACGTAGAAAAATTCTGCCTCCCGTCGAGATAGTTAATATTCAAGGGGACTTTAAAAGAAAAAAACTGACAATTAATTTCATTGAGAAAGAATAGAGTGTATTAAGGAACTTTAATTTGGCTTTGGGAGAATATTCTGAACTTTGATTGTACCACAGATATAATGAACTATCAATGTGAAGAAATATATTTTGAGAATTGTATCTCAAATGACAGTGTTTGTTGTAACTGTTTGCTTTTAAAGTGAAAAATATAACAGGAATTGTGTTTTAAAAAGTTTCTCTAAAACCTTCTGATGTAGATAGTAACCTTTCATCAAATCGATGATACTTGAAAATTACTTTTAAATAACATGCTTGAGATAGGAATATGGAGGATAAATTTATTAAAAACATTATTCAGTAAAAAAAATCGAGGTTAAGGTCAATTAGTAAAGACTATTTTCCACGAAAGAATTAGTAATTAACTTCTTATGTGACGTACTTCCATAGAATGAACTACCGAGACAAAGAAGATAAAAGTAAACAGAAGACTTTGAAATTTAACTGAAAGCCCTGAGAGACAGAATTCTTATGCTCAAACAGTCTAAGTGTTATCTAAAGACTTTATTAGGTTAAAAAAAGATATGGTTCAGTTTGTACTTACGTTAATAACAAAAAGCCGTAATTGAATATACTAAGAATTGACAGGCTTACCAACCTACATATCTTATGTACGACGCAACTAAAATTTTGAGAGCCTAGTAAACCAATACATCGACGACGGCGAAAGCCTTACACATCGTATAACCGTCGCCTATGATAAAAATAAAAAAAGAAGTACCCACAGTACGTCACACCTGTTACAGTACAAGGTAATAAAAGGTAATGCTAAGTGTTGGGGAGTAGAGTGGGCAGGCGAGGCTGAAAATTATTGAGGAAGATCAAGGTTCGACTTTCTTAGGCAACCAGTAGATGTACAGAAGAGAAATGACTTGAACAGGATAGTAATCCAGCAGTGAGAGAAATATTTAATGAGTATTTTGACTCATGAAAATAACAATAACTACACGATCTCTAGCAGTCATTTGCTAATGTGAAAATTCAAATATGTACTATTATTCTGAGTCCATATGATACTGTTTGTTGCCAATTCTCACAATCTTGGGTAAAAGATTGCGGCATTTAATCGGATAAGTCTGGAAATGCGACTAAAAACGAATTAGATGTTCTAAACAAAAGATGACAGTGAACTCGTGAAATGTGAAACAGACTAGTGACTATTTAGACTCGGCTACATCGTTCGGCTAAGCTTCATATAACGATATGAGAAGATGCCATAGGAAGTGGCCCTTTATATTTCAAGGCGTTATTAGAATTGAGGAATGTTGAGCACGGCTGTATTGCGAAACAGGAAGCAATAATTTCTCACCGATTTATGTACGCTTGAAAGAACAACTGGTACAGGGCTGTCTCAAAGGAAAAGTTTTCAACATTATCTTATGAATTGCAAGGACGGAATGTAAATGAAAATGAAAGTCTTTCTTGAAATATATTTGGTTTGCTGTTGACATCAAAATGACATTTTTATATCTTTTTTATCTCTAGACTGTAAGCATTACAGTGACAGATCTTAGTTACTATAGGAGAAGATGTAATATACCACTTCACAGCATAAATAATTATTAGAGACGTTAATAATCAAGTAATTTTTGTTTCAAATGGTTGGTGTTCTACGTACTTGCTGTATTTAGTTCTAAAAGTAACAGTTTTATTAGCTTTGTTACTTTTAGATAATAATGGTGGTAGGTGAAGCGCCAGCCATTTGAAATAAAAGTTGGTAGTAGTACAAAGATACGCTGACTGCTACGGCGTTAATTTGATTGAACGTACTGGAAATGTCAAACGAATAGACCAACATCAACACCAGTGTTGAAAAATATAGGTCGCATCCTCTGAGTAGGGTGTTTTAAGGCATGAAACATAGTTTTATTGATGGTCTTGGCTGTTTCAGAATGTCGAAATACATTAAATGGTGGTGGCTGAAAGTTTGTGTCACACCGCGGTTCGGACCCGGCTTTGCTTTTTCGGGCCATCGAGTGTCGAAACTCCCAGTACTATCCAGATTCTCAACCAACCTCCTACGTTCTTCCTCTTGTTCGCACCATCACCTGTACTCTCGCAAGGGATCAGAAGTTATTTGTGCATACAGTTAGCCGCGACGGAGCGGTCGAGCGCATTGAGGCGCTATGCTGCGATGCACGAAGTCGCTCCCCAACGGGGACTCGAATCCCTCCTCGGACATGGATGTTTGTGCTGTCTTTAGTATAAGTTAGTTCATAAGTAGTTTGTAAGTTTAGTGACTAACGATCCCGCAGATAAGTCCCATAAGCTTTACAAATATTTGAACATTTTGAACCATATAACTATTACCGCACAATCTGTAACGGATCTTCGATTTGGAACGTTTTTGGATTGTGCGTTGTTGAGGAAGTCGATTCTGGCTTCCTGCACATTGGTAATGATTCAGCTACGGTTTCGCAGTCGTAACCAATATTCGGTCTCTCTCTTGTGATTTTGTCTGATGACGTACCGTTGCGTCAATCTTAGTTTACAAATGCTTTCTGGTTCACTGTACTAATGTGCTTAGTATAGTTTCACGATACTACACATCAGTAAGTATGATGTCAGCATTTGACAAGTGCCATTATTCCAAAAGTAAATTGTAAAAATCCATTGGAACTGACTGTGTCACTCTTGTTTCGAAAGAGCGAAATGTATGTTGAGTGACTTTGAAAACACAAAGAAAGTTACGACATTATCTGCCAGTGGGCATTGAATTAAATCAGTGGGTAAGGTTGAAAATTAGTGCTCAACCGATATTCGTAACCAGGTACCCTGCTCCAATACGTCCCTGGGACACAGTGACCAACAACCGCAACATGCCTCCCACAAGACGCAAATTTTCAAGTTATCTACACACTGCTGGCGTAGTATCCCTATTCATTTTCAGTCAATACTCTTCGGCGTTTCGTCAAGTCCCATCAGAGTTCGGACGCGGAGTTCATTCGCACTGAAGATGGGATCGGCAGTCTTCGACTAAATTATACATACATGCTAGTTATACGCGACATGTGTTGCAATGCCAAGGAAAGTAAAAAACGGTTTCGTTTTATAATCTATTAACTGAAATACTCAATATACTTTCCCGTCTGGTGCGAACTCTAAGAGTCAGACGGCTTCCTTACGTCTGAGTTATCCACGTGAGAAGTATGGATTTTTCCATTTTAGACCACACACTTTTTTGATTGACCATGAGCCTTGCAAATTCAAAAAATACCACAATTTGATCTCGAATGTTGGAATCATCTGGATGCGCGTGAACAGGACATCTTCTCCTTTGTAGCATCGATGCAAATTTTGCATCCCCTTTTACACTGAAAGTACGGTTCCGTCGCGAAGCCATGGTGGACATATGTTTCAGAGAAGAATGTTAGACGCGCCGATTTTTGATGTAAGCAAGTAAGAAAATGCAGCGGCATACCCAGCAGATCAAGTGAATTTAATACGCGAGGTGAACTGCTACAAAAATTGGTTCATTAAAACGCGCCTTTTAGAATGCAATGGTGTGTGAAAATTTGATGTAAATTGTTCAAATTCTTGACCCGTCGTTTCGAAATTTTTAATACAGCATTTCAGTGGAATATGCCCTTAGTTTTATGAATTCTGAGAAATGTGTCGCGAATTAGTTTAGTATGTCATGCCTCAGCAGTTTTAACGAATCTCAATGTTGATGGCGTCATGTCCTGAACTGTTTGTAGGAGAGTGATATAGATTGTCGACACATTGACTTATATATGTAGTTAATGTATGGAAAATATTTTGCGAGAAGCATTAGTAGTAAGCAACTAATTCATGAAAACGTCATGCCTGATGCAACAGAATTACGGTATGTACAGCGAAAATTAAGTAAGCGAAAAACTTTTTCCTTTACCAATTTGTGGGAGGGGGTAGGGATATCAGCGAGAAATTTTTTCACAAAGGCTTGAAATTATATGTGAAGTTTGTTAGTGGTAGCTAAGTGCTCTTTATCAAATAGGGGATACAGAAATCTTAGTATTGCCGTGCGGTGTCTTTTCATTGCTTATGACATCACACCTCCTGAACTATGTATCTTAGTCATTTGTTTTTGCGATAGGAACGTTTGCGGGCGTACGGAGAGCAGCTCATAATAGTTTCACCGCAATAGGAGAATGGTTTAGAAACGCATAGAGGGCAAAGATAGAAACATTCATGCTATATATGTAGGTAGTGGTGTCTTTTATTTCTGAGACGCAAAAAAATTTGCCTTTGGTGGGAGGCATGCTAGGTTATTCCTTGCAGGTGTGATGTACACCGTGTCCGGGTGGCGTAGTAGACAGCGCAAATCCTGATAAGCAGGAGACCCCAGTGCGAACCCCACTGGGCACATTTTTTCTACTTTCGCTACTGACTTAATTCAGTGTCCACTGGAAGCCAACATCGTAGCAGTAAGGTCTTTGAAAGTCAACGAAGGTCAAAAAGGTGGCAGCAATAAGCATTGTGAAACCGCCCTCCGGTTCTGTCGCTCTAGAATGGCGACAAGCGCTTGGCAAGGCTGCTCGCTGATGGCGTTATGGCTAGTGAAAATTTTTATTCTAATTGCCATGCCAATGCCAGCAGGTGCCAAAGTGATAAGGAATATCTCAATCCATGATTGGAAGATTGCAGCGCTACTTTGATTCCAATGTTCGTTACTTCGAACACCTTCAAACCTTTCCTGCCCGGCGCGACTTAAAAGTCCCTGCTTATTTACAGCGTCATAAAACAAAGTGGAAAATGATATCTGACGGGACGTTTGGGTCCCTCTCATATGAATCTCTCGCTGGTCGAGATTGTACAGTATCATTGCTCGCAGACAGCAGTAAACTACGGACTGTTTTACGTCTGTGTGCACGATTTCGTCAGGAGAATTTTCCTCCCACAAAAACACGCTGTCGTGTATTCTCACATTGGTAATATTGTTTTGTATTGTTTCAGCTAATGAAAATTGATATTATTAAAGGAATAGAGCTCTTTTTATTTATATAGCGTTCAAATATGTATCTGGAAGCTTTAGTACAGTGTCTCAATGGCATTTTGTGCATGTTATTTTTGCAGTTTTCTTTGTTGCTAGGTGTCAGTAATAAATGATTGTAGTTTTGTTTGCTTTTGTTTACGAATTACGAAATATGAATTCAATTCAAGGATAACTTCAGTTTGCTTTCTTCTCCCTTCACGTAAATATCTTAAATGGCATTTCAGTATAAAAATTCTGCTATCTCTTTGTTGCTGGTAAATCCTTATGTTAACAGAGGAGAAGCATTTCATAATGTCTCCTAATTGGACTCTGAAGTCCAACTTTTAAAAAAAAATTAATTTTACATTTTTTGTGTCAAATAAGGAATACGAGAATTTGTGAATACAGTAATGTGCTATTATTCACTTTGGTAGTAAAATAACCAAATATGTGCTCGAATATTTGATAGCTTGGGCAGGAAAAGGTTAATGGATGTTCATGCCACCTTTTTGAACTTCTTGACCCTCAAAAAACTTACTGTTACACATCAATGGATTCGTTTCGATAGAGGCCAACAGAAAACTGCAGCATACCATCAAAAAAATAGGAAAATTTGATCTTCATACCTCTGAGGGGACTCCACCTAGCAACAAAAAACCGTCATATTCTGGCCATCGCTAACCCATGCAACTTTTATAACACAAACGTTTAAGCTCCTATCATACTTTAAGAGTTATTATTGCTGATAATAGTTAGTGACTCACCATGTGAATACTTTGCTCTATTAAAAATGATTTTTTCCAGGGCTTTGGAAAAATTCCGAAATATCTGCATAAACGACTGAAAGATTGTCAGAAGCAACAAAAGGTTGAAGAGGAAGGAAAGGATCCAGCGGAGACGGCCACCAGGGCCCTGTCAGAGACGGAGCGAACGGAGCTGATCGAGGTGAGTGCAGTGGCTAAAAGCGGTCCCTCTGTTCCAGGACAGGGTTCGCATCGATCGGCGGAAATCTGCTGCACGTTCCTGGCAGTTGTCTCATGTTGGGCGCGTGTTTAATGGAGCATGTAACGTTCGGGGAACCAGAGCGTATATGATATGTATTAGATTAATTCCCTGTCAGCGCTATGTTCACTCCTTTTGTGGTTTGCTAATGAGATGGTACACTCTGCAGCTGAAACGAAAGCTGTGCTGAGGGGTTTGCTCCACAAAAGCCGAAAATGTAATGGAGCTAGAGCTTCCAGCAATTACACCGAATATTCGTCACTGTAGAATTCAAATTGAAATTATCCAGACTCCGCTTGATTTTTCAGTGATGCGTGGCACTAAGAGACGCATGAATTGTATTAAAAAATGTTTTGCTAGAGTATTTTGCCCGACAATTAGCGCCACGAGAGAAAATACAAGACTAGAATAAAATAAAACTGCTAACGAGGATTATTATTAATACTACAGTCGGTATTTCAGGAACCAAGGTGTTTTAAAATATGCAGGCAATTTGGTATCAATGCCATTAGAAATGGGAAGGGGAAACTGACTATGGGCATGACAGAGTAACGCTTTAAATAATCAGGTTAGCTGGGGTAGGGTTTGAATTGCTGCCCAGTGTCTTGCCAATGGGACGGCTTGCTTCATGTGCAAGTCCTTTAAACTTATCCAGTTTTGATATTTCATACCTTTTTAAGGAGAATCGACAGCATAAATATATCATAGGAAATGCATGATATGAGTAATATTATTCCTACTGGATCTAATCTTCAACTTTCATCAAGGAACTATACCGACGTGAAATAACTAATACAAGTCGTAAAAGCGTAGAAAGAGGAAAATCATGGACTAAATCAAACGTATTTAGAAATAAAAAGAATAAATATTTCACTTTTACAGACTGCCCTTATCTATCGGAGGGGAGGGGGGGGGGCGGGAAATTGAGGCGTCTACTTCGGAGACTCTAATAGAGGAGCGCCAAATGATTGCCAACCAAGACAAGGTGACATCACAAGTGCTCCTGACGAGCGGGAAGGGGGAGGGGGCGCACAAAGAAGGACGCAAAATGGTGGGTGGGTTGGGGGGGGGGTGCACGCCTTCACTATCACGTTTGTGCCCTTAACATCTTCCTTGAGGTTACAATTATTGTGCGCAATTGAGTGATAAAGCCCCAACAACTGTCTAGTGGATAAAGACAAATTGAACACTTTGATTTTCAGTATGAGTAAAGCAAGTATTAAGAATACCCACCAAGATAACTACAAGACAAAAGTACATCTAATGCAGCTATAAAATGGACTGAAGAGAATTCACAAAAAGTTAACTCACAAAAAATATAAGACATTGAAACATTAAAACCCAAGTATATTTACATCTATATAATTTTATGTACTGTTATGAAGTTAAGTAGTATGAAGTTAAGTAGTGTCAAAGAAATATTACAGGTCTTGTACGTTTTCCATGTCAGGCAACACCGTAAAGTTTGTCATGTTTATTTCATAAATAAGTGTCATTTTATTAGTTTTGGCTGTTTAGATACACCGTATAAGTAAAAATGGAATGCACAGCCCTTGCGTCTCATGTTACCTAGATCCAAAAAGTAAACTGACCTGCTTCTAAAGAATTGTACAATTATTACATAATACGAAGTCAATTGTGAAAATTACGTTATACGCATAGCGTAATGGACACAATGAAAATATGTGAAGTCATTTTATATGAATGGACGTCATTTTCTAATATAGAAAAACATTGCTAATTATGCGATACCGGTACATTAAAATCTAACATTGAAAGTTCTAACGTAAAATGCAAACAAAATCAAACAATGCGGCTGTGTTTTATTAACCGCATCACCTATGAGAAGTGAGAAATACTTCAAGAGCCGAGCAGTTCTTATTTGTGAGAAGTAAAATTATGAAGAACAAGATGCATAAAAAAGTATATAAAATATAATCCAATTATATGGCTATAGTCAGTTAGTATGACTTGCAAGATATATCAGTGAATTAGTGGAGCAAGGACAGGGATAAACTTTCAAGAATGCGTATATAAACTTCAAGTGTATGTTACTGTTCAAAAAATGTATAACTCCATTATGTAGGAGTATTAGTCCTTACCTAACATTTTAGGCATTTTAAAAGGGTACTACATATGTCATACAGAGACATAACTAGTAGCTTTCACTCAAAGTGCACGTTCCAAGCTATAAAGCTTATAGACTTCACAAGTTCGTTTTAGAAGCAAATCAACATGCTGGAATCCAGTACAAGGTTAAAGGTTTCATTAAGGGCCCAAACTCGTCACAAAAATCAAAATTTGAACAAATAAGTGAGTAGCATCCAAGATTAAAACTGGTGTAAGATTTTCAGTGAACAGAGATGGTCGCAAACAGAATAAAATTCATTATGTAATACCTTGAGATAGACCATGTAAAGAAACATAAAATGCAAATGAAGACTAAGATTGAAAAGATTGCACGTGTCTCATTATGTTTTTGGTCTGGTAATAAACATACCTGCTTTTGCTTTCACCGAAAATCGAAACTTCCAGTTACTCTTTCGCCAACAGAGCTTTGTTATTCTGTTACACACAATACTGGTGACTGCAATAATAATGTTTATCTAATGTGGCATGATGTATAACAACTGAAAGTTTAATTGATTTTTTTTTGTAACCACCATGTTACGTTTCGTTTATTATGTGTTTGTTTGACTTTGTATGGTTTTACGTATTGATTTATTTGTTTCACGTTGCCTGTTGGTCATAGACAGAACCCATCAGAATAAATTGGAATTTACGGTGCATAACTATGTGATGCTTTTCCGAGAATATAACGTAGGCTTCGGTCACGAAGTTGAATCTGCTGCAGTTTGAAATACACACACAAGAAACATAGATAACCCTCAATATTTCATGAACTTGTTGGGGTACGGAACAAGAGTTTTAATGAATGGTGGTAATCAAAGTGACGAATAATTTTCTGTTTGGTAAATACTGTCGAAATACTGCGATCACTTCTGAGGTGATAGTGACGTTCTTCTAGTAGTATATCCTCTGCTACTTGTATACAATGGAAACTCTTCCACTACCACTGATCATAATATCGGGAGCTATGGCCTTCAAAACGATTCTTCTACACGGAACCTTGTAAATCCTCGACATTTGGCATGGATTTAGTGGCAGTACGTAGTATTATGGATTGATTATCATTTATACACTTTGGGATCTTCCACCAGGTATTGATTCTCGCTGCTGAGGGCAGAATTTACCATTAGATATCCGGGACATGATTGCGACACATGTTTCCGGCTCCTACAGGAGCTCTAATGGATTGTTAGGGAAATATTTTCCACAACGAGGTTGTTAGTAATAAATAACAGGTCTGAATAGCAGTGGGATGATGAGGAAATTGGCTAAGTTTCTTTTTTATTTGTACTTTTTAGGCAAACCACGGGAAGCTCAATTCGCGATAGTTACGCAGAGATTTGAACGCTGCTCCTCCCAGCTGAAGTTTAGGTGTTTTGACAAAATGCGTGCTCTTGACAGGTACCTAACATTACTTGTGCGTAAGGGCCAATATGTTCTTGAATTTTTTCGATGACGATAAATATTTCACACCGGATCTATGATTTGACAAAATTTATATGCCAAGACATACGGTATTGTGTCCGTCATTTATTGCCATTCGTTGTTTCCCAACGAGTTTGTTCAACACCGACAATACGGCGCCAAAAGAATTGAGACGCTTGAAAAACTGCATGGCGTTTTGTTTTGTTACTTCTTTACTACTAAAACTAGTTGCAACTTATTTCTCAGATGCATTAGAATGCTTACAAAACCATTGACGCGTTATAAAGTAACGCTCTATCAACATTTTAAAGGGAATTGGTCAAGAACTTTCGGAGCTTTCCGATTAGGAAATTACATTTTCTTCTCGTTTGTTCTTAATAAATAACCTCGGAAAGTTCTTCACCGGTTTATTTGAAATTTTCTAATACGGGCATTACAAAGTAGGCTGGAAACAGCTAGTTTATAATAAAATCGGCAAGTTTTTCTCCTGAGACCAACTGTAGAGACAGTTGTCGGCAAGTCGAGGATTATTAAAAAGGTTGTGACAACAAAAAATATTGTATTGAATTTATATCACTTCCAAGTACTGTCATTTATTGAACATTGATCTTAGGAACAGTGATGCTTTGAATCACATTTAGTTTCTAAGGAAAATAGCTCTTAAGTATTTGTCTATTAAAGAGTTTTATGTGAAGGTGTTTCAAAACCTTTTATTGTGACTTTCCGACAAAGTCAAAACCTCCCTTTTCGTTAGTCATATAATAAATGCTGATTATAGTTAACTTACAACTTTTGAAATATGTAGAAACCAATTCAGAGAATAATTAGCTCTTTGCTGTATGGAACCTGATATGAATTTGTGTTCATTAATGTATTGTCACTGACCAAGTATTGTTGTTGTTTCAGGGCCTTAAGAAAAACTGGGAAGAAGCCGAAACTTCGTATCAAAAGCTGCCTCTTATCATTGAGACTCCGTCTATGCTCAGAAGAAAAATCATGCTGGAAAAGAAATTAACGCAACTGGAAAACGATATAACCTTCTTAGAAAAACACGAATTTATATACATATATGAAGACGAAAAGTCATCGTGACCAATAAAAAGTGTGACTGAAGCACCTAAAACTGTTCTAGCTGCATTCAGTGACTATCGTCAGATTAATGAAATTGGCTGTTTAGATCGGGAAGGACATAGCCTATGTCCTGATTGAGTTGCTTGTCTATAAGTTCCGCGAATTTAAGAGCTTAAAATTGTGGGACATAATATAAGCTTGCTCAGATTTTCTCTACCTAAATCTGCTTTTACAGAGCTCTTGCTTTGCATAAGGCTGTATAAGTTTCGTAGACGGATAGAGGTTTATGAATATGACACTCTGGGAATGAAGATGAGCTGTCTGAAACGGATTTTGCTTTTAGCGAATGTTGTGCTTAATACATCGCTTTAAGTAACAGAACGTACAAGCTGCACAATAGATGTTGCAAAAGATTTATTGGTACAGCCTCTGTAAATAAATTCTTCATAACAAAATATAAGTATTACTAACATTTCATGGAATGATTGCTCTGCGTATTGTTAGAGCGAAGGGGCCAATAGAAAAACAGTCTAAGTGAGGAGCAGAGAAACGTAAGGGCATAAATCACACCGTCGTCAGCTTTGAGACTGCTTCTGACGTCTGTTGATCTTGTGCTAACCCATCTTCATCTGTACTGTTGGCATACATTGTATATGTAAAGATCCACAAAAAGTTGTCTCACAAGGAAAGTACATGGGCTCGAACAAACATATCTGTAATGAACGTTTGGTTACAGGATCTCTACGTACTCCTCAATGTGCTGGTGGGTGTCGTTTTTCTGCAAAGCTCTGCAAGCATGCTCTAGATAGAACTGTAGATGTAATTGTAGACGCCATACGTAATGCAGATATCTTAACTATAACTTAAGTAATAATCAGCGTACATGTTCTCTAGCGAATTGTCATCAAAAGCCGTGATGATAGTTGCAACTTTAACCTTCTTCCCGAAAGACTGTTGGTATACACTGCCACTGCTTCCATCGCCTCTTCCCGCACTTACCGTAGCACTACCGCTTGCAATGAGTTGTTCTTCATTATCATCCCTATTATCATTATTATGAGTTTGTAACAATAGTATCTAACATATGCTCATATTTCTGTACCATAATAGATACGAGAAAGCATGCAAATGATTCATCTTCTACACTAATACCATCTTCAGGAAGAAGGGTTCTTCGTAACTTCATCTCAACTAATCGCAATACATTAGCAGGACTGATTATCAATCACCGCCCCATCTGACCCTTCACCACACAAATAACGTCACAAAACGCAACTTCGGAGGCACACTGCACCGTCCCTACTGGCGAACCGACAGGTCAAAGTGTAATGCGGCATGGCACACGCAGAGACCTCTAACGGACGACTGCAGAGTTTTGCATATGCGGGAGTATCACTAGTGCAATAAGAGATGTTTACATTATCCCTCATACGATTTTGGTGTATATGTGTTTGTTCGAGCCCAAGTACTTTCTTTGTCAGTGATTTACTGATATTCACTTACATATGGGTCCACAACGAAAAGCACAACTTTGTTGCTCTGTGCTACTCAACTTTGATTGAGGATATCCCTCATAACTTAGTGTCTACATACTAGTCGTAATTATCTAATAAGAATTAGGTTTATAGCTTCACCTTGTTGAGGTTTAGAGTAAATCAGCTGTATTACAATATTTAATAGCATTGTGTGAAGAGACATAAATGAATACACTAGTACATAGCAAGAAATCAATACAAGCAATAATTACAAAAATCTAAGAAAAAACTAACGTCAGCGATGATTTTGCATATCATATTGCACAAATTTGATAGCCCAACTATCCTCACCCGCCTCCCAAAGTGCGGTATCTTGTTGCTGTCCAATCATCAGGTTGGCGTTCGATATACTTTGCAGCTTGTCTGCGACAGACGACTGAGTGGCAGCCGATTCCGTCTTGTCTGCAGTTGGTGTGTCAAGCACTTTGCTCACACGTCCGTAGGAGTGCTGAAAACGGGTTTAATGCGAACTGTGGAGATTCTTGCTGGGGTATTTACGATATAGGTCCATCACACTGGCTGCAAGGGCATCATCATCACGAACAAACGTGACTGCATTTCAAGTACGTGGAAACTGAAGAGGTCGCGTCTTTTCGTCTTTTAGTGCAACAGGATGGAGCTGTGGATCTGTGAACGGAAGGTTAAGTAAGAATGTCGAGCTTGCTGCTAAGGACTCACCAAACAGCTGGGACAGCTGACTGTAGACAAGGTTGCTGCAGTTGCTTGGCAGCGTTTCTGTCCAATTTTATGGTTCGTGGCACCGAAACCATTCTATATTGGGCCATAAACTGTTGTCTGAAGTCTGAAGATGCTTCATGCATAACAGATGGTGAGTGCCTCAGAAAGATAGGATACAAGAGGCGTGTCCTAGTTAGTGGCAGCGTGAACTAGAGGTCTGAAACGAGCCACCCATTTACAAAAGAATGTGGTTATGTTTATGTTGAGAGTGATGATGGCCATGGAAAATGTTTCAGGCCAACGAGTGAAGTGTTCGATAGAAGTTATATCCTTCAAATAGGGAAACGGTCCAGTGATGTCTGTATGCACATGGTAAGGTGGGACACATGGGACTAGGGGTGTACTGGCATGGCAAGTGATGTTATTTTGTTGACATGTTGTACACTGTCGCACACATGCCTTCACTTTTGTAGATATTTGGCAATACAAAAGTTAGTTTAAAGTTTTTTATATCAGAAGTCCCCGAGCGAGTCAGATCATTCAGTGATTCGATTGTCTGTAGGAAAAAGTTAAGAATCATAAATGGTGATGTATTTGTCCTATTAACGTCCGCTGCAGAAGAAAACGTCCAATACTGCAGCACAATGGCACCCATGTGATGTTTCCTAAGGGTGTAGGTTGGGGGAAGACGTGGACGGCAAGCCCAAGAGCTAGGAAGTATTTTCAATATTTCGGAGGATGAATGTGCAGCCATAAAAAGTTCATTTTCCAACTGAATATTTTAAAGACGTAGATTTCTGATGGTTTAAGTAAATGACGTCGAGAAAAAAGTGGAATAATGTAAATTGTTTAAGATAAACAAGACGATACTGTCTATTTCGTCACAAGGGCTATTACGCTGTGAAAAATTTGGAAAAGGACCATCCAGGAAACAGGTACCACAGAAATTGGCATTCGCAATTACCTTTTGACTTATAAAAGGTTTGTAGTGTTTCTTGTCAGCATGGTGCAAGTTCCAGATTCACTCTCTATTAAGGCGATTCTTAGACTTAATGTTGTATCAGTACATTTCCGTACCAGTCATATCAAAAATTATCATGTAGAAAAGGCTGAATTACTCCTTGACTGTTTGTAACACAGGCATATTTGTAATGAATCATAAAGTAACAATGTTGCATGATGTCTGTATGTCCAAATTTAAGAAATGTTTGTACAGCTTATGGGACTTAACTACGGGGTCATCAGTCCAAATTTAAGATATGAGATCACATTACATTTGAGGGTCCTTGTGTTACTAGCAATAACTGTGAAAGGAGATATGGAGAAACATGTTATATGTGCCATGTAGCACTTAAAGAAAGTGAACACTCTGAATGTGAACGAATCCGTAAATAAGACGAACTAAAAAATTACAAGAATGGCAAGCAGATATTGCAAGCAGCATTTGACATTTCAAATGACACTAATGTTTGAAGAAAACGTATCCTGCTGTAGTTGATGAGAAACTTTGTAAATCGAGTGGTTGGTTCAGTTACAAGGAGATACATATAAAGTAGCCGAGAAACACAATGACAGTATTCCATCTCGTCATACTGTCGTAGAGGAAACTATACTTGTAATTTTGACGACATGATTGTATATTTTTTGAGGATCTACGTTGGTGTTGCAGAATGACGTTTTAAAAATGTGAGGGTATTTAGATGATGACATTGTGAATGGTTCGGTATTACGAACAATTATCTGGAAACAAGAAATAAAGTTTCTACAGCACATTGCAATTTTTGTGGTGTCTGTAGGCTGAATGAAAGAAAATTGTACAGGTGTGAAAACTTTTATTGACAAAGCAACGAAGTACGATCAAATACTCTCTACCGTATCAGTGGCTTCACCGCTTAGGACATCAATGTAACGTGCAACGACAAAATATTTTTTCTCCGACTATACATAATGGAAGTTAAAAAGTTTTGGGGTTGTAGGTGATGAAATTTTGAATGTTTTCATATTCAGAATTTATGGCCAGTAATTTGAAATACCTCCTACCAGTGTTCCATACAAGGCCCAGGGACTGGGCAACCCCTTTCAGTTTTTCTTTGAATTTTTCTGTAGACAGACAAATATAAATCTCTGTGGTTGTGTGTTTACACTTTTCCATCCGCAGCCATAACAAAGCGCACGGAAGAGTTACAACCAAAGTGAAAGTAAGTCAAACAGTTCCAAGGTTTCATCATATGCAGGCTGAGGTGGACATGACTGCTGAATGTGCTGGTAACAGAACAGGCATCAGAAATGATGTAAGGTTATTTTTTTAAGAGAAATGTAAATTACTTCATATTTTTGTTTAATTAGCAGTTTTGTACATGAAAGAGAGCTACAATCTCCAAAACAATGCATTTGTGCTTAACCGGTTCTGCAATTCTCGAATGTCTCCATGCAACAAACTAAATGGGTCTCGTAACAGTGCTATTATATCCACATGATGTATTATTTATGATAAAATACACTTTACACATATTGTTAAGAAAGTAAGACACCATGGCTTCTGTTGTAGCTTATAGTGTCCAATACTTAAACAGGTAACTCAAATCACTACTTATTTACAAAAGAAACAGTTTTTATAGTTTCAAATTGGAATGTTTTTAACACACAACAATCGCGCGGGAATGACAGTGTGTTACGGCGTGCCACGAGATGGATCGCACGTCCGCTCGCGTCGGAGGTTCGAGTCCTCCCTCGGGCATTCGTGTGTGTGTGATCCTTGGTATAATTTAGAGTTGTTTGTAAGTCTAGGAACCGATGACCTGCAAATACATAGTTTGAAATGTTTGTACATTGCTGCCAGCCGCGGCGGATTAGCCGTGCGCAGTGGGGCGCCTTGCTGTGGTGCGCGCGGCCATTCGCCGTCGGGGGTTCGAGTCCCCCCTCGGGCATGGGTTAGGTTAGGTTACCTTAGTTTAAGTAGTCTGTAAGCTACGGTCTAATAACCAAGCAGTTGAGTCCGATAGATTTACAAACATCTGAACATTTTTCAAGACCCTGAGCCTCTAACGGAAGGTCCGTCGATCGATCGGTGTGGTGTTCGGTTCTTCAAGTTGGTTAGTGAGCGTAATATGAATTCAGTTTGCACGTTGGCAAAGCAAGACAGATTTCTATAAACGTCTTCCTGTCTGGAATGAGATGCACAGATAACAGTTACATTGAGCAAGTAACTCTAGCCGTTTGTTTTACATTAATTTTATGTCATCTCACGTGGGAAGAAGGAAAATTTTGGCGATAGCTCAGTATTAAGAGACTGATACCTGGAATATACTAAAGTGTTCACAGGTCTCTGTTTTAAAATTTCACTTATCTGCACAGTAGCAGTAAAAACAGTTTCTGACGACAATGCGTCTGAGTTCAATAATGTAATCAGACTTTTTGATTTTGACCCTGATAGCCACAGTCCATTTTATATTCTCAATAAATTTAATAATGGCTCACTTTTTACGAAATTATTTTCACAATCATTAAAAGTTATTTTTCTCAAATTTCATGTAATCAGAGATATTGAATGGAAACCATAGTTTTCAACAAGGAGGTTAGAATAAAGAGAGGCGGGGTTATCTACGCTGAGAATAGGATTGGTTCAAGCCAGAAGGGCCATGCTTTTGTGCCCAGGACAAAGATTTCTCAAACCCTGCGTGAATATTGCCCTCTTTACGTAATGTCACTAATTTGACAGTCACATAGGAGTATTCACTTAAATATGACGTACATTTCCACGACTTGAACTATTACATACACGCATTAGGACAAATGTTTTCGGTACAAACAAATGTCGGAGTGTCCAGTTCGTTGGCTTTACTTTTTCAGTGTTAGGCAAGGAGGTTAGAATACAGGGAGACGCCCTTACACTGAAAAGGTGAAGCCTGCGTACTCCATGTTCCTAAGTTTTGAAGAAGTGTTCGTATTCTAGAGCAAATGTTTTATGTCACTTAAGACAGGAATAAACCGTCTGACGGTTTTGCCGTGATGAACATCGTGTTAAAAGAGTGCCAATTAGCCGTTTTCAAATATATTATTATGAGTATTTATTACTATTTATTCAAGAATGTATATTGTTTGAAAGTACGTACTTTGCAGTGACTGCCAGTTCAATGCATTAACGGTAAGATGATAGAATTACCGCAAAGTTTTAACGGAGAAATAGTATTTCAAAACTGACCAATATGGCGGACAGGCTTCAACTGACGTATGTGTTCCGCATAGATAATGCCATCTCCCTTTATTCTAACCTCCTTGGTGTTAGGGCATCTCCAGAGATTCTAGCCTCCTTGGTTCTCAACCAGCGATAATCGAATTTACACAAGAATATCTGTACTAGTTCAGAAGACTAATTCGGGATATTTAAAGTCGCAAATAGGTATTTAAATCCACTAATACACTTCCCACAAATGTTCTGGCCTTTGAAACTGAGTATTTACTTTAAAGTACTCTGCGTATTGTCACATCATTAAAAATTAGTTACGTTCTGACGTAGCCTCAGACTTTCACGAAGATAATGTTTAAAAAATCACTTCAAACCATCATGATTAATCGGAATATTTTTACAGAGAAAATAATTTAAGATGTGCACACGGATAAAGTTACAACAGACGGCCGAGTGCACCAACCTCGGTCAAAAGTTAATCGCGGTCAAGTCGGCATTTAACCGTGGTCAACTGAAGTTTCTGGTGCATCGACACCGGTCAAAGTTAAACGAGGGAGTTGATCGCGGTTAAATTTGATCGCGGCTGACGCCCAGTTTTGTCGAGATGATCAGGGTTATAGGAGTGTGCAGTATCAAGATGGCGGCGCGTTTTGCTGTTTTAGACGGAATTGACAAAGATTTATTTTACCTCAATCATTTAAATCGGGATCAAAACCGGAACGTCGTGATTGTGGAAAGGGGGACTCTTTTGAAGATTACAGTGACAAAAAGTTCGAAGAAAGATTTTGTTTGTCCAAAGAAAGTGTGGTGGTTGTTAAACCAAATCAGTGACAGGTTAGAATTTCCTACCGATAGAAATAACCCTATTTCGCCTATGAACAGACTATTGATTACGTTAAGAGCATATGGAACTGGTGCATTTAACATACTTACTGGTGACAACAGTAACATATATCGCGACGACACATTGCCAGGAAGATCAGTTCGCCGCTCTATAATTAATCAATATTTCCAGTAAGGTAACAATCAAATTCAGAAAAAGTTTTGAATAAAACATTACGATATGTTCCGTAACTATAATCGAAAAGCTTTCGTGTTATTAAAATATGTTATCTGTATATTTCTGTTACCAGGTGAACATGCGGTGCATGGGAAAACGCGTTGTGAACAACAATCTCATTTGTGTTGATTTGTTCGAAACAATAAATCATAATTTATGTAATTATATACATCTGTCTTAGGGTGTTTCTTAATAATCATTTCTCTTTGCAATATGACTGGATTCGGTAAAATTTTACGACGCTTCTCGCTGGGCTCCAGTGCTTATTTCGGCAACAGATGAACAATGAAGTGTAGAATTGCGTTAATATTTTTCACAAGCTACAGAGTAAATGTTATTGCTGCTCGTTTCACTCGCAGCAAAATTAATGCTGTACCTGCTCTATCGTTGAAAGGTTCTTGTAGTACCCTTGCCCGTTCAGAAGAAAACAATTTTCGTTTTAATTGAAGTTGTCACGAAAAAATATTTATTGGTCATCTTAGTTGCCGTCATTACCATTGGTGCCAACAAAACCACTGCAGCCTGGCGAGAAGCGTCGTACAATTTTACGGTATTTACAATCTTGTACATACAAATCACGTGGTACTGTCGTCATTCACCAAAGATAGAATACACATGTAGGTAAGCTCAACTAACACCTTTGCATCACTCGGGTGCCTTCCATTGCGCTACACGGACTTTATCCCGATCAAATGTACGATTGGCTGACGACGGTTTGCTGACCGGTGATTAACGTTGGTGCACCGCAGAGACGTTTTAACCGCGGTTAAGTTTTGACCGTGTTCTCGGAACCCTTGATTATCGTGATTTTTGACCGAGGTTGGTGCACTCGGCCACGAGTAATCACACTAATCGTAATCTAGTTAATTTAAGAATGACAAAGAATCTCGTAACGTTAGTATTTATGTGAGGAGTGACGTAAAACGTAGGTACTCTGGGTACTATAACAGGCATCGCGACTTTATTGTTGTTCTACACAAACTACTTTTACAATTTTATGTAAAAATTAACAAAAAATGACGGATGTATAAGGGCCGATCAAGTGTGAGAGCCGCGGTGGAGTAGCCGAGCGGTCTAAGGCGCGTCGCTGCGAAGTGTGCGGTTGCTCGCCGTCGGAGGTTCGAGTTCTCTCTGGGGAATGGGTGTGAGTGCTGTCCTTAGGTTAGTTTGACTTAGTTTAAGCAGTTTGTAAGCCTAATAATCAAAGTAACTGAATTCCATAGATTTACAAACATTTGAACATTTTGTCGATGTGAGTCGGTATTATAACCACCCGTCCCTACTATTGCCAGACAATTAACAATTAAGAATGTACCGTGCGCCTAAATGCTAACCTGATGGAAAGGCAATCATTAAATAAATTAATTCCGAAAAATGTAGTGGAGTTTATAACTTGATCGATGCCACTGCGTTTATGTGCGTGACATCGAGCGGAAATATGGTAATGAGTATGAAAAATATTTTGTAAATTATTATTGCTGTTAAAACGTAAACAAACGGCTGAAAAATTATGATTTCAGTGGAAGAAAACAATTTACGGTCGCCACGCTCACTGAATGAGCGAACAAAATTTGAAAAAAAAAATCATTTAATTATTTATATTAATTAATGGGGTTTGACTTAATAGGACGGACACAACAGTTACACTACGTTAGGTTAAGCCAAGCACAAACCAAAAAGACACTACCCAAGCTGAAATATGACAAAGAAATTGCAAAGCAGCGCAGCGATCTTACAACTATTACGCATCAATGAGCAGCATTTAGCAACACAATGGTTTTAAGATGTTGTCAAACTTATGATTCCCCGTAATGCTTATTGTCTTACACACAGTCACTTGAATAGAATACGTAATACTGGTAATGGGCAACTAATTGTATTGACTTGTTAATTTTAACTGTGAAAATTTAACTTGATTAAGATTTTTTATTAAAGCTTGCTATGCAATTCAAATAAGTACTGATATTTGCAAAATGGTAACTATACGAATTCCATACTCTCAACAATATTTCGTTACCACTTAACATTAATGATATTCAGTGACTGCAAAATTTTAATTAATACTGTCATTAATTTGATCTCTATAAACTGCGTGAATTACTCTGCCTTTTAGCAAACTGTGGAATTGAATAACTATGCAGTGACACACATAATAGTTCAGTAACATTCAGTTTTAATTAATAATACCATGACTTCGGATTTATATAACACCAAATTAACTGACCACATTTGTCACTGAAATTATCACCTTTTATCATTAGTACTCTTTCATGATTAAGTCTCGGAATAACAATGATATGGATAGGATCCTGCCTGGTTTAAGTCTCAGGTGAAAAACTCGTTAACACAGATTCTCAATAATTCTGGTTCACTATTGATAATAACAGTTCTACTACGCTGGCTAGCCGTACATGCTAATAGATGACTAATTGGCTGGATCTTACTTTAGTGAGGCGGCGTGCGACGTGGTCAGACATTATTGGCACATAATAAATTGGCACAACAGGCTCTTCTTGGCGACGAATTATTTATAACAAATTTAGGCTCACAGTACTCTTCTTCATACACGTATACACTTGATCAAATATGTACTGTTCCCACAACCATTAAATTGTGCCTGATTAACAATATCCTGTTGTATTGTGCCGATACCACAAGAAGTCCTTGCAACAACCACTCGCTACCACTGCCAGTCTCCAACAACTTTTCGCCTCAGGTCTCCAGCGGTCCAACTTACAGTCAAAGATCCTACTAATCTTACAATGATAAAATCCCTGACTACGCCAGCGTGCCTACTACACAGATATAACATTTGATAATCGTATTTACAATATTGCAACGTTATCTAAAATTAACAGTATTTACACAACAAAATTGGAGAAAACAAGTCTATGTTAGTCACTGAGTTGCTGTGTTATAGTATGATCGATTGGTCGGCGTGAAGGCGTGTTGTGGTGGTTGACTCGAAGTTGGTTTTCTGCTTGTGTTCCCTGCTGCTGCCGGAGCTCGCGCCTAGAAAACAGCAGTAGCGCGTGGAAAATTTCTCAAATTACTTCGCAACTCTTGTGTCACAATTGGTGCAGTATAGGCAGTAAAAGGTAAGTGCCTAAAACTGATTTGGAATTCTGCTGCTGTCTTAATTTTACGTACTTTTTTAAACTGACAGAACACTCCAGTGAATTGCTTAGATGATTTATTAAGAACGAACACGTCAATGAATTTACAGTATGACCTCACGAGAGTTACAGGTAAAAGGTTTATCAGCCATTTAAGTCCCCCCCAGCTTGAATATGCTGCTTACATATGAGCTGGGGGGGGTGTAATTGAAGCCTTTATTTAAAAGTAATCGCCGGAGGCCTAGACGCAACTATTCCACTGTTTAACGAGCCAAGGATTTCCTGTTCCCAGCATTCCTGTGGCTGTGACAAGAGCCAGTCCTCTGCTGTATCCTCCACTTCGTCATCCGAGTTGAAACGCTTCCCTTTGATATGTTTCTTTAGCGGACCAAACAGATGGAAGTCACAGGGCAACATGTCCGGTCTGCAGGACAGATGCTCAAACTGATCCCATTTGAGCTTAGCCAGTACACTTTGTGTGACCTGGACGCGCGTTATCATGGAGCAGAATCACTCCCTCCGTGAGCAACTCAAGCGTGGTGGACTTGCGCAGGCTACGGAGTGTCTCACACAGTACATGTCACTGTTAATGGCTTTTCGTGCTCGAAGAATTCTGTGAACATCGGAACTCAGGCATCGAAGAAGACGGTCTACATCAACTTGTGTGCTGAGGGCTGCGAGGTTAAAAATGAGAGCTGTCTGTGGAGAATCTTACATTAACACTTACAAGTTCACTGTACGTTAAGTTCTGCTCTGTCTAGGAGATGATAAAAATTCGTCCACAGTCCCCACCGGCATATGATTAAATAAAAAACAAATAAAATTAAGAAGAAGGGTGAATTACATACAAATAACTTTCACAACACTTTTGTTTAAAATTTTTAAGTAGTCTATTTATCGGATCAAAACACTGTCACCGGTAAAAGCAATTTACGTTGGCGTATCTAATATAGCTGGTGAGCCGCAAGACAAAAATTGCTTTGCTGAAAATATTTTGAATGAGCCTACTGTTCATTGCATAAAAAATATTTCATTAATCTGGGCGTGACTGCGAATACTTTTTCTTTATATTCACAGTTTATTTGACAAAAACAATGTTCAACAACCGATATCGAATGAATGAATGAATGAAACTTTATGAGAACTTATATGTGGTGTGAGGAAATGCATACTGTAAGCCATCAGCTATTTATTATTTTTCAAACTTCTACCGGTTTCGGTTTTAAACCATCTTCACGGAAGAGAACTAGGCAAACTGATTAAACAGGTGCATTATATGTCCTTATGCATACTGGCATGCATGTCACACAATAAAAATAAATAAGACGTCACTAGGCATCAAGTCTTGATTAAAAACATAAAAGCAATACCAGACTGTGTGATGGTGAACCAAGGTCTATTACAAGAGAACCTAACACAAATATTGAACACATTAGTCAAATGAGATAAAATTAGCGATGATCAAAGTATCATGCTGTGTGTGTGTCTCTCTCTCTCTCTTTTTTTTTTTTTTTTTTTTTTTTTTTTTTTTTTTTTTTTTTTTTTTTTTTTTTGTATGAATACTAAATGTAGTATGTGTGTATATGTGGGAACAAACGTCTCACTGTTTGTGTTAAGTGACCGTGCCCGCTAAAATTCACAAATAGTGGTCCACCTCGGTGTTATAAGATTATCATTACATTTAGTCAAATTTTCATTCATTTTTATATTCAATTGCCCAGGCCTTCATAATGTATTACAAACAGGCTTAACACTATAATAAACAATTATACTAATATTAATCACATAGTTGAATCTACCAAGCTGTACCAAATACTGGCAAGAGTCAATTGGGCAAGGGATTCAGTCTTTGTCATTGTCTTTGTCGTAGGGAATATGAAGGAATGAACATATTAGTACTGCTAGCACTTCATAGTCAGCTTATTTACTATGACAACAGAACAGCAAGGAAATATTGGATCAGTAAGAATAAGGTAGCAAATATCGTTGCTATAACTGCTGCTATCCTGAACAGTAAAGGCAATTTTGATTAAATGCTATTGGTATCTCATTTTGTTGCTACATGAAATACCTGCAAAGTTGTCAAAATTTACACACAAAGATGCTAGAAAATATCAGCTGTTGTGGAGATATACCTGCAAAGATACTTCATTAAATTGGTATTATTATTATTACATAATGTCATTACTGAAACAAACATCCACTTCATGGTTCCTCAGTTATCTGAAAATCTTTATGTCAGAGAAAAAGTCCATTAGTTACATGGACACAACGTCACTGAGACAAAATGACAATAAAATTCAATCTCCGCCATACTTCTTTAATCACCTCAAAATATCTCATCCTTTGATAAAACTTCATTAATGCATACACTTTATATTAATTATTATACATATTTCTTAGCTTCCTTATATTAATTCACTTCTTCTATGCTTCTTCATCGACATAACAATAACATACTTCACCTCTGGCTTCTTTGTCATTCCTTTACCTCAGTTTTCTAGTCGTGGATGTATCTTATCCTTCATTTTACTATTTATATATAAAACCCTTACTTTCAATGGTTCACTTTTTGTTTATATTATACACCTCCATGCAATTCATGCTGTAAGTTGTTCTCTTTTTTCGTACCGCTGGAATTACATTTGCCTTGTCTTTCCCGCAATATTGTTTACTTGTGCTTAATCGGAAACAGTGCAAGAGAAAAATATATACTCATCTAATAAACAAAATAGATGCGAGAGAGAAAGCATTACGGAAATTAAAAGAAATAGTAGCACCCAGATCGAGAAAGGGCACCAATCGGCAGTTGGTGTATCCATCATATATTGGTGGATTCTCTATCTCCAAAGTTCATTCCTTAAAGGGTTTGATGTTAGAGACATGATGTATTCCTTTTGACTTATGTGTCTTCAGAGTCTCGACTTCCACGACGTTGTCGTGAATAATGCGTCTTATGCGATGTTGTTGTTGTGGTCTTCAGTCCAGAGACTGGTTTGATGCAGCTCTCCACCCTACTCTATCCTGAGCAAGCCTTTTCATCTCCTCATAAGAACGACAACCTACATCCACTTGAATCTGCTTATTATACGCGTCTCTTGGTCTCCCTCTGCGATTTTTACCCCACACACTTCCCTCCAATGCTAAATTCACAATTCCTTGATGTCTAAGAATGTGTCCTACCAATCTATCCCTTCTTTTAGTCAAGGTATGCCAGAAATTTCTTTTCTCCCCAATTCGGTTCAGTACCTCCTCATTAGTTACGCGATCCACCCACCTAATCTTCAGCATTCTTCTGTAGCACCACATTTCAAAAGCCTCTATCCTCTTTCTGTCCACACTGCTTATCGTCCATGTTTCACTCCCATACAAGGCAACACTCCATACAAATGCCTTCAGAAAGGACTTCCTTAGGCTTAAATCAATATTAGATGTTAACAAATTTCTCTTTTTCAAAAACGCCTTTCTACCCATTGCCATTCTGCATTTTATATCCTCTGTACTGCGACCATCATTTGTTATTTTACTGCCCAAGTAACAAAACTCATCTACCTCCTTTATTGTTTCGTTACCTAATCTAATTCCTTCAGCATCACCTGATTTTCTTACACTGCACTCCATTACCCTAGTTTTACTCTTGTTAATGTTCATCTTATATGCAGCTTTCAGCACACTGTCCATTCCGTTCAATTGCTCTTGCAGGTCATTTGCTGTATCTGACAGAATTACTATGTCGTCGGCAAAACGCAATGTTTTCAATTCTTCACCCTGAACTTTAATTCCTTCTCCAAATTTCTCCTTGCTTTCCTTTATAGCTTGCTCAATGTACAAATTGAACAACATTGGGGAAAGGCTACAACCCTGTCTTACTCCCTTTCCAACCACTGCATCCCTTTCATGCCCTTCAACTCTGACAACCGCTGTCTGGTTTTTGTACAAGTTGTAAATAACCTTACGCTCCTTATATTTTACTCCTGCTTGCTTCAGAACTTTAAATAGTTTGTTCCAATCAACATTGTCAAAAGCCTTCTCCAAATCTACAAAAGCTAGAAATGTTGGTTTGCCTTTTCTTAATCTATCTTCTAGGATAAGCCGTAAAGTGAGTATTGCCTCCCGTGTTCCTACATTTCTCCTGAACCCAAACTGATCTTCCCCGAGGTCGGCTTCTACCAGCTTTTCCATCCTTCTGTATATAATTCGTGTTAATATTTTGCAACCATGACTTATTAAACTGATGGTTCTGTAGTTTTCACACCTGTCTGCACCCGCTTTCTTTGGAATGGGGATTATTACATTTCTCTTAAAGTCTGAGGGTACTTCACCTGTCTCATACATCTTACACACAATGTGAAACAATTTTGTCATGGCTGGTTCTCCCAGAGACTTCAGTAGCTCTGACGGGATATCATCTACTCCAGGGGCCTTGTTTCGACTTAGATCTTTCAGTGCTCTGTCAAATTCATCTCTCAGTATAATATCTCCTATTTCATCATCATCTACATCCTCTTCCCTTCCTACAATAGTGTCTCGAAGTTCATTTCCTTTGTAGAGCCCCTCTATATACTCTTTCCACCTTTCAGCTTTCCCTTCTTTGCTGAGAACCGGCTTTCCATCAGTGTCCCTGACATTCATAGAGCTGCCCTTCCTATCGCCATATGTTTCTTTTATTTTCCGGTAGGCTGTATCTATTTTTCCCCTATTTATACATTCTTCTACATCCTTGCATTTGCCTTCTAGCCATTCCTGCTTAGCCATTTTGCACTTCCTGTCAATCTCATTTCTTAGTCGTCTGTACTCCATTTTGCCTGTTTCATTTACTGCATTTTTATATTTTCTCCATTCATCGATCAAATTTAGTATCTCCTGTGATATCCAAGGATTTTTTGTAGGTCTTGCCTTCCTACCTATTTTGTCCTCTGCTGCCTTCACTATTTCATCTCTCAATTTTACCCATTCCTCCTCAACTGTTTTATTTTCCCCTGTTTCTGTCAATTGTTGCCTGAGGCTCCCTCTGAAATTCTTAAGAACTTCAGGTTCCTTCAATTTATCCAGGTCCCATCTCCTTATTTTCCTACCTTTCTGTAGTTTCTTCAGTTTCAGCCTACAGTTCATAACCAACAAGTTATGGTCAGAGTCTATGTCTGCCCCTGGGTATGTCCTACACTTCAAAACCTGGTTCCGAAATCTATGTCTTGCCATTATAAAATCTATCTGGTATCTCCCGGTGTCTCCTGGTCTCTTCCACGTATACAACCTTCTTTTGTGATTCTTAAACCAGGTGTTTGTTATAACTAAATTATGTTCCGTACAAAATTCTACCAGGCGGCTTCCTCTTTCATTCCTTTTGCCCAGACCATATTCCCCCACTATCTTCCCTTCCCTTCCTTGTCCTACTACCGAATTCCAGTCTCCCATAACAATTAAGTTTTCCTCTCCCTTAATTGTCTGAATAATTTCCTTTAGCTCCTCATATATTTCTTCGATTTCCTCATCATCGGCAGAGGTAGTTGGCATATAAACCTGTACTACTGTTGTCGGTGTTGGCTTCATATCTATCTTGACAATGATAATGCGATCGCTGTGCTGGTCTTAGTAGTTTACCCGCATTCCTATTTTCTTATTCATTATCAATCCTACTCCTGTGATACCCCCAACTGATTTTGTATTTATAATCCTGTAGTCACCTGACCAGAAATCCTGTTCATCCTGCCACCGAACTTCACTAATCCCCACTATATCTAACTTCAACCTATCCATTTCCCTTTTTAAATTTTCTAATTTTCCTACTCGATTAAGGGATCTAACATTCCACGCTCCGACCCGTAGAATGCCAGTATTGTCTTTCCTGATGATCACATTATGCGATATGCATATGCATATGCAGAAATAATTTATGTATAAATGATTTACCTTTGTGAGAAAGGTGGTGGGATTTGATTAAGACTTTTTGGCCTACATATAGTTGTTTGATATTGATATGCCGTTGTAAACTTTCTCTCTTGTTGGTTGCTGTTTTGATGTTGGCCAGAGGTAGATCAATTATCTCATTATGACGTAAACGCCTACGTTTGGGAAAAGGTACAAGTTCTTGCTTATTATTTAGCACCAAAATCGGTGGAAGAGATGTGGAGTCATTTGACAGCTCAGATAGTATATTTTGGAATAAGTGAAGCTATCTGTCCCAGGGACAATGTCGGCGATAGCAATACAATCTGCACAGCTTTCCAAGTTATTTCATAATACGCTCACAGGGATTGGAAGAAACGTGATACAACGAGATAAATACTGGTTTGATCTTTCGACGTCGCAACATAGCGTACCCAAAGCTGCGATCGGAATTGTGGTCCGTTATCGGATATAACCTTATCCACATGACCAATTTCTTTTAGAAAATATTTCACAAATGGAGTTGAAACAGATCTTGCCGTGCCAAGGCGAAGAGGAACAAAAGATACAAATTTCTACGTTAGTTCGACTCCGACAAATACAAAAGAATGTCCATCATCAGTTATTGGCAATGGGGCAAACAAATCGATGACAGCAAGTTATTTCAATTTAGTAGGTATTATCGGAAACAATGGAGCCAAATGTGAAACAGTTGGAGGTTTTGCTCTTTGACACAGTTTGCATCTCGAAAGAACATAGCGAATCCTTTTTTCCATGTTAATGAAATGACATGTGTCCCATAATTTAGCAAAGCATTTCTTGGAGTCATAGTGACCAAAACTTAAATGTGTGTACCAAATTAATTTATTCACAGAATCTTCCGGGATGCACACCGTTCACAACTCACTACCAGGTGATCTGCGTTTGAAAAGAACATAATTACGAACGGTGTAAAATTGCCTAATGGATACATTATGTTCGTTGTGCTACTTTGTTTTAACATTTTTCAAAACAGGATCTCTATCTTGTTCCTTCGCTATGTCAGTGAGCATAGCAGAGATGTAATTTTCAAAAGCCACCTTTTGAATGTAGAATATATTATAATTGTTTTCAAGGAAGTATTCTTCCGTTGCCTTCACAAGTCCAACGGGCGAACGGGGCAGAGTGTCGGCTACAGTGTTTTCCTTACCAGGGATATGAATGATAGTGAAATTAAATTCCTGCAAGTTAAAGCCCAACACCTAAGTCGACCGTGATTCAAACTTGCAGTCATTAGGAATTGGAGGGCATGATGCTCGGTACACACTTTTGTGTGTTTGCCGTACAAAAGAAAACGGAATCTGTCAAAGGCCCATACCACAGATAATGCTACCATCACAGTGACTGAGTAGTTGCGTTCTGATTTTGACAAAACGCGGCTGGCAAATGCTTTTTTTTTTTTTTTTTTTTTTGTATTATAACGCCTTTTTCTTCACATTCTTGGAAAACATGAACACCTTTTAAACTAACATATTCATGTTGTGCAGTTTTATCCCAACACCAGATAATATTTTACTTGTTAATTGATACAATCTAAGAGTTGGCCAGATTCTTTAATCTTATGAAACGTTTGTAAATACTTATTAGGCCTAAAAAACCTCTTAGTTGTCGCTTTGTAGTAGGGACAGGAATTTTTTGCTTTAGCTTCCAGTTTATCAGGATAGGGAATGGATTCCTTCATTTGAGATGATGTGTCCGAGAAATTTTGTTTGTGAACGCCCAAACTGGGATTTTTCCAAATTAACAGTGATGCCGGACTGGGCAAAGACTTCCAACAAAGAATTTAAAACACTGTTGTGCTCAGACCAAGAGTTTTCAGCAATTAGAATGTCGTCTACATAACTAGTAATTCTTTACTTCAATTGTTCCGGTAACGTGGTATTCAATGCACGAATGAAAGATGATGAAGATACGCTAAGACCAAAATGTAATTTACGAAACTGATAGCAAACGCCAAAGCGAAGGAATGCTGTACACTTCTTGCAATCTGGATTCAATTCGACCTGCCAAAAACTGGATCTCAAATCTAAGCTAGACAAAACCTTTACTCCATAAAATTTTTGCAACAACTCTTCTAAAGTTAGCGGACGATCTGTTTCTGGTAATATAATGGTATTGATTCGCCTGGAGTATAATACTAATCGAATGGACTTATCTTTCTTTTCCACAACAGGGAGTGGGTTATTGTAAGAGCTAACAGTAGGCTCGATGACGCCCTGATCCAACATGGATTGAATTTTTTTCCTGACACGATCCCTGTACACCAAAGGAATAAGATAAGGTGGGAGAAAAATTTTGTTGTGATCTTTGACTTTGAATTCGTATAGGAAATTTTTTATAGTGCCAGGTTTATAGACGAACACATGAGAATGCGTGAGCAGAATGTGACGTAACTCTTGTTTGTCCTGCTCAGACGCATCTTCAACGTTAATTATTTTGTCCTGAATGGTTTCAGCGATATTCTTAGCTTGTGTCGTCTCCTGAAAGTTGTTCATTACATTACACAAAGGTTCTTTGTCACAATTGAAATTAGATGAAGACCGACATTTTAAACTGTTGACTTCCTCCTCTTCTCTCGTGATCCATCTTCGAACTTTAAATAGAGTAATTGATCATCGATTACAGCTGTTGCATTGGCAACGTTAATATTTAAGATGACTTTGTATTCTGTCAGGGAATCAACACCTAGTATAAGTTCAGTGGTAAGAAAAGGTACGATCAATGAATTAACCGCAAAATGGTTGGACAAATGAAATAAAGACGTGTCTGACGTCTGACCTCTACAGCTTTTCCTAAAATAACACCTTTAATTCTTGTACGCAGAAGAGGCAACGTAGGACAATTGATTAATTCCTGGTATCGTTTGAATGTGGTTTCACTAAGTACAGAGATGGGACTCTAGTACAGCGGATAATAATACCTGACAAACTTGGACAGTAACAACAGGATGAATAAGAATATTCTAAGATTCACTTTTCTCTTCCAGTAAAGCCTCTCTAACATCATCAGAATGTACAAAATGTAACTGCTGTTCATGTGAATCATTCAAGGAAATTTTACTACCAACGGAAGTATCACAAAAATTATCCGAAATTTGTCTCCCAATAACTCACAAATATCATCCATAATTTCATCAATTACAGGGATTTGCTTACAGGGATCTCTTGCTTGCACACACTATCGTTATCCGACCAGGGCATATAATTAGTGACCCATTCGGCAACACTATTTTCATCTAGATTTAAATGCTCCATTTCCTCACTTTGTGTACTGTGCTCGTTTTCACTGATGATTACTTGTGTTACGTTTCGATTGTTGATAGAGTTACGGGGTTTATCATATACCAGTAAAGATTCGTGATCCATAAAATTTACTTTGTGTGTAATACATTGTTCAGTGTTACTGTAGGAATCCTCTGTTTCCCACTCAGAATCGCTATCTGATTCAACGGAAACCTGAACTATTTCACTTACAATGCGTTTTGGTTCTGTTTCTGCAGATTGTTCGAGCACAATCCGCGCGTCTACCATTATTTAAAGCGGGTGTTGCGCTTTCATTATTGTTGCTTTCGAAACAGCTAGACTGTTCACTGTTTAATTCGCAATGTACAATTGTTATATCGCTCTCAGGGTTAGTGTGTGTGACCTTTATTAGATTTTGTTTGGTTGTTAGAATTCTTATGTTGTATCTGTTGTTTGTTAGGATATTCGCACTCCATAAATTTTACTGTGTAATCAGTGCGGATAGAACAGTTGGCGGGCAAATTATTTGTCGCGGGCATTGCGAGTCATCCTTGTGGCGGTCCTTCACGTACTGATTTATGATGTGGATTGGGTGGTCGAATTTCAACGATTTCAACCCGTCGTCCCGGACTATGGTCGACATTATCACGCCAATTTTGGTTTCCTGAATCTTGTGTCTCGTTTCTGTCACGAGAACTATTCCGTGAACGATAATTACGTACACATTCGTTTGATAATTCTGCACCGGTATCTGCGCCAGAACTGCGTCTTTCGCGCCAATTTGTGTCATGTGAGCTGTTGTGATTGTTAAAGTTGTCGTAATTACCAAAACGTTTATGATAATTAAAACCACGTCCTCGGCTTCGGCCTCGAAAGTTACGACTATTGAACGACTGATTACGTGAGTGTGTCATTTATACTGTTATCATTATCATTTGTACGGGGCTGTTGGTAGCTTACACCCGTTTGACTGTTTGTATCCGGTCTATCGTTTTATTCCACGGAGTGTCTTTCGCCTGGCGGGTTTTGCTGTGACTGAGAATTATGCCTATTGTTGTCTTTACGGTTGTAACGTCCTTGATCTTCTTCATTATCCTCCTCAAAGTCTTGTAATAAATTTTGAAATGCCTCAATGTCATTTTTGCAACGTGCTGCCAAAGCAATGTTACTCAAACGTCTAGGTAATTTATTTAGAAAAAATTTAATTAGTTCTGATGGTCTGTATGGATTAGTCAAAAAGCTGTTTTTCCAAACCATGTGTTGGAAATGAACATTAACAAGAGCAAAACAAAAATAATGGAATGTGGTCTTAGAAAATCAGGCGATGCTGAAGGAATTAGATTAGGTAATGAAACAATGAAGGTGGTAGATGAGTTTTGTTTCTTGGGTAGTAAAATAACATGCGTTGGTTGCAGTACAGAGGATATAAAATGCAGAATGGCAATGGGAAGAAAAGCATTTTTGAAAAAGAGAAATATTAATTTAAGTGTAAGGAAGTCTTTTCTGAAGGCATTTGTGTGGAGTGTTTCCTTGTATGGGAGTGGCAGGGCTGCTGACGTCTAAATTTGCAAAGTTTTTAAGCATTACTGTGTCTTGGGCTGCTTTTGACCAGTAAGCACCCAAGAATGCACGTCGTAATTCGTTTTCACTACGATATTCTCGCGCATGCAGTCTCTTTCTTGTGGCGGGTTCGCCTACTATCCGCAGATGAATTCCAATTTATTGCCAATTGGCCAATTTGGTGGAAGGCAGTATTCGAATTGTTGCAACCATTTTAGAGGATGTATGCCGTTTGGCGAGTTGCGAAATACTTTAAATTTCCGCACCGTAAGAAAATGTTTGTAATCAAATGACTGATTAGCTGGGGCTGGTGTGTGTGATCGCGACTTTCAATCTGCTCGATACGTGATGTGATATTTTCTACCACAGGATTAAGCTCATCACGGTTGTCCTGTTCGATTTGTTTAAGGTCATTATTGACAGGGCTAACAAGCTGTTCCCTAAACTGTTTGTTGTCCTCTTTTATATTTTCAGTACATTCTTTGATACCTTTAAAACGTGCTTCACATTTTTCCTCATTGCGTTTGTTACTTTCTTCGATCTTATCAAGCCGTGAATTATTTTCTTTCATACTATCTTTTATTTCGGAACAGACCCTCTCGAGCTGTGAACTAATTAGATGAAGCGTTCGCTCCATTGTAATAAATTCAGCAGGTGCGGTACCCATGTTCTGAATTACGGATCCTAATTGTGTTGGCGGATTATTTCCTGTGAGCTCACTTCCTACGGCAGAATCGCCAGTTGTGTCATGTTGCATGTCAGATGTGAAACGACTACTTTGTTCATTACATTCGGTTAATTTTATGCAGCGAGAAGGCCTCATTTCATTATTTTCTTCTCTGTCTGCACATTCGACAGAATTTTCATCTGACATTTCTCTAGTTTCAAACTCGGTTGTAATTGTCCTAGGAATTGTAGTTATTGAGCTATAGGGATGTGAACAATAAAATTTCTGCATAAACTGCAGCCTTTAACAGTGACAATAATGAAAGTATGAATGTGAAAAGTCACACAAGCTAATAATTGGAACAACGTTCACTACAGGGTTCACAAGTTCTCAGTAAAACACTCAAAAGATAATACTCAATAATTCACGGCAAAAATAGTATGCCAAATATACAAAATTAAATATACACTCAAAATTCACCATATACAATGCTACAGATGCAAACTACAACAAAACTAGTTCAACATACAACAGCAAAATCACTATTGTTACTACATGTCTACAATCAAGCAAAGTGTATAACTAACTGTACAACTTAATCTAACTACAAAAATCAGCAAATCCCATATATGTGCACGAATCCTGGCAGGGTCGCCAGATATAAGCTGTGTAATTTATTTTTTTTTTTTATTTTTTTTTTTTTTTATTTTATTTTATTTTTTTTTTTTTTTTTTTTTTTTTTTTTTTTTTTTTTGCTATGTATGACTGGTACAGGTAGTATGTGTGTGTGCGGGAACAAACGTATCACTGTTTGTGTTAAGTGACCGCGACCGCGGAAATTCACAAATAAATTTCCTGTTGTGGTTTTGGCTACAAAATAACTACTGTGATAATTTTATCATTTGAATAAACAGGATGTCAAACAAAGATATTTGATATTAATTGGATACCAAAATCACTGCACTTGATAATGTGCCTATCTGAATAACGATTACCATACTGATTCAATGTATTAAAAATGTCCTACAAATCTGATAATGAAACTTCCTGGCAGATTAAAATTGTGTGCCGGAACTGGGACTCGAACCTGGGACCTTTGCCTTTCGCGGGCAAGCGCACTACCGACTGTGCTATCCCGACACGACTCACGATGCCGCCTCACAACATTACTTCCGCCAGTACCTCGCCTCCTACTTTCCAAACTTCACAGAAGCTCTCCTGCAAACACGCAAGACTAGCACTCCTGGAAGAAAGGATATGGTGGAGACATGGCTTAGCCACAGCCTAAGGAATGTTTCCAGAATGAAACTTTCACTCTGCAGTGGTGGAGACAGGTTCGAGTCCCGGTTCCGGCACACAATTTTAATCTGCCAGGAAGTTTCATATCAGCGCACACTCCGCTGCAGAGTGAAAGTTTCATTCTGGAAACATCCCTTAGGCTGTGGCTAAGCCATGTCTCCACCATATCCTTTCTTCCAGGAGTGCTAGTCTTGCGTGTTTGCAGGAGAGCTTCTGTGAAGTTTGGAAAGTAGGAGGCGAGGTACTGGCGGAAGTAATGTTGTGAGGCGGCATCGTGAGTCGTGTCGGGATAGCACAGTCGGTAGTGCGCTTGCCCGCGAAAGGTAAAGGTCCCAGGTTCGAGTCCCGGTTCCAGCACACAATTTTAATCTGCCAGGAAGTTTCATATCAGCGCACACTCCGCTGCAGTGTGAAAGTTTCATTCTGGAAATCTGATAATGATTTCAAGTATCACTCAATGCAAGTATTTCTTATCTCTTTATGTGATCTACTTCTCTTCTGATCAGACAAATCACTTTAACTGTTACTAACATTAACTGACTTAATAATTTGAACTTAAATTAAGACTGAGAAAATATCTAACTATGAACTTTACTGGATCTAGGAACAAACTACTTCCTGCTCTCACTAATAGACCAATTGATCATGAGAAAATGCCTACACTGAACTGTTCTAATTAACACATAAATTTACAAACACAATAATTATGCAACACTATCACAAGAAACAGAGATCAGAACGGACTGCAATTCCAATTGGTCAAAGGAACGAGGAACTGGTAAAATGACTCAGGGTTAAATGTTAAATGCAAGCTGCACTAAACAGTATTCATTAGCAAAAGAAGACGAACACCAACTAAAATAGTTCAAATACAGGCTACCATACATAACAATAGAAAAAAACAAGTTTTACCTTATTTGAGACAGATTAATTTTCATACAAAAATTACAATCTGCAGACTTGGTTTAAAATTTCCGAATTTTTACTCTTCGAGTCTAACACACTGACAGACTTGCTCGACAGTTTCACGACTACTACTCATCGACTCAACTCTACGATAATCACACAACGACTGCTCTCCACAACAGTCACACATCGACTCCCCTCCAGAAAGTCACACAACGACTTTAAACGCAAGAACTGCGAGCGCAAGACATACTCCAAAGATAAAACAAAGTCTTTGGTTTACACCAAAGAGATGAAAATAAGTACAGTATGTTGTATCGATTAATGAAATGATACAAAATATTACATAAATTTGTTTTATACAGAATTATAGCTTAGGTTTTTTTTATAACAAAACATGCTCAAGGCTGTATGACAGGCAAAAATTAATCGAAAATTATATTGCGTACTCCTTTCAGACACAGCTAACACGTCCTGAAAAGATACACTTTTACAGTTTACAACGGAAATTTCTTGAAGTCACAGTGCCTAAACTTCACATGCTGCAATCTTTAAGTTCAATGTAGCACTCAGCTACTAAAGAAGAAATCTTGCAAGTTTAACAGTAACTTGACACACTCGATAATTTTTTTTCTAAGTACGTCTGCACTTTTACACTCTTACGAAGGTCGCGGCACAGAGTGGCATAGCTTCGCCGTCGCGATGCTAACCAAATACACAGTGTTACGCCTGACGCTGACGCTCTTATAAACGGGCCTCGACCTTGGCCCGATGTGTATAGAGTTTAAGCAGATAGTTGCTGTTCCTCTTTTGTCATGGCTTGATGGTGTTAATGTTGCCTGGCTTCTTGGAATGTCTTAGACTTGCTGGTCCTGAAACAGAAAAAATACGATCCTGGCTGCTAGAAACAGCTAGCGGTTTGTTTTCCCGCATGCTCCACTAGGGCGCGAGTCTCTTCGCTCCCATCTTGTGTAGTCAGCTGCCTCGCAGCAGATGACTTCCCACTGATCGTGGGAAAAGATGGGGTGGGAATTGAGGAGTTTGAACTCCTTGTTAGGCAGGATAGGGTTCAGATACTCTCGCAGATGTTGGGAGAGCCGGACACGTTTGTGTGGGAGACTGGATTTGAGATGGGACGGCAGGAAGGGATAAGGATTATCAAGGTGGGGATAAGTCCGGTCTCGGATGGAGGAGACGAGCTTGTCATGAACCTTCATGACGCTGTGCTTGTCCGGCATGGGCAAGCACTCTTCCGTTTCCGGAGGCTCGTCCTCCGTGACCACAGTGTGGTTGTCGTGCTCCAAATCCATACGTCCTCCTCTTCTTCGGACTCTTCCTGTCCAGGAGGAGATGTGTCCACCTCCATGTGCGCTCCCTCGGCCTCCTGCATTGCTGCAGGGACCGGGGAAACGCCTGTCGGTGTGACTTCGTCTTCTGTCTGCATCGCTGCGTCCACCCCTGCTTTCCTCCCCGCTTGTGGGTTGGCAACGAGGGCGGTCGCCTCTTCTTTCGCGGCGCGAAGTTGCTGCACCAGTTCTGCAAATTGGCGCCGCGCTGCGTCGAGTTCGGCGCGAAGCAGCGCTCTCTCCTCCCCCATGGCGGATTTGAGAGCGCGCATCGCGTCGATGGCCGCAGACGTCTCTTCGCAGCTTGGTCCGCTGTCCCCTCTTGGGACAGCAGTGGGTTCTTCTTGATTCTCCATCCCCTCAATGGAGCCCTTATCTGTGTGCTTACTTCCTCCGCCGCTCCAGCTATAGATGTAGCTGCAGCGTCGAAAGTTGGTGGCGTGTGGGCCACCACAGTTAGCACACTTCGTCGCGGCTTCCCGCGTCTTCTTGCAGTCGCGTGTGTCGTGCGCCTCAGCGCACTTCATACACGCAGTTGCGTTTTTGCAGTCCTTGGCCAGGTGGCCAAGTTTCTGGCAGTGAAAACACTGCACCGTCATCTGCTTCTTCTTCTTCTTCCGCTTCTTCCTCTCGTCGTTTTCGGCCATATGCAACACCTCGCAAGCGAGATGCTTCATACTGGCCGAAAGAAGGCCACCCTTTGACCTTACCGCGCCTCCTCTTCCGCGTCCGGACATGGCTGTTGGAGAAGTCGGTTGCGAGACGAATGCTGCTGCTCTACTGCCGTGCGTCCGCTCCGCTCGGCTGCCTGCTGCGCTCTACCACACTGTTACAATTGAGCCTACCACCCAGCCTTTATACCTGTCCTTCGGAGAAACCCATACGTCACGAACTTCTCCATTTCCACCCCTCGCCAACGTTCAACGCTTTGCCAAGCATACTGTACATTTTTACATATACATCTTTAAACACACTAAGCCGGCCGCGATGGCCGAGGGGACCGAGGCGCTCCAGTCACGGTCTGCACGGCCACTACGGTCGGGGGTTCGAATTCCCCTTCGGGCATGGATATTTGTGCCGTCTTTAGTATAAGGTAGTTGATAAGTAGTTTGTAAGCTTAGGGACTGATGACCCCGTAGTTAAGTCCCATAAGCTTAACAAACATTTGAGCATTTGAAACACACTAAACACACAAACACATTAAACTGATCATAATAATTAACATTTCATTTCTCCGATGGCGAGATTATATACAAATTAATTATTTAAACAAAGAGGACAAACACTGTCGCGCTGGTCGTGTATCTGTCTTGTACTTCAAGTTATCAACTAATTTATAGAATCGTATTAGTGAATTAGGTTTCCTGTGATCAATATTTATCTTACGTCGAATGGTGGCATATCAGGTGATGCACCTTATTGAGAACTTTTACATGATCCCTCACTCACTTCTGTATCTTAAATTGTTTAGAAGTTATGATTTTTTAAAACTAAACATTAAATTGGCATATATTCATTCTATTAAAACTTTTTAAATGTTCTTGATAGGAGTGATGTCTGTACGTTACGAGACGTGTCATATCAAACCCTTTCAGAAACTGTGCCGCACTTCTCTGTCTTAATTATATTTAATTCTTAAATTTAACGTTATCGTATATACAGCACACTGTCGCCTTTCTAGCTGCGCGGTAAATTTCCTCTGACTGACGACCTTTCCAAGCGAGGCTAAGCTCCTAAGCTCAACCCCCTCCCCCGCCTCCCGCGGCCGGCCGTTTCTGCCTTACACAAACACACACACCAGTTCTCCACTGGCCAGTCCACTATGAGTCCTAGCTTCACGGCTGTTTAAGATTATTTTTCCAAATTATAGATTTATACAGATAATGCATTCCCATCAATATTACCTGTCTACATAGATATAATGCTTCCAAAATTTATAAAAGAAAAGAGTGTAACAATTTTGTGCATTGACAAGATCAGTGTTAGCGGCGCATTTAATCTATCTTGATAAATTTCTCCAAACAGAATGACTGAGTGCTACTCTTTGGGCGCTACTGTCACAGGGCACACCCTTGAATTTTTAAGGGGAAGTTGACGACCGATACTTCGCGTCCATAGATGTTGCACTACGTTATCCCAAAGGAGCATATTGAAATTTCGACCTATTTGGTTGTTAAGAAGTTTCGTATCTTTTCATTTGAACATTCCTCGTATATTGCCAGTCGTTCCTGAACCACCAAACAACGTTTTCGATAGACGAGATTTCGGGAGGACAGAGGTAACACGGCAGTAATACAACCCGATGGGAGACGAAGGTGTCTGCAACTGTGCGTGGTGACGTGTCATCGCTCAGTAAAGGACGGAGAGGTTGTACTTTTATGATTTTGTGGACTGTGGGATTCGGCTACTGGAATGTGGTGGTTTGGGGTTAAACAGCGGTTACTGTTTAACAAAGAAATTGTGTTTGGCCGGCCGCGGTGGCCGAGGGGACTGAGGCGCTACAGTCACGGTTTGCAAGGCCACGACGGTCGGGGGTTCGAATCCCCCCCTCGGGCATGGATATTTGTGCCGTCCTTAGTATTAGCTAGCTCGTAAGTAGTTTGTAAGTTTAGGGACTGATGACCCCGTAGTTAAGTCCCATAAGCTATACAAACATTTGAAATTGTCTTTATTCATCATTATGACATGTTAAGTTGGCATTTTCTTGCTTCTTCTTGTGCCTGTAATATTCCGGGTGTGGCCAGTCGTACGCCAGAAGCAGTTGCCATCAGCCACTCTCTCCTTTATAAATTTTGACCGAGTACAACATTTAATATTGCTGCTCACTAGCGCGTGTAGTTCAATGTGTTTATGTGCGCGTATGTGTGTACTCATCAACGGATCATCAAACTTGTTTTCATTGATTACCGTTACCGAGTGCACCTCTATAGGATTATTTATAATTTGTTTAAAAATACCAGAATGGTGAGAGGGATAATTTGGTTAATTTTCTACACCATTATTACCCTAATAATTACTGAAAGTAAGTGCGTAAATAAACAAAAATACTCAGTGTTACTAGCTTTGTAACAAAGCAAGGTTACCACTTCCCATCAAATCTGCCTCAATACTTTTAGATTGTATTATTTTTTTCCAAAATCTCACACATTAATTTTCAAACATAAGCAGTAGCCACGGTAAGATACATTCAAAATAGCAGTGAAGTCAGGAAATGTATTAATAAGGAAATATTGTTAATTGAAGAAGTAATTTCATCTCACTTTAACATATTTCGAGTGCGGAAATCGGCATGTTCAAATGTAATGACCTATACCAATGTATACCACTTTATAGTAAGGTGTCTGGGATCATCCAAAATTTGTTCACTTACGTATTAATCGAAATTAAAACTTTGTACTAGTACTAACTTTCATGACCATTTACTCCTAAACTATTTTAAATTCCAGACTTCGAATACATACTTTTGTTGCCGCTGCTTTTCTCTTTGTTTTGATATACTACATTGATTGATTAATGCCCTAATTAACAATCCGCATTATTTTCTATAATAAATTATTTTATTTAATATGGTTGCCAGTCACAAAGGATTGAGTAGTGATGGGAACAATCGAATGAAAACAATCGATTCATTTGGTTGTTGGAAAGAAATCGATCATTCGGTTGTAGTTTCTCGTATCGGTTGAATTCTTCATTCATTCTTCTGAGAATGAATGCCCTAATTAAAATCCGCATTATTTTCTATAATAAATTATTTTATTTAATATGGTTGCCAGTCACAAAAGATTGGGTAGTGATGGGAACAATCGAATGAAAACAATCGATTCATTTGGTTGTTGGAAAGAAATCGATCATTCGGTTGTAGTTTCTCGTATCGGTTGAATTATTCATTCATTCTTCTGAGTGAAACCAGTCGGTGGGGCCAACCGAATGAAACAACCGATTCAGTCGGTTGAACTATTCATTCGTTCTATTGAATGAAACCAGTCGGTGGGATCAACCGAATGAAAATATCGACGCAGTCGGTTGGACTACTCATTCCTTCTTTTGAGTGAAATCAGTCGGTCGGAGCAACCGAATAAAAAAATCGACACAGTCGGTTGGACCACTCATTCGTTTTCTTTTGAGTTAAATAAGTCGAAGGGACCAACCGAATGAAAAAATTGACACAGTACGTTGGCCTCTTCATTAGTTCTTTTGAGTGAAACCAGTCGGTGGGAGCAACCGAATGAAAGAGTGAGTCGGTCGTAGTTTTACTATGTTGGATTAATATTCGTTTATTTTTTTCGAATGAAAGTAGTCTGTGGGAACATGAAAACATGCGTCACTTTTTCAGTTTTGTACATTGACTGAATTACTCATTCTTTCTTTTCAAGTGAAAAGATGCAGTAAGTTTTGCTGTCGGATGACCATGTAATCATTATCCCAACTGAAATGACTCATTAGTGTTTTAGCTTACAGAGCTAACCATTTATTTCTATGAATGAATCTGACATGCACATCAAATAACTACAGCAGTGCTACATTATACAGCCATGTAAAAGGGGTATGCCAAAGTTAAAATGCATATTACAATGTTCATTTAATTATGTACTGAATGAATTAACTTTTCGTTTTATAATACACAGTAACAGTGATTCATATTTTGTTGTAGATTAAATTGTTCGAGGTGCCATCAACGAATAACTAATTAGATGTCATATCGCTGGAGCAGGCCTGCGATCACTTTCATTGCCCACCACAGACCTAAAAAACGCCGATCATCTGGGCCCGATCAGATTCCTTTCGCAGACACCCACAATCTGTAGAAGATAAGTGGCCAATGACCACGAAGTCCCGCGGGGAGCGCGGACACGAGAGGGGGTGCTACCTCGCTGGCGTTTTCACTGCTGACAGTGCCAGCAGGCGCGCGCCAAACTCCACACAACAGTGTCTGGCGGGCGGTGAGTGCCATTGCCGATTGTTGTCGGTTTCTTACTGTCTCAATAAAGAAGGGAAATTACAGGGTGTTCCAAACTGATCGCTACAAGTTTAACTCGCATACTGTATCTCCGAAGTGGGAACAGGTAGAAACGTGCGGTTTGTGGCTTATTGTTCATACATATCTAAAGTACTAGTAGGACAGAGTTAAGTATTTTAACTTTGAGCATATTTGCTAGATCCAAATTCGAAGATCACTAAAACATTAGGTATTGTAAAAAAAAAAAAGTTTATTAAAGTATTTTGTATAAAAATATTTCTAATAAAAATATTTTTGTTAATTCCATCTAATTTGAAGGAGTTCGAGAAGACATACAACATTTATCTGTGCTGTAAATTTTCTTCAGCGCGTCTGTAGTCGTCAACAGGGTATGAAAACATTCATCTCAAGTTTCATAATTATTCACTCTTGTCACAGATATTTCTGTGGTTATCGGTGAAACGGCGTGGAGGTTTATTCCATCGCTCCGTCATGTACCATACAAAATCTTAGATGAAAAGTGAACTGCCACTTGTTTTGAAAGTCAAGTGTAGAAAATTTCAACAAGATCGGAATGAAACTCTATATTGGCGTCGAAGTCTTGAATACCTTCTCTCATGCATCAAACTAAAGTAGATGTAGACGGTGACCATTCTCTTTCTTTGAAGGTGAAGTGTGAAATATTTCATTAAAATTCGAATACAAACGGAATTTGTCGAAGTTAGTAGGTAAAGTACCCTCCGCCATGCACCTGCGAAATTTATTGTACACAGATACCTTCGCCTTGTTTTAAAGGTCAACTGTGCAAAATTTCATCAAGATCGCAGCCAAATTGTGGTTTTTGTCGAAGTTAGTATGTAAAGTACCCATGCACCGAATGAAATTTGATGTAGACAATGACATTCCTCTTGCTTTGAAGGTCAAGTGTGCAAAATTTCATCAAGATTGAAACAAAACTGCAGATTTGCATGCAATAGAAACACACACACGGACACACTGATATATTTTTAAGATTTATCTTTAAGAATGTTTCATGCTGAATCACGGTTCATTTATACCCGAAAAGGCTGAAGGAGTATGCAAATAAAGTCACACAAAGTCGATGAATTGATAATAACATCCATATAACTGCAGAAACCGACAAAGACTTTTTCCAGTCGGTTGTATCGCATCAAGTGAAACCACTCAATGCCGAGAACATTCATATAAAGAACAGAGACTAGTTTCATTCGGTGCTCGCGCATCGACTGAAACCACTCAAACCCACTGAATGAGTGAAAACATTCATATAGCGGCTACAACCGACAGAGGCTGGTTTCATTCGATTGTTTCGCATCAACTGAAACCACTCAAACCCCGCCAGTGAGTGAAAACATTCATACGGCCACAGAGACTATTTTCATTCGGTTGTTTCATTCGACTGAAAAAACCGACTGAACGAAAAAACAACCGATTGAGCAATCGGTTGTTAAAAACAGTCGGTTGTACCATCACTAGAATTGCCCCCCCCCATTATCCAAGCATAACTGCATATTTGAAACTGCCGGAAAAAAAGCAATGGTAACTTACATCACCGGCATGCATTATTCGGTTAGTAAAGTGTCGTGATTTAACACAGTACTTACGATGATATTATATAAATTGGGTAGCTGTTCTTTGTTTTAAAAAGAGTTCTGAATTAACATGTTATCGAAAGTGCAAAATAATAGTATGTACTGCAACTGGATTTTTGCTACTCAGCCTACGTGTGGCAGCTGAAATTACGGACATGGATATTATGGAGCTGGAGAGCGTTTTCGTCACGGTTCAGGTGGCTACCAATGGCGTCCTTAGTCCCATCCCCGACGGCACTCGAAGCAGACCCTTGATCCAGCAGTAGGATCACTTGGACCCAATCAACACACAACACTCGAGGATATATTGGCTGGGCGTCCTGAGATCAGAGGCCCGCGCCTCTGACGTGACAGATTGAGGCGTCACGTGTAGCGACCGACAGAGCTGACTGCCGTGGCGCAGTGACTGGTGCACAGTGTCTGAGATGCATCACCCAGGTTACCTGAGCCATCGTTTAACACGTTGGTACCGGTACGGGCTTCCTGCGTGGATTAAGTATAATTTTCTAAGCATGCATATGTATATAAACCTTTATGACTCTGATCGATGGTTTGACAAGAATTCCACGTATAAACTACATGCAGCATATCATTATACTAGAATGAAACTTTCATTCTGCAGCGGAATTTGCGCTGATATGAAACTTCCTGGCAGGTTAAAATTGTGTGCCGGACTCGTGAAGCGTGCTGGGATAGCTCAGACGGTAGAGCGCTTGCCCGAGAAAAGCAAAGGTCCCCGGTTGGAATCCCGATTCTGGCACACAATTGTAATGTGCCAGGAAGTTTCATCATTAGACGAATCAGCAAAGCTTTCGGCGAAACTAGGCAAGATATCTTGGGGTGGTTATCGACGAGCGTTGGAACTTCATGGCCCACATAGATGCAGTAACAGAGAGCGTTAATCGCACTATTAACCTAGCTGTTTAGTCCACTTAAAACAACCAACAACAATCGCACTATTCAGGCTCGCTGGGATTGGGCATTGAAGGTTCCACCTTCCGCCCAGTCTCATCAAGCTCTACCACAACAGTATACTTGTGTCTCTGGTATACTTGTGTTCCGGCAGCTGGGCTCACAGGCTCAGCCGGGTTGCGCCTGCCATGGCGGTGAGAAGAGTACAAAGGACCATACTGTTGCACTCGGTAGGGGCTTACAGGACAACTCCTGGAGGGGCGCTTCATGTCCTGATGGAGCTCCACCCGCTAGTCGTCAAAATAAGGAAACGAGCGGCCTGGTACGGAGTGGAGAAGGGGAACCAAGATAAAGTCACTGACACCATGTGGATGCCGCTCGACAGCAAGACGTCCATCAAGGGGAGGAGGTTGGCATTATGGCAGGAACAATGGGATCAGAATGAAACCGGAAGGAGAACCTATGAGCTCCTGCCAAGTGTGCAGGGAAGAATGTCCATGAGATACTTGCAACCGGTTCGTGGGATGATACGCTTCCTCATCGGCCATGGTCCCTATCCGACATACTTATGTCGGTTTAGGAACATGGCGACGCCTGTGTGTGACTGTGGTACCACAGAGGCTACGCCGGATTACGTCATATACTCGTTCCTCACATACGATAGGGTTGCTTCCGAATGGAGACAACAACTCCCAAATAATGACACTTATAACGTGATCAGACACTTTTCAGATCCTGGACGATCTCGCAAACGCCGTATCAAACAAGGTGCGAGGACTTCCTTCGGGATCAGCAGTGAACGAGTCACCATGGACGTGACCAATGCCATTCCATGCCTCCGGGCTGTGGACTGGCAGCCAGTTTTACTGGTGGAAACCGCCACACTCGGCTTCAGGTGGACTGGGTGCGACCACCGATTTCGACTGTGGGTTAAGCTTCGGATAATTCTTAGATATAAGTCTTAAATAACAACAATCATGAACAACTCTTCGGTAACTGAAGTGAACAAACATCATGGCCAGCCCAGTACCAGGGACAAGTCCTTAGGGTTTAGCTCGGTGGACAATGGCCACTAGGTGCTTTATACATCACTGGCAAACCTGTAATCACTGCAGTAGTCCAGTAGCTAGATTCCAAGTAGAATTAAACTCCTGAAGTAAAATCTCTAATAGTAGTAGCCGTTGCAGATAACTTTTATTGAATACAATCACTAACACTTCACTGCCAAAGTCAGTAAATTGTAGTAAACTAGGACCCATTAAATAATTGGTGATGGGTTATAGTATAACATGAGAATAAAGAATTTAAAAAAAAACCTTTATTATTACATCCGTACAGTTACAAAAGTGTACACTATGTCAAGCAAGAGCTTCTTTCAACTTTTACATCCTACCAAATATATAAGAAAGACTTGAGTGATTCGGACGCTACAAAGTAATTACGAAGAAAGAAGCAAGAAAATTCATAAAAAAATGCCGAACACTGCACGCATTGTCGCAGCATGGACTTGGTTCTTAGGGGGTGGGGGTTAATTTTTAAAAAATAAAGCCTATTGAATTTAATTTTTCTTTTGAACATAGCTGCTTTTGTCAGCGATCGTTACAACGTCAAAGGATAAAAATACAGCCCTCGGTCGCAAAAATAAAATTCTTTAACCTGGTTTCGGCAATAAGTATGATTGCCTTCATCAGAAATTATAAATTAAAACAAGTCACATAATAAAAGTTAGGACTCAGCTGTAAAGCATACGTCACAAAATTAGCAATTTTTTTTTAGAAAGAGCTAGCCACTATGGGCTGCGCGCCTGCACGGAAAAAAATCGTTTTTACATTTTTTGACAGCTTTACAGCTGAGTTGTAACTTTTATTATGTGACTTGTTTTAATTTATAATTTCTGATAAGGCAATCGTAGTTATTGCCGAAACCAGGTAAAATAATCTTAATTTTTGACCGAGGCCTGCATTTTTATCCTTTTTTCCTATTGAATTTATTAATCTATGTCTTATTTTTACACTTTTTATAATTTGAACAGTAATACTACGAAAACAATTGCACAAGAAATAAAATACGTAGGCTCGTTTTAATTTCAAAGTTGAAGAGGAGCAACGTAGTGGAAATGGAGTGTATATAATCAGCTCGTAAAATAATTTTTTAAATGTTTAAATGTTTGTATAGTCTATGGGACTTAACTACGGGGTCATCAGTCCCTATAAAATAATTTAGCAGCTTCTATGTTACTAGTCAAAGAGAAAGGTTTTTATGGTTTCATTAACATGAGGATCTACGTGTAAAACTGAACTAAAATAACACTGTTGTTGTTCATAATATTCCACTCGGTGGCACCGCTGACCTGCTAAGCAGTTGGTCGCCGATACGAACAATCGGCTCGGAACTTCAGCGTGGCAGTAACAATAGCAGCAGCATCAAATTTGGTCGTGGCGACATTATAACCACTCACATTAACAACAGCACACTTTCTAAGCGGCGGCATCACATTGGCGACCAATTGTCACGTTCACTTGTGCTTGGCAAATAAAGTTACATTGTGATTTATTACATTTGCACTGTAACGAATTTCCTGTGCTGACCTGTTTAATAAAATAAAAAATGAAAACAATAAAAACTAAAAAAATCTTTGAGAGGTGCCGGGGGGGGGGATCCGTTATCCTCCCCCCCTCCCCCCACTGCGCATACATGTCTATAGGGTAAGATAAGTGTAATTAGACATCATGTATTAAGTTCAAAATGTTCAATGTAAACCTAAGAGATAAAACAGCTGAGGTTATCGGTCCCTAGACTTAAAAACTACTTAAGCTAACTTAAAACCATCATTAGATAAGGACAACACCTCACACCAATGCCAGAGGGACGATTTGAACCACCGGCGGAAAAGGCCGGGCAATTCATGACATGACGCCTTAAGCCGCGCAGACATTCTCGCGCGAAAACATATTGAATATCTTCCTGTTCAGAATGACTGGACATATAAGATTAATTTATGCTAAAAATAACAATTAATCGAAACGGTTTGTAATAAAGTAGTCTGTTATTTATGTTGGTGTGAAGTACACAAGGTTAGTTAACATGAACGAAAAACGTATACGAAGCCGCTTCAAAATGACTCGCTGTATTACTGAGGAGAATAAAATCAGCTGAAATAGGTTCCTTGGCGGAGCACCAAAGAAGCAAATGTGTTCCTGTTTAAAAGACTCCGACACAGAAGTGGGAAACCAGCCGTCTCGGTCCTTGTTTTGACTTTGTCACCAAACATTTTGGCATGAAACCTATTCGCGCTCTTTAACGAATATGCTAAATCCTTTTACCTAATCTCTCTTCGCAGTGAAGCTTCCTCACGCAGAATCCCTCTCTCACTTTTACTTTCTACACATGTCCCTCTGTCTCCTCTTTACCCCCATTGGCTGTTTCTCCTGTCTGTCTCTCTCTAATGCAACCGTCTTATACGCTGAGCTTTGTACCTCATAGACAGGTAAATTTTACACGTGTGTATAAATATTGAGGAAAATAAATTCTTTTTTAAAACTTTGATATCTTAAATCTTATATACGGTTTCCACTAACCTTTCTTTCCCATTTCACGGTATCCTGCAGTTTTTCTCTCTCACCCATTTATCTTTCTTATTGTCACCGTCTCTCCCATCACAACTGTCTGTTTTGTGTTTCTCTCCAAACGGCATTCCTCTTACAGCGTCACACTTTCTGCTAGTCTCTGACACCACGAGAAACAGAAATACGTTCACATGCTAAAAGTTTTGGCGAAGAAGGTAAAATGAGAACTGAGCCAGCTGGACCCCCAGTTTTCTGGCAGAAACTTCCTAAAACCACGTATTTGCTTTTATGTGCTCTGACGAGAGCATTTTTCAGCTGGTTCCCTTCTTTTCCTTACGACAGCAGGGTACGCTGTTGATGTAAGACAAATTCTGTAGATCACTAATGATTTAACAATTTTTTGGGTGATTCAACACTTTAATACGCAATGTACGACGACTATCAAATAGAAATTGTCGTTTATTGAGAGGAGTCATCAGACTGAAGGATCTCCAAGATCACATTGTTCCATCTAATAGTTTTCTTAAAATTGGATGATAAGTTCGTAACGGCCGCCGAGGCCTCTGGACATAAGTGGACACGCCGCATTCGCGAGTACGCCGGATTTGAAACCAAAGTCTCAAGAATACAATGAGATACGGTGTGTTCTCAGTTGTAAATCAATTTCGATGTACCCGGTGCATTTCATGTGCTGTATAAATGAGATAAAGTCAGTCATACCTAAAGACTGCACAATGTGTTTGTAGCACACTGTTCATTAAATATTAAATTTAACACTTATATTTCCATACATTTATTTCCACCCCCATGAACCACAGACATTGCTGAGGTGGGGTGGCTTGCGTGCCTCAACGATGCAGATAGCCGTACCGTAGGTGCAACCACAGCGGAGGGGTATCTGTGGAGAGGCCAGACAAACGTGTGGTTCCTGAAGAGGGGCAGCAGCCTTTTCAGTAGTTACAGGGGCAACAGTCTGGATGATTGACTGAGCTGGCCTTGTAACATCAGCTAATGTGGCTTTGCCACACAGCTACTGCGAACGGCTGAGAGCAAGGGGAAACTACAGCCGCTACTTTTCCCGAGGACATGCAGCTCTACTGTATGGACATATGATGATGCCATCCTCTCGGGTAAAATATTACGGAGGTAAAATAGTCCCCCATTCGGATCTCCGGGCGGGGACTACTCAGGAGGATATTGTCATCAGGAAAGACAATACTGGCATTCTACGGATCGGAGCGTGGAATGTTAGATCCCTTAATCGGGTAGGAAAATTAGAAAATTTAAAAAGGGAAATGGATAGGTTGAAGTTAGATATAGTGGGGATTAGTGAAGTTCGGTGGCAGGATGAACAGGATTTCTGGTCAGGTGAGTACAGGATTATAAGTACAAAATCAGTTGGGGGTATCACAGGAGTAGGACTGATAATGAATAAGAAAATAAGAATGCGGCTAAACTACTATGAGCAGCACAGTGATCGCGTTATCATTGTCAAGATAGATACGAAGCCAACACCAACAACAGTAGTACAGGTTTATATGCCAACTAGCTCTGCCGATGACGAGGAGATCGAAGAAATATATGAGGAGCTAGAGGAAATTATTCGGAGAGTTAAGGGAGAGGAAAACTTAATTGTTTTGGGAGACTGGAATTCGGTAGTAGGAAAAGGAAGAGAAGGAAAAATAATAGGTGAATATGGACTGGGCAGAAGGAATGAAAGAGGAAGTCGCTTGGTAGAACTTTGCACGGAGCATGATTTAATCGTAACAAACACATGGTTTAAGAATCACAAAAGAAGGTTGTATACGTGGAAGAGACCAGGAGACACAGGAAGGTATCAGATAGATTTTATAATGGTAAGACATAGATTCCGGAACCAGGTCCTAAACTGCAAGACATACCCAGGGGCAGATATAGACTCTGACCATAACTTGTTAGTCATGAACTGTAGGCTGAAACTGAAAAAATTGCAGAAACGTAGGAAAATACAGAGATGGGACTTAGATAAATTGAAGGAAAGTGAAGTTCTGGAGAATTTCAGAGGGAGATTTAGGCAACAATTGACAGAAACAGGGGGAAATAAAACAGTAGAAGAGGAATGGGTAGCACTGAGAGATGAAATAGTGAAGGCAGCAGAGGACAAAATAGGTAGAAAGGCAAGACCAACAAAAAATCCTTGGATATCACAGGAAATACTAAATTTAATAGATGAAAGGAGAAAATATAAAAATGCAGTAAATGAAATAGGCAAAATGGAGTACAGACGACTAAAAAATGAGATTGACAGGAAGTGCAAAATGGCTAAGCAGGAGTGGCTAGAAGCCAAATGCAAATTCGTAGAAGAATGTATAAGAAGGGGAAAAGTAAATACCGCCTACAGGAATATAAAGAAGACGCTTGGGGACAGGAAGTGCAGCTCTACGAATATCAAGAACTCGGATGGGAAACCAGTTCTCAGCAAAGAAGGGAAAGCTGAAAGGTGGAAAGAGTACATAGAGCAGCTCTACAAAGGAAATGAACTTAGAGACGATGTTGTAGGAAGGGAAGAGGAAATAGATGAAGATGAAATAGGAGATACTATACTGAGAGATGAATTTGACAGAGCCTTGAAAGACCTAGGTCGGAACAAGGCCCCAGGAGTAGATGACATACCCACAGAACTATTAAAGTCTCTGGGAAAGCCAGCCATGACAAGAGTATTTGAACTGGTGTGTAGGATGTATGAGACAGGCGAAATACCGTCAGACTTTAAGTAAAATGTAATAATCCCCATTCCAAAGAAATCAGGCGCAGACAGGTGTGAAAGTTACAGAACCATCAGTTTGAGAAGTCATGGTTGCAAAATTTTAACACGAATTATCTACAGGAGAATGGAAAGGCTGGTAGAAGCTGACCTCGGGGAAGATCAGTTCGGATTCAGGAGGAACGTAGGAACCCGGGAGGCAATACTCACTTTACGTCTTATCTTAGAAGATAGATTAAGGAAAGGCAAACCTACATTTTTAGCTTTTGTAGATTTGGAGAAAGCTTTTGACAATGTTGACTGGAATACACTCTTTCAAATTCTGAAGTCAGCAGGGGTAAAATATAGGGAAAGGAGAGTTATTTACAACTTGTACAAAAGCCAGACCGCAGTTATTAGACTCGAAGGGCATGAAAGGGAAGCATCAGTTGGGAAGGTAGTAAGACAGGGTTGTAGCCTTTCTCCGATGTTATTCAATTTGTACTGGTGAAGGAAAGCAAGGAAAAATTTGGAATAGGGATTAAAATTCAGGGGGAAGAAATAAAAACATTACGTTTTGCTGATGACATTGTAATTCTATCAGAGACAGCAAAGGACCTGGAAGAGCAGTTGAATGGAATGGACAGTGTGTTGAATAGAGCGTATAAAATGAACATTAACAAGAGCAAAACAAAAATAATGGAATGCGGTCTTAGAAAATCCAGCGATGCTGAAGGAATTAGATTAGGTAACGAAACAATGAAGGTGGTAGATGGGTTTTGTTACTTGGGTAGTAAAATAACATGCGATGTTCGTAGTACAGAGGATACAAAATGCAGAATGGCAATGGGAAGAAAAGCATTTTTGAAAAAGAGAAATTTGCTTACATCGAATATTAATTTAAGTGTAAGGAAGTCTTTTCTGAAGGCATTTGTGTGGAGTATTGCCTTGTATGGGAGTGAAACATGGACGATAAGCAGTGCGGACAGGAAGAGAATAGAGGCTTTTGAAATGTGGTGCTACAGAAGAATGCTGAAGATTAGGTGGGTAGATCGCATAACTAATGAAGAGGTACTGAAACGAATTGGTGAGAAAAGGAATTTTTGGCATACCCTGACTAAAAGAAGGGATCGCTTGGTAGGACACATTCTTAGACATCGGGGAATCGTAAATTGAGCATTGGAGGGAAGTGTATGGGGTAAAAATCGCAGTGGGAGACCAAGATACGCGTATAGTAAGCAGATTCAAGTGGATGTGGGTTGCCGTTCTTATGAGGAGATGAAAAGGCTTGCTCAGGATAGAGTAGGGTGGAGAGCTGCATCAAACCAGTCTCCGGACTGAAGACCATAACAAAAACAACATTTATTTACTTCTATCTTGCACATCACACAACATGGAAGCGTAATTACAGTGACTCGCCATTGACCACTTGGCTTCTTAGTAAGGTGTAGTGGATTAGCCCATTGTGATTTTGATGGACGTATAATATCATTATTTAACAGAAATTGAAATTATTGTTTAGCAATTTTCAATTTATGTGGGTCCAATCTACTAGCCTTACAGTATACTGGTGGTCCAGGAGATGTAGTGATATAATGCTGCACATTATGCTTTAATACTTTTGGTACTATAGATGGTTTAGTTAGATCAGAAAAATTCTCCAAAAGTGGCATGTTGCATAGAGTGAACTTACTGAATCATTAGCATCCACAGTGGTTACTTCTGCTACAATTTTTAATTTTGTGGTGTTGTCTATCAACTTTTTATTTTTGAGGTGAACCAGTAGCCCATAATGATGAAGAAAATCGGCTCCTAATATGCCTTTTGATACGTCTGCTACTATGAATGGCCATTCAAAATTGCGTTTGACTCCTAAATCAATGTTTAACAGTTTTGAACCCTAAGTTTTTATCTCTGACCCACTTGCGGCATAAAGATTGAAGTCAGAGGGTTGACCTTTTTGGCTTTTTGCAAGTGGTATAACGGACAAATCTGCACCGCTATCTACCAGAAAATATTTTCCACAATTTCGATCTTTGACAAGTAGGCGATATTGGCGGCTTAATGTGTGCACTGGGGTAAAACACTCAGCCGCTATTGTGTCTACCACTTCCAGTTTTCCTTATTTTGCCATTGGCAAGGCTAAACACATTTTTCAGGCTTACATCGTGTGCCGAATCTTTAATGGTGATGGCAGTATTTGCCGTTTTTTATCGTATCCTTATCTCTTTTCACTCTCCACTCCGAGGAGTGGAGCGGGCTGTTCGAGATCCGACCCATAAAGAGTCGCGGTTCTATTCAGCCAATTATCAGACAAGCTGATAGTGGGGCAAAGGGGGAATCCCAATTGGGAATAAGTGGGAGGGGCTTACCAGCTCCGGCATACGCCTTACAACCAAGGAAAACCTCCCGAAACCCTTGGTCGGAGCCGGGGGATTGGGACCAATTTAATTTATCTCCGGGACTTGCCCCGGACTAAAAATGGATTATCGAGAGAACACGAATGCACTCACGACAATCAAGGATCGGACGCCCGAGTTACTCTCGTAATCTCGTAGAGATCGGCTCGACCAACAATGGACAAGCGTCATCCCTACAGGAACCGCACCCGTGGGCACGGTATCCTGTGCGTCGATTTTTTATCGTATCTTGCTTTGCTTCTACTTCTACTGCGCGATCTTTGCCTGCGACTGCGAGTGTTTCGAAGCATTTTAATCTCATTTTCCAATTCATCAATTCTCAAAGAAGATCTTGTACTGACAAAGAAGACGATGTTGATGGAATGGAATGGGTGGAAGCAATTTGAATCTCCTCAACAGCGTTTAATTCGAACATACGATCTGCCATTTGAGCTATCTTATCCACTGTTTCGTCAGATATAACTAAAATTCTTCGAATACTAGCTGGAAGTTTGTCAAGCCAAAGTGTTTTTAGGATCTTTTCTGATACATTTGTACCTGCATAGCTCCTCATTTTTCTTAATAATTGGGTAAGTTTCATGTCGCCAAGTTCTAAGCCACTCAAACGTTTTTGAATTTGGTGCTCTTCACTTTCTCTGCATATGTTGAGTAGACGTTCTTTTGCGAGAGAATTTTGTTGTTCTCGTTACTCGTAACTAGATCCGATATATTTTCAACAAATTTTGGCTCCAGCTGAGCGAGTAAATAGTTAAATTTAGTCGCATCCGTAACAATACGAGCGATCGTAAATTGCGCTTCGGCTTGACAAAACCAGATGTCGGGCTTTTCCGTCCAAAACAGCGGTAGCTTAACGCTTACCTTAGCAATTTCCACTTTACTGCTACATTCAGAACGATTCCCTTGATTACCGTTTGCTTCTCCTGTCGACATTTTGCGTATTGTTGGACACAGAATACGTCGAACTCAAGTTACGGAAATCTCGTCGAAAATTTCGTCGCAACTGTCGTCTTGTCGATCACGTCGGTCGTCACCAATTTTGTAACACACTGTTCATTAAATATTAAATTTAACACTTATATTTCCATACATTTATTTACTTCTATCTTGCACGTCACACACCATGGAAGCGTAATTACAGTGACAAGAGAAGAACAGTTTTTTGTACTCTTTTATGTTAATGATCAAAGATAATAACAGAATACCAATTAGCTTAATACAGCTCAGAAAATACAAATACAAATGGTAATTTGTCGTGTCCCCATATGTTTTTACCATTGCAAACTCATTTAAAATGTTGCAGTACTTGCTGCACAGAAATTTGATGAGCAACGAAAATAGAATTAGTCCTTCATCGACAGTAGATGTCAAATAGTAAGATGTATAAAAATCGAGTTTTTATTTATTTATCACGGAATATTGTAACCGGCTTCTTCTGTATGATATTGATTTTATACTGGTTTTTGTTTTTTGGTGCCCGATTTTGAAATTGAATCTCTTCTTTAGTTTAAATTGGTTTTAATTTTAGAATGGCTTGACTACTTCTTGCATTTAGTTATGGAAATTCATCATCAATGAATTGGCTCTAACATTTACTTGGCTTTCCTGTATGAAATGTAGGTTGGTATGACTGATGCTATTTTCATAATAAAATACTGTTTTATTTAGCTTGAAGTTCTACCTCGTAATCATTGTTTTTGAGCCTATGCGTTAACTATAAAAAAAATCCCGGTAGTACATTTATATCGAAGCCAGTAACAGAAAGATATTGTCTATGCTTGATTTTTAACATTAATTGTCCTCTGGTAGGATTTATTTAAAGTTCCTTTCAAACGTAACTGTTAAATTATTTTTGAAACACATTCATTGTTGCGATCTATTGGAAGTCAGAGATATTGGTGTATGAATCCTTTTCAGAGTAATCATAGTTTAGAAGAGGGATCTAAATACTTGAATAATCGTTTAAGAAACTTCTTAAGATTTGACTGATTCTATGTTCTCAAACTGACACAGTTACAAGAAAGAGATTTAAACATATCGGATACTAGACACAGAGAGAGCAAGTAACCCGACTGTCGGTGCTATTTATATTCTGATACAGACAAAAGATTACTGAAATATAAAGTGTTTTGACCATCTTACTCCAAGGACATTACTATTCTGAATTACATAGATGGTACTTGACTTCATTAAAATTTTGAAGAATACTGACTTTATGCCTCGTAAAAAAATAATGAAAAAAGAACAAAATGATGAAAAATGGCGATACTAATGCTATGGCCGCGATGTAGTGTTAAAATGTATGACATTTATTACCAATGCGTAAAGTTGTAAACGCTTGCCGATCCGGGATTCGAACCCGGGTCTCCTGCTTTCTAGACAGTTGCGTTGATCCCTACTCCACTGTGGGCACTGCGATCACCACATATGCCCGGAATTAAGACCCACTCACACCAGTGCGGGACGGCGGGAGCGGCAGATGTGCGTAACGTGTTTCCATTGCGTGATATTGGTTCGTTCAGATGGGCACGGGATTCCCCGCAGCCTGCTGCGTCCCACAGTTCGCAGCGTGCACGGTACTTCCCGCGTCCCGCATCTACAGGACAGTACAGTGCAGTATGCCGCAAACCGAGAAGCTCATCACTCTCATCAAGCAGTACCCACTACTGAATGACCTCAGTCATGAGGATTACACGAACAGCAGGAAGAAGGATAAAGTATGTGATGATATTGGGAAGGAGCTAAACTTTACATTTTTCCTTTTCTCCTCCCCTCCTTTCCTATCCTCACTCCTTCCATCCCCACTGGGGGGACCGATAACCTTGGCAGTTAAGTGCCCTTAACCCAACCAAACAACCCAACCCAGCAGCCAATTTTTTAACTTTCAAGTAATTGTTTTATTGTATAGGATACAATTTTCAAATTAAGTTAATCAAAGTTATCACAATTATTGAATGGAATAAGTTACAAATTTTTCGCGCAAGTCAAATGTCGAATGTGTGACTTATCTGAAATCGTGTTCCAAATTTTGAAAAACATTTCTTGTGTCTTCTGTTGGCTCCGGTAATCCAAAATATTCATCTTCATTAACTTTTGTTCTTAAATAATTATGAAGAATGCAAGTTGTATGTACAATTAATGTAGCATTGTTGACAAAAAGTTCAATTGGTCTATGAAATTTTCTCCACTTTTGAACTAAAATACCAAAGCATTTTCTACAACTTTCCTCACTTTGCATATCCTTTTATTAAAAACTTCTTTCCTTGTATCTTGTTTCGATTGTCGGTATGGAAACGGTCTCATTAAATACTCTTTTAGTGCGAGACCTTTATTACCTATAAGAACATAAGGACACAAATCATCTTGTCCAGGAAGGCTTTTGTCTTTCGCCACATTAATTTTGGAACTTTTCCAGGGTTCCTCCCATGTTTGAATTTTAAAAAATACCGCTGTCGCTGTTTTTCCCATAACCTCAAATGTCAACACACAAAAATTTATAGTCAGCTCCAGCTCCAACAATTTCTAAAAGAACTATAGAATAATTCTTTAAGTAGCAATAGTGATTAGATCCACTGTTATTGGGACAAGTGATAGTTACATGTTTTCCGTCAATACTTCCAGTGCAATTCGGAAATCCCCACATTGTTTCACATTTTTCAGCAGACATCTTCCAAATTTCCTCTGTTGGTGCAGGCAAATATATTTCCTGCACTCGTTTACACATAGCTTTACATACGTCGGTTAAAATTTGACCAACTGTTGAAACCCCTATACGAAAGCTGTATCAAATTGTTCTGTAGGAATCACCAGTGGCCAAATACCTGAAACATTTTTTAAATTTAAATTTTTATTTATTTTATTATTATTTTTAGGAGAACAGCTTAAAAAGAAATGGAGGAGTATAAGAGATACATATGTTGAGTATTTAAGAAGTAAAAGGACCAAAACTCTTCAAAGTTCCAAAAAGAACTATACAAAATGGCAGTTGGCCTCACACATGGAACCATTTCGGCCGTTTTTTGCTTTCGTCGAAACCGTGTTGAATGCTGAGGACGATAACAGCAATCATATGGAGCGTGAATATTCACACATTTTGATGACGAGGAACAAGACAAAGAACAACCGCCTGAAAACAAGGCTACGACCAGACTCTGAAACAATTTTCTCAAAAGAGGTAGGCGAAAGTTAAAATTAAAATAGCCGCAATCATGGCTGAAGAAGAAATGCTACATCAGCAGGAACAAATGTTCTCTTCTGAGTGTACGCACTCATCTTCCCGGAGTTCCGAGTTGTTCACATGACACTCAGTCTCTACCATCTCCTGAAGCGACTTTCGCTGAACTAACGACACAGTACAACCAATCAGCAGACGTGACAACATTTCCGAGTTCCTCGAGTTCTTCACATGTTGCTCAATCTCTGCCATCTCCTGAAACAACTTACACTGAACTAAAAACACAATGTAATCAACAATCATGGGGAAAATGCTACCAATTTCTTATCGCACACAATGCAACTGTGCAACTATTTAATCATTTTATCCTATTTATTATTAATAATTCATCTACCCACTTCCAATAAGAATCCATTTTGATTGAATAATCCTTATTCAACTATATCTCTGACCTTTCGTACATCATTTGTAAAAGTTAGTGTAAAACCCTTTTTATTAATGAACCAATTATATTATGTAATAATTCTTATTTGTTTGGAAAACTACAGTCTACGCATAGAGTGACTGAACTATAGGATGACAGTTAAAAGATGATATCTGCAACTAACATGGGACATGAAAGAAGACATGTACCGTTCGAATAACATTGAGCCAAACTTTTAAATCAAATGTTCGAATGTTTGTGTAGCTTATGGGACTTAACTACGAGGTCATCAGTCCCTAAACTTACAAACTACTTATTAACTAACTAATACTAAGGCCGGCACAAATATCCATGCCCGAGGGGAGATTCGAACCCCCTACCGTAGTGGCCGTGCAGACCGTGTCTGGAGCGCCTCAGCCCCTTCGGCCACCGCGGCAGGCACTTCTAAATCAAGACCGTGTATAACCCATATTATTCTAGCATATAGTCACAACTTAGCAAAGATAAATCCGGTTTGAAAGAATAAGTGTGAAGTCGCAAATGGAAGACAGGTCAAGCCTCACAACAGACAGAAGGTGTACGGGGCTGTGAGAAAAGAAGCAAAACGGAAATACTAAACAGTTAAGATCTTAAGATCTTCACCATCTGGCAATTTGTAAGATCACAGTGTAGTGGTTATGTGGTCGCGGTATCGAACTACAAAGCGGGAGATCCGTTTTCAAATGTCATTCAGGGTCCATTTTTAATTTATTTTGTTGTTGTTGCAAAACTATAAACTGTTTTTCCGTTCATTGAGGATTCTGTTCTCTTTCTGTAGTCTTGGCAATCAGCATACTACACATCCGTTATTATTGGCGGGTCTTCAGACGAATCAATTTGTCATTTGTACACAACGTTTCTGCGGTCCACCTGCTCGCCATTATCAGGTGAGAAAAATTACGTCACCCTAGGCGTGAATGGTTGAATCTATTAACAACAGAACCATTATATGCCTCGAAGTTACGAAAGCGCATGCGCCAAGTAAAATACGCATGCGTTTGCTCGAAGCTGCTGGTTCCTGGCGCAAGAGAAACTGTAGAGACTCCAGTGATAAATGCCGTCAAAAATGATATATTGCTACAGATTGTCACCCGTGGCTGTCCGATTCAAATGCCAGTTATTCTTCATATCTGTCCGTACCGTCAGTGACAGATGTGTTCAACGTAAAGTCCATACGTGACTCGTGGTGGTTGAACACTGTCTTGCAGAGGGACATAACAAGTGGTAGAAAATAACTAGCGTAAGTGGTATTGAGTTTTAAAATAATCTGTTGAAATCAGAGTAATAGGTAGTATCATTAACCGAGACAGTGGATACCCGCTGAGTGAATCATGAAAGCCTATGTTGTCATATGTAAAGAAATATTGACATCTAGCGATATATCGTTGTTCGACAGCATTCACCACTAGAGGCGCTGCAACTTCTCTAGCGCCAGGGGGCAACAGGTGCAAATGCTTACGCATTTTACTTGGCGCATAAATATGAGACATACGGTTATAATATACACTGGTCAAAACTATTGAGGGATCAGTTGAGATATCTGGGTTCTGAGGTATTCTCATTAGCAGAATGAACTAAAATGATTCGATGTCTTTCTGTTGATTCTACGGAGTGGAGACGACAACATTACGGCAACCCTAGATGGTGATAGTAACATGGTGCTGAAGAGAGGGTGGAGTCGACTTGTGTTTACCAAATGAATTACACAAGCAGTTGAGCTCAGACAGTATAGTGAGCAGGTTGTGCAATGCAACCACAACGTGACTTACCCGAGGCTATGGCATGGAGAGCCATAGCAAGATTGGAAGCGGAAGATTCACAGAGGGCAGTGGCTGCAGCTATTGGAATGTCCGAAAGTGTAATTTCCAGGACCTTGACGTGATTTCAGACAACAGGAAGTGTTAAAAGAAAGCAAGACCAAGGTCGTTCATAGGTAAAATTGTAGTGGCACAAACTAAAATCCCTATTCTATCACCTTGAGATACCCAAAGCTTTGTTATTTACCTTATGTAAGTATAATTGGGCCTATTCAAGACAGAAGCTGCCGCCAGAATCTGTCTGTTTCAGATTCTGGTAGAGGCTACAGCAGCAAGTAGGCAAAGAAGCCATTTATACACAGTTGTAACGGACTATCTCGCCCTCCCGGAGCAAGGCCCCTCAAAATTTTAACAATTTCTTCCGCTGCCTCCAGGACAGGAATTTTCCTTGTTCTTTCGCCAGTGTCGGCGGTGAACGGCCGTGCGTGGACTTGACCCATCACACGTCCGTCCACGTGCTTGCCGAATCAGACCTGTGTGGTGGGTCGGTACTGCTGACTAGTGTAAGCTACCCGCGAAGAGTCGGCACTATCAGCTCACCAATCAGCGAGCTCCCTGGAATCCCGCGGCCACCGGGACTGGCACCTTGCTGCCCCGTCGATTCAGACTCGTTGGGTCTTCTCCTCTGAACCTCCGCCCAGACAGGATGCCTTAACCTTTCCTCAGACCGATCCATGCCCACATTACCGATAAACACCCTGTTACACATTCAAAGAAGTCCCAGGATATAAATTCCATGGTTAAACAGTGTCCATAGTTATTGAAACAAAATACTGTATTATTAAATATCCTGGTGTTGAATGTCAAGCATGAATAACTTGCTGAATATTAATCTGTATAGTTATCACTATATAAATTTCTTCACTTTAAAGTTTATTCAGTGATATACTTCAAGAGAATGTTAAATAAATACATGCTTATGACAATCCCAACTAGAGAAGAAAACTGGTAGAGGCACAACTTAAGTTGGACCTCTCTCCTTAATATGGTTTCTACATAATGATTTTTACAACTAGGTAAGACTAAGTCTTCAGTAAGGAAGATATATTTCTATTCAGTTTACACCAACTTGTGCTAGGCTGAACTTTATATAAAGAACAGTTACATTGGTTAAAAATACCAGGCTATTTGCATCACAGAAGCCAACACGTGAAATAGTTCAAAATCAACAAGAGGTGACCGTTATATCCGTTTAACAGCCCGTCGAGACAGGAGGTTGAGTGCAACTCAGCTGCAACGCACGGCCGGCCGCGGTGGCCGCGGGGACTGAGGCGCTCCAGTCACGGTCTGCACGGCCACTACGGTCGGGGGTTCGAATCCCCCCTCGGGCATGGATATTTGTGCCGTCCTTAGTATAAGGTAGTTCGTAAGTAGTTTGTAAGTTTAGGGACTGATGACCCCGTAGTTAAGTCCCATAAGCTTAACAAACATTTGAACATTTGCAACGCACGCTCCAGACAGCAGTAGGACGAGCAATATTAACATAAACAGACCGAAATCGCCATTGAGAATGTGGCCGCCGCGGCGGGATGGCCGAGCGCATTGAGGCGCTATGCTGCGATGAACGAGGCCGTTCCCCGTCGGGGGTTCGAATCCTCCTTTGGCATGGATATCTATTTTGTTTTTAGTATAAGTTAGTTTATAAGTAGTTTGTAAGTTTAGGGGCTGATGACCCCCCAGTTAAATCCCATAAGTTTAACAAACATTTGAACATACAATGTGGCCTCTACGCACGGAGGCCTAGGGTGCGTGTCCCATTAAAATCAAGACACTGTTTAGTCGGCAGAAACTGGGCGTAGGAAGATCAGATTTGGAATCGTAACAAACGGCGCCGGGTTCTGTTCACAGATGAGTCAAGGTTTCGTGTTCAGCCGGAGAATGGTCGTTCCCTCATCTGGAGCGGACGTGCATCTGGGAAGAATCCTTCTTATGTGTAGGAAACATTACCATATCATGGTGGTGGAAGAATGTTGTGGGCAGGAAGTACGGACCTCTATGTATTTCAGAATGGCTCTTTGACTGATGAGAGGTATGGAGACAATATCCTTCGACCTTTTGTTGTGCCCTACGCTGGTGCCATATGAGACTGATTTCTTCTGGTGGATGATAAAGCTCGTCCCCACAGAGCTGAACGAGTGAACAACCTGCTTGAAGCTGAGCGCATTGAAGGAATGGAGTGGCCAGCTTGTTCACCGGACCTTAACTCATTCGAGCACATCTGGGATGCACTTGGCAGACGCATTGGAGCCAGACCAGTACTTCCCATAACGGTTGCAGAGTTGCGTGTTGGATGCCTCAAGAGCTGATTGTCAACGTCATGCAGGTGTGCAACTGTACTGTCCGTCCGAGATGTTCGCACACCATATTTCAGGGCAACGATAAGAAGTCTTCCACTGTAATAGTAGCCCGATGATGACTCATTCTACGTAAACGCAATGTAAGCCTAAAGTAATGGGGTGAGAAAGTAAAATGTTATACTGCATTACACACAAATTACAATTTAACCAGTATCTGAAAATACCATATGTATACAGTGTGTCATATCTCACCTGATTCCGTAATTGTTCCGAGCAGTGTATACTGACGCAAGTAAATGTCATGAATAGTGCAGGCAGGCGACATACCGCAAGAATCTTTTGCAACTCTTATTCAACCGTTACATACGTTTTACTTTAAAGAAATGAAGTACTTTGTGAAAAAAACGATACGATTTTGTAAAATTGCTCAGACACACAAAGCACTACTACTTATGTTTTCGTGTGTCTATTATCAAAGTCCAAGCTCTCACACATAATCAGATTCGCTCTGCATAGTTTCTGGACATGTTCATATTTGCACATACATATGCATATATAGAAAACTTCGAAAATGTTGAAAACTTAGACAAAGGAAGACTGATGATTATGATACTCATATCTCTTTCAATCACCACTCGCCGTCGAGAACAACGTACTGCGTTCTATTACTTAGGAAATCTTCCAGCCACAAACGTTTAGAAAGGTGATAGACGGCAATAGTGTGCCTAACCATGTCAAATCAGACGCTGTTTACTGACGAATCAAGGTTCTATTTGTTTGAAAATGAAGAAAGAATTTTGGTTCGTCGTAGACAGGTGGAGCATTAACACAGTAGCTGCATTTACACAAAACATTCAACAGGAATACAGCCTCAAGCTGTCTAGACGGGAAATTCTTGAATTTCCGATACCACCCGTATACTTTGGCCCATGACGTAAGGCATGACGTCATCACGATAGAAGACATTCATATTTCCATACAAAAGCAATATGGAATCCACAGCAGCACGAAATAAATAACTACAAAATATAAATATAAGCAAAAAAGCCTTAGACATACAATGAATTAGAACAATTTAACGGAAATACCGCGGGAATTAGGTGGTTTTGGGCGGGGAGATTCTAAATTTTTCGATAAAATCAATGTCTATAAAAATATAATACGAAAATATGCGAATAAAATAATTTGATGATCCTGTATATAAATAATGAAACAGTTGCAACTCACTTCTTGAGATTATACGCGAAAAATATGGTAATTCAGATCTTTAACTGAAACCATTTGAAGTCAAAAAATAATAAAAGAAGAACGAACGATTTCATAGATTAAAATAAAAGCATTTCAAAACAATTACAATTAATTTTCACTTAATTTCTGTGGACATATAAGTATTACATTTTATAATCTTTTTTAATCCTTTACAGTTAAAAAACTTTATTATAATGAAGCCAGCACATTTACAAGTTTTATTACGCGAAAAGATTCCACATTAAAAATAATTAAGGAAAAATGAATAAAATTTATTCTAAATAAATAAATAAATGAAAAACGGGATAAAAATAAATCAATGAAAAAACATAAATTAAATGAAATCCACGAAATAAATCTATTTGCAAGAGAAAAAAAGACATTATACGATAAGTGGTATCGATCGCTATAACTGATGTATAATACACGGAAATTGAAACCTACGATACCAGAAATTCCGCCCGACACACACACACACACACACACACACACACACACAAACTGTTTAGCAAAATTGGTAGGCTTATCGATCAGAAAAACTGTGCTTTAGTACACCTTAAATGAAAGTCACAAAAATACAAGCTTACCGAAACTGGTATCTATAAGTAAAACTGTACTGTAGTACACCTCAAATGAAAGCCATCTTACCAGAATTTCGACAGTACAAATACACAGCTGAAAACAAAACTGAGCTGTAGAATAGCTGAAATGAAATCTACGATACCAGAAATTAGACCATAGAAAAAATGCATAGGAAAACTGATATCGATAAGTAAAACTGATCTGTAGTACATCTCAAATAAAAGCCAAAATACCAGAAACTCCAAACAACAAAAAGAGAAATGCTAACAAAACTAATATCGGAATGTAAAACTCAGCTGTAGTACACCTGAAATGAAACCCACGGCTAAAAAATAAATAAATTAATTAAAAGAAGAAGAAGAAGAAGAAAAACTGACCTTTAATACACATGGAATGAAACCCACTATGCTAAATCTGATAACCATATCAAAAATATGACAAAATAATAACTGTATTAACTCAATTTAGTCATAAAAATTACAAATAAGGTCTCCTACTTCACAATGCTGAATTAAAAACACGAATATTCGCTCATACGAATACGTCGACGATGCAGAAATGTTTAAGATTATTTTAGAAAACACGTGATAAAAATATGTTATTTCAATCCGTCAATAAAAATGCTTACAACAGCATTTTCTTAATCAAATACGAAACGCTTAATGAAATAAATACGTTCTCATAAATATAACGGGGGGTCATTTTTAAATATTTTAAAACATTCCTATCAGTGTCGTAACTGTTCAACACAAAACGCGTAGGTAAATAAATGCATCCTGATAAATATTACCTCTGACATATCTCTATATATAAAAATGAATGTTTGTCTGTATGTCCTCTATATATTCATAAACTATTCATTCGATTGCAATGAAACTTTGGTGAAACGTTCACCGTACGCCCACGAAGGTTCCTGACCCAAAAACAAAAGAGCGCGACACATAACGCAGGAGATATGACGTCATAAATAATGAGAGGCCGCCGCGTGAGAATACCCAGATTTATACGTCAATTATTGGAAAATGGAAGTAGTTGGGACCTACAATAAAGTTTGCATGTAATTTTGGACGTTTATAAAGCGTTTTGTAAATGAGCCGCCCCCCCCCCCCCCCCACACACACAGTATGATGAAACGAAATAAAGTCTACCGCTCACAACAGTTCGCTGTAGAGGCCGTAAAACTGCTGCATCAGGCATGACCTTGTATCAAATAAAGTTAGCATTACAGATTTGCATGTAACTATTTATTTTTGTTGACAAGTCTTTCTTAATTGTCTTGCATCCAACATTAAGCAATCTGTTTGCTTAATCTCTTTCTATATAAAAGCTAAAGGACACTCACTGACTAAACACGAAATCTTGAAAACTACTACACCATTGCCAGGAATGTAGTTTACAGGTAGAAAATGTCAACTAAGAAAGTACATTGTGACAGGTGCATGGCGGAGCATACTTCTTCTACAGACTAACTAAATCTACAGTTTCATTCTGATCTTCACGAAATTTCGCAAGCTTGACCTTCAAAACAATAGGAAGGTCACCGTCTAAATGCATGGGGGAGGGTACTTTGCAGCATAAAAATGGATCCTTAAATACCTTGGTCGCGTCATAACGTGAGAACGGCTCGACAGATTTCACAGATCCTTTTTTTGTTGTTTTCGTTATTCTCAGTAAAAGGGTTGTATGAAATAAAAGTGGAATATTTGAGAACAACAAAGTGCGTTTTTCAATGTGACCCTGAGTTTCTATTGCATCCGGTATTGATGAAATTTTGCACACTCTACCTTAAAAACAAGAGGAATGTCACTGGGTGTATAAAATTTCGTTCGGTACTAGGTGGAGGGTACTTAACTTACGGAATTTTACAAAATGCATAATTTTTCTCCACTCTTTATTAATTTTTCCACACATGATCTTTAAACTAGGAAGAAGATCACTCGATAGATAAATGTTTGTATGGTACATGACAGAGGGTATCTTGCAGAAAATTTTGCCGAGAGAGGGAAAGGTGGAAACTAACAGAGAGGTGGGAGAGAAAGAGGTGGATGCAGAGAGAGGTGGGAAGCGGATGTGGATAACGAGAGTGTAGGATAAATAAACACTCGGGCAACGCCGGGTTTACAGCTAGTTTACAATATAATCAGCGATAAGTAATAAACAAATACAAACATATCTACGACAAAATGACACATTAGATGACGTCATTGGTCAAAGCCGACAGATGGTATCGAACTTTCAAGATGACCCCTAGACGTCGTCTACACGCTCCTGCGTGGTGCCTTGTCCAGCCAAAGCAGAGAGCTTACCTCGGAAGAAGCAGATCGTAGACTCGTGGACACTGCTTAAAATATAGGTAAGCGCCTGAGGATATGCAGCACAATCTCGTCGACGCGCAGCTTAGACTCGTGGATGAGAAATGTGTGCCCGTGAGTAAGAAGCACACACTCCTGTGATGCGTAGATTTCTCTGGTGCGAAGCGTAGACTCGTTATCGCGTAGTGTAGAGTATCAGCCAAACTGATTGCTGTGTAGAGTACGGGCAAGCCGCATTCCCAGAAAACGTCAGCGTGTAATTGCAGATAAGGAGAGCGGCAGACGCCTTTCGCCTACGAAAATGTGTTGTCACGGACAGTCGTACTTATGCTCTTGTGAAAAGTTCTCTCCATGTTCAGTGGCTGTCCGCCCGATTTGTCGTCTCCCGCTCCTGAAATGGGCTGAATTTCAATTGCGGCGCGTCTCCTTATGTAGGACACTACGGATTTTTTCAGCTGCCATTTCCGGGGATACAACGTACCCTATTGTTGCCATGATCCTAACTAACATAATAATCAACGGTAATACGTATGCATGGAGCCATGCTACATCTTTTGCTAAGACAAACTCTAACGCAACGTTTCAGTGAACGCTTTTAGTTGTTTTGACATTTTAAAGTAGTGATTTGTAAACCATAATGAATGGGGAAACGAATTTATGAATATTTTTTCTCTTTACGATTTTATTACAGCTACTGCTTTTATAAGGCCGAACACAGCAGTCCTTCACCCACGTCTTTCTGAAGTTCTGATCGTCTGAGTCTTTTGGCTGTAACCAAAAATGACATCGCTCGATATGTAATATTTGTGAACTGATATTTACCGCTATTGCTTTGAATGTTCGTCTTTGATTGTGTTTTGTTTTATTCCGGAACTTTACTTCTGTGTAGATGTAGTAGTTAACATGATACCAGCTCTTGGTAATTTTGAAGATGTGTTACATAGCCCGGCGGCGTCGGCGTCCAAACGATATATATCGAAGGGATAGTATCGAACAAGGAAATATATAGCATGTGTTACATATCTTATGATCTGCACGAAACAGTAATCATTTTAAGTGAAAGTTAGGTTACGTATAGGTTAAAAAAGGTTTCCTTTTTTTAAGTCTTTTTTTATAGTATGTGAGGGCGCCTAGCGTCCGAATCTCCGGTTCATAAACGATCAATCGATTTACAGTTTCATTTATTTTATGATCTGTACGAAACAGAGCTCAAGTGATTTAAAATCATCATTTTACGAGGACAATTATTGCTTACCCCTCAGTCGCTCGTGGAAAATTTGCCAACTTACGTGTCTCGCTAATAACACGGGCAACAGACTGTGCAGTTTTACCTTAACTTGCAACAATTTAAGCTGTACTCATACGTTCCTGCCTAACCACGTACTTTAAAATCATAACATATTTGTAAAAATCATAACATTCGCTTATTTACGCGCAAGTATTATAGCTGTACTCCAAGGTTCCTGCCTAATCAAATACTTGAAATTCAAGGCATATTCGTAAAAATCTCAACATTCGCTTGTTCGCTACAAATCGTTTCGGTATGAACACCTTCGATATGAACCGCTTCGATATAATATTATTTGGGCGCCGCCGCCGGGATATGTAACACCTCTTCAAAATTACCCATCTCTTAAGAGATATCTGGCCATTCTTCCACGAGTGCAATTTACAACTCAGTATCAGTTGTGAGAGGTGCTGGTATGGCTGTAGAGCGTCTGTCAAGAGTATCCCAGACATGCTCAACTGGGATTAAGTCCGGTGAAGAAGCTGATCATTCGTTCAATTCCCTCAGCTTCAAGCATGTTGTCCTCCAGTACGACTATGTGGGTACGAACGTTATCGACCAAGAAAAGGAAGCCATCTCCCATTGTACCACAGTAGGACACAAAACAAAAGGTTGAAGGATCTCCGCTCTGTACGTCTCAGCAATCAAATCGCCTTTGCGAACGACATAGAGGTCCGTACGTCCGCCAACACTGACTCGTGCCCACACCATTCCTCCACCATATGGTGACGTTTTCTGCACATAATCAGGATTGATTCGAGTTCCACGTTCTCTCCTGATGAAGGAACGAAGATTGTTCGGCTGCATACAAAATCTTGACTCATCTGTGAGCAAAACCCTGAACCATTCGTTACGAGTCGACTTCTGATGTTCCTCTGCTCATTTCTGCGGCTAAGCTGTGTCGTGGTTTTAATGGGACACACACCACAGACCTCCGTGCGTAGAGGACACATTCCCGATGGCGATTTCGAATTGTTTGTGTTGGTATGGCGCGTTCTGTTGCTGCCTGGAGGGTGCGTTGCAGCTGAGTTGCATTCAGCCTGCAATCTCGACAGGCTGTTAACCGGAGATAATGGTCATATCTTTTGTTGATGTCACCCCTGGAGACTTTGGTCTTGCATTCTTTTAACGGTTCCTAGTGTCTAAAATCGCGTCCGGGTCCTGGAAGTTACACTTTAGGACGCCAAATGTAACAGCCACCTTCCTCTTTGTATGTCCTGCTTCCAATCATCCTGTAGCTCTTCATACCATAGCTCCGGATAAGTGACGCTGTTGTAGCATTGTACTACCTGCTCACTACACTATCTGAACTCAACTGCTTGTATAATTCGTTTGGTAGAGTAAACACAAGTCAACACGACTCCCCCTCTGCAGTAACTTTCTCTTTTAACCACTATCTCGGCTGCCGTAATGTTGTTGTCTGCGTAGAAGAGACAGAAGACTTCGAACCATTTTACTACATTCTACCGATGACAATAATTCAGAACCTAGATATATCAACTCATCTGATAATTGTTTTGACCAGTGTTGATCGAGGCAAGGGAACTTCATTCAGCGTAGGGTAATTGGTACAATTGTGATCCCTTTGGACAAATGTTATTGTAACTGGAAATATATTGAGAATAGAAATAATTATGAGTATGGCATTTGTACTTGGATGTTTAATGAATATGTAACACAAATATTAGACAGTTACAAATGTTGTTATAAACACAAAAAAGGTTGCAGAATTGAGAAAAATCGATCGAAAACGTACCACAGTAGGTACAATTGTGATTACTTCCTAGTAAAAATTAGACTACTTTCATTTTCCACATAAAAGCACTTATTCCCCCGGTCACCAACACATACTTCGTGATACCAAACTTAGCATTTTTGGCTGCGAATCCAGTCACCCTTAACTCAAAAATTTATAAAAGCGCGTTAGACTAGATAGTTTTACGTTTCTATTAACAGGAAAAAATTCATGTCTCCTTAGCACAAAGTGGTGTATTCTTGGAAAAGACAGGAGAATCTGTAGAAACCTGCTACACTTCAACGCCACAAAAAGGCAAGTTCTAGGAACACTTCGAGACTGACAAATTATGTTACCCGGAATTGTACCTATATCGAATTTGTACCATCTTACCGTTGTTGTTCTTGTTGTGGTCCTCAGTCCGCAGACTGGTTTGAAGCAGCTCACCACGCAACCCTATCCTGTGCAAGCCTCTTCATCTAAGAATACGTACGGCAACCTACATCTTTTTGAATCTGCTTACTGTATTCGTCCCTCGGTCTCCCTCTACCATTTTACTCCACACACTTCCTTCTAATGTTGACGATTCCTTAATGTCTCAGAATGTGTACCACCAACCTATCCCTTCTCTTAGTCAGGATATGCCACAAACTCCTTTCTCCCCCAATTCTGTTAACCATCTCCACATTAGTTACGTGATCTAGCTACCTAATCTTCATCATTCATCTGTAGCACCGCATTTCGGAAGCTTCTATCATGTTTTCGTCTGAACTCCTTATCGTCCACGTTTCACTCCCACACAATGCTACACTCCACGCAAATGCTTTCAAAAAGGACTTCGTAAGATTTAAACTAATAAAGTATATCAAAAAATTTTGCTTCTTCAGAAATCTTTTCTTCCCGTAGCCATTCTCCATTTTATATCTTCTTTACTGCGGCCATCAGGTTATCTTGCTACCTAAATAACAAAACTCATCCGCCATCCTTACTCTCTCAATACATAATCAAATTCCTTCAGCATAGCCTGATTTTCTGACACAACATTTCATTGACCTCATTGTAGTTTTGTTAATGTTCATCTTATACCTTCCTTTCAACATGCCATCCATTCCGTTTACTTGCTCTTCCAGGTCTTTTTCTGTCTCTGACAGAATTACTATGTCTTCAGCAAACCGCAAGGTTTTTATTTCCTCTCCCTGGACTTCAATTCCCTCTCCATATTTCTCCTTGCACTTATTCACAGCTTGCTCAATGTACAGATTAAACAATACTTGAGAAAAGCTACAACCCTATATTACTCCCTTCCCAACCAGTGCGATCCTTTCATGCCCTTCGAATCTAATAATTGCTGACTGGTTTTTGTACAAGTTGAATATAGCTCTTCGCTCCCTATATTTTACCACTGCTACCTTCAGAATCTGAAAAAAGTGTATTCCAGTCAACATTGTAGAAAGCTTTCTCCAGATTTACAAACGCTAAAAAACGTAGGTTTTCCTTTCCTTAATCTATCTCCTAAGATAAGTCTTTATATGAGTATTGCCTCGCGTATTCCTACATTTCTCCTAAATGCAAATTTATCTTCTCCAAGGTCGGATTCCACTAGTTTTTCGATTCGGCTGTAAATAATTTGTGTTAGTATTTTGCAACGATGACTTATTAAACCTCCCCTACAGCTACAGTTGTAGAGCTGATCTAGTACATTCAATAATGTAGGTAATGCATTTCAAGTAAGTTTCTTATGTTCAATACTTACTGATTTGGCTGAACTGTAGTGAAAAAATACTGACGTTTCTGAGTAGAAAACTGGGGCCTTTCTGTAGATGGTTATTAGCAATTTTTGCTCTTAATAGAAACTGAAATTCTTGATTAAAAAGTCTTAGATTTCAAGATATCTTAAATAAACTGTTCTGCACAGTATCGTTTCATACCCTCCAAGGATTCTTAGGAAACCCCCTAAAGATAAATGTGGAGTTATTTTCTGGTTATTGCCTATTTTTATAGCACTACGTACCTTCCGCGTTGTAAAAATAATGTTAAAATCAATTTAAACGTCACTATATCACTAGCAAACGAGAGATTTATACTAAGTAATTTAATAAAAGATGGGGCTGCCAGCTGCCATCATCAGAAATTTAGAAGTAGATGTTCCTGGAGTAGCAAGATAAGTTAAGTCACTAAACAAAAACAAATCTTCGGCCAGATTGTGTACCAACTAAATTCCTCTGAGTATGCTGATGCCATAGCTCCATACTTAGCTATCACATACAACCGATCACTCAGCGAAAGATCTGTACCCAAAGACTGGAAAGACTCCAATATTCAAGAATGGCAACTGGAGTGGTCCCCAAAAATACAGGCCAATCTCACTAACGTCGATATGCAGTAGGATTTTGGAACATATACTTTGTTCCAACACTATGAACTACCTCGAAAAGAACGACCTATTAATCAAAAGTCAACATGGATTGAGAAAGTATCGCTCTTGTGAAACACAGCTTGCCCTTTATTCACATGAACTGATAAGTGCCATCGACAAGGGATCTCAAATCGATTCCGTATTTCTGAATTTCCGTAAGGCTTTTGACGGTGTACCTCATAAGCGGCTTCTAATGAAATTGCGTGCTTATGGAATATCTCCCCAATTGTGCGATTGGATTCACGATTTCCTATCGGAAAGAACACAGTTTGTAGTAATTGACGGTAAGTCATCGAGTAAAACAGATGTGATATCTGGCGTTCCCCAGGAAAGCGTTACAGGTCCCCTACTCTTCCTTGTGTTTATAAACGATTTGGGATATAATCTGAATATCTCTCTTAGACTGTTCGTGGATGATGCTGTCGTTTATCGGTTAGTCAAGTCAATAGAGGATCAAAAGCAACTGCAAAGTGATTTAGACAAAATTTCCACATGGTGCGAAAATTGGCAATTAACACTAAATAATGAGAAGTGTGAAGTAATACGTATGACCACTAAAACAAATCCGCTGAACTTCAATTACACGATAAATGAGTCAAACCTTAAGGTCGTAAATTCTACCAAATACCTAGGAATCACAATTACGAACAACTTAGACTGGAGAGAACACATAGAAAATATTGTGGGGAAGGCGAACCAAAGATTACGTTTCATTGGCAGAACGCTTCGAAGATGCAACAGCTCCCCAGTAACGAAAGGAGTGGGCAAGTTTGAAGCCTTTACTCTTACGGGAATTAGTACATAGTGACTACGAGTTTGAGTACTGTTTGAGTACTGTGGGAAGGGTAAAGCTGGAAATTTGTTTCTTACGGGAGGCGTGCTTAGGTAATCCTTGCAGGGACGGTGATCACTACGAGTTTGAGTACTGTGGGAAGGGTAAAGCTGGAAATTTGTTTCTTACAGGAGGCTCCTTGCAGGAGCGGTGATCACTGTATCCCCAGTGGTGTAATGGTCAGCGCAACTGCCTAGAAAGCAGGAGACCCGGGTTCGAATGCCGGTTGGGTACACATTTTCAGCTTTGCCCATTCGCAGTTGAACCTGTATATTCTGGTAGTTAAACAGTCTCTGGCGATTCGAACTACCGTAAGTCCCTCTCTTGGCGTTACTATGCGATTATTGATTTTTGTTGTGTGCTCGATATGCTGTGCCAGTTTGTAAACGTGTTGTCATGTAGAAATATTACTGTCAGGATAATTAAAGTTTGTGAGAAAAATTCGGTTCTACTACTCTGAATGGCCACTTTGCAAATCCTCCTCTGACGTCAGAGGCGCTTTTCTCTTCGGTAATTTCTCATTTACTCAGTGAAAGCTGCCTCCACGCAGGCCGAAGGGACGGCATCTGCGCGGCCGCGCCGCATTCGCCCGTAGACGCCCCTGCCGGCGTCTGTGCGCGCACGTTGCGAGTGTCGCGTAGTAGCGGTGGACTTTTGCGAGGTCCTTTGCGACCCCGATTCGCGAGGGCGGCTTTCGCGGAATCCCGCCGGGCGTACGAAAAAAAAGAGGAAAAAAATGAGAGGGAGAGAAACCCCTCTCCCGTGGCTCGACTGCCGGCCGCGAGAGGGCCGCTCCGCGACGCGCGTGGGCGGCGGTGGGCGGCGGGGGGCGTGTCCAGCGGCGGCGTGGCGCGCATGACTCGGGCGCGCGCGGCGGCTACAAAAGGCGGAGCGCCGCCGCTGCCGCACACTCGGCCGCCGCCGCCGCCCCAGCAGCCAGCAGAACAGCACCAGCCGCCGCCCCAGCAGCCAGCAGCATGCGGACCTCCCTGGCGCTCATGCTGGCCCTCGCCGCCATCCTCACCACCCACCTGGCTGCCGCAGGGCCCTACCTCGATGACCCCGTCCCCGGTGAGTGCCCGCGGCCGCGCTCGCTCCTACCTACCTGTCTGCAATTTTCGCACGTATCCACTACTACTTTATCAAAATAAGACTTACGAGTCTTGAGCGATTTTCCGCGATGGCCATATGAATAAAATTCTTTATATATAAACCCGGCGTTGCCCGGATATTTATTTATTTATTTCTGTCTTGAGTTAGTACTGCTGCTATCCCTTCCTTTCTCTCTGTCAATCTCCTTTTTTCTAGAAACATGTTATATTCATCGGAGAATAAATAAGAAATAGGGCTGTCTCGCATAATGTACAAAATTATAAGTGAGCTTACATATATTTATTGAGTAATATGTTGTACAATTGTATAATTTTTCACTTATGTATTCATTTGTATAAGTGCTGTATTCTGTAAAATATGTCGCGAATACAATTAGTAGTAAAGAAGCAATAGATTAAAACTTGGTGCGTAATTGGACGAATTTCTATACATGTTACTGTTTATGTGCTCCTCTGTCATGAACCACGTGTCGTACTGTGATACAATTTCCAAGGTACATTCAGCTGTATGTGTGTATACTGTCTATAAAATTACCTACGGATACACTTTGTAGTGTAGAAATTATAAATTGTAGCGTCATACCGAATGCCGTAGATTTATTCCGTGAACAGCAGAAAAGTAGTAAGCGAGAAACTTCTTTCTTTTTCTAATTTTTCTATGGTTGTCAGCGAGAAAAAGTTCAATAAAGGTCTGAAATTATGTTTAAAGTTCGTTGCAAGTCGCCAAGTAATCTCGTTCTCATACAGTGTATGAATAAGTTCTTGTCGCATTATGTAGCAGTATTTTGCAACTACATTGTTTATGACGTTATATCTCCTGAACAGTGTGTCGTATGTGGTTCGTACTCCGACAGCAATAGTTATCTCACGTAAGGAATATGTGTATCAAATTTGGTTGAAATCGCTCCAATGGTTTAGGAGAAAATGAACAGCATTGTCGCTTAATGCAGCAGTTCATCGCGCATCTCATTATTTATAACGTCGTATCTCGTGAACTATGTGTTGTACGTGATTATTACACTTACGGCGACCGTCCTCATAGACTGAAGCTTAGGTGTGCGAAATTTGGAAAAGACTGGAACAAAACTGTAGATTTCTATGCAATACGTACACACAAACATACGGACACTGCTTCTAATATTTAAAGCAGAGTGTCCGTATCTTTGTGTGTACGTGTTGCGTACAAATCAACAGTTTTGTTCCAGTCTTTTCCAAATTTTGTACACGTAAGCTTCAATCTATGAGGACGGTCGCCGTAAGTGTAAGAATCACGTACAACACATAGTTCACGAAATATGTCATAAACAATGAGATGCGCGATAAACTGCAGCATTAAGCGACAATGCTGCTCATTTTCTGCTAAACCACTGGACCGATTTCAACTAAATTTGGTACACACACAGCTTAGGTGAGATAACAATTTCTGTAGTAGTACGAACCACATACGACACTTGGTTCAGGAGATATAACGTCATAAACAATAAGAGTTGCAAAACATAGGACGAAACTTTATAAATACACTATATGAGAATGACAGTACTTAGCGACTTACAAGAAACTTTAAACAAAATTTCAAACCTTTATTAAACTATTTTTCTCTAACAATCACATGAAAATACTGAAAGGGAAAAAGTTTCTCGCTTACTACTTTACCGCTGTTCATAGATTGAAACTACGGCATTCGGTATGACGTTACAACTTATAATTCCTACACTACAAATTGCAGCCGCAGGAAATTTTACAGACAGTGTACACACATACAGCTGAATGTGCCTTCGAAATTATATCATAGTACGACACGTATTTCATGAAATATGAACACATAAACAGTAACGTTTACGGAATATCGCCTCATCACGCACCAAGTTTATTACTTCTTTACTACTAACTGTATCCGCAACATATTTTACAGACATACGCCACTTATACAAATGAATACATACCTGAACAGTTATACAATTTTACAACATATAACTAATAAATACGAGATCATTCGCATTTTATATGTCAACTGCACTTATAATTTTGTACATTATGCAAGAGAGCCTTATTTCTTAGTTATTTTCCGATAAATATAGCATGTTTTTAGAAAAAAACGGCGATGGACAGAGAGAGAAGGGAAAGGAGAAGAAATAAGGCAAGGATAAGTAAATAAATACCCTGGCAAAGCCGGGTTTTCAGCTAGTTTTCTATAAAATCACCGGTTTCGGGACAGCTTCCCATCTTCAGATCAGTTCTATGAAGTTACAGAGTAATCTGTCGCTTAACGACTGTGAACACTCGTTCATCACGCGACAGTATACTCTGTAACTTCGTAGAACTGATCTGAAGATGGGCAGCTGTCCCGAAACCGGACGGATATACAGGAAGTTTATGCAATACTACTTCTTGATGTATACAGGGCGCAACTAAACATATGGCAAAGCTCAAGGGATTCGATAGTGGACGTGACAACATAGTATACGTCCTGTTAACCTACGATTTATTTGCTTTCGATACTGCCATTTGTTGTGGTGTCCATAACAGAATTCACTTTACTACGCAGGTTGGTCTTTTGTGTAGGGTGCACAGGTCACACGTACCTTTCGTCCATATTCGCTTTCTATGGCGAACAGTACGCAGTAAATTACACCGAATCAACACCAAAGGGACAAACCTGCATAGTGATGTGGTCACTGTTAAATACTCCAATACAAATACTTGTAAAACGGTAAAGAAAGGACATTTTATGCTTACAATGAAGAAAAACAGCAAGCAACCACAGATGATTATGCTATTAATTAAAAAAAAAAACCTTACCCGTTTCAAACCTTCCAATTAATCGTCAGACGGCACGTAACATCCACATACATTTTTTTGGGTCATCTTCTCTTATGCATAATCGAAATATAGATGATACAAATGTATGTGGACGCGAAAAGCCGTCTGACGATGAAAAGAAGGGTTTGAAAAAGGCAATGGCGCTGTTTTACAAATTAATAGCATAATCAAATGTGGTTGCTTGGTATTTTCTTCACTGTAAGAATCATCCTGTATTTTACACGCAAGCACGGTGTTACTTTTTAACAAAATAACATTTTCTACTTTTTTTTTAAATGAAGGCATTTAAACAATATACTTATGTGCCACAGTCGCTATATTACTTATAACATTTGTTATTTTTTACAAGTAGTTTCAGTGAAGCTACGTCACCATTTTCAAGTACTTCTGTATCACCAGGGACATTTTTTATCCTATACAAAAATCCTCTTCACATAATTAAACTACAGTACTGACTCTGTACTAATACAAGTGATTATATAAAATAAATAACTAAATACAATATTCTGTCTAAAACAATGAATTCCTACATCAGGTTGTTACTACATTTCTGTAATAAGAGAACAAATTAAGTGTTCATAGAAACAAAGCTTATAATAATTCAATACAGACTTGTTCTCTTACTACAGAAATGATGTAGGAATCCATAGAAACACGATAAGTGGGAAATTCGCAGCTCCAATTTGATTCTGTGTCGAATCGACGTATTAAGCGGCTGTTATAATATGTAGATGATGCACAGCAATCAGTAGTAAATATTCTCTTACTGTTGCAAATCTAGATTTCGGTCCATTATCAGCGCCTAATACGTAAGTAAAAACATACAAAGATTTTTCAAACGTGTGAACGTAATCTTCAAAACGAAGATTGAAAATTTTTGTGTGTTTAAATCTCCGTTTTAACTATTGATAAATAATGCCCACACGGTCGCTGAAGTCTAGATTTGCAGCAATGAATATTTGCGGCTGTTTGTACTTTATAATCAACGAATTCGTTGTTATGTTTAATATTTATTTCTTTATTCACTCATAAGTTATCGCAGAAAGCTATTTTTTAAGATCGCTATGTTTTCATCACCTTGACTAGTAGTTTCTATGAATCTATCCATTTTTGGATCAAAATACAACGTTACACCACATGCCATGAGATGCAGTATCATAAAAATGAAGCTGGCTCCTGATGACAGCTTTGCGTATCACATGTACGATGTGTTTCAGTATCAGAAGTAAATATTTTAGGAGGTGGTTGTGCAGACGAATTGCAGTAAAAATGCCATGTGTCATCTGTCAAATTTATGTTCAGTACAGAGATATAGCTGATAGTAAGTAACCCAAACAAACTTTAAAGTCATCTGACAACTTTTCGCCAATTCTTCCGTCGGTTCTTGGCAGAAAATCATCATATTGAATAAAAAAACTCAATTTTGTTTTTTGTTCAACACCTTAATTTTTATTTAGTTAACCACTTTTCGGCTTACTGGACTTCGGCAGACTTTAAAGTCCGAAGGTAGCCTTGTAAGCCGAAAATCGGTTAAGTAAATGAAAACGAACTTGTAGAACATACACAGAATCGTGTACGACAATGTTCTATCAAGAACCGATTGAAGAATCAGTGGAAAGTCCTCATTTGCCTTTTCTTTAAGTTTGTGTTATACAGCATTTTTTATTGAAATTCATCTATACTTCCATCTCCTAAAATCTTCCGTTCCTCGTGAGTTACCCTGCATACGTCGTGTAGAGACACTATAAGTACAAAATCCAAATCGTTGTTGGTTTGGATATTCATTTATTTATTTATTGATAAGTTGTCATAGGACGCTTTTTCCCAGGAACGCATTTTTTTCAACATCTTTATGACTAGTTTGTCATCATCTACGGATCAAAATACATTACACCACCTGCCATGATAGGTAAAATCATAAAAATGATGCTGAAATCTTATGACAGCTTTGTGTATCATTCTTACTTTTTAGTTAGTCTCTTACAATGTGTTTTACCATGAACAACACGAAATTGTCAAGTGGCGATATATCTTACCTAAGACGTCGTACAGTTGATGTACATAAATTTTTGTAACGACAAAGAGCATTTTACAAAGTTGTATGGAGGTGTGTCAAATTGTGGTGTGCCTTCTTAAGTATCTTGTGACAATACTTTTAAAACGTTTTTCAAATTCAAACGTTTGTATAGCTTAAGGGACTTAACTACGGGGTCATCAGTCCCTAAACTTACAAACTAATTATGAACTAGCTTATACTAAAGACGGCACAAACATCCATTCCCGAGGGGGGATTCGAACCCCCGACCCCAGCGACCGTGCAGACTGTGACTGCCACGCCGCAGACCGCTCGGCCACCGCGGCCGGCTAAAACGTTCTTAAGAAAGAGTTAGTACATACCTTCAATGTTTCTGTACTGTATTACTTGCAGTGCCTGACCCCACAGTGGAAATGGTGTAATATTGTTATTTGATCTTAAAATTATGACAGATACATCGAAACTGGAAGTCAAGATGAAAGTATAGTTGGGAAAAAAAAAAAAAAAAAAAAAAAAAAAAAAAAAAAAAAAAAAAAAAAAAAAAAAAAAACGATCTCGGCAAATAACCTTCTACAAGAACATTCTTGTCGAGTAAATGAATTCGATCGCTGTCTTTCTTCTCAAGACGTCACGTAAATTTATCAGTTCTTCATTGTTTGGTAAGATATACCGCTGATAGCGTCGACTTTATTGCCATTTTCTAATTACCCCTTTGACGTCCATAACACATCGAATAGGGTGTTGACACTGTCAAACACTGTAATCGTAACTACTGTAATACCATACCTAGCTGCAAATGGTGTTATAGACGAGATTCTGCGTATGTTATTGGGTTTTTGTTACGATTTATAGCTTTTAAGGTTTTTGACAGTGTTGTGTCACATCAGCTGTCAAATCTATAAAATCTACAAATCGTAAGAAAAATTCAATAGCTTACGAAAATATTGCCTATAACAGCATTAGCGGCGATATATGGCAGTACAGCTGCCACGATTGAAAAGTCTGACGGTGGCAACACCGATTTGATGTGTTTCGGATGTCAGGCACGTAACTAGTAAATGGCAATAAAGCCGGGACAGACCTATTGCTATCCAGACAATGAAGAACTGATAAATTTACCTGACGTCGTGAGAGGAAAGAGAGCGATCGAATTCATTTAAACGACAAGAATGTTCTTGTAGGAACTTATTTGCCAAGATTGCATTTAAATGTTACACCAATATTTTGTGTGCATGTGTTTTACCCGTAAAGTCAATTAAACAAAGTACGAATGCTTTCGACAGGAAGTGGGTAAATATATTTAATTTCTCCATCAGTGTGTGAAGTGTTCCTTCACTAATTTGGATTTGGATTTAATTTTTGAATTCGAACAAATATTAATATGCAACGATATTTTTTTTCTTGGTAGCAGCGTTCGTATATTTGTGCTATCAATTCATACAACATCATCACCTGTAAATAAAAAAGCGGTGCTTGTATGCAGCTGGTGTAAGGAAACGACGAAGTCATTGTTAGGAAGACTGCTTTCATAAAAATAGCTGAAAGTTGTTAATTCTTTGAAAAGTCCGGTGAGAATCTCAGGACCGCTTTCAGAAGAAATAAGATCTAAAGTAATGACTGAAAATACTACGAATTCTCACCAAATATACTTTTTTAGTTTTTAAAATAGTAGCAACCAGTTCCTGAAACCAGTTAATAAAACCGCTGTAAGTGTAACTGGTTGCTGCTGTTTTAAAAACCAGTTAAATAACAGTTGCCACGAAGGGAAAAATAATAAAAAGATAATTTATATTGGCTGCATTGCTGCGCATTGCAATTAATATAAATGAAAAAGTATACAGAAAACGTAACATTGTAATTACCATAAGCTTGTCGATGAGTCACGACTTCGTTGCAATGATTGATTTGTTCTATGTTTTACTATTTCTATCATCTTCAGGTAAGAGCTATTCCACATATGAAAAAATTTCTTTTCAGCCATTGTTACGCATATGGAATTATGATATGTTACGATGTTCAGCGTCCGTGTTCATTGTGGAGGCACCTAAATGTGTCTCATGTTCTCGCAATGGCGAAAAAAAGTCAGCAACATCTGTGTGACTTAGTGGTGACAGATGGAAACTTGTACCGGTCTGGAACCCGAGCCCGGATTTCTCGCTTTTTGAGATCGGTCGCTTAACCATTATACACTACCCGCGCACCAAACCAAACTGCCATATGCCACACAATTCCTACTGCCCATGACTACTCGTACGTTTAGCTATGTAAGTCGCGCACAGGGAGAGACTTCTAGTATAATTATCTCAAACCTTGCTTTGGCTCACTTTTTTTAATGAACCAAAGCGAGATTTGCGAGAATTGTATTAAACGTCTCTTCCCCTGCGGTACTAACATAGTGGAATGTACGCACACTCTGGGGCAGTATGAATTGTGTGGCATATGGAAGTGGGACTATCGAAGAAGCGAGCACGGGTAGAGTAATGGTTAACGTGACCTCTCGGGAAAAGCGAGAAAGTCGGGTTCGAGTCCCGGTCCGGTACAAGTTTTCACCTGTCACCACTAAATCAAACAGCTGGTGCTGACTTTTATTAGCCATTGCGAGTACATTACATTTATTTATGAAATGGTGTTCCATATTTATATTTGTGTTGGTTCATAGAACCAACAGTAATATGGAGATTGTGTCATGTATGTTCTCTCTCCAAAGACGGCACTTTGATTAAGAAATTAAGAGTCCCTATCCAATTACCATTGAAAGAATGACTGGAGGAGGAAACACGAAAATATTCTTTTTGCAAAATTTGTGTTTTGGCGATTTTCCAACCTCTTTATTTACGGATCTTACCTATGGGTGCGCGCGACTATGGCTCTTAAGTTATACTACGACCAGTAAAAATTTTCTTTGGTTTCTCGCTCAGAAAGCAATAAGACCAGACTGTATTATGAAATTCATGATAAGCAGTCGCCACTCTCTCATCGTCTCAGCATCTACCTGAGACAATTCGGTCTGAGGATGAACTTAGTGCAAGATCGAAACCAGTCATCTTTATATATAATAAAAATTCTGCGAACTGGACATACGAGGTGTGACAATAAAGTAATGAGACTGATGTGAAAAAAAAAAATGTTGCTTACCGCTTTAACCAAGTTTAGTGTTGTATCTTTCGAAGTAGTTCCTTTCTGATTGCACACACTTTTTCCAGCGCTTCTGCCATTGATGGTAACATTGCCGGAACTCATCTTTGACCGCCGTTTCGTCTCTTGCAAATAGAAAAAAATCTCACGGAGCGATATCTAGTGAATAAGGTGGCTGTGGTAGTACTGAAATTTGTTTTGAGGTTGAAAATTTCTGGACTGACAGAGCAGTATGGGATGGCGAATTATTGTGATGCAAAATTCAATTACTAGCAATGTTATTACTAGACGAAACGTTCCTCGATTGATGTTCAGTTCTTCTGCAATCATTTTCACGGATGATCTTCGATCAGATGGTACGAGTTCACACACCCTGGCCAAGTTGACATCCGTCTGTAAGGTTGATGGTCGTCCACTGCGGTCTTCATCTTCAACATTCGTTCTGTCTTTACTAAACATTTTATGCTAACGATAAACCTTAGCTCTTGACATAACCTCCTCCCCAAAAGTCTTCTGAAGCTTGCCGTAAGTTATCATTGCGTTTTCGCCCGAAATAACGCAAAAAGAAATGGCATACCGTTGCGCAATATTATGCGGTTCCATTTCCGTGACGAGAGACACAAACACGTGTTAACTCAGTACAGCACAACTCATGACTCAGCAGTTGCATCGATGTGCCGCTTGGACAAGAAGCAGCTTATAGCCAAAGTCAAAGATGCCTGAGTGAATAAATCGCAATTTGCGATCAGTTATGGCTTCACTGTACAAGGTTTAGATGGAATACCAGAAGTGCGGCGAATGAAAATTTTTGCCCGGTCGGCATTCGAACCCGAGATCTCGTGCTTACAAGGCAGACGCGTTGACCACTCCGCCACCGAGGACACAGTGACCATCCCGACTGCAGAGGACTCTTCCCTGCACGTCTCCCGCCACACTCAAACATTTTTTGTATTTATTTGGTATTTATTTATTTGTTAAAAATGTTCAAATGTTTGTAAATCTATCAGACCAAACTGCGTGGTAATCAGTCCGTAGCTTACAAACTACTTAAACTAAGGTAAACTAACCTAAGGACAAAACACACACACACACACACACACACACACACACACACACACACATGCCCCAGGGAGGATTCGAACCTCCGACGGCGAGCAATCGCGCGCTCCGCAGCGAGGCGCTTTAGACCACTCGGCTACTCGACCGCGGCTTATTTATTTGGTATTCCATCTAAACCTAGTACAATGAAGCCATAACCGATCGCAAATTGTGATTTATTTCATTCATTGAAGCTGTAACGTCGTCAAAATATATAATAATTGTATACAAGCCGAAGCTGGGCTCCTGACGACAATTAATTGTGTCTCGATACCTCATGGTCTGTTCTCCCTGATGCAGGAATACTGTATTGTGGCTGAGAGCATTACGGAACAAATAGGCTGTGGTAATAGGAAAAAAGACAGCGTGGCGAATGGAGATTTGGGTGTGGCGGGAGACGTGCAGAGAAGAGTCATCTGCTGTCGGTCGGGTCACTGTGTCCTCGGTGGCGGAGTGGTCAACGCGTCTGTCCTGTAAGCAGGAAATCCCGGCTTCGAATCCCGGCCGGGCACAAATTTTCATTCGCCGCACTTTGGAATTCCATCTAAATCTAGTACAGTGAAGCCAAGACTGATCGCAAATTGCGATTTATCTCATTCATTGAACGCTGTAACGTCGTCAAAGATATTTAGTAATTCCACCTGAGGGCGTCACCTGATGCCGTATGGAGGGAAACGTGGTCAGCGCCCCGCACTCCCGGCAATTATATCAATTGTCGCGACTACCGACATAAATTACAGTAAAAAACTTCGTACATTACTCACACATAACGTCGAGTCTTATTACCAACATGACCACTTAACGTTTCAAAGAGTTATTTGCATTTTAGAGGTTTACAATTTATTTACCTATTCCGCAAGTACTTCACGGTATGTGACGGAGGGAATTTTTCGTACCATTGCCACTTCCTGCTATTCCAGACGCTTAAGATTCACGGGAAAATGATTGCCTGTATGCCTCTGTGCGGATCATCTTTGTTATCTTATACTAGTGGAAGCTTCGCGAGGTATACGTAGGAGCAAGCATCATATTTGTTGACTCTTTATGAAACGTACGCTCCCGGAACTTCGACAAAAGCGCGTAACGCGATACAGAACGCCTCTTCTGTAGCATCTGACACTGGAGTTTCTTAATCATCTCTCTGACGCTTTCGCACTCACTAAATGAGCCCGTAACGAAGCGTACTGTTCTCCGTTGGATCTTCTGTCTTCTATTAACTCTACCTGTTGCGGATCCCACACTGATGTGAAATAATCGCTTACCGAACGAGAGTTTTGTAATGTACTTCCTTTGTTGAGGGACTACACTTCCTAAGGGTCTTCCGAGGAATCTCAGTCTGGCATCTCTCCCACCCACGAATGATGTTATATGGTCGTTCCATTTCAAATCTCTCCTCATGTCTACTCCCAGATATTCTTCCAGTTTTTGTCCTGCTATTGTGCGGTTATATAAAAACGATCTTTGTTTCTATGTAAACACTGCACTTCACACTTGTTATGTTGGGGCAGAATTGGCATTCCCTGCACCAAGCGCCGAAATGCTGAGGATCATCCTGTATTTCGTTACCCTTTCCCAATATTTCGACTTATCGATAAATTACTGCGTTGTCGGCAAAAAGCCTCACTGAAGTTCCGATTTTATCTATAATATTTATTGCGAAAAGCAACGGTCCCAAACTACTCTCCTGGGGCACGCCTGAGTTCACTTTAACGTTTGAAGACTTCTCTCCGTTGAGAATGATATGATACACTGTTAGCTAGAAACGCGTTAATCCAGGCACACAGATTCGTTCCTCTATGAACCTAAGGGGCACTACTGAAACAATTGGGCCAAGTTGCTTCGCAAACTCCCTGTAAATTCCAATTGGTATCCCATCAGGTCCAGCGGCCTTTCCTCTGTTTCAACTATTTCAACTGATTTTCTATCCCTCTCACACTTATTTCAATATCGGACATCTTCCTAATAAGAATAAAAACCGTCTAGATCGCTAAAATTATATTTATTGATTACGACGTTTCTGCATCTGCTTTCATCAAATCTAAAAACCTCTGAACTTGCGCAGTAAAGTTCAGCGTCAATAATAATACATCTAGGTAGTAGGTACGACAACAGCCTACTACGTAGATATTTTATTATTGACGCTAAACTTTACTGCGCAAGTTCAGAGGTTTTTAGATCTGATGAAAGCAGATGCAGAAACCTCGTTATCAATAAATATGATTTTAGCGATCTAGACGGTATTTATTCTTATTGAAAAAAATGTAGATCACAGCCTCGTTCGGGAAATTCGTTTCCTTTATACAAAAATCTAACATTTTGTCGTTCGTGCGTTGGCGTAGAGGAGGAGTTTAAGTGCAATCTTCCTCTATGAATAGTTTTGGAAAAGAAAAGACATTTAATATTTTGGTCTTTTGTGTGTTATACTCCGTTTCAACATTATGGTTACAGAGTATCTTCATATTTGACGTAGGACCAAAAATTTTTAGGTTTTTCTGCCACGTCTGTACAGAAAACATTGCTCTCAAAGTCGTTGAACGCCTCTCGCATGGCAGATATTAAGCAAATTTTGTCATCATTTAATTTTACTTGCTTTGGCTCCGTTTATATTTTGCTGTGAAGTTCTCTTTACTTTCGTAAAGTTTCCTAACTCGATTGCTGAACCACGGTGGACCTTTCCCATCTATCGTAATTTTACTCTGCACGTACTCATGTAACGCGTATTGTACGCTGCCCTTGGACTTCGTCCACAATCGTTCAACACTCTCAGTGTTAGCGACTAAACTATCGTGTTGAGCAGTGGCGTGACAGATGTGAAAACACATTTATAGTTTTTTTTCCTGTAATAATGGTTATTAACAGAAATCAGTAACTATACTGATGGATATACAGACATCTGCGCTCATGCATTTCATAACGTACTGAACACCTGTTATGAATAACCTTACAATTATGTGTAGCTTTGGAATAATTACACGGACAAAGGTGCTTCAGGCGTGTTTCTTCTCGCACTCCATACGCGTTTGGTACGGGAAGAAACGCCACCAAGTTTAATCATTTTGTGTATTCTTTGTGATGAACTTCACATTGACTTGCAGACACAAAACCACATTTCCACTTACCATACAGGGTGTATCAGAACACTTGAGGTATAATTTTGAATGTTATGCACGGATGTTTCCTACGTATTTAGGCACTTGCGTCCTGTGCTCTTTGTGAACTCAACACGTTACAGAGTAATTACTGTGCATTTCAATCAGTTTATTGTTCCCACTGTGGCTGTATCTTTATTGCACTGACAACATTTACATGGCACTGCAAATATCGACGTTCATGCGCGATATGGCTTTCTTGGCTCGACAGTTTTCTAAACGGCTTCATGACGCCTTCAGTAGGGGAATATCAGTTTATTTGTACACTACTGAAAAATGTGGTATATATATACCGTTCACTTTATTACTTCTACTCTACTGATTGTATTTGCTATATGCGAGACATTTTGCAGACTATATTCAGAAGGACCATTGAATCTACCTTCGAAGTTATAGCATGACACATAGTTGAAAATGTAGTCATAGACAATCATGTAAGTAAAAAACTGCATCATGCGACACTTCTGTTTACAGTTTACTCTTCTACTATTTCAGAATGACGGCAGTTAGCAGCTTACAAAAACTTTGCACATATTTGGAAACTTTTTCTTGCAGGAGCAGAAAATTACAGAATTATTAGTTTGAATAAGTCCTGGTTGTAAAATTCTAACACGAATTATTTACAGTAGAATGGAAAAACTTATATAAACCGACCTCGGGGTTGATCAGTTTCGATTTAGGAAGAATTCAGAAACACGTATGCCAATAGCTAACGAACAACTGATGTTAGAAGATAGAAAAAAAAAGAAAGATAAACCTACGTTTATAGCTTTTGTAGATTTGGAGAAAGCTTTTGACAGTGTAGACTGGAATAAACACTTCAATATTATGAAGTTAGCTCGGGTAAAGGATAGGGAACGGAAAGTTTTATAGAAATTGTACAGAAACTAAAAAGCAGCTATAATAGTCGAAAAGTATGAAAGGAAAGTATTAGTTGGGAAAGGATTAAGACAGAGTTATAGCCTTTCCCCAATTTTGTTCAATCTGTACATTGAGCAAGCTGTGAAGGAAAAGAAGGACATATTTAGAGTAGTGATTAAAGTTGATGGAAAAGAAGTAGAAACGTTACGTTTTTCGATGTCATTGTCATTCTCTTAGAGATAGCAAAGGACCAGGAAGAGCAACTGAACGGAGAAGACGTTTCCTTGAAAGGAGAGTATAAGGGAAAAACAAGGGTAAAGGAATGCAGTCGAATTAAATCAGTCGGTGCTAAGGTTACTAGATTAAGAAACGAGACAATAAATGTGACAGATGAATTTTGTTACTTAAATTACGTTGTGCGGAGTACATATTGGAATAAAAGCATTTCTGCAGAAATTTGTTAACATCGAATATTATTAAATGTTAGGAAATCGTTTCTTAAGGCAGTGGTCTGCATTGTAAACTTGTACGAGAGTGAAGCGTGTACTATAAATAATTCAGACAAGAAGAGGATTGAAGTACTTGAAATGTGATGCTACAGACGAATGCTGGGTAGAATGATGGGTAGACCTCGTAACTAATGAGGAAGTACTGAACAGAATTTGTAAATAAAGAATTTCTGGCATACCTTTATTAAAAGAAGCGTTCGATGGGTGGGACCCATTCGGAGACGGTACTTTATGCCACTTTCCTGCTCTATCATTTGAAGTCTGTCTAAACATCAGGGAAAAACCACGCTTGATTAAATTTAATTCTTCACAGGAATGTGCATTTAACATTAAGATAGAGTAGGAACGAAAAGTTAGAGACGCATAAATTCAAGCGTGCACTCAACTCAGTAAAGTTCATTAATTAAATAAAACCTAGGCGCTCATCACCATGAACTGAAAATAGGAAAAGCTTAAAATTACTCAAAATGGAAAAATTAAAATCCTTAAGCTAATGTGTACACTAAGAACAATGTATGTGCACTTTGATTTTAACACTGACATGATGTCCCTAAAGTCTCAAGCAAATTTCAGTTTTCATTACAAGAAAGTCCACTTTAATAAAATTAATCCTTTAAGAAAAATTTGCACTGAAGTTAGGCCAGATGAGAATGTAAGCACGACATAGAGCCTCATTAATCTAACTTGGTTATCTTCAAGGTTTGAACAATTCTGAGAGGAACAGAGAAACATTTTACAGTTAGTGGATTTTAGCTTCACAGTAGCAACTAGTTGCTCAGCCTGTTGCAACAGTGATCTTCAGCGTAGTCGCAGAAGCTAAACAGTGGTAAGCACGACACGACACATCGGCGTGCGTGTACCCAGTGCCCAGTTAAATCACTTTTGTACACCAAGCTTCTGCAACAGGAAAAGGACACGAGTTCACACTGCTTGACAAAGCAATTGAACACATTAAGCACAGTCTGAGACACTTTAAACAAGCGAGCACCGGAAATCCGTACCCAATCCAATACAGATCCGTAAACAATTCTAAGCCGAACCATAAACAATTTAACGCGCAAGTGCTGTTCATTAACTGGACTGAAATATGTGCCCAATTCAAAGCGATTGCAACGCAGGTTAAAGGTCAATGTTCCACGGATGACCCTTGAATATACAGGGCAGCAAGACACACATCACTGTACCACATACTCAAAATTCAAATGTTTGTATAGTCTATGGGACTTAACTACGGAGTCATCAGTCCCTAAACTTACAAACTACTTATGAACTACTTACGAACTAGGACGGCACGCACAAATATCCATGCCCGAGGGGGGATTCGAACCCCCGACCGTAGTGGCCGTGCAGACCGTGACTGAAGCGCCTCAGTCCCCTCGGCCACCGCGGCCGGCGTGTACCACTTACTCTTCCGGAAGATCTCCGACCACCGCTATCTCCTCCATAACCAGGAAAACGTGCTCCCGCCGTGACGTGTTACTTCTTGGTAGTACTGGAACTGCCACAGCTAAGGCTCCAATTAACCCGAGCTGAACTATCCGCCATTTTTTCCCCAAGCTGTAGGAGTTGCCACGTTCCGGACGAGCTCATGCGTTACCTCGCGTTTCATTCAACTCGCTCACACTCGCAAACTACTCACTATATGAACGTGAAATTTTCATCACTGTCTTCGTTAAGAACTACACTACATTTTCTTTTTAGTTTTATTTATGGCAATAACTTATAAACAGCATACACTGATAGTTTACGACCATGCACTTTCTGACGACGTTACGGAATTTTCGAAATGCGAGGTACTTTTTTTTCTGTTTAAGTTAGGTGAACACAGTAAGCGAATAACATGTTGAAAATACATCAAACAGCAACTCTGTGAGAAATGTATAACTTGAGATAATGTTAGTTAAATGTAACGCACTGAGATCCGCCTGCCCGTCTAGTAGTAACACGTCTTCCGTATTAGAGCTCCTAATAATTAGGCACATGTTGTTACTGCATAACATCCATACTTGAAGTACTGGTATCGACTTCTTTTAACCCATTAAATTTAATACTACAAAAGTGCTGTGTCTCTATGTAATAAGCAATTTTTCAGTTATATAAAAAGGACATTCTACATATCTCAATACAAAGTGCTTTATTATCTGAGGAAATGAGAACAAGTCAGTTCGTTAGCTAGTGAAGAGATCGTTGCTATCTGTCAGTTTCAAGTATTCTCACATAAAATCCTCATTAGATCTAGTAACTTTCGTTCTGTTACTGCTAGGCTTTAAACTGAAGGAAACGTCAGTCCTATTAGGTTTTGGAAACTGAGTGGTAGCTCTGAAACACAAAGGACAAGAAGCAAAGAAATAAACATTTGTGAGTGACGAAGGAAATCGAATAATAAATCACTAACTTTACTCTTTTTCATCTACAACTATGTATTTCCTTGAATAACTGGACAGTTAATGAAGTTTTGCGTAGTACCCATCTGACAAAATACTCCCCTCTTTGCATGTTATCATTTGTCAAAATATCTATTTGATACCTCTAACCGTGTATGAGATATGCAATGATTCCTTCTGGCCTTATCGCCATCGGAAATGAGTGCGCTAAATAAAATAAAGTTTAGCGGTATGAGTGAAAGGTAAAAATCTCCTCCTAAGTCGAAAATAAAATTCAATCCGTTAGTAAAGTTTCATCCGCAGCAACATATGGTGCAACAAGCACCAAACGGAATATCATAGCAGCCTATATTTTTTACTGCAAACTTTTCCTAATTTAGCGCAGTCTCTTATTTCGAAGCCAATATATTATTATCTATGACTATTAACGAGTTGAGGAGCATTTCGTCAAAATACTGACATATAAAGATTTAAGTATCGGAAAAATTAAATATTTCTACCATTTAGTTTTTGCGAAATCGTTTGTGAAAGACGGCAGGGTATGCGCCTCTACGCTGTTAGTGCAGCGCGATTCCAACCATGTTGGAGAAAACATGGCGGACGATTCAGCCTGGGTATTTAGGAGCTCTAGCCACAGCCGTGCCGCCAGCCACGCACGCTGCACATCCCCTCTGTGACATCCACGGCGGCACGCGATGCCGCGGCTCCGTCTCTCGACCGTCTTTTTGATAGTCTCTCTCACCACTCGCGTTTGCATAAAATTTCTGATCCTTCCCGGTGCTGCCAGCGCCCTCTCGAAACTAACGGTCCAACAACCCTGAACTTCCAGACGCTGCTATCGGTACAATCGCATCAGTGATAAATAAATGACGTAATAAATGTCATTATCAATTACTTATACTATCGCTTATAAGAGATGTAGGTCAGGACGAAATGCATAGACGTAATGTATGTATGGAGTGGAAGGAGTTGGAGGAGGAGCAGAATGAGTTAGATGGGAAGAGGATATGGAAAAAGAGAGGCGGTAATGAAGGGATGGACTCATAGGATGAAATGAACAGGGAGTTAGAGGGGATGTCACGAGAGGTGAAGAGGAGATGAATAGACGGAGGGCCAATGAGGAGACTGCATACACTAGGCTTGTCCGTCCTTTTTCGGAGTATTACTGTCCAGTGTGGGATCCTTATCATGTTGGTTTGACGGCGGACATCGAAAGAGTCCAAAGAAGGGCAGCTCGTTTCCTATTGACACCATATAGGGGAGACAGCGTTACGGAAATGATACAGGATCTGGGATGAGAATCATTACAACAACGGCGATTATCGCTGCGGCGTGGGCTACTTACGAATCTCCAATCGCCAACATTCTCCTCCGAATGCAAAAATATATTGTTGACTCCCACTTACATAGGTGGAAATGATCATCAGAATAAAATACGAGAAATTAGAGCTCGAACGGTGAGATTCAGGTGTTCTTTCTCCCGCGCGCTATTCGGGAATGGAATGGAAGATAAATAATATAACGATGGATCGATGAACCTTCTGCCAGGCACTTAGATGTGATTTGCAGAGTATCCCATGTATATGTAGATGTAGAGATGGACAGAGAAAGAGAGGGGAGGGGGTATGGACTGACAAAAGACTGAAATAAAGCCAACATTCATGTTAAAAATAATGTTGGTTATTACCTGGTGCCGGACAGTGTTGGAAATCTTAAAATATGAAAGCCACGAACTACGTTCGCCTTCAGCTTTGATTTCAAGTACAACTTTTTGCACACAGTTGTCTTTCAATCTGAACTAAATTGCATTCTACTATAAACATTGCGCGTCGTTACATTTAATACAGTATTAGATTTCGCTTTTATCTAAGAAAAACACGGCTACCAGTTGTGGATCGTGTTCCAACTACGACACTTTTCGTAATATGTTACATCTTTAAAGCTAATAATGATTTCAAAGTTGTGTACACAGTGACAGATTTTTGCAGAGTCATTACTGACGCCAGCTGTAGCGTTTCACACAAATTAGGCAATACATTCGTGATGTTAAGGGCACAACTAAAATATGTCAAGCGTGAAATAGCAACGAGACGTACTTTTCCATTAAAAAAAAGTATAAGATTTTTTGCCATTTCTTATTATTTTTATTATTTCAATACTGATATATTCCTTAGTTTTACCTTCTTTTGTTATCAAGAGTGGAGACACAATATCCAAAAGTACACTTGTAAATAACAACATGCTGCGTTTAAAAATCATCGAACGTGAATGAATATCGGTCAACAAGAAGTTTCTGGAAAGCGCTTCGTGCTGCTCTGAGATCCTGCCGAGGTAAAGCTTTTCACACAGAATAAGCCCGTCCGTACCTGGGTAGTATCTTGTGGCAGTCACGCATCGTACTCTTAAATGAGGACAAACGGTCACCGGAGGCGTGCTTAGTACGTCCTGATGAAATTTACTGCGCTTATAACAACGAGTTTATCTGCACCTGTTGGTACTGCAGCCGTAAATAATGGATCGCAATCCAGTTACCGTTTGTATCCCTGTGGATTTAGAGCAGTCAGTAGGAACAAACATAAAATGTACCGTGAGCTGGTTCTGCAGTGCGACCTGTATTGTATTTTTGCACGCAATACCTATGCCGTGAAAGCAAGAATTACAAGTATCACATATAGGTTAAGAAACCTGTATAAATGGATCTGTATAGATTGCGATCACAGGCACTGTTAACAGACGTGAAGGAAAATGTACGAAAACATTTTCAGCCTAAAAGTTTGTTCTGGTAAAAATATCGATGGCAATGAAAGGTTAAATCATCTGCTCGCTGCCGGCAGAGTTCACCTGCAGTGCTTAGGCGAGCAAGCACTGCAGAAATACGTCATTTCTTATCCTTTCCTTTTATTCTTTTCTTTCAAGGAGTAAGCGATTTACCTCAACCTGTCACAAAGGATGTTACTGTCCTTTTACGAATATCACTGAGAAACGTTACCTCCATCCTTTCGTTCATTTTGTCTGAACAATTATTACACATTGAAATAAAAATAAGAAATTTCTAGCTTGGTAAATGATAATATATATATATATATATATATATATATATATATATATATATATATATATATATATATATCGATTTCGTTCCAATGAAGGAACATAATCAGTTCAGTATGTAAGTTCAAATCAAATGTTTGTAGAGCTTATGGGACTTATCAGCTCCTAAATTTACAAACTACTTATGAACTAGCTAATACTAAAGATGGCACAAATATCCATGCCCGAGGGTGGATTCGAACCCCCGACCGTAGTGGCCGTGCAGAACGTGACTGGCGCGCCGCAGACCGCTCGGCTACTAGTATGTAAGTCATTTTGACTCATATACTCCACATAAAACATTTAAAAGTCAAGTGCATAAAATAACTAAAAAGTCTTCCTAGTACATATTACAAGTTGAAAATTGTAAAATGTACTAGGAAGACTGTTAAATGTTTTATGCGTGGTACATGAGTCATCATGACTTACATACTGCAATGATGATGTTCCATAATGGAAACGAAATCGAAATGTGATTTTTAAAAAAAATAGACACTTCATATCTCCCTCCAAGCTGGAAATTTCTTGTTTTTATTGCAATATCGAGGTAGGGAGGAACAATCTCCATTATGGAGTCAAATTATTAAACACTGAATTGGTATACGTGGAAAATGTTGTTAGAAATTTTCGAAACGTAACGTATAACCTCACAAACCTACAAAATCAGTTAGATAAAACAATTACAACATAGACCCGTGCGCCTAGTATTCTTAATCAGATGGTAAAGGATATTGTCAATTAAGCTGATGACGTAGTGGAGGTTATAACCGGAACGTTTTTACACCTTCCTACTTCGCAACGATCGATAGGTGACAGCGAAAAAATTGTAAGAAAAATGATTTATAATTAATAAATACAGAACGAATAGCATGTGATAAATAATTTGGAAAATTAAAAAGAAAAAAGAAAAAAAACCTTACGGTAGCAAGATCGCTGTATGAGCAAAAATTATTTAGTGAAAAGTTAATTAAATGAAAGTTAATTAGTGACATGAAAATTACGTAAGCGGGAGGGCACGGAATTTGTACCATGTGGGCCCACTCGGGCTTCAAAAGACACTTATTCTGCACCTTGTTCAGACAAATTAAGCCATTAACACAGTAGCTGAAAACGCAAGAGAACAACGTACAAATAGCATCATAGCAATTGTACTATACAATGAAGACGATTATCTCACTTTAATACTTATCATGCACAGTTTTGTAGTAGTTAAAATAAATAAACAACTGATCGTTTACTAGTTTCAGAATTACCTTGGTAATCAGCTGACTGTCACTGAACAACTAACGGTACTGATAGGTTTTGCAGTCGGTTAATGAATTTATCGTAATAATTACACACGTAAATGATTTTAGTTAGTTTGAAATAAATACTTAGGCTATTCAAAGGATGTTCTTTTCGGAGCATAACAATAATAACTGCCGGCCGCGGTGGCCGAGGTGACTGAGGCGCTCCAGTCACAGTCAGCACGGCCACTACGGTCGGGGGTTCGAATCCCCCCTCGGGCATGGATATTTGTGCCGTCCTAGTTCGTAAGTAGTTCATAAGTAGTTTGTAAGTTTAGGGACTGATGACCCCGTAGTCAAGTCCCACAAGCTTAACAAACATTTGAACAATAATAACTCACTGCCATGAAATAGCACTCTCAAACAATTATTCATTGCACTAATTGTCACTGTCTTTCACTTTAGAAAAGTACATGAAGGATAATTTTTTGATATTGCTTGTTCTTTAGCACAGTGTTAGGACTTACGAAATTCTACGACTACCTACACTTTTATTGTTAACTTTCCGACTCTGTATTTAGCAAATTAATATTGTTCAACTTGCAAAATTAAGTAAATCTATTACTAATTATTACTTATTTTGAATTAGTCTCGATAAAATAATGGTTTTGGAAGGAACCTGTCTGGATAGTGACTGTGGTGAATAAAGTCTTTAACACGGGTTGTAAATTAACAGATTTCACTATTGAAAACTGTTCCATTAATAAGCTGGTTAGCCACACATGCTAATTCTGATAAACTGGTCGGATATTACTTCATATATACGCCCGCGTGATGCCGCTGCAGAAGAATATTGGCACTTAACAATTGGCAGACACAGGCTCTTATTTGCGACGAAATAACAGTTGCAAATATTGAACCCACAGTACTCCTCTTGACGTGAGCTTGATGATTAATCATACTGCGCGCCTACAAAAAATTAAAATACCTGTTCGCCGTTTCCCCTTCTTGTGTCACCACACAAATTTAGCCTCATGCTCTCCACGACGCATCACTGCTTGTGCCGACTGACTATTGCGTCCGACACATTTCAGCAGCTCGCAACAACACAACTCGCTCCGTGACGTTGGTCACTGCGTTGTTTCACAAGCGCTATTGCCATTACCTGCTTCACATTACTCACAGACAGTAACAGACAAGGATAAGTTAATAAAGAAGTCTGATATGAAATTGAAACCGTGTGCTGGGCTGGGATTAGAAACAGTGAAAGAAAAAGGCCTTGCTTCGACTTTCAGTTTCTGGAAACAATTTTACATTGTCGAAAAGTTTAACATCAGCAAACAGCAGAGTATTGGACTTCACAGAGGTTATTAGTCAATGATAACAAATAATTGTTGTACGTTGAACCGGACCGACAGTCTCGTACTTAATTGCAAAATAATTGCTCAGACCAGTGGTTTCCAAACCGACTAATGGGTTGCGGCATCCATTCAGGGTGAGTCGCGGAAAGACTTTAAAATATCAAAGTAAAATGGCTTAGCTACTGAAAACATTGAAAGCTTGTATCAAGAGCTAATTTTTAAAATCTGAGAAAATTACATCCTCGTGATAACGTATTTGATCTATATCTACCTTCTCCATTGGCGACAAGTCTTATATAAATTGCCATAATTCTGTCTCTGGCTGCGAGGTCTTACGTATGTGTATCGGTTTATAGTGGTGCTTTGGCTGTGGTCCTTAATGCTATTGCAATTTGAATGGCCGGTAGTGCAGTTACATGCCCGTCGGCAATGATTGTGTACGTGGCAGAACAGTACTAACAAACAAATAACCTTGAGCTTGAATGAAACTTTCACTCTGCAGCAGAGTGTGCGCTGATATGAAACTTCCTGGCAGATTAAAATTGTGTGCCGGAACCGGGACTCGAACCTGGGACCTTTGCCTTTCTCGGGCAAGCGCACTACCGACTGTGCTATCCCGAACCGACTCACAATGCCGCCTCACAACTTTACTTCCGCCAGTACCTCGCCATATCCTTTCTTCCAGGAGTGCTAGTCTTGCATGGTTCGCAGGAGAGCTTTTGTGAAGTTTGGAAAGTAGGAGGCGAGGTACTGGCGGAAGCAGAGTTGTGAGGCGGCATCGTGAGTCGTGTCGGGATAGCACAGTCGGTAGTGCGCTTGCCCGCGAAAGGCAAAGGTCCCAGGTTCGAGTCCCGGTTCCGGCACACAATTTTAATCTGCCAGAAAGTTTCATATCAGCGCACACTCCGCTGCAGAGTGAAAGTTTCATTCTGGAAACATCCCTTAGGCTGTGGCTAACCATGTCTCCACCATATCCTTTCTTCCAGGAGTGCTAGTCTTGCGTGTTTGCAGGAGAGCTTTTGTGAAGTTTGGAAAGTAGGAGACGAGGTACTGGCGGAAGTAGAGTTGTGAGGCGGCATCGTCAGTCGTGTCGGGATAACCTTGAGCTTTTCTACTTTATCAAATATTAGTTTCTTACAGAATCATTACGAAAGCCTTTTACTCAGAATGGGGTAACCATCTTGACCACTCGTAATCTGTCACATATTTACTTTTTCAATCAATGCAACCTTCAATTTTATTTTGACGTTCACTTGCTAACAGACCATTCTTTCCGGCTGCATGAGAATTGTAGAAGGTGTGTGTTGCTCGCACCAGAGTTTCTCGCAGTTTTGAATCTAGAACAAACGAAAAACACTGTCAACATTTAATATCGACAATAATTTTCAATTTTTCATTGCTGCTCCATACACCTCATACAATAGAAGGATTATTGGATGTTGCGCAGTTCCTTAAGAAACTGTTTGCTTTGGGTTTAATTTCAAAATCACCTGTTGCGCCGTTTCCGCGAAACAAAATAACTGCTAGGTTACATTGTCAGTAGACGGGATGAGTTAGAAACGGAAAATGACATCTTTGACAGATGACGTAGGCTAATACGAAACTAACTACCTAATCTGAATGTAAAAAGAGAGATTTATGAATAAAAACAACGTGGTACGGAACTTAAGTGACTGACATTATTAATCCTGACACTTATCTAGAGATTATACAGTATGACTTCCCTCAATGCTGTTCTGCCTTCATTAGGAACTGTCAGCTATGAATTATATTCATAGACCAGTAGATATGCCATTGTTAATCTGGATAATTTTAACACAATGATAAAAGGAAGATCGTGTAGTACGCAAATGTTTGATTAGGCTTCAGATTTTCTTCTTGCGATTTTTAACGTACTTCCGAAAATGAAGTTTACATTTTCCACATTGCTTTTATTTCGAGAAATTTCGCAACAATTTATGAACATGATGTTTGCTAGGAAATGCTTGAGTTCGAGAAGTGTCAATCGGTATCGTCAGAATGCACGTTACAGACTACAATAGCCATAACTGTGGTACTGGGTGAAGTACGTTCGCTGTTACTTCTTTATCGGATTGCGATTTTCGCTCAGTGTGCGGCGGACGGCAATTGGACTCTGAACAAGCGGAATATAAAGTCAACAGTTTATGTCCGAAAGTATGGCGCAGAACAGTCGGCAAACCTTCGAGTGTCTCGAAAAAGGCACCCAACTTAAGTGCTTTCCTTTCAACGACATAAACTTCTTTAGGAAAATATTTGTCACTCAACATTTTATATTCATAAACTTCATGTAGAGTTTAATAATTTAACACAATGGATAAAGTAATATAGTGTTTCATGTTACATGATTGTTAAACGATTCTACTGCAGTCAACTTATTTTTCTCTTAGGAACGTGGAGAGAAGGTAAATTCATTATCGTACGGAGGTATACATATAGTCGTCTTTCTCTGGCTTCATTTCCTGGCAGAACAGGAAAGTTATTGACTAGCAGTGGTACAAGGTACCCTGAACCGTGTGTCGGATGGTGGCTTGCAAAGTCTAATATATAAAGCAGAGTGTCCGTATATTTGTACGTGTTGAATACAAATCTACAGTTTTGTTCCAATCTTTATGAAATTTTGTACACGTAAGCTTCAATCCATGAGGACGGTCGTCGTAAGTGTAAGAATCACATACGATGTATAGTTCACGAGATATGACGTCATAAACAATGAGATACGCGGAAAACTGCTGCCTTTAGCGACAATGCTGCTCATTTTCTCCTAAACCACTGGGCCGATTACAAACAAATTTCGTACACATATTCCTTATGTGAAATAACATCTTCTATGGGAGTACGAGCCACATACGACACATGGTTCAAGACATATAACTCCATAAACGATAGGAGTTGCTAGAAACTGCCATAATGCGATGAGACTTTACAAATACAATATATGAGAATGAGAGTATTTAGGGACTTGCAACAAACTTTAAACATAATTTCAAACCTTTATTAAACTTTTCTCGCTGGCAACCATAGTAAAATGACGAAAGGAAAAAAGTTTCTTGCTTACTACTTTTCCGCTGTTTATGGAGTAAAACTATGGCTCTCGGTATGACGTTACAATTTATAATTTTGAACACTACAAATTGTAGTCGCAGGAAATTTTACATACAGTATGCACACATAGTTGAATGTACTTTCTAAATTGTATCACGTTCTGGCGTATAGTTCATGAGATATGAGCACAGAAACAGTAACATTCCGTTGTCCAAGGACTAAAACTACGGCTTTCGGTATGATGTTATAATTTATAATTTCTTCACTATAAATTGTAGCCACAGTAAATTTTACAGGCAGTATACACGTATATAGTTGAGTTTACGTTCTAAATTGCATCACAGTACGACACGTAGCTCATGATATATGAGCACATAAACAGTTACCTTCGTGGAAAACCACCCCTTCCCGCACCAAGTTTTAATCTGTTACTTCTTTACTACTAACTGTATTCCCAAGAGATTTTACAGACATACCGCCCTTATACAAATGAATGTATACCTGAAAAATGACAGGAATAAATAAATAAATACCCGGGAAAAGACGGGTTTTCAGCTTATATATATATATATATATATATATATATATATATATATATATATATATATATATATATATAAAATGCATTTCTTTAACCATAATCTGTTTAAGCTCTGTTACCTTCCGCAGCCTTTAGTCAGAAACATAGCGTAAAGGTGTCCAGATTGAGCGCGCTTATTTGTTCTTTAATAAAATCAATATTAGGACAATGTGACAAAGCGTCTACGAAAATAGATAAATAATAAAGTAAAATAAAATTAATTGAATTTTGCGTCGGTGCTTGACAGAACCTGATAATATAAAAAAAGGAACAACTTCCTGGTGTTTTTCAAATAAAATCGGGTTGACTTCATCGATACGAACAAATTTACTAGGTAACCAATGGACCGTTGTGGACTTACGGCCATTAAACGTTTTAGAAGATCTGTGGAGATTTATGTCCAGAATATTTCAAAGATTGCACGCATCATCATTCATTTATTAGACGGTGTAAACTTTGGAGGTATAAATTTCTATTTTTTCTTTTTTAGAAAACATATTTTAAGAAAACAAAAAACGTATTAAACTCAACTTTTAATTAAAGTCCATGATTACAGTTACTGATATGTTGTGAGAATAAAATTACTTTCTTGGTTTCAAAATGTAATTTTCACTGCGCAGCGGGGTGTGCGCTGATATGAATTTTCCTTTTCCCTCACTTTATTCATAACGTAGAAAGCATTAATTAAACACGTGGCGCAAAGGCTTCGTTTTCAACATCGCACCTTTCGTACAACATTTCGACGACCACGCAGCCTGTCTTTCCTCTAGTGCGCCTTAATTCTAAAGTGACAGTCATAAAGTATTTGATATTTTTTGGGGCATCAGTCTCTGTCTTTCCCTAAAGTTTTTACCATCTCCAGCAGCCTTAAAGTACCAAGGACGTTAATTGACATAAAAATTTTCTGGGTATTGTACCGCTATTGTAAGGCTATTACTTAAATAACCGACGCGGTACAATACCCAGAAAACTTTTATGTCATCTGACTCTGGCCGCGGAAGCCTACGTAATTATAAGGACGTTAATCTTTGATGTCTTAAGAGATCTTGTGCCATTTGTCTGCTTTTTTTTTTTTTTTTTTTTTTTTTTTTTTTTTTTTTGTCCGTCTTCTTCTCGTGCTGCTCTCCTATTATGTGGATAACTATTCATCACTCCACACCTAATTTCAAACTTCCCCTTCACCTACACCACTTCAAAACATCCTCACCCTTATATTCCATCTCATTCTACATTCCAATCTAACCACTATTCAGTCATCTTAGCCTTGCTACTCCCCTCCCACTAAACACTCAGCACAAAAATTTATAATTTAGTCAGTACTCCATTTCACTTACATAAAAAATAAATACACTGTAACACAATTTAATCTTTATAAATAAAGCAAAGTGTCCGTATGTTTGTGTGTTTCTGCGTACGTATTGTACTCAAATCTACAGTTTTCTTCCAATGTTTATAAAATATTGCACACGTAAGCTTCAGTGCACGTGGACGGTCGCCGTAAGTGTTAGGATCACGTGCTACACATTGTTCACGAGATATGACGTCATAGACAATGAGACGCGCGTAAAAATGCTGCGTCAAAATACAGTGCTACACATTTCCTCCTCAACCACTGGACCGATTTCAACCAAATTTGGTGCATATCTTCCTTACCGTGAGGTTACAATGCTATCGACGTAAGAACCACATACCATACATGGTTCAGGAGGTACAACGTCATAAACATTATAGTTTCAAGAAACTGCAACAAAAATTATGAAAGGAAAAAGTTTCACGCTTACTACTTTTACGCTATTCATGGACTAAAACTACAGCATTAGGTATGGCGTTACAATTTAACATCTACACTACAAATTGAAGCTGCAGGAAATATTGCAGACAGGATACACACATACAGCTGACTGTACGTTCGAAATAGTATCACACAGTGACGTTCATAAAAACTGCCCTTTCACGCACCAAGTTTTAATCTATTACTTCTTTACTACTAATTATATTCGCAACAGATTTTTAGACATACAGCACTTACACAAATGAATATATACCTGAAACATTATTCAATTGTACAACATATAACTCAATAAATATCAGATGGTGCGAATTTTATATGCCATTTGTATTTTGATTGCGTTCTTTCTTTTTTGGATACTGCATGTATAATTTTATACATTATAGAAGACAGCCTTATTTCTTATATATTCTTCGATAAATGTGAATGTTTTTAGAAAAAAAGAGTTGGATAGAGAGAGAAGGGATAGGAGAAGTACTAACTCAAGGGAGGAACAAATAAATAAATACCCGGGCAACGCCGGATTTTTAGCTGGAATATATATAAAATTTTAAAAATTGTAAATTACAGTTACAATGTTGGCAGCACTACAAAACAACACTGTGCATACTCAAAAAATGTTCAAATGTCTGTAAATTTATCGGACCAAACTGCGTGGTCATCAGTCCGTAGCTTAAAACTACTGAAACCTAGGTAAACTAACCTAAGGACAACACACACACACACACACACACACACCCATGCCCCAGGGAGGACTCGACAGCGAGGCGCTTTAGACCACTCGGCCACTCCACCGCGGCGTGCATACTCACTCATGTCTAAAACAAATACACCTGACATGTGAAAAACGTAAAAATGAACAGTGTAAGAGTGAAAGTGGAGATTGGGAGAGTAATAGTGATTGGAAATGAAGCATCTTCAGTATTGCAGGAAACAAAACGGCACTGCTTGATGTAAGGCGAAAACTGGAACCAAAACTTTCCGTAGGTAACCAAACACTACATGTTTTGCTAAAGAACTGTAAATTGTAAATCGCTATCATTACAGACCAATGAAGATGTTTTACTATCAATAAAACGAAACGTGTATAGTAACAAAAGAGCCACGTCTTATTTGTAGTTGCATAGCAGGACAAACATCCCTAATTATGCAGACTTGTATATCGGAAAGATAGATCTGATACAACCGGAGGAGGAGTGTTCATCGCTGTGGACAAAGATATTGTTTCTACTGAGATCGAGGTTGCAAGTAATTGTGAAGTTATCTGGGCACGCATAACAGGTCTAAAAGAAGTAAAGTTAATAGTTGGTTGTTTTTACCGGCCCCCCAGTGCTGCTGTAGCAGTTTTAGAATCATTCAAGGAAAGTCTACACCAGGTAGTGCATAGGTATCCGGGCCATGCAATATTAGTCGGAGGTGACTTCAACCTTAAGAGTATAGATTGGGACCTCGCTAGTTACATTTCAGGCGGTACAGACAAGCAGTCTTGCGAGCTACTTTTGGACACATTCTCCGAAAACTGTCTTAAGCAGTTAAACCGGCAACCCACGCGCAATGGAAATATTCTAGACCTTATAGCCACAAACAGGCCTGACCTTATTAACGATGTCTGTGTAGAGACAGGAATTAGTGATCATGATATCATCATAGCGTCGATGGTGACCAAACTTCATAAACCAGTCAAGAAGGCTAGGAGCGTGTTTTTGTTGGGAAAAGCCGACAAGCAAATGTTACGATCGCACTTAGAAAATGAATGGGCATCGTTTAATTCTGGGACTATGGATGTAGAGGACTTGTGGACTAAATTGAAATGCATTGTTAATGAAGGGTTAGAGAAATATGTGCCAGTAAAGACGATTAAGGATGGAAAAGATCCACCGTGGTATAATAATAATGTTAGAAAGCTGCTGAGAAAGCAAAGGCTGTTGCACTCTCGATTCAAAAAAGAACACGCAAATGATGACAGGCAAAAGTTAGTAGAGATTCGTGCGTCTATAAAAATATCGATGCGCGAAGCATACAATAATTATCACAGCCATACCTTAGCAAAAGATCTTCCCGAGAACCCGAAAAAATTCTGGTCCTATGTAAAATCGATAAGCGGGTCAAAGCCCACTGTCCAGTCACTAGTTGATCATTCCGGGGCAGTAATAGAAGAAAGCAAACGGAAAGCTGTAGTTCTAAATTTAACCTTTAAGAAATCTTTCACGCAGGAGGACCGCACAAATATACCATCATTTGATCAACGTACTAATTCCGAAATGGGGGACATAACAATAGGTATTTCCGGTGTAGAGAAGCAGCTGAGAGAGCTAAATACGAAAAAGTCTGCTGGTCCGGATGGAATACCAGTTCGGTTTTACAAAGACTATTCTGCGGCATTGGCCCCCTACTTAGCTTGCATTTATAGCGAGTCTTTAATTCAGCGCAAAGTTCCTAGTGATTGGAAAAAAGCGCAGGTGACTCCCGTGTATAAGAAAGGAAAGAGAACTGACCCATACAATTACAGGCCAATATCGTTGACATCAGTTTCATGTAGAATTTTGGAGCATATTCTCAGTTCGAACATAGTAAATTTCCTTGAAACGGAAAAGCTTCTTTCCATGAATCAGCACGGGTTTAGGAAACATCGTTCATGTGAAACTCAGCTTGCCCTTTTCTCACATGACATCTTGCGAGTCATGGACGAAGGGCAACAGGCGGATTGTGTTTTTCTCGACTTCAAAAAGGCGTTCGACACGGTGCCACACTGCAGACTGCTAACGAAGATACGAGCTTATGGAATAGGTTCACAGATTTGTGACTGGCTGGAAGACTTCCTAAGTAATAGAACGCAGTACGTTGTTCTCGACGGCGAGTGTTCATCAGAGACGAGTGTATCGTCAGGCGTGCCCCAGGGGAGTGTGATAGGACCGCTATTATTTTCTATCTATATAAATGATCTGATGGACAGAGTAAGTTGTAATTTGCGGCTGTTTGCTGATGATGCTGTGGTGTATGGGAGGGTGTCGTCTGTAACTGACTGTAATAGCATACAGGTTGACTTAGACAAAATTTCTAGTTGGTGCGAAGAATGGCAGCTAGCTCTCAATGTAGAAAAATGTAAGGTGATGCGCATGAGTAGAAAAAACAATCCCATAATGTTCGAATACAGCATCAGTAGTGAGCTTCTTGATGCGGTCGCGTCGTTCAAATATCTAGGCGTAACATTGCAGAGCGATATGAAATGGAACGAGCATGTAAGGACAGTTGTGAGTAAGGCGGACAGCAGACTTCGGTTTATTGGGAGAATTTTGGGAAGATGTACTTCACCTGTAAAGGAGACCGCGTATAAAACGCTTGTACGACCACGTCTTGAGTATTGCTCAAGTATTTGGGACCCGCAGCAGCTCGGTTTGAAGGAAGACATAGAGGCGGTTCAGAGGCGAGCAGCTAGATTTGTTACCGGTAGGTTCGACCAATGCGCGAGTGTCACGGAAATGCTCCGGCAACTCAATTGGGGATCGCTGGATGAAAGACGACGTTCTTTTCGTGAATTTCTGTTAAGTAAATTTAGAGGGCCGGAATTTGAAGCTGAGTGTAGTACGATCTTGCTGCCGCCTACTTACATTTCGCGTAAAGATCACAAAGACAAGATAAGAGAAATTAGGGCTCGTACGGAGGCATATAGGCAATCTTTTTTTCCTCGTTCAATTTGGGAGTGGAATAGGAAAGGAAATGCCTAGTAGTGGTACAGTGTACCCTCCGCCACGCACCTTACGGTGAATTGCGGAGTATGTATGTAGATGTAGAGAATTATATAAGCAGCTGAGAACGTCATGGCCACACAAATAAAGAATTTTATGGGGAACCTTTTCATTCAGCCCACCTGATTTTTACAACCTTCCGTAGCCCACATTTCAAAAGCTTCTATTCACCATTCATGTTTCTACCTGTTCCATGATTTACCTCAGTTCGATGTTGTGCAAGAAACGAATATTCTCAGTTTCTAATAGACGTGATGAACCCTCGCCGGAGATTCGAGTCTTCCATCTGGCATGGTTGTGTATGTTGCCCTTAGCATAACTTAGTTTAAGTAATGTGCAAGGTTAGGACCCGATGACTTCAGCAGTTTCGCCCCTTTGGGGGAGAGGGTGAAGAGACCCGCCGTGTCTACCTTTTTGGCAAAACTATGGCGCCAAGTCACAAACGTCAACTAGCAAGTAATTTTAATCGCACTATAGAAGAAGTCCTCGGTAGTTCTGTGGTGTAGGAGGCGAAGTTTTCAAGTGGAAGGTCTGTAGGCACGTCTTCTTGTTGAACCTCGTAGCTGCACCAGGCGGAAGAGAAACTGGCCTCGGAGCCAGCTGTGAGCCCACACACAGGCGGCCCGGCCGATCGGCCGTGAGTGTATGCATACATCGGTCCTATTATATTGGTGTGGTGTCTGTTCTTTCGGACATGTCCGAAGGACAGACACCACGTCAATATATCAAGTATTTACACACGAAGACGGCTTTAGCTTCACTTACCTCACCGGAGTGGTCATACGTTCGACCTTGCACGGAAATCCGTAAAGGCAAGTGTAAGAGGGCATGGACGGTAGGGGCGCTATAACCATAAAGTGCGACTCGTAGAAGTTTGAGACGGACGGGAGGTGAGCACGAGTAGCCAAGCAGTTAACGCGACCGATGGCCAAGGCGAAAGACCCGGGTACGATTCTCGCCTCGGCTCACATTTTCGCTTGTCGCCATTGTTTAATTTGAATGCTCTAATGCAGCCACTGTCGATCCTTTCCTTCCAAATCCTTCTTCGCCGCGGTGGAGTAGCCGAGCGGTCTAAAGCGTCTCGCTGCGGAACGCGCGGTTGCTCGCCGTGGAGGTTCGAGTCCTCCCTGGGGCATGGGTGTGTGTGTTGTCCTTAGGTTAGTTTACCTAGGTTTAAGTAGTTTGTAAGCTACGGACTGATGACCACGCAGTTTGGTCCGATAGATTTACAAACAAACATAATCCTTCTTCCTTCCCCTCCTTCATCAATAAGTTGCAAAGGGTTCGGTCTCCCAGTGCTCTCTGTTGCTGTCGGTTCCCCCTGCTAGAAGTAGTTCGTATTAGGCTTGTTTGTTTACGTCCAGTTATATCGACACACGTTTCCTGGTTGCTCGGGTACGGAGAAGGGCGTTCCCCTGTTGAGTATGTTTTCCTGTGTACCACTGTGCCATGAGGGTTGCCAGCCCACGGGAACCGCTCCATGACCGGTGTAGCAGGTATTAGGATGCGAGGCACTGGCGGAAGTAGAATCGGGCTCTGAGTTGTGGCAGAGTGGCTCGCTCATTTAGAATTTGCTTGCGAAGACAAATGTCCCTGGTTCGAATACCGGTCCGCCGCACACTCTGCCAGGAAGTTGCATATCAATGGACACTCCGCTGAAAATATTCTGAAAACATATTGTATATATTTTTATATATGTAAACCACATTGGAGTATATAACAGAGGGTACATTGAACCACTTTTATGGTATTTCTACTTTCGAAAGGCGTGTGAGAAAGAGAAACACCTATATCTTTCCGTTTTCGCTCTAATTTCTCTTATTTTATTAAGAATATAACGTCTACCTATGTAGGTGGGTGCTAACAATGTATGTTCGCATTTGGAAGAGAAGGTTAGTGAATACTCCAAAATAGGATGCACAAGTGTAGTGTAATGAAGGCAGTTTCTTTAGTAGAATTGTCGCATCTTCTAAGTGTTCTGCCAGTGAAACGTAGCCTTTAGTTCACCTCCTCCACAATATTTACTGTGTTCTTTCCAGTTTAAGGTGCTAGTAATTGTTATTCCCTGGTATTTAGTTGAATTTAAAGTCTGTACATTTGACTGATGGTGAAAATGAAGTTCAACAGAATTCTTTTAGTCCTCCTTTGAATGACTTCACTTTTGTAATTGTTTAGGGGCAGTAGCCAAGTTTTGCACCATGCAGATATGTTTTCTAAATCGTTTTGCAGTTGCGTTTTATCTTTTGGTGACTTTACTAACCGATAAATGGTATTATCATCCACGAACAGTCTAAGAGAGTTGTTCAAATTGTCTCATAAATCGTTCATAAAGATTAGTAACAGTAAGGGTCCTATAACACTTTCCTGGGGAACCAGATATCAGTTGTATTTTACTCCATTATTTTCCGTGAGTTACAACATACTGCGTCGTTTTTGACAGGAAATCATGAATCCATTCGGACATCTGAGACAATATTACGTAGGCGCGCAGTTTGATTAGAAACCGCTCGTCAGGTACAGTGTCAAAAGCTTTCCGAAAATGTAGAAACGCGGAATCTATTTGACATCCCTTGTCAATAGCACTTATCACTTCATGTGAATAAAGGGCAATCGATACTTTCTAAATTCGTGTTGACTATTGGTTAATAGGTCGCTCTCTTCATGCTTAAGGGAAGTATATGTTCTAAAATCCTGCTGCATGTCGACGTCAGTGATATAGGCCTGTAATTTTGCGGATCATTCCAATTGCCTTTTTGAATATTGGAGTGACTTGCGGAATTTCCCAGTGTTTTTGTACGGATTTTTTCGCTGAGGAAGTGATTGCATATGATAACTAGGTACGGGGTTATTGCATCAGCATACAAGGTGTACCGCAAGACTTACTTTGGTTGAGTGATTTAAGTTGCTTACCTACTTCTAAATTACGCATACTAGCATCTGCTCTTGATTATAATTCTGGAGTATTTGCTTCGTCTTCTTTAGTGAAGGAATATCGGAAATCTGTGTTTAGAAGTTCTGATTTAGCAGCACTGTCATCAGTCATATCGCATAGTGAAAGGATTGATTGAATTTTGCCGCTGGTGTAGTCTCGAAAACCGTTGGGAATGTAGATCTACGGAATCTGATATCGCTTGTCGATAGCGCTCATTACATCACGTGAGAAAGAGCTAGCCGTGTATGATAATGGTGATCTATTGACCCAAGGTCAACACGGATTTAGAAAATATCGTTCATGCGAAACAAAATTAACTCTTTATTCATACGAAGTGATGGGTGCTATCGACAAGGGTTCGCAAATCGATTCCGTATTTCTTAATTTCCAGAAGGCTTTTGACACCGTACCTCACAAACGGCTTTTAATCAAATATCGTGGTTATGGTATATCGCCTCAAATTTGCGATTGGATAGGGGATTTCCTGTCAGAGAGGACACAGTTCGTAGTAATCGATGGTAAGGCATCGACTAAAACAGAGGTAATATCGGGCGTTCCACGGAGTAGTGTCATTGGTCGTCTGCTGTTCCTTATTTGCATAAACGATTTAGGGGAAAATCTAAGTAGCTCTCTTAGATTGTTTGCTGATGACGCCGTCATTTACCGTCTAGTAAAATCATCTGAAGATCAAAACCACCTGCAGAACGATCTGAATAAGATATCAGTATGGTGTAAAAATTGGCAATTGACTCTAAATAATGCGAAGTGTAAAGTCGTCCACATGAGTACGAAAAGAAATCCGTAAAACTTTGTTTACAAGACAAATCAATCAAAACTGAATGCCGTAAACTCCACAAAATACCTAGGAATTACTATTACGTCAGACTTAAATTGGAAAGAACACGTAGATAATGCCGTGGGAAAGGCGAACCAGAGACTGCGTTTTATTGGCAGAACCCTTAAAAAATGCAACAGAACTACAAAGGAAACTGAATACACTACGCTCGTACGTCCATTTCTGGAGTATTGCTGCCCAGTGTGGGATCCTTATCAGGTGGGTTTGACGGAGGACCTCGAAAGAGTCCAAAGAAGGGCAGCTCGGTTCGTATTGTCACGATACAGGGGAGACAGCGTTACGGAAATGGTACATGATCTTGGATGGGAATCATTACAAAACAATGGCGCTTATCTCTGCGGCGTGGGCTACTTACGAAACTCCAATCGATAACATTCTTCTCCGAATGCGAAAATATATTGTTGACTCGCACTTAGATAGGCAGAAATGATTATCAGAATAAAATACGAGAAGTCAAGAGCTCAAACGAAGAGATTCATCTGTTGTATCTTCCCGCACGCTATTGGAGAATGGAATGAGAGATAAATAGTATAATGGTGGTTCGGTGAACCCTCTGCCAGGCACTTAAATGTGGTTTGCAGAGCATCCCGTGCATATGTAGATGTAGATATAGATGAGAACGGTGTCCTGCGCCAAGGGGCGTGATTTTGATGTTGGTTACTGTATAATGACGTCACGCATTACTTTGGGTTATGGAGTCGCGTCGTTGTGTACACCTGTTGCAGCTCTTCACCGGGTGTAGGAGTGATCTGAGCTAGAGTAGGTGGCGCCTGCTGACCTTTGCCCGTCCCCTGAGACGGCAGGCAGCGCGCCGGCTTGATCCTGCAATTTGTTGGCCGCGTCTCGGCGGGAGGTGTCGGCCGCCTGCTGGTGAATCAGTAAAGCGACCGAGGCGGCGCCTTGATCACGACGGCGCAAACGGAATCCAGAAGAGGCGCCCTGCCACCCACCGAGGAAGGCGCTGGCGGCGGCCTTAAAAATACATGCCGCCTTCTTTATGCATCACGCGCCGCCACCCGGCTCCTGAGCGCTGATGGCCGGGCGGGGACGCCGCTGTTGTTACACCAGCACCTAGTGCTCGCAGCAAAGCGCTCCCTCTAACAAGTTCATTTGCTTGGTATTTCCCCGAGGACAGGACAGACTTCAAATGACAGAGCAGGGAAAAGGCAAAAAGTACCTTTGGTCTGCTGAACATAATAAGAATCCAGTCATAATCACTGTAGAGCTCCAACTGCTCGGAATCTGCCTGCTAATCTGCATTTTCCAGCTACTTATTCTAATTAAGCACTGTTCAAAACTATAAGGAGGTCAGGTGAGATATCCCACTGTAACGTCTCCGCTGCTCCGCCTAATCCTGGATGGGCGAAGTTGCCGTTACATTCTATTTTATGCTTCATCATTTAATAATAGTTCCAATGATTTGACGGTATGGGATGCGGACAATTACTAGGTTGATCCATAACAGTAAGCTTTGTTAACTTCCTTTATTATGGAACGACAAATGTTAAAAACTCTTCCCTTTAAATACACTGATTAAATAACTGTGTGCCACTACGACGAATGTCTTCAAGTCCACACTGAAACATTTCAACATGCAACTGCAACCCGTATGCGATACGACGGAATGGCAAAAACTTTAGCCACCACTAAACGCAGGTTACGAACTCACTGCCGACATGCTACCGCCTCGCTCTGCGGTCGGCGGGAGACTGCCGCACACCGGCCAACAAACAAAGAACAGTCCAACCTAAGCATTGTTGCCAGCAGCTCTTGCTGCACGCCAACGATAACTATAGTTCGGCCAAAACTTACCAAAGCGGTTATTAACCTAAAACCCTGTATCCTCACACCACACATAGCGGGTGATCAAAAAGTCAGTATAAATTTGAAAACTTAATAAATCACGGAATAATGTAGATAGGTAAAAATTGACACACATGCTTGGAATGACATGGGGTTTTATTAGAACCAAACATTTACTGTTTTCGGGGCTTTTTTCTTCGAGGAACCGATTGCCGACTTTTCTATTCTTTTATCAAAAATGACAAGAACCGCACGGTTTTTGACGAAAAGAGCCAAGGTGCTTGCAGTACGACCTGACCATTAACCCCGTTATCCATCACAAATGACTTATATCGAAAACTTTTAAAAAAGCGCCTGAAGATGCAACTGTAGGTTGCGAAACCGGTTGTGCGGGTCTTCACGAATCCAATAAAATAACAGCTCAAGTGGACCAAGGACTTTCATTCAGACTCTTACAATCATAACACCTAATTTTTAACTGTGTGAAAGTTTCTTAATTATGTATACTTACGAACTAGCTAAGGACGGCACAAATATCCATGCCCGACGGGGGGATTCGAACCCCCGACCTTAGGGGCCGTGCAAACCGTGACTGGCGCGCCGCAGTCAGCTCGGCCACCGCGGCCGGCTGTTACCGTGATGGGTGAGAGGTACGCCGATATGTTACAGAATCGCATCATCCCCAGCCTGGCCGATAAACACTTGCTGGAACGTACGATTTTTATGCAGGATAGCGCTCCGCCCCATATTGCTAGATGCGTAAAAGATCTCTTGGGCGCGTCGTTTGGTGATGATCGTGAGCTCAGCCGCCACTTTTATCATGCTTGACATCCCAGGTTCTCAGAATTCAGTCCGTACGATTATTGGCTGTGGGATTACCTGAAGTCGCAAGTGTATCGTGATCGACCGACATCTCTAGGGATGCTGAAAGACAACATCCGACGCCATAACTCTGAACAAGCTTTACGGTGCTCTTCACGACATTATTCCTCGACTACGGGTATTGTTTTGGAATGATGGTGAACACATTGAGCATTTCCTGTAAAAAAAACATCATGTTTGCTTTGTCTTGTTATGCTAATTATTGCTTTTCTGATCAGATGAAGCGCCATCTGTTGAACATTTTCTGAACTTATTTATTTATTTTTTTGTTCTAATAAAACCCCATATCATTCCAAGCAGGTGTGTATATTTTTACCTCTCTATCCACATTATTCCGTGATTTATTAAGTTTTCAAATTTCTACTGACTTTTTGATCACCCGGTTCATGTGGCAAAGTATTTTATTCAGAAAACTGTTACAGTGGTAATTCGTGTGTAGTACAGTGTACAGTACGATGTTTTAACTGTTGAACTGTTAACTTGACGTTCACATGGTGTTTACTTGGAGCGAGACACCATGGGGCTACCATTATAATAAAAAAAGTCAATCGCGTTGCACTCTAATATGGTGTGTGATTATCTAGGCCCGTACAGTTGCACAGCAGGATGGCGCGGACAGTTTGAGGTTATCAATCAACTCCTGAGGGATATTTGCTCATTCTTCCACGAGTGAAATATCCAGCTATGGGAGGTGCTGGTCTGGCTGCAATGCGTCTGCCAAGTGCATCCCAGACGTGCTCAATCGGGTCCGGTGAACAAACTGGCCACTCCATTCCTTGAAGTCCTTCAGCTTCAAGCATGTTGTCCGCCAGTGCAGCAGCTACGTGCGAACTAACGCTGTCGTCCACCAGAAGGAACCCATACCACCAGTGGAGGGTACAACAAAAGGTCGAAGGATCTCGTCTCTATATCTCTGAGCAGTCAGAGCGTCATTCTGAACGATATAGAGATTTGTACGTCCGCCAGTACTGATTCCTGCTCGCACCATTCGTCAACGACCATGATATGGCGATGTATCCTACACATAATCAGTATTATTCCCAGTTCCTCGTTCCCTCCAGATAAGCGTTGTCCGGAAGAACAAAAATCTTGACTTATTTGTAAAGAGAATCCGGCGCCATTCGTTACGACTCCACTTTGATGTTCCTCCGTCCAGTTTCTGCGGCTAAACGATGTCGTGATTTTAATGGGACACCCATGAGAGGCCACATTCGAAAGGCAATTTCGACCTGTTTTGATATCGCGCGTCCTGTTGCAGTTTGGAGGATGCGTTGCAGCTGAGTTGCATCCATTCTCCTGTCTCGAGGGCTGTTAACAAGAGAAAACGGTTATCTCTAGCTGATGTTACCTTGCCTTCTCTTAACTATTCCTCTTGTCCTAAATCGCGTCCAGGTCCTGGAAATTACACTTTGGGACACTTCAATAGCAGCAGACACTTCCCTCTGATACGCCTCGAACCTTCCTGTGGCTCTCCATGTCACGGTTTCGGGTAAGTTAAGTTACTTACTTACTCGAGACAGAGGAGACTCAGTATAATATGCCAGGGGCGCTGCAGTAGGCCCATTCATCTCGCGCAGTCAAATAAGTCGATCTTGTAAAAGGGGCTTTAGGTCTTCGAGGCGAACATTCCCCAACAGAGTGATTACCACGTCATCATAAGTAAAGAAAATTGACAACGCAGACACTACGTGTTACCCGCTTCAGGACAAAGCGAAGACTGAATGAACCAGCTGAGTACTATTTAATAAGCACTGTCCTGTAAGGAAAACAGCGGACTGTGGGTAGGCTCTATCGCCACCCTAATTTCCTAACGAAAGCTATGTCGCCTTACAAGCTAGATCACATCTGTATTGTAGAGTTCTGACAGGTTTGATGCGACCGGCCATGAATTATTCTCCAGCGTAAATCCCTTCATTTGAATAGAGCTTAACCCTATGACCTCAATTGTCTACTGCATGTATTCCAGTCTTTGTCTTTCCCTACAATTTTTACCCTTCCTCTAGTACCATACAGGTTATTCCCTGATGACTCAAAACAACTCCTACCATCCTGTCACTCCTCGTTGTAGTGTTTTGCACATGTTCCTTTCTTCAGCGATTTCATGGAGACCTCCCCCATTCCTTCCTTTATCGGTCCACGAAAGTTTCAAAAATCTCCTATAGCACCACATATCGAACGCGTCAATTTTCTGCTGTTCCTTCTTTTTCCCACTATCTGTGATTCACTACTGTACAATTCTGTGCTCCGAACATGCACTTTCCGAAATTTCTTCCTCGAATTTGATACCAGAGGACCTCTTCTCTTGCCCAGGAATGTTTTCTTTACTTAGTCTACTTCTATGGTCCCCTTGCTTCTTTAGTCGATTTTATTTTGCTTCCAAGTTATCTGAATTTCTTTAAATTCGTCTAGACCGTGATCACCAATTTTTTTGTTCAGGTTCTCGCAATTTTCATTGCTGCAACGTATAATAGCTTTTGTCCTTTTGCGGTTTACCCTCAATGTAAGAGATCCTTCGTAGCATTACCATTACCTGACTGATTTCTTTCCTCCAAATACCTCTCAGAAATTACCCTGCACATATTTCTTGAAATCAGAGACGATCTGGAAGTCATCAATGTCATCTTGGTAACGAAAAATCCTCAATAACTTGAAAGGCATGCCAGCAGTGGTACAAATTTATTCATTTTCAGATGGAGTACTAATGACATGAAATTTTTGTGTATTTGTCTTCTCGAAGAAATAGCTTTTTAAGTGCCTGACAATATAACTGTACTTATGACAAGTGCTTTAAATTGAGAGTCTGTACAGTTAATTGTTTTATCGTTGCTAGTGTATTACTTATTATTAATTTTCCTTTAGAACTGTCTTCGAAGAACGATATTTGTTGGTTGATTTGTGTGAGGATACGTGGTATTCACTGGGAGACGCAGCCGTTGTTTCATGCTGTGTCATGTGGGATAAAACAAAGAGCTGAGTGGAGTAACGGATCATCTGCGTGCTCTATTATCACATTCTGAAGGTATACTTTTTATGTTAAGATGTGCAACATTAATTTGGAGATGTTGGTCAGTGGGTAGAATAGTTTTAAAACACTTGAAGAACAACAGGTTTGCTAACGCACCATATTCCTTTCATTGTACGTAAACAGACTTCTTTTTACCAAATCTGGTCTCTCCATTCTTATGAAATATTCACCACATCGAGAGGTGAAGGAGACTTCAGCGGTACATTTCAGGTGTCCGAAAGAACAGATACCACATTCAAACCTCACCAAATACCTCAAAGAGGAAAATTTTAATTTCATTGCGGATTTACAATTAATTTCGATCCCTTGCTGAAAGACAGGTAAAACTGCGAGAAGGTGGATTAATGGCCAAGGGGTACTACAGTAGTACTGAGCTATAACTTGAGAACTTGTGTAGGAAGAAATGCATGTCGTGATGGTTAAGATGACTGCTGGCCCACGTGCGAAATCCGAGATGGAGACCTGGTGCAGCAGAAATTTGCAGCTTCGCATTTGAGTTAATTTCAAACCCTGAAACAACCGAGACGTTCAAATATCTATAATTTACTTTTTGAATTAGCCAAGCGTTTCGCTTTTACACTTTGCATTTCTGCCACTTACCATGGCTATAAAAAATTAAAAAATGATTCTTGATAAGCTACGTTTGTAAAGCAACCACATACTGTATTTGAGTTGTACTCTGTTTATTCAGATTATGAAACATCTGTTATCTTGTTCTCCTCTTTTGTTAAGTTCTTGTATTAAAGATATCGTTACATTTGTCCGCTTATAAAAAACGTCTGCGCAAGCTAAATAAAATATCTTTTATTTGAACGTGAAAACTGCCTGATGTTTGTAATGGGTTGTCCACGTAGAAACTTGCTACAAAACAATTAAATAACACCAAGAGAGAAAAGAACTGTGCCGACCATTGTAAATAGAAATATCGGAATTACAAGAGAAAAAGATGGAATGTCAAATAGCGAGACACATTGACATTAAACAGCACAAGTGGTAGTCTCTGTAAAATCCAACGGCAAGTATGAAAATCCGACTTTTAATTTTTTATAAATGAGTTTCGAGAAGTCAGATAGAGATATTTATGAAAATATTTTAACATTAGCTTCCCTTTCAGGTAACTGATAGGACTCTTTCAAAATGATTCTTTTCTTTTTGATTAGTTTTGACAACACTCCGTCTATACTGTTTGATAATAATGTGCAATTTTGTAGAAAATAATGTTCTTGCATTTTTTCCGACCGAATATATGGAATGTAGGCTCATTTTATTGGTTATTGTTGTACTTTACCAGCATTGAAGCAAGCAAAATATATTGCAGCGAATTTTTATATGAAGATCTTACCTCAGGTGTTCATTTTCGGCGCTATTTTTTTCCTGTACCTATTTCATAAGTACCAGTCCTATATTTCGAGGGTACGCAGCTTAAGTTTGAAATGATAGGTACGAGTACTTTTCACAATGTTGTCCTAGATGAGGGGTGACCAACTAAATTCATAATGTAAAGTGAAATAAAAAAAATGATCTTGTTTGACATATAAAATTTATTTTTGTTTGCAATTGCAATGTTCCTCAGTATTAGGAGATATGTTTGATGTCTAAATGATGAGCATTCCGATCAAATTGCTCTTGTTTTATATTTTACATGTTCCATTCGTGAAAAAGAAAAAATAAATAAATACAAATAAAGCAAACCTCGCAGATGTATGCTTCCTAATAAGGACACATGTTGAAGTGATAACTTGAATAAGTTGGGATACTGATGATTTTGATATTTTTAATGAAAATTTTATGCCTGTTTCTGTAAGTTGTTTTAACGTTTTCGTCGCTTAGAAGCTCAATAAATTCCATCTGTAGGTGTAACGTGGCGCCTTCAAGGCATACTCAGATGGATTATCGAACACTTTCATTATCTTAAAAATCTGTGAATCTTTCCTCAAACTCGTTCCTTACTTTTCGAAGTAAAGCTAAGTGCTTGTCGAAAACCAGTGCCTCTTGATTTAGTGTGGGCGATGTCTTCCAATTGTCTTTCCGCTGTCTCTTTCTCCAACAAGAAAAGACAGGTGACATGCCGCCCTTGCGGTGGCGTTTTGGGCGCAGTGGGCCTCACTGGTGGAGAATCACACTTTTTACTGTGTCTGAAAAAAAAGGACAACTTCTTAACGGTACGGTGGGCCGTATTCTTCGGCACCGCGGGCCCTATGTTAGACAGTTCTGTACTAGATAATTCGGATGTTTCCATCTTATTACGAAATCTGAATTTTTCGTCTCGTCTTTCGGGCTTATAACATTTGTTAGAGGAAAAATCAGCTCATTACTTTTATTGATGGCAAAGCTGAGACACCAGGGATGTCGTGTTGTGACTGTTGTTTTACAGAATACACTGCAGCAGGACGCTCGGCAGAACAAGTAATTCCCGTCACGAGCCTCCGGGCTGCGATGGAAGACGTGATCCCCCGCTCCAGATCAATCCGGATGGCACGCACGTAGCCAGCCCGATGCTGTGTAATACCGTTTGCTCAGCTATCAGCTAGCTTTCTGACGGAACCTAGTCAATATTGCTTCCATAACCTTGTATAATTACGACCAAAATCAGTCATATACATAGTTAATATTCTAACTTGATATTATGTTGACATAAGCTATCGCAAAATAATCTCGACACATTTTCAATACGACGTTTTTTTTCCGTAGCTGCCAGATGTCCATAAGGGATTAAATAAAACTTGACCTACAAACCGGCTGTCACGCTTAAGATGACTGTACGGGCTTGACATCATTCAAGCCGGGGGTGCGATATCTTGTAATGGAGTCTGCATAAGCAGAGGAGCCCAGATCGCTAGTTTCAGATTGCTTTATTTAGATCGGTATTGGCAGTTCTAAGTTGCCATCTTCAAGTCTCTTAACATTTAAACATTAAGATTCCACGTAAGATGACTGACATAATGTTAACGATCAACAGTCAAGTCATTACAGTTCTGAGGAGAATAGGGAATTCACGGAACACCAAGTTCGCACTACATAGGTATGAAGAACTCGGGGGAAAAATGATAACCCTCATTTATAAAGTGTTGAGATTTGACGACTTGCATGTTTGAAAAAAAACTTTCTATTATACGTTTTAATATTTATATTTGCCATATCTCTGCAGATTTTTGTATTTTGTCGACAAAATACCGACATCCATATTTATCTAACTTAATAAATTTAAAGAAGAAGAAAAAATTTAGATAAAATATATTTTCTGGAGGTGAAATGCTAGGAAAGAATTATATATAATCATTCACGACTTAGCTCTTTTATGTTTCTCGTACTGTGATCCTGAAACTTAACAAAAGTTCACACGTAGCTAATGTCTTAAACGTCACATTTTTCCATATATTTTTCCTCTGTCATTAAAATGATCCCTTCGCAAATCGTACCAGCTATTTCTAAAAATGGTTCTCTCTTTAGCTGAGTGGTTAGTACTGCTGACTGCCATGTGGACCTTACTTCGATTTCCGATACTGCCAGGGATGTTTCCTTTGTGGGGTACACCAAGCTTAGTAGTACTAATAAAAGAGCTATCTGACACGGCATTAGTGGCTCCTGTTTACTAAAATCGGCAACGGTCAGAAAGGGAAGGGGTGTATTTCCCCAAACCGTAAACTAACGACTCCAAAAAAATGTTCAAATGCTTGAAAATCTATGGGAATTAATTACTTTGGTTATCAGTCCTTGGGCTTGCAAACAACTGAAACTTTCCTAAGGACAACACACACATATGCCCGAGGGAAGATTCGAGCTTCTGACGGAAAGCTACAGGGTGCTCCGCAGAAAGGAGCCATAGAGTGCTCGGCCATTCCACGGCAACGACTTCGACAGCACAGGAAGACACGATAATCAGTCAATATCGGTGCTCCTCGGATGTTTGGATAGAGTGTTAACTTTGGAGGAAAAATACGTAGTTCCTAGTTGTACAATAGTATTCTTATATAGAGACATGAAGTCTTGTAACATTTGATAGAAGGTTATAAATAACGTTTATACCTTTCACACTGCTGTTATAATGCTTAATTTATTTACTATGAGCTCATTTCGGCTTTATGTTGCCATCATCAGATTTTCTGTAATATAAACGAGATAATTTATAACAACAGTTATATAAGCTGGCAAATATACATTTTTTATGGCTAATACATTTAATTTACTTACATTTAATGTCATTCTTATTTCAGTCCTTTTTGTTTAAGATGATATTGATTTTATTTAAATTGTGATTGGCTTATATGCCTGTAACGGATTTTTTATTTTCTGTCTGTTTAAAAAGGACAGCTATTTTCAAAGTGTTTTAACGACATTATATGTTTACATAGCTACTCAGAGATCAATGAAGTTATTAGCTAATTTATTTTCCTTGATATTCTATTTTGGTGGTTGGTGTTCATGTTGTTACTATGGAGTGAATATCTGTGACATGTTTTTAGTTATCCATTTTCTTGGCTGAAAATATGAATAAAATTTTCAATTTATTTTTTGTGTTTTAGCTCATTGAGTAAATTTATGGGATTTATGTAGATATGTGAAAATAATTCGGTTTCTCAAATGTTTGTATAGCTTATGGGACTAACTACGGGGTCATCAGTCCCTGAACTTACAAACTACTTATGAACTAGCTAAGACTACAGACGGCACAAATATCCATGCCCGAGGGGGGATTCGAATACCCGACAGTAGTGGCCGTGCAGACCGTGACTGGAGCGCCTCAGTCCCCTCGGGCACCGCAGCCGGCAATTCGGTTTCTTCAAGGAAATGAAAATATTAGAATACATAGCTGTTCAAAACGATTATGATCCAAAGGTCGTATCAAAACTGTACCACAGCAAAACACAACCAAAAAAGGTTAATGTACATAAAGGAATAACACTAGACAGACAAATAACGAAAAAGGAGGGACCAAAGTATGTAACCACACACTATTTAGGAAACATTTCTAACAAAATTAATAAAATATTCAAAAACACCAACATCACATTTGCATAACAAAATAGATACAGCCTCAAACACAAAATCTACAAGGGAAACACTTTAACACCTGGTATCTACAAAATTGTTTGTAACACATGTCACAAATGTTATATAGGGCAGAATGGCAGAATAAAAACATATAATGTCGTTAAAACACTTTGAAAATAGCTGTCTTTTTTAATCAGGCAGGAAATAAAAAATCCGTTGCAGGCATATAAACCAGTCATAATTTAAATAAAATCAATATCATCTTAAACAAAAAGGACAGAAATAAGAACGACATTAAATGTACTAACTATAAAATTTTTTATATATGCCAGCTTATTTAATTGTTGTTATAAATTACCTCGTTTATATTACAGAAAACCTGATGATGGCAATATAAAGCCGAAATGAGCTCATAGTAAATACATAAAGCATTATAACAGCAGTGTGAAAGGTATAAACGTCATTTATAATTATGTCACTCAACGACATAATCCACACTACAGTCCCCAAAGTAAAGAAAAACGTGATAGAAGAATTTAGGGTGAAATTTAATACCTCTAGAAACAGACTGTGTTTAGACGTGTATCGGAATCGGGGAAGCGGCAGGTGGTCACAGGGGTCGGGAGGTCAGCGCGGAGGCTCGCGGCCTAATTGGCGAACGTTGACGTAGCGGGCAGAACTGCCGCCCACGCTCTGACGTCACCGATACTTGATAGGGGCGCGGTAGGGCGTGTCACGCCTGCGACTGGCAGCGCGGAACGTTGACAGAAGTCACCGGCGGGGCCCTCCGATCCCAGTAACAGCAGCCGACCCGGCCACCGCAAGGCACACAAGGCACTGTGGTCGAATCTCCTTACTGGCAAAAACTGGGGCAGGCCTATTTCTTGGTTATATTATATTTTGTTTTGGCACTTTTTGCTATTTTATTACAATACTAGCTGAAAACCCGGGATTGCCCGGGTATTTATTTATTTATTCGAACCTTGAGTTAGTACTTTTCCTATACACTCTCTCTCTGTCCATCTCCTTTTTTTCTAAAAACATGTTACATTTATCAGAGAATATATAAGAAATCACAAGTAAAATGCACTCGAATCGAATCACGAAGTCAACAATAATGATTCTAATAATATCACAGATCGATCACTTGATGTAATGCGCGACACGTCAAATCGATTTTTTTAAAAGAGATGTATTAAAAGAAATTTCTTTTTTACTACTTTATTTATTTATTCTAATATTTCCTTATTCGTACGCTTATCCTTACAGAGAAAGAGCTGACGACATTGTAGTACGCATAGACCAAAGATATGGTCTGTGCCATCACGTTTCGCTGTATGTAACCTCCTTGCCATACAGTCGCAAATGTCGCTGGCCTTCAGTCCGAATTTTTTTTATAGTTTGACGACTTTCAACTACCATATCTTCCACCCCCTTATAGATATCGGCATGGAACTGCTATGGTGTACAATGGGAGACTTCGGACAACAATTATACACATCTCATTTGTTTGCGTTCTGTAGTTTTCGCTGCAGAGCGAAATATTAACACACACAAACGTAGAATTTTATATACACCGATAACTTTCCACCCCAGTATACTCCACCCTTTTATCATTATCAACCCTCAAGCAACAATGTAAACAATAAAACAATTTTCAAAGAGTAAATATAATTTTCAAAGAAACATTCATTATTGTTCTGCATTTCGCGTTATATCCTTGAAATTACTAAATATCTATCAAATCGCTATAAAACCGCGCCTAAAACCTTCATCAGGTATAAATTAGTAATTGTACAAATATGTAAGTCTCTGCGTCTTCTCGTTTGGACGTGATAAGCGCACACCGAACAGAGATTCACATTAATATATATAGATAAATAGCTATCCGATCGGCATAAAACCGTGCCTAAAGCCTTCCCCGGGTAGACATTAGTAAGCGTACAAATTTTTAGCTCTTTATGTCTTGTGGTTCAGACGTGATAAACGTACACCGAACAGACATTCACATTTATAGATATAGACTAGTAGTTTCTACTACTATAAAATCTACTTCACTATCCATAGTATTTTATTATCATACTAGTATTTCCTACTACCATTAATTGAACTTTTTATTGTTCATTTTATTCTCTTTAAGACACATTGTAAAACGTTTTATTAGTATTTTACCAAGGGACAAAGATATGGTAACTTTTATATACTTCTAATATACATCACAGTCATTTTTCATAATTTTATCGTTTTTAGAATGCCATTCACTCGAAAAAATATGTCTTACACTCTGCACATTGGTGCATTTGCATAACCATGACGAAAGTTGGCGACCTTCTACACACATCTTTGACTACCAACCCACCGTTTTAACTTCTGTGTTGGCATGACAACGGCCTCACCAATTGCTAACATCTTTGACCTTCCCTTTACCATGGTAACGGCGTCATATCTAACGACCCACTAGATGGCATTGCACCATAAAAATACGACTCAATTTATAATTATGCAGTATTGTAATATAATAAAATTGCATTTTTTAGCCACATTAGCATATATATTGATTATAATAAACTTTCGTTTACAGATTAATACAATTGATTAAATCTCACCTGCTGATTACATTCGTTATGCATCTTTTAATACACAGCATTTTAAATTATATCTTTCTTATTATACTTCTTAATTCTATTTATATATTTTTATTATCAAACTATGTATCAATTTATACATTACTCAGAACCTACTCTTTGTAAACCTTTTCCCATTTGCTGCTGCTGACTTGGCGCCAAAATCATACAGTATACAATCGGAGGCCGCATGGCCACTAGTCAACAATTACCTGCTGGCAGCAGAACAGCCCAGGATAGTCAAGCCGAGTCCAGCACTGGCCACATGGGTAAACGCTGTAACATTACTCTGTATATATTTTATGTTACATCTAAAGTCGTACTTAGACATTTTTGTAATTATTTCCATGAATCCTTGCAGGCTACTTCTTATTCCGAAGATGACCTACATCAGGTCGAAACCGGTTCATAGAAACTGATAATTTTTGCGATCAAGACTGTTTTTTGTAATATTAATCATACCAAATAGGTGCTGTTTTTCTCCTCTGACAGTGTTGTCAGAATTAATGACTACTTCTTGGTTCCTGAAAGTTACATCATGTTTTCAGTAATTTCACGCCCACCTAACAGGAAAGTCTAATTTTAGCATTACTAACGATTCTCAAATACGAAGCTGAAGCAGTTTCACTATGAAAGATAGAGGAATGATGACTGCTTCTTTTACTGAAGGACATACAACTGAGGCTGTTTTGAAATGAATGGCTGAAGCTAGTAAAATGTTCAAATGTTTTTGAAGGTATGGGACCAAACTGCAGTGGTCATCATGTAACGATACATAATTAAATTATTATTTTTTATTATCAATCAGCGACGCTTGTCGCCGTGTTTCCCTCCTTCTCGAAATATTTTATCTGTGGAAAGGTTTTTTCGCTCGTCTCTCGTTTCTTCCGCCGTGTCGAGAGGACGGAACCGCTATCATTCATTCTCTTGATGGAATTTATTAAGAGTGGACATATACACAGACTGCTTTGTGGTGTAAATGTGAGTGCTGTTAAATTTTACTTTAAAATATACCCTCCTTTGTTAATAGCCATGTCTGAACCATGTCTCCATCTAATAATGTCCCATCCTTCCTTAATTATTCATTTTCTTTGAGATTTTCAGTTCCTCCATATTCAGTCGTAACATGATGTTCAGACGCCATCACTTTCGCTTCGTGTATTGCCTTGATCAAATCCCTATCAGTTACTTTAAATCATTACCTTTATTCCTTTTAGAACCTGCTTTCGTATTAACAGTTTCGCGAAGTCCTATAGATGTTTTTTTCTGTTAGTTATTTGCGTAATCAAACTTTAGTACACGGTCCGTCAACAATGACTTACGAGGCGAACGGTCTGAACATTATTCTTCTGCGGAAAGTATCATAAAGCTTACCTAAATCTCTCAACAGCTTAACAGTTACAGCTGCTGTGATCAACATTTCCAGAGCTACAATCAGTACTTTCCGGAAGTTTTCTCTGTGACGTTATTTTTGTGTGTTGCTTCAGCCCCAATCTGTATTCCGCCATTTCATCTATTCAATCATTTCGTGTATTAATTTCATCCACTCTTGTCAAAAGTATTTAACCAGATTTTTACCCGATTTTTCTATGATAGAAATTTTAATAAAAATCCTCAATCTTTTAATCGCGGAGATTAACATTAATGCATGCAGGCAACAAATCAAAAGTAATGTTACAATGAGTCCCTAGACTTACAAACTAGTTAAAATAACTTACGCTAAGAACAACATATACACGCGCCTATGACCAGGCGAGGACCCAAACCTCCGACGGGGAGCAGACGCGCACCCTGCAGTAATGCTTCTTAGAGCGCACGGTCACTAACGCGCGCCTCTGAAACTAGTAACCGCAAATAAATTAAATAACGTTGTAAAAGTGTGACCAGGACGGAAAATTCGAATAAAGGAATACAAATTATATTCCCCTTGTAACTCGTCAACAGATAAGCTGATGGAGCGACAACTTACTTTCGATTGAGTGTTAGCGAGGACTTTTCAATGAAAAGTGGGTAGGCAGATAAGGGAGGTGCAGTTTCGTTGCTAGCACGGTCACCTGATCGCATTTTTTTTTCTTCTCGCGGAGTGATATGAAAAATGACGTACACCACACGTGCTGAGAGTTGCAACCCTCTGCTCCTAATCGGCTTATTAATTACATCTGGACCCCTGCTGTGCTTTACCAAATAGAAACAATGAAAGTTTGAATAAGGTGATTGTTTCCGAAGAACAGCTACTACCAAAGTGAAGATTTGTACAAATCGACTCAAAGGAGAACTTTCTCCACTCACTGTACTTACTATTCAATATGTTTTTTAAAGATAAAATTGTGCAACACATAATTACAATCCAACGCAAAAAGAGGGCTTCAGGTGGTTACGAATACCAAATATCAAAAATGAATTTAATTTGAAATAATACAGTCGATAGGCCACCTGAAAATGGTCGTTTATTGATTAATTAAAACTAATAACAGCAACGAGAAAGTAATTATTCGACTGAGTGTGTGATAGAGGACACACATAACGTCTACCAAACTTCACCTCACGATGATTAGGAAGAATATTAGTTTCAATAAATAATGAAGTGACTCAGAATAAAGCACGGTAAAAATATAATAGTGACAGGTTAATATAGTAATTAACAAACTGGAGGGGCTAACCGTTGTTACAACAATGATACCGTATTCTCACAGGAACTTTCTCTGAGCTGCTCTGACGTAACGTAATTTGATAATAAACTTCGTGAATATGTTTTGAATTAATAGCAGATCACTCCAAAGAAAGATTATTAATGAATTTCAACTCTGTAACAACCCTGACTTGCAAACCAGCCAACACACCTCTTTACCCAGTCCATAGTAAGAAATAAACTTGCATAATACAATATGACATTACCTGACATCGAATGATGGAGACAATGCATATAGATTAATTATCTTCAAAAGTAAAAGCCACGATCACAATATAATTATTTATTTTATGACGACGGGTTTGAACGAGGTATGTTTTCATCATCTGGTCCTATAAGATTCTATTATGTGGCCATCTTACGTTATTTAAAAAATTGAGGTTAAACAGAACGTGCAACATAGCACTTAGTCAAAATATAAAGTACAAAAGTTAAATTGTCAACTGCTTGTAACACACTCAATTGCCACACTTTATAATTTTATACGACCAGATGATGGTGCCATAGCCCATTGAAACTGATCGTCAGTAAATTAAATAGTTATATTACGATCGTGGCGTTTCACTTTTGAAAATAATTAAACTATAAATGTGTTTTCAATGCCACAATAATTTAGACTGAACTACGATTTTACTTTTCTGGATTAAGTAAGAACGAATTTGTCTCATAAAATTGATAAACAATTACTGAAATGAGGCTCAATGAAAAATCTTTCGACAATTAATTTCTCGCGTCATTAAATATTTTGTACCATTCGAGTTCATTTCCACTAAAGAGGATGGGACTCGAACAAGTTATAGTGACTTAGGACAATAACCAGATTTAGAATATTAAATTTAAATGTTGTTATTGTTAAAAAAGTAAGAAAGATATTTAAGCAAGTAAACAGTCGAGTTTCAAGCAAAGCTCCTTATTTTACCTTTATTACGATTACCCGCTGATCGACTGAACTTCATAATTACGTTTCAGAATTGTCGCAGTAATAAGATAAAATAGTGGCCTTGGCTTGAAACTAGTGTGTTTACTAAATGAATCAGATCCCTCATCACATTCTACAAGTGTTTCATACATTCACAGAAGTCACGGATAATGACTCCCAAAAGCTTCATAACTGTGGACTAAATAAAAATGGTCTTAACAAACTTTCATAGCTGCTGATACGACGCTTTGGTTGCCGAAGACACTGCTGCAGTAACTCCATTCGAAACTGTGAGTTCTCTTGGATGAGCAAAGACTCTCTGGGACACGATTTTGATGTAATTGTAGATACGCAGGCATGCTCTTCGCGGCGCAAATATTTCTTCCGCCAGACATAGGCCTCTATGCTACATGACACGCCACTCCTGCGGCAGCATTCCTCAGCATGTAACAACCACGCCAAGTTCTCCAACGCAAGCTCTCTTTCGCGGCGTTGCCAAAATCATTAAATACACTCCATAAAAAGGTGAAGCAAAATATGTGGTGACATATACAAGAAGCAGGCCGAAGTAGTAGCTGACAACGGTTACAGTGACAAGGTATCACTAACAGAGCCATATTGTTAGGGGACTACATCATTGGTGACTACAGAAATAGGAGTGATAAGAATAAAAGCTCAATCAGTTCAAAGATGCAATATATTGTGTTTTACTATTGACTATCATGAACAACTGCGATCTGTATTTTACAATAGACCTTCTTGCACCTTAGTGCTGATTAAGATTTTGTTATTTTATATTAACCTTTTGTGACGTACCAAGGATGCTGCTCTTTGAGACGTTGTGAACTTACGTTCAGGCTCTGTTAGCGGTGCCTTCAGGTTGCAACTGTAGTCAGCAGTACCCAATGTGCAGAGAAGATAAAGCTGTCAAACGCTCGCCATTTCAACAGGTACAACCCAAATGCAAGTGTTGAGAGTACGGAATGACCATGATGTCGACGGGTTGGGAAACCAACAACTTGCATACGATAACGTGTATTTTGTTTGATCTTTGTACTGGCTTTATTTAAAGAAATTGTCAATGCATATTATGATATTATATGGTATGAACTTATTGTCATCAAAATTGTGTATAGTTAATCTCATTTGAAATTATATAACCTAAGACGATAGTAAATAAAAGAAATAAAAAATTGTTCAAATGATTATAAACCTATTGGAGCAAACTGTTGTGGTCATCAGCCCCTAGAGTTACTAACTATTTAAACCAACTTACACTAAGGGCAACACCCCCCTCCTCCCCCCTCACACACACACACACACACACTCACACATGCCCGAGGGAGGACTTGAACCTCCAGTGGAAACGACCGCTCAGCCCGTAGCATGACGTCTTGGACCACATTTCTCTAGTACATCTGTATTGCTTCACATCATTAGTTGCACTTTAGCCACGGTGGAGTGGCTGAGCGCTGTAAGGCGCCTAGTTTTAGTTTAAGTAGTTTGTAAGCCTAGAGACTGGTGAATACAGAAATTAAATCCCTTAGATTTACAAACATTCGAACATTTTTAGTTGCACTTTTCTTTGTCACCATTTATCTGATGATGGTTTTTTCCCCAAAATGCATTATGTACGCAATAAAGGGTTCGATACATTCTGGACCTGTATTATGTACGCGACATATCATTTTTAAATTCCCCTTTACAATTACTGCTGTTACGACAGCAGACTTCTATCCGCTAAGTTCGGCATCGCAGGTGGAGTATCTGTGGCGCGTATAGGTTGGCAACGCACCTAACTTAGCGTAGCCAGTGGCATGCCACTTTGACCTAACAAACGACAGGCGAGAAACAATGGAACGAAGTTATTCCGCCGAGTCTATATTTTTGTTTTTGCTATGGCTGTTACGCTTTCGCATCGTTTTGGGAGACCAGTCGATTAAACTGATAGTTTGGCAACGCAAACAAATTTCCCGTAGCCGATGGCATGTCACTTTGACGTAACCAATGACAGGCGAGAAACGATTGAATGAATTTATAACGCCGTATTTTTTTTTTTTTTTTTTTTTTTTTTTTTTTTGCGAGTGTCGTTATACTTCCGTGTCGTTATGGGAGGCCAGTCGAGTAAATGGGTGGATCGAGTGAAGTGATGTTGCATAGCGACGATACTGAAGTTTACATTACTTCATTTCCTCGATCCCTTTTCATACAGCCATATAACTACTGAGTCCCATGAATTAATTTAACGACACTAATCATTTGAAACACTGATCATTTGCAATAAAGATTTCTCTCGCTCTCTCTCTCTCTCTTTTTTTTTTTAATGTGCGATTTCTTTCTACGATACAAACTGACCTATTATCTTTTATGAATCCACCTACATGAGACCCGAAGACTTAGAGTAAATCCGAGACAGATGGTCACGATGTTTTTAAAAGGCAGTATCACAAACCTGATACGTAAGAACAACATAAAACATTTCACAAATTGCATTTTCACTTCATAAACAACGAAAGTCGACTTTGTTTACAAATACTAGCTGAAAAACATTTAAAAAATTACCACTTGTCCATATCACTTGAGTATCAGGGTTAGATGGCCAGACATGTAAGGGATACATGGCTATCTGACTTTAAAAATCAAAGAGAAAATTATTAAACAGAACTTTCAAGAATTTTAAATGTTTCATTGAATATTTTGGTGTAAAATACTTTATAAAGATATTAATGTAGTTAAATTATAGTTTAAGCTGACCTCATTTGCGAAACAAAAATTCACAGTACATTTACATTTTTATTAATCGTTGGAACATGTTTTATATGCAAAATTATGAGAAATCACCTCAGTTATTCATTTTGCATAGAGCTACCCTTAATTTATAAACAGAAAGTTTTACTGTATAGGGTTAGGTTTTTAAAATTTTATTGCCACTTCGATAGTACAGATCTACATACGCTGTGGATGGATTCATATGACCAACGCTTAAATATGATACACTAAATGCAAAAAAGATTTTATTTGTTTTCGAGTAGTCTTTCCCGCATCCAACGCACTCTTCCTCTTCGTCACGAAGACCGCCATTGGAGTCGTCTTTGTATTGGACTACATCTGGCGAGTCTGAACATTCAGAAGGTTCATTAACCTTCCAGACACGAACATTTTCCATTTTTTTTTCTTAAATAGTTTGAACTTTTTAATATTTTCGTTTGACGATAAGTTTGGAGCTTTCATTTTTCTACGTATCTATGTGAGAGTTTCGGATCTAACTGGCAAAGGTCAAATACTATTTAGAATTTTGTTAGGTGTGACTTGATTTGTTTCATTTGAAATCACAGGCCAAATATCGTCTGGTGTTTTATGAGGTTTAGGTAGAGGTGAGATTATTCGTCTTTTATGGGATTTTTGGCCACATTTGTCAGAAGAAGTGGAATCGATCGAGCTAGTTGTGGACTGCGGCTTGGATAACACAGCTCTTTCAGGGTTGCCATCCATCGCGATGATGGAAGGATCATCTCTTGAGATTGCTTGGGAGAGGTGGCCGTAGCGCGTAATCAAACATGGTGGACGAAAACTCAAACAATACCTACGTATCAGTATGGAGTTATACCTAAACAAATCTTATACGAGGGTTGTAACTTAAATAGTGGCAAAACTACTGTGGAGACTGTATGCAATGGAATCTAGTATTGTCGCTGATAGCACACGTTGTTGACATACCTACCTTATGTCCGAGCAAATGGATTCGCCCGTTCCACGTCACTGGCGCGCTCACAGTCACTTGTGAGAGATCGGTCTGTGTTTACGAAACAGGCACAACGGATTTGGATCAAGATTGAATGTTTTTTTGGAGCGTCACCTGCAACGAGCTTTGCGAAAGAAGCGACAACAATTTCTGCGCAACCCACCCATCATTTTGCTCGACAATTTGCGGGCGCATACAACGCAAGCTGTGGCTGCTCTTTTCGGCCGATGGGACTGGGAAGTACTGTACCATCCACCATACTCCCTAGACTTGTGCTTGTGACTTTTATTTGACTCCGAAGATGAAGAAACCAATTCGTGGCATTCGCTTCAGAAGGCAGGCAGTAGACCGCTCCATTCGCACAATCAACAGAACAGGCTCTGCTAACGGTATACTACGCCTTCCGCACCGCTGGCAACGGGTCCTACTCATGCTGGTGACTACTTTGAAAGAGAGTAACAGGTGCAAAACTGTAACGCTTTTGTATCGAATGGGAATATATGGTTCCAACCCTCATATGTAAAGTTCCGTCGCTTCTAACAACCTAAGTTATATTGATATCGTAAGTTTATAACATAGCACGTAATTTAGAGGTATACTGGAAACTAAAATCATGAATATCACTTTCTTTCACTTAATGTTAAACTCATGCGGAAGAGCAACAATCTCGACGTTACGTACTCACTACAAACTGACCGGCAGAACTGTACAGTCGATTGTGAAAGAATTACAGGCGTCGGCCATCTCTTCCGTATGATTGTCTATTCCTGAATTACCCCAATTTGAAAATGGTAATCAAATTGAAACACTGACAATTTCCAGTGCAAATAGCTGCTTGATGCACATGTAATACTTCATCATCTTTTTCGTCATCCACAAAAAAGTGACTCGCGCTTATTCTGTCCGGCATCCGCAACCCGGCCGCTGCCAACATTGCCGCTACAACCAGTGTTGCCAGACGTAGGTATTTTTCCCTACACGTAGGTACTTTTAAGCATTAAAATCTTGTAGAGAATTTTCATCCAAAAGTCCCCAACGCGTAGGTACTTTGGTAAAATTTTACAATCGCCGACACATGTCTAGCGGGTAATGTTGGCAACAGAACAGTTGTCGGCACGCGAGAATGAAGCCGGCCAATTGTGGCAAAGTTTGATGTAGCCAATGATATTGTAGACGGCCTAGATGTTTTCTGTTCATAGTAAACGATATTAATTTGAAAACTTAGTTTCAGAAACATTAAAATTGATGCGAAATATGATGACTTCAATGTATATCAGTGGAATGGAGAGTCGGTTTGGAAATTGTATTAGAAAATGTCAGCACAAGGAAAATTCTTGTTTCCATGAACGACAGACGTTTTATTACCTTGACTAGACTGTTATTTATTTACGTCAGGACGATATACTAGTTAGTACTTGGAAATGAAAAGATACTGACAAGAAAACGCCAAAACATTTGCGACAGCCAATGTTATAAATGAACAAAGCGCTAGATATTCGTTGTCAACATAGCAATACTCTTTGAAAATAGAGTCATGGTGAGTGACGGACTTGCTTTTTTGTGCTGTGAACTAAATAATTACTGCTGTTCATACTCTTTGGTTGATAGTGTCTCGATATATCCTTGTGCGGTCAATAAATCAGTTATACTCGTGTACCAGCGCACTCGGAATTAGGGGCATATTTGGGAAAACTAATTAATGCTTTTCCTCTCTATGGTTGACCGGTTCTTGGTGTAGCCTTGTCCGATCGGTAAATCAGTAATCCTCTTATAACAGAGCACTTGCAATTCGCGGCATAATCTACACTTGACTCCATCAATCAGTAACGATCAATCAATGGAAAAAACATATATAGGTGAATCATGATGCCAAATATTTATTTTAAAGTTTTTCAAAATTGTAACATTTCACATTAATCAACTGGTTAACGTCTGCAGGCTGGACTCCTGGATTCAGCCCCTCCCAGACCCAAATCGTGGCTACGACCGTGATGTAGGGGCATTAATGAGATGGTAGAGAGAAAGTAGGGAAAACGTAGGTACATTTTTGTGAGACTTGTCAGGATGCAGGGTTTTAGCTAAGTAACCTCTTTGGTACGTTTTGGTCGAACGATAGTTATCGTTGGCGTGCAGCGATAGCTGCTGGCAACAATGCTTAGGTTGGAATGTTTTTTGTTTGTAGTCTCCCGCCGACCGCAGAGCGAGACAGTAGCATGTTGACAGTGCGTCCGTAACCCATGTTTAGCTGTGGCTAAAGTTTTGCTTATCAGTCGTTTCGCATATGAGTTTCGGTTGTAATTGCGTATTGAAATGTTTCAGTGTGGACTTGTAGACATTATCGTAGTGGCACGCGGTTATTTAATCAGTGTATTTAAAGAAAGAGTTATTAACATTTGTCGTCCGTAATAAAGGAAATTAACAAAGTTTATTGTTATGGATCAAACCAGTAATTGTGCGCATCCTATACAGTCATACCATTGGAACAATGATTAAGGATTAATTAAACAGCAACCTGAACGGCACCTTCGCCCATCATAGGGTTACCATACGCTCATCACCAAAAAAGAGGGCAGTTAATATAAAAAAGAGGACACTTTAACATAATGTAATTTACAACTTTATTAATGATCGACGTAAAACTACTACAAACTAAAACAGTAACCCTGTGTGGTTGTTGGAAAACGAAATATTATGAACCTTGACTGTTTATTCCTCATCACTACTCTCAATTGTCTCATTCTTGTCTTATTCACTTTTGAACCAACTGTATTTGGTGAACGACGAAATCTCTCTCAAGAAATTTTTTTTTTTTTTTTTTTTTTTTTTTTTTTTTTTTTTTTTTTTTTTTAACAAGTACTGAGAAAAGCTGAGGCATTTCAAATGTTTGAAATTATACTGTACACATACAGTATAATTACATTATATTTTAAATCTATTCCTGTCTTTTGTCTACTGTGTGTTCACAAGAGAAAACACACGTTGTGTGTCAGCATTATGAATACTTATAGAAAAAAAGAAGTCTGCAATTTTGAGGAGTTCAGAATAACTAACAACACTAGATGACTGATTTAAATACCACACTTCAGCTGCTGGTGTGTTCTGTTTCCTTTGATAATCTTTCAAATATTTTATAAAATTACAAAGCTGATTGGAGCACAGTGTATCATTAATTCTTACATTCGTTTCATCATTCTCTTGAATGATTTGTATTTCTCCAGGAGCACATAGTTAGTACTGACCTTCTCTTCGGCATTATATTATATTTAAGTTCGTAATTTATTTTGAAGCAGAAGGCTACCTACGATCTCGAACACACAATACAACTTTAACCTAAACAACAAAGTACATCAAAAGCAACGCCATAGAACGTAATGCAGAAGACAGAATGCACTGATTGAATACAGGATAGACAACTGGGTTCCTTCGCAGAGAAGTTCGGAATCGTTTGCAACTGTCAGACCCGTGCGCAGTGCGAAATTGTGAACGGCAATTTCACTCTGTGTGTGCGCGTAATAGTTGCGAACAGTTTGGAACTGCAGTGCGAGAGAACATGTTGTCGCCAATAACAAAAAATATTTTTTTTTCTCGGAACCCAAAAAAAGAGGACTTTTGTAATATTTTATAAATTCCGGCCGGACACATTTTCTTGCCTCAAAAAGAGGACGTGTCCGGGAAAAAGAGGACGTACGGTAACCCTAGCCCATCGAGGACTAGGTGACGTTACAGACTGTGGGTATTTTCTCTCTCTGCCATCTGGCAACACTGGCTACAACACACGTAAGTACAGTTCGCAGCTGACAGTGATGTCGACTTCATCCACAATTACAGCAGATGTTCCTTCGGTTCTAAGAATTGTTCACTGATGCTGCTAGAGCTCCGGCTAAGTGACGAAGTTTCGCTCTCTCACCCCTTGCGCCTAACCTAATCGCGCCTTCGCGGGACCGCAAGACCAGAGGGTTTGAGCGGTGAAGGGGAGGGGGGCGGTGGTCGCCCTTAGCTGTGCAAAGCTGTTCCCGCGATCGGGCCCGGCTGTGTGCTTGGTGTGTGAGCGCTTGCGCGTGTGTACGAGGCTGGGGACGGGCGCTTAATAAAAGCCCACTCAGGGCCTAACCTCGTTTGCTGGTCGCGTTTAGGCCGCAAACGTCGTTAGGGCGCTGCTCGATCGGCAAATGAGTGTCCTGGGCTGGCTGTGTGGAGGGGGGGGGGAGCAGGGGAAAGGGGGGCGGGGGGAGCAGCGGCACCCAGAGGGGCGAAACCGCCAAGACTGCATCCCACCGCACGGATTGCGGACAAATACGCCGTATCTTCCAGGCCGATTAAACGCTTTGGATACGACCGAGACGCGAATCCGGAGCAATTACACAATGTGTACCAGTTCTGTTAGTATTGTGGCTGTAAAAAAAGAAAAGTAATTAATATAATAAGTTTAAAATTGATTATGTTATACTACAGAAAACGGAACAAACCTCTAGCAATAGCACTGATAGATTTTAAAAAGGCATATGATTGTCTCCACAGACATTGTCGCGTTGCAATGGAAGCAGGCGTAACTTCGAAGGCAACTGAAGACAGCAGTTATACTGAAAGCACGTTTACTACGAACTTAATATACACGCAGCACTGACTGCCTCTCGGGCAGCGTGCTCTGCTATTTATGCACATGCAGTGAAGGCTTTCACGACCGGCTGAAATAATTGCTGTTGAATCTTCCGGGTTATGTGGTCATGGTCGAGGAAACATATCTGCTCCTGAAGTTTCGTCCAGAGCTGCGCTGGACATCCTCAGAGGTGCTCAGAGGTGAGTCGGCAAGACTCACCGCTACCAGTAGCACCTTCGACCACGACCACATAACCCGGAAGATTCAACAGCAATTATTTATACACAGACAGAATGTACAAGATGTTAGAAGAATAGTTAACATAAGAAACATGTAGAATTTACAAGTGAACTTAAGAAAGATATTGAACATTCTGGAATTGTTAATTACAAAGAAATAAATTTTTGCCTGTGGTCGGGATTGAACCGGCGACCTTCAGCATCGCAGTCTGTGACGCTATCCCCTGTGCCACACCGACACTCGACATGGTGTCTCGCGGCATTGCTCCCTCTCCTGGAAAAACAGCGACCCGCTGTTATGTTCCCTGTGGAGCCAGCTGCAATGTCCTTGTTATGGCTCCTCTTGTTGTTGGTTATTCTTGTGACACAAGTTCCTGCTGGCTGGACGTACTTTCCATTCGCGACCTTCAGCACAGTTGCCCCCGTATCAAAGAACATTGTCTACTTTAGCATGCGGCGGTAATTCTCCGACAATACAGAGAAAGACGCCCCTGAATCAACAAGTGCCCCGGGAAGGTTGGCCGTCGATTGTGACGTCGATGAGATTTCCCGACATCTTAGCGACGGTCGTCCATGGAGGATCTTCATCTGCGGCGGTCTCACCTCCGCAGATGGTCGCCTCGCTTAGTATTTTAAGAAATATAATTAATTAAATTAATATAGCTCAAAATTTTAAACATTGCTGCTATTGTCAGCGACCATGGTTTCGTCAATGACTAAGATTGCCTTCATCAGAAATTATAAAATAAAACAAGTCACATAATAAAATATACTACTCAGCTGTAAAGCTTACGTCACAATGTTTAAAAAGAAATTTTTGGAAAATGCTAGCCACGATGGGCTGCACGCCTGCATGGACGCATCAGTACTATCTCCTTTCTGTCTGAGCTATTTATCGACCCCTTTTCACTACCGTACAGTGCTACACTCCAGGTACATGCCTTAAGAAAGGACTTCTTAATATTTAAAGTAATTTTCGATATAAACAAATTTCGCTTCTTCAGAAGTGCTTTTCTTTCCATAGCCATTCTCCATTTTATATATAAATTACTTCGACCATCATAAGTTATTTTGCTACCCACTTTTATTGTCACTTTATCAAATCCAATTAGTTCATCATCTCCTGACTTTCTTTCACAGTATTCCATTACCCTTACCGTAGTTCGGAATCTACGTTAAACTGTAGGTCCCCTTATAACTGGCTGGGTAAGTAAGTTCGAAGTTCGGAGCAAGGCACCGGCATACCTCCTTCAAACAGGACCTTGCCTAGTAAAGCACTGTGATGTTCAAACCAATCTTTGGATTGTTGACTGCTTTATCTTTTTCTTTTAATGTTCATCTTGTAACTTCCTTTCAAGATGCTGTCTATTCCGTTCAGTTCCTCTTCAAGTTCTTTGATGTCCCTGAAAGAACCACAATGTCATCGGCAAAATTCTCGAAATTTGTCTTTGCATTGTTTCACAGCTTGCTCAATGTACTGATAGAATAACATTGCTGATTGGCTACAACCCTGGCTTACTCCTTTCGCAACGCAATCACTCCGTCCTTTTCATACCCTTCAACTCTTATAATTGCTGTCTGGTTTTTGTACAAATTGTGTATAACTTTTTTTCAAATGTGTGAACTAGTGTAGGGACTAAGCGGATAAATATTAGGACGTATATTTGTAATGACTTTAGGTTCCTTATTTTTGTTGATAAAAATAGGGACAAAGATTTTCTGATTTGCTCTGAAAGTATTGCTTTGTATTTTTTTGGAGGGACGAATTTTGCAGAATTAACCTGGCTACTTACAAGCTTCATTCGTCAAAATTCTGACTGGAGAGGCCGAGGAGTAATGAAACGTAGCTATAGAACGTTGAATGTCTGCAACTCATATCTTTGGCTCTGCGAGAACAATCTTTGGTGTGCGTTGCCCTGCGTTTGACCTAAGAGGGTGGTTGCCGGCCACGACGAGTGAGCAGGAGTAGTATTGTGCAAGCAGCCATGGAATGAATTCGCAAATTGCAGTATGAGTTTGGATCATTTGAATCTTTTTAGCGTGCTAATGTTGAGAAATACAATTTGAAAATGCTCTGAAATTATGAGGAATAAAGGCAAGGAGAGTCATCTTTTCATTATTAGGCGCTTCGCGTAATTGTAGCCAATCTTAAGAGACATTCAACATGATGGGTTTAATATTCGTCTTCTATGTTCATTCTTTAAATAATTTATAGTGCAGTAAAATATTTGTTTTTGTTGCATACTTCATTTAGTTCAAAGTCATGCTAAAGTAATTGGATAAAGTGTTGAGTCAGATTAGCAACTTTGAGTTGAAGTGCAGATTCATTTACAGCTACCCATACACACACAACTACACACGACACAATTATTTAAGAAGTAATTAAAGTACAGTCAGGCAATTTTATTGAGAAGCTGTGATTACAATATTAAACATTATTATTTTAATTAAAATATCAATCATTATATATTTATTTGATCAATAACAATCATTGCATTATTTTATTTATTAACAGCTTTCAGCCCTCATAAATAATATAATTACCATGAAATTTCAATCATCAAGGATGTTGATAAGCTCGGAACAGAAGGATGTTTTAGGTACGGATTAATTTGGCGTTACAGAAGGACACTTGATAGGTTTGCCGACGCAGTTGATAACAGGAGCAAGATTCAACACAAATGAAGACACATTTATAAGACCTTAAGTTGTCTGTAGTCTGCTTATGCAGACTACAAACTGCAGAGCCCTTGCTGCTTCCGTGTCTTATTAATATCACAGCTGCTGATCGATACAAGGCGAGCGCATCCGTGGGAACAGAGTAGCATGTGAATATTTCTCCCCTTACCACCTCTCCAATTTTTTATTCCACTCTTCACAATCAGTTAATCTAAACCGTCTTCTTTCTGGAGCAACACTAACACAAAAAAAGACTAGGTGTCGACGGTAGTATGAATTACTAAACGAAAACATTCCGAAATCTATTGTTCCTGAGATCAGATGTCTCATGGCTGTCACTATCTTGTCTACGGAGTAGAAGCGGTGGTGTTGGATGAGAGCTGAGTCTTTAGCGTACCGACGGGAATACACCGCTCAAAACAATAAGGAGATCAGGTAAGATACCATAGGCAATATACATAACGTATTTTATCCATATGTTGGTTACAATTGTAATTTGTTTGTAGTTCAGTACAGTACAGTGAGATGCAATACCTATGAAGAGGAAAGCGGAAAGACTTGCTACCGTCATGTCTGCTGCAAGACAATCCTGGGATTGGCCATCACAGAGCCACACCTGAGCAAAATATCGTAAAATTTTTTGATCATGTATGTAAAGCTTTTTCAATATCTTTGTGCTCAAATGATCTGGCCCACTCGATTTTTAAAGAATTTAGTTCAAAAAGAGTCTGTGTTTTCTCTCTGTTCTTCCACATTGCGCTGCTGATGTATGCTTATCTATTTTCTAATAGTTATATTATGTGTGAGGTTCTTTTTTTCTTTTGTTAATATTAAATATTTTCTGCGACATCTTTAAAAGGATGCTTGCATAGACTATTTAACTGAGACGCTACTCGCAAACTTACGCGGCATCTGAGGGGGTTCCAGAGAGGGAGGTAGCGTTCGTATAGTTTGCTGCTCGAGGTGGCGAGGTGCGGAGGAAAACACGCTTCATATCGGTATAGTGTAGCCTCGCAGTGCATGCAACACAAAGCATGCACCAATTTTCACAACGGATGTAATTGTCAGATAAATGGTTTATCTAAATAATTTTGCTGTTACTATTGACATGTTAAATATTAAAAAAAAAAAAAAAAAAAAAAAAAAAAAGCAATGAAAAGAGTGCAACAAGATACACATACCGTCATAGCAACAGTACAGCATAGTTACAAAGCAGTCAACAATGTACGGAAATCAAGAGTTTGAAAATAGGTGTTCCACTGTTGTTAGTAATCAACGGTTCCGTAACAAAATTTAAGTTTGACGTTATAGCCGATAATGTAATAACAAATGTAATAACAAAAGCTCGTTTTATACGATACTAAAGCGATCTTTTAATGCAGCAATTACGTAGGATTTAGACGGCATCATTACATTTCTTCGTTATAACCAATATGTCGTTAAAAGCGATGTCGCTATATACGGTTTCCACTGTATATTAATGGAAGCTTAAGTAAAAGAATCGTATTACATTTCGAAAGAAATGCTCTTATGTGATTATTACTTTTTAAATTTAATTTATGTAGTTAAGCTTTTTTATAGTTGATTTGATCATTGGTTTAGTAACTGGTTTAAGGCGGTCGACCACTATTTCCTCTATATTTCAGAATAGTACGTGCACAGGTGCTATGTTATTTGCTAGCGTATTCCAGTTTTTAACGTGTATAACTCCCTTTAGTATCACGGAGGCTGAGTCCAAACACATATCCTATCATCCTGTGTTTTCCATTCTACGTAAAACCTAATCAATCGTTATAATTCCATTTACTTTTCAATATTCGCCTCTAGAACCACTTCTCTTTTGTTCCAACTTTCCCGCTGTCTTATGTTACTCTTCCATACAAAGCTGTACACAAAACGTACATCCTCACATTTTTCTTCTTGACATTAAGGCCATGTTTTATGCCAGTAGACGTCTCTTCACCATTAATGATTCCCTTTTATGTGCCCTTCTAATCATCATGTCCTTGGCTTGAGTTACTTTTCTTGCGAGGTAGCAGAATTCTTTAACTACATCTACTTCATCTGAGAAAACAGGAATTTATCTGCCGAGACCTGGGCAAAGAATTCTGAAAAAACTTTCAACTGGTTGGCTGTATCTCTCGCAGTTAATCCATGATCAGCGAGTCCTACATTTAATATGTTCCCTGAAATTTTTTACTGAAGAGCGCATCACTAACATTTGTGTCTGTGTAAAAAAAAATATATATATGACAAAATTTAAATATGCATTCAGTGTCAATGATCAAAAGGTTCTTTAAAGTCTATTGACCGTTAAGAATTAAACAGGAAAAGCTTCGAGAAGAAGTTTAAAAAATCACCACATCCGAAGAGAACGTTAAACAGTGCGAATATGTAAGGATGGCGCCTCATACATAAAAACACTGCGGCTCGTCCCTTCGTTAGCAACTTGGCCGCTGTTGACACCACTCGGCGTCGTGCTTGCGTGAAGCTGCATAATTGATTACGTGAACGGCCAGAGCTGTCTTAGCGCACCACGTTGGTTGGCCCTGCACTCTCGCCGAGCCAAAAATTCCGCCAAACTCCCACTTCTGCCGGCACGAACTTTGCGATTTAATCTCGCCGTTAGGCGCCTCATTCACGCCCTGGCAGCGCCTGAGTACACCGTCACCGCCTTTTCTTTCTTCCTCTCTTTCTCTGTTGGGCAACGTTAGGCTAACCGGTAAGCGAAGGCAATGCGATCACTCCGATTACATGTGACTGTTACACACTTGATAGCAAGCTGAAAAATAACAGTGGTGTAACACAAGAATTATTAATTGATTCCCGTTACAGTTCTAACCAAATGAACAACACTAGAAAAAGAAACCAATGGAACAAACAAGTTTCAGGTAATAAATAACAAAATGAAGGAAAAGAATCCGCAATGGAGCACAAAGTATCAAGTGGCCCAGGCGCTTGTGACAAACACAGAGAATCTCGCAGATTTTCGGATGATGAGAGCAAAATGTCGCAGAATTGTCCTAAAAAGTAAGAAGAGATAGTGGCAACATCATTCGTCATTCCACACAGAGACATTTTCGGAAGAGGAAGAAGGTGTCCAGTTACTGCTGTAATAGGAACTGTGAAAACCAGCCCGACAGACACTGCCCAGACTATGCTGCCTATTTTGCTACAGTTTTCGCTCATTTTTAGGCAATTGTGACGTGCAACAAACGTTTCAGTGTACCTTAACACAGGTTTTGCCTCATGTTGTTACAGTCCCTTCCATTGTTCGTTTCTCCTTCCATTTATCGTAATTTACTGACACTGGTCTCTTACTACTCTGTACAAAACAATTACGGGGATCAGTTGAGGTATCTAGGTTCTGAAGTATTGTCAACGGCAGAATGAACTGAAATGGTTCGACGTCTTTCTTTTGGTTCTACGTAGTGACGACAACAACATTATCTCAACCGAGACAGTAGTAATAACAAAAAGTTGCTGCAGAGGGGATTCGTGTTGACTTTACCCTACCAGATGAATTATACAATCTGTTGGGTTCAGATAGTGTAGTGAGCAGGTAGTGCAATGCGAAAACAACGTGACTTACCCGAAACCATGGCACGAAGAGCCATACGAAGGTTGCAAGCGGGACAGACACAGTGGGAGGTCGCTGCCGCTATTGGAGTGTTTCAAAGTGTAATTTCCAGGACCTAGACGAAATTTCAAACAACAGGAACCGCTAAAAGAAGGAAGGCCAAAGTCGTTCACGGGTAACATTAGCAATAGATGACCGTTATCTCCGGTTAACAGCCCATAGAGACAGAAGGCTGAATTCAACTCAGCTGCAACGCACTCTCCAAGAAGAACCAATACGCGCAATAACAACGCAAACAGCCCGAAACCGCCTACAGAAATGAGGCCTCTACGCACGGAGACCTATGGTATGTGTTCCATTAACCGTTTCATTCCCAGTGTTGTTCCTCGATAACAACGTATTAAAAGCTAATTTATACCGTATTTTGTGTATCAATCCTTAAAGTCTCATTGTTGTCAATGAACGACATTTTGCCGCTTGGTATGGCGTGTAGCCACTTCTGAGGCATTAATCTATCCATCTTGGAGGTTGTATTACGTTGCTGACTGTACGTGGCCGTGTGTAGGAGCGTGAGTGTGGTTCATGTTATTTTATTTCAGCAGTGAATTGTCTTGTCTTTGGTGCTGTGGCGAAGATAATGCTAGCATTATTCATCTGATGATATTAAGCATCAACAAAATAATGTCCTAAGTAATAAAATACCTCTATACAAACGTCTGTGTTATGTATGAAATCAAAAATTTTGAAACTCGTATTTTGATGTTTAGTCCACTGTATTAATTCAGAAAACATGAATTTTAATTTTTCCAAAGCTGAATTCATAATGTGGGAATGAAAGGGTTAAAACCACGGCATCATTTAGCACGTAGGAACTCGGCAGAGGAACATCAGGAATGGCGCCTAGTTCTGTTCACAGATGATTCAAGATTTTATGTGCACTCAGAGAATAGTCGTTCCCTCATTTGGAGAGAATAAGACAGTCGAAATAATCCTGCTAATGTGCATTAAATATCACCATTTTATGGTGTTGGGCGAATGGTGTGGGCAGGAGTCAGTAGTAGTGGACGTACGGACCTGTATGGCGCTTTGACTGCTCAGAAGTATATATACTTCGACCTTTTGTCGTGATCTACGCTGGTGCCTTAGGAGATGGGTTCCTTCTGATGGACGATAATGGACAACATGTTTGAAGCTGAGACAATTGAACAAGTGGAATAGCCTGCTTGTTCAGCGGGACTCGGCAGCAGCAGTTTCCTGAAGATGGCGGACAGCTGTACCGTCGAAATATTGAATCAGTTTGATTTTATTATCCGGCAGAAAACCCGCAGAGACTTCGAAGAGATTGTAAACTTCAATACGCCGCGGCGGAGCGGCCGAGCGCATTGAGGCGCTATGCTGCGATGCGCGAGGATATTCCCCGTCGGTGTTCGAATCCCCCCTCGAGCATAGGTGTTTGTGCCGTCTTGGTAAAATGTTGTTCATAAGTAGTTTGTAAGTTAAGGGACTGATGACCGCGCAGTTAAGTCTCATAAGCTTTACAAACATTTGAACATTTTTTAAACTTGAATACAAATAATGAACCCAAGAAACGAAAATACTGAACGTTTTGCAACTATAAAAGAAAAAGCGTGTCTAAAATGATCTTGACTATTGCAACGTGCTAGTTTGCAATAACATTACAAAAAAACAGTTTCTAAATTGTTGTAGTAAACAATAAAACTTCACATTGTTCCATTTTTAGTGAAAAATACATTGTTTCTTTATTGTTACTTAGTTAATTCAAAACATTGTTCTTTGTTAATTATATAAGCCTGTAGAATTAATATCAAATTTGAATGCCTGTGTTCGTTTCTCATTAAGTATTCTTTTTTAAAATAAACATATGTTTCACGACTTCCCTTATTTTGAAAAATAACTGAAACTTCCTGGCAGATTAAAATTGTGTGACGGAACCGGGACTCGAACCTGGGACATTTGCCTTTCGCGGGCAAGCGCTCTACCGACTGAGCTATCCCGACACGATTCACGATGCACCCTCACAACCTTACTTCCGCCAGTACCTCGCCTCCTACTTTCCAAACTTCACTGTTAAGCGATGCTACCAATAATTACAATAATTAGACATGATATTCGGGGCTAAAAGAGTATTTTCTTCCGGTGTACGCCAACTAGCCGTACAGTGCACTGGCTGTAGGTAAAAAAAAAAAAAAAAAAAAAAAAAAAAAAAAAAAAAAAAAAAAAAAAGGGTGTACTCCTCCTTAGTCACTCCCCACAAATACTGTAAGTGTAACGTATTTGTGCCAGTTTTCGAAGTGTTAACCATATGCCAGTCTAAAATTCGAGTAATTTTTTTAAATCAAAGAACAAAGCAGAATACCGGTATGAGCGACTATTGGCTGTAACGACCATAAAACATAGGTCCGTTCGACGTCTTTATAACCGGTTTCGACTATATCATTTCACAAATTTCCTTTCACGTCCTTTATTTTCTCCATGATTTCGGACGGTGTGAGTAAGGCGGCCGCAGTTCCAGTTTACACCGCACGTGCCACACAACTCACTCTACCGTCCAACGTAAAACCGCAGGCAGGAGCGGGGCGCGACGTTTCGGGGTCGCGACCGCAGAAATCGTCAGGACGCGGGCAGTTCATAAACGGGCGGCCGTTTAGCGCACGTGCGGTGAGTCTGGCACTCGCCCCCACACAGCGCAGCTGTTTATCCACACACTGCGGTCGCGCCCGCGTTGCTGCTCGCTACGTCACAGACAGCCTTGCGCTATGCAGTTACGGACATCTGTTGGCTGCGGCGACGGGTCAGTGGCGGGTACGCACCTGTTGTGCTGAAACCGCTGTTCATGCACTTGCCTCTCTAGACGCGAAGGTTGCTGACACATAACAAATGCTCTATAATTATGGGAAAAAAGTTAAAGTGACAAATGTCAGTGGATAGCGATATGCACTACACGGGGTCGAGCGGTTGCTGGCGCACCCCTTGGTGGGCGTGCACTTGTATGGTGTTGGAGAGATAGTAATTCGTCAGGATATCAGACTCCAAACCGTCTCGGTATGCCTTGCAGGAAGAGGTAGGGACGGTCCAGGTGCCGCCGTTGGCGTAATGACAGGATATTGTTCGGTAAAACATTTATTCTGAAGTGGGGCACATTGCTGCGTACTGCAGGCGACCGGGTCGATGGCGTCAGCAGCCTGCTGCCGTGCTGTGCGCTGACAGTGCTGCTGCGTCCGCTCTAGCTCGGTGTGCGGAGGTAGGCGGCCCCTCTGCCGCGCCGTTTGTTGTGGAACCGTACGGAAGTACGGTGGAACGAGTGAATGAGAGATAAACACGTCGGGGCTGGTGGTTCTCGGTCCCCGCCCTAATTTAATTGCTGTCTGACATGATCTTAACTGTGGGGTCGTCCCTAAACTTACAAATTATTTATGAAATAACTTATACTAAAGACAACACACATGCCCGAGGGAGGATTCGAACCCCCGATCGGAGCATAACGCCTCAATGAGCACGGTCGCTCCACCGCGGAAGAACTTTCTCTTCTCTCCCCCCACTCTCACACAAAATCTAACACACACACACACACACACACACACACACACACATATCAACACAGAGAACAACACAAACACAAAACAGCTGATACGCTCAGAGATACAAGGAATACAAACAAAAGACTGACGAAAAGCAACATTTGGCAACACTGAACATGGTAAACAAACACTCAAAACACGAGTACACAATGAAGTGATGATATAAATGTGTTGATCAAGAACATAAATATACATCCACTTGAAAACACACAATCAGCTCCATGAAGACAGACATGGAGTAATACACACACACACACACACACACACACACACACACAAATAACATATTATGAAACATGGCAAAATAATATTTATGACTGTACTGCAATATTATACAAAACCAAACATGTGTTACAGGCCACTATTGATGCTTCACAAATGATGAAGCGAAACGCGTATGGCACAAAAAACGCCTTTCAATTAGATGCAATAGACGGAACTCCCCCCGCCCCCTCCCCCCAACACTAAATTGAACATTTATTTTGATCCAAGTACTGGCTGGCTCTATAATACAGTGGACTGGACTGGAAGTGCTTATGTTTGCCATACTTGGAGACCATTTGTAGATCTTCATGGAGTGCATATTGCCACACAACAATGGGAGTTGTGACCATGTGACCTGTCACCGGCGATCTGCCGAGCACTGTTGACATGCGGGGTGCACTCAGCCCTTGCGAGGCCAACTGACGTGCTACTTGACTGATAATTAGCAGCCCGGTAACGAAACCTAACATCCAGGGTGCTGGAGGCTGACTACGTCCATATCGCATCCGTTGACGCCCTCGATCGGAGGGTGACACGGGGCCTCTCGAGGGCTGTAGGTCGGAGTTTGGTTTTAATGGGACTTAACTAGTCTCTAGAGTTACAAGCTACTTAACGTAAATTAATCTAACCTAAGGACAACACACGCACTTCCATGCCCGAGGTACATCTACATCTACATACATACTCCGCAATCCAACGTAAGGTGCGTGGCGGAATGTACACTGTACCACTACTAGGCATTTCCTTCACTATTCCACTCCCAAATAGTACGAAGAAAAAAGGAATGCCTATATTCCTCCTTACGAGCCCTAATTTCTCTTATCTTGTGATCACTACGCGAAATGTAAGTAGGCGGCAGCAAGATCGTACTACACTCAGCTTCAAATTCCGGCCATCTAAATTTCCTCAACAGAAATTCACGAAAAGAACGTCGTCTTTAATCCAGCGATCCCCAACTGAGTTCCCAGAGCATTTCCGTGACACTCGCGCATTGGTCGAACCTACCAGTAACAAACCTAGCTGCTCGCCTCTGAACTTCTATGTCTTCCTTTAAACTGATCTGCTACGGGTCCCATACACTTGAGCAATACTCAAGACGTGGTCGTACAAGCGTTTTATATGCGACCTCCTTTACATATGAAGTATATCTTCCCAAAATTCTCCCAATAAAACGAAGTCGGCTGTCCGCCTTATTCACAACTGTCCTTACATGTTCGTTCCACTTCATATCGCTCTGCAATGTTACGCCTAGATATTTGAACGACGCGACAGCATCAAGAAGCTCACTACTAATGCTGTATTCGAACATTATGGGGTTGTTTTTCCTACGAATGCGCATCACCTAACATTTTTCTACACTGAGAGCTAGCTGCCATTCTTCGCACCAACTAGAAATTTTATCTGAGTCATCGTGTATGCTATTACAGTCAGTTAAAGACGACACCCTCCCATATACCAAACCATCATCAGCAAACAGCCGCAAATTACAAGTTAGTCTGTCCATCAGATCATTTATATAGATAGAAAATAATAACGGTCCTATTACACGCCCCTGGGGCACGTCTGGGGCTGCAGTATTCTAACCTGCGACGGGCAACGACCGCGCGCTACGCAGCAAGCTCTATAGATTTATTTGTAAAAGTGTAGACAGTGGAAATTTTCTGGGTGCGTTTCCTGCTCCAAGTCGGCCCATTTGTCACCCTCCCCCCTTAAAATATACCAAGATAAAAGCTGTGTGTGTGTTGTGGATGTTGAACCTATCGTTAAATCAGACAACAAATTGTTCATTAACACAGCAATTTGTTTTAATTATGGCCCTGATATTGATGTATATACTATTAAATAAGAAACAGTGCATTAAACTGATTATGTGCGCAACGGATCTTTTAACAAAACAACTGTGGCAAGTCACCATATGAAACAGACACTGACTATACTCAAAATATTTAGCTGCGAGAAAGATAATAAAAAACCACAAACCACTTTCTTAATGTTTGACTGCGAGAATTTTATGCAGATCAGTACCTGATTATCAAAATTCAGTATCCTAATCAATTGACTGCAGTGTTGCATAACAATCATTTACTAAAGCACAAATAACGAAATCTGTTTAACAAGATAACCAAAATCAATGCTGCACTTTAAATCCACTAATAACTAATTATCAAATGAAGGATGCTTCTAACTACGTAAATGAAACAGGAAAGAAAGGTCAACTTTGTTACTTATTATTAATAATCACCATAACATTACCTACATAATACAACTATTTCCTAATGACATCAAATGCAATTACCTTTATTCCAGCGGTGATAGTAATAAAAAAATACAATGTATATTCCAAATACAATCAAATCAAGTTGCTGGCACAGCAGCCTCTGCTCTACATCGGAGCCATACACACAACTCAACCGCTCTCTAAGCGAGCTGAACCACAAGTGCCACTCTCTCTCTGCGCGAGCTACAATGCTATGCGATGAATGATCTTTGCCAAAAATGAAACTTCACAGAGTTAAGTACACATATCGATACACACAGTAGAAGCAATATTATACATTTTCTTGCAAGCAAGTTACTCGACACCAAGCAGGAGGCACAATATTAGACATTTTCTTACAAAAATATTTTTTATGGACACGTTTCAAAGTTTGTCTGTATATCATGTGAATTACATTAAAAACAGTCTGTGTGTGCAACACGCACGTGTTTCCGAAATCAGCACGATGCTAGACAATACCAGTGCTACGCTGATGTCGTGACAGCTGTTGGCAGGCCTGGCTACTGTAGGGCGCACTGCTTTAGCCCGTCTGCTCGCCACGACGCCGATGATGGTGCGGCTAAGCAACAGGTGTCTGCAGCTGAGGCTGCGTCTCCCCGCAGTTGTCCGCGACGCTCTCTGCACCCTCCCTGCCCCGATCCATTCACAACCCCAATCTGGCCTGCTGCCCGTTTAGCCAGAGCGAACAGACTGCTTATTTTTCGATTGTCGAAAGGCTTTCGACACAGTGCGGCATCGCAGACTGCTAATGAAGGTACGAGCATATGGAATAGGTACCCATGTGACTCGAAGACGACTTACGTAAGGGAACCCGGTTCGTTGTCCTCGATGGCGAGTGTTCATCAGGAGTGTCCCACGGTAGTGTGCTAGAACCGTCAGTACTTTTTATGCTCCAGGTGGTTACTTAATGCCGAAAGGATTGCCTAACCAGATAAGTACAGGGGACTCTAGCAGAGAGGAGACCTTTCTAGACCTAATACTGGCGCTTGAAAACACATAATTTACAGCTATAATTTCTCCTATAGTTCGTCACTACACAACTTACTCGCTGTAGGAGGAATGTTACTTTATAAACAACACTAATTTATAACCAACCTAGGATGCTACAATTTGTGATTACCAATGGGTTGTATGAAGTAAATTGTATTCTAATTTCAGAAAGAGTAATTAATGTGTTACATGATGTGATAAACCTATGTTATTCACTGATACATTTCCATTATTGCATTAGTCATAACACAAATGTTCAAATGCATGTCCACTTTGTTGGATACACTGGTGTCAGCGCCTCTCGGTGTTAGAATGAAGGAGTCTTAACATTTCTGCTGGTACTGCTGGTACTGGAGCGCAAGCATGATGTATTCGTTCTTTCAACACATCTGGATTTTACGGTTACATGTCGTAAATGCTGATTTGATGTATCCCTGTAAGAAAAAATGCAAGGGCGTTAAATCAGACCATGTGGCTGGCCATTGAGTGAAACTATCACGACCTATCCACCGTTCGGGGTACACATTTCAGATATTCCCTGACCCCTTTATGGGGTGGTGCACCATCGTGCTGAAACCAGTGCCTGACAGTTAATTAAGGTGGGATGTCTTCTAGGAGACGTCCAAGGTCCATCTCATTCTGTAGGAACTGCAAATACTGTCGACCAGGTAGTCTTGGAGGCAAATAAACTGGTCCAACGAAGTGGTCTCCTGGACTCCCGCACCATACGTTAACACCCCATTGCGCTTGCTGTGATGTGGTCGAAACCAGTGAGGATTTGCAGGAACCCAGTAATGTAGATTATGTCTATTCACAGTGGCGTCATTACCGAAATAGCATTCATAAAATGCCTACCGGATTTACGCCTACTTTATTTAACAGAAGTCTGCAGAACGATACTCGATTTTCGAAATCGTTTTCATACAGCTGTTGGTGTAGGTGCACCATAAAGGAATGCCATTTTCCTTCCTTCAGTATCCTTTGCACCGAAGACCTCGAAACCCCAGCTCTGCTGCAGTTACTCTTTGTCCTAATTACGATGGGAAATAGGTATTAGTGGGTGATAGCTAATGACCTGCCTAATGTTAATAATAATGATCATATTATTATTATAATAATTATGAGTACAAATAATACTGTAACCTAAATTAAGTAGCACTACAACATTTTTGATTTTCACTACGTAGTTAGTACAAATTATTTTCCTTTGCGGTATGCTCACCTTGCGTAGGATGTGTTCCAAAATACTCAATAACGTTCAGAGAAATATCAGGTGCGTTGCTAATTGGTCTTTCCACGACACGTTGGACTAAGAAAGCACCCTCGGTTCTTACTACGCGTCTCTGTATGTCTGAAAACGTTCGCAGGAAGTAGTCGTCGCGTTGGAAAACGTTGTGAATGCAGCCTTAGGGCCGCGAATGTATTGCAGTGCGTCTCCGCATTATATCAGTATCATATTTAGGTAGTCTTCGCTGGAATACATTGCGGTAGTTACCTGTTTGACTGTAAGACCTCATTGGAACTACTATCAGAAGGCCACGCGGCTTTATCAAAATAAACCAGGAGGAAAACGCACAGCATAGAGGCACAGCTTAGTGGAGGTTCGCTAGGAAGTGCACTTCCCCTTTGGGCAAGGCAACACGTCTTGCACTAACGTATGCAAGAAACATAAAACAAAAAATGGCAGCATTCGTGGGCCCCTTGGATTATAAATGATCTGACGGACACAGTGAGTTGCAATCTGCGGGTTTTCGCTAGTGATGCTGTGATGTACAGGAAGGTGTCGTCATTGACTGACCTTAGCAGGATGACTTGGGAGGTGTGAGGAATGGCAGCTAGCTCTAAAAACAGAAAAAGTCAGGCGATGCAGAAGAGCAGGAGAAAAAATCTATTAATGTGTGAATACATCATTAGTAGTGTACTGTTTCAGTCGCATTAATTAAATATCTACGCGTAACATTGCACAGTGATATGAAACGGGACAAGGGGAAGGAGGATGGTGAACTTTGGTTTATTGGGAGAATTTTGGGAAGGTGTCATTCGTCGGTAAAGGAGACCGCATATAAAACACTTGTGCGACCCCGTCTTGAGTATTGTTCAAGTGTTTCGAATCCCCACCAGAGAGATACAGAAGCAACTCAGAGGCGGTCGGCTATGTTTGTTACAGGTAGGTTGGAGCAATGCACTAGTGTTACTGAGATGCTTCGGGAAATCGTTGTCGCTGGCGGGAAGACGACGTTGTTTTTGAGAAACACTGTTTAATAAATTTACAGGGACGGAATTTGAAGCGGACTACAGAAAGATTTTACTGTCGCTAACAATATTTCGCATAAAGTACACAAAGAAAAGATGGAGAGACTAGGACTCGTACAGTGCATACAAGTATTCGCCCCCCCCCCTCCCCCCAATTCTGTATGTCAGTGGAAGAGGAAAGCCAGTAACTGGTAGTGGTACTACGTACCCTCCACCATGCACCTTTGGGTGGATTGCGGAGTATGTATGTAGATGTAGTAACGCATGTTGCGTGTCCGCGACCATATCATGAAATACACCCAGGTGAGAAAAGTCACAGGCTCGCAATATTATTGAAATATATGAAATAAATCTGAACGATTTGTGTTAGTCATCTGCTTTGATTCCATAGTACAACTGTTTAACCAATTATTATTGCAAATCACGCACCAGTTGTCAATAATAAAATTTTTATGTCAGTGAGAGTATGTTTCGGGGAGACATTATCCCATTATCAAGTTCATAAAAGTTATCTGCCGCTAGACAACATCGTCAAACTTAACAAATCGTCCAGCCAAACAATATGTTAGGTTTGACGATGTTGCCTAGCGGCATATAACTTTTATGAACTTGATAATGGGATAATGTCGTCCCGAAACATGCCTTTCTGACATATACATTTTGTTATTGACAACTGGTACGTGTTTTGCAATAATGATTTGTGTTAGAATGTTCAAACTGCACGGGTGGTCACGGGTCGTGATGTGAATTAGTATGCGCATGTATCATTTCGTTCAGCGACGAAGCCCACTTTCATTTGGATGCGTTCGTCAGAAAGCAAAATTTGCTCGTTTGGGGGACGGAGAATCCGCATTTCGCGATTATGAAGTCTCTTCACCCTCAACGGGTGACTGGACTGACTGTGTGGTGTAAACCGCCCAGTTACGGAATAATCGGTTCCATATATCTTGATGACACGGGAACTACCGAACGGTCCGTGCAGATGTTGGAAGATGATTTCATCCCCAGCTTACAAACTGAGCCAGATTTCAAAAATATGCGTATCACTAGAGATGGAGCTAGACCCCATCGAAGCAGGAGAATGATTTCCTTAATGAGCACTTTGCGGACCGCATTCTGGTTCTGGGGTACCCATAGACCACTGATATGGATCTCGATTGGCCGCTATATTCTTCTACATCTACATCTACATAAATACTCATTGAAGTGCATGGCAGAGGGTTCATCGGACCGCTTTTATCATGTTTCTCTACAGTTCCATTCTCTAATAGCTCGCGGTAAAAAGGAACATCTAAATCTTTATGTTGACGGTCAGTTTTCTCTTATTTTCATGATCATGTTTACCTATGTAGGTGGTTGCTGACAAAATCTGTTCGCATTCGGAAGAGAAAGTTGGTGAGAGAAATTTCACAAATAGAACTCGTTACGAGTAACGCCTCTCTTTAAATGATTTCCAATCCAACTCATGCATCAGTCAACAATGTTTCTTGATGTTCCTATGTAATCGAATCAAGGTTCCTGTCTTTTCAGTGGTTGCAAAATGACGTATTGTTTGCAGACTAGTCAATATTTAGAATTGTGAGACGAAGGCCGTGACAGTTCCTTTATTTATCAGTGTATTACTTTCTACTTGTGGATTATTGTGGACAACTTCAACTAACTACCTGTGTGTAGTATTAGACAGCCACCACCCGAACAGTTCCTGCAAATACACTCCTGGCCATTAAAATTGCAACACCACGAAGAAGACGTACTACAGACGCGAAATTTAACCGACAGGAAGAATGTGCTATGATATGCAAATAATTAGTTTTTCGGAGCATTCACGCAAGGTTGGCGGCGATGGCGACACCTACAACGTGCTGACATGAGGAAAGTTTCCAACCGATTTCTCATACACAAACAGCAGTTGACCGGCGTTGCCTGGTGAAACGTTGTTTTGATGCCTTGTGTAAGGTAGAGACATGCATACCATCTCGTTTCCGACTTTGATAAAGGTCGGATTGTAGCCTATCGCGATGGCGGTTTATCGTATCGAGACATTGCTGCTCGCGTAGGTCGCGATCCAATGACTGTGGTAGAATATGGCATCGGTGGGTTCAGGAGGGCTGGATCTCAACGGCCTCGTATCACTAGCAGTCGCGATGACAGGCATCTTATCCGCAGGGCTGTAACGGATCGTGCAGCCACCTCTCGATCCCTGAGTCAACAGATCGGGACGTTTGCAAGACAACAACCATCTGCACGAACAGTTCGACGACGTTTGCAGCAGCATGGACTATCAGCTCGGAGACCGTGGCTGCGACTACCCTTGACGCTGCATCACAGACAGGAACGCCTGCGATGGTGTACGCAACGACGAACCTGGGCGCACGAATAGCAAAACGTCATGTTTTCGGATGAATCCAGGTTCTGTTTACAGCAGTATGATGATCACATCCGTGCTTGGCGGTGAACGTACACCGGGAGCGTGTATTCGTCATCGCCATACTGGTGTATCACCTGGCGTGATGGTATGGGGTGTCATTGGTTACACATCTCGGTCACCTCATCGACAACACTTTGAACAGTGGCCGTCACATTTCATATGTGTAACGACCCGTGCCTCTACACTTTGTTCGACCCCTGCGAAACCCTATATTTCAGCAGGATAATGCACAACCGTATATTGCAGGTCCTGTACGGGCCTTTCTGGATACGGAAAATGTTCGACTGCTGCCGTGGCTAGCACATTCTCGAGATCTCTCACCAACTGGAAACGTCTGGTCAATGGTGGCCGAGCAACTGCCTCGTCACAATACGCCAGTCACTACTCTTGATGAACTTTGGTATCGTGTTGGAGCTGCATGGGCATCTATATCTGTAGACGCCATCCAAGCTCTGTTTGGCTCAATGCCCAGGCGTATCAAGGCCGTTATTACGGCCAGAGGTGGTAGTTCTGGGTACTGATTTCTCTGGATCTATGCACCCAAATTGCGTGAAAATGTAATGAATACCTGTTTATCATGTGGATTTCTTCTTGGAGTAGCAATTTTAATGGCCAGTAGTGTATTACATCCGATCAGCTTTTATCTATTAGGCAACGGTTATAACTAATGAAGAGGTACTAAACAGAATTGGTGAGAAAAGGAATTTTTGGCATACCCTGACCAAAAGAAGGGATCGCTTGGTAGGACACATTCTTAGACATCGAGGAATCGTAAATTTAGCATTGGAGGGAAGTGTGTGGGGTAAAAATCGCAGAGGGAGACCAAGAGACGCATATAGCAAGCAGATTCAAGTGGATGTGCGTTGCCGTCTTTATGAGGAGATGAAAAGGCTTGCTCAGTATAGAGTAGGGTGGAGAGCTGCGTCAAACCAGTCTCCGGACTGAAGACCATAACAACAACAACATTCTAAAGTATATAACTGGCTTTATTTTTGGGGCAAGAACATCGATAAACTAGTGGGAACGTTAGTAGTTTCTAGTAAAAAAATAAAGGTCGTTTCCGATTATCAGTATTTTGCTGTAAACAGTGCATTGTCACGTCCGCAGTAGTCCGGACAATCCGTTCCTCCAGGAATACCCTGCGCGCGACCGAATCCGGCACAAAGGCTCGGAATCACGCGCGGCTGTTGTCACGTCACCTGGATGACGTAGGGCGCTCGCAGAGCACACCTCTTCCGCGGTCCGTGTCCGCGCCGGCGCTCACGTACTGCGGGCAGTGGCCGTTCCGTTTATTTACCGGCGAGACGTTTATTCCCGCGCAGTGATCCCCGAGCGGCCACGGGCGCGACCAGTGATTGCGCTCGCCTGCGATTGTCCGCCACCCATTGTCGCCCGCAGGCGCGCCGATGGCCGCCGCGTCGCTCCGCTGACAACAGACTGTCGTTCCACTGTGCTGCCACGCGCAGCGCTGCCTCTGCGGCTCAGCTGTTCCCCAGCCGCCCGCCAGCCCCTTTCTTTCGCGCTTTCCTCTCTCATTACCCACTCCTACTCCCCGCCTGTTTGCTTAGCCTGCTTTTTTACCGCGTCGGAATGCAATTTCCTCGCTTCTCCCAGCATCGCGTTCCCTAGCGTTTCATCACTTTTTTTTTGACGCTGGCACTTTTGAACAACTGGTCTCTCTTTTTTCTGTCTGAAAAGTTAATTCAAATTCTGCTGGTGAACATTTTGTTTGATCTGGGCCACTGCAGTTGGAATAACTCTCCCCTGCGACAACAGTTGCAAATAGAACCTTACAGACTTTTCTGGAAGTTAATTCAAAAAGTAGTGAAGTACAACTGACAGGTGGTAGCAATCGATTGGTCAGTCGATTGTTTTTTTCGTTCATTCGTTTCCAGTGGAAACTGAATAAAGCCGGTCCCTGCGGCTATGTCATCTATGTCAATGTTTTCATTCCCTCGCCCAGTTTGAATGGTTTTATTCGGTGTGAGACAGCTGGTTGAATGAAGCCTCCGTCGGTTGCAGGCGTTATGCAGTGAAGAGCCAAATAAACTGGTACGGCGGGCTAATATCGTGTAGGGCTCCCACGAGCACGCAGAAGTGCCGCCACACGACGTGGAATGACTAAGAAGACCACATGGGTATAGGGTTTGAAATTATTTTTATATTCATGGAATGGGACACCAGATAGATCTATAATGGTAAGACATAGATTTCGGAACTAGGTTTTAAACTGTAATACATACCAAGGGGCAGATATAGACTCTGACCATGACTTGTTCATCATGAACTGTAGTCTGAAACAAAAAACTGCAAAATGGTAGGAAAATAAGGAGATGGGACCTGGATAAATTGAAGGAACCTGAACTTCTTGAGAATTTCAGGGAGCTTTAGGCAATAATTGACAGAAACGGGAGAAAATAAAACAGTAGAAGAAGATTGGGTAGCACTGAGAGATCAAATAGTGAAGACAGAAGAGGACAAAATAGGTGGAAAGGTGAGCCCTACAAAAATCCTTGGATATCACAGGAAATATTAAATTTAATTGATCAAAGGAGAAAATATAAAAATGCAGCAAATGAAACAGACCAAATGGAGTACAGACGTTTTAGAAATGAGATTGACAGGAAGTGTAAAATAGCGAAGCTGGAGTGGCTAGAAGACAAATGCAAGCCTTTAGAAGAATACGGGAAAATAGATACCACCTACAGGAAAATAAAAGAAACATTTGGAGACAAGAAAAGCAGCTGTATGAATATAAAGAACTCAGATGGAAAACTAGTTCTCAGAAAAGAAGGGAAAGTTGAAAGGTGGGAAGAGTGTATGGAGGGGCTCTACAAAAGAAAGTAACTTAGAGACAATATTGTAGGAAGGGAAGAGGTTGTCGATGAAGATGAAATAGGAGATACTATACTGAGAGAAGTATTTGACAGAGCACTGAAAGACCTAAGTCGAAACAAGGCCTCTGGAGTGGACGACTACTGAAGTCTCTGGGAGAGCCATCCATGACAAAACTATTTGACCCTAGACTTTAAGAAAAACGCAATAATCCCCATTCCAAAGAAAGCAGGTGCAGACAGGTGTGAAAATTACAGAACCATCATTTTAATAACTCTCTGTGGCAAAATTTTAACACGAATTATTTACAGAAGGATGGAAAAGCTGGAAGAAGCCGGCCTTGGGGAAGACTAGTTTGGATTCAGGAGAAATGTAGGAACACGGGAGGCAATACTCACTTCACGGCTTATCTTAGAAGATAGATTAAGGAAAGGCAAACCTACATTTTTAGCTTTCGTAGATTTGGAGAAATCTTTTGACATTGTTGACTGGAACACACTCTTTCAAATTCTGAAATAAAGGGAGTGGAAGGCAGCAGTTATCAGAGTTGAAGGGCATGAAAGGGATGCAGAGGTTGGGAAAGCTGTAAGACAGAGTTGCTGTCTTTCCCCAATGTTATTCAATTTGTACATTGAGCAAGCTATAAAGGAAAGCAAGGAGAAATTTGAGGAGGGAATTAAAGTTCAGGGTGAAAAAAACCTCGCGTTTTGCGATGACATTGTAATTATGCCAGTAAAGGACCTGTTGAACGGAATGGACATTGTGCTGAAAGGTGCATATAAGATGAACATTAACAAGAGCAAAACAAGGGTAATGGAATGCAGTCTTAGAAAATCAGGCGATGCTGAAGGAATTAAATTAGGTAACGAATCAATAAAGGTGTTAGATGAGTTTTTTTACTTGGGCAGTAAAATAACATATGATGGTCGCAGTACAGAGGATATAAAATGGAGAATGGCAATGGGAAGAAAAGCATTTTTGAAAAAGAGAAATTTGTTAATTTAAGCTTAAGGAAGTCCTTTCTGAAGGCATTTGTGTGGAGTGTTTCCTTGTATGGGAGTGAAACATGGGCGATAAACAGTGCGGACAGGTAGAGGATAGAGGCTTTTGAAATGTGGTGTTACAGAAGAATGCTGAAGATTAGGTGGGTGGATCGCGTAACTAATGAGGAGGTACTGAACAGAATGGGGGAAAAAAGGAATTTCTGGCATACCTTGATTAAAAGAAGAGATCGATTGGTAGACATCAAGGAATTGTGAATATAGCGTTGGAGGGAAGTGTGTGGGGTAAAAATCGTAGAGGGAGACCAAGAGATGAATATAGTATGCAAATTAAAATGGATGTAGGTTGCCGTTCTTATGAGGAGAGCCGCGGTGGAGTAGCCTAGCGGTCTAAAGCGCCTGGCTGCGGAGCGCGCGGTTGCTCATCGTCGGAGGTTCGAGTTCTCCCTGGGGCATGGGTGTGTGTGTTGTCCTTAGGTTAGTTTACCTTAGTTTGGTCCGTTAGATTTACAAACATTTGAACATTTTCTTATGAGGAGATGAAGAGGCTTGCTCAGGATAGAGTAGGGTGGAGAGCTGCATCAAACCAGTCTCCGGTCTGCAGACCACAACAAATTCATGGAACGTGAAGTTCACAACACAAATAACAATCAGCCAAAGCCATTCGACGCAACTCTCAAACATTCTCCAAAAATTCGACTTTGAAGTTTTACAAGTAAACGTAACTACCAATAATTAAAACATTCGCAGCCTGTGTCCGTATAGCTCAGGTGGTAGCGTAAAAAAAAAAAAAAAAAAAAAAAAAACCGTGCCCACGGGTGCGGTTCCTGTAGGGGGATGCTTGTCCTCTGTTGGTCGAGCTGATCTCTACGAGATTACGAGAGTAACTCGGGCGTCCGATCCTTGATTGTCGTGAGTGCACTCGTGTTCTCTCGATAATCCATTTTTAGTCCGGGGCAAGTCCCGGAGATAAAGTAAATTGGTCCCAACCCCCCGGTTCCGACCAAGGTTTTTGGGAGGTTTTCCTTGGTTGTAAGGCGTATACCGGAACTGGTAAGCCCCTCCCACTTATTCCCAATTGGGATTCCCCCTTTGGCCCACTATCAGCTTGTCTGATAATTGGCTGAATAGAACCGCGACTCTTTATGGGCCGGATCTCAAACAGCCCGCTCCACTCCTCGGAGTGGAGAATGAAAAGAATAAGTTTTTTTTTGGTGGTAGCGTTCTGGCCTTGCAACCATATACTCGATGGTACCATTCCCGCTGCGAGAGATCGCCCTCTCTGCCATTGTACCAAGAATTCTGCCATCCATCACAGTAGCGACTGCAATCAAGAAGACCCAGTAAGTGTTTCTGCAGGGCAACTTATTGCTAATGGATTTGACCTAAATGAAAGCTGGAGGCGTGAGTGGTCAACAAAAACATTGAGAACAAGTGCCCACCATCTTGAACCCACAAAGAAGCCAAACGGTTTTGACCTACAGAGGAACTTCTGGTGTCGCATAAACCGGTCGAGGACTGGGCATGGTTGCTGCAATTACTTCAGGCACAAGTGGGGTTGGGTCAATTCAACGATGTGTGAGTGTAACCTGGAAGAACAGACGACCTAAAATCTGGTCCAACGCTGTCCTCTTCTTTCTTACCGTGGCATTTGACGATTTGTTCGCTCTCACACCCAGTTTAAATGAGTGACTGAAAAGAGCGGACTTTTGATTTTGAATTTATCTTGTTATGTATGGTTGTATATTGTATAAAATTACCAAATGATTAAATAAAATGATTTCAAATATTACTCATGTAGTTTTGTTCGTAATTTCGTATATTTTAAAAAAGGTTGTTAATGAAGATCGTCAGAAAGAGTTAAATCTGGAATGTACGGTGGGTGAGGGACTAGTCACCAGCCCAATTTGCCAATATTCTGACCTGTGGCCAAAGATGTGTGCGGTTTTGCACTGTCATGATTAATTTGGATCGATATTCAATTCATGTTTGATCTCTTCTTCCTTATGGCTTCTCGAAACTTCCTGAGTCTGATAATCTTTACGACTAAACCGTATTGCAGGAAATTAACAATAAAGATTTCTTTGTCATTCCAAAAAAGCTGTCGCCATGGTTTTCTTTCTCCTTACATATCAGAAGTTGACTTTTGACATGCAGGGACAAAGAAATTTACTGTTACCGAGGGCACCATCCTTTTCCCAAAAATGCCCGTAAGGCTGAATATTTTGCTACCCACCTTTCCGATATATTTTCCGTTCCTGACAATCCCAGTTTTGACTTCTCCCTCTTTTCCAATGTCACGCTCACACCTGGCTTCCAGTACTTCGACCAAATTCCTCCTTGAAGACTTAACACGCCTATTACCGCCCGTGACATAGAACTTACGCTAGGCACAAACCGCAACACCACACCCGAGCACGACTGCTTTACCTATAGGCACCTTCATGCCTGCCCCCACTCCTTCCATGCTGTCTTTGCATTCCTATAAAATGTTATCCTCTACACCAGCTTCTTCCCCGACCTGTGGAAAACCTCCTATATTCTTATGCTCCCCAAATTGGCAAGCCTCCTTCAGATGCCTCTTCCTATCGCCCTATCAGCCTCACCTCGCTGTTCAGCAAAGTTCTGGAAACCATCCTTTCTCGCGACATTGACCAGCATCTCCGTCAACACAACTCCTCCTCAGCTCCCAGTGTGGCTTCCAACCCTCCTTCGTTATTGATGACCAACTCCTCCTCCTCACCCACCTCCTTTCCATCCAGATAAATTCCCGTCGCCCTCCTGTCGCCCTCCCTCGACATCGAGGAGGTCTGCGATCGAGTATGAGGTTCCGGTCTCCTTTTCAAACTCTAAACCTATGCCCTTCCTTACGTCCATTTCATCACTTCCTTTCTCTCCCACCGCTCACCCTATGCTACTTTCAACAACTCCCGCTTGTTCTACCACTCCGATAGGGTCCCACAGGGCTCTGTTCCCTCCCTCCCCTACCTCATTTAGTCAGCTGACATGCCACAACCGCAGCCTCCCGTCCATCTCTTTCAGTATGCTGACGACACCGCGTTCCTATCCTTCGCCACCTACCTTGACCGTTCTTTCTCCAGTCTCACAATTCCACATGGTGCAACCAGAACCCAGGCAATCATTATAGGTCATACCACCCGATCCTTCCGTCACTGCGTCCTGTACCTCCCACTCCGTCCCATCCCCCAAACCACCCCCTCAATACCTTGGCCTCACGCTGGATCTCTTTCCTGGAACCCTCACCTTCAAACAGGCCGTCAAAAAGCCTTCTTCCGTCTCAACCTCCACAAGCACCTTTCTGGCAGGACATGGGGACTTAACCCCTCCACAATCCTATACACCTATCGTTCCTTTGCAGTTTACATCCCGCTTGGATTTCTGCCACCCAAATCCTTGAAAGCCACGCTCTCCGCCTCGCTTACAACATCCGCCTTCCTTCCCCCATGCGGATCCTCTACGATCTCATATTTTCCTCGTCTTCTACAGTTCCTCTACTCCATCCCAAAACAGAATCCTGTCACCTTGTGCTCTCTGCCCTCCTGCAGATCCCTGGGCCTTTGCCACACCAACATTAGCATATCCCTCTCTCCCTACACATTCACTCTCTCCACAGCCTCTCCCACGTGTCCCACTTTCGCCATCTCCCTCTCCTGGATGACGCCCTGATATTTACCCATCCTATCAGCCCTAATCCCTTCCCTCCCCATGTATTGCTTGCCGCCCTCCCCACCCACTCCCCTCGCTTCCCTTCCCCGCTTGAATCTCCCTTCCCCTCCCTCGCAGTTCTTTCGTTTTCCTTCCACATCCTCCCCTTCCCGCCCTCCGCGCCTCCCTTCCTTCCGTGCACCGTGCTAAACTTTGTGTCAGTGTCAAATTGTGAGTGCGATTTTAAGACTTCAGCAACTGCCGCATACGCAGAACAATGTATTGCCATGTTTTTTTATCAGCTCTCTGTTAACTGTGCAAAGTCAATGTTTTTAAATCACCTTGGCACTTTTTAATACTGATTATGTGTCTTTTAAAGCCTTCATTTCATTGTTTTTAAGTCATCAATTTTATCTCCTTTTTATTCTTTAATTAAAAATTCATTATCTCTTGTTTTTAAAACACCATTACTGACTGTCAAACTAACATGTACACTGGGCCGAAGAGCACGGTACTAGCCTGCAATCAGCCAGCCCCAAGAGGCATTAAAATACCACAAAGAAAAAACAACAACAAAGTCTCATACCTGAAGATGTCTGTATGTTTGTCAGCTGAAATATCGTGGCAAGACGTCAACGTGATCCGGCTGCAAGGCTGAAATATCCGATCATTTTTTAACAAACAGCCAAAATTATTTTATATTTCCGTTTAGCTTTAACAGACATACTGTTTTTTTTACCTGTTTAAGCTATTGAATTAATGTCTCTCCCTTATTTTCGTTATCTTTTTCCGTTAAAACATTGTCACCTGACTTACAGTGGTAACTTGTCCTCCTTTTCAAGCATATTTTCTTTGCCAGTACTGGTTTATGTATAATCAAGTGACAGTGTCAAATCGCCGTAAATTTTTGCAAGTAAGGTTGTAGAGAATGTTCTCCTCTACAAATTCATTTACTCAATTTTATTTTCATTTAAATTTCGAGCTGTCAAAAGGTGATTGCAAAGACCTACTTTTTGTGTTACTACCGTAACCCAAAATGGGCCACAAAATTCCTGTTACTTAATTTTTCATGTATTATAACATATCCAAATTTCAGAAAAATCGGTTTACTTGTATGTGTCTTCGTGCCCATGGTAGGACTTAGATCACGTGTTTATGTACTCGGCGGGAACGTAGGATCGTTTCGACCTAGCCTCTGAACTCAGTGGTCGTGAATTCAGGGGAAAGCTACACTAACAGCGCCATTGGATTCCCATTCACTGCGATCGGCTCCCTCGGCACGCTCGCACCTTTTTTGTGCGAAGGGCGGAATCGAAGAGAACGAGACTTTTTGTCTTCTCCTCCGGCGACTGGTGTGTAGCGGTCGCTCTCTTATCCCCTGCTCGTCACGTAGAAGGGGAGGGGGGGGGTCGGTCAGGAAATGGGGAGCCTTAATTAAGTTGTTTCTGTGGAGCAGGAAGCGAAAGGTTTCTCCAAGTCCGACACAGGAGACAAACAACTGGTCCGCACGCTGCATTAAAAAGTCGACCCCGGGTAGGTAAATTGAGGAAAGGTTGGAGGTCGCGCCGTCCTGCGGTTCTCCTGCCAAGTGAGAGTTTTTCTCACTTTAGAGGGGAAATTAGTCACACCCGCTAAAGCTCTCTGCCGTTTTCTGTAACAGAATAAATTACTCCGTATCCTTTAGTTCGTGGAAAACGTAACGTACATTACGGGCATAGTTAAATATAAGGAACGCAGAACGAATTGTTGGGGCGATCTAGAATTGTTTAATAAGAGGTTTTCAGCCAAGATCGCTTTCTTCTTTTAATTACATGACCGGTTTCGGCATGATAGACGTCATCTTCAGACCTGTCGTAATTTTTTACATCAGACAATTTACTATGTTAAAAATTGCTGTATGATGTAAAAAATTACGACAGGTCTGAAGATGGCGCCTTGCAAGCCGAAACCGGTCATGTAATTAAAAGAAGAATGCGATCTTGGCTGAAAACCTCTTATTATATATTTAAATATTATCTGAATATAGACACACATTTCAAAAAAGCCAAGCTTGTTATTTGTTTTATTATTGGTGATCTGTTTCGGCGAAGTACGCTGCCATGATCTCATGCGTGTGTATATCAACAAAGAAGTCCATCATAGGTATAAAAACTAATGTTAATTCTTAACAGGTCAAACCATAAACATAAACTGAATTGACACATAACAGGTAATACTTAACCCTTTAATGCATGACTTCCTTTTTGAAGCTATAGAAACTACCACAGTTAATGTACAGTGCGTACATACTGAGAAAATATTTTAAAAAATTCCTTAAAATTATTATGCACTATAGCATAGTTGATCAGCTATTAGTGCTTCCATGATGAACTGGATGTAGTAAATGTCACTATTATGCCTCTCACCTTTCCAGAATGTAACTCATAATGCAAGAGTAGTATGTGATTGACTGTTTTTACCTGGCAAAGGAGGAATACTAATGAAAGCAAACGCACATTTTAGGAGTAATTCAATGCAGCTAACTGTCGAAATGACTCAGTAGCACACTGCAGTTTATAATTTGTAGGACGAGCTGCTAGCATATGTAACACAATGTACACAAGCAGCTACAAATGAATTTGTGGTAAAATGTGGATCAGTTTGAGAGATAATGGAAAAATTAGGTATGTATCTCATTAGTTACACTATGAATTAAAGAGTTAAGAAAGATGGTGACATAGGAAATCAAGGCCAGTTAGAGGGCAGTATTAGCTCTGCTGTTCATATATACAGTATTTGTTTTACTGGAATTTTAAATTAATATTATAAGACTTTATTTCATATGTAATTTAGTATTTAGTGTTCTTGTGGCAACCAGTTGCACTTAATTAGTTTTATTGACCGGTTGTGGACACTTATTACCTTTCTTCAGACATATTTTGGCACTCTTATATGTGCAGTATGAAGAATATATGTCTAAAAAACACGGTCAATAAAACTTATTAAGCGCAACTGCTAATTTTAAAAACCAGGAAACAATCGGTTGTATTATCGACCAAATACTAAATACCATATTTTTGTTTGAAGGTTTATCCATTGTTAACATGTCTTAATAGAATATTGGGTTTTGTTTGCACCTGTCACAGTCTTTCATGAATGTATATACTTCAGTAGATTTTGTTTTAAACATAAAGTGTTTCATTTTATTCCTGGCCAGTTTATTTTTATGTGGCAAAATTGTAGTTCCTCTCCCGGTTACTAGTTTGCAGTGCATGTTCTATTACTGTAATTTATCACGGTTATTGTAATTTTAAATTTTCTCTTATGCTTATTAATTCAGAATGTAGGACTTTCTGTTTTATTACGATGTCTTGTTCAAATGTTCAACTGTTTGTAAACCTATTGGACCAAACTACTATGGTCACAAGTATAAACTAACTAACCTAAGGGCAACAGACCCACACATACCCAAGTCCCAGGGAGGACTCGAGCTTCCGATGGCGAGCAACTGCGCGCACCACAGTATGGCGCTTTAGACCGCTTGGCTACTCCACCGCGGCTTCATATGAAATACGCACTTTCTTTGTGTAATTCCACTTGTAAGTTTCTGTCACTAAGAGCGCTATGTACGTGGCCCCACCTAGTGTGCGTTCTGTTTACCTTTGCTTTCGTCTCGCTGGTTTGATCAAATATTTTTCCCACGTTTCACAAGTGTGCATACATGATTCATCTGTCATTTTATGTCGAATTGTTTATAACGAAATACATAATTCTTTTTTCTTATATCAAAGGGAAAAGCCACATTTTTGTCTTTTATTAGATGGCAAATGATCACACAGCTACCTTACTCGGTACATAAACAAACATGTTGGTCGTGAATACGTATCTTAACTGACAAGTACAATTTCACTTAGCTATCCGATTACATGTATTAAGAAACATAGCTTTACGTATAAGCGTATGGATCAGGTGAATTGTACCTGCAGCTATTAAATTTATACACAAGCAACAGTATGGTTATGTACTGTAGAAGGTCACTATATATCTAAATAGATTTGCCATATAATAAAAAATAATAATTACGATCAATGGTGGTTTTCTCCTTGATTGCAACAATTTTTTAGTGGTCGTTATGCACAACATTCCAGAGAAAAGAATGCAATCTGAAAAAAAGGTGTGTAGTTTCACTTTGAAATTTTAACTGATAGTTTATCTTTAGTGTATTGAACTCTATATTTCAATAAGTAACAAAGTACCTGTTTTGAATTAACAGCCTATCTGATGTATAATAAATGTATAATAAAAAGAGTGTAGACCTGAATACCTAATTAAGCCTAAGACCTGTTTCCAGCTACTACTCAGGTTTGGTAGTGATGTTTATATTGAAAAAAAAAAAAAAAGTTCTTATGAGGATAATCTCTCCTGTTAACCGCATCCACTGCTGCCTGCATCGTTAATGGAATTTGCTCCCTTGCTCTCATTGGTTTCGGTAGCCATGTCGCCGCGAGGGAGACAGAAGCGCTAGATGCAAGAGCATTGCACCGAATATTCGCCCGTCGCTACAACGCAATTGAATCACCCTTGCCCTCTGCAGTAGCGAGTTAGGATTATTGGACAGACGTCTGTAACCGTAATAAAAGCTGATATTCCGTGACATGCGAACATCCGCCACGCGCCCTCTATCGGCTTCGAGGCCCCTCATCCGTTCGACGCTTGATCGTTCCTTGTCTGAGCGTCAGGCCCGTTTACGTACCGGAAGGTTGTTGTGACGCCTGGGAGCAGAAACGGACAGGCTTCGCCTCGGATCTTCCGCCATATCATCGAGACGAATTACGGGATGCACTGCCGTTTCCAACGGAAGACCATTACTGGTGTTATGCCAGTGCCACGTCTACTGTCACCAGAGAGCAACATCCGTCACGGCGTCTCTGTGCAGCCACAATATTAGTCCGTTAATACATCTACATCTACATGGGATACTCTGCAAATCACATTTAAGTGCCTGGCAGAGGGTTCATCGAACCATCTTTACACTATTTATCTCCCATTCCATTCTCGAATAGCGCGCGGGAAGAAATAACACCTGAATCTCTCCGTTCGAGCTCTGATTTCTCGTATTTTATTCTGATGATCATTTCTAACTATGTAAGTGGGAGTCAACAATATATTTTTGCATTCAGAGGAGAATGTTGGCGATTGGAGTTTCGTAAGTAGCACACGCCGTCACGATACTACCTTGGTGTACGTAAATTTGAGTGTATCGTTCATTGTAACGTAGATTATAAACACACGTTTTTCGCACTTTTCTAATGAGTAAAAAAGTTTTAGATCATATCTCTCAGATTATATAGCTTTCATGGATTACGAAAAGATCTTCGACCTGGTGCTGCAATCTAAATTATGGGAAATCTTAAGAGATTATGACATTCCCCAACATAAAAACGTCAATTCAGCATAAAGCCATCAAGATACGACTCTTACCAGGCATTAGTAAAGGAGTAACAAGAATAAAGCAAGGAGTCAGACAAAGGTGTCGATGAAAAATTTCAACCCATCGTCAAGTACACTGTTTAAGTAACTCCTTTCTGCCGATGGCCAGGTCATGCTTCCGGTTAAGGAAGACAATCTCCAAAGTTACCGAGATCCAGAGTTTCAAACTGATCGTATTTTTTTCCTGTAGAGGTATATCTAGAAACGCCAGTTTTCCGTTTTCGAATATCTTTCTCCGGTATCAAGACACAACCGAAAAACAGTGGTAAATCGCTAACAAAAGTGTGTATTGTGCTGAAAGACGGTGCTGAAGCAATTCTGAAACTTCTCATCCGATAAAATGAAATCGGGAAAAAATTTGAGTTTTAAATATTATACAGATTTATATCTTCGCTCGATGAATGGGTTATTTTATTTTCGTTATTCATCACATTTTATGTGCAGCATCCGTTATAGTCATGTATTGTAACATACTTTAAAGAGTTTGTAAAGGTAAAAAAACACATTCGTAGACTTTTCGAATTGCTAGTTGTGGGACATATATAGATGAGTATGATTTTTAAAGTTGAGAGGACAATGATATTTTATTTCGTTCACAAGATATCCGCCTGTGTGTGATAGCAGCCGATAGCAATATTTTCGAAATACAATTTTTAAAGTCGTATCTTGGGAAGTAGGGAAAATATGAAAATAAAAAAAAATAATAAAATATTAAATAAATAAATAAATACAAAATAAATAAATAAAAAGTGAGACTCCTGAGCAACTAAGTAACGACGGAAATTAAAATGAAAATTGTTAGAGTTGTAGTCAATAAAGTACGAAGGAGATGCGATATATTGCTTTCCTGTGGAGTCCTATCGTTCCGTATTTTGTTAGGAAGGACCACTGATGTGGAAGTTGTAATGCACTAAAATCAACCGCATTTAAGATACACTTGCTGGTAAAATGGCAGGCATGGGAAAAATAGGAGTCGTAACCTGATGCAGACCCAACTAATATGTCGGAGTACCAGGAAAGTCGCCACACGCTCAGCGTCTCTGCACCAACTTGAGACAAATCGGTCTGATGATTATCTTAGTATAAGATAGGAACCTGTCACCTTATTATAAAATAAAGTGTGTAAATTTTATGCGAACTAGACTGATATTTTCATATTAAAATATTATACCAGTTCGCTGTCTTCCAAAAGGAAACGTAGTTTACCATATTAACTATAGGGAAATTACAAAAAGTGAGAGGCATAAAACGAATCTGGGACTACGTATATCTTCTTAATCTTTTCACTATGAGGTTAAAAACTGTTTATTAACATTTTTAAGTAGTAAATTCTTGTTATTGACAGATAACGGAACCTGAAAATATGTCTTCAGAGGCGCAAAACTGGTTGATTCAAATAAAAATCTTCTTCGTACAGCTTTGAGGTTTTGGTAGTATGTTATCATTTTTTACCTTTATCATTACTGTTTCAATATAATATTGTTTGCGAATGCTGAGAGTGTTTTTTTTATTTGTATTGTCTATGAACATTTTCTGCCTTCAAAACAAACAAAAAAATGTTTGTAAATGATTATTGTCTTTGCACTATACGAACTGCTGTTTTCAGAATTAAGTCCAGTTCTTCACACTCATAACGTAACTGGCATAGAAACTGTAGATAATATTTCAAATGAAAACTAGCGATGATTTATTGACACATGTCGTCCTTATGAGTTACAATCGGAAGATAGTAAGACACTGCAAAATTCGAATTCGTCACATCGGTGGCGACCGTGTTGTGTAGCTTGGGCACCCCGGTGTTAGCCGCAAGAGCGGTGCCGGCGTATGAACACACGAGATTTAAAAACACGTAATACAGTATGCACAGTCAGCAGTAACTCGTTGCAATACGACAAAAATGCTACAGAATGTAAATCAAGTTCTGTGTGGTACTCCACAACGTTATATGTAACTCTACGTAATTTCAGTTCTCTGGAGTTACAGTCGGTGATGAAAGTTTGGAGAGCGCAGATGCGCAGGAGCGAGTGCCTTCGCCTTTGTTTTTGTGTAGTCTGGAGGGCTGTTGCAACCGTTTCTGGGTGGAAACAGCACGGTGTCGTTGGTGTCGGAAAAAGCTGCGTGGAGGTATGAGTCTGAACAGAGAGCGCTGCTGCACCTAGCCCTTGATGGAAATTTGTAGTTGTTATCGTTGAAATTGTCCTAAGGATACGTCGAAACCGGAAAGTAATCTCTCCTTACAATGAGAAAAGATAATTTGAAGAACACTACGTTAGAGTCGATGTGCAATGTGTGAGGTAAACATGTAACCGATTAAAGCGTCCGTCAGACATGCGTGTGCTTGACCGGAATTCGAAACCGAATTCTCCACTTTTCCCATTAACCATTACACTACCCGTGCACGCCTTACGATCAGACCTCGTCTTCCACATGCTTCACTGTATAATTGTTGCACCAATATCTTGGCCTACCTAATTGCTGATGGAAGGCAGAAGCAAATGACAGATAGTCCAGCCCAGTGACAAAGGGTAAGTGCCGTAATAAAATTAATCCCGTGATTTTGACAGCAGATTCGCCCCTCACGGGAAAATACGAATAGAATGATATCGGTCGCTGGCTGATCAGCCCAGAACCTTACAAGTAGTATAAATTAATTGCCAATTTAATCGCATAAAATGAATTTTCCCCGACAAGTAAGAACCTACACAGGCTTGGCTGACACCTTGACTCCCTACTGGCGGAGGATTTATAATTTTATCAAGACCCATTTAATTAATACGGATATGAAGCAATATGGCGTACTCTTGAAAGGCCCGTTTGGCCGATAGTTTAAATTCGCTTCTTCCTCGCCAACAGCGGAGGTTCACACGCCTTCGCGCCGTTTGGCTGAAGAACCGCTAGCCCAGCCAGGTGTCCCAACCGCCCAGGGCACCGACCACCGACCCTGCCCGCACGGGCCAGGGGGGGGGGGGGGGGGGAGGGCGCAGAAGGCGCGTTGTCAGGTTGGCTACGGAGCACTACTTCTTCTCGATGGGGCGAATGGGGCGATACAGTGTCCTGGAGTGACGGACATAAAAATGACGGGAGACGCTCCCGACGCCCCAGTCGTGCGCAGATCTACGCCATTGCTAGTTGAGCCAGCAGTCGTCCGCTTTTTATCGGTTATGTTTCCGCCGGGACGAGTAAACACGTTCGCTAATCAACGGGCGAAAGTGTACGGGATGTTCGGAACGTACGGATAGGACTGTAGCCGTTGCCCCTGCCTGGGCTGTTCCGTTAACTCTCAAATATACGCAATGTTTCTCAGCGCACTCTCTCTCTGCTAGGGATTGGGCTATTTCAGTTTGAATGATTTTACTGAATTGACTTTCATAGTGTCTTGGTCCTGCAGTGAGTCTAGTTATTATTTCTATATTTGATTACAGAAGTAACCGTCTTTAATGTGTAACAGACTAACTCACATTGCTCTTGCTTAAAGGGACAATACAGACAAATATACGGGTAAACCTGTTGGCTTACTTGGTCTGTAACTCCTCCACTGCTGTCGTATAACTAATATCAATAGTACTGAAACCCTGCTAGAAGAGGCGGAGTTCGACGCCAGCCACGGTCAGGCAGCAGCAGAAGTTCAGGTGAGGTGTTGATCGCCACTTCTCCAGGGGAGCAAGTGGCAAGCAGCCATTTCCATAGAATTTAACATTCCCACCAGACAACCAAGGGCTACATACTAACCACGGGTGCTCCTATCTTTTACTATGCGTTTCCTGCACATGGAGAGATGTCTATTACACATGTTGCATACCTTGCTTTGGGTTCAATACGATGTGCGGTTGTCATGTTGATCGATTTAACCGATGCAAATGTCTTTCAGAAATGCACACGAGTCTGAAAATACCTAAACGTTGTTTATCAAAAACTTAACTTCGCCATGAAAACTAAAATACACAATTTTGTGATTGTTCTTCAGGTTTGTTTATTTTGCGAATCGATTTTCGGCTTCTTAGACCATCGTCAGGCAGTTACAGCAGTTTACTCAAAGAACGTACGTTGTCAACAAACTAGAAGAGATGTTACATGCAGAGAAATTAATTATCTTGTGATTCTTTAGTTTCTCCCGGCGTATTTGATAATCAAAATATCCACGGGTGTACTGCCGTTCTATAGTGCCCGTTGGACGCTATAGACCGGCAGTAAACCCGTGGATATTTTGATTATTAATTATCTTGTTTGATGGGTCAGTTACAATGGAAATTTGTAAATTAATAGTACTGCAAAAAGGAAACATTGATACTATATATCGAGAAACAATGCAAACATGACAACTTCTTGAAGCAATAATTGTTTAGATTCTTGTTTAATTTTATTAACTGTAGTAATTATTACTACAGTGAATAAAATTAAACAAGAATCTAAAGTTTGAAGGGTTGTTTCAAACACAAGGTGACCAAAAAAAGCAAGAAATGTAAAATAAATATTAGAAACCTGGGACACTATTATACTGCCGTGTGCGATATTAATATGCTCCTAAACGGTAGGTGCGAATTTGTGATTCTTTAGGGGCCCATATCTCAGGTTCTATTCATCTCAGAGTAAAGGGGTAAAAAGTTCTTGGTAGATGTTAGCCAAGTGATTGTACATTAGAAGAATGGGTATGCTATAGCTATCATACAGTACATCGTCAAAATTTTCAAAGTTACACACTTCCTGGAGCCCATCCAAATTGAGCAAATCAGTTGACTTTTGTACATGGCATGTAGCCTATAGTGGGCTTTAAACGGCTTACAAAAGCACCATTCATTCGTGGGCAGTTCCTGAGAAACTCTCAAAAAACATGATTTTTGGGTGCCAAAACAACGAATTGTGGGGATGGTCACTTCGACACTTTCTATTCATTGCATATTTTTCAAATTTTTACCATATTCTCGAGGCCGTTTTTAAATATTTTCGATATCGTTATCCGTTACCGAGATCCAGAGGTTGAAACTTATCATAGTTTTGCACAAAATTACAAAACCAGATTTTTAGCCGTTTTAGCACCGTGAATCGCACATTTCTAAATAACTAACCATAGCAATTTGTTCAAATATTTACAATACATCCTGTAGATATTTATCTATAACTGTCATTTTTCAGTTTTCGTAAATGTTAGTCCGTTAGCAAGATACGGCCGAAAAATCGCGATATTTTGCTAGAAAAAGTGCGTATTGTGCTGAAAGACGGCGTTCGGACAGCTCTGAAACTTACCATGCGATTTGAAAGAAGGTACTCGGCGAAAAAATTTGATTTTTGTGCATCTTACAGATTGCAATATTCGATCTATGAAGGGGTGATTTTTGTTTTCGTTTACTTTACAGTTAATATGCAGCATCCGGTTAGTGAACTATTGCAACATATTTTAAAGAGTTTGCAGAGGTAATAACACATTGCGTAGACGTCTCGTATGGTTGATTTTAGTTACACGTCGCTGCGTATGAAATGTAGATAACATATCGAAATTTTATTTAAAGTTTAGAAAAGAATGATATCTTACGTGGTTCTTGAGATATCTGTCCGTGAATGATAGCACGCGACAGAAACAGTTTCGAAAACGCTATTTCTGATTGTGAGGTAACATATCTTGAGGAATAGGAAATGAGTAAAATGTTATGTGTATGATGTTTAGGTGTTTATCTGGAAAATCTGTTTCCCGTTTTTGGAAACGTGTATTCGTTATCGCCATAAGCTACAAAAAGCATAATTTTTAGTATCAAAAGATCCAACTGCGTCCATTGGCAAATCTACACTTCTATTCATGGCAAATTGTCGAAATTTCTACGATGGGTTCTAATGATTCCAGAAATCTTTGAAATATAAAATAATATCCAAAGTTTACTCACCATTGCATGTTATATAAGCAGTAGACTCTGATGTAACAGGAAAAAAGACGGGAACCAGCTGAAAAATGCTCCTGCCGGAGCACAGAAAACGCGAATATGTTCTCTGACACAGAAGTGTGGAATCTGCTGACTCAATCCTTTTTGTGTCAGAAAACATATTCGCCTTTTCTGTGCTCCGTCAGGAGCATTTTTCAGCTGGTAACTAAATAAATAGACAAAAATAGAGTAGTGAGATAAGAGGGTACAGGTGGGATGCATTGGAGAATTGTGAAGCTTAGCAAATCGGAGGTATGCACTCCAACTGAAAAACGGTGAACATGAACATATTCAATAATAGTGATCACAATTAAATAAAGAATTAATTTAAGGACAGAGCACAGAATAATTTGGTTTATTATTACTAATAAAGAAAGGTACAAAACAGGTGTGATACATTGGAAAACTAGACTGGTATTAACATAGAAAGTAGATAAACAGTGGCTGTACCAAATTTAAATTATATTTACAACTTCATATCAGTAAAGTAATTGTAAGTACTGAAACATATTACAAACATATGCTGACTCAAAGACAGAGTAAAGTAAAATAAGAAGATACAAGAATTGGAGGAATAAAATGGAACAGGCCTGGTCAGTTGTACTGAATCGTTACTGAAAAACTTCGTTAAACGTTAATTAGTTACTTTGTAGGGGCTTTATCGCAAGATAATCGTTAACTGGTAGTAGTGAACTTCATATTGGTGGTTCAGTGAAAAGAGAAAGTGAATAAAACCTACAACCATTAGTGAATAGGAATATTTTGCTTGGGGAAGTTTAGGCAGGCCATCGAAGATAATTCAAAAACAGCGTTATTATTTAGATACAATTATTAAATAATTGCAGAATTAGATTGTATACGTCATATTGTGCCTATTTCTCTTTATGAACATAAACATGGTAAAGTTGTCAACTGTCTCGTTTAGGAGGCAACATGTCGTTGACCGTGGAGAAAAGCAATTCGCTTGCAGCACACCTTGGCAGCAATCGAGGGTATAGGGGTAATTATACAGGATGTGGAAATAACTGGAAAATTAATTAGAGGTGACTCGGACAGTGTATCGAACAGTATTATATAAAGGAGTTTTGTCTTTTGGAGACACAACTATTAAAAGTCTGATGTTTTCAGGTTAGTCAACAGCTCCTTATACGCATAGTGCTAGGACGTCTATATTCCCCGAATTCAGGGTTGAAGCGGTGGAGCATGCATCGTGGTAGTGACAATGGTAAAGGGAGTCTTCCGACCAATCAGAAGCTGTCCATGGGCTTTCTAACAACACCACAGCACAGTGAAGACATTCAGTTGCTCCTGACGATGACGATGGTGGCTATCGTCGAATGCTCGAGATTTTATCCAGAATTGACGCGGCAAGTAAACCGAATACTTTTACCTGTGAATGCCGTCGTGAAAGACTTCGTTCACATGTTGAATGGCCAACTGCCCTGCTCATCTGCGGTGCTATGCTCGGGAGAGGAATGCGTTCCTCGTACGAGTGGTGGCTGGAGATGAGTTATGATGTCATCTCATCGAACCAGAATCAAAACAATAGAGTCTCCAGTGGAAGCATCCAAAGTAAAAATAATATATATATATATATATATATAATTCAACGCCATTAACACACAAGTTATGCTGACGTTCTTCTTTGACCAAGATAGCGCCCTTGTGATTCACTTCATGCAGCACGGAACAACAGTGAATGCTCTTCTACATCGACATAGGATACTCTGCATATCACATTTAAGTGCCTGGCAGAGGGTTCATCGAACCACCATTATACTATTTCTCTCCCATTCCATTCTCGAATAGCGCGCGGGAAGAAAGAACACCTGAGTCTCTCCGTTCGAGCTCTGATTTCTCGTATTTTATTCTGATGATCATTTCTACCTATGCAACTGGGAGTCAAAAAAACATTTTCGCAGTAGGAGGACAATGTTGGCGATTGGAGTTTCGTAAGTAGCCCACGCCGCAGCGATAAGCGCCATTGTTGTAATGTTTCCCATCCCAATTCCTGTATCATTTCCGTAAAGCTGTCTCCCCTGTATCGTGGCAATACGAAACGAGCTGCCCTTCTTTGAACTCTTTCGATGTCCTCCGTCAAACCCACCTGATAAGGATCCCCACTGGGCAGCAATACTCCAAAAAATGACGGACAAGCGTAGTGTATGCAGTTTCTTTTGTAGTTCTGTTGCATTTTTTAAGTGTTCTGCCAATAAAACGCAGTTTCTGGTTCGCCTTTGCCATGACATTATCGACGTGTTCTTTCCAATTTAAGTCTTGACCACCGTTCGCCAAGCGATCAAATCAAAAAGATCACGAAATCTCACCCTTGGGGTCAATCTGCTTCACTAAAATGCAAAGCGTCGGCCTACACAGTCGCGGCACTCCTGCAGAAATTCAAATTGGAGGTTCTCGGCCATCTTCATACAGTCCAGACCTCTCCACCTGTTATTACGCCATATTTTGCCCTCGTAAAAAGTCCGTGAGGGGGAAATGGTCACCTCGAATGACGAGTACAGCTGTTCGTGCAGAACTGGTTCACATCGTAGCCCTGGGATTTTGATGCGAGAGCCATTCACCGCCTTTTCACCGCCTTGTGTCACAGGGGGATAAGTGTGTCAACAGCCAGGGTCATTTCTTCTGTCACACACGCATTGGGGTTTGTGACCGATATGGTAGAACAAGTTCCATAAGATCTTACTATAAATGTTATTAATCAGCGATAGGACCACGGAGTAGATTTTTAATCGACGTAGTTCCATTTTGGAACTGGGACTGCGGCTGGTCTAGTATTAATTTCAAATAATTAATGTATTCACCAACAGCCGTAAACTATATGTTGTTTTATTGAACGACCAATTTCGATATTACAATAATACTATCTTTCGGCTCTATACAAATAAAGTTACAAATCAATGTTGTATTTATATCATACTCTACATATATCTAATAAATAAAGCAGAGTGTCCGTATATTTGTACGTGTTGCATACAAATCTACAGTTTTGTTCCAATCTTTATGAAATTTTGTACAGTTAAGCTTCAATCCATGAGGACGGTCGCCGTAAGTGTAAGAATCACATAAGATACATAGTTCACGAGATATGACGTCATAAACAATAAGATGCGCGAAAAACTGTTGCATTTTGCTGCTCATTTTCTCCTGAACCATTGGACCGATTTCAACTAAATTTGGCACACACATTCGTTACCATGAGGTAACAATTGCTGCATACGGCGCATGGTTCGAAAGATGTTACGTCATAACCAATAGAAATCGCAAAAAAATGCCATATAATGCGGCAAGACTTTCGAAATACACTGTATGAGAATGACAGTACTTAGCGACTTGCAACAAACTTTAAACATAATTTCAAACCTTTATTAAACTTTTTCTCGCTGGCAACCATAGCAAAATGATGAAAGGAAAAAAGTTTCTCGCTTACTACTTTTCCGCTGTTTATGGTGTAAAACTACGGCTCTCGGTATGACGTTATAATTTATAATTTGAACACCACAAATTGTAGTGATAGGAAATTTTACAGACAGTGTACACATACATGATTGAATGTAGCTTCTAAATTGCATCACATTCCGACACGTAGTTCATGATATATGAGCACGTAAATAGTAAGGTTCTTCTGTTCATGGACTAAAACTACGGCATTCGGTATGACGTTACAATTTATAATTTCTGCACTACAAATTGTAGCAGGAGGAAGTTTTACAGACAGCATACACGCATATAGTTCAGTGTACCTACTAAATTGTATCACAGTGCGACACGTAATTCATGAAATATGAGCACATAAACAGTAACGTTCATGGAAAACCGCCCCATCACGCACCAAGTTTTAATCTACTACTTCCTTACTACTAACTGTATTCCCAAGAGATTTCACAGACATACAGCCCTTATACAAATGAATATCTGCCTGAAAAATGGCAGAAAATAAATTAATAAATACCCGGGAAACGCCGGGTTTGCAGATAGTAAAATATAAAGAACAACAAGTACAAATGACACAACAATCAATATTGAAGCAATATAATGAGCCATAATGTGTAATAAAAGAGGTCTTAAAATAAAATGACATTTATAAATAATATAAGAATCAAAGTATCTGAAATATATTACTTCTAGAAGGAATGGTGTTGATTGTATGTAATATCTTAAGACACAAACAGTCTGAATAAATGTTATATTACATTATTGATTGCTTCTAGAAGTAATATATTTCATAAATTCTTATATTATTTATAAATGACATTTTATTTTAATATCTCTTTTATTATATTGCTTCAATGTTGATTGGTGGGTCAGTTTACTCGTTGCTCTTTATATTTTACATGTCTTACGTAGAGTACGATGTTATAAATACAACATTGATTTGTATCTTTATTTGTATAAAGCCTGAATGTGGAGTTATTGTAATACCGAAACCGGTTGTTCAATAAAACAACAAAATTTACGGCTGTTGATGATTGCATTTATTATTTGGAATTAAGAACAGATTTTTAGTTTATACGATTAATTTCTTCTGTATTGAAGACGACGAAAGAGAGCGGGTGCGCAGTGTGAAAACAATTTATTCTGGCTCTATAAAATGAAGTACTTGAATTTGACGTGTAGTGCCGTGTCTAGAGATACTTGGTTCTATGCAGTTCTTATTGGTTTTCTTCAACTGTTCAACTGTTTAATATGAACAGTTTTACGATGTTTATTATTATGTCTGTTCCGAAGGAACAGAAGTTGGCGGTGATCTGCAGCAGAGTTAAATATATCCATGTATATGCTTCGCAAATCGCGAAATTTCCCGACGTCCGCTGCTCCTGTAAGATGGACAAACGATCTTCAACACATGAAAATTTGTGCCGGATCGGAACTCGAACCCGGGTCTCCAGCTTTTCGTGAGCGGTCGCCTTGACCACTCGACCACCCGTGCACGCTGCTCGGCCAGACCCAAACTTCCGTATGTTGCACTTGCCTCTTTCCCTGACATGCTCGCACACATTATAGTGTGAGTCCCGCAAGAGGGAGAGACACAATTCCACCACCGTACGCTTGTCAGGCATTAATGTTTTTTATTATGCCTGTTTCAAGGGAACAGACGTTGGGGGTGATCCGCTGCAGAGATAAATATATCCACGTATATACTTCGCAAATCGCGAAATTTCCCGACGTCTGCTGCTCCTGTAAGATGGACAAACGATCTGAAACACATGAAAATTTGTGTCGGAGGGAAAGAGACAAGTGCAACACATGGAAGTTTGGGTCTGGACGGGGAGCGTGCACGGGTTGCCGAGAGGTTAAGGCGACCGCTCGCAAAAAGCGGGAGACCCGGGCTCGATTCCCGGTCCGGCACAAATTTTCATGTGTTGCAGATCGTTTTGCCGCGGTGGAGTAGCCGAGCGGTCTAAAGCATCTCGCTGCGGAGCGCGCGGTTGCTCGCCGTGGAGCTTCGAGTCCTCCCTGGGGCATGTGTGTGTGTGTTTGTCCTTAGGTTAGTTTACCTAGGTTTAAGTAGTTTGTAAGCTACGGACTGATGACTACGCAGTTTCGTCCGATAGATTTACAAACATTTGAACATTTGAGCAAATCGTTTATCCATCTTACAGGAGCAGCAGACGTCGGAAAATTTCGCGATTTGCGGAGCATATACGTGGATAGTTTTACGATGGTCGGTATTTTACATCTTTAGCTCTCGTGGTCGTAAAAATAGCTAAATTATGCCAAATTCAGAAGACTAAAGCACACTTTGCTCATTCCTATTATTAAAATAGAAGTGACACGTATCTACAGAAAACGTGTGAATTTCGTCGTCGGCGCCCCAGCACTCCTTCCTTCTGGCAGCAGGCGTTGGCGGCTCCCACGCAGAACGCATGTGTGATTCATCGCCCGTCACTCTGCGTCGGCGAGGAATATCATCCCCCCCCCCTTCCCCACCCATATGCCATTTTGTCACCCCCACCGAAACAGCACCCTAATCCATGTCGGTGCAGATCCTCCGAGAGGCGCTTAGCTGCTACTGTACTCACTCCAAATAGAACGCGTGTGGCGCATTTTCCATGCATAGGAATGAGGTTTAGCTTTATAGGCAATCCTTCGTGCGCGTTTAACGGGAGCAGCTCTCATGCGCGGCGTGTCACGTGATTCTGCAGCGAATGATATACTACTCGCTCCTGATAGGCTCATTTCAGCAGGAACCAATGCCTCACTTTTTTTATTTTTAGAATCGGTTGACTTTGGCTTCAAATTTGCAACAGCCCGGTCTATTTTACACCTATAATACTTTTATACCTGTGACCTGTGCCACTACCTGCTTCAGTACTATTTTTCTGCTCAGTACCAACTATTTTTTATTGCACGAGGAACTTAAATAGTGGCAACTATTTATTCACATAGTTGTGACATAGTCACGGAGAAAGCAGGCGACGATGATTAATAGAAAATGAAGTCTGCAATAGGCTGTATAGGTCGCTGTATTGATTAAAGTCATAAAGTGGATAAAATTTGACATTAAATAAATTGACTGTAATGGGATACAGTATGACTTTGACAAAATTTCTAGTTGGTGTGAAGAATGGTAGCTAGCTCTAAATGTAGAAAAATGTGTGATAAGCATGAGTAGGAAAAACAACCCCATAATGTTGGAATACAGTATTAGTAGTGAGCTTCTTGATGTAGTCGCGTCGTTCAAATATTTGGGCGTAACACTTAAAGTCAGTTGTGAGGAAGGCGGACAGCCGACTTCGGTTTATTGGGAGAACTTTGGGAAGATGTACTTCATCTGTAAATAAGACCATGTATAAAGCGCTAGTACGACCACGTCGTGAGTATTGCTCAAGTGTTTGGGACCCGCAGCAGATTAGTTTATAGGAAGACATGGAAGCTAGGTTCCTTACTGGTACGTTCGATCAATGCGCGCATGTCACAGAAATAATCCGCGAACCCAAATGGGAATCGCTGGAGGAAAGACGTTCTTTTCGAGAATTTCTGATGGGGAAATTTAGAGGGCTGGAATTTCAAGCTGACTGCAGGACGATCTTGCTGCCGCCTACTTACATTTCGCGTAAAGATCACCAAAGAGAAGAGAAATTAGGGCTCGTACAGAGGCATACAGACATTCATTTTTTCCTCGTTCTATATGGGAGTGGCATAGGAAAGGAGGTACCTGGTGGTGGTACAGAATACCCTCCACTGCGCTCCTTACGGGGTATATATGTAGATGTATGTGCGTCATTACTTCTTCGAAGTAATAATGAACGGTAGGGGCGAAAGACAATCCCTCTCTCCCACCTTTTTTAATCCCAGTCTTTAATCCTTGACCATGCAGTTGTATTATTCACTCTCCGTTATTGCAAACTGCGTGTTACCAGTCTTTTTCAATTAAAACCACAACCATAAAAACGGAGGACCCTTGTAAAACCACTTGGGGCCGCACATTATAAGGACTACATTATAAATCGCCATAATAACCATTAGACGAGAACAGCTTCTGTGACAAGAATGATACGGCATCGTATGGAGTATTCAATGCAGTTGCCTGTGCAACAGCCTTATCCAGACTCTGCACTCAACGACAAGCGCGTACTTACACACCGCTACTGATATGACGGACTTAGAAAATTATTCGGACTACGTGGTGATAATGTTAAACATCTTGCCAGTCTTGAAGGCCGGGAAGGAAGTGTTATACAATATCTTTAGTTTTCAGGACCAGGAATCCATCGTTAAGTGAATGACTGAGTCCGTAATAGCTTACTATTATTTTTAACAACGTGCCCCATCTTACAGCAATCCTTTTTGCTAGACGACAAGTACAATGAACGTGTCCCGATTTTTCTTCAGTTTCGCTTCCATTATCAATTACAATGTCAGGACTACTACTGTAGAACATTTCCCTACCCTAAAGCGAAACTGATCGCCCGTTAACGGATCCTCAAGTAGTTTCTTCCACTATTATGTATTCTATTCTCATCAGTATCTTGAATGCATGAGATCTTAAGTTGAAATAAATACTATGCACAGACCGCAAATAGTTTTTTAATTTATTTCTGTATACGGCTGGTTTCGGCACACTGAGGTACCATCTTCTGGTCTCGTATCTTGTAGCATTTATGACTTTATAGAAGTGCTTGACATTACAGTTGCATATCTCAGCGTGCCAAAACCAGTCGTACAAGTTTTTGATATTGGTATAGTATTAATTTCCATTTAATGGAAGATCGACTATCCCAAGTATGAGTAAATTTAAATCTTAAGTTGAAGTGAGGTAATTTCCACAACAATCTACACTTGCTATTTTCGGAATTGCATGATGATTAACATATGTTTCACACCTGTCCCACTTAGCTAGTGCATTTTTTCTGTAAACTTTTGTCGCGGCGAGGGACAAAACTTTTGACGAAATTAGACTGATGTAATATACTGAATAATTCCCATTGACCTTTAAGAAGGCAGATTTTTATCTCTCCAATATACCAGGTATTTCTAATAAATTTCTCACGATGTACGCACGAAAGGGCTAGTCTGGCCAATTATAAAATTAAAATAATACCTGACATAGTCTGGTTTGGAGGCGATCTGATCGTTTTATGGTTTTCAAAATGAAATGACAAGATCGCACATTAATAATTTATTCACTGACGACCGGTTTCGGTGAACTGCGTCACCATCATCTGGTCACATACATATTACAATATAAGCTGTCATGTTTTAACTCGTGTATTTTTTATATAGTGGTTAAGTGAAATGTAGCACTTGTTATTTTATACCCAATTTTTTAACAAGATGACCAGCTTGTAATATGTATGTGTCCAGATAGTGGTGACACAGTTCACCGAAACCGGTCGTCAGTGAATAAATTATTAATGTGCGATCTTGCCATTTCACTTTGAAAACTATATAAAATTAAAAGACGATGTCACGCAAGCTACACACTCGTAATGAATCATATCGGAACTACGAGAAATATAGGCCCGGCTACTAACTTGTGACGTGACACTAATTGCCTTTGCTGGCAGTATTTCGTGGACGTTCAGCTTCGTCATACGCCACAGTGCTCGAATATCTCGTGAACGCCGACGACATACGATCAGAAGCCAGATGTGAAACATCAGAAATACCGGGTGATCAAAAAGTCAGTATAAATTTGAAAACTTAATAAATCACGGAATAATATAGATAGAGAGGTAAAAATTGACACACTTGCTACTAATGACATGGGGTTTTATTAGAACAAAAAAAAAAAAAAAAAAATTGTGACAGATGGCGCTTCATCTCATTACAAACGCGCCGCGGAGGAGCAGCCGAGCGCACTGAGGCGTTATGCTACGATGCGCGAGGCCGTTCCCCGTCGGGGGTTCGAATCCCCCCTCGGGCATGGATGTTTGTGCTGTCTTTAGTATAAGCTAGTTCGTAAGTAGTTTGTAAGTTTAGGGACTGATGACCCCGTAGTTAAGTCCCATAAGCTTAAGAAACATTTGAACATCAGAAAAGCAATAATTAGCATAACAAATTAAGACAAAGCAAAGACGATGTTCTATATAGGAAATGCTTAGTATGTTCACCATCATTCCTCAACAATAGCTGTAGTCGAGGAATAATGTTGTGAACGGTACTGTTAAGCATGTCCGCAGTTATGGTGAGGCATGGGCGTCGGATGTTGTCTTTCAGTATCCCTAGATATGTCGGTTGATCACGATACACTTTCGACTTCAGGTAACCCCAAAGCCAATAATCGCACGGACTGAGGCCTGGGGACCTGGGAGGCTAAGCCTGACGAAAGTGGCGGCTGAGCACACGATCATCACCAAACGACGCGCACAAGAGATCTTTCACGTGTCTAGCAATATGGGGTGGAAAGCCAATCTGCATAAAAATCATGCGTTCCAGCTAGTGTTTATCAGCCAGGCTGGGGATGATGCGATTCTGTTACATATCGGCGTACCTTTCACCAGTCACGGTAGCAGTCACTGACGTTTTGCTGTTCGGCGCCATCTGTCGGATATTTTTGAACTTTTTTGGTTCTCATGAAACCCCATGTCATTCCAAACTTGTGTGTAAATTTTTACCTCTTTATCTACATTATTCCATGATTTATTAAGTTTTCAAATTTATACTGACGTTTTGATCACCCGGTATTTTAAAAGGTGGCAAACAGCTTGTTACTTGTCCGTTTATAATTTAATGTGACGGCTGCAATTAGGACGGACGCTTCCCTCGGGCGCTAACTGAACTGCCGCTTAGCTTGCGTTGGCCCTCTGCCCTTAGCCTTAAACTGGCCCTGCACGCCAGCGCTTTCTTGCTGCGATATTGACGTGAAGTCTGGCGCAATTAGTGTCACTTGGGCTTCATCGTGCCCCACTTTCCTGCTGCACAATGGCACCGAGCAGCCAACTGAATACTAACGGGGGATGCTCGGCCGTCGCTTAGATAAAAGTTCCGACCTTTCCGAAAATTCTCAGAGCGCGACCTCTGATATTACCAAAGCGCTTATCCTACAAATACAGAGATTAATGAGCCCAACATTTTGCAGTGAAATTGAACTGACTGCCGGGATTAGTACGTCAGGAAAGACAAGTCAGTTTTGACCCGATGAGATCAGATGCCGCCTGGGGGATAGTGAATGTAATGACAAAGGTTTCAACGTCAATGGCCGATATGAAGTTTAGTGATATTTTTTTCATATTCACAGAATATATTACTTCTACTGCGAGTGGGAAAAGCTGAAAATGTGTACCCGGCCGGGATTCGAACCCGGATCTCCTGCTTTCTAAGCAGTACGCTGACTCCTGCACCAATGGGGACACAGTGTTCACCGCACCTGCAAGGACTACCTAAGCAGGCCTCCCGTCAGACACAAATATCCAGCTTTAACCTGCCCACAGTACTCAAACTCGTAGTCACTATGTATTAATTCCCGTACGAGTAAGGGCTCCAAACTTGCCCACCCCTCTCCACTAACGAAAGGATCATTGCCTGTCACTGACATTATATATATTTCACATTGAAAACAATAACAATTGCAGGATCAGAAGTGACATCTGTTCTTTCTGAATAGACGTCACACACACACACACACACACACACACACACACACACACACACACACTCACACTCACTCACACACACACACACACACACACACACACACACACACACACATATATATATATATATATATATATATATATATATATATATATATATATATATGACGTCTATTCCGAAAGAACAGACTTCACTTCTGATCCTGCAATTGTTATTGTTTTGAATGCGAAATTCTGTGAATATGAAAACAATAGCAACTGCAGGATCAGAAGTGACGTCTGCAGGATCAGAAGTGACGTCTGTTCTTTCGGAATAGACGTCACATGTATATATTAGTGACATTGCTATGTGTACCCGTTAATAGGTAATGTTTATAAATACTTCAAATAGTGAAGAAAACAGGCGCCATACCACGAAGAAGCACTCGTGCTTACTACACCTTTTGAAAGCGTTCGAAGAATTGTCAGACAACTCCGACGTGCTGCCTCAGTTGTGCAACGACGGCAACATTCTTACACCAAATTCAAATGTTGAAATGTTTGTTAAGCTTAAGGGAATTAACTGCGGGGTCATCAGTCCCTAAACTTACAAACTACTTAGGAACTACCTTATACTAAATACGGCACAAACATTCATGCCCGACGGGGTGATTCGAGACCTCGACCGTAGAGGCCGTGCAGACTGTGACTGTCGCGCCGCAGACTGCTCGGCCACCGCGGCCGGCCAGGTGCTGGACGTCTTCCAAGCCCGGATTTGTATCTTCAGTGCAGATCGTACAGCTACCACAGCAGAATCCTAGCTGCTAGGTTTTTGACCGGTAGATCCGACCAACACGAAAATATTAGGGAGACGTTTCATGAAATCAAACATCGGGTCCTTGGAGGGAAGACGGGACGCTATTGAAAAAGTTAAGGATATGTAAGAAGATGTAGACATGATCATCATCATGATTATGCCTTTCAGCGTTGTCTGGAGCATAATCCCCCTAATAAAATTCCTCCATGATCCCCTATTCAGTGCTAACATTCCTACCTCATCTGATGTTAAGCCTTTTACTTCAAAACCATTCTTCAACGAATATAAGTACTTTCTCCTTCATCTACCTCCTCTTACCTCTACTGCCGAACCCGCGAGCCTGTTAGATAACCCCGCTTCTCTGATGCTTGTAACACGACTCCACCATCTCAGCCTGTTCCGCTCTGCTTCGTCTATGAAGGTCATTCCCAATTTTTCTTTGATTTCCTCGTTATGGACACCCTCCTGCCATTGTACCCATCTATTAGTATCCTTGCTACTTTCATGTCTGTAACCTCAACCTTATTAACAAGGTAATCTGTATCCACCCAGCTTTCATTCTCGTACAGCAATGTTGGTCGAAAGATAGAGCGGTGCACTGCTAACGTAGTGTTGGTACTTCCTTCTTGCAGAAGAGAGTAGATCTTAGCTGAGCACTCAATGCATTAGCTTTGCTACACCTTGATTCAAGTTCTTACGCTATGTTGCCATCCTGTGAGAAAATACATCCTAAGTACTTGAAACTGTCCACCTGTCCTAACTTTGTTCTTCCTATTTGGCACTGAATCTGTTTAAATCTCTTCCCCGCAGAAATTAATTTCTTATTTGGAGATTCTGATCTTCATATCATAACCTCTGAAATATTAGATTGCAACCTTTCAATCGAATCTGTCATCACAACTGTCTGCATATGCAGCACTGCTTATTTTGTTTTCATTTATTTTAATCCCACCCTGACAGTCTTACTGTTTACAATAAGTGATGCATGAATAGTATGAACACCAGTGGTGACAGGTTAAAGCCTTGTCTTAGCCCTAAAACTACCCTGAACCATGAACTCTGTTTACTGTATACCCTAACCGCTGTAACTGCTGCTTGACAGTCAACGTAAAGGCCTTTAATTGCCTGCAGAAATTTGTCTCTTATTCCATAATCTTGTAGAACTGTCAACAGCTTCCTCCTAGGAACACTGTCATAAAACTCGGATACAATTCCCTGCCGTAAGCTAAAGATCTGGTCCTGACAGCCTCTAAAATGCTACTCGAACATTTTTTTTTCTAGAAGCATTCATGAAATAGAAAATTCTAACACACAGAGAATAAGCACCTTTGGTATTATTGCAGAGCCATTTTCAGCAGGATATTGTGACATCGCAAATAATAGATTTCCTTGAAACGTAAAAACTTCTGTCTAAGCAACAGTACGATTATAGAAAGCATCGCTCTTTCGAAAGTTAGCTTACTATTTTTTCACATAATATATTGTGAACTATGGATGAAGGGCAAGAGGAAGACTACAGACTCTTTGATTGCTGAAAGGCGTTTGCCCCTGTGGCACACTGCAGAAATGATCGAAGGTAGAGAAAGTGGAATAGGTTGCCAGGCATGCTAGTGGTCCTTCATAGGACCCTGTTCATTGTCCTCAGCGACGAGTGTTCATCAGAGCCAAGGCTATTGTCAGGAGTAGCTCATGGAAGTGCGTTAGGAATGTTTTTGATCTATATAAATGATCTGAGGGACAGAGTGAGGGGCATTCTGCAGCAGTTAGAGGATGATATTGTAGTTATAAAATAACCTAGCAGTAGCAGGTGGCTAATTGCAACACGAGTCACCCTCATATATTGGAAGTGATTGTCATTGACTGTGAATAAGAACTGCAATACATATGGATTGGGATATTGATTTTGCTTAGCTTATAGAATGAAAGTTAATTATACTGCATTAACAAATCATTCGTCTACGAGTCAGTGACATTACTCCGGGTCGTTTACACACTGAAACTTTGAAATGAACATTTTATCTGCTTGGGCCGTATTATATCTGTCGCCACTTTATCCTCTGATACTAGACTGATTGCCCGCTGCCGTGGTACGAACCGCCTCCGCGCTCGGCGCCAAGGTTTCAGAATTTTTCTAAAGCATTGTCTTCACAATCCAGTTTCCCAAAAATCACTGCCCAAGCTGAACAATGTAGTCACTAACACTGTCTACTAATATCTCTGATACGCAGATCAAGAACACCTTTCCTTACACATTGTTTAACACCAGCGGTCTCCAAAGATTGCTACCTCATCTCGATAGCTGTAAATAAATCTGAAACGGGAAAGTATCATCGTTGAGTCACTGTAGGAGACAAAAGTTCTGGTTGGTGTGATGAACTGCAGCTAGGTTTGAATGTAGCAAAATGTAAGCTAATGCAGACGAGTAGGAGATACAATCCAATAATGTTGGAATACAGTAACAGCAGTGAGCTTCGTGACCCATGGATTAAATATCTAGACCTAACATTACGGAGGAAAAAGAAATGAACATATAAGAATAGTTGTGGAGAAGCACTGCTCTCCTTTGTAAAGGAGAGCGTTCACAGAATGTCATTGCAACGCATTATTGTGTACTTTCCGAGTATTTCGGTCTCCTTCAGGTGACTTTAAAAAGACGTAGATGATATTCAGAGGCAGGTTCCTAGATTTGTTATGGGTGAGCCCGATCATGATGCAAGTGTTATAGTGTATTCCGGAAGCGACGTTCTTTAGGAGAAACTCTATTGACGAATCTTTTGTATGGATTCTTTCATCACTTATTAGTAGAACAAATCCATATTAAGGGATGGAAACAAATAAACTTTTTTCTTCCGCTAATTAGCAGTACAAAAACATTTGATTTGTTTTCAACCCTAAATAACAACTGAGAAAGTTTAGAGGCCCAATTTGAAGCTACCTACAGAATGATTCTTCTGCCACAAACTTACATTCCATTTTATTTTGAAATACAAAGTAATTTTTTAAAGTTTAGTATAGACGCGTTTCACCCGCTGTTATTGCAGTGTTGCCACTTGGGGCGCTAGCGTCGCTTCCAAGATCGTAATTAACAATACCACTACGGTTAAATCTTTATCTGCTAGGAGCGCTACTGTCGATCCAAATGCCAGACGCAAAGTATTACATATACGTTAGACTGTGATATTAGTATGTAAGTATGGATTAAACACACCGAGGAGTATATAAGCACGGTATTAATTGTGTTTAATCGTATTATGTAGAATATAACGACCAATGTTATATATATACGCATCGATTTTATACATATATAGAATATATAAAGCGGAGTGTCTGTGTGTGTGTGTGTGTGTACGTATTGCAAACAAATCTACAGTTTTGTTCCTATCTTTATAAAATTTTGCACACGTAAGCTTCAGTCTATGAGGACGGTCGCCGTAAGTGTAAGGATCACGTACAACACATAGTTCACGAGATATGACGTCATGAACAACGAGATGCTCGGAAAACTGCTGCTTTACGAGACAATGTTTTACATTTCCTCCTGAACCACAAAACCGATTTCAACCAAATTTGGTATACATATTCGTTACAGTGAAGTATCATGGTTCAGGAGATATAACATCATAAACGTGCCACATAAAGCGACGAGACTTCAAGAATACAGTGTATGAGAACGAGATTACATAGCAACTTGCAACAAACTTTAAACATCATTTCAAACCTTTATTAAACTTTTTCTCTCTGACAACCATAGCAACATTATGAAAGGAAAAAGTTTCTCACTCACTACTTTTCCGCTGTTTATGGACTAAATCTGCGACGTTCGGTATGATGTTACAATTTATAATTTCTACACCACGAATGTAGCCGCAGGAAATTTTACAGACAGTATACAAACATATCTAAATGTACCCTCGAAATTGTATCACAGTACGACACGTAGGTCATGAGATATAAGCATATAAACAGTAAAGTTAATGGGAAACCGCCCCATCACGAACTTTAATCTACTACTTCTACATCTACATAGATACTCTGCAAATCACATTTAAGTGCCTGGCAGAGGGTTCATTAACCACTTTCATAACTTTTCTCTACCGTTCCATTCTCTAATAGCGCGCGGGAAGAAAGAACACCTAAATCGTTTCGTTTTCGATCTGATTTCTCTTATTTTATTGGGATGGTCATGTCTCCCTAAGTAGGTGGGTGCTAGCAAAATATTTTCACATTCAGAACTAAAAGTCGGTGATTGAAACGTCGCAAACAGATCACGCCGCAATGAATAACGTCTTTCTTTTAATGATTTCCACCCCAATTCGTGCAACATTTCCGTGACGCTCCCCCCCCCCCCCCCGCCCCGTGACGTGATAAAACAAAACGAGCTGCCTTTCTCTGAACCTTCTCAATATCTTCCGTCAGTCCCACCTGGTGAGGGTCCCATAAGGGGCAACAGTACTCCAGGAGAGGACGCACAAGTGTGATGTAGGCAGTCTCTTTGGTGGAGCTGGTGCATCTTCGAAGCGTTCTGCCGATGAAACGTAACCTTTGGTTCGCCTTCCCCACAATATTTTCTATGTGTTCTTTCCAGTCAAAGTTGTTCGTAATTGTAACTCCTAGGTATTTGGTAGAATTTACGACCTTAAGGTTTCACTGATTTATCGCGTAATTGAAGTTCAGCGGATTTCTTTTAGTGGTCATGTGTATTACTTCACACTTTTCTTTATTTAATGTCAATTGCCAATTTTCGCACCAAGTAAAAATTTTGTCTAAATCGCTTTGCAGTTGCTTTTGTTCCTCTGTTGACTTCACTAACCGATAAACGACAGCATCATCCGCGAACAGTCTAAGGGAGCTATTCAGATTATCTCCTAAATCGTTTATAAACACGAGGAAGAGTAGGGGACCTATAACGCTTCCCTGTGGAACGCCAGATATCACTTCTGTTTTACTCGATGACTTACCGTCAATTACAACGAACTGTGTCCTTTCTGATAGGAAATCGTGAATCCAATCGCACAATTGGGGAGATATTCCATAAACACGCAATTTCATTAGAAGCCGCTTGTGAGGTACAGTGGCAAAAGCCTTCCGGAAATCCAGAAATATGGAATCGATTTGAGATCCCTTGTCGATGGCACTTACCAGTTCATGTGAATAAAGGGCTAGCTGTGTTTCGCAAGAGTGATACTTTCTGAATCCGTGCTGACTATTGGTTAATAGGTCGTTCTCTTCGAGGTAGTTCATAATATTCGAACAAAGTATATGTTTCAAAATCCTACTGCAAATCGACGTCAATGAGATAGGCCTGTAATTTTGGGGATCACTCCTATTGCCTTTCTTGAATATTGGAGTCACTTGGGCAACTTTCCAGTCTTTGGGTACGGATCTTTCGCTGAGTGATCTGTTGTAAATTATAGCTAAATACGGAGCTATTGCATCAGCATACTCTGAGAGGAGTCTAGTTGGTATACAATCTGGCCCGGAAGATTTATTTTTGTTTAGAGACTTAAGTTGTTTTACTACTCCAGGAACATCTACTTCTTAGTTTCGCATGCTGGCAGCTGTTCTTGGATTGAATACTGGAGTGTTCACTTCGTCTTCTTTGGCGAAAGAATTTCGGAAAGCTGTGTTTAGTAATTCTGCCTTAGCAGTACTGTCGTCGGTAGTATTACCATTGCTATCGCGTAGTGAAGGTATTGTTTGTGTTTTGCCGCTAGTGTACTTCACATATGACCAGAATTTCTTTGGATTTTCTGCAAGATTACAAGACAGGATTTCGTTGTGGAAACTACTATAGGCTTCTCGCATTGAAGTCCGCGCTAGGTTGCGTGTTTCAGTAAATGATTACCAGTCTTGCGGATTCTGTGTCTTTTTAAATTTTGCATGCGTTTTTCTTTGTTTCTGCAACAGTGATCTGACCTGTTTTGTGTACCACGGGGGGTCAGCCCCCTCTTTTATTAATTTATTTGGTATAAATCTCTCGATTGCTACTGATATTATGTCTTTGAAAGTAAGCCACAACTGATCTACACTCGCATTTTTAGTTTTGAAGGACTGGAGACTATCACTCAGGAAAGCGTGAAGCGAATTTTTATCTGCTTTATTGAATAGATATATTTTTCGTTTATTTTTGGTGTATTTGGGAGTGTCGATATTTAGTCTCGCTACTACAACTCTCTGTTCGCTAATCCCTGTATCTGTTTTGATGCTCTTTACTATCTCGGAATTATTTGTTGCTAGGAGATCAAGAGTATTTTCGCAACCACGTACTATTATAGTGGGTTCATGAACTAACTGTTCGAAGTAGTTTTCAGAAAAAGCATTCAGATGTTTTATATTTGCACCCGGTTTTGAATACGTAATTATGCCAACATATCGAGGGTAAATTAAAGTCGCCACCGATTATAACAGTATGCTTTGGATACCTATTTGAAATATGATTCAAGCTTTCTTTGAACATTTCTGCAACCGCATCGTCTGAGTCAGGGGGCCGATAAAAAGATCCAATTATTAATTTATTCCGGTGGTCAGGTATGACTTCTACCCAGACCAATTCACAGGAAGTATCTGCCTCAATTTCGCTGCAGGATAAACCGTTTGTAACAGCAATAAACACGCCACCCCCTGTTTTATTTATTCTATCCTTTCTGAAGACCATTTGGCCCTTTGAAAAAATATCGGCCGAATTTATCTCAGGCGTCAGCCAGCTTTTAGAACCTATAACGATTCGTGCCTCAGTACTTTCTATCAGTGCTTGGAGCTCTGGAATGTTCCCAACACAGCTACGACAATTTACAGCTGTTACACCAATGGTTTCTAGGTCTGCTTTCTTCCCGTGTCTGACCTGCCCCCTTTGAGACTGAAACCCATTGTGTGTATTCCCGACATCATCTAACCTAATTGTATCCTACTAATTGTATTCTCAACAGATTTTACAGGCATAGAGCATTTACACTAATGAATTGAATATATACCCGAAAAACTATACATATAACTCAAGAAATATCAGAACTTACGAATTTTATGTCATTTGTATTCTGATTACTGTTTCTATTTGTTTGGACGTTAGGCAAGACAACATTATTATTTTTAGAAAAAAAGAGATGGCCAGAACAGGAAGGAGGAGTACTATAACTCAGGGCAGGAATAAATAAATAAATAATAGAATATAAATTCAACCCCTGTAAGCAAGAGCGGGTTACTAGTTCCAAAAGTAAATAACACTGGTTGGTGTACGAAGCACACCATGGATTGGAAAGAATTTTAGTACTTACGTTTTGAGTAAGGAAAATAAAGATAACAAATTGGGGCTCGTACCCAAGCATGTAGGCAGTCGTTTTGCCATCGCTCTATTTAAAAGTGGAACAGGAAGGGAAACGTCTGTTGTGGTTGGAGGTACCCCTCCGCATGTAACTGGAAAATATGTTTTAAACAAACTTTATACAACAGAAACACATTTAGCTCTTTGTCCAAATGTGTCGTGTGAGTTATAGTTTTATTTTTGACTAGCTAAATTCCCGCTGCTTCGCATGCGTAGACTGTATAGTTTGCATTAGTTGTTTCTACATCTAAATATAAATTTTCATAGATTTAACTTTAAAAATGCTTTCCTAATGAAGTATTTTGATACAACTTGCCACTCCCTATTGCACCATTGTTGGCAGAATTCAAAACATCCCGAAACTCATTAAAAAATTATAACCATGGTTCCAAACCCAAATTTGCACATTTTTAGAATCAAAATAGTCTTAATAGCACCGTTAAAATATTTTTTTCCTTATTTCACCTGCTTAATGGTTGAATGTCCAAAAATATTGAAACACTTGTTTTTAAAATTCCAATCAAATATCTAAAACCAAAGTTTTGTATTCTTCTTCAGAATTGCCTTAATAGCAACATATTCTTAAAAAAATGTTCATCCCCTATTTAAGCCTCATAGGGACGGGAATATCGATAAATCGCTGATGCTTACAGTGTAAGATAAACAACATCTACAAATTTCAAGTTTCTATCGTCTGTAGATTCAATTTTCAGCGCCGCTTACTGTCTTTCAGACACGGATCGAGAACGAGAAATTTCTTTCTTACGCTTTGACATCTTTCTAGGTAGTTTTACTTTTCAAACTGAAATATGCACTTATTTTTCTTTATTCGTATGCTTGCTACATAAAAACAACTGAAGAACGTGCATCACGTTTCGCTGTGTATAACATCTTTGCTATTATAGTGTCAAAAGTCATCGCTGATATTCAGTGCGACCTTCAACTACTATATCATCTACCCTCTTATAGCTATCGACACGGAACTTCTTATCCAGATGTCAGTATTTTGATCGTAAACACTACAGTTGTCTTCTCCAGTGTGTATATTGAGATCATTGGTGTATTTCCAGTGTAGTTAATGCTCAGTTAATGTATGTCTGTGTTTTCCAGTGTTTTATCTTTGAGTATTTTTATCTTTGAGCATCTGTTGAACGTCGCAGTGCTCCATATTTTACGGATTTTTGTTCGCCGCACTGACCCACCGCCACACACCGCGACCAAAACACCGTAGTGCACACCGCGAATCTAAAGGCTACTCTCATGTATAACCGCCATTGGTCTGCAGTGAATAATTTTGGATACCAAGTGAAATATACGGACACACATCCCACGTTCCATTTTTATGTATGTATATTGATTAAAACACCCTCGTAGTCGAAATCTAGATAAAATTCAATTATTTTAAAACAACTTGTGGGGCTACATTTCTCATACAGTACATTACGTTAAATAGTTGTCGCTGCAGTCAGGCTATGTTCAGAATCATGTCAGAAAGTATGTTATAGGAGTCTCGAGGACAGGGTGCCTCCACTGATGTAGCTGAACGGCACTGACCTGAATATACGTATCCAACAGCAAATTGAGAGAAGATAAATGCATCGTAAAACGACGGAAATGTGTCTGGTAACGAAGTTCTTTCGGAACGCGTGCGGCGATTCGGGAGGAAATGGCGAGTTACGGTGTCCCCATCCCCGGCGGACGTTCAGCTCGTCCGCCTGACGGGACGCGAATGGCAGGAGCGCGGTCCGTCCCGGCCGCAGGCTAATCCTGAATCCTGAATCCTGAATGCTGATCCTGCCGCCGCCGGCCGGCTACTGGCTACCACTACCGGATGAAGTCCGCCGAACGTCTTTCCCTGGAAGGCCCCTCATTTTCTCAATAATCCGCCTGCGCCATTCGAGATCGCCTGGTCGGAAGGAAAGGCAGGCAGGACGTCCGCCTACGTCGGAAGAGAAGACCTCGTTGACGTTCCTACCGACAGCTACGTCAGAAGAAGTGTCATTACTTTTTCAGCAGGGCATTGACGCCATACAATTTTATTATGTAAACCCCCTTTCACGATTCTGAAGATGATTTTTATCGAAACGCGTCAATAAACGCATGACCACATCACTATCTGTGGCTTTATAATTTTACACAGCGTCCTAATAGCACTATTTATCAATTAATACTGATATGGGCGCATACCTCATGAACGACTTATTGTCACGTTTGGAAGTGTCATTACTTCGTTCTCGTTCATTTACTTCTGATGTAACACTTTCAAATAATTCAGAGTACAGAATTTTTGGGGTTGTGTTATACTTTGGAAATTATTTCTGGGGAAGTAATGGATCACATTGAATGAACATCTCGTCCTCTAAGTGAATCATTTTCATTTGATTCAATGGATTAGATTAGATTAGTTGTTCGTTCCATAGATCAATATTGAGGAGATGTGGATGTGGAACATGTAAGTTTTTGAAGTAAAGTAAGTGCTCTCAAGTCATTCTGTAGATCGTTTTTGTTCCTAGTGTTGTATGTATGAACTGGGCTGTTTCTTGGAAAAACGGTATATACCACAAATTTCGTTAAGGAAGGAATATATAGTGAGAGGCAGTAGTTGCTACAGCCTGTTCTTTGGAGAATCTTCTAGAGGTTGTCCTTGAATGTACTCCACAAATAATACGTATTACATGCTTTTGGACTTTTGCTTGACTTGAAGAGTTACCCCAAATATTATACCATATGACATTATGGAATTAAAGTATGGAATGTTTTGTATTTCTGTGTAGTCTATGTCTGATAGCATCGAATTTCTAATACAGATTTGTTAAGGCGTTTCTGTAGTTCTGCAATGTGCTCATCCCAACTAAATTTATTATCAAGTTGTAATCCCAGGACTTTTTATTGTGAACTTCTTCTATCTGCTCTTCTTCATACTTTGTGCACATGTTGGATGGAAATCTCTTACATATTTTGGACAGCATGTAGTGAGTCCTTTCAAAGTTTGATATGAGTTGGCTTTAAACAATTTATTAATGGCGATGAAAATATCATTATCAGACCTCTCCATAACTATGCTCGACATGCTATTGATTGCAATACTTGTATCATCTGTAAACAAAACGAATTCTGCTTCTGGCAGTATAAGTCACTGCAGTACACAAGAAAAAGCAATGGCTCTTAGATCCTTGTGGTACATCACATGTAATTTTTTCCCAATCTTTGGAAGACTGATGGCTGAATTCACTAGTTCTTTTCAATGACACCCTTTGTTTCCTTTTAGTGAGGTAAGTAAACGCGGGGCTGGAATACATCTCTAGCATTCCCACACGTTGCTGCTGCAGCAGATGAGTCATTGTTTTTCCTATTGTTACTTATGAACTAGCATCTTCAATTAAAATTGCGTATCGCTCTGACTTCGGGCACTGTTTCTGGGGGAAGAATGGAAGATTAATGAACACACCTCATCTGTTATTTGTCACTATTAATAACAACAGCCCGTTATTTTGTATTATAAATCTGTTTTAAGCCAAGATCGAAAGTTTCTTTATTTATAGAAATCACGGTCTTCAACGATACAGATAGTTCAGATAATACTATTTCCTGCGTCATGTTTGACCTTTAGATACCTTGTACAAAAGAAGAAAATCATTTGCTTTCTGGGTATGATCTACCTTGAGCAAACACAATTGTTTTAGTTTTTCCCAAACATGTTTCACTGGCGTTGCAGAATCATCAGTGTCATTGTTATTGTATAGTGTCTTAGTACCACATGTGGCTGTATTTGTGGTTCTTCATCTCACAATACATCTCTGTATAATTTTGACAGTTCGTCATTTTAATGTATTTGCGATGTGTGATTGGATTCGTGATTTCCTGTCAGAAAGGACACAGTATCTTGTAATTGACGGAAAGTTATCGAGTAAAAGAGATATCTGGCGTTCCCCAGTGAAGTGTTATAGCGCCCCTACTGTTCATTATTTTTATGAACGATTTAGGAGACAACCTGATGATGCTGTCATTTATGGGTTAGTAAAGTCACCAGAAGATCAGAAGCAACTGAAAAATGATTTAGATATCAGCATGGTGCAATAAATGGCAACTGACCCTTAATAATAAGTGTGAAGTTATCCATATGACCACTAAAAGAAATCCGTTAAACTTCATTTACACTATAAATCAGTCAATACTACAGGCCGTAAATTTAACTAAATACCTAGGAGTAAAAATTACAAACAACTTTAATTGAAAAGAACACATAGAAAATATTGTAAGGAAAGCGAACCACAGACTGTTTCCTTTGCAGATGCAACAGTGTTCTACTAAAGAAACTGCCTACACCACACTTGTGCGTTCTATTTTGGAATATTGCTCCGCATTATGGGATCCCCACCAAGAGGGACTGACAGACGATTTAGAAAAAATCTAGAGAAGGACAGCTAGTTTTATATTATCGCGTTATAGGGGAGAGAGTGTCACGGAAATGATGCACAGGTTGTGATGGAATTCATTAATTCGTTGCGACGATACGTATTTGCGAAATTTCTTTCTCCAACTTTCTCTTTCGAATGCGAACATATTTTGTTAGCACTCACCTACATAGGAAGACATGATCATCAAAATAAGATAGATTGAAATCGGAAAGATTTAGGTGTTCCTTTTTCCCCGCGCGCTATTAGAGAATGTAACTGTAGATAAATATCACAAAAGCTGTTCTATGAACCGTCTGCCATGCTCATCAGTGTGACTTTCGTAATATTTATGTAGATGAATGTAATATCTGCAGTACTGCTGGGTGTTGGTTTTGTATGGTTAACAATGTACGTATGGCCAGACACGTCCAAAAGAAAAGACGCGATACTTATAATTGTATATATGCAACAATAACAGAGAACATCTTGCAGAAAACTCGCTCAACGTCCTATGGAAATAAAGGTATATCTGCAATCAAGAAGGAAACTAGTCGGCGGACTTTACATTACTAATGTGCAATAAGTCCAGAATTTGGGTAGGATGGGATGTGTCTGGATGACTGAATCGATGGGGATCTGTAAACAAGTCCTGGGGCTGGATGGTTTTCATTTGAGTATTTCTGTACATTTCATGGCGTGGACCATACTATCTGGATTGCGAAGTATCAATAACTGACACCAATTTATGTTTCACTTTCGCTTATACTTGTAGGAGGACTGCTTATTCAGATCTTTAAAGCTGTCCAGGGGCGAGGATGTTAAAATTTATCGGCCACTGACCATTCCAAATTATGATTTGAAACATCGCTGCCCGTTTTCAACTGTGTCTTACCTTGAGTCAAATGTGACTTGCTGGAGGGCGTAACATTTAGACATCCCTCAGCGATTTTCGAAATATTATAGTTTTGATAGTGACCTTGGAAGTCGTTAATGTGAATCTTGAAGTAAAAGCTTTACTGAAAGTGATGTGCTTTAGCGAAAGTTGTATATTTTAAATGTGTGAGGAGAGCAAATAAAATAAAATTAACAGTACCTCAGTACCTGGCATTTAGAAATGAAATGCCAAGATCGCAAATTAATAATTTACTGGATGACGACCTGTTTCGGTGAACTGTGTCACCATCAGCTGGTCATACTTCCGTTTACCACAATAGGTAGTAAAAAATCAGACTTCAGATCAAAGGGAATAACATGTCATAAATTACTGCAACAGAATCACTCAAAGTATTACCGATTTTCTAAACTGTAAAACTAATTAACCGCATATGACTATTGTGAAAGAATTTTGCAAGGGTACTACAATCCTATATTAATTTCTTTCAATCTCGTCTAAGTTAAAAGAACTGACAAATTAATTCCTATAATTAATTGCATTTTTTTTTAAAAAATATTGTAGGTTGATCTGATTTGACAGGGTAATGTACTAAATCAGCAAAGCTACTAACAATCGTTCTTTGTAGCAGCTTTACATAATGAAAAACTTCCATCGTTTTGCAAATGTATCAAATTCACTGAATGACGAGTACTGTTTGTAATTACTAGGTGCAATGTAAACACAATGGGTATCTAGCATTCAATTTCTTCACGAGCTATGAGTTATACAATGCTTGATAGTGCCCACAAAAGACATAATTCAATAATTTTTTTGTTTTGAGAAAGCGAATGGAATGCTAGCCACAATGAAAAGAAAACTCTCCCATTGAATTTGCTGAAACTTATCATTATTAATTCTAAACGTATTTTCTCTTTATACAATTAAGTTATGACTACGGTTACGTTACATCCAGGAAGTCATCACAAACTCTTAACCAAGAAAACATAAACTTACATACAATCTCTAAAAAATTACATTCGTTTGTTTAATTATACTTTTCTGATGATGGATAATATTCGTTACCAGTAAAGTTCTAAATACAGCTGATGGTTAACAATATGCATTTTTAAAATATATTACAGATGTTAACAAACATTTGAGTAAAAATTTGAACATATAATCTCATCCCTGGTCAGATACGTTAGAATAGTTTTTCGTTTCCAAAAGAGCACATTTAACTCTTTCTTTCAAATTTAAAAACTCCAAATACAATAGTTTATTCTTTCTAACAATGGACTCAAACTGTCACATTAATTAATTGACTGTCTTTTCTTAGGCTATAGTCCAAAAAGAACAACTATAACGATAATTTTTGTTAATGAAAGATAATCTACACAGCAGGGCTACCATCTCTTAGCAAGACTCCTAAATCCATAGGCTCTTCGGCGGAAGTATTAACTACGTAGAAAAAGATTGACTCTGCCAAAGAAAAAACCATGTTTTGCAGCAGATTCTTACTCTCAAATAATAATGCTAACATGTGAAATGGCAACAAGCCAGGTGTAACGACAGCAATTAAAACCTACAGTAAACGGCGCTCATTCCAGTAGTCGAGAAACTGCAAGCATCGAACGACTAGCTCGTTCGTTAAAAGTAACGACTTTAGTTTATTTCGGCAGTGAAACGATTATTTCAACGTCTGTTCAATGGGTTTTCACACGTTTATTATAACTGCTCTTCTCATGCTACATTTCCACCCCTTTAATAACTGATGACAATATGAAGCCATTTCGTGTTCGGTTTCATTGCTTAGTGAAGTGACTCACTTTTTCAGTGCACCATTAGCTTTCAAGGTCGAAAAAAGGCTATTAAAATATACTGTGCTACAAGGCCGTGGTAGGTAGTTTCTTCATTTTCGTGATAGTGGTGTGTTTAATGGACCCTGCTGTCATCAGTATCTTCCTCTAAACGGTATTTGGAAAGTAAACATCGACCTTGACCCTCTCCGGAATTAAAACCACCATCTACAAAAAGGTTGGTGTTATAAAATCGCGATCGTATAGAACGAGGAAGATATGCGAATCAGAGTTGTTCAGTGCAGAAGCGGAATTGTAATAGTACCCAGTTGGTGAAGATAATGTCTATCGTTATTTAGCACGAAACATCGCTCTGGGGATTGCTGTGTATAGCTAAATGATCCGGAAATCAACCAAGCAATATCTACTTGTAAAATTTGAAATTTTCCCGGCGATTCAAATGTTCAAAAAGATTTCGGGTTTTCAGCCGGTCGTCGTAAAGTTCATTCCATGATATTTCAACTGGACACCTGCCAGTCATCTTCAGGTGAGCCAACAAGAACTGACGAAGACGCTCTCAGCTCCGCCTTATTATATAGCTCGCTGGTGGTATTACCGCGCATGCGTCGAAGACACGGTGACGGTGACAGAAGGACCACATCATACACGCAACTCTGCAGATTTTATCAACAGACTGGGTGCTCTTCACCTGAGTAGTTCGGATCTTTTAGTGAGTTGTGACGTAGTATATCTTTTTACAAAGGTACCTCTTGCTGATTCCTCGGCGCTAATTGGTAAACGGTTTCAGTCGAACATCACTGGTTTGTTTCGACACGCCCTTAATTCAACCTAGTTTATGTTTAACCAAGAATATTTTGAACAAACTGACTGCAACAGACAATCCTCCTCCCGGTACCCAGGAGGAAAAAAGGAAGGAAGTAACATTAGGATTTAACATCTGCTGACAGATTGGTTTTTGGAGCATAGGAAAGGAAATCTACCGTGCTCTTTCAAAAGATCCACCGCGGCATTTGCCTGTAGTCATTTGGGAAATCACGTAAAACGTAAATGTGAATGGTCTGAGGCGGATTTGAACCCCCAAATGCAAGTCCATTGTGGTAACCGCTGCCCCATCTCGCTCGGGTTCTCAGGATCAGTAGGTTTCTAATAATAATAAAATTGCTGCAGTGCGACTTCGAACAGTGCATGGTCAATTACTTCTATATCCTTTACCCGTTACTGTTATATTAATTACTTAGATGTTTACTTCTTCTATCCATACACTCTGAGTTTACTATCGTTACTTTCGTGAACATGTAGTTGCTCTTGGCGCTCCTGTTTGAGTTAACTAGATTGCTATTGTAATTTGAAGATTATGAGAAAATCCTTATAGAATTTGAATGATTATGATTTTTTAAATTACAAATTAATTAAATCGGTATTCTTTTCTACCCATCATCCATAGACTTTATAAGTTTGGTCTGGTGGAGCTTTACGAGGGTTGCTCGAGTTACAACTACAGTGTTAATCGAAAGCTTTTGTGTTTGCTCCGCGACACCTATTTTATTTCGCTCAAGTCCGATGGTAAGCCACGTAGGACCTACCTATCCGCCACCTGGGATACCAAGTCGAAAGTGAAATTTCGAGATAGGATTTGTGAACCTTTCAAAATCCAGACAGATCTGAGAAAGGGTGACGGACTCTCCCTAATCCTATTTAACATCAGTCTAGAAAACTTAATGAGGGAGACAATTGGAGAATGTACACAAAAAGTGAAGGGAATTTCTTTTAAAGGATCAGTTAAAGGACTAATGATACACGCATTAGGTTATGCAGATTATATTGCTCTCTTGTTTACGAATAGAGGATATGCAGTTAAACAAATAAACTCAACAAAGGAAAACACTCAACTATTGGTTAGACCTCACAGAACTTAACTTACAAAAGTAGACTCAATGAATAGGGATAAGCACAGATACGCAATAACTGAATTTGAGGTTTTCCGAGAGGCTCTAAAAACTAATACCTTACAGGAAATTTACAGCTGAACATATAGCGAAAATGGCGGAAGAAAGAACATACTTAGAGAGGAGAAAGAAGAAAAAAAATAGAAGGTTAAAAATAATTTGTAAAGTGGTCTTTAATTGACAATTCTTTCTTGCATTGTTCGTTGTTTTACGGAAATTTAGGCTTGCTCACTAACATCAGGGATAATGTATACACGGAATTTGCTTCACTGCATTATTATTTGCAATACTACATGATCAATGACTACGTACCATCAGCGGAAAATGGAGACAAATACATCTACGCCAAACGCACGCAGCATCTAAAGACAAAATCTAGAAACATACGATGTGCACAGCCGGTTGTAGGCGAGGCCGCACCTCGTCTATGAAGCAAACGTCTGTCTGATGTTAGTTTGCTTTTTTCGTGATACTTTCACCGCAGCGCAATATCGGGCTTCTTCCTTAATTGAGTTTCCCCACCCCTGTTTACTGAAGTAATACTTTCTTCGATTTGTATTGTAGGTCGATGCTCTGCTCAAACGAAAAAAGTACACACACTCGCCGTAAACAAAAGCTAGAAATTCCATTGATAAACAATAAAGAAGTTTAATTTAAGTACATTAATCAGTAAATCTATATATAAGTTGGCACGAAGTTACTCAACCACATTTACATAACGGTTTTCGAAGTGTAAGCTGCAGATAAGTGAGATCTGTTCAGTAAGTTACAATAATCCAGGATCCTTATGTCGCCGCGGCGGAGTTCAAAAATGTTCAAATGTTTGTAAAGCTTATGGGACTTAACTACGGGGTCATCAGTCCCTAAACTTACAAACTGCTTATGAACTACTTACGAACTAGGACGGCACAAATATCCATGCCCGAGGGGGGATTCGAACCCCCGACCGCAGTGGCCGTGCAGACCGTGACTGGAGCGCTTCAGTCCCCTCGGCCGCGGCGGAGTGCCCGAGCGTATTGAGGCGCCGTGCTCCGATGCGCAAGGCCGCTCCCCATCGGTAGTTCGATTCCCCTCTTGGGCATGGATGTTTGTGCTGTCTTTAGTGTTAGTTCATAAGTAGTTTGTAAGTTTAGGGACATGACCCCGTAGTTAAGTCCCATAAAAAAACCTTATGTTCATCATATTGACGACATACTAAAAAGTTTTTAAGTGCTGGAGTGGCTGCAGCCCCGGGATTAGCAGACTGATTTTCATTAAGAAACAATTTTCCTTACATATTAATGACAAAGTCTAGGGCCTATAAGAAATTGATGAAATTCCTGTTCTTCTGGTGTCGCTGGATGTCTTCCGGACGATGTGTTTATTGACTGGAAGACAATTCGTCTTTGACAAAGTTGTGGTGGAGATAAGTCTGATTCGATCACAGTCGATAGCATTGAACCACTTTAATTCTAATCGCCTCTCATCTGATGGTCAGAGCGTTGTCCATCGAAAAATATATTTGACTTGCTTTAACGACAGTTAAAATGGTTGAACCCTACCAATTATTAGTCTACTGATGAAATTTAAGCCGCGCTGGAATGGCTGTGTTGCCTGGAGCTCTACGGATGGCGCGACCTCTCGCGTCGGAGGTTCGAGTCCTCCGTCGGGGATAGGTGTGTATGTATGTTGTCCGTAAGCTACTTTTAACTTAGTTGACGTAGTTTGTAAGTCTAGGGACTGATGACTAAAGAGGTTTGGTCTTCTAGAATTACGAATATTTGAATATTTTTGATGCAGTTTAAAAACTGCTTTCACCAGAAACCGCGACTGTAGGAGCAATTGTGGAGTCAACGTGAAATCCTGTGGAAAGCTTATATAATTTCAACGTGTAATTTCATCTTGTTAGGATGTAGAATTAAAAATTTCATCTTGTTAGGATGTAGAATTAAAAATTTCATCTCGTTAGGATGCAGAATTAAAAATTTTGTAGTGTTGAGAATGTCAGCACTGCGGCACTCAGTACGCCATGGAGTAGCTCTCAGGCGTTGTCAACGTCAACGCCGTGGCACTTATGCGCATCTGCGTAGCAGTCAGCTGGCAGACCGCGTCCGCTAGAGAGCGCTACGAGGGCCGGCGGATTGCGCATGCGCGACAAGTGCACTGCTGCGTCCGCGGTCCCCCTGGTAACGACGTACAACCTCTCTACCAGCAAAACAGTACGTGGCCAATCACGTCAGGCCACGCCGCCACGGCCCTTACTGCACTGCGTCCAACGATGTGTTCCTGCGGTTCCAACGACGCTTGTAAGGGACACGCCACTCCAAGCCACAAAAGGAGTTTGTTCCCGAGTGGAAGTCACCGTCGTGCTGTCAATTTCCAAACCGTGTGATAGTAACTGCACTGTGATCATTCGACGAATTTGTTGTTGTTGTTGTTGTGTCTTCAGTCCAGAGACTGGTTTGATGCAGCTCTCCACCCTACTCTATCCTGAGCAAGCCTTTACATCTCCTCATAAGAACGACAACCCACATCCACTTGAATCTGCTTACTATACGCGTCTCTTGGTCTCCCTCTGCGATTTTTACCCCACACACTTCCCTCCAACGCTAAATTCACAATTCCTTGATGTCTAAGAATGTGTCCTACCAATCTATCCCTTCTTTTAGTCAAGGTATGCCAGAAATTTCAGTACCTCCTCATTAGTTACGCGATCCACCCACCTAATCTTCAGCATTCTTCTGTAGCACCACATTTCAAAAGCCTCTATCCTCTTTCTGTCCACACTGCTTATCGTCCATGTTTCACTCCCATACAAGGCAACACTCCATACAAATGCCTTCAGAAAGGACTTCCTTAGGCTTAAATCAATATTCGATGTTAACAAATTTCTCTTTTTCAAAAACGCCTTTCTACCCATTGCCATTCTGTATTTTATATCATCTGTACTGCGACCATAATTTGTTATTTTACTGCCCAAGTAACAAAACTCCTCTACCTCCTTTATTGTTCAAAAAAGTTCAAATGTTTGTTAAGCTTATGGGACTTAACTACGGGGTCACCAGTCCCTAAACTTACAAACTACTTATGAACTACCTACGAACTAGGACGGCACAAATATCCATGCCCGAGGGGGGATTCGAACCCCCGACCGTAGTGGCCGTGCTGACCGTGACTGGAGCGTCTCAGTCACCTCGGCCACCGCGGCCGGCTCCTTTATTGTTTCGTTACCTAATCTAATTCCTTCAGCATCACCTGATTTTCTTATATTGCACTCCATTACCCTAGTTTTGCTCTTGTTAATATTCATCTTATATGCACCTTTCAGCACACTGTCCATTCCGTTCAATTGCTCTTCCAGGTCCTTTGCTGTATCTGACAGAATTACTATGTCGTCGGCAAAACGCAATGTTTTTAATTCTTCACCCTGAACTTTAATTCCTTCTCCAAATTTCTCCTTGCTTTCCTTTATAGCTTGCTCAATGTACAAATTGAACAACATTGGGGAAATACTACAACCCTGTCTTACTCCCTTTCCAACCACTGCATCCCTTTCATGCCCTTCAACTCTGACAACCGCTGTCTGGTTTTTGTACAAGTTGTAAATAACCTTACGCTCCTTATATTTTACTCCTGCTTGCTTCAGAACTTGAAAGAGTTTATTCCAATCAACATTGTCAAAAGCCTTCTCCAAATCTACAAAAGCTAGAAATGTAGGTTTGCCTTTTCTTAATCTATCTTCTAGGATAAACCGTAAAGTGAGTATTGCCTCCCGAGTTCCTACATTTCTCCTGAACCCAAACTGATCTTCCCCGAGGTCGGTTTCTACCAGTTTTTCCATCCTTCTGTATATAATTCGTGTTAATATTTTGCAACCATGACTTATTAAACTGATGGTTCTGTAGTTTTCATACCTGTCTGCACCTGCTTTCTTTGGAATGGGGATCATAACATTTTTCTTAAAGTCTGAGGGTACTTCACATGTCTCATACATCTTACACACAATGTGAAACAATTTTGTCATGGCTGGTTCTCCCAGAGACTTCAGTAGCTCTGACGGGATATCATCTACTCCAGGGGCCTTGTTTCGACTTAGATCTTTCAGTATAGTATCTCCTATTTCATCATCATCTACATCATCTTCCCTTCCTACAATAATGTCTCGAAGTTCATTTCCTTTGTAGAGCCTCTCTATATACTCTTTCCACCTTTCAGCTTTCCCTTCTTTGCTGAGAACTGGTTTTCCATCAGTGTCCTTGATATTAATAGAGCTGTTTTTCTTATCGCCAAATGTTTCTTTTATTTTCCGGTAGGCTGTATCTATTTTTCCCCTATTTATACATTCTTCTACATCCTTGCATTTGCCTTCTAGCCATTCCTGCTTAGCCATTTTGCACTTCCTGACAATCTCATTTCTTAGTCGTCTGTACTCCATTTTGCCTGTTTCATTTACTGCATTTTTATACTTTCTCCTTTTATCGATTAAATTTAATATCTCCTGTGATATCCAAGGATTCTTTGTAGGTCTTGCCTTCCTACCTATTTTGTCCTCTGCTGCCTTCACTATTTCATCTCTCAATTTTACCCATTCCTCTTCTACTGTTTTATTTCCCCCTGTTTCTGTCAATTGTTGCCTAAATCTTCCTCTGAAATTCTCCAGAACTTCACTTTCCTTCAATCTATCTAAGTCCCATCTCCTTATTTTCCTACCTTTCTGTAGTTTCTTCAGTTTCAGCCTACAGTTCATAATCAACAAGTTATGGTCAGAGTCTATGTCTGCCCCTGGGTATGATCTACACTTCAAAACCTGGTTCCGAAATCTATGTCTTACCATTATAAAATCTATCTGGTATCTCCCGGTGTCTCCTGGTCTCTTCCACGTATACAACCTTCTTTTGTGATTCTTAAACCAGGTGTTTGTTATAACTAAATTATGTTCCGTGCAAAATTCTACCAGGCGGCTTCCTCTTTCATTCCTTTTGCCCAGACCATATTCACCCACTATCTTCCCTTCCCTTCCTTGTCCTACTACCGAATTCCAGTCTCCCATAACAATTAAGTTTTCCTCTCCCTTTATTGTCTGAATAATTTCCTTTAGCTCCTCATATATTTCTTCGATCTCCTCATCATCGGCAGAGCTAGTTGGCATATAAACCTGTACTACTGTTGGCGGTGTTGGCTTCGTATCTATCTTGACAATGATAATTCGAACACTGTGCTGGTCATAGTAGTTTACCCGCATTCCTATTTTCTTATTCATTATCAATCCTACTCCTGTGATACCCCCAACTGATTTTGTATTTATAATCCTGTACTCGTTGTTGTTGTTATGGTCTTCAGTCCGGAGACTGGTTTGATGCAGCTCTCCACCCTACTCTATCCTGAGCAAGCCTCTTCATCTCCTCATAAGAACGGCAACCCACATCCACTTGAATCTGCTTACTATACGCGTCTCTTGGCCTCCCTCTGCGATTTTTACCCCACACACTTCCCTCCAATGCTAAATTTACGATTCCTCGATGTCGAAGAATGTGTCCTACCAAGCGATCCCTTCTTTTAGTTAGGGTATGCCAAAAATTCCTTTTCTCTCCAATTCTGTTCAGTACATCTTCATTAGTTATGTGATCTACCCACCTAATCTTCAGCATTCTTCTGTAACACCACATTTCAAAAGCCTCTATTCTCTTCCTGTCCGCGCTGCTTATCGTCCATGTTTCACTCCCGTACAAGGCAACACTCCACACAAATGCCTTCAGAAAAGACTTCCTTACCCTTAAATTAATATTCGATGTTAGCAAATTTCTCTTTTTCAAAAATGCTTTTCTTCCCATTGCCATTCTGCATTTTATATCCTCTGTACTGCGACCATCGCATTTTATTTTACTACCCAAGTAACAAAACTCATCTACCACCTTCATTGTTTCGTTACCTAATCTAATTCCTTCAGCATCGCCCGACTTTCTAAGACCGCATTCCATTATTTTTGTTTTGCTCTTGTTAATGTTCATTTTATACGCTCTCTTCAACACCCTGTCCATTCCATTCAACTGCTCTTCCAGGTCGTTCGCTGTCTCTGACAGAATTACAATGTCATCAGCAAAACGCAATGTTTTTATTTCTTCCCCCTGAACTTTAATCCCTATTCCAAATTTTTCCTTACTTTCCTTCACCGCCTGCTCGATATACAAATTGAATAACATTGGAGAAAGGCTACAACCCTGTCTTACTCCCTTCCCAACTGATGCTTCCCTTTCATGCCCTTCGAGTCTAATAACTGAGGTCTGGCTTTTGTACAAGTTGTAAATAACTCTCCTTTCCCTGTATTTTACCCCTGCTGACTTCAGAATTTGAAAGAGCGTATTCCAGTCAACATTGTCAAATGCTTTCTCCAAATCTACAAAAGCTAAAAATGTAGGTTTGCCTTTTCTTAATCTATCTTCTAAGATAAGACGTAAAGTGAGTATTGCCTCCCGGGTTCCTATGTTCCTCCTGAATCCAAACTGATCTTCCCCGAGGTCAGCTTCTACCAGCTTTTCCATTCTCCTGTAGATAATTCGTGTTAAAATTTTGCAACCATGACTTATCAAACTGATGGTTCTGTAATTTTCACACCTGTCTGCGCCTGATTTCTTTGGAATGGGGATTATTACATTTTTCTTAAAGTCTGAGGGCATTTCGCCTGTCTCGAACATCCTACACACCAGTTCAAATAGTCTTGTCATGGCTGGCTCTCCCAGAGACTTTAGTAGCTCTGAGGGTATGTCATCTACTCCTGGGGCCTTGTTCCGACCTAGGTCTTTCAAGGCTCTGTCAAATTCATCTCTCAGTATAGTATCTCCTATTTCATCTTGATCGACTTCCTCTTCCCTTCCTACAACATCGTCTCTAAGTTCATTTCCTTTGTAGAGCTGCTCTATGTACTCCTTCCACCTTTCAGCTTTTCCTTCTTTGCTGAGAACTGGTTTCCCATCTGAGTTCTTGATATTCGTAGAGGTGCCTTTCTTGTCCCCAAATGTCTCTTTTATTTTCCTGTAGGCAGTATCTACTTTTCCCCTTGCTATACATTCTTCTACAGATTTACATTTGGCTTCTAGCCACTCCTGCTTAGCCATTTTGCACTTCCTGTCAATCTCATTTTTTAGTCGTCTGTACTCCATTTTGCCTGTTTCATTTACTGCATTTTTATATTTTCTCCTTTCATCAATTAACTGTAGTATTTCCTGTGATATCCATGGATTTTTTGTAGGTCTTGCCTTTCTACCTATTTTGTCCTCCGCTGCCTTCACAATTTCGTCTCTCAATGCTACCCATTCCTCTTCTACTGTTTTATTTCCCCCTGTTTCTGTCAATTGTTGCCTAAATCTTCCTCTGAAATTCTCCAGAACTTCACTTTCCTTCAATCTATCTAAGTCCCATCTCCTTATTTTCCTAACTTTCTGCAGTTTTTTCAGCTTCAGCCTACAGTTCATAATAAGTTATGGTCAGAGTCTATATCTGCCCCTGGGTATGTCCTGCAGTTTATAACCTGGTTCCGGTACCTATGTCTTACCATTATAAAATCTATCTGATACCTTCCGGTGTCTCCTGGTCTCTTCCACGTATACAACCTTCTTTTGTGATTCTTAAACCACGTGTTTGTTACCATTAAATCATGTTCCGTGCAAAATTCTACCAGGCGATTTCCTCTTTCATTCCTTCTTCCCAATCCATATTCACCTACTATTTTTCCTTCTCTTCCTTTTCCGACTACCGAATTCCAGTCTCCCATCACAATTAAGTTTTCCTCTCCCTTAACTGTCTGAATAATTTCCTTTAGCTCCTCATATATTTCTTCGATTTCCTCATCATCGGCAGAGCTAGTTGGCATATAAACCTGTACTACTGTTGTCGGTGTTGGCTGCGTATCTATCTTGACAATGATAATGCGATCACTGTGCTGCTCATAGTAGTTTACCCGCATTCCTATTTTCTTATTCATTATCAGTCCTACTCCTGTGATACCCCAACTGATTTTGTATTTATAATCCTGTACTCACCTGACCAGAAATCCTGTTCATCCTGCCACCGAACTTCACTAATCCCCACTATATCTAACTTCAACCTATCCATTTCCCTTTTTAAATTTTCTAATTTTTCTACTCGATTAAGGGATCTAACATTCCACGCTCCGACCCGTAGAATGCCACTATTGTCTTTCCTGATGATCACATCCTCCTGAGTAGTCCCCGCCCGGAGATCCGAATGGGGGACTATTTTACCTCCGGAATATTTTACCCGAGAGGATGCCATCATCATATGTTCATACAGTAGAGCTGCATGTCCTCGGGAAAAGTAACGGCTGTAGTTTCCCCTTGCTTTCAGCCGTCCACAGTAGCTGTGTGGCAAAGCCACACTAGCTGATATTACAAGGCCAGCTCAGTCAATCATCCAGACTGTTGCCCCTGTAACTACTGAAAAGGCTGCTGCCTCTCTTCAGGAACAACACGTTTGTCTGGCCTCTCCACAGATACCCCTCCGCTGTGGTTGCACCTACGGTACGGCTATCTGCATCGTTGAGGCACGCAAGCCACCCCACCTCGGCAATGTCTGTGGTTCATGGGGGTGGATCCTGTACTCACCTGACCAGAAATCCTGTTCATCCTGCCACCGAACTTCACTAATCCCCACTATATCTAACTTCAACCTATCCATTTCCCTTTTTAAATTTTCTAATTTTCCTACTCGATTAAGGGATCTAACATTCCACGCTCCGACCCGTAGAATGCCACTATTGTCTTTCCTGATGATCACATCCTCCTGAGTAGTCCCCGCCCGGAGATCCGAATGGGGGACTATTTTACCTCCGGAATATTTTACCCGAGAGGATGCCATCATCATATGTTCATACAGTAGAGCTGCATGTCCTCGGGAAAAATAACGGCTGTAGTTTCCCCTTGCTTTCAGCCGTTCGCAGTAGCTTTGTGGCAAAGCCACATTAGCTGATGTTACAAGGCCAGCTCAGCCAATCATCCAGACTGTTGCCCCTGTAACTACTGAAAAGGCTGCTGCCCCTCTTCAGGAACCACACGTTTGTCTGGCCTCTCCACAGATACCCCTCCGCTGTGGTTGCACCTACGGTATGGCTATCTGTATCGTTGAGGCATGCAATCCACCCCACCTCTGCAATGTCTGTGGTTCATGGGAGTGGTCGACGAATTTATGATATGTTTATTTGTTTCTTTGGAAAGGATTTTTGTGTTTCCTACTAAACATGTGCAGTACTCGATCCTTGTTGTTTGTTGTTCTGCCCTCCTCGGACACAACAATTACAGTGATCAAGCGTTTGTTGGTCTGCATTTTGTATCTACCAAGTTGGTGGTCTTGTAACTAAACAAGAAAAATGAGTACAAATTTGAAGCTGTGCCTATTCATATTTTATACAGATTATTTAGTATAGTTCCCACACGAGCGGTAGTTACATTGGACTACTGAAGAAGCCATGATATTAATCAGAGAAGTTGCAGATTTTGAATTTACACACCCGAAAACGAAAACTGTATGCACCACGGTGACTTACGAGATACACTACGAAGTAGTACCGAGCGAGGTGGCGCAGTGGTAATGCACTGGACTCGTATTCGGGTGGGCGGTGGTTCAAATCCACCCCCGGCCATCCAGATTTAGGTTTTCCGTTATTTCCCTGAATCACTTCAGGCAAATGCCGGGATGGCTCCTTTCAAAGGGCACGGCCGATTTCCTTCCCCGTCCTTACCCAAAACTGCGAGCGTTAGCTCCGTCTCTAATGACCAAGCTGTCGATGCGACGTTAAAATCTAAGCTTCCTTCCTTCCTTACGAAGTAGTGTTGCGCATATTAGTTCGTGATCGGGAGCGGTCAGAGCCGGGGCAGAGCCGCGAACTAGTTCGTTCTTTTAGTTCCTCCGCTCCCACTGACAGCTGAGCGGCGTGGTCTGCGCATGCAGGTAGAGGGAGAAGTTCCCCCACCCAGCCGCTTCATGCGCTTGCTGCGTGAGCCGCTGTCAATATCACACAAACCAAAAGAAACAGTTTGTGAATAATTTGTCGCGTTTAAGTTTAATATTTTGGCATTATGGAATTTATAAGTCAGATATTGCAGAGTGCAGAATATTTGAAAACCGAAATTTTGTAGCACTGAACTATGTAATCTAGCAGGCAGACGCTCACCTCGAAATGGCTCTCAGCAGCAAAAGGCAAACACGTGATTTTTAATTCTGCTGTGCGCCCTCTCGCTATTGGCCGTCGGTCTTCGGAAAAGAATCCAACCAACTAAGAAGCGAGATACGTTTGGCATAATAGTTCGCGACCGGTAACGAATGTTTTACTTCGCGACCGATTTCACATATTTTAGTTCGCGACCGATCGCGCATATTTTAGTTCGCGACGGATCGTGCATATTTTAGTTCGCGACCGGTAGCTCTCCTTTCAGTTTGCAGCTCGACCGCGAAGTAGGTCGCTTTTTTTAGTTCGTCCGATCTTTTTGGATTTTGATACCGCTCCTAAAAGAGCTCTTTCTTTTTACACATCGTGTGATTCTCTCGCTTGAGAATGGAAGCAGCGGGTGACAGTTTTTCCTTGCTGCCTGTATTAGACACCCGTGAGACGTAGTGGATGCGCTTGAAAATAATGTAACAATTTAGTGATGCCTTACGCGTTTCGAACTTAGTCACTTTCGAAGGCAAAGCTTGTTAGAACATTATGCCGCTTAAAACAATAAGTGTCACAGACATACGTCATTACATATAAAACTTGTCTGTAAAATAATATCCCCAGACAATTTCTTTTTACACACGTATGTCTGTGATAAAATTTAATAAGGGGGAAAAAACTCTTTAATAAAGCTTTGTCTTCGAAGATGACGAGATTCTAAACGCGTAAGACATTAATGAATTGCAAACGTGGTCAAGACATTCGTACTATTTTGAAGTGTTGCAGGAGTGATTAGCTCTTTGTCGTTGTCAAAACGCTGACCGAAGGACGGGAATTTCTTGGGGTGCTATAAAAGATGGAAATGTATGGAACCAAGATGAGGACTGTACGCTGGTGGGTCAAACACCTCTCAGCCTGCAAAACAATGGCTATGCGCCGCTTGGGGCGAGCATTGTCGTCGAGCAGGATAACACCTGCAGTAAGCGCTACACACCTCTTGTTCTGCACGTTGCAGTTTCCACATTGTTTCACAGTAAGACTGGAAGACGACATTCACTGGCAGCAGACTTCGGCCGGGATTGCAGAAGTTCATCCCACTATTATCACAAGTAAATGAAGAACAGTCTAGAATGCACTAATTTATTTCATTCTACTAGTTTCAGTCTTATGTAGACCATCTTCAGGAATTTGTCTCCTTTGATGTTGTGGAGCTGGCAGGTAGCTGGGAGCCTTCCAGCTGAGAGCAGTGACACACTGGAAGGCACCCAGCTACCTGCCAGCTCCACAACATCAAAGGAGACAAATTCCTGAAGATGGTCTACATAAGACTGAAACTAGTAGAATGAAATAAATTAGTGCATTCTAGACTGTTCTTTATTTACAAATTTAAATAGAGTGCTGTTTACCCAATAATATAGAAACAAAAATGTTTCCAAAAATATGTGATTATCACAAGTGTCTGAATTTTTCTTCTTGATTATTTCGAAAAATAGCTCAAACAGTGCTGTACCTTTTGTATACAACTCTTTTAAAAATTTATTTTGACCAGATGACATTTTTTATTTAATGAAATACTGGGTTTCGACGACGGGAATTGTCTTCTTCAGATTACATTTACCTGCCGCTTATACGAACTTTAGAGACCATGTAGAAACAGAGAATCTCTTGTCATAGAAAATAAGTGATAAAAATTTCATGTTATCGCTTTTATGTTGAGTGATTCTATCTTTTTACAATGCTTCTAAAATTCATAAACGAGGCAGGAATATATTGTAATCTGAAGGTGACGGTTTATATTGCTAAAACCGGTTATTTCATTAAATAAAAAAATCGTGGTCTTGGCTTAAAAACCTCACAAACAAGGTGTATACAACAGGAAGAAACATGCCAAGTAATTATAATTACACCTGTTGACAATAAAGATTTTCGTGTGACTATGTTGCTTTTCATATTTTTGGAAACATTTTTGTTTCACTTTTTGGGCAACAGCAGTCTTATTTAAATTTATATATAAAGAACAGTCTAGAGAGCAATTTTTTCGACTAGTTTCGGTTTTCTTTTAGACCATTTTCAAGAAATTTAGCATTGAAATATATCATAGTTACATTTAGAGGACTTTCAGCAATATACATTAGTGTCAAACTTAAACTAAATTAATAAAGAGAAATAAAACGATGTTATTCCCATTGATATTGTGGAGCTGGCAGGAAAACTTGGAGCCTTCTAGTGCGTCACTGCTCGCTGGAGCAAGGTTTACTGCTCTTAAATAGCTGAGGCTCCGCCCCTTTGTCAGCTTTGATAGCCAGTAGAAAGACTACATAGATGAATTTAGCCAAAAACTATGAAATTATAATTAGCCATACATTTCTTTGTCAATGTCTAAGATAAAATAATTATAGTCATCTTTCTGATATTAAAATAAAGATTAAACTTTAAAATACTGACAATAAATTGTATCAGGTTCTTATTAATATTTTCAAAGATATTCTATGAGTGGTACTGCAGCACTGTATCTAATTTTACTGGTATTAAAAATTAACTATAAAATTTATTTAAGATACATGGAAAACAAATCAGGATATGATACCTTGCAGAAAAACATTTGGTTCATTTGTCGTTGAAATTTGTGTAAAACTATTTTTTTCTTGATAACGTAAAAAGAACGGTTGATTTTACTTTTTACAATGGTATTGTAATAAAGTAAGGTAAAGAGAATGTATTTTATATACGTATGAAAAGTCTACATCTACATCTACATAGATACTCTGCAAATCACATTCAAGTGCCTGGCAGAGGGTTCATTAACCACTTTCATAACTTTTCTCTACCGTTCCATTCTCGCGCTATTAAGCGCGCGGGAAGACAGAACACCTAAATCGTTCCGTTTTCGATCTGATTTCTCTTATTTTATTGGGATGGTCATGTCTCCCTAAGTAGGTGTGTGCTAGCAAAATATTTTCACATTCAGAACTAGAAGTCGGTGATTGAAACTTCGCAAACAGATCACGCTGCAATGAATAACGTCTTTCTTTTAATGATTTCCACCCCAATTCGTGCAACATTTCCGTGACGCTTTCCCCCGCGTAACGTGATAAAACAAAACGAGCTGCCCTTCTCTGAAGCTTCTCAATGTCTTCCGTCAGTCCCACCTGGTGAGGGTCCCACAAGGGGCAACAGTACTCCAGGATAGGACGCACAAGTGTGATGTAGGCAGTCTCTTTGGTGGAGCTGGTGCATCTTCGAAGCGTTCTGCCGATGAAACGTAACCTTTGGTTCGCCTTCCCCACAATATTTTCTATGTGTTCTTTCCAGTCAAAGTTGTTCGTAATTGTAACTCCTAGGTGTTTGGTAGAATCTACGACCTTAAGGTTTCATTGATTTATCGCGTAATTAAAGTTCAGCGGATTTGTTTTAGTGGTCATGTGTATTACTTCACACTTTTCTTTATTTAGTGTCAATTGCCAATTTTCGCACCATGCAGAAATTTTGTTGCCGGCCGCGGTGGCCGAGGGGACTAAGGCACTCCAGTCACGGTCTGCACGGCCACTACGGTCGGGGGTTCGAATCCCCCCTCGGGCATGGATATTTGTGCCGTCCTAGTTCGTAAGTAGTTCATAAGTAGTTTGTAAGTTTAGGGACTGATGACCCCGTAGTTAAGTCCCATAGACTATACAAACATTTGAACATTTTTGTTGCAGAAATTTTGTCTACATCGCTTTGCAATTGCTTTTGATCCTCTGTTGTCTTCACTAACCGATAAACGACAGCATCATCCGATCATCTGAGTCCATGATCTATTGTATAAGGCTTTAGGTTGTGATTAAAAAATATTTGCTGTGTTGTAACATTTTAAAATATTAGCAATGAGATGTTGATTTTATTTGAAAAAAAAAATTTTTTTTTTTTGCGTCTCTGCCAATAACGCTCAGCAGCGGCGTATATTAGAATCTCTCTCATATACAGTCCGTCACTCATCAGACGGTGTGTTATTCAGACACAGGGCTTCAGTAACCGAAGGATGGAAATCCCAGCCGAAGAGGTAATTTTTTTCCTCCAGAGCGCACAGTGTCGACTTGATGAGTTGTCGTCGCACGGCAACGACAGAGCTGCGTGATTAGCCGACAGTGGCCGCGAGGCGACGCGACGTCTGCCCTGGACGTGATGTCTGCTCTGTCAGCCGCCACACAACCTACAGCGCCCTCGGCTTCACCCTGGAGCTTTGACAGCACATTTGTTCTCTCTGTGGAATTTTTAATAGCTACTGAAGTGAATTTTTCTTTTAATTTTAACACTGCTATTCTCATTATACATACTTGGAAACCACTTGATTTCCACAGACTGTCACGCACTGGATTTTAATTTCGCTCTCACGTGGCTACGACTTCCTCTACAATTATGGCAGGGAGCTTGGGCTCGGAGGTGCTTCTGACAGCGAGGTACAGGCGCTTACAAAGAAAAGGGGCAAAGAACTTGATATGAAAAGTCTCGTTGTCACCATATTTCACCATAATTCGCCCACAAATAACCTTTAACGTGTCACACGTCTGGGAGATCAACACACCGTCTTTTACCCACATGTCATCCTGTCCTTTAATGCCCTTACGATGGCGGTCAGAATCGCGAAGCCCAGCTTTGAAATCACTAGTTTCTCTCTCCCCCATCCCCTTTTTTTCTTTTTCCTATTTCATAGGTTCCTGACTGAAAAGTTTCCGGCACACCGCTCGCAATCCACTGGAAGAGGCCTCAGGAGTCGTTTTTTTTCCAAACGTTTTCTAAAAGATAACTGCAAAACGAAATGCAATGAGCAAAATGACATTTATGACAACGTGCGACATTGCTGACATCTGTCACTAAACAGGATTAGATCCGTTGTGAGTGGAACGAAAGCAAAGGTTTTGCTGTGATATACGGGGTGGAACACCATTGAAAACGTAATGCGATGTTGCGATGTTTAAAAACACACCATAAAAATAAAGATGAAAAAGATTTTTCTGCGATTACACGACAGTGACATTTGTTGTTGTTGTTGTTGTTGTTGTTGTTGTTGTGGTCTTCGGTCCGGAGACTGGTTTGATGCAGCTCTCCACAATACCCTATCCTGAGGAAGCCTTTTCAACTCCACATAAGATCGGCAACATACATATCTCTGAATCTGCTTAACGTATCCATCTCTTGCTCTTCGTCTACGGTTTTTAGCCCAAACATTTCCCTCCAATGCTACATTCATGATTCCTTGATGTCTAAGAATGTGTCCTACCAATCGATCCCTTCTTTTAGTCAAGGTATGCCAGGAAATTCCTTTTCTCCCCAATTACGTTCAGTACCTCCTCATTAGTTACGCGATCCACCCACCTAATCTTCAGCATTCTTCTGTAGCACCACATTTCAAAAACCTCTATCCTCTTCCTGTCCGCACCCTTTATCGTCCATGTTTCACTCCCATACAAGGCAACACTCCACACAAATGCCTTCAGAAAGGACTTCCTTAGGCTTAAATCAATATTCGATGTTAAAAAATTTCCCTTTTACAAGAACGCTTTTCTACCTATTTTAAGGCGCCTTGCTGCGGAGCGCTCGCTTACTCGCCCGTCCAAGGTTCGAGTCCTCCCTCCGGCATGGGTGTTTGTGTTGTCTCCTTAGCATAGGTTACTTTAAGTTAGTTTAAGTAGTTTGTAAGTCTAATTTGGTCCCATACAATTACAAACATTTGAACCGACGTAGTTAAGTCTCTTAGATTTACAAACATTTGAACATTTTCTACGCAATTGTTCCACGATGTTAAAGATTGCAGACACAGCAGATATAATTTCATCGTACTTTGAGGCTCATAGAAATGTTGAAGGAGGTCGTCAAATCTATGCTAATCTGTTGCCTGATATAAATGTTCCTTCTGAAAAGACGTTTAGCAGTGTTGTCCAACTGGGTCTGAAACCGGAAGGAGTCGAATGTGTATTTCTTTAAGATATTACTGTTTTTTTTTTTTTTTTTTTTTTTTTTTTTTCCTCAATGGGTAGTTCTGTTTTATGCGGTCGCTGATCCTATTTGTTCATTGTTGTTCGATGTGTTCTTGGGTCAGGTTTTTTATTACAGAGTATACTCTGTCCAGTGAGCGGGCGCGCAGGGCACCCGACATCCAATTGGGCTATCCAGGCACGCTTCCCTTCAAACCAAAATTCTCAACTTCTGGCCGCCTGCCCATTCGTTCCTCTTGCTGGCAGCCTATAGTGAATTCTCACAAGAGATCGAGCGTTTCAGTACGTCCGCAATGAAAGTGTCAGTTGCCTGTTGGTAGCTTATTTTTTACAACTGTTGAAATAGTGTCTGTCATTTCAGACGTGTCTGAAAGAACAGACACAATATCAATAAATGTGAATTTAGTTTTTTGTTTATATGTATATAGACACTTTTATTAATATGTCTGTTTTTCACTAACTACATTTTGTACAGAGTGTCTCACGAAAGACGCCAGCCAGGCGTCGGCGGATCGCGCAGTACGGCTCCCGGCCGCCGCCACCGCAGCCGCTGGCCACGGCAGCGCCCGATTCTCGGAGTCTATTATTGCCGCGGGCGTATACACTCAGTTAAAGTCTAAAACACATTGTCCTCTCAGTAACCTAAGCTTACCTTTATTTACAGTAGATATTCAAAGTGATGTCCCTCTATGGAAAGAGCGGCCTGACATCTCTTGAACAGATTTGCGGACACTCGACGAATTTCGGCTGCCGAAATCTGGGAAATGACTAGTTAAATCCTGTGTTCCAACTCTTCGAGTGTATGGGCATTTCTTGCATACACCTTGTCTTTTAACATTCCCCAAAGATAAAAGTCACAGAGATTTAGATCTGGAGAACAAGGAAGCCAGTCAACTATCCTATCATCAAAAACACTTCATGTTGCTGCCATAGAAGCATTGGCAATGTGTGGTCTTGCATTGTCCTGCATGAAATAACCGTACAGCTTTTCGTTGGGTGAAAGTTGTTGAAAAAATGGATGCAGGATATTGTTCACATACCTGTCAGAATTTATTGTTTCGTGAAAAAAGATTCGACCAGTCATTTCCCAGATTTCGGCAGCCGAAATTCGTCGAGTGTTCGCAAATGCGTTCAAGAGATGTCAGGCCACTATTTCCATAGAGGGACATCATTTTGAACATCTACTGTAAATAAAGGTAAGCTTAGGTGGCAATGGTTTTTAGACTTTAACTCAGTGTATGCGCCCGCACCACAATAAAGTCCGAGAATCGCGCGCTGCCGTGGCCGGAGGATGCGGTGGCGGCGGCCGGGAGCCGTATCGCGCGATCCGCGTAGCCTGGCAGGCGTCTTTCGTGAGACGTACTTATGTCCATATCACATCAGTAGGCAATGTCACACTGTCATAAAACAATTAAGGCAAGCTTTGGTTTCACACTTACCTTTCGTAATATTTTCATTGATGTTTTATCAACTGTTTGATAGTTGCTACATTTTTTACTTATTTTCATTTCCGACCATATGGTCTGTATGGCTGATGAGTCTGTAATATACATATTTGATCTTTGGGTAGTTGTGTTTATTCGTTATCTGTGGCAAGCTTAATGTCTGTAAGAGAAATGTTTCTGGACGGCGAGCCCATTGGATTGAAAATATTTTTTATTGCACACTTTCTCACTACGGCGTCAGCTCACCCTATATGTCAAATGTGCATATAGAGAACAGATGTCTTGTCACACTCCTCTCCTGACGATGCCTCGTAATCTTGAGTAGATCTGTAGTTTGTCGGGCGATTCGTGTAGGCCTGTTAGCGAGTTTGGAGCCAATGTCCCGGGACCCCACTCGGCCACTCCTCGTCTAGAGACATAGGCAGGTTAGGGCCAGTCGTCTGTCGACGGGGGGGGGGGGGGCGGCAGGGACGGAAATAGTGGCTCGTCCGCGGCGGCGGCGGCAGAGTGAATTATTCCGCAGCGTCGCGCCGCGCCTCGTGGCTCTGCCTTCCGCGTCCGGACACACGGTCGCCGCGGCTCCTCGGTCGATACAGTCACAGCGAGCGCGCCGCTGGCCACCGCCGGCTAATGCGCTCAGCTGGCGCACCTGCGCAGCTAATGCACGTGTCAACACCAGCTAACCGCCAAGACTTCACTGCTGTTTGTTGCGCATTAAGGGACCATCACCACGTGGGACACCACTAAAGTACTGTGGTGTGAATGGGGCAGTGTACAAATGGTTTAAGTCATACCTAACAGGAAGAGTGCAGAAAGTTGACATTAGCAGTTCTCATAATATACAAAAAACAGCTGAGTCCTCAAACTGGGGAGCAATCAAAAGTGGAGTGCCACAAGGTTCGGTCTTTGGCCCTTTGCTATTCTTAATATACAGGGTGTTTCACTAAGTGTGTTTGCCTCTGTAACTTATAAAATAATAGGTGACGGGAAATTTTAATGTGGTAGGTCAACACAAGAAATGTTACACTTTCTACGGAGCTATGAACATAGTTTATTGTATCATTTTCCAAAGAGTTACAGCACAAAGATATAATTTTTTAAATGGAACAATAGTTTTTTCTATCGTGCATTGGATTCGTTGAAACCAGCTGCGTCCAAATCAATTTAAACTACTACCACTCAAAAGCTTCTATCATTGTTTTGTCTAAACTCCTTATCGTCCACGTTTCACTCCCATACAATGCTACATTCCAGACAAATACTTTCAGAATAAACACCGCAACATTTAAATTAATATTGTGTGTCAACAAATTCCGATTCTTCAGAAACGCTTTTCTTGCCATAGCCAAATGTTCAAATGTTTGTAAATTTATCGGAGCAAACTGCGTGGTCATTAGTCCGTAGCTTACAAACTACTTAAACTAAGATAAACTAACCTAAGGACAAAACACACACCCTTGTTCCAGGGAGGACTCGAACCTCCGAGGCGAGCAACCGTGCGCTCCGCAGTGAAGCGCCTTAGACCGCTCGGCTACTCCGTCACGGCTTGCCATAGCCATTCTGCATTTTATATCTTCTTTACTTCAGCCATCAGAAGTTATTTTGCTAACCAAATAAAAAAAACTCATTTACTACTTTCATTGTCTCATTTCCTACTCTAATTTCTTCAGCAGGCCCTGATTTTATGACGCTACGTTCCATTACCCTTGTTTTACTCTTATTGATGTTCATCTTGTACCCTGCTTTCAAGACAATGTCCACTCTGTTCAATTGCTCTTCCATGTCCCTTGCTGTCTCTGACAGAATTATTATGTCTTGGCAAAACGCAAAGTTTTTATTTCATTCTCCCTGAACTTCAATTTCATCTCCAAATTTCTCTTTGCATTCCTTAACAGTTAGCTCAATGTACAGATTGAAAAACCACCGGGAAAGCTTACCAGTCTTACACCCTTCCCAACCACTGCGTCCCTTTCATGCTTTTCGGCTGTAATAACCGCTGTCTGGTTTTTGTACAAGTTGTATATAAGTCTCCGCTCCCCATATTTTAGCTACCTTCAGAATTTGAAAGAGTTTATTCCAGTAAACATTGTCGAAAGCTTCCTACAGATCCACAAATGGTAAAAACGTACGTTTGTCTTTCCTTCACCTATCTTCTAAGATACATTTAATGTGAGTATTGCCTCCCGTGTTTCTAAATTTCTCCTAAAATCTAAATTTTTCTTTCCCAAGGTCTGATTCCATCAGTTTTTCGTTTGTAAATAATTCCTGTTAGTATTTGGAACCATAACTTATTAAACTGTCAGTTCTGTCATTTTCTCATTTGCCTGCACTTGCTTTCTTTGGTATTGGAATCACTATTCTTTTATCACTTATGTTCAGTATCTCCTGTATTATCTAAGGATTTTTATTGTTGTCCTTCTGCCTATACGATTCCTTTCGGCCTTCACTTCTCTCATAGCTACCCGTTCTTCTACTACACATCTTGCCTAATGCTGCCTCTGAAACTATCAACTACCTCTGGTTCTTTCAATTTGTACAGATTCCATCTCCTTAATTTTTACCTTTTTGCAATGTTTTAATCTACAGTTCATAACCAATAAGTTTGAGTGTATCTGTCTTACAGTTTAAAACCTTGGAAATCTGCACTTGCTATGTTTGTAGTTTCTATTGTGCCTAAAATAATTACTTATCTGATTTATGTGCCAAATTACATGTCTACATTTACCTTCTTTTTGCAATGCAATTATACGAGGATTTTCTATCAGTGATTATCAAACAGTGATAATTACCTTGAATGTGTAAATGTGTGATACTTTTATTTGGAATATAAACATTACAGTCAGCTAGCGTATTCAGATTTGTTCAAAACATATTACTTTCTTGAAGGCTATTTATTCATTTTATCGGTTGTGTGGATCGTGTAACATGTTCTCTGTGGATGCCAGTTAAAGTAACATTCCAAAACTCTCATCAGGTCAGGTTAATCAGTTTAATGAGCAGTACTCAGTTTAAATCTTAAGTGCATAATTTTTTAATTAAAAAATTTCATGTTTTATAAGTTGTACAAAGGGGAAAAATAGTAAAAATAAATCCAATGTTGCTAGTTTTTTTAAGCACATATGCAACATACAGAAACTTGTTATATAATTTTCAAAGTTGGATAGTATAAACAATTATTTGTGTATTATGGTTCTCCATACCTGTCTGAATTGGTGTGATTTTTTTCTCCTTCCAAAATTGACTCTTTATATGGAAAACAAAACGTAAAAATCTGCACTATCTAGCGTTTTCTCCAAACACAAGCACAGATGTTAACAGAAGTTCACACTGCAGCCAACCTCGACACAACAAACACCACAGACACTTTCTACAAACTCTGCTGTATCTGTTAAACTCGTGTTAGTTCACAAAATTATCACTAGACGCGAATGAAACAATACTACAATCGATGTTGCAAATAAGCTACACCACCATGCACTTAAGGGTTAATAGTTTCAAACCAATAGTTTGCCCCCACAGATTCAGATTTAGCTCATGCAATTGTGTTCTGCAGTAATCTCTGTACAAGTTGCAAGGTAAGATTATTTTCAGTTTCCCAAGTCTAAACACAACGGTTTCATCTAAAACAGAAACGTTTCAAACTTCCACAATTTTATGGGTATCCTAATCTTTTTCCTGTCCCCTCCCTTCCACATCCTCGGTGAGACCATTTTGGCTTCTTCATTCTCCCTGTGCGTTTGTGTCCAGAGTTTCCATCATTTACGTCTTCTAGTGTAGTGCGCCGGACTATGAATCCAAAGGTCGCGGGTTCGATCCTCGCTAGGTCCTGGGGTTTTATCTATCGCTTTCCACTTTCACCTCTGGCAGTATTGCTCATGTGAAAAATACCAAGTAACACCGTGGTTCGGAACCCACGTTAAACTGTAGGTCCTCCTATAACTGGCTGGCTAAGTCAGTGCGAAGGTCGGAGGAAGGCAACGGCATACCACCTCCAAACAGGACCATGCCTAGTAAAGCAATGTGGTGTTCAAAACAATCTTCGGATTGTTGACTGCTTTACCTTTACCTTAGTAGTAATTAAGAATCGTTAGGTGCGACAGAACTGCTCTGAATCGCCGACCTGCTGGTCGTCTCGCTGCACACCAAATAGTCAGAGGAGGCTCATCTCCCAACTGATGGCAAATAGGACTGCGGGGGAATGGCCGGGTGGTCTAAGGCGTCATCTCATCATCTGCGCGATCGCTCCCGCGTGAGGTTCGAGTCCTTCCTCGGACGTGTGTGTGTGTGTGTGTGTGTGAGTGTGTGTGTGTATGTGTGTTTGGTGTCCTTAGTGTAAATTAGTTTAAGTAGTTTGTACGTTTAGGCACCGCTGACCTTAGCAGATTTTTCCCTTAGCTTTAGAAACATTTGAGCATTTGGTATACGGAATAGAAATAATTTCGGACACCGCAATGAAAGCCAGTGTGTAACTGCACGGTAGAGAGCCACCGGCGCTTCGCGCTGGCAGGGAGGTCGTCGACGCGCCGGCTGAAATTGTGTTGGGAATACGGGGACCGCGGCCGCAGCGTCGGAGCGTCGGTTTGCCGCCGGCGAGAGGGCGTGGAGAGTCCCTCAGGAGGTCTCTACGCTGTCTGATTAGTGGAGGCCGCTGCGCTCTCTCCCGCAAACCTAACACCACCACGAATTACCAACCTTTTCAACGACGATGCTGTTCAGTTATTTCTGAACTTTTTTATTGTGGCATGTAAAAACTCCACATTTTCATTAAGTCTAACCATAATATTGCATTAGGAAAAAAAGTCTTGACCACACATAGTAATTAGATTAAGAAAAGGCAAACCAAAATATCTAGCTATTGTAGATTTGGAGAGCGCTTTTGACATTGTTGATTGGAATAAACTCTTTCAAGTTCTGAACCAAGCAGGGGTAAAATATACGGAGCGTAAGGTTATTTACATGTACAAAAACCAGACAGTGGTTGTCAGAGTTGAAGGGCATGAAAGGGATGCAGTGGTTGGGAAGGGAGTAAGACAGGGTTGTAGCCTTTCTCCAATGTTATTCAATTTGTACAATGAACAAGCTATAAAGGAAACAAGGAGAAATTTGGAGAAGGAATTAAACTTCAGGGTGAAGAATTAAAAACATAGCAATTCTGTCAAAGACAGCAAAGGACCTGGAAGAGCAGTTGAACGGAATGGACAGTGTGCTGAAAGGTGCATATAAGATGAAGATTAACAAGAGCAAAACTATAATGGAAATGCAATCTAAGAAAATCAGGTGATGTAGAAGGAATTAGATTAGGTAACGAAACAATAACGAAGGTAGATGAGTTACTTGGGAAGTAAAATAACAAATGATGGACGCAGTACAGATGATATAAAATGCAAAATGGCAATGGGTAGAAAAGCTTTCTTGAAAAAGAGAAATTTGTTAACATTAAATATTGATTTAAGCCTAAGGAAGTCCTTTCTGAAGGCATTTGTGTGGAGTGTTGCCTTGTATAGGAGTGAAACATGGACGATAAACAGTGCGGACAGGAAGAGGATAGAGGCTTTTGAAATGTGATGCTACAGAAGAATGCTGAAGATTAGGTGGATCGCGTAACTAATGAGGAGGTACTAAACAGAATTGGGGAGAAAAGGAATTTCTGCCATACCTTGACTAAAAGAAGGGATCGCTTGGTAGGACACATTCTTAGACATCAAGGAATTGTGAATTTAGCGTTGGAGGGAAGTGTGTGGGGTAATAACTGCAGAGGAAGACCAAGAGATGGATACAGTAAGCAGATTCAGACAGATGTAGGTTGCCGTTCTTATGTGGAGTTGAAGAGGTTTGCTCAGGATAGGATATTGTGGAGAGCTGCATCAAACCAGTCTCCGGACTGAAGACCACAACAACAAACAACAACAGTAATTTATTTATGCCTTAGGCGTTTCTGCTGTCGTCCCCTTTCGGGGGCTACAGAAAGGCAAAGGTATTAATATTTCATCACACATTTCGTTACACATTTCGTTACATTGTAACTGTGCAAAACACACATATTCTGCACTCTTCGAATTGACTGTCAGTCATCAAAAGTGCTGATGCAGGATTTCCGCGAAGTGGTTAGTATAGGCGGAAGTAAACAACGTACACACCTCACCAAATCCAGGTTTTGTACATTCACAATCACTTTAACAACTGGAGCAGCTAAATTTGAAAATCGGCAGTAATTACATTTTCAAATGTAGCTGGTTTTTCCCAAGTATGTTTACTAACAGCCACAAGCATCCCCATTAATCTACGAAAGAGGTTCACCAAATGTTATGTTTAGAGCATGGTGTCTCATGGATCTGAAACATGGACAGTTAGAAAAAAAAAAAAGATCGAACATATTTAGAGAGTTTTGAAATAGGCTAAGGACAAGGATTTAGAAAGTGAAATGGACTGAAATAGTGAGGAATGAGGAAGTATTGAGCAGGGTAAAAGAGGAAAGGATGAGGATGATCCAAAAGAGGAAAACATCTTGGGTGGGACACATATTACGCAGGAACTGTCTACTGCAAAGGATAATGGAGGTAGAAAGAAAAAGAGGGGCAGGAAGAAGAAGGTTTGGAATGCTAACAGACGTGAAGAAAGGAAGAAGTTACCAGCAAATGAAGGAGGCTGCCTATGACAGAAAGACGGGGAGGATTTCCAGTTGATACCTGTCTGAGGACAGATTTACTGAAACAAGAACTTGTAACATAGGCTTATTAACTTTGATGAAAGAATTGATTGTAAATCACACATTGAACTCCGATGATATAATAACAATGAAGTATCTCTTCCACTTAATGTCAGTCACTTAATAGAAGCTCGTATCTGCAATCAGTATCTTACAAGATTTAATGTTTTAACTTACGTATTTTTATACTTAGACTAAGTGCTATGTTGCACGTATTATTTAATCTCCATTTTTTAAAAAAATAAGATGACCAACTTGTAATATTGTAAAATTTGATATGACTAGATGATGGCGGCATAGCCCATTGAAACCGGTCGTCAGTAAATAAATGTTTTTCGATCTTTGCTTTTCACTTTTGAAGATTATTAATCTGTTCAACTGTTTGTTAAGCTTATGGGACTTAACTACGCGGTCATCAGTCCATAAACTTACAAACTACTTATGAACTACTTACGAACTAGGAAGGCACAAATATCCATGGCCGAGGGGGGGATTCGAACCTCCGACCGTAGTGTTCGTGCTGACCGTGACTAGAGCGCCTCAGTAACCTCGGCCACCGCGGCCGGCTTAGTGTGTTTAAAGATGTATATGTAAATCTATCAGATCGCCTCCAAAACCTGCGATCTCAGGAATTGTAGGATATGTAATGGGAACGTGCATTATTAGAGGTGCCACCATAGCTTGTTTGCTACTCCTTCATTGAGACCTGTTACGGCAAATCTATATTCATATTGCCATCTTGAAGTCTACAAACATTTAAATATGACATAGATATGGCGAAACCAATCTCAATAAGGAAATTTTAAACAAGCTATATAGTGTCCTCTGCTTATGCAGATTCCCATCAAAAGATATTAGATTTCACTTGCTAATGTGCATCTAGGATATGTGTTTTGCGCTATTATAATTACATCAACTGTTACGTTGGTCTTGGTAGAATATTTTATTCATTTTGAATGAAAGGTAAGACAATTGTGTAATATTCTACAGTATTTGTTATTTAACAAACCGTTTTTAGGCATCATCAAGTACAGACTACAAAATATAATCATGTAGCTGTATAAGTTTAAGATTCATAGATCTTAAACAGGTGTATAAATGGTTCTCAGATCATTTTAAAGACGATTGACACATCAAATTTTTAAAAACGAACTTAGATACTCCATATACTCCTAATTAACATCTATAGCACACATCTGTGCGCTTGTACTCAGTAAATTACAATTATGTTGAACTGTATTTCAAGTGGCCAGTCATTATTATTCCATTTTATAAGTAATTTGTTATCACCTAAAATTTCTTAGTTATCTTTGCTCCTTGTCATTACATCTGGTTTTTTGTCTCATATTACCTATTTCCTTGTGCAAAAATTTGCAATGCACCTGTTTTCTCTTCTATAGGCTGTGTCCCATTCGTAGATACATTTGCCTATCTATATCGACATATCAGTATATCTATTTCACTGTTTAAAAACAAAATTTATGCAACTGTCATAGTCGAAAAATGGTAAAATTACTGCTTAACTTCAGCTAATACAAGCGTTATTGAATGTATGGATTAGTAGACATCTTTCGCCAGACTTCGGTTAAATTCATGCCTTAAATTTATTTATGATATGAAGTCCTATCCCTGTCGAGTTCACACAATTCCACACGACATTTAAGTCAATGAAGGACATATATGTCATATCCGTGTGAGCTTCTCACTGATAAACGTTTAATACTGGTAACATTCTGATCAGAGTTCGCATTATTCATAGGAGAAAGACACACACGAATTCCCTTTTCTCATTATCGATTGTCATTCATCTCAGTTAAGGAGACAGCTTGTTGAAGGGCGTCTGTACATTGTGTCACTCCCCATAATGAAGATGAGTGGCGGCTTGTTACACGAGAACACAAATGATGCGGGCAAAACCCGCGAAGAAAGATAGCCGCGCCACTGCACATGTACAGAAATCTCAAACTTCTCCATTATTTGCGTTGCAGCACTACGGTTTGGAACCGCAATAAAGACATGCAAGGAATACGATATTGGGAGAATGTTAAGGGCAATGAAAATAAGAATCCTACAGAACTACACACATAATAATTTTCTACGCTTCCGGCTAAATTTCCACTGGAATCATTTGTAAGCTGAAAATATTTAACTAAATAAATATCTTCTTACTTCTTAGTCATAAAGTTTTGCGTAATTGTTATCACTGTAGGATCCTACGTGCATCCGTCTATATAATTTTTTACGGTACATATCCGGAGGGTTACGATTGATTTAATAACATCTCGTCTACTTGTTTTGTAGTCTATGTTCTGTTTATCCCAATACACATATGTTGGGCATATATTGGAGTCTAATGCAATTCGATAATCGTCGTTGGTATTTATGGTGCCACGAAAAAACGTATGCGCTGGAAATTCACTGTTTGATCCAGATTTTTCTAGTTCATGTTTCTCGGCAGAAAGTGGAAAGAATTCCTGGGATCGTTATGAAGTTCACTACTTTTCGCAAGTTGTAAGCTCGGCCAGTTGCCACCAACTTGTGTATTACGTTACCGTACTACAGAGAAGTTTCTTAATCACACTAAAAGTCAAAACAGCGAGTCCAGGGCTTCTTTCCATTATAATTATACGAAAATTAATATGGAAAAAGGTAGGTCCCTTGATTGCAAACCAGATTAATTTTTTGCTTATGTTTTATACAAAACTAGTCAGAAGTTCCATACATTACTTTGACTGATTTCTTGGCAAATGTTTGAAAACAACGTAATAACAATATATAAGAATACATTTAGTGTTTTTCAAGCACTTTTTAGTCTTTTTTCTTCTGCAGAAAAAAAATATATTTACTTTATAATGATCTGTGTTATTCATGGCGTGTTCCTCCGTTTATTTATTGGCCAAAATACAAAATGTAAACCATTATATATGTTACCCACTTTCCATTAACAGTTGCATTTAAAATCAGTCTCAAGAGCAAAATGCAGTACTACATGAAACATATATATATATAGCTGGCAATGAGAAATTTGCAGCCTCTTTTTGACGGCGATATTAATACAGTCTGTAATTCTTTATGGAAAAATTAGTTTGCACTTCATCCGTAAGTGACTTCGGAAATAGTTCCCATATCATAAGAGAAATTTTCATCTTCTACTTTCTATAAATTTGTCATCAGACAGGTATCAATTACATTTCCTCCGCGTCTTTCTGTCTTGGGCATCTACATCTACATATATACTCTGCAATCCACCTGAAGGTGCGTGGCGGAGGGTACTCAGTACCACTACTAATTACTTGCTTTCCTGTTCCACTCCCATGTAGAGCGAAGGAAAAATGCTTTATGCATCCGCAAAAGTCCTGATCTCTCTGATCTTATCCATGTGGTCTTTACGCGAAATGTAAGATGGCGGCAGTAGAATCGTTCTGCAGACCGCCTCAAATTCCGGTCCCCTAAATTTCTTCAACAGTGTTTCTCGTAAAGAACGTCGCCTTCTCTTCAGCGACTCCCATCTAAGTCCCGAAGCATTTCGTATTGATCGAATCTACCACTTACAAACCAAGCCGCCCGCCTCTGAACTGCTTATACACCTTCCTTTTAACCGATTTGGTGGGGATCCCAAACGTTTGAGCAATACTCAAGACGGGCTCGTACAAGCGTTTTATATGCGGTCTCCTTTACAGACGAATCACACCTTCCCAAACTTCTCGCAATAAACCGAAGTCGACTATTCGCCTTCCCCATGACTGTCCTTATTTACTCGTTCAATTTCATACTGCTTTGCAGTGTTACGCCTAGATATTTAATTGACGCGTCTCTGTCAAGCAGCACACTGGTATTGAGGTATTCAAATATTACGGGTTTGTTTCTCCTACTCAATTGCTAGTTGCCATTTCTCACATCACCTAGAAATTTGGTCCAAGTCATCCTGTATCCTACCACAGTCATTCAATGTCGGTATCCTCCTGTACACATCATCATCAGCAAACAGCCGCAGATTGCAACTCATTCTATCAGTCAGATCATTGATATAAATAGAAAATAATAGCGGTCCTCACACTTTCCTGGGAGCACCCCTGACGATACCCTAGTCTCTGATGAACACTCTGCATCGAGGATAACGTAGTGGGTTCTATTACGTAAGTAGTCTTTGAGCCACTCACACATTTGGGTACCTAAAAGTTCATCTGTTGGTTTTGCTGTACTCGTTTTTCCTTGTTGCAGTTAAATAAATGGGAAAGGGTCCCCCTTTTTTATAGAAAATTATGTTTTTATTTATTCCCGAGCATGTTTCGGAACCTTTGTTCCATAATCGGTGGTATATTTATTAAATCTGTAAGTATAAAATATTTACAATGTGCACTGTAGTTTACGGTTCGAAAAAAATCATGAAAATGCAAGAAATGTGGTTTAGATGGCGTTTTTACATTTTATGTTTCCGAGTGAAACATTCCAATACATTATGGCCTGGCATCTGCAAACAGATTACGTTTTAGAGGGATGTAGGCTTTTGAAAACAGTGAAATTTATTTTTCTAACTGTGGAAGACATGTTTAGGAATCGCGTAAATATTCCGAAAATTTCTTGTTGTTACTAACAGTTGTGAATTTTCGAAATATTTACGAGAGTCCTAAACACGTCTTCCTTAGAAAAATAAATTTCACTGTTTTCAAAAGCCTACATCCCTCAAAAACGTAATCTGTTTGCATATGGCAGGCCATAAAGTACTGGAATGTTTCACTTGGAAAAATAAAATGTAAAAACGCCAGGTAAACCATATTTCTTGTATTTTCATGATTTTTTTTTTGATTCGTAAACTACAGTGTACATTGTAAATATTTTATACATACAGATTTAATAAATATCCCACTGATGTTGGAACAAAGGTTCCGAAACATGTTTGGGAATAAGTAAAAAACATGTTAAAAAAAAAAAATAGAAAAAAAAAAAAAAAAAGAGGACCCTTTCCCATTTTGGTACCTATTTCATATGCTCGTACCTTCGTTAGCAGTTTGTAGCAGAAGATGACAGCATTGAGTGTTGAGACCGGTCGTCTTAAATAAATAAAAGATAAAAATTGCGATCTTAGCTTTACCTTTTAATAATGCAATAAGATCGCTCCCTATGATGAGTCAATTAAGATTTTATTTTTCTGTACCTTCTACAACAAAAATGAAACTGTAATGGAAAGGACAGGAATCGTATCCTGTGCAAAAGGCGGTGTTTTCATACGCTATCAGTACCCGAGGGACTGCAGAGTCTCTAAGCTCTTTAAGGGGTGTCCTCTTTTTGGTTCGACGTATCTCGCGCCGCCTGCAGCGGTGCACTTGCGCCGGCGCGGACCCAGACACATAAATAGTGCCCCGGGACAATGGACGCATAACCGGCCGTGTGCCGTGACAAATGCCGCCTTCCCGCCTCTGCTGCCGAAATACACCGCGATTGATTCTTTATATCGCCGCTTGCCGACCGTCAGGTTGGCAAATAGCCAAGATTTTCCCCATATTTCGTGTACTTATCGAATTGCCTCGCCATTTACGATAATATATCGTAAAGGAAAGCGATAAACTTGTCGTGAATAGATATTCCGATATACATTCGTAGTGGGTCGTATTCACAATGGAGCTCTTACGTTATCAAAACGTATTAGCAGCTGCCGGCCGCGGTGGCCGAGGTGACTGAGGCGCTCCAGTCACGGTCAGCACGGCCACTACGGTCGGGGGTTCGAATCCCCCCTCGGGCATGGATATTGTGCCGTCTTTAGTCTTAGCTAGTTCATAAGTAGTTTGTAAGCTTAGGGACTGATGACCCCGTAGTTAAGACCCATAAGTTGTAGAAACAAAAAAAAAAAAAAAGTATTTGCAGCTATGAATAAGGAAACACTGCACTTAAGTGATTGGTTTCATTTTATTGATAGCGTTTGTTTTTATTTTTATGAAGTTTCTAAGCCTTGCGATTAACAGTCGCAGACATACAGTGGGCAATTATTACCTGACGTCTTCCGCCTGAACGCGAATTATACAGATATGTTAGAGTCTTGGTTCTACGGCCCGTCTCCGAATAAAACAGGGCGTGCAAACAGAAACAGAAACTTACAAAGGAGACCACATGGCTATCGGATTTTAGATTTCATATATAAATATATTGTACGTGAAGTTGAGAACTTAATAACAATCAACCAAAGCCATTCGACGCAACTCTAAAAAATTCTAGAGCAAATAAACTTTGAATTTTTGCAAGTACCCGTAAGTACCAATAATTAAAACACTTTAAGCGTCTGTCGGTGTAGCTCAGATGGTGCCTGGCGCCGTGGCTCAGCGCGTCCGGTCCGGTCAGAACACATTTGACAGAAAATCTAAGCAGCTTTCTTAGGTCATTTACCGTCTAGTAAAATCATCTGAAGATCAAAACCAACTGCTGAACAATCTAAATAAGATATCACTTTGCTGTAAAAACTGGCATGAGTAAGAAAAGAAACCGTAAAACTTTGTGAAGGCTGTAAACTCCAATAAATACCTAAAAATTACTATTACTTCAGGATTACACTCGAACAAAACACGAAAATAATGTAATGGGAAAGTCGAACCAGAGACTGCGTTTTATTGGCAGAGCCCTTAAAAGATGCAACAGAGCCGGCCGCGGTGGAGCTCCCGCTCAGGGGGTTAAACGCCCTCTGTAATAAAAAAGCTGAGCCAACCATTCAACGAACAACCACGAACGGATTGAACGAACGACTGAGAACCATAGATCTACCTGATGGAAGAAAAAAAATGGTTGTAGCATTCTGGCCTCTCAACCATTATCAAACATTTTGGGATCTCTTAATTCCGTGTGTTGTGTCAGTTTTTGTTTATATGAATGTAGACGAGCTGAACACCTTGTCGTCACCTAAACCGATGGTCGAGTAGGTTAGCTGCTTTGAAAGCCATTCGTACCTATGGATATGACTATCCAAAAACAGCGTCGTAGCTATTCACAAACTGAACAATCAAAGACGACCGTCATCGACTAATAGTGAAGTCAGTACAGTAAAAATTGAAATTTTTGTTTTTTGATTGAGACCATCATTATTCAGATGTTTGTGAAGCTTAAGGGACTTAACTGCGGGGTCATCAGTCCATAAACTTACAAACTACTAATAAGCTACCTTATACTAAAGACAACACAAACATCCATGCTCGAGGGGGGATTCGAACCCCCGACCGTAGCGACCGTGCAGACTGTGACTGGCGTGCCGCAGACCGCTCGGCCACTGCGGCCGGCATCGCCAACATTGTCCTCCGAATGCGAAAAGATATTGTTGACTCCCACTTACATTGGTAGAAATGATCATCAGAATAAAACACGAGAAATCAGAGTTCGAACGGAGCGATTGAGGTGTTCCTTCTTCCCGCGCGCTAATCGAAAATGGAATGGGAGATAAATAGTATAAATGTGGTTCGATGAATCCTCTGTCACGCACTTAAATATGATTTGCAGAGTATCCCATGTAGAAGCAGATGTAGAAAATTGTGTAAGTTTTCAAACACAACGACATATATGATTCGATCCACCGACCCTATGATTGTAAGGCCAGAACGTTACAGGCTGAGCTGCACCGACAAATGCTGCAACCGATTTTATTGTTGGTACTTACGTGTACTTGCAATATTTGAAAGTCGTCTTTCTCGAGAATATTTGTGAGGTACATCAAATGGCTTTGACTTATTGTTATTTCAGTTCTGAACTTCACGTACCATGTGGTCTCATTGTTAGACATGAAACTTCCTGGCAGATTGTGTGCCGGACATGGATTCGAATCCGGGACCTTTGACGGGCAAGCGCTCTAACGACTGAGCTACCCTTGCACGACTCACGACCCATCGGCACAGCTTTACTTCAGTCAGTACATCGCCTCCCATCTTCCAAACCTCACAGAAGCTCTTCTGCGAAAGTTGCAGAGTAGCAGCAATGGAAGAAAGGATATTGTGTAGATATGGCCTACCCACAGCGTAAGGGAGTGTGCGCTGAAGTTAGTGAACATCGGGGATAAGCTGTTACCACGATTGAGGCGACTTGCAAGATCCCATCTTTTATCATCATAACAATAGATCTTAATTTACTCATCATAGGGAGCTATCTTATTGTATTAATATAAAGATAAATGCCAAGATCGCAATTTATTTGAGTTTTATTTCCACTATGGTGCTTATTATTTTATGTGTATTTTACAGTTTTAATTTTGATGAGCCATTCATTTTATATCTGACTATCCACCAACACATGATTTTATATTTGTCTTCATCCACTACACTTCCAGATTTTATGTGGAGCACTATAGTAAGTAGTTTAATGCTAATAGTAGGAGAGCAGAGGATGACACCGTAGAGTGTCAGAACCGGTCATCTTCAATAAATAAAAGATAAAAATTACGATCTTGGCATCTCTCCTTTAATTAATAGTAATAGGTGCTATTGTGGAGACTTGGAGTAACTTATCGAAAATTTATAAAACAACTTTGCCGTGTATTAGTATTTAAGGAATTTTTAACCATAGCTTGATTCTTGTCAGTTATGTTTTTACCACATCGTTGATAGTATAAGATTTAGAATTAAAATTTAGTATGCGTGAGAGATCTACTCAGTGCTTTACTGTTCCACGTGTTAACGTGGGATAACATTCTACGGAGGCATCTGGAAATAATTTACTTGGCACAGAAAGTACAATAGTTGAATTACTAGCAGGTCAGAAGTGTATTGAGGAACGTAAAAGTTAGGCCTTTATATGTAGTATATATTTCAAAATGTTTGTAAATGTTCAAATGTTTGTAAATCTATCGGACCAAACTGCTTGGTCATCAGTACAAACTACTTAAACTAAGTTAAACTAACCTAAAGGACAACACACACACACACACCCATGCCCCAAGGAGGACTCGAACCTCCGACGGCGAGCTACCGTGCGCTTTAGAGCGCTCAGCTACTCCACCGCGGCTAGTATATATTTACAATAAAGTGATTAGCATAACGAAGCAAGAGATTTGTACAGCGTGAAACCAACTAACGTAATGGGGATTAAAAACCCGATAATGAAAACGACATAGTGGAATAAATTTTATTTAGGTTACGGAAATCTAATAGTTTACTTTTTTAGTCTCATCCTTCGTTCTTTCGTTGATTACCTTGTCTCAGTAAGCCTTTTCACTTTCACCAATATGATTTTTGGTTTACATTTCCGTTAATCATCTTTCAGAGTGCTTTCCTCTTGCTTTACACACACTTTACCCTTATCTAATGCCTTCTGATGTTGGAGGATGTCTAAAATTTTTGTTGTACTTATAGCGTAGTTTTAGAGCTCTGCGAGCGAAAGAAATGAGATTTAAAACTCATCAGCAACAAGCAATTTAGACGGCGCTATTATTACATTCACAAAACACTCACTCTCATACAGGCAAGCGTGCACCTATGAGCCACTAGCCCAGCTACGTCAAGTTACAAAATGATCGTGCTATTTCTGTGCCGTAGACCGTATACAAAGTATTTCACTGTTGACGGAAGACGGGAATACGATTATTTACTTGCAAAATCAAATTCAAATCTTGAAGAAGTAGTTGAAGTTCTGTCCTTTAAAGCTGTTAAGCAGACGTTTTGTGTCAGTTGGCTATCCATGCAATCTGCTCAAAGAATGCTCCTGAAAGTTGAGAGCGTTCGTGTTTGGTGTTACAACTAGGTCATGACTTGATCTGAAAAACTGACAAAAATGTTTCAGTTTAGCATAATGTTTGATTTGCAACTGAGGAAATTAAGATAAACATATTAATATTCTGTTATAAGGTTGGTTAAAAAAACAGAAGTATATCTTCAAAATTGTGTGCCTCGATGTCTCAGTGGTATAGCGCCAGGCAACAAATACGGAACAAACCTATGTGTTTATCCGACCTTTATCTCTTCTTTTAACTCTGTCAGAGTTTGGTAGTAAGTGACTTATTACAAAAAAAGTGATACCTTTATTAATGCAGTACATTCTCTCAATGTGTGAATGACGAAGGAATTCCGAGTTCGTGTTGAAGTCACAAAAGAAAACGATGTCAATATTTAAGATTTAGAACTAAGAAACGCTGCCAACATAAATAACTTGGATGTAGACATCCTGTGAGTAGTGAAGCAAGTTATATCGATTATTTAAAGAAAGTTCCTATGAGAGTATGATGATGCGATAGCTCCGTATTTAAAATGTAAAATCGCTCACTCAACCAAGGATCCGCATTCAAAGATGAAAAGTAGCACAGATCACTCCATCATTCAAGAAAGCTAATGGGAGTAATTCGTTAAATTACCGCCCTTTATTACTAATAGGTTTTCATCGTGGTTACGGAACAATTGCTGTGGTCAAAAAACATAAATTATCTCTAAGAGAACGACGTATTGATCCATAATCAACACTGATTTAGAAAATATTGTGTTTTTATTTTTATTTATTTATTTATTTTTAACTCACACGAAGTAATGATTGCTACCAAGAGATGTCAGATTGTCCAGAAGGCTTTTCACTGAAAGAAATGATCGATTGGTTGGACACATTATGAGACATAAAGGAAACATCGGTTTAACATCAGAGGAAAGTGTGCGTGGTAAAAATCACACGGGTTAGGCTGAGGAACGAATACAGTAAGCATGTTCAAAGGGATGTAAATTGCCGTTCTTATCCAGAGATGAAGAGACTTCGTAGGACAGGGAAGCGGGAAGAGCTGCAGCTTTGGCGTAATTACCACAAAGTTCGGCCTCCGGGCTAATCGAGAATGGTATGTAGGAGTCTGGAAGTGTTTCCAGTTTTCAAAAGGTCAAAGTTTGTGTTACTAAGGACCTAATTTCTGAGGTCACTTACACACTACTTCAATCAAAACTGTTATGCTAAGGGCAAAACACACACACACACACACACACACACACACACACACACACACAAACACACACACACACACATTCCCGAGGGAGGACTACAACCTCCAGGGGAGTATGGCCGCCATCACTGCGCTGTGAAAAGGGTTCGAAGAACCCTCAATCAAGCGCTTAAGTGTGGTTCGCACAATACCCATGTCCAGATGAGTATAATTAAACTTTTCGTAATTAATACGGTAAAACACGGGAACTAATTACCGCAGGAGTATCAAACTTGGTAGTATTAATGTCCAGAGTATGGGGTGCATGATTTCCACGTGTCACAGCGTCACCGTCCAGTTCCAGCTATGGCAATGAGGTGCCTTGATCAATCATGCTGATTGATAATCTCACACATCCTGACCAATCGCAGTGCACTTGTTGACAGGTCAACAAGAGCTTGTACATAAGGAGCAGGTCATTGTTAGTGAAGCTCTATTATTACAACAACAGTAAAGCTTCGACAATATCGCAGAGCAGTGGTGGAGTGGCCAAGCGCATTGAGGCGCTATTCTCCGATGCGCGTGAGCGTTCCCCGTCCGGGGTTCGAATCGCCCCCCTCGGCATGGATGTTTGTGTCGTCTTTAGTACAAGCTAGTTCATAAGTAGTTTGTAAGTTCTGGGACTGATGACCCCCGCAGGTAAGTCCCTTAAAGCTTCACAAACATTGGACATTTCGAATATCGCAGGTATTAGGATTACGGAAGGATCCTCTTGCTCCACCTGACGTGCAAAGCATGGTGAAGAAGTTCGAATCAACTGGAGAACTGAACGTCGCTTTGGGAGTAGGCCGACGACCGGTTTTCCACAGGTGGTTGATGGGTGGCTGTTGCTGTGGCAGACAACGCTGCGCGCAGTTCCCGATCGCCAAGCAGTGCCTTGTAGCCTACTTACCTACGGGCATGCTTCATTCTGCTGTGTGAGTGTCTACATCTACATCTACATACATACTCCGCAATCGACCCAAAGTTGCGTGGCGGAGGGTACTCAGTACCACAACAAGTTACTTGCTTTCCTGTTCCACTCCCATATATAACGAGGGAAAAACGAATGCTGGTTTGCAATCGTAAGAGCCCTAATCTCTCTGCTCTTATCCTTGTGGCCTTTACGCGAAATCTAGTTTGACGGCAGTAGAATCGTTCTGCAATACGCCTCAAATTCCGAGTCTCTAAATTTCTTCAACAGTGTTTCTCGAAAAGAACGTGGTCTTCCCTCCAGCTACTGCCAGCGTTTTATATGTCGTCTCCTTTAAAGACGAATCACACATTTCCAAAATTCTCCCCACGACTGTCTTTATTTACTCTTTCCATTTCATATCGCTGTGCAGTGTTACGCCTAGATATTTAATTGCTGCGACTATTCGAACATTAAAGTATGGTTTCTCCTACTCATCCTCCATCACCTTATAGTGTTCTGCATTTAGAGCTAGTTGCCATTTTCCGCACCACCTAAAAATTTTGTCTCAGTCATCCTGCATCCTACTACAATTCAATGACGATACCTTCCTGTATACCAAGCAACATCAGCAAACAGCCGCAGATTTCAAACTCACTCTGCCTTTCAGAGAGTAAATCATGGCTGTTAAACACCTTCAAAATGTGCGCAAATGTGGGAAATTCTGTTATTTACGTTATGTGGAACGTGTGGCCTTGACCAGGTGAAGGAAACAGAATATAGCTGGAAAAAAAAACGAAAATATCCCACTGAAGATGCCTTTAAAATAAAAGGCAAAACGTGTCTGGGAGAAATAAAATACATTTCAGCAAAAACAAGGCTTTTTTTCCCACCATCAGAAACGAAGAAAATATATGTATGCGTGGCCCTCCTGCGTGATTTTTTTTTAAATGTTAAATTTAAAACTTCGGCCTTCATTTTGGTGTCTTCTGTTACCACTACAGAATGATCAAAGAGTGACAGGACATAGGCATTTGATCGGATAACCGATTTTACATAGGACAAGAATTTTTTCGGATTCTCGGTAAGATCTTTTACTAAGGTATGACGGTGATAGTTATTGCATGCATCGCGCAAGGCTTTATTTTATAGACGTGCGAATCTCTATTAACCTTTGTCTGATTTGATTTACTTGACCTTTTACGAACCGAGAGTGCAACTGCCTTTACTTTCTCAGAATTTTTGGAATATTATTTCTCATCGTTAATTCACATACATCTGCAGCGATTTATTTATAATGCATTTAAATTTTGCCCACGGAACTGACCTTTCTCCCTTCAGCAGGACAACACCTGAGGAACTTGCAGCTACTACGCCGCTTCACACCATCTCGTGTATAACATCATTTTATTTTATTTTAATCCAATTATAAAAGCAGCTCCTTTTTTTTTTTTTTTTAGAAGTCCTGTGAATGTAAAAACTGTATATTACAGAGCAACATCCTGAAGACGGCCCAACACCGGTCCGAAACTAGTCGGAAATCAATAATCAATTTTTTGCTCTAGCCTGTTTTTATATATAAAACTAGCTTAATTCCCGCTGCTTCGCACGCGTAGACTGTATGGTCTGCATTGGTTGTTTCTACTTCTAAATATAAGTTTTCATAGATTTAGCTTTAAAAATGCGTTCCTAATCAGGTATTTTGATACAGCTTGCTGTCCCCAATTGCACCATTGATGGCAGAATTCAAAACATCTCTAAGCACAGTTAAAAACAAATTCTAATCGTGGTTCAAAATCCAAATTTTCGCATTTCTAGCATCAAAATAGTTGTACCATTAAAAGATTTTCCCTTATTTCACCCGATGAAAGCTGAATTTCCAAAAATATCGAAACATGTGTTTTTAAAGTTACAATCAAAAATATAAATCCGAAATTTTGTATTTCGTGCTTCAAAATTTCCTGAATAGCAACGTATTTTCAAAAAACCATTCATCCCCAATTTCACCCCCTTAGGCATGCGCATATCGAAAAATCGCTGATGTCTACAGTATAAGATAAACAACGTCTACAAATTTCCAGTTTCTATCGTCTGTAAATTCACTTTTCAGGGCCTTTTCTGTCTTTTAGAAACGGAAGGGGAACGCGAAATTTGTTCCATACGCTTTGGCATCTTTCTTGGTAGTTTTACTTTTCAAACTGCAGTATGCACTTAATTTTCTTTATTCGTAGGCTTCTTGCAGAAAAACAACTGAAGAATGTGCATCGCGATTCGCTGTTATAACCTCTTTGCTATTATAGTGTCAAAAGTCATCGCTGGTATTCAGTCCGAATTTTATATAAGCTGACGACTTTCAACCATTATATCGTGCACTCTCTTATAGCTGCCGGCCGTGGTGGCCGAGGGGACTGAGGCGCTCCAGTCACGGTCTGCACGGCCACTACGGTCAGGGGTTAGAATCCCCCCTCGGGCATGGATATTTGTGCGGTCCTTAGGATTAACTAGTTCGTAAGTATTTTGTAAGTTTAGGGACTGATGACCCCGTAGTTAAGTCCCATAAGCTATACAAACATTTGAACATTTCTCTTGTAGCTATCGACACAGAACTGCTATGATGTACAACGGGAGACTTTGTACAACAACACAGAGAGATACTTTCGTCTCCATTGTGTAGTTTTTGCTGAAGATCAAAATATTGACACACACATGTAAAATTTTGTAAGACGGCACATTTCAACTCCCATATCATCCACCCCCCTAACGTTTGTCAACCCTATACCATCATGGTGCACAATGGGAGACTGATACCTACTACCACATACAAACGCTATTCGTTTGCGAAGTGTACTTTCGGCCGTAGAGTGAAATATAGGCACAAACATATCAATTTTTATATAAACTATTATCATCGATTGCGTGGTTATGGTTTGTCGCCCCAAATTTGCGACTGGATAGGGGATTTCGTGTCAGAGAGGACATAGTTCGTAGTAATCGATGGTAAGGCATCGACTAAAACAGAGGTGATATCGGGCGTTCCACAGGGTAGTGTTATTGGTCCTCTGCTGTTACATAAACGATTTAGGGGAAAAAATCTAAGTAGCTCTCTTAGATTGTTTGCAGATAACGCCATCATTTACAGTCTAGTAAAATCATCTGAAGATCAAAACCAACTGCAGAACGATCTGAATAAGATATCACAATGGTGTAAAAATTGGTAATTGACTGTAAATAATGAGAAGTATGAAGTCGTCCACATGAGTACAAGAAGAAATCCGTTAAACTTTGTTTACAAGATAAATCAATCAAAAGTGAAGGCCGTAAACTCGACTAAATACCTCGGAATTACTATTACTTCAGACTTAAACTGAAAAAAAAAAAAAACATAGATAATGTTGTGGGAAAGGCGAACCAGACACTTTTATTGGCAGAACCCTTAAAAGATGCAACAGAACTACAAAAGAAACTGCATACACTATGCTTGTCCGTCTATTTTTGGAGTATTGCTGCACAGTGTGGGATCCTTATCAGGTGGGTTTGACGGAGGACATCGAAAGAGTCCAGAGAAGGGCAGCTCGGTTCGTATTGTCACGATACAGGGGAAGACAGCGTTACGGAAATGATACACGATCTGGGATGGAAATCGTTACAACAAAGGCGCTTATCGCTGCGGCGTGAGCTACTTACGAAACTCCAATCGCCAACATTCTGCCCCGAATGCAAAAATATATTGTTGACTGCCACTTACATAGGTAGAAATGATCGTCAGAATAAAATACGAGAAATTAGAGCTCGAACGGAGAGATTCAGGTGTTCTTTCTTCCCGCGCGGTTTTCGAGAATGGAATGGGAGATAATTGTACAACGGCCAGGCAGTTAAATGCGATTTTCGGAGTATCCCATGTAGATGTAGATAAGGGCGCTGTTATCCCTTAAGAAACAATACTGTTCCAAAAGTTTGTTATTTGCCTTGTGTTCCGGGGTAGCTCAGAGAATCGCTATGCGCCGAAGCCGAGCAGGAGTGTGGAGGGCAGTTTTCTCGGGCGACGCGTCTGCCAGGCGGCCTGCTGATCAAATTTTCATGCCGGCCTTCTCGTCGCTCCCGGCGGGCTGCGTGGCGCCAACTTGGGGCGGTCGGGTGGGGCGCGGACGTCAACTTGGCCGGCCAATTCTTACCGCGCCCTGCCGTCGGCAAGTTCCTGCCGCCGAGTAAACCGACATTCAGACTTCACACTCCAGCCCTACTGCAATCAGCAGAAGTTTGCGACGAGAAGCCGCGTGACTTACATACCACCGCGGACTTTTTAACTGCCTGCTGTTCAATACCTGGTCAACAACACGTTCGCCAAAAACTTTTTGTTGTGTGTATTTGTATGTCGTTAATCACGCTATGCTGTACCTACCAAGAGAAATAAATGATACAGAAAGTGCCCACTACTTCAGCAATTGCAGCAGACAACACTACAACGTACTGATTCCGAAATGGAAGACATAGTAATAGGTATTTCCGTTATAGAGAAGTAGCTGAGAGAGCTAAATACGAAAAAGTCTGCTGGTCCGGATGGAATACCAGTTCGGTTTTATAAAGAGTATTTTGCGGCATTGGCCCCTTACTTAGCTTGCATTTATCGGGAATCTTTAATTCAGCGCAAAGTTCCTAGTGATTATATAACGTTGCCCTTGCTTCGTATGATGCCATAATTGTTAAAAGTAGATTCCGCGATTATATTTTTTGGACAAAGAATTGATGGTACCGAATGTTTGAATTTTGAAATAAGTTAGTTAAAGTACAGCACAAAATGAACATTAAAGCAAATGAACCGCGGATTGCATATTAAAGTTGGGCACCATACAAGCAACAGCACGTTATAAAACTTACGGAAAGCATCTAGCTGGATCCTGCACTTCGTATTGTAGAAGCTGTAAATGATAACTTTTGTGTCTTATTTAATAAGTGAATGTTCGAGATACTTTCCGTAGGAGATCAATGTTCAGACTGTTCACTTTGCTTTTCATTGTTGTGTGACCGTGGGTGGAACATGAAGCTACTGGTAATGATAAAAAAAAAATTTAAAAAATGATCGGACTTCGTGAAATTACAAAAGAAATGACTGCAAGTTCTAAAATCAAGCAAAGTATAGTATAAGGATGATTGATTGAAAATTTGCAGACAATGCGAAGCGATTGTAATGGCGTCTGAACATTAAACTATTACGGACGTAGAGGAGCTGAAAATCTTAAGAAATTAAATATTTGGCGTGGAGGGATTCATTTAAATAAAAGCCAAAGAGAGGGGATGATTTTAAATTTAAGTAATATATTTTTAAAATATCTTGCATCACACTTACAGGAATGGAAGACGTCCGTACAGAACGGAGACAAGAGAGTGAGAGTAAAACAACTATCTCGGTTCCGTCTTCTCGCTTGTTTGGGAGTAAAAAATGACTAACGAAATTAAATTAGTTGCATTGCGAGTCAGAGGGAACCGGAGGCGATAAGTATCGCTGATCAAAGATAAACAAAAAATAAATAAAAATTTCAGTGTATCGTTACAGTTGGAAAAAAGCGCAGGTGACTCCCGTTATAAGAAAGGAAAGAGAACTGACCCACACAATTACAGGCCAATATCGTTGACATCACTTTCATGTAGAATTTTGGAGCATAATCTCAGTTAGAATATAGTAAATTTCCTTGAAACGGAAAAGCTTCTTTCTTTGAATCAGCACGAGTTTAGGAAACATCGTTCATGTGAAACTCAGCTTGCCCTTTTCTCACACGACATCTTGCGAGCCATGGATGAAGGGCTACAGGCGGATTGTGTTTTTCTCGACTTCAAAAAGGCGTTCGACGCGGTGCCACACTACAGACGGCTTACAAAGATACGAGCTTATGGAATAGGTTCACAGATTTGTGAGTGGCTGGAAGACTTCCTAAGTAATAGAACGCAGTACGTTGTTCTCGACGGCGAGTGTTTATCAGAGACTAGGGTGTTGTAGGGCGTGTAGGGGAGTGTGATACAACTACTATTATTTTCTATATGTATAAATGATCTGATGGACAGTCCGCCACCGTAGCTCAACGGTAGCGTCGCTGACTACCACGCAGGAGGCCCGGGTTCCATTCTCGGCAGGGGACTTTGTGTTGTGTGTTGTCCTAATCATCATCATCTCATCATCATTGGCACGTAAGTCGCCCACGCGGCGTCAAATAAAAAGACTTACACTAAGGCGGTCGAACAAACCCGCAAGGGTTCTCTCGGCCAAGAAAGCCATACGCTCATTTCCATCTGATGGACAGAGAAAGTTGTAATTTGCGACTGTTCGCTGATAATGCTGTGGTGTATGGGAGGGTGTCGTCTTTAACTGACTGTAATAGCATACACGATGACGCAGACAAAATTTCTAGTTGGTGAGACGAATGGTAGCTAGCTCTCAATATAGAAAAATGTAAGGGGATGCGCATGAGTAGGAAAAACAATCCTAGAATGTTCGAATTCACCATTAGCAGTGAGCTTCTTGATGCTGTCGCGTCGTTCAAATATCTAGGCGTATATGAAATGGAACTAACATGTAAGGACAGTTGTGAGTAAGGGGGACAGCCGACTTCGGTTTATTGGGAGATTTTTTTTTTTTTTTTTTTTTTTTTTTGTGGTTTTAGGGCGCACAACTTCTATGGTCATTAGCGCCCAGCCAAGAACATAGATTCGCTATGATCTAAAAAAATGTAGACTGTCAGAACATCAACAAGAGGCTAAAAACGAAAGATAAAAGACAATTAAAAGAGTTAAATATCCTTGGATAAGTTGGCCAAGTTGATAAAACGGAAAACTCGAGCAGCTGCTCGTGTGTCATCAGCTAAAATTTCCTCCAGAGTAGACGGAAAGTGAAGGGCTACACGGAGATGATTAAAATTAACACAAGTCAGTAAAACATGTCGCACTGTCAGCAGTTCACCGCAGGAGCATAGCGGTGCAGGTTCGGCGGATAGCAAATGACGGTGGCTGAAACGGCAGTGACCGATCCGCAACCGAGCCAGGATGACCTCCTCCCGCCGAGAGGGGCGTGAGGATGTCCTCCAAGCGGTCGGGATCGGTTTGACAGTTCGCAATTTATTGTTGTACAGTGAAAGCCACACACTGTGCCATTGCGACACGATACTCCGGCGAAGAGCCCGTTGAACATCGTCCGATGGGACGCAAAAGGTAGCCATGCGAGGCAAAAGAGCTGCTGCCTTGGCTGCTGTGTCGGCGGCCTCATTCCCGGGCACACCCACATGGCTAGGGACCCACAGGAAAGAAACGTGACAGCTGTCATCCGCCAGCAACTGGAGGGAGCGTTGGATCCGATACACGAGAGGATGGTTCGAGAAAGGGTCCTTAAGACTCTGCAGGGCACTAAGGGAGTCAGAACATATGGCATAGAAAGGGTGGCGGTGGCGGCAGGTATACAAAACTGCCTGGTGGAGGGCGAAAAGCTCAGCCGTGAAGTTTGAGCACCGGTCAGGGAGCTTGTATTGGAAACGGTTGTCCCCGACGACGAAGGCAGATCCGACACCGGCAGTGCTCTTGGAACCATCAGTGTAAATAAATACGGCATTATCGAACCGCGAACGGAGTTCGACAAGCCTCGAGCGGAATACCAAATCCGGAGTGCTCTCCTTGGGGAGCGAACTAAGTTCGAGGTGTGTGTGAACCTGGGCCTGATGCCACGGTGGCAATGGGCTTTCGCTCAACCGAAGGGTGGAAGGAAGGGTAAAATCGAGCCGCTGTAGCAGGCGGCGAAACCGAACTCCCGGTGGAAGCAAGGCAATCGCAGACAACTGATAATGGCGATCGAGTGAGTCGTCAAAAAATAATCTGTAAGATGGATGGTTGGGCATCGACCGTAGGCGGCATGCGTACCGACACAAGAGTATGTCACGTCGATTGGTCAAGGGTAATACAGCAGCCTCGGCATACAGACTTTCAACAGGGCTGGTATAAAATGCACCGATCGCCAGACGTAATCCACGATGGTGGATAGAGTTGAGACGGCGGAGAATCGACGGCCGTGCTGAAGAGTATACAAGGCTTCCATAGTCGAGCTTCGACTGAACAATGGCCTGGTAAAGGTGAAGCAGGACGGTACGATCCGCTCCCCATGACGTGCCACTGAGGACACGAAGAACGTTAAGGGATCGGGCACAACGGGCAGCCAGGTAGGACACATGTGTGGACCAGCAAAGTTTCCGATCCAACATGAGTCCCAAGAATTTTGTAGTCTCCACGAAAGGGAGAGCAACAGGGCCGAGACGTAGAGAAGGTGGAAGAAATTCCTTGTATCTCCAGAAATTGATACACACAGTTTTCTCAGTGGAGAATCGGAAGCCGTTTGCGATGCTCCAGGAATAGAGACGGTCAAGACAGCGTTGGAGAGAACGCTCCAAGAGACACGTCCGCTGGGCGCTACAATAAATTGCGAAATCGTCAACAAAAAGAGATCCGGAGACGTCGGCTGAAAGGCAATCTACGATCGGATTGATTGCAATGGCAAAGAGCGCCACACTCAAGACGGAGCCCTGTGGTACCCCATTCTCCTGGCAAAAGGTATCTGACAAAACAGAGCCCACCCGTACCCGGAACGTGCGATCCGCCAAAAACGCTTGAATGAAAAGAGGAAGGCGGCCCCGAAGGCCCCATGTGTGCAATGTGCGGAGAATGCCCGCTCTCCAACAGGTATCGTATGCCTTCTCCAAGTCGAAGAACACTGCTACTGTTTGACGCTTCTTTAGAAAGTTGTTCATAATGAAGGTCGACAACGTAACGAGGTGGTCAGCAGCAGAGCGGTGTCGACGAAAACCGCATTGGATATTAGTCAGGAGGCGGCGAGATTCGAGGAGCCAGACCAACCGAGCGTTAACCATGCGTTCCATCACCTTACAGACGCAGCTCGTCAGAGAAATGGGGCGATAACTGGAAGGAAGGTGTTTGTCCTTCCCTGGTTTGGGGATGGGGACAACAATGGCTTCACGCCAACTTGTGGGAACATGACCTTCAGTCCATATGCGATTGTAGGTACTGAGAAGAAAGCACTTGCCCGCAGGACAGAGGTTCTTCAGCATCTCAATATGAATGGAATCGGGCCCGGGAGCAGAAGACCGGGACAGGGCGAGAGCACGATCTAGCTCCTGCATGGTGAAGGCGACGTTATAATTTTCACGATTAAAAGAGCGGAAAGAAGGCGGCCGTGCCTCCTCTACCTGTTTGCGAGGGAGAAAGGCAGGGTGGTAATGGGCAGAGCTCGAAACCTCCGCAAAGAAACGACCCAATGCGTTTGACACATCAGCTGGGTCCACGAGGACTGCGTTCTCCACGGTCAGGCCAGGAATCGGGGAGTGGACCTTGATGCCGGACAAACGGCGTAGGCCACCCCAGACAACCGTGGAGGGAGTAAAACGGTTAAAAGAACTAGTAAAAGCAGTCCAGCAAGCTTTCTTGCTGTCGTTTATGATACGACGGCACTGCGCTCTCATACGTTTGTAATTGATGCAATTCTCCAAAGTTGGGTGGCGGCGGAAGGTGCGTAAAGCACGGCGTCGGGCTCGAAGCGCGTCGCGGCAGGCTGCAGTCCACCAAGGGACCTGGACACGACGTGGAGAAGAGGATGTACGAGGTATGGAACGTGCAGCAGCAGTGAGAATAACCTCTGTGAGGTATTCGACTTGACTGTCACAGTTGGGAAAATTCTGATTGTGAAAAACAGCCATGGAAGAATAAAGCCCCCAGTCGGCTTTAGAAATGTTCCAACTGGTGGGACGTGGAGATGGGGAATGATGTAGGAAGTGGATGATACAAGGGAAATGGTCACTCGAGTACGTGTCAGAAAGTGCATACCACTCAAACCGACCGGCAAGCTGAGGAGTGCATATTGCGAGGTCTATATGGGAATAAGTGTGTGTTGTGTCAGAAAGGAAGGTCGGTGCACCGGTGTTGAGGCAGACAAGATCGAGGTGTTGGAGAAGGTCCACCAAAAGGGAGCCTCTCGGACAAGGTGCCGGAGAGCCCCATAGGGGGTGGTGGGCATTAAAGTCGCCTACCAACACGAAAGGTGAAGGGAGCTGGTCAACAAGGTTTAGCACATCTGCCCTAGTAAGGGCAGATGACGATGGCGAATATATATTACAGAGGGAGAAGGTAAATGTGGATAAGGTGATGCGGACGGCAACTGCCTGTAGGTGAGTGTGCAAGGAAATGGGATGGAAATAGACGTCGTCTCGAAGGAGCATCAGAACCCCTCCATGGGCTGGGACACCTTCCACGGGTGGCAGGTCGAACCGCACAGAGGTGTAGTGTGGAAAGTCTGCACGATCACGTGGACGCAACTTAGTTTCCTGGAGGCAGACTAGAAGCGGGCAGTGCAATCGAAGGAGTAGTTTTAACTCCTCCCGATTAGAACGAATGCCGCGAATGTTCCATTGAAGGAGCGCCATGATAAAATGAGAGAAGAAATAAGGATAAAAACCAAGGAGCGAGCGGGGTCACCTCGACGGCCGCTGAGGACCGGATGTCGAGGGAGCACTGCTATCGCTGTCCAGGGGCAAAGGGTCGTGGTCCATAGGTTCGACCGACGCGCCTGCCACCTCCCTGAGTTGATCAGGAGGGGCAGTTTCCACCGCCGGTAAAGGGCCGGGCGCCCGGCAAACGGAGCGTCCCGGTGAAACAGAAGACGGCCGAGGCCGGCAACTGTTGGACGGCGCGACAGATGGGTCACGCCTCGGCGGGGAAGGAGAGGAACTCTTTTTCTTGTCAGCTCTTCTGGAAGAGTGACGACGGGAAGAGGCAGTTGACGGTTGGGAAGCCTGAGAACGCAGAAAATCCTCACGAACGGGTTCCTTTTTCAAGGTCCGGGCATCTTGTTTAGGTGCCCGCGGTTTACTAGATGTTGACGAAGACTGTACCTTAGAAGCAGCAGGAGGAAGCGGGGACGTGGAACGGGCAATCTTCGGGCTGGCGGATCGCACAACTGTGTCAGCGAAAGTGAAATCACATGTCTGGGTACTGGAATCTTTGGTAGGTCGAGGTGAGGTAAGTACCTTACTGTATGTACCCGCTGGGAGGACAGTGGGCTTTCGACTCGCCAACAACTTACGAGCGGCAGATGTCGATACCTTCTCCGTAACCCGAATTTGCTGAATGATTTTTTCATCCTTATATACAGGGCAGTCGCGAGAGGAAGCCGCATGGTCGCCGTTGCAGTTAAGGCAGTGAGGGGACGGAGGTGGGCAATCCCCCTCATGGGCGTCCCTACCACAAGTGACACATTTTGCTGCATGTGGGCAATGTTCACGGGTATGGTTGTACCTGTGGCATTGGTAGCAGCGCGTTGGATTTGGAATATAAGGGCGGACTGAGATAACTTCGTACCCTGCTTTGACCTTCGACGGGAGGTCAACTCTGTCGAATGTCAAAAACACAGTACGAGTCGGCGTCAGCTGGTTATCTACCTTTTTCATCACCCTGTGGACGGCTGTCACACCCTGATCGGACATATAGGACCGGATGTCGTCATCGGACAACCCGTCAAGGGATCTCGTAAAAACTACCCCACGTGACGAGTTGAGTGTGCGGTGCGCTTCTACTTTGACTGGAAACGTGTGCAATAACGTAGTCCGGATAAGTTTCTGGGCTTGGAAAGCACTGTCCACTTCCAGCAACAATGAGCCATTGCGCTGACGCGAACAGGTTTTAACAGGGCCAGCAATTGCATCAACACCTTTCTGTATAACGAAAGGATTGACAGAATTGAAGTCTTTTCCGTCGGTGCGCGACACAACAAGAAATTTCGGCAAATTAGGCAGAGTCTTCTTTTGCTGAGGCGAGTCTATCTTACGTTTCTGGGTCAATGTCAGTGAAGAAGAGAAGGAAGTCATTGCGGAAGTGTCCCCCGTGATTACCGGCGTCTCCGATGGCGCGCTCCTTCCTAGTGGGGGCCCTCTCCGAGGGCTTACCCGCCTTAGGTGATTGTTCACACCTCAGGTCACACCTCCCGAGAACTGATGGAGGGACCAATCGGCATGTTCGGAAGGTACCAGCTCGGGTAATCACCCCTCCCTGGGCCTGGCCTTTACCAGGGGGTACGTACGTGCCCTACTTGTCTACCCGGGGCGGGGAATTACGCGTTACCCCGTCACCTGCTACGCATGATAACGCGTGGGTCGGCCTTCAGACACGCACAGGGAGGAAAGAAGAAGAATAGAGGAAGTGAAGAGAAAGAAGGAAAGGTGTCTCAAACGCCGAGGCGGAGACTAATGAGGAGAAGAAGGCGAGGAGAGGACAAGGAGAGAGAGACAGAAACAAAGGGTACGAAAGGAAGGAACCAAGGAATAAGAGAAACGACAACAAGAAAACACCTGAACTCGTGAAATACGCCCGTCTCCGGGCGAAGGCATAAACCGGGAGGGAAAGTGAAGCAGCCTGGGGCAGAAGAAAGGCTGCTCCGGCTCGGGGCCCCGTGCGCGCCACACACGTACCCACAAAAGAACTGTGGGCCCCCTGGGGGGGGGGGGGTTTATTGGGAGAATTTTGGGAAGATGTACTTCACCTGTAAAGGAGACCGCGTATAAAACGCTTGTACTACCACGTCTTGAGTATTGCTCAAGTGTTTGGGCCCCCCAGCAGATCAGTTTAAAGGAAGACATAGAGGCAGTTCAGAGGCGAGGAGCTAGGTTTTGTACTGAAAGGTTCGATCAATGCGCGAGTGTCACGGAAATGCTTCGGCAACTCAATTGGGGATCGCTGGAGGAAAGAGGACATTCTTTTCGTGAATTTATGTTCAGGAAATTTAGAGGGCCACAATTTGAAGCTGATTGTAGTACTATCTTGCTGCCGCCTACTTACATTTCGCGTAGTGATCACAAAGACAAGAGCCGGCCTCGGTGGCCGAGGAGACTGAGGCGCTTCAGTCACGGTCTGCACGGCCACTACGGTCGGGGGTTCGAATCCCCCCTCGGGCATGGATATTTGTGCCGTCCTAGTTCGTAAGTAGTTCATAAGTAGTTTGTAAGTTTATGGACTGATGACCCCGTAGTTAAGTCCCATAAGCTTTACAAACATTTGAACATTTGAACAAAGACAAGATAAGAGAAATTAGAGCTCTTACAGAGGCATATAGGCATTCTTTTTTTTTCTCGTTCTATTTGTGAGTGGAATAGGAAAGGAAATGCCTAGTAGTGGTACAGTGTACCTTCCGCCACGCACCTTAAAGTGAATTGAGGAGAATGTATGTAGATGTAGAGATGATTTATCGATGTCACCACGTAAAAAAGAACCTTCCGCTATAACGCAAAATTATGAATATAATAAAATTTTCTATGATAAAGTTTGCCGCGCGGGAGTATCCGAACGGTCTGGAGCGCCATGTTGCGGATCGCGCGGCCTCCCGCGTCGAAGGTTCGAAACTCCGTCCGGCATTGAATAATAATAATAATAATTTCGTGTGGCTCATTGGCCTGGTGCAAGTGTTTCAATTGGACGCCACTTCGGCGACTTGCATGTCCCTAACCTACGTCAGGTATCCAACCAGGGAAAGGAGACCTACAGCTTAACGTGGAAACAGAAACACGTGTCGTTTCTGGGGATTCCTCACATCGTTGAGAGGTGAAGGATGGGTTAAAGCGCAGATGAAAAATATTCGAGGTTCGACTACGTTTCGAACCCGCGACTCTTCGGTTTCAGGTCGAGCGCTTTACCACAAGACCACCATGCCCGACCTCGGGCATGGCTGTTTGTGTTGTCTTTAGTATAAGTTAGGTCATCAGTTGTTTGTAAGTTTAGGGAATGATGACCGGGCAGTTGAGCTCCATAAGCTTCACAAACATTTGAACATTTTGATGACAAAAATTGTATGTCGACGTGCATAGATGTATGATGATGATCTGTAAGGTTTGAAACCGGTAACGACGGTCTTTCATAAATAAATGAACAGCATAATTAAATGTGGTTGATAGCTGTTTTTCTTAATTGTATGAACCATCCTGTTATACACACTCAATGACTCAAAATGTCAGTTTTTGACAAAATAGCAACTTTTTCGCTTTGGTATCAGTATTTATTTTTACTTAATTTAAGGGTGCTTATTTTAGATCCTGCCGCTAGACATCCCCTTACAACTTCGACGCTCTGTAGCGTCATTGGATGACGTTTCCAGGCATGGGTTTCTATGCTCACTTTGTTCCTAAAGACACCTCCCACACCCCCTAGAAGTTTTTAGGTGTAGTAGTGTAATTCTGAAACACACTGACGTATAGGACACACATCCATATTAATCTTCGGAAATATGCGCAGGACGAAATTTTGCGAGAGACATTTTTTTTATTGCTAGCATGTGAGGAATCGTGCTGCGAAGCCCGAGTGCGCGAATTTAGATTCACCCTGTATATTAGTCTCTAATGAGCAACTGTGCTGAGATTTCGGATAGCGTTGATGCTAAACAGGTCTCATGTTATCTCAAGTACGGCGTCTGCCGACGAACTACGTATAAAATAAAAAAAAAACAATGTTGGTGTATCACTGATGTCACAGAATGTAACGTATTTTAGAAAAGAATCGCCCGTGGGTTTGTTAACCTGAAGTAATTTTGGGGTACCAGAGAAATCGAAATCTCATTGATTTGGTGAACTCTGTCGAACGTGAATCCATTGTCATCGTAACAGCACTGCATAACTCGGGATTTACCTACTGCATGCCTGAATATAGTCGGTTACATAACAGCGAACATTCGGAGGCAACCAGAGAAATGATGATAGTGTTAACCGGGCTGCCGAGATGTTGTTTCGTCGTGAGTTATTAGCGGCGCTTTGGTGCCGCATAATTAAGCTGAAGCCTGCTTTCTGAAAGAATTCGCACAAGATGGCTCTCTTTCCTCGCCCCTCTTCCCCCTCATTTCTGCAATCGCCGTCGCTCGATTCCGGTCCACCGGAGGCAAACAAAGAGCTCAGCGGTGATTACGCTCCGCAGCGGAAGGCGCTCTCATTTTGTCACTGTGTACCTGCGCAATATTCAGGGATTACTTCTCCATTCAAGCAGCGGAGGGAGAGTGGCCAAACAAGCTAACGGTAGATTTCAAAGAATCTCTCATTTTTAAATCACCACTCGAGTTTCTTGGTGTTAACGATAACGAACTGGCGCTTGCGACGAGAAGTGAAATTTGTTCATGTTTATTTTCATCCTACGAGGGTGGTTTGAAAAGTTCTCCCACGTACGGAATAGAATAAGAGTACTTACATCACTATAAATTTTTAATGTGGTCTCCACTTGCTCGAACCATGTTCTAGTGCCTTGATCCCAGATCGAAAATGAGATTCCTCGAAACCCGCAAAATAGTTGGCAACTCCGGCTATCAGTTCTTTGTTTGAAGTGAATCTTCGTCCACCAAGAAAAATTATCTGTTTTTGGAAGATTTGGAACTCTGACGGAGCAATATCAGGTGAATAAGACGGATGTGGCAACATATAATACCTCAGTTCCGGTAATTTTGCCATGACACCGGGACTTGAATGTGTTTGCGGATGCGCATTGTCTTTATGGATGATGACTTTCTTCCTCGCTAAACCTGAACGTCTTCGCGTATCTTTTGCAATTTATTGAGGAGTTTAGTATTCTCCTGTAATTCGTTTTCCGGTGGGGAGTTAATCTACAAACAGAATCCCCTTCACAAAAATTCAAAATGTTTGTAAAGCTTATGGGACTTAACTTCAGGGTGATCAGTCCCAAAACTTACAAAATACTTATGAACTAGCTTATACTAAAGACGGCACAAACATCCATACCTGAGGGGGGATTCGAATCCCAGACGGGGAACGGCCTCGCGCATCGGAGCATAGCCTCTCAATGCGCTCGGCCGCTCCGCCGCGGCAGTCCCCTTCACATTCTAGAATACTTATACTATGACCTTTCCAGCCAAAATAATTCCCTTTGCTTTGTTTGATGGAGGAGAATCAGCATATTTCCACTGATTTGACTGTACTTTTGTCTCTGGAGTATAGTACTTTCATTTGTGGTCATAAACAGGCGCAAAAAATCTTCTTAGTTGCTTCTAATATGGGTCAAAAAATTTTCCGATATGTTCATTCTCATGCGTTTTCGATCCAGCGCCAAGATATATTTTTTTTCACTTCTAATTTTCAAGGTAAAATGTATTATACTCTTTTAGATGACATCTGACAAGCGTGAGAAATTGCTCCCACTTTCAGTCGGCGATCCTATATGATGATTTTTGATTTTGTGCTCTTTTTCAATGATGTCTGGAGTGACACAGCTTGGTTTACCGCTGCGCGGATCATCATCTACGCTCCCCCCCCCCCCCACTCAACTCCGAAATTTAAATTTATTTGTCCACTTGGCAACTGTTGAATATGATGAAGCGGGGCAATCTAGTGTATTCTGGAAATCGGCATAAATGTGCTGTGATTTTATACTTTTCTGTACGAAGTACCTAGTCGCTGCCCGAATCTCGTTTTTTTTCCACCTTCGCAAATCACTACATGGGAACAACAGAGACAGTCACCGCCAGAGCTCTCTACCAAGAGCACTGACGTGGCACATGTTTACAGTCCAATTGATATAACTTGAACCACTCGTTGCTGTTATATTTGTGCGATATAAAGAAAATAGTTCAGCTGTTTGTATTAGTTATCATGTACCTGCAAGCGTTAACGTAAGCACAATCCACTATCTTCTGGCCTGAAGGCACAACAAATATGTTATTCGTTATACTATAGACGAAACAATAATTGCGATGTAATAAGGAGTAGTTGGTTTGGGTTGAAATTTGAATGATCAATAATGTTCCATTTTGTTTTAAAAATATCAAAGAAATTCGTATTACAATCCATGTTAAAATTGGAGGAGCACTGTACAGTAACATAAAAAAAAAGTTCTCGCTGCAATGTATTTATTTTTCCTAAACGCGCTTCGCTATTTTCCTTTGAGGCATTCTCAGTGTGTTCTAAAATTACAGTTATATGGTATTTATGGATTATAAACAATTCCCTTTGTTTCTAAATAAAATGTTTCCTTACTGTTAATAGTCCTTCGGATTTAGATTTTTCTGTTCTTCCCATATAGCCGCAATTTACTGCTGCACAATTACCTCAGTTGAATTATTGTATTCTGCATGTCATCAAAAGTAGGACAGTGAATATGTTAAATGCTCTATGGAATCCAGATCACTGTCACAAAAGTGCTAATCCTTTTTGCCTATTCTGTGTAAATGCACATGATCGAGGCCATGCTCAGCAAGAAGGTTCAGCAGTCCCTCAGATCGAAATATTTCAAATCTTTTCCTGATACTCGGGATATACTGGTACACCCGTCTAGTTACGGTAGTTTTACTACGCTTGGCACATAGTTAGGATCTCCAGTTTACCTGCTACTTCCCAGACGTTTGTGCATTATATAACATGTAACTTTCGAACCTCATCTTGAATAACCTATATTTCGCAGCTTGCAGGCGAATCATTAGAGCACATAGTCCCATAAAAAGTCCATTTATTGAGTGCAGTAAAGTGTATAAATAAAGCAGTGAAATAAAATTTGGTAAATAATGAAACATGAATGATAAGGGAAGTAAAAATGAAAACATACTTCAGCTCAGAATATTCAGGCACAGGCGAGTAAAACAGCAGACCTGCGGCCGCATTCCGACTGTGCAAACGCAGCAGATTCAGCAGGACATTATCCCGCCGGGATTCCACATGTGGCGAAGCGCGACAAGGAACCCATCGTTCTCTTCACATGTAGAAGCTGAGGATTCAGCTATCAGGCCGTCGACCGAGCACCTCACGTGAAACCACAAACTGCCAAACGCGACCAGCGCTTACGTCTCGAGGCAATGCGACCAGAAGACAATGACCTAGTTTATTGACTTCCAGAGCACTGTGACGATCGATCTTTCTAGAAACGGTACAACATGACAGAAGACACAGAGTCACTGAAGGTCACCTCCAGCCAGGTCTATCAAATAAATACGACGGCCAAGAAGACGCCTCCACAGAAATGGTACCGTCAGTATTGGCAATAGCAGCATTAGTATCAGCAGCAGTAGCTGAAGTTGGGGTTGTAGTTCCAGTCATGAGGAACCAGCAGTAGTGACAGTTAGGAGATAGAAGAATCTGGTCACCAGTAACACCGTCCGGGAAGGTGATCAACAATAACAGAGGTACTCTCCCAGGATGACTGACCAGAATGATAGGACGCGGTCTGGTCGTGAAAGTCACCTGTGATCTCTGTCAAAGGTTCTGTCATTCTAAGACTTGCAGCTCGGATTACGTCGGTTCGACTCCAGGATAAGGTTGCACCGCCTCCACGCTACTCTGCTGCCTCTGGTTGAAGCACAACACAACAGTTATGTATGAAGAGAAGCAACGCCACGAGCAAAATTCCGCAGGATTTACGGCCAGTTAATGCATGTTCGGAAGAATACTAGCTTCGACGGCTGACGCTGTTTGACTGCCAAGCGAAAGGCAGATATGCCGCCAGCGTAATCAGAGACGCTGCGGAAAGTACTTCGCCGCAGGACTCTTTACCGCCATCGCCGACGATACTCGCCAAGTCAATTTATTTTCAGTAAGAATGTTGTTGTTGTGATCTTCAGTCCTCAGACTGGTTTGATGCAGCCCTCTACGCTAACTCGTCCTGTGCAAGTCTCTTCATCTGAGTATACGTTCGGCAACCTACATCCTTTTGAATGTGCTTACTGTATTTACCCCTCGATCTCCCTCTACGATTTTTACCCCACATACTTTCTTCTAATGCTAGGTTGACAATTGCATGATGTCTCAGAATGTGTCCAACCAATCTATCCCTTCTCTTAGTCAGGATATGCCAGAAACTCCTTTTCTCCCCGATTCGGTTAAGCACCTCCTCATTATATATACATGTGGCGTCTGTTCGGAAAGAACAGACGTCACATTCTGATCCAGCAGCTGTTATTATTTAATATTCATAGAATATTGAAGTCATATATTCTATGAATATTAAACCTCCTCATTAGTTACGAAATATACCCATCTAATTTTCATCATTCGCCTGTAGCACCACATTTCAAAAGCTTCTATCATCTTTTTATCTGAATTCCTTATCGTCCACGTTTCACTCCCATACAATGCTACACTCCAGACAAATGCTCTCAGAAAGGATTTCCTAACATTTAAATTAATTTTGGAGTTAACAAATTTTGCTTCCTTAGAAACGATTTTCTTCCCAAAGCCATTCTGCATTTTATGTTTTCTTTACTTCGGCCATCAGAAGTTATCTTGCTACCCAAATAACAAAATTCATCTTCTATTTTTATTGTTTCATTACCTAATCTAATTCCTTCAGCATCGCCTGATTTTCTGATTGCATTCCATTACCTTCTTTTTAGTCTTGTTAATGTTCATATTATATCTTCCTTTCAAGGCACTGTCCATTCCATTCAATTGCTCTTCCAGATCTTTTGCGGTCTCTGACAGAATTACTATGTCATCGGCAAACCGCAATGTTTTTATTTCTTCTCCCTGCACTTTAATGCACTCTCCAAATTTCTCCTTCCATTCATTCACTGCCTGCTCAATTGAACAACATTGGGGAAAGGCTACGACCCTGTCTTACTCCCTTCGCAACCTCTGCGTTTCTTTCTTGCCCTTCGACTCTAATAACCGCTGTCTGGTTTTTGTATAGGTTGAATATAACTCTTCGATTCCTATATTTTACCCCTGCTACTTTCAGAATTTGAAAGATTGTATTCCAGTCGACATTGTCAAAATCTTTCTCCAAATCGACAAACGCTAAAAACGTAGGTTTCCCTTTCCTTAGCCTCTCTTCTAAGTCTGTTTTATTTGTCTGTTTTGTCTGATAAATGTGTTTTGTGTAATTGCTGATTCATTTACGCATCATACCCGAGGCAAGGGAAGGATCCCACAGGACCCACCTGTTTAAGATTCCTTGAAAGAAATGCTATCCTGACAATAAAATGTTATCATTTAGTTAAAGCTTACCGTACTGACAAGAGGGCGATGCATTACAGTTGTTGTTAAGTGTTCATTCTTTAACAAAGCGGTAACGGAACTCTTAATGTGTCTTCAGTTGGGTTACTTCAAATTGAACAGCTCGCTCCACTCCTCGGAGTGGAGAATGAAGGAATTTTAAAAAAACATTTTTAACAAGTTCATCGTTAGGAGAGGTACACAGAATGAAAGATCGCTTTGGAAATGATGGTTAACGTAGTAGAAAGCTAGGGAAACAGTGTAAGGCAATACAGTGACGCAGCTCACGCCGTTGTCCCTTTGAGTCATCAGCAGCAACAGAAAGGACAAGCTCTGCAGCGAACAGAGCCTCCTCCCAGTGCTCGACCTGCACACTCTCCTTATTGCCCGCTGGCCGGTTGCGCCAGTTCCCGCCTGACGTTCCTCGCTCGGTACTTCGGCCGCTGCTCTCTTTGTACGCCGCTCAGTGCCTTGCACTACCCCTCTCCTCGCTTCCAGCCTTCTGGAGTGCCCAACGTTGCTCTTTGCAGCACTCCGAGGTTTCCCACCCCGCTCCTTCCTCACCATTACTCCGAACGTTGCAGTGATGGACGTAGGCACTGTCCGTGCCCTCGTAGCCTCCACAGTTGAGTCTCCGGGCTTTGAACCTGAGGTGGTACAATCTGGATAAAACAAGTCACCAAAACGGCCAAAATTGTTCATGGAGCAAGGAGCATCATTCGTTACAGTATGAATACACATTGACGACACCTAGCAGTGCGCAAGGAACGACCTGTGCTAATGACACAGTAGTCTCAGAACGGACTGATGTTACACACATGCAGCTGGGAACAACTATATCGTATACGGAAAGCTGTTCTATGATGAAGCATGCCGATCGTAAAACCTTCCTATAGCTGTTCATGCTATAGCTTCGGATAAGTCGCATTGTTGTTGCTTTGTACTACTCGCTAACTACACTATCTGAAGTCTACTGCTTGTGTAATTCGTTTCGTAAACACAAGACAACATCAACCCACTCTGCAGCTACTTTCTCAAACACACCCTTTTGCTTAAGGAGGGAACCCTTAGAGCGGGTCAAACTTTAACTGGCTTGAAAGCGATACAGTTCCTTAAGCCTTTTATTTTTTAGAGACCTTGATTACAAAAGCATTAATGGAAAAAACTATCGGAAGCTTAAATACATAAAAGATTTTCAACAATTAAGTTCCTTAAGATTTTTAAATCAAATACATTTGGTAAAATCAAGGATTCACTGTCAACATTATAGCAATTAAAGAATCTTACAGAAAATTTAAGTAGTTTAAATCTTCCAAAACCAATCAAAGGTCTCCTCTCTGGAACCATGTATACCATTGAAGAATTCAGAACAAATTTCAAATAACCTAAGCTTCCAAAACCCATTCACAGTTACGTATTGATAGGTCTCTCCTTAGGAGGCATGTACACCCTTTAAGGAAATCACAGCGAATCTTAACTAAATTTGCGCTTTTTACAATACCATTCATGGTTTAAAATGTAAAAGGTCCACATCAGACCATGTACACCAGCAACAATTTTCACAGTTTGGATTGTCACATGACAAGTTCAATTATAGAATTGTTTTCTCTCATGGTCCAACTCCAATTTAAGAGTTCCCCGCGATATAATATCCAAATCCAATATAAAGAAGAACGCCTGTCACAGTCTCTGAACTCACAGAACCATCTTAGAATAAACAATTCCACAACTATCAGCAAACCCAAACTTTGGATTTGTCTAAGAAAGCAGGCACTGATAACAAACCCAAAAACATTCTCTTAAGAAGGATACACTTTCCGAAAATATTGCTTTTCGTACTCCAGTGGCAATGGACAAGTGACCCTGGGTGTGGGCAGGACGGGGGAGGGCGGACACCTAGACCTCGAGCACCAAGCTGTGCATTGCCTTTACATCACAACAACTTAAATATTACAGCCGTAGCCGGCATCAACTGGCGCAATCAAACTCGCACCAGACTCCCCCTTCACACAGACGCTCGCAGTAATGACGGTATGAGAGTTGACCAAGGAACCTAGGACTTAAGCACCCTTACCCAGTACACTATTCAGGCCGTTACACAGCACTCGAGCACACATACTCTCCAACTCGCATCGACGAGGTTACTTTCTAAAGGACACACCCAAGACAGAAGTAATAGGATGATCAACCCACAACTTCTGAAGTTCACGGACAAATTATTAAGAACTTATTCTACGAATATATAGAAGGCACAATTACAATGGTCTTTAGCAACAGGCCACGTTAACAATCCTGGGGCTAAACCGAACTGAAATCACTGCAAGATTCCGATGCAGTTAGGCGCGACCGTCCTTTCTATACTGGCTGCCGGCCAAACCAACCACCGGTAGCGCCCTCTTCCCAAGCCAAAATCCATACCTCAAATATATGCTCTTGGCCACAATCGATACGGCCGTATCAACCACTATCTCAGTTGTCGTAATGTTGTTGTCTCCACTTCGTAGAACCGAACAGAAAGGCGTCGAACCGATTTAGTTCATTCTGCTGATGACAATACTTCAGAACCTAGATATCTCAACGGATCCCCTAATTCTTTTTGAGTGGTGTAGTTTGTACTTGTCCTGAATTTGATACTGAACCGGAACCAATGATTTGTCTAAAACTGTACAACTATTACACTACGATTCCTATAACCTGCCGTGCACAAATTTCGTCAGCTATCCTAGACGTACCATTACCAGAGTCGCTACCTGAATGAAATACGAATGGACACGTTGTATGGTCGTTGCAATCATCATAAAACCATTTATGGTATCTGATGGAAGTACGAAACAACACAGAACGATATCCGAAACATCCTCGATTTTCTATATGCGCCATTGCAGTAGTGCATTTTAGACTGATAATGCTAAATGTGTTCTCTAAGATATTGTGTACAAATTAGTATTGAAGCCCGATGTTATAATGTATATAGGAAAATACCTCATTCATTTGCAAACTGTATTTTTATTTTCTTTTTTTTATATATTTTTTCTTTTTCTTTTTTTCTTTACTAGCATGACAAATGTAGAAGAACAATATTCTTGCTTACATAATTACAAACTTTTTGGGTGGGGCCAGTAAATGTACCTAATAATTTCATATACGCAATTTCTAAGTTTTGATCGTTATTGCCATCAGCTGACTTATCCTTTGCGGCGTTTCACAGTTTCACTCGCAGATCGATTGAAGAAGCAATCTAACTCTCTACTGCCCACTGCACTACCCATACGCAAAAGCAAAGTTCCATCAATGTATATCCGTAAAGTCGTATTATTCCTTTCTTGACCAGTGTGACTTGAGTGCTAGCTTTACATTTTCGTTGTTGGTACCGACACAAAGTTAATATTTTCTTCACCTGGTGTCACTGAATGTTGGACTGCATTCACTTAGCGACTTCCAGTGCTGATACTAGTTTAGTTATTATTTACAATGACTCGATTTTCATTCTTCAAGAAACGAAAATACCTAGTAATAAATGTAAGTATCAGTCTTCATCAATAAAATGCTGTAGTTCATGGACGTTTAAATACTGAATGTTTTATGAGTGAATTTAACAAGTCGCATTTGGCGCTAAAGGAATCCTATCCTCATTTTATTACATTGATCTCAGAAGATTCTATGCAAAACTGAAAGAAGGTGAAGAATATGAAGTTAGGCATATTTCTCGGTATGAATCAGAAAATTCTGTCTTTGGTTCTGTCTATGATTCTGTATTGCATCAAGAACCGATCGAAGAGGTGGTATTTGTAAATTATATGTCACTTCCTTAATCTGACTGCAGTATGTTTGGCTACAATACAGAAGTGATAGTACAGATTGTAAACTAAGGAAGTCAGATCAGATCAGATCAGAGTACTGGACTTCAAAGTTACTGTTACTGTTTTTCTTTGCAAATAGAATAAGAATAGACAGAAAAAAAGTAGTTCATCAATTCAAACTGCAATGCAATTGAAAAATAAAAAGCGTGAGTGATACCACTGCCTCAGAAAGAAGTGAGGAAGCATGGATTGGGTTACAACCCTTAATTTTTAGGAAAGAGGACGTTGCAAAAAACCAAGATGTAATGGTGCATCAAAAGTTTTGGACAAAACGTAAAGAGCATTTTCACTTCACACTAACCTCTATTTTTTTTTTTAAATTTTCATACTGAGTAGTTCATATCAGAAGAAAGAAAACTGAAAAATATGACATTAAAATCAATTTCTAACTCGCGGAAATAGTAAAATATTCATATAATACTGCCTACTGTGACCTCGGAGTTACAAACCTATTTGAAGACATAAATAACATACATTATTCTGTAAAGTTCGTTGCACATAGACATTTTTATAATAATTTGGGCGGTAGAGGGTTAACATTCTGTTCACATCAGGCAATACCTACGCATTAAAAGAGCAGCCATCACGTGCAAAGGAAGGTACTTGTGTCCCATTTTCATAAAGTAATAATTGTATCTGCGTCGTCATAAACCCATTTGCTAAGAGGCGACGGGGTTCTTTTCTGTCGACGGAAGGTTCCCGGCTAAGAAGACGTGGAGGCAAAGTTTAAAAAGTTGCCAAAAGGTTAAGAGGCGCGAAGAAGCTGCCAGGGAGGGCGAGGAACTTAATTTTCAAGATGGTTGCGCACTTCGTGGCTAACAAACTGTCTTCCTACGCTCGCGTATTAAGAATTTCGTCCACGGAGTAAATGAATGAAAAACGTCGCATTCACGTCGCGTTTTCTGCGTAATTTGAAATTTCAGCAGCTAGGGAGAAGTTACGAAGCGAGCTCAAAATTCACTCCTATCTGTTAAACAGCAGTATTTCTTTTCTTCAGTCATTTTTTTAAATAAACTGTCTGCCGTCTATAAAGCCTACAAAACAGAAATCGTTAAAAGCTTGGAAGGAAATCGAGTCACATATGAAATGTAATAACTACTTCTTGAGCTGTTTACACTTTGATAAGCCTTCATGGATTACGAAGATATGGAAACATTTTAATATGTTGTTCTACAAGTAAAACTAAAGGAAAAGTTATTTTGTCAGAAACTGACATTTTGAGCCCGTGGTTGTGTATGAAATACAGGGTGATTCTTATAATAAAGAAGACGGCAACCAACCACTCTTGATTACGCTATTAATTTACTAAATAGCACAGTTACCGGTTTCGAACCTTTAAGTTCATCATCAGATGGCTATTCACTTCCAAATAAATGACATTTATGTATCTGCAGTAGTTTTCCAGAAATTCCAGCAAATACATAATTCGGGAAAATTTATGATTTATTAACTACTTGTCCCATGTCTTTTAAATTCCAGACAGTTGCACAAAGTTTTCAACAAAGTTATAGAGTAATTAAGTTTGGTAAATGAAGGTAATAAAGTTAACTAAAACTGTATGGATGTGTCAGATAATCTGCTTTTATTAATACCATAGCACACGTGAATTCATGTTAAAAAATCACAAAAATGTTCAAAAATGTCTCCAGCGAGTTCGGTGCATTAAGCAGTAAGTGAACGAATAGATTTTGTTGCTCCGTTAATAGTTCGTACTTTAGCAGTTCTCATAGTTGGGTAATGTACGCGATACATGTTGATTGTACTTAATACACTGTTGTTTTTATGTTCTTTCACTGAGAAATACAGAAAAGTAACTCGTTTCAAGGTTAGGAAATGACTGAAACAACTCGCTAACGCTTGCTAATAAGTAAATTTGCTTATACAATCTCTGTGGGATTGCTGGAAAACTACTGCAGATACAAGTTTGGGACTTGTTTCAGTAGATTCACCAAATCCGTAACTCCATTTACTGTAACCTCGTTCAGTTTGACGATGGCTGAATATTAGCTAGGTGGCTCAATTTATTTTATTAGTAGTAACTTCGTAACAAAACATTTGCGGGACTACGTTCACATGTACTTTTTCCTATAGTTGTACTTATAGGATAACATATTAAAATATTTGCGTAATTTCGTGAATCATCCTGTATATATACGTGGAAATACTGGTTGCTACTGATTAGGGAAATATTCTATAACTATTCTTGTCGAATACTGTGTAATACTAGTAAACAAAACCCTAGATCACTAGCGGTTTCTTACAATCCTAAAAATGTGAAAGTTTGTCTTTGTTTCAATACGAGTCGGCAAAAAGGTAGAGGTTAGAATTTGAAATGGGTAGCTTAACAAATAAACTTCTACCCAATCTAATTTCTAACTAGTACTCTCCCTCCTGTCGTTAACAGCCATGTTTAAAATTGTATAATTGATAATATTTTACACTAATAATTTTTTACAAAATTGTTATAATATTTAAAACAAGTAATAAAAATAAAACGTTATGATCGAATCCTGTTTATTAAATTACAGTCAGGCATGCTACTGGCTGAGATATTTCGCAATTCTACTGTATTCGTCCCTCGGTCTCCCTCGATTTTTAACACACACTTCCCTATAATGCTAAGTTGACGATTCCTTGATGTCTCAGAATGTGTCCCACCAATATATCCCTTCTCTCAGTTAGGATATCCCAGAAACTCCTTTTCTCTCCAATTCTGTTAAGCACCTCCTCATTAGTTACGTGACATACTCATCTAATTTTTATCATTCGTCTGTAGGTCGACATTTCGAAAGCTTCTATCATCTGTTTGTCTAAACTCCTTATCGTCCATGTTTCGCTCCCATACAATGCAACACTCCAGACAGTTGCTTGCAGAAAGACTTCCTAACATTTAAATTAATATTGGATGTCAACAAATTTCGCTTCTTCAGAAACGCTTTTCTTCCCATAGCCATTCTGCATTTTATATCTTCTTTACTTCGGCCATCAGATCTTGCTACCAAAATAACAAAACTAATCTACTACTTTTGTTGTCTCATTACCTAATCTCATTCCTTCAGCAGCACCTGTTTTTCTGACATTGCATTCCATTACCTTTGTTTTACTCTTGTTAATGTTAATTTTATATCTTCCTGTCAAGACAATGTCCATTCCATTCAATTGCTCTTCCAGATCCTTTGCGGTCTGTGACAGAATTACTACGTCATCGGCAAACCGCAAAGTTTTTATATCTTCTCCCAGAACTTTAATTCCCTCTCGAAATTTCTCTTTGCATTCAAAAATGTTTGTAAAGCTATCGGACCAAACTGCGTGGTCATCAGTCCGTAGCTTACAAACTACTTAAACCTAGGTAAACTAACCTAAGGACAACACACACACCCATGCCCCAGGGAGGACTCGAACCTCCACGGCGAGCAACCGCGCGCTCCGCAGCGAGACGCTTTAGACCGCTCGGCTACTCCACCTCGGCTCTTTGCATTCCTTTACTGCTTGTTCAAGGTACAGTTTGAACAACATTGGGGAAAGGCTACAACTCTGTCTTACTACCTTTCCAACGTCTGCGTCCCTTTCATGCCCTTCGACTCTAATAACCGCTGTCTGGTTTTCGTATAAGTTGAATATTATTCCTCTGCGCTCCCTATATTTAACCCCTGTTACCTTCACAATTTGAAAGAGTTTATTGCAGTCGACGTTGTCAAAAGCTTTCTCCATAGCGAAAAATACTAGAAAAGGAAGTTTGCCTTTCCTTAGCCTAGCTTCTAAGTCGTAATGTGAGTATTGCCTCCCGTGTTTCTACGTTTCTCCGAAATCCAAACTGATCTTCCCAAAGTTTGGATTCCATACGTTTTTCGTCTGTAAATAATTCGTGTTGGTATCTTGCAACCATGATTTATTAAACTGATAGTTCTGTAAATCTCACACTTCGCTGCACTTTCTTTCTTTTGTCGTTACTGAGCGTTAAAACTTCTATGAGAGGACACCCTAAACATGCGAAGTCTCAACCCAAACTGAGTTTTCCTGCCCGGAAGGTTTCATTGTTAGCTGTTATTCCATAAGCACACGCTTGTTCAGAGTCAAATAGTTTTGGAAATCTAACAATATGGAATAGACTTGACATCCCGTGTGGATAGCACGCATCAACGTGAAAAATTACTTACGAAGCATTTTCGATACTGGACCTTTTCCTGGACCACAGACGTAAATCGTACTCCCTTCCACGTAGCAAATACGGGATGTACGTGTATTTCTCTGATTCACACTTCCCTTTCACCTCTAGCCCGCTGTTTTATTCAGTAGCTACTTGCACAAAACGAATCAGCACATTTTGGCATACGGAGCTGCGCAACGTACAGAAGTTCGCGTCGCTGCCGCTGTAAGGCATTCCGACTGCCCGCCGCCGACTGTTCTTGTAGCTGCGTCTAGGAACTGGAGCGCTATGCATAATGCATACGGGGCCGCGCCACGGCATTCCGACTCGCCGGCATTCGGACATCGCAACCGAATTAGCTGCGACGCCCCCTGCTCTCCGGGGGCCGCGGACGTTCCTCTGCTACGCGGAGGAGCGCCTGCCGGCAAGACCGTGTACCGCGCATCGCTCGAGGTGCTGGAACTACTGTAGGACCTCCGACAAACATACCTCACGAGCGCGTACCCTTCTTCTACCGTTCCCTCCGTGCGTAGTTTAGTATGCTAGGTGTGTGCAATGCTTGGAACCCAAATACTGCAGACACTTTTTTTATACGTGTCAGCTGCCGTCAAATATAATACGTGACACCTTGAGTTGACGGGTGAAGCAGGTTGGTCATCGAAGACGTGGCGAACAAATGTCTACTGATATGCCAAGTGCTAAACAAATCACACAATCTATCTATATCTATAAATGTGAATGTCTGTTCGGTGTACGTTTATCGCGTCTGAACCACAAAACGAAGAGAGCTAAAAATTTGTACAGTAACCCGGGGAAGGCTTTAGCACGGCTTTATCGCGATCGGATAGCTATATATATATATATATATATTAATGTGACTGTCTATTCGGTGTACGCCTATCACATCTGAACGACAAGACGCAGACTTAAATATTTGTTCAGTTACTAATTTATACCTGAGGAATGTTTTAAACACGGTTTTATAGCGATCTGATAGATACTTAATAATTTGAAGACTATAACTCGAAATTCTGAACCATGATTACTCTTTCAACATTACATTTACTCTTTGAAAATGGTTTTATTGGTTGCATTGCTACTTGAGGGTTGATAATGATAAAAGGGTAAAGTATATTGGGATGGAAAGTTATCGATGTATATAGAATTCTACGTGTGTGTGTGTGTGTGTGTGTGTGTGTGTGTGTGTGTGTGTGTGTGTGTGTTAATATTTCGCTCTGCAGCTGCAGCGAAAGCTACAGAACGCAAACGAATGGTCTGTGTGTTATTGTTGTCCCAAGTCTCCCGTTGTATACCATAACAGTTCCATGCCGATAGCTATAAGGGGGTGGAAGATATGATAGTTGAAAGTCGTCAAATTATATTAAAAAAAATTCGGAGTGAAGGCCAGCGATGACGTTTGCGACTCTATAGCAAGGAGGTTACTTACAGCGAAACGTGATGCCACAGACCATATCTTTGGTCTATGCGTGCTACAACATTTTCAGCTCTTTCTCTGTAAGGATAAGCATATATAAGAATAAATAAACAAAGCAGTAAAAAAGAAATTTCTTTTAATACATCTCTTTAAAAATCGATTTGAAGTTTCGCACCTTACATCAAGAGATCGATCTGTGATATTATTACAATCATTATTGTTGATTTTCGTGACTGGATTCTGAGAAACGAGTGCATTTTTACGTGTGATTTGATCTACCAACATGCGAGCGGAGCCGCGGGTTTAAGCTAGTTCAAATATAAAAATATATTCTTCAAAAATGAGTTGCCAAGATTAGAAATTAATAGTTTATTTAATGACGAGCGGTTTCGGAGGACTGTGTTACCATCATCTGGTGACATATTTTATAAGCTGGTCATGTTATTTTAAAAAATGGATATAAAATAATAAGTACAACATTGCACTTAGTCATCATATAAAAATACAGAAGTTAAAACATGACAACTTACAACATATTTTGTGCATTAACAAGTGCAACATAGCACTTAGTCATCACATAAAAATAAAAACTGGAGTTTTTGTTGTTGGTTCATATTGAGAGATAAAAATCCACAAAACTAGTTTCGATATCCCTACTTAATGGATATTATACTCCGATGCATGGACCTGAAGATGGCATAATGGAATGCCGAAACTAGTAGTGAAAGAATAAATGTTTCTGTTAATCTTACGGTTGTTGGTATCCCACTTCGTATATATTCCAAACAAGAGGACGTCAGTGAGAACGTAAAACATCGTATGAAGGATGGCAGTGGGCACACCACTGATTTTGGCTCATATCTACAGTTTTATTCCGATCTTAAAATAATTTTGCGCACGATTATCAAAACAACAGGAACGTCACTGTCTACATAAAGTTTCGTATGGTGCATGACGAAGAGTACTTTACTCTCAGACTTCGACATATACCTATAGTTTTATTAACTTGAAGACATTTTACACAATTGACTATTGAAACAAGAGTATAGCTTACAAAAGACTTTGATACTATGTTCCTAATTTTTAGAGATTAGCTCATGTCTGAACATTTTCATGGAGAGCGTATAGTGCATGACACAGACGGCCTTGCAATTTACTGTGACAGTATGAGTGCATGTTTTTTGCGGTAGTCTCCATTAATAAAATCTTCTCGAGTTGCAAGTAGCGTCATGTGGTTTTCTGATCACGAGCTTTCAACAGAGATCTCGTCTGCCATTGTCTAGTGGATGACTGTCATTGCGCCGTCGTTGGCAATATGTTGGGGAAGTTGTTCTTCCTCGGATATACATCTGTTGAAGTACTGGTAGCAATGCGATACCTTGCCTTCAGCGAGCTTGTTGTTTATTAGTGGTGATGCTTTCTGTTTTTGTCTATGCTGCCCTGCTTCGTGGGCTTCATTGTGTTAGGTTCACTGGTCTTTTTATGTGGCATTTGTTGTATTGTTGTATTCGCCGCGGTGGAGTAGCCGAGCGGTCTAAAGCGTCTCGCTGCAGAGCGCGCGGTTGCTCGCCGTGGAGGTGCGAGTCCTCCCTGGGGCATGGGTGTGTGTCTTGTCCTTAGTTTAGTTTACCTATGTTTAAGTTGTTTGTAAGCTACGGACTGATGACCACGCAGTTTGGTCCGATAGATTTACAAACATTTGAATTTTTTTTGTCTTCGCTGTTACTATTGTAACTGTTACTGTCATTGCGAGGCCGCTGCCGTGCTTATACAGCCGCCGCCAGTGACGTCACTGTTCCTTGACCATATATGGAAATTTTGGGTCGCGCGTACGCCGCGCCCTCTTCAACCTCGCAGTTACAGTATCCCATGCCGTACTGAGCTGCAAGCCGCCGTGCTTATTGAGAGTGTTTTCAGATATTTTGATCTCTATGGCCTCGTTTATTACGCTGTCCCAGAAGCTGTTCTTCCGTTTAATAATTGATGTCTCGTCGAAAGCAATTCGGTGTCCGTTTTCCGAAGCGTGTTCTACCACAGCTGAATTATGAGGATAGCGCAATCGATAACACTTTTCATATTCTATGCGTCGCTGTTCAATAGTGCGAACAGTCTGGCCGACATAAAGCTGACCACGCTCACTCGGAATTTTATAAACGCCTGGTGTTCTAAGACCTACATCATCTTTCACGGGAACATAATTTCAAACCGTTATTGAACTATTTCTCGCTGACAACCATAGCAAAATTACGAAAGGAAAAAAGTTCCTCGCTTACTATTTTTCCGCTGTTCATGGACTAAAACTACGGCATTCGCTATGACGTTACAATTTATAATTCCTACACTACAAATTGTTGCCGCAGGAAATTTTACAGACGGTATATACACTGTTGTATCATCCTCGCTGCCATTTGTTGAGTAGTAGTTCCGGACTAGTTGTCAGGAAAGGTACGGTGCAGGATGCGTAGCTAGAACAGCTATTCAGATTAGTGATACAAGTTTTATTGGCTGAAGAATACAATACTCAACTTCTATCTGTTCTTCTCTCTTCTCGCGGAATCGTATTCTGTACGATGCTAGCTGCGCTGAGTCATAGAGACTGCTTAGTTCATAGCCGAGTTCTGACAGGCCGTCCAGCCGTATGTCGGCCAATATATAGCAGCTAGCAGAGGGCGCGCGTCTACGGTTACTCCCAGTGATCTCTACATAACCTGAATGTATAACTCTGGTGTGTGAGCATAGAACCACAGCGTCCCTGCACATTCATATGTTTTGCACACGAATTTGTATTGTCCACCATGTTGTAATTAGTCAAACAAATTTCCATCAGTTAGTATGTGACAAAAATAGCTAGATTACCTCTGGATTTGAAATTTATGTCAATATGCGAAGTAAAGACTCCCGTGAGTACAGAATCGAAACATGTTTGCTTTTCGTTTTCTTGTAATACTTCGTAGCAGCCATGTTGTAGTTAGTCAAGAAACAGAATATGAACATATTTGGCTGGCACGCTAAGAAATGTTCAGTTCAATATCCAGGTAGTATACAGATCACTGGTTACTCTCTCCAAGACACGCAGCGCCGGCGTTTCTATAGGCTGTCGGTAGGCCGCTGCCTTCTCCACAATCGTTCTCTTGGGTCTGGCGTGTGGCGCTGACGTTACGCCACAACATACACATATAGCTGAATCTACTTTCTAAATTGTATCACAGTTCGACATGTAATTCATGAGACATGGGAACATACATAGTAACGTTCATGGAAAACCGCCATATCACGCACCGAGTTTTAATCTATTACTTCTTTCCTACTAATTGTATTCCCAAGAGATTTTACAGACATACAGCACTTATACAGATATATCTGAAAAATTATACAATTGTACAACATATAATTCAATAAATATGAGATCGTACGAATTTTATATGTAACTAGCTGAAAACCTGGCGTTGCCCGGGTATTTATTTATTTATTCCTGCCATATTTCAGGTATATATTCATTTATATAAGGGCTGTAAGTCTGTAAACACTCTTGGGAATACAGTCAGTAGTAAAGAAATAATAGATTAAAACTTGGTGCGGGAAGGGGCTGATTTCTATGAACGTTCGGTTTAGGAGCTCATAGCTCATGAACTACATGTCATTGATATACAGTTTAGAAGGTGCACTCAACTATATGCGTGTATACTATTTGTAAAATTTACTGCTGCTACAATTTGTAGTGCAGAAATTATAAATTGTAACGTCATACCGAAAGCCGTAGTTTTAATCCATGAACAGCGGAAGGTTACTGTTTATGTTCTCATATCTCATGAACTACGTGTCGGAATGTGATACAATTTAGAAGGTACACTCAACTATATATGTGTATACTGTCTGTAAAATTTCCTGTCGCTACAATTTGTAGTGTTCAAATTATAAATTGTAACGTCATACCGAGAGCCGTAGTTTTACTCCATGAACAGCAGAAAATTAGTAAGGGAGAAACTTTTTTCCTTTCATCATTTTACAATGGTTGCCAGCAAGAAAAAGTTAAATAAAGATTTGAAATTATGTTTAAAGTTTGTTGCAAGTCGCTAAGTACTGTCATTCTCATACAATGTATTTCGAAAGTCTCGCCGCATTATATGGCATTTTTTGCGATTTCTATTGGTTATGAAGTAATATCTTTTGAACCATTTGATTCTTAACCATGCAGCAATTGCCACCTCATAGTAAGGAATGTGTGTACCAAATTTGGTTGAAATCGGTCCAATGGTGTAGGAGAAAATGAGCAGCATTGTCGCAAAATGCAGCAGTTTTTCGCGCATCTCATTGTTTATGACGTCATATCTCGTGAACTATATATCGTACGCGATTCTTACACTTACGGCGACCGTCATCAAGGATTGAAGCTTACGTATACAAAATTTCATAAAGATTGGAACAAAACTGTAGATTTGTATGCAACACGTACAAATATACGGACACTCTGCTTTATATGTTAGATATGTATTTTGACTAGTAACTTTCTTCTTTTGGATACTGCACTTATAATTTTGTACATTAAGCAAGGCTGCGTTATTTCTTATATATACTCCGATAAATATGATTTTAGAAAAATGGAAATGGACAGAGAGAGAAGGGACAGGATATGTACTAACTCAAGGCAGGAATAAATAAACAAATAACCGGGCAACGCCGGGTTTACAGCTAGTTAATAAATAAATGTCATGCATAAGTCAGGTATTCATATTACTTTGTTCTCCCACAAGCAGAATCTCCTACTCGATCACTCTGTACACATGCGATTCCTTCGCGCCTCCTCGAGTTCCGCTCCTGTTCGCGTAGTCCCTGCTGCAGAAGTGTGGACACCAGCGGCAGACACGAGGCGGGGTCACGCGCAGCCCCCGGCGGCGGGAAGCAATTGGCCGCAGCCGCCGCGGGCCTCTGAGGGGTCCGCCCTCCGCAATATCCTGCCACCCCCTGCTCCCCCACACCCCTCACCTGGCCTGGGGCCGACCACTTGTGGCGCCGCCACTCACCACTTTGGCGTCCCGCAGAAGCCACGCGCCGCCGCCTCTTCTGTCTCCAGGGTTCCCGCCTGCCTTAGTAATTAAACGGGACTTCCGTCTCGTTGGGTTCGAGAACTCCCGTCAGATGAACAGGCTGGCACTGGAGAGGAAGTCGTGGCGACCCGCATCAAACAAGTCAGGTGAATAATTAAAAGAAAAAAGAAAACCCATTGATTGTCGTACTGCAGAGTGCTTGCCCGCGAAATACGAAGGTCCCAGGTTCAAATCCAGGTTTCGGCACACAGTTTTAATATTCACACAATATATGACATCAATTCCGAATAGACAAAGCTGAAAAAGTGCACCCAACCGGGATTAGAACCCGGGTCTCTTGCTTTCTAGGCAGTTGCGCTGACCACTACACCACTGGGGACACAGTGATGACCGCACCTGCAAGGACTACCTAAGGACGCCTTCCGTCAGACAAATTCCTAGCTTCACCCAGCCCACAGTACTCAAACTCGTAGTTATGAAACTAATTCCCGTAACAGTAAGGACCACAAACTTGCCCACTCCTCCCCACTAAGTTCATGTAATACATTCTGTGAATATGGAAGAATAACAACTGCAGGATCAGAAGTGACATCTGTTTTTGCGAAACAGACGCCATACATATATATAATATGCCGGTGACGGGACGGGCAATGATCCTTTCGTTAGTGGGCAGGGGTGGACAAGTTTGTCGCCCTTACTCTTACGGGAAATAGTTTCACAACTACGAGTTTGAGTACTGTGGGCAGGGTGAAGCTGGGAATTTTTGTCTGAAGGAGGCGTGCTAAGGTAGTCCTTGCAGGTACGGCGATCACTGTGTCCCCACTGGTGTAGTGGTCAGCGCAACTGCATACAAAGCAGGGGTTCGAATCCCGGCTGGGTACACATTTTCAGCTTTGCCCATTCGCATTTGATGTCACACATTCTATGAATATGAAAAATAACAACTTGGGGATCAGACGTGACATCTGTTCTTTGGGAACAGACGCCAAATGTATATACACAGTTTTAATCCCCCAGTAAGTTTCGTATCGATGACCACTCCGCTGCAAAATGAAAATAACACTCTGGAAACATCCCCTAGACTTAGCCATTTCTCCAACATTCGTTCAGGAGCGCCGAATTAACATGGCTTACATATATTCGCTTGCTTAATAAGAAGTACTGGCGGCACCTCAACACCTTCGGCTGCCTTAGCAGTATCGCTTGCGGTGCAGACCGCAGGACACTGCTGCATTGTTACAATGTTCTGTCGCGACAAGGTTATGGGAGCGCAGTAGATGATTCAGCACCGCTCCCGGCGCTGCAGACACTCGATCCCATCCACCACTGTGAGGTTCGTTCACGACTTTCCCAACAACCCCTGGGAACAGTCTTCTTGTGGAGGCGGGGTTCCACCACTACAGATCAGACGGCAACAACTGGTGGCTAAATACACCGCTAACGTTTTCAGGTCTTCCGAACTACAGTCTCCTTTTCTCGAATTCAACGCTCCATGTTCCACAACGGTGGCCGAATTGGGTTTGACCGCTAGTGTTCGTGTCAGATCACTTCTAAGTCGGCTGTTTATCCCCTACCATATCTCTCCAAATTCCAGTCGTGTACACCACCACTGTGTATATCACGACCTCTACTTCTACTGGAATTGTCACAGAACTCCGAACTCTCAGTCCACTCTGAGACCCTTCGCAGCGAATTTCTGTCAATTTCTGATGGATACCACAGTAATCTAGACTATGGCTCTGTGGCAGAAGGTCGTGTGTGCTTCGCTTATAAGCATGCGTTCCTTACTAGATGGCTGCAGTGTATTCACTGCAGAGCTAGTGGCCATTCTTCACACACTCGATCATATTCCTTCCTGCCATGGGGAGTCCTTCCTCATCTGCAGTGACTCCCTGAGCGCTCTACAAGCCCTCCATCAATGGTTACCTCGCCATCGTTTGGTACAGTCCATTCAAGAGTTCCTACATGACATCGATCAACGTGGATGGTCTGCAGTATTTCTTTAGACTCCAGGGCACGTTAGGATAGACGGAAATGAGTTGGCTGGCAGGTCAGCAAAAGAGGTTTCCCATAAACCCCCTGGATTTAAGCATCACAGCTACTGATCTCCTTTCGATGTTACTCATTCGAGTTCTCTGTCTGGAATACTGGTTGGCGCACCCTACAAAGATCCAACAAATTGAGATTAGCAACGGAGATAACGAACGTGTGGAGGTCATCTATGAGGACTCCTTGCAGTTTTTCTGTCGTCACTTCCTCCGTCGAGAGGACCCTCATCAGTGCCAATGTGTTGCGCATTTGACAGTCACCCACGTCTTACTGGTATCCCCCTGTTTAGCAGCTCAGAGGCGGACTTTTAATCTCCCTCTTCTTAGCTGACCTCTATGGCTGATTCTCTTTTAAATATTATTCGTAACAGCAGACTACATAATTTCATCTGAGGTTTATTTAGAATCCGTTATCTGTATATTCTAAACTTTTAGGTAGGTGATTGTAATATGTTACAGAGTGGCTGGATGTTCTGCTTTTATTTCTGTGAACACTCAGCCTAGACACTCTAGTATCCACTTTTGAATGTCTCTTCCTTCTTCCCTTTTATTTTCTTCTTTTATTTCTGATATGCTACATCTACAGTTTGATGTAGTTTGTACTTTGTTTTATATCCCATTTTAGCGTTCTTTATATGTCATCTCTGTAATTGGAAAAATCGACCAATGACCGTTGTAGTTTAGCTCCCTGAAAAACCTAACCAACCAACCAGTAGTAGTTCTGCAAGGTTGGCAGAACTTCTTTGAAGATTTAGAAATAGGAGGCGCGATACTGGCAGAGGTAAAGTTTTGAGGGCGGACCGTGAAGCGTGCCGGGATAGCTCAGTTGGAAGACTGCTTGTCAGCGAAAGGCTTTTAAAGCGAAACTAATAATTTGCAGTTCCATAATGTTCTATATTTTAAATCTTAAGACAAATAATAACTTACATTATTTTTTTCAGATGGCCATTTTTTCGAAAATGAGAAAAAATATAACAGAAAACTGCACAGAAGATATTGTAAGGGGTAGGCTGGAGACCATAATTGGTTATTTTTCCTTTTAACGGAATTGGGGGAGAGATACAGGGGATGGACAACATAATTTGAACACCTTGCAGCATCATAGATCTTAACAAGGTGGCACCACTGTGCACGCATTAACGCTGAGATGTGAGCGAAGTGAGCAACTGACGCATGAAGTATTGCATATTACCTTGCAGTATGTTATAAGGATGATCTGAGAAATGCATGATCTGTCAAACATCCTTAGGGCGAAGTCTATGGTGCGCAGATACTGGAAGCATCTCTGACGAAAACGGCAACACTTTTTAACGATTCACTAATCACTGAATGTAGCTCCAGATGTCATTTTTCAGCAAGGAAACATACTACCATGTGCTGCAGCACGAAAATGTGCATTCTTGATGTCACATAATGTCAGTCCTATGCCATGGTCTGCCAGATTACCAGACTCGTCCCCAATCGAAAAGGAAACGATGGCTGCTGTGACCTAATGTGAACCACCACAGGGACTTTGGAACCTGGTGAATTCAGCATGAATGGTTACTCAGCAGGAAGCATATCGCGCCTTATATGCGATGATGCCTTGGAACACGTTATCAGGGCCCATGGACGAACCTGTGCCTGCTAGGAAAAACACTGAACGGTTGTAACTGAAATGCTAATCATTTTTTCTGAACATAATAACGAACGTGTACTATGAACTTCCCATTTATATCATACAGTGAAGGCTTCCACGACCGGCTGAAATAGTTGCTGTTGAATCTTCCGGGTTGTATGGTCGTGGTCGAAGCAACATTTCTGCTCCTGACGTTTCGTCCAGAGCTGCGCTGCACGTCTTCAAAGCTAAACGGTGAGTCTAGCCGACTGACGAGTCAGGCGTCGGAGAGCGGTATAAATGATGTCTGGAAGGGGCTTGGTCAAGTGTTCACGTGCGCAGCAGAGATAAGCCATGTCAAAGATAAAACCATAACTATTGGTGGTCAAGGATAAAAGCATAACTACCTACTCCGAAGAGACACTGTCAATATGTCACTAAGTTTCGTAGCTCCTTCCTTTCAATTAAAATTATCCCCATGATTGTATATTTCGATTGCTTCTCTGTACAGTCGTGGATAATAGTTCGTCGTTGTAGATAAAATTTCCGTTTCGGAGAACTTCATGATTTCCTGATTGAAAAATATGTTCATCTACACATGATTTCTCAGTTACACCTGGTCGGCAAGGACTTTTGTGTTCCGTCTTGTATTAACACTCCTTTTTGTAGTACCAAAATACACATTTCCACAAGAACACGGAATTTTGTACACCCAACTTGATGTCAGAGGAGGGCGTTTGTCCTTTACAGATCGGAGCGCCTGACTTATCTTTTTTGTTGGTTTATAAACAGGTCTGATATAATGTTTTTGTAAAATCTTTCCTATCTGATCCGTAACTCTTTTAATAAAAGGAAGAGAAACCGTGCTCTTCCGTCACTGTGGTTTATTGCTACCTTTTTGTCAACCTTTCCTTGGTCGCAGAACCCTATTTACTTCTTTCCGTGTTTATCCATTCTTCTCAAAAGCCTGCGTCAGATGCTGTAACTCCACATGCAGGTGTCCTGGCGTGCAAATTCTTTTGGTTCTGTCAATTTTTAATGACACCTCTCTTTTATTGAGTATGATGGTTGGAATCCTTGTGCAAGTACTTGTCCGTATGCGTGAATTTACGGAAAACCTTATGGAAGTTTGAAGCAGCAATAGTTATAGATTTTCCGTTTTGTGTTACCTATTGAAGATCTTTTGAGTGCCTACGACGGAGAAGAAACAAAATGAATGGTGGTATGCGTACTTCTCGTCTCCTCCCTCGGCAAGTTCGTGTGCACGGAGCTGAAAACTTGGGCGCGTAAGCTCGTGTTATTAGGGCTCCTGGCAGTAAATGGAGTCTCCCCTGCAGTAAGTCGTCGGCAATAAATAACTTCCCGCGAGCTCGCATTCTAAACTTCGGGACGGTGGTCGGCAGTCGGCAGTCGGCAGCGAGATACCGCTCGCCGTCTGGCCTCGCTTGCGTCTTTCCAGCGTTCCCCCTAGAAATTAAACGGGCTCCACGAAAAAAGAAATAAAGCGATACGCCCTCTGCATCAGCTTTGAATATGAGACGTCTTTGTGTTGCTTAAGTGAAGAGAAAAGAACATACTCACACGATATTACTTTCCAAAGGAAGGAAGAAAAATTAGGGTGATTCATCACTTCGAATGCACATATAGATGCAGGAAAGGAGTTAAAGTGGAACAAATTTCCATAAATTCTATGTTTCTGAATAAAATAATAAGCTGTAATGGAACCTGCTTAAGCAGAGCAGCCCAGATCGCTAGTTTCAAATTGCTTTATATAGAACAGTTTTGTCAATTCTGTTTCAAAGTCTGTAAGAGATATATTACACTAGTGTATACAACTGTATGTAACTATCATATATTACATAATACTACAATTAGCATAACTAAATATCTCTTAACATTGAAATATTATGTGGTAATATTTCGTCACATTTACCTTCCGTTCTTGGATATGGGTATGTCGATAATAAAATATTTTTTGCGTCTATTATAAAATATGTTGCACCCATATCGCAAGACCATCGCTCAGAACGTTTGTTTATAAACAGCTAAACTCTTGTTACAAACGTCCTGAGCGATGGGCTTGCGATATGGGTGCAAAATATTTTATAATAGACGCAAAAGATGTTTTATTATCGACATAACCATATCCAAGAACGGACCGTAAATGTGACGAAATACTACAATATAATATTTAAATGTTAAGAGGTATGTAATTACGTTAGTTGTAGTATTATGTAATATATGATAGTTACATACAGTTGTATACACTAGTGTAATATGTGACTTACAGACTTGAAGATGGCAACTTAGAATTGCCAAACTGGTATAAATAAAGCAATTTGAAATCAGAGTTCTGGGCTCCTCTGCTTATGAAGATTCCATTACAAGATATTAGATTGCACCCCCGGATTGAATGATATCCAGCCAATACAATATAATACGCGAAGAAATATTCTATCCTGACAGCAGAGCAGACAATTAAAAAAAGGAAAATAAATTTTTGTACTTCATACCCGTAACTCTGATACAAATTCCTCCAGTATCTTCATGTAAATGCGATTCGCAGTCATTCTTTTTTATTCTTCAGTCAGTAACATGTTTTCAAAAGCCCGACATTTTAGATGTGTTAATCATTTTATTCTACATCTTTATTCGGAATCTTCACCAAATTTACTAATGGTAGCAGGATGGTTGCTCAGAGTATACTTACGGTCTCATCTACTTACAACGTAAGATTCACTGCGTACACGTCACAATCCTGAGAAGAAAGGAATCACGCATTGTGGTATATCACTCTCCTTTTCATCACAGAGTAGCACTTACACCCAGGATTACAATCTCCATCTTTCCCTATAGTTCTAGCACTATAGAGCTAAATAATCTTCCATGAACATTAATTCGTAACGTCTTGTGAATTGTGAGTTCGTCTGTAGATAATGATGTAGATGCAGGTATGTCTCTTCCTTGACATATCATGTGAAGAATACCTTATCACATCAGTTGACCTAATTTTCAACTTCTGTAGAACAACATCTCCAACGCTTCGACTCTTATTCCCGTATCTCCCATGAGCCATGATTGCCTACCGTTCGGTGGATTGCTCCAGACATACGTTTTCAGACATATATATTCCTATAAATTAAGACAAATGTTTGACAAGAGCTGACGTCTTTTAGCCAGTAACATCATCTCTTGTTAATCCACTGTTTTGAGTCCCTTGTTTTGTCTTACCAAAGTACGATCACAGAACTTCCCCTCAGCTTTTTCCGCGACAGGCTAAGGTCCTCAAGTCGAGTCCCGGTCAGGCAAACAGTTTTACTTTGCTAAGAAATTTCGTATCATTGCACACTCGGCTGCAGAGTGAACACTTCATTCTGGAGACTAATTAATATTTTCTGTATCAATTGAAATACAGTGTGCCCTATGTTCTCAATATGTTCTCGTTCACAATAATGGTGCATTATATACAATTAGTTGTTGAATTATGTGCTCATTTCTTGTTTGATAGTTGCGCTGTTGATTGAAAAACAATTTTAGTGTCCTTCGTTTTAGGTTGTACACAAGCGACCTTCCGAACTTGTGTCGAATCGGGTGTTCGAATCCTTCACTTTGTTAGTACCACACAAGCAGCAATTCGCCGGATGGATGCTATTTCTCTGACTCACTGATTTGACGGCACTGTTAGTGTATACATCTGTGACACATACTGTAAAGTCCCACTGATCCATTACCTTTGGGTTATAGCGACAACGAGAGCTGCAACCCGTGGTTGGTGTTGCGCCCCGTTGTGGCGTTGAACTTTAACACGCGGGTCGATATGATTTAAACGTGAATCATGCTGATATACGTGTCCCGAGAATATGAAGTTTCTTCGAAGATGTTCTATTTTCCTTTCTTTTTTCTGAACATGTTTATTGCAATATGAGTCACGTCATTCTAAATTTACTTCACTGTTAAAGGGAAAGAAGGAAGCTTAGAGTTTAACGTTCCACCGACAGCGCTGTCATTAGAAACGGTTGTTAAACGGAAATAGTTGTTTGTATACATGTTTATAAAGTTCATAAGACAGTTATGGACGTTAGCAGTACGTCCATTACCTATTTTGGGTATATTTTTACTACTACTACTAGTACTACTACTACTAGTACGTCTAGTCATGTTTTCCTGTTCATCTTCTTCTTCATACTATTATTGGATTGTTGCATTTTGGGATAGTAGGTACGACTAACAAGTGATATAGGGAAAGTTCAGCTAAGGGCAGCTAGTGTTTTACTATCGCGATATAGGATGGAGATAGTGACACGGAATTAATGCAAGAGTAGGGGTGGCAAATATTAAAATAAAGGCTTTATTAGCTGCGGCGATATCTATCCGAGAAATTTGTTTTACTACCTTTCTCCTCCAAATGCGACCATATTTTGTTAGCACCCACATACGTAGGAAGACATAATCATCATAAGTTAAAGGATATCAGAGGGAAAGATTTAGGTTTCTTTCTTTTTCTTTTTTTTTTTTTCCCCCTCACGCTCTTTTAGAGAATGGAACCGTAGATGAATATTATCAAACAAATTCTGCTACAGACATAAATGTGATTCGCAAAGTAAAACTCTAGATTTATATGAAGAATGAAGCGTACTTTGAGCAAGCACTCCTGATGTTTGTTCAATGTTGTTAGCAGTGATGCTCTTAAAGTACGTCGCGTATTCCAAGGCTACCGTTGAAATTTGGAAGTTTCATAATATACAGGAGGAACAGTAAATAATTTGGGAAATGGTAGTATAGACGAATTGCAAAGAAAGAAAAAAGCTGTATAATGTGTGTGCACTTTTTATTGAGCGCAGAGATACAGCTGTCAATATGGAGCTCAAAGGCAAATGCAAATGGAAACATTTTCATTGATTTTTCCATCGGTTCTTGGTGGAACGTCATTTTGAATTAGTAGCACAATCTTGAGTATGACCTACAAATTTGTCTTTATTATTTAACCAGATTTTGGCAAACAAATCCGATTTCCGCACATTCCAGCGGAGTAAATGGCGATGGCTGTTGTCATGGTAATGATTTTTTAATTATTTTTTTCTGTTTATGTTAAGGTATTTATTTATAACTAGCTGAAAACCCGGCGTTGCCCGGGTATTAATTTATTCCTGCCATTTTTCAGGTATGTATTCATTTGTATAAGGGCTGTACGTCTGTAAAATCTCTTGGGAAATAGTAAAGAAGTAATAGATTAAAACTTGGTGCGTGATGGGGCGGTTTTTCATGCACGTTACTGTTTATATGCTCATATCTAATGAACTACGTGTCGTGCAGTGATACAATTTAGAAGGTACGCTTAACTATATGCGTGTATACTGTTTGTAAAATTTCCTGCGGTTACAATTTGTAGTGAAGGAATTAAAAATTTTACCGCCATACTGAATGCCGTAGTTTTAGTCCATGAACAGCGGAATGTTACTATTTATGTGCTGATATCTCATGAACTACGTGTCGTACTGTGATACAGTTCCGAAGGTACATTCAACTATATATGTGTAAACTATTTGTAAAATTTCCTGTGGCTACAATTTGTACGGTACTAATTATAAATTGTAACGTCATACCGAGAGCCGTAGTTTTACTCCATAAACAGCGGAAAAGTAGTAAGCGAGAAACTTTTTTCCTTTCATCATTTTCCTATGGTTGCCAGCGAGAAAAAGTTTTGAAATTATGTTTAAAGTTTGTTCCAAGTCCCTAAGTACTGTCATTCTCATACACTTTATTTCGAAAATCTTGCCGCATTATATGGCATGTTTTTGATTTCTATTGGTTCTGACGTAATATATTTTGAACCATGTGCCGTATGTGATTCTTAACCATGCAGCAATTGTTACCTCAAGGTAAGGAATGTGTTTATCAAATTTAGGTGAAATAGGTCCAATGGTTTAGGAGAAAATGAGCAGCATTGTCGCAAAATGCAGCAGTTTTTCGCGCATCTCATTGTTTATGATGTCATATCTCGTGAACTGCATATCGTATGTGATTCTTACACTTACGGCGACCGTCGTCATGGATTGAAGCTTGCTTGTACAAAATTTCATAAAGATTGGAACAAAACTGTAGATTTGTATGCAACACGTACAAACATACGGACATTCTGCTTTATATATTAGATAAATAGCTATTCGATCGCCATAAAACCGTGCCTAAAGCATTTCCTGGGTAGACATTAGCAACTGTACAAATATTTAGCTCTTTATGTCTCGTGGTTCAGACGTGATAAACGTACACCGAACAGACATTCACATTTATAGATACAGATTATTTCTTTGATCCCTGTAGATGTGTAGTGTAGTGGGTTATGGAGTCAGTACAATGTGAAAGAGCCCTTTGTCCGTCAGCGACCACGGCAGGAGTTCATCGCAATGATAGCAGAGACGCTATGCAGCAACTAGCCACAACTGCTCGCCTGGCGATCGTGACAATGTAGCAACCACCGAATATCAAAACCACAGACCGCAGACTCCCCGCGGTCAGCTTGCGTATTAGCCGGCGTGCTGTTTGACGGTATGCATAGTGGCAGGCGCCGGCGGTCTGTGGGTTGGACGATCTGTCAGTCGCTGGGTGACGTTACCCGACTCAGATTCCCATTCTCATTTTGTACCTCAAGATAGCGTCTACCAGTCTACCACCCTTCGAAGTAAGGCGTTTTCGGCCCACTATAGGTTACGGTAGTAACACTAAAAGTGGGCCTTTGCGATTGCCTTTTGATAGCTCGAAATTTAAATGAAAATAACGGCTTAACTATTCATCTGACACGAAAATTGAATAACCTAATTGGCGGAGGAGAAAATTCTCTACAATTTTGTTATGTTTTTTTATATCTCGTAGCGTTTCAAAGATATTTGAGAAGATAACGGCGATTTTGGGATGTATGTCTTTCTGTCTGTCCGTAACGTATTCCCTGTTTATAAGACGAACCGTTCAACCGATCAGCACCAAATTTTACACACATGATAGGCCGCCTTTTTCAAATTTTTCGGACAAAAAATACGGTAGTAATACAAAAAAAAAAGCCGTTTGTAATGTAATTGTAATTGCAAGCGAACCGTTTATCTGACACGATAATTGAATAACCTAATTGGTAAAGGAGGAAATTCCTTACAACTTAGCTCCCTTATGTTTTTCTTTCTTTCTTTCTTTCTTTTTTTAATTTTTATCTCGTATCTCTTGAGACGTATTTGCGAAAATAACGGAGATTTCACGCCCTCCATTCAATTAACGAAAACCACCCATTCGGAGACGTCACGTGACGTTCCTCGCCCAGAACTCTCTCTGGCATACGCCATCTTGCGTTGCGTATTTGATGATTTCCTTATTGTAACTTACACGTTGTTATTTCAAAGCAATGGCGCACTGAAGAATTAACAAAAACACATCGTTCTTCATACGATAAATGATAATCTAGTGTCTTCAAATGCCATATTATCATCAGCTAACAACGGCCATCAATAGTATGAGATTAAAGGACTCATCTTTTGATTGATAGCCATAGCGTAGTGGGCAAGGCGTTGGAATATGACGCTAAAGGTCAGCGGTTTGGAACCCTCCACCACCTATATTGTTTTTCCTAAAAGGGTTTCAAACACTCTTATTCATTAATTTTTTATTATTTGGATTATTATTTTGCTCCAAAATGTTTACAAAAACTCATAAAACTACAAATCTAAAGTGGGCCGGAAAACACGTCAGTGCGATTTTTTTTAAATTATTAGTTTTCAGAAACGCCTTGTACGAGGATGTTGAAACGTCTTACCAGCCAAATCGTTTGAAATCTGAATATGCTGCTTTGGGATAACGTAGTTCGACATCTAGGATCGCAATAGCATGCAAGGTGTTACTCAACCTTTTCCGACGTCCGAGGTCCGATACTCATCGAATTCCTCGAGCACGGAAAAACCGCAGCGGTGCAGTGGCCGAGCGCTCTAAGGCACCTTGGTGCGCTGCTCACAGTTATAGGTTCGTGTCCTCCCTCAGGCATGGCTCTGTTTGTTTGTGTGTGAGTGTTTTGTCCTTAGCGTAAGTTACTTAAGTAGTTTGTAAGTCTGGGGACTGCTGACCAAAATAGTTATGTCACTTAGATTTACAAGTTCGAACTGGAACTGAATAGCCATTAACAGTGACGTTTATTGTGAGACTCCATAGCTTACGTAAGTCCAAAAAGAGAAAACGGCCTTGGTTGCACGGGGGGAGTTACTCTTCTACATGACAACGCGCGTCCACATGTCTCCAGGGTCACACAAAGTGTACTGGCCAAGCTCAAAGAAGTAACAAGTTATTTTCTCCAATTGTAAATGAACAATAGATTGTTTTCTACTAAAACAAAATGGGATCAGTTTGAGCATCTATCCTACAGACAGGACCTGTTGCCCTGTGACTGCCATCTGTCTGGTCCGCTAAAGAAACATCTCAAAGGGAAGCGTTTCAAGTCGTACGACGAACTGAAGGACAAAGTAGAGGACTGGCTTCTGTCACTACCAGAGGAATTCTGGGAACACTTCGTCTCGTCAAACAGTGGAATAGCTTTGCTCAGGCCTCTAGTAATTACTTTTGAATAAATATTTCACTTATGCCCACAGTGTCGTTTCGTGGCTTTTCACTTAAACACCCCTCGCATGAATGCCATGCTTGTACTCTTTTTACCTTGTCAGCTTCCGTAGTACAGTGGACATCCCTGACAGCGTACTCGTCGAACGCTACTAATTAGTAAGCAGGAAGACTCGGGTACGAAACCTGTCTGCGCGCAAATGTTCAACTTCCCCCACTGATTTATTTCGAACCATCGCGTGGCTCAGAGCATTCGGTGAGAGGGTTGGATGCTCTCTCTAATAAATAAAACTGAGCCCGGAACTCAAAGATCACCACAAAACAAAGAATGAGGAAACGACCTACCCATGAAACAAGCGGGAAAAATAAAGAATGATAATAAAAAGGACGCGTGGTATGTACTACGGTGGGGACCTGGGTTCGTTTCCCCTTCGGGTCCGAGATTTTCTCCTCTCGGGAACTGGATATTGTGTCGTTCTCATCGTCATTCTTTCATCATAGACGCGCAAGTCACCCATATGACGTCACTTAAAAAGACTTGCACACCAGAGTCCAGCGTCAGATTCGGTGGTTCTCAAGATTATTTCATTCTTCTTACAAGTGAGTTGTTTCATGGTGGATGACGTCTCAGTAGACTAGCTCACTAACGTGGAAGCAAACCAGATAGTCCACACCAGTCTTTCTCAACCTTTTTCAATACGCGACCCCTTTAGAAGTACAAACAATTGTGGCGACACCCCATAATTTTAATAGAACAGTGTCAACGACTTTTCTTTCTACTGATACTACACTTATCAAAAAGTCAAGTTCACTGTGGAAGGTAGTCGCGGTATGAAGGCGTGGGGGCAGGATAGAGTATGCGTGGATGCGTGTTTCTGTTCGCTTCCATCATATGTGTGAGTACGACAGTGAGTAGAGACGTGATTATTGAGTCTTTGCGCTTCGCAAAATGGAGAAGCTTCTCAAAAAAACTACGCAGCCGTCGATCTCTAGTACAAGTGGCAGTGGCGAAGCGAATCAGAATAGAAAAAAAATATAGACTCTCTGACTGTTATATAAAGTTGGTTTTATTGTAGTGAACAATACATCTCAATGTGTATTTTACTGCGAAATACTGTTCACATGAGAGTGTGACACCATCAAACCTTATACACGTTCCTAGGAAGTTAATAAACCACTATATTTCTTCATAACCTGCAGGAAGCACAATGACTCAGGTAGTAAAATAACAATTAACAAAATACTAATTAATAATAACCTTACGTTTTCGATTATAACTTGTTTTTCTTCTTTAACTATATCTTTTAGTGATTTTTAAGCATCCAATGACAACCATTTTTAGGTAGTCATCGATACGCAAGTTGTCAGTGTTGCACAAGAAACTGTCCCCACACCATCGTTGCCATCCAGATGTTACTGTGGTCTTTGCCCTCTCGTCGCATCTAGTGACTAGTCCATGCAGAACTCAGTGCCTCGCTGCACTAGTTCTGAAGACAGACATCATGTCACTCTTTAACACTGCAAAACTAAGCGAATTTGAAGTGTTACACAATTCTAAAATAAATTCTTAATATTATTACAAATAAGTATCAGATCTGAATGTAAGCGACTATATAGTATACTTTCAGGAAATCTATGCACTTTCGAGTGATACACAACCGTTGCAGAAGATCGTCACGAAACGTACGTAGACAGTACTGCGCGCTGTGTAGATGTATTTCTCTACCACTGCGACACATCCGTCTTGTGCGTTTTAATATTTTCAAAAATGTTCAAATGTTTGTTAAGCTTATGGGACTTAACTGCGGGGTCATTAGTCCCTAAACTTACAAACTACTTATAAACTAACTTATACTAAAGACAGCACAAACATCCATGCCCGAGGGAGGATTGAACCTCCGACGCAGGAGGCCGCGCTATCCGCAACATGGCGCTCCAGACCGCTCGGCTACTCCCGCGTGGCTGCAGCATTTTAAGGAACCAAATAAAGTTAAAGCTCAAGACCGTCACTTGTAGGATGCAAACGCTGCCACAAAAAATCCAAGCTCCAGGCTTTTAAAGCCTTCTCTAACGATACGACAAGTGTTTAAATTTACAGGTGGAGTCAGCTGAAAAGTAAAGCAATTTTCAGGCCTATAAACGCAGTACTGACGTGTGTACCTTAGTTTACGACTTATTTACTGACTCGCAGAAAGACGAAAAAGTGTTGAAATTCCAATAACAAATACAATACTTCATAGGAAATGCGAGAAACTACTCATAGGTAAACATATCAGCGAAAGAGAAACGAACCACGTGTTTTAGATAATGTCGAGAAGAATCGAAAAATAACATGTTACAGACAATAAATATTCAACCATTGCTAAAAATCCTCTTTGAAATAACGTGTTCCAATAACGCACCTTTCTTCGTGAAATTCAATTAAGTCTGATCTGACTCAGCTGTACTTTGAATATCTACACCTTCGTAATTTCTTTCAGTTATGACATTAACATCAGTAAGGTGTTACGTGCAAGCAAAAAAGCAGTACACAGCAGCGATTGAGGAAGTAGGATACGCCATAAGATAATTCTGATTAACAAAGTATAAAGAAAGTTCCGTTTCAATTTATCTCCGCTGAAGTGCTGCGATTGCAGTTCTGCACATGCGCTGTAGACGATGTGTATCAAGGAGAAGAACGTGCGCCATTTGGAGATCGCTGTCAGTTACGTACGCTTTATTGTGCTTGTTCGAAATTTCGGCGTTGATTTAAAATCCCGCCGCCTGTGAAATCAGGTCGGTGATTCGGTTTCTGAATGCGAGGAAAGTGAAACCAAGTGAAATTTATCTGCAAATTTGCGATGTTTACGGACCAAATGCGATGAGTGATTCGATGGTGAGAAGATGGGCCCGACAGTTCAATGGCGGGCGTAGTGATGTGCACGAAGAAGAACGAAGTGGGCGTCCACCTTTGGTTACAGAAGAACTGGTCCACGCGATTGATGACAAGATCCAGGACATCTCAAGTCTTTCCTTGGCGGTCATCACTTCACCAATGACGAGCTGAAAGAAACTGTTTCCAACTGGTCGAAGACACAGGCGGCAGATTTCTATGAAGAAGGTATACAGAACCTGGTGCCACGCTATGACAAATGCCTGCAAAATTTCGGCAATTATGTGGAAAAGTAGTTTAAGAGTTGTAGAATTTTGTGCAATAAAATTTCCTTCTGTATCTGTGTACAATTTCATTTTATTACCAAACGGAACTTTCTGGACGCGCCTCGTATATATATTAGAAACAGGACAGCAAACTATATACAAGTCTTTTCAAACTTATGACTCTCTTTCTAAGTAGACCTTTCACATATTAAGCAAGAAACCCACTGCGCTCAGTTTTTTTTTTGCCCATGTTAAATTTTTTGTATCGAAATTTATCCTTGATATGTTATATCTGGATGCATGTTGCAATATTAAACAATGTAAGCAAATTAAAAAAAAAGACTTGTTGCTGATACCGATCGTTAAAAAGTGTCTATATAAATTTCGTCAGTTTTCAATTGCACAACAACGGTCAGAATGACTGATCTGATAACATGGATTTGATATTAGAGACGTACATACGCGCGTCCTTCGAAGTATACTAGAGGCTAAAAGACGACCGAGGCCGCTGACGCTTTCGCCATCGACAATTTACCAGGTGTCATCTGACAAAAAGGGAGCACAAATATTGACACCGCGACAACCCCGGACCTGCTTGCGAACAGGCGAGCCATCCTGCAGATTACGTGTCTCCATAACGCACGCACGATTCACCGAAAAAGCCATTTCTCATGTATGTTCGTGGCGGCGGCAGTTTATTTATTTACTTCTCGGGATAACTTTTGTAAAAACTACGTCTGCGGAAAAGTAGGATTTTTACATATGCATTGCAGCAGTTCAGTTGGCACATTCCTGGATTTCAACACTGCGGTAAATAAATAAGACTGCTTATCAGACTACAGAAATGAATCATTAGATTGCTTTCCAAATTACCCACATTTGCTAGAATAAGAATATGGGAATTTGAAATGTCAAGTATAATGCTGATCTTGATATTTTTAGTACTTAAATGTTTGCATGTACACCCTGATGCAATTGTTTCCAGTTATGTGAATTTACAGTTTGAAATAGGTACCAAAATATAGGCGAAAGAGATTTCTTACGTTCTCAAGTTCTGCCAGTATCAGACAAACCGCAATTCAGGAAGATAGTCCTGCAATTACATTGTAAGTCCAGACTTCCAAGAGAAGGATGGTTTATTCTGGGATATTATACTAAAAATAACTGAACTAGCAGGACACGAGATATACACACGAACAGTTTGTTCTTAAGAAATGCCGAAACGTCGACGGACAGTAGTAATACATCGTGAATCAATAGTTTGCAGTATATCTTTGAATTGGACGTGACTTCTGTGACTTGCGTCTTCCTAATCTTACCAGGCTAAGGGGCCTATATTCTAACGTAGAATCTGAGGAAGTGACATTCGTGGTTAATTTTCAGGCTAATGAAAGGTTAGGGCTACGCTTAAGACAAGCTGAAAACTCTGTGGTCCGAACCGGATCCGAACGCACTACCTATCGGTTTGGCAAACGTTTTACCATTAGTCCACCACGCTCAACATAAAAATTATTTAGGTACAATCGAGAAAGTGATGAAGTTTTAACCATAATACCTAATGGAGAGGTAGCGCCCTCTTAAAGACAGTCTCGGTCTCAGGATCTCTAGCATTTCATATCATGTGAGTGCGAAAGTGACTACATTGGTAAATTCACCCGAGCTGTCTCTAACCGCTGGCATATTAAAAATCATGAACTGAGTAAATATTCATCTTCACAAACACAAAATCCAGGCCTACAAGTACTGGGATTTTGCAATTGAACATGCTGTGGAAATGATAATGTGCGAGAACAACTTCAATTCCTGATGGCGGTTATAATCTCAGCGGTGCATGGAAGCAACCACTCTATGCAGAGAAAGAGTAGTGACATTCGCCACAGCGTCCGCAATACTGCGAGAGAGGTGGAGCCACCATTGCAGACGTCGACTCCGTGACATAGTTGCCTACCTATCAGAAGGTTGCCTACCAATAGGAAGCAGCTCCCGGGCTATTCAATGCCACCACACTACCAGTCAGTTGCTCTTGATGAAGACGATTGAGGCAGTCGTCGAATGCTTGAGATTTTATCAATAATTGACGTGGCAAGAATTCTGAGGATGTATTACAAAAACTATCAAGTCAGACAGTACATTTTAAATGATTCGTATTTATATGAACTTTAAAGAAACTCTCGTCCTTTGATCAGTAGTTCCTTAGAAGTCGGGAGGGCGTCTTCTCCTTCCCTAGGAGGAGAGAGAAAGTTCAGCGGCAGGCGTAGCTCTTACAGTGGGGGGGGGGGGGGGGGGGGATCTTTAACACTTTGACGATTTCCTACAGACATGGTGATGATTAAACACAATTTTTTTAAAACAGATTTTAAACAGAGTTCAGACAGCATTTGCACATGACAAATTAAAACGGTGTGTCAGAAAACTGATTGCAACCTACAAACGTATAGTTCTTAGCGGACGTGTGATCGTTGTTACTTATTTGCTCAGTTTTTTAATTAGAGCATTCAGCCTGGTCACCGAACGCGCTGAGCCACCACACCAGCAATTGTTTTTTCCTCCCCCCCCCCACCCCTTTCCGACCGAGCTATCCCGGCACGCAGTAAGCGCCGTCCTCACAGCTTCACTCCCGTCAGTACCTCGCCTCCTACTTTCCAAACTTCACATAAGTTCTCCTGTGAAACTCGCAGAAGTAAAGCTATAAGGAGGGGCCGTGAAGTGTAGCGGGATAGCTCAGTCGGTAAAGCGCTTGGCCGCAGAAGTGAAACGTCCCTGCCCTCGGGCATGGATATTTGTGCCGTCCTAGTTCGTAAGTAGTTCATAAGTAGTTTGTAAGTTTAGGGACTGATGACCCCGTAGTTAAGTCCCATAGACAAAACAAACATTTTTTTTTTGAAACGTCCCTGGTTAAAATCTCGGTTCCGACGCATTGCGCACTGTTTCAATCTGCCAGGAAGAGAGTGAAAATTTCGTTCTGGAAGCATTCACAAAATTTAACGCAAAGTATTGTGGAAATTCACTCAGGTTTGCAAATTATCTTCGAGCCAACCATATACCTTTAAGCCAGATCCCCTGTTTACCAACAGATCACCACGGCTGACGAATAATAAGATCATAGTGAAGGACGCAAGTACTTGCTGCCACGCAGAGCAGAAACTCCATCTCCGCCCCCCCCCCCCCGATTCTCCCCTACCCGTTCCAATATTTCATCCCTGTCTTGCTCTTTCTCTTCCTTCTGTCTCTCTCTCTCTGTTAGGCACAAGAAAGCTCATAAACCGACAAAGAACTGTGGTTGCTGCTTGCTATGGGCTACCCTTTGTGCTTTTCTCAACAATGCTCCTTTTTTCTTCGAATTTACTAAGGGTATCAATACCTGTCTCCTTAATCTCGTAATAGCACGAGTTGCTAACGACGAGAAATGTCTGTAGCGGTGACGCCAGTCGGAAACAGAGTAACACAAAAAATGAAACCTGTTTACGGTTGGTGGCTGCCTTTAATGTTTGTTATTAAGCGTGCGGTACAAAGGAGCAGACCGGGAGTATTTTCACGGTTGCGATATCGGAAGAATCGCGGAATGATCTCTGGAGATATCACAAAGCAGTCGCATCTATTGAACATTCTGTTCCTGGCAGTAGCGAACGATACATTTTCCCTGCTCCAATATTCTCGCGGTAAACAACGCTGCACTGATGAAACAAGCGGAAAGTGGAAGCACAACACCAGTGTGGTGTACTCAGCATCACGTACTCAGAATTATTCATGGATTCTTTGGCATCCTACAGAGGTATACTTCTAATATTTGCAATTTTGCGTCGCACATAGTTTAGATGTGTTATTCGCAAACACTGTAACTGTTTTGTATTTACGATTTATTTCATTTACACAGTTTGCTTCCATTTAATGCAGCAGTTACATGCGGATGTATTGAGTTGGGGAATTCTGAAAGGGAATTAATCTACTGAGGTCAACTGTCAGTTAAACTAATAGCCTAATTGTGAAACTATTGTCAAACTGTTGAATTGGGCAGTACGTATCTTTGGAACCAGTGACGAGCCCAAATGAATAATTTTCCAGCATTTTCGGACTGAGGAAGAGGGCTTCAGTGAACTACTGACCCTTTAACATTCAACAATTAATATGGTTCAAATGGTCAAATGTTTGTATAGTCTATGGGACTTAACTACGGGGTCATCAGTCCCTAAACTTACAAACTACTTATGAACTACTTACGAACTAGGACGGTACAAATATCCATGCCCGAGGAGGGATTCGAACCCCCGACCGTAGTGGCCGTGCAGAATTAATATGGTAACTTAATTTATTTTACGTTGCATTAAACCCTTACCTATTCGATTGTTCATTACTTTATCAAAGTCGTTTTAAACATTCGTCCAAAGAGTCTTATAACTAAAATTATACTATGTACTAACGTTTATGGGTATTAACATTTAGGTTCTAATGACCTGCATGAAGTCAATGTTACTTAGAATAGTATGTCAACTGAGACTGCCTATTTCACTGCCATACTGTTGTTTTTTATTCTTTTTTGGTACTAACGTTAAACAATATCCTGCCCAACTAAATATTGTACCCATAAAACGACAAGGAGTGATCGGAAGTGACTGAAAAGACATTTGATGAAAGACCTTGTGACTTCCTCATAACAGTGTGAGTTGAAGAGACGAAGACATTGGCTGTTACGATTGGAGCGTTGGTGTCAGTGGCGTGTCGCACCAGCTCTAGTCTCGATACATGCTCTTATGCGGTTCTGAATGGTGTCCAACAGATTTCGAATCCTCTTACTTGGGAGTACAGTTGTTGCAGCTGTCATTTCGGAACCCCCGGATTGGTACTGGGGTCGATGCTCATTGCTGGAGAGGTCTTCCTGGCCATCGAAGGACCGCAATATGAAATTAATGCTAAAACACGGTAATTCTCAGATTTTACAGTTTATATCTCACAATTCAACAATGGAATCGGCACGTGATATATGAGACTGGACAGTTCAAATTTCTAGGGTTCCGAAACATAATAAGCTGTCGTGAAATCCTATGTTCAGGATCTTGCTCAAGAACAGTATCTGAAACACTGATAGTTCAAAATTTTACTTATTTTCATTCGCTTATGTCATACGATGTTATGTTTTCTTTGGGGGGGGGGGTTGCATGGAAATATCAGATAATGGTCCTGTTTTTCTGATCAGATGTTACTCTAACCATGGATTCGTGCAGTTCCGATAGTTCGAAGTCAAAAGTGTTCTTGTGCTTAACCTAACATAATGCGGAACACCGTTATCTAGTGGCATCCTGAATACTGTTGTAGGTAACATCATTATTAGAGTAGCAGATTACAGTTCCAAAACTTCATGTCCAAAATACAGAAGACAGATTACTAGTAGAGAGTGTGTAATACTTTCAATGTCTTCAGTATTTAACCAAACGGTGAAATTCCTACAATACGCTGAAACGTCACTCATAGCATATGTAGAAAAATTATCCTGTATTTAATTTAGGAATTTTCCATCACCTTGTTTATAATTTCAGTGGTATGTTAGCTAAGAATGAGAGCATGTTAAATTTCCCCAAGGTCGCCGAAGAAGCTTATTGCCGCGGTTTGGGCTATATTATTTCTTTCTGTTGAAAAAGTAATTGACATTCAGTGCTATGTTCCTCAGCTAGTCCCTATTTTCGAAGCTCGGCACGCCTGGCAGACTTTACGAGAGTAACTGAAAAGGACACAAACAAATGTTACCTTGCTGACATACACGCAGACTGAAGAAACTCAGACGACGGAGTGAGTCCGGGAATAGCAATAATTGCCAATAAGAAGCTTACACTTCAAATAAAAGTTAAACTGTCTAATGAATGCTCAAACAATCAAGCTGAACGATTTGCCATTTTGAGTGCCCTTGAGTCAATAATCAACCTCTACAATATTTGCTAGAACTGCAGTAATTTACATCGATAGCAGGATGACTTTGGATTCATTGTAAAATATAAATTCTACTTTGGATTCGTTACGAAATCCGAAGAACCACAACTTCTTCATTGACGCAATACGATGGAAAATCTGAAGATTGCAGAAAGGAACATTTCTAATAAAGTACATGTAGGGATTGGGAAATGAACTGGCTTACAATCTCGCTAAAAGAGCAGCTGGATCCAGAAAATCAATACGCTACAGGAAAATACCTACAAGTTCGGCGAAGAATAAAACTTAGAGAGTAGTTTAGGAACAAATGGGAGATTGAGTAGGAAAGAACTAAAAACGGGAAAAGCACTATAAACCGTATTTTCCTACGACCCGAGAACGTATAATGATTAAACTCCTTATATATTCGACTTTTACACCAATATTAACGGATCATGGGAAACTGAATGCCTATACCGAACGGTTCAGAAAATTTAAGACGGAACGTAGACATGTAACAGGGATATCGTAATCATTGATTACGTGATTTTCGACTGCAGTAAACTTACTGAAGGAGACTGAAAAAGGTGAAGGATAGACTGTTAGTAAATTAGATTTGTTTCATAAATTCACTAGAGATATTTACAACTTCTATAATTCAATAAGATATCCTGCTGTTAGTTTCGTTGTGTAAAGCGATTAATCTTGTAAAGGCAAAAATAATGTCTTCTATTTGCCTAAACAAAATTAATCGCTTTACACAACTAAGCCAACAGCAGGAAATATTATTGAATTATAGAAGTTGTAAATATCTCTAGTGAATTTATGAAACAAATCCAGTTTACGAACAAGATTTGTTTCATAAATTCACTAGAGAGGCTAATGAACCACACGAAGTTATTATTATGTCTTCTTTTGTAAATCGTTCAGTGTTATGTATTGTGTTTGTGTTTCCGGAAGTACCTGATGCAACCACCTGAATTTAACCTTCAAACATATAATATTACTATGTAATATATATATATATATATATATATATATATATATATATATATATATATATATATATATATATATATATATATATTGAGGTGTTTGAGACTATATTTCACTCTGCAGCTAAAACTACACGTCGAAAACGAATAGTCTTTTTGTGTCATAGTAGGTATGAGTCTCCCATTATGCTCTATGACGGTAGAGGGTAGATGACGATAAGGGGATGGAAGATATGGGAGTTGAAAGTTACTGACTTATAAAATTCTACGTGTGGGTGTCAATATTTTGCTCTTAAGCAAAAACTACACACTGGAGATGTACGATCTCTCTATGTTATTTTAGTACAAAGTGTTCCGTTGTATACCAAAGCAGTTCCGTGTCGATAGCTATAAGAGGGTGGAATATATAGTGGTTAAAAGTCGTCAGCTGATATAAAATTCGGACTGAAGACCAGCGATGACTTTTTACACTATAACAGCAAAGAGGATATATACAGTGAAACGCCATGCACATTCTTCAGTTGTTTTTCTGCAACAAGCGCACGAACAAAGAAAAATAAGTGCTTATTGCTGTTTGAAAAGTAAAACTACCAAGAAAGGTGGCAAAGCATAAGACCGAAATTTCGCGACCTCGATCCGTTTGTAAAAGTCAGAATACGGCACTAAAACTTAAAATTTGCAGACGTTGTTTATCTTACAGTGTAGGCATAAGCGATTTTTCGATATTCCCATCCATAATTGGGTGAAATAGGGAATGAACGGTGTTTTTGAAAATACGTTGTTATTCAGGCAATTTTGAAGCAAGAAATACAATAACTTCGGATTTAGATTTTTGATTGGAATTTTAAAAACACGTGTTTCGATATTTTTGGAAATTCAGCCATTAAGTGGGTGAAAAAAGGCAAAATCTTTTAAGCGTGCCACTAAGACTATTTTGATGCTAGAAATGCGAAGATTTGATTTTGGAACCATGGTTAGATTTAAAAATGTTTCGGAATGTTTTGAATTATGCCATAAATTGTGAAATAGGGGGTGGCAAGTTATCTTAAAATAATTGATTAGGAAAGCATTTTTAAAGCTAAATCTATGACAATTTATATTTAGAAGTAGAAACAATCAACGCAGCCCATCCAGTCGACGAGTGCGAAGCAGCGGGAATTGAGCTAGTAATGAAATAGAAGTCCCTAGTATTAACTGTAGATCAGTTTGCTACGTTTTGTTTTAACTAGCTGGCTTGCTAGTGCTGCATCTACAACTACATGGGATAGTCTGCAAATAACATTTAAGTGTCTGGCAGAGGACTCACAGAACCACCTTTGTACTATATATCTCTCTCATTCCATTCTCGAATAGCGCGCGGGAAGAAAGAACACCTGAATATCTCCGTTAGAGCTCTGATTTCTCGTATTTTATTCTGATGACCTTTTCCACCTATGTAAGTGGCAGTCAACAATATATTTTCGCATTCGGAGGAGAATATTGGCGATTGGAGTTTAGTAAGTAGCGCACGCCCAGCAACAAACGCCGTTGTTGTAATGATTCCCATCCCAGACCCTGTATCATTTTCCGTAATGCTGTCTCCCCTGTATCGTGACAATACAAACGAGCTGCCCTTCTTACGACTTTTTCGATGTCCTCCGTCAGAACCCACCTGATAAGGAGTCCATACTGGGCAGCGATACTCCAGAAAAGAACGGACAAGCGTAGTGTATGCTGTTCAAGTTATATTCGTCGGTAAGGCTACTGTCCCCTATTATAGATGAGTCGATGTGTGTGTGTGTGTGTGTGTGTGTGTGTGTATGTAACGAGAAACATGAAATGTAGTCTTATTATTTTACTTGACTGTACTCGTGACAGCTTTTCTTCCGCTCAATGTGAAACTAAAACCGAGGAGTAATGTTTAAATCAGGTTTCCTCTTAGTATGAATGGAGTGCAGCTCCGTGTTAGCAATGAGGCGCCGTGTGCACTTCCCGCAGCGCTTATGCTGAGCAGATTGTCTATGCGGTTACGTCGCGGCCACCATGTTTGCCTCGAGCGGTGGGCGCCATAACCAGAAAATTGAAAGCGCCGCCCCGTATTAAATATTTATGAGCCGCCCGCTTTGTTCGCATATTTCATCCTCGGCGCTCCTGCAACAGTGGGGCTCCAAAATAACAATGAGTCTGCTGTCGATGCCTAACAGCAACAGCGCGCACTCGCCCCCCCCCCCCCCCCCTCATCACGAGAGACAAGAGAGACAAGCGCGTTTCACGGACCACGGGTTTTTGTGAAGGGCAGCCATCTGCAAGCGGCTAATCATCATGGACCTGCTGTTCGGTACATACTGTTTTGCATTCGTTTCATAGTGAAGCTAATGGACAATGGTGTGCCTACTCACATTGCCTTCATTTTTACTATAACGCGTGAATTGAATTTATAATGCGCAAACAATATGCACATACGTTCATTGTTTTAATTTCGCCGAATGGCAAGTATAAAAATGGAACACATAATTTCAATAAGGCAAATATCGCCACAGCGTGTAACATTTATTAGTGACAGAATCTTAAGGCTTAAATCTCAGAGTCATTATACGCTATCGCTGTTTGCTCTACATCTACAACAACATTTTTATTCTGCAGATCACACTTAAGTGCCTGGAAGAGAGTTTACCCAACCGCCTTCATACTATTTTTGTACCCTTCCTTTCTCTAATAACGCATGCGAAAGAGGAACACCTAAATCTTTATGTTTTCGATCTGATGTCTCTTGTACATCTACCTCTACATGGGATACTCTGCAAATTACATTTAAGTGCCTGGCAGAGGGTTCATCGAACCACCATTATACTATTTTATCTCCCATTCCATTCTCGAATAGCGCGCGGGAAGAAAGAACACCTGATGATGGTCATTTATACCTATGTAAGTGGGAGTCAACAATATATTTTTGTATTCGGAGGAGAATGTTAGCGATTGGAGTTTCGTAAGTAGCCCACGCTTCAGCGATAAGCGCCGTTGTTGTAATGATTCCCATCCCAGATCCTGTATCATTTCCGTTACGCTGTCTCCCCTGTACCGTGACAATACCAAACGAGCTGCCCTTCTCTGGACTCTTATTTTATTATGATGATTATATCCCCCTGTGAAGATAGATGCTAACAAAACATCTTCGCACTCGGAGGGGAAGGTTGGTGACATAAATTTCGCAAATAGATCTTGCCGCAGCGAACAACGCCTTTCTTTTATCATATCCATCGCACCTCATGTATCATTTCAATGGCAGTCTCTCCCGTGTATCGCGATAACTTTGTTTAGTCCGTCAGTACCACTTGGTGAATATCTCACTATGCGCAGCAATAGTACAAATTAGGGCGGAGAAATGTAGTGTAGACATTTCCTTTAGTAGAACCGTTGCATCTTATAAGTGTTCTGCTAGTGAAACGAAACCTTTGTTTCACCTGCCCCACGATATTTGCTGTGTTTTCTTAGCAATTAAAGTTCTCGAAGTGATGTGAGGCACTGAAAAAGCAGTCACTAACTGTTCGCTTACTAACGTATTGTATTCCGAGTGACTCGCAACCTTTATAAAGGGTACTCCATGGAGGCCCGTGGATGTATTTTGAATTTTTATGTAACTAGTGATTGTATCGACAGGTGATAATGTACAAGATTTTAGCTGTCATTTGTAACATGCATTGGATTATCACGGTTTGAAAAAGGCCAATTGTTTGGAAATGTACGGTGGAGTCGGAAACTAGTCACTGGCTTCAAAATTGTGCAACTGCGATGGACAAAATAAATTGTTTTAAAAGACAAAAGTGTTGTTTCTTCAGGACAGCGCCCCAGCTCAAAATGTTCAAATGTTTGTAAATCTATCGGACCAAACTGCGTGGTCATCAGTCACAAACATCTATGCCCGAGGGAGGGGAGGGTTCGAAACCCCGACGGTGAACTGCCGCGTGCACCGCAACATGGCGCTCAAGTACGCACGGCTAATCCACCGCGGCTGCCTGCAAGGCGGAACACTATTATGCAACGATAATTTTTCTTTCGGAATAAATCTGATATTAGTATAATGTGTTCCAGTCTGAAAAATAAACAAAAATGCATAATATACTGCCCTTTCTCACAGGAACGTTATATCAACAAAGGGGTATTAATTTTTTTTGCGTTTGAAATCACGCACTCAAACATGCGTGTGAAGGATACAGTATAAATAATTAAAAACAACTTACTTAAACTCAAAACTTTGACATTACAGGAAATATATGAATTCATTGATTTGTTGGCTCTAGAACTGTCACATAATTATTTTTCTTTTAATAACAAAATGTACCAGCAGAAAGATGGCCTATCTATGCTTTTCAAGTTCTTTTTTGACATATTCAGCAACCTAGATTTTTTTTTTTTAAATGAAAATCCCTGAATTGCAAACAAGAAGGGAAAAAGAATGAATCTCCTCGAAGAAATTCTTGAAAACAAACCGTAATTACGCCAAATGCAAAATGAGTGAAAACCCGAACGCGTCCGTAAATAAAATGTATTAAAAGGTTGCCGAATGTATTAAAATGAAATAATAAGACACATATGGTTGTTTTGCAGTTTGGGGAATAGGGTCACCACAATATTTTTAGTTGAAAGGGGTCGCATATTCAAATAGGTTGAAAAACCTGTTCTAAAGAAGTGATTATGATAGCTACAATATCACGATGGCCGAATAACAGGAACCGTATATCCAGATTCAAAAGTATTTAATAGAGCCAACAGGTTGCGTAAATTTTTTAGCGAGGTATCGTTAGCTCTGAGGGTAACTTCATCAGTAGAAACAGTTTACACGAGATACAGAACGTCAGAATGTATAAATGTTTCTTACCTTCTGATGAAGTTACCTTTAGGTGTAAGGAAACCAGGTCAAGGCACAATAAATTTACGCAACCCTATTACCTATTTTTGAATGATATAAATGTAAACACAAATATCCCTGAGACGGATTTTCATCTCGAATATGTCAAAGACATTAGTGATAAATATAAAGCATTGAATTAAAATTTGAGATGCGACCGGGAATCGAACACGGACCTCCTTCTTACTAGGGAGACGTCTTACCGCTAGCACATCGCATCACCAGCAATTGATGCGAGTCGGAATAGCCTAAGCACGATTTCCTTCATGTCACAAACTTTAATTCAGCTTGAATGAAACTTTCACTCTGCAGCAGAGTGTGCGCTGATATGAAACATCCTGTCAGATTGAAATTGTGTGCTGGAACCGGTACTCGAACCTGGGACATTTGCCTTATGCGGGCAAGTGCTTTACCACTAAGTTATCCCGACACAACTCACGGTGCCGCTCCACAACTTCAATACCACCGGTACATCGCCTCCTACTTTCCAAACTTCACAGAAGTTCTCCTGCGAAACTAGCACTCCTGGAAGAAAGGATATTGTGGAGACATGGCTTAGCTGCAGCCTAAGGCATGTTTCCAGAATGAAACTTTCACTCAGCAGCGGAGTGTGCGCTGATATGAAACTACCTGGCAGATTAAAATTGTGTGCCGGAACCGGGACTCGAACCTAGGACCTTTGCTTTTTTGCGGCCTAGCACTGTACCACTGAGCTATCCCGACACAAGTCTCGATGCCGCCCCACAGAATTTTAATCTGCTAAGAAGTTTCATATCAGCGCACACTACGCTGCAGAGTGAAAGTTTCATTCTGGAAACATCCCTTAGGTCAGGGGTGGGCAATGAGCGAGCCGCGCTCTCGGAGCCGCCTGCCTGAGCGGGAGCAGAGCTGCGAGCAGCTGACGTCCATCACTTAGTTTTCCTGCTGAAAAGACTAGATGGCGTTATGTGCAGCCAACGCGCTAACGTAGCCGCAGATATGCAACTGGCTGAGCGCGTTATAAAATAGCATATAAAGATAATAGTGCAATCTCTTTAGTATCCAAATGGATTCCACTGCTAGGGGTATCTCCTGAAAAATGCTATTATGTTTATAAGTAAGTAACTTATAAACATAATACTGGAAACTCTTCTCTAAAACGTCCAGTGCGTGCAGTAGAGCCGGCAAATATCTTATAAATATAAGAGCGAACTACGTGTGCTAGGAAGCATGCAGACCACTAGCGGCAACTAGGATAACTACCGGCCGAGCGCGAACGCTCTCTTTTTCCGGCCTGAGCCAGAGCGCTGCTCATTGAGCCGATTTGTGCCCACTTCTGCCTTAGGCTGTGGCTAAGCCATGTCTCCACAATATCCTTTCTTCCAGGAGTGCTAGTCTTGCAAGTTTCGCAGCAGAACTTCTGTGAAGTTTGGAAAGTAGGAGGTGAGGTACCGACGGAATTGAAGTTGTGGGGCGGCACCGTGTCTTGTGTCGGGGTAGCTCAATGGTGAGCACTTGCCTGGGGAAGGGAAAGGTCCCTGGTGCGAGTCCCGTTTCTGGCATATAATTTTAATCTGCCAGGTAGATTTAATTCGGCTTCTTTGTTCATCTGCATGGAGAGCCTTGGCAGTAGTGGCAATGTTCTATGGAACAAAGAAGCAGAATTAAAGTTTCTCAGTGAAGAAAATCGTGCTTAGACTATTCTAAGGCACCTTAATCGCTAGTAATACGGTGGTCTATCGGTAGGACGTCTACCTAGTAAGCATGGAGGTCCGGAATCGTTTCCCGGTCGCATCAAAAATTTAAATTAAATGCTTCAGATTTATCATTAACGTTTTTGAATAACAGTTTACATATACACGTTGTTCTACGATCAAATATTTTTCCGCGGGCTTACTAAACCGGTGAACACATTGGACGAACCGCCACTGATTTCGCTTGTGGAGACGCACCTTATTATTCATGGACGTCATTGTACAGAAACCTTCGTTTCCCCTGTTTGACAGTCGTAGAAAGCCCCGCTACCGCTTGTAGAAACGTCACTTGTTGCGCGCGCAGGCGCTGTTTCCCGGCAGTACTGAGACGGCGGTGGGCGCCGCGCCGCTCCCTCGCAAGACGCGGCCGCCTCGGCTGATAGCGGCTGCCGAGGCGTCGGCGTCGCTTTCACGGCTTCCCGACAACAGCGCGCCCACAATGGCGGTACGTACGGCTTTGTCGGCGGCCCGAGGAGCTGCCTCCTATAGTGCAGGGGCTTATCTAGGCCGCTCCACTACAACACCTGTCAAACTTATCCTCAGTTAACGTGCACTATAGCACATTCTCCTTCACATAACGATGTCATTATACTATGTATTTATATCCAACAGGAGGTACAACTTTTAGAAGGAGATTCTTGCTTTATTTGAAGACTAGAGATGCGTCTTATTCTTTCTTTTGACATGTCATCATGACATATAGTGCCAGTGTTTTCGGTATTTTAATTCCTTCACTGCTTCTGCAGCAACATTCTTCTGCAGCACCAACCTCAGACGCTTTAATTTTCCTATGTTCCGAATTTCCCACTATCTATGACTACCGTACAATACTCTGCTATGAACGAACTTATTCTCAGATGAAGAGACTTGCACAGGACAGGGTAGCGTGGAGAGCTGCACGAAACCAGTCTGTGGACTGAAGAGCACAAGAACAACAACAGTGTAATTTGTTCCGTATCTCAGTTTGGATCAATCCCTAGTGTTCGTACACGATGGAGAAACTCGTTGGATGTTTGTGTTTCTGCGCTGGTGCAGTGGCTTTTGCCGCGCTCCCCCGTGGTAGCGCGCTGCCCTCGGCCATTGGAAGCCACCCCACACCCCCTCCCCCTCCATGCACGCGGGCGGCGAATGACCGCCTAACAGCGTTTGACGCCTCGCGGGCCGCCGGGCGCCAAACTTATCGCCGGCGTCCAATCGGGACATTTGCACGCCGATTAGCGGCGCTAACCGCTTGATTAGCCGGCCGCGCGCGCCGTTAATGGGCTAACGGGGCGTCCTTAAAAGCCGTTCTTAAAAGCCAGCGGCCGCTGACCGGAAACCAATTATCGGTGTCGCTGTGGCCGTCCATCAGGCGCCTCCACGCGCGCGCGCCGATACGCCAAACCCCAACCACGTGGGCTGCGGCACGTAATTGCCACTCGACAGGGCACAGTGACAATGATTTACGAGAGGTTTTCCACACCTTGTTATACGTACAGTCTCTGCCAGTCATCTAGGAAAAAAAGTTTGTGATGAGAGGGAAGAAAGAAATCCTCTAGAGCAGTGTTTTTCAACCATTCCAAATGTCCGACCCCCTTCCAAGAAAAATATTCTAGCGAGACCTTCCAAGTAAAAATGTTCTGACGCCATGCCACCCACTCCTTACGAATCGAAACAAAATTTTTTAAATTACGGACCAAAGATTTTTTTGGTTGATATTTTCGGAATGGAATACATTACGCTATCTTTATGATTTCCGACAGAAAAATATACGGGGTGAATCACCTAATACTTGCACCGCAAATATTGCGGAAACGGCAAGTGCGATTGATGTGCGGTTTTCACAGAATGTATTGATAGTCAAGGACTAGTATTGTTAGCCAATAAACAGATTGTAACATTACCTAGAAAGAGTATTTTTTACGCAATCACACAATTTTTAACATGGAATAATGGTTGTTTCTATCATGCACTGGAATTTTTGACACCAACTCTGTACAAAGAATTTTGAATGACCTTCTTACCACGTTTAGTTTGACAGCTACAACCATTCACAGTTTTTGGGTCGGAGGCTACGACAGCGTAGCTAAATGGCTGGTGGTCATGAGACATGCCCCAGATGCTAGCCACTCTGCCAGTCAGGTATGGTATCGTAGCCTCCACCCCCGAAACTTTCAACGGTTGTAGCTGTCAAACTAAACGTGATAAAAATGTCTTTCATAAATCTTTGTACACAGCTGGTGTCAAAAATTTCAGTGCATGATAGACACAACCATTTTTCAATTTAAAAAGGTTCTGTATGTCTGCATAAGAAATGCACTTTCTAAGTAATATTACAATCTGTTTGTTGGCTTAAAATATGAGCCCCTGACTACCAATCCATTCTGTGAAAACCCCACATCAATCGCATTTTCCGTTTCCGTAATATTTGCGGTGCAAGTGTTAGGTGATTCATTCTGTATATTGCCTAACGAGTGTTTCACATTTCAGGCAGCATTCAAAAGCCAGTCATGCTAATTAAGAAAGGTACCATTGTAAAGAATGTTCTTCAAGAAGTACTTTTTTTTAAAAAATTCAAAATTACATACTGTGTCATCTTCTTTCCCGAATTTATTGGTTCCTCGAAACACTTTTCACTCTTTTTTAAAACAATCTATGATCTACTCAATTCACAATGAATGTCGTACAAGGAACTCCGTAAAGTTAACACTAAGTAAATGTCACTTAGGCGTACGTTTTTTGTATCACTGAACCCCTAGTTATTTTATGGTGCAAGTACTTCCTCCTGTGACGGCGACCCCCCGCCCCCCCCCCCCCATCGCCCACCCCAAGCAAGACTTTGTGACCCAAATGAAAAACAATGCTCTAGGGCATTGAAGTAATTCAATAGCCACAAGTGAAAAATATGTCGTGGCCATGATTCGAGGCCGGGTCTTCCGGTTCAGTCAAGTGCAGGAGTTGCCTTAACTACATTGCTCAAATCAGCTAGTAAATCAGGTGAGATATCATATACAATACACATATGGCAACGAATTTTATTCAGACATTAGTTACAATTGTAAATTGTGTGTGACACAATGCTTTGCTGTCAGGTTGGCCCAGAGAGGACGGGGCCCGATGGCCAGCCGGGCCAAACTGCCCCGTCTTACAGGGCCTACAATTTTTAAAACTCGATGAAAGGTTTACTACGTTTAATGGTAATGACGTTTAAAATTCGTAGAGGTTATTAAATTATTTACATAATTTTTGAAGTTAAACTTCTTTTGATACGTTTCGGACATCGAAAGATTGTCATATTCACGAGATAAAAAGCGATTTAAAATAAAACACCAACCAATAAATTTTGTTTTGATTTTAAAAAGCGATCCGAGAAGTTAGAATCTGGTTCATTTCTTTCTTTTTACAACATATGACTTACGAGCTTGGTTTAAACTTTTATTTTATTAGTATCAACATAAAAATGGACCGAAATTATAAAATATAAAGTGAAAAAGGAATTATTTCTTAAGATACGATGCTGGAAGTAGTTTTAGTAGTAAAAGAAAGGGAAAGATCTCTGAGTGCTATTAACGAAGAACTTGGGATTCCAAGAAAAACTTTGGGGAGGTGCAAACAGGTCTGTCAGCCAGCGCAGTAAACTAAAAGTCAGGAAACAACCCATGCCATTGGACCAAAAAGAAGGCGAAAACATTGGAAAGAAAAATGAAATAGTTGGCTAGAAAAGCACTTGTTCGAAAAGAAAGTACGAGCAATGGTAGAATGAAAAGTGAGTCAATTGTGCAAGAAGAAACCAAGGCAACATGACGATTATGAAGCTTCACTATTCCTAAGGTGCCTCAAGAATTTTCAAACAGTCGACCTGGAGGACAATGGTTTAACTGCACAAACTGAAGTGTTGTGTTCAACATACGAGCGTGAAATTGAAATCCGTTGACTATTTTGCGAGTGTTGAACTGTGCTCATTATTTGGAGCTGGACAATGCTTAAAGTTGACCGGTCTGTATTAAATCTTAATAAGTTTAAGATTTTCCGTTGCCATAGTAAAATATTATGCATTTAACTCAATATTCAACTTGATACGTTTATTGAAAATTGTTAGCTTTATTTTGATTTCCTAAAGTTATACTAGTTTATTTTATCAAAAGATTATGTGGGTCAACGTGTCCCGGTCTCTGCAGATTGACCAACTTATCGTATGTCCAGTAATTATTTTTTTTCTAATATTTTAACTCATATTTTCAAGCTTAATAATTGCCATCCAGATTCAGTAAGACCTCTGTAAAATTTAACAATAATTTCATGAATTTAAATATGTAAAATAAATGTATATTAAATAAGGGGAAAAATGTGACCAGCGTCTCCTCTCAGCGTCAATGGATGACTTTTCTACACTTGAGTTCCAATGTAAAAACACGCCCTCTCTACATATTCACGACGTGTGTCGGTGTAATTCTCAATCAGCTTGTGTGTCTGTTTCTTCACCGCAGATGCAGTGATATCGCTCGAGCTGGTTTGGAAATCCGTAGCCGAGAGCACGCAATATAGGGGCCTACTTCTGTAGTGAGCGACTTACGCGATACCCACGGGAGCCTTGCTTTGGTAGACAAGTAATTAAGGCAATGGCTCGCCCGAAATGAGATACCTGGGTTCCGAATTGCCACATTTGAGTTATTTCAATGCCCTAGTGCAGCCAGATTTATTTCTTCCCTTCCTCTTCCTTCTTATCATTAACTGCATAGACTCTGCGAACAGACGAGATGTCTTCTTTCTGCCATAACACCACGCCATCTGCATAACTAGGAAATATTTCAACTTAAGACTATTGTCTGTCGGAAAATGTTATTTAGGCACTATAAACATTGTTTATTTAAGATATAATTACAAAGATGATCAAATTCCTCACTGGTTTCGTTCAACCACTGCGAAGTGGTTCGTATCGGCCGCAGCTCCTCGCACCACTTTGCCTCCAGCCGTCCGCGCACCATCACCTGTCTGGCTAACGCAGTGCATGTAATGTGTTTCAAATGTGAACGCGGGCCTATCCACTGCAGTGCTCGTTATGTGGTGAGTTACTTCTTCCTCACCGACCATGTCCACCGCTGTCAATAATTTTCATGTTCGCCTTCACTTACTTCGTTGTTGTTTCAGGATTTCCTTTCATGTTGACGTTTGATCAGCGGGTTATGCAGATGCCTTTAATTTTTATTTATGACTAATGATGTTTACCATCGTGTATTTTACTAAGGAATGCAATCTTTCTGACAGTTAGGTAGGTCCCGACTCCCCTATTTGTTTGGTTTTTAAAGCTGTGGATAGGTTCGCGACCTAAAACTGTCATGATTTGTTTATAAATTTTCTCTTGATGCAGTATTCTGATGACGCGCCAAAAGTGCGAAACGCGTTAATAAACAGTATTATTTTGCAACAGAGACTGTTATTATTACAAAAAAAAGATAAGTAGAAATTATAGATACTTTTAAGACATGAGTCTTAATTTTTAGTCTTCGTTCTCTCTCCCGATACAATGTAGGCTATTGTTAGTGAGAAAAGATTTTAATATGAAGTCATCGGCAGCTTCTGTACTTCATGACGAATAAAATAATTTCGCTGACAGATGATGAGTATGATTCATTAACCTCACAACCGATTTTTCGGATTGTAGCCGGATTCCCAGGAGCTCCCTACATTTTACAATTTCATATACATCATCATGTTCGTTAAGTTTTAGAATAAAAGAACAATTTTGTGCATTCTCACGTTTATGGGTCCTACCATAAAATGGTTTTAGGGACAGAAAAAAGTTCAACATTAGTTTTTCAAGTTTCTCTTGCAAACAAAATAATGATCAAATCAAATATTTTTTAAGCTTATGGGACTTAACTGCGTGGTCATCAGTCCCTAACCTTACAAACTACTTATGAACTACCTTATACTAAAGATACCACTAACATCCATGCCAGAGGGGGGATTCGAACCCCCGACGTAGAGCGGACTCGCGCATCGTAGCATAGCGCCTCAATGCGCTCGGCCATCCCGCCGGTTTTAGTGACTCCAATTTTCTTAGTCAATATGTCATTGAACAATATTGTCAATAACATAAAAAAACAAACGAAAGGAGAAAATCAATGATGCAAGCATGCAATTCACTGCAAACGGGAGCACTGTCTGACAGATAACCTTGGCCGGCCGCAGTGGCCGAGCGGTCTGCGGCGCGCCAGTCACAATCTGCACGGCCGCCACGGTCGGGGGTTCGAATCCTCCCTTGGGAATGGATGTTTTTGCCGTCTTTAGTATAAGGTAGTTCATAAGTGATTTGTAAGTTTAGGGACTGATGACCCCGCAGTTAAGTCCCTTAAGCTGAACAAACATTTGATTTGATAACCTTGATCATTATTTTGTTTTTAAGAGAAACTTGAAAAACTAATGTAGCTAAAACGAAAACCAGAATAACTTTAACCAACGCCGTTTTATCGGTCGAGGGGCCGGAGGTGCCATGTATGAAGGAAGGCTTCAGGCTTAAAAGAATAATCGAAGCCACACACCTACGGATGACCTACTGAACCGGGAGAAGACCTAACATCAACACCGAAAGAGGTATCCAGTTATAACAGGCACTCGATGCGTATATGCTTACCTCTTGGTGAATGCCATGATTAACTGAAATTTGTAGGTAAATTTATTCCGAGTGTTAATTTGAACCAGTACAATTTGGTTCGTATTATGTCTTCCTAAGTATAGTTAGTTGATGTAGTTTTCATAGAAAGTAGAAAATGTCGGACAGAGACAAGAAATCATAAAATATGAAGATATTGATACTTATCACTCCACATTAACGTTACAGGTCATATAGGGAATGCATGGCTCCTTAATGTTTTATCATACTTTGTGAATATTTCAAAGCTCGAAAGGCAAAATGTTTAACCACTCGCAGCAAATGTTCATGCTACTCTTGAGAAAGACTTCCCAACTCCTCCTTACACACTAAATACGAAAACATTTCTAATTGTTCCAGTTGTATGGTGATCAAGAAGTGCAACTATTGTACAGGTTCGTACTAAGATGTCATTATCAATTTCGGTTTGAAGTTACAATTTTAGAATATGTGGAGAAACAGCGATCTTTAATGAAACTTTATTTTTAAAAACACTGTCTCGATCAAGACTGTGTTTTTAAAAATACAAGTTCGAAATATTTTCTGTTCGATTACACGTTTGGATCAAGTGGATCATTTTGAGATGGGCTGCAGATGGACTTTCTAAATCTGAAGGTGAGCTAAGTGATCGAAACATGTAACTTAAAACATTTGCAACTGACAGTAACACATCTGCAACTGTAAATAAATGGACATTGTTTGACACTATACGGTTGCTGATTCTCTCAAATGGATTATGTCGCCTATAGTGTTAATGCCTAATGCTTTGAACGGATATCTGGGAAGTACAGGCAGGCAAAGCCATTTCATCTTCTCGGAGGCAGCGATGTGATGATAGAAGCTCTTTTCCACCATCTTTTCCACCAATTAGTATATGGTTTTATTTTAGTATGTTGCCCCACTGTAAATAATAATATTGTCTAAAGTTTTTACAAACCACAATGTTCATTTCTTAAAGAACTAAAACGACGCAGTCTTCTAAGGTATTAAATCTTAGTCAAGAAAAATACTCCCAAGCACGGAATATTGCATCCTCTAGGTCCCTACACTCCTTTACGAATACCGTTTAATGCGGTACATGAGGGTGGAGAGAGAAATGAGAGGTTTAACACATATGGGAGAGTTAGCAGGCAAGAGCCCCCCCCCTATTGTCGTCTTGTTCTACGATTGAACTAGGTTAGTTGTCCAAATTTCACACAACAAACAAAGCATTTCACTACAAAACAAGAAAATGTACAAAATCAAATAGTATAAGACTATGACGATACCATTACTATTTGTCAGAAATGGCTAAATGAAAAATAGAGAAAAATAGAGCAACATTGTTTAGGAGAATGGGTGCTGTAGAAGAAATATCTTAGAAATGAAAACATTCGTAATGAGATGAATAGCTATCATAGTAATTGCACAGATAACATGGACAGAATGAGACGCAAAAGATTATACATAAAAATCCTGTGATATAATCTAAAAGAGAGGGTAGGCATAGATCGACGAAGGGAACGGTAAGGGTAATCATATCAACACTGTATAGGCAAATGGATAATGTTGTATGCAAGAAGAAGCAGACAGCCTTGTGCCCGGACTGAAACTTAAGATATCTGCATTACTTGACAAAAATATTTTACAATTAGTACCAATAGTAGAATTTGGCAGCCCTCTCTAGGATAATCGTTCATCGACACTGATAGACCGATTTAAACGATGGACCGCGAACCAAGATAACCCGATGATACAAAGCAGCGTTTTAAGAATTTTAGAGATTGTTAAGGATTACATTGTGAACGTTTTGATATAAGGAACCAATATCTGGAAAAGGGAATAAAGTCTATAAAGCTCTTTTGTAGCTTTTATCGTCATAACGGATGAGTGCACTCAAATACTGAAACAGTGGCTACTGAATCACTGTTTACATGCGTAATGTGACAACCGCCAACTTCGTTGCATAAGGTGCTACTATAACTTAAGAGTCCACGCTCCTCGATTAAGGTATTAAATACTGTAAAAGATATATTACATAAACTCAGGAACTGTTCCTATTGGTAGTACGTAACCACAGAACAGAAAGTCAACGGAGACGAGGTCAAGTGAGTGCGCAAACCAAGGACTGGACAATGGCTTCCAGTTACTCTCTGACTGAATTTGCCTGTACACAAGATCGGGTAGGTCACTGTTGGTATGTGTTTAACGTCTTTCATCAGCAGAAACAACATACATTAAATATATGCAATGGCAGGCACTGAAGCGTAAGGTGATCAGTAGTTCCTACCGGCACAGAAATTTTATTTCAAATTTCTGACTATAGGTTACAAGGTTACATGGACACTATTGGTTTACGGGGCTTTTGCGTTGTTGCGTTTGTTATACAGTGTTTTATGGTGTAGTTTGAAGGTATATCATATTTAAGTAAGAGTTTTAGTTTTTATACTTTACTAAATAGATGAAAACAACATAAAATTCTATTTTAAAAACCACTCTCGATCGCAAGAGATTTTTGTTGTTGTTTTTAGGCAACCGGTTTCAGTCTGCTTGTAGGAACTTCTTCAGCTCAACTGCCATACAATAATGTTACAATATTACGATGGATGTACAGAAGATGATATGGTAACTATTGTAACAGTAAAATAATAAAGTGAAGTTTCGGCTGCCATAGGTATAACACTTCACTTTGTTATTATTTTACTGTTAGTTACCATAATATCATTTCTTGTATATCCCTCTTAATATATAAACGTTCGCTGTTTCTCCAACAATGTTTTCTAAAATTGCAACATAAAACTATCCGATGACAGATGCAGAGCCACATCACAGACACGAAAAAGAAATATCGTATCAGATTTCATAAACAATCTTAAGAAACAATAAATACATCTACAGAGAGAGTGCACTTCACCAAAATATATATGTATATCTGTCTTTGTCGATTTTATACAGAGATTGTTGGAAGGTAGCTAATGCTGGCAACTAAAAGTGGAAAATTAAAATAACTTAAAAGAAAATAGATACGCAGCTGAAATAGAATATTGGTATGAAAATGAAATTAGTACGTTGTTTGAATAGCCGGCCGCGGTGGCCGAGGAGACTGAGGTGCTTCAGCCACGGTCTGCACGGCCACTACGGTCGGGGGTTCGAATCCCCCCTCGGGCATGGATATTTGTGCCGTCCTAGTTCGTAAGTAGTTCATAAGTAGTTTGTAAGTTTAGGGACTGATGACCCCGTAGTTAAGTCCCATAAGCTTTACAAACATTTGATTTGATTTGATGTTTGAATATATACGCTGTCTCGAACTTAAATAGTAGCGACACTGCTGTGGCTACACTGTGCAATGGAATATACTATTGTCGCTCATAGCACATTCTGTTGACATACCTACCTTACCTCCGACCAAATAAACTCGCCCGTCCCACGTCACCGACGCGCACACAATCGAGAGAAACACAGTCACTTGTGAGCGAGCGGTCTAACGTAATGGTGTCACTATGTGGATCGAAACTGAATGTGCCAGAGGTCGTACAACATGACAGTGTCATGACGTTCTTCAAAACGCGTTGAGGCATCGTCGTTGCTGTACAGAACAGTGACACTTTGGCTAAAAGCCTTGAACGAAGGTCGGCAAACTATGGCAGACATGAATCTGGCATGTCGTCCTAGTGTCTCTGAAGAAGAACGACAGTGTCATCAAGGTCTTTAAGAGCGTCAGAAACCCAGTATGGTAAAGGTTATGGTGATTCTCGTGTACGACTGTGATGTTGTTAACCTAAAGCATTACGTTCCTCCACGGCAGACCGTCAATGCACAGTATTACCGTTTTTCGGACGTCACCTACGACCAGCTTTGTGAAAGAAGCGGCAACACTTTCTGCGCAACCCACCCATCATTTTGCGGCGGGCACATACAGCGCAAGCTGTGGCTGCTCTGTTCGGTCAGTAGGACTGCGAAGTACTGTGCGATCCATCATACTCTCCATACTTCAGTCATTGTTACTTTGATTTGATTCCGAAGATGAAGAAACGACTTCGTAGCATTCGCTTCATAACTGTTCCAGAGATTCGACAGGCAGTAGACCACTCCATTCGTATCATCAACGCCTTCCACGTCGCTGGCAACGGGTTATACACAACGCTGGAGACTACTTTGAAGGACAGTAACAGGTGCAAGCATGTAATGCGTTTGTATCTGTTGTGAATAAGTAGTTGCTTCCATTTAAGTTATAGCTCTCGTATAGTAAAGAAACGAAGAGAAAAATACCGTGTCTGTGCTTTTATATTTTCGAATGAGTACAGTGTTTAGTAAAGCACGCCAAACCTTTTGCACACGTAATTTTTACGTAGGATAGAGAAGAAGTCGGTGCTGCAGCTGTCAGCAATTTTTAATCTTGGTTTGTCCACTTACGACAGTTTTTTCGTTATAACACTAATTATGGTCATTTTTTGGCTACGAAACGAGGTAATAGAATGGAGACTCGATGTAAAGTTTTTGATCCTCTGCTACTCCTGCGTAGCAGGGCTGTTCGTAATTATTCAAAGCCATTATTCCAGTGCCAGTCAGGATGTAGGATGTTAGCGCTAGGCGAGCGCAGGGTTGTTTCTGCGGCGCGGTCGTCATCAGCATGCGGCGCTCGGCGGCGCGGCGCCGGGAACTAACGACCCAGGAAGTTAACTGGCTGCACTTTTCTATCGCGCTGCACGCTCGTCAGGCGCGCTCTTAATCACCAACTTGTTGCTGCCGGCAGGCGCTGCCAGCCGCCATGTTCTCTGCAGCACCTGCTAATGACTTCACAAAGCGCCCAACTTACTGTTACTTCCTGTGCAATAACCAAACAACTGAACACACAAACATAAAAAAGAAGTTATGCATCTCGCATCAAACAACAGCTGCACGGTATTCTATACTATGCTGAATTGATAAGCAATACATGTTATAGATGGTTGACCTCATTCTAAGCAAGGGGACGATCTAAATTGTTATTTGTTGAAAAATGTATATGACAAGATCGCTGTTCAATATTTTATTCGAGATTGCCGGTTTCGACAATATTTGTTGTCATCTTCACACCTGCAACTGTTCATTTTTTTTTTTTAAAATAATAGCACCTATCAATACATCATTTTACTACTGCTCACTTCAATCGTGTTGTGTCTTGATTTACAATAATTTGCATCCTCTCGTCATTTATGATATCTACTACGACATATAAAACAGATGTGTCATACTTGAAAATAATACGGCATAGCTCATCACTTTTAAAACATATCACATCACACATTTTTTTCCACTTGTGTTTTGCTTTGTGAAAAAGTGTAAAAAATGTGTGGTGTGATAGATTTTCAAAATGATGAGCTATAGCATACTATTTTAAATTATTGCGACCCCCCTATCGGTACTCACCAATAAGAATGAGGCTATACATAACAGTGTAGTAAAAGGCTCGTTGTCTCTGTTCATAGGGGTGAGTTATGTATGTCAGCTTCTATGCCCTAAACAGCTACCAGACTGTTTAAATAAGGTCAGTAATTAATCTGTAGTTTAGACAGTCTATCAATCTGCAGATGGCCACGTGAAAAATATATTTTAACAAACATAAATTAAACCAACAAAATGGATTCTAAGATAAAGAAGTGATTCAGTCACGAAGTAATTCTTTATAAAAGGAGTTTATTATTCTTATTACACATGAGACGCACAGGTGGTCCTATTTTATACATCGGTAAATAACTGAATATTTCTCCTAGTACTGTGCATGAGAGGCACAATAAGTATCACACGCACTCGAGAGTAAAAGTTCCTCAGTGTGTCTCATGTTTATCGTGGTGGCAGCATGGTTCAGGTTTCTTAGGATGAAAAGTCGCAGATACCGGCCGTCTGCAACAACTGCTGGCCCTAAACGGCGCAACTTACGGACACCACATACACCTTCGATTGCAGTTCTTACGTCACTCGGACTCACAACTATTTGCCTTGTAACTTCTTTTGGTGGAAGAACTTCTTGACAAAAAATCAATAACGCGTGAGGGTTCAAACGTTGATATTCTTCTTCTTGCCATTAGAGAATGTCTATACAATGTCTACAAACGTCTTATATTATTACTACCGTTATGTGTTGACGGAAGGTACAAATGTCATTGCCTCGCCTATGTTCAACGAAATGATTGTTTTCGTTACATGGGGCTATAGACAATTTTTTGTTTTAAACCAGTTCAAAGAATCAAGATTTAGAATGATGTCAACACACGTTCAGGAGGAAAGTAGTCATATCGTACACAGGCGATGAAAAACGTTTTTTGATGTGTACATGATCAACCCAAACTTTATTACCACCTTGAAGGCAATTAAAAATCAACTGAGGAAGGGATAATTCTAGGAAACAAAAATATTCAAATTTTTGTGAAGCTTATGGGATTTAGCTGAGGGATCATGTCCCTAAACTTACAAACTACTTATGAACTACCTTATACTAAAGACAGCACAAACATCCATGACCGAGGGGCGATTCGAACCACCGACGGGGAACGGCCTCGCGCATCTATAGCATAGCGCCTCAATGCGCTCGGCCGCTCCGCCGCGGCCTAGGAAACATTTTAGATGATCTATGAGCACACGTTAAGCAAAAAAAGAAAAAAAAGGAAGACGATAAACCTATCTATAATGTGGATGTGATGCCCGAGGGAATTTTTCCTCTAATTCTCCCTTTTCTCACTTGTAATCTACATACAAATAAAAGATATTTGGGACCCGAAAGTCCAATAATGAAATATAACTAAGTTAATTCCAAGCACAGCAAACTGTAAGGAGATATTAGTATGACATCTTTCTTCCTGTCATTTTTCTATGTAAAGATCATTAGTCGTAGGGAAATGAGTACCACACTATTATGCAAATATGAATACGTCGTTCAGAGTCTGCAACAGTCAACGTCAATGCATGTACTGGAAAACTGTGAAAACTCAGGGAAAATGCGTTTTACATGAAAAACATTTCTGGAACTGAGAATTTAACGCAGTTACTGGCACAATTGAGGGCATCCCGTGTTTGCGGAATCCGCACTTTATTTGAGCAAATAACAGATAAAAAATGCGACATCCTTTTTATCTGGAACATATTTGTCACATCACAAAAGGATCTCTATATCGGAGTCTATAACGAGCATCTAGCTTTGACTCTCTTTCTCTTTCTCTCTCTCTCTGTCTGTCTGTCTGTCTCTCTCTCTCTCCTTCTCTCCTTATAACAACTTTCGGCCAATTATTTTTGCCATTCTGAACATCAACAGGAAATTCTGGTTTCTCGCTTACAACTGAGGTGGCACTTTCACATTTAAATTTCATTATATTACTGTTTCCATATTAATTACATCAGTGTAGTGGATGACACGCCAGTATTTTCATGCGGAGATATTAAGAGATGTCATGTGAGGAGTACTTCTCCTCCTAAACTTTGAATGTTCTTTAACAAGGCACTTTCGCGAGAAGACCAGTTGATCACTTGTGGGGATATGCGGAACTGTGGAAAAATCCACTTCACTACGTCGTAGAAAGTTAAGAGTAACTGGATAACCTCATGAGAATATTTCACTGCATTAATTTCATCTTAGGGTGTGCGAGCGCATTTTTTTTATTTTTATTTTATTTATTTATTTATTTTTTTGTAGCGGAAATTATTGATAACCACCTTACCTTGAATTTGTATTTCTTCGCCTGTTTCATCACGTCTTCCTATCTTCGCCGCGGCCCGACATTTTATGCTTTAGTCTGTGTGATAGATTTCCAAGGCGGTCTGATGACCTCCACGTGCAGTACTCTCGATAGCTTAAGGTGAGACGGTAGGCCCTATACTGACAATATTAAATTAAAATAATTCATGCACCATTTTCTCAGAAACTACTGAACAGCTTTGTTTGATATTTTCATTGAAAATTAAATGATCTTTGTGCAACTCACTGAGCCGAAATCGTTGTGGTATTATAATTTATAATATACTTATTAATTTCATGCCGTGCATTATATATTTCTGAAATAGTCATCAATAGTTTTATTACAACAAAATTACCGGTGCAATCAACAACAGCTGTAATGCAGTGTTTTTTACAATCTGTGAAATTTTCACTAAAGTTTCTCTGATAGTTTCTGAGAAAAGTGGGCAAATGATTCAGAATTTATAGTTTTGAGAAAATGAGACATAACGTTTAACAACATGTTTTTTCTAGGAAAAACTTACAGATCTGTCCCCAAGAAGTGGTTAGAAGCAGCCTGCACCATAATAAGGGTCCTCATTATCTTTGGGTTCATATGCCGATTTCCTTTTTCTGCTCCTTGATTCTTTAGACATTAGAAAAGCAGCAAACTCTGACTTGCCAATGTGCAAGATGTCAAGCTTAGAATAGTTACAGTATTCTGTCCGGGTGATATGCCTAACTGTTCTAAAACTTTTAGCCTGGCAATATTTCCATTGTTCCATGTTATCACAACATCTGACACTCCCAGTTGAAAAGTTGTGTAACCAACAAACAAAATTTTCGGCTGTTTGCTGATGATGGTATGCTGTAGAGGAAGGTGTCATCATTGAATGGCTGCGGTAGGGTTCTATCGTCTTCGAGTCACTCACATATTCGGGTACCTGTTCCATACCTTCTTTAACAGTCTGTAGTGCGGTACCGTGTCGAACGCCTTTGGAAAATCGAGGAATTTGGCTTTTGCCCTTCATCCATAGCTCGCAAGATGGCACGAGAGAAAGGGGCAAGCTGAGTTTCATACGATCGATGCGTCATAATGCCATGCTGATTCGTGGACAGAAGGATAGGTCTGTTATTATGTTGGCCGTTCTTTTACCTTTCTTATACAGGGGAGTCAGCTGCACCAGCAAGTAAAGGAAGGGGCTAATGGTGCAGAGTACTCTTTGTATCCCCAACTGGACCTGGCGACTTGTTTGTCTTGAACACTCACAGCTGTTTCTCTACTGCGGCTATCCATTTGGTAAATCATTTGGTAAATCATCAAATGAAGGTATGTTTGCGTGGTCCTCCTGCGTGAATAATTTCTTAAATATTAAATTTAAAACTTCGGCTTTCATTTGCTGTCTTCTATCACCAACTCAGAATCATCAACGAATGACAGGATAGAGGCCTTTGATCCGCTTACCGATTTTCCTGCTGCATCTGTAGCCGTCCATAACTGCGACAATGTTATGAGAGCAAGACTTTGCTCACAAATTGACCTATCGATTACATCCATTAAATGTTTGATGTGATGAGTGTCTGGTGATGTGTGTGGCTAATCACTGACTGGCAATGTACAGAAAGTTTTTCAAATGTTTGTAGAGTCTGTGGGACTTAACTACGGGGTCATCAGTCCCTAAACTTACAAACTACTTATGAACTACTTACAACTAAGGACGGCACAAATATCCATGCCCGAGGGGGGATTCGAACCCCCGACCGTAGTGGCCTTGCGGACCGTGATTGGAGCGCCTCAGTCCCCTCGGCCACCGCGGCCGGCGAAAGTTTTTCAAATCAGTCGTGTTGTGACCTAGTTATTTGGCACATGCTAATGCACATAAATTGCATCGTTGTTTGGAAGCATGATATACATGAATTGTATCCAAGTTGCCCATCGTATCTGCAGTCAATAATTGCTTCACTTACATCACAGGACTCAGTTCATTTATTACAAAAACAACTCACGTCGTTATGAAGACATCACCAGTCCGAAAAGTATCTTGTTGCCAACCTGGGTCCATGTCTTACTGGTGTCAGCACAACACATCGTCTTTTACTAACTGAAGGGTACGTTCGTCGTACGTCTCACATGAATTACTACAGATACTTCATGCAGTGTTGCTTTCCTGTTAACAGTGTAGGCCGTCGGCAAATGTGTTGTTCGTGGTGAAACGTAATGCCTGAAATGTGGTATTCTCGGCACACTGTGTACACTGTTGATGTCGAAATACTGAATTTTCTTACGATTTCCGAAATGGAATGCCAGTTAATTTAATTCCCTCGTGTTGCCATAAACCTGTTGGAATCCTACTCCAGTGAATCATAGGAGTACACATGTCATCTCTGAAAATTTACTTTTACACGTTGTTTTGATACTAGCACCGCCTTAACCAGGCTTAAACGGCATCAAGCAATTCCGGGAAGCTGCAGGGAACATTGTGTCTCGCACAAAAGTTGTTCTCCTTGGCACGGTCAGTTTCAGACGTGTCTTAAAGAATGTGAAAAACTGTGTTCAAACAGAAAGAAGTAGAGATAATTTTACGTTATCAGTGCGAATATATGCAGCCAAGAAGCAAAGACGGGAAAGTTGAAAGTCGGAAACAAACATGGAGATGCTTATAAAGTATATGAACTTCGAGATAATATCTTAGGAAGGGAAGCCTATATAGATGAAGATGAAATAAGAGATACTATACTGAGAGAAGAAATTGACAGAGCAATGAAAGACTAAGTCGGGACAATGCCCCTAGTGTAGACGACATTCTCTCAGAACAACTGAAGTGTCTGGGAGAGCCAGTCATGACAAAACTATTTCACCTGGTGTGTAAGATATACGAAACAGGAGAAATACCCCGAGTCTTTAAGAGAAATGTAATAATCTCCATTCCAAAGAAAAGAAGAGCAGAGAAATGTGAAATTTTCACAACTACCAGTTTAATAAGGCGTGGCTGCAAAATACCAACCTCCGGGAAGATCATTTAGGATTTAAAAGGAAAGTACGAACATGGGGAGCAATTCTCAAATAGTGACTTCTCCTAGAAGATGGATTAAGGAACGGTAAAAGTGCATTTAAAGCTTTTGTAGATTTGGAGAAAGCCGTTGACAATGATAATTGGGATATACTTTTTGAAATTCTGAAGTCATGAACGGAAGGTTATTTACAACTTCTACAAAAACCAGATAAGAGTAATTAGGGAAGTAAGTAAGACAGGGTTGTAACCTCTCTCCAGTGTTACCCAGATTGTGCTTTGAGCAACCTGTGAAGGAAAACAAGGAGAAATTTCGAGCAGAGATTAAAATTCAGGGCGAAGAAATCAAAACTTTGCGATATGCCGCTGACACTGTAATTCCGTCAGAGACAACAAAGGACCTGGAAGAGCAATTGAACGGAATGGACAGTGTGTTGAAAGGAGCGTACAAAGAGCGCAACAAGGGTAATGAAATGCAGTCTAAGAAAATCCGGCGATGCTGAAAGAATCAGATTAGGTAACGAAACAATAAATATGGTAGACGATTTTGTTACTTGGGCAGTAAAATAACATATGTTGGTCGCAATACAGAGGATATAAAATCCAGAATGGCAATGGGAGAACAGTATTTCTGAAAAAGAAAAATTTGTTATCTTCATATACTAATGCAACTGTAAGGACGTCTTTTCTGAAGGCATTTGTCTGGAGTATAGCCTTGTACGGGAGTGAAACATGAGCGATAAATAGTTCAGACAGGAAGAGGGTAGAGACGTTTGACATCTGGTGCTACAGAAGAATGCTGAAGATTAGGTGGGTGGTTAGTGTAACCAATGAAGAACTGCTGAAAAGAATTGGAGAGAAAAGGAGTTTCTGACATATCTTGTGAAAAAGAAGGGATCGATTAGTGGGACTTATTCTCTTACATGAAGGGTTCGTGAATTTAGCATTGGAGGGAAGTGTGTGTGTGTGTGTATATATGTGTGTTTGTGTGTAGGGGGGGGGGGGTCAGAGGGGTAAAAATCGCAGAGGAAATAAGAATACAGTAAGCAGAATGAAATGGATGTGGGAGATGAAGAGGCTTGGCCAAGATAGGGTGGAGAGCAGTATCAAACCAGTCTTCGGACTAAAGACAACACAACAACATATATGTAGCATATATGTGTACAAACGTTGACCTCAACTGACTTTGGCCACATCATTGACAACTTGACAGAGATATCTTTCTTTGCAGTATGTTCAAATGTTTCTAAATTTATCGGACCAAACTGCGTGGTCATCAGTCCGTAACTTACAGACTACTTAAAGCTAGGTAAACTAACCTGAAGACAACACACACACCCACGCCCCAGGGAGGATTCGAACCTCCGACGGCGAGTAAACGCGCGCTCCGCAGCGAGGCGCCTTAGATCGCTCGGCTAATAACTTTGTTCATATTTTATCATACATACATAGTTGCTTTACAGCCTTTGCAGATTCAATATCAATTCTTTTTGTATTCTGTTTGTTTTTCTTTTATTTTTATTTATTTTTTTATCCAGAGGAAGTCTAGTGACGATCAAAGTCTGTTATAAAATAACATGTAATTATTCAAAGAAGACAGCATCAGCCGGCAGCGTAATAAACTGCATGTCAATAAACAGGCGTAATTCCGCGGAGCCAGCGGTTGCGTGGCACGCGCGCCGCCATGCTGTCGTGTTGTGGTTGGTTCGCGGCGGCTTACTGTTAGCCACGCCACCGCATAGCTGCGAGAGAAGCTCGCCACGTGGCGAGGCCGCGCTCCACGCGGACGTACGCTGAGTGGCAAATGCACGCGCCGCCAATTACTAACGAAATACCAGCTCTCTCTGACATGTACATGTCTCTAATATTGTTTGTTTACTATCGGTGGGCCGTTTCACATTGTTACCAAATATATAGCAACGTACCTGGCGTTCCAAATCAAATGTTCAAATGTTTGTTAAGCTTATGGGACTTAACTACGGGCTCATCAGTCCCCTAAACTTACAAACTACTTATTCACCACCTTATAGTAAGGACGGCACAAATATCCATGCCCGAGGGGGGATTCGAATCCCCGACCGTAGTGGCCGTGCAGACCGTGACTGGAGCGCCTCAGTCCCCTCGGCCACCGTGACCGGCACGTTCCAAATGAGAGGTGTTAATTTACACTATATTATAGACAAGTCGTTGTTGATGTTAACAAAAATGTTCTTGACATATTCACTTCGAAGTTTTACTTGAAACTACACCGCTCATAACAATTATGGGATTAGGTGAAATCTCTTACACAATATACTGTATATATGGTAACGTATTTTCTTCAGATATTTGTTGCAATTGTAATTTGAGTGTGATACAATACGAGATTTTGCTGTCTCAACTCTTTTATAAATTGACAATGCGACCAAAAACCCCGAAGAATTTTATTGACTCTTTACTTGAAGTTTACATGGCGTTTACTAAGAGCGAGGCTTCATGCGGCTACCATAACAGTGAAAAAGTCATTCCCTTTGCCCTCTAATATGGTGTGCGATCACCTCGCACGGCCAGTACAGTTGAACACCTGCATGACATGGAGACAGAAAATCCAAAACACAAACAATATCTTCACTAGCGATAGCAATGGTAATACTACCATGACAGTACTGCTAAAGCAGAATTGCTAAATACAGCTTTCCGAAATTCTTTCACCAAAGAACACGAAGTGAACACTCTACAATTCGAACCAATAACAGCTGCCAGCATGCGAAATTTAGAAGTAAATGTTCCTGGAGTAGTAAAACAACTTAAGTCACTAAACAAAAACAAATCTTCCGGGCCAGATTGTATACCAACTAGATTCCTCTCAGAGATGCTGATGCAATAGCTCCATACTTAGCTATCACGCACAACCGATCACTCATCGAAAGATCCGTACTCGCAGACTGGGTAGTTGCCTAGGTCATTCCAATATCCAAGAAAGACAATAGGAGGGATCCCCAAAATTACAGACCCATATCATTGACATCAATTTGACAGGATTTTGGAACATATACTTTGTTCGAACATTATGAACTACCTCGAAGAGAGGGACCTATTAACCAATAGTCAATATGGATTCAGAAAGTATCGCTTTTGCGAAACACAGCTTGCCCTTTATTCACATGGAGTGATAAGTGCCATCCACAAGGGATCTCAAATCGATTTCCTGTTTCTGGATTTACCTCACAAGCGATTTCTAATGAAATTGCGTGCTTATGGAATATGCCCCAATTGTGCGATTTGATTCACGATTTCCTATGACGCAGGGCACAGTTCGTAGTAATTGACGGTAAGTCATCGAGTAAACAGAAGTGACATCTGGCGTTCCCAAGGGAAGCGTTATAGGTCCCCTACTCTTCCTTGTGCTTATAAACAATTTAGAAGATAATCGGAATAGCTACCTTAGACTGATCGAGGATGATGCTGTCGATTATCTGTTAATGTAGTCACAGAGGATCAAATGCAACTGCAAAGCGATTTAGACAAAATGTGTACAAGGTGCGAAAATTGTCAATTAACACTAAATAATGAAAGGTGTGAAGTAATACACATGACTACTAAAAGAAATCCGCTGAACTTGAATTACACGATAAATCAATCAAACATTAAGGCTGTAAATTCTACTAAATACCTAGGAGTTACAATTACGAACAACTTAGACTGGAGAGAATACACAGAAAATATTGTGGGAAGACGAACCAAAGGTTACGTTTCATTGTCAGAACTCTTGGAAGATGCAACAGCTCCACAAAAGAGACTGACTACATCACACTTGTGCGTCCTCTCCTGGAGTTCTGTTGCCCAGAGTGGGACCGTCACCAGGTGGGACTGACGGAAGACATTGAGAAGGTTCAGAGAAGGGCAGCTCGTTATATCACGTTACAGGGGGAAAAGCGTCATGGAAATTTTGCACGATTTGAGGTGGAAATCATTAAAATAACGACGTTATTCGTTGTAGCTAGATCTATTTGCGAAATTTCAATCACCGACTGTTACTTATAAATGTGAAAATATTTTGCTAGCCCCCACCTACATAGGAATACATAGGAATACAATAAAATAAGAGAAATCAGATCGAAAACGGAACGATTTAGGTGTTCCTTCTTCCCGCGCGCTGTTAGAGAATGGAAAGGTAGAGAAAGGTTATGAAAGTGGTTAATGAACTCCATGGCAGGCACTTAAATGTGACTTGCAGAGTATCTATGTAGATGTAACTGTAGCTCTAGACAGTGTGAGGTTATCAATCAGCTCTTGAGGGATATTTGGCCATTCTTCTATGAATGTAATAAAGAGCTGTGCAAATATTATGGGATCCCAGATATTCTCAATCGGGCTTAAGTCCGGTTTCAATTCCTTCAGCTTGAAACATGTTATCCACCGGTGCAACTCTGTGGGGACGAGCGTTATCGTCCAGGAACCTATGGCACCAGCATAAGGGCACAACAACTGTTCGAAAGATCTCGTCTCTGTACCTCTGAGGAGTCAAAGCGCCATTCTGAACGACATAGAGGTCCATGCGTCGGCCAGTACTGACTCCAGCGCTCACCATAAGTCCACCAACATGATGCGGTGATGTTTCCTGCATAAAACAGGATTGTTCCGAGTTGTACGTTTTGTCCAGAGGAGGGAACGACGATCAGCTGGACACAAATCTTGATGTTCTTCCGCCCAGTCTGAGCGGACTAAACGGTGTCTTGGTTTTAATGGAACGGGCTTCCTGCATTAGAGGCCACATTCCCGAATGCGATTTCGTTTCTCTGTGATGATGTTGCTACCTGGAGCGTACGCTGTAGCTGAGAATTGCATTCAGTCTCCTGTCTCGACGGGCTGTTAACGGAGATAACGGTCATCTCTTGCTGATGTTACCCGTGAACGATCATGTCCTTGCCTTCTTTTAATGGTTCGTGTTGATCTGGTCTTGGAAAATACACTTTTGAGATACTCCAGTAGCTGGAGCCATCCCCGTCTCTGTCTGACCCGCGTACAACCTTCCTACATATCTCCATGCCATAGCTCAGTGTAAGTCACGTTGTTGTTGCATTGCACTACCTTCTCGCTAAGCTATCAGAACCCAACTGCTTGTGTAATCCATTTCGTAGAATAAATACGAGTCAACATCAACCCAGTCTGCAGCAAGTTTCTGTTATTACCATTATCTCAGTTGCCGTAATGTTGGCGAGCCAATTTCGTTCATTCTGTCGACGACGATACTTCAGACCATAGATAATTCAACTAATACGCCATTTGTTTTGACCAGTGTATATCGCAACAAATGTTCAAAATGTTCAAATGTTTGTAAAGCTTATGGGACTTAACTGCGGGGTCATCAGTCCCTAAACTTACAAACTAGTTATGAACTACTTACGAACTAGGACGGCACAAATACCCATGCCCGAGGGGGGATTCGAACCCCCGACCGTAGTGGCCGTGCTGACCGTGACTGGAGCGCCTCAGTCACCTCGGCCACCGCGGCCGGCATATCGCAACATACCTGGCGTTAAACATGAGATGATATAATCTACATAATATTAGGTCGGTGTTGAACTTTGATACTAAAAATGTCGAAAAGTTCTTGACAGTTTTCTTTAAATTTTTTCTGAGAAACTATTAAACACTAACATACATTATTTTGTTTTAAAAAAGTACAGTACTTCTGTTACAACTGGCGGCAATAAAGAAAAATAATGATCTTCTGTGATATGAAAACAAGGGGGGGGGGGGGAGAAAGAAGATAAGGGTTCAACGTTCCGCGACAGCATGGTCATTAGAAACGGAGCTGACACTCGGATTTCTTGGGAAAGGAGAAGCTGATTTATAGGCAACTTAAAGTTCTTAGAAAGAACAAAAACTACTAAATATAATTATTTTCACTTTATGATTTCTAAAGGGTCTACGAAATGTCGAAAATTTTATTGATAGTCCGTTGGAAGTACTATTTAAGATACACATGTGTCACTCTGGTAACGCGTAGACTGCTAGTATATTACATATGACCATATGTATAAATTTTACCCTATCCTGACTAAATATCAGATTTCCCAAATCTACCGAAAATAAACGAAAAGTATGTCAATTCAAGAAAGCAGGGAAAACTTCGATTAACGTTTTCCTGAGTGAGAATTTGCAGTCTTTCGAAACTAATAGTGTTGGTGTAGATCAGCTGTGTCTCACGTTCAGATTTATACCAAACAAATTAACAGCAGAAGGGTCTCAACCACTGTGGTAAGCAAAACTGGATACATATATTGCAAAAGCAAAGTAAAAAGCATGCCAAATTTAAACGGACGCCAAATTCTCAAGCATTTTAAAGAAACTCGAAATTTAGCTCGAACTTCAATGCGAGAGGCTCGTAATAGTTTCCACATCGAAACCCTCCCTTGGCAGAACTGTAGAGATATCATAACAGCGGTCGAATGAACCCAATGCCACGCACTTCAGTGTGACTTGCAGAATATTTATACAGATGTAGATCTTCCGACTTCATGCTATGCTGATCGTCGCGACCTGAAATAGTGTAAGAAGGACGGCTTATTGCGAGCCGATAACCTCATTTCGTTCGATGACATTGGGGAAGTTTACTGCTGCTTGGCTCCTACTGATTCCACGATCTTGGTATAGTGTAGAGTGCTGGACTCTGTAGGTATATTCCTGTAACAGGAGATTAACGATTGTAACAACAAAGAATGCTTCATGGAAGTAACCTTGGCATTCTTTCCTATTTACAAGTTCTCACTGACGTCAGACTGCCTAGCATTTCAAATCAAATGTTCAAATGTTTGTATAGCTTATGGGACTTAACTACGGAGTCATCAGTCCCTAAACTTACAAAGTACTTATGAACTAGCTAATATTAAGGACGGCACAAATATCCATGCCCGAGGGGGGATTCGAACCCCCCCGACCGTAGTGACCGTGCAGACCGTGACTGGAGCCCTTTCCCCTCGGCCCCCGCGGCAGGCCCTAGCCATTCCCTCAAAAATCTGAGTGTTCTACGACGTCCGGCGTTAGTGCAGATTTCTATGTCCGGCTTCTACTGTCGAGCGGCGGATACACTCAACCAGCGATGGTTGCGATTGGAGGAAGACGGTCCTATTTATGCTGCTCCTTTGGCCTTAGAATGTACCCTTTATTGCTGATCACAACGTCGGTACGTGATTTTTACTAGATTTGGATCGTCTGGAAAATTTGTTGATGCTGCCCTGGGAACTACGGGCTTCCAATCTCGTCCGACCCTGTCTGCTACACTAAAGTAGCTGAGACTGTTATCAATTTAAATATTGGTTCGCCGCAGCAGTCTCGCTGTAACATCTCATGCAAACAGCCTCTTAACATTCTCTAAATTATATTATTGTACTTGTTCAATCCTTTTACAGTTATGATGTGTGACACCTAACGTTTGTTATATGTGGGGATGAATGACATCGGAAGTATGGAAAGACAATGAGTTTCGAAGATCCTGTTGACTGGGGCAGTGGTGGCGGCTATCCGGTCCCCTTTAAGTGTTAGAGAGAAAACAACAGCAGCCAGCGGGGGCGAGTTAAGCAAATGGAACGACGGGTGAGGAGGAGGGGGGGGGGGGGGAAGGGGATGGAGGTCAGCCACGTAATTGCGGCCACAGCCGTAGCCGCCGAGAGCGTAAACAAGCCGGGATGTGGCTCGCAGGGTGGCCTAACTCAAAGGCGCCCATCACTCCGCCGAGAGAAGCTTGCAGTTTTAATGCTTGATGCAGCTGTGTAATCCGTTTTCTGTATTTTTTTCAGAGACTTACATTAAAGTTAAATTATAGGCATAATAACTTGATTTGATTGTATGTTATACAAACGGAAATATTTATTTATTCAATGCTTCGAAATTTGATATAATCTCCTGCTTTTCTGGGCATTTGAACATCTAGTATCCCACCATAATATTCTAGACCTTCAAAGTCTCTTAGGTGTTCTCAATTCATAATGGTGTTTTGTGCTTATCACATAAAATACTTTGGTGAGAGAAAGCTTCCAATTCTATGCAGGTCTCCCGCAAAGCAGTAATTTTTATTCGAAATATTGCCACACTTTCCCGTCGTTGGTCTTCAGCAAGTGAGTCATTATCGACTAACAATAAGTGTTCATTTCCCTTGACTCGTCAAGTGATTTTAAAATGTTGCTTGAATTGTTGCTGAGTTTTTTAATTGAGACAGATGTTTCTTTCTTTTTTCGCTAAAAAGTCTACTGTTTCTTCCACATGCATTCTTGTAAGTGGTGGTATTCATTGGACAGCTATTTCAGTTTCGCCTTCGCCCATTTATAAAACAGAGGATTTTACTTAACTTATGTAAGCACTTGCAGGTATTTGGAAGAATAGCATAGTAGAAATGAGTCACAAAATATAACAAGCTCTTGGTGATCTTTAGAACTAAATATAACTTGTTTCAATGGCAAGTTTTTTGCCTCCAAGTCTCAATTAAAATGTGAATATTACTATCCTATAGACTTGTAAAAGCAAAATATTTTACTATACACTCCTTGTGGAACACCCTGAGTAGCACAAAATGGCATGCGATGAAGCTCGTGTTAGAACGTCTCAATAGGAATCAATTCTGATAATGTAAATATTAATATTCGATCCCAATCAGCGAATAAGGTTCAAAACAGAAAAGTAGCTCTTTGTTTGACTTTCTCACACCGCAAATGGACTTGTGCATCAAATTTGGCACTAAAGAGCTAATTATTATTGTGTGTATGTCCTACAGATAACAATTAAATGTAATTCGCAGGGGTTTGGATCTGACTTGTTCCATGACCATGGAGTCGTACTACTCAATTAGGTCCTACGGTACAGAAAACCATATTATTATTATTATAGTTCAAAGTTTGAGATTGATTACAAGGAGATGCCATCCATTGCAAAAATAACGGAAGTAACGGATGAGATCAGGTGGAACTGTGATAGTGTGATAGAAGCACGTTATTCCAAGCTACTTCAGTTTGATATCAGAGTTCATCGACTGTATAATCCAGGAATAGTGACAGATTTGGAGAACTTGTTGGCTGGAAAAGTCGTATACTACCTGTACGAAGGTAGGGCAGCACTTAAAGTACGCAGTTATGTTATCTTGTTGAAAGTTCACAGAAACCTCGAAGTGAATGGAGGTAGGTAGCAAGCTAGATGGCAACGGATTGTTATTACGAGTAACTCACGTCATAAGCTGCATCCCTATGGCGATAATGCTCGTTGTCTTCAAACATGGAATCGTACCTCAAAAAAATGTTCAAATGTTTGTAAAGCTTATGGGACTTAACTACGGGGTCATCAGTCCCTAAACTTACAAACTACTTATGAACTACTTACGAACTAGGACGGCACAAATATCCATGCCCGAGGGGGGATTCGAACCCCCGACCGTAGTGGCCGTGCAGACCGTGACTGGAGCGCCTCAGTCACCTCGGCCACCGCGGCCGGCGAATCGTACCTCGGGAGGGTCTATGTAGAACTGATATTCGTCTGTTAATACGACATAGTGACTCTGCAATGTTCAGCGTTGCTGAAACAGTAATTGCCCTGCAGTTTGTAGATAGTTATCTGGCTGCAAAGCAGTCCATTTCCTGATTCAGGGATTGTGATGTGGCTGTGTGGTCTTGCTTAAACTTTATAAGGGGACCAAAATTTGTTGAATAATGTAGATAGAATACAAACTGACTGACATGTAATTTTCATTAAACTAACTAGTTCATAAACATAAACATGCTAACGGATTTTAGGAACCAACTAAATGGACTGAATATAACGCTACCATCTTTACACAATCTGTCTGGATGGTCCTTCGTAAAATGACCAATACCCCTCCCCTCCTTTCCTATCTTACCTCATCGTCGTGTCTGAAGGTCTAGTATAGAACTAGCTCAGTAGCGTCGTAGAACACTAAAGAAGCAGACGATTACCATGCATACCTGATACGCAGTCTTTCGATGCAGACAGGTGAGTCAGTTGTTTCAAGCTGGTGTCGTGTGTAGATATGAGTCGCCTCCCATTGCAATAAGAATGATTTGAGCTTTGCAGTATATAATTAAATGTAGACGACTCCATCCGGAATCCGGTGCAGAGCGACCACATTAAAATTATTAAAATTGGAAGAACCAGCTTTGCATTGAAATCTTTATTTTTTATGTACAGTACAGATCGATTTCGGTCATTGTCTGACCATCCTCAGTGCATGAATCCAAGCCCTGTGGGCTCACAAAAACTTGCACTTTGCATGATGTAAATATCCAAAGTGCAAGTTTTTGTGGGCCCACAGGGCTTGGATTCATGCACTGAGGATGGTCAGACACTGACCGAAATCGATCTGTATTGTATATAAAGAAATAAGGATTTCAATGCGGCCAAAGCTGGTTCTTCCAATTTTAATATAATTAAATGCTGATATCGTCTTTCAAGGCGATAATGCACGAACACCGGCACCTGTGCAGATGTAGGAATCACCAGAAGAAGTCCCTTCGTTGTCTGTGGTCGCCTCAGCTCTAATGCTGCTCTCTCTATGTATAACAACATTTTATTAGAAGATGTGGAACTGAAACACGAAATTCAACCAATGGGAAAAGAAAAAAATGCAAAATAAATCGTCTCACTGAGACGGAAGTTTCCGAAATTCTTCTAGGAGTATTTACGGCATAAAATATTGTATTGGATTTAGATTCTTTTTATTATATCTAATGTACAGGAACACTTTATTTTCATTTTCTTTATTTTCGCCAATGATCACAATTTTTACTCATTAAACAACCGGTTTCAGTCAGTTGTGACCATTTTAAGATGTTAGGTAGAAAGTCGACGAAAGAAACAAATACAGTGGCGGGTATTCTACATCTGAAAATGTTACACTGAAATTTCTTACAGTGATACACATATAAAATTCGTTAAAATAGAGCATGCTTGTTTCATTTCCATTTCGTGGAGCCATCATGGAATATTACGTTTATTTTGTGAGGATAACTTTATAGCTCCACCATAACGGAAATAACAGGTATGCTCTATTGCACTTTAAGCGAATTTTTAGATATGTATCACGGAAACAATTTTCAATGTGATATTTCCAGTGTTTTAAGACGTAGACTGCCCACAAGTGTATCTGTCTTTTTTCCCCCTCTACTGAAGATGGTCACAACTGATTGAAAACGTTTTTCTAATCACTAAAAATTGTGATCATTGGCGTAAATGCAGAAAATCAATTTACACTAATTGATCAGTATTCTCTTCGCGACTATGTCGCAGCTTGTGACACTGTGTTTTGTTAAAAAAATAACTTTAACATATGAATATTTAATTTTTTTGTTCATTTAAAATTATGGTTTGTGCATTATGACCATGACCAAGTCTCACAATGTTAAGAATTCGATCAGAATCCTGTACATCCGACCACTCCATTTCATCTGTGAAGCAAATAATCCAATACGACTAAAAGAACATCATAACCATGTTTCATCTCAACCTCATAGTATGCCATGATTAAACTTGTTATTTATGTAACTAGTAAAAAACAAGTCAACCTAAACATTATTAAACATTTATTATTACAAATATAGTAATAGAGCATGTTTAAAATCAATTTAAAAATGTCTTAGGGATGTGATACAGACTGTTCTTTAAATGTCTCGTTTATACAGTTAGCACAGTCTAGCCCTGATTTTGGGGCCTGAGATTGTGAAAAGTACTTGGTAATTACTAAGGGGCAGCAGTTATCATTACTCTGTTTTAAATACTGCACGACTGCGCCCATAATAATGAAAACATAATTAACCCTTTATTTCAGTCTTATGTTTTCATCAATACAATAGTTCATTTTTAACTTAGTTTCACATAAACTAGACCTACGATCAATCATATGTTTCTTCTGCACACACTTCCTGATGTTACTAGATATTTATTTCGTTAATGGATAATTACTTTGATGATTACATACATAATCCTGTGTTCTTCCTTTAACTGCAGCCCTACATCTGAGTTTATTTTCACCATTCTCTTTACTACTAGGTAGTGTAGATACATTCTTGATTTCAACTATTAACTAATCTCCCCATGCGCAACATTTACTGTACATCTGTATATTACGAGAAAATTTTGATTGCTCTAATGCTTCCCACGGTAACCAAAAGTTCAGAAAACGAAATGCAACAGCTAAAAATATCTATTTAACTGCCATGAAAAACATTGTAAAACAATTCTTGATTTCAACTATTAACCGCTCATCGTTAACTGATAGTTATTAATATCCTCATGAGAAACATTTAGTGTACATTTGTATATTACGAGAAAATTGGGATTGCTCTAATGCTTCCCACGGTAACCAAAAGTTCAAGAAAGCATTCATATTAATATGTAATGCTATTAATGAAAGTATCTGTTTAACTGTTATGAAAAACATTGTGAAAACTACGAAGATGTGGAACACGATGACCAGGTGATTTGAGTGGTGTTAGTGATAGTGGTGAGTAACAACAAGGAGGTTTAGGAGTAATATTCTTAAAACATAATGCGGCGAGTCTCTTGTTTCACAAGCAAGCTGACACACATCCCGCGTCGCCTGTTGCTTCTGAGCGAAATCTCTATTCATCACTCGTTCGCGCGGGTTACCTAAGTTGTATGAAAATAATTACTTTTAGAAGCGCCGGTGACTTCGTCGCGCAGTCGTGAAAACAAAATAAAAAGTTGGCGCTTCCCACAGCGTAGGCTTTTCCATCGGGAGTAAAACTTTGCTAATTTTGTTTCCGGAGTGGTCGTTTGGAGCAGAGTGCGAGACATCCCCCTCCCTAAGTCTCTTCCCCCCCTCCCCACTCCCTGTTCATCATCAGCAGACCACTCTAGACGAGATGAAAGGGAGAGAGAGTTAGGAGGGGGAGGGGGTGGGGGAAAAAGAATGATAAAAGAAACGACGGCAGGCTGCGGCCTCGTTATACGAGGGGTAAGGAATTCGGAACGCCTCGCCAAATACCGCCTCCCTGAGTGGCCATCAAACAGGAAACTAGGTCAGCCCTAACAGCTTATTAGATGAAGAAAACATCCGAAACGACTTCTGACAGAACATAGCACTGTTTCGCTGTAACAGCTAACGGTGAAATTTGGCCCATGCTTTTATTCGTCTTCGTGTATGTGTGTCTGAGTGATCTCTTGGGTTTCAGTAAGAAATATCGTTCTCGTTGACGTTTGACATACTAGTATTTACACACAACAATAAAATTTTGCATCACTCACCAAACAAAAATTGTATCATACACTATGTAATCAGAAGTATTCGGACACTTGGCTGAAAATGACATGGAACTTTCCGGCCGCAGCGGCCGAGCGGTCTGTGGCGCGCAAGTCACAGTCTGCACGGCCGCTACGGTCGGGGATCCGAATCCCCCCTCGGGCATGGATGTTTGTGTCGTCTTTAGTATAAGGTAGTTCATCAGTAGATTGTAAGTTTAGGGACTGATGACCCCGTAGTTAAGACTCTTAAGCTTAACAAACATTTTTGACATGGAACTTAGTGGCGGCCTTTGTCAATAATGCTAGAATTCATTGTGGTATTGGTCCACCCTTAGCCTTGACGATAGCTTCCACTCTCGCGGGCATACATTCAGTCAAGTGCTGGAAGGTATCTTGGGGAAAGGCAGTCCGTTCTTCACGGAGTACTGCACTGAGGAGAGGTATCGATGTAGATCAGTGAGGTCTCGTACTAAGTTGGCGTTCGAAAACATCCAAATGGTGTTCTACAAGATTAAAGTCAGTACTCTCTGCAGGCCAGTCCATTACATGGACTTTATTGTCGTGTAACCACTCCTCTACAGGCGGTGCATTATTAACAAGTGTTGAAGGACGCAATCACAATCCTCGAAATGTTCTTCATAAGGCCTGTGGTGTGATAGTGCCTCGAAAAACAAGGGGTGCAAGCACTCTCCATGAAAAACACGACCACACCATCGCCTCTGAATATTACTGATGGCACTAAACACACTGGCAGATGTCGTTCAAGGAGCATACCCACACACTGCCACTGCCACACTGTGTACCATGATTCATCAACCCATACAACGTTTTCTCACAGTTCAATAGTCCAACGTTAACGCTCCTTACAGCAAACGAGGCGCCGTTTGACATTGACCTGCGTGATTTGTGGCTTGTGGGCATCCGTTCGAGCATGAAATCGAAGTTTTCTCAGCTTCTGCCTGTCATAGTACTTGGATTGGATGCGTTTTGGAATTCCTGTGTGATGGTCTGGATAGATGGCTGCCTATTACACTGTACGACGCTTTTCAAATGTCGGCGGTCTCTGTTAGTCAACAGTTGAGGTCGGTCTGTACGCTTTCGTGCTGTACGTGTTCCTTCACGTTTCCACTTCACATTTACCAAATAGTCATATTGAGTCATATTGAATAGAAACCACTTCAGCCGTATGGTACTCTTTTATTTTCAACAAACTAGTTTCGTCGCATTAGAGCCATATTATCAGGGTTATCTGTATACAAAGAATAGCAAATGCCACTAACAATCACGTTATGGTATGTTACATTTGGCTATAGAGAAGAAAACTCTAGGTGAACAGTACTCACAAATTATTTCATATTTTTTCTCTCGGTGATTCTAGATGAACCAACTTTCTCTGGTCCTATTCCATAAATGATAAATAAATTGGATTACCCGAATCGAAACAATGTGTAAATGGGAAATATGATAAAATTAAGCTTACGTACCGGTGGCGTTGCGCTGGGGACTCCCGTCCTCAACTATGTGGTGTTCATGACAGAGCTGGTACGTCAGAAGTGCGCATGCGCGAAAATCAAATTAAGCGTGAGGCAGTTAGCGATTTGAAACACGTATTGTAGCAGAGAAGGTTGGTCTACGTTTTTACATACCACAAAAATTTTTCTTGAGGTTAGAAAGAACTTATATCTTTGTTTTACGTCGGTAAACAAGAGCCGCCTCTTTTTACATATTATTGTAATAAAAATAGAATTTTTAAGCACAATTTTTAGTCTGGCAATAAAATGATAGGACATGAATTATATCTTACATTACCATATTAAATATTTCGAATTTAAATAGTGTTTAAGTGGGTATCCTACATGAAGACTGCACGCCTTATGTATTATTATTCAACCAATCAAAATTTGCTAAGATGTGGCGATGGAGCAGCTCAAGTTGTCCTTTGAGTGTGTGCACTGGGAGACGCTTCTTGCATCTTAAAATATCAATCTCTTCCAGAATATTAAGGTTATGTCCCTTTCTTTCCCTGTGGAGAATTTATCAATTATTTTGTAAATTTGTAATGGAGTGCCCTTCTTTCTGGCGTTCTTAAGGCGTGCCCTTCTTAAGGCGTTTCAGTGCGGGTAATCCAATTTACTCTTCATTTATGGAATAGGACCAGAGAAAGTTGGTTCGTCTAGAGTCAACGAGAGAGAGAGAGAGAGAGAGAGAGAGAGAGAGAGAGAGAGAGAGAGAAATAATTTGTGAGTTCTTTTCACCTAGAGTTTTCTTCTCTATAGCCAAATGTAAACTACCATAACGTGATTGATAGTGGCATTTGCTCTTCTTTGTATGCAGATAACCCTGATGATGCGGCTCTAATGCCACGAAACTAGTTGATTGAAAATAAAAGAGTACCATACAGCTGAAGCGGTTTCCATTCAATATGACTCAAGTCTACTGCTGCGATGCCAGAATATATAATTTGTTGCTATCACCAAATAGCTTATATGGATAATAGCGGAAACTCTTGGATGAAACGAGCGACAGCGATGCCGAGCACTTCCTAGCGGCGTGAGTTGTAAACTAAAACTGGGAGTGAACGGCCGATTAAAATTTTTAAACTTAACCCATACATCATTCGTCGGTTCACTTTATATAAGTGGTTGAAAGAGGGAGTGTATGTGCTAAATACGGCTGTAAAAGCTAACTACAAACGGAGATGCAATGCAAACTCTTTCTTCAGGTTCCCGAAAAATGCAGAATAAATATGATCAGTGGGTCATTCGTTAGCGTAAAGCTGACTTTGATAAAATTTTAAGAAATCAAAATTTCTTTAATTGTTATTTTTATTAACTTAACTCAATCGTTTAAGTTCTAATACCTTGTTACGTCCGTTTCGTAATAGTATTCACTCTTATTTTTCATACTGTGATGCTTTCGATTGGAGTCTGCTTGCGCCGTTGATAACCTGTAATTAAATACCAAACAGGGCTGCTGATTGCTTCGTAACGCGGCAGCTCGTGTGACACTGACCACTGTGGAGATATTTTCAAGTAGGCTAACCGATGATACCGAAAAATTACTATTTGCTTTCAGCGCTGTATCTGAATTTCTTCTGTTTGAGTTTTCTCATGGAGACAAGCTATATTCGCTGTGAACAAAGGAATCATTTTAGTTCTGTTAGAGAAGGTTGAGAGCCGTTTTGTCGGCTACATAGTACATCATGTGTTGTTAGGTTACAAAATGGGATTAAAATGAGAGCTAAAAAGCGCGTCTTCTGCCGCAATTCAGTTACTGATCACTTCAAAGACACGGAAGAATAGCTGTGCGCACTAAGTAGCACAGCTGCGGTGCGCGCGGCCGTTCGCCGTCGGAGTTTCTTGTCCTCATTCGGGCATGGGTGTTTGTGTTGTCCTTAGTGTAAGTTAGTGTAAGTAGTTTGTAAACCTAGTGACAGATGTCCAACGTAGTTTAGTCCCTTATATTAACAGACATTTGAAGTCACTAAAGTTAGCTGTCGACACAGCTCTTCGCATTTCCGCCATTAACTCTTGGCGGCCTCTTACAACACAATCACACGTGTAACATAATATGAACAGCATTTTAAAGCGAGCTGCTGTGTTTCTGCGTCGCCTACAGCCGAGCGGTAGCAGGTTGCTTATGTGGCAACAGCTGCGATGGAGTAGCCGAGCGGTCTAAGGCGCTTCGCTGCGGAGCGTGCGGTTGCTCGCCGTCGGAGGTTCGAGTCCTCCCTGGGGCATGGGTGTGTGTGCTGACCTTAGGTTAGTTTACCTAGCTTTAAGTAGTTTGTAACTTACTGACTGACGACCGCGCAGTTTGGTCCTATAGATTTTCAAACATTTGAACATTTGAGTATGTGGCACTAGCGCCACGCGATTAACGTCAGACTATAGTATGAAACATGTGGCACACAGCGTCCAATGTAGTAGACAGCTGTTATTGGTGGCATTTATGTGCAACTGTGATAGTTTTTCAACCTTTCAACTAATGGAGTCCACTCCAGAGGAAGTTTGTAGTAGATTCTGCGCTGTAAGTGCCGTCAGCTGATCCGACAAGTGTCAGTATTTCACACGGAAGCAGTAAGATGTCGAGTACGAAGCGACAACGCGCGTTTTAGAGCAGTATTCCACCAATTTTAGAAATAATAATAATAAAAAAAGAAGAAAAAGGGGGGCAAGGTACATCAGTTGCACTACATGCAAGGAGACTTAATGTTCAAACTGTATGGAAAGTTTCCACACAAAAAGGGAAAACACAGAAAATCTCGGAGGTCTGTAGTACACCCTGTAGTGCACCCTGTATTTTACTTGTAAATTTCAACGTATTTTATGATTACAGTGTTATTCATTACACAAACCATTTATTTTTTTCCCTCATTTGTTAATAATTCATGTGTTTCAGAATTAACCTTCAGTTACTTTCGTAGGATCATTTTTATCTCTGGAAAAGCCCCACTCTTGTGGCTAAGATTTTATGTACTCTCTTAGAAGTCAATTAACTTCAACGAATCATGGTAGTGTAAATTGTGACGTTGTTTGTCGCGAAATAATTGGAGTTAGGGGGGGGGGGGTCACTGAATAATAGCACTTACGTGCACATTATTTCTCAATATTCCATCGTGTATACTAAGTTGCGTGTATAATCTAACAGAGAGTAGTGAATTTATGCGCATTGAAGGACACGTTATGACGGCGAAGAGGTTATGGACTATTTAGAGGATTTATAAAATGAATCAGGAAGAGAACAACGAAGCCAGGAACATGATTCCAAATCAAGTGATAGTGAATGTGAACACAATGATCACAATACAGACACAATAATTTCTGATTTGGGTGTCTCAGAAGAGGAAATCTCAGAAAATGATTCCAGTTGTTACTACTATCGATAAAAAAGGTAATTCTAGAAAGAGAAAATCTAATATTATTTTTCGTGTCTGTTAATTTGTTTAATATGCACTAACGAAATTACATTTCCCCTTTCAGATGTACACCAGTGTCACGTAGGAGTCACGAGTTTTCAAAATATTCTTTGCACTTTTACTGGCGTTTAATTTCATTTTGAAGTATGTCAAATTTCCGTACTAAGATAAGGTTTACCAAGGCGACAAGCACCTTCAGTGCGCCAACGTGAGGTCGCTGCCCTGTCCCCAATTCCGGCCGCCAGCCGTGCATTTCAACACCGCGCGCCAGGCCGGTGCCATCGACCCTAGATTGGCAATCCACTGCACCAGCACTTGCAGCAACTACCGGCCCCAAAACTGCTGAACAACACGCTAGTACCGAGCCCCCATCAAAGAACGCCAGCCAAACAGAGCCCAGAACGTGGAGCTATTAAACGATTCCCGCCAATCAGGGACTAGAGCGTGTAACGTCCTAGATTCGGTGTCCGCTAGCTGCAAGACGGACAATGAGTCCATGATTGATTCCGCGTTCAACTCTCGATTCCCCCGCTCTGCAGCCCGCCGGGCTAGCACCAGCAGTCTCCTAGCACAACGCTAAACTGCTATCTACCTCTGGTACCACTCCTCAGGTCCTCTTAATCAGAAATATACCTTCTACTGGAGACGAAGCCTGCTGCGTGTACTCATGATTTCTCCAATTTCTTTCCAAACCCCGCACGGAAATGTACCCCACATCCACCTCTCGAACCCATCCTGTACACAGATATTAATTTAGACCTTAATCAACAAGGCAGGTAAGAAAAAAAAGTAAAATTCGATTAAAATTATCTGTGCATTGAGTAAAAATCTAGAAATAAAAATAATCCAAGTGAACGGAAATACTAATAATTTTTGGGATCACCTAATGACCCCACGATAGTAGTTGTGATAGTGAAAAACATCGATAGTAACTTAGGGTTAACAGCTGTGTGACAGATGACGCCTGTAAAGTTGTCGTCCGCTCTCCTCTTGTCCTGACGTAGCCCTTTGTAGACGATACGAAAATGGCTGACAGCCCGGATCATCGGCCGCCACGTGACCCGTGCAGTGACGTCACGCGGCAGGCAGGCATTGTGTGGCGCTGTCAGTAAACGAGTTTGTGCGACCGCCGCCGCTTGCGCGGACGAGGAAGCCGACTAATTAGAGGCCGTCTTTTGGCCGAGCCTCGTTTCGCGGACAAAGGCGCGCCGGCCGCGAGACAGCCTGATGAAAGAACTCATAAACACCGCCTCCTGCCTCCCCTTCCTCCAGCTCTTCCGTCCTCCCGCAGTAGGCTTACTTGCGCTGTTTGTCCTGTAGACTCTGTGGGAATAATAACACGAGCAATTTCCTGTAGTTTCATCTAAGTGACACAATAGGCCTATAGGAGCCGACATCTTTATGTCCGAATCTTACAGTTCGCCGAAACTGCAAGAGGCACAGTACTGGTCCCCTTAAGGAAGGGAGGAAGGAAGAAAGAAAGGAACGTTAAAGTCCCGTCGACATCGTGGTCATTTGGGACGACGGGTTAGTTTTCGTTAGGCATGTGGATTTATAGTGATTTAGAGAAATCACGGGAAACTTAAATCAGAATGGCAGTAGGCGAGTTTCTACATCTCTATAATTACTCTGAAAGTCACATTGAAGTGCATGGAACAGGGTTCATCGAAGAGCTTTTATGACATTTCTCTATCGTTCCATTCTCTAATAGCCATCTACATCCATACTCCGCAAGCCACCAGACGGTGTGTGGCGGAGGACACCTTGAGTACCACTATCGGTTCTCCCTCCTATTCCAGTCACATATTGTTCGCGGAAAGAAAGATTGTCAGTATGCCTCTGTGTGGGCTCTAATATGATTTCACCATCATGATCTCTTCGCGAGATATACGCAGGAGCAAGCAGTATACTGCTAGACTCCTCGGTAAAGGTATGTTCTCGAAACTTCGACAAAAGCCCGTACCGAGCGACAGAGCGTCTCTCCTGCTGAATTTCCACTGGAGTTTAACGATCATCTCCGTATCGCTTTCTCGATTACCAAATGATCTTGTAACGAAGCGCGCTGCTCTCCGTTGACTCTTTCCTCAATCAACCCCACCTGGTACGGATGCCACACCGGTGAGCAGTATTCAACCTGTGGACGAACAAGTATACTGTAACCTACTTCCTTTGTTTTCGGACTGCATTTCCTTAGGATTCTTCCAATGAATCTAAATCTGGCATCTGCTTTACCGACGATTGATTTTATATGGTCGATCCATTTTATATGGTCTTTCCATTTTAAATCACTCCTAATGCCTACTCCCAGATAATTTATGGAATTAACTGCTTCCAGTTGCTGACCTGCTATAGTGTAACTAAATTATACAGGATCTTTCTATGTATTCACAGCACATTACACTTGTCTACATTGAGATTCAATTGCCATTCCCTGCACCATGCGTCAATTCCATGCAGATGCTCCTGCATTTCAATACAATTTTCCACTGTTACAACCTCTCTGTATGCTACAGCATCATCCGCAAAAAGCCTCAGTGAACTTCCGATGTTATCCGCAGGGTCATTTATATATATATCGTGAACAGCAACGGACCCACAACCTCCCCTGTGGCACCCCTGACATATATACTCTCTGTTCATTAAACGTCTGTGGGGAACTGTATCAATTATTTTATTACTATGATCATGTCTCCCTATGTAGCTGGGTACCAACATAATTTGATCGCATTCGGAAGAGAAAGTTCGTCAAAGAAGTTTCGCAATTAAATCTCGCCGCAAAAATTACGCCTTTCATTTAATTATTTACACTCCTACTCGTGCATCATTTCTGCGACACTCTCTTCCCAGTTTTGCGATAATATAAACCGAGCTGCCCTACTCTCAACGTTCACTATATCTCCGTCAGTCCCACTCGTTCGAGATCCCACAATGCGCAGCAGTATTCCAAAATTGGACGCACAAGAGTAGTGTAGGCTGTTTCCTTAGCAGAACTGTTACATCTTCTAAGTGTTCAACCAATGAGACGTAGCTTTTGGTCCGCTTTCTCTACAGTACTTTATATGTATTCCTTCTTCTTTATTTCAGCAATGGCGGTTAAACGACGTCTTTTCATACTTATATACAGCCACGACAATTGAAAAATTTCGCAGGGGGCCTTACGGCAAATACATTGTGCGAGAAAACAACTGTTTTATATATTGTCCGGAAATCAAAAACAAGTATTGAGGTGTGAGCGTGAGCATTATTGTGATGCAAGATACACGATTGGTAGTGCAACACTTCTGGTCGTTATCTTGGGATTACTTCACTCGTACGGCGCATAACATGCAGGTAGTATTACACACTCTCAGCTGCAAATCGACGTGCTGCAATGCGTCAAACCCGCCGCATCGCACGCGTGCTGATGTAGAATTTAACTCGGAGAAAACAGATATATTCGTCGAACATCCTCGCTTTTAAAGAGCTTATCCAATTACGCTGTTAGATACTGATGAGCAACGTCGTCCACAAAAATGAGAACAGTGTACAGTGTCACAGTAACGGTTTTGAAAATCGCTGAATCACCACCAGAGTGGCTGCTGTGTCATATATCGTCATATCCTTTAGGCCAAGACAAGTAATTTTTTTCTCGTTTTTGGGCACGAAAGACACCGTTTGTTGTGGGCATCGCCCAGGAATCGCTGGATGAAGTCAGCACTACGATCCATAACTTACAGGTGACGAAACATGGGTAAACGAATATGTCGCCTAAAACTAAGCCTGGTCGTCTGTATGGAAACTTCGATTATGATGCATCAGTGCACCTTCAGTCATTACCTTACAGCCAAGTATCCCTTTTTCATTTAATGAAGAATTACGGGGCTGTTTACGTCAACGTGTAATACTGCAACGTATACGGTAAAGTATGACAGCACCTTTTATGTATGAAAATGTACAGTTTTATTATAAATCTGCCGGCCGCGGTGGCCGAGGGGACTGAGGCGCTCCAGTCACGGTCTGCACGGCCACTACAGTCGGGGGTTCGAATCCCCCCTCGGGCATGGATATTTGTGCGTCCTTTGGATTAGCTAGTTCATAAGTAGTTTGTAAGTTTAGGGACTGATGACCCCGTAGTTAAGTCCCATAATTAAAAAAAAAATAATAATAACTAGCTGAAAACCCGGCGTTGTCCGGGCATTTATCTCTTTATTCCTGCCATTTTTCAGGTATATATTCATTTTTGTAAGGGCTGTATGTCTGTGAAATCTGTTGGAAATACAATTAGTAGTAAAGAAAGATTAAAAGTTGGTGCGTGATTTAAATTAATATGGTTTATATTAAGAGGTAAGTGATAAGAAGTACAACGGGCCATCTAGTTAATTTGTATATCAGTTCGCTGACTGAACTCGTTCAGCGGGATGTGCACCGTTTTGGACTGGCGTGTAAAAGTGTAAGTGTGAATATTCGGCGCCGCCGCTGCTCGTGTGGGTGTAAGAGCAGTCAGACGGGCGGGAGAGTGTGTTTGTTGAGCTCGCTGTCCCCCGCCCGCTCTCCCACATTGTGCAGCTGTCGGCTGCAGCCGTCGCCGCCCCTGCATGCGGCTCGCCTGTTGCTCCTACCGCTGCTGCGGGTGACAGTCGACGACCGATAGCGCGTCCGCCGGTGTCCGGCGCTCGGCGACACAGCACTCTGCGCTCCTGCAGCTAAAAATACCACTCCCGGACACCGTGCTCCTGCAGTTGCATAGTCCACATAAATGTAGTGCATGTTGTTGTTGTGGTCTTCAGTCCGGAGACTGGTTTGATGCAGCTCTCCACAATACCCTATCCTGAGCAAGCCTCTTCATCTCCACATAAGAACGGCAACCTACATCTGTCTGAATCTGCTTACTTTAGCCATCTCTTGGTCTTCCTCTGCGAATTTTACCCCACACACTTCCCTCCAATGCTAAATTCACAATTCCTTGATGTCTAAGAATGTGTCCTACCAATCTATCCCTTCTTTTAGTCAAGGTATGCCAGAAATTTCTTTTCTCTCCAATTCTGTTCAATACCTCCTCATTAGTTACGCGATTCACCCACCTAATCTTCAGCATTCTTCTGTAGCACCATATTTCAAAAGCCTCAATCCTCTTCCTGTCCGCACTGTTTATCGTCCATGTCTCACTCCCATACAAGGCAACACTCCATACAAATGCCTTCAGAAAAGACTTCCTTAGGCTTAAATCAATATTCGATGGTAGCAAATTTCTCTTTTTCAAGAACGATTTTCTACCCATTGCCATTCTGCATTTTATATCCTCTGTACTGCGACAATCATTTGTTATTTTACTGCCCAAATAACAAAACCCATCTACCTCCTTTATTGCTTCGTTTCCCAATCTAATTCCTTCAGCATCACCTGATTTCCTTACCCTGCACTCCATTACCCTAGTTTTGCTCTTGTTAATGTTCATCTTATATGCACCTTTCAGCACACTGTCCATTCCCTTCAACTGCTCTTCCAGGTCTTTAGCTGTCTCGGCAAAACGCAATGTTTTTAATTCTTCACCTTTAACTTTAATTCCTTCTCCAAATTTCTCCTTGCTTTCCTTTATAGCTTGCTCAATGTACAAATTGAATAACAACGGAGAAAGGCTACAACCCTGTCTTACTCCCTTTCCAACCACTGCATCCCTTTCATGCCCTTGAACTCTGACAACCGCTGTCTGGTTTTTGTACAAGTTGTAAATAACCTTAAGCTCCCTATATTTTACTCCTGCTTGCTTCAGAACTTGAAAGAGTTTCAGAGTTTCATGTAGTGCATAGCAAAATAGAATGCTGAACAGGTGGGGCATAACAGCCTTTAGGTAATTGCAGAACGACAAGTTGACCATAGCTGTTTATTTTTTCCTCAGTGCTACCGGTTTCGGTCATTTACCATTATCAAGCGTCGCCTGAAGTACATGAAAGTTATCAAAGTATCAGTCAACCATATAAAACGTTAACAAAACGTATACAGTAAGTTATATGTGAAATACTTACAGAGATTAGCTAATAGCTTAACATGTCGTTATACAAGAATTCAAAACTATGACATAAGAATTTGCTGTCATAGTTCTAGTCATTGATAGTATCACAGTGGCTGACTGTTACAGACTGAAGCATACATTGGTAAGTGTGAAATAAAATTGTTTTAAAACCAAAGATAACGCACATGCTTACCTTCACTGCACTGCACTGCACAAAGATTATAGGGCATACAGTTATGTCTATGACCTTCTTTGGTCTTCATTGTTTACATCATAGATACTAATGAAGACCAAAGATAGTCATAGATATAACTGTATGCCCTATAATCTTTGTGCAGTGAAATTGAATGTAAGCATGTGCGTTATCTTTGGTTTTAAAATAATTTTATTTCACACTCACCAATCTATGCTTCAGTCTGTAACAGTCAGCCACTGTGATATTATCAATGACTAGAACAATGAGAGCAAATTCTTATGTTATAATTTTGAATTCTTGTATAACGACATGTTAAGCTATTAGCTAATCTCTGTAAGTATTTCACATGTAACTTACTGTATTTTTGTTAACGTTTTATATGGTTGACTAATACTTTGATAACTTTCATGTACTTCAGGCTAACGCTTGATAATGGTAAATGACCGAAACCGGTAGCACTGAGGAAAAAATAAACAGCTATGGTCAAGATGTCGTTCTGCAATCATAGAAAAATTGTTGAAATAAGAAAAGAAGGATCTTTGGATGATAATCGAGCCTATCCCTCACGTGTTCACTCTATACGAGGAGTTTATCACCCCGAATAAATGAATCTGCGACCACGCGTAGACGTTGGCCTCACACTTCAGTGAGACACAGTTTTCTTAAAGATCAGTAAACCAGTGGAGGATTTTGTTGTATGTGTATGCTTTTTGTCAAATAAAATCATTACATGAGTCCGCGACCATTGTCAGTATTGTCCTTCTTGAACTATATTATCTTCTGGTTTTTGTAAACAGCTTGATGGCTGTTCTTCCTTCCCAGCACTTTTATGTCTGTCGCCCCCCCCCCCACACACACACACACTCACTTTCCTCACCTGAATACTATGAAGATATCATGATTTTTTTCCTTTATTGTGTTTTCACACCAGCTATCACACCAGTAGGCTGGCAGCAGCTCCAGAGGCTGCTCTTCAGCCGAGAGAATAAATTACATGGATGAGATGAAAATTAAAATACAAGACAGGCGAAAAAACAACAGAGGAACAATGACATAGACATGGTGACAATTCGAAGTACAAACAGTCAACAGATGATCAAAATCAGATTTAGTCAGTTAAAACTGAGGAGCCACGGTGACCTAAAAAGCACATGTAGGACGACAATAACACAGGACGGCGAGTACACGGAGACACTAATTAAAATACACGGTGCGACACTTGTCTGGTTACGGTGGACGCAGTTAAAAAACATACACTTCACTGGAGCACAGCACACAACACTTGACGTAGCACTGTTAAAACTGTCGGTCCAGGACCCGAGAAGGGGGGGGGAGGGAAACGTGGGGGAGAGGAAAAACGGCGGGGAAAGGGGGCGGCAGGGAGGACCCGTAGGGACTCCAGGGCAGGGAGGGGGTAGCCAAGCGTGGGAGTGGAAGGGGAGGGGGGGAGAGGGGGCACTTTATCTATGGGTGGGGGATCAGAGCTGGTAGGACGGGTATATGTCGGAACGGAGGACGTCATCAGGGAGGGGGAGGCGGCGGAAATTACCCTGGGAGAGGACATGGAGGGTGTGGAAATGAAGGGAAGGGGGTATAACGCGGTAGATGCATGGCAGAGGCCCAGGGTTGGTAAGGATGGGGTGGACCAGGCGGTTGCGGGAGTCTATTTTAGGGGTGGTATAGAGGATACGGATATGCTGGACACATTCAAGGAGGTGGGGAAATGTGATCAGGTCATACAGGATCCGCGTGGGGGAAGGGAGCCGGATGCGGTAGGCGAGGCGGAGGGCGTGGAGCTCGAGGACTTGAAGGGTTTTATAGTAGGATGTGGGAGCGGAGACCCAGGCGGGATGGAAGCTGCAAAGGACAGGACGCATAAGGGACCGGTAGGTGTAGAGGATGGTGGAGGGGCTGAGACCCCACGTCCGGCCGGTGAGGAGTTTGAGGAGGTTAAGGCGGGAGAGGGCTTTCTGTCGGATAGTGCGGAGATGGGGGGGGGGGGGGGCAGGAAAGGTTACGGTCGAGGGTTAGGCCAAGGTACTTCAGGGTGGTGGTGTGGCGGATAGGGCGGTTGTGGAGGGTAAGGTAGAAATCATGGAGAATCATGATTTTGGTGACTGCCAGCAATGTGTCACTAAACACTATCCTAACGATGTCAAAATATAGAATGGAAAATTTGGTGCAGCACTCATATAATTGTATAATGTAAAAGAAAAGTTTTGTACACAGTGATTGTAAAGTTTTATAGTTGTAAGTTTATAATTGTGTAACATAACAGTTACAAAATATTGTGCAGGTTTAAGGTATTATTACATATATAAAAGAAAACCCCAGAGGGACTGAGTGCGCATATGTGAGTGAGAGAGAAGTTAAATGACAATCTGGCGGATTCTACACTTAATAACTGACCGCATCGCTGAATTTAGTATGCACTTGACCATCCTACAGGGATGTTCTGGGGGGGGGGGGAATTTTAAATTTATATTATGTTTGACATATGTCTTTGACAGTCATTTTTTAAAAGGAACGTTCAGTTTCACTTTTTAATAAGTTTTAAAAGATAGGGTGAGTGTGATGATTGTGTTCTCACTTATGTTTTATCGAAATGTTTGATGAATATGTCCATTGTCTTGCTGTAGCCTTCGATAATGACGGAACGTCGAAACCCGTAATACCTCAATAAATTTAAATTAGTGGTCAAGACTCTAAAGTTTATTTCTCATAAATCTCTAATGGAGACAGCAAGGAATACTTATGAACTAATTAATTCTAAGGACGGCACAAATATCCATGCCCGAGACGGGATTCGAACCCCGACCGTAATGACCGTGCAGACCGTGACTGGAGCGCCTCAGTGCCCTCGGCCACCGCGGCCGGCTCATGGAATTTTGTCGTTGGATACTTGAAAATCGGCGCATAATCCCACTTTTACTCTTCTCTGATGAAATCGGTTTCACTCGTGATGGCACCAGTGTCACTCGTTATTCGCAACAGTGATCCAAAGAAAACCCACATGCAATTGTGAATTTTCAAGAAGGTTTTTCTGTAGCTGTGTAGTATTGTTTGATATAAAATCAGTGGATTGGGTCTATTGTGTTACAGATTGTCTTCCCGGACCCCGTTATCTACACTTTCTTGAAAATGAGCGTCCAGTGATAGTGGAAGGAATCACTTTGGCTACGAAAGTTGGTATGTTCTGAGCAGTTATCCGAAGACATCATCTGAACGTAGCATTCCCCTGGAAGATCTCTGGAAGATGGATCAGTAGATACGGACACGTTTCGTGCCTCCTCCAATGTTCGCGGACCTTACCCCTGCCTGTGGGGTGGTTCAAATGTGTACTCTACAAAGGAAAAGTACACAACAGCCGATCTGATTGTTCGGATTATGAATAGCGCAACTTTCATAACAAGATGCAAAGACGTCGTGCATTGAATTTGGTTGTGGAATTAAAAAATTTCAAATTAAAAAAAAATATTAAAATTGTAATTCGTCTCTACTATCCCTGAACAACATATTCGAGGAACGTACAATGTATACATCGATGGAGTATCTTACTCTCACTTATACTGACATGTGTATTTTACTATAATGACATAGTGCCCTATGCATTTATATTATTTTAAACAACGACTGTTGACATCACAAGATGAAGACTGTATAAACTTTTATAGACCAGAAGATGATGGCAGAGACCATCTAAACCGGTCGCCGAAATAAAATCTATATCTATAAATGTGAATGTCTGTTCGGTGTACTTTTGTCAAGTCTGAACCACAAGACATAAAGAGCTAAAATTTTGTACAGTTACTGTCTACCCAGGGAAGGCTTTAGCCACTGTTTCATGGCGATCGGATAGCTATTTATCTATATATATATATATTAATGTGAATGTCTGTTCGGTGTACGCTTATCACGTCCGAACGACAAGACGCAGAGACTTGAATATTTTTACAGTTACTAATTTATACCTGACGAAGGTTTTAGGCATCGTTTTATAGCGATCTGATAGATATTTAGTAATCTGAAGAATATAACGCGAAATGCGGAACAATAATTACTCTTTGAAACTTATATTAACTCTTTGAAATAGGTTTTATTGGTTGTATTCTTGCTTGTGTTTTGATAACGATAAAAGGGTGGAGTATATTGGGATGGAAAGTTATCGATGTATATAAAATTCTACATGTGTGTCTGTGTCAATATTTCGCTCTGCTGCGAAAACTACAGAACGAAAACGAATGTAATTGTGTGTAATTGTTGTCCGAAGTCTCCTGTTGTACACCGTAGCAGTTCCATGCCGATAGTTATAAGGGGGTGGAAGATATGGTGGTTGAAAGTCGTCAAATTATATAAAAAAATCGGACTGAAGGCCAGCGATGACGTTTGCGACTCTGTAGCAAGGAGGTTACATACAGCGAAACGTGATGCCACAGACCATATCTTTGGTCTACGCGTGCTACAATGTCTTCAGCTCTTTCTCTGTAAGGATAATCATAGGAATAAGGAAATATAAGAATAAATAAGTAAAGCAGTGAAAAATAAAATTTCTTTCAATGTTCAAATGTTTGTATAGTCTATGGGACTTAACTACGGGGTCATCAGTCCCTAAACTTACGAACTACTTATGAACTACTTACGAACTAGGACGGCACAAATATCCATGCCCGAGGGGGGATTCGAACCCCCGACCAAATTTTCTTTTAATACATCTCTTTAAAAGAAATCGCAGGAATCCATTTACAGCCCTCATGTTTTTCACATGCTAAATCATACGCCGCTTGCACAAAGGTGGGCAACCCAAAAAAAGTGTCTGCATATAAGCTCAAAACAATACTACAAATGACGTAGTTTACTAGAATGCCCTAAAATGAAATTAAAATTAATTTGGACATTACTCTCACCATACGTGTTGAGATATTGCAACACAGGCTATAAGGAATAATGTATGTATTATTTATTGTAAATCATTAAGCACTTCACATAATTTTTTTATTCGAATGTTGATTAAAAATGTTTGTTTCTAAAAAAGGTATTATATTTCATTTCATCCTTCAAAAGCAGTCTCATAGCCCAGAACTGAAAGGTGGCTTATCTATCATAATCAACCAACACGCGAGCGGAGCCGCGGGTTTAAGCTAGTTATATATAAGCGGTCTTGGCATTATCCTTTTTGGAAACTTATACACAAATACGCTGGAATAATAGATCGTTTAACAGGAAACTTGGTAGCTTTTAGTTCAGAATCCACTAAGCAAGTAATGAGGGTGGGAGAAACGGGTTATCTTTGGGAGTCTGCAGGAACGGCTCCGCACTGGCCGCTCACTGCCTCAGCAGTGCTGTTGTGCGTGTGGCCAGGAAACATCTGCTTTAAGGTGGGCGCGCGCAGCGGCCGCCTGTTCACTAGGTCACGGCGCGCCGTGGCTGCCGGGGGTGCCAGGTACCTGTTGGTCCCTGCAGCAACAGTCTAACTGGGCTGCAGCTGGGAGCTGCGGCAACCCGCTCCTATCTGCCACACATTCTCAGACTCTCTCAGATAACAAAAACTTCTGTTATATGCTCTGCAGAACTTTAAGGGCGACATAGATTAACCCTATCACCGCTAAGGGGGGGGGGGGGAGGGCAAAAATTGCCCGCTGTATTTGTTTTATTTGTTTAATATATCTAGTTATTGTAGTAAAGAAGCAAGAATTTAGGTAGTTGTAGAAAGACATCTAGAGTATAAGGTGTCACTGTTTTATAAATTTTGTGAATTATTTCAATCTGCCTGTTACATTTAATTTAAGTGTAATGTGAAGGCCGTAAACTCCACGAAATACCTAAGAATTACTATTACTTCAGACTTAAATTGGAAAGAACACATAGATAATATCGTGGGAAAGGGGAACCAGAGACTGCCTTTTATTGGCAGAACCCTTAAAAGATGCAACATAACTACTAAAGAAACTGCATACAATACGCTTGTCCGTCCATTTTTGGAGTATTGCAGCCCAGTGTGGGATCCTTATCAGGTGGGTTTGACGGAGGACATCGAAAGAGTCCAAAGAAGGGCAGCTCGTTTCGTATTTGCGCGATACAGGGGAGACAGCGTTACGGAAATGATACAGGATCTGGGATGGGAATCATTACAACAACGCCGCTTATCGCTGCGGCGTGGGCTACTTGCGAAACTCCAATCGCCAACGTTCTCCCCTGAATGCGAAAATACATTGTTGACTCCCACTTACATAGGTAGGAATGATCATCAGAATAAAATACGAGAAATCAGAGCTCGAACAGAGAGATTCTGGTGTTCTTTCTTCCCGCGCGCTATTCTAGAATGGAATGGGAGATAAATAGTATGATTGTGGTTCGATGAACCCTCTGTCAGGCACTTAAATGTGATTTGCAGAGTATCCCATGTAGATGTAGATGTAGATGTAGGACAGTGAGTACGAAAACTGCTACTTTTACGTGAAAAATCTATCAGTAATATCGAAGAATACATGAAGAGTGTACACTGTTTTGTGTTTTTCGTACAATTAAATTGTTTCCGTCACTCAGGGCACTCAATAAAGTTGGCACTTTTCTCAGATGTAATGTGTTTTCCGTCGGCAGTCCCGATCATGACATCTCTTGGCACAGGGTCACCCGGTTTGGCTGGTCAGTGTTATACCCAGTCGAAGCGAAATTCGTTGGATACCGAATGACAGGCTTTTCTTCGATGTGCTTTCATCTGAAGGCCTGCCTCCACTCTTTCTTGTAATCTCTACTTTCCATTTCTTTGTCAGCCTAACGACTGACACTGCCGTCTAGGACACATTCCACCATTCCTTATTAATCCTCATATCTGGTACCTGTGTTTTTACGGCAACCTCAGATGTAAAAGATGATAGAAATAAGACAAAATTTAACTGTCCTCAATTGAGGACTTGACGCATGAGTGGGTTAAGGGCGACATAGATGAAGTAACGTCAGTGGCAGATTTACCAGTAGGCTGAGTAGGCTGGAGCCTAGAGTAGCAGATTTTAGAGGCGGCAAATTTGGGGGGAAAATTTTTTATACTGGAAGTGTAATAAAAGTTATTTAATTTAATTTAGCCAAAGTACATTATTCTGAATGAAGCATTAAGGAATTCTGACCCCCACATGATTAGTAGCGTATCACTGTGTTTTTATTAGCTCAGAAATATAAACAAGAACTATTACTTGTGCAATCTTAACGAGATAATTGTGATGTAAAAATAATCTGGAAAGTGACCCTTCGATACCGGAGTTCACAGTTATTTTAATTACGGAAAGAAAGAGGTGTAATTGGAACCATCGCGCACAAAACATAAAGCTACAATTTCATCGATGATGATGATGATATGGTCTTCAGTCCGGAGACTGGTTTGATGCAGCTCTCCACCCTACTCTATCCTGAGCAAGCCTTTTCATCTCCTCATAAGAACGGCAACCCACATCCACTTGAATCTGCTTACTATACGCGTCTCTTGGTCTCCCTCTGCGATTTTTACCCCACACACTTCCCTCCAATGCTAAATTTACGATTCCTCGATGTCTAAGAATGTGTCCTACCAAGCGATCCCTCCTTTTAGCCAGGGTATGCCAAAAATTCCTTTTCTCACCAATTCTGTTCAGTACTTCTTCATTGGTTATGCGATCTACCCACCTAATCTTCAGCATTCTTCTGTAGCACCACATTTCAAAAGCCTCTATTCTCTTCCTGTCCGCACTGCTTATCGTCCATGTTTCACTCCCGTACAAGGCAACACTCCACACAAATGCCTTCAGAAAAGACTTCCTTACACTTAAATTAATGTTCGATGTTAGCAAATTTCTCTTTTTCAAAAATGCTTTTCTTCCCATTGCCATTCTGCATTTTATATCCTCTGTACTGCGACCATAACATGTTATTTTACTACCCAAGTAACAAAACTCATCTACCACCTTCATTGTTTCGTTACCTAATCTAATTCCTTCAGCATCGCCCGATTTTCTAAGACCGCATTCCATTATTTTTGTTTTGCTCTTGTTAATGTTCATTTTATACGCTCTCTTCAACACACTGTCCATTCCATTCAACTGCTCTTCCAGGTCCTTTGCTGTCTCTGACAGAATTACAATGTCATCCGCAAAACGCAATGTTTTTATTTCTTCCCCCTGAACTTTAATCCCTGTTCCAAATTTTTCCTTGCTTTCCTTCACCGCCTGCTCGATGTACAAATTGAATAACATCGGAGAAAGGCTACAACCCTGTCTTACTCCCTTCCCAACTGAGGCTTCCCTTTCATGCCCTTCGAGTCTAATAACTGCGGTCTGGCTTTTGTACAAGTTATAAATAACTCTCCTTTCCCTATATTTTACCCCTGCTGACTTCAGAATTTGAAACAGTGTATTCCAGTCAACATTGTCAAATGCTTTCTCCAAATCTACAAAAGCTAAAAATGTAGGTTTGCCTTTCCTTAATCTATCTTCTAAGATAAGACGTAAAGTGAGTATTGCCTCTCTGGTTCCTACGTTCCTCCTGAATCCAAACTGATCTTCCCCAAGGTCAGCTTCTACCAGCTTTTCCATTCTCCTGTAGATAATTCGTGTTAAAATTTTGCAACCATGACTTATCAAACTAATGGTTCTGTAATTTTCACACCTGTCTGCGCCTGATTTCTTTGGAATGGGGATTATTACATTTTTCTTAAAGTCTGAGGGTATTTCGCCTGTCTCATAAATCCTACACACCAGTTCAAATAGTCTTGTCGTGGCTGGCTCTCCCAGAGACTTTAGTAGCTCTGAGGGTATGTCATCTACTCCTGGGGCCTTGTTCCGACCTAGGTCTTTCAAGGCTCTATCAAATTCATCTCTCAGTATAGCATCTCCTATTTCATCTTGATCTACGTCCTCTTCCCTTCCTACCACATTGTCTGTAAGTTCATTTCCTTTGTAGAGCTGCTCTATGTACTCTTTCCACCTTTCAGCTTTCCCTTCTTTGCTGAGAACCGGCTTCCCATCTGAGTTCTTGATATTCGTAGAGTTGCTTTTCTTGTCCCCAAATGTCTCTTTTATTTTCCTGTAGGCGGTATCTACTTTTCCCCTTCTTATACATTCTTCTACAGATTTGCATTTGGCTTCTAGCCACTCCTGCTTAGCCATTTTGCACTTCCTGTCAATCTCATATTTTAATCGTCTGTACTCCATTTTGCCTGTTTCATTTACTGCATTTTTATATTTTCTCCTTTCATCGATTAAATCTAGTATTTCCTGTGATATCCACGGATTTTTTGTAGGTCTTGCCTTTCTACCTATTTTGTCCTCTGCTGCCTTCACTATTTCATCTCTCAGTGCTACCCATTCCTCTTCTACTGTTTTATTTCCCCCTGTTTCTGTCAATTGTTGCCTAAATCTCCCTCTGAAATTCTCCAGAACTTCACTTTCCTTCAATTTATCTAAGTCCCATCTCTGTATTTTCCTAAGTTTCTGCAATTTTTTCAGTTTCAGCCTACAGTTCATGACTAACAAGTTATGGTCAGAGTCTATATCTGCCCCTGGGTACGTCTTGCAGTTTATAACCTGGTTCCGGAATCTATGTCTTACCATTATAAAATCTATCTGATACCTTCCGGTGTCTCCTGGTTTCTTCCATGTATACAACCTTCTTTTGTGATTCTTAAACCACGTGTTTGTTACGATTAAATCATGTTCCGTGCAAAATTCTACCAGGCGACTTCCTCTTTCATTCCTCCTGCCCAGTCCATATTCACCTACTATTTTTCCTTCTCTTCCTTTTCCTACAACCGAATTCCAGTCTCCCATCACAATTAAGTTTTCCTCTCCCTTAACTGTCTGAATAATTTCCTTTAGCTCCTCATATTTCTTCGATCTCCTCATCATCAGCAGAGCTAGTTGGCATATAAACCTGTACTACTGTTGTCGGTGTTGGCTTCGTATCTATCTTGACAATGATAATGCGATCACTGTGCTGCTCATAGTAGTTTACCCGCATTCCTATTTTCTTATTCATTATCAGTCCTACTCCTGTGATACCCCCAACTGATTTTGTATTTATAATCCTGTACTCACCTGACCAGAAATCCTGTTCATCCTGCCACCGAACTTCACTAATCCCCACTATATCTAACCTCAACCTATCCATTTCCCTTTTTAAATTTTCTAATTTTCCTACCCGATTAAGGGATCTAACATTCCACGCTCCGATCCGTAGAATGCCAGTATTGTCTTTCCTGATGACAACATCCTCCTGAGTAGTCCCCGCCCGGAGATCCGAATGGGGGACTATTTTACCTCCGGAATATTTTACCCGAGAGGATGCCATCATCATATGTTCATACAGTAGAGCTGCATGTCCTCGGGAAAAGTAACGGCTGTAGTTTCCCCTTGCTTTCAGCCGTTCGCAGTAGCTGTGTGGCAAAGCCACATGAGCTAATGTTACAAGGCCAGCTCAGTCAATCATCCAGACTGTTGCCCCTGTAACTACTGAAAAGGCTGCTGCCCCTCTTCAGGAACCACACGTTTGTCTGGCCTTTCCACAGATACCCCTCCGCTGTGGTTGCACCTACGGTACGGCTATCTGTATCGTTGAGGCACGCAAGCCACCCCACCTCGGCAATGTCTGTGGTTCATGGGGGTGGATTTGATAACAATTACAAAATCAAAATGTTCAAATGTTTGTAAATCTATCGGACCAAACTACGTGGTCATCAGTCCGTAGCTTACAAACTATTTAAACTAAGGTAAACTAACCTAAGGACAACACACACACACACACACACACACACACACACACACACACACACACACACACACACACACCCTAGGGAGGACTCGAACCTCCGACGGCGAGCAACCGCGCGCTCCGCAGCGAGGCGCCTTAGACCGCTCGGCTACTCCACCGTGGTACAAAAATTACAATTACTAACATTGTAGAGGTCGGAAGGGGTGCGAAAATTGCATATTCTCCTGGCGACAAATGTGAAAGTCCTTCACTGAGAAGTACAGTATACTGTTCAGTTAGGGGATCAGTAGAGATATCTACGTTCTGAAGTGTTCTCTTCGGCAGAATGAACGAAAATGGTTTGATGTCTTTCTATCGGTTCAACGGAATGAAAACAAAATTACGGCGAGATACTAGCAATAACAGAAAGGTTTTGCAGATGGCGTTGGTGCTGACTTTTGTTTACCAAACGAATTACACAAGCAATTGGGTTCAAATAGCATAGACAGTAGGTACTGCAATGAAACAACAACGTGACTTACCCGAAGCTACGACATAGGAAGGTTGGAAGTGGGATATATACAGAGGGAGGTGGTTGCAGCTATTGGAGTGTCCTAAAGTGTAATTTACTGGACCTGGACGCGATTTCAGACCACACAAAGCGGCCAAGTTCGTCCACGGGTAACACCAGTATGAGATGACCGTTATCTCCTGTGAACAACCCGTCGAAACAGAAGGCTGAAAACAACTCAGCTGCAACGCACCGTGCAGGCAGAAACAGGATGTGCAACATCAACACGAACAGCCCCAAATCGGCTTCGGGAATGTGTCTTCTACGCACCGAGGGTCAATGGAGTGTGGCCCATTAAAACCACGATAGCGTTTAGCCCACAGAAACTGGGCGGAGGAACATCAGGATTGGAATCGTCACGAATGGCGCCGGGATCCGTTCAAAGATGAGTCAAGATTTTGAGCTCAGCCGGAAAATCGTGATTCCCCCATATGTAGACAAGGTGCAACACTGAACAATCTGTATATACGCAGATATCATCATGGTGGATGCATGGTGTGGGCAGAAGTCAGTATTGGCGGATGTATGGGTCTCTGTGTCGTTCAGAATGGCGTTTGACTGCTCAAAGGTACAGAAGCGGGTTACTTCGACATTTTTGTGCCCTAAACTGCTGCCATAGAAGTTGGGTTCCTTCTGGTGGACGATAACGCTTGTCCCCACACAGCTACACTGGTGGACAACATGCTGAAAGCTGAGAGAATTAAACGAATGGGGTGCCTAGCTTGTTCAACGAACTTAAAGCCGATTGAAGATGTGGGGGATGCAGACGCATTGCAGCAGACCTCCCACAACGGTTGCAGAGCTGGATATTGCACTCATGGCTTATTGGTAACCTCATACTCTCCATGCCGCGCAGGTGGCTGCAGTGGCTGCTCGAGGTGACCACACGCCCGATGTGTATCCTAGAACGCCCCCATGACCTTGCTGCAGCTTCCCCTAGAGAGAGAAAGGGGGGAAAGAAAAAAGAAAGGTATCAATCCTCCCAATATGAGGTCTTCTCGCCTTTTTTCCCTTTCTTTTAGTAATCACGTCAGCTCGTTGATTGACCGCAGCCCTTCCCCCCTCGCCCTAAACCACGATTTTGGATATGCCACTGTCACACACCATGTTAGGGGGTAATGAGAATGACTTTCACAGTTACTATTATGATAGCCCCATGCTGCCTCGCTCCTCGAATGTCAAGTAAAGAGTTGAGACAACAAAATATCACACGCCGCGGTGGAGTAGCCGAGAGGTCTAAAGCGTCTCGCTCCGGAGCGCGCGGTTGCTCGCCGTGGAGGTTCGAGTCCTCCCTGGGGCATGGGTGTGTGTGTTGTCCTTAGGTTAGTTTACCTAGGTTTAAGTAGTTTGTAATCTACGGACTGATGACCACGCAGTTTGGTCCGATAGATTAAATAAAATAAAATTAAATAAAATAAAAAATATCCCACCGCACCACACAGAAATTATACTTGTAACCAATATCTGAATACAATACGTTAACTTTTGTATATTGCGTAAGATATTTCACGTCATAGCGTAATTGTCTTGAGCAGTGAATGTTACTTTAATGGAAATGCATGAAAATGCTAGTGACATTAACATTCTCCAAGCTGTGGGACAGCAATGTCATATTATAAAACTGGCCAACGTTTCTGGAAGTATTGAATGCGTCCTGCCTCAGAGTATTTTGCCAGGAAAACACTCAGAGGAAGATCGCTTGCAGTAATGAACGAAACACCGGACAATTTTACAATAAATGTAACAGAGGAATTAGAAAGTCATAACTTTAACGCATCCACGATCTGCAGTTATCTATCTTATTGTGAATATGCTCCACGTCATTGTCAGGTTGTAGTGAATTAAATGATTGAATAAATATGAAAAGTTGGACAGTCGTGTGACCTCTTTCAAGTTATGTGCCACTTTGGAATTAATTTCCACACTACTTTCCGTCACACACGTGTAGTAGAAGAGAAGTGCAACTTTGTTTCACCATCTTTGTTGCACTACTGAACTGGTGACCCCTTTATGTCATACAATGTGCCCCATCAAATGACTCTTCCTTTAGTCACATAATATACAATTTTTTCTTTTCTCTCCAGTTATATTCAGCACCTTCTCATTGTTCAAACTATCTATTCTTCAGTATTCTTCTGTAGAACCTTATTTCAGTTTCTTCATTTCTGGCCGGCCGCGGTGGCCGAGGGGACTGAGGCGCTTCAGTCACGGTCTGCACGGCCACTGCGGTCGGAGGTTCGAATCTCCCCTCGGGCATGGAGATTTGTGCCGTCCTTAGTCTTAGCTAGTTCATAAGTAGTTTGTAAGCTTAGGGACTGATGACCCCGTAGTTAAGTCCCATAAGTTCTATAAACATTTGAACATTTGTTCATTTCTGTTCTTATGTGAAGTGTTTATCTTCCTCATGTCACTTCAATATAATGCTTAACTTCACACAAATACCTTCAAAAATACTTACTACCACTTAATCTGTATTCAGTATCAATAAATTTCTCTTCTTAAAATCTGCTTCTATGTTAATAACATTTTATATCCTTTCATCTTCAGCCATCAGCAATTATATGGGTCTGAAATTCAATGGATTACTCTTTGTCTCCACTCCGTAGAACCGACAGAAAGACGTAGAACCATTTTAGTTCATTCTGCCCATGATAATACTTCAAAATTTAGATATCTCATTATTCTAACCAATGTAGTTTTGCATTGTACCACTCTGCCACGGAGCAACTCAGTTACAAGGTATGACATGAACTACTGCAGTTCCTCAGTCCTTGTACTAAATGACAAGACACAAGACATAATTTACATTCTCGCCAGTTCTGTCTGCAGAATGTACCCCATGCTACTGAGTTGTCTCATGATCCTACTACAGATCGATTGCCTAATTACGACGACAGAAGTTTAGCTACTTGACAGATATAAATTGTAATTTATTATTTTGGTAGAACTGTTGGTCATTTAAGCCAGTAACTATAATTAAACTGTTTAAAATTTTAGCCTATATTTTGATGATGACATTGTAGTTTTACCAGAGACAACAAAGGACCTGGAAGAGCAATAGAACGGAACGGACAGTGTGTTGAAAGTAGCGTATAAGGTTAACATTAACAAGAGCAAAACAAGGGTAATGGAATGTAATGCAAGAAAAACCAGACGATGCGGAAGGAATTAGTTTACGTAATGAGACAGTAAATGTAGTAGATGAGTTTTGTTACTTGGTCAGTACAATAACATATGACGATCGCAGTAGAGAGGATATAAAATACAGAATGGATATAGGAAGAAAATACTTTTTGAAAAAGAGAAATTTGCTAACATCGAATGTTAATTTAAGTGCAAGCAAGTCTTTTCTTAAGACATTTGTGATGTGTGTAGCCTTGTACGGAAGTGGAACATGGACGATAAATAGTTCAGATAGAAAGACAATAGAAGCTTTTGAAATGTGGTGCTACAGAAGAATGTTGAAGATTAAGTGGGTAGATCGCGTGACTAATGAAGAGGTACTGAACAGAACTGGGGAGAAAAGGACTTTTTGGCATACCTTGAGTAAAAGAAGATATCGATTGGTAGGACACATTCTTACACATCAAAGAATCACAAATTTAGCATTTGAGGGAAGTGTGTGGGGGGGGGGGGGGGGAAACTCGGAGGGAGACCAGATACAAATATTGTAAGCAAAGAGGAGATGAAGAGGATTGCTCAGGACAGAGTAGGGTTGAGAGCTGCATCAAACGAGTCTCCGTACTGAAGATTACAACAACAACATATTCACAGATCAAGAATGAAACTTTGCAGCAGAGTGTGGGCTGTTATGAAACATCCTGGCAGATTAACATTGTGTGTCGGAACCGGGACTTTAAACCTTTGCTTTTCGCGGGCAAGCGCTGTACCACTGAGCTATCCCAACACAACTCGCGGTCCTTCCTCACAACTTCTGCCAGTACTTTGCATCCTACTTGCCAAACTTCACAGAAGTTCTCCGGCGAACCTTGCAAGACTAGCACTCCTGGAAGAAAGATATAGTGGAGACATGGCTTAGACACAGTCTAAGGGATGTTTCCAGAATGCTAAGAATTTTTGGGTCGAAATATTGCACAGTTCTCTCCAAAGAGAAATGGACTCTTCCGTGTACCTTCATTTTGGCTGACAAGCTGAATGTGCCAGCATTCTTGCATTGTTGCTGCACTTTGTTTCGTATTTAGTAGCGTTGAGAGGTCTCGCAGACGTACCATATTGTTAGCGTCTCAAGCTTTTACTAAAAGTCACTGTTTATTTATGGCGGCGAAAGCTGAAACTTCTATGCAACGTGCTTTACGCGAGACAGATGAGGATGCCCAAGAACGCTTCGATGAATCCTCAGATAAAGTATTTGATGACCGATAATGGCCCTGCACTTCAGAGCGTGAAGTTTATGCAGGTTCAAACATACTAAAATATGATTCTGCGCTCGTAGAACACAAAATTATTTTTTACTTGATATTTCAGAAGTAAAAATGGACAAAGTTTATTCCTTGACTGACTTACGGAATGTAATCGTCACTCTACATTGAAAAAATCAGTCGTAAACTGAAAGCTGACTTTGCGTATAATTTATCGGAGGTGAAATGGGATTTTTCCATCTGATTATGTTTCGAATCGGTAGTGTAATCTCTCTGATGATAATCTGTGGGTGAGTTATTTTCATAACACACAGAATAAAAATACACAGCACATTTCCCAAGAAGTCTAATGAACAACAGGTCATTAAAATATACATTACACAAACCACTGGTTTCATACATAAAAAACAGAAATGAGGTCTGAGAGACCATAGTAATTATTGAAACGGGACTGTCATTTCATTGCTCTGATGTCTCATTATGTCAACGAATGAAATTTGAATTGATTCACTTGGGAATGGCTTACAACACTTTGTGGCAGGTGTTGCAGACTGTAAAAGCAATTGTAGAAACAGAGATGGCAAAAGTGTTCACTTTATTTTATACCTTTCCTGTTAAAAGTCACTCTCCTATTTCCCCCATCCTTGTGTGCCATGGAGTGCGAGTGAATGTAATAATATTTCTTTGGGTGTTGGTAACATGGGAAATATTGAAATCTTTGGTTGTGGATATGTAGTTAGTGGTGGCAAGGACTGCCTGGCAGCAAAGGTTTTGTCTGAGCTTTGAAGTAGAGGGTCGATCTGGTCAAACCAGAGGTTTGCGAACGCGGTGGAGTAACGGACAGTCGGTAACCAGCCAATCAGGGCGCTCCGTCCAAAAATGTTCAAATGTTTGTTAAGCTTATGGGACTTAACTACGGGGTCATCAGTCCCTAAACTTACAAACTACTTACGAACTAGGACGGCACAAATTTCCATGCCCGAGGGGGGATTCGAACCCCCGACCGTAGTCGCCCTGCTGATTGTGACTGGAGCGCCTCAGTCACCTCGGCCACCGCGGCCGCCGGCGCTCCGTCCCCGAGAATTTTAAGAGGGGATGGTTGGCCCGGGTGACGCCTATGGAGAGAAAGACATCGGTTCATGGCCAGGTGGAGTGCGAATGTGTGGCGAGCTGCTCGCTGGTGTCGCGGAGGTTTTGGTAACGATTTGTTAAGAATCTTCAGCAATGTTGCTCATGGTGACGCTTTCGCCGCCGGTTGTTAGGGGATGTAATCAATAGGTATCAATTTTAACATTTTTGGGGATTTCACGTGATAGAACCAGATCGAGATGGTGTGTCCTTTGTCGTGGGTTAAAGTTGCTGCTAGGTCGGTTATTTGTTGCATTATCATGGGGAGTGTTAGTTCGCTGAACGGGTTTTTGTAGTTGTTCGGGTACATATTCATTTTGAAGGTCAATATTCTAATTTACAGTGATTTTCTTTGTAACTAGGACTTTGCGCGCGAAATGAATAACTTGTAGTTTGTGAGTCCAGTTGGTGCAATGGTAGTCTTTTATTAGTCATAATTTGTTCCTCGTGTGTTTTCGGTTTGTTTAATGCATAAATGTGGAGGATTAATCTCGGAATTATGACGGTTTTCTTTGTGCAATGTGATCAGGGTGTACGTTGCGCCACGTGGTGACCAGTACATAGTAAGTCTGGTAACAGAGGGTCTGCTGCTCATGCAATAGTATTACAGTGATTACGTACAATTTAGTGTTAACTGGCAGATTTGCGTAAATTTTGTTAGGTTTGCTTTGTAATGATTGTGTGCTATGATGATAGGCCCACAGGTTAGTAATAATGTTGCCAGACGTGATGTATTCAAGTAATCATACCCAAATTCCGTAGAAGTAAGAGTAGATTCAGCGTGGTGGTAATTATTTTAAATTTCAGTAACTTGGTTTTTGTGTGGGGCCCACACTGATCGCGTAAGTTCACCACTTAGACGGGCATTGTAATATTTTGTGATCCCCTGTCATGTTGTAGTAGTAAGCAGATCAGTAATGCAAATCCCACTATTGAGTAATATTTTTGTGTCCGTTCACACCACTTTGCTGCCCCTGGATCGCAACGGCCGCCCGGATTCAAATTTGGTGGCTCGCATAGTAAATCTTCCTTTGCATGCCTTGTGTGAATGTATTAAATCATAGCGGGAAATTTGAGAAAACTCCTTGCTTCCTTATCCTTGCGAATGACAAGATTAACCTGATTTTTTTAGAAACTTGCTAGGAGACTCATTCAGATGAAAGCAACAAAAGGTTCCAATTATATTTCATTTAATATAAAAAAATTGCATTTAAATTAACATGATATAGTATTGTGAATCTGTGAATAAATAATGATTTTATCCCACACGCGTGTCGAAGCAATTTCTAAATGTTCATATGACCCTATTCAGCACTAGTAATCCCATTCTTAAAGTCTTTGCTGTGGTCTGCAATGGTGCACTGGAGCATAAATATCAGAGTAACGTATCCGTTCAATTTGAGTACGTATATTGGATCCGATTAGTTAGTACAGATGTGTTTGTAATGTTAGCCGTTGCGCGGGTCAATCTTATGACTAAAATTTCATTACGTTGTCGGGGTCCTTATTTCGCACGTGGCGGGAACCCATATGCGTACTCAAACTGGATAAAGCGTGCGTAGACAAGTCATTCCAAATACAAACGAGTGGGAGCCATATTGCACTGCAATAGCTCGCAGTAGGCACCTTCAGTGCACAAGTAACCGGGCACAGAGGCAGACAGAATGGTTATATAAAATACTAACTTAAACCCGCGGCTCCGCGAAAAGTCAAATCGACTTTTTTAAAGAGATATAATAAAAGAAATTTCCTTTTTGCTGCTTTATTTCTTTATTCTTATATTTCCTTATTCTTATGCTTATCCTTATGGAGAAAGAGCTGAAGACATTGTAGGACGCAAGACCATAGATATGGTCTGTGGCATCACGTTTCGCTGTATGTAACCTCCTTGCTATAGAGTCGCAAACGTCATCGCTGGCCTTCAGTCCGAATTTTTTAATAATTTGACGAGTTTCAACCAGCATGTCTTCCATGGAACTGCTACGGTGTACAACGGGAGACTTCGGACAACAATTACACACAGACCGTTCGTTTGCTTTATGTAGTTTTCGCTGCAGAGCGAAATATTAACATACACACACGTAGAATTTTATATACACCGATAACTTTCCATCCTAATAAACAGCACCTTTTTTTATCATTATCAACCTTCAAGCATCAATACAACCAATAAAACCATTTTCAAAGAGTAAATATAATTTTCAAAGGGTAACTATTGTTCCGCATTTAGCGTTATATTCTAAAAATTACAAATATCCATCAGATCGCTATAAAACCGTGCCTAAAACCTCCCTCAGATATAAATTAGTAACTGTACGAATATTTAAGTCTCTACGTCTTGTCGTTCGGACGTGATAAGTGTACACCGAACAGACATTCACATTTATAGATATCGATAAAACGACGACGGGTACGTTACATTATGTTCCTGTCAGTGTCCATAGTAGTTCAGACTTAAGCCAGTAACTATAATTAACTGTTTACAATTTTAGGACATTATTCACAGATGTTTCACTCAGTTTATTCTCACCTTTAGATGTTCAAATGCTTGGCCTGTTGAAATAACTTATTGTCAGTTTCCACTGATCAATTTATTTCCTTAGAACGAATGTTGTACTTTATATCTTGTCTATTTTATTAGTATTAATCTTGTCATATTTTATCAATGTTAACTGTGACACTAGTATTGTTTGAAAATTAATGTACATGTATAATCTACACAGCAGCTTAAAATTTTTGAACGTAAACGTAAATTCCCAGTTGAATTGCTATAACTGTGTAGCGTTTACGTGATGATGGCGTAACAGCCAGAAACCGGTTAGTAGAAACAATAAATTTGCAGAATATTATCCCGTGTATTTCATTGAACATTTCGTGGAAGGTGGCCCACACAGGATGCTGGCGCGCAGTGGCAACGCCACCTACATTCAAGGCGTGTGCACTGCCTGCCAAGAGTAGGCATAACGAAGCAAACTATTTGTCTTATGTAGCGTCGTGCTGAGTTTAGGAATACGGACACGTTGCACATTGTGTTTCAGAATGTTTTTCGTGTTATCTATGAGACTCTTCGTGCAGATTTTTACTCGTATGAAATAAAATGATTAATTTGAATCGTCCGATTCCAATATCGGTAAGATATCTTACCAATCTATATCTATAAATGTGAATGTCTGTTCGGTGTACGTTTATCACGTCTGAGCCACAAGACATAAAGAGCTAAAAATTTGTACAGTTACTAATGTCTACCCGGGGAAGGCTTTAGGCACGGTTTTATGGCGATCGGCTAGCTATTTATCAATATATAATATATATATTAATGTGAATGTCTGTTCGGTGTACGCTTATAAAGATGCAGATACTTAAATATTTGTACAGTTACTAATTTATGCCTAAGGAAGGCTTTAGGCACGGTTTTATAGCAATCTGACAGATATTTAGTAATTTTAAGAATATAACGCTAAATGCGGAACAATAGTTACCCTTTGAAAATTATATTTACTCTTTCAAAATGGTTTTATTGGTTGCATTGCTGCTTGAGGGCTGATAATGATAAAGGATGGAATATATTTGGATGGAAATTATCGGTGTATATAAAATTCTACATGTGTGTCTGTGTCAATATTTCGCTCTGCAGCGAAAACTACAGAACGCAAACGAATGGTCTGTGTATAATCGCTGTCCGAAGTCTCCTGTTGTACACCGTAGCAGTTTAATGCCGATAGCTATAAGGGAGTGGAAGATATGGTGGTTGAAAGTCGTCTAATTGTAAAAAAATTCGGACTGGAGGCCAGCGATGACGTATGCGACCCTATACCAAGAAGGTTACATACAGCGAAACGTGATGCCACAGACTATATGTTTGGTCTGGGTGTGCTACAACGTCTTCAGCTCTTTCTCTGTAAGGATAAGCATACGAATAAGAAAATATAAGGATAAATAAATAAAGCAGTAATAAAGAAAATTCTTTTAACACATCTCTTTAAAAAAAATCGATTTGACGTTTCGCGCATTACATTAAATTATCGATCTGTGATATTATTACAATCATTATTGTTGAATTTCGTGATTGGATTCTTCGAAACGAGTGCATTTTACGTGTGATTTGATCTACACTACTTACTTTCCTGATAATGTTGATTAAAAATGTTTGTTGCTACATAAGGTATTGTATTTCATTTCATCCTTCAAAGCTAGTGTCATAGCACACTACTGAAAGATTGCTTATCTATCATAATCAACCAACACGCGAGCGGATCCGTGGGTTTAAGCTAGTAATTCGTAAATATCTTATACCAAAACAAAGTAGTCTGTGAATCACATAAATAACAAAATGTTTGTTCTGGCTATGGGACTTAACTACGGGGTCATCAGTCCATAAACTTACAACCTACTTATGATCTACTTACGAACTAGGACGGCACAAATATCCATGCCCGAGGGGGGATTCGAAGCCCCGACCGTAGAGGCCGTGCAGACCGTGACTGAAGCGCCTCAGTCCCCGCGGCCACCGCGGCAGGCCATAAATAACATTAAGAACATTCTGAAACACAGTGTGCAACGTGTACTTATTCCCGAACTCAGCACAATACTGAGTAAGACAAATAGTTTGCTTGTGTTATGACTACACTTGGGAGGCAGTGCACGGGCCTTGTATCTGGGTGGCGTTGGCAGTGGCCGTCAGGCACAGAACAAAAATAACAGAAGTGCAAAGACCATGTTAACACACGGAAACACAGAACGACAGCAGCGCTACTAGCGGCCTGGTAGTGAACTTTCAATTCGAAAAATGTGGCGCGATAATCCGTATGTTTACTTCTAAATACACGAATGAGAAAACGTTTATTGGTATTAGATGACAATATTTTTCATTTATTCTTCGAGGGTGGACCTCAAAGAAAGGTTTTTGAGAGCTTGCAAAGTAATGTATGAGAAATTTAAATAAAAAACTAACATTAATTGCTTGTGGCTGTTGTTTACAGTCGGCCATACTTCGTAAATGATGTCGTGGTAATCTTCTTGTCCGTAAAATTGTTTGTTTCTGAAACTCGATACTGCGAGTTTCGCCGCGTGGCGTTATCACAAGGAAATAAATGTGATTTTGCGCATGTGAGACTAAAAATCATCTGATATTGCATGCATCCATGCAAATGATTTTTCAGTTTTCACATACGCTAAGGCACAATTATATCCACTCATGTGACCAAAAGAGGAATAATAGGTTGTACAAATAAATAATTTTACAGCCATATACACTGTCCTGCAAACAAGAATGTAGGCCTACTGTAATGTCTACAAAAACGAATTTATTTTTATTTCTGTTGATTACTATTTGTGCATATTCAGTCATATGAAATGGAACTTCTGTACAGTTCAAATAAATGAAATTTATGAAACTCACAACATGCACACAGAAGATCGCAATTAGGAAGACGTTGCTAGAGAACCTGGGGCTGGGCAAACGGTACTCGCGTTCGAACAAGCTCGGGATTTCCCGACACAGCGGAGAGCGCGATACAGTATCGAACTGTTCGAACACTCAGGTAATAAATGCCTCGCACTGCGTATCTGCAAAGAGTACGCTGGAAATTTTGTAGTTACCGCGCTATTGCTTTGCTCAGAACTGATTTCATAGAAATTATAAGTCCATGTAAAAAAAAGGGCATCACTACGATAAGCTGCATATTTTGTTTGAAACAGTGCATAAGTGACCTGTCTGATATCACTACAAGATATGATCCTTCGATAAACAAAATATCTGCTACTATAACAGAATTACTGCATCAAATTACTGCAAAGCTAACAGTCAAAGGAAAAAAAAATGTTGTTTCTGGTAGTATGTTACATTACTGCGAATCCTTCAGAAGTAGATATTACGTTTAATGCGGTAATAAGAGATAGGTTGCAAATGACAATTCCATTTCTTGTTTATACGTTACAATAACAGATAAAAATGTTACCATCATTTATTCGCATGGAAAGCAAGATTGAAACAGATGAAATAGAGAAAACATTAAAAATTTAATACCCAATAAAGGAACTAATGGAAACAGTGCACGAGCTGCTGTTTACGTAGTACCAACAAGCGTCGCTAGATCGCAGCACTAGAATTTTAAATCGCGATTGCTATCGTTTACGTATAGCCTAAATTCGTAGCTTTTTTTTTTTAATTATGAACTGCTACTACAGAATGCATTTCACAATAATTATTACCCATAATACATTAATGACACAATCTTCGTTATAACTAGTTTACTGCACAGCGCCGAAAAGATTTATGAATATCATCGCTGTAAATCCTAGTGCTAGTACGTACTGACGTTGTTAGATAGCGCCGTGATCGAATGTTCGAATATATCCCGAGATTTCCTGAACTATGACGTAAATTGTTGGAACAGTTCATTTTCAAACCCAGCTCTAATAGGACCTCATCACAGAACCCACTAGAGTTGGCTACGGTTTCATGGTTTCGAAACCAGGTTTTGATACACACAGCAGTTTCAGTGTTTCAAAACCGGCATCTTTCACGGTTTCGAAACCATACGGTTTCATTCCGTTCTGTTTCGGATCACATTCGCGGTCGATTGTCGATACACTGAAACCGTTTCTTCCTATCGGTTTCACGGTATCGTGTCGGTTTCACGGTTTCATGTCGGTTTCACGATTTCATGACGGTTTCACAATACCGGTGTTTCAAACCACTAATGCAGAAACACGGAACAGACTGATGGTATCGAAATGTGGTGTTTCATTTTACTGAAGCTCCAAACAGATACACATATAACTTACTAGTATATAAACCATGTAGAGAGTGTCAAATAGTAGTTGACACTCTTGAGTCTGCAGCTTACGATTACTGATATCAAGATTCGTTTGCAAGTGACTGCTGTATTACGAAATGACATAATGTCTGTTTTATAAATGTAAAAGAACAATAAAATAACGTTCACTATTTGCATTGAAAAACCAGTTAAATTCTAGGTTTATCTACCATATTAAAGACACACGAATGAAACTAAATTCTTTAAAATAAGATAAAACATGAAGCCTGAAATGTCATTTTTTATACTAACACGGGTAGATCGCATATTTAATCTCGTGTTAAAGAATTGGTTTCTTATGAGCGAACACGAAGTTACCTACTGTCGTTATAATTTTTCGACACTCATGTTAAAAAAATTGTGTAACGGTCAAGACGTACAAGTGGTGAACTTGCCTCTTACTTTATTATTTTTGTAATTCCATAGCATTACTTGTGATTATTTAGTGTGCCCTTTATTCCCTATAATTTATGTAATATGTATAGAAAGTAGCATTTATGATCCATCACTATAATATGTGTACCGTATTGCAGTTTGTGAGTTCCTAACGGGGTAAACTTTTACCTACCATACCGGCGGCCTCGTGTGACTATGTTGGCAACATCAACAACACGGGAGAAAATCTTTATCAACATGTTTCGTACAGACCAAGAAGTGAATATATACTCTTTGGTTGACAGGTTCTTGTATGTTCCCTTGTCCACATAGTGAAGAATATTGCCCTCCTAGAACGAAGATTTCATGACAAAACATACATTGCTTCGCGGTTTCATGGTTTCGAAACAGTGTTTCGAAACCACCAATGGTACGGTTTCATTCGTTTCGAAACCGTCAGATGTTTCAGTTTTCCCATCTCTAGAACCCACCTACGAAACAAAACAAGTATGGAGGACTGTAAAACGTAAATCATCCAATAGGAAAGCGAGATGAAAAATCGCAACGGTCGCAGCGCTGTATGTGGCCTGGCAGCGAACTAACATGGTGTTACCGGAAATCCCTATATGAGTTCCACCCCCTGCCGCCAGGCGCGGCGGCGCAGTTAGCGCGCCGTGTGCCGGATCACGCGCCCGCCCTGTTTACCTGCTGCCGCTTAGAGCTGTTTACTCTGGCGCCGCGTCTGCCGGCTGGGCTGCGAGGGGATGGCTGCCCGGGGGAGCCCGTGACGTCGCGAAAAAGGAGCAGACCGAGGCGCCGGCGGCTGCGAATGGGGTCGCCGGGATGGGGCCGAATGAGATCACCGCCACCGATCAGTAGCCGAGGAGCCTCGGTACGGCGGTAGAGCTCTTTGCTGCTGGCTGCCTGCCCGGCGCCTGCGCCTGGCTCTCTCCACCACAAGCTAGGAATCCAGGGCTGTTGCTCCATCTCGTACATGCGGTGGTCTTTGTGGCTTTAGCCAGTGACGGCGCTAGACGAAAACTGGGCGTCGGCGAACTCGTCTTTGCGAGGCCCCTTTTATTTTTTCATTCATGAAGAAACTGTTAAATGAGCTGAGTTATACATCAATAATCATTGTACTAAAATTCTATTAGTATACTATACGAGTATTATTGCAATGACAAAAATTACAATAAACAAACACTTATTAGAGGAACAAAATCACCTTTTCGTCTCACTGAATTTTTTAAGATCACATCTTAATACTAGCCACTATTTCGGCTTGGATCATTGTGATTTTCAAGTGAGTCTTAAATCAATTTTAAGTGTGTGCAGCTTCTCTCTGCCGAAGCTGTACTGAATGGAACTGAGCATGATTCTGATTGTTATATAAACATTTGGATAGACTTCTTCCAAATAGTTTTTTAAAATGTACTGAAGAAATTGTTTTGTAAGTATTTAACTAAATATTGCATCACTGCTACACTCATGCGGAAATAAATACGGACAACTATAGCTGCCGGCCGGGAATGCCCGAGCGCACTAAGGCGTCATACCACGGTGAGCGTGATCGCTCTCCTCGGGGGTCAAATCCCACCCTTGGGTAGGAATGTTGTGTTCGTCCATTGGTTAAGCTAGTGTAAATTAGATGGTCATCGCTACATAACCCAGCAGTTGGAAAGCGCTGTTAAACATCAAATATAAAAAAAGAAAAAAATAAACTAAAATTTTAACAATGTTTTGCGAGGCCTCCACAGGCGCGAGGCCGTCGGCGGTGGCCGACGTCGCCGACGCCTAGCTCCGCCTCTGGCTTTAGCGAATCAGTCTCAGGCAGTGGCGCATCCAGGAATTGGTTCGGGTGGGGGCTCATTTTTACATCTACATAGATACTCTGCAAATCACATTTAGGTGCCTGGCAGAGGGTTCATTAACCACTTTCATAACTTTTTCTACCGTTCCATTCTCTAATAGCGCGCGGGAAGAAAGAACACCCAAATCGAAAAATATTCAAATGTTTGTATAGCTTATGGGACTTAACTACGGGGTCATCAGTCCATAAACTTACACAAAAAACTTACGAACTAAATAATACTAAGGACGGCGAGAGGGGATTCGAACCCCCGACCGTAGTAGCCGTGCAGATCGTGACTGGAGCGCCTCAGTCTCCTTCGCCACCGCGGCCGGCACTCCCAAATCGCTCCGTTGTCGATCTGATTTCTCTTATTTTATTGGGATGGTCATGTCTCCCTAAGTAGATGGGTGATAGCAAAATATTTTCACATTCAGAAGTACAAGTCGGTGATTAAAAAATGCTCAGTCTCTGTTGCAGTATTTTATTCTCCAATAACGCGTTCCGCGCTGTTAGCGCATCGTCAGATTGGGCGGAGATGGAGCCACAGAATTATCTATTGCTGTGTAGGAGGTATCTTTACAATTTGTGTTATTGGTCGCCATAGCAGCAGAGTCGCTGTCGCGGCAGGTCCACGTTTACAACTGGTAGTATTCTTAAGAACAAGAATTCTTGAAGAATACTACCAGTTGTAAACGTGGAGCTGCCGCGACAGCGACTCCTCTGCTGCTATGGCGCCCAATAACACAAATTGTTAAGATACCTCCTACACAGCAATAGATAGTTCTGTGGCTCCATCTCCGCCCAATCTGACGATGCGCTAACAGCGCGAAACGCGTTGTTGGAGAATAAAATACTGCAACAGAGACTGAGCATTTTTTAATTATTTAACACTGTTGCTGCACCAGCCGCCACCACCACCATCATGGAATGGAATGAAATGTAAAAGACGGTGATTGAAACTTCGCAAACAAATCACGCCGCAACGAATAACGTCTTTCTTTTCATGATTTCCACCCCAATTCGTGCAACATTTACGTGACGCCCCCCCGCACCGTAACGTGATAGGACAAACCGAGCTGCCCTTCTCTGAACCTTCTCAATGTCTTCCGTCAGCCCCACCAGGTGAGGGTCCCACAAGGGACAACAGTACTCTAGGACAGGACGCACAAGTGTAATGTAGGCAGTCTCTTTGGTGGAGATGGTGCATCTTCGAAGCGTTCTGCCAATGAAACGTAACCTTTGGTTCGCCTTCCCCATAATATTTTCTGTGTGTTCTCTCCAGTCAAAGTTGTTCGTAATTGTAACTCGTAGGTATTTGGTAGAATTTACGACCTTAAGGTTTGACTGATTTATCGCGTAATTGAAATTCAGCGGCTTTCTTTTAGTGGTCATGTGTATTACATCACACTTTTCTTTATTTAGTGTCAATTGCCAATTTTCGCACCATGTAGAAATTTTGTCTAAATCGCTTTGTAGGTGCTTTTGATCCTCTGTTGACTTCACTAAACGATAAACGACAGCATCATCCGCGAACAGTCTCCTAAATCGTTTATAAACACAAAGAAGAGTAGGGGACCTATATCGCATCCCTGTGGAACGCCGGGTATAACTTCTGTTTTACTCGATGACTTACCGTGAATTACAACGGTGTCCTTTCTGATAGGAAATCGTGAATCCAATCGCACAATTGGAGAGATATTCCATAAGCACGCAATTTCATTAGAAGCCGCTTGTGGGATACAGTGTCAAAAGTTCCGGAAATCCAGAAATATGTAATCGATTTGAGATCCCATGTCGATGGCACTTAACACTTCATGTGAATAAAGCCGACTGCTGACGCGTCCACCACTTCCAACTCCCCCCCCCCCCCCCCCCGAACTCCGACCAACGCCCCTACCACCCTTGACACCCGAGATATTTGGATTCCTAGTTTATGATTTTAAAACTGGTTCCACTCCATACTGGTGGCTGCTATAGCATCTGGTTATGATTTTTCCTCAAAAGTCAGTCCCACAAGGAAAGTACTTGGGCTCGAACAAACATATCTGTATGAACGTTTGCTTACAGGATCTCTACGTACACCTCAATGTCCTGGTAGGTGTCGTTTTTATGCAAAACTTTGCAATCATGCTCTAGATGTAATTGTAGACGCCATACGTAATGCAGATATCTGAACTATGACTTATGTATTAATCATCGTAAAAGTTCTCTAGCGTATTGTCATCAAAAGCAGTGATGATAGTTGCAACTTTAACCTTCTTCTCGGAAGACTGTTGGTATTCACTGCCACTGCGTATATCGCCTCTTCCCGCACTTAGCGTAGCACTACCGCTAGTAATGAGTTCTTCGTCATTATCATCTCTATTATGTGTTAGTGTTACAACAGTAACTTATGCTCATATTTCTGTACCATAACAGATACGAGAAAGCATGCGTACACTAATACCATCTTCACGAAGAATGGTTCTTGTAACTTCATCTCAACCAATCGCAATACTTTAACATCTACACTCCATCTGACGCTGCACCACACAAATGTCACAAAACGCGACTTCGGAGGCATACTGCACCGTACCTACTGGCGAACCGACAGGTCAAAGTGCAATGTGGCAAGGCACACGCAGAGGCCTCTAACGGATGACTGCAGAGTTTTGCAGATGAGGGAGTGTCACTAGTGCAATAAGGGATCTTTACTTTATCTCTTGTACGATTTTGATGTGTTTGTGTTTGTTCGAGCCCAAGTAAATGTTCAAATGTTTGTAGAGCTTATGGGACTTAACTACGGGGTCATCGGTCCCTAAACTTATAAACTACTTGTGACTAGCTAATACTAAGGACGGCACAAATATCCATGCCCGAGGGGGGATTCGAACCCCCGACCGTAGGGGCCATGCAGACTGCAACTGGCGCGCCGCAGAACGCTCGGCCACCGCGGCCGGCGAGCTCAAGTACTTTCCTTGTCAGTTGCAAAATTTTTCCTGTATTTCACTGACGCGTTCGCCCTTTTGAGGCATCATAATATTATCTAAATTCAATTATTAAGTGGTGCCTACAACATGTATGTACAAAAACTTTAACAGTAATGAGAAAATAACAGCCCTGCAGGTGGCGAACGAGATTACCATATATGGCTTACTTCTATGCTGTACGAACCAAAATTAAATTTATAGAAAGCAAAAGAGAATAAGCTTACTTAAATATATGGTGAGCTATTAGTCATCGTCATAAAATACACTATCTAGGAAGAAAACCTATCCTCATGGTTGTATAAATTTTTTATTTTATTTTTTAAATTTTGGCCTGAAATGGGAGATTGTAGGCAAATGTGAAGTGCTATACTAAGTTGCTAAATGCGAATGCGCGACATCATGACGAAACCAAACACATGTTGCGCACAGTACAGTGACCAGATAGAATGTGGCCGGCAATGCCTAACGCCCCCCCCCCCCCCCAAAAAAAAAAAAAAAAAAAAAAAAAAAAAAACACCATATGATAGGATTTCTTCCTACATGGTTTATTTCATTATGTTGGATAATAGCTCACCACATATTTACATAAGTTTATTCCCTTTTGCTTTCTATAAATTTAGTTGTGGTTCGTACAGCGTAGAACTAAGCCATAGATGATAATTCCGTTCCTCACCTCCAGAGGTAGTTAGAAAATATTAGTGTATGAATAACTGGATTCTCAGACCAATATTCAGACAGGCTCAGTTTTTTTACTCTTGTCATCATAAACATAGTGGCAATAAAGATATAAATATCATTTTCATTCACGTCACTCCATTATCTTTGGATCCTTTCGGAACGCGACCACCATTTGGGAGAAGTATGTGTTAGTTTCCTGACACAAAATGTTTATGAAATCTGTGCTAAAGAAAACTGAAAGAAACAGCATACTGTCACTGTCTACGATACCTTTCAGTCCAGAGGCAGCCGCGTCAAACGCGTGTTTCTTCGAATTCAAGTTGTCATTTTTTTACGTTATTTTTTCCTTATTCGGTGGTTCTGCTGCCTCTTCGTCTACTTCATTATCTGTAGATTCGTCTTCTGTACACAAATCCAACTCTGTGGATGTCAGTGGAACAGCAGGAGTAGCACATGTACGTGATGTAGAAGCAGCTACAATAGGCGTTTTATGTTCATCGTCAGATTCGGACGATGATTCACTTTCATCCTCAAAGTCACTACCCAGTATTAGGGAAAGAGCTTCCTCCACAGTATATCTATTCTCTGCCATATCACTTCCAGTAGAACAGGTCAACAGCACGTCAGATATAAACAAGGAGAGAAACGAGCAGTACAACTCAAGCGAAACCAACGCTTTGAAACTGAATGCAACAGCCATCTAGTAAGCTAAAGACTATCAACAAAGCCGCTGGATGGTGCATAAGTCAAACTTCCACACAAGTTGAGCGTAGTGAAGCGGAAAAATATGATGCGAGGCGGAACTGCTACAGCAGTCCACCGGCTGGGCGGCACAGGCAGCACTCGACTGCTGCAGCAGTCCACCGGCTGTGGAGCACATTCGCTCCCGACTTCTGCAGAAGTTCACCGTAGCGAAAGGGTTAATATATTTGCAAAATGAAATGCTGACCGTTATTAACTCAAAGCTACCGGTTGCGGTTAGTGTACCATTGTCAAGCGCTAGCAGCAGTCAGACACTGGGAAAATATCTATAAGATATTTATTTTACAATAAGCTATTGGTTAATCTCTTCTAGCGCTTGAGAATGGTACACTAACTGGGGGTTTTGAGTTAATAAAACAAACAGTATGGTCAACATGTCCTTTTTCAAATCCTTACTTGAGTTTTACATGGTGTTTACTCAGAGAAAGACATCATGGAGCTATCATAATAGTGCAAAAGTCATTCTCATTAACCTCTAATATAGAGTGCGATCACCTCCGACGTCCAGTACAGTTGCTCACCTGCTTGGAATCGGCAATATGACGTTATCAATCATCTCTTGAGGGATATTTGGCCGTTCTCCCGTAAGTACAACAACCAGCTGTACAACCGTCGTGGGTGGTGCTGGTCTAGCTGTGATGCATCTGTCAAGTGCACCCGAGACAGGTTCAATCGGCTCTAAGTCCGGTGAACAAGCTGGCCACTCCATTTGTTCAGTTCCCTTGCTACAAGCATGTTGTCCACCAGTGCAGCTGTATGGGGGCGAGCGTTATCTTCCAACGGAAGAAATCCATTTCCTATGGCACCAATGTAGTGCACAAAAAGAGTAGTCAAAGCCCCATTATGAGTGACACAGAGGTCTAAACGTCCGTCAATAGTTAACTGTGACATACCTTATCGAAGGCTTCCATATATTTAAATTCACAGTTGTTGTTGTGGTCTGGTTTTATGTAGCTCTCCAACGTACTCTATCCTGAGCAAGCCTCTTCATCTCCTCATAAGACCTGCAACCTACATCCATTATAATCTACTTAATTCATCTCTTGGTCTCCCTCTACGATTTTTACTCCACACACTTCCCTTCAACGCTAAATTCACGATTCCTTGATGTCTAAGAATATGTCCTATCAGTCGATACCTTTTTTTTAGTCAAGGTATGCTAGAAATTCCTTTTCTGTCCAGTTCTGTTTAGCACCTCTTCATTAGTAACGCGATCCACACTCCTAATCTTCAGCATTCTTCTGTAGCACCACATTTCAAAAGCCTCTATCCTCTTCCTGACCACACTGTTTATCATCCGTGTTTAACTCCCTTACAAGGCAATACTCGACACAAATGCCTTCAGAAAAGACTTCCTTACACTTAAATTAATATTCGATGTTAAAAAATTTCTCTTTATCAAAAACGCTTTTCTTCCCATTGCCATTCTGCAATTTATATCCTCTGTACTGCGAACATTGTGTGTTATTTTACTGCCCAAGTAGCAAAACTCACCTATCACCTTTATTGTTTCGATACCTAATCTAATTCCTTGCCGCGGTGGAGTAGCCGAGCGGTCTAAAGCGTCTCGCTGCGGAGCGCGCGGTTGCTCGCCGTGGAGGTTAGAGTCCTCCCTGGGGCATGGGTGTGTGTGTTGTCCTTAGGTTAGTTTACCTAGGTTTAAGTAGTTTGTAAGCTACGGTCTGATGACCACGCAGTTTGGTCCGATAGATTTACAAACATTTGAACATCTAATTCATTCAGCATCGCCCGATTTTCTTAGACTGCACTCCATTACCCTTGTTTTGCTCTTGTTAATGTTCATTTTATACGTAAATTTCAACACACCTTCTATTCCGTTCAACTGCTCCTCTAGGTCTTTTCCAGTCTGTGACAGAATTAAAATGTTATCGGCAAAACGCAATGTTTTTGTTTCTTCACCCTGAGTTTAAATTCCTTCTCCAAATTTCCTCTTGCTGTCCTTTATAGCGTGCTCGATGTACAAATTGAATAGCATTGGAGAAAGGCTACCACTCTGTCTTACTCCCTTCCCTACTTTTCATATCCTTTAACTCTGATAACTGCTGTTTGGTTTTTGTACAAGTTGTAAATAACCTTCCGTTGCCTATATTTTACTTATGGTGAAATCAGAATTGGAAATAGTGTATTCGAATCAACACTGTCAAAAGCTTTCGCTGATAGGAATTGTTAAACGACTCAAAAAGTAATTCGCTTCCCGCTGGAGGCGACCACTTCTACTCGTGTAGTGTGACGTGCTGTGAAGCACGCCGCAGGGTCCGTTTATCTCGTTGGTCCCGGGCCGCGTTAGGTGACGTCATCTGCGACACTAGTGGCCACAGAGGCGCTTCGCGCTAATTGGCCGTTGCGCGCCGTTAGTGGCAGACGTCGAAGTGCTGGGGGGTGAGGGTGGGGGGAGGGTGACGTTCAATTAGGGCGGCGAGCAGCGCCACCTCTGGTGGAAAAAACCGCCGTCTCTGAGGAGGCTCGTGACTCGAGATACGGCGCTCTGGGGAGGCGCCACACACACGAGGGATGTCTGCACGCGATGCCGCGCTAACGCCGCCCTGGAGAAAGGGCGTAGGGCCTCTTCTGGACAGCGGCTATGTCTCTCTACTGGAAATGTTCAAATGTTTGTACAGCTTAAGGGACTTAACTACGGGGTCATCAGTCCCTAAACTTACAAACTACTTATGAACTACTTACGAACTATGACGGCACAAATATCCATGCCCGAGGGGGGATTCGAACCCCCGACCGTAGTAGCCGTGCAGACCGTGACTGGAGCGCCTCAGTCTCCTCGGCCACCGCGGCCGGCTCTCTACTGGATCACCAACTGAATTCTACAATATCAAGTTCATGCAAAATTCCAAGCAATTTGCCCCATATCTCAGCCTGCAATCAGAATTTCAAAAGCTGCTCTTTAGACAACGTTTATTAGGTTTACAGAAATATGGGTACAAAATTTCATAATTATAGCTTTCTAGAATTTGAGGTAAAGGTATGCAAACTTCAAAAAACAAACATTTGAGGAAACGCAATTTAATGTTCAACCTTTTTCCTTAAGTCACTTCTTCATAAAGCACCACATTTGTACTCTTCGTCTTCATTCCCTTCAAGGCTTCTCTTCTGGTTTCTTGTTGTCTGTCTTCTTAATTTTACCAGAGCTTCAACTGACTTTTCAGCTGCATAGACGCGCTGTAAATCTATTTTCCTCAGGATGTCTTGAGTAAAATTTCCTACCTTGAAGCCTATTCTTTGTAATAACCTCATGTTCTCGACGTTCCTATCGTTAAATACAAGAATTGCGTCATAACTTGCAATTCTGACTACTGTAGCGGATGCAAATGTCGTTTTATGGCATCGTTTCCATATAAGTGAATTTAGAGACTCATTTGGATTCTGGGTTTTGCCATGAACACACTTTTTGAGAAGGCAGAAGCCGAGATTCATCACTGTAGTGTGCACCATTCACTCACTAATTTTTCGCTTGGAGCTGCTAGGAGGCGAGTTCACATTTTCAGCCTCGTTGCTAGTTGTTGTTTCTCGCATCTTCTATTCACTAACTTATTCAAACGCAATTTATCAAGTTTTTATACACTTTTGTGATTGTGGTATAACTGAATGAAGAAAGAATCGAACACATGTATTATTACCTGACATAGTCGGGTCTGGAGGCGATCTAATCGTTTTATAGTTTTCAAAATGACAAGACAAGATCGCACACTAACAATTTATTAAATGACGACCGGTTTCTGTGCACTGTGTCACCATCATCTGCTCACATATATGTTATAATCAGGTCATCTTGTTGAAAAAATGGGTATAAAATAAGAAGTGCAAGTATTTTGTAAGCTGTCATGTTTTATATAATGACTAAGTGCAATGTTACACTTGTTATTTTATACCCAATTTTTTTTAACAAGATGACCAGATTATGACATATATGTGAGCAGATGATGGTGACACAGTGCACCGAAACAGGTCGTCATTTAATAAATTGTTAGTGTGCGATCTTGGCTTGTCATTTTGAAAACATGTATTAATCTCCGTCAGTGTCACAAGACCAAAAAAAAAAAAAAAAAAAATAATAAAAAAAAAATAAATAAATTGCTTCGTCATAAACGATGCAGCTAGTTTGTTATTGTCTATAAGAAACGGAACAAAGATGATCTATAAAAACACAGAGTACGTTTCACGGTCTTCTGGATGTATCCCGCACATATTTCGTTCAAAGTACACAGAATCGTTGTTCACTGAGCTGGTATTGAAGAAAACGTGGGCGTGGCAGGGAGGCCGCGTCACACTTAATTAATTTTCAACATTGAAAATTTGGGAACTTATTGTCCTTGAACTGTACTAACAAATAAAAAATAAATTCAAAATTATCATTATTTTGTCAATTTCATCAACGTATTCCCTTAAACTAAAAGTGATTTGTTGGTCGTCATGTCCTGAGATGTGAGAGTAGCTTCTTGGTGACAATTGTAAATAGGTGCCAGTACTGGTAATTGTGCTTTGTTCCTGCGCTTTGCTGACGAGAGGTCAGGAGGTCAACGAAACAGGGGAGCGATAGCTGGCGCGACTGTAGCTACTTGTAGCAAGTACGGCGGAGATGAAGTTGTGCGCTGCACCTCGGCGTTATCTCCTGCTCTCCCCCTCTCCCCCCACCCTATCCAGCGCCGCAGCAGTTGCTGTTTGCCAGGACGCGCACTGTAGCAAAGTCCCGGCCGTAGTTCCCCGAGACGGAAGCCGTGCCTCCGTTGCCGCGGGCGACTCTCAGAGGACGCGGATCAAAGTTCGCGACACGCTGTCAAGACGACCACCCGTCACTAACGTCTCGCCACCATGAAGTTGAGGCTTTTGTGGACGATGCTGTAGTATACTGAGAAGTCGCAGCGCTGGAAAATGGTAGAGGAATGCCTGAGAAATTGCAGCGTCTGATTTTTTGCGTATGCTACCAACACAACATGTGAACAACCTTGTAAAAAAAAAGGGAAGGACATTTGTAGAAAGATAGAGTGCTACAATCAGCTTTACGGTGTAAATCTACAGCGAAAGACAGAGATTAGAATATTCACACCTACATCTAGATAGATACACTGCAAGTCACATTAAAGTGCGTGGTAGAGGGGTCATCGAACTGCTTTTATGATATTTCTCTACAGTTTCATTCTCTAATAGCTCGCGGGAAAAGGAATAGCTAAATGTTTCTGTTTTCTATGTGGTTTATCTTATTTTATTATGATGATCATGCCTCCCTATGTAGGCTGTTGCTAACAAAACCGCATTCTAAAGGGAAAGTTGGTGTAAGAAAATAGATTTCGCCGCAAAGAATAATGCCATTCTTTTAATGATCTCAAACCCAACTCGTGCATCATTTCCGCGACTCTCTCCCCTATATAGCGATAATATAAAACAAAGTGCCCTTCTCTGAACGTTGTTTAAATTTCCGCCAGTCCCTATTGGTGGGACTCCCACAATGCGCAGCAATACCCCAAAAGCAGTGTAGGCTGTTTCCTTAGTAAACTGTTGCACCTCCTTTCTGCCAATGAAACGTACGTAGCCTTTGATTCGCCTTCCCTACAATATGTTATAACTGAAAACCCTTCGTTACCCGGGTATTTATTTATGCAAGTCTTGAGTCAGTACTTCTCCTATCCCTTCCGGCAGTGGCCGAGCGGTCTGTGGCGTGCCAGTCACAGTCTGCTTGGCCGCTACTGTCGGGGGTTCGAATCCTCCCTCGGACATGGATGTTTGTGTCGTCTTTAGTATAAGGTAGCTCATAAGTAGTTTCTAAGGGACTGATGACCCCGTAGTTAAGTCTCTTAAGCTTAACAAACATTTGAACATTTTTGAACTATATCAAAATAATCGCTGATACAACATGTGAAATTACTTGGATAATTCAGTGGTATTACTCCACAAATAAACGAAATATATTTGCGAATTTTGTAAGACTTGACAACATTACTGATCAGTGCTTTCCACACTGCAAAGAGAGACCTGCTTAACAATGGTTCCACGATTATCAAGGAACATCTACTTTATAGATCGAAACCTTTCACCTTAAAATGAAACATAAACTGATGCGATCACGACTGTTCATACTGAAATAATATACATTAGAACGCTGCATTCTCAGAACAGTGTTCCAAAAATATGTTCATCCCTGGTTGGTATTGCAACCTTTTCGCTATGGAGAGCATTAACTATCAGCTCTGCTGCAGCAATATCAATGAACGTTCTTAACAACGCGCTGGTTTTCATTTTACACCTCACATATCAATTGATTAATCTTCTGTTCTTTCTTAACATTCTGCTCTTCAAACCCAGAATTATAACAGCCATAGTATAGCCCCTGTAAACTTATCAATCTTTTCATTACATCTAGCAGGTATTTCATCAATTCTAGGAACAATTAATTTTATTGCAACAGCAATTAATATACGATCAAACAATATAACTTTAGAACAAACACCATTATTTGAACATTTTTACAAACTACTTTCGTGACATATTTCAGCTTCATAGGTGAAGTAGTTTTCGAGATTTAGTATTTAGTCACTGAGTGAGTGAGTGATTGAATGAGTGTCCTTTTGCTTTTATGTAGATAGAGATACATATGGTGTCTATAGAATAACAGTGATGTGTTTCGAATCTTCGATAGTTTACACTTTTGACTTAGTGACTTTACTGGATGTCGAAACAATGTGTTCCAATAGATCAGTAACTAAGGGGAAAGGGTTCGTCGTAAATATATAAGTAAAATTTCTTGGTTATCAGAAATAAGCTCACTGCTGTCATGAAAGCTTTCTGTTCTATTCTATCTTAGAACTAAGCGAAAATGTAATTTAATAAAGTAACTTTTTGAAATTGTGTTGAATAAAATATTCTTTAGACAATATTTGAATGATATATAACTATTACAATAGTAAGTAGCAGTTTGTCAGTTTTGTACCAAAAGCTGTTATTACGCTGCCTACCACTGAAACTGTTATCCCACAGACTTGGTAACATTACTTTGGCGTGTGTGTGCTCTCTGATGCAGTTGTGCGTGATAGCTTCTCCATTTTGCGCCCACAATGGAGAGCTGCAGTTGTCCGGCCGCTGTTATCGTTGGCAGGGCTATTGTGTAGCCCCAGTGTGCGCCGCAAGCGAAGAGCGATTCGCAGTTGTCGAACCGCTAGCGGAATGCAATTTTCCGCATAAACAGGCATCACGTTCTGTTAACTAGCTATTGTCTTGTTTCTGAATAGTGATGACAGTCTTAAACGAGGTGCCGATCACACACATTCGACTGCGTACTGGAAGCCATTCTGCGTTGGCACTGTTAGCAGAGTTGCGTAATGCCGGTTCTGGGTAATGGTACCTAGTCTTTATCTAACTGTATAATAACAAAAGCCATCGTATGCATTGTAACATTTTAAGCGTCATGTTGGATGCTGGATTGCGACTATATGGCCGGATTTTTGTGGTTAATTTCCAGTTCTTGTGTCTTCTTTTGTTTAAGTCACAGTAACACATCACTTTTTCTGTTTGGTTCTAACTGTACTAATAGTACAGTTAGAACCCAACAGAAAAAGTGATATGACTTAAACAAAAGAAGGCGCAAGAAATGGAAATTAACCACAAAAATCCGGTCATACAGTCGCAATCCAGCATTCAACATGACGCTTAAAATGTTATTGTAACATGATCCATCTGATGATGAACCTGAAAAGGTTTGAAACCCGGTTCATGGAATAAATATCATTTCAAGTAAAAGTGACTGGAGCAGTTTTCTTAAATAATATTAACATTACAACCGCTCAGTATGCACATTTCATATGCTGCAGTCCTTCTGCATGTTGCTATTTTCCAATGAATGTAAAATTATTACTTTTACCAATCTCGATGTCTATTACAGAGATAAAGGTTCTATGTTTCTTCTAATTCACTACCAGCGAAGGGAACAGCGAAGGGGAAATAGAAACATCCCCACCAAACCAAACAGAAGTATTGCAAAGTCGATATAAGTATGTAATGCGATACAGTTTGATCAAATTCCTCTGTACTGTTAATTAATGAGAATTTAAGAATAAAAATGACAGTACTAAGTTATAAAGTAAATTTATGACGCTTGAGCTTCTAATGACATTGCATTGCAGCACAAATAAGACGTTCAAACCTGAAGGAAAAGACAAATAAACAAAGTACTGAAGTTGAGCTCATCGCTGCTGCTGCTGCTGCTTCGCAGAGGGCGCTGTTTCGCAGCTGTCGACCACGTGATGGATGGGCAGTGCCGACGTCAGGCGCTCCCAAGCACTAGACGTCCAAAGCGCGCCACGCACGTACGTCGCCGAGCCCAGTACAATGGATGGCAGCAATCTGTAAGCCCTGCAGGGACGACGCTCTTGGTCGGGCTTACTGGTTTCTCGTGTCTGGCGAATTTTCTTAGGAACACTTGCTCCTACAAAAGCAACATGGGCAGAATTATTGTCCTGGAAAGAAATACCTCTCAGTTCAAATAAATCATGAGCTAAAATTTGAAACTAACAATAAGAGCCTTGAAAGAATGATTAATCTTGTTAACATTATATAAATGATCTGATGGACAGAGTAAGTTGTAATTTGCGGCTGTTTGCTGATGATGCTGTGGTGTATGGGAGGGTGTCGTCTGTAACTGACTGTAATAGCATACAGGATGACTTAGACAAAATTTCTAGTTGGTGCGAAGAATGGCAGCTAGCTCTCAATGTAGAAAAATGTAAGGTGATTTGCATGAGTAGGAAAAACAATCCCATAATGTTCGAATACAGCATTCGTAGTGAGCTTCTTGATGTTGTCGCGTCGTTCAAATATCTAGGGGTAAGATTTCAGAGCGATATGAAATGGAACGAACATGTATGGACAGTTATGAGTAAGGCGGAAAGCCGACTTCGGTTTATTGGGAGAATTTTGGGAAGATGTACTTCACCTGTAAAGGAGACCGCGTATAAAACGCTTGTACGACCACGTCTTGAGTATTGCTCAAGTGTTTGGGACCCGCAGCAGATCAGTTTAAAGGAAGACATAGAGGCAGTTCAGAGGCGAGCAGCTAGATTTGTTTCCGGTAGGTTCGACCAATGCGCGAGTGTCACGGAAGTGCTTCGGCAACTCAATTGGGGATCGCTGGAAGAAAGACGACGTTCTTTTCGTGAATTTCTGTTAAGTAAATTTAGAGGGCCAGAATTTGAAGCTGAGTGTAGTACGATCTTGCTGCCGCCTACTTACATTTCGCGTAAAGATCACAAAGACAAGATAAGAGAAATTAGGGCTCGTACGGAGAAATATAGGCATTCTTTTTTTCCTCGTTCCATTTGGGAGTGGAATAGGCAAAGAAATGCCTAGTAGTGGTACAGTATACCCTCCGCCACGCACCTTACGGTGAACTGCGGAGTATGTATGTAGATGTATATGTAGAACATGACATAATTAGTTCGTATTTCTTTTCGATACTTCCTCGCAGCTGCAGTGGAATGACTAAGCGCTCTAAGGAGCATTGCTGCGGAGTGCTCGGTTGCTCGCCGTCGGAGGTTCGAGTCCTCTCTCGGGCATTGGTGTGTGTGCGTGTTGTCATTATTTTAAGTAGTTTGTAAGTTTTGGGACTGATGACCATAAAATAGGCTTACAAACATTTGAAATTTCTCTAACATGAAAAATATTAAGTTATTATACCTACAACAGTTAAAAACATTGTTAAGTTCAAAACAATTAAAGCGAGAAAATTATTTCTCTCCATTGAAATCTTTAATTTTTTTTGAAGTCATAATATCAACGAAGTTTGTAAATACGAATAATTGATGAAAGAACTGACACAACAGCTTAAATTTTTTACAAGTATAAACTGAACATTGTCGCATGATGTAGCTGTTTACAACTAATTTAATTTTGTGATGACATACCTCCTGAACCACATGACGCATATGGTATTCACCCCAAAGCGATTGCAAAGAATATCAAGTTCAGTTAAAATCGGTCTAGTAGTTTAGGAGGAGACGTGACACACACACACACACACACACACACACACACACACACACACACACACACACACACACATACAAACACCCATGTAATATATACAGCTAACATTGTGATGAATGTACATCACTTAGTTTAATCGTCATACATACATCACCAAAATATGTAATGTGAAAGGATTTTACACTCGTTTTGAATAGACAAGTTGATGAGGGATACTGATGAATTGGTGCGCAGCTAAAAAGCAAGTTAAAAAGCAAGTAATTTGTGTGGTTTGTGACGTTGGTGCGGCTTCCTTTGTTTGCAGATGACGGCGTCGAGGACTACAGCGAGGGGAACCTGGAGCGGCTGCTGCAGGGCGCCCAGCAGAAGTGAGTAGCCACCACTGCCTGACTCTCCCCACTCTACTCACCGACTCCCTCATCATCCTACCTGAATCTCCACACTCCACTCACTGACTCATTCCCAGGCATCACAAACACTTTCACTATCTGTTTGCTCCTGAACTGCATCATCGTATTCCAAATCACCAATAGGCACTCTCCTCAACCTGTTCGCTAACTATCAACCGTTTCCTATATTGTAGTATACAAGGTGTCAAACTTTAACTTTTCATCCCAAATATCTCTGGAACAACAATAGATATTGAAAAAAGACATTCACGGGTATGAAAATACGGTAGGGGCTTATAAAAGTAAGTACTATTAGACTCATAAGAGGCACAGTTGAGTCTCGCGACGAGGTAGTTGTGTGCTGCGTTTCTTTCAAACGTCGACTTTGCTTCGTATTTTCTCTGGATGTAATTGACCTAGTGCGAGGCGGCCAATGCCATTCATTTTGTGATCTCTCGTGCTGTTGATAGCGTATGAAATAATATGGGCTATCCATTAAAAAAACAAACATAATCTTGTGTTGAAAATGTTCTTTAATATTTTTGTCAAGTTAACTTTCACATCTTCTGTTTATTCTTATGTTGATTTAAATGTAATTGGGTATTGTTTTGGTACTACTTATTTTGCTTTTAAATTAATTTCATTAAGTTTTTGAATTTGTTCATTAACAATTACTGTAAAAATTTCAATTTATTTAATCATTCTAATTTTTTATTCTCTTGCTTTTAATACTAGTATTTATATTATATTTAAATATGCTACTTTCATAATCCTGTGGTACATTCATACCCGTGAAAGGCTTTTTTCAACATCTATTCTGGTTCCAGAGATATTTGTGGCAACACCCTGTATTGCGATTGAGTCTGTCGCTTAAGTTCTGTAACATTTGTAGCCCAGGTAACACAATGCCGATCTCTCTCATTAACCGCAGTACAAGAGAAAAGTTCTTACTTTTATCGAGTGGTTACGGTGTGTGCTTGGACCGTTATGGTCTGGATTGTACGTAATTATTCGGTGAATAATATCGAATGGAAAGATTATTTTCTACTAAAGAATAGACTTAGTTGGAGACATACTACACATCTTGGGCAGCGGTACAGCCTATGATTAACGTCTGTATTTCCTCCTTTATTCCGGCCACTGTTTGTACTTCGAAGCAATGGTTGCAGAAGTCATCCAGTCTACGATGACTATTCTGTCGATTCATTTACCCGAGTATCTATACTACCAATTTCAGGTATTTTACGATATTTACCTAAAGGATCATCTGCTTCAATGGCATCATTTTAGATGATTTTTAAACATGACCAATGCAGCCTAGTATAGCATTTTACTCCTTTTAATTTACTTTAACTGTACTAGATAGGTACGCAAGCATATAGACAGTATTTCTACGTGACATCAATGTTACGGTACTGTGAAGATACGCCACGAGCGTTTATGCGTAATTGATGAATAAATTTTAAAATTATTTTACCTCTTTAATTTAGAGAAAAGAAGAAAAAGAGAAAAGAGAACTGTTGTCGTACAGGAACGAATGGTTTCGAGAAGTTGGTAGGGCTTAAGATATGGGCGTCTATATCTGACCCTGAGAACGAAAAATCGTTGACTATAAGTGACATGAAGAAGCAAAACCAAATGAAAGGACTTTATTGATCCGGGAAATATGGTCTGGAATTGATAAATAGTCTCCTGATGATCTCACCTATAAAGGAAAATGTCGCTCTAGTCCCTCCTTCGGATCGCCGGATGTGCAGTGGCAGTGGCGATTAGAAGAGTATAACACTCTCAGACTCGACGCAATACAGTCACTTCGGCGCCGCACTGTTGCACTGCCAGGGGGCAGGTGGGAAAGTGAATCGGACTTCATAAGCAGGCACGAAAGCTATAAAATGGCAAGAAGCATATGTAATGGTTTAATATAGGCCTACTTATGGTATGAGCCAGGAAGGATGATTAGAATTTATCTATCAGTGTCGACAATAGTAGAAATAAGAGCCAAGAATTCGTTATAAACGGAGAAAAGGGAGCTACTGTGAAAAGTCCATCAATAGGACACTTCTCATAAGAAACACAGTTATCAACTCCGGTGACCATAATTCAGGTTTACATGCCGAGTTCAGGCAAAGATCGGGTAACGGTATACAGAGTTATCATAAACTGTCTGAAAAACTTACGAGGATTTTGCAGGATAGGGTCTACTGAGAAATAATTGCTGAGAAATACTTGAGAGCGCGGGAAGTGATTGTAACTTATTTCGTGGGTGCTTCCGTTGGAGGTGTGTGTGTTGTCCTTAGTACAAGTTAGTTTGTAGGTCTAGGGTACCTTAGTAGTTTGGTCTCTTAGTTTCACAAACATTTGAATTTTGGAAAAAAAAACTTGATACCTTGCTCCGTTTTCAATTTCATTAGCATTGAATCAAATCATGAAACGGGGAAATGCAAGCAGCTTGCCAAAGACGTTGTTGACAAACGTGGTACTACTTATGCCGAAAATTAGAATTATACAAAAACAGGAAATTGGAGGGAGCAACGCTCTAACCCAAGCCAATAGCGCAGCGGTTTAGTGTACAATCCATTTTTTGTTCGTTTAGTTTCAGCTAACCAAATGATGAACATTTTTAGTATCATGGACTATGAAATGTATCTGAATTTTTATGTGCAGCGAATTTCAGTGTTAAACGAAAAATGGAGTAAGGTCTCTAAAATTTTGTTAACATTTACTTATCTGCAGAAACTACTCTGTAACTCCCTTACAAGCTTTTTGGGCTGTTTATGTCCATTGTGTATAAAGAATAGTAAAAATTTTATAATCGCGGTAGACAGGGTAGACAGGCCATTGTCGTTTCGGTCGTCAGTGGGAGATTGGGTTGATTTTGCTCTCCACGTAGTCTTGTTCTTCTTTGAATAAATAGGGCACCCCCACATCCAGTTGCACCAGCCCCTGCCACTCACTCCCATACAATTCTCTCAAATGCCTCATTTCTACAATGTCTGTGCTTAATGTGCCACACTGTGGAATAAAATAAAACTGCAGTGGAACAACGGTTTGTTACTTGGGAGTTGAAATACGAGAGCGCAATGTATTTGGACATGTAAGAGACCAATATTGCTAAAATGTACCGGGCTATAATGCAGTGGTCTTATATATTTGTTACTAAAACCCAACGTTTCGTCTCCATCTGCCAAGCCAGGGTGTGTAGCGGACGTAAAAAATATCCACAATCGTCCTTGAGAATGTCCTCCGCAGATGGAGACGAAACGTTGGGTTTCAGTAACAAATCCATACGACTACGGCATAATAGCCCGTAAAATTTCAGTAATATTGATCTTTCCGGCCGTGGAAGTTTACATTTTACAACTGTAAAAAAACCACACACTCGTTGGGAAGGTATGAATTGTCCTGGAGCCAAGAGCTTTAGACAGCTTCCTATTCATCATGTACATAGAGAAAGCAACGACGAATGTAACAAAAAGGTTTAGGGAAATCAGGGAGGAACAATATGAACGAAGAGACGCGTTGTGCACATCGTTAACATGTCAGAGAGACGAAGAATTACTATTTAATGGAATAAATGTCCTGCTAAACATCGAAATCTGAAAGCGAGTAATCCAGTGTAAGATTATACTAATGAGTAATATTTTTAACATCAAAGTTGGGCACTATTAAAAGAAAAAAAATCCTGTTATCTTGGAAGCAAAGTAACGATGATGTACAATAGAACTAGGTTACTAGGAGCGTACCAAATAGGCGAACAAAACATTATTATCTAGAAAGAGTCGGATTAGGTGTTACTTTAATTTTCAGTATTCACCCATCGCACGTAATCCTTACATTAATGTTTTTGCTTATGTTCTCACTCATTAATGCACCAATTCCTAATGCCTTCACTTCTATCTATGTAGTTTCCTTGCAATTCTCCGCCTTATTTTTTTTTTATATCTGCGGTTTACAAAAGTCTTCTGGTTTCTGATGTATCACATCTTATCTCAGTTTTGTATATCGTTATTGGTGTATTGTGTTGTATATTCTTGATGTTCTTTTCCATCTTTTTTCTGTATGTACTCTTTAAATTTTATTATCAAAACACCCGACCACTTTGGGCATTTCCAATGTGTGGAGTAATATCAGCAATTTCACTTAAGTTCGTTATTTGATTGCCCGTCACAGTGTCAAATTATATTACTGGTAAACGGTTACGGAGTTTACATACATCATCAGCCCTAATCATTGATGTCATACTTGCTGTTAACGCTCTGGGCTGATGATGGACATAAAATCCGAAACAGGTTACCAGTAGTACAGAAATAATTGCAACTGTGATGGACAAAGAAATAAATAAATTCGAACACTTTGTTTGATTTTGCTTCTTGTTCTTTAACCTCCTTTTCGACATACTGGACAATTTAACATGAAGATATTTAAAACGTCATTGCCTGACAACTTCCAGTTTGAACCTAACTCGTTGGTATTCCAATATTTAGGTGTTTGACTGCCATGTTACTATTAAGCAAAAGTTCCTGCAGGTCTTCTTCAATGTCAAACAAAAAACTGAGAGTCTTTGAAAACTTACGGGTATGCTGCCAGGTACCAAAATCGCCGACGGCCGATATTTCGGCAGGAGACCACCCTGCCATTTTCAAGGCGAAACTGCAGTGAGGAAGCAATGTACAACGATCTTAAAAACCTCGGTTTTCAATGAGTAAGCAGGACAGACAACACACACCGAGCAACCAAGCACACAGCGCTGACACGACCGAAGATTAAACCGGTCAGAATATCGATAATAAACATCAGTTCTCGACGGATGAGGTCGGATTAGTTTTGTCCCTCTGTTTTTGACAAGTGAGAGAGCAGGATCCCAAGCGGAATTTAAGCAGAAGCCTCCATCCCTCTTCATAAGGTTGTCACCTAGTTTTATTTCTATCGCTTCCTTGATAACACAGTCCCAGTCAGTAGTTGAGGGACCGTTGTACTGAGCATAAACGTCACACACGTTTACAAAAGCCAAACAAATCTGCTGTGACGAACACTGTATTGACACAGGTCACCCTGTGGAATACAACAAAACGGAAATGCACTTCCATTGGCCAGGAGAAATTAAAGAATCACTGAGAGTCTTATTTGAAAACACACGTGGTGCTGTTCAAAGAAGTTTCGGGCGTGCAGCCGCATTAAGTCTACTTCTTCTAATATTTCGGCTGAGAAACGTTCAGCCATCTTCAGAGTCGAGTCGAAGAGATATACCCGTCTTTTACAACCAAATAAATCGGCAGTGGCAGAGCACTGTACTGATACTGGACACTCCATGACGTACGAAAACGTCAAAATTTTAGCTTCCACTTCATCCTTCTGGGACTCAGTAGTGAAAGAAGCAATAGAAATTCGCTTGGGGACGAATTTAATTAACAGAGACAGTGGCTTCAGTTTAGATAAATCATGGAATCCGGCACTTTCTTTAATAAATTTACAAAGACGCCGCCACAGCACAGATCATAATACATCGATTTCTACGCAGTAATCTACCATGCAGCCACAGACATAATTTACACATACGTGTACTTCCTTGCCGCCGGGTATCGTCTTTGGCGCCTTGTTGTATCTGTGGCCGCGTACGCAGTAGCGCGGCCCGCGCGTTTATAAGCACGAAGCGCGTGCTGGATTGTCAGTCTTCGACTCGTCTCTGAAGATGGCTGAACGTTTCTCAGCCGAAATATTAGAAGAAGTAAACTTTATGCGGCTGCACGCCCGAAACTTCTTTGAACAGTCATTGCGCCGCGAAAACATGATGCATACTTGGTGCTGTGTCTCTCTTAATAAAGAACTTGTTCGCTGTGGAGCCCAGTGGCTAGCTGACGCTGACTTGCATTTTATTTGCGTGGCGAGCCGGTGTGAGCGGCGGCGGCCAGGTCCTGAGATTGCGGCTGTCAGGCCACGCCGCCACTTCCCGCCGGCCGCCTGACGCCGGCAGACAGCTCTGCCGCTCCACACTCCAGATAGCACCGCCGGCCGCCTGACAACCGGCAACCCGCGACGCGCGACCTGCCGCTGCCGCCTGACCAATGTCTCTGTCTCGTATGGGCGTTATGGTTGGGTACCTGCTCTGAGCGAAAGCAAGGTGTAAAATCTATTTGTGCCACCCCAAATAACATTTATCTGAGACGGTTCTTCATTACGAAGAGGTGAAGAGCACTACATACTTTTGAAAAAGGACTGATAATTTTCTGTGAATGCAGTAAGTAAGTAATGAAGATCGACTGAAATATGCTATCATTAAACATTTTCATTAAAGGAGATACGTCCGATGTCAACAACTACCGCCCCATCTCACTTCTGACAGCTTTATCCAAAATTTTTGAAAAAAGTTATGTATTCTCGAGTTGCTTCACATATTAGTAAAAATAAAGTTATAACAAAATGTCAGTTTGGTTTTCAAAAAAAACTTTTCAACTGAAAATGTTATATATACCTTCACTGATCAAATATTAAATGCTTTGAATAACCGGACATCACTAGTTGGGATTTTTTTATGATCTCTCGAAGGCTTTTGATTGTGTAAATCATGTGATTCTTCTAGATAAGTGGTATGACTGGGACAGTGCACAAATGGTTTAAATCATACTTAACTGGAAGAGTGCAGAAAGTTGAAGTAAGCAGTTCACATGATATAGATGAACAAGTAATTCTTCTAACTTGGGAATTATCAAAAATGGGGTCCCACAAGGTTCGATCTTGGACCCTTTGCTGTTCTTAATATATATTAATGACTTGCCATTCTATATTCACGAAGATGCTAAGCTAGTACTTTTTGCTGATGATACAAATATAGCTATCACACCTGACAAACCGGAATTAACTGATGAAATTGTAAATTATATCTTTCAGAAAGTTATTAACTGGTTCTCTACAAATGGACTCTCATTAAACTTTGATAAAACCCAGTATATACAGTTTCATACAGTAAATGGCATGAGGCCATTAATAAATTTAGACTTTGAACATAAATCTGTGGGTAAGGTGTTTGCATTGACGAGGGACTGAATTGTAAGAAACATATTGAAGATCTCCTGAAACTTTTGAGTTCAGCTACTTATGCTGTCAGAGTCATTGGAAAATTTTGTGATATACATCTCAGTAAATTCTCTTACTATGCCTATTTTCATTCATTGCTTTCATATGGGATCATATTCTGGGGCAATGCAACATTGAGTAAAAAAGTATTCATTGCACAAAAGCGTGTAATCTGAATAATTGCTGGAGCCCACCCAAGAGCATCCTGCAGACGTTTATTTAGGGATCTACGGATCTTCACTGTAGCTTCACAATACGTATACCCACTCATGAAATTTGTCATTAACAATCCGACCCAATTCAAAAGTAATAGCAGTGTGCACTAGGAGAAAGGATGATATTCACTATTCAAGGTGAAATCTAACTTTAGCTCAGAAAGGGGTGAATTATGCTGCCACAGAAGTCTTTGGTCACTTACCAAGTAGCATCAAAAGTCTGACAGATAACCAACTAGTATTTAAAAAGAAATTTCGGAATGGCAACTCCTTCTACAATGTAGATGAATTTTCAGATAAAACTTAAAAAATAAAAAAAAAAAAATAAATAAATAAATAAAAAATGTAATAAAACATCCTTAAATACTTATTGTCAAGTGTAGACAACACGTTCCACATCATTACGAAATGTCGTATATATGATCTATGGAACAGGTATTAATCTAATCTAATCACGAATGAGGAAATACTGTTACATTATTTATGATACGTTTCACTCTTTTGGGGCATCATCAGCTAATATAAAATAGACGTGGGGAACCACCAACAGTCTATGCTTCTTAAAGCTAAAATGTAAAATTACTAGGAAACAATCTTATAGTGGCTTATTTAACTTATCAACTTTGCGTAGATCGTTCCCCACATCTATTTTACTAGTATATAATTTGATAATGGCCCAAAAGGACGAAAGGCTTCATAAATAATAAATAGCATGAAACTTTCTGACAGATTAAATTTGTGTGCCGGAACCAGGACTCGAACCTGGTCCTTTTGCCTTACGTGGGGAAGCGCTCAACCACTGAGCTATCCCGACACGACTCACGGTCCGCCCTCACAACTTCAATTCTGCCAGTAGCTCGCCTCCTACTTTCCAAACTTTACAGAAATTTTCCCAGATTCGCTTCTGGCACACAATTTTAATCTGCTAGGAAGTTTCATATCAGCGTACACTCCGCTACAGAGTGAAAGTTTCATTCTGAATAAAAAGCATTTTCACAACTGTGATTACATTCATTCAACAAATGCACAAGCGGCTGTTGCAACAGACGTCATCATGGACCCAATGTTACGCATTATTTTTATTTGCTAATCCACTTCCTCTCTTGATTACTAGTTGAAAAAGGTAAGACAGTGTTTCAATGACACCGCGGTGGAGTAGCCGAGCGGTCTAAAGCGTTTCGCAGCGGAGCGCGCGGTTGCTCGCCGTGGAGGTTCGAGTCCTCCCTGGGGCATGGGTGTGTGTCCGTAGGTTAGTTTACCTAGGTTTAAGTAGTTTGTGAGCTACGGACTGATGACCACACAGTTTGGTCCGATAGATTTACAAACATTTGAACATTTTGTTTCAATGACATAAAGAAGGCGTTAATAGAAATGTGAGACGGGAGGAAGATTAGTATTTGACGCCCCATCGACAGCGTGGTCATTAGACGCCGAGCTTACGCTCGGCTAGTTTAGGTAAGGATGGTGAAGGAAATCGGCCGTGCCCTTTGGAAGGAACCATCCCGGAATTTGCATGGAGTGATTTAGGGAAATCACGGAAAACCTAAATCTGGATGGCCTGAGGTGAATTTGAACCACCTTCCTTCCGAATGCGAGTTCAGTGTTTTACCACTGCTCCACCTCACTCGGTCACTTGAGATAAAATTTGACTCTTGCGTATTATAGCCTAATACGCCACTTATTCATTGCTTGAGCTGAGCGTAAATAAAGTACATGATTCTCGCTCACTGCTCATAAAGGATACAACCTATACACAATCATGAGCATTCTGGTTTTCCGCAGTGCTCCCTCCAGAAGACGAGAAAAATTCTTTTGAAGATGTTGGATTGCGCCCCACCTTTTAGGATACCACTGATAGAATAAAGTCTTGTAATTGTAGTACAAGGAGCGAACAGATTTTAACCCTCCAGTCATGTTGTTGTTCCATATGTCCTCGTAGGATCTGGTGGACCAACAATACGTCTTGCACGTATTCGCCTGTCTTTTGTTCGATAGCAACGTCCATCGGCGAAAACGTCAGAGAAGAATTTCTGGTTCTCGATAATTTACCACTGTATCTACTAACGGCTATATCCACGATTCTGAAAATGATTTCGGTGAAAATCGCCATACAGGAATACGGGTGAAAGACGCGTTAGTGCTGGGCAGATATAAAAACTGACTTTTTATCAAATGCGAAAGAATGTCCAATGCAGTGTTCCACCTTGTTAGTCGTGGAAGCACCTCACATTCACCTAGCATTTTGTGTATAAACCGAAACACGAACTTACCTATCATGGTGCGTCCACTGAAACTCAAAATAAAAACCCGAGATATAGAGTGATATTTCTTTCTTCTTTCAGAAATTTCACGTTATCAGAATATTGGCAATGGCTTTTCTTCTGGAGTACTTAAGTGGTGCTATATTACTATGTTACTATGAGCAAATTTCTCAGTTTCGCTTAATTCGTAACGTTACCACGTTGCAAACTACCTCTGGGATTCGCTAACTTCAGTACTTATGGCATCACACTACGTAATGTGACATATTTAGCGGCAAATCTCCTACTTACACGGATATGGAATTTCTGCTGGACCGTCGATCATTCTTGCATATGTCATCTGGATGCTTGGTTCGAGTTGCATTTGCTAACAATAAATATTCCATACGACTCTATAAATGTCGCTACTGTACTATTTGTTAAATCTTCAAATCGTACAATTTGTTCTGCCTATTCTACAAAAGTGGTGATTCGCGTTTTAGTTTATGTGTAATCTGACACTTTGTTTTTCACGCTCTCTCCATATGAGTGTTACCTTCGAAATTAATGTCGTCTGACTGCGTTGAATACTGACGCCATACCTGCCTAGTGTATGTTACAATAATGGACTTTATTTAGAGAATCCGTGACATATAAATACAATCATGTTATTGTATCATCATAGTGAATAATTCCAACTAGAGTTTAATCTACTGAATTAACATCAAAATGCCAACTGTTTGCACATTTCTGTGGGAAAAATCGATTTTCTGAACAATTGCGTATTACAAAGATTTTACTCTCCATCAGAAAATTCTTTAACTTTTTCTTTCTCAAGAGGGTAATGACGGCACTAACACGTTAAATTGTGTTGAGATTCTAATGAAGACTTGTCCTTAAAATTGCTTCCAGTGTCGGATCACTTTGGACAATAATGTAGCTATCACGGAAAGAACACCTCTTACTCGCATAATCTGTCATTTTGTATCACATAACTTACAAAGGTTTCATCCTTTATAAAAGAAAAAAAATGTAACTGTCTCAGACAGAATAACATTTTAACATTTGTCTGTTAGTAGCAAAAACTGTTCATTTGTATATCACACACGTTACATAGATTTATTACGGCAAAAAGAAAAAAATACATAAATGGTATTTATCATTTTTTATAAAACTAGGAACGTTTGGACATTATCTGATGACTATTGCATATTCTTAAAAAGTAACTGCCTGAACACTGAAAAAAGGAAATTAATTATTGTTTGTATTTCAGAATTTCCTTTGAAGAATGCATAATTCCGTAATCGTAAATGTCACCAGATGATGTCCGAAACAGTTGCTCGTGATGCTGTTGTACCACTGTATGTTGTTTTGTTACTTATTGCAGCGAACCTGAGTCATTCAATTTTGCTGGAGAGGTATCAAAACGGGAACCTGCGAGGTTTGTTGACTTCACATCTATTTGCTGTGTCCTTGTTGCTTTTTTCACTTTGGTAGCTGTTGGTCGTTGGTCTTTTGTGTCGCATGCGGTCAGCAGACCATGGAGAGTGGATGCTAAATGTACCGCATTCCTAATAATCGAACTTCCTTTATGAACTCTCCATGTCGCATGTTTTTCTTCGAATTATTCCACAAACAAAGGAGCCTACTAAACATTAAAACGATGGTTTTTGTTTTTATACTCGTATTTGATTGAGTACTGTAACTACCTGCAAATATTTTTTTTTCATTTTCCTAGAGTAGACAGCAATTATGTATAGGTCATTCGGAGACTTCTAATTACGTAATTCCTAAAAAAAATTGAATTGTGTCTTCAACCTCTAGAATGATAAATCTTTGAATTGTTATTGTGAAATGGTTCTTGATAGATCCATACTTAACGTAAAACTATAATGCCCCCAGTATTGTGTTCAGTGCTATCCTCATTCCTAATGATAGACGCTTATTTCATATATTTTATTTAACGAACATATTAACTCCTAAAGAATAATTACAAGACACTGTAGAATTAATTTAAATGCTGTGTAAACTGAACACAAGTGTCCTCTCAAGATCACTACTTATCGACTCGTAATTTCCTCACTACCGATTCCCAACCTGCACTTTTCCAAGTACTGTTGGCTACCTTTGTGGGCAAAACTTCATTCGTACTAAACCCTTTAACTCGTTGTGGTGATTGCTTTGGGTGTATTTCTTTTAGAGTTTTCGATGTTGTATGGTTTGTGTCGATGTGCCTTTCGATTTCACCGTCCATCTAGTGTCCTTTCTGGTTCCATTTTATTTCCTATCACAGTGAGACATCTCTGATCTTCTTTGCTGTAGTTAGATTACTGTAGTTGTAGATTGCGGCTGCTCGCCATTTCCTGTTCGTGGAAACACCGCCAGAAAGGTTTATCCTCTGTGTTGTAGTTAGTGTGCTTCACTGGGCCAGTAACTTTGGTGTCACAGATGCCGTGTAGCTTGGAGCTCATTTCGAATGTTTCACTTTCGTAATATTCGTTTTTGTGTATGTCACTAAGATTTTACAGACATTTCAGTAAATTTGATAGTAGTGAAAAAATAATGAGTCTTTTAAAATGTCATAGTATTATATTTACTGTTGTCTTTTAAAAGATAATTTGTGTAATTAGCTTATGCCACCAAGCACCGCTTTGCACGTAGTTCAGTTAACATGGTGAAGTTGATAGTTTATTTATACATCACAAATATAGGCCTGCTATTTGAAACTAATTGAAATCTGCTTTCACGTTTTACTGGTGAAAAAGTCATCGTTGACTTCAGTTCTTAAAACAATTTCATGCGAGAAATGTACCTGTTAAAATCAATTTTGCTAATATTTTGGGAAAAAGAAAATTTATCGATGAAAAATAGGGTATAGTATTGTATGGTTTGAGACATACTCTTGTTATGTATTGAACCAAAAACATAAAGTGTAATGGGAAATTGAAATGCTAGGAAATAAACAAAGCAGAATTTCAAATTTCAACATCTTGCAGAAAATACAAATATGTCGCTGAGACAACAAATATATTTAAAATTAGTTAACCAAAAGGGACTATCGTGTAAACCTTGATAAAAATTTTGCAGATATAATGATTGATACTAAGGTACAATGGGACAACAGTTCCGCCTAATATGACAGTAAGTAACAGAGCTAAAACTACAGAATATGGATACATACACAATGAAAAATAAAATTACAACTTTTCGACGGCATCTGTATTAGACGGAAAGATCGAAGTTGGGAATGATGGTAAAGGAAATCGGTCGTGTCCTTTCAAGAGACCTATCACGGCATTAGCCTTAAGTGGTTTAGAGAGCTCATGGACAGTCTGGATGGTCGGACGAGGCTTTGAATAATCACATTCCGTAATAGCAGTAGAGTATTATAGCAGTGCATTACTTTGCTCAGTCACACAGATGCTGTTCGTTCTCATTCGTGAAATGGCGTGAGAACTGAGGCAAAATGTAGAGCGTGAAGACAAATAAAAACTGAAACATAAACTCATCAGATTGTGGTGACTGACGAAATATATGTGGCATCAACAAAACCGAACATTGAATAATAATAATAATAATAATAATAATAATAATAATAATAGTATTATTACTATTATTATTATTATTATCATGTGGCTCATTGATCTGGTGCAAGTCTTTTAATTGGATGCCACTTTGACGACTTGCGAGTACCTAGCCTACCCCAGTATTCCAACCAGGGAAAAGGGACCTACAGCTTAACGTTGAATCCTGACATCGTTGAGAGGTGAAGGATGGGTTAAAACGCAGACTGAAAAACCAGAGGTCCGACCGGGTTTCGAACCTGCAACCCTTCGGTTTCCAGTCGAGCGTTTTACCCCAAAACCACCGGCCCGACTACTAAATATTGAAGATTTAATGAGACTTGTGTACCTGGAGGAATTTATCATGTTATTCGATTAGACGATAGCTTTGATGTTTGTAATGCTTATGAGACTTAACTGTGGGATCATCATCCCCTATACTTACAAACTACTTATACATTATCTTATACTAAAGACAATACAAACATCCATGACCGAGGGAGGATTCGAGCCCCTTACGGGGAACGGCTTCGCGCATCGGAACATAGCGCCTCAATGAGCTCGGCCATTTCGCCGCGACTTTGAACCATGGACTGTGAGAAAAAACAGACAGAAGATATTTTAAGATTTCGAAACATGGTCCTGCAGAAAGATATTGAAAATTAGATGGACTCAAAAGATAAGGACTGATGTATTGCACTGCAAATTTGGCGAAGAGACGAACATATAGGAAATTAGGAGGAGAAGCAGGACGATAATTCATGTGTTCAATGATCAGGAAATATCTATAAAGACACTAGAGGCTGTAAAACTGTAGGGGATGATAAAGACTTGAATATATCCAGCAAGTAATTGAGGCTAATCTGAAACGAAGAGATTGGCGCAGGAGAGGAATTCGTGGTTGGTCGCACTTGATCGAGACTCAAGAAAAAAAGTTTGGTGTGAAAGAAGAAGAAATTAAGGTGATATGGAAATATAAGGAATTTAAAAGAGCTCTGGAAGACTTGAATTCACATAAGACAAAAGGATGTGTTTAAAACAATGCCGTTAGTTCGTCTGAAGTGGATGAGCACCTATGAAAAGGATAACAGAAATAGTGACGACAGACATTCAAATGTCTCACAGAAGTAACTTTGAAGAATTCTTGGATAACATGAGAAACAATTCAGTTGATAGTCGAAGGAAATAAGGCCAAAAATTTCAATGGAAGCCAGGCATATAGTAAACTTAAATCGCTTAGGAATGAAATAAGTAGGAATTGGAGCGAAGTTAAGGTGAAACTGTTGCACGAAAACTGCGAAAAACACGCTAAAGTTGTGACAGTCTGAAGTGTGACTCAAAAAAATTCGAAAGAAAGCAACTGTGATAAAAATTGCAATAGGAATTCCATTTTAAACACAGACAGCAGAGCGAATATGTAAAAAGAGTTAATTATATACTTTGTGGGGAGGACACATTGTGTGAAAACGTGATATTGGAAAATATTTAAACAGATTGTAAGATTCGGTATTAGAATCAGCACTGGAAATGAGGCAGAAGGTGGTGATAACATTCCATCGGAATTTATAAACCCTTTTGGGAGAACTGGCAAGAAAATAACTATTTCAGTTAGTGTGTACAATTAGTTAGACGACGAACGTTGCATCAGACTTTGAATAATATCATGCACACAACTCCAAAGACAGGAAAGTCATAAGAGTGCGAGGACTTTTGCAAAGACAGCTTATCTAATCTTTCAGCCAAGTTGCAATTGATGATAGTATTCAGAAGAAACTTTGGATACGAGAGTTACAGAAATGACATTGCTCTTGTTAACAGATGCAAGACTAAAGGATAATCAAGATCATACCATTCGATAAAAATGCAAGAAAAAACTGGAATAAGCTATAGGAACAGACGGGTAATATGTAATCATGTATTGCAACTATAAAAAAGGAGTACCAAGAATAATTGCGCGGATTATAACGGCGCAAGAGATGCAGTGTTTCAACTCTACTGTTAAATGTATAAGTCGGAGAACCAGTGGATTGAAATAAAAAAAGATTGAATAACTAAATAGATAAAAACTTCAAAAGTGGGATAAAAATTCATGGTGAAACAATATTAACAGTAAGACTCGCCGATGACATTGTGATCCTCAGAAAAAGTGAAGAATGACCTGTTTAATGCTAATAATGCTGTAACCAACACGTAATAAAGTGAACAGGGAACAAAGTATTGAAAAGTATTGTCGAGGAGCATAAATTAATTTTTTTTATTGCAAAGCAAATGAAAGTAACAAATTCTAATACCTTCGAAACAATATAAACCATTGCGGAAGAAGTGAGGAAGATGAAGCAGTAGAACGCAAAACGGGTACTGGCAAAAATGACTAAAAGAAGTCTACTGCCATCAAAAATAGGCCTTAGAAGAGGCCTTACAATAGGTGAGGACAGAAACATGTAGAAATCACTGACAAGGGGTAGGTTTGACAGAAAATCTGTTAAAATGCAGCGGAGTGCTCTCCGTGGTACTATAGAGAGCTTTAGAGGTTAAAAAATACATCTAGCTAATAACTTAGGACGTTGGTGCAAGTAGAATTCATAGCGCGCTTCCATCGCAGCAGTTAGAGTATTGTGTCAGGCAATGCGATGCTGCGATATATACAAGAAGGCAAAAGGAACTCAAAAATAATAAATGACTGATGTTATCACGAATAACTTTAACGATATTTCACATAATTATTTTGTAGTTTCATAAGTATTATTATTTTATTGTGTGCTTGAGCCGACGCTTATACACGTTCGTCGATATTCTGGTGCTGCAATAAGTCTTAATACACTTCATTTCCACTTTCGCAGTACCTCTTCATGTTCTATTTTAAAAACTTCTAGTTTCCTTCTGTATAACTTAGCATCAAAGCTTTCCATCTGACGATAATTTTCTTCAGTCAAATTTCGATCCTACTGCTTCTCCTATATACGTAGTCTTTAGTATTTTTCTTCTTCTGGCTACAGTACCGTTCAGATAAGTAGTAACTGACCAACTAAGGTTGTGCTGTCTAATTCAATACTGCTTTCACTTTTTGCACGTGCAATCCACATTCTGTGTTAGGAGTGATGAACTCTCACTTCAACAACTTCTTTAAACATTCGTTACCCTTTGCGATATGGACAATTTCGCCTTCAAAGCTTAAGATTTATAACATCATTCCATAATTTTTTTATTTATTTTTAGAAATTGCCCAACAATTTGTTGATAGTATCATGTACAAAGTGTAACAGAAGTGATAAGATAGCCGATCACGCATACATACCAATACATCTGTTATTATAAATTGATCTCGTACGTATTCATCAGCTGTATAAATGCTTTATAAATGTCTACTGCTGACTTTCCTGGGCATAAGTCTTCAACTCATCGTATTTAAAGTGCCACTGCATATTTTGTAACGTCATTTCGTCACCTTCGCGTTTTGGATCCTGTTTTACACAATCTACCTTCGGAAAGTATTAAAAATATATTGAATGTATTTAAATGAATTTAGAGTAACAGTTTATTATTCTTCTTCTTTCACTGCTAACGTAGGATTTGATACATTTATTTATTGTACGTTTATTCAATTAGTTTCCAGTTTTCTTCACTCAAGATAATCTTTAATAGTACTTCATTAATTCTTGACTTATAGCCGCTGCAAAATAAGTGATTCTTTGGTCATTGCGTCCTTCAATGATCTTAGAAATGCCATTGGCAGCAAACCTACCATACCTCTTCCACACTGATTATAAAACTAAATACACAATACCTTCATAAATTAAATCATTTTTACATATTTCACTTCGATCCACTTACTGCCCATCGTAACAGCCCTCTACCCAGTTAGCGAATCTCTTTGAATCGCAATTCCTTTACCACTCGTAACGTCCTTTCTTTTAATTTCAAGCATCACCTCTCTTGTCAGTTACATCACAGCTTACTATGGTAGCGATTTGTGGGAAAGGAGGGAATCGAAGTGTTCAAATGAAAGTGAAATGGAATCGTGTAAGACATGATGATATTACCCAGAGAAATGTTGAGTAAGGAATTTGTGACAATCACGCGAAAGACCAGTAACATGGAACATAACGTCCATGGTAACCTAGGAGAACAAAAAGTATACGGAAAGCTAGGAAATTGAAAATTGGGTGAACGTTCTTCTCATATATGACGTTGGCATAGGAAAAGTAAGTCGGGAGGGTCACATCCAATCAATCACACGATCGGTCGTGAAGAAAAGTATCACTTGGTCTTCTCATTTAAATATAACTACGGTAGTTTATGTCAATGGCGAGCGGAAACTGGAAAATGAAAACTGTGGACCGAGATAAATGCAATTACACTGATGAGTGAAAACATTATTACCAGCCGTTTAGTATCGTAGAGGTCAACGTTTGGAAAGCAATACACCATTAATTCTGCTTTCCATGGATTCGAAAAGTTCATGAAAAGATTAACCTCACAACATTACTTCGACTGATACCACAGATGTTAAAAGTCGTCGAAGTGTCGTTCACTTGGAAGACTTGCACCACGAAATTATTATAATGAAAGTCCATTTGAAAGTGGACATAGACCTGTTTCCTGTCGGCCAGACCATCTGCAAAGAAAGAAAAATAAAAGGGAAAAAGGACTCGTCTACTAACAGCAACAGAACTAACACGATGCCACGTCCACAAAGAAACAATCTGTTCGGAATCATAAATCAAAAAGTCTCGGTCCCAGGTTGGAACCCGTCCACTGCTTACAGTTTGAATGAAAATAATCAGTAATGGTGACGGAAGACTTCTGGAATGAGAAGTAAATTAAGTTACGGTGGGAAACTGTGCCAAAAGGCGCAAGAATCAGCTGTAGTCAGCGCCATGAGTTTGCAGAAGGCAATGAGACTATTCCATTAAGGACACATCATGTATATCCACAGGAAACGTGGCTTGTAACTGAAAAGGTGTCATGATAATATCGCCATTGGCAAAAGATTTCCGAATGGTCCCAAATTACTATCTATGTAAGAGGATTGCAATCGGGAAAGTGACCATTGCAGAAGGGTTAAATAATACTCTACGCCTCGGAGCACGGAATGTCATAAGTTTTAATATACCAGGAAAGCTAGAAAAATTGAAATAGACCTGATGTGGTTGCAGAAATGGCTCAGTTTACACATAATGGGAATTCATCGAAGTCACATAGAATTAAGAAACGGATTACTGGTCCGACGAGTGTAGGGCATGGTATAAAGAGGGGAGGATTTTTTAAGGGTAGGAAAGTAAGGCAGAGAGTGAATTACTGCGAGCAGATCAGTGATACACCGACAATGATTGATCAGGTATACATGCTGACGTCATTAACGGATGATGCAGAAGTATATGATGATACAGAAAAGTTAATTTGATGTGTTAATTGTAATTAAAATCGGATAATTATTGGGGACTGCAACGCGATTGTATGTGAAAAAGTCGAAGTAAGGGTTGTTCGCGAATGTGTTCAAATGTTTGTAATCCTATGGGACCAAACTACGTAGGTCATCAGTCCCTAGTCTTTCAAACTACTTAAGCTAACTTAAGGAAAACACACACAAATCCATACCCGAGGGAGGATTCGAACCTCCGACGGGGAAGGCCGCGCGATTCGTAAGCGCGAATATGGGCTCGGTGGTAATAGTGATAGACAAGAAAAGTTTATAACAAATTTCAGATCGTAGCAGCTCATACACTGTTTATGAATCGAAAGAGGAGAAGCTATATTTTGAAAAAGACTTAGAAATACGAGAAGGTTCTAACTTAATTTCTTCACGATTCAAAAATCAAAATTGGGTCTGATATGGACGACGTAAGGGATCCAGTGTTAGTCAAAATTAAAAACAATACTGGAAGACCTAAAATCCATGAGCCTAGTGACCTGCTATCAAACTTTCATAAAAAATAATTACAGAAAATTCACAAGACAATTCCGAAGACAAGAAGGGCAGATGAGTGTGTGAACAACAGAAGTATCAGCTGAAGCATCCAAGCTACTGTCGATAATAACATAGAGAAAAATGGAAAAGAAAATTGAGGATCCGCCAAATGACGAAAAGTATGTCCTTAGGAAAAGTAAAGGCACCAGAAAGGTAAATTTGACTTTGTGCCTGATAATGGGAGTAAGTCTGAAGAAACACCAAAACACATTCATAGTATTTGTCGTCTCGGAAAAAATGTTCAACAATGTAAAATGGAGTAATTTTTGAAAATATGAGTATTCTTTAGAGAAAGACGAGTAATGTATAGTAAGTACAAGAACAGTACTCGAGTTGCAAAGGGTGTAAAGACTGGGATAAAGTATTTCAGCCTTACTGTTCAATATGTATGTCGGGGAAAGCAATGACGGATGGATTAGAGAGTAGGATAAAAATTCAAGTTGAAAGGATTTCACTAATATGATTCGCTAATAACGTTGCCATCCTGAGTGAAAGTGAAAAGAATTAGATGATTTGTTGAACGGAATGAATATGGAATTAGTTCGGTATATGGACTAAGAACAAACTATCATCAAGACAAATGTTATGTAGCCGAAAATTGGTGATCACGACGTAGATGAAATTACGAAAGCTGCTACTCTGTAAGTAAAATAAGCTACGGCGGACGAAGCAACGTGGACAGAAAAAGTTTAAGACGTCAGTCATGGCCAAGAAGAGAATTTACGTTTTTAGCACAGACTGAAGGAGCACTGAAAGACCTAAGTCAAAACAATACTCCTGGACGACATTCCCCCACAGCTTCGGAAGTCTCTGGGAGAGACAGTCATCACAAAACTATTTCATATGGCGTGTAAAATGAGACAGACGAAATACCCTCAGACTTCAAGGAAACTGTAATAAATTGCAGACAAGTGTGAATCTCACAAAATCATCCGTTTAATAAATCATGGCTGCAAATTTTTAACACGAATTATTCAGAAGAAGGGAAAACGTGGTTGAAGCTGACCTCAGGCAAGGTTTGGATTTGGAAGAAATATAGGAACATGGGAGGCGATAGTAACGACTATTCTTAGATGAAGGTGAGGCAAACCTACCTTTCCAGCATTTGGAGAAAGCTTACGACAAAGTTGATTGAATACACCCTTTCACATTATAAAATCAGTAGGGGTAAAATAAAGGAAGAGAAAGGTTATTTATAAGTTTATAAAAACAGACAGCAGTTATAAGAGTCGAAGGACACGAAAGGAAAGCATTGTTTGGGAAGGGAGTAAGAGTTGTAGCCTTTCTCCAATGTTATTAAATTTTTATATCGAGCAAGTGTGAAGAAGAGTAAGGAGAAGTCTGGAGAAGGAATTAAAGATCAGGGCGAAGAAATAAAAACATTGTGCTTTAATGATGACACTCTGATTCTGTCTTCTGTGAGAGACAATGAAGGACCTGGAAGAGCAGTTGTTGGAATGGACAGTATGTTGAAAGGATCATATAACATAAACATTAACAAGAGCAAAACAAGGGTAATGGAATGCAGTCTAAGAAAATCAGGCGACGTTTAAGGAATTAGATCAGGTAAGGAAATAATAAAGGTGATACATAGTTTACTTACTTGGACAGTAAAATATGATGGTCGTGGTATAGGGGATATAAAATGTAGAATGGCAATGGGAAGAAAAGCGTTTTTTGAAAAAGAGATATTTGTTAACATCTATTATTAATGTAAGTGTAAAGAAGCCCTTTCTGAAGCCATTTGTATGAAGTGTTTCCTTGTACGGGGTGAAACATGGAGGATAAATAGTTCAGACAAGAATGTTGTACAGGAATGTTGTACTGCAGAACAATGCTGAAGATTAGGTGGGTAGATCGCGTAACTAAAGAGTAGGTATTGAACAGAATTCGGGAGAAAAGGAATATGTGGGATAACTTCATTAAAAGAAGGAATCAATTGGCAGGACATATTCTAGACATCAATAAATCGTTAATTTAGCACTGGAGGGAAGTGTGTGGGGTAAAAATCGCAGTGGAATGCCATGAGATGAATACAGTAAACAGATTCAAATGGATGCGGGTTTCTGTTCTTGTAAAGCGATGAAGAGGCTTGCTCAAGATCAAGTAGGGTGGAGAGCTGCATCAAACCAGTCTCTGAAGACCATAGCAGTCGCAGCAGCAACATCATCCAGAGCAGCAGCAACAACAACAACAACAATATTAGCACAGGAAAATGAGAGGTAGAGGGTGGAAAATAGGAACAGAATGTTGAAAATTATATGGACTGATGACAGATGACGATTCTTTTTAGAATCGGCGAAGAAAAAAAACCATATCTAATACACTGATAAGACTGGACACGACGATAGGACACATGTTGAGACACAATGGAATAACTTAACCTTATACTAGACGGGGCTGTAAGGCGTAAATTCTGTAGGGAAAGACAGAGGCGACAATTAATGCCGCAAGTAATTGAGGACGTAGGAGCAGGTGCTATTCTGAAATGAAGAGTTTCTCACAAAAGAGGAATTTGTGGCTGTGAAAGAACGGAGATTAACATAAAGTTTATTTGACCCGTCGAATGTGTTGTATCGCCACCAGATTGCATCCTTGGCACGATTCAGGTTGCAATCAGCCTTACGCTTGGATGTGACAGTCGATATTGTGTAATTTGAATTTATTGGCCCGGATGCACGTTCCGCTAACCTCCCGTTCAATATTGATTATAGTGTGCTCGAAACACCCAAAATTAACAATGTAATTGTCTATGTGGACATGCGAAAGGGTCGCTGTTGCGGTGCCGTTTATTCTACAAGTCTCTGCATACGGTGTGGTCCATGTATGATGGTTGGAACTTAAATAATGGCAACTACTGTGGAGACACTACGCAATGGAATCTACTGTTATCGCTGATAGCACACGTTGTTGACGTACCTACCTTACCTCCGAGCAAATAGACTTGCCCGTCCCACGCCACCGGCGTGTTCGCAGTCGAGGGAAACACAATCACTAGAGTGTGAGCGGTCTAACCTAACGGTGTCACTATGTTTTCGAAACAGAACAAATGGAGTTGGAACTAGATTGAATGTGCCAGAGGTCGTACAGCACGACACGTTCTTCAATAGGCGTGCGGGGAATCGGCATTGCCTTACAGAACAGTGGCACGTTCTGTAAAAGCCTCCAAGAATGTCGGCAAACTGTGGCAGACATGCATCGGGCAGGTCGTTCTAGCGTCTCTCAAGTAGAAGTGCATACTGTTGCCGCGTAAGTGGACAGTGATCGATGCCAGACAATTCGTGAGTCCGCCCACGAAACTGGATTAGAGCATACCACTGTGCTTTGCATCCTGAAGGAACGCCTGGGCATGCGAAAAATTGCATCACGATGGGTTCTGCATTAACTGACGGAAATGCAGAAATGGATGCGTTACGGCGCTGCTCAGACGCACTTGGAGCGCTATGATCGCGAAGAACAGGCGTTTTTACTCCGTATCGTAACACTAGATAAGACATGGTACACATCGTACGAGCCAAAACTGAAACGCCAGCCCAACGAATTGCATCATTATGGGTCGCCGCGAAAGGCGAAAGCCGAAAGTGTGTCAGAACCCCACTATGGTGAAAGTTATGGTGTTTCTCACCCATGTCTAAGATGGTTGTTGTCATAACGCATTACGTCCTTTCACGGCAGTTCGTTAATGCAGAGTACTACTGTTCGTGTAAGGAGAATCACCTGCGATCAGGTTTGCAGGTTTGCGAAAGAAGCGGCAATACTTCTGCCCAACCCACCCATTTTACACGTCATTGCGAGAGCGCAGTCCATGGGACTGGGAAGTGCGGTACCATCCACCAAACTCCCCGCACTTGAGTCCTTCTGACGTTGATTTTATTCCGAAGAAGAAGGAACCATTTCCTGGAATTCGCTTCAGAACTGTTCCAGAGATTAGACAGGCAGTAGACAGCTCCATTCGCACCATCAACAGAACAGGCTCTACTAAGGATATACTACGCCTTCCACTTCGCTGGCAATGGGTTCCACACAACGCTGGTGACTACGTTGAAGGACAGTAATAGGTGCAAACATGTAACGCTTCTGTATCAGTCGTGAATAAATAGTAGCCACTATTTAAATTCTAACCCTCGTATTTTGCCATATAATTTGCCTGATATCGTCTATTCTGCTTTAGAGAACGGGTAAGCCCCCGACTCGTAGTTTGGCTTTACTGTCTTCAAACCAGATGCCAACAAATTATTGCCCGGTGACATGAAATAGTATCATCCAAAACTATCATCGTTGTTCGGTAATATCAAGTCCATTAATAGTAACAACTGGTCTCCAAGTAACCTAATACAACCAGTTTCATCAATGATAGGTTCACTCGGATGTCTAATTTTATTTGATAACATACACCGTATGGAGCCACCACTATCACCTTGCTTTGTTGACAACTTTGGTATATGGCTTCGTGGAGTTTGCGCCATACTCGAACCTTACCAAGTGAAATCAGGACGCATTTGATTAGTAAGTCTTGGATTTACAGCCGTCACGAACCCGAGAGAGTCACTTGAAGCGGTGTCATGCTGTTAGGAAAGGCAAGAGAGGTCACCATGACCAATTAACGTCAAACAACTCTGCACTGCCTAACTTATACATTCATCGTACGTCCTACAATGATTTCTGCATTTTGTTGGGCTGCTAGCACTGACAACTCTCCGAAGAACAGTTATGGTTGCCAAAACCGGGTAGAGATGGTACCAGAGCACTAAGCATTTTGTGGAACATTCGAAGTCCCATCCAGAACAACTAGGTCGCTCATTTCGTAGCAGGAAATTGCTACACTATACAAGAGACGTGTCTAGCATCTCCCGTGTTGATATGACAAGGAGACAACATGGCCATCGGAATTTATAATTTTTTTGATATTTATGGTATGTTAAGTTCAGAACTCAAATCGCAATCAGACAATGCAAGTCTCAAAAATTCTGGAAAAAATCGACATTGAAGTTTTGCAAGTAAGCGTAAGTACCAATCATTAAATTAATTGCAGTATCTGTCGGTGGAGCTCAGGTGGTAGCGTTTTGGCCTTTCAACCATAGGGTCGATGGTTCGAATCTCGTCGTTAATAACTTTTTTTCGTTCTGTTTGAATATTTACACAATTTTAATATATATTGGTAAATTTAAAGAAAAGTGCACGTCTTTTTGTTTATCCGTAATTTCCTATACGTCTTTGAAGGTTATTAATAATGATGGTTTCACTGAAAAAAAAAAAGACATGTTACATTTTTTACAGTATTGGCTCCCCTTTAGTTGACTACGGTAGTCCTTGATTGTTCAGTTTGTGAAGAGCTACGATACTGTATTTAGATATCATCTCCGTAGCTAATAATGGCTTTCCAAGGAGCTAACCTACTCAACTATCGTCTTACTTGACGACAAGGTTTTCAGCTCGTCTACATTCACATAAACAAAAACTGACAAGAAAATATTTTATATAACTGAATTCGAAAACGAAAAAAAAAAAAATCCTTGATAGTGTGATCCAGACTACCGACTCTATGGTTGTGAGGCCAGAACGCTACCACCTGAGCCGTCGAATGGCTTTGGCTGGTCGTTATTTAAGTTCTGAACTTTACGTACCATAAATATAAAGAAATTCTAAAATCCGATACCCATATAATGTCTTTGTGAGCCGTGATCCGTTGATCTGTTAGTCCTCTGTCACTATTGACGAGCCACCTTTGATGTCGCCGGTCACGTTCATCGAGGGTAACGGGACGCCCGTAAGTGGGTCTGTTGTGGATTGTCATACTGTTATTAAACGAATGACGATACACCCTGGATACGGTGAAGCCGAATTTCCGAATCACTGCCGAAATCGAAATTTCCATCCGTCGGGCACCGAACGTCATACCCCGCCCGAAAGTCGTCTTCTCATGACAACGTTTAATCACTTGGACATCCACGACTCAGAAGGTCGCATATACAACTGTAGCTGGAACAGGGTGGAGTGTCGCGTGCAAACAGCAAAACTGCGTTATCTGTTCCCTACTATCTCATGTCTTAATTTGTTATGTACTGTGCCAACCAAGGGATTCGGAAACTCACTTGTAAGGCTTAAATGAATTCCGTTGTTGTTGTTGTTGTTGTTGTTGTTGTTGTTGGTGGTGGTGGTGGTTTTTGGTCCTCAGACTGGTTTGATGCAGCTCTCCACGCTATCTGTCCTGTGCAAGCCTCTGCGTCTTAGAATACGTTCGGCAACCTACATACTTTTGAATCTGCTTCGTCCCTCGATCTGCCCCTACGATTTTTACCTCACACACTTCCTTCTAATGCTAAGTTGACGATTCTTTGATGTTTCAGAATGTGCCTCACCAACCTATCCCTTCTCTTAGTCAGGATATGTCCCAAACTCTTTTTTCTTTTTTTTTCTAATTCTGTTGAGTACCTTCTCATTAGTTACGTGAAGTACCCATTTAATCTTCATCATTCGTCTGTAGCATCACATTTCAGAAGGTTCTATCTTCTCTTTGTCTCAACTTCTTATTGTCGACGTTTCACTCCCATACAATGCTGCACTCCCGACAAATGCTTTCATAACGGACTTTCTAACATTTAAACTAATATTGGATGTCAACAAATTTCGCTTCTTCAGAAACGCTTTTCTTCCCATAGCCATTCTGCATTTTATATCTTCTTTACTTCGACTATCAGAAGTTATCTTGCTACCTAAATCACAAAATTCTTCTACTACTTTATTGTCGACTTACCTACTTTAACTCCTTCAGTATCGCCTCATTTTCTTATACTACATCCATTTACCATCGTTTTACTCTTGTTAATGTTCATCTTCTACCTTCCTTTGAAGATGCTATCCATTTCGTTCAATTGATCTTCCAGGTCCCTAGCTGTCTGTGACAGAATTACAATGTCCTTAACAAACCACAATGCTTTTATTCTCTCGCCCTCGACTTTAATTCCCTGTCCAAACTTCTTGCATTCCTTCACACGTTGCTCAATGTACAAATTGTACAACAATGGGGATGGGCTACAAACCTGTCTTACTCCCTTTCCAACCACTGCGACCCTTTCATGCTCTTCGACTCTAAACACTGCTGTCTGGATTTTGTATATGTTGAATATAGTAGCTCTTCGCTACCTATATTTCACCCCTACTACCTTCATAATCTGAAAAAGTGTATTCCAGAGAACACTGTTAAAAGCTTTCTCCGGATCCAAAAACGCTAGAAACGTAATCTATCTTCTAAGATAAGTTTTCATGTGAGTATTGTCTCGCGTGTTCTTACATTTCTCTTAAATCCTAATTGATCTTCCTCAAGATCGGAATCCACCAGTTTTTCCATTCGTCTGTAAATGATTCGTGTTAGTATTTTGCAAAAATTCAAATATTTGTATAGCTTATGGGACTTAACTACGGGGTCATCAGTCCCTAAACTTACAAACTACTTATGAAGTAACTAATACTAAGGACGGCACAAATATCCATGCCCAAGGGGGGGGATACGAACCCCCGACCGTAGTGGCCGTGCAGACCGTGACTGGAGCGCCTCAGTCCCGTCGGCCACCGCGACCGGCTAGTATTTTGCACCCATGACTTATTAAACTGATAGTTCTGTAATTTTCACATTTGTCTGCATCTGCTTTCTTAGATATTTGAATCACTATATTCTTCTTACATGTCTCATACATATTGCATACCAGGTGGAACAATGTCTTGATGAATGACTCTCCTAACGATGATAGCAGTTCAGACGGAACTTCCGTATTAAAATTTATATAGGAAGGGAGGAAACGACCGCGTGTACTGCGTTCACATACAGTTAGTTACGGCTCCTATAAATACTCCTTTTTAGGGGAAAACCTCGATGCTTTTGCGACTGGCGGTTAGAAATGTTTGTGGCCCCGGAAACAGCAACTGGTTATGGGCGGTGTACTTGTTATACAGACTGGGAATTACCCTCTAGAGAGGAACAGGATGTCTCGCGCCTCGTTTCCGCGCGGCGTCGCGTCCCCACTAACGAGCTGCCGCAGAGAGGGCCACGAGGGCCACACACTTGTGCGAAACGCCGCCCTTTTGTGCTGCGGGCAGCCGCCGTCTGCCGGCCAGCCGCCTCCTAACTTTCGCCTTGCCGAGAAAGGTGTCATGCCTCGTCTCTCAAATAGAAACGTCAATTACGTTCTGAGTCTCATGTATTATACATTTATAAGTCAGTAGATAAGGCCATACTATATAATCGATATGAATAATCAAACACATATTTACTTTTATATACATACGTAACATTAAGTAGGGGAGCAGTTTTCTTAATTTTTAATTTCTGCTTTAATTTTAATTTTTTGACTTTTAGTGACAATTCTTGTTGCACTGTGTCCGTAACGAATTTTTCTTTTCCGTCTTTTCTATTCACAATGCAAATATGTGCTGTCTTCTGACAATACATAATAATAGGAGGTATTCCAGAACAATGTTATCTTTAATATTGCTTGTGTTTCACACTATGCGCTGCTCATTTCTACAGAGCGCCATCTTTGAGTGAAATGTGAAGTTGTGAATAGCAGCTGAAGTTGTTGTTATTCTGACGAATACCTTTTTCCGATATACTGTATACCGCAAATGCACAGGGTGTCTCACGAAAGACGCCTGCCAGGCGTCCGCAGATCGGTACGGCTCCCGTATGCCACCACCAAATCCGCCAGGCCACGGCAACGCCCGATTATCGGACTCTATTGTGCTCTGCAGGTGCATGCACTGAGTTAAAGTCTAAAAAACATTGTCATCTGAGTCGCCTAACCTTACCTTTATTTACAGTAGATATTCAAAATGATGTCCCTCTATGGAAAGAGCGGCCTCACACTTGCGGACTCTCGACGAATTTCAGCTGCCGAAATCTGGGAAGTGACTAGTCGAATCTTTTTTCACGAAACAATAAATTCTGACAGGTATGTGAACAATATCCTGCATCCATTTTTTCAAGAACTTTCACCCAACAAAAACCGGACGTTTATTTCATGCAAGACAATGCAAGAACACACATTGCGAATGCTTCTATGGCAACAAGACGAATTGTTTTTGATAATAGGATAGTTGACTGGCCACCTCGTTCTCCAGATCTAAATCTCTGTGACTTTTATCTTTGGGGAATGTTAAAAGACAAGGTGTATGCAAGCAAACCCCATACACTCGAAGAATTGGAAGACAGGATTCGACTAGTCATTTCCCAGATTTCGGCAGCCGAAATTCGTCGAGTGTTCGCAAATGTGTTCAAGAGATGTCAGGTCGCTCTTTTCATAGATGGACATAAAGGTAAGCTTAGGTTACTGAGATGGCAATGTTTTTTAGACTTAACTCAGTATATGCGTCAGCGGCACAATAGAGTCCGAGAATCAGTCGCTGCCGTGGCCGGCGGATGCGGTGGCGGAGGCCGGGAGCCGTACCGCGCGATATGCGGACACCTAGCAGGCGTCTTTCGTCAGACATCCTGTATTTTACTAGGTCTTGCCCGCAAGATATTTATCGTCATGAAATTACTAATTACGATGTTTTTAATAGCTGTAAGATCGCTCTCAAAGCATAATAACATTGGCTGATGATAGATATCTAGCTTACGATGCCTAGTAAAATAAATTTGCAGGCTATAATATAGGCTTGTCGGAATGTATTATTATTAGTCGTGAATTACCCAGAGCGGAAGATACTAAGTAAAGATAGTTTATTTTCAGTTCTTCTGGCTCTTTTTATTTGCCCTCCCGTTTATCATTGTTTGCGAGAATTTCTTTCTTCGGATTTTTGTCTCTGGTTTAACTTCCCATTTTTCTACTTTCATTCTAAAAGTGTTCCTTGCGTCTATTTCTTCTTTGGTGATTTTGACTAATTTCAAGTCTTTTTTTCATTTTGGATCCATTCTCCTGGAAAATAAAAATGTTCAAATGTTTGTTAAGCTTATGGGACTTAACTACGGGGTCATCAGTCCCTAAACTTACAAACTACTTATGAACTACTTACGAACTAGGACGGCACAAATATCCACGCCCGACGGGGGATTCGAACCCCCGACCGTAGTGGCCGTGCTGACCGTGACTGGAGCGCCTCAGTCACCTCGGGCACCGCGGCCGGCTCCTGGAAAATGAAAGAGATATTTGGAGATAAGAAAAACAGCTCTATGAATATCAAGAACACAAATGGAAAACCAGTTCTCAACAAAGAATTGAAAGCTGAAAAGTGAAAAGAGTATGTAGAGAGGCTCTACGAAGGAAATGAACTTAGAGGCAATATTTTAGGAAGGGGAGAAGTAGATGAGTATGAAATAGGAGATACTATACTGAGAGATGAATTTGACAGAGCAGTGAAAGACCTAGGTCGAAACAAGGCCCCTGGAGTAGATGACATTCCCTCAGAGCTACTGATGCCTCTTGGAGAACCAATCATGACAAAACTATTTCACCTGGTGTGTAAAATGTATGAGACAGGCGAAGTACCCTCAGATTTTAAGAAAAATGTAATAATCCCTATTCCAAAGAAAGCAGGCGCAGACAGGTGTGAAAACAACAGAATCATCAATTTAATAAGTCATGGTTGCAAAATATTAACACGAATTATTTACAGATGGATAGAAAAGCTGGTAGAAGCCGACCTCGGGGAAAATGAGTTTGGGTTCAGGAGAACTGTAGGAACACGGGAGGTAATACTCACTTCACTCCTTATCCTAGAAGATAGATGAAGGAAATGCAAACCTACATTTCTAGCTTTTGTAGATATGGAGAAGGCTTTTGAAAATGTTGATTGGAATAAACTCTTTAAAGTTCTGAAGCAAGCAGGAGTAAAATATAGGGAGCGTAAGGTTATTTACAACTTGTACAAAAACCAGACAGCAGTGGTTAGAATTGAAGGGCATGAAAGGGATGCAGTGGTTGGGAAGGGAGTTAGTCAGGGTTGTAGCCTTTCTCCAATGTTATACAATTTGTACATTGAGCAAGCCATAAAGGAAAACAAGGAGAAATTTGGAGAAGGAATTAAAGTTCAGGGTGAAGAATTAAAAACATTGCGTTTTGCCGACGACATAGTAATTCTGTCAGATACAGCAAAGGACCTGGAAGAGCAATTGAACGGAATGGACAGTGTGCTGAAAGGTGCATATAAGATGAACATTAACAAGAGTAAAACTAGGGAAATGGAGTGCAGTGTAAGAAAATCAGGTGATGCTGAAGGAATTAGATTAGGTAACGAAACAATAAAGGAGGTAGATGAGTTTTGTGTGCTTGGGCAGTAAAATAACAAATGATGGTCGCAGTAAAGACGATATAAAATGCAGAATGGCAATGGGTAGAAAAGCATTCTTGAAAAAGAGAAATTTGTTAACTTCGAATATTAATTTAATCCTAAGGAAGTCCTTTCTGAAGGCATTTGTATGGAGTGTTGCCTTGTAGGGGAATGAAATATGGACGATAAACAGTGCGGACAGGAAGAGGATAGAGGCTTTCGAAATGTGGTGCTACAGAAGAATGCTGAAGATTAGGTGGGTGGATCGCGTGACTAATGAGGAACAGTTTTGAACTTGCTCCAACGGGCTACAAGCTTTTCTTATTCCAGCTGCAAAGAATTATTTATTTTGATGTTTGAATTAATTTTCCACAAAATTTTTCATTCCTCTTTATCCTGGAACCTCTCACACATAATTCCTCCTTCAGTGTATCAAACAAATGGAAATACTGGACTGTAACAGGGATGAGGCAATACTTCCCATCCAATTTTGTCCATGGATTCACGGGTTAATTGAGCAATATGAGGACGTTCATTAGAGAATCACACATCACCTCTGAGATCCACGAAGTTTCTGTCTCATGACTTTCTTTTGTTTAAAAACAAATCAGAATAGTATTGGCTGTTCATTGTATGCTGCCCTTTGAGATAATCAGAAAAACTGGACTTTCAGCGTTCTAAAACACCGTCAACATGACGTTTCCTGCTGTTGCTTGGGTTTTGAATTTTTTTCTTGGTGCTCTTCCACACCATGCTTTGCCTTTTTCATTCTAGTTCGTAATAGTGAACCCAAGTTTCATCAATATTTAAAATTTTCTTCAGGAAGTGATTCATAACGTTCCTTTAGCTAAGTGCACACTCTCAAACTCGTTTAGCCGCGTGAACTTCTTTTGGACTCATCTTGTACTTGTTTTGCGGTATTTCAGTTTGTTTCAGGTAACGGTATGATCTGTGTCAGTATTAACTTGCACTTTATCAACTACCATTTCCAGCGTCACAAGTTGGTCGGCACGAATAATGTCATAATTGGAATTTCAAGTGAGGGAGTTTGCAACTGGTCATCTAGAACGGTGTTTGTCAGTCACTGAGTCGCTGCCACTTTTAACTGCTCTAACCACTCATATAAATTTGCACAAGCAATACAAACTTCAGCACAAATTTTACACATACTACAGGGTGTCCCAGTTATCTTGCTCACCCAAAATATCTCTGGAACAACAGTATCTATTTTAAAACTACTTTAAACAGTATCTATGTAAGACAATGGCTCATAATATGAATATTTTGCAACATCTAAAACGAAAGCATTATTTTTTTACACAAACTTACGTGTTTTTAAATGGATACCCTATATTATTTCATCAGCAATCTATATAATGACAAATCACATAAGCAATGGCGTTAATTGCGTCATAATGCGCCAATTACATCCCAATATGCTGCGACGCGAAGCGACTAGGTCACGTCTTGAGATCACGGACAGCATGGGGTTTACGTCTGAGGCTCAGGATGTGCTCTAGCTACGCGTATTTCAAGTGTCAACTTCGAAATATCATTGGATGTAATTGGCGTATTGGGATGCAATCAACACCATTGTTAGTGTGATTTGTCATTCTGCAGATTGCTGATGAAATAATATAGGGCGTCCCTTTAAAAACACATAAGTTTGTGTTAAAAAACGCAATGCGTTTGCTTTAACATGTTTCGAAATATTTATATTCATAAGCTCCTGCCTTACATTGATACCGACGAAAATCGTTTTACAATTGCTGTTGCTGTTCCAGATATATCTCTGGTGGGAAAGATAACTGGGACATCCTGTATATTCACTGATTTCTCACCTTTAGTAAGTATAACACTTTGAAGTGGACTCGCCTGCTTGAAATGTAGTTTTGAGGTTATAAGCAAGTTATTCAGGCGTAACTCGCGGGCTGAGAGGCCGTGGTCGATGAATGAAAGTTTTCCGTAACGTTTCGTCTCTACCTGTGAGAGACATCATATGAAGTCTTCTGTGGTACTGTCACCGAGGTTCAAGGGGCTCTTGCATTTATAGAGTGCATAGACGGTACCACTATTGTCTGTGTGACTATCGCTGGATGGTCTCGTCCTTCTCGATTAAAAGTAAACGAATGACATTTTGCTGTCGCAAAGTCGACATCCATATTTCGTCTAACTTGAGACAATGAAGAACAATAACAGTCAACCACCCAGATCCGTGTTGGGGAGTTCCTTGGTTATATACTACGGAATTAACGACAAATCCATAAATGTTGTAGTGCCTTGCAATATCGCCTGGGCGCCTACATTAGTTTCAAAATCCCTATAGAAATTGTCAGTCGCTTTATACACAGGGAAGCGGGAACGTCTAAATCTACTCGTGGTATCCTCTATGCACTCTGTAAATGTTAGAGCCCCTTCAAGCACAGAATAACTCATAGGTCTCCTCCAGAACAAGACGAAACGATAGGGAGAAGTTTTATTCACCAACACGGTCTCTCAAACCGGGAGTTTTACCTGAAGACAACACCGGCCACGACTGTTTACATTGCACGGTAAAACAATGTTGATACATCAGCTGATCCAGGCTCATCGTGTCATATATTGATTTTACTGTTGGAATTGTTGAGAGGCTGTGTGAGCCACAGAGACGCACTCCAGGCTGAGAAATAGAGACCATTGCAGATAACAGGCTAAGACAGACGTGTATATCTTACGAGATGTAGGCACTAAAGAAATCTCCTAGCGAACTGCTCATGCCCTCAGCCTGGGTGGAGGTTACCTTTCGGAGAAGATGGGCGTAACTTCATATAGCGTCTAGACGCTAAGACGTTACATTAGTACTTGGTGGCCAACAGGCACGTTTTAATATACGTAGCAAAGTTGATACCAGTCACTTGGGAACAGCAATGTCAGTGGTTTCACGAGGCTAGAGTGAGAGGGTAAAGAAGAAAAGCTGCAAGTTAGCAGCTCCCCTGAGGCGTGGCCTAAGGCGGAGCCTAAGGCGTGGCCAACTGACGTAAAACATTGTTGTTGTTGCCCATATTGGGTAGCGTCGTGACGTTTTACTTTCAGCTGAACAATGTTGCTACCAAGTATGGATTTTGTTAGTGCACAAACAAGCCACCACCCCACCCGGAGAATGGCAGAAGGGACAGTGCTGAAACGTGGTTCGCTAGAGGACTCAGAGGGAGGGCAAGCAGCAATTTAGATTGGTTGAACCAAGCAGCGGCCAATAGGAAATTGTTAACTGTCGGAAAGTGGGGAAAAGAGGGGCGCCCACACCGGCCGTTAAAACCCCCAGTTTTTGGATGAAGGGAGGGAGTTCTCAGTCAGACGAGTCGGGCGCCTGCCCGTGACTATCGCCGTCGGCCTCGGGGTGCTCCATGACAATCTGTTTCTCGCGGGGAGTGCGTCTGTCTAAGGGATGCTGCTGGGGAACGTAATTACTGGCTTCTGTTGTGGCAAACGATTTATACTTCTTGTTTTTTGAATAAATAACCCCAGTGTAGTAGACTTAGTATGGGATGCAATAAATTCAATGCAAGGTACCTAGGAGTTTCCTAAACAAGTATCCTCTCGAGTCCCGAAATCCGCATCTCTAGTGGATGCCTGTACTGTCTCTCTGCAATCACTCCTTTCCGCTCGGGATATGCAGACTGACCTTGCTACCTCTTCCCTCTTTTCTATGTAGGACACGACATTCGCAGTAATGCCAACATAAAGCCATGAAAGTACTAAACTTGGCCTACTAACATTTTTTCTTCAGACCAATTTGTCTCTTTACGTATTGAAGTGCCGGACACCTCTGTCCTACTCGCGCTTTATGATTTTCTTGTAGACATCAATGGCAAATAGGGTCGAACATACAAATTATATATCCGGAAAGTTACACTTCTTTGGGTAGATGGCGTCACCTCCTTACTGGCAGCTGACGCTTGTAGGCCGGAGGTTATTGCGGTGGCCCAAAGCGCCGCACGTGGCCTTCGCTTTCAGGACGCGGGCCCTTGAGGCGCTGGCAGCGGGTGCTTTATTAGCCTTCATTCGCCTCGTAAAGCCGTGCGCGGCCCCGGATATTGGAGCCCGATTTATGCAGCACGGGAGGCGCACCAGCTGCTGATGGGGCGCGCTGGGAGAGCCGGTCCTCCCCCCCTCCCCAAAAGCGTCACACCCCACGCAAAGCGTGTAGGCCGGAGAGCACGCGGTCGGTGAATCAACTTCCGGGGTAATACGGTACACGTGCTTCTATCTACCTTACGTAATAAAAGATATTCTGATAAAAGTCGACGAGTGGCCGTGGCTTCACTTTGCCATTGCCTATTGTTGAAGGCGCTCACTACAGAACTCCTTGAAGTCGTGCTTTTTTCCGAAATGAACGTGTCGGGCCTCCGAACCATCACTGTCCCTCGGTCAAACTGAGATTGCGCGCCTTCCACATTCTACATCTACACGGGATACTCTGCAAATCACATTTAAGTGCCTGGTAGAGGGTTCATCGAACCACAATTATTCTCTTTATCTCCCATTCCATTCTCGAATAGCGCGGCCGGCCGCCGTGGCCGAGGGGACTGAGTCGCTCCAGTCACGGTCTGCACGGCCACTACGGTCGGGGGTTCGAATCCTCCCTCGAGCATGGATATTTGTGCCGTCCTTAGGATAAGCTAGTTCGTAAGTAGTTTGTAAGTTTAGGGACTGATGACCCCGTAGTTAAGTCCCATAGACTTAACAAACATTTGAACATTTTTTTCGAATAGCGCGCGGAAAGAAAGAACTCCTGAATCTCTCTGTTACAGCTCTGATTTGTCGTATTTTATTCTGATGATCATTTCTAACCATGTAAGTGGGAGTCAACAATATATTTTCGAATTCGGAGGAGAATGTTGGCGATTGGAGTTTTGCAAGTAGCCCATGCCGCAGCGATAAGCGCCGTTGTTGTAATGATTCCCATCCCAGATCCTGTATCATTTCCGTAACGCTGTCTCCCCTGCATCGTGACAATACGAAAGGGGCTGCCCTTGTCTGGACTCTTTCGATGTCCTCAGTCAAACCCACCCGATAAGGATCCCACACTGGGCTGCAATACTCCAGAAATGGACGGACAAGCGTAGTGTATACAGTTTCTTTTGTAGTTCTGTTGCATGTTTAAAGGGTTCTGCCAATAAAACGCAGTCTCTGGTTCGCCTTTCCCACGATATTATCTACATGTTCTTTCCAATTTAAGTGTGAAGTAATAGTAATTCCTTGGTATTTTGTGGAGTTTACGGCCTTCACATTGATTTATCTTGTCAACAAAGTTTAACGGATTTCTTTTTGTACTCATGTGGACGACTTCACAATTCTCATTAGTTAGAGTCAATTGCGAATTTTTACACCATAGTGATATCTTATTCAGATCGTTCTGCAGTTGGTTTTGATCTTCAGATGATTTTACTAGACGGTAAATGACGGCGTCATCTGCAAACAACCTAAGAGAGCTACTTAGATTTTCCCCTAAATCGTTTATGTAAATAAGGAACAGCAGAGAACCAATAACACTACCCTGTGGAACGCCCGATATCACTTCTCTTATAGTCGATGCCTTACCATCGATTACTACGAACTGTGTCCTCTCTGACAAGAAATATCCTATCCAATCGCAAATTTGGGGCGATATACCATAACCACGCAATTTGATTAAAAGCCGGCAGAACGGCCAGAACGCTCAGTTGTACTAAATGCACCGTGTTTGTGTCTGACTAGGAGTCATTCCTCGTCATATGACCATATGACGCTTTTATGGTCTGGAATGGTGAATATCGATAGTAGGAAGGCGGTCATAATGTTATAGATGGTGTAAATTATTTTTGCTCCGCAACTCAAACACTTGGATTTTTTTTCCCTCGTGGATTTCCCAGAAGTAGAAACCTGGCCTCATCCATCTCGGTAATCTGCTTAAATCAGTTGCTGTTCTGCTTCTTCTAGAAATTTAATCAATAGCTCTTGATATCGGGCACTTAAGCAACACCACCTAGAGAGAAGGCCGCGGCGCTCTCGTGTGACGTCAGGCAGAGTAGGTAGCGTGCGCATACCTGACTGGGTTGCCACTGGGTTACGGCCCACTATGCCGAAGCAGTGACCCAGTCAGCTATGCGCGAGCAACCTGCTCTGCCTGACGTCACACGAGAGGCAGCGGCCTACTCTCTAGGTCGTGGTGACTTGTGTCTGAACTTTTTAATGAACTTCTTACAGAAACTTCTCTATCTTGATCTATTGAAACTAGTATTAGTTCCTTATACTTTCTCCTCCAAAGATTTACGTACTCTCTTAACCCATTATATGTCTTTATAGAGTAAAACTAAGTCCTCAAAATCTGTGTAAGCTGATTATTCTTTATTCAACCATGCAACAGTAAGATACTTTATTTCTTTTCATAACCCATGATAATGGTGAACACTTCGTGAAGCATCTCCAACCTTTTCTAATTTTTTCAGTCTGTCAGTTGAATACATATTTCAATGCCTGAGGCATCAAACATTGTTTAATAATTAGTCCGCTTTTCTGCTCGTGAATTCTTAGAAAAGTTATGCTATTTTAGAAATGTGATGATATTTTGAAGGTTTCTTTCCACATAAAATCAAGTAACCTTCCAGTTGCAACATTTCCTCCTGTTTTAGATTATTTTGAAGAGAAATCGAATCCTACTAGTTTGTTGAAATCATGTTGTTCTCTGTCAGACATCTACCGTTTTACTCATTCACATACAATTTCCTCCTCCTTTTGTGTCGTGTTTGGATATTGCTATTTAAAATTTTGTATTCTTTCTATGTATTGATTATCCTCCTCTGTTTCTTTTTATTAGAGGTTTCCTAATTACATTTTACTATATTTGCTTTCAGAAATTAAATTAAAGGATCCTTTATACATTGTTAATTTTCCTAATGTTTGTGCTTTTGTGAAATACTTCAGTTTAGTCTCCGTTGATGTCAGGCATTCTCTCACGCACTGCGTATTTTCTTTTTCCTGAGCTGTTAGCTGGTAGGTTTGCTGAATTCTATTTGACGCCTGTATTTTTGTGCATTGCTCTGCTTTACGGATTCTAAAGATCACACTCCAGTGATCTATTAAACTATATCGACGTATTAACATTCTAGCCACTTACTTTCGTCTTTCCTTGCTTTTATAACTCGTCATTTTTTAGACAGGCGGTAGTCAAATGCGCTAATGTCCTAATCCAAATTCCTATGGATTGGAATTTTGTAGCCAAACTTCCTAGTCACAGTGTTACCTAACATGAAACACTTTTTAGAATAAACAGCCTGGTAATCACCTACCTAGATGTGAAAAACAGCCAAGAATCCACATTAGACAGTCTGGCACTCCTGTTCTCATATTTTTCGTCCATCGCGTTGATATTGTTTTTGGTGATTTTTCATAAAGCGTTTAGCTGTGCTATTATATACGGATCTTCGCTACAGCCAGTCTAACTTCAGAAGCCTCTCTTCTATAGACTACACTCAATTTTCGTGTCATTATCACCTTGAAACGATTGTTAGTGTAACAGTTGTAGATCTGGCAAACACAATAGTCTAGAGTCTCAGAACTCTTACATTCGTCGACCAATGATTTAACCCGACTTTACCTACACACAGTAAAGAGTCGCAGTTTATTTTGGATATCATCATGACTTATTTCGATAGATGCTCGGATTGAATGGTTGTTTGTAGAAATCTCCTATCTCTGAAAATAAAAACAAAACTAATTACGGAACTTGTCAGCTAAGACCTTTCGCCAAAAAAATGTTTCGCGACGTGTATGATTTGTTTTTCATGTTTATTATATCACTTTCTAGTTTGTAGCACGAGCAAAACCGCAGAATGTTCAAATGTTTGTTAAGCTTATGAGATTTAACTATGGGTTCATCAGTCTCTCTTCTTACAAACCTCTTATAAACTAACTTACACAACAGACAGCACAAACATGCATACCCGAGGGAGGATTCGAACCCCCGATGGGGAGCGGCCTCGCGTGTTGGAAGGATAGCGTCTAAATGCGCTTGGGCACTCTGACGAGGCAAACCGTAGAACAAAGACAAATAAGAGGCCAGGGGAATAATCATCGTCACCTTTATTAATGGCCTGTGTGGTAATTTTTCAGAATTAAACAATTGACTAGACTTGATGCATTGATGCGTCTTCTCGGTGAACCACATTGAGATCTGCAGGAGAAGGTACTATGTATATCCAATATTCTTGTCAGCATTTACTGTCTGTTCTTGATTTAATCAGTCCATCTTCCACTAAATGGAATTGTATGAGTTGTCACATGAATCATATTAAAGGATCGGAGTAATAATCCTTCAGTCACGTTGCACTTCCAATATCTGTAACATTGAAATGATGTTTCCGAAATTTTGCATCTTCGTATTGCTACTTCTTTTTATGTTTCTGTTATCAATGCAAGTATCCATATTTAAGTCCGAGGAATTTGAAGACAGTATTTCAGGTTCCAAAGATTAAAAAAAGATGAAATTATTTTTAAATACCATGGAACTAAATATATCAAAAAACGTATTTCTTTATGGTAGTACATTCCTCATATATTAGCACATATGTTTTATTGTGATTAACATTAGAAATTACTGTAAGTAATGATGAAACTAATTAATTAAGTTTAATTTAAATGTTGTGTGTTTCAGGCGTGGCTGTCAACTGCTTTTAGATCTTAATGTTTACCTCTCTTCGGTGACTATTTATTCGTATAGGAATGCAAATATGGCTAATAAGTTGTTCGACTGAAACTTACGGATTTTTGTTGATTTAAGTTTCACGTAAATTACACAGGGTATTTCATAATTCATGTTAGAGATTTTTTAGCAGTTGTAAAGGGGAATAAGTTTATAAAGTTATGATCTGAAATTCAAATCTGAAACGTTCTATTAGAACGTAAAATTAGTTCAGAGATCGAATCACTATAAACCTTCTGCCTCACAGTACATAACGGTACAACTGCACATCAAATATAATACAAACATTTCCCAGTTCCATTCAGTTTATCATATATATTTTCATCTGCCTACAACAACTGCTGTGAGACAATGGTTCTGTCGCGACTAGTCAACTACGATCTTCCATATCAGGGTTTTGTGGACCGTAAGTATGAAAGAATGTAAAGCATACAGTTTTTTCGGAACTTTCAACCAGTAAAATGTGTATTAAAAAAAGAATGAATGAAAGACTTTTAATCCACTAAATATGTATTATGTGTAATTCCTGTAGACTCCTACAACTAGTTTTGCAACGTGAATTGTAGCATTTTCTATTGGATCTATTGTTGTTAACAAGGCATAATAGTCCCGCTAACTTGTAGTGTCATGAGCATTTGAGATGAAATTTTTAAAATCATACTCAGGATAATGTAGGTGGACGGAATTATCACGTCTGATTAACAATAAGCTTCCAGAATCGAAGTAACAACAATGTATGCGATATAAGATGCAACTAAAAGTCATGCAAAAGACGCCATGGGAGTCTACAACACTTCAGTAATATACAACTGAAGTGGATTAACGCACTTGCATTTAGACATACACTCTTTACTTATTTTAATATCTAAATTTTACTACGGAAATGTTTCGAAAAACCAGTGAATATTTTAGAACTGTAATGGACAGCATGCCTTGCCAACGAACATAAAGGTTACCGTAAGAAGCAGCTGCTATAGAAGGCATAGGCAATATATTGTTGTCAGTGTTTTATATGTGTCTTGGTGCGAGAGGTATGAAACTGATTTGATCATCAAACTTACTTTGTATCCAAATGGTACATTTTTTTACTTGGACTATTCTTCAGAACTTTATCTACTACGTTCCCTCTGCGACATATAGAAGCCTTACTGAGAACTGTGAAACGCCTTATATATGTGGAGCTAATACTTGGAGAGGCTGCAGTCATTCTTTCTGATACAGAACATTTCCTTTTAATATTAAACATTTTCAAGCCTCATTAGTCTTACTGTGGAATGGTGGTCTTACAGGCTTATCTTGCTGGTGGATACTTTCAGATAGGAGATGCTAGCAAAGATTACATAAAACCTGAGGCTTCATTGCTTTCATTACTTTAGCAGATGCAAGAGACATGCCCAAAGTCTTACAATGACTGCTTATACGTTATAATATTCAGCTAAATATTAGACTAAGAAAACAATAGATTCATCACTTTTCCATCTACAATATTTCTTGAGAAAGGCTATCCTTTTGAGTTATCGAATCTATATGAGTATTTTCATGAAAGTGCTTTATGAAATAACTGCTGGAAATTAGACAATGTGTAATCTAGGAAGGGGATAGAAAATTATGTAAATAAAATAAATTAATGGTTACCTTTACTCTCTGGTCATAATACTCAACAATGAGCTCAATGGATGTTTAAAATTTAAAGTTACATATGAACACACTATAAAATACTGTCGCATCAAAACGAATTGCAATGGACTATGAAAGTCTTTAACAGTGTTCCTTCATACATATTGATATTGCGCCTGTGTCTGGGAGTGTTCCTTAAGGAAACACAGTGAAGGATAATGAATTCCATTTAACTACCTAAGTGACTATTTTGCTTGCTCTGAGCAATAAATCATATTTGACATGCATGCATTTCTGGTTAAGTTAAAATTTATTGTCACAAAGCGAATTAAAACGTTTTGAGTTTTTTATGTTAATTGTAATAAAGCTGTTTCTTATTCGCTATTTGCATAAAATGGGTACTCTGAGATTTATTTTTGCTCAAGCAAATGGAAACTCATATATATTGATTTCACTCAGAGAAAGATGTAGTATATATTTCAATTTACTATCAACGTTTTTGGAAAAAAAAATGTCTAATATTAAATCACCTATTGCAGGTTGATAAAAATAATATTAGATAGAACGGCATGCAAGAAAATGAAGACTATTTATTAAATTGAATATAATTTACTGTAGTACAGTGGCATGCAAAATAATGAAGTTTAATTTCATGTAGTTTCGTGTGAGAAAATCCACTCCAGCATATTAGTTACAGTAAGAGAATAAAAAAAAAAAAATAAAAAAAATAAAAAGAAAAAATAAACAAAATAATAATAATAATAATAAATAAAGCCATAATTGGTATGGAGATATTTGGTACACTTCCACTTTCATCAATATCCAAGAACTATTTTTAGACTCTGGCTTACGTATTGGATTTCCTATTTTCAATAATTACGTTATTTTATGGAATTAATAAGAGGATTGAAACTTTAGAAAATGTTGCAAATTAATTGGACTGATAAAAAATAAGTTGATTTTCCGCAAAGTAGACGAATAGAAGAACATGTGTAAAAGCTTTAATTAGAAGAAGCGAAATGATGACAGAAAATATCTTAGCACGCTGAATGTCATGTGGTCGCTTGCATCATAACAGAGCATCACGCTTAATGCCGAAAGTATAACCCCACCTGCTGGTGTAGCCTCCATCATTACACGCAAGGCAGCATTTTCTAGATCAAGAAATAAATTACATGGTATTTGAAAAAGGTGAAGTGAGTAAAAATTGTAGCGGAGTTCAGACTTTAGGCCATTTGTAACAAATAATGTCGAACTTAGTTATTAATAAAACAGTACCTGATCTCATGAATTATTTATTCGAAAATGAGCATTGGGTTAGCCCTAAATAGTGGACACATTCAGACATATATGAATGTGGCTTGCAATACGAGGAGCGGTGGCCCTAAGTCCACATAACAATGTCTACAGCAAAAGTGATACTCGTAGAGACTGAGAGGTAGGCACACGAGGGGAAGCAGATGCCAAGTGCATCGAATCAAAGACATATAGCTAACGCACAAACAATATATATATATATAAAGTCGAGCTGCAGACGAACCAAAGGAGGCATATGATTTAGCAACTCTGCTGCACTCTTTGGACAGCCATTATATTGATGTGATCGATGACTACAACCTGGGCCATCTGCACCCCCCCCCCCAAAGCATCCCCTTCCAACCACTTTTCCAATCCCCAAACACCCCACATCATTCCCACCACCTTTACTCTGCACTGTTTTACTACCATTCCCTCTGCAGCCTCTCTTCCCCCCCCCCCTCCATCATTCACTGTGTTCCTAAGACTCACTAATTTCGAACGAAGTTGTACGTGCATCATGTAGTGCTATATCTCTCATTATAATTGCCATTCATCCTAACCGTTCCCCCTTCCACCTCCTCCACACTTAGGAGTCTTTATTTGGAACCCAACAGAGATGATAGCCCTGTATTAGTGAATTATGCTTGATTGTATGAATCAGTTAGTAGTTCAAACGACGACTATATCTGTGAAGATCGAGGACTATCGAGATCTATATAACGAGTTGCAACCTGAAATATCGGGGATCTGACAGATAGTTGTGAACTGGAGGCAATGTGGTGAATTGACACAGACTTAAAGTTCATGAATACATCCTCCTTATATTGTACGATATGTGAAATTATGTAACTGTTCTGTGGCCACGAAAAATGTGGTCTGCATACCACAGTGAAATCACTCCCCACACCTCCCTCCTCCCTTAAAACTATACATATATATTGAAAAATTTATCACCTGCATTCTGGTCGACCTTTACCACAGAGCAGATGACAGCCACGTCTGGTCTTTTCTATGTATTATTTTTGTCTGTGTATCCTTGTGTCGTGTCCGTCCCCTAGTGTCGTCTTGCTGTGTGTGTGTGTCGTCCTCTGTGTGTCTTTTCTGTCGGTGACTTTTCCCTGAGCTCTCTCATTTCTTTGCAGACGTTCTTCCTTCATTTACCTTTTCAGACGCGCGTGCATCCGCCGGGGAGGCACCTGCGACCACCGGCCCAAGGACTGTTGCTACAACTCGAGCTGCAGGTGCAACCTGTGGGGCGCCAACTGCCGCTGCCAGCGCATGGGCCTCTTCCAGAAGTGGGGCAAGTAAGCGGGGGCGGCACCGCCGCCACTGCCGGGACGCCCTCCTACGCCGCCCTAACTGCCGAACGCCCTGCCCTGCACTGTTATTGCACTCCCGCATTTAGCTCTCTTAACTCCCAACTGAATTCAGGATACACTGGCAAGATCCAGTGACGAAAATGATTTTTTTAGAGCTCGTGGATGTGTAGAGTAGCCTTACTATAGTTTAATGATGTTGATGTACATTTATTTAAAATTATACTTCCCTTAACATTTCAATCCAATCACAATTGAAAAAAAAGTTGTGCTTGCTGGAAATGTCATTATTTACATTGTAATAGTCATATGTCTAGATGAACTCTTCTTTTGGAATTTCTGTGCTTGTTATTTATTTGCTAATGTGACATTCAAAATGATAGTTTTGTTGGTACTATGTAATCGTTGTCATATGTCTTCTGCTGCAAACAGTGAACTTACATGTAAAAGAAAGAGCTCACTGTGAAACTGTTTGTAACCCCTACAGTCATAAATATACTTTCTCAATGTAATCTTCAAAAGTTAAAGCGTTTGTATAGGTTAGAAGGTGAAGGAGGCCAAAAACACTAAGAAGAATTATGTATAGCTCCAAAGTATTTCTTTCAGTATTAGGGTGGTACATTGTTATAATGAATACACAGTTTGCAACAATTAATCAATATGAAAAGAATTATTCCAGACCTGAACAAGCACGAACACACACACACACACACACACACACACACACACACACACACACACACACAAACAAACAATAAATTACTACCTCATTCAGTTATGTTTTCAACTTTCATCTTTGAGATTTTTCAACTCACATCAGCATCTGGAAGCATCAGTAATTTTAAAATAATTGCTTAACCAAATGTGCATAATGATCTCTTCAAACGATGCTACTCATTTAATTGAGAGGTATATTTCCAAAAGAATAGTTCAGAAAATTAAATCTTAATTTCTTAACTTGATGTCGCTCTCGCTTTAACATCACTGATTAGTTGGCCATTGGAATGACCTCAATTAAATTAGTGTTTCAAATGTCATTTCCTGATTAGTTGTGAGCATAATTCAAATTCAGTTTCAAACTCTGAGAGTGGTTTAAGTCTTCTCTATTAGCTAACTAAGTGCCACTGCAATGACTACATTATTTATTTCTGTAATTAGGACGCCCTCTACACATTTTCTAAACAAAATTGATATATTTATTTTTGTAAGTTTTCCAATGATTTACAAGTAGTGGATTGTCTTCTGTCATCTGTTCACAGTACTCTTAAATTGACAACAATTTGTTTGTCATCTTTTTCATCATATGTTTGTCAAATAAACCATTTTATACCTCACAAGTATTTAATTATGCTTAATTGCTGCTACTACTTAGTAACCTCCCAATGACTAGCAGCTCACCCTCCTAAAATAAGTGGGAATGATTCCCACATGTGACAGAGACAATACAGTCGTCATTATTGCTACATTTCATCTTGCACCAAGAAACATTTGTTCTTTGAGATAACAGTACACAACATCCACATTTTAGACTGCTCTGTACAATTCTTACCTGGTGTCGGCAGATTTTTGGGCGTCTCTAGGAGCGGGTATAGTCCTGAGCCTTCTTTACTGACAAAGAGTTTTAGATGTTAATTCCTTGTATAATCTCTAGACAGCAGATTCGTTCACATCCTAGCCCATTTAGTATAACTGTATATTCAAAGACTAATTGGGTGCAGATAGTAATGGATCGATGAGTTAATTACAATGTAATACTTAACAAGCTGATATTGTATTATTGAATTTGTTTATTCATTGTTCTTGTTTATGTACCAAATAAATGTAGTTCGCCTAATGTGGTCTTTTTTTAACTGCTGTATACATGTTTCCCAACAATATAAGAGGCAACTAATGCTTTACCAAGTCAAAATATACTTACTGTTTTACTTCTATGTAAAGACTGAGACACAAATTATTTCAAAGGCCCAAATATGCTTATATCTACAACACAGTGACACACTCAGCCATATTTTTATTGCAGTTTCCGTTTGAAATGGAATTTCTGAGGATTGAGGGCTTTTACTGTCTTTGATATTCTACAATAATAAGTTAGTTTGGTTAACTTCAGGAACACAAACGTTAGAAACCAGAATATGTCTGGTTTCATATCTACAGTCTTCCTAAAAGTAGTTTTAAAATGAATGTTGGCAACATGGACAAACAAGTTGTTTGTAAACTGCTCAAAGAACTGGTGTACATTCAAATATTATAGCGAATTGTTTGTTTCTGAGATCCTTATTCATTAATATCTCGATGTCAGCAATGTCAAAATTTTCATTTTTCATCTATATAATAATGGCCAGTATAATTACAAGAAAAACTGAATCACTGTTATTTTCATACGTTTTGTGAAGATAAAGAACAGATTGAAATACACAACAGAAATAAAGCACCTGTATGTTTCGTCAGTTTAAACAAAGCCAGAAACAAAAAGCCAAGACTAAGCAGTATCAACAATTTATTTTACAATGGTAAGTTTTTATTTGTCACTTATAAATTGCTGATACGCAGATGGTTGAATTAATATTCTGTAAACATTTCAAACGCTTCATGTTTTGAAAAACTCACTATAACTTAACAGTTTATAATCATTTCCTATTGACTCTAGTCATGTGGTACCTTTACTTCAGGGTTAAGGAACACATTATTCTTAATTTTAAAGTGTGATGAAACCTATTTCACTTTAATAATCTGCCTGAAATTTTTAGTTTTCTTTAACACACAGAAAAACCAGTGCTGTGAGCAGAATTATTTCGCCAAATTTAAAGTATATGTTAATTAGAGGTGAAAATGATACCTCAGAATTACAGTAGGTTATAAAACATAAAGGAAAGTTATATATTTTCATTCTGTCAGAGATTTAAGAACACAAGTAAAGAATAATAAACTACAGATTTTGAGAATTCAGTTTCATGTTGTCATATCTATAGCTGTTCAAAGATGGAGAGCCAAGATAATGTGGTTTACTATATATAATCCATCTTAATATGTTCCTATCAACATTTTACATTCATGGAGCCACAGTATATTGTTTGTAAACAAGTAGTTCTCTTGTATATTTACAGTGCTAATCATATAGAAATAAAAATTAAAGGAATGAAACCAATAGTCTACAGTATATTTTTGTTTGTATGGCTTTATTCCTTGTACATAAGAATGATCAAACAAAATATCTTTATTCCTGACTAATGGCTACATATAACCATAAGGCATATTCCCCATCAGTTCAGTCGTCTCACAGAATAATTCAGAAATGTGTCTGTTAAATCTGTCTATGGCAGGCGTAAAATTATACACAACTTAAGGTATCATAATAGAAAATTTATGTTTCACTTTAGGTATATTACAAATTCCATCTCAAGAATAATTTAAAAGAAAAACGGTGAATTCAGAAAACATAAGGAGAGGCACTGAATCTGTTTCAGGGAACTGAATTATTGTTAATTCTGAAAACATTTTCTTAATATATAATGGAAGTTCCAAATTCTCTCATGGAAGAATCATAGGTGAATAGTGGACTATCATTCCACTAGTAACGTCAGGACACAAGTGTTTCTCAATTCTTTTGTACAGTTAACAGAAAAAAATGGCTTGTGCACTTTTCCTGACTTCCATGTGTTGTTATCAGAACACTACTGATACAATATGAGGCCCTTAATTACGAAACTAAAAACAAGGACTTTTTTAAGACGATGCAGAACAGTAAATAATGAGAATTCAAATTCCAAATTCAATTATACTCGAGTCCTAATTAGCTAAAAACATTTTTCTACACTTGCCCATTGCAAAAGTAAGTTACATTTAACTACCATGATGCTGTAGTATATAGAGAGCTTGTAACAATGGAAAATTGTATTGAAATGCAGGAGGATCAGCAACGAATTGCATGGTGCAGGGAACGGCAGTCGAATCTTAATGTAGGCAAGTGTAATGTGCTACGAATACATAGAAAGAAAGATCCTTTATTATTTAACTACACTAAAGCAGGTCAGCAAATGGAAGCAGATAATTCCATAAATTATCTGGGCATAGGCAATAGAAGTGATTTAAAATGGAACGACCATATAAAATTAATCGTCAGTAAAGCAAATGCCAGACAAATTCATTGGAAGAATCGTAAGGAAATGCAGTCCAAAAGAAAGGAAGTAGAATACAGTACACTTGTTCGGATGTAGATGTGGAAGACAAAAATATGAAAGGCAACGTTACTGACTGAACTGCCCACAATTAGTACACCTAGGAACTGCCTCAAAATACAATTTTATTCATGAACATAAAATATATACATTTAACTTTAATAATGTTAATATCCAAAGATCCCACATTCTTAGTACTGAAACACTGCCAAACAACATAATATGATACTGTTCATGGACATATGAACTTTTGAACAAAATTATTGATGTTAATAGTGTAACAGATTAGTATTCTGGCACCTAAAGTTAACAGCAACAAAGACGAAGATGTAGCAATGTAAGTATTATGGTAAGTATATCTTAGAAATTGAGATAAAAATAAATAAATGAGGAAAAGTATACAAAAAAAAATTTTGGCGGGTAATGGAGCCCCGTAGGGATATGGCTGCTAGGGAGAAGAAGAAAGCCAATATGAACTATGTTTGCATACCAGGTGGAGTCATTACAGATGTGGAACGAGTCCTACCGGACCCAATGAAGAGTACAAAGTGAATCCAATTGCACGTAGCGACTCACGTCCGTCCAACGATGTGTGTCGCTTACAATCAAAAGAGATTCTCTCCAGTTTTGAGCGCCTAACTGAAGTAGAGACTGCCAGTCTTGCTTGCAAGATGAAGCCAGAGCTCACCATCTGGAGCCTAGTTGACGACCAACTGCGGACCTGTGGTACTGAGGCGAAGCTCAGACGGTTATGCTACCATGTAGGTTGCAGATTCCTTGCCTTGCGATATCGGGTGGTGGGTTGTCGAGTACCAGTGAATAGGTCGGTAGTCCGCTACACGCAGGAAGCGGCTGCCCGGGTCGTGGGGACTGTTCAAAATTGTTCATATGTTTGTAGAGCTTATAGGACTTAACTACGGGGGCATCAGTCCCTAAACTTACAAACTACTTATGAACTACCTTATACTAAAGACGGCACAAACATTCATGTCCGAGGGGGGGGGGGATTCGAACCCCCGACCGCAGTGACCGCGCAGACCGTGACTGGCACGCCGCAGACCACTCTGCCACCGCGGCCGGTGTGGGGACTGTGTTGCGTGAAGTGGGTGTATTTTAAGTTAAAGGGCCTCGGGAACAAACAAAAACAGGGTTTCAGACTAAAAGGGTACGGATTACAGATCTAAAACCATTGATCTTACAGTTATAAACTGTCGTAAGTGTGTGCTGAAAGTTACAATGCTCCAAGCGCTGATAGTACTGAAGCTCAAATCATTAGCGGTAACGAAAGCTGACTAAATCTCGAAATAAGTTCAGCTGAAATTTTTACCAACGGACAAATTGTGTTAAGATAGATTGAATGAAAAGGTCGTAGCGTGTTTATTAATGTCACAAGTAGTTTACCCTTTAGCCAAAGAGAGGTAGATAGGTCCTTTGTGGTGGTTTGAGTAGAGGCAATAAATTGCAAGGGGAATAAATTAATAAATGGTTGTTCTTACCGATCCCTGGAACAAACAATTGTCTTCCAGAAATATTCGAAGAAAGCTTAAAGTAAATAAAAAAACCAAAGGATACAACTTTAATTGGTTGTGACTTAAACTTACGCTTTATGTGTTGACAAAAATACACGCTCAAAAGCGAAGTCAAGTATACAATATCCTCTGTGAATTTACTAAACGCATACTTCGAAAATTATCTCGACTAATTAGGCCATAAACCCACTAGAATAGTAAATGGTTGTGAAAACATACTTCACCTCCAAGCAACAAATAATCCAGAGCTAATAAAGAGCATCACAACAGACACAGGGATTAGTGAAGACAGAGTTGTCGTAGCGAAATTGAATGTCGAATTTCCCAGATCCGCCAAAACGGAAAAAAAATTAAAAAAGTCGATGAGTGAGTATGTCCGGTTTTTCGAAACTAACAAATTGAATGTAGATCAACTATTGCGATATTTAAACGAAATCAATTTAACAAAACAGGGTTTTGGCCCGCCATGGTACATAAAACAGGTTAGATCACTCTTGCAAAAGAAGAGAAAAATTTAAATACACAAAATCCACAACACTGGCAATCTTTCATATAAAATCGAAATTTAGCTCGAACTTCAATTCGAAATGTTCATAATAGTTTGCACAACGAATCTCTGTCATGTAATTTGGTTGAAAATCTAAGAAATTCTTATCGTATGTAAAGTATACTGGAGACAAAATACTATCAATTCATTCACTACGCTATAGCAATGGTGCTGTTCCTGATGACAATCGTACTGAAGTAGGATTGCTATCACAGATTTCCGAATTTCTTCACCAAAGAAGACGAAACAAATAATCCAGAATCAAGAATAGCTGCCAGCATGCGTAATTTAAAAGTAGATATACGTAGAGTAATAAAGCAACTTAAATCACTTAACAAAAGCAAGTCTCCCGATTCCGATTAGATACTAATTAGGTTCCTTTCAGAAGATGATGATGCAGTAGTCTCATACCTAGCTATCATATACAATCGTTCGCTCAGTGAAGGATCCATGCCCAAAAAACGGGAAAGTTGGAAATGTCACTCCAATGTTCAAGAAAGTCGGTAGGAGTGATCAACAAAATTACAGGTCTATATCACTGACATCGGTTTGCGTTAGGATTTTTAGAAGCACATGCACTACCTCGAACGGAAGTAACTATTGACCCATAGTTAACGCGGATTCAGAAAGTATCGCTCTTGTGAAACACAGCTAGCTCTTTACTCACATGAATTGATGTGTGCTGTTGTCAAAGAATCTCAAATCGATTTCGTATTTCTAGATTTCCGGATAGCTTCTGACATTGTACCTCACAAGCGCCTTATAATCTACTTGCGTACTTATAGAATATCGCCACATTTGTGGGAATGGACCCGCGATTTCTTCTCAGAAAGGACGCAGTAGGTAGTAACTTATGGAAAGTCATCGAGTATAACGGAACTGATGTCTGGCTTTCCCCAGGGAAGTGTTATAGGGCCTTACCGTTCCTTATCATTGGGAGCTGCTCTTCGCTTGAACATGTTGCTGTTTTTCGATTAGTAAAGTGCCCTAAGATCAAAATCAGTTGCAACATGATTTAGGTAGGATATCTGCATGGTGCAAAAATAGGTAATTGACACTAAATAGTGACAAGTTGTAAGTCACTGATGTGAGCACAAAAGTGATCCGTGAAACTCCATTTACGCGACAAATCAGTAGATCTATTAGCTGTAAATTCGACTGAGTACTTAGGAATGACAATTACAATCAACTGTAGATGCAAACGACACATAAGAAATATTGTGCCGACGGCGAAGCAAAGGATTGGTAGAACATTTAGAAGATGTAACAGTTTTACTAAATAAACTGCCTACCCTGCAGTTTTCCGTCCTATTTGGAAGCATTCCTGCGCATCGTGGTATCGCCAATAAGTGGAACTGACGGTAGATACTGAGCAAGTTCAAAAAGGAAAGCTCGTTATCTATTTTCGCGATGAACGATCATAATAATAAAATAAGGATACACCTAAAATGGAAAGATTTAGGTGTTCCTTTTTGCCTCGCGTTATTAGAGAATGAAACGGTGGAGAAATAACATAAAAGCAATACGATGAACCCTGTGCCAAGCACTTCAATGAGATTTGCGGTGGCCGAGGTGATTGAGGCGCTGCAGTCACGGTCAGCACGGCCACTACGGTCGGGGGTTCGAATCCCCCCTCGGGCATGGATATTTGTGACGTCTTTAGTCTTAGCTAGTTCATAAGTAGTTTGTAAGCTTAGGGACTGATGACCCCGTAGTTAAGTCCCATAAGTTGTACAAACATTTTTGAGATTTGCCGAGTATTTATGTAGATGTAGACACAATAACAGATTAAAAACTAATAAGCATCCTGATAAAACTGTAACAAATGGGTGAAGAAGCAACAGTTGAAATGAATGGCGTGAAATGTAGCTACAATCCAAACTTTTTTGAGCCAAAGAAATATTAATGAAAGCGGCAATATGCTGACATACAATAGTTGAAAAATACGTGGAAGGAAAGTTATCATAAAAAGGTCTTGGTTTCAAAAAGCCATTCACTTGTTTCATTCCACCTGAAGTCGAATTAGAGAAAATAATTAATTCCGAAAGCATAGAAAATTTAGTGACAGGAGAAAAGTATTTGCACACGATTTATTTAACTGTTTTGCAGAGGCAGTGACACATGAATACTGCTTTTACGAGATTCGGGGAAACATTCTCTTACTGTAAATTTGACTTAATATGTCAGTATAGGGAGAATACTATAATTTTATTTCAGCAGATTCTTGATAGTATACAAGACTGATGGAATCAAGGCTGTTAATGCAAAATACCATATTCTGAGGTGTTGTAGTAGTGACATGCTTCTCCGACTATTTATTCAACCTTTTTACAAATACAAGTTCACGTCGACTAGAAGGTACTTCTTTCATCAAGTTTATTCTACTGTGTTCCTCCATAAAGATATGCCTAATATCTGTCTTGGATAAGTTTTCAGCTGAGAATATGACCCATTTCTATGTGCATCAGGAATTGATGATTGCCTCTACATCAATTCCTGACATAAAAGTGTCCACATAGGAAGTTAATTCAGTAATGGAAAATTGTCTTTGAAATGAAACAATAAATTATAACACAAAAACATTATTACGGAGTAGGGGATACATTTTGTTCTTGAACACAGTGTTATTGGATAGCACATTTCTAATAAAATGTAAATTCTTAATGCTGATAGCGAAAGAAAGAACTCCGTGCTCTTAACATCGATTTGAACCACGATAATATTAATACATAACAATGATATTTACACGAAGGATTCTGCACTCTTAATTTTTGTTTAATTTATTTTTATTTTATCATTCTGATCGGCCCAGCTGTTACCACGCATTTGAAAATGTTGTCGAACCATATCATACAAAGTACCCATCACCAGAAAACATGACAGCTGCTGACATACGCCACACAGATGTTAACCTTTCTGACTTCCAGTACTTCACTGCTGTTAGTTAACATTTGACAGCCTACTACTGAGTATGTGATCAATACATACACAAACTTCGAATAGAGCACCATCAGATACTACTTGTAGCATGTTAATTAGGAGAATCTCCAATGGATGAGTCAAGAAGAAAAACAAAAATAAAGAAAGTTCAACAAAATGAATTCAGAATTCAAGATAAATCTTCTGCAAAGAAGAAAATACAACTGCATATCACCTGAAAGATAATTATACTGCAAGATTTACCCACATAAACTAAAAACTAATTCTTCATAATACCCTGAGCTAGAAAATACGATACACTCATGAATATACAGCATTCAGCCAAAAATAAAACACTGTAAGTAAGGAAGAGGAGTGACATATCGATTTCACATTGTGAGTTGAACACAGCTTCAATCCTACAGATGGAATAAACAAGAAAAAATAATTGAAGCCAAAATGTTACATGTACACCGTCCTCAAGATCTACAGGTGAAATAACACAAATATGGACTAATGTTTGTGTGCATATACTCAGCACACATCTAAATCAATCAGAAGAAAATCAACTTGAGCAATCCTGCTCGTAATATTTTTGACTTCATTTGTTTCATGTAACTATTTTACTCTTCTGATGAAGTTGTCCCTAGTGGCAACGAAACCTAAGTCAAGCAGCTAAAAATTACGCAACCGGTTGGCTGATACAAAAAATTGTTAAAAAACTACAAGAAAATCATTATATTCGGACTCTGGCAACAACCACCAACTATAGAGTTCATCACAACGGAGAAACAACAAAAATGTAATACGCACAGCATCATCACTAATAAATACCACAGGCACACCTTCACAATAATTAGATGTGCTAAGACACAAGTAGCAAACAGTTATTACAGGAAGCGTTAACCACTTCAAATCTGAATAATCAGTGTTTGAATACTGCCTGGCATCTGTACCTTCCACGGATATTTTTGAAGTCCAATGTGCATTTCCCCTGAATAAACGAATTTATCAAAACCACTAAAAACAGATGAGCTTTGCAATATATTTAGCACTTTAATAAAATTGAATTTAAAACAAAATTTCATATCAGCATAATTACATCCTGCAAGATGGTGGTCACATTATGGTAGGGAAGAACTGTTAAACTGAGCAAAATGTTTCCATGTAAATCAACTAATATGATAATTACGGGACTCTGGGCGAGAATGTAGTGAAAAGACAGCACAAAAAACAGAAAGAGTTCAAGATTAATATAAATCAAACACAAGAATGATACAGTCAGTAGACAAGTAAATAATCAAAGGATCGGATAAGTTTCCTACATAACTCATTGGAAGACTGTGGTGGCATACAACTACATCATAGAAGAACGTTAGTATCGATTAATAGCACCTAGGAATGGAAGGAATCGTAATGGAAATGATTGTCAGAAGGTGTGACTAAGAAGTGGTGTCCAATTTGATGAACTCCAACACGAATTCATCTCCCATGACAACATTTTCAGAGTATTCAACATACTTAATTACCGCCACATTTCAACCAGTTATATTCTCCTCTATTCCTGTTTTCCGTTCATCATTCATTACCTAACATGCTGTGCTCCAAATGTACTACTTCTGAAATTTCTTTCTCAAATGGAGTCTTGTATTGGATACTAGTAGTATCCTATTTCTTATATCCCCCTGGCTTCGTCTGTCCTGGGTTATTTTGTTTTCACGGAAGAAGGATTCAGTAATGACATCCACCGCGTGATTACAAATGTTGATAATTACTCGTTAGTTTCATTTCAGCTACTTCTCGATGCTTTCAAGGTTTTGTGGTTTCGTTGCCATTCAAAGATTTTACTCAATAGGACCTGTAATTCTTCTTTATGTGTAGATAGCAGTGTCGTTAACGATTTATATAAATGACTTCCTGTCAACCTGTATTTATTAAAATAGGAGAAAATCTACATCCATGTGTTATACACTCTTTCATCCAAAGACTTTTTTCTTTGTTCTGCAGTCTTGTTATTCTCTCTTCGATTTGGGCATAATGTATGTACATTATTCGTTTTGTCCCATAGTTTACTTCTAATCTTATGTGAATTTCGACCTCTTAAACAATGTTCATAGTCCAGCGCTTTTCTAGGTGGACAAATCCTATGAAAGTGTCATCATTCTCTTCAGTCCTACCTCCATAATCAAACGAAACATCAGAGCTGCCTTCCATGTACTTCACCATACTTAAGGTCGTTTAACATACCTTCAATTTTTCTTTCCTTTCTTTTGTAACTTACTCTTGTCAGTGGCCTGGTTTGCTTGAACTTTTAAACTGATTCTATAGTTCTCATAGATATTTTCCCTTGCTTAGAAGGTGTGTGGATGTTATAATTCTTGAAGTGTGATAGTATACGGTCAATTTCAAAGATTATACATACTAAACTGAATAATTATTATATCACAACTTCTTCCAATGATTTCAGAAATTCTGCAGGGGGGTTCGAATAGGGGGTAGGGGGTTCGAATCTCCCTCAGGCATGGACATTTGTGCTGTCTTTAATATTAGCTAGTTCATGAGTAGTTTGTAAGTTTAGGGACTGATGACTCCGTAGTTAAGTCCCATAAGCTATACAAACATTTGAACTCTTTTTTTTTTTTTTTTTTTTTTTTTTTTTAATTTTGGCTTCATTGCGTCCATTTTACATTGGCTTCTCTGATGTTCTCATTCATAAGAAATTTGTATTACGGTATACCTGTCACGCTATAAACTTTTTTTCTCATAATGTCAAATCCTTTATTTTTCTTTCTAATTGTTTTTCTTGGTTTATGTCTATGTCGGTTCCAGCTACACTGACGAAAAATTAAATGATTCGCCTATAATCAGTGGTTGAAAGTGAATGACATAACATGTGCCGAAAGAAGACATATTCCAATAGCGAATGAAAGACCATCAGCAGTTGCAGGTCACTGGAATGTCGAACCCCGTTAGGTTAAACAGCCTTACGGTCTCCTGCATGAGGAATGATTATGCACAGTTGTTACATCTGCCCCTCCAGATCCAGTAGGTTGGTACTGGATTCCCTTCATCTGTCAACCCAGATGTTCTCAACAATTGGAGAGGTTCGCAGATTTTCCTGGCCACTGGAGGGTACTACGATACGTGCTGTAGGTGGACGTGAATTTGCTACGTCTAAGGGGTACATGTGGAGGCATAGTGTTTGTGATTTATCACTGTGGTAGGAACAGAGGTGATCAGAACCCATTCTATTACTCCACACCATGATGGAAGGGGTACGCCTTAGGCAGGATGTGCACTCTGCCCTTGACGCCCCCAAATACGAATAAAACGTTTTTCGAATGTTATAGAGAAGCGAAATGGTGCGAGGACACCATTCTGCCTTCCGCGCACGGCACCATTCTAAACGCCAGTGTTGGTGTTCTGATATAGACGACAACCACGCATTGCGAAATTTGTTATTAATAATCCGACCCAATTCAAAAGAAATAGCAATGCGCCGCGGTGGAGTAGCCGAGCGGTCTAAAGCGTCTCGCTGCGGAGCGCGCGGTTGCTCGCCGTGGAGGTTCGAGTCCTCCCTGGGGCATGGGTGTGTGTGTGTTCGTCCTTAGGTTAGTTTACCTAGGTTTAAGTAGTTTGTAAGCTACGGACTGATGACCACGCAGTTTGGTCCGATAGATTTACAAACATTTGAACATTTGAAATAGCAATGTGCATTGCTACAACACTAGGAGAAAGGACGATATTCTCTATTCAAGGTTAAATCTAACTTTGGCTCAGAAAGGAATGAATTATGCTGCCACAAAAGTCTTTGGTCACTTACCAAGTAACATCAAAAGTTTGACGGATAGCCAACTCGTATTTAAAAAGAAATGAAAGGGAATTTCTGAATGGCTACTCCTTCTACAATGCAGATGAATTTTTAGATAAAACTTAGAAAAAACTAAAGAATTAAAAATTAAAAACAACAAAAAATGTAATAAAAAATCTTTAAAATGTTTATTGTCAAGTGTAGACAACATTTACTAGACTGACACGTTCCACATCATTGCGAAATGTCATATATATGATCTATGGGACAAGTATTAATCTAATCTAATCTCAGTTCGGCTCACAGTGAAACTCCTTGTCCCCTTTCCGAATTGCGAGATGTCATCATTTGCCAAGGAGAGTGCTAACAACAGCGAGTCTAGGCGGCAGATTGGTGCCAAACAAAACGGAAGTCGTTACACTGTTAGCGCAAGTGTAAGGCAGAGTATAGAAATATAGTTTCCTGATATAAGAAGATGTCAGAAAGCCTTTCATGTAGTAATGTGTAATAAGATGGTCACATAAGTTTGGAGCTAAATGACAGGGATACACGAATAAACATCGAATAAACTCAAGATGTAGTAACTTTCATGGAAGATTAAGGAAAATTATGTCAAGAAGGCTTACGATAGCGTGGCAACTTGTTAATAAGCATCGAAGTGCCTACAATGAAAAAACAGTAAATAAGTAAAATAGAAATAAAAGCAAAGAAATATAAAAAAGAACTCCAAGATGTTCAGAACCCTACACCCAACATAGCAGCACCATCGAAAGGGAAGGCTCCGATTATAACGAGTCACATCACGTGGAATAGGTCGAGATCGCTTTGCTGAATGCCCGCACTCTAGGGCCTAATGGGCTGTGCCAAGCGAAGCACCTAGTGGGCTATGCTATAGGAGCCACATACGTAGCTAAGCGATCGCGATCTAGTTCGCATGACGTGAATCGTTAGCACCGCAGCCTTTTCTTTCATTTGTGTTGGACACAGCGCTTCCCTTCTGTCTGCATATAGAGATGACTTAGAACGAACGCCATACAGAACACCTAATGTGAGGATGGTCGATCAACTAAAGAAACATGAAGGTAATGAAAGGTACTGAACGTTAGAATAAGCTAAATAAGGCTAAACAGTTCAAATTTCTAGACGTTCAGAAATATAGTGACCGGTCATGGAAAGACCATGTTGAGGATATTGTTGAAAAACTAAATGCTGCGTTATTTACCATTAGAACACTGTATGATAGAATTGATAGTTCGACACGAAAAGAACGTTACCTTACAGCAGATATGATAATGTTAATGTAAACCTGGATCCTAGCTATTGTACTGAATTGATAGTTCTTACGTGAGCAAAGAGCGCTAAGTGGTAGTGAGACCCCTATGCAGGACGTAAAGAAATTCGAGAGAAACGGTATCTGGAGACTACTTTCATTATTTCTGTACCTAGTCACATAGTGACATTCTATTTAGCATAGCTGTAATTCTCATTCATAAAAGGCAATGTACTCCGTATTGGGGTGAGAATAATACAAGTGCCAGTAGACTGAATACCAACAGTGTAGGATTAGTGGAGAGAAACTGTTGTGGAATGCAGATTATTGTATAAAGTGAAGAATGAAACTACAAGTTCAGTGCAGACCTTCGAAATTCACAGAATGTGACAGATTTAAGGTTGACCCGGCGGGGGGTCGGATCTCATCAAAAAGGAGGCTAATGTAGTGCATCATAGGCATATAGTTACATTAGAAGTAACTGGCAAGGACGAAGCAGCAGTTAACGCTAGGCAGTGGTAACGTCCTTTTTTTTTTTTTTTTTTTTTTTTTTTTTTTTTTTTTTTTTTTTTGTCAGCAATGGAAATAGCTTACACAACTGTACAACGCAGGATAAGAATTAAGACCTCTGATACTCTCAACATGAAAAAAGAAAGATAGAAAGATGCATTTTTAAGAAAAAATTCTGATCCTTTAAAAGAACAGTAGATTTCCTTTTTCCGCAAGTAAAATAAAAATATCAGTTTACATCATAAGTGAACGTAAAGCAGCTGACTCTAATAGTCTGTTTTTAATCTTTCTGACTCTCGGAAATTTTCTAAGAGGTTACATTTGTCGTGTTAGCCAGAGCACGTCTGTCTGTAATATACCAGTTGAGACAGCTGCGTTCCTAATTTCTCATTCTGATAGATATCTTGATATTTTGTATTTTTTTATGATTTCCAACATTTTGAAGATGCGTCCTATCCGAAACGCGTAAAAAGAAAAGTAGTAATTTTTTATTCTGTAACCAATGCAGCAATTGTACAGCACTCCTATTAGGATGAAGGAATATTAGGGTTTAACGCACAATCGGCGGGGCTCACGCTCTGATTATTTGGCTAATGGCAGGGGGGAAGGGGGGCAGAAGGAAATTGCCCGTGCCCTTTAATACGAACCATTTACGCAAGTCATTTAGGGAAAATGCGGAATATATAAATCTGGGTGGCCGGATGTGAATTTGAACTAACCTGTTTCCAAATGCTATTTAAAAGATGATCGCAGCCTTCGAACCTGACTTCATTGGTGAATTACAACCAACGTATTATGTTGTACTGTTCGGCATACAAAGTAAAATAATGGGCAGTTTATTTCCCATACTCAATTCTGGGATGTGATAGCCTATTTTTAAATTTCTGATTCGCGTGTTTAAAGGGAATATTTTATATAATGTTAAGTAATTTGTGATTCAAGGGTTTGGGAAGAAAACCTTCATCACATGGATGATTAGGTGAAAGGGACTATTTTACAGTAGGTTATACCTTTTGACATCAAAGGGATGTAGAAAGTGTGGTTGCAGGTTCGGCGGGTCCCGTAACGAACAAAATGTTTGAAGGAAGAAAGTAAGATTTAGGTTTAATCCAATTTCGATAACATGTTTGAAGCTATTCATAGGAACCTGCCGAATGACGCGATTATTCATAATTCTATGCGTGGTGGCTGATGACAATATTGACATCACGGAAAAATTAATCCCATTTTCCTTGTAAATCTTTCAAATGTTATATAGCTTATGGCACTTAACTGCGAGGTCATTAGTGTCTAAACTTACAAACTACTTATTAAAAACAATAAAGACATCTGTACCCAAGGGATTATGTAGATCTTTCATAATTTTTTTTTCGCAGGTTAAGCAATGGTAAAGGCATCAAGTTTGAATGTGCACGTAGTGCCGGTAACAGATGGGGAGTCAGTAATAAGAAGGTCGTTGTTAAAAATTACTTTTATCAAGGCTAGGCGGAAATGCCTTCACCATGAATAGATTGCTTAATGAGTAGCCAATAGTCTCACTGTCTCGCCGGCCACTTGATTTAATTTAATTTGATTCGATTTTCTCAGGGAAGCCAAAACAGTCTTGGTCCAACTCGCCACTGCCCGCACCGAAACTAAGTTAATTGTGCGGTATCGCTCCCTGCATATCTAGTAAAGTCAACCAATGTCCTCTAACAGTGCAAGGAGTCCCTTTACCAGTTCTTTATTAGACACAATTTCTTCTGGTCTGGTTGTCCCAAATGTTCTGTGCCTTTTACTCTCCAGTGCAATGCATTCGAAGATTAGATGTGATGCTGTTTCATCACCGTCATCACAGATCCTACATTTAGGATCCTCTTCTATTATTCCCATTGTATGTAGGTCGCCGGCCACTTAATGTGGAACAAAAATAACAGGCACACAGCGGTCCTATTAGTGGTTCTACGCGTGATGAGGTGCTATAAAAACCACTGTAACCGGAGCAGAGCCAGCATTAACTCGTAACCAACTGCATACTGCGGCAACCGAGAGATACATTAAATACAAAAGAATGTTTTAAACAAAAATGTACTAAATAAAAATGAATTCTTTGCACGTGTTGGTATTAGTTACGCCCGAACGCCCACCGGCGGCAAAATGAACGACATCGTTATTCGCTAGGTGCGATATAAAGGACACCTCGCACCAACTGATATACATAAATTTGTGCTACATTGTAAAAAACCAAACCACGTTTATTGGAATAATATACACATTGGATGAGAATCGCAAAATATCGAAATACCGTAGCTGAAGTTTCTTTCTTTTTTCTTTTTATACACAGTGCTTACCACACTGGATTCTGTCTCTGGAGGACAGCGTTTCAAGTCCTCCTCCGACCTCTCAAATCTAAGATTTCAGCGATTTCCGTAAATGCTCCAGACAAATACGAAATGTTTCCTTTGAGCACGGGCAATTTCCTTCGAAATCCTTAGTAAAAGAATCTGAACTTATACTCTAATTACCACGCTGTCGGCGCGACGTTTTTACAAATAAACGTAGATTAACTCTGGTGTCACGTGGAATGGCAGAGGACTAATGTACAAAATCAAAGTCGCTACTCATTGAAAGTCAAGCAGATGAATGGGCCATCGCCACACAGCACAATACTTTTGAAGTAACTGAACAAGTTCTAACTTCAGATCGAGATACGCTAGGCAAATGTTGTTGTGGTGTTCAGTCCGCAGACTGGTTTGATGCAGATCTCCACGCTACCCTGTCCTGTGCAAGCCTCTTCATCTGAGCATAAGTTCGACAACCTACATCCTTTTGAATCTGCTTACTGTATTCGTCCCTCGGTCTCCCTTTACGATTTTTACCCCACACGCTTCCTTCTAATGCTAAGTTGACAATTCCTTGACGTCTCAGAATGTGTCCAACCAGTCAACCCTTCTCTTAGTCAGGATATTCCAGAAACTTCTTTTCTCCCCAATACGGTTAAGCACCTCATTAGTTACGTGATCTACCCATCTAATTTTCATCATTCGTCTGTAGCACCACATTCCAAAAGCTTCTATCATATTTTTATCTGAACTCTTTATCGTCCACGTTTCACTCCAATACAATGCTACACTCCAGACAAATGCTTTCAGAAAGGGCTTCCTAACATTTAAATTAATATTGGATGTTAACAAGTTTCGCTTATTAAGAAACGCTTTTCTTCCCATAGCTATTCTGCATTTTATATATTCTTTACTTCGGCCATCAGAAGTTATCTTGCTACCCAAATAACAAAATTCATCTTCTACTTTTATTATCTCATTACCTAATCTAATTCCTTCAGCATCACCTGATTTTCTGACATTACATTCCATTACCCTCGTTTTACTCTTGTTAATGTTCATCTTATATCTTCCTTTCAATGCACTGTCCATTCCATTCAGTTGCTCTTCCAGACCGTTTGCAGTCTCTGACAAAATTACTTTGTCATCGGCAAACCGCAAAGTTTTTATTTCTTCTCCCTGAACTTTAATTCCCTCTCCAAATGTCTCCTTGAATTCCTTCACTGCTTGATCAATATACAGATTAAACAACACTGGGGAAAAGCTACAACCCTGTCTTACTCCGTTCCCAACCTCTGCGGGCCTTTCTTGCTCTTCGACTCTAATAACGGCTGTCTGGTTTTTTTTATAAGTTGAATATAATTCTCCGCTCGCTAGGCAAATACTTACAACCCAACTCAAATAAAAAGAAGTGTCATGCTTCCACCTCTCGAATAAATTTTCAAACGAACTATTGTTGTTCATTTTGAAGGAGATATAGTTGACCGGACTCTTTCACATAAGGAACTCCTTAAGAAGGTAGCTGCCAAGCAGAAAATCAGGAAAACCTCTTGCATAAACTGTGTGGTACTGGCTGAGGATCTTCAGCAGACACATTTCATCAGCAGTTGCCTTGGTTTACTCAGCTGCAGAGTATTGTGCGCCGGTATGGATAAACAGCGACCACGCACAAAAAGTTGACACACGGTTGAACGAAACCATGCGCATTATTAGCGGGACCACACCATGTACTGCCACACACTGGCTGCCCATACTGAGCCACACCCCATCTTCTGACGCTAGACGGAAGAAGGCTCTCGTACGAGAATATAAAAAAAAACCTCTTAAATGGTGTAGCTCATGTGAAGAGGAGGAAACTCAGCTCAAGGCACCATGCGATTTTCACAACCAGGACCATACTAGAAGAAAAATTCGACGTCTGTCTTTCCTGGAACCAAAACTGGCAACACCAGTGCCCCGAACCATGTCAAAGGCTACACCGTATCCTGTAAAAACCACCAGGATTAGATCAACCCGTGTCGTGTGGACAGCCCTCAACAGTATCCGCACCGAACACGGACGATGTGCGCATGCGCTCCACGAGTTGGGGAACTGCTCCTTCACTTGAATTCGACTGTGGTGCTGAGAGACAAACACTTAGCGACCGAATGCCTAAGACACGAATATCGTGGGGATTTTAGTAGTTTCTTGCCAGCAACAGCTGATGCAGTACAATATATTAATAACTTAAATGTTTGTGTATAAACATATTTAATGACTTGTTTTTTATTAAAAGCTTTAAGTGTTAGTAATTTCATGCATATGATACCATAGAGTTGTAATTTGTCACACCGCTAAATAAATAAAACTATTAAAATCACACGAATATTGTGAAAAATATGATCGAAAGTCTCCTTTATAAATAGGGTGAAACAACTCATGAAAGGGTTAATATAGGATCTACACACACAAGTTATTACATCGCAATATGTACGTAGACTTCGACATTAAACCGCGTGTTGCACGTAAAATTTGCAAGAATGCAACAAAGAAACGTAAACGCAGAACTATCAAACTACACTACAATCTAAAGCTATCTAAGCGGTCTGGCTTCTAAATGTGGTTGGAATGCCTGACGACACAACTGACTGACCATAGTCACTACATTATTCGGGTCTGGCAAACCGACCTCTAGAGAATACTTAGTAACTGACTCGCTATTTAACTGCCAACAACCTCTACCCGTAATAACTGACAGGAACTATCAACTTCACTACACGACAGACTACTTTTGACGGCGACAAACACGCCTCCACCTATTTTGTTTAATCTATCATTTCTGAACACATTAACATCTTTTGCAAAATCTTCTGCCGCGCGGGAGTAGCCGAACGATCTGGAGCGCCACGTTACGGATCGCGAGGTTTCCCGCGTCGGAGGTAAGAAACCTCCCTCAGGCATGGATGTGTGTGTTGTCCATAGGTTAGTTTAACTTAGTTTAAGTAGTTTGTAAGACTAGGAACTGATGATCAACTTAGTTTGGTCCCATAGGATTACAAACATTTGAACATTTTTTTAAAACTTCTCCTTAACTTATTTACGGCTCAAGCTAACTTTCGCTACCTATAATGATATGTGTTTCGGTGTTTTATATTAACGCTTGGAGTTCTGGCACTTTCCGACACAGCTACGACAATTTACAAGTGTTATACTGATAGTTTCTAGATCTATATTTCTCATGTGATCGACCTGCACCCTTTGAGAAAGCCCATTTACTGTTTCCGCAAAGCCGTCTACCCTATAAAACCGCCCAGTCCACGCCACACAGCAACGCTACCCGTGTAGCTGCTTCCTGTGTATAGTGGACTCCTGACCTGTTCAGCGGAACCCGGAATCCCACCATGTGATGGCGCAAGTAAAGGGATCTGCAGCCCACACGCTCGCAGAACAGTCTGAGCCTCTCATTCAGAGCCTCCACTCGCCTCTCTACCAGAGGTCCACAGTCGGCCCTATCAACTATGGGGCCAATGGTGAGATCTGCTTCCATCTTGCAAGCAAGTATGGCAGTCTCTATCACTTCAGATACCTTAATAAACATAACCCTCTTTGACCAATGTAAGACTCTCTGGTAAAATATTCGATTACGCTATTATATCTTTGGCAGATTCCATAAAATATAAAAAGTTATGTATACGTGAATAATTCATAGTAATTATTATAGTAGAAATGCCAGATGTTAATTAGGAAAGTCTAACATCTCAAACGTAAGTAAAAAATTTTTTATATGTAATATCGTCGTATTAGGCTCATAAAAAGACGAGAAATTATTTAACGTTTTTCTTATATACAGGCAGGTGCTTGAAAATAGCAAAGCGGTGAAACAGCTGTAGCGTTAAATAATAAAATTTAAGCAGTGATTCTGGACTTTTATTGTAATATTTCGTTAATGACTTTTATTACACTTTAGGTCCAACAATCAGGATGTACTGGAATAGTTCTTTCTTGTGGGTCTATTGCATAAGCAGCTTGAGTATGCTCGGTATAAATCTGCGAAACACTTCTCAGGCGCTTCGGAGTTCAAGCGACGAACTATAATTGCCTTTAGGGATTGCATATTATCCTTCCATCGAATGTAGCCAAGCAACTACGATGTGGATCTGTAATCTCTTGATACTAGAGGGACTGAATCCATCTACCTCATTGCAACACAACAAGCGAGGACAGGCAAAAAATGTTCAAATATTTATGAAGCTTAAGGGACTTAACTGCGTGTTCATCAGTTCCTAAACTTACATGCTACTTATGAGCTACCTTATACTAAAGACGACACAAACGTCCATTCCCGAGGGGGGATTCGAACTCCTGACGAGGGAGGACAAGCATATTGTGAGCATGTAAGCAAAAGTTTCCCTGCCACATCACAAACTATATGACAACAAATTTGGTCTGTTGTGCAACACGAAACGCCCGTGCGTCTCATTCGTCAGAGCAGACTTTTCACACGGCATGTATTGCACAAACACAATAGGCGTTTCAGCCGGCAATGATGTGATAAATGACGGGCATCGACAATCGAATGGAACGATTCTGTTTTCACTGACGAATCACTGTTCTTCCTGCATCACCACGATGGTCGGATTAGAATCTAATGAGAGACTGTTGAACTGTTGCGTTATCCATTGCCATAGTGATCCTTCACCCAATATTACTGTCCGGTATGGTATTGAATTCTATTCCAACTACTCTCGTAGTTGGCGTTGCCGGTATACTAACCATCCTGCATTGCATCTCTGAGGTGTTGAAGCCTGATGTCCTCCTACATCTTCAGAGCGTTCAAGATGGCTAATTCCAACACGATAATATACGAGCACGTATGTCACGCAAATTTCATGACTTGTTCGTTGCTTTACCATGAATGGCAATGGTACCAAGTTCGAAACCCCGGCCGGCCACGGTGGCCGAGGGGACTGAGGCGCTCCAGTCACGGTCTGCACGGCCACTACGGTCGGGGTTTTGAATCCCCCCTCGGGCGTGGATATTTGTGCCATCCTTAGTCTTAGCTAGTTCATAAGTAGTTTGTAAGTTTAGGGACTGATGACCCCGTAATTAAGTCCCATAAGTTCTACAAACATTTGAACATTGTTTTCGAAACCCGGTTCCGACACACAGATTTAATATGCCAGGAAGTTACATATGAGCGCATACTCCGCTGCAAGGTGAAATGTCAAAAACATCGGATAGGCCATGGCTAAGCCACATCTCCGCCCTTTCTTCCAGGAGTACGGGTCCTGAATGTTTCGCAGAAGAACTTCTTTGAACTTTTTAAAGCAGGAGATGAGATACTGGCGGAAGTAAAATTGTGAGAACGGGGCGTGAATCGTGACAGGATAGCTGTCGGTAGAGCACTTGCCTGCGAAAGGCAAAGGTCCAAGGATTGAATGCCTGAATAATTTTAATCTACCAAGAAGTTTCATATCAGCGCAATATCCGCTGCAAGGTAAAAATGTTCTGAAGACCTGCCTAGGATGCGGCTAAGCCACGTCTCCACCATATCCTTTGTCACAGGTGTGTTAGTCCTGTAAGACTCGCAGGAGAAGCAGGAGAATCTCAGTGAAATTTGCAAAGTTGTTGGACAGGTATTGGCGGATGTAAATCTGTGAGGACGAGCCGTAAAGCGTGCCGGGATAGCTCAGTCGGTAGAGAGCTTGTGCGGGAAAGGCAAAGGTCCCAGGTCTCAGGGTCGAATCCTGGTTCAAGCACACATATTTGCTAGGAAGTGTAAGGAATAACAATAATTATATTAATGATGAATTTACGAAAAAAATAAAAAAATGGCACTACGTTGTCTGCAAAGTGAGGGATTCTGCTTTCTTAGATACAATTAAAACGAAGCGGAACACATAAGCAACAGTTCCACACATGGAAAAAGGGCGTTGCTAAGAGAAGTATGGTAATATCAGTTATTGAACTTATTTAGAGGTTAAATAATTTTAAGACAAAGCGTGTGTGAAGTATAGCGCTGTGTCTAAGTGCATCAAAGATGGCGAGCAATGACGGAAATAAGAAACAACATGTATGGCAATTGATGTTTCAAAAAGTTTGAAAGTAAAATGAATATTAAGATTTGTAGTAGAAGATGCAACTTTAGAGTGCAAATGTGTTTGGGAAGACCATGAACAGAGTATGCCCGAAAAATAATGGAGTACCTTATCTGCTACTCAGAGATGAAGTGGCAGGCAATGAAGAGGAAGCCGGAAGACGTATCCCACTGCATCCTAAAAATGACAGAATCTAAAAATGAAAGCAGACCTGTTTGTTTGTCCCTGTAACCAAACGACGCCAATGACTCCTATTGGCATCACGCGGTGCACCTAAACACCTGAGCGTATCGCACTGGTAGGCACTGTTGTAATTTGACAGGCACCCACTTTTTGGACATACAAGATACTGTCGAAAACAAGTAATTGTGCACTTCCTCTTGAATCTGATTAATGGCCTCTCGCCGAATAACACGGATCTCTAGACTTGTTTAATTCGATGTCTAATATTTCTTCTTAATAAGCTGCCTAATTACAGCGCACCTTTTCAAGTTAATGAGATCTCTTCTTTAAATGTGGTTAAATTTACACTTGCAGCCACTTCACAAAATCGTCTCGGTTTCTCGGCTAATTAAATTGAGCTGCACGTAGGGCGAAGAAGCTTTTAAAGTGGAAGGATAAATCTGTCTGTAAAGGTCGCGTCGATGTTAGATTAATTACCGAGTAACACAATTATTTTTCAATGGTAGATTGATAACTAAGTGGATTGATTATTTGATACACTTTCAGGTAGAGAACGTGCCATTAAAAAAATTGACTGCAGTAATTGAGATTATTGTAAACGTCTCTTAAACATAAATTGTACGCTTCCCATCTAATAACTGATAAATTGGTCAACATAATTTTTGTTAAAAACTATGTGTATGGTGTTCTTAGCTACATCGTTGTTCCATCCGAAAAGGAATACCGTTTTTCCCTATCAGACCAAATTTCCGTGTATGGCGTTCTTCAGTAATAAAATCAATCTTTAGAATGTTTCATAAGGGTTACTTTGGTATTGTTTAGTTAAATTGTTTTTAATTATTTTTGTGGAACGTAATTGATCTAAATATATTCAAGGATTGCCATACATTATTCACTGGCAAGATATGAATCAGGCCGATGAGCAAAGCTCATTTAACGTCGCGTCGTTTTGTGATTGTTGCGCTGTGGCAAAATAGCCGTGCGTACTAAGGAGCCCTGCTGTAGTGGGTGCAACCATTCGTTGTCGGGGGTTCGAGTCCTCCCTCGCACGTGGGTGTTGGTGTTGTACTTAGCATAAGTTACTTTAGGTTAGTGTAAGTTCAAATTCAAATGTTTGTAAATCTATCGGCCCATCTGCGTGGTCACCAATACGTAGCTTACAAACTATTTAAACTAAGTTAAACGAACCTAAGGACAAACACACACACACACACCCATGCCCCAAGGAGGATTCGAACCTCCGACGGCGAGTAATCGCGTGCTCTGCAGCGAAGCACTTTAGACCGCTCGGCTACTCCACCGCGGCTTAGTGTAAGTAGTTTGTAAGCTTAGGGACTGACGACCAACGTAGGTAAGTCCCTTAGATTTACAAACATTTGAACTTATTTGTGATTGTTGCGTCACGCTCATTAGTGGAAAATCTTGTGAAGCGTGTTCCTGTATCTTGGCGAAGACTTTTGTTTGTTGTGATCTGAGGAGAAGAAATGTCCCATACCTGTATAAATTACCAAAATTCAGGTTTGTTATGAACATTATTTTTGGTACAATTTAGCGGGCAAGGAAAAAAAAATAAAAATTAGAAAAGGGCCTCCCACAACAGATGCTGTTTGGTATCTGATTCACTTCAGATAGGCTGCTTGAGATGATCGCGACACATGTCCCCATCTTTTGTACGGAACCAACAGATCACAATAGACTGATTTTTCTATGTGACAAAAATAGCTGGAATCACCTCTACTACTAGGAAAACGGTGCAATAGCCCAATTTACACTCGGTTTTAAGAACTATAAGTCACAGAGAATATGTGAAGAATACGAAGACGAAATAGTAGAAAACAGAGAATGAGATGCGGATGCCGATCCGCCCTGTCATTCAATTGTGCCTTCCTGTTTCTCTTTCTCCTCTTTAGGCGAACCAACGTGATATTCGAGAATTAAATTTGCGGAAGAAACAGGCAGTGGTACACCTTGGAGGCCTGTGGATGCATCTCCTGTTTTAACCGATAATAAATTTTAATTTAATTAGTGACATGTATTAACAGTGGATAATGTAGAAGATTTCATCAGCCATTTGCTTCATGCATTGTATTATTACGGCTGGAAAAAGGCCGTGGTGGCCGAGAGGACTGAGGCGCTCCAGTCACGCTATGCATGGCCAATACGGTCGGGGGTTCGAATCCCCACTCGAGCATGAATATTTGTGCCGTCCTTGGTATTAATTAGGTCATAAGTAGTTTGTAAGTTTAGGGACTGATGACCCCGTAGTTAAATCCCATAAGCTATACAAACATTTGAAAATTTTTGAAAAAGTTCAATGGTTTGAAAATGGACGACTGACACCGAAACTAGTCATTAACTCCGAAATAGTGCAACTGTGGAGGAAAAAGAAATTGTTTTCAAAATATTACCAGTTGCTGATCTTGCACCATCTTTATGATGTTTTGTTATGTATATGTACTCACATTTTTACTCTCACGTTGCTCATTTATGTGAATAACCGTTTGGTTCACAGCTGCAACGCACCCTCCAGGCAGCAACCTAAATTGCAGTATTAAGACAAGCAGTCCGAAATCGCCTTCGGGAATGTGAGTTCAATGCACGAAAACCTATGGTGAGTGTCCCGCTAAAACCACGACACCATTTATCCCGCAGATAATGGGCGGAGGATCATCACGATTGGAATCTTAACGAACGGCGGCGGGTTCTGTACACAGATGAAACCTAGGTAGTCCTTAGTGGCTATCCTGCTATTTTATTTTATAACAAATGTGACCTAAGCTTGTAAGTTGGGGGGAGGATATAAGGTATTGGTAGGGGTGGAAAAGGTGGAATGAAGGGTCGCCAGGTAGGTTATGTCAAGAATTTTGGAGTGGATAATCAGGTTTGTAATTGGAGAAATATTCAAAGTTGACTTAAGGATCTCAAAATAAAATAGATAGCAATTCAATCGTACGTAAGAAATATTATGACCAAAATTGGAATAAACAATTATACCTCGTGTTAAAAGCTGGTAGAAGCTGACCTCGGAGAAGATCAGTTTGGATTCAGGAGGAACGTAGGAAATCGGGAGGCAATACTCACTTTACGTCTTATCTTAGAAGATAGATTAAGGAAAGGTAAACCTACATTTTTAGCTTTTGTAGATTTGGAGAAAGCATTTGACAATGTTGACTGGAATACACTCTTTCATATTCTGAAGTCAGCAGGGGTAAAATACAGGGAAAGGAGAGTTATTTACAACTTGTACAAAAGCCAGTCCGCAGTTATTAGATTCGAAGGGCATGAAAGGGAAGCATCTGTTGGGAAGGGAGTAAGACAGGGTTGTAGCCTTTCTCCGATGCTATTCAATTTGTACATCGAGCAGGCGGTGAAGGAAAGCAAGGAAAAATTTGGAATAGGGATTAAAGTCAGGGGAAAGAAATACAAACATTGCGTTTTGCTGATGACATTGTAATTCTGTCAGAGGCAGGAAAGGACCTGGAAGAGCAGTTGAATGGAATGGACAGTGTGTTGAAGAGAGCGTACAAAATGAACATTAACAAGAGCAAAACAAAAATAATGGAATGCGGTCTTAGAAAATCAGGCGATGCTGAAGGAATTAGATTAGGTAACGAAACAATGAAGGTGGTGGATGAGTTTTGTTACTTGGGTAGTAAAATAACATGCGATGGTCGCAGTACAGAGGATATAAAATTCAGAATGGCAATGGGAAGAGAAGCATTTTTGAAAAAGAGAAATTTGCTAACATCGAATATTAATTTAAGGGTAAGGAAGTCTTTTCTGAAGGCATTTGTGTGGAGTGTTGCCTTGTACGGGAGTGAAACATGGACGATAAGCAGTGCGGACAGGAAGAGAATAGAGGCTTTTGAAATGTGGTGTTACAGAAGAATGCTGAAGATTAGGTGGGTCGATCACATAACTAATGAAGAGGTACTGAACAGAATTGGCGAGAAAAGGAATTTTTGGCATACCCTGACTAAAAGAAGCGATCGCTTGGTAGGACACATTCTTAGACATCGAGGAATCGTAAATTTAGCATTGGAGGGAAGTGTGTGGGGTAAAAATCGCAGAGGGAGGCCAAGAGACGCGTATAGTAAGCAGATTCAAGTGGATGTGGGTTGCCGTTCTTATGAGGAGATTAAAAGGCTTGCTCAGGATAGAGTAGGGTGGAGAGCTGCATCAAACCAGTCTCCGGACTGAAGACCATAACAACAACAACACCTCGTGTTATTTAAGGAGGCGCTTGTGTGCATAGAGGTGGAGCAATATGAGAAGTGAAGAGGGGAGGAGCTACGGACGAGCACCAACAGCTGCGCCTGCGGGAGAAACATTGTGTAACTCGCGGCCACATGCATTGTATTATTACGGTTGCAAAAAGGCCAACGGTTTGATAATGGACGATTGAGTCCGAAACTAGTCACCAACTCCACTAACGTGCCTACAGAATGAACATTGTTGGCTGCCATTGCTGTAATGGAGGGGGATGCGCAGAACGGCTGTAAACTGGGCAGCCTTTGTAGCTGACGCCGAATATAATTGAATCGGTCGGTGGAGAAAGGAACTATGTCACTTTTTTGTACTTTTCAGGAGAGACAAAAAAGTGTTTTATTGTTAAACTATTTAACAAATTGCATTGAAAATTTCGACATTTGCTGTACTCTAACCATACATACTGCGAATGAAAATAATTTTTATATATTCTACAAAGTATCCTCTGAAAAAAAAAATGAAATTTGTAACATAGTTCCTTTCTCCAGTCAACGAAGGAATTAGTACTTTTCGACAGTATAATACATTCATAGATACACATTTCTGGATTAAAGCTCAAATTTATTGGTAAATTATCTTTAGCTGGATAGAATTCAAAGATCGGAATAGTTCATGTCACACTGAGTTATCACTTGAAGTTAAATCTCTTCATAAAAAAATGTCAGTGTCTTCTCCATGAATGTGTTTCATCAGTTTCCGAATATATCTTCAATCATTTTTATATATATTCGCACTACTAGAAATTATCATGAAAATGTTTGCTATAGAAGTCGTATTTCACATTTATGTCTCGATATTTCTTAAGGAACATTTCGTGCAAAGTTTTCAGATCCAAGGTTGCATCTAGGTATTTCATTTCCTTCCCAGCATAGTTAGTTTCTTTGAGTGGGAACGCTGTGATACTGGGTACTATTAAATTTATTACATTTTCCGGAAGTTTTGTTATGCATGTATTTCTTCCACACATGTCCTTTTGACATTTAGAAAGACGGTATTCTTCCCAGCATAGTTAGTTTCTTTGAGTGGGAACGCTGTGATACTGGGTACTATTAAATTTATTACATTTTCAGGAAGTTTTGTTATGTATGGATTTCTTCCACACATGTCCTTTTGACATTTAGAAAGACGGTATTCAATCACGTAAGTGAGTGTTGTAACTCAACAATAATCGTTACACCTGACGAAGTTGGCGCCAAATTACTGTTTTGTTGCGCTTTCTACACCTGCATGCCGTAGACCAGCGCCATCTAGCATGTAGCTGGTATAGTACAAGCTCGCTGACAGTAAAATCTACTAATGGGACGCGACGTGCGGCGGAGAAAGGAACTAAGTCACTGACTTGATTCTTTTCTCTTCAGCATGTATAAAATTGACCTCATGTGATTCCCACAGGAAGAAGCCAAACATAGTTCCTTTCATTACAGTAAGGTGTATCTTGGTCTATTAACTACATTTCTGTAAAAAAGTGAAAATCACCAAAAAGTGACTTAGTTCTCCACCGACCGATTCAATTAAGGTTTTTACAAGATTAATACAGAACCTACGTAAATGACCAGCAAGTCAGATTATAACCTGGGTAGATACAAGTAAATCAACAACTTGATGAAATCCAGCTTGGGCAAGATCGCGGAGCTTACTCCCACAACAAAACGTAGTCCCTCCATTCAAAACACAAGGATCCCCTGTGGTACTAGATCGTGAGCGGGCAGCACGTTATTAGCGTAACTCGAGCGCCGTGCTGTGCAGCTGTGGAGGCCTCGACAAGACTCGAGCAACGCTGTCAGTATATTGCCGGCGAAACCAGAAGTTTCCAGCAACTCGTTGAATTAGTCACTCTCTGAAGAGCAACTCGCCGTTTCCTCACTTCCACTCGCTCGGGAGCAGAACTTTACGTAAATAAACTTCCAAGACGGGAACCGGAACTCCAAACCTGACCTACTCTTACAAGTGTTTAATGTTGCGTCGACGACCAGGAAAGGAGGGGGGGGGGTCTAATAGGGAACGGGGAAGGAAATTGAGCGATTTAGGGGAACGACGGAAAACGTAAGACTGGATGATAGGTTGGGAAATGAACAGCTGTCTTTGAAAATTCACCGTCGTACTGACCATGAGAGGATGTGATGAATCTAATCATATCATGGTAAAACATTACAGCGTGATATTACTATGATAAATGAATTCATAAGATCGACAGCAGAATCACCATTTCTGGGGTCTTGGTTCATATTTGAGCTACTACCATGAGGTGAAAAGTATACGGTTTAGTTCGGACCAGCGTGCCGTTGTACAGCCATAATATTTCTTACTGTCGCTACGTTACATGGTATAAAGTTCGAACGATGAACGGAGCCGGTGTCCAGGCACATTACGCCAATCAACTAATTCCTTTCGAATTTTACTTTGCTTACAAATACCTTCTTCGTGTGGGAGGTTTGGAAGCTCGTCATTCTGCAATTTAAACTTTTACGAATAGATTCGAACTTGGCAGGAAGATATATAACAGATAAAGTCAAAATGAATTTTTTGTCCAACAATAATAATTGCCCGCTGTCAAGATATTGTGCTTTAAAGTCCAGTTTAGCACATGCTGAATCTCGTTGAACGTTCAGATAGTGATGGACCTTCTTAGTTGATTATCGATTGATTTTTATCTGTTTATACTGTAAGGATGCGATACAATATTATAAAAGTTTCCAAAAAAGATAATGCCAAGATCGATTGTATATAATTTTATTCCGAAGATTGATTTCAATGGTCTCTGCCGTCGTATTCAGGATGGCAGAGACAATTGAAACCGGTCGTCGGAATGAAATTATATACAAGGGATCTTGGCATTATCCTTTTTGGAAAATTTCAACTATAGACTGTTTGTTTATACGTTAATTGCAGTAACATTCTTACTAAGTACAATGAAATCTCAAAGACGGCTTTTATTTAAGATTTCCTGAAGTAATTCTAAAGACCTACGTAATTAGAGCTCCTGCCGCCTACGACAGCTAATAAATACAGTAGAATAATAGTTGGAAATCAGAATGAAACATGCTCCTACTGCGGCGCAAATAAAGACGAATATGTTCTGGTCAGAGTCACGTATGTAAATGAGAAGAACTAGTTTCTTGAGGTATCTGACAGCTTCAAGAAGATTTAAATGGAAGGAAAATATTGTTAGTATATTTGAGCATTCTTACGAGTACATCCTCATTCCCCAGTGAAGTGAGCTCTCGAGGGGTTGTGTGGGAGGGGAGACATGTGCAGTACCAAGTATCTCTGAGCGGGGATACATGCATCATAAACTTCAAAGACGTATGGTATCATATTGCACGATATGAAAAACTCCACACTCATTAACATTGCACAATGTACCGTGTTATACGACATGACACGAAAAATTATGCACCCTTTTGCAGTACATATGTGACAGGACGTCAAACCTTAACGTTTCTTTCCTCACTCTACATATGCACGAGTATGCCTATCAAAATGCTTATGAAGCCATCAAATAATTCGGGAAGCTATTTCCCCTGTTATATTTTTGCCTCTGGTCAGGATGCATTCGCATATTGTTGTGGTATAATTGGAGCATTTTTCTATCTGATAATAGCTTGTCGGCTTTAGTAACATCGTGGAAAAAAAGTGAGATAACTTAAATCTTCATTGTGTCAGAGAGATCCTTTGTTGTTTAATAGCAGAAAATAAGTTAGACTGTTATTTTGAACTTTATTTTTATTATTTTTCTCAACCTGCACAAATTCTTTGAAAGACATTTAAAGTAGGAATTTTTAAGGTACAAAAATTTTAATTATTTTTACTTAGACGAAACATAGTTACTGCCACCTAATCCTTTACGAAATCTTGTATTCCTGGGAATGTTCGGAGAGTTGTCATTAGAAAAGATGCTTCGCAGCTGCACGAATAACTTGGACATGCTCTTGTCTATAGTAAAAACACAGCAAGTACATAAAAAACACAAACTAACGTTTCATTCCGTTTTTGTCTGTTCCCGATTACTAAAGTTCAGTAATTTTTTCCAGAAATAGTCTTACTGCGTGAACTTACTTTTGGTGCAAGATAATATGGACGGTGTTATGTATGTAGACCAAGCGCCAAAATGTTAAAAGCGAGATAATGGCGTGCAAAGTTACCATTCCCTTAAAAATATATGTATTGTTGAAGTTACTCAATCTTTTGTACAGACGAAGGGTTATTATTATTTCACTTATTAGTGGACGATCACCATAATTAAAATCTAAATAACACGAAAAAATAACACAAATGGTCGTTAGACTACTAATGCTTAATTGCTGCTTGTGAAGTTTTGTTATGCATCAGTGGGCTAAAAGACTTGAACGTCCTTTGGTCTCATTATGTATAACTGAACTGTGCATTAGGCCTATTATAAAAATAAAGTCTTAGCAAGCCATATGCCTTTGATATCTTGAAACGTTACTGAAAACGAAGCTTAGTTTATAAGTAGTTTGTAAGTTTAGGGACTGATGACCCCGCAGCTAAGTCCCATAAGCTTAACAAACATTTGAACGTATATTTTTTAATACAACATTTTTTCCTGATGTCTCTGTCTTGTTTTTTCGTACTTATGTTTTCTGCCCCTTTTTGGCCTGCCTTTCTATAACCTCTATCTGATTCACGAATGTTATTTTGTACACCGTTAGTACACACATTCTTCTGTGACATCTCCTCACTTAGGTTTATTGGCTTCTCGTCATTGTCTATGCGGCTACTTCCAGATCTACAGTTCTCGCCTTCATTACAAGTTACAGACCCATCATCGATCTGCTTACCTACTACTGAAATTGATGTTACATCATTTTTACGGTTATTTGCATTCAGTGAAGAGTCCCTGGTTGGAATGTCCGCGCTGGAAGATGCATATTCACCCTATAAAAAGAAAAAGAACGGGATGCGTAAAGTTTACGACATTATGTTTAGGTCCTTATGAAGTAGTTCTGAAGTTAATCTCGATAGGTAACTTACGATGTCTTATCTTTAAAGCTCCAGATCAATTCGACTTACTCGTTGCACTTTCAGTTATACGTTGTGTACTTAATTTGAACGCGTCAATTAACCTGTTAACTATAAACTTCAGAACGTTACAACAAATAACCTAGTATTACGTCCGTAAACACTGGACAGTTCACAGAGAAAGGTAACAAGGTGTTTTGCTAGATCGCTGCACACAGCCGATGTTGTGAACCAGCACTGCCGCAAGTTCCGTTACCATCACTAGGTTATAGACGGGGAAGGTGGCGCTTGGTCTACTGTTGCAGGACTACAGTTTGGTTTGTCGCATGTGGACTTGTGATGCAAAATTGAAAATCAACTTAGTATTTTTTAATACATCATGGCAACCGTTGCTAAGACGAGAACGGTGATTTTTATCCACATTGATTATGATGTTTCTTAATAGAATTTGCTCAAATCGGAATAACTCAATAAGTGGCGCTTGGTCTAGTGATGAATAACACCGTCCATATGTAAGTTATCCACTGATGTGGGTCTGCAGTGGCTTTAGATTAGATTGGTTATTTGTTCCGTAGATCCATGTTTAGGGGATCCTCGTGGATGTGGAACATGTCAAGAAACAAAATTTACAAGTTGAATAATGGATAATACTAATAATATAAATACAAATATATACACTTATAATATAAATACAGATACATAAATTTTCAAGCTTTTTTTTTTTTTTTTTTTTTTTTTTTTTTTTTTTTTTTTTTTTTACTAATATAGTATGAGTGCATCACTAATGGAGTAAAAGGAGTTGGCCACTAGAAAGTCTTTTAGGTTCCTCTTAATCTGATCTTTATTTGTAGCTAAATTTTTTATACTTGATGGTAAATTTTTTAAGTCCTTGTGTAGATCATTTTTATTTCTAGTATGTATGAATTGAGCTGTTTGTTGGGAAAAGGGATATATTATTTATGACAAATTTCATTAAGGAATAAATATACTGAGAGGCAGTAGTTAATATACCCAGTTCTTTGAAGAGGCTTCTACAAGACGTCCGTGAATTTACTCCACAAATAATACGTATTACACGTTTTTGGACTCTGAAGACTTTTGGCTGACTTGAAGAGTTACCCCAAAATATTATACCATATGACATTAAGGAATGAAAGTAAGCAAAGTATGCAAGCTTTGTTATTTTTACGTCTCCTATATCTGATAACACTCGTATTGAAAATAAAGATTTGTTGAGTCGTTTCTGCAGTTCTGTGGTGTGCTCCTCCCAACTAAATTTATTATCAAGCTGTAATCCCAGGAATTTAATACTGTCAACCTCTTCTATCTGCTCTTTTTCATGCTTAATGCATATGCTGTCAGGAAATCTCTTACATGTTCTGAACTGCATGTAGTGCGTCTTTTCAAAGTTTAATGACAATGAGTTGGCTTCAAACCATTTATTAATTGAGTTGGTTTAAGTTATAGGAGGCGATCCACTTATAATATTGTAAGAAGATATAAAATAGCCAAGGTCGCTTATCATTGTCGTTAATAAAAATTTATGATAAGCGATCTTGGCTATTTTATATCTTTTTACACCATTTATTAACGTTCATGAAAACTAATTATGGACGAATAAAAAACATCCATAAACCAGCTGGTTGAATATTTTCTACCAAAATAAATCGCCAATTTACACCACAGATGCAAATCGTAACCGAACATGGATATTTTGAAATGGAGATAAAGGTTTGGTCCATGGCAGCAAAAATATTTTGGAAGAAATGTGGAGGTCACCAAGCTAAGCAGAGCCAGTAGTGTGCTGGGACGCCTGGAGAAGTCACCGTGGATGGCGGTCGCGGGAGTGGCAGCCGTTAGGCGCAGATGTTGGCCATCACTGGTCGTCTCCAGTGGCGAGCCTTAACGAGAGACACCGAGAAGCCCTCGCAGAGAATTGGCCTGTCTGTGGCAAAGCGCAATAGAAGGCCAAAGCGGACGTTCCTTGTCCCTTGCCCTTTGCACTAAGGTTTCCAGCAGTCCTACTGTAGCCAACAAGTCTGTGAGGAGGGACTGAGACAAGGCTTTCCTCATTATTTGGGTCAGCGCTTGGTCTCGAAAAGTGGACTACCAGACTTCAAGGAGGTCACTCCACACGTAATCTATATCTATGAATGTGAATGTCTGTTCGGTGTACGTTTATCACGTCTGAACCACAAGACATAACGAGCTAAAAATTTGTACAGTTACTAATGTCCACCCGGGGAAGGCTTTAGGCACGGTCTTGTGGCGATCAGATAGCTATATATATATATATATATATATATATATATATATATATATATATATTAATGTCAATGTCTGTTCGGTGCACGCTTATCACGTCCGAATTATAAGACGCAGAGACTTAAACATTTGTACAGTTACTAATTTATACCTTAGGAAGTTTTAAGCACGGTTTTATAGCGACCAGATAGATATTTAGTAATTTGAAGAATATCACACGTAAATTATATTTACTCTTTGAAAAAGGTTTTATTGGTTGCATTGTTGCTTGAGGGTTGATAATGAGAAAAGGGAAGAGTATATAGGGATTGAAATTATCGGTGTATATAAAATTCTACGTGTGTGTGTTAATGTTTCGCTCTGCAGCGAAAACTACAGAACGCAAACGAATGGTGTGTAATTGTTGTCCGAAGTCTCCCGTTGTACACCATAGCAGTTCCATGCCGATAGCTATAAGGGGGTGGAAGAAATGGTGGTTGAAAGTCGTAAAATTATAAAAAAAAATTCGGACTGAATGCCAGCGATGAGTTTACCACTCTGTAGCAAGGAGGTTACATACAGCGAAACGTGATGCCACAAACCATATCTTTGGTCTATGCGTGCTACAATGTCTTCAGCTCTTTCTCTGTAAGGACAAGCATACGAATAAGGAAATATAAGATTAAATAAATAAAGCAGTAAAAAAGAAATTTCTTCTAATACATCTCTTTGACGTTTCGCGCATTGCATCAAGTGATCGATCTGTGATATTATTACAATAATTATTGTTGAATTTCGTGATTGGATTCTTCGAAACGAGTGCATTTTTACGTGGTTTTTTTAATCTCATAGCACACTACTGAAAGATAGCTTATCTATCATAATCAACCAACACACAAGCGGAGCCGTGGGTTTAAGCTAGTATTTACTATTTGAATGAGACTAACTCGGCGAATTTGTATGTCAGGCAGGACCAGGAACTTGTATATGTTCCAAACTTTATATGGCGAAAACCTTCGCACCTCATCTTGAAGCCACCACGTTTAAACTGTTCCAACTACACTTGATTGGCGACAGCAAATACACACGTTAATAATACACTTACCAAGTAGAATAAAACATTTATCTTCTTGCCGTGTAAACTCTTGATAAAATCTCTAGCTTTGAACGACTGCATCCGTCGCCTTCGTCAGGAGCAACTGACTGTCGGTGCTGTGGTGGTCTTCATTAGTCGATGAGCTGATTCCGTTTGGTGAACTTCTGAATGGTAGGCAACTATATCACAGATGGTGTCAACGTCTGCACTCCCGTAGTACAAGAGATACCCTGCGCGAGTCTCTGCCGTTTGCTCCCATGTACGCTAAAATTATAACCACCGTCACAAATAAAGCTTTCCTCGCACATTTTATTTACATAGCCTCTTTAATTAAAAATGCCGTTTGTTCCCATGTACGCTAAAATTATAACCACCGTCACAAATAAAGCTTTCCTGGAACATTCTTATTTACATAGCCTCTTTAATTAAAAATCCCAGTACGCGGAGGTCTAAGAGAAAATTTTATTGTCTTCAAAATGGATTTTGCGTTTGTTTGTGGGGATGTGGTCAGCGACTGTCGATTTCTCCAGTTCTCTGTTTTTAATATGCATACGTATGTTCAAATGTTCAAATGTTTGTAATTCTATCGGACCAAACTGCGTGCTCATCAGTCCGTAGCTTACAAACTACTTAAACTAAACTAACCTAAGGACAACACACACACCCATGCCCCACAGTACGCATGGACTGATGAACGTAGTTACTTCCGCACTCACGCGGTATGTTATAAATACCAAGCATGCTGAGGCCGAGACTGCCTTAACAGCGTGTACCATCTTCATGATTTTCCTAATAGTTCGTAAAGTCGTTCTGATAACTGTCTATTTTAGTTTATGGTTGCAGCGCAGAAAGGAAGTAACGCAGACGGTTGCCCACCACATGAATCTTTGAATCTTCAACATTTTCACGTTTCAGTTTCTTAGGGAACGCTGTCTTTCTATCGTGAGGTCCATAGCCGTTCTCCCGAAACATATACTTCACAGGATTACTTTACGAATGCAAGTGGTCCTTGTCAGAAACTGTTTTTGATCTGTGTATCAATGTGTTCTGAACGGATCTCTTCTGTACTGGGTAATGGAAACTCTGTGCGCCGAAGTGCCAATCAGTTGTAAGGGATTAATGTCTTTGCGATTATGTCTTTGAAGTGAGCCGTGGTATTTGTAATATCGCTGACTTGTAGCGCCAGCAGTGGCAGCGGTGTTCATTGTAGAGGTAGTAGCTGCTGAGTTGCTGTCCGGTGCGGTTGTATAATAAGACTGAGGTTTCGCTTTGATATTGTTAGGCTGATCTTTAGAAAATAGTGACACACAGTGTTGAAGTTTTATGTGTTAATTTATGTGTTGTGCGTGTGAGGCTAATTTAAAATTAATAAATGTCAATCTTGCTTGTATTATCCATTCAAGTCACCAAAGCCCAAAACTAAGAAGAGAAAAACTGTATTCAAATTAAATATTAAATGCATCTCTTCTCCACCAATTTTTTGAGTAGGGCAGTTAGGCCCCAGGTAACAGCAACCTGTCGCGAGGAGGAGAGGTAGCACAGTGTGCATTGCTTTGTGGAACACAGAGTGGGCGAGATGTCCATCCGTCATCTGAAAGAAGCAGCCTGTCTTTCTTCTCCGTCTCAACGGTAACTGGATTTTCGCGTGTATACTGTTCATATGTTCCACGAATTCCTCAATAGCATTTAAGCAAACAAAATCAAACTAAAATAACAATAATTTGCAAATCACACGTCATTTTGCTTATCAAGTATATTTTCATGAACAATAATCACTACTGGTCAGCTGTTGCCTGCCTTAAACTTTGAGAGGCACTCACATTTTACTATGTACTCAGTATTTTTTTTTCAATTTCACTCACTAATAAACATTTCCAGTTGTATTGTAAATTTAGTAGGAGTGATCTGTGTCCTATTTCGTTCTGTCCAGACAGAAATTGAAATGATAATAATTTGTATATAAAATCAGCTTCAGTGCGCTAAGTCTGGAAACAGATCGCGTATTATCGGTGATTAGTGCGGTGACTTTTACGTACAGATAAAGGGAATGCGCCCTAACCTGAATCTCATTAAATCTATTCAAAATTTTAAGAGTTTATATGTGCAGCTGTTAATTCTGAAATGAAGTCAATGAAACTTTATATTTAATGAACCAAGGCCAGATCTGTGAAAAATCTTGTTAGTATCAAAGACAAATATTGACGTTAAAAAATCCTTGAAATTGATTGCTCATGAAATATAACGTAATATAGAATCTCTTTAATACTTGTCATAAAATAACTTGTGAATTTCTCTTTTTACGAAAACTATATGTGCGCCATGCAATCTCAGCGATTCTGTAGAGGATATCGGCATTCCGTTGTTTGAGCTGAAAATTTTTAAACTTCATATTAAATGATAATTACAGGGTTAGCAAACTACGAATAGCAATAATATCCATATTTAACATATGTATATTTTCACTAAAGTACCTTTTGGTTATAAACTGTTCGCAACCTAATTATACAGATAATACAGTCGGTCTCATAGCTCGTTACACCAAGAAGCTAAAATCTTAGACGACAGACCAAAAGAGGAAACCAAAGATAGAGAATGCTTTGGTGAGGCAAGTGTCAACAGCCGTAATATATTTCATAAAATGCATTTTTAAAAACCACCAGCTGTTTATTCAAAACCTTATACATCTACCAGTTTCGGTCATAGGCCATTTTCAAGGATAAAAAGGTGTTAAACCAGAATGGTAAAATGCATCAAATAAAACATATCTAACTGAGACAAACAGGAGTCAGTATAACTAAAAGTTATGGAAAAGCAATATTTTCAGGTTATGTCTAAATTTACTTAGCTTACTGGCACGTAATGAAACTTAGAAAATCCATTATTAATTGCAGCTGACAAACTGGACAGCATTTATAGCTGAACTCAAATATCAGACAGCCACAAGGAACACAAAATGTAATTTTATGGTATATGTTATATTTTCTGTTATTTTCTGTAAATACGTTAGGGATAAAAATAACGTAACCTAAAAAAACTGTCATGTAATATTAGTAAAATTATCTATATACATCCTTTAATAGATACATTAATAAAGAAAAATCCCACTGGTTATGGATAAACGTCTCTGAAACATGTTTAAGTGAATAAAACACAACAATTTTGTTTGTTTATGGCATAAACACTAATCCTTAGGATATGAAACAAAGAAGAGCTTGAACCAGAAAATGAGCGTTACTTATGTTCGGGGACACATTTTTGGAAAAATTATTGTTTCACTTTTGCGATAAACAGCATTCCTATATTTAAACTTAGACTGTTTTTCATTTATAAAACTAGCTGAAAACCCGGCGTTGCCCCGGTATTTGTTTACTTATTCCTGCCATTTTTCAGTATATGTTCTGTAAAATCTCTTGGGAATACAATTAGTAGAAAAAAAAATTAAAACTTGGTGCGTGATGGGGCGGTTTTCCATGATGTTACAGTTTGTGCTCGTATCTCAAGAACTATATGTCGTAGTGTGATACAATATGGAGGGTACACTCAAATACCGTCTGTAAAATTTCCTGCCACTACAATTTGTGGTGTAGAAATTAGAAATTGTAACGTCATACCGAAAGCCGTAGTTTTAGTCCATGAACAGCGGAATGTTATTGTTTATGTGCTCATATCGTATGAACTACGTATCGTACTGTGATACAATTTCGAAGGTACGTTGAAATATATGTGTGTAAACTGTCTGTTAAATTTCGTGCGGCTACAATTTGTAGTGTACAAATTATAAATTGTAATGTCATACCGAATGCCGTACTTTTACTTCATAAACAGCTGAAAAGTAGTCAGCGAGAAACTTTTCTCCTTTCAACATTTTATTATGGTTGTCAGCGAGAAAAAGTTTTATAAAGGTTTGAAATTATGTTTAAAGTTTGTTGTAAGTCGCTAAGTACTCTCATTCACATACAGCGTACTTTTAAAGATTCTCCGCATAATGTGACAGTTTTTTTTGCGATTCCTATTGTTTATAACGTCATATCTTCTGTACCATTGTCGTATGTGATTCTTAACCCTGCAGCAATTGTTATTTCACGTAAAGAATATGTGTACCAAATTTGGTTGAAATCGGTCCAGTGGTTTAGAAGAAAATGAGCAGCATTGTCACTGAATGCAGCAGTTTTCCGTGCATCTCGTTGTTTATGACGTCATATCTCGTGAACTGTGCATCGTATGTGATTCTTAAACTTACGGCGACCGTCCTCATGATCTGAAGCTTACGTGTACAAAATATGGATCTTAACTGTACATTTGTATGCAACACGTACATACATACGGATACTCTGCTTTATATATTAGACTAGCTGAAAACCCGACGTTGCCCGGGTATTTATTTATTTATTCCTGTAATTTTGTATAAGTTCTGTATGTCTGTAAAATTTCTTAGCAATCCAGTTAGTAGTAAAGAAGTAATAGATTAAAACTTGATGCGAGAAGGGGCGGTTTTCCGTGAACGTTACTGTTTAGGTGCTTATATATCATGAACTACGTGTCGGAATGTGATACAATTTAGAAGATACATTCAACTATATATCTGTATACTGTCTGTAAAATTTCCTGTCGCTACAATTTGTAGTGTTCAAATTATAAATTGTAACTTCATACCGAAAGCCGTAGTTTTACTCCATAAACAGCGGAAAAGTAGTAAGTGAGAAACTTTTTTCCTTTCATCATGTTACTATGGTTTCCAGCGAGAAAAAGTTTAATAAAGGTTTGAAATTATGTTTAAAGTTTGTTGCAGGTCGCTAAGTACTGCCATTCTCATACAGTGTATTTCGAAAGTCTCGCCGCATATATGGCATATTTTGCGATTTCTATTGGTTATGACGTAATATCTTTAGAACCATGTGCCGTATGTGATTCTTAACAATGCAGCAATTGTTATCTCACGGTAAGGAATGTGTGTACCAAATTTGGTTGAAATCGGTCCAATGGTTTAGGAGAAAATGAGCAGCACTGTCACAAAATGCAGCAGTTTTTCGCGCATCTCATTGTTGATGACGTCATATGTCGTGAACTGTATATCGTATGTGATTCTTACACTTACGGCGACCGTCCGCATGGATTGAAGCTTACGTGTACCAAATTTCATAAAGATTGGAACAAAATTAGATTTGTATGCAACACGTACAAATATACGGACACACTGCTTTATTTATTAGATTATGTTCGAGGAGAATACGGACGTATATAGCTCTCGAGTGAAGCTCCATGTTGTCTCCATGGCGTCGCGCAAAAGGATGTGTGCTTGGACGGTCGGTCACAGGGCTTTGTGGGGACGGGAACTTGATTCCCAAAGGGACGGCGGTTTCACGGAACCGCGAGGCCGGGCCAGGGTGACGCTCTTCTCTGGTATCTGCCCCCCTAGCCTTTGTTTCCTCTCACCATCATGGGGCGTGGCTGGCCGAACCTTCCTGACTGACTAATGCCCTGTCGTTATTTCTTCTGTGTAGTTCTTTTTATGACATTCCATAGTGCTTGGTTGTTAACACGAATTATATACAGAAGGATGGAAGAGCTGGTAGAAGCCGAACTCGGGGAAGATCAGTTTGGGTTCAGGAAAAATGTAGGAAAACGGGAGGCAATACTCACTTTACGGCTTATCCTAGAAGATAGATTAAGAAAGAGCAAACCTACATTTCTAGCTTTTGTAGATTTGGAGAAGGCTTTTGACAATGTTGATTGGAATAAATTTCAAGTTCTGAAGCAAGCAGGAGTAAAATATAGAGAGCGTAAAGTTATTTACAACTTGTACAAAAACCAGGCAGCGGTTGTCAGAGTTGAAGGGCATGAAAGGGATGCTGTGGTTGGAAAGGGAGTAAGACAGGGTTGTAGCCTTTCTCCAATGTTATTCAATTTGTACATTGAGCAAGCTATAAAGGAAAGCAAGGAGAAATTTGGAGAAGTAATTAAAGTTCAGGGTGAAGAATTAAAAACTTTGCATTTTGCCGACGACATAGTAATTCTGTCAGAGACAGCAAAGGACCTGGAAGAGCAGTTAAACGAAATGGACAGTGTGCTGAAAGGTGCATATAAGATGAAGATTAACAAGAGCAAAACTAGGGTAATGGAGTGCAGTGTAAGAAAATCAGGTGATGTTGAAGGAATTAGATTAGGTAACGAAGCAATAAAGGAGATAGATGAGTTTTGTTACTTGGGCAGTAAAATAACAAATGATGGTTGCAGTACAAAGGATATAAAATGCAGAATGGCAATAGGTAGAAAAGCGTTCTTGAAAAAGAGAAATTTGTTAACATATAATATTGATTTAAGCCTAAGGATGTCCTTTCTGAAGGCATTTGTATGGAGTGTTGCCTTGTATGGGAATGAGACATGGACGATAAACAGTGCTGACAGGATTGAGGCTTTTGAAATATGGTGCTACAGAAGAATGCTGAAGATTAGGTGGGTGGATCGCGTAACTAATGAGGAGGTACTGAACAGAATTGGGGAGAAAAGAAATTTCTGGCATACCTTGACTAAAAGAAGGGATAGATTGGTAGGACACATTCTTAGACATCAAGGAATTGTGAATTTAGCGTTGGAGGGAAGTGTGTGGGGTAAAAACCGCAGTGGAAGACTTAGAGATGGTTACAGTAAGCAGATTCAGACAGATGTAGGTTGCCGTTCTTACGTGGAGATGAAGAGGCTTGCTCAGGATAGGGTATTGTGGAGAGCTGCATCAAGCCAGTCTCCGGACTGAAGACCACAACAACAACAACATGGTTGTTAAAACAAGCGTATGTTGCTTAACTCCATTCCGGTGGTATATCCGAGTTTATAAGCCCCAGAGCTCAATAACAGGCATCTCCTGTAGATACGGGCGCATTTAGCATCCCCTTCACTGAAGAACAAACTCTACTAAATGGATTACTTAGTACAAAAATTTCAAGAGTGTAGGGGCTACGTTTCGGCATTGTAACACGGGAAACACGAGGTGTCTTACACCTTGACTATGAGATGAAATGAACAAGCTGAACCTCGGTAATGAAAGCGTTGATGGACGATGGAAAAAGGAGAACAAACAAAGTGCCAGCTGCTGCCAGTGTCACACCGTAAACAGCGCTAAGTATCTTAATTTAATTTATTTGTGTCAAATTTAATTTGCCAGTCTAGCTCTTCATTTTCGTTAGTACTTCTGTCTGAAGAGGTTTATTCCCGCGTCTTCGGCAGATTTCGTTTGCACTACTGTTTTAATAGTTTATTCTATCGTATTTGATAAATACCGTTGTGTTTAGTCTTCGTCGGTGACTGGTGTATTTCAAAACAAGTCAGAGACCGTTACTATAGTTCGTTATCAGTCAGTCCAGTGCCGGCTGCTTCCAGTGTCACCCGTAAACAGCGCTAAGTATCTTCATTTACTTTGTGTAAAATTTAATTTGCCAGGCTAGTTCTTCATTTTCGTTAGTACTTCTGTTTTAGAGGTTTATTCCAGCGGACTTGGCAGATTAGCATTCAGTCAGTTAGCCGTCATTTCAGTGCCAGCTGTTGTCACTGCCCCATCACCGAGAGCGCCAAGTATCATAATTGAATTGCGTGAAATTTCGTTACTAGTTAATTTCTTAATTTTCGTTCGTGCTTCTGTTTTTAAGAGGTTTTTTCTCACTTACTTGACACATTTCGTTTGTGCTACTGCTGTAAGAGTTTATTCTCGCGTATTTTGATAAATACCGTGTGTATAGTTTTCGTCTGCTGCAAGCTACGTGTCATTTTGTCCCTTCCTTATTTCGAGTTCTGCTTTGAGGAAGCTTATATTCCCGCGCGTTTGATAACGGTGTAATCCACAGATATTCTTCTTTATTTTGAAAACTGCCGGACTCAGTTCCGTTGTTTTGACAGTGCACTCACCACTGACTGCAGTGTAGTCAGCTGCCAGCCGCCATTATTAAAGTACAAGGCTACTTAAAAGTTGATTATTTAGTTTTCTACTTTCTACAGTTAATTGTATCGATAGGATGGATAGGATGTGTGCTTGCTGTGTGCGGACGCAGGAGGAGTTGGCCGCAGTTCGCGAACAGCTGAGCGTGTTGTTGGCTACGGTTAGTCGTCTTCAGGCTGCTGTCTCGGGGTGCAGCGATGGTGGGGAGTCTGGTGCGTCGAGTGGGACACCTCGGGTGTCTCATGCTTCGCTCTCTGTCCCTGCTACCGAGGCACCGTCAGGTGTACTGGACGTGGGAGTGGCGGGTTGTACGGCGTTCGCGTCGCTCGAGGCGGAAGGCCAATGTGTAGGTTGGACGTCCGTCCACGCCCGTTCGTCCTGTGAGTGGATGTGTGGCCACTCCTTCAGCAGGGTCCGAGCAGGTGCACGGGGGGAGGGGATTATTAGTTATTGGGAGCTCCAATGTTAGACGCGTCATGGAGCCCCTTAGGGCAGATAACGTCGAGATCCGGAAAGAACTCCAACGTGCACTCTGTGTGTCTGCCGGGGAGCCTCATCCGAGATGTGGAGGCGGCCTTGCCGGCGGATATCGAGGGTGCGGGGTGCGGTCGACTGCAAGTCGTGGCCCACGTCGGCACCAATGACGCTTGTCGCTTGGATTCTGTGGACATCCTCAGGTCCTACGGGCGGCTGGCGGAATTGGTGAAGGCTGCTGCCCTCGCACGTGGGGTAGTAGAGCTCTCGATTTTTAGCATTGTTCCCAGGGTTGATCGGGGTCCTTTGGTTTGGTGTCGAGTGGAGGGTCTGAACCAGAGGCTTCGCCGACTCTGTGGCAGTCATGGCTGCAGATTTCTGGATCTGCGTTATCGGGTGGGGAATTGTAGTGTGCCCCTAGATAGATCAGGGGTGCACTACACTAAGGAAGCGGCTACTCGGGTAGCAGAGTACTTGTGGAGTGCACGTGGGTTTTTGTTTAGGCTAGGCGCTAACTCTGATGAGTACTCGCCTGTCAACATTCAAACAGCGAAGCATCTCGCTGTGGAGCGCGCGGTTGCTCGCCGTGGAGGTTCGAGTCCTCCCTGGGGCATGGGTGTGTGTGGGTGTGTGTGTGTGTGTGTGTGTTGTCCTGAGGGTAGTTTACCTAGGTTTAAGTAGTTTGTAAGCTACGGACTGATGACCACGCAGTTTGCTCCGATATATTTACAAACATTTGAACAAACAGCGAATTCAGGCCACGTTCGGCTCAAAAATTCGAATATCAAAATATTAGCCGCGAACATACAAAGTATTAGAAACAAAGTTCCCGAATTTGCCGCACTGCATGGGAATTATTGTGTTCAGATAGTTTTAGGCACCGAAAGCTGGCTAAATCATGATGTGGCAAGTTCAGAAATATTTAGCGAGGCGTGGAATGTATATCGGAAAGATAGATCGGATACAACTGGAGGAGGAGTGTTCATTGCTGTTTCTACTGAGATCCAGGTTGAAAGTAACTGTGAAGTTATCTGGGCACGTATAACAGGTCTAAAAAAAGTTAATAGTTGGGTTTTTTTAACGCCCCCCCCCCCCAGTACTGCTGTAGCTGTTTTAGAATCATTCAAAGAAAGTCTACACCAGGTAGTGCATGGGTATCCTAGCCATGTAATATTAGTCGGAGGGGAGGGGGGACTTCAACCTTAAGATTATAGATTGGGACCTCTCTAGTTACATTTCAGGCGGTACAGACAAGCAGTCTTGCGAGCTAATTTTGGACACAATCTCCCAAAACTGTCTTGAGCAGTTAAACCGGCAGCTCACGCGCAATGGAAATATTTTAGACCTTATAGCCACGAACAGGCCTGACCTTATTAACGATGTCTGTGTAGAGACATGATCATGATATTGATTGAGATAGCGTCGATGGTGACGAAAGTTCATAAACCAATCAGGAAGGATAGGAGCGTTTTTTTGTTGGGAAGATCTGATAAGCAAATGTTAGGATCGCACTTAGAAAATGAATGGGCATCGTTTAATTTCGGGACTATGGATGTAGAGGAATTGTGGACTGAATTTAAGTGCATTGTAAATAAAGGGTTAGAGAAATATGTGCCAGTAAAGACGATTAATAATGGAAAATATCCACCGTGGTATAATAATAATGTTAGAAATCTGCTGAGAAAGCAAAGACTGTTGCACTCTCGATTCAAAAAAGAGCACGCAAATGATGACAGCAGAAGTTAGTAGAGACTCGTGAGTCTATAAAAAGATCGATGAGCGAAGCATACAATAATTACCACAGCCATACCTTAGCAAAAGATCTTTCCGAGAAACCGAAAAAAATCTGGTCCTATCGATAAGCGGGTCAAAGCCCACTGTCCAATCACTCGTTGATCATTCCGTGGCAGTAATAAAAGAAAGCAAACGGAAAGCTGAAGTTCTACATTTAATCTTTAAGAAATCTTTCACGCAGGAGGACCGCACAAATGTACGTACCACCATTTGATCAACGTACTAATTCCGATATGGAGGACGTAGTAATAGGTATTTCCGGTGTAGAGAAGCAGCTGAGAGAGCTAAATACGAAAAAGTCTGCTGGTACGATGGAATACCAGTTCGGTTTTACAAAGAGTATTCTGCGGCATTGGCCCCCTTCTTAGCTCGCATTTATCGCGAATTTTTAATTCAGCACAAAGTTCCTAGTGATTGGAAAAAAGCGCAGGTGACTCCCGTTTATAAGAAAGGAAAGAGAACTGACCCACACAATTACAGGCCAATATCGTTGACATCAGTTTCATGTAGAATTTTGGAGCATATTCTCAGTTCGAATATAGCAATTTTCCTTGAAACGGAAAAGCTTCTTTCTATGAATCAGCACGGGTTTAGGAAACATCGTTCATGTGAATCTCAGCTTGCCCTTTTCTCACGTGACATCTTGCGAGACATGGATGAAGGGCAACAGGCGGATTGTGTTATTCTCGACTTCAAAAAGGCGTTCGACGCGGTGCCACACTGCAGACTGCTAACGAAGATACGAGCTTATGGAACAGGTTCACAGATTTGTAACTGGCTGGAAGACTTCCTGAGTAATAGAACGCAGTACGTTGTTCTCGACGACGAGTGTTCATCAGAGACGAGTGTATCGTCAGGCATGCCCCAGCAGAGTGTGATAGGGCCGCTATCATTTTCTATCTATATAAATGATCTGATGGACAGAGTAAGTTGAAATTTGCGGCTGTTTGCTGATGATGCTGTGGTGTATGGGAGGGTGTCGTCTTTAATTGACTGTAATAGCATACAGGATGACTTAGATAAAATTTCGAGTTGGTGCGAAGAATGGCAGCTAACTCTCAATATAGAAAAATGTAAGGTAATGCGCATGAGCAGGAAAAACAATCCCATAATGTTCGAATACAGCATTAGTAGTGAGCTTCATGATGCTGTCGCGTCGTTCAATTATCTAGGCGTAACATTGCAGAGCGATACGAAATGGAACGAACATGTAAGGACAGTTGTAAGGCGGAAAGCCGACTTCGGTTTATTGGGAGAATTTTGGAAAGATGTATTTCAACTGTAAAGGAGACCGCGTATAAAACGCTTGTACGACCACGTCTTTAGTATTGCTTATGTGTTTGGGACCCGCAGCAGATCAGTTTAAAGGAAGACATAGAGGCAGTTCAGAGGAGAGCAGCTAGGTTTGTTGCTGGTAGGTTCCACCAATGCGCGAGTGTCACCGAAATACTCCGGCAACTCAATTGGGGATCGCCGGAGGAAGGACGACGTTCTTTTCGTGAATTCCCGTTGAGGAAATTTAGAGGGCCGGAATTTGAAGCTGAGTGTAGTACGATCTTGCTGCCGCCTACTTACATTTCGCGTGGTTATCGCAAAGACAAGATAAGAGAAATTAGGGCTCGTACAGAGGCATATAGGCATTCTTTTTTTCCTCGTTCTATTTGGGAGTGGAATAGGAAAGGAAATGCCTAGTAGTGGTCGCGTCGAGGCAGAACGTATCACACCATAAATTAAGAAACGGTTATTACTTCACGATGATCCTATGGCGATGAGTGATGACCGATTAACTAAAAGAATGTGGAGTTTCATTTAATACAATTTAACAAGGCGGAGATGGTTCCAGGAATGGGGAAAAAGATCGCAGGCAAATCAGCATTGCACATCGAGAAATTCCTGGGAGAAAAACATTTAAAAGATTGGTGAACATTTACTAAGCATAAGCAAACACTAGTCGATGGGATCAGAAGTCATTGACAGCAAGTCAAAGCTGAAAGACGAACAAGTCCCACATACTAAAATGACTAAAATGAAGTTGTTGTTAGAACGCCGTCCATCGGGTCCCACCTCAATATATTAAAAAAGTGGAGTTATTTGAATTGAATTTGTAAAATCAAATTTGTCTTGTCGCGCAAAGGGGTCGACCGATGTATGAAACTCGTCTCTGATCAAATATTTACTACTGCAAGAAGAGGAAATAAGTGAATCTGAGGACACATTCGGTGTAACGGATTTCTACTGCCAGGGCACGGACGGAGAAGCATCTGGTTCATTTGGTCCATTTTAAAGCAAGATTTACACTTTATGTTTGCACTGCCCTTCTTTAGTTAGTTTACAATTTGAGCGACAGAGTAAGTTACTTAAGTGGCCTTTTTTAATTAAATTTTATTGTACTTTGGGGACCTTGAATCCGTTTCGCTTTACATTTGCGAGCTACACAGACTACGAAGCGCACGATTAGATGAGATGAGATTCATACTTGTTCCATAAATCATGAATAATGATGTGGAAAGTTCAGTTTAGTAAAAGGCATGATTTCTTGATATTGCAAGAAATACTATTTTTATGTGTAAAATTACTGGTGTATATCTAAAAAAATCTATTTACTGAAAAAAGGAGTTGTCATTCAGAACTTTCTTTAATTAGAAGAAAAAAGTTGGCTGACAGACTTGATACTGTTTCGTAAGTGGCGAAAGACTGTTCTTAGCAGCGTAATTCTCACCTTTCTGTGCCAAAGTTTTCCATCTAGATTTGAGAAATCCTCCAATGTCTTAGCGATATATTCAGTTTCCAAGGAGCAAAAGACGAAAGATTACTTTTGGATTATGCTTGAGGAAAAGATTTTGGTGATATCAGCGGTCTTATTGACTCAAAAAATTCAAATGTTTGTAATTACTCCGGTTATCAGTCTCTAGGCTTACAAACTAATTAAACCAAGTTAAACTAATACTTTATGCATGGCTGTCAATCAGCGACTGTAGTATATTAGACTTTTATAAACAACCAAAGCCCTCAATTGCAAGTTATAATTGAATGTAACCCAGATTTCAGTGTAAAAAAGGACACCTTTTTCAGACAATAGGAGGTAAAAAGGTTAAACTAACCTAAAGCGAAAAACACCCATGCCCGAGGGAGGACTGTAACCTCCGAGCCCGAGCAACCGCACGCTCCGCAACGAGGCGCCTTAAAACGCTCGGCCACTCCACCGCGGCGTGATGTTGGCTCATAGGCTGGAGCACATTGATGTTATGGAAAAAAATGGAGCTGAACACAGAAAATCAGACGGAAAAAGAATATTGAACTTTTCAGAAACACACTACCTCATGTAGGGGAAGTCTCACCTTTGGACGTAGTACAGTGGTAACTATTTGAGCCAGATCGATTTCACTCTTACACGGCAACTCTTCCACCTATTAATGATGTAGGAGCAATATGGGATGTGTTATGGCAGAAGCTCATCAAAAGTTAGGCACCACAAAAACAGGACGACGTAAAATTGTTCGCCAAAATTGGCTCTGGGCTGAGGAGGTGATGAAAGCCGTGCACCTTAGAAAGCAGATATACGGAAAGTGCCTCGTTTCTGAGACGAGGACAGGAAAAAAAAACGTGAATTTTCGAATGAAACAAAGACGGCAGTTGCGTTAGCAAAATCAGCCTATGTCAGCAAAGTCTATAGTACTAAAACACTGACTAGAGTGCCAGAAATTTATCGTCTTAAACAAACCCGGGACACTGAAAAATTCTGTGGAATCAATGACGAATAATCAGACATCACCAGCAGGAAGAAAGTAGCAATTCAAGAGTTAAATTCTTTACAGGTATCCGTAGCACTAATGACCATGGTTGTGAAAGTATTGCGTAAAATGAAAAATAGAAAGGCCATTTGTTCTGATGATTGATCTGCAGACCTGTGAAAATCAAGGCACTGGGACTCAGCTGAATGGCTGACAGTTCACTTCAACAAAGTTAATGAGGAGGGAAAGATCCCTGGCTACTGGGCATGTAGCACAATAGTTCCAATATGGAAGCAGAAGGGAGTGCAACTACCGCCTAGTACGCCTTTTGCCACGCACAATGAAAGAGTTGACAAAAGGATTCGACAAATAATCACTCTCAGTACCAATCAATGTGGATTCTTGAAAGCCGGCCGCGGTGGCCGAGGGGACTGAGGCGCTCCAGTCACGGTCTGCACGGCCACTACGGTCAGGGGTTCGAATCCCCCCTTGGGCATGGATATTTCTGCCCTCCTTAGTAGTAGTTAGTTCATAAGTAGTTTGTAAGTTTAGGGACTGATGACCCCGTAGTTAAGTCCCATAAGCTCTACAAACATTTGAACATTCGTGAAAGGCTCGATCTCGACAGAGAACCATTTGAGTTGATTTAGTTCGCTTTGCGAAGTTAAAAGAGTCAGACTACTATGATCCGAAGAGTCGATCAACTGCTGATGTACTCTTTCTACACCAGTGCTAATAAGGTCACAAGCCAACTGCAGAAAAATTCAACCTGATGCTGATGATGTGCTACTGGCCTCTGAAGATAAGACCAAGCCTGGAATGATCGCTTGCGGAAGTAGGACTACGGCTCAAAGCACTGAAAACGTATGTCCTCATCACAGATTTAAGAAACACTGTTATCATCACAATAAATTGTGTTGATGTGCCAACTACACGCACGCAAGTACCTGATCTCGAGAATTTCTGCTGATGGAAATCTGAGTGCAGAAATCTACAACCGCCTGAGGAGCACGCAGTTCAAGTTCTGTGACTGGTGTATTCTACGACAAAGACTGGCTGTTATGGAAATAAAGCTTCTCAGGCGAACATTTGGGTTAACACTGCACGACCGCGTCACAAACGATGAAGTTGGTAGGTTATACGGTGCAGACAGGAAGAGAGAAAGTCATCTAAGCTGGTACGAGCATGTCAATGGTGCAGGAGGAACAATAATAGCAAAGGTTGGTTTTAATTTGAAACGGTTACCTTGACGACCTAGGTATCGACGCATGAAAACCTCAAGTTCCCACGCTTCCACCTGGAGCAGGCACAAGACCGTAAAAGTGGCGACAGCGAGTCAAACGAACGGTCCCTCCAGCAGGCGCGACAAACACTACAGAAGAAGAAGGTGAAAGGACGTAATATGAAGGTGTAAATTGCTGATAACAGCAACAGTCAAATTAAAATGTGCCATCTGTAATATCATATATGGAATAATTTATGAACAGCTGTAGTAAACATCTTTGATTTCGAGTATAAACAGTGTATTCACTTGCATCTGTTAAAGGCTTAATGGAATCCAAGCTATCGATCTGCTCATGGTAGATTTTGGCAGTTGTCCAGACACTGTGAAATGTCTTTAGTCGATACTCTGATCACAGTAAAGTTAAAATTACATGATGAGTTTACAAACAATTCTTGGAATGGTTAGTATGTGTGAACAAACAAATCACTGGAAATTTATGGTAACATACAAAATCTACCTCAGGAGTAGAGGAATGTGTGGAGGGAGTGGGGGATTTGAAATTATAAGAATAATAAGGAAAAATAAAAACTGGAACAACAGGAAAAAGTAAGTTAGGAAAAATAGGAAAAAAGTAATAAATAAGTAAAAATAAAACAAAATAAAAATTGTAAGTGGCGACACACACAGTTGCAAGGAGGACATGAGAAACAGGATAATGAGTTGAGAAGGAAGTGTGGAGGAAAGATGTTAGGCATAGGATGGAGGAATGGAAAGTTGGGTTCAGGCTAGGATGGTTGTGAGACCGTAGAATGTATTGAAGGGATAACTCCCATCTGCGTAGTACACAAGAGCAGGTGGTGGAGGCGAGGATCCAGATGGCTGAGGTAGTGAAGCAGACTTGAAATCCAGAGTGCAGTGCTCAACTGCATGCTGTGCCACACGGTGGTCCACCTTGCCTTTTGCCATAGTTTGGAGGTGACCATTCATCCTGACGGACAGTTGGTCCGTCGTCACACCAATATATAATTACATACTTAATTACATATACTTAATTTAGAAAGATATAAAAAGCCAAGATCGCTGATCATAAATTTTTACTTACGACGACCGGTTTCGCTGAACTATGTCAGCATCATCTGGTCAAATAAAATATTTTACAAAGCCATAATAATGTAATGTCAATTATGACCTTGTAAAATATTTCATTTGACCAGATGATGCTGACATAGTTAAGCGAAACCGGTCGTCGTAAATAAAAATTTATGATCAGCGATCTTGGCTTTTTTTATATCTTCCTACATTATCATAATTAGATCGCCTCCTAGAACGTAAACCAACTCAATATACTTAATTGCATATAAAATTTTATGTCAGGTTGTTGTCATTGAAGTGAACTGAAGAGTATATCACGCATGGAAGCATGGCTCGACTGAGCAGGTAGTCCACGGGTAGGCAAAGGAACAGCGCACATGTTATGTCATCGCGGCGGTGAATCGTCGTCGGCAATCGATCCACGGACTCCCAGAGGTGGCGCCGGCCAGGCGGACGACGCCCGCTGCCAAGACGCTGCCCTGGTTTCTCCTCCCTTGTTCAGTAGCCTCTCTGAAAGAACACTGCTGAGTCTAACGACTAGCGGTTCACTAATGTGATTTGGTACCTACAGTTCTTTATCATGCTTTGCACTCAGCTATATTCATAGTTTCTTAAACAATCACTTTCTACGAGAAAAAAAATGGGAATAATTCATTATGAAAATTAAAATGCACAATTTTGTGTTTGTTCTACAGGTCTGTTTATTTTGAGAATCGTTTTACGGCTTATTAGACCATCATCAGACATTTACGAGTACTGAAGTTCAGTCAAAGAACTTGTGTTGTCAGTAAACCAGGAGAAATGTTAAATAAAGAAAAGTAAATTAATTTCTTCGGTGGAGCAGTTACAAGGTAAATAAATATTGGAATGTAATCTGTAAATTAATAGTACTGAAATAAAAGGAAACATAAATACCATACATAGAGAAACAGTGCAAACATAAATTCTTACAACATGACTACAATAAATCAGAAACATTAAACAAAAATCTAATCTTTTAATGGTAGTTTAAAACACAAGGTGACACAAATATTAGAAACCTGGCACATTATTATAACTAAACAAACAAACAGACAAAAATAAAGGGGTGAGATAGGAAACTTAACAAATCGGAGGTGTGCAATCGAACAGAAAATCGGTGAACATGAACATATTCCATTACAGTGTTCACTATTAAATAAAGAATTACTGTAAGGACAGAATACAGAATAATTTGGAATATTAGTACTAACAAAGAAAGATACAAAGCTGGTGTGATACATTGGAAAACTAGACTGGTATAACACAGAAAGTGGATAAACAGTGGCTATACCAAATTTAAATTAGATTTAGAACTTCATATCAGTAAAGTAATTCTTAGACAAAAGTACTGGAAACTATTACAAACACATGCTGACTCCAAAATAAAGTAAGGTAAAATATGAGGATACAAAAAGTGGAGGAATAAAATGGAACAGGCTTGGATACTCTGTGATTAGGCTGGGTTCAGAAGTGGTGATGTATTGAGGACTGTTTGATCATTTAATATTGAGCCTGGACTGTGAGCCAGATGTCTGTTTACTTCTAAGGCCTCTAGTAGATTCCGTTTCTGGCCTTTTCTGGCTAAGTGGAAAACGTGGGACTGTGGTTGGTATCTGTGGCCCTCACTCAGAACATGTTCAGCAAAAGTGGAGTCATGATTTTGCAACCTGCAACTGCGTTCATGCTCTCTTATCCTAGATGATATGTCCATTTCTGATTGGTCAATCTAAAACTTATCACAATCTGGGCAGATAAGTTCGTGTAACCCACTGTTGGCTAATAGCAGGGGCTTGGCTTTGCTATTGAAAATAAACTGGGCAGTTGTGTTACTGGTGTAGTAGAGTTTTGGCTACACTGGCTCACAGTCTAGCTTAATATTAAATGATCAAACAATCCTCAATACATCACCACTTCTGAACCCACCCTAATCCACAGAGTATCCAGGCCTGTTCCATTTTATTCTTCCACTTCTTGTGTCTTCATATTTTACCTTACTCTATTTTGGAGTCAACATATTTACTGTTATGAAGTTGTAACTCTAAATTTGGTACAGCCACTGTTTATCTACTTTCTGTGTTAATACCAGTATAGCTTTCCAATGTATCACACCAGTTTTGTATCTTTCTTTGTTAGTACTAATATTCCAAATGATTCTGTATCCTGTCCTTACAGCAATTCTTTATTTAATTGTGAACACTATAATTGAATATATTTATTTTCAGTGTTTTTCAGTTCGAGTGCACATCTTCGATTTGTTAACCTACTCAATTCTCCAATGAAGCCCACTTATACTCTCCTATCCCACCCCTAAATATTTTATGTCTATTTGTTTGTTTATAATAGTGTGCCAGATTTCTAATATTTATAATAATTGTGTTACCTTGTGTTTCGAACAACCCTTAAAACATTAGATTCTTGTTTAATTTTTTTATTCACTGTAGTCATGTTGTAAGAATTTATGTTTGCACTGTTTCTCTATGTACGGTATTCATGTTTCCTTTTTCCAGTACTATTAATTTACAGATTTCATTCAAATATTTATTTACACTGTAACTGTGCTATCATAGAAGTTAATTTACTTATCTGTATGTAACATCTCTTCTGGTTGATTGACAACGTAAGTTCTTTGACTGAACTACTGTAAATGTCTGACGATGGCCTAATGAACCGAAAATCGATTCACAAAATAAACAAACCTGTAGAACAAACACAAAATTGTGCATTTTAATTTTCATAATGAATTTATTCTACCAAGAAGCGACGGAAGAATCAGCTAAATTGGTAATCATTCATGACTATGTACATACTACGAAAATGAAAAAAAAAAGCTACGAATTGCAAAACAATCATGATAAACTAATCTTCATTACGAGACTATTGAATACTTACAACGTGTCATCGTAAAAGTGTCACATAATGTCAAGCATACATGTTAAATGTATGGTGAGTTTACCACTCTGGAGTACATATATTCCGCAGTAGGTAACACATACCTTCACCGCTTGCTCAATGTACGTACAATTTGAAACACATTGCGGAAAGACTACAACCCTGTCTTACACCCTTCCCAACCTCTGCATCCCTTTCTTGCTTCTCGACTCTAATAACTGCTGTCTGGTTTTTGTATAGGCATAATATAACTCTTCGCTCCGTATACTTTACCTCTTCTACCTTCAGAATTTGAAAGAGTTTATTCTAGTCATCAGAAGGAATGCAAGGAGAAATTTGATGAGGGCATTAAAGTTCAGGGCGAACAAATAAAAACTTTGCGGTTTGCCGATGACATAGTAATTTTGTCAGAGACTCCAAATGATCTGGAAGAGCAATGAAATGGTATGGATAGTGTCTTGAAAGAAAGATATGAGATGAACATTAACAAGAGTAAAACGAGGGTAATGGAATGAAATGTCAGAAAATGAGGCGATGCTGAAAGAATTAGATTAGGTAATGAGACAATAAAAGTAGTATATGAGTTTTGTTATGTAGCAAAATAACTTCTGATGGCCGAAGTAAAGAAGATATAAAATGCAGATTGGCTACGGGTAGAAAAGCGTTTCTAAGGAAGCGAAACTTTTTAACCTCTTATTAAATTTTAGGAAGTCCTTTCTGAAAGCATTTGTCTGGAGTATGGCATTGTATGGGAGTGAAACATGGACGATAAAGAGTCCAGACAAAAAGATCATAGAAACATTTGAAATGTGGTGCTACAGACAAATGATGAAAATTAGATGGGTAGATCACGTAACTAATGAGAAGGTACTCAATAGAATTGGGGAAAAAAGATTTTGTGACCTATCGTAAGAGAAGGGATAAGTTGATGGGGCACATTCTGAGACATGAAGGAAGCGTAGACTTAGCATTAGAAGGGATTTTGTGGGGTAAAAATCGTAGAGAGAGACCGAGGGACGAATACAGTAAGCAGATTCAAAAGGATGTAGGTTGTCGAACGTATTCTGAGATGAAGAGTCTTGCACAGGACAGGGTAGCGTGGAGAGCTGCATCAAACCAGTCTGCGGACTGAAGACTACAACAACAATAGATAAGGCAACGAAACTCATGGAGAGAATGATGTACCATGTGATCCTCAGTCACAATACACATTAACTAGAATATAAATCTGTCCAGGCGATAGCAGCGTCATCTGAGGTATGACCGCTAGTGAGAGACACGCACGGTGAATGTAGTATCAGTGAGCGTGCTGTCCTTGTGGAAAATCTATTTTACACGGAGGACAAACTGTGATGGGCCAGAGGCTCGCCATGAGCATTTCGGTAACTGCATGACTTGTCGGGTGTTGGAGGAGTGTTGTGACTGTCTTCAACAAGTAGCGAAAAGAAGGTGAAGCCATCTTCAAACGTCGAGAGGCTGGGGGGCCATCAGTGGCGTTGTTACCTCACCAATGACCCCGCGCTAAAAATGACATAGGGGCCCTATTTACACTAAAACTATACAGATGCAAAACTACTTCATCATCAGCTGCTTACCGCCTACAGGAGGACATAATAAGGCAAACCAAAATACTACTAGGTAAATTATTATGTGCCACGCAGCAGACAATATTTAATCGTACTCTCTAATATTACTTTGAAAGTTTGTTCATTTGTTATGCTTTTTTCGCAAAAATTACTAGGTGGATTTGGATGAAATTTTGCAGGTGGATAGATTTGGACCTGCGTTAGACAGCCAGATAAAACGACCCCATGGGATAGTTTTCTAAGTAGGCGAATGAAGTCGCAGGCAGAAGCTAGTAAAAATAAACTGTGAAGAAGTATTACTCAACCACTAAAATTTGACCCCCTGCCGCCAAGCAAATCGGGAACAGTATTGTCAACACACACTGCTTGTAATTCAGCAGGCGGCAGGGTGCGAACAGGCCTTGTTATGTTCATATTCTGAGGTGGGAATAATTTTTGGATTTCACTTCGTGCGTTTGAGGTTGTTGGTCACGGTTCAGAAGGGTTTAATATGCGAAAATGCAGTGTTCCACTACCTGGTAGCCCATTGCGGCTACTGGGGGAAACTTAGTTTCTGAGGAGGGGGAGATAATGGACGGTATGATGGGAGAGTAAAAAGAATAACAAATAAATTTTAAAAAATCGACGCTGTTCTGTAACTTTTGTCGAACGATGCTCACGCAGGCCTAGGGGCCCCTTGAACTCCCCGGAATTTGAATGTGCAAGTTGCCCAGTTCATCCAGTGACGAACTAAGTCGTCATTAAAAAAAACTTTCGGGTTTCAAGATGCGTCTTGTGGTTTACTGTCTAAGAGCTTTCGACAGAGATCTCCTCTGCCATTGTCAAGTCATCCTCTTGACAATGTCAAAGAAGATCTCTGTCTAAAGCTCGTGACCAGTAAACCAAATGATGCGACTTGAAACCTGGAAGACTTTACTAATGGATATCACCGCGATAACGTGCGCTCATAGAGTCGTCATTGTTTCCATGTCAAGACCCCAACCCGTTGTTATAGATTCCACCGGCTGTTATGTAGGTAGTCATAATGTTTTGACTGATTAGTGGTAACATCGCCAAAGGTATTAGAGTCGTAACCATATATACTGTACCACAAGCCAATGACATACATTAAATGGATATGTAGCAGGCATGAAAAAATAATACTCATATATATTTTACTTCATCTGCTAACTTTACACCAACTGGAAGACTTAACATACCAAATTGTCAAACCAAACAGATTTTGTTAACTATTTCAAAACATCCAATGTTGCATAAAATGTTAGTTTCTAATGATGACTAGTTTCGATCTGGCCTGAGTCGATTCTGAAGTCATCCAAGGCAGTAGACATTTAACATACAAGAGATCATATCATAAAATTTACTGAAACAAATCGGTTCATTCTCAATAACGTCAGGCATCAACTAATAAAATGTAAGTGTGAGTATATGCCTTCTTGTATATTAAAGATGACAATGATTTGGAGGACATGAGAAGCCGTTCAGGCCACCCCGAATCTAGTTATCAATAAAAACCAACATTTTATGCACCTTTGGCTGTTTCGCAATAGTTAACATCAATGGTAAATAGGTTGTTCTTCCTAAATATGCACGGATTTCATAAAAAAAATTGTATTACCTTATGACCATATTACATTGTACCATTGTCTATATATAAAAATATGAATGTCCTCTATGTGTTCATAAACCATTCATTCTATTGAAATTGAAACTTTGATGAACTGTTCACCGTACGTCCACGAAGGTTTCTGACCCAAAAACAAAGGAGCACGACACATAGATCAGGAGATATGACGTCATAAATAATGAGAGGCTACCGCGTGAATATACACAGATTTATGCGTCAATTATTGGAACATGAGAGTAGTTGGGGGCCTGCAACAAAGGTTGAATGTAATTTCGGACGTTTATGAAGCGTTTTGTAACTGATCCCCCCGCCTGCCTCACAAAATGATGAAACGAAAAGAAGTCTACCGCTCACAACAGTTTCGCTATAGATGCCGTATAACTGTAGCATCAGCAAGACCTCGTATTAAATAAAGTTAGCATTACAGATTTGCATGTTACTATTTATTTTTGTCTGCAAGTCTCTTTTAATTCTCTTCATCCAATTAAGCATTCTGTTTTCTTAATCTCAGTCTATATAAAAGCGAAAGGACATTCACTCACTCACTGACTAAACATGAAATCTCGGAAACTGCTTCACCCATGAAGCTGAAAATTGGCAGGAATGTAGTTTATAGGTAGAAAACGTCACCTAAGAAAGTATCTTCTGCTAGGTGCATGGCGGAGCACACTTGCCGTACACTCACGAAATCTACAGTTTCATTCCGATCATCACGAAATTTTGCACGCTTGACCTTCAAAACAAGAGGAAGGTCACCATCTACCTTACTTTTCATACGGTTCATGGGGCAGGGTACTCTGCAACAGAAAAATGTGTCCCTAAATACCTTGGTCGCGTCTTAAGTTGAGAACGGCTCGACCGATTTCACAGATCCTTCTTTTGTTGTTTTCATTATTCTCAGAACAAGGGTTGCATGAAATAGAACTGGAAAATTTGAGAACAACAAAGTGCGTTTTCCAATGTGACCCTGAATTTCTATTGCATATAAATCTACAATTTTGTTCCGATATTGATGAAATTTTGCAGAGCTTACCTTAAAAATAAGGGGAATACCACTGTCTGTATAAAATTTCGTTCGGTGCATGGTGGAGGGTACTTAACGTACCGAATTTTACGAAATGCATAGTTTTGCTCCAATCTTTATGAATTATTACACACATGACCTTTAAACAGAGAGGAAGATCATTGGGTACATAATAAATGTTTGTATAGATCATGACACAGGGTACCTTGCAGAAAACTTTGCCGAGAGACGGAAAGGTGGAAACGAACAGAGAGAGAGGAGAGAAAGAGGTGGATGCGGAGAGAGGGGTGAGTGTGGGGGTAGGTGATGTGTACTACGAGAGTGTAGGATAAATAAACACCAGGGCAACGCCGGGCTTACAGCTGGATTAAAATAAAATTATTCGCAGACTAAACATCGTATCTTATCTTTTGTAAACAGCTTACAAAATGTTCAAATGTTTGTACAGATTATGGGACCCAACTACGGGGTCATCAGTCCCCAAACTTACAAACTACTTATTAACTAATTCTAAGGACGACACAAATATCCATGCCATAGGGGGGGATTAGAACCCCCGACCGTAGTGACCGTGCAGACCGTGACTGGAGCGTCTCAGTCCCCTCGGCCACCGCGGCCGGCTACAAGAATGTAGCATAATTTTATTTTTACAGAATATGAGAAGCCCAAGCTATAACAACGCTACTAACGTGTTATCATTGGGAGATACTTTAAATTCTCTAATAATTAAAAACTAAAATAAAACAAATGTATTACGTTAGTCTGATGCATTGTTGTGTTACTAGGATTTGAGCAATTATAATTTTCTTGGTTTGTAAAAAAATTTAATTTGGCTTTAAAAATTTGAACTTAGTATTTTATAATCTAAAAATACGTATCTGACTGTCTCAACTGATATGATTTATCACATTTAGATGTGAAGTGAATGATATCACATACCGAGAGTTATTCTAAGACTAACATTTCCTGTCAGATGTGAACAGTGTGCTGGAGCGAGACTATAGAACGTGAGACCCTTGCCTCTACGCGAGAAACTGCTTTACGAACTAGCCCAACAAGTAACTTGTCTACTGTGAGAGCATGTACTAACTTGTCTACTGTGACAGCATGTACTAGTTCGACACCAAGAAACTTACCATGCTACCTAATACCGTACCTAGTCTGCAGATTCACAATACAATTACAATGGAACGCAAATGCGATACACATAATACAAAAGTTGTATGTGACTGTAATAGATATGAAGGAAATTGCTGTAAACCTGTCAATTAATGTCTTCTGAGCAGTAAAACTGTCGCTGAGTGATCTGCGTCAAGTGGATAAAAACGTAAGGCTCGAATCAATAGCCTTTACCCTGTATGTTAGCCGTCATTCTTCCAAAATGGCTCAGATCTTATTTACGTACAAGGTTACCGTTCACATACTGTTGAACCGTCCTCGGCGGTTTTGTGATAGGTCTGCGCGGAATTTCCTGTAGCATCCACTCAATGCGAATCTGTTTAGAGCATTGCGTTGAACAACGACCATTTAGGCGTCTACCACAGGGACACACATGAGCAGTGCTTATACAGTGTATTAACACGTGACATTCCATGGACTATTGTAACATCAAGTACATTCCATATAGTTATTGTGCAACTCGATGTGCGTTGGACATGGAATTTGGTGCTTATAATTGACTGTGATGTAATTTCAGTGATTAAAATATATAGTCAGATTTACAAGAAGTTGGTAATATGAACCCATAAGTCTTTACATATAGTCAGAATTTCTTGGTTATTAATATCTCTTACTAGAACTGAAAGATCATTGTTTTCACGTAAGCCTTTTATCCTACAGTAAAAAGTCGTCACTGATAACAACGACGTTAGCCAGTTACCATACATAGTTCTAATGTTCTTATTGTTCCACTTGTGGCTTAGTAAAAAAAGCGATTAAAAGCTGTTAAGAGTTCAATTCTAAATGTAAAATAGACGTACTATCCTTGATATTCTGGATTCAGACACTGGAATGGAGATGACCTCTGAGATACTTTACATGCGTGGACGAGCATAGCTTTATTAAATATTCTATCATGTTACTCTTCTATGAGAAGTATGTGCACGTTCATGATGTAAGGTTTTGCCGTCAGAGTTAGCCGTGACTTGATATTATTCTCGACAGCTTCCCACACAAACGTACTTCTTCAAATCACTGGAAGAGTGGGACACCTTTCCAGGTCGCCATTATTCTAGTCAACGTGTGTGCTTGACGTCATGTTCTCTAATATTCCAATATCAGAACACTGTCCAATCTGAATGTATCACATATCTGTATTCTTTAAATTGGATTCCATTATATGGGTGGGTGTGCTCAACGGCTACAAAATCACTTTTATCAATTATGAAAGGAGCAGCATTAGCCGTGAGTTTGACTTTGTATGACACCAGATAGTATCACATGTATCTAACTATGTCAATTGATTTGTTAGACGTAAATGTTACTATACATTTTACTAATATGCTGTTTCGAACTTGCTGACAGCACTGAAGATGGTTTCTTGGCAAACCGAAATCGATTTGCATAAATAAAGCAAAAGATTTTACGGCTAATGCTGCTCCTTTCATTATTGATAAAAACATATCTGTATATTGTGCGGTTGAACCATATGGCCAAAGTACACTGTTCAGTCTCCTTCAATGTCTGTCACGTGGTGATAACAATGTCCCATACTAGTTCGCCATATGTCAGTGATTGCTCAGTATCTGACACCGGTCAAGGTTGTACGGTGGTTATCACTTGGGATTCGCATTTGGAAGGACAACAGTTCTGATTAGGCAACAGAGATTTACCTTATGAAGGGATAAGGTAAGGGTTTCTTACAGAGGGTACGGCTTATTTATTTCCCCATCCCTATAATCAGAACTTGTGTTCCGACTCTAAACTGACCTCGTTGTCGACTATGCTAAAATCCAAACATCCTTCCTTGAAAATCTGACGGCGTTCACGGCTCACATACACCATGTCACACAATACTAACAACAAAAACCTCGTAAAATTTAGAGGCAGATCACTTGAGACACAAAATTGTAATTATAATCGTTAAAATAGCCGAAAAATGTTCGTTTGTCGGCATTTTAATTTTTTGTCAGATACTGCTTTCAGTTTTGAAAGAAAATTGTACAGTATCCAAAAGGTCACAGTTGCAAATAAATAAATAAATATCTGAAAATGACCAGAGATAGGAAGCTCACATAAAATTTAAATTAATATCTTGACGCTAAAAGTTGAACGAAATGGATCAGAATGACTTGAACAAACTTGCATAACGCATCCAGACGTACCTACGCGCGAACCGTACCGTGAAAGTAGTGTCTTTAAAAGATTGCGCATTAGTAGAACGTGATACCTGCATCTAGAAATTATTGCTCGTTTTGGTTGAACTGTTTTGGCAGGGCAACGGGTTCGTGCAGAATGGCGCACGGAAGAGCGTAGAATACGAGGAAATGGGTCAGGTCACGCCACCCACATCAAAACTAGAAAAGATCGATACCTCTTCCGAATGACGTTGTAGGACAGATCTGCGGTTTCCTCTACTCTGGCGCCACAGTGGCACAGTGTAACACACCTGACACCATCAGGAACGGTAATGCGTTGCCGTTTATTACCGCATGGGACTAAGTGACATTTTTGAAGCTGCGATAAGCTGTGTCTGCGTGCATAATTGTTTCAATAATACACTTCTTTAAACTTCCTGGCAGATTAAAATTGTGTGCCGGAACCGGGACTCGAACCTGGGACCTTTGCCTTTCGCGGGCAAGCGCTCTACCACTGAACTACCCCGACACGACTCACGATGCCGCCCCCACACCTTTACTTCCGCCAGTACCTCGCCTCCTACTTTCCAAACTTCACAGAAGTTCTCCTGCGAAACTCCTGGAAACAACCCCTACGCTGTGGCTAAGACATGTCTCCAATATATTCTTTCTTCCAGGAGTGCTAGTCTTGCAAGGTTCGCAGGAGAACTTCTGTGAAGTTTGGAAAGTAGGAGGCGAGTTACTGGCGGAAGTAAAGTTGTGGGGCGGCATCGTGAGTCGTGTCGGGGTAGCTCAGTGGTAGCGCGCTTGCCCGCGAAAGGCAAAGGTCCCAGGTTCGAGTCCCGGTTTCGGCACACAATTTTAATCTGCCAGGAAGTTTCATATCAGCGTACACTCCGCTGCAGAGTGAAAGTTTCATTTTGGAAATACACTTCTTATATGGGCCGGAGGATCACAGTGGGATTTCCAGAAGTTGGCTGGACGCTTTTCAGAAGTGATAATTACCGTGAACGGTTGAATTTTCACAATACTGTAGAAGATACACAATTTTTGTTGAGGCCGAGTAATGAACTACATTTCCATACGATTAATCATTTACAAGTCATTAGGTGGGGCAAGTAGATGGGGCGTTTTGGAGCTATTCTCATCTCCAGGAGTCGATGTCAGTGCCAGTGAGCTTGAACGAAGAGTATCGATTTTCAGGTATATCTGAGTATACCGGTAGTTCAGGATTGCTTCGATCTTGTTGTATTTCCTGGGCAAGGCTGCTTCTCATCGTTTCTGGTCAACTTAGAACCGACTAAGAACAGGTCATGGAAGATGTGTTGACTCATTCATCAAACGGAGACTGCTACTAATTCGTGAGTTTTAGTTTCGAAAAATCAATTTTTTTTCATGATTTTCCCGACGGCCTGCGTATAAATGGTGCTTTTGTAAGCCGTATAGTACACGACCTATGCAAAAAATCTACCGATTTGCTCAATTTGGATAGACACCAGAATGTGTGTGATATTTAATAATTTGATAGTGTACTTACGACAGCTACAATATTGCCATTCTTTGAATATGTATACACCTTATCACTAGGCCAAGAGATATCGAGACCACTTTACCTTTTAAGTCTGTGATCAACAGAACCCGAGGTATGGCCCAATAAAATCGCGGATTCACTTACGTCGTTTACGAACGTATTAATACAGCACGCTAGCGTGCGTGTTATCATTATTGATAGGTTAGATTAGATGTACTTTTCGTTCCAGTAGATCCGAATTGAGGGAATCCTCTTGGATGTAGAACATGTCAGAACAAAACACACAATATATACTTACAAAAAGAGAGCAAATGTGTTAATGTACCTTCCACAGACCGCAAATGTAATTGCCCTCGTGGATGTGGAATTGGTCAGGAAAAACAATTATCTTAAAAATATTTACATTTTAAAGGACACAAAACTTATTACTACTTACTAATTTACTAGGTGCAGATTAAAATCCTAGCAATTACTTTATTTTTTATTTATTTCTCTTTTATTTTTATTTTCTATTTTTTTACACTGATTTACAATGATTACATTATTGCACAAAACTTGTACTGAAGTCAAACTGAACAGTTTCATGTGTACAGAAATAACAGTCTTTCAACTTCGTTTTTTGTATACGCTTGCAGTAACATACATCACTGTAATCTCCTTAGATTGCAGTCAAGTTTCCTGTACCACAAAATACAGGTAATCAGAAATACATTTAATAGATTTATTATGGTTTACAATTATATTGCTTCTACCGCTAGAGTAAACAATTTTACTATACTCTGCGAAACGACTTCTTGGTGATGAAACTTGGCGGAGGAGGCCTGCTTTATCGAATCTTCCAAAGTAATTTCACAGGCCATTATTTTTAAAACACTTGCAAAGACTTTAATCTCATAGTTAATTAAATTGCCTTTATAATTAGTTAAAGGTGTTGTTACACAAACCATCAGTAAACTAAAACCTTAGTAACTTACCACCAGTTTGACTCGATATTTCACATTCCGCATATTATATTTAAAGTGCATTTATATTGTTACTTACTGTTAGCCACCTATGCACTGCAATTTAATTGAAGAATGATCACAATTTTGATGTTAATTTTAAATAAAAGTATACGTATTATATATTGTTTTACCTCCAGTCTTATTTTAAAATTGTTTATGTAGTATCGATTGTAGTTTACTTGTTTTTATCTCCCTAAATATGAGAAGCATACCCGAATGCAATAGGAAGTCTTTTAACCTGTGTATCTATACTTCACGAGTTTTGCTAACAATATATGACCAATGGTACCTCAACACATTACAAGAACAGCCTGAGTACATGCCGATACTGTTTTAGTGGGAAAAAAAGCTATTATCACAATGGACGAAACTGCATTGCAGTAGAACTCTGTATTCTGCGTGGAAGTACATGGCAAGAAGCTTTCAGTTTGTGTTTGTTTGCGGATCAGTGAAATGAGACGATTGTATGGCGTTACTCTGCAGCCCCCCCCCCCCCTTCGGCGTCGTTTAGTAAGATTTATGGACGCATTTTACGTGATTCCATGTGACATTTAGAAAGATCTGTATGTATATTTTTAACGGATCAAGTATACTGCATACAATATTTATTTTTGTGAATTAACAATGCAGTTTTATGCGGATTAAAATCTACACAAGCGTTACAAGATAATTCTTAAAAAAATAAAAAAAATAAAAAAAAAAAAATAAAAAAAAAAAGTGGTTCAGCTGTTTGTAAACCTGAGGTAATCATTTGCTAGACATACAAACTACTTAAGTTATAATAAGAACAACACACATATACCAATGCGGGGCTAGAACCTCCGATGGGAGTGACCCCGCAATCCATGACTGGTGCCACAGACCGTACGTCTATTTCCACGTGGCAATGAATATTTTGAAATATATCTCACTTTCGCAAAATAATGAGATACAAACGTCAATTAAAATGCACAAAATTATGCCTGTATTCCAATTTTAATATGATTCAGCCACGTAAGTCAAGAAACCTCAAATGGCGATTTACTCCAACGATCGTGGTGAACCTGATGATGGAGGGTGCTGCAGGTACGATAAGAAGTAGGTAATGAAATATTTGCCAATGTGGAACCAATACTCACGGAAGAAAATGGGCATTTGGTTTTCCTATTAACCGTACGTCGAATCTTTTCTAAGGTGATGTGTCTTTTATTTGGGCCTACGACAGTGTAGATAACACAACTATCGTAAAGTCAGCTGATCATGAATATGAAAAACTGAGAAATATTATTGTAATTTTTCGGCTTAGACAAAGAATTAATATCAAATTGGTGCAAGTTGTTCGAAATTATGTGGAAAATAAGTGTAAGTTACAAGGAAAGACCGATAACATAAAATGTATAACAAGATAAAAAGGGAACAATACGAACATAAGACGATGGACTAATAGCTAGGACTAAAAAAACTGTTGAAAGAGAATCTAAGCATAGAAAAAGGAAAGCTGGAAACAAAAGAAAGGTTCAACAGTAGGATAAAATTCAGAGCAAATGTTATCGACGATAAGATTCGTCGGTGACTTTTGTATTCCAATACAAGAGAAGAAGAATTAAAGGATCTATTAAATAGCAGAAATACATCAAGAAAATGGATTGGGAGTAAATCACGAAATAAGAAAACACTGAAAAATAGATGACATGAAAATTTGTGATCACGAAGAAGAATTTTGATAATTTGGGAACACAATAACGCACAAAAATTGGGGAACATAAGAAATAACGGTTATATATGTGTCATGTTCGATAGTGTGTGATGGAAAGGATCATATGATAAAATATTTTTTTATTTATTGATTAAAATTTACCATTTTTACAGATTAATGTGTTGAATTTAGAATTCATTTATGCAGATTTTTTTACAAATATTGTTGGTATTATATGATTTATTTATAATTACTATCATTTTTTGTTAATTCTTTGTGTTTTAATTAGAGTGGCTTTTTAAAATCTTATATTAAAATTGAAACTGTACATACCACTGACTGATAATAATTTCAGTTATTGTAATTGTAATAGTCCAAGAAAGAAATCAGATATTGTCAGAACTACTATGTCCATGTGATGTCAACGAAAGACTCGTGAGACTATGGGAACGTAAAAAGGTTTATGTTATGAAGATTTGAAACAATATCTGGATCGATCCTGACTACACAAACCCATGTGTAGTGCATATGCAAAAAACACAATTAGTCTGTTGGTAGCTGTGTACAGCTTGAGTCAGAGACCATGCTGCATACTGCACAATATCATACCAGTATTTCAGGTGGTCAAAATGGTGGCTCAGTATTTGAAAATAAGATGTGTCAACTAATTTCAATATCTTCCAGAAGAAACCTACAGACTTCATAAATCCCAATAGCTCCTAACACCCAGAAATAACGTAAATATGCATACTTTTATACCTGTAAGGAGAACAAAACATCAACAGATACTGGGAATTGCCCCAAATAAGAAATTAATGATTGTAAAATCGGTCACATAGACATGTCATAAGCAATGCTACAAAAAGAATCCCAATATTTTCAAGCCTGCAGAGGAGAATTAATGAATTCGTATCACCGTTGAATGAGAATCAAGGAAAAGGTGATGAAAAAAATTTGGCGAACCAAGAGGGAATAGATAAAGAAACAAGTGTACTCCACAGAAATAAATCTATGAAATTACAACACACATGATTTTTCTACGACTTATCTTGGGATGTGTAACGTCTCAACTTTTTTTACACAGAAAATTCAGATGAATCTGTACTTCCGCCATTAACGAAGACCTTACGACCATCACTAGATTCACAGGCATATCCGCAGACACCTGCTGAATGGCGTTAGACTAAATTCTCTCAAAGATATCATACTGTTTATGACAGAGGTGTCGCAGCCAAAGCATCACCATCACCATATGCAACATGGGTTACGTAACCGTAAGTAAAGGGTCAAAGTGTGCTTCTAGAACACTTAGAAGAACTCACAACAATATGGAAATCCTCTCCGGGCGACACCACCTTGACAGAGCACTGTCTGTGTGGTTGGAGAGGCTTGCATGTCCGCATGAACCTCAGGTCTCTAGAGAACCTACTGCCGGAAAGGCCTCACCCGATGGATCACACTAAGAGTGTCCTACTACACCCTGTCTTCCGTATCTACTTTTAGTTCTTCCCCAATTCCCTTCCCGAACCCAAGGTGTGGTGCGATCCATGCCGAAGGGGACGTGTCACATCTACATATAGATGGATATCCACATAAGAAGATGTGTCGCAAACGTAGCGTCAGGGCGACCTCCCTGAGTAAGTAGCCTTACACCGTGCAGGGTTACCGTGATATGTAGCGAGTAGATTCCCAAATATAATGGGACCAATATGGACACGAGTGTTAAAATTAATTTAAAAGAAACTATGGAGACAAACTGAGATCTCAGACACCCAGTCATAATGATCAAGACCAATGGAATGCACCCACACTACTGAATGAGGGTCTAAACCAGAGCAAGAAGTGGGTACTGGAACTGAGAAGTTGAACCAGATCAAAATTAAAGCATTGTCTGGGGAAGAGGATGTAACCTCTACTATAGTGACCTCATACCACGTAAGCTGCTCAATCACCAAGAAGTGCACGAATAGGAGTGTGCCTTGTTGTACTAACAATCTGGAAATGCAAGAAGACATATACAAAGACTGTTTAACCTTGCAAGAAGTATACGACAATGGACAAAATATCGTGGGGGCCCTTGTCAATTACAGCCTTGCAATCAGAGGAGGTATAGAAGGCATTCTGCGAGGAAGTGTATGGCTGCTGAAACCAGACTTCACAAAAACCTTGTTAGAGCACCAACTAATCCAGAAGGTACACAGAGAAAGGAGGATGAGGAATATACAAACAGAGTACATGAGACGCTAGAATTGCTCCACAAAACTAACTCCCTCAATACACTTTGGCAGATATCACTGACCAGAATGCGAACCCTGATAGACAATGGTTCTCAGGCATTCGACTGGGAATCGCCCAAGGAATGTGTCGAATTCAGTCAAATCTAATGGACTGTGAACATTTCAAACGTTTGTCACTTGGTCCAGATGGAATTTTTCCAGCTCTCCCGCAACAAGCAGGAGAGAATCATAAGCTGACTTAGCAGCAGGAATCATTCCCAGCGACTGGAGGGCAGTGAACGACCCGATGGACGGCGTGCTAACAACAACTTCATTTTAGTAATTTAGTATGTGGTGCTTGTTCGTCTTTCAGCTTTGATTTGCTGTCAATGACTTCTGATCCCATCGACTAGTGTTTGCTTATGCTTAGCAGATGTTCACCAATCTTTTAAATGTTTAATAATGATTTTGCAGCCAAGATCGCATTTTTCATTTATTAAGTTGCCGGTTTCGGCGTGCTGGACGCCATCTTCAGACGTGTCGTAATTTACATAACTTCACGACATTTTTTATATACTAAATGAGTACATACAGGTTGAAGCACCACCAAACATAAAATTACTAGTCACAAATAAAATATATACATCCATCTTCTAATGGTTCTGAAGCGCGGTACTTTGAAGTACCTCTCTTGATGTACTCTTTTAGTATATAAAAAATGTCGTGAAGTTATGTAAATTACGACAGGCCTGGAGATAGCGTCAAGCACGTCGAACCGGTAACTTAATAAATGAAAAATGCGATCTTGGCTGCAAAATCATTATTAAACAATTATAGATCGCCCCATCGAACTACGAGTACCTTATATATTTTAAATGTTTTTCTGTAAGGAATTTCTCGATGTGCAATGTTGATTTGCCTGCGATCTTTTTTCGCATTACTGGAACCATCTCGGCCGTATTAAATTGTATTAAATAAAACTCCATATTGTGACTGCGTAGGCTTTCCCGGCGTAATGCTTCATAATATTCTTGTCGGGTTTGCTGCCGGATCAAAACGTCATCTTGACACGATATTTCGGCGGTCCACCTGGCCGCCATCCTCAGGTGACAGTGCTGGTACACCGACTCGCCGAGACTGAGTACAAGCCGCGAGCGGCGGCCCCTATATACGCCGCGGAAGGCCGAGGGCGCGTGCGCAAAAATTGACAGTTCTGCCCTCTACGTTTCAGCGCCGCCAGCGGTGGAAGCAGGCGTAAACGATAGATCGCTATTCTGCAGAGATCGTTGTTTTTTGATGTCAAGTAATAAAGGGTTCCACATTCTACTCAAAGGAAAACCCTTATCTCTGTTTATAATATTGTCAGTAAGACGAATAGCAATCGATTCTTTTAAAATACAGTCCCAATAGCGAGACGCTGAAGCAACCATTTGTGTTTCATCATATTTCATTTTATGTCCCTCATGTCTTATTACTTCTGCCTGGTCTTCAGCTACGATATTGGATGACGAAACCCACCGACGGAATGTGATTAACCTCACAGATAAGGAATTGGATGACGCCACACTATCTGTGATGGAAAAGGGCCTTAATTTTGCTCCCACACCGAGGAATGTTCCCATCACGGAAATCATTTGTGCGGTTGAGCAAGCGGTATCTAAGTTTCCTGAAGACCAGGCAGAAGTAATAAGACATGAGGTCTCACATACGTTGCGTCGGGCGCCGCCTCCACGGAGTAACATCTCCTCTCATGAAAGAGCTGCCATCCGGTCCTTAAGAGAAGATCAGGATTTAATAATTTTACCAGCAGACAAAGGTAATTCCACGGTGGTTCTGTCACATGATGATTACCTGCGGAAAATGGATCTTTTACTTGAGGACACAGCATACCGTAGGTTGCAGAATGACGCAACCGAGCGGATCAAAAGAAAGACGCTTTCACTGTTGAAGAAGAGTTCCTTACCTGAGGACGAGCTCAAGAAACTTCCACCTAGATTGTACGGTCTGCCTAAGGTACACAAGACGTTAATCCCACTGAGACCGATTGTGAGTAATTTGGGCGCTCCCACTTACAACCTGGCCAAGTATCTGACATCGATTCTCAGCCCTCACGTCGGTAAATGTGAACATCATATTTCCAATTCCACAGTTTTTATTCAGCGGCTGAAGTCTTTGCGTCTGAGTCCCTCTGATTTGCTGGTTAGCTTCGATGTGGTGTCGCTTTTTACCCGGGTTCCTCTGGAAGAATCCTTGCAATTAATTAGTGAAATTCTGGACGAGGAGACAACGGAGCTTTGCCGCCATGTGCTGACGTCGACGTACTTTTTATTCAACGGTCAATATTTTGAACAATCTCACGGAGTGGCTATGGGAAGTCCATTATCCCCCATAGTCGCCAATTTATTTATGGAAAATTTTGAGGACACGGCGCTGAAAACGTCGTTTCTAAAACCTACATGTTTCTGGAGGTACGTTGACAATACTTTCATGGTATGGCTACATGGGAGAGATGCTCTGAACCGTTTTCTGGACCATTTTAATTGCCTCCATCCTAGCATTAAGTTCACTATGGAGGTCGAGATAGATGGGAAGCTTCCATTTTTAGATGTCATGGTGTACAGAAAGGGTGACGGAACATTGGGACATAGTGTTTACAGAAAGCCCACTCACACGGACCGCTACTTGCATGCAACAAGTTGTCATCCACCTTACCAGCGCACTGGTGTCCTGCGCACGCTGACAAAAAGAGCTTTTGCCATTTCAGATGCTAAAAGTCTAACTAAAGAGATGGACCATCTGAGAACGGTTTTCAAGGAGAATGGTTACACGGACCAACAGATCTGCCGTGCTTTCCAATTTGGACCGCCGCGGGAACCACAAGAAGAAACGTGCAAGTCGCTGGCTTTCCTACCGTTTTCTGGAAGCATTTCATCTAAAATTGGAAGGATTTTGAAACGATATGACATCCAATGCATTTTTCGTTCACCTGCCAAGGTTAGAGCACTCCTGGGCTCAGTAAAAGATGACTTAGGATTGAGGAAACCCGGTGTATACAAAATTCCTTGTCACTGTGGAAAAGTTTACATCGGCCAGACAATTCGCACAATTCAAGATCGATGTACTGAACACCATCGACACACAAGATTACTTCAACCAGAGAAATCTGCAGTAGCTGAGCACTGTCTTACTGAGGGACATAAAATGAAATATGATGAAACACAAATGGTTGCTTCAGCGTCTCGCTATTGGGACTGTATTTTAAAAGAATCGATTGCTATTCGTCTTACTGACAATATTATAAAGAGAGATAAGGGTTTTCCTTTGAGTAGAATGTGGAACCCTTTATTACTTGACATCAAAAAACAACGATCTCTGCAGAATAGCGATCTATCGTTTACGCCGGCTTCCACCACTGGCGGCGCTGAAACGTAGAGGGCAGAACTGTCAATTTTTGCGCACGCGCCCTCGGCCTTCCGCGGCGTATATAGGGCGGCGAGTCGGTGTACCAGCACTGTCACTTGAGGATGGCGGCCAGGTGGACCGCCGAAATATCGTGTCAAGATGACGTTTTGATCCGGCAGCAAACCCGACAAGAATATTATGAGAACTCCATATTTTTAGTTAATCGGTCATCAGTCATCGTCATAGGATGATCGTGAAGTAATAGCCGTCCCTTCTTAATTTATGGTGTGATACGTTCTGCCTCGACGCGGTGGAGTAGCCGAGTGGTCTAAGGGCGCCTCGCTGCGGGCGCGTGGTTGCTCGTCGTCGGAAGTTCGAGTCCTCCCTGGGGCATGGGTGTGTGTCTTTGTTCGTAGGTTAGTTTAACTTAGTTTAAGTAGTGTGTAAGCTACGGACTGATGACAACGCAGTCTGGTCCAATAGATTTACAAACATTTGAACATTTTCTTTCTGCCTTGGTGTACAAGTCTACATTTACATCTACATCTACATATATACTCCGCAATTCACCGTAAAGTGCGTGGCGGAGGGTACACTGTCCACTAGTAGGCATTTCCTTTCCTATTCCACTCCCAAATAGAACGAGGAAAAAAAGAATGCGTATATGCCTCTGTACGAGCCGTAATTTTCTTGTCTTTATGATCACCACGCGAAATGTAAGTATGCGGCAGCAAGATCATACTACACTCAGCTTCAAATTCCGGCCCTCTAAATTTCCTCAACAGGAATTCACGAAAAGAACGTCGTCTTTCCTCCAGCGATCCCCAACTGAGTTGCCGGAGCATTTCCGTGACACTCACGCATTGGTCGAACCTACCAATAACAAACCTAGCTGCTCGCCTCTGAACTGCCTCTATGTCTTCCTTTAAACTGATCTGCTGCGGGTCCCAAACACATGAGCAATACTCAAGACGTGGTCGTACAAGCGTTTTATACACTGTGTCCTTTACAGTACGTCTTCCCAAAATTCTGACAATAAACCGAAGACGGATGTCCGCCTTACCCACAACTGTAATTACATGTTTGTTCCATTTCATATCGCCTAGATATTTGAACGATACGACTGCATCAAGAAGCTCACTACTAATGCTGTATTCGAACATTAAGTGATTGTTTTTACTACTCATGAGCATCACCTTACATTTTTCCACATTGAGAGCTAGCTGCCATTCTTCGCACCAACTAGAAATTTTGTCTAAGTCGTCCTGTATGCTGTTACATTCAGTTAAAGACGACACCCATGCACCACAGCATCATCAGCAAACAGCAGCAAATTACAAGTTACTCTGTCCATCAAATCATTTATATAGATAAAAGATAATAGCGGTCTTATCACACTCCCCTAGGGCACGCCTGACGATACCCTCGTCGCTGACGAGCACTCGCCGTCAAGAACAACGTACTGCCTTCACAAACCTGTGAACCTATTCCATAAGCTCGTATCTTCGTTAGCAGTCTGCAGTGTGGCACCGCGTCAAACATCTTTTATAAGTCGAGAAAAACACAATCCCATGATGGATATGCCCCCATTACACCTTTTGGTCAAGATGGAGGCAGCAGCTGGTGCATAAAGACCCAGAAACTGGATCTCACGGGCATATCCAGAATCACACACTAAAATAGTGAGCGGAGTAAATATAGAGTCGGCAGTGCCAATGCCGGCCGACTATATCATAACTCAACTGCTTCAAGAAAACTTACAATATAACAACTGGAAGAAGGGGGCAGTGGGAGAAAACAGTTCGACATCGTACGGGGGACACTGTCTGGGTCACTGAAGGGTCGAAATGAGACCAAGGCGTTATAGCCGGTGTATACAGGGTGCAGCCAAGACTGGAGGGTGTCATCTTTCTAGGGAGATTGGCCTCGGTATTCTAGACCAAAATCGCTACCATCAGTGCATGGAGGAGAATTTACATAGGTTCTACAAGGATCGTAGAATCTACATTTATTCTGCCGGGCACTCCTTACATCACTGGCAGCTTCTGAAAGAAGATCTAAGATTGTCGCATAAAGTCACAGTGTTTTGGTGGAGCTAGTTGAAGGCAATAGGGTAAACCTAGTGTGGGTCCCTGGCAACTGATAAATCGGTGGCAATGAACACGACGAGAAATTTGCCAGGAAGGGGGCAAAGACTCCATTCCTTAACCAGAACCTGTCTTGATAATCACCAAAACAATGGTCAAACTAGAACTACGAAACTGGCTCAGAAGACGGCATGTAGATTAATGAACCAAGGTCGACAAACATTAACATGGCAAGGTAAAGGTAATGATACCAAAGCCGTGTTTTAAAGGAAGGTCTGTAATCCTGGGCTTGAACAGGAAGAAAGAGATTTATAGTTGGACTGATGGCTACGGGAACTTCAAGAAACACCTACATACAATGAACATAACGGAAGACGACCCTAAATGTAGGAACTACTAATGCACTGTATTGGAGAGCAAGAGACACAGAATATTCGGAACAAGCAGACCTGAATGAATTGTGTCTAATAGAGAACGGTTAAATGGATTTCTAGCCTACAGGGGACGATACCAAACAATAAACTTGGTGTTGGTGCGATTAGTGGCAGGTTATACCAAAGCTGTTTCGGCTTCGCAGTTAAAAACAAATCTGAAAAAAAAGAATGAAAAACCAATGAAGATTCATAGCATTGAATAACAGAAACATGTCTGGTACTCAAGAATTAATTTCATATCCAACGGATAGAAATTTTCACATCTTCCTGATGAAACATTCCTAATTGAAGGTAGCAAGCAGCCGCGGAGCGGCCGAGCGCATTGAGGCGCTATGCTACGATGCGCTTGGGCGCTCCCCCCTCGGGCATGGATGTTTGTGCCGTCTTTAGTTTTAGCTAGTTCATAAGTAGTTTGTAAGTTTAGGGACTGATGACCCCGTAGTTAAGTCCCATAAGCTCTAGAAACATTTGAACATTTGATTTGAAGTTAGAAACTAGGGTACGTGGCTGGAAATATTAGCAAAGAAATTATTATGTACAATGAAAAAGCAAAAGTACGCGAAGGTAGCGAAATTCTTCCTGTGTCGCTTATCACTCCTTAAGAAATGTTTACGTCGCAACACTTGACATCTGGTCTCCATTCTGCTCCCACTTCTTAGGTAATATGTTGACATTAACTTTTAATACAGACTAGACTAGATACTAATAAAAGCAGTCCAGATGACGCTAAAGTTTTCCACTAACCGCTTTCAGTAAGCCCGCTGTTTTGCAGACCAGAGGGTATGTGTAAAGCCAGCACCAGTCACCAAATGCAGTTGATAGGTACCAGTTTCTACTCACAGCAGCTGCATCACGTAGAGCTTCTGGGACACAAATCGACCGAAATCCAATGAATGAGATTTGATTTTTCGCCTTACAATATTCTGATGGCAGTGGTTTCTCAATCACGTCAATCGGGTCGGAAATTGGGTGTACATGGCTATTACTATCTTGGTAACTTGTTTTGCAACTCAAAATAGTGAGCAAAGCCCTATTTCTTTTCATTTGTGAGAACTGATATGGTTTTCAGTCATTCGTAATGCCTTACCCTGTTGGAGATGGGATGCAGAAAACTATAGTTTTGTCAACCCAATTATGTCACATGCTTCAAAATCGGTAAACTATTTGATCTCTATATTTAGACAGAAAAATGGCAATTAAAATTTAATTACTCTGCTGAGTCTACAATGAATACTACTCTAATAATTTGCTTTGATTTGATATATGTGTTTTTTTAGGTGAATCGAAGTTTCCAAGAAATGTTTCATTTAAAATGAAACTTTGACTCTTCCGCGGAGTGTGCGCTGATATGAAACATCCTGGCAGATTAAAATTGTGTGTGGAACCGGGACACGAACTTGGGAACTTTACCTTTCGCGGGCAAGTGCTGTACCGACTGAGCTATCCCGACACGACTCACAACTTTACTTCTGCCAATCCCGGTTTCGGCACACAATTTTAATCTGCTATGAAGTTTCGTGTTTCATTTAGTGTCCCATTCATTTCATAGCAGACTGAGCCACAGTGAAGGGTGGCCTGGTTTAGCCAGTAGAGTTTAAGGCATGAAACCATATATTTTAAGGGCGACGCTGTACGTTACGTACCGTAACAGCGACAGTTTCAGACAGCTTTCTTTCGCTTTGTGACGGATGTTGCATACAGTGACGAAAGAAGCATACGTAGTTAGACTTTCGTCGCCAATGCACAATAAGTTTGTAGTAGACACTACTTGACGTTCTGTGGTCAATGATCCGTGGCTTGTCTGGATCATTAGGTGAGGCCCTCGAACTAGGCGCCTAACGCGCCGATACGACAGTAACCTGAATAGCTGGTAGGAAAGACGGCGCAGTCGCCGTTTGCTGCGCGGCTGTAGGCTACTTTGTCGCGGCTATGGCCCGTGGCGCGACCGGATGGCTGTTAAGATACCGCCGATCCGCAGATACGGGCGCCGCCACCCACGCCCAGAGTAGCGGCGGGGCCGAGGGCTGACGCCCACGTAGCAGCGCCGGCCACAGGACTGGCAGAGAAGTAGCACAACAGATGGACATTTCTAACTTGAGAAGTTAATGCAGAGCAAATGGAATAAAGATAATTAACTTAAATTGCGTGCTTATGGAATATCTCCCTAACTGTGCGACTGGATTCACGATTTCCTATCAGAAAGGATGTTGTAATTGACGGTAAGTCATCGAGTAAAACAGAAGTGATATCTGGCGTTCCACAGGGAAGTGTTATAGGTCCCCTACTCTTCCTTGTGTTTATAAACGATTTAGGAGACAATCTGAATAGCTTCCTTAGACTGTTCTCGGATGAAGCTGTCGTTTATCGGCTAGTGAAGTGAACAGATGATCAAAAGCAACTGCAAAGCGATTAAGACCAAATTTCTACATGGTGCGAAAATTGGTGATTGATACTAAATAAAGAAAAGTGTGAAGACTACTAAAAGAAATCCGCTGAACTTCAATTACGCGATAAATCAGTCAAATCTTAAGGTTGTAGATTCTACCAAATACCTGTTGTTGTTGTTGTGGTCTTCAGTCCGGAGACTGGTTTGATGCAGCTCTCCACAATACCCTATCCTGAGCAAGCCTCTTCATCTCCACATAAGAACGGCAACCTACATCTGCCTGAATCTGCTTACTGTATCCATCTCTTGGTCTTCCTCTGCCGTTTTTACCCCACACACTTCCCTCCAACGCTAAATTCACAATTCCTTGATGTCTAAGAATGTGTCCTACCAATTTATCCCTTCTTTTAGTCAAGATATGTCAGAAATTTCTTTTCTGCCCAATTCTGTTCAGTACCTCCTCATTAGTTACGCGATCCACCCACCTAATCTTCAGCATTATTCTGTAGCACCACATTTCAGTGTCAAAAGCCTTCCTGAAATCCAGAAATATGGAATCGATTTGAGATCCCTTGTCGATGGCACTTAACACTTCATGTGAATAAAGGGCAAGCTGTGTTTCGCAAGAGTGATACTTTCTGAATCCGTGTTGATTACTAATTAATAGGTCGTTCTCTTCGAGGTAGTTCATAATATTCGAACAAAGTATATGTTACAAAATCGTACTGAAAATCGACGTCATTGAGATAGGCCTGTAATTTTGGGGATTACTCCTATTGCCTTTCTTGAATATTGGAGTAACTTGGGCAACTTTCCAATCTTTGGGTACGGATCTTTCGCTGAGTGAAATTATAGCTAAGTACGGAGCTATTGCATCAGCATACTCTGAGAGGAATCTAGTTGGTATACAATCCGGCCCGGAAGATTTTTTGTTTTGTTTAGTGATTTAAGTTGTTTTACTACTCCAGGAACATCTACTTCTAAGTGTCGCATGTTGGCAGCTGTTCTTGGATTGAATACTGGAGTGTTCAGTTCGTCTTCTTTGGTGAACGAATTTCGGAAAGCTGTGTTTATTAATTCTGCCTTAGCACTACTGTCATCGGTAGTATTACCATTGCTATCGCGTAGTATTGTTTGTGTTTTGCCGCTAGTGTAATTCACATATGACCAGAATTTCTTTGGATTTTCTGCAAGATTACGAGACAGGATTTCGTTGTGCTAACTACTATAGGCTCCTAGCATTGAAGTCCGCGCTAGGTTGCGAGTTTCAGTAAAAGATTGCCAGTGTTGTGGATTCTGTGTCTTTTTAAATTTTGTATGCGCTTTTCTTTGTTTCTGCAACAGTGATCTGACCTATTTTGTGTACCACTGGGGGTCAGCCCCATCTTTTATTAATTTATGTGGTATAAATCTCTCGATTGCTACTGATATTATGTCTTTAAAAGTAAGCCACAAATGATCCACACTCACATTTTTAGTTTTGAAAGACTGGAGACTATAACTCAGGAAAGCGTGAAGCGAATTTTTATCTGCTTTATTGAATAGATATATTTTTCGTTTATTTTTGGTGCATTTGGGCATTTTGACATTCAGTGTCGCTACTACAACTCGATGTTCGCTAATCCCTGTATCTTTTTTGATGCTCTTTACTAGCTCAGGATTATTTGTTGCTAGGAGATAAAGGGTATTTTCGGAAGCACTTACTATTCTAGTGGGTTCATGAACTAACTGTTCGAAGTAGTTTTCAGAAAAAGCATTCAGAACTAGTTCGGACGATGTTTTATATTTGCCGCCGGGTTTGAATACGTAATTATGCCAACATATCGAGGGTAAATTAAAGTCGCCACCGATTATAACAGTATGCTTCGGATACCTATTTGAAATGTGATTCAAGCTTTCTTTGAACATTTCGGCAACCGCATCGTCTGAGTCAGGGGGACGATAAAAAGATCCAATTATTAATTTATTCCGGTTGTCAGGCATTACCTCTACCCAGACCAACTCACAGGAAGTATCTGTCTCAATTTCGCTGCAGGATAAACCGTTAGTAACAGCAATAAACACGCCACCCCCCTTTTTTATTTATTCTATCCTCTCTGAAGACCATTTGGCCTTTTGAAATAATTTCGGCCGACCTTATCTCAGGCGTCAGCCAGCTCTCAGAACCTATAACGATTTGTGCCTCAGTACTTTCTATCAGCGCTTGGAGCTCTGGAACTTTCCCAATACAGCTACGACAATTTACAACTGTTATAGCAATGGTTTCTAGATCTGCTTTCTTCCTGTGTCTGACCTGCCCCCTTTGAGACTGAAACCCATTTTGTGTATTCCCGAGGCCCTCTAACCTAAAAAACCGCCCAGCTCACGCCACACAGCCCCCGCTACCCGTGTAGCCGCTTCCTGAGTATAGTGGACGCCTGACCTAATTAGCGGAACCCGAAAACCCACCACCCTTTGACGCAGGTCGAGGAATCTGCAGCCCACACGGTCGCAGAACCGACTGAGCCTCTGATTCAGACCCTGCACTCGGCTCTGAACCAAAGGTCCGCAGTCAGTCCTGTCGACAATGCTGCAAAAAAATGTTTCAAATGTTTGTAAATCTATCGGACCAAACTGCGTGGTCATCAGTCCATAGCTTACAAACTACTTAAACCTAGGTAAACTAACCTAAGGACAAACACACACAACCATGCCCCAGGGAGGACTCGAACCTTCACGGCGAGCAACCGCGTGCTCCGCAGCGAGACGCTTTAGACGACAATGCTGCAGATGGTGAGCTCCGCTTTCATCTTGCAAGCAAGACTTGCAGTCTTTACCACTTCTGATAGCCGCTTAAAACCAGAGAGGATCTCTTCCGATCCAAAGCGACATACATCATTGGTCCCGACATGAGCCACCACCTGCAGCTGGCTGCACCCTGTGCTCTTCATGGCATCCGGAAGGACCCGTTCCACATCTGGAATGACTCCCCCCGGTATGCACACGGAGTGTACATTGGATTTCTTCCCGTCCCTAGCAGCCATTTTCCTAAGGGGCTCCATCACCCGCCTAGCGTTAGAGCTCCCAACTACTAGCAAACCCACCCTCTGTGAGAGCCCGGATCTTGAAGGCAGGGGGCGAGTACAGGACAAGCGACACCATCTGCGCCAGGAGCATCATCCTCTGCCATAGACAGCGCCTCGAATCTGTTGGCAAGACTAATCGGGGAGTCCTCCACTTCGGACCCGCGGGAAGTCTTACGCCGCCTGACACGCTCTGAGGACACCTCCCAATCCACCACGGATTGGGGGGCTACCCCCTCGCGGGCAGTGAGCGGGCTGGCCACAGCCGCAGGCCGATCGGAGGGCACAGCAGACGCACAGGGCGTCTGCTGCACCCCCGCGAGCGGCCCATAACAGCGGCGCCCACCCACCGCAGTCTCAAGCGTTGCCAGCGAAGCCAACGCCGCCTGAAGCTGCGAGCGAAGAGTCACCAACTCTGCCTCCATCTGTTCGCAGCAGTCACAATTCCCAGCCATTCTAAAAACCTATGTAACTTCCAAGTAAGTACGTCTGAGGACACAGAAGTTTGAGTAAACAATGAGTTTCGAAAGATATAAACCAAACACTGAACTGTTTATTATCGGCGAATCTGAAAAATATATACGCGTGCTAATAAATCAAAATAACAACTGAACTGACAACTAAACGCCATTCTTAGTAAACAAACACGCGATCACAGTAAAGATTTAAGAACTGTAAAAGAAAGCACACACGAAATGAAAATAAGTCGCTTCTATTAAGAAGCCGGTGATCTTACAATGTAGAGCATCTGCTGTCCACATGTACACTGGTCGCCGGTCACTGAGACATGACCATCCCAATAAAATAAGAGAAATCAGATCGAAAACGGAACGATGTAGGTGTTCTTCCTTCCCGCGCGCTATTAGAGAATGGAACGGTAGATAAAAGTTATGAAAGTGTTTAATGAACTCTTTGCCAGGCACTTAAATGAGATTTGCAGAGTATCTATGTAGATTTCAATTTTTTCAATGTTATCTCCTGCCGAACATGTAAATGGTGGACCTGTTTCGTCTAGAGTCATTCTATTGAGAAGTTGCAGTATGATCTTCACTGTACGAAATTTTGAATTACTCAAGATTCAACACGAGGAGGTGGCATATATTAGGGCCTACACACACGAACGGAAACAGTGACAGAATGTCGTAAAGTAACACGTAACACCTGCACGTAATTGTCTTTTACAGAAACTCGAAAGCCGGCCGCGGTGGGCGAGCGGTCTGCGGCGCGTCAGTCACTGTCTGCACGGCCAATACGGTCGGGGGTTCGAATCCCCCCTCGGGTATGGATATTTGTACCGTCCTTAGTATTAGCTAGTTCATAAGTAGTTTGTAAGTTTAGGGACTGATGACACCATAGTTAAGTCTCATAAGCTCTACAAACACTTCATTTGAACAGATCTAGAAACCATTGGTCTAATTGTTGTAGCTGTGTTGGGAAAGTACCAGAGCTCCAAGCGCTACAGGGCTAAAAGAAAGAACTGAATCTCGAATCAAAGCTGGCTAAAGTCGAAGTTCAGCTAAAATTTTTACTAAGGGTCAAATGGAGTTCAGAAATGATAGATTGAATAAAACAGGTGGTAGTGTATTAATTGCTGTCACAAGCGGTTTATCTTGTAGCGTAATTGAAGTAGATAGGTCCCGTGAATTGGTGTGGGTAGTGATTATACCTGACAACAAGAATAAATTAATAATTGGCTGTTTTTACCGACCCCCTGACTCAGATGATTCGATTGAAAAAAATCTTCAAAGAAAGCTTGGAACAATTTCAGAAACACGATGATACTTCTGTTCAAAAGGAACAGAATTGCCGATGGTCCACAGCTAATTAATTATACAAATATTAATTCGCAGTTTGCGAGAATTTCCGACGCTAGCTGTTATTCTTTAGTGGTTGTTTGTAAATCTATCGGACCAAACTGGGTGGTCATCAGTACGTAGCTTACAAACTACTTAAACTAACCTAAGGACGAACACACACACCCATGCCCCAGGAATGGGCGAGCAACCGCGCGCTCCGCAGCGAGGCGCCATAGACCGCTTGGCAACTCCTACGCGGCGTTCTTTAGTTGGTCTACGCTTTTGAAAATTTGTGGCGGACCGGCGAATATTATTAATATTTGTATAATTTCAGAAGCGTTCTCCCAGCATACAATTTTAATTGATGGCAGAAATGCTTGTTCAAAACCGGAGGCAAGTATGTAACATCGCCCGTAATAGTACTGAACGTATTCTCTGAAAATTATCTCTAGCAATTAGTTCATGAAACAACTAGAATAGTAAATGGTTGTGAAAATGTTCTGTACCCCTTACCAACCAATAATCCGCAGCTAATAAAATCAAACCAGTCACAGGGATTAGTGAACACAAAGTAGTTGTAGCGAAAATGAATATCGGATTTCTCAAAATAAACGAAAAATATATTGATTCAAAAACAGATAAAAATTCGATTAACCCTTTCCTGAGTGAGAATCTCCAGATTTTCGAAACTAACAATGTTAGTGTAGATCAGATGTAGCTTACGTTCAAAGAAATAATGTCGACAACTATTGACAGATTTATACGAAACAAATTAAGAAAAGAGGGAACTGACCTGCCGTGACACACAAAACAGGTTAGATCACTCTTGCAAAAGCAAAGAAATAAAACATGCCAAATTTAGACGGACACAAAATCCTCAAGACTAGCAGTCTTTTACGGAAACTCGAAATTTAGCCCGAACTTCGGTGCGTGACATAATAAATTCCATAACCAAACCCTGTCACGTAATTTGGTAGATAATCCTAAGAAATACTGATCGTATGTAAAGTATACTAGCGGTAAAACACAATCAACATTTTCACTAAGCGATAGTAATGGTGATGCTACTGAAGACAGTTCTGCTAAAATAGACTTGCTTAACACAGACTTCCGAAATTCCTTCACGAAAGAAGACGAAGCAAATGCTACAGAATTCGTATCAAGGACAACTGCCAGCATGCGTAAAACACGCAAAACTGCAGGCCTATATCATTGTCGTCGTTTCGCAGCGGGATTACAAAACATATACTTTCGTCAAACGTTATGAACTACTTCGAAGAGAACTACGTATGGACCGATAGTGAACATGCATTCGGAAAGTATCGTTCTTGTGAAACATAGCTAGTTGTTCATTCACATCATGAGATTAGAGCTATCGACAAGGGAGGTCAAATAGATTCCGTATTTCTAGATTTCCTGAAGGCTTTTGACCTCACAAGCGTCTTGTAATCAAATTGAGTGGTTATGGAATGTCGCCACAGTTGTGCGATTGGATTCGTGATTTCCTGTCAGAAAAGACACAGTGCGTTGTAACTGACGGAAGTCATCGAGTAGAACGGAACTGATATCAGGCCTTCCACAGGGAAGTGTTCATTATTTTTATAAACGATTTAGGAGACCGTCATTTATTGGTTATTAAAATCACCGGAAGATCACAAGGGAATGAAAAATGATTATGACCCTTAATCCACATGACCACTAAAAGAAATCCTACAATCTTTGGTTACATGATAAATCAGTCAAGTCTGGAGCGCCATCGGCGTCATCGTTCCTGAGTAACGCTAGTGTAAGAACATATGGTGGGAGGATAGACGGTATCACATGGTCGCGGTGGAGTAGCCGAGCGGTCTTGCCGGGCGCCGTGGCTCAGCGCGTCCGGTCAGGGGGCTGAACGCCCCCTGCAATAAAAAAAGCTGAGCCAACCATTCAACGAACAACTACTAAGAAACTGAACGAACGACCGCGAACCATAGATCTACCAGATAAAAGAAAAAAAAGGCCCCTCGCTGCGGAGCGCGCGGTTGCTCGCCGTCGGAGGTTCGAGTCCTCCCTAGGGCATGGATGTGTGTGTTGTCCGTAGTTTTTAAGCTACGGGCTGATGACCACTCAGTTTGGTCCGATAGATTTACAAACATTTGAACATTTTTTGGTATCACATGACAGAGTTATTGAAATTATCAAAAACAACACTTTCATTTTCGGAAAGATGATTAAAGGACTTGAAGTTTGGTGCTACAGACGAATGCTGAAGACTGAATGGTTAGATCGTGTAACTAATGAGGAGGTGCTGAACAGAACTGGAGAGAAAAGAAATTTCTGGCATATCTTTAAGACAAGGGATCGATGGTTTCACACGTTCTAAAACATCAAAGAATCATGAGTTTGGAACTGGAGGATGTGTGGGTTAAAATAGCACAGGCAGATCAAGAGACCAATATAGGAAGACGGTTGTAAATGATGTAGTTTGCCGTTCTTATTCGGTGATGAAGAGACGTGTACAGGAAAGAATATTGTGGAGAGCTGCATCAGATTAGTCTTTGGAGTGAAGACAACTACAGTATACTGTAATAATAAATGATCTTTATTTTGAAAAGTTATTGTTCACGAGCTACGATAAAGAATTTATAATATGTGACATCTGGAGTACAAAAGTACTAGAAGCGAGAACTACAATAACTTTTAAAATATAATGTGTTCTCCTCCTCCTTTATGTCTGCTTCATAGAATGAAATCTGGATGAATCCAGAGATGTGGACGGTTATGACATATTCCAACTGTCCATCATCACACGATTTATTTCTTGCATCGTACTCCAGTTGTAAATTGTTGAACATCTCATCTGCCTTAAACATTTCTATCAATTATGTTGACAATGGACACGTCAAGAAAACGTAGTAGCCATCAGTCATGGTTATCGCTACAGACGTCATACTTATACAGTGTTATTGACGCTCCAAGCTGTTATATTTCCCATTGTAAGAAACAGAAGGCGAACGCTTCAAAATCGATTGTTTGTAAAGCTATGTGACCAAACTGCTGTGGTTATCAGACCGACTTGCAAACTACTTTAAGTAACTTACGTTAGGGGTAACACACTTACCCATGCCCGAGGGAGGACTTTAATCTCCGACGGGGAGTAGACGCGCATTTCGCAGCAAGGCGCCATAGAGCGCACGGGCACTTTGGCGCGGCTTGCCGAACGCTTTCTTCGATCAAATCTAAGGCCAGGCGGTTCAAATCTGCTTCCTGGCATCCAGATGAAGGTTTTAAGTGATTTTCATAAAGCCATTCCTGGAAGATACCGGGATGCTCTCTTTGAAAGGGTAGGCCGTTTTTCTTTAGCGTCCCTTCAAAACCATCAAACCTTGTGCAACGTCTATAATCATCGTGCTGTCAACAAAACATTAATCCCTAAACTTCCTTGCTTTTTTATGTAGTTTCAAGCAATCAAGCAATTTTCAAGTAAAGCGATGTTTCCACATTTTCCTTCATCGCCTATTAGTGTACTTTAGATATAACAACATTGGATGTTCATCTGCTTAGAGAGGAGATGGTTGCTGAAGAAGCGCAGCACACTTTTCAGTAGTGACGAAAGCCTCTAAGTCATTGGCCAATCTACCTCCTAACATTACTCATAAAGTTTCTACTATGAAAATTTCTGGCTGATAAAAATTGTGTGCCGGACCGGTATTGGAACGCTGGATCTTTGCCTTTGCATGTAAGGGTTCTAGCTACTGAACTATCTGTGCATTCCTCACGGAGCGTCCTCATAGCTTTAGCGCCGCCAGTACTTCGTCTCTGTTAATTCCTCATTTTGAAACGCTCTTTTACTCTTGTACTTCGGATGGGTGACGTAAACCACAAATCTACAGACAAGATAGGCATATAGGATAACCACTGCTCACTCCAGTAGGAAATAAATTATTATCCCAAACCAATTTGACTATAGGAATATCTATAAAACGAATCCTGATGGATCAAGAAACAGGTAATTTGGTAACATAAGTAAATAAGGGGCCAAAAAATTTCTAGGAGGCAAAGATTATGCAGTAAATCGGTCCAAATGGATGTAGACTGCACTGAGCAAGGAGACGTCGGCATGACACATTAACAAGGAAATGTGCTTTATATTTTCAGACTAAAGATTAGAACATCAATTGGCATACTAGGTTCAGCTATCGTAATTTTTAATCATTAAGTGGAGTAGGAGGGCAGTGGGCATATGAGATGGCCTTGACCCCTACCCAGAAGTCATTCCAAGAATGGTGACTTAATCCTTCCGGGAAGTCTGCCAAGGTCATCACTTTAAGTCACGTACGTCACATTCACCTCGGGAATTGAAGGCTTATCTCAGAGGCCCCCAGACCCCCAGGCCCCAGGTTTCACAAGTGTGCATTCTGGTAATTATGCTGCTTACGTCAAGGTTTCCCCCACCCCAGGTACCCAGGCTATTTATGTCCAGTTCTGCAGTGCAGGCACATTAATGTTTCTCTTCCTTTGAGATAAAGATGAATTGCAAGCAGCAGCAGAATATTTTTTTGGGTGTAAATATATTGAAGATATTGTTTCAGAGCATGAACCAGTGTTTGACGAGGAGATGCAAGAATTTCCTACAGTATCACAGCAGCAGTCAGCAGAATGTGCTCTCCCTGATTTATCTGAGCTAGTGTCATTTAACTACTACTACCCGCACAACCACAGCTGGAAATTGAACCTCAGATGAGCACTTGCTGAATACAGTTGTTTGCCAGCACCTACAGTGTGACTGCATGTGAATCAAACATGTGAATATAGGTCTAGCTCATGACAGAGACTTTGACGTGGTTATTGAAATAGAGAATGTCCAAAGACTTGGTAGTAAAGTGCAGTACGTTTGGTATGAATGGGACTTTTTGTTTGGTTAGATGATGGAGTACATACAGAGAGAAATGACGAGTGAATACATCACGTACCCCTATTAACATTAGTTCATTAAAGGGTGTGGCATCAATTATCGACATGTATGCAGCGCCGGAATTAAAAGTTGATGGATCAGCTGTGTATATGGAACATTCGAGTGTAGCGAAAATAAATGATTTGAACAATTCTTTACTGATTGCAGCAGACAGACTAAGCCACTGGTGTCCTTATATTAGGGCTGCATACAATGACTTCATTACATATTTATGTTAGAACAATGTGTCTGTAAAACAACTAGAGCAGTTTATAAATGCCTGTATTCACCCAACATCAAAATATGCAATAGAAAACCCAGTAAGCATGAAATCTGTGGAAGCTGAATTTACTGCAGGAATGCCAATGTTTGTAATTGCACCTATAGGGTTGAATACAATTCAAGCTGAATTCAAAGCCTACCGAAATGAATTATTTGGTCAATACTGTAAATAAAAAATGGATGTATAGATTTAATAGAGAAATCATTATGAAAAATATCTGTGTTCTGCATCTAACCTATATATACACATATCAACAATAATGAAAATAATAATAGGAAAGGAATTGGTAGTGAGAAAGAAATAACAGCAGGGACAAAATAATTTAAGATAACTTACAATTTTTTATTAACAAAAAATTCAAACATCAGTTTGCATGTATAAGCAATATATACACTTTTTTTACATTAGGAGCACTGTAATGAATATATAATATGAAAAGTTATAATTTTTTCTCTTTACATGTCAGTACCTTCACAGACATTTGTTTCACTACATTTCTTACTACGACTGGAGAGCTCAAAAAAAAAAAAAAAAAAAATAAATAAATAAATAAAATAAAATAAAATAAATAAATAAATAAATAAATAAATAAATAAAAAATAACAAATAAACTAAGAGATAATTGATTTAAAATAATTATTTACAGAAAAGACCATATTACTATTCATTCAACATATTCACTTTTTACTTTAAACAATAAGAATTGATATGTTTAGCAGTGCTTATTATTATATCACAATATATAATTTTGCAGGCCGCGGTGGCCGAGGGGACTGAGGCGCTTCAGTCACGGTCCGCACGGCCACTACGGTCGGGGGTTCGAATCCCTCTCTCGGGCATGGATATTTGTGCCGTCCTAGTTCGTAAGTAGTTCATAAGTAGTTTGTAAGTTTAGGGACTGATGACCCCATAGTTAAGTCCCATAAGCTTTACAAACATTTGAACATTTTATATAATTTTGTCTATATGAAAATTTTTAATCGCTCCTTAGAAAATTCAATAAGGTCCCTTCCATTGATTTTACTAGTAAATGCGAGCTTCACGCCTCCTTCATTCATGAACTTTAGTTCCTCCTCAATCACAGAGGATAAGCGAGAGGGGGAGAAATAGCTTTACGGATTCCAACTCCAATAAAATCGCTAATCTAGTGTTCACCTGTGAAGCCTTAATGATCAGGTGCTTCACATTAATCTCCAACTCCGATAATCTGGAGATGGGTTTCTTATGGGCTGCCAAACAACCTAGTGAATTCAGCTACTGCAAAGAAGACCTATCTTCAAATCAAATGTTTGTATAGTCTATGGGACTTAACTACGGGGTTATCAGTCCCTAAACTTACAAACTAGTTATGAGCTAGCTAATACTAAGGACGGCACAAATATCCATGCCCGATGGGGGATTCGAACCCCCGACCGTAGTGGCCGTGCAGACCGTGACTGAAGCGCCTCAGTCCCCTCGGCCACCGCGGCCGGCAGATCTATCTTGAAATACAAATTATTGAGTTATATAAAAATGAAAAAATTACTACTGAGCAAACGGACATGATGTAATTCACTTGAAGAAACAAGTCCGGAGCAGACAGCAGATGAATGTTGTAATTTCTCAACGTTAGAGGTGGTGGAAATGGTGAGAGCAACGAAGCAATGATGGAATTGTTCAGTGTGGAGCATACGCTCTTTGCTGGACTGATGGTGAAGAGAGGTGCCACTATATATACTAAAATATGATGATGCAGGAGTTGGTATTGTATTGTATGCAGTGGTGGATGCTGACTACACTAGAGCGAGTAAGCGCCACACTACCACAATCTCAATACTGGGTAGGTGTTGCTGCTTACATTCACGGAATTTTAACACAGCATGATAATGGGATAGTTTGTGAGATCATTCCTTTGAGCATGAGAATGCCACTCAGTAGTGCCACAAACGCCCAGCCTCGCTAGCACAAAAGGAATACTGCATAGATGTTATTGCTTACATCAGCTGTAACCGCTGCCTAGACTGCGAATGCATTATGAACTGTGTGCATCAGTCATCTTTACTGAGAGAATAACTGCATGTATTTGAGGGTTTGTTAACTAATAACATTTCCAGTATTGTTTTAGTGCTTTCTCTCGATACCAATGATACTGTACACACCTTTCATTTCCTCCGATGATCACGCTTTTGTTTCTGGCACAACATACCATGTCGACAGGTGGAATCGATTCGCTGAGCTACTAGCAGCACGGTCTAGACGTCCAGTTTCTTATTGTGTGATCGTAAAGTTTGTGTGGCCCCCATGACGCTGTAAGTGTCCCTATTATCCATATATCGAAATTTATTTTGATATATTTTTATTAAGGCTTCGGAGCGCCCAATACCAACCAATTCGGATTCAGAGAAGAAACGGTGTGTACTTTGTGTGTGTGTTTTAGTGAGTAAAGGCTAAGCAATATTACACATCTTGCAGTAGTCCAGATTACCAAACCGATCGATCAGTAGTGCTCTAAAACAGTGTGGGGTACAGTACCTGAACATATGCAGTTCATCTTCATTGTCTTCAGATTTTAAAACAATTTGTTACTATTTCATAATTCTATAAATAAATATGATTTTTTTCTTTATGTTTCACTCATTTGTTGTGTATGGTTACATAAATTTTCATTTGGTGATATTTTCTTTGTTAAGCTAATTTTCAGTATTCTAAGCACATTAATGGAGAAAAAATATCTGTAATATATCACTCCTTCATACAGGTTGTGAGATGAATAAGACAGTGCTGTTCGTACAATATTTTCCTCTACATCAGACCGCTGTTTTATTAGAAAAAAAGAGCAGTGCTGTCCGTTTAAGGGTAGAAAGGGTGCTTATAAATTAATGCTTAGAATGCTACATAATTCTGTTTATAAATACTTTACTTATTTATTTTTGTTACAAGGGTACCATTTTTGTTATTTTTGTCACTTCGGCGACGGAAAATAGTCCTCCATTCTCCTCAGTTACATATTGAAAGGTTTTCGTTGTTGTCTCCGTCCATTCCTTCTCGTTAAAAGGCGGTGATGTAGGTGGTGGTGGATGTGCCGTAAAAAGAAAGGAAAAAACAAATATTACTTCTCTAAATCACATACACACACCTTCCAACTTTGTGTTTAATTTACTCAGTATGTGAAGGTGATACATTAATGACAGTGTACATTTGAGAACTCCCTAATATTAGATTACGACATACCAAGTTGCACGTTCGTCATACTTTTTAACCTGTAATATTTATGAAACCAAACTTTGGAATTTTGTTTAGACACAGATATTTGTAGGTGAATTGGAATAAAATTTTCTTGTCGAATATGAGTTGTAAAATATAAATAAAAATTCATTATACAGCTTGAGAGAAAGCATATGTAAACCCTAAATTTCGTATCTATTTGCAACCGGAAATTTGCGTTAATTTCCTCAGTATGTGAAAGTGAGGCATTAATGAGAACGTACAGGGAAACAAATTTAAAAAAAGGAACAACAGACTATTCCTAAACTTACGAATTGCATTCTCTCTTACCCAATTTATACCGATCGCCGGTGGCGGTGACGAACAAAAATTACTTCTCTAAATCACAAACACTCACACAACCCTCAAAATTTGTTTTTAATTTACTCAGTATGTCAATATATCTAAAAACTTTGTGTATAATTTACTCAATATGCGAAAGTGAGGCATTAATGAGAACATACAGGAGGAAAAGTTTAAAATAAGAAACGCATACTATTCAGAAACTTACGAATTGCGTTCTCTGTTCCCCAATTTATTCGTACCGCCGGAGGCGGTGACATGGGTGGTGGTGGATGTGCTGTGAAAAGTAAGGAAAACAAATATTACTTCTCTAAATTACACAAACACACGTATTTGGTGAATGTGGAAAGAAATCAGACTATAAGCACTTACGGATCCCCGTCATCCTCCTCTCACTTGTCTCCTTTGTGCCGGGTCCAGCCATAACAGCCTCGCTTTTTCAGTTCAATGACGTGCAATGCAGAACTCCTGACTTATTTGTGCTCATCTGATGCCATGCTTCTAGGTAATAAAAACCGGGTCCGAAACACAGTAACACGCAACGAGTAAACATTTATGCTTCGTGAACACGTGTGTGTAACTGTACCAAATTGTTCAAATGTTTGTAGAGTCTATGGGACTTAACTACGGGGTCATCAGTCCCTAAACTTACAAACTACTTATGAACTACTTACAACTAAGGACGGCACAAATATCCATGCCCGAGGGGGGATTCGAACCCCCGACCGTAGTTGCCGTGCGGACCGTGACTGGAGCGCCTCAATCCCCTCGGCCACCGCGGCCGGCGTAACTGTACCTGCGTGGTATGTGAGTCTCAGTACCATTTTAGTATGAACGAACTGCTTCCCGATAAAAGAGCACTGTGTGTTCCAGTTACTTTTTTCTTAGGAACACGGTTTCAGGTGCCTGGAATGACATCACTGACTGCCATCTGCAGTATTGTCGAACTCGGTGCTGACATGTAAAGAGAGAGAGATGCTCTTCAATTTCTGCTGCAAAGCACGCTCTGCACTCTGTGTTCCACTTAAGTTATATTCGTAGGAACAGGGTTGCAGGTGGCTGGAATGACATCACTGACTGCCACTTGCAGTCGTCTTCAATTTCTGCTGTAGACGCCTGCGGTACTGCGTCGGTGAAAGCGCTAGGGTAGCGTCTGTAGTGCACGTGGCTGTTAGCTGACAGCACGACGCCCAGCTGCTCCGAGCCCAGCTGCATTGTAGATCCAGTTTCGGCCGTATGCGCAAGGCCACACACAGAGCGCTACCGCGCCTAGGGGTACGTCCATAGTGAACGGCTCCCCGCTAGCTGCTCGGCCGCTTAACCTGCAGCGGTCGGACCGCGTGCGCTGCAACGGCGCGATGGCAGCTGTTGGCGGCCACAGTGCGCAGCCAACCGCGCGCCGGCCGACTGATGCCAATACATGACCAAAATAAATTTTCGAATTTCTTGCTGAAAAATACTATATGTGTATAAAACAAAGCTACATCGCACCGCGCGCCGGCCGACTGATGCCAATACATGACCAAAATAAATTTTCGAATTTCTTGCTGAAAAATACTATATGTGTATAAAACAAAGCTACATCGCACTCTGGTATCAGTTTTTCGATAAAAATTCTCCTTCTCCTGTAAAAAACTAAAAACCACCTCTTCCAGTTTTGTGCGTTTTTCTTGACGTGGGATACTTCTCACTCGATTCAGAGGAAACTAATTAGCGTACATCACTGCGTTTTGCACATCTTGCAAGCTAACATAACAGCTTCATAACGGAGTGTCTGTTGTTTCGATATTCCCCATAGTTAATACGATAAATTCCAATTAACCTACCGTATAACATTTCAAGCTTTTGCAGTGAAAAATATAGTCGCTGACTACTTTTCGTTTGTTTAACTTTAGGTTATACATTACTGTGTACGAAATGTAGCCAACATTGTGAAATTGTTTTTAAAGCTGAAAAGAAAGCTACACATCGCTCCAGTATAGCGAAAAGGGTGTTGAAATTTGAGGGCGCTAGCGCCACGCGCTCTCCTTCGGTGCGCCATGTGCACTACTACTGAGCCTCTAGCCTGCAGCTCAGTCAACCTTGGTAATAAAGCACATGCCCAAGCCAACAGAAAATAACTTTAATAAATAGCAAAGTTTATCTGGGACAGATGGCAATTCTCTAACTCGTTTTAAAATATAGATGGCATACAAGTTCGGATAAAAAAAAAAAAGACAGTAAATCTGGTTCTATGTATTCTAATTACAAATATTGGATTAGGTTTCACTGACGGAAAATTGCAACTTCATAATCGGGACTGTAGGGTTTTAAGGAAAAGATAATGCTAGGGTTTTTGTTGAATACCCTTTCCGACATGCAATAGAAATGGGAAGACTAAAATTACCAGAGGAATTTTTGACAGGATTCAATAGCAAACTTCTAAATGTTATCCAAGGCGCTGCAGCATTTTTCCTCTGAACCGTTATTTAATTAGACTTTCTCCACAAAGAACAAAAGCAGGGGACATTAAAGATGTTTACAACGGCACTGTTAAGTAGGAATATGCAGTTCGTATGTGCAACTTAAGTGCATCTTCTTTTTAGTTGAGTTTAATGCAAGTAAAACGGTGGCGCTATAATGAAACTGCTGTTATAACTTGGCACCATCCACGGATGATGAAAACTAAAACAAAAAAAAAGAAAAACAAAAAATGTTTTGATCACAAATTCCATAAAATGCCAAAACTGGACTTACTAGTTGCTGGTTTGGGGTAGTAATCGTTAGATCACGACAGGGAAAAATTGTAACTGCTGACCTTTTATCTCAATATACATTCAATGTAACTATATAAGGCTTTCTATAGTCCATGGTGTGGCTCATACAGCAACCAGTCAAATTTTAATTTCAATTAAAACAGTCTTGGTTGCAAAGTGGTTTTATTAATTACCAATGACGCGTTTCGCCCTCACAGCAGAGTATCATCACATTATCTGCATGACAAACGTTACGAAAATTACTACATCAGCCCCTGTATCACTACTTTAAATGTTGCAGTAATTCTTGTGTAACGTTTGTCATGCAGATAAGATGATGGCCTGCTGTGAGGGCGGAACGCGTCATTGGTAATTAATAACACCACTTTGCGACCAAGACTGTTTTTACTTGAAATTACATTGTAACTGACAGTATACCGTCTGTCACAGTGTGTTTCTTTTGAGATTATAGTTGGACTGCAGTTACAAATATTTCACTGTCAAGGTTTCTAATCACATACCGACATTTTATACCGCTCACGAACAAAATATGTTTTTGGTAAGGTAAATTGACATGGAATGGCAGCAAAGTAATTATGAATAAAGTAACCTCGTGTTATTGGCTCAAAAAAAAAAAAAAAAAAAAAAAAAAAGAAAAAAAAAAAAAAAAAAAAGCCAATTTCACGTTCAACCTTTAGCAAAGAAGTAACCATTTCATATTCTGAGCTAAATAACCTATCTACTCGTAAATTATCTTGAATGTGTAATTGTTTGCTATATTAAAGTCCTGGTATTCGTGCACCAAAATGAACAATAAGATGCAATTAAAGACATTGTGCGAGTCTACAAAAGTTGAATAAAATTCAGCTTCAGTGAATTAACAGCCTTTCATTCAACACTTTTGAGATAAACGCGTCTTTATCAGCTCCCTTAAGCACGACGCGCAGCGCACAGCGTTGAAACCTCAGAACCCTCGAGCTGAGAGCGGCACTAGAAACATAAATTATTTCTTGCACGCGCGAGTGAAGCGAGCAGAGGTGGCTGCGCGGGTGCTCTATGGTCACCCCATTGGAATCACCCACAGGATTTCCTAGACGCATCCCTGCCGCCGCGAAGCAGGAAGCGTGGAGCGGCTCACTATGGCCATATCCTGAGGCTTATTGTTGCAGCGCACGCGGCCGTTTGCGTAACGAGTAATAGTTGGCGCCGTTTTTTTTAACGTCGAATCGCAGTAATCGATACTTACCCGCAATCCAGTAATGAGCAGCAGACTGTAAGTAGATTTTTTTGGGGTGGGAATAATAATGATTGAAAAAGAAACATATTTCTTATTATTTTTTTATTAATTATAAAACAACATTCATGTCTCAAGTTGTACATGTTCCGTAAGTGGGGAGTAGTTTACAAGCCGATCGTGTAATAGCAAAACATAAGTAGCCGTAAAATCTGGCATAATATCAGCTGTCTGAAATTCCACTCTGATGTAAACAGGTCCCGTTTACACACGTTCATTCTGGTGAGCACAGTTTATCACAGCAATGGGAGCGATATCAATAAACTGTTGCGGGTTCACCATACAGTTCATTTCATCATCGTCCTTGTAATAAGCTGAACGAAAACGTGAGCACATATTATATAGAAGACTTGTATTGTTAGCCTTCCAATCCAGTTGTAAATCGTCGTACGGATAATATTCATAATTTAAAAATACTTTCACATTGGTTAGGTTGCAGTGATCGAATACGCTGGAATCATTCTGCAAATTTCCTCTTCGATTCGTCTGTTGAGCCAAGATAACAAATCTAGGCGTTTCTACCTATACGGATGTTTTAATTGACCAGCTGTGACGTGACGACGCAGGCAGAAGCGAGAATTCGTGCAATTGTCACGACCGGAAGTTTAATGGAAGAATTGTAGATGTGTTTAACACTCGTTGTAATTTCAGACGTTCTTCATCGGGTACGCTAATATGTGGAACTTTCCACACTATTTTATGGAGCACGATCTTCTCTTGTTCTTCACCTATTTGTATGTAGGAATTATTGTCACTTGCAATTCGTATTAGAATTAATTCCTGTTTTGCATTCATTATTATTCTGCCATTATCCTCGAAAAAACCCATAAGTAATTATAGCGGTATGCAGACGCTGAATGAATTATTTATTGAACCGTCTAAGAACCACCCTGCATTTCGTAAACTATTAAGCTCTGTGGACGGTGCTGAAGCGTACGTTTTAAGCGTTGAGGTGATGCCGACGTTTCTAGTTTTATCAATTTCCACACCACTTAGTTCGAAGCGAATTTCTTGGAACATGAAGGCAAAAGCATTTCTCGTAAGACGTGAAGAAACGACTGGTGTACCATCTCTTTTCACAAATTCTCCAGTCAGGTGTAGAAAACTTTTACACGGTAAGGTCAAGGTGTCCTGATTCTGAATAAGGATTCTTGTCTCGTCGCTGTTGTTGAACGTTGTAAACGCTTATGGTTTGTGAGAGAAATATTTCTCGGGAATAACGCGGTCTTCGACCTGAACTGCCGTAGTTATTTCTAGATATGATGACATCTTGTGGCTTTAAACCTATTGATATAAGAAAATAGTAATTTTCTTGTGTTATCTGGACGACTTTCCCCGCGAAGTGAGTGAAACATACTTTTGACGCGTTACTTTGTGTTTAATTACCATACTTTACTCTTCGTGCATGTACCATCCAGCTGCTTTCTCACGGTGAACAGACGCACTCAATGCTTTAACGCAATATTTTATTTACTATTGAAATGTAGCCTTAGAACAATTTCCTCCCGGCGAAAATCGAGGGGTACACCATTCTGGTCTACAATTGCGCATTCAATATGATCCAATGTCTGCACTGGTAAATATATTGGGTTGTTGGGTAACTCGATTATTTTATGACCTGTCAGGACTTTGGGGAAAAATTCGGAAATTGTATGTACGAGTCTATTGTTGAGATAAGAATTTGTTACCACATTACATTCCACACGTATGGTGCTAACGGGCTGAATATTCACAACATTATCCGATTCATAAAACTTTTCAGCGTTTTTTTTTCAGAATCGTTTTGTTAGTGAAGCCTAGTGTTGGTCCGGTAGAGCCATTCTGGCTAAAGTCAATACCGTTTTCAGCTGTTCGTATTTCCGTTTTAAAATGTGTTGATATTAGTACGTAACTCAATGCCTTTTATTGAGTGCTTTATTTTTGAAAAAATATCGCTGATACTGTACGTCCCTGTTGGAATTGTTACAATTTCACCAGTCCCTAAATGTAGGTTGTTATGCGCCTCTGTTATGTTTCGAATACTGACGTACGTTTCCAAATTCTCTAGTGCTATGCTCCAGTCACTTCCTGATAAGTTAATTGGTGGAAAATAAATTGCTTTTAGAGCCGATGAATCCCGGCTCTTCAGAGTCAGTGTATATGACAATACGTCACGTGCAGTAAATGACAAATGGGTTACACGCAACTGTGTGTGCTTATCTTATACGAAAGGAGTATCTTCGTGCTGTGGCCGAGACTGCTGCCTGCTGTAGCTAGGCGCGCAGAGTCCTTTGTGATAATGTCAGCGGTGGCCTTCGCTAGTTAAAGAGAAGATATTGTGACGCCGTCATGTCGCTTTATTCTCCACGATAAACATTAAACACAGATGACCGCAGATATATGTGTTAAAATACTGGAAGCGATTAAAATTGTAATACACGTCACAGTCTTCCGTAAAATACTTTTGTAATTCATGAGGCGGCCTAAGATCGCCGAAAGCATCAAAATACAATATACGAGGGTAAGTCAATTAATATACGCAGTTTAGTTATATATTTGTTTATGTTGGTAGTACTGTCGTTTTACATTGGTGACGCATGCTTTGTTTATTTGTTGTTATATCTTTGCTATTTTCAAGCTGCTACGTTAGTTTCGTTGTCGCTGCCGTGCTGTTAATCATGGCACCTCCGCTGTCTATTTGCACCAAAGAAGAGCAACGTTCATTGATACTGTCAGTACAGTAAGGGAGCAGTGTTTTGCCACAACGAAGTGTGTATAAGTGGATTGAAAAATTCCGAAATGGTCGCATGAGTGTTAAGCACGATAAAGGAGCCGTTTTACCGACACAAATGAAGAAACCATTGAGCGATCACGTGAAATGATTCTCTTAGACAGACGATTAACTATTGATGAAGTGGCTCATCGTCTTCAAATTAGTCTACGAAATTATTCACACATAATTTAGTAAAGTTTGTGCAAGATGGGTCCCAAAACAACTTACACAATAGTATAAGCAAACGCGCCTCGACATCTGCAAAAAAAAAAAAAAAAAAAAAAAAAAAAAAAAAAAAAAAAAAAAAAAAAAAAAAAAAAAAAAACATTTGGATCGCTTTGGTAACGAATGGTAACGAAATTCTTAGATATAATCATCACTGGTGACGAAACATGGATTCATAATTACGATCCGGAGAGTAAACGGCAGAGTATGGAATGTGAACATCCAAATTCGCCGTGCAAGAAAAAGTTGAAGACCCAACCGCCCGCAGGAAAACTGATGCTTACGGTTTTTTGGGATGCACGAGGTCCTGTACTGGAACATTATGGTGAAAGGGGCACAACAATAAACAGTATAAGTTACAGTGAGGTGCTTACTGACAGGCTAAAGCCTGCAATTCGAAGCAAACGCCGAGGATTGGTGTCAGAATGTGTTGTGTTGAGCATGTAAGTCTGGTTGAACACCTTCACCAGACATCCATGATGGTATTTTAAATTTGTAATCAGGCATCTATACCAAGATGGTGTAATTCCCATCGTTTTTTAAAATCTTTTTCTGATGATGATGTTCTCGAAACGCGTCATGAAATAAAGCTAATTGCGACCAAGACTTTTCACACAATTTTTTCATACATGCCAACGTAAGGTTGCGTGTCCACAAGAATGGAATGTTTTATGAACCAAGTGATAAATATGTTGTGTTGTTGCACGACAATTTCCCGTCTGCATACTGCAGTCCACATGGCTGAAACGCTCCAGAAACTCAAGTACTGGATCCATATAGTCCCGATCTTGCGCGTTCTATCACTTGCTTGGTACACTCAAACAGGCATTAAGAGGCCGTCGATTTGACTCGGACGAAGCAGTGAAGGAAGCGGTGCATTCCTGGCTCGCAGCTCAACCGAAAACCTTCTTTTATGAGGGCATAAGGAAGCTTGTAGAGCGATGGACGAAGTGCATAGAAAAGCAAGGAGACTACGTCGAAAACTGATATTCTTGCAAGTTTCGTATTTTATTACAATAAAATTTTATAACTACTTTGCGGATAATAATTGACTTATCCTCGCAATATTCTTATTTTTCTTCACGTAGACCGTCGAATGCGTACCGTGACCACTCGATTCGTCTAGATTAACGATTCCACACTCCCTGCCAGACCACATTTTACGGGGTAATGTATCTCTCATAAATACACCACGAAAATTCGGGATTTTCAATTTCATAACTATTTTAAGTATATCTATATTCGTCAAAGGTCTGTCAGGCAATATTGCTACTAGCTTTTTCTTTCTCCTCAATGATTAATCCAAGTCCATTTTTGTATTGCTTTCAATACATTCCCTTTCCAATTGCAATGGCTTCCATTGTCAAATTGTGTCTCCGTGCTTCCTGAAACTGTCTCTCCGCATTTTTTACGTTTTTCACAGCTTGCGTTATCGCTGCTGCGCCTCCTGCCAATGATCCGGGGGCTGATAGCCCTGTAAACGGTGGAAACAAAAGGGGAGTATACCACCAGAAACAGTGTCTATTTTCAAAATTTTGTAAGCCGTAACACTGTTTTTCTCAACCTCCTTTTTCTTTGCGTAACTCCTTTAGCGACAGCTACTACCGCACGGTCACAGTGTTTCCTTGCATTTGTTGTTTTCTTCTTCTTCTTATTGTTTAGAATGTCCTTGGAAGCGCGTTTGAAGGATAACCCGGCTCCATGCATAAGTTTTCCACACATTGTTTTGACAAGTTCCATTCCAATGTCATGTGTTTCCGAACGGGTGTAGCAGTCTACTGCTTTGTTTGAGACCTGCCTGCTATATTATATATAAGTTTATCTGAGCTAACCCAGCTTATGTGCTTCGATGAAAATCCGTTCCATTTCACGAAAGCGCGCTTACCTTGACGTTTTAGAATTTTCTCTACGAGAAACACTCTCGGTTCAGAAGTTTTCTGTAGTTCTTCCGTATAGAAAGCACCGCAATATCTTGTCCATCACTGCTTTTTAAAATATAGGTTCTAGGATTCGTTCGCTGAACTTTGGAAACTGTAAATATCTCCGTTGACCAGTTCGGTAAATACGCTTTCCCAAACACAGTCTTATATTTCGAAATTCGTACATCATGACCTTTTCTGAATTTCTATTTGCATGAATCAGTCATGTTTATGTGATTGTAAGCGGTATTTAGAAGGTTGTCGTCTCTGACATCGATGGGACACATTTTTATAGTACGATGCTTAGTTAGATTATGTTGATCAATTTTTTCGGTAGAATATCAATCCAATTGTATGACCCACGGAGGTTAAATTCAACACACATACGATGTTTAATAGTCCTGTTCAATCGCTCCACAATACTAGCTTTTATCTGGGAGAATATGGAGTAATGATTAATTCCATATCGCTTCATTATTGCGGCGAAATGTGTATCGTAAAACTCGCTAGCGTGGTCGGTTTGTAGATTGTCCGGACATCGATTAGTACCTATTTGTAGTAGTTGTTCAAACACATGTGCAACTTCCTTTCCTGTTTTTTCCTTCACTGGTAAGCCCCAGACAAATTTGGAATATGTATCCATAACCATTAGAATATACCTGAATCCCTTATTGACACGTGAATACTTTCTCATATCTACGAGATCTTCCTGCCATAAGTCGTCTAAGCTCTTGATTATAGCACGCCTTCGTGGAAATGTTCTGCGTGCTGCCTTATGGAGTTCCCGAACAACTGTCTCCATTTATGTTACTCAATGATATTTCTTTCTCGAAGTTCTGAAATTATTGACATGATTTCATTCGTGTGGGCAGTATTACCTGCTGTCGATGAAGCCATAAGCAGTCGTAGACGTTCTATTATTTCATTCGGATCGTCAAAATATATATAGGGTAAGGTGGTACAATTTCGATCATTTCGGACAAATGTTATTGCAACTGAAAATATATTGAGAAAAGATGTAATTTTAATTATAGCACTTGTTCTTGGATGTTTAACTAATATGTAACACAAATATTAGACAATTAGAAATGTCGGTATAGACACACAAAAAAGTTACAGAATTGAGAAAAATCGATCGAAAATGTACCACACTAGGTACTATTGTGATCAATTGCTAGTAAAATTTTGACTAAGGGCATCTTCCACATAAAAAGCACTTTTTCCGTCAGGCACCGACGCATATTTCGTTGTACCAAACATTGCATTTTGGGTGGAGAATCTAGTCGCCCTTAAATAGAGAATTTATAAGAGCTCGTTAGACTAAGTAGCTTCACGTACCTCCTAACGGGACAAAATTTGTTTCTCCTAAGCACAAAGTGGTGTATTCCTGGAAAAGACAGGAGGAGCTGTAGAAACCTGCTACGCTACAATGCCACACAACGAGACACTACGGGACAAGTGGCGCGAAAATTTATGTTGATCAGAATTGTACCTATATCGAAATTGTACCACCTTACCCTACTGCAGGGGCAAATTGTCCAGTTTTTTTATTCTGAATGCCAATACCTTTAACATAGTCGAATTTACCGCTTAAAGCAGGTTTAATAATATTCTTGTACTTTTCACTGCTTTCCGCTTTTATAGTCCCTTTTTGTGTTGTTCTTCCTATGTGCATTTATTATTCGTATTATTTGAGCATATGTTTGCAGATCCTTTGATTTGAACTTCTCTGGATTCGTTGTTTTTAGAAATATTAATTCCAATAAATCAGACGTGCATGCGTATGTCTCTGCCCCGACCTGTATTTTATTTTGCGTTAAACGTGTAGGTACTTTGCCGAGTTTGTACAGCTTTTCCTTACGTACTCCATATATGTTGTCTATTTGTGTAATATCGTACTGATTAATGTATTCAGTGATATCTTCGTCATCATCTTCTTCTTCGTTTCGTTTTTCTTCTTGACCAGCACTTCTTTCTGCATTGCTAACGTTTGGGAGTCTATTCAGACTATTGGTTATCGGCTTAAACGTTGCTTATCGCTGCTGCTGATCTAATTTGAGAAGTCGTAATTTCCGCCGAATAGCTTTGCGAGCTTCAATAATTTGTTTGCTTATACTCGACATAGTGCACTCACTTCTTCAGGTTATAGACTTTTGTGGCAATTCCTCTTATTGTCCTCGAGAACTCGGCTAAGCGTTCGTTAAATGCGTAAATATTGTCATTAACATATACTACACGTTTTTCGAGGTCACTAATACGACCATCTAATGCAGCTATTTGCGCTCTAATTGCGTTGGTTGTTTCGTTGCAGTTACTACACGTCATTCGCGCAAACCTTTCCATTGAATACTGACGCAATTACGTACACACATCCTCTTTTTTAAGATGGAGAATTTCTTGGAAGTTGCGCATATACCGACCGTTGTTCAGTTTCCTCGTTTTGTCGATAACCAAGAAACTATACTGTGTATGAGTCCAGCAATCACCACATACAGATATAAATTTATTAAATGTCATGTCAGATCCTACATGGTGTTGTCCACAGTATGTTGAAAACACCTGATGCAACCAGTGAAGTTTGGGTCCTCCAAGCATCCGATATGCTATTTCCTTTGGCATGAATCGATTGTTGATGGTGCGAAAACCTTGACAGTCAAGAAACACATCATATGTCATTCTCAGTGTGTTTGCACTGCAGAACAGTACATAAATAGCCTGGGGACCTGGGGTGGGGGAAACCTTGACTCAAGCAGCATCTGTGAGCCTCTGAATTCCCAGAATGAACGTGATGGAATGCACACTTGTGAAACCTGGGGCCTGGGGGTCTGAGTGCCTCTGAGATAAGCCTTCATACCCAGGATGAATGTGACGAACGTGACTTAAAGTGATGACCTTGGCGGACTTCCGGAAGGATTACGTCACCATTCCTTGAATTACCTCTGGATAGGGGTCAAAGCCATCTCGTATGCCCACTGCCCTCCTACTAAGTGGTAGTTCTTACTTCACCTTTAAGACTTCCATCAGAAGCACATAAGGCAAAATTAGATTCACAGTAGTGATTATTATTTACTTATATTGTAATAGGTGCCATTAAAATTTATAAAAATAGTATTGATAAATCCATAATTCCTCGAAATTAGCGGAATGGTGAACGACTTGAAAAATCTCTGTAATCAATTTAAGATAAACAAAGTAATATTCACATATGAAATTAGTTTCGTGACTAAACAGTGGCTCAGTCACATTGAAATTTTAACGTTCGTATGTTGGTAGTTGAGGTTTTGTGAATAGCAGATACTTCACAAATTTGACGACTTTAGAATATTTTGCACTTTGAAACTCAATAGAATTGCACCCTGTAGAAGGATTTTGTTTGGACATTCCGTGTTATACTTCCTACGTTTTCGATTAAGATGATTTATTAAACAGAAAGCTTCAGATAAGTAACGAATCTACAAAATAATCGTGGTTCATTTGGAAAACAAAGAAAAGCGTCTCAAATTTTCAAGCTATAATAGTTTATGTGAAACGCTATGCATATTGAATAACATCACCTCCACATTTCCTGACCAACATTTTTTATACTTAGAAGTATATATGTCTGGATTGTGTTGTGTTGTGTTGTGTTTACCATACTACATTTAGGCAGTTATCTGAGAAGGACTTAGTCTCAAATGTGCTGAAAGAGTTTTAGAGACGCGAAAACCACTGTACATAATATCATGAGACAGGATATATACATGTTGTTTGCTCTTCCTGAACATCTATGCACTTAATTTTCTCATGTCTGGGATTGGCGATCTTCTTTCCATCAAATTAATATTATCACAAGATAGCATTTTTTAATTTATCTTGTTAAAACAAATATTTGTATATACAACTGCTTAAAAATACTTAAATTAACTTTTGCAAAGTACAACACACACACCCATGCCCGAGGGAAGACTCGAATCTCCGACGGCGAGCAACAGCGTGCTCCGCAGCAAACCTCCTTAGAGCGTTCGGCCACTCCACCGCGACTGTCTTGAGACCGGTTTCGGTACAGTGAAGTACTAGACCAGAGGATGTAATCTCAGTATGCCGAAACCGCACATCAAGACATTTTTTTTAGTTTTATTTTATTTTAATTTAAATTTTATCTTGACATAACAGTAATTTGACATCTGTGAACGCTTGCTAATATGCTATACTCATCTCAAGAACAAAGTGGAAAAATCGTCACTTTCGTGTTATTTTTGGCAAAATTTCTAATGAAAGAGTTTTCAAAAGCAACAATAAAGATAAAACAAACTGAAGTGTTTAAAAACCTCCACGACGACGAGGTAATTAGAAACATCGCAATACAAGAAGGTTGCAGTTGGCAAGATAAACCGTCCTTTCCAACAGAACCATCCAGCGCTCACCTTGATCGAAAAACAACTAAGATATCTGGACAGAGATTTACATGCCCATCCTTCGGAATGCCAATAAGCTGTTTTAAAAAGGCAAAGGGAAACCACTAACGCCTTGTTTCCTGCTGTTTCTTGCGTCCGTTTCACTGCGGAATGTGTCACAAAGTTGTTGCGGAACTTTTTATAACGTACACCTTGTGCTGCGCATCGTTGCGTTTTTGTGACCCTCGAAGTTATCCAGAACTTATAATTGGCTATCCCCTTACGGTGAGTAGCGGAAAGTACATCTGGTGCTTAGTTCTCTCTCTTCCTTTTCTGATTAAAAGTCCTAAGAAGTTTTAGTCTTATTATGATGTCAGGAAAGAGATGGAAACTAGATAGTGATATAGTTACCACACTGGCGACGAAACTAAAGTTAGAGGGAAGGGTGGAATATATAATTTAGTCTTCCTAAATTATCTCGTCGCCGTATATCGCAACAAAATTTAAAATACGTCTATCTCAGCACTAAAAAGCCGAGTATGATCTAGCCAGAGACAAAGATGTAGGACAAGTACACAGTTCATACACAGTATGCATTTGGTAAAGAATTTTATTCAGATGTTGTTGTTGTTATGGTCTTCAGTCCGGAGACTGGTTTGATGCAGCTCTCCACAATACCCTATCCTGAGCAAGCCTTTTCATCTCCTCATAAGAACGACAACCCACATCCACTTGAATCTGTTTACTATACGCGTCACTTGGCCTCTCTCTGCGATTTTTTCCCCACACACTTCCCTCCAATGCTAAATCAACGATTCCTAGATGTCTAAGAATGCGTCCTACCAAGTGACCCCTTCTTTAGTCAGGGTATGCCAAATTCCTTTTCTCACCAATTCTGTTCAGTACCTCTTCATTAGTTATGCGATCTACCCACCTAATCTTCAGCATTCTTCTGTAGCACCACATTTCAAAAGCCTCTATCCTCTTCCTGTCCGCACATCTTATCGTCCATGTTTCACTCCCATACAAGGCAACACTCCACACAAATGCCTTCAGAAAAGACTTCCTTACACTTAAATTAATATTCGATGTTAGCAAATTTTATATCCTCTGTACTGCGACCATCATTTGTTATTTTACTGCCCAAGTAACAAAACTCATTTACCTCCTTTATTGCTTCGTTACCTAATCTAATTCCTTAAGCTTCACCCGATTTTCTTAGACTGCACTCAATTACCCTAGTTTTGCTCTTGTTAATATTCATCTTATAAGCACCTTTCAGCACACTGTCCATTTCGTTCAATTGCTCTTACAGGTCCTTTACTGTATCTGACAGAATTACTATGTCGTCGGCAAAACACAATGTTTTTAATTCTTCCCCCTGAAATTAAATTCCTTCTCCAAATTTCTCCTTGCTTTCCTTTATAGCTTGCTCAATGTACAAATTGAACAACATTGGAGAAAGGCTACAACCCTGTCTTACTCACTTCCCAACTGATGCTTTCCTTTCATCCCTTCGATTCTAATAACTGCGGTCTGGCTTTTGTACAAGTTGTAAATAACTCTCCTTTCCCTGTATTTTATCCCTGCTGACTTTCAGAATTTGAAACAGTGTATTCCATTCAACATTGTCAAAAGCTTTATCCACATCGACAAAAGCTAAAAATGTGGGTTTGCCTTTCCTTAATCTATCTTCTAAGATAAGACGTAAAGTGAGTATTGCCTCCCGGGTTCCTACGTTCCTCCTGAATCCAAACTGATCTTCCCCGAGGTCAGCTTCTACCAGCTTTGCCATTCTCCTGTAGATAATTCGTGTTAAAATTTTGCAACCATGACTTATCAAACTGATGGTTCTGTAATTTTCACACTTGTCTGCGCCTGCTTTCTTTGGAATGGGGATCATTACATTTTTCTTAAAGTCTGAGGGTATTTCGCTTCTCTCATACATCCTACACACCAGTTCAAATAGTTTTGTCATGGTTTGCTCTCCCAGAGACTTTAATAGCTCCTGGGGCCTTGTTCCGACCTAAGTCTTTCAGGGCTCTGTCAAATTCATCTCTCAGTATAGTATCTCCTATTTCATCTTGATCTACTTCCTCTTCCCTTCCTACAACATCGTCTCTTAGTTCATTTCCTTTGTAGAGCTGCTCTATGTACTCTTTCCACCTTTCAGCTTTCCCTTCTTTGCTGAGAACTGGTTTCCTATCTGAGTTCTTGATATTCGTAGAATTGCTTTTCTTGTCCCCAAATGTCTATTTTATTATCCTGTAGGCGGTATCTACTTTTCCCCTTGTTATACATTGTTCTACAGATTTGCATTTGGCTTCTAGCCACTCCTGCTTAGCCATTTTGCACTTCCTGTCAATCTCATTTCTTAGTCGTCTGTACTCCATTTTGCCTGTTTCATTTACTGCATTTTTATATTTTTTTCCTTTCATCAATTAAATTTAGTATTTCCTGTGATATCCAAGGATTTTTTATAGGTCTTGCCTTTCTACCTATTTTGTCCTCTGCTGCCTTCACTATTTCATCTCTCAATGCTACCCATTCCTCTTCTACTGTTTTATTTACCCCTGTTTCTGTCAATTGATGCCTAAATCTCCCTCTGAATTTCTCCAGAACTTCAAGTTCCTTTAATTTATCTAAGTCCCATCTCCTTATTTTGCTACCTTTCTGCAGTTTTTTCAGTTTGAGCCTACAGTTCATGACTAACAAGTTATGGTCAGAGTCTACATCTGCCCCTGGGTATGTCTTACAGTTTATCGCCTGGTTCCGGAATCTATGTTTTACCATTATAAATTCTATCTGATACCTTCCGGTGTCTGCTGGTCTCTTCCACGTATACAACCTTCTTTTGTGATTCTTAAACCACGTGTTTGTTACGATTAAATCGTGTTCCGTGCAAAATTCTACCAGGCGACTTCCTCTTTCATTCCTTCTGCCCAGTCCATATTCACCTACTATTTTTCCTTCTCTTCCTTTTCCTACTACCGAATTCCAGTCTCCCATCACAATTAAGTTATGCTCTCCCTTAACTGTCTGAATAATTTCCTTTAGCTCCTCATATATTTCTTCGATCTCCTCCTCATCGGCAGATTATTCAAATATTGGTTGTAACTGTAATTTGCGTGTGATACAGTACGATATTTTGCTGTACGAAACCTGTACTTGTGGTTTATACGGCGAGATACCATGGGGCTACCATAATAGTGAAAAAATTTATTCTCTTATACCCTCTAACATGGTGTGTGAGCACCTCGGACGACCAGTACAGTTGCACAGTACAGTATAAACAGTACATCAAGCAGCTCTTGAGGGATATTTGGCCATTCTTCTATGAGTGCAATATACAGCTCTGCAAGCGTAGTAGGAGGGGATGGTTAGGCTGCAATAAGTCTAACAAGTGATACCGGACATGCTCAATTGGGTTTAAGTGCACTCCATTTGTTCAATTCCTTCAGTATCAAACATAATGTCCGCCAGTGCAGTTCTGTGGGGACGAGCGTTTTCATCTCCCATGGCAGCATCGTAGAGCACAACAAAACGTCTGAGGTGTTAAAGTACCATTCTGAATGACATATAGGCTCCGTACGTCCACCAATACTGCAATACTGACTCCTGCCCACGCCATTGGTCTACCACCATGTTATGGAGATGTGTTGATATGGTGATTGTTCCAAGTCCCCTCCAGATGACGGAACGACTGTACAGATAATCTTGATTCATCTGTGAACTGAACCTGGCGCTATTCGTTACGACTAAAATCCTAATGTTCCTTCGTCTAGTTTCTGTAGGATAAACGGTGTCGTGTTTTTGACACGCACCATAGGGCTCCGTTCGTAGGATGCACATTCTCGAAGGCGATTTCGGACTTTTTATGTTGATATTGCGCATCCTATTGTTGCTTGAAAGGACCATTGCAGTTGTCTCCTGCCTCGACGGGCTGTTAAGCGGAGACAATGGTCATCTTTTGCTACCAGCAGTTCCTGCTACAAGCAGTTCCTGGAAAGCAGTTCCTGGAAATTACAGTTTGTAACACGCTAATAGCAGCAGCCACCTCCATCTGTGCTAAATTTCCTGTCGTTCTCCGTGTCATGGTTTCGGGTAAGTCATTTTGTCTACGGTCGGGGGGTTCGAATCCCCCCTCGGGCATGGATATTTGTGCCGTCTTTAGTATAAGGTAGTTGATAAGTAGTTTGTAAGTTTAGGGACTGATAACCCCGTAGTTAAGTCCCATAAGCTTAACAAACATTTGAACATTTGAAGTCATTTTGTTGTTGCGTTGCACTACCCGCTCACTGCACTGAACCTAACTGTTTGTACAATTCGTTTGGTACAGCAATCCCAAGTCAACACCAACCCCCTCTCCAGAAACTATCCCGGTTGCCGTAAAGTTCCTGTCTCCATAGAACCGACAGAAAGACATTGAACCATTTTAGCTCATTCTGCCGATAATTACTTCAGAACCTAGACATTTAAACCGGTCCCCTAATTGGTTTAACCAAAGTAGTTTCGCGATAAATATGGTAGGTTCAAAACCATTTAAATGAAAACATCATGGCACATTCGCGCATATGGAAATGTCATGTCGTGTAATATGACACACCGCGTAATGTTATATTACATTTCATTTCTATGTTGTGGCAAAATGACACTAGATTTTAATGAAGTTTAGAGTGCGTAAATACTCGCTCTGGAATACCTGCCAGTATCTATTATAGCTGCATTCTCCCATCCCACGCCAATCGAGACCTCAGTACGTTAGAAAAATCAACTTGTTAGATCCGGAATATGTCAAGATTTTTTTTAAATTTATTTTAATGTCTTTGAAGCTGCGAGGTAAGCTGAGAAGCTCATACCGTTGACTCTTGACGGGATATATTTTCCTTGTGTTGTGCTGTAGTAGGAACATTTTTAATCTGGTTCCCAACTTTTATTAAACCATAGTTGTAGTAAAAAATTGTTTGTATTCCTAAGTACTCAAACTACTCTAGACTTACAAACAACTTGAACTAGGTTAAACTAAGAGCACCACACACACCCGTGCCCGAGGGAGGACTCGAATCTCCGACGGGAGCGGCCGCGTGATACGTAACGTGATGACGCAGACCCCGCGGCCATTGTTGTAGTCCAGAGGAGGTGTCAGTTGCCGCGGCGGCGTGGCCGAGCTCATTGAGGCGCTATGCTCCGAAGCACGAGGCCATTCCCCGTCGGGGGTTCGAATGCCCCCTTGGTCATGGATGTATGTGCTGTCTTTAGTATAAGGTAGTTTATAAGTAGTTTGTAAGTTTTGGAACTGATGACCCCACAGTAAAATCCCATAAGCTTTACAAACATTTTAACATTTGAATTTGAGGTGTGAGTTAGGTCTTCAAACATTCTTCATAACACGCAGTTCCCCACCCTTCTTTCATTTCGTTGCCAGTAGAATAACTGTACCAATATCAAATTGACATCTGCTTGTTGGTACTAAAATGAAACTATATTTAATTTTTTTACCTGCTTCTTACATGCACCCTCAATATTATAAGAACGCTCTCTTTCACTCTACTATCCACACAGCTATTTCTATTCCTCTGCCGACAGAAAAATTCGATAAAGAAATAAATTTGATCAAAACCGCAGCAGTTAACAACTACCATACTTGATGACATCCTTAAAAAAATCTGCTATTGGATTTGAAACGTTGCATTTTCTCCCAATATTAGTTAAAAATGATTCACAATTTAAAATCTATCTGTTCTCTGTTGAATAATGGTGGCGTCTATAAGATTGTTTGTGATACTTACTTTTGTTACTATATATGCCAAACAGGACGTGCACTTAAATTCAGATATAAGGAAACTCTTTTGAGAAAAATAGCATAAGCGCCTACAATTCATATTTTGATGACTACCTTATAATTACAGGTTACACAACTGAAGCCATTCACTATCTTAATATTTGGCACACTGCAGAAAAAGAAGGGCCACAGGTTAAATGTTCTCAAGAAATTGCAAATATTTAAACATTTTCATCGTAATACCGGTCTTACTCTGAACAAGCAGCTACAACTCCGTAATAGAAGCTTCTTCAAAGGTATTAGTCCGCTACTAGGTCTTTTTGTTCTCATCCTGTAGTTTCCGAAACATTTTTTCCAGAGTCGATGATGTATATATATATATATATATATATATATATATATATATATATATATATATATATATATTCCAGAAGGTCATGTTATCTACCTTTCATTATAACGTTTATTTGCTCGCTGATTCACTCATCTGTTTTTGTAATTTTAAAATTACGCTTCAGCCAATAGTATTTTTGTAAAATAGTTGTTTGTAACATTTATCTCTCAAAACGCCAATTGTAAATGTTTATAAATTCGGCTACCAGCTGGCTCCACTGCCGTAATATTCACTTGTCCGCAATTCTATCGCGGACAGGCGCGGTGGAGTACCCGAGTGGTCTAAGGCGCCTCGCTGCGGAGCTACGGACTGAGGACCACGCAGTTTGGTCCGATAGATTTACAAACATTTGTATTAAACATTCTATCGCGGATAAGACAGTCTGATATCTCCTTCACGCATCTGAGTAGCCATTTTATTTTACAACTGTTACTTAAGCTTACATGTTATTTTATCATGTGACACCTAAGTACTGCGCCCGTGCTGTACATTAAACTAGTACTTTCATTTCATTCAAATAACTGTTACTCTTTTGAAAATTTTGTAATTTATGTTATAGAAATAATAGCAATTTATTATGAAGGTACCCTTATTAGTGTCAGAAACCTAGGTAAAATACATTTTATCTCTTCGAGCGCGAGCTGTCTTACTACGAATTAAAGTCTAGATTTCTTTTACTTGTACAATTTTTCTGTTTTCCTGTCATGATTTTGTGGGTGGTGTAAGTGTCCCAATTTCGCTGTGGTTTGAATTTATGTGTACATTTCGTTGGAAGTCCCTAAGTAAGGTCATTATCAAATATTGCAAAAAATTACGCTTTCACGGATCACTCGATGTGATGAGGATAGTATCAGAGAGATTAAGGCCTACAAAGGAGGTTTTGCCGCCGTCGTTTTCCCCTCGACGCATACAGGACTGGAAGGGGTAAGTGACCTTGGCACAATGCACCCTCCGCCTAGCACCGCAAGGCTGCTAGCGGAGTACGAATACATCTACATGCATACTCCGCAATCCACGCAAATATGAGTGGTGGCTGGTATCTATTACCACTACGAGTGACTTTCTTTCCTCTTCCCCTCCCATATAGAAAGAGGAAAAAAACCAATACCACTATGAGCCCTAATCTCTCTGACCTTTGTGGTCTTTACGCGAAATTTAGGATGGCGGCAGTAGAATCTTTCTGCAGTCCGTTTCAAATTTACGTCCTCTAAATTACTTCAACAATGTTTATCGGAAAGTACGTTGCTTTCAGCGCCTCCCATTTGAGTTCCCGAAGCATCTCAGTAACACTAGCACATTGATCGGAGCTACCAGTAACAAACCTAGCCGCCCGTCCCTGAATTGCTTCTGTGCTTCCCTTGAGGGGATCCCAAATACTTGACCAGTACTCAAGACGGGGTCGCACAAGCGTTTTGTATGCGGTCACCTGTACAGACGAATCGCATCTTCCCAATATTCTCCCGATAAACCGATCATCCGCCTCCCACAAGACTGTCCTTCAATTCTGGTCCCATTTCATATCGCTGTGCAGCATTATGCCTAGGCCAATTAAATGGATGCGACTCTGTCAAGTAGCACACCACTAACGCTGTATCCGAACATTACAGGATTGTTTCTCCTACTCATCTGCATTACCTTACATTTTTCTACATATAGATGTGAATGTAGACTGCGCAATGAACTCCTTTCATCTGCGTGTCTGGGACTTAATATTTGAAATATTGAATATTAAGAGTTAGCAAAAACATCACACTGAGTAAAACAGAAACGCATCTAGTATTTAAAACATTGCGTCTTACACGAGAATAATGGTTTAGGACAGAGGTCGGCAAGTAATCCTGGACGCGGTCCGGATACTTTTGAAAATTTTTATCGAGGTCCAGAAGTAAAATCACATATTCCTTATCATTTTTTTAATTTTAATTTGCAGTCTCAAATATGAAATACAAAAGATGTGAAATAAAAATGTATCATAATCCAGTAAAACGTATATTATTTGCTATTTACTTAGGTCTATTTTCACTCAGAAAAAGTATTAAATAAAATGTGTAACGAAACTTCTATTGAAATATCCAATAACAGGTCATACATTAAACATACTGTTTTGCTTAATTTTCACTAAAAGTATAAAATGCAGTGAACTATTAGTATTTGCGTTAAAAAAATCAATGCCACAAATTACATTTGCGGACATCAGCCAGTTATGCGAAAAGTGTCTTCAAGGTGGGCTGCAGTTAATTTTGAGCGATACTTATTCTTCGACAAATTATTTCTTAAATAAAATTTAACAAATATATGCGGAGTCAAACATATTCGCCATGTAGTTGGCTAATGTTTTGCAATGTTCGTATTATTTTATCTATTATTTTTGGTTAGAGAACACCGCAGCTGTATTCGTAATAATAATGTAGTAAATAAATACTGCCACGAGCCACAAGATGTGGCTAGTTGCAGTATTTATTTACTACAGTATAATTTTCATATTTTCCGGGACATTTTCACTCGACAATGCGTCAGCGGATTCATTTTTAAATGTTTGCAAGGAAATGTCGTCTTGCAAGTCTATTATCTCCATTTGGAGTGAAGGCTTTGGAAGGTGGAACAACTTCGCAGCCACATCCGTCCGTTCTCCTGCTGCAGAAACGTCGAAAGGTGATTTTAAGAGCATAAAAACGGTGTTTAAACGGATATGCCCCGGAACCTTAAATAGAGGTTTCGGAGAATGTCAGAGTATGAAGTCAACTTATGGAATTTCCTTGTACCTTACATGAAGTTTTGGTACTGCATTCGCGTGTACAGGGCTTTTATGCGGATCACCGGCCAGCCTGTTGCCTTCTGCCGCCGCTTGTCAGTTATTTAATCCACCTATAATAATAATTAAGGGTTATAATTGTTAAGCAGATAGCTGTAAAAATCTACAAAAAATATAACGGTGGCTTTCATACGAATTGTTATCCACAGAAAACAGTTTTTTTTAATAATCTGAGTATGTAACTTATACTTGCAAAATATTTTTGGCGGTCTAGTTTTTGGACTTCCGTGGTACGGACCTGGACCGCAGTCCGCCAGTTGCCGACCGCTGGCTTAGGAAATATCCTACTTATACGTAGCGTATATATATAGCTATAGCACCCATTAGAAACTAGAATTTCTAGTGATTCGCTGTTTCGCAGTGTGTGGGTTGGGTTTGGGAAGTTTACAGTCGGTCGTTAGTGGCGCGTTAGGATCAGTTTGCGCATTAGCGCAGAGAATAGAGCCAGTCCAGAGTGCGAGGGTGACACGTGCTGCCAACTTGAGCAGCAAATTGCTGCGACGTCCAGGTGTCGGGGCGCCTGCCTGCCTGCCGTGGGCGGGGGTTGGCTGCCATGGCGTGGCGGAGTGTAAATCGAGTTTGCGGAGCTGTCGCAGCAGTCCCAGTTAGCAGTTTGCCGCGGCGCGGCGCCACCGTCACTCGGCCAGGCCGCAACCCAACTCTCACCACTGTGAGCCTGGCGCGGGTCAGCTGCCACAACTGCCGCCACCGCGTTCCAAGTACTTACATCTAAATACATACCAGACGTAGTTATTGTCAAACATCTGATCAGAAGGAACAGACGTTTATGATGGTGAGCGCCTACATGTATTAAATAAACTGATAATTTCAGAACGACATGTTGACCATAGCTGTTTATTATTTCTCAAAGCTACCGGTTCCGTTTTATTACCATTATCAAGCTTAACATGTCGAAATACAAAATTATAACACAAGTATTCGTTGTCATTGCTCTAGTCATTGATTTATCACAGTGGCTGACTGCTACAGACTGAAGCATACATTGATGAGAGTGAAAAAAAAAGAAAAGAAAGGGAAAAAAAAATATTTTTTTCTCTCTTTTTCACACTCATCAATGTATGCTTCAGTCTGTAGCAGTCAGCCACTGTGGTAAATCAATGACTAGAGCAATGACAACGAATACTTGTGTTATAATTTTGTATTTCGACATGTTAAGCTTTTAGCTAATCTCTGCTAACGGTAAAAACCCGAAACCGGTAGCTTTGAGAAATAATAAACAGCTATGGTCAACATGTCGTTCTGCAATTATCTGAAAGCTGTTATGTCCCATCTGTTCATCTTTCAAAAAAAAAAAAAAAAGAAAAAAAAATTATATAAATAAATAAATAAAAATAAGAAAATAAACTGATATTAATTCGCAATTTGTGACAACTTCCGACTTTCAGCTGCTCTTACTAAAATGTTACACACTCTATGACAAATGAAAATTAATGACGAACGGGGACTCGAACACTCCAGAATTCAATCCAAGAACAGCTTCCAGAATGCGAAACTTAGAAGTAGATGTACCGGAGTACTAAGTCACTAAATAAAAACAAATCTTCCGGGCCAGATTGTATACGAACTAGATTCCTCAAAGAGTATGCTGATGCAATAGCTCCGTACTTAGCTATCATTTACAACCGACCACTCAGAGAAAGATCCGAGACCCAAAGACTGGAAAGTTGCCCAAGATACTCCAATATTCAAGAAAGGCAATAGGAGTGATCCCCAAAATTACAGGCCAATCTCATTGACGTCGATTTGTAGTAGGTTTTTGGAACATATACTTCGTTCTAACATTATGAAGTACCTCGAAGAGAACGACCTATTAATCAATAGTCATCACGGATTCAGAAAGTATCGCTCTCGCGAAACACAGCTTGCCCTTTATTCACATGAAGTGATAAGTGCCATCCACAAGAGATCTCAAATCAGTTCCATATTTCTGGATTTCCGGAAGGTTTTGACACTGTTCCCCACAAGCGGCTACTAATGAAATTGCGTGCTTATATCTTCCCAATTGTGCTATTGGATTCACGATTTCCTATCAGAAAGGACACAGTTCGTTGTAATTGACGGTAAGTCATAGAGTAAAACAGAAGTGATATCTGCTGGCGTTCCCCAGGGAAGCGTTATAGGTCCCCTACTCTTCCTTGTGTTTATAAACGATTTAGGAGACAATCTGAACAGCTCCCTTAGACTTGTCACAGATGATGCAATCGTTTATCGGTTAGTGAAGTCAAATTAGTGAACAGGATCAAAAGCAACTGCAAAGCGATTTAGACAAAATTTCTACTTGGTGCGAAAATTGGCAATTGACACTAAATAAAGAAAAGTGTGAAGTAATAAACATGGCCACTAAAAGAAATCCGCCGAACTTCAATTACGCGATAAATCAGTCTAACCTTAAGGTCGTGGATTCTACCAAATACCTAGGAGCTACAATTACGAACAACTTTGACTGGAGAGAACACACAGAAAATATTGTGGGGAAGGCGAACCAAAGGTTACGTTTCATTGGCAGAACGCTTCGAAGATGCACCAGCTCCACCAAAGAGACTGCCTACATCACACTTGTGCGTCCTCTCCTGAAGTACTGTTGCCCAGTGTGGGGCCCTCACCAGGTGGAACTGACGGCAGACATTGAGAAGGTTCAGAGAAGGGCAGCTCGTTTTGTTTTATCACGTTACCGGGGGGAAAGCGTTACGGAAATGTTGCACGAATTGGGGTGGAAATCATTAAAAGAAAGATGTTATTCATTGCGGCGTGATTTGTTTGCGAAGTTTCAATCACAGACTTTTAGTTCTGAATGTGAAAATATTTTGCTAGCACCCACCTACTTAGGGAGACATGACCATCCCAATAAAATAAGAGAAATCAGATCGAAAACGGAACGATTTAGGTGCTCTTTCTTCCTGCGCGCTATTAGAGTATGGAATGGTAGACCAAAGTTATGAAAGTGGTTTATGAACCCTTTGCCAGGCACTTAAATGTGATTTGCAGAGTATCCCATGTAGATGTAGAGGTCTCCCGCTTTTTGCTAGCGGTCGCCTTATCATTCCCCCACCACCACCACTTTTTTTCTGTTGCTATAATTGAGATTAATGGAACAAATAATCCTTTGTTTTTCGGAATTGTTCTTTCATGTTCGTGTTGCTTAAAAGTGCGTTACAGCTTTCGCCAACTTAGATTTTTCTAAAAGTTAAATAATTTGCAGAAGAAAGAAAATAAATCAATCATTTACATTAAATTTTCCTCGAACTTTGTGGTGTCGAATTAAATGACTGGGTTAAAATAATATCTTTATATATTCTCCTTCGGAACACGGAAAGGCATGGTAATATACTTGTACAATTAAATTAATACTAATTTTTTTTTCTGTCAATGTAGCGATACATATCAGGTGAGACATCTTCAGATCCTGAATGAATATTGTCTCACGCTTCTTATATGGCATTTTATCACATTTAAAAAAAACGTTCAAATGTTTGTAGAGTCAATGGGACTTACAAACTACTTATGAACTACTTACAACTAGGACGGCACAAATATCCATGCCCGAGGGGGGATTCAAACCCCCGACCGTAGTGGCTGTGCGGACCGTGACTGGAGCGCCTCAGTCCCCTCGGCCACCGCGGCCGGCAATCACAATTAGCGTTAACGTTTTATCATCCGTGCTTAGCCTATGCCCTGTTTTTTGTAGATGAGTTTCATCATATAGTCAAAGAGTTTTTTCATGTTGGCTGTTGACGGAGAAGTTAGTACTGCTTCCTCCCACAAATCCCCTAAAACATCCGCATCCTTGCGGATGCTGTTGCGTAGCAGTGTGCGTTTGTACCGCCCTACAGTACGCACGAGGTGCCGTAGTTGCTGTCCATGTCGTTATGGAAAGCATAGAGTTCTGACTAACCTGTTGTCTTCTATAGTTGTGTCCCCAGCGCAGAAGACAGCACACAGGTCGTTGGTTCTTCTACAGCATACAAGTGAGGCTAAAGTTCTTTATGATGGAAGCATAATAAGCGACTCGCGAGATTTATAATTGTCAGGGATGCCATTTATTAAATAAATAATAAAAATAATGAGCAACTATTGTTCATATGATACTGCCTATGCTGCCCATAGCTCATGTTGAGACCTCGACTGTTTTCACTATTACAAAAAATCTTTACTCATGACCGGCGCGGTCCGGCGCGTATAGTGGTCAGCTCGAGACTGAAACTGCGGCGCGTTGCGAGAGGGCACCTGACGCTCTACTTCGCGCCAAAACAGGACCGTCGCGCGCCTTCTGCAAAATCGCTCTTCTCTTGTTACAATAAGAGAAGGCACCTTAAACTTTTTAAACTGTCAAAACCTAGCCTGTCCTTGAGAGATATTTATTACTAATTCTCAGCTCTGAATAATTAATATTTAGTTTATAATAAACAAAAGTAATTTCAAAATAAATCACGTGACGTGAAATGCAGCAGCCAATGCGAGGAGAGCACCAGTAACATAGGCGGGCTTTCCCACGGGAACCAGCACCGACTGCGCCATATGCTACTGCTCCCCACCCCACATTTCAACATATGCTGCACTGCTGTCTTTCTTCCGTGTTTAAGACGCGTACGATGTTAGCAAAGAAACGGCCAGCGGCCAGAAATATGAAGTGGCCATAGGACAGGAATATCACACATCCCCTTCCTTCGGAGATTTCCAAACTTGGAATGTTCTCGAAGACAACAGACAAGTTGGAAATAAGAACCCTCTAAATTTTGAATAATAGTACCCATTATCTCTCAAGAACTTACATAAATATTGAAACCATTACTTCTGAATTTCCCCAGCTAAATCAACAAATGGTTACACAAAAAAGTATAGAAACATCAACATTACAACCCTGCCTAAATTGAACTTGGGCAGCCATGAATTAACTAACTTTACATTATATTAAACTACATATAAATACTGATATATATCCTAAATATCATTCTGAAAATACACACACAAAATCTCAAAGTTACAAATTACTAAACACATTCTATGAAACTGTGCAGAAAATAAACGATTGAACAATAGATAAGTAACACTGAATAATTGCAGGAAATACAGCAGGCTTAAAGCCTCTCAATAGTTGTGATTTGTAATCGGCGCATTGCCGTCCATGTTTACAAAATTTATTGGCACCTTGCCATTTGAATATATGACATTTAGACTTCCGGCTCATGGCCGCTTATAACACCAATTAAATTCTCGGCACATTGCCGTCCATCAATACCTCCACAACACATACTACATTGCCTTACATAAAATTACTAACTTTCGGCGCATTGCCGTCCATCAAAACCACCACAACTCTGATTGTTGACAAATGCACAAATGAAACTATTTTTGGCACGAGGCCATTTATCACTTATATCGGCACAATGCCGTCCACCAACACTTTCACTTTTTATTAATTGAATTGCCTACTCACTTTCGGCTTTGCAGTTTTGACACACGCATTGAGTGCAAATTCAACTCTAGGCACTCATTACTTTATACTTTTAATAACATATCTCATAGCCTACATTGCAATGCTGACTTCACACGCTTGTACATACAAAGGATATACATAAAGTGGTACGTAAAATTGAGACATACAATACATTTATAAAAAATCAAATCAATGCAGAAATTTTGCATATTGAATCAAGAATAATACACATTCAGTGTTTGGTATTTACCCGTCAAGTTTAAGGTCATTGACCTTTCCCATATTTCTTCAGTTACCCATTCAGTCATAAACTTACGTTTAATTATCTTTTTTGACTCACTTCAAGATACATTCAGTCATATGTATCTGTTTCTTAATTGGGTCACTGACCCTTCATTCATTGACAATACTCTATATTGTCAACATATTATGTTACCTCTATTCCCATATTACAATTGGCAACACATGTCATGTCTAATATTTAATACCGTTACTATTGGCAAACAGATGCCACGTTTATATTCATTGTTCAATAGGCTACCTAGTGCTTGTCATAATGCTCAATATTTAATGCAAAATGCAGATCACAGAAATCAACAGAAACCATTTCCAACTGACGGATGGTTGCTTTCATTGAGAGCTGATGGTGAAATTCCATTATGTATGATACATATATTCCATAGTATATGATGTTTATAGCTCTGATGTGATATTATTTCCTGAGGTTTATGTGGAGGCGAAAAAGGTCAAAATATCATATAATTACTTATTCATAGATGTGTATGTGTAAGAGCATAGGACAAATGTATTCAAAAGATGGCGCCAATTCTGCTACTGTGTATTTCTAATTTAAAAAAATGTAGAATGAGGCACACACTGCGTCCCCTACCTATTTTTAATATTCCACAAATGACGACTTCACTGCCGCCTGAAACACCCTATATATATATAATCATAATGAGTCGACTTCCAGGCCGGATCTACCAGTCACCTGTACTTGACCCCACATACCACTTCACTACATTCTCAATAATGAGCCTATTTCCAGGCCGAATTTATCAGTCACCTGTACTTGACCCTACTTACCACCTTCCTACCTTCATAATTATGAGCCTATTTCCACGCCGAATTTATCAGTCACCTGTACTTGACCCTACTTACCACCTTCTCTATACTTGCTTAAAACTACACATAGCAGACCATACACCTCGTTCCTCATACCATTCATAATAAAACCATGTTTTACATTGCCTATGTCAAACAGCCATTTTCATTACGTTCACTCACCTGTTGTTGCGCCGTCCTCTTCTCAGCTTCATATATTATAATAATCAGAGTAAATGGTATTGAGATAAAATAAATAAAAAAATCCTTCAATAATGTAGTCAGCTGTTTTGTTTCGTTCCGAGAAGATCTGTGACTGCCACTTAACTTTGCAAAGGTAACTCGTGCTATGCAGATGTTTACTGCGGAGTTACAATATTTACTGTACTCCATATTTGTTACATACTCGCATAAGCCAAATTCAGTACATATTAAGTCTGTAAATCTCGTATTCCTGCTTCCTGATGTCAAATCCTGTTTTTATTTACTCGTCTAAATTAGTGTTTTCGTGCAGTCTGGTATTTGGATAGAGAAGAAAATAAAGACGATAGAAAAGAGTTCAGACTGAATAGTAAGAGGAAGAACTAACAGCGTGAAAGGAAAGGAAGTAAGCTGCTAGTTGACTAGGGTACCTGGTAGGCGTCAGTTACCTGGCAAAGCAAAGAGCGCTATTGCCCCCTGAGGTATGGATAGAGAAGAAAGTAAAGACGATAGAAAAGAGATCAGACTGACTAGAAAGAGGAAGAACTAACAGCATGAAAGGAAAAGAAATAAGCTGCTAGTTATCTAGGGTACCTGGTAGGCGTCAGTTACCTGGCAAAGCAAAGAGCGCTATTGCCCCCTGAGGTACATGTACCTATTTGCATATGAAGGCAGATGTTGATATTTTCAGACCAAAAGGCAACACTCTGAACTGACAACACCTTCTTCCATATGTAAAAGCAGTGTATTTGCAACAATTTTCTTTTAGCTGTATTTGCCAGAAGCTAGCAGTAAAGTCCATTCTTTTTAATATCTTGACTCCATGAAACTTCTGAACAAGTTCCTCAATTATTTTGGGCCTGACTTTAAATTTATACTTGTTGTCTTTCATGCGGCCTTCAGTGTGTATATTATTTTGTGTGCTTTCAGACCAATACTGCTTGAGAAATGCAGTGACAAATTCCTGATATGTTATACAAATGTTTATAGTTCCTGTTCCCCCATCAAACCTACTCGCTACGAATTTCATCTTTTGTTGTTCTGTCATGTTATTAGGAATAACACCATCGAACTGCCTGATGAAAGCAACAGGATGTACACTATCTGTCTTTTAAAAATTTTGAAATTAGTATGAATAAGGATCATTTGCAACATCAACTATGTTACTTATACCTTCCTTACGTTCCTGTTCCACCCACGCTTCAAGTTTTCTCTCAAGTTCATTTTCATTGGTGCTAATATTTTCCACTAAATTACATGAATCGGGCAACTCATTCAGTTTCTGCTCGATCTCTGTTAATTTACTGTGAGGTGCATTTGCATTACTTGTGCATGATGTGCCTACCTGTGACACTTTACTGTCAATTAATGCTACATTTCTGTTCATTTTTTCGATGTCTGATTGCTGTGACGGATATCCATCTTTACATGTTATACTAACGCTAGCCTGTTCTTTTCTCAAACACTCTACATTATTTGTAACAGTGTACAGCGTGTCATTATTAACCTGTAATCTTTCGTTAATTTTGCTTACTTCAGAGTCCACCCTGCGCACAACGTCATTTTTACAATTTTTCAAATCTAATTGTTCAAAACACTTTTCTGTTTTTTCTTCATTAACAATTACCCTGTTTTCTAAGCCCTGGAATTTATTATTTACACTAGCCATCGGTGTACGTATTTCCTCTATATCACGGTCTAATTTTTCATTGGTTTGGTCAAGTTCAGCAATAATTTCGTTTACCAACTTATTCATGCTTTGTTTTAGTTCTGTTTTAATTTCATTCGCCCACTGATTTTGTTCTTCTTTGTTTTGATCTAACCTAACTAATATATCGCTAAGCATTGATATACTTTCTACTGACAACGTATCAGCTGAAGCTGTGCTATGGCTTCTGTCACTTGATACCTCCATCTGCTCCTCTGTCATGCAGGAGCCAGACACATTTTCTCTGACAGCTGCATCCAGATTTACCTCGTCAGTATGGTTAGGAGCGACAGATTGACAAACTTGTGTATCTCTCTGCACGTCACTTACAACATTTTCAACAGCACTTTGTTCTACATTATATGTGCTATTGATCTGATTAACATCCATATCCTGGACAATATTAAAATGCAATTCACTCATATTCGCTAAAAAAATATGGACTGATACTGTCACCCTGCATCTGAGGTTGTTGACCTGAATGATCATTGCCTCTATTTTGAACACATTCTCCGTCCCTACTTCTGAGATAATACCCGTTATCTCCCTGTTTTTCCATCTCTAATTTACTTTTTTTTATACGCTAATGTTTAATTTCCAAATTTAATTAACAGACATACACAATTAATTATAATTTACAGGAGTTGGCACTTACTCCTGTTTTTTCCTCGCGTCGCGATGTGCAGTTGTGGCGACGTGAAGGCTGGTGGTTGTAGCTCCGCTAATAGATGGAGTCGTCCGTTGCCGCTGCTGGCGATGTTTACGGCCGTTCCTTTCAGGCGCCGCACCCCTCTTCTGTCTGCTATGGCGCTGAGTGTTGCTGTTCCGTCGACGTGCCCGGTGTTGTGTTGCGACGCCGCCGTTCTGTAGCTCGTCGATTCTTGAAGTTACGTAATCCAATGGACCGCGAACACAACACTTGCACTTGCTTCACTCGCGTACATCAACTGGCTAACGGTCACTTTATTAGTAAAATTCTTGATGTTTAACAGTTCGCGAATCACTTCCACAGTTTATCGCCTCACTGTAACTGTTTATATCGTACCGAATTGTACGTTCCCCACAAGGGATGCCATGTGCAAGCTTCGTAGGGTTTATTTGCGGACGGAGAAGTTAGTACTGCTTCCTCCCACAAATCCCCTAAAAACTCCGCATCCTTGCGGATGCTGTTGCGTAGCAGTGTGTGTTTGTACTGCCCTACAGTACGCACGAGGTGCCGTAGTTGCTGTCCATGTCGTTATGGAAAGCATAGAGTTCTGACTAACATGTTGTCTTCTATAGTTGTGTCCCCAGCGCAGAAGACAGCACACAGGTCGTTGGTTCTTCTACAGCATACAAGTGAGGCTAAAGTTCTTTATGATGGAAGCATAATAAGCGACTCGCGAGATTTATAATTGTCAGGGATGCCATTTATTAAATAAATAATAAAAATAATGAGCAACTATTGTTCATATGATACGGCCTATGCTGCCCATAGCTCATGTTGAGACCTCGACTTTTCACTATTACAAAAAATCTTTACTCATGACCGGCGCGGTTCGGCGCGTATAGTGGTCAGCTCGAGACTGAAACTGCGGCGCGTTGCGAGAGGGCACCTGACGCTCTACTTCGCGCCAAAACAGGGCCGTCGCGCGCCTTCTGCAAAATCACTCTTCTCTTGTTACAATAAGAGAAGGCACCTTAAACTTTTTAAACTGTCAAAACCTAGCCTGTCCTTGAGAGATATTTATTACTAATTCTCAGCTCTGAATAATTAATATTTAGTTTATAATAAACAAAAGTAATTTCAAAATAAATCACGTGACGTGAAATGCAGCAGCCAATGCGAGGAGAGCACCAGTAACATAGGCGGGCTTTCCCACGGGAACCAGCACCTACTGCGCCATATGCTACTGCTCCCCACCCCACATTTCAACATATGCTGCACTGCTGTCTTTCTTCCGCGTTTAAGACGCGTACGATGTTAGCAAAGAAACGGCCAGCGGTCAGAAATATGAAGTGGCCATAGGCCAGGAATATCACAGGAGGACTGGCGGTGCGTGAGGATATGGCAAAAGGAATCTTCGGACTGAGTCAGGGGGGTAATATCGGTCTGTGAAGGCCTTTTTGAGGCCATTGTTATATAGCGTCACTCCGATTTCAATAAAATTTTTATCATCTGACCTTCCGAACAAGTGGAAGAATATTTTCTACATGTCATACTGTGCATGGCGGAGGGTATCTTACAACAGACTTCAACACCCTTTCAACGATCACAATGAAACTTGGCGGGTATATGAACTTACACGGAGTAGGAGATAGACAGAGAAGAAGGAGACGTAAATAACAGGGAGAGTAGGAGATTAACAGAGAACGCGGGGAGGAATTATTGGACAAGTGGGAAGAGCTGATAAAAAGAGGTAGGTGGCTTTTCGTGGCCGGGATTTCCCCATGTGGGTTCGGACGCCTACTGCAAGTCTTCCTGTTGACGCCAATTTGTCGACTTGCTTGTCGATGATGATGGAAGTGAAGATGGGGATAAACAACACCCAGTACCCTTCTGGGAATCGCACCTGGGCACGTTGCATTGGCGGTCATTGACGCTGCTACTGTTCTACGGAAGTGGACACAGAGATAGGTGAACAGAAAAGACAGAAGGAAGGGAGTATGTAAGACTGGTGTTTTACGCACGTCGACAGCGAAGTCATTAAGGGTGCAGCTCACACTCTTATTCTTTGGATAAGGATGGGGGTAGGATATCTTCCGAGTCCTTTCGGAGGAACCACTCGGTATCTACCTGGAGTGACTGAGAGAAATCACGCAAAACTTATACCTGGATGGCTGCAGGTAAATTTGAATTACCGTACTGCGAATACGAGTCCATATTGTACCACCGTATCACCTCGTTCGGTGAGAAGGTAGACGTGGAGCAAAGGGAGTGAAGGGAAACATGGAGAAAGACCGGTGTATGGGTGGCGCAGCAGAAAGAGGATAAGGTGGAGGTAAAGATGGGGGAGGAGGAGATGGACAGGAAGAAGAGGCAGGCGTAGATGCGTCAACAGAAGACTGTAACTGATAAATACCCAGACAACGCCGGTTTTAAGGTAGTAATTAATAAGAAGTAACAGTTACCTTTAATTACAGAAGGCCGATATTAACGTAACCAGGAAACAATCGCGGAAGGACTGGATGGTAGGAAATTGAATATCATTTTATCTAAGCTTAGGGTAAACAACATTTATTACCAAGGCAAAGAAATTGTTTTATCACAGGGCAAAGCTCAACAGTTTTTCTCAAGGTGTCTCTTTATCAAAATAACTTTTAAATAGACTCGAAATCCAAAGAACAAAGATGCTACAATTAAATAATACGATCATTAACAAGGTTCCAGCACAAGACCTGGCTATAGTGAATGCATCTATCTTGTGTTTAACAGGCTGTTAGCCAATTTCAAGAAAAGCACTCCAAAATTATTTACCCAGGATAGACTCGGCAAGTAACATAAGTTTTAAGCTACTATCCAAGAAGTTAAAGCCGCGGCCGAGCGCATTGAGGCGCTATGCTACGATGCGCGAAGCCGTTACCCGTCGGGAGTTCGAATCCTCCCTCCTCGGACATTGATGTTTCTATCGTCTTTAGTATAAGGAGGTCATAAGTAGTTGTAAGTTTAGGGACTGATGACCCCGCAGTTAAGTCCCTTAAGCTTAACAAACATTTTTTGAACAAGAATGTACACACTTTGAGTAAAATAGGCACAAGCTTTGAAATATATCAGGCATAAAGTGTATAAAAATTTAAATATGACCAGTGCGCGCTCGTCTTCCTTTGGGCCAGTCAACACCCTTATCCGGTAGCGTGTCTCGTGACGCAACCAACTGTTTCATATCGGCAGGAGCCGTCCAATTCAACAACAAGCGTACGCACGTATACAGACTCTAAAACACACAGAGAACTACTTTAGCTTGAAATACAAACACTTAAAACTAAGACCCTGAAAGCATTTACTGAATCTCCCAATGAAATATGTGAAAAAAAAATACCGACACATCAGATACTTAGGAACTAAGTGATAATTAAGATTACTGAAACAATTTTTATGTTTACTTATTTATTTTTGGAAGTAGTCAATCACTAATCGTCAATAAAATGCATCAGACTGTCCTGGGTAAATGCACCAATATAAACCAGAAGCGATTATAAGTTACCAAACTCCAGCACCGTCTCAATTACGAAATGGAACAAACAACATTCACTTGGGAAACTGAGTCACAATAACTGAGAATCATTTTACAGAGCGCTTGCTCCTGAAAACAATGGCAAACGGTTCCAACAGTCAGTGCTGTAATGAACACGCCTTATCTCATTTAACCGAGAACGTAAACTTGCACAGGCGAACTTCCCACCATACACAATCTTAGGCGAAAGTTTCAAGAGTTTCTCAGCCGGAGCGATCGAAGACGACTCGCACTTTGGAGAATCTCAATGCAGGTTACTGCCCAGCTTGGCAGCAAGAAGACACGGAGGGAAGCCTTGTCTTAGGGACTGATGACCGCGGTTAAGTCCCTTAAGCTGAACAAGCATTTGAACATTTGAAGCCTTGTCCCTGTAGCGACGGCTCGCTTCACTCTCGTCCCGTCTTTCCGTCAGGTCGTCCAGTTTCGTTCCTCGAACTTACTGCCTCCAGCCTATCGTCAGTACCAAAGAGATAGACTACCATAGAGAGGCAACATCGCGACCAGAGTGAAGCAAATGGAACAACAGTCCGCCATGGTATGGAAAGTCTAGAGGGGCGTGTCACATGACAGTAGGTTAGAATATTATTAAAATATAACTGTTTGCGCCTTCCAGTTTTAGCCAGAACAATTTTACTTCCGTGTATAGTGCATGAACGCTTTATATACATCGTTTCTCGAAAGTGTCAGCAGCTTTATTTTAAGTACAGTACCCCCGACGTTTAGCTGCATTTGCAACTAAACGATATGGCCTAGGAGCTTAAGACCAATTTACGTTTATTTTTGTACGCCATTTCCAACAGAAAATTTTCGAATAATGGCAGACGTTTCAGAGACTAACTTTTCAAAGTAAGATTACGTTAATTTCAATTCATTTAGTGCTAAAAGCAGGAACTATTGCACGGGCCAAAGAAATACAATCCCACACTGGATCTTTATACATAAGCCACCCAGTCAGTAAAATATGTAATGAAGTCTGTAGTTTGTCATAGGTTTAATGAAGTAGTCGTCAATATTATGCTTGTCTTTCTCATGAATCAGCTTGCGGTACTCTGAATGAAAATATAAGGAAACTGCCATTAGCGAATGCCCCTATTCGGAATTTACCTTGCCGTTTCAGCATTTATAATGAAAAGTGCGTTAAATATATTTAGCCTTACTTCCTTCACTTCATACATAAATTTTGTTTGATTATTTAAAGGACAATTGTGAGTGCTTCGTGCCGGAAACCAATTCTCTCTTCTTATTGCAACAACCCATTTCTTCGTCAGCCGCTTGTTTTCAACGGAAACCTTGGATAAAATATATGTCAACATCTAACTCAAATAAAAAATAAATAAATAAATAAAAAATTAAAAAAATTAACATATATGATATTTTAAACAGTACTCTTTTGAAAATAGAAATATTAGCAGTATTTTTCTTCGTCTGGTACAGTAATACGTTACACAAACATTAGCCATGATTTCTAAAATAACTGCTTATCTCACATGTTCGCAGACGTACTATCTCGATTTCAGAAGGCCACTGCCTGACTTCCGATAATATGGCGACTAGTAGTACAGCGTGACTCTATCTCTTTGGTCAGAGCACGCACCGCATGTCCGACAGACCAATACGGCGGCCACACAGTCCAGACGGGCCGACGACCCATCTGAACGGCGAAGACCCAGTACCCCCGTCCGCCATGACGACAGTCTACTTCCGCCTCCGTTCTGAGAGCTACCCGCGCACTCCTTCCGTGCCACATGCGCACTCTTTCCTTGTCAGCACCCAAACTCCTGCATATCCCGCCCGCCAAAGTTCGTGTCTCACTCAACGGCGGGATAATTTTGCCGTCGCGGGATAATTTTAACCTTCGCCCGGCCGCCATGGTAGTGGCAAGCGTCACATAAATAGAGTGTTGTTAGCAGGTAAATCGTGTATTAAATAGCTACTGCGGGATATATACACAATTGATAGTCACGTCTATTGTTTGACTATTGCAGTGTACATGAATCACGATGGTGAAGAGCTGCTTAGAGTTGATTGATTGATTGATTTTTTCCAGGGAAGCCAAAACAGTCTTGGTCCAACCCGCCACTGCCCGCACCGAAACTAAGTTCATTGTGCGGTATCGCTCCCTGTATATCTAGTAAAGCCAACCAATGCCCTTGAACAGTGCAAGGAGTCCCTTTACCAGTTCTTTATTAGACACAATTTCTTCGGGTCTTGTTGTCCCAAATATTCTGTGCCTTTTATTCTCCAATGCAATGCATTCGAAGATTAGATGTGATGCAGTTTCATCACCGTCATCACAGATCCTACATTTAGGGTCCTCTTGTTATTCCCATTGTACGTAGGTGTTTTTTGAAATTACCATGGCCTGTAAGCAATCCAACCATGAGTCTAATCTCTCTCCTGTTCAGACCCAGGATTGCAGAGCTTCTTTTAAAACATGGCTTTGGCATCATTACCTTGCCATGTTTTTGTTGATGGACTTTGGTCCAATATTCTACGTGCTGTCTTCTGAGCCAGTTACGTATTTCCAATTTGATCATTGCCTTGGTGATTGTCAGGACAGGTTCCGGTCCAATAAATGGAGTCTCTGTCCCCATCCTGGCTAATCTGTCGGCATGTTCGTTGCCACTGATCCCCGAGTGGCCAGGGACCCACAATAGGTTTACTCTATTGCTTTCCCCTGCTTAGAGATTAAATGCATAAATTAAATTATGAAAGGAATAAAAAGATCGAATACTGTCTTCCCATTTATATTTCTCAGGAATACAAGAAGCCCTACTACTTGTGTTCAGAAATAGTTACTCGTTGCTTAACATATTGTTAGTCAAGACAATATAGGATTGAATGAAATAAATAACAGGCTTTTACAATACTGGTAGCTCTTAAAAAGGAGCTACTTTAGGCAGTACTGGTAGACAGGAGGGTCAAAAAGTTTCATTTTATGATTGTGTAAAATCACTATTGGGGTCACAAAATAAGTTGCCTCACTGCAGTTGTAACGCAGAATTTAAAGTAATCTGTTTTACATATAAACAAAACAACTGAAAGGGGTTTGCAGAACTGTGTATAGTTCCATATATGAATGACACATAGCCATACTGGATGCACTTTTTGAAGTTGAACCCTATGACAATAGTTGTAACTTTTGAGCAGTTCACGCTACTGTAAGGTATCTGGCTTACAGCATTACAAATGCTAATATTCTTGGTAGATACCCTAATGCTAATGTTAGATTCATTAGTTAAGAATAAGTTAAGGCATACTTCGTGTTCTTAAAAGAATTTGGTACTGAGTGGTTGCTGTATTCACAAGGTAAAAAGCTATTTTTCAGTTATGTATCTAATGGCACTTTCACAGTAGATTTTTAGCATTAGCTTTTCAGGCAGCCCTGTTTGACTTTTTGATGCTATGAAATATCTAAATATTGGAGAGTACAGCATTAAAGCAAAGACGTAAAGTGTGAAACTCTTCGGAAATTAATGTTTGTACAGAAGTTTCACAATCGTAGAATATACTGAGAAAATGCCAAAACATCGTGTGTGACGATAAATTACGTTCATATGCTGCACTTAGAACGCTAAAAAACTAAATGTTATAGTTAGGTTTCGTTAGGAAGAAGAAACGCTGTTGGCCAATTTCTACACTGTATGTGTAATAAATTTACATACAACCGATAGTTGTTGTATATTCAAGGAGTCTGAAGCTGTTTTGTAGTTATATATTTCAATTAGACCTAGTTTTCGCGACTTAATTCAAATGAATACTCTCTCTCTCTAATTAAAAGAATCTTAAACACATTTAAAGTTCGCGCGGAAGTTTGCCACCACAATGGCCGCCGAGGCGCTCTTCAATTTGTCCGCTGTTCGCAGTCGGCCGCTTACGCGATTGTGGGGGCTTGGTCTCACTGGTCAAGCTCTCAGACCAAAGATAGCACGTTAAAGAGCCAGACGCGAGGTATCGATCGAGGTAACCTGGACTATTTATTTATGAAATATTAAACCAGTGTCTGCATTGAAATTCCTGGAGATAACTTATCAATTAACTTTGACAGTGTCTAACGAAGTCGATTGTTCTATGGCAGGAGTTGCTAAGTGTGAAGTATGTCGTTAGTTATAGCAATTAATTATCTTGGGTCGCCACCATATTTCTCCCAAATATGGAAAATTAAAATGTTACTGATCAGCTATGATGTGATCATATTTTCAAACATATAATAAATATTCCTACTCTATTGCAATGTATCAGTTGTACCAAACAAACAAAAATATACTTGAAAAATTATTGGTACACTGTGGAATTTAACTCTTCTGTTTCCCCTCCAGAATAGTGACAAAGGAACATTCTTAAATGAAAGACGATCTGCTCAAAATCAATTTATTAATGACATTTCCTATCATGTAAAAAAAAGATAATGGTAAATCTTTTACAAATTTCAATACATTGAGACCCAAAAAACTGGCTGGCTGAGTCAAAGGTCGGAGGTTTCGCAAAACAGAATGCTATTGTATTGGTTACACAGGGGCTTGAAATTATTGTTAACGCTAAGCTTCCCAGAATAAATAGGCAGGTCTCAAAAGAATAAAATAAGGGACAGAATCCAACAAGTCTGATTCATATAACCCTCCAGCAAGTGCGTCACATTACCCACACAGATGATCATTGACGGCAGCATCTCAGGCTCACAGGCAGCAGGCGGTGGGAGCGGATGAGCTGAAATTTTTATCCGACCGTAATTGCTCCGATCTGTTAAGCAGGGTCGACCTGTAACTTAACACAGCGTCACTGGCGTCAGCGTCGCTAGGCAGTTGCTGTGCGATTCTATCACGCTAGTAGACTAATCAATATTTTGCATAGGTGACACAAAGCCCTCTTGCACAAATCGATCAGTCACTTGCGTAATAAGATCTGTAAAACAATGCCCAATTCGCAAAGGCGCGAATGCTGAAATAGAGACTTCTAGCAAAACGAAAACTAAACTGTGGCCGCTCACAGCGTAACCACAGGACAATGTAACATCCGCGAAGTAAATACAAGTTCTACATGGTCCGAATCTTCGGAATCACACACAAGTCTAACCAGAGGACCATTTAAGACGATGTCCTCCCCGCGAATCTAAACGGAGTATTCCGTGTCTCCCGAGGTCCGTACACTTCGGACGCTCAAACAGGAGACTAGCGAGGTCCGTACACTTCGGATGCTCAGACACGAGAGACTGTCTTCCGAGGTCCTTACCCCTCGGACGCGCTCTCCCGTAGCTCACGGCAAGTGCCGGGCGGCCACACCCACGCGCGAAAAGACGCACCAATATCTGCTAACGGCTAATAGTCAAACCAATCGGATGGCGTAGCGCCGTTGACAAATTCTTTATCTGTCATTCTAAAATAATTTGCCGATTCAGGACGCGTTCTCTGCGGCTGCCAAGAGGCTCCACCCACGCCACCAAAGCTTCCCGCGTATTTCACGATTCCCAGGGTGAATGCTCCGCAAGGAATTTCACCTTTCTCCTAGCTACGGTCACACGACCTAAAATGTTAACGTTGTGCTGTATATACAGCCGCTGGAGCCAAATCCCTGGGGTGCCAGACGGGCAGAAAGATTTCCTCTCCACCTAACCATTTGTCACACTAGCTGTGTTCAAACTCTGCTGCTTTCTACGAAGTTTTTTTAGATAACGCCTAAGGGCAATGTCTCACGGGGCCTGGGGCCAGGGGCCCAGAGCACTCTGCTATTGTTTGTATCCGGCAAATTCCTCTCTTGCGAAACGGCCGAATGACTAAAAAGGCAGTCCCTGCTATCGCCCACCGTAAACCGCGGGCCAGTATTGTATAAAGCGTTCCACACACTCTAAAAAAATTCTGCCAGGTATACTCCGCCGCCTGTAGCGTCGGCGTCAAACACGTCAAGCCAGCCCCTCTCGTCCTTTCCCGAAGGCGAGCGAAAGTTGGTAGGAGGGGGAGACACCCCAAGAGCGTCTTTGCTCTGCGAGGCCTGGCCGTGCCCAACACGTAAAAACACTTTTTAGCAGCCAAGCGGCGCCAATAAACATTAAAATCCCGAAATTTCCATATAAACATAGAATGTACTACAATCCCAGGAGCCTATCACCCCTGATGTGTCCCCAAAGGCACAGAAATCAAAATAAATAAAGATCTACAAAGAAAAATGTTACGTATTTCAATAATTAGCGTAAAGAGAAAGGTACAGTAACACAAGGTTAGTGTGAAAAAATAGACTAATTACAGCCCCCCGTCTCACAAGTGGTCTAGTACTTGACAATGCAAGTTGCTTAGCACATAGCTTAAAAAATAGCAATACGCCGCAGAAAACTCTTGGTCATGAAATTTTTCTTCCAGCTGTTATTTAGGAATTCGCACTGGCGAGTTTGACTTGGCCATGTTTACGTCACCGGTAATCAGCGGCTGCGCACGCGCTCCAGCCGTGCCAAACAACTGGCCGAATGTGCGCTGCTCGCGGGTTATTCACGAGGCGGAAAATAGAGACCAAAGCGACACCGCGGCCCTCCCACGCCAGCACACAGGGCCGCGGGTTTGACAGGCGGGCGTGCACAGCCCGTGCACCATACATCCCACAAATTGCTCCCTTCCCACGTCATCAATGTGACCCAGTTCCCAGGCGTCATCACGCCACGTTATCGGAAATGCATTTGTTACTTGATTAACACCGAAGAATCCTTTATTAGGCGAATTTGTGGTTTTCCGCTTGCACTGGGTTGATTAGCTTTTAATCTGTTGCCTGAACCTTTCAATGCCATCAGATTTTTTTTATCTTTCACTTACCGTATTTGAACACTATAGTTCTTCTACCTATCACTGTTTATTGCTTTTATGTATTCGATGGGAGAAGTATCGATTATGAATGTATGGGTGTAATGTAACATCTGTATTAAGATTTTTGTGGCCATGTATGTAATGTAAAGATTTTGTAAAGGGAATTGTTACTTATTTTTGTAATATTAACATTATGAAAAGGTATATTATGACAATGTTTTTAAACAATTTTAAACAAGCTTTATAATTCGCTGGTTCATGCACAGAGAGTTAAATTTTTTAAAATTAGATGTATATAAAACCTGTATTGCGGCTGGCAGTAAACGGAACTGTTTGTTCGCGTGATGTAAAAGATGGGAATTGGCGGGAGAATCTTCGAGTAGCGTGGACTGTAAGTGAAAAAAGAGGAGTCGAGTTCTGGGCAGCGTAGTGGTAACACCTCTGTGACGAACTGTGGGTTGTTGAGGCATATATTTCTGGAAGTAACCGAAAATTTGCCTTGGATGTCACCGGAGTTGTCCTCTTTAAGCTGGCCGTTTAATATGGAGCTCAAAAATGTATTTTTTTCAACGCCAAGAAGAAGTTTTGTGAGCTCAAAGCTATTATAGAAGCCGGCCACGCTTACCGCCAAAAAGTTGTTACCACCAGAAACTTCCACGTCTTTACCGCCATCACTACAGGACAAACAAGTAAAGTTTTTCTTGGCATGTAGTGTAATGCACCAGCAAAGTGTTTAACTAATAATTATCTGCATTGACCTCAACTTTGTGTTAAACACCCTGATTTATCCTAATCATTGTTCCTAGACAGGGTCCTTTCCTAGTGAATAATTTTCCGAGTATCCTATTATTAAAAAACTGAAAAGTTATTTCAAATAGTACCATTGGTAGGTTTTTAAATTAGTGTCATTTATATAGTTTAGTAGGAATTGTTGATCATTTTACAAAATGTGGCTATAGACCATTTTACAAAGTGTGGCTATAGAGACATTTACATGATAACTTTTGTACAGCAGCCAGTTGCCATTTCATCTTATTATTACAGTATTGGCACAATTTCTTTTAGCTGTTGGTTAAAGATAATTTCAGAAATAATAAGCATTTAAATAAATTTCAATAGTTTCACATACAAAGTTTCATGCTACCAAAAGTTATAGTACTGGCACTAATATTTATTGTAAAACAAAAGTACAGTATATCATTCATTGCAATGACTAGAGCCGTTCAGCAAGGTAAGGTGTGTGTGTATACATTGTTTTTGATACTGCTAAACTGTTTTTTGAACAACAGTGACATTATGTACAAACATTAATGCTCTCCCCTAAAGTGTACATATTACCTGTGAAACTTTCTAGTTGCCTTTGGTCAAACCCCCTTAACAATAATTCAGTTCAGTAGGAAAGAAAATATTATCTGAAAAGATAAATTTCAGAAACTTGATCTTAAACATTTCAGCAATAGGCAGAATCTTGTTTCTCTTAACTTGGTGTACAAAGTTCTTAGATTACTACCTTTGTCAAGCAATTCTTAACAATCCAAATTTATTACTTTTCCATAGTTCATTGAAAGAATAGTTTGTATTACAGTTTTCCTTCTTAATCAGATCGCAATTCTTGAATACATAGTGTCCATTATAAGTGAATGCTGTTTATTTATAAATTTGTTAAACCACTTAATTGCTACAGCAGTGATCTAGATTTTGTGTGCTGGGTGATTTACTTAAGTATAGACTATCCATTTTCAAAATTCCATGTACTTCAGTACCAGGTGTAGGCTTAAAATGAGAGTACTTATTACAGTTAGTTGCTGGTACATATTTTCCTAGTTAGGCTGGCGATCTTTTTCTTTAATAACTGCAGTTATTCAATTTAATTTATATCGTACCTGGTAACATTAATTCTGCATATTCTTTACCTATCAAAATTCAAAAACTTCGGAAAGGCTGTCACATAAACGATTCCTTATCCATTAGTGCACACTTCAAGTTCATAACAAAATCCTATAAAAGGTTGTAACATTAGCAGTTGCGTTTCGTAGTTTAGTGAGAGGTTTCAGACTTGTTCTAGTAATTTCTTGCGAATTGCGAGTCATAATTGTGGGTGTTATAGTATCTCGTACAATACAGAAAATGCATTACTGCGCTAGGGGATAGCTGTACTATAATTTACATTAAAAATTAAAATATGAGGGAGCAGGATTCTTAGTCGAAACGTGTTTCTAATACGGTAGTTGCTCCCGAATTCAGGAGTAGATCACTACTGCGACGGCTTGGACTACATAAAAATTTCCCGGTGGAATATCTCAAACGGAAGGGAACATCCTCCAAATTGAACAAATTGGACATGGCAGAAGTCAAAGATAACACGACATTAATTGGATTGGGTTGTGGTTGTTTGGTTGGGAGAGGGTACTAAACTACTGAGGTTATCAGTCCCCCGGTGGGGAGGGGAAGGAGCGAGGATAAGAAAGCGGGGGAGGGGAAAGGAAATTCAGTCCGGGAAATACAGAAGGAAGGGAGACTGCATTAGCTCGGGGCCACGTGCTCGCCACCCACGTACTCACGAAAGAACCGTTAGCCCCCTGCGGGTATTAATTGGAGATCGTCAGTTGTGATGGCTTCATCGATGTCTGTCGAATTCTTCTGGTGATGAGCAGAGGGTCTCATAAAAAAGCCTTCTCCCAATATGTGACAAGCTGTAAAGTTTCTCCCTCTGCGGGCACTATAATTGAAAGTGAAAGCACATTTATCAGTCATCAGACATTTTTTCCGTTGTTCTAACCCCCTTACCACTGTTATTAATTTCTGAACTTCAACGGCAACTTAAATTATATAATTTTTCTGCATTCATGCTTTCATGCTTCAAAATGCTCAAATGTTTGTATGGTTTATGGGACTTAACTACGGAGTCATCAGGCCCTAAACTTACAAACTACTTATGAACTACTTACGAACTAGGACAGCACAAATATCCATGGCCAAGGGGGTATTCGATTCCCCGATCGTAGTGGCCGTGCGGACCGTGACTGGAGCGCTTCAGTCCCCTCGGCCACCGCGGCCGGCTTCATGCTTCAGTTCTCTAATACTTCCACAGAATTAATTCTGATTTCATTAATTAATCATGTCGCTGTGCGTATTGGCATTCAGTAATTATAAATGTAGAATATGTAGCCTCTTTGTTATCTAACGTTTTTAATTATTACATTAGTAATTCATTCACTAACACTGCTTACTGGGAAATAGTTTAAACAATCTAGAAATAGGAAGTGATCGGAAATTGCGATTTATTTCATTAGTGATATTTTAGACGGCATAGTTGTTTATTGCTCATAGTAAACATTATTAATTTGAAAACCTAATTTCAGACACATTAAAATTGATGCGAATAACGATTATTTCAATGTATATCAGTGGAATGGAGAGTCGGTTGGGAAATAGAAAATGTCAGCCCATGAACGAAACACGGTTTATTAACTTGACTAGACTGTTATATATTTACGTCAGGACGATATACTTGTAAATGAGACGATGCTGACAAGAAAACGCTAAAACATTTGCGACAGCCAACGTTATAATGAACAAAAGGCTAGATATTCGTTGTCAACATAGCATTACTCTTTGAAAATCGAATCATGTAGAGTGACAGACATCCTTTTTTGTGCTGACTGTGAACTAAATAATTACTACTGTTCCTACTCTATGGCTGATAATCTCTCGATGTATCCTTGTGCGGTAAATAAGTCAGTTATCCTCGTGTAACAGTGCACTCGGAATTAGCGGCATATTTTGGGAAACTAATTAATGCTGTTCCTCTTTATGGTTGACAGGTTCTTGATGTACCCTTCTCCGATCGATAAATCAGTAATCCTCTTGTAACAGAGCACTTGGAATTCGCGGCATAATCTACACGACTCCAACAATCAATAAAGATCAGTCAGTGGAAAAACATATCTAGCAAGTGAAGCATGATGCCAAATATTTATTTTAAAGTTTTTCAAAACTGTAACATGTCACATTAATCAACTGGTTAACCTCTGATGGCCGGACTCCTGGATTCAGCTCCTTCCAGATCCAACTCCTGTCTACGACTCTGATGTAGAGGCATTAATGAGGTGGTAGGGAGAAAGTAGAGAAAACGTAGGTACATTTTTTGTGTGACTGTAGGTATTTTCTCTTTCTGCCATCTGCCAACACTGCTCTTGTCTGTCTCGAGTGCGTCCTTCTGACCACACATTATGCTGTGTTCGCTCGTACAGTGGGCAAACACTTGTTCGTGCCACTTCAGGTATGATCACCTGGAAGTACAGTGCGACCGGCGTGAGATATTTTTATTGGTCCCTTTATCGGAGCCTCACTCCACTGTGCGCGAAGTTTAATCGCGCTTCACTCGGGATCATGCCATCAGATTTCGTTAACATCAATTGTAGGTCCTTGCAGTTGAGCTACAGTATCAAGATTGCTTGCTCCTGGACGCAAACGGTCGTTCGTATTAATTTAAATGTTTTTGGACAGGGTTTTCGGTTAATTTTATTTCAGCTCAGGGCAGGTTTTATACCGTACAATGATGCAGACCTTTGTGATCTGTAGTCACAGGTCACATCTCCGACGTGCTGTTCCGACCACGCCAACAAGCAGCGATGGAAGGATGGTAAAAGACGCGCAATGAAACTCGCACTTATAAATGTCTGTCTGCACTCATTTCCTCAGTCTTTCATAGAAAAACCTACTAAATGCAGATTCTCATAGTAGCTTCCGCTTGCTAGAAAACCACCCCATTTATGTCATTGCTCCCATGGTAGGATTCCTAATTCCACGTCAACAGCTGCAATTGTTATTGTAAACATTTTTCTTTATATGTACAGATATCATTGTGTGTTATTCGTTGACCTTACTTTGTTAATAAATTAATTATTCGATCCTACTTATGTATTTCCGTGTTTTCATTTCTTGTGGTAGGTAATCAGAGTGCTATAATTAAGAAATCATTTCCAATATTATTTGTTTGTTTGCAAGCATCAAGAACCATAACTATTTGACAAGGGGTAAGGGGCTTTCGAGGCCAGCCCAAAAAAAAAAAAAAAAAAAAAAAAAAAAAAAATATATATATATATATATATATATATATATATATATATATATATATAGTAACAACTAAGTTTCATTAATCGTCGTGTTAATGTTATTTTATATCTTTGGACTGTTGTAGTAGTCATTAGCACATAACAGCATGTGTTCCATGATGTTCATGCGGAGTTGTTATATCGTTTTCAAGGACCCAGCACACAATCACCACAATCTTCGACAAGAGAATGGTAATAAGCACGATATGTGCACATTATCAGAATCTGTCTAATAAGTTGTAGCCTATAATTGTAAATTGATGCGTTCGTACCGATTTTGTCACCTGTGTGGGAAATTTTCGCTCTCAGGCTTGCGTTCCTAGTGATCAGAGGGCGTTTGAAATGAGCGCGAAGGAAGGATGGTGGTCACGTCTGGCGGACGGCGGTGTGTGCTTGTGTGTGTGTGAGTGTATGTGTGTTGTAGAGCGACCAGAAGGATCTCCGTAAGCGTGGGCGACATATGCTGATACTTCTGATGTGGCATGGGACTGTCGCTCTGTAAGGTGGCTTGCGAAGATGTATGCTTTCACATCGCCTGTGAAATTATGGTGAGGTCCTACCACGAAATTTTACATGAAGTCATTGATTTTCCCTAGACCTCAGATAGCAAGTTCGTGGAAATGACTGTGCTAATTTATGCTAAGTCCGTCGTGTGTGTAACGCTGTCCGCGAATTGAATTGCAGTGAAGTGACTTGTCCCCTGTTTTGTGCTGACTGCCGTTATTGGCTGTACTTGCTGAATAAATCGATATTCAAATTAACTCTCTGTGACCATTAAGTTCTGTAGGGACACACACAGACATGATGTTTGTTAATGAAATAAACTGCTGGCATAAAGACTTTCACGTGGGCTCAAGAAGGTTCCTACTGCGTTAAGGCTTGTCGACATTTCTTCCGTTGCAGTTCCAGAGCCGGATTCCATGCAGTATTGAGTTGATATCCTGCTTCCCGGTTTTATCATATCTGAGTCAATTGAAATTAAGATGGGGGAGGACCTAATAAACCGGGAAGCAGGATATCAACTAAGTACTGTTTTGTGTCCCAGCCTCGTCGCCGCTTTTGTGTCTCGTTTCCGTCGTAGGTGTCGATGGCCGAGTAGGAAGACCGACACAGGAATAAAGGTAGCACGCTGGTGCAGGTACGGAGGGGAGCAGCCAGAAACTAGAAACACTAGAGTAAATTAGAACGAGATATATATTGCACAGAATTTATACAATATTTAACTTTTACAAAGTTCAGTACGGCAGAATGCTGATACATAGTTGAGCTAGAGCCTGCCTAGTGCTTATCCGATAGCCAAGTCTTCACTGGTGCCTATCTGAATACGAAGTGTTAACTGGTTCCTATCTCAGTCCCAAGTGAACGATGTCGTTCAGTGGTGGCCACGAGCGGAGTTGTAGCAGAGGGCGCTCGTGGCTGTCATCGTAAGAACGCCGCGCCGTGCGTGCATGGCGGCGCGCGGCGAAAGTAGGTGGCGCGCACTTTGGACTTGTGCGACACCACATACTGCACGGAAGCCGGCTCTGGAACAGCTACAGAAGCAACGGAAGAAAGGCACCCTTCCACAGAATCAGGGAAAGAGCCACAGATGACAACCAACACCCCGAGTAATTCCGGTGTGCCACCACAACAGCCTGAAGCGACGGAATGCATGCTTCGCAGGCGCACACCAAACTCTGAAGTCCAGGAGAGTACTGTGGTCACAATAACATCCTGTAATGGTCACCAAAAGCAGAAGGATTGCCCTGAAAGTGCTAAGTGCTAGGAACGCGCATGACGGGCGCGGACCACCTATAGCGCCATGAGACGGAGACGGCCGCCACTGGGCGAGAACCGACGATGGATCATCATAGTTAGACGCCACCGCAAGACTGTAGCACATTGGACGCGGAGCAAATAGAAAGCACCAGACGCCGCCTAGGCATACATATTTGACTCTATCTGCCTGTCGATCAGTCTCAGGGAACATCTGATGAAGACGCCGAGTTACGGTGTCGAAATATAGTGTTTGGAAGACGCGGATCACCAGCAGTACTCCCGATTCCACGAGATGTCAACAGAAGACTAAATTGAAACTAATTCGCAGTTTACCATAATATAAGGAATCGCAACATTTAAAAAATAATAAAAAGTAAAGAAATGAAGACAAAACATAATTTTAAAAAATCACACAGACACACACACACACACACACACACACACACGCACACACACGCACACACACACACACACACACACACACACACACACACACACAAACGCACGCACGCACGCACGCATTTTCCCCCAACATTACTCCAAATCCCCAACACAACATTCAATACAACCTCTGCATCATCGCAGATCCCTCAATTAGCTCCTATGATCTGTCTTCGTAGGATTCCTGGCATAATAAATCTTCGTAGTCTCATCGAGTTTTCTGCCGGATACTAAAATCTAATTATATAAGGAACACATTATTGGGGCGATCTAGAATTGTTTAATAAGAGTTTTCCAGCCAAGATCGCTTTCTTCTTTTAATTACATCACCGGTTTCTCCGTGCTAGACACATCTTCAGACCTGTCGTAATTTTTTACATCACTGCTATGTTAAGAATTGTTGCAATAACAGTGATAGTGATGTAAAAAATTACGACAGGTCTGAAGATGGCGACTAGCACGCCTAAACCGGTTATTTAATTAAAAGAAGAAAGCAATCTTGGCTGAAAACCTCTTATTAAAATGTAATTGATTCAATATTTCGACGGTACAACTCAGTGGCGGACTAAGGGGGGGTGGGGGGTAGGGAGAGGCGGACCACCCCAGGCCTCTTCTCTTGGGGGGTCTGAAGCCTCCAAAGGCCTCTAAAGCAAGTTTATTTTTCCTTGTTTGAACTCAGTTGACCTCTCTCGTTATTGGGCCTCCAAATCTCAAAAGCTCCTCTTTTTTTTTTTTTTTTTTTTTTTTTTTTTTTTTTTTTTTTTTTTTTTTTTTTTAGATTGTCCCTTGCATCTAGTCCTGGGGGTGGGGGGGTCGTCAAATCTCAAAAGTTACTTTTTAATACTAGTAAATGTATTTGGAAGTGGACGGGGGCCTCAATTTGTATTTCCGCTGCCCCGGGCCTCCGACGGCCTTAGTGCGCCACTGGTACAACTGTCCGCTATCTTCAGAAAACGTCGCTGCCGCTGAGTACTGATGCTGAACCGAAATTGGCAGCCAGTGGCGTGCGCGGCGCCTGCGCCGCCCGTCACAGTTGCTGCCTCTTAGGCTGGCCTGTCCAGTGGGACAGCGGACAGCAATATGTTACACCTTCCGTTAACCAGTCACTAGTGCTGGAATCGTTGTCTTGGAACTCTGGTACGCAGAGCATATGGCACTTCAGATACGAACGGCTTACCATTGGCTCTGGAACATCTTACGACTGTTTTCAAGGAAAATGGCTACTCTCAAACACAGATTCGCCTTGCTATGGAATTTGGGTCATCTCATCACGAGGAGTACACGGCTTTAGCCTTCATTCCTTACGCTGGGAACGTTTCTTTTAAAATTGGAAGACTTTTTAAAAAGTTTTAACATCAAGACTGTTTTCCGTCTGCCTTCCAAGATTGGGCCACCGCTTGGCTCCGTTAAAGATGACCTCGAACTCAGAAAACCCGGTGTTTAGAAAATGCCATGCTAGTGTAGCAAGAGATACATCGGCCGTACGATTCGGACTGTGCAAGATAGATGAGACTACCGCAACCGGAAAAATCGGCAGTGGCAGAACATGGTTTAACGGAGCGACACAAGATAACATATGGTGAGACCCGCATAGCAGCCAATACCTACGGTTTTTTGAACAGTGTTTACAGAGAAACTATTGAAATCAGGTTGGCGGAGAATTTAATAAGTAGACACATAGAGTTTCCTCTTAGTAGAACATGGGATACACTACTGAATAATATTAAATTCTAATAAATTGCACGCGACTGACGCCTATATAGGACGCAGAACTTCGGTTTAGCATCAGTATTCAGCGGGACACAGCAGGAGCGACAGTCCCTGAAGATGTCGGACATTTGTACCGACAAAATATTGAACAAATTAGATTTTAGTATCCGGCAAATAACCCGAAAAGACTACGAAGCTCCCATGATCCTCCAGACGGCTTTCAAACATATAGCAGAAAAATGTTCAAATGTTTGTATAGTCTATGGGACTTAACTACGGGGTCATCAGTCCCTAAACTTACAAACTACTTATGAACTACTTACGATCTAGGACGGCACAAATATCCATGCCCGAGGGGGGATTCGAACCCCCGACCGTAGTGGCCGTGCAGACCGTGACTGGAGCGCCTCAGTCTCCTCGGCCACCGCGGCCGGCATATAGCAGAACCAGTGTAGCAGTGTGCAGTAAGCAGGATGGGTAGGTGCCTTTACTGAAATGACGTAGTTACTGCAAGGAAACTTAAACTATGTCCATTCAGTGCATATAGAAGAGAATGAACTGGTTGCAAATTTTTAATGTAACTATACATTATAAAATTTAATTATTAGCTACAATTAAAAAATTTACAATAGAAATCCTATCTCTATCAAAAGATACATATTAATTTCAATATTTTATGCACTAAACTGAAAACCAGAAGAAACCGGAGGTGCTTGAGAGTTTCAGAGGGAGCATTAGGCAAGGATTGTCCAAAACAGGGGAAAGTAAAATAGTAGAAGAAGAATGGGTAGCTCTGAGATATAGGGTAGTTAAGGTCGCAGAGAATCATATAGGCAGAAGGACAAGGCCTAATAGGAATCCCTGGATTACACAGGAGATAATTAACAAGCGGAGAAAATATAAGAATGCAGCAAGTGAAACAGGCAAAAGGGAGTACGAACGTCTGAAAAATAAGATTAACAGAAAGTGCAGACTGGCTAAGCAGGAGTCGCTACAGGGTAGAAGATTGTATAATAATGGGAAATGCATGAATATCAAGAGCTCAGACGAAAATCCAGTACTAAGCAAAGAAGGAAAAGCTGATAGGTGGAAGGAATGAATAGAGGGCATATACAAACGAAATGGTTGTTGAAATGAAAGAGGAAGCAGAGACAGATGCGATAGGAAATAAGATACTGCGAGAACAATTTGACAGGGCACTGACTTGAGTCGAAACAAGGCCTCTGGAGTAGATGATTGTCCGTCTGAACTGCTGATATCGTTAGGGGACCAGACGTATGTCAAAGAAACAACGAGTAACACTGTCTTTTAGCCGCCCAATAAAACATGAAGACGATCTCGGTTTGCGGGAGGCCGGCATATACCAGATTCCGTGCCAGTGTGGGAAGTCTTACATCGGACAGACAGTGCGCACCATCGAGAATCGTTGCCATGTACTTCCTATCGGTATTCACCAATAATACTTGGGCAATACATAACTCAGGCTCGTTGTCTCTGTTCATAGGGGTGAGTTATGTATGTCAGCTTCTATGCCCTAAACAGCTACCCAATCTGTTTAAACAAAATCAATAATTAATCTGTAGTGTAGCCGGTCTATCAATCTGCATATTAAGACGTGATAAAATATTTAAACCTCTGAATGACCAACAGAATGGATTCTAAGATAAAGAAGTGATTCGCTTAAGAAGTAATTCTATATAAAAGGAGTTTATTACTTGCATTAGACATGAAACGCGGAGGTGGTCATACTTCATATATCGGTAAATAACTAAATATTTCCCCAACTATTGTTCAGGAGAGGCACAAGAAGTATCACACGCACTCGAAAGTAGAAGTTTCAAATCATCACTCGTAAATTTGTGTAGTCCATCGAACACTGTAGTTCCAAATTAATCCGTAATTAAAGTCTTTGTTATGAAACACAGTTTGTAATCACACGAGTTCACGATTGCTGAATTATCACATTTCCACAGCCCTCCTACCGAGAACTTTTCAAGCAGAGACTAAGTTCTGCAGTCACTGTCCCGTAAATTTTCTAAGTCCACACATGCCTATCTCTTCAAATCACAAGTTCGTAACTCGGCTTCAGACCACCCAGCGTCACAACCTTTTACCACTACGTCTAAGTTACGAGTCCCTCGCCAAGCGTTCGAACGCGTGCTCTACCTGCTCCCAAAACTGTATCCTTCCGTGCATCCTAACACCTCATCTTTAAAATACAGTTTCCCTTCCAAAATATTATACATTTGAATATCACAGAATTAAATGCTTTGACCACCTCACTTCAAATATTGTTTACATTTAAGAAACAAATATTTATTTAACAGTACTAAAAACGGTTGAGACTGAAGTTCTTTGCTCAGATAGCCATTAAGCGTGGCATCTCACTGTTCAAATTTACTGCCGCCGTCGAAATATAGTTACACAATTAATATGTAATTTATCGTGACTTTTTATACAAATATATTCAGTTCTTGTCCACAGATACTTATAATCGTTTATATATAAATTATCTGCTGCGTATCTACTATTTTTAGTCGGCCATGAAATATTTAAGTGGCAGTTTACAAGATAAAAAAAAAAGAACTTTACTAACAATAATATTAAATATAATAAAATAGATATATAAATGTTATGCGCTTTGCCGGGTTCATGTTTTGTGTTTCAGTGGTGGAACCTATGTTCTGACACAAGAATATGATTACCTCAACGAAAAGCAGAACAAGAGTGTAAAACAAAGTTTATTGAAAGAATACGGAAGTAACGTGGTATGTCTTTTAAGATAGGTAGTGTGGTACAATGCTGCCCATTTGCTTCATAAATTGTTACCGATAAACACTACGTATCAATAATTGTAAATATAAGTCTTATAATATTATTATTATAGTACTGAAATTTATCAAAATGTTCAAATGTTTAAATGTTTGTTAAGCTTATGGGACTTAACTACGGGGTCATCAGTCCCTAAACTTACAAACTACTTATCAACTACCTTATACTAAGGACGGCACAAATATCCATGCCCGAGGGGGGATTCGAACCCCCGACCGTAGTGGCCGTGCAGACCGTGACTGGAGCGCCTCAGTCCCCTCGGCCACCGCGGCCGGCTGAAATTTATTGGCTTTTTATCTGTAAGGGATATTGAACTTGTAATTACGGCGTTTGATTCTCCCAAGTCTCCTGAATCCATTCATATAATTACATTTGCCGAATGATCAATACCTCATTTTGTATGGATTTTTAGAATAATGTTTGTGACTACATTGTATTTCAGTTGCAATCGGGAATAGCCGCTCTCGCTCAGCCAAGCGTTTCCGGTTTCCGAGCACATTACGAAAACCCTGACTACCTGTCCATTCACTAGGTTCATACTATTAACCGGGCGGCTGAGGAACTGTACAGCCTGGCAAAATCTGCCTTTCACATGGAAACAATCAGCGTCCCCCTTGTATCTGTAATATCACAAGAGGTACTTAAGTATCCTAAAAACTCGGATGTTGCAGAGCACTGTTTGTCAGAAAATCATGAGATGGATTAAGAACGTCCATTTTTGGAGTATTGCAGCCCAGTGTGGGATCCTTATCAGGTGGGTTTGACGGAGGACATCGAAAGAGTCCAAACAAGGGCAGCTCGTTTCGTATTGTCACGATACAGGGGAGACAGCGTTACGGAAATGATACAGGATCTGAGATGGGAATCATTACAACAACGGCGCTTATCGCTGAAGCGTGGGTTATTTGCGAAACTCCAATCGCCAACATTCTCCTCCGAATGCGAAAATATATTGTTGACTCCCACTTACATAGGTAGAAATGATCATCAGAATAAAATAAGAGAAATCAGAGCTCGAACAGAGAGATTCAGGTGTTCTTTCTTCCCGCGCGCTATTCGAGAATGGAATGGGAGATAAATAGTATAATTGTGGTTCGATGAACCCTCTGCCAGGCACTTAAATGTGATTTGCAGAGTATCCCATGTAGATGTAGATGTAGAACGTACCAGGATCTTGGTACAGAATGGGTCAGCGCTGTTAGAGGGCCCAACGAGACCCGCACCAGGGCAGGGCTCATCAACCGAGCCTGTTGGGTTTGTGAACCGGCACTAATTAAGAAGAGGGCATTCAGCAAACAAAACGATCTGGCGACTAGAGGAGAGGCAAGTACATCGACGCGTCCGCAGACGCTGACACCAGTCTCAACGACCGCCGACACGGGACCGCGAGCGCGAACCGCGGCGTACACCGCGAAGTGAACGTCTCGCGGTGGCGGGGATATAAGACGGCCACCCGCCCTCAGGAGCTCAGTTCGTCAGCGCACCAGACGGTGGCGACGTGTCTGATCGCCGAAATATTGTGCCCGTTGGACATTATGAACCGGCAGTACACCCGTGGACTGTTCGAGCAAAAACTACGCCGGGAGAAACCGGAGAATCACACCAAAAAATTGTTCCACCTGCTTTGCAAGATGTAAGAGATAAGGGAAATATTCTCCAAAAACAACAAGAATTAATAATTACAATTAGAAAGCAAGTGTAGACAGATGTGAAAATTACAGAACTATCAGTTTAATAATACATGGTTGCAAAATACTAACACGAATTATTTACAGTCGAATGGAAAAAAACTGTTTGAATCCGGCGATCCTCAACATTAAACTTATTTTAGGAGATAGATTAAGGAAAGGCAAAGTTACGTTTTTAGCATTTGTCGATCTGCAGAAAGCTTTTGAAAATGTTGACTTGAATACACACTTTCAGAATATGAAGTTATCAGCATTAAAAATAGGGAGCAAAGAGTTATATTTCACTTGTACAAAAAATCAGACAGCAGTTATTAGAATCGAAGGGCATGAAAGGGGCGCAGTAGTTTGGAAGGAAATAAGACAATGTTATAGCCTTCCCCATTGTTGTTCTTTCTTTGCATTGAGCTAGCTGTAAAGGAATGCAAGGACAAATTTAGAGAAGGAATTAAAGTGGTGGGAGATGACATAAACTTTGCAGTTTGCCGATGACATAGTAATTCTGTCAGAGACAGCAAAGGACATGGAAGAGCAGTTTAACAGAATGTACAGTGTCTTGAAAGGATTGTATAATGGCATGTAGTGTCAAAAAATCAGGAAATGCTGAAGAAATTAGATTAGATAAGTAGTCAATAAAAATAGTAAATCAGTTTTCTTATTTGGGCAGCATAATAAGTCCTCATGGTAAAGGAAAAGAAGGTATAAAATGCAGAATGGCTGTGGGAAGAAAAGCTTTTCTGAAGAAGTGAAATTGTTTGACATTCAATATTTAAATTTTAGGAAATCCCTTCTGAAAGCATTTGTCTGCAGTGTAGCATTGTATGCGAGTGAAACGTGGACGATGAGTTCAGACAAAAAGATGATAGAAGTTTTTGAAATGTGGTGCTGCAGACGAAGATTAGATCGGTAGATCAAGTATGTAATAAGGAAGTGCTCAACAGAATTGGAGAGAAAAGGAGTTTCTGTCATGTCCTGATTAAGAGAAGGGATAAGTTGGCGTGACACATTCTGAGACAACAAGGAATCGTCATTTTAGAAAGAAGTGTGTGGGGTAAAAATCGTTGAGGGATACCGAGGGACGAATACAGTAAACTTATTCAAAAGGATTTACGTTACCGTTCTTATTCTGAGATGAAGAGTCTTGTAAAGGAGAGGGTAGTATTAAGCGTGCATTAAACCAGCATGCGGATTGAAGACCACAATAACAAGAGACTTCTGAACATTCACTGCACTGAGCAGACGAAACATGCAGAAACAAATATCAATTGCAATAGAGGGGAACTCTATCTGTAAGATAGAATGTACCTAACTGAATGTGCGAATTAGGACTATGGTTGCAAAAATATAAATGTTTGTAAATCTATAGGACTTAACTTCTGCAGTTATCAGTCCCAAGGCTTACAAGTACTTAAACTAACCTAAAAATGACACACAGACCCATGCCCGATGGAGGACTCGAAACTCCGACGGATTGCAACCGAGCTCAGCAATGCGCCTAGAGCCCTCGGCCAATCCTACGCGGTTGTAAGGTTGTTACGAAAGAGCTTGTGTCCTTGTTCGTCGCACATATGTGTGTCATTTACATGGTCCGATCGGCTTTTTTAAAAATGATCTTTTGGCTAGATTGTAGCTTTCTTGATTACTGACGACCGGTTTCAGACTGATAAGATACAATCTGTTCTGATGAATTTAACACATTTGTACTGCCTTACAAGTGCTCGATCTCACTTGATAATTATGTACGTACAAGAAATGGTACGTCATATGTAAAATGAATAAAATGTTGACATTCAGTTCATCCTGTTGTACGAGCACCACGAGCACATCAAACGTCCCGTCTTCACAGCTTCGCTAACGCCAGTACCTCGTTCACAATAAAAACGAGACAGTGGTTGCAAATGTAAGCACCTCTGACATTCAGAAGAATGAGATAACCAGTAATCTGTTAGACGTAATTTATAAACTTTGTGTCACAGTAGACAGACCATAAATGATATCCGCTCTTTGTAAAAGAGAACGTCGGAACCAGAGCTGTACATTCTTTTATTTAGCTCCTGTTATTAAACAACACCAAGCTTTCACAGATATTCCAAGCCAATATGATGTCGAGAGAATGGGATAAAAAATAACAACGCCTGTACACGGACGAGAATTTGATGCCACCCTTTGTCATGTATATTCATGAGACCATCTAAACATTCATTGTTGCGCCAACTCATCAGTTTTTGCTGATGTTTACTTTCGCTCTCTATGCTCCCTCTTAACATGAAATGTCTCTAAAATACGTAAATGTTTGTGAATGAGAGGAATGTCAATAACAGGAAGTGACCGCAGCACACGTGTGTGCGAGATATCAACAATTACGTTCCATGAGACTTCTCGTATTATAATATCATTCGCTTATGACATTCCACATCATCAACCAGGAGATGACATGAAAAGAGGATTTCCGTCTAGCAACTTATTATAATGACTGGCTTTTTTTACATAATATATTATCAAAAGCTGAATACTGGTTTTATCTCATTCCGAACTAAAATTTGATACGCGAACGCTAAGTAAAATGTTAATCTTAATCAGGAATAAATTTCTCCTCATTTTTAAATAGTTACTAGTATTAACGTATTTGTATGCACTGTTATAGAGGCAAGTAAGAGAAAACGAAATGTTTTGGTCTACAGTGGGTAGTACTGATCAGAAAAGAATTGTAGACGTTTAATAGGAGGCGTTTCACTGAGTTCTAAACGGAGCTATGTCTATGCTTTTTGTTCCTGTAAACGTCTAGCATGAAACAGTACTTCTAAAAACGTTCTATAAACTTTGTAATACCATGTTATTGTTCATATTTATATGCTTATTCAGACCTTTCCAAGTTTTCATCACGGCTCTTTCGTTGAAGGTAATTTTCTTCTTTGTAAGACATTCTTGTAAACACACAGTACTACACAAAGTTATAGGAGTAGCACGTATCACTGATTTATTGTTTCTAAAAGAAGACAGATATGAGGGTGAGTCACGAAATAAGTCGCAAACTGAGGTAGACATGCCAATATTGCGTTTACAAGCCCGAAAATTGCTTTACTTTCCAGACGACTCCACCTGTAAATTTAAATACTTGTCCCATCGTTCGAGAAGGCTTTAAAAGCCTTGAATTTGGAATTTTTGAGGCAGCGTTTGCATCCTATAAGTAACGCTCTTGAGCTGCAATTTATTTGGTTCCTTAAACTGGTGCAACCCACAAGACGGATGTGTCGTAGTGGTAGAGAAATAGCCCTACACAGCGCGCAGTACTGGCGTGTCTGCCTCAGTTTGCGACTTATTTACTGACCCACACTCGTATTGAAGAAAACCTGGCCGGCACATTTTCGTATTTCTACTTTGAAATTGAACATACATCAATCACCTTTAGCTATTAAACGTTTCCCATGACATAGCGTTCCGCGGCGAAATGGCCGAGCGCTATGCTCCGATGAGCGAGGTCGGTCCGCGTCGGGGGTTCGTATCCTCCCTCGGGTATGGATGTTTGTGTTATCATTAGTATAAGGTAGTTTATAAGTATTTGTAAGTTTAGGGACTGATGACCCCGCAGTAAAGTCCCATAAGATTAACAAACATTTGAACATTACACAGCGTAAAAAGAGCCAATATACGTATACTATAATCGCTAAGGAAATAAAATTAGTTAAATTGATGAAATAAAGTTTGAAAATATGTTTTCAACAAAACAGAACTAATAATTGCTATGTACGTTGCACGAATTCCTTCCTAATACAACTTCTGTATCTTAAAGAAATTTATTGCAACGATTAATGGAGGAGGAGTTCATTAGGAGTTTTAAATTTTAAATGGGGAGCTGGGGCAGGAGCTCTTTTCAGGCTGTGCTGTTTTACTGGGCTTGGAAGCGCTCATTGACAATATACCTAACCACTTCCTTAAGAAGAGGCGGCATGTAACATTTAAATGCCATTAAATACAAACTCAATTGAAAAGGAACACACATGCAGTCATACTTCATCATTCTCTCTTTTGCACTCTCGTGACGTGATCGTTGTACTGAATCCTTATATGGAAATTTAATAAAACTAGGGGAGAATCTACCAACATACTAACAAGGAAAAAGAAGCTGACTTAAGAAATTCGTTTATACATACCCTCTCGTAATAGATGAAAATTTAATTAAATCCTTCAGACCTGTTGTTCAATACGTTGCACAGCGACTTTTTACTGATTTTAGAACACCATACTATTTCGCTTTACTTTGAGGCCCAGTGGCCTGTTTACTGGGTATTTGACGAGTTTGGTTTCGTGTTTCTTGCTGCCATCTTTCACCAGACTGGCGGGCCATAATGAAAAACTGATCATGGCGGACCCATTGAGGATTGCATCAGACATGATATCAGTAGTTGAAATTATTTTATATATTAATTTATGAATTTTGCAAAAATTCCACTTTGCGATATAAGTTCCACGATGAGTATGGACGTATATAACTGTTGACTTCTTATTTCATTTCTTTAGCTGCCTTGCAGACTCGGAGACCAATTTGATATTTTTAGAAACCAAGTATGAAAATTTTTAATTTTTCTCAAATATACAATAATAGGATCTTATAAACATGAAAAGTGCAAGAAAATATTTTATTTTATTTTTGAAATAATGCATGGCTGAATGGGTTAAGGGAGCAGTTTATATATATAAAAACATAAAATAGTGCTGTATCAGCTTAATTAGAAAGTCCCCTGAACACTGACTTTAAATGTATATTTTTCATCCAGGATCGAGTTCCTAAGATTTTACAAAGGTGTCACTCAACCCGCACAGATTTGTTAACTAAGACGTATGGGCAGCGTCATTGCGACTCACAATGAAAGTATTCGGGATCGAACAAACAGAAATACACCAAAATCGTATGATAGATAATGTAAAGGTCCATTATTGCACTAGCGATACTCCCGCATCTGTAAAACTTCGCAGTCGCCCATTAGAGGCCTCTGCGTGTGCCATGCCGCATTGCACTTTGACCTGCCGGTACGCCAGTAGTGACGGTGCAGTGGGCCTCCGAAGTTGCGCTTTGTGACGTTATTTGTGCAGTGAAGCATCAGATGGGTCGGCGATTGGTAATCAATCCTGGTAATGTATTGCAGTTGGTTGAGATGGAATTCCGAAGAGCCCTTCTTCGTGAATATGGTCTTGGTGTAGAAGATGAATCATTTACATGTTTTCTGGTATATATTATAGTGCAGAAATATGAGCATAGATTAGAAACACTATAATAGATACCAGGTAACTTGCGAATGATTCATCTTCTACAACAATACCATCTTCACGAAGGTTTCTTCGTAACTTCCTCTCAACCAGTACACTATATTAGCAGGATTGATTACCAATCGCCAACCCATCCGACGCTTCAATACACAAATAACGTCACAAAACGCAACTTCAGAGCCACACTGCACCGTCACTACTGGCGTACCGGCAGGTCAAAGTGCAATGCGGCATGGCACACGCAGAGGCCTCTAATGGGCGACTGCAGAGTTTTGCAGATGTGGGAGTATCACTAGTGCAATAAGGGACCTTTACATTATCTATTATACGATTTTGGTGTATATGTTTGTTCGAGCCTAAGTACTTTCCTTGTCAGTGGGAAGACTGCCAATTAGTTCCAGTCGCAGCACCACGAAGACTGACTGCAGTTCCGCCGGGCCTCGTAGCTGAATTTCGTAGTAATCACATTGTTACTTTGTGTCAGGAGATAGTCTCGTTACAAAAGTTTCCAGACAGAGTGAACGAAATCGATATTTATATACATGTTGCGTCTATTCCGAAAGAACAGATGTCACTTTTGATCCTGCAGTTGTTATTCTTTCATATTCATAGAATATATGACATCAAATGCGAAAGGGCGAAGCTGAAAATGTGTAGCCAGCCGGGATTCGAACACGGGTCTCCCGCTTTCTAGGCAGTTGCCCTGACAACTACACCACTGGGTGTTCGGAAGTGCAGGAGGTACAGAGGTCGATGACTTGACACACACGGGCTGCCCAAAGGCAATCACAGCCCCTGATGAACATTACATATGGTTTTCAGGTTGGAGGAACCCTGAGGGGAACGCCAACGAGCTGACTAAGGATTTTAGTGCAACCACAGGACGGCGTGTTTCGACTCAAACTGTTCTTTATAAGATGCATGACATGAAACCTCACTGCCACATGCTGTGCGGTATAGACGGGCCCAACAGCATACTCACTGATCAGAAGAATTGGCATTGTGCTATTGGCAGATGAGGATCGCAACTGCCTTCAGCGTGACAATCGTCGGGACTAAAAGGTTTTGTGGAGGGAGGCACTTGTGACATGAATTGAAGAGGCGTTCTGTTAAAAAATAGGGGTTTTGTCATTTAAAGAAGTAACCTTACCGCTTTGCTAAATATTGAACACATTACAACAACTGTCAATGCATTTCCCTACTGCCAGGATGCCAAGTTTTAACTACAAATTAACATTATATTTTCAGGAAATCATTTAAAAGGAATCTTATAAACACGTGGGATAGAGGATCTTTTTCCTTGGCTCCGGTATGAGGCGTAAATGAAACAGCATTTACACGATGTACATTTATTAAACAGTTAAATCATACATTATTCTTACTGTGAACTAGAAGCCTCGGCGGGTGTCGGTGGCTGAAAACGTGCGGCGGCGAAGACGCGTTTCGCAGCGTCGGTTGTGGTTCTCTGGTTACTCGGGCGGCTGTCTGCTTCTCGCGGCAAACTGGCCAGTTTACCCGCGCTTGCCGACGAACTAGGACACTGCGTTAAAAGGCCGTAAATTCTGCTAAATTACCCCGTGGCGGGGCGGTGTGATTTTTCGAAGTGTTGTGCTGTGCTACGACCAGAGGTAGCGGCGCGGCGTGGAGGTTTTGAGCCCTTGCCCTGGAGTCGAACCGGCGGACTTCAGGCTGCACGTCTTCGTGAGGCAGAACCATTCACCGAGATCACAAGTGACTGTCACGGCCAGACCGCGTCCTATCATTCTGGCCGGTCATCCTGGGTGAGTACCTCTGTTATTGTTGATCTCCCCGAACGCTGTACTGCCGACCAGATTCTTCCATCTTCAACTGTTATGCAGGCGGCTCATCATGACTAAAACTCCACTTCCGCTACTGCTGCTGCTACTACTGCCAATCTGACGATAATCACTCTTTCTGCATCAAACTGTCACTGTCTGTCACCCTGTGTCTTCTTGGTTGTGGTATTTATTTGATGGACATGGCTTTAGGTGAACGATATTCACGGTCGTTGTCTGTTGTCACGTTGTACAATCTCTAGAAAGGTCGAACGTCACGTTGTTCTGGACATCAGGTTATTGGCTTCTGATGACGTTGCTTCTAGAAGTTCGCGAAGCTCACGGTTTGCAGTCTGTGCTTTCACGTGATTTGGTCGGTCGATACCCTGGTCCCTGATTCAACCGCTTCCGCTCATGGAAAGAGCGATGGACTTCTTGCCACACGTGAATACTTGCCGGGACAACGGCGTGCTGGCTGCGTTAGCTGGTCGACGCACTGTCGGAATGCAGCCTAAGTCTTCTGTTTTACTCGGCCGTGCCTGAATGGACTCTCACTTAAATGTATTATTCACTTTCATTTATTTTTTAATTTTATTTCACTAATTTATTTACACTTTTTACGGCACTCAACAGAACGTATTTGGAAGTAGCCTGATTGGCCTGAACCGTACAGAGGCTGTAGCAGGGTAAGGTTTTTGGGTGGTCGTAGAAGGCAATCAAACGACTAGGGATAACGTCCTTCAACGCATAGTGCTATTGGCAGCATTGCGGTGAGGGCCTCGTCTTAATGGACGTCGATTCTGAAACTCACCATGCACATCGGAAGATTAGAATGGCCAGCATGATGTTTGAAGTTGAATTCTATCAAACATACCTAGGATACATTAAAAAGGGCCAGGCTCTGTCTAAGACGACGCACCAGCCAGTCAGAGATTTACGCCTAATCGCCTTTGAAGAGTGGGACAATGTGGCCCACAGTACCTTGGAGATCTAGTGGACAGTACGCCACGACGAATACACGCATGCGTCAATACAAGAGGTTGTGTTACCGGGTATTGGCCGCGGTGGAATAGCCATGCGCACTAAGGCGTCCTGCTGCGGTGCGCGCCCAAAATTTAAGTGACCGTAGCCCTTTAAAAATACAGTTACCAAAACACACTAAAGACGAGCTCAAAAATTTAAGTAAAGTCTGAGTTAAACTAATAGAGGCTGGTAGCAGCAAACGGCGCTCGAGGATATTAGTAGGCAGAAGGCCAATAAAAGAACACAAAATAACATTTACAAATGAGCACTGCAGTTAAAATGAAAACAGCTCATCTTACTTATCAACATCACACTAAAGGTGGGGAGCTGATTACTCGTTGATACACCCACACAGGTAAAACAGAGAGCTGACTCAAAACAGGAAGGAGAGGAATAATGTGCCCGATGGTCAACAATAACTACAGCTCTGACACGGAATTACACAAACGGATAGAACGCCAAATTACAAGAACGGTGTGGTGATGCCTCACGGAGGAAAATTTTCTGCAAGGAGAAGGTAAAATAAAGAAAAACAAAGCAATACAACTTCCGCATGTGTAGATGCAAGCCAGCGGAGGGGCACAAACCAGATAAATTCCCCAGTTACGTTAACCAAGTTAATGAATATAGAGTACTTGCTACTCAGAGCAAAGACAAAAGAAAAAATTAAACCGAACTAAAAGTGCGGGATAACACGTGAATAAACAACTAACGACGTAGACACAGGCAACGACGGCCCCTGGAAAACGACGACAGATCATGACAAATTCACAAACACAAATTTTCGGAGCAGGGCTGTATCAGTCACTTATCTTACTTATTTCTTACTCCATGACAAGTGCAGGCACACTCACGATTGTGTAGGAGGAGGGCGTCAACCAACGCCCGGAAACATTTCATAGATCCCAGATGCAAAGCGGCTGGAACGACGCGAGGCGCAGCCGGGGCTGAGTGAGGAGTACTCTAGCAGTTGTTGACAGCTGAGACGCTTGGCGAGGGACGGACGCGGTGTCGCACGGCCGCTAGGAACGCGACCACATAGCCGGGAGACGAGGTTATCAGCCCGCAACGAGGTTCTCCGGACCAACCTCTTCAGCTCATGGCACTCATGTCTCCCCACGGACAGAGTCCCACCCAGAACAAATTCGATGCACACGCCGGGCCCGGCCACATATGACCCATTAATCAAAATAACTCGACCCTGGCGATGCCATGCATCGTATCAAACCTCACTGCCTAATACCCTCTCCACTGTCCACGCAGCGACCGACCCACTCCTCTCTTTCCAACTGGCTCGGCGCGCCACCGTCGCGCCACACGCGGCAGCGAAAACACCAGTTATAAGACAATCGAAGCGTGATACGATATACCTACTCTGTTCACAGTATATTTTTTCATTACTCAGTCAATGCATTTACTACATAGATGTAAACATTTCACAAAGTTGTGAATCGTGTTATTGACGTGTGGAACTTGCTTATCTGCTCAAATTAAGTGTAATTAACGAGACTTGTAAGCTGGCCACAAATGGGGACAACTGGGCGCTTATGAATCATTAGAAGTGTCAAAAAACTGCAGTTCTGAGTGTTGACTACATTATTTGCAGTGAATTAGTTTTTCCCCATGATATTTCAGCCAGCTGCTACCGAGAGCAACGATGTTCAACATCGAGAACCATCCACCTACGTCCAGGTAACGGCACAAATGTTAACGATGATACTCAATGAATTAAAAACAGCCAAATACTATTCACTAAGCGTAGATTCCTCGTCAGATCTCTCCCATATTGACCAGCTACGTAAAAGATGCCCAGCCCGTCGAGAGATTTCAGCAATTTTTGCCTATGGAGGAGAGGAGCATAGGACTTGAAGTGTAATTTATGAAGTTTTTAGATAGCTTCGACTTTTAAATATAAGATTGCCGCGGACAGAGGTAAGATAATGCAGCAAATATGGCTGGAAAGTATTCAGATTTTCAGGCAAGAATAAAAGAAAAATGTGAATTTGCAATTTTTTTTACTATGTGCCGCACATTCACTAAATTTAGAAGGTGTTCAGGCGGCTTGCTGTGTTACCACTCATGGATACTTGATGTAATTCTATTTAATCCACTGAAATTACGTATTTGACCAATAATAAAATTTTAGTAAGGTCTTCTTTGCTGTGCATGGGACCTGCTACTCAGTTCCCATGTTCTGTGTTGCTTCTGGACAGGCTAGACTTCTTCCTGATTGCCTAGGAAGAGAAGTGGCTACCAGAAATGTTCAAATGTTTGTAGAGCTTATGGGACTTAACTACGGGGTCATCAGTCCCTAAACTTACAAACTACTTATGAACTAGCTAATACTAAGGACGGCACAAATATCCATGCCCGAGGGGGGATTCGAACACCCGACCGTAGTGGCCGTGCAGACCGTGACTGGAGCACCGCAGTCCCCTCGGCCACCGCGGCCGGCAAGTGGCTACCAATTCAACATACTTTCTTCTACTAAATGAAAACAGGCGTTCTCATTTAACTCGTATATTTTAGAGCATTTGCTCTAAAATCCATTACATGGTATCAACACAAGTTATTAAAAAGTTTATACTTAAAAGTATTACATAGAACGTGACCTTTCTGAGTCTACACATAGAATGAATAAATTCACTAGTAACAATTCACTACATAGAGTCTTTCTTTTGTTTCCATTAATCTAAGAATACACAGTCTAACTGTTCTTTGACGTCTGGAGCTGGCCACTATTTGAACCTCCTCGAACAGGTAGCACAACGCAAACAATCCTCTTACTCGTGCAACCTGTCACCTCTAAATACCGAAATAACTCGCGGCAGAAAGGTTCTCTCCCCTTCAACCTAACATTGTTGTAACGATATCTTCTCATGGGCAGCACTTGCACGTTAGCTTTCGTAGTGTAATTCTGTTACACTACAGGCTGCATGTGTTTATGAAGCAGTAGCATTCTTCCACTTTGTCCAACATATGTTCAACTTTTTTCCTGCTTTGAACAATTGATTGAAAGTTTTGAAAGAGTATCAATTAAATACAATGAAAGAATCCCTGAGACGGATTTTGAAAGAGTGTTTAGGTGCAAATAAAGTTCTGAAGCCGGCCGCGGTGGCCGAGGTGATTGAGGCGCTCCAGTCACGGTCAGCACGGCCACTACGGTCGGGGGTTCGGATCCCCCCTCGGGCATGGATATTTGTGCCGTCCTAGTTCGTAAGTAGTTCATAAGTAGTTTGTAAGTTTAGGGACTGATGACCCCGTAGTTAAGTCCCTTAAGCTTAACAAACATTTGAACATTTTTGAAAGTTCTGAAGTCTCTCTCTGAAACCATATGGTCTGCCCGTGCTGACGCTGGTTACAATGATATTTTTGAAGCTTTAATTAGTAGCAACACTGATCAGATAGTGGAAACAAGAAATAAAGGTCAAAGGCTTTGCAAGAAAAAACTGGAGAACACTCTTCTAACTGATATATGGGACGACCTTTTGAGAAATATCAACAACGCAGATTTAACTTTACAAAGTAGTACCGTCACAATAGACGTTGCAACAAAACGTTTTGCATCTATTTCCGATTTCATCAGTTCTGCACGCAGTAGATTCTATCGGTATGAATCTTCAGCTAAAGAGAAAAATCCAGGTACTCACTGTAAGAGTAATTCCCAAAGGATGAGAATTTGCAGCAATCATGTAACTTTTTCCGAAGATTCGTCAGAGACTGTTCAGCTGAGTGACAAAGGAAAATTTCGTGTAGTACTTTTTCTGCCTATAATCGACACATTGCATTCTAGTTTGAAGAGACGTTCAGCATACGTGAAAGCAAACATTTTAGTTTCCTTTCTCAGTGAAAACAAACTGATTCTGAACAGTTGAGAAACAGGTGCGAAGAATTTGCAGAATTTTATCATGCAGAAGTTAATGCTGATGGGCTCATATCAGAATGTTTTCATTTAAAACAATATTGAAAAACATTCAAAATGAATCTCCAGACCTAAATATATCGTCCTTACATTCTTTAAAAAAAGGAGATAAAATAGAAGAAACCTTTCTGAATGTAGAAGTTGCTACCTGGATATTTCTTTGTCTAATGGTAACTGTTTGCTGTGGAGAGCATTCATTTTCCCAGTTAAAAAGAATAAAAAATGAATTATGAACGACTGTGCTACAGGGACGACTTACTAATTTGTCAGTCATGTACATAGAGAGTGTCGTCCTTCAACAGTTGGACTTCGAAGACATAATAGAAGATTTTGCATTTCACAAATCCCGAAAAAAACCTTGAACAGCAACGTAAGTCCAATTTTCAAAACAGAAATCAGTATTTTATTTGTGTATTTCTAACCACAATAACAAATAAATTCATTAACAAATGTACATCATTCTGATGAGTTCATTAAATGGAAAATTCTGCTTTGTTGAAGGGTCCCCTAAGCTGTGTGCCAGTCATCTGCATAGAAAGAGACATACTCCAAAAATTGTGTATTTTCTATTCTGGCAATCTTTAAAGAAATCATTAATTTTAAAGAAAGAATAATTTTTGGAACTAACCATTAGTATATGGTTTGTAATATTTTAACCAATTAAGTCTCTAAATAAATGTACACGATTGTGATGCATTCATTTAGTTTTTTTTAAGGGTCCCAAAACACTAAGTGCCCAGGGGCTCCTCCATGACATAAGACGGCCCTGGATTTTTGGTACCTATCAGACACGCCATTTGTATAATTCAGCCTGAAGCTGGGTATTTGTTGTAATAGTTAGATTGGAATTTTTTAATTATCTATTTATCTTACCTGAAAGAAGCCCCGTGTAAGTCGACATCCAGTGAACCCGAAATGCCTCCAATGATAGCGTGGAAAGTCCTATGACAAAAGATTTCTATGAAACAATTCAAAGTGCATCTAGTGCTGAAGGTTATTGGTGATGAAAAACAAAAGCGTTTTGAGTTCGCAGTCCAACAACTGAATGAGGATGGGGATGACATTGTTGATCGCTTAATTTTTACCGAAGAAGCCAATTTTCACACAAATGGGAAAGTGAAAAGGCATAATTGTCGAATCTATCGTACAAAGCATCCACACGCATTGACTTTGAGCGTTATTCCCCAAAGGTAAATTACTTAGTAAAGACTACCTATTTAACTAATTTACCTCATATTTAGTAAATAGACATTCCCACTATATCACCTCTTTCATTTGGTAGAGAGCTGTTGGTGTTTCTCCCACTATTAGTACCAATGTTTCTTGGGAGACCTAAAGCTGTTTAACTGATCATATCTCAGCCAAAGTGCGTCATCCGTTTTTGGTGCTTAGCTGATTAGAGAAAATCCTGCATGTTGGGAAACCAGTAAAACACAACCACAAAATCCAGTACCAACTCCTTCTGCTTCTATTTTATCGGCACTCATAGCTTAGAAGTATGTAAACGAATAAAATAATATGTATTACAATTTTTTCTTGGGGATCACTTACTAATATTCTTTACTTAGTCATGACCATAAATAGCCCTTTATAACTGCTTTAAATACTAATACACGTATTCCTGTCTACCTTATTCTATAAAATTCTGTTTTCAATGTTAAAAATAACCTGTAATTAATCTAAATGTTCCTTTAAATGTTTTGAAAAAATCATTCTAGAGCCAGAGCTGTAAACTACTTTTATTTATTATGTTCAACCGTTTTCTGCAATTGCTGCCCTCAACAGGAAATGAACAAGGTATCTTACATCAAAGATAATAACATTTTTTACTGAGTACAGCATCCTCAAATTTACAGTAAATATACCAATCGTTTCTGGAAACCCGTCCATTTAACATCATGTAGTAGGTATTATCTGTCCCTTTTACATCATGTAGTATGTATTACTACATGTTGTAAAATTGACATGGTTTAGAAACGATTGGTATATTTATTATAAATTTGACGATGCTGTTCTCAGTAAAAATGTTACCTTATTGTCTTTGATGTAAAATATTTTGTTGATTCCCTGTTGACGGCAGCAATTGCCGAAACTGCTCGAACATAACAAATAAAAGAATGGTTTTTTTAAAAGAAAATCGCGACTGAGTACTGTCACCTATTAATAACATTCCTTAAAACACTATCCAAGTACCTGCTGTGTACAGGTTATAATTCTTAAAATACGGGAACCTTTGTCACAGAGGTAGTGATACATCGTGTGTCTAACTCCAAGGCGTCAACAGCTGGCTGGCATCATGAAATGTAACAAATGAAACCAGCCGAACGACCACGTGGCTTAATGATGAATTAACTGGGGCCTGTAATACGTAGGCGTGAAACAAGAATAGCTACACTGGACGTTTTAAACGTACCTGAGTTCTACTTATAACCATTATTTCAACTTGTGGCAAATCACAGCGGTATCAGCACTGCCTGGTGGCAGACTAATTCGCGACGACTGCCCGTGCACCAGTGTGGGAGCTTTCGGTATGAATGAGGCTATATGTAGTAGGCAGACAGGGGGAGCAGTATAGATAAGGCACAGCGCTTTATATAGCTTCTCACTGCCGGGCTGCAAGTTATTTCTACTCCAGTGAGACGAGAATAGAGCTCTCACTGCAGTAAGCCCGAAATGGATCACTAAGAGCTAAACTGCTAGGAAAAAAACACTGAACTGTGTGATTTGCTGCAGGGAGTGAGTGGTGTCAGGAGCTGGGAGTCGGTAAAACTTCTTCAAATACACAATTCATAACACATACGATTCCAATCGATGTGCTTTGCTTCATTAAAGGAATTTTATGTGAGTCGTAATTAATTGTTACATTTATGTAGCGTCTTTTCATTCGGACATGTCCGAAAGAACAGACGCAACAAATACACACACACACACACACACACACACACACACACACACACACAAATATATAGAGGGTGTTTCACTAAGTGTGTTTGCCTCTGTAACTTATAAAATAATAGGTGACGGGAAATTTTAATGCGGTAGGTCAACACAAGAAATGTTTCACTTTCTGCGGAGCTATGAACATAGTTTATTGTATCATTTTCCAAAGAGTTACAGCAGAAAGATATAATTTTTTTAAATGGAACAATAGCTTTTTCTATCGTGCATTGGAATCGTTGAAACCAGCTGCATCCAAATCAATTTAAACTACATTCCTATCACTGTTAGTTTGGGAGCTACAACCCTTCAAAGTTTAGGGGGCGGAGGCTACGACAGCGTAGCTGACTGGCTGGTGGTCATGAGACAGTGGGCCGTGCCCCAGGGGATAGCCACTCGGCCAGTCAACTACGCTATCGCAGCCTCCGCCCCCGGAACTTTGAAGGGTTGTAGCTCTAAAACTAACAGTGTTAGGAATGTAGTTTAAATTGATTTGGACGCAGCTGGTTTCAATGATTCCAATGCACGATAGAAAAAGCTGTTGTTCCTTTCTGCTGTAACTCTTTGGAAAATGATACAATAAACTATGTTCATAGCTCCGCAGAAAGTGTAACATTTCTTGTGTTGACTTACCGCATTAAAATTTCCCGTCACCTATTATTTTATACGTTACAGAGGCAAACACACTTAGTGAAACACCCTGTATATGTCGATGAGGTGGAATGATCCTTCCTTCAGCGCAAAAGCACGCCTAGGCCCTTAGTCTTACGCGAATTAGTTTACAATAACTATGAGTCTGAGTTCCAGTGGGCAGAGGTAGAGAATTTGTATCTGACGTGAGGCGCAATTGTCTGGAAATCAGGAGACGCAGGTTCGAATATCGGGTCGGTACACATTTTCAAATTTACCCATTCGCAGTTAATGCCATACAGTCCAGGAATATACATCGTAAATCCGTTAAAACTAGCTAAACCAGGGCAAATGTGGTCCACTACAGACTCACAGAGAGAATCCATCAATCGACGTACCCTACTTTGCTTTGCTGTGACTATATGGAATGAAAGGAAACTGAGAAGACACATGTTACTGCATAGAAATTAATATTTATTGTAAAGCTAGTAGATTGTGAACTTTTCATTTGTTCCGTACAGATAGAACGTTAACCAGCTACGGAGCATGTGAAGTATATCACCCTTGAGAAAACCTGTCGTTTCTCTCCTTGTACTGCCTACTTTAACTCTTTGCCCATTTCCTCCTTCCCCCATGTACACCACCTCCTCCTCTTCCTCCTCCTTCTCCACTGACCATTTATCGCCCTTCCTGTCCATATCCCGTTCCATCTGTCTTCCATCTCCTTCTCTCTCTGTCCACTCGCAGATCGTCCATCACTAAGTCGATTTCTTCTTTATCTCCTCGTAGTTAATCAAAACCAAGATATTTAAAACCAGGAACTTACTACAAATTTTAGACAAACTGGCGAAAATGTTACTCTTACAGAAAAGTAAGTGAAATAATGAAGCCAATAAACAACATTATTTACCGACTTCTTTACTATGAGGTTTTGATGTCCATTTCTGACATCTTCGACCTATCAGTTGGGCCCGGTATATTACTGAAATGGAATCATACATACACGAACATCCCAAGAATTAGAAATCACGAAATGTTATTACTTCTGTGTGTTATTTTTATCATAGCACCTGATCAGTATGCAGGGGAAAAGTTGCTAGCACTTCAATTTACAATCACTTATTATGATAGATTGAACTTTTAATGCATGTTGGTAAAGTATAACGATACTCATGAAGGAGAATCCAATATCAAACTATTCTGTCTATACGCAAATGTTTGCAAAACTGAATACGATTGTACCGCTTACTAGAACGTTTCTGATTAATGTTGCCAAACTATGTAGCACAAACAGGAAGGAAACGTAGAACAAGATTTAGAGGACACTGTAATCGGAACCACAAATCAGCTTTGAGTGACCACATTAGAACGCATGGCCAGACACTAGGAGATGCAGAGAATACCATAAGTTTTACATACAAAGGGAAGAGGTGGAAATATATACTAATCTAAAAGCTCATCCAGATAAAATGCTTAATTGACAGAAAAACATTAGGAATACCTAGTATTTGACAACTTTTCAGAGTTTTTATAATGTTAGAAGATTAGCCATAATCATTATTTTAAGTCAATTGCACACTACATATGACTGTAGGTATAAAACCGCATTTAGACTATTTTGAACACAAGAGACAATATTTAGACATAGGCCAATGGTAATTGGCTTGTTAGGAGATAATATTTCGAAATATGCCATAAATATGTTGCCGATGTCTGTATATGATAGTACAAAAGTCGTACATTAATAAAATATACAAGTAACAAATAATGTCCGGGCGCGGTGGCCGAGCGCTCTGCGGGGCGCCAGTCACGGTCTGCACGGCCACTACGGTCGGGGGTTGGAATCCCCCCTCGGGCATGGATATTTGTGCCGTCCTTAGTGTTATCTAGTTCATAAGCTTAGGGACTGATGACCCTGTAGTTAAGTCCCATAAGCTCTACAAACATTTGAACAAATGACACATAGAGACAGTAACTACATACAAATATACATCTGTAATGATAAAATAAGTATAAATATTTTTGACATATCTGTTATGTTATGTTTGCCAGCTTTTTATATAACAAAAAGAAAAAAACTGTGACTAATAATGTAATAGAATAATTTTAAATTTTTGAGAGCGATTGTCGCTGTAATGCTGACATGTTTTGCCTAGGAATTGATTATGTTCATTCTGATATGTCTACAGTTGTCTAACAATCACCTTGTTTTTAAAGACAACTATGGAACAGATAAGCTACAAACTGTTACGATTAGTAATGTTGTAATGTACAAGTAATACGTATTTTGTAAGTACTTTCTCATAAACATGTATGGAAAACGTATTCAGTATATAATGTACTAAATTTAAAAACACAGAGTGTTTTTGTACTGGAGACTCAAAGAGGTCCTGATTTCGACCGAAATCTATAGTCATTAATATATATTTCCAGTACAGCCGTACATTTTTAATACGCAATTTTTAACCTAAGATTATCGCAACTCAAAATTTAAAATGTTAAATACGTCAATGTTTACATAATAAAACCTCATTTTTCACTAGCTCCATATCAAGGAACTGATTCACGAAACACCTGCTACTTCGATGTAAATGATCTTATATCTTATTAATTACCGTAACAAATTATATAAAGAAACATTAATGATACTGAACTGCGACGTATACTACATGTCTATTTTACCAGGTTAATGATAGCCTTTGTCTACAATATGCACATGATATTTAAAAAGTCCGCCACATATATTGTTTCTTTTATAGCAATGATTATTCATAAAAGTATTGTTTTGAATATCGTTATTTTGACTTAACTTCAGAGATTTTAATCGTAATCTGGTATGTTCTGTAAAAGCAAAAGCAAGATGCTAAAAGAGGGTGTTGTCCTTTCCATATGTACAGGAACTCATATGTATCTCAGTATTGTTATATCTTTGCTATAGAAATTCTTTGTACATGAGAGGCCACTGGGACGGCAAGATGGATGTGTAATCTTGTGACATACTTTGAATTTTCACGACAATGTGAAGTAACAGATCGTTTTAATCTGACTTTATATTAACAAACTTAAGACGATTCATCATACCATCTAAGACATTGATGCCATCAAATATTCCGAGAATTCAAGTAAAAATTGAAGCAGACTCCACCTCGGAAACTTTAAAATAGTCAAAACATGAACTGTTGTTCATAATGCATAATAACAAATATTATAAATTACAAGGGTGATTGTTTCAAAAGTTAACATCAGACTCATGGGTATATTGGAAAGGCACTTTGCCATAGATATTCACAAATCTGAAGTCATATGTGTACGTAGCCGTTAAGAGTGGATAACGGAAGTGGGTGTTTTCATATCTAAAAGGACGACGATACGCCGCGAATGGTCTAGCACAACAGACATCTACCAGTAGAATTTATAGAACTAGGAGGTGGACCATATCGTCACCAGTGAAAATAAAAATTTCCTGGAAACGGAATAACGTTACTCCTCGGTACCGCTGTTTCACGTATTGCCCTCAAATAATAACATTGTGATCATCTCCTGTTATTATCAGAATATTAAACTAAGTTCCAAAATTTTAATTACTTCATTCTGAACAGCTACTACTTCATACTTGTGTTATTATATGGAAGCTAGCTTTAATTTATGCCTGGAAGGAGAACGCTAACAGATCGATGTGAAAGACGCAGAGCTAGACAGACAGAATTTTTGTGTAGAGCAAGTAATAGGAATGTGAACATAATCATCATTATCATTTAAATTTTCGAACACGAAAATTGAAGTACCAATTGTAATAATAATTATAGAATGCGGCAAATGAAACCTTGAATTCGAAAGGGGCTTTGCGATAGATGAGCGAGAAAAAAATCATTCGTGTATTGCCGTTAACAGTGGATAATGGAAGTAGAAGTTACTTTCTAAACATAACAAGTCGAATTTCGACCACAGGTAATAGCGGTACTAGTAATTCTGCATTCTTTGAACTAGAAGGCAGAAAGTATATAATCAAACGGTAAATACTTGTTTAGTACGACGTGTTACCAACTAACTGTGAGATGTACGCCTCTCTCTTTCAAGCATTTATCAACGTTACAGTAAATCATCATTATTAATTATCTACCATTTTATTACCGTTTTATGTAATGTGGATGCAGTTCATATGCTTCCACACAATCCAGCAGATAAGCCAAAAATTAACAACACTTGGCAATTAGCTTCATCCAAAACAAAGTTACAGGATAGATTTCAAGAGAGGAAGGTACGGAGTGACTTTGTTCGCTTTTTTTAGATTTAGTGTATGTACTTCCTTGCCCACAGATTACAACGATACTTGTGAATTCGTAAAATTATTCGACATTCATCATGTGCGAACTATGCGGCAAGAGAACGAATAGACTATGTTATCTACCTGTTTCATATCAGAGAAAAATACGAAACGTAACTGAAGTTTTGGTACGGAACACTGAGGAAAATCGAAGTTTTATATCTGTTAGACGTACCGTAAAATATTGCTGATCCGTGAGTGTCTGTATGTGCGCCGAAACTAAAGAACGTCGACTGGCAATAGTTCTCAGACTATAACGTATAAAATGTAGTAATTTGCCAATATACCTTTTTTTACCTAGTTATACATACTGGGAAATAAAATTAGTATATCCTCTTATTGTTTCTCAGTTCATTCAAGGTTTATTGCTGAACTAGTGCATGCCGAGGACATGAAACGATAACATTTACAGATCAATAGCTGAAGATGTCGATCCGTGCTGAAACCACAATATTAGAAAATGGGGTAGCTTCCACGAGCACCAATGTAGGCACAGATTCTGGCATACATTCGGCCATACAGATGGAGAAAACTCTCTTGTGGCAGTTTCATACCTGTTAACGTAGTTCTGCAAAAGTTGTGGTTTCACAAAAATGCCATTTACCGTCCCATCATATCCCACACGTGCTCGACTGGATACAAGTTTCGAAGATAGTGCTGGCCGCAGATGTTGCTGTACGTTTGCTACATCAACTACAAAGGTGAACAAGAGTTGTAACTACTAGCAGCCCAGACCATAAGGACTGGTGTGGGGCCAGTGTGTTTTGGACGAATAAACTCTACAAGACAGCAGTCACCAGGTATATTTTCCTGTAGGCAGAATCTGTTTACATCGCTGAAGAGCATGGCCTGCCATTGCACCTTACAAGTGGTCCTGTGACGGCACCAGTCAAGCCGTGATCGCCTGTGCTGTAGCATGGGAGGAAGACGGTTCTTTTTGTAATAGTCTCCTGACCTCCCCTACAACCCTTCTTGAAATAATGCAAAAGCAGAAAGAAAGAAACAATCGGCCGCACACCCTATCAGTGGCGCGTCCACGCCGATGCGACTGGACGGAGGGAAACTAAATGTGTCCTAAGAACGAAGTACATATCTGGACACAACGTTCTATAAGGATAAACAAAAAGGGCCTCCTGCCATGTAAAGAAGGACAAGATTACAAGAACAACGGATATGAATAAAGGAATTGATACTCGAGAGTGACACATGTCAATTCTTGCTACAACAGACGAATCAGAGAATAGAGCTGCACCACAGAAGAGGTCTACAGAAGCCCGTGGCGTGGTAAACCTTCAAATAAGAAAAAAAAGGGTTGGGGGAGGGGGAATGGAAAATAATTACTCCACCGTAAAAAACGATACAACAAAGAAAATAATAGTGCATTACCCGCAAATATAAACTAAGACCCACAACAAAGAAAGAAGAGTAAGATATTACATAGTATTAGTTTCCTAATAGTCACACACCGAGAACCATTGAATTGTCACACACCGAAAACCATTTGGTATCCATGTATCAGGGAGACAGCAAGGAAATTCCCAAAAAGAGCACCATATTTCGAACATCTTTGAACCGTTTGGTGGCTTTCGCACAAAAATGCCCGGTAGGAGTCTTAAGAGCTGTGCGTGCCCGTAGCCCCACTGCTAGTAGCTGGTTGGCAACAGTTCGTGTTGTCTCTTGTGGTCTCACAAATCCTCTTATTCGTGCTGTGCTTGAAAGTTTCTAAAGTGAGGTGATAGCTTCTAAATCATGCAAGTGGGACTGAATCTAAAACTGGTGAAAGTTTCTCGTTTGAAGGTTGCTACTTAAAAGCTATAATTAAATCTGCCTGAAAGAATTTGGTGAGAGGCTGTCACAAACTGAACTTATAAAAATCTAGCACAGAGCTGGAACAGCATTATTTCTTTGCTTCCTGTTTGCCAACAAATAGTAAACACTGATAGCCCTGTATACTCTCTATAAAATCACCAGTCTTTCTAAACATTTATGCGTAACGTACTGAGTTAATTAGACCCTATAAAACTATTTTCTACACACTAAACTTGCGCATAATAGTTCGCCATTGGGAGCACGAACTAGTTCGTTCTTTTAGTTCGTCCGCTTCCAGTGACGGCTGAGCTGCGTGGTCTGCGCATGCAAGTGGAGGGAGAAGTTCCCCACCTAGCTGCTTCATGCGCTTGCTGCGTGAGCTGCTAACGATATCACGCAAACCAAAATAAACAGTTTGTGGATAATTTCTCGCGTTTAAGTTTAGGCTTATCTCTATATCTTGGCATTATGGAATTTATTAGTCAGATATTGCAGAGTGCAGAACAGATCAAAACAGAAATTTTGTAGCACTGAACTATGTAATCTAGCAGGCAGACGCTCACCTCGAAATGGCACTTATCAGCAAAAGGCAAACACGTGATTTTTTTAATTCTGCTGCGCCGCCTCTCGCTAGTGCCCGTCGGTCTTCGTAAAAGAATCCAACGAACTAAGAAGCGAGTTACGTTTTGCATAATAGTTCGCGACCGGTAACATTTTTTAGTTCTCGACCTATTGCACATATTTTAGTTCACGACCGATTGCATATATTTTAGTTCACGACCGATCGGGAATATATTAGTTCGCGACCATAGCGCATATTTTAATTCGCGGCCGATCGCGCATATTTTAATTCGCTACCGATCGCGCGTATTTTCGTTCGCGACCGGTAGCTCTTCTTTTAGTTCGCAGCTCGGCCGTGAAGTAGGTCGCTCTTTTTACTTCGTCCGCTCTTTTTCGCATTTTCTCCCGCTACTAAAATAGCTCTTTCTTTTGTTATGACACTGCTGAATAGCTTAGAAAAGAAAATTTGTAGCAGTGAAGTATGAAACTACAGCTGAGCTGCATCTCAGCTCGAAATGACGCTAACTGGCAAAAGGTAATCACGCGATTCTGCGCGCTTTTGCGTCCTCTCGCTGCTCCCCGCCAGTCTTCGGAAAAGGAGCGGACGAACTAAGAGGCGAGAGATCTACGAGCTAATTCGCGTAGTTCACCTGTGGGAGCGGTCTTCAGAACTAGTTCGTTCGCGAACTACACAAAACTGCTACACACACACACACACACACAAACACAGACAAGGAACAATGGGAGCTGCGACTCTGCGTCAGTCCAGCTGTAATTTTATACTTTTAAAATACTTTTAAAATAATCTGTCCTGTGAGTATTACTTTTGGAAATCAGATTGCAGTGGCAAGAACTGATTACCGGCACGTTAACATATACATTTAAAGAAAATCTCAAACTCGACACGTACAATGCAACAAAATTAGAAAAATGCCACAATCAGAAAAATGAGGGACTAGGTTGAGCTGAAATAAGAAAATTAGTAATCAATAAATTATTTATTTTTGCTAAAGAAACATACCTTTGTTGTTGACTCGTCAATAATGGTGATTACAGTGGGTTTGTACAATACCGTTCCATACAAATATTTTCGTCCTCTTAATACAAAATTCCTCTTCCAATATTAAGTGTAATTTCATCACCCTCTAGTGGAATACATTCATAGGTACATAATCCAACTAACCAAACTCGAAATGACCAACCGAACCGTACAACACGGCGACTACCATACGACTGGACTCTAGCCTAGCATCCACTCGACTCTCTACTAGCCTACTGACCACTGCCCGCCTCATCGGTCAAAGATGCTGCTGTAGCGCATATGCTCCATAAAAGTTACAAAGAAATTTTAGTGTGCAGTGTTTACGAACTGAGATTATCGAAGCATATAATAGATGAATTTTACATACAAAATAAAGCCGTAAGGCAAATGCACGTCCAGATTCACAAAACTATCACAGAAAATTCCATAAATAATTATCTTCAGCCTATAGCTGTCTACTTTCGTGCTAGCTATACGATATTGCACTGGTGCACTAGTAATACGACGATCGTGAAGACGATCTGTGCTACGTGGACACCCAGAACCTCGTCTATGGGCGTGAGAACGTTCACCTGACCATAGCAACGATCATCGGGCAACAACTGACGATGCACGTCCAATTTGTAATTCATCAGCAGGACCATCCCTGCAGCAGGAAGGCCACGATTTGACCCCCTGTCAAACTGGCTCAGTTAATTGTTGGAAGAATCAGCGCGTTTGCGAGACATTGCGCGTTTGTTCACTGAACTTTACGTATTTAAACATTCCCTATTAAGGGGAGTCGGATTGCTCCGTCTCGCTTACGTTAATTATGCTAACTTCATTTATCTTTTTCTCTGGAATTGTCATATATAGAACTTAGAAATTTTGGCAGCTATTTTCAGCAAGTATTGTTAGCTCACTCAACTATATTTCTTTTTGTTGGTATAGTAATGGATATTTTTACCGTTATGCCATTTTCATTTGGAAAGAATTAAATATATAAATTTCCCTGCCTCAGAGAATACGCGACCATATTTTGTCTTGATTCTAGTTCAGTGACCTCATTTAACTGTTATTTAGCATTTCTGAAAATTTTAATGTTATTGGTTTGGTGGGTTGTGAGATAAAAGAACACGTTACACTAAAACTGTCAAATGCCAGAAAATTGGATTAAAGTAATTTATTATACAAATTCCTTTTTCGACACACTTGTTCGACGTCTCATTCCTTCAAATTGCAGGCATCTAGCCTTATCCACACAAGGCGGTCCAAATGTTCTGTTGGATGATTTCGTGAAACGTTTGGTACGGATATCTTGGAGAACTGTCGTATTCCCAGATATTATTTAAAATAACGATAATGAAACTCAACAATAATAAAACTTATTCTAAAAATGTTTTTAGGTTTCTGTAATAATTTCTTATCTGTTGAAAGTTGATTATTTGTTTTCATCATCATCATCATCATCATCATTATACTTTTACGATCACCCACTCATAATCCATTCGGTACTGCATACGTAAATAATCATACATTGGCTGCTTAGTACGTTATTGTACTGATATACATTTTAACGAACTTCACCATATTCTCAGTTAAATATGTCATATCTGTGAAGTTTCTTCGAAATTTAGAATGTGTAGTGAAATCTGTTTCTCTTAATTACAGTAAACCTGATTTTAATCAGGCAAATACAATTTTTCTTTAATTTTACTTTAGTAGCTCTAGGATTTCAAAAGTTACTTTGTTTTCTTTTTATGTCTTTAAACCGTCATCCGTTTAGTCGGAACGTGTCCGTGAATAGCTGATGAACCCCCGTAAACAAAACATCTTCGTCAAAACTTCTTTCTATTGTTCCGCATACACCTCTTATGTGCCCTATGTACAGAAAAAATAAATAAAAAAATAAAATGGACAAAAGTTTATCCGTGAACGTGGTCATCCAAAACCGCTACAGCTGTAGAGATGCTTTACTTAAAACACAACTGACTTCGTAACTTTCAGTTATATCCTCACGTGGATACTAGATAAAAGCTTATCCCCAGATTCCAAGGAATTAGCCCTTTCCAGCGTTCATTGTGGACGCTGCTACTTGCTGCAATTCCTCCCGCAAACACATGGTTCCGATTTCCTCCTTTTCCAGTGTATTACATCTGAATCCACCTCTGGGCACTTCGTAAAGGTTACAAGTCTTGAAACTTGGGGTCTTTCAACACTCCAGTTAATTTTACTAGCGCACTTAATATGTCGTAATTTGTCAAAATTTCTTTGTTGTAAAATCATAATTTAACATACTATCAAACACATTTGTTTGTCTCTTTGCTTGTTTGTCTTTTTGCTTGACGTATTTTATGCACGACCATACCGTACATCCCATTGCGATAAAACTTAGTCATCATATTGCTGCCCCTCAAACAACACCTCAGTGGCAACCGTTACAGCTTTGACGATGACGTGAAAACGGTAGCGAACTCTTGGTTATCGTGGCAGGCGACAAGTTTTTATGAAGAGAGTACTTAACAATTGATTGAGATGTATGACAAGTGTATGATCAAACTTGGCAACTTTGTCGGAAAAGATAGTAAAGCATGTACTTTCTGAAAATAAATTTACTTTTTGAAATAAAATTTCTTTGTCTACTTATGTTCAAACAAAAATTACTTAACAAACACGACTCGTATAAGAGGTATGAGTCCCAAAAGACCCACGTTCGCACCAGAGGGTTAAGATCGAAATTTCACGAATTGGGGATTACGTTTTGATCAGGAACGTACGGTTATGTTAAAGAATCAACCTGAGGTGGTGACTAACACGGCTGTGTGCGCTGACCTGGAGAAGCGCCATCCTGTAGGCGGCACCTGGTGCGGTCCCCCACCTGCCCGTAGACAAAAGACTAATGCGTCTCCTCGCATCCCCGGGGAGTCCTGCCTCCCTCCCGCCTCTCAGCCATCAGCCACCACGTCATTTCTCAGGGCAAACGCAGCACCCGACACTAAACTGGCTGTCCCCTCATTTATTGTTTTCCGTTCCGCTACTCCAGTGGTCGGGAAACTCATTCCTCAAAACAGTCCAATTCCAGAGGTTTAGTACAACGGTCGGCAACTGGCGGACCGCGGTCCAGGTCCGGACCGCGAAAGGCCAAAAACCGGACCGCCAAAAATATTTTTAAAAGTTTAAGTGTCATAATCAAATTATTATTATTATTATTATTATTATTATTATTATTATTATTATTATTTTGTAAATAACAGTTCGTATGAGAGCCACCTTTAAATTTTTAATAGAATTTTACAATTAACTTAATAATTAGAACCATTAATGATTACTGCAAGTACATTAAATAAATAGTTTTCATACATGCAACTCTGGAGAGTACACTGACAAGCGGTAGCAGAAGGAAGCAAGCTGGCCAATGATCCACATAAAAGCTTTGTCGTACATACAAATGCAACACAAGGACTTTATTTAATGAATAAGCAAATTCTATAAATCTACTTCATATTCTTACATTCTCTGAAACCTTTATTTAAGCTGACGACAATAAAAGTAGTTTGTTCGAACTTCTGCAGAAGTCGCCTTGCTAAGCCATGGCCCTCAATGAATCATGCGATGATGAACAAAAGTCCATTTTCGTGCGATTTTTTTATGCTGAAAGCAAAGACTTTAGGGGGGGGGGGTTGGAATTACTAACAAGGCAAGTCTCGTGGAAAAAGAATTATTCAATTCTTTTGATGACTTCATAACAAAACCAAACGTTAGTTATGAGAAAATGGTGTCTCTTTCAACTGGCGGAGCCCCAGCGATGATCGACACAGAAAAAGGACTAGGAAAGAGAGTCAAAGGCCAGAAAGCTAGACTACCATCTTATCAGTGCATAATGTACCAGGCAGTACTTTGTGGTAATCTTAGTGCGACTGTGAAAGAAGTGATGCACAGGTTGACCAAGCTGATTAATTTGATGAAGTCTCGTTCTTCTCTTCAGAACAGACATATCAAACAGTTTCTTTCTGAGTGCAATTCGGCACATTCTATGACTTTTTTCTGGATTTTTAATACAAGTATGCCAGTCTGTTGTATTTAATATTATTTTGTGAGTAAAAATTAAATTTAAAGGAAGAATATCAGGTTTTACTTCTGGACCTCGATAAACATTTTCAGAAGTATCCGGATCCCATCTAAGAATACTTGCCGACCTCTGGTTTAGTAGATAAAGGTTTTTCTGAGAGGTACACTTTTCTCGAAAAATGCTTTTATGAGTCCGTTAATAGTAATAACGGGAAACAAATATGAATATCAAAGTAATGAAAACTCTATTTATTGCTAAACAAAATTCAGCAAACATTATATGAAAACGCATATTTAATGCCAACGGTGGTCTCACAATCCTCAACGGCGATTCGGCCTGTGTCTCAAAAATTGTTTGGTGGGATGTCTCGTCTCGAAAAATCCTTTGTCAATGTATCCTAGGCATGTTCGATAGGGTTCAAGTCTGGCCATTCTACTCTTGCATTACCATTATCATGAAGGATAGCATGCACGTATTGTGTACGATAAGCACGAGAATTTTGTCCATTAAGACGAATATTCCCAGACAACTGTCGACTGAGACCTCAAATTTGTATTCGAAACCAATATAAAGACAAAGTGAAAGAAAAGCTTGGGTAACCAATAAAATCAGTCGTTACCCCAATGAATTCTTTCAATCGAATAATTGAAATTGATCATCAGGTGAAGCCCATATTTTAATTGCTTAAGAATTTCAAAAATAGCTTGTATAAAACTGAAGAATAAAACAATGATGACCTAGGAAAACTTCAGCGGGTGAAGCCCGTTTCGATCACTTCAAAATTAACACAATATTTATAGTTTTAATATCAAACGTTAAACCTACAAGAAAGAAAAATCTTCAGTGCGCGAAGCCCGTTTTGATCCCTCCACGATGTCCACTACATTTCAAGTTTGATTATCAAATATTAAAACAACAAGAAACAAGAAAACCTTCAGTAGATGAAGCCCACGCTACAGTCTACATAATTTAATGCAAGGAAGCTTTCAGCGAGTAAAGCTCATACTTTACAATTTAACCAACTTTTAACAGAATTTAAGATGTTGAAGAACATGGCGCCAAACTTAAATAGTTTTCTTTAAAAGAATAATGAACAACGCACCAGAAAGCAAAGTCACGCCCTTTAACCTTCCTTAAATACAAGGAGCACATCAATATTCAACAACAAATTACAACTTGGATACCATATAAAGAAAACCTGATCAAACACTACTAGCACATACAAAATCGCCACACAGTTTTTGTGACGCAACCAACAGATTTCTCAAGCAGTATTACATCAAACTGGCATGTAAGGTCCGACGATGTTTTGAGAACACCTGCCCCAAGGGTAACACATAAATGCGAGACCAAAAGCCACCGGAGATGTTCAGCAGCAACAACCGTTAAACACCAACATGTGTAGCCAGTAATATTTTTGTTTTTTGTTTTTTGTTTTTTTGTTTTGTTTGAGGGACAACAATGTGGTTATAAAAAAATCAAGCGAACCAAGTATCCAAGGAATTCGAGGAACTCTTAGCAAGGTTGAAATGAAAGGTGACGGTTATCGCGAAATTCAATTCAAAAGACAAAAGGAATTTAAAATGCCATCGGGAGAGGAGTGGAAAGAACAATGCCTCAAAATAAGTCGGTGGGCAGCGCAAGTAGCGAACAGCTACATAAACAGATAAATACCCTGGTTACACTTAAGTAAACATCCAATTGGCACAGCAAGAAGGTCACAGGTTCCACGCAGCGAGCACAGGATAACATAAGAGAGGCTATACCGCCTACATCAGCGTACAGGCAGTGAAGCCACGGCAGCCATCTTGGATGGGTGTAGAAACGAAGTTGGGTCGATAAATGCGTAGTTCTTCAAAATGGCACTCACGTTAATTTCAACCCCTTAGGATAGGAAAAAATTATCAAATTTCTCACGCAGACAGGTGAATACTGAAAGAATGCAACAGCGCTCTTAGCAAGTACAATACGTATTGTGTTCGTATAAAAATCTGAATCTATTTCTGTTATATGAAATGAAAATTACGACGTGAAAAAGTTAGTCAGCAGCCACTTTTTTTGTTTTGTGATCAGTAAATTTTCGTCAGCGAGGAAGTTGTAGATAATGAAATGAACGTTTTTTTTTTATTTAAACAACTTTTTATAGCCCCCTAGTTTTCTGAAAAATTTGGATAGAATAGTGCGATGGAACCTATCAACGTTACTTTGCCGACCAGCGAGCACTGATTCTGTTGCCCACTCACCTTGTACTTTGTGACCAATTTCAATTAACACTTTTTTTTTTAATTTGGAATATAATTTTTTATTAAATAAATATGACTTAACAGTTTATTTTATTACTGACTAGCTGACGGTGTTCCTCTCAGAGTTCTTCCGAGCTATACTCCGTAAGTAGAAATCATCAGCAGCTGTTAAATGGCAGTGCTGAAACTAGCCACGCCACAAAGCATTTTTACAGGCAACACTTCAAGAACAATATGACTTTAATGACGCATTTCACACTTGTCTATCATCAGAATTACATCTGTTTTGTAACGGCAACCACAGGTATACGAATGCAGCTACATAGATTTTGAAAAACGTTGTTCGTTATACACACATATGCAGGTAGTCTGCATATGTGTGTATAATGAACAAATTTTTCGAAATATATGTACCTGCATTCGTATACTTGTGGCTGTGCTGGCCGCGGTGGCCGAGGGGACTGCGGCGCGTCAGTCACGGTCTGCACGGCCACTACGGTCGGGGGTTCTAATCCCCCCTCGGGCATGGATATTTGTGCCGTCCTTAATGTTAGCTAGTTCATAAGTAGAGTGTTAGTTTAGGGACTGATGACCCCGTAGTCAGGTGCCATAAGCTATACAAACATTTGAACATTTGATTTGGTGTGGCTGTCGTCACAAAACAGACGTAAAGCTCATCATGGACGTGTCCGAATCGCGTCATTAAAGCCATATTGAAAACGTTTCGCGACCTAGCGATAGTAATGGTAATACTATCGATGACAGTATTGCTAAACCAGAATTGCTAAACACAGCTTTCCGAAATTCTTTCAACAAAGAAGACGAAGTAAACACACCAGAATTCGTACCAACAACAGCTGCCAGCATGATAAATTTGTTGTAAAACAACTTAAGTCACTAAATAAAAACATATCTATCGGGCCAGATTGTATACCAACTAGATTCCTCTCAGACTATGTTGATGCAACACTCCATACATAGCTGTCATATACAACTGATCACTCAATTAAGGTTGCCCAGGTCACTCTAATATTCAAGAAAGGCAATAGGAGGGATCCCCAAAATTACAGGTCCATCTCGTTGACGTTGATTTGCATTAGGAATTTGAAACATATACTGTGTTCGAACATTATGAAGCACCTCGAAGAGAACGACCTATTAACCAATAGTCAACACGGATTCAGAAAGTATCGCTCTTGTGAAACACGGCTTGCCCTTTATTCACATGAAGTGTTAAGTGCCATCGACAAGGGATCTCAAATCGTTTCCATATTTCTGTATTTCCAGAAGGCTTTTGACACTGTACCCCACACGCGGCTTCTAATGAAATTGCGTACTTGTAATATAGCCCCAATTGTGCGATTGGATTCACGATTTCCTATCAGAAAGGACATAGTTCGTAGTAATTGACGGTAAGTCATCGAGTAAAACAGAAGTGATATCTGGCGTTTCAGAAGTAACTTTTATAGATCCCCTACTCTTCTTTCTGTTTATAAAAGATTTACGAGACAATCTGAATAGCTCTCTTACAAGGAAAGTACTTGGGCTGGAACAAACATATCTTTATGAATGTTTGGTTACAGTATCTCTACGTACACCTCAATGTGCTGGTGGGTGTCGTTTTTATGCAAAAATTTGCAATCATGCTCTATATAGCACTGTAGATGTAACTGTAGACGCCACACGTAATGCAGATATCTGAACCATAACTTATGTAATAATCATCGTACATGTTCTCTAGCGTATTGTCATCAAAAGCCGTCATGATAGTTGCATCTTTATCCTTCTTCTCGGAAGACTGTTGGTATTCAGTGCCACTGCTTCCATCGCCTCTTCCCGCACTTACCGTAGCACTACCGCTTGCAATGAGTTGTTCGTCATTATCATCCCTGTTATCATAATTATGTGTTAGTGTTACAACAGTATCTAACTTATGCTCATATTTCTGTACAATAACAGATACGAGAAAGCATGCGAATGATTCATCTTCTACTCTAATACCATCTTCACGAAGAATGGTTCTTCGTAACTTCATCTCCACCAATCGCAATACTTTAGCAAGATTGATTATCAATCGCCGCTCCATCTGACGCTTCACCACACAAATGCCACAAAACGCAACTTCGGAGGCACACTGTACCGTCCCTACTGGCGAACCGACAGGTTAAAGTGCAATGTGACAAGGCACACGCAGAGGCCTCTAATGGACGACAGCAGAGTTTATCAGATGCGGGAGTGTCACTAGTGCAATAAGGGATCTTTACATTATCTCTCGTGCGTTTTTTATGTATATGTGTTTGTTCTAACCCAAGTACTTTTCTTGTTAGACTGTTCGCGGATGATGCTGTCGGTTATCGGTTAGTAAAGTCAAAAGAGGATCAGAAGCAACTGCAAAGTGATTTAAACAAAATTTCTACATGTTGCGAAAATTGGCAATTAACACTAAATAATGAAAAGTGTGAAGTAATACACATGACCACTAAAAGAAATCCGCTGAAATTGAATAACACGCTAAATCAGTTAAACCTTAAGGCCGTAAATTCTACCAAATACCTACGAGTTACAATTACGAACAACTTAGATTGGAGAGAACACACAGAACATACTGTCGGGAAGGCGAACCAAAGGTTACGTTTCATTGGCAGAACGCTTCGAAGATGAAACAGCTACATCACACTTGTGCGTTCTCCCCTGAAGTACTGTTGCACAGTGTGGGACCCTCACCAGGTGGGACTGACGGAAGACATTGAGAAGGTTCGGAGAAAGGTCAGCTCGTTTTGTTTTGTCACGTTCCAGGGGGGGGGGGGGGGCGTCAAGGAAATGTTGCACGATTTGAGGTGGAAATCATTAAAGGAACGACGTTATTCGTTGCGGCGAATTTTATTTCCGAAATTTCACGAAATTTCAATCACCGAATTTTACTTCCGAATGTGAAAATATTTTGGTAGCACCCACCTTCGTAGAGAGACATGACCATCCCAATAAAATAAGAGAAATCAGATCGAAAACGAAAAGATTTAGGGGTTATTTCTTCCCGCGCGCTATTAGAGAATGGAACGGTAGAGAAAGGTTATAAAAGTGCTTTATGAACCCTTTGACAGGCATTTAAATGTGATCTGTAGAGAATTTATGCAATTCTAGTCCGGTTATCGGCAGCACTACCAATCAATTTCATCATGGCCGCCTGCCTCTTTCACGACTTTATGGCGCATTTACAATCAGCTGCTGTGGCAGCCTTTGAGCGGCCAGAGAGACGTAAGTTATCGACAGTTCCAGTACCTCTGTACCTCTTCCACGGCCGGACAACGTCGCTTTGGTTCGCTCCGGGAGGTCTAGAAACTTCCGTTGATAAGAATCCCTCCTGACACAAAGTAACAATGCGGATAACATCAAACTTCGCAATTGACCATCTAGGTACGACAGGACTGCAGTCAACACAAGCAGGGCACTACCTTTATAATGTTATGACGAAATCATCGATCGTCTTGATGTTGCTCACATGTCGTTGCTTACGTCTTTGTTCGGGTGGAATGTCATCTTCTCACAATCTAATAAACCTGTAAATGTGTAGTTACATAACAACTTTCCCATCAAACTAATCGAATAACTTCCTTCTTTTGAGTCTCGTTTCCGCCGGTTGTCCTGGGTGTCAGTGGCCGAGTAGAGAGAGATCGACGCAGGGAAATAGGATGCACGCGTTTGCGGGCACGGACGTGACCAGCCAGTGGGACAGCAGAAACTAGAAACACTAAGATAAATTAGAACAAGAGATATATTTCGAAGAAACCTTATAATACTTAACTTTGTTAACTGAAGACTAGTGAAATGCAGATACATAGTATAACTATGTAGAAGCCTGCCTACTGATGAGTCCTAGTTCCTCTCCTAATCCCAAGTGACCGATGCCGTTCAGTTGTGGCCACGAGTGGGGCTGCAGCAGAGGGCGCTCGTGGCCGACGTCGTAAGAACGCCGCGCCGTGCTTGCATGGCGGCGAGCGGCGAAAGTACGTGGCGCGCACTTCAGACTTATGCGACACCACACCTTCTTTGTTAACCTTTTTGTTTTTACTTTACAATAAAGTTATTTTATTAAGTTGATCGTTATCGGAATACTGTAGCACTCCGTGAATGTGTATAAGTGTAGGAAATTTCGCCGCTTTTTTTAGAACTGGTCGCATCGCTTCTATAAGTATCAGATATTTTTTATTAAGAAATTTTTTGTTATTTTCCTTGCTTCTTCGAAACTAAGCCCACACATGTCCACTGATGTCCCGACATGTCAAAGATTTTTGAGCAGCTTTTGTAAATGAGCCGACAACTAGTAATCTAACAGAAACTTTATGAAGGATACTAACCTGGCACTGACGAGATCATGATGGAAGAAAACCTCATAATGAACACCATATATATATATATATATATATATATATATATATATATAGAGAGAGAGAGAGAGAGAGAGAGAGAGAGAGAGAGAGAGAGAAGAAAATTGCGCACTTTAAGTTTGGCATGCGTTTTTTCATGCAGATTCAAGGCAATTGTATGATTAGCAAAATTAATGCAGATTTCTTTTCAAAAATACAGGTGAGAAAACGATGTAATAGCGGTACCCATGGTCTAGTTTTAACGGTAGTGTCTCTGACTCATAAAAAAATAATAAGAGCGTGTGGTCCGTCTGTAATGACCACGATGCCGACGGGTACCCTTCCTATTTCATTACATTTGAGCTTTTGAACTGTAATACTTGTCATGGGGGCTGCTGGGGCAAAAGATAGACTAATAATTCTTATAGGAAGCTGAACGTTTGAAATAAATAAATAAAAAAAACTAAAATCGAATTAATTGACGAAGACGCTGTGCTAGCTTCAAAACTGTCGAACGTATACCATTCGGTAACTTAGGGGATGTTCACTGGAAATTTTTGTAAAGTAGACGACCTTACTACTGTGAAACATTCCATACAAGCTGTTGGATCAATTGTAAGAAAATTCTACAACTTCCAAGTGTATCATAAGAGGCGTCCATGACAATAAGAGAATGCAGACATAGAACAGTACTGTATTTCCCGATGAGTAAGTACGTGAAATTGGACCGGTATTGTATATTGTTGTCTGAGGGCGTCAGTGCCCTACGTGGTGTACGGCTATTACTCTCGCTGAAAAGACTCGAGATGGATTACAGATAAAACATTTTTTTTCCTTTTTTTTATCTTGCATTAATTCACCCTTTATAGGCAGGCTAATAATTAGATGTCCTATTGAGCATAAAAATCTTCCGCGTACGTACAGAAATATCACATAATAGTAGTATTTTAAATAATTGAAATATTCAAATTAGCACAAGAGATTTCACCTTCATTGCATTTCGAGGGTCTGAAATTAAATATGAGAAGACCTCGTCTGCCTCGTCTGGAAACGCTTAATAATGAGGTCTCAAAAATAAGCTGTAAATATCCCGTCTTTAAGAAACAGCGAAATAAGAAATGCGAGCCTCTTTTAACAGAAAGTTCTTTCAACGAGAATCTAAAATAAAAGAAGCGATTCTACTTTGAGACGTGGGACGATAACAAGTTTGATAATGAAGCGACTCTGCATAGTGGAGAGGTGGAATAACGCTCACCGGTTCCGTTCTGAAGGGGGTGTTTCTGTTCGTGACCTAATCTTGCGGCATTCATTAGTTTGTAACTGAGGACGCCAGTTGTTTAGAGAAGAAACAAAGTAATGGTACGCAGAATCATGGACTTATTAAAATCTAAAAAACAGAGTATTATTGTTCCACAATATTCTTGAGTTTTATCTTTTGTTGCGTACCGGAATTTAGTTTTCTTCGTCATTAGAGAAATCCTAGAAAGGTGAAAACTAATTCAAAACGAAATATAAAGTAAATATTGTGCACAACATATTTTCAAAGCTTAGTTTGAGAACAGAAGTTACTTTTTAATGCCACATAAGGCAGTTTTGTTATTGTTTTGTGTATTTTTCATACGTTTGTTATCGATTTCGAAGCAGTGAGGGTTTCATCCGCTTAAGATTTAGCGAGGTTGTAAACTGCCGCAAATATGATGCCATTATTGGTATCTAGCATTCTGTGATTTGACAACCACATGCATCAATATTAGAACGTTGAGACCGCTGTAAACAATAACAAAGATGGGGACTTCTACCATAAGAAAGCGACAAAATCGAGGAGTGTGTTATGGATACACTGCACATACGATGTATTATCCTATTTCTGCACTGGTCAATACAATTGGCGAAACAGTTGAGATATCTACTGAATTAATGTCACTGCTGCGGAGCGGCCGAGCGCATTGAGGCGCTATGCTACGATGCGCGAGATCGTGCCCCGTCGGGGGTTCGAATCCCCCTCTGGCATGGATGTTTATGCTGTCATTAGTATAAGTTAGTTCATAAGTAGTTTGTAAGTTTAGGAACTGATGACCCCGCATTGAAGTCCCATAAGCTTTACAAACATTTGAAAGCGGAATTTTTTTTTAAGATGATTGAAACTAGTAGCGACCTATATCGTAAAATTCGAATGCTACAAACTTCCAATCTTTGCTTCATCTCTCCACAGACACTATCTCCGAAAATACTCGTTATAATCTTCGACGACTTAAGCGGGAAGTAGATACATAATACGTTGATAAAAAATGTTCAAATGTTTGTTAAAGTTATGGGACTTAAATACGGGGTCATCAGTCGCTAAACTTACAAATTACTTATAAACTAACTTATATTAAAGACAACACAAACATCCATGCCCGAGGGAGAATTAGAACCCCCCGACGGGGAACGGCTTCGCGCATCGCAGCATAACGCCTCAATGCGCTCGGCCACTCCGCCGCGGCACGTTGATAAAGAACCTATGTCCTGTAATGACATCAAGTGATATTATCAACTACAAATAAAAAATTAAGAAATAGAAAGGTACGTGTATGCTTTCCCCTCCTTTCCTAAATTTCGTTAATATTTCTTCGTCACCGGAGCGCAAACCTGCTATCTTGCTTTATTGTGAAGATAAATAACTACAGTTCTGCAAAAGGTAAAACACTCATGAAGTATATTTGTAACAACTATTGTTGATTTGATGTCTTTCAATTAAAAAAATAGCATCTGAAAATATACATGACTTTGTTTTAAAGAAAGAAAGTACCATTAATTTCGGTGGGGAATAATTCACTGAAAGGATACAAATCTGTACCATTTCTCAACAACGACAAAGGAACACATCTCTTTTATCAGAGTGCAATAATCAGAAAACAATATTCACGGAAAATTCGATATATGCCTTCATCCACTAACATAACAGTCTGCAGCAACAGATTGAAATATTAACTGAAAGTTACATAAAATATTTTTTTCCTTAATGATGGTACACGCACGACGGGGAAGTATCTGTAGGAAGACGAATCAAACACATCGTTCCTGACATATGTGGTCAACGAACAGTACGGGTGATCGGCTAACACGAACTTAGTCCAACATGGCAAAACAATAAACTGTTCAAAGTAAGGCAGTATGCATCTCTACGTGGTTTAAGGATGATGACACTGTTTGCGGTAGGTACCCTAAATCTCGAAGGTTCTGTTATTGTAGAGCATCAGAAGCAAAAAGTCAATAGCTCGGTGGCAGTTATTGACAAGCCTATTACCTCAAAGTCACAATGGCTGATCTTAACCCCACCAAGTCTTCATGCTCCGTGCGAGAAGCACTCTCGAACAAATCATTCTTATAAGACCAATATTCTTTGTCCTTAGGGTTTCTATATGTTCATTCTCAAATAGAAGTACCAATATTCAAAAAATGGTTTCATAAATTTTACCAGAGTACTGCGGCCGGGATTCAAACCCGGGACCTTCTGATTTATCTGCAAGCACTATAACCACTAAGCCACCGTGACCTAATGGTCATGGTAATTGCACGTACAGTCTTACAGCACGTGCCCATCCCCAACAAACACTTCAGTTCCACCTCATATTCCTCTATATAAATGCCAAAGTTTCCGAGGTTCTCCAATAGCAGAATAGCACCCCAGCAATGAACGTTGGTGGGAACAATCCTCTCTTATTACACTGTTCACAAAATAACGATAATAATAATAATAATAATAGTAATAGTAATAATATTAAAATTTGAAATTGTTTTTTTCTGAAGGTTTCATACATGATTCATATGGAAGCACATCTCCTACATTCAAATACGTAGTAGTTTTTCCGTGTCAGGCATGGTTTTCAAGTTATAGGCAATGTTCTGTTTGTATGTCTATGCTGGTGAACAATAAAAATCGATGTATTACGGTATTAGCTTTTTCTCCTATGGACAACGGTGTCCTCTCGAATGATGTTCCAGCAGTAGTCGGCAAGCATTGCAGGCATCTATTTCCCTTGATAACGCTTTTCCCAGAACATTATGTCTTGATGCAACCTTTCACCATGCTCCTCGGAAACATTTCTACAGCTCTCAGAAAAATAGTTTAGATGTGAGTCTAGGAAATACACTTTTAATGACATGTTACATCCTAAATCCCTACATGCATTTATCATTTCTTGAACCAATTGTTCATAGTTGTCAGCTCATTTTCTTCCCAGCAAGTTTTCGGTTACATTCTTAAAAGAGATCCATGCATTTTGTTTCTTTGGGTGAAAGGTATTCTTCAATGTGGTCTTTTTGAAGTTATCTAATTTGGTGGCCCACTAACACCCCTTCCTTTATTTTTGCTGAAGAAAGTCGAGGGAACGTTTTGGAAAGGTACTGCATAGACCCTTATCCAGATTGATTCATGGCCTTTACGAACTGTTTAAAAAGGCCTTGATGTGAATTGAAGAGGTGGTAGAAGAATATCTTCACTGGCTACCAATTTCTCATTCTGTATTTTTCTCCTCCCACTTTCCAGCTCCTTTGAGGCAAATGCTTTCTTTTATAGTGGGAAGTTCTGTCACGACTGTCGTACTCATACAGAAAACATACCTATTTCGTGCATTTCCAATATCATTACAACTAGTTTCAAGTTGCCACATATTTTCCACTTATGGTCTTCATACTTATTTAATTATAGCATATTTTTCAAAACACCATAGGACTCTTTAGTCAGTTACATTAGACATTTATTTTCGCATAACTGATAGCGAATTTCTTCATTCTGATTTGAATTTCTCACATGAAAATCCTTAGGTAACATATATTTCCATATGAAAAAAAAAAAAGAACCTTGTCGAACAGTGTAATTATTTGATATCTAAATCACCGCCGGCCGCGGTGGCCGAGGGGACTGAGGCGCTCCAGTCACGGTCTGCACGGCCACTACGGTCGGGGGTTCGAATCCCCCCCTCGGGCATGGATATTTGGGCCGTCCTAGTTCGTAAGTAGTTCATAAGTAGTTTGTAAGTTTAGGGACTGATGACCCCGTAGTTAAGTCCCATAGACTATACAAACATTTGAACATTTCTAAATCACCTGTGTATGAGGTACAAGCCAGTATCTTTCCCATTTCGCTCAAGATTGCAGATGCATAGCCCTTCAATGAATATCAACTTTCCCAGTGGGTATTGCATTTTCAACGCAACAGTGGCGATGTCATATTGTCAGGAGTGAGATGGACTGGTTCGAAGAACACAGTGCTGAAATACAACTGATGTTCTACCCCCCCCCCCTCCTCCCAATTTACAACTCGCTATATCTGAGGTCGATCGAAGATATAGGGGCAGAGATTACCGTGGCGTCAGAGCTCATCACCGTCTCCCACGGACTTTATGGGTATTAGGCGACTTGTGTGTACGACATAACAAGGTCCCATTGCTTCTGTACTAAGACGCGTCGTGGTTGTAATCCGTGCCAATGGCTATTAATTGGTGGTTATGATATTCTGACCGATGAGTGGTTCAACTACGGACTCAGGGAGGAGGAGGGGGAGGGAAGCTTAGCCTTTTTACTATCCTTCCATGCTAATGTAATCATTCTCGCACGGCGCGTGTGCGATGTGGAAGAGCAGTGTGATCTTGAAACACCACATAATTGTCAGGAGGTTGGAATGTCAAAAATCGGTGTAGGTGGTCTCATAGAAGCTCCACATACCGTGAAGCATTGCAAACCCCTTCCCAAAAAATTAGGTTGCATTTTCCATACCAGGAAAATTCACCCCAGCCTATTGTAAGTATTCTGGGCTCTGGGTCAACCTGATAAAATAAATTTTCTAGTCCGCCAATGACCATTTATTTCACATGGAAAAATAACTGAAAACGGATCTTTTGATTTGTATTCTCAGTACGTTTTCTGTTATGGTGCAGTAGAAGATGTCTCTTATCCCGGATGTGTTGTGGCAGATATGTGTTGCACCTGCAGATGATGGCGAAAGGACGTAGGGAATCGGTAGATAGAGAGAAAAGTTGCCAATTTGTAGAAATAGATATCCCTTCTCCTACGTTCCCTGAATTTCCTGCACAAATTACGATACCATAATCATTGGAGTTCTGACGTAAACGTTCGTCGCTTCTCTGCTCGGGGGGGGGGGGGGGGGGGGGGGGACATATTTCATCGTCTGACTCCTTCCTATTGCTACAAAGTGTTCACCTTTGCTAATGTCAAATTCTAGAATGAGTTTTTAGATTGAACCCAACGTTCATGATTCCCTACACAAGCAAGTATACAAAACTAAATAAATTATTTGTTGCGTATTTGCGAGTGAAACAGAATGCAGTAAATTTTTAGCAATGCAGAGAAGATCCAAAGAAACCGGAACACCTACTAACCACCCTTTCTCCCTGCGAGCACGAAGAAGTGTAGCAACAGTACGTGGCATAGATTCGACTACTGTTTGTAGTAGCACTGCAGGGAATTGACACCATGCATCCTGTCCATAAATCCTTAAGAGTACGAGGTGGAGGAGCTTTCTGAACAGCACGTTACAAGGCATCCCGGATATGCTCAGCAACGTTCATGACTTGGGATTTTAGAGGACAGTCAGGTGTTTAAATTCAGATGTGTGTTCCTGGAGACTGTAGGAATTCTGGACGTGTTGGGTCTCGCGTTGTACTGCTGAAATTGTCCACATCCGCCAGAATACACAATGGATGGATGCAAATGATCAGCCAGAATGCTTACGTACGTATCACTTGTCAGAGTGGTATGTAGACGGATGATGGGTCCTATATAACTCCAAGTGCACACGCCCCACGACATTACATAGACTCCTTCAACAGTCCCAAGCTGACAAATAGGTTCCTTGTACTCATGAAGTATTCTCCATACCAGTAAACTTCAGTCTACGCGATACATTTTGACATCAGGCGGCGGGATAGGAATCTTGTTTCCAGCCGTCAACAGTTCAATGTCGGTGTTGACGGGCACAGACGAGGCTAAAAGCTTTGTGACGTGCAGTTGTGTTGAAAGTTTCGCGAGCTGACACTTGTTGTTGGCCAAAATTGAAGTATGCAGAAATTTGCGGAGAGGTTGCACTGTTTGACGATCCTCTTCTGTCGTCGTTGGTCCTGCTCTTTCAGGTTCTTTTTTCAGGCCTCAGTGATGTCAGATATTTGATGATTTACTGGATTTGCGATATTCTTGGTGCATAAGTGAAACGATCGAACGGGAAAATCCCAACCTCATCGCTGACTCGGAGATGCTGTGTCAGATCTCTCAGGTGACGGCTACACCACCACGTTCACACGCACTTAAATCGTGATAACCTGTCATTGTAGCAGTAGTAACCGATCTAACGCTTGCGCCAGACACCTGTTATATTAAATAGGTATTACCGAGAGCACCGCCGTTCTCTGTCATCTCTGCATACACAAAAAAAAAAAAAAAAAAAAAAAAAAAAAAAATGTTCAAATGTTTGTATAGCTTAAGGGACTTAACTACGGGGTCATCAGTCCCTAAACTTACAAACTACTTACGAACTAGGACGGCACAAATATCCATGCCCGAGGGGGGATTCGAACCCCCGACCGTAGTGGCCGTGCAGACCGTAACTGGAGCGCCTCAGTCCCCTCGGCCACCGCGGCCGGCCATACACAATCCTATAGCTTCTTTGGCTATTCAGTGAATCATTCCTCTCTTAATTTTACTTACGTAAATTTTGACTACCGATATAAATAATTCTCTTTGTTTTCGGCTGGACTGGTACAGTGACCATAGCTTCGTACTTACTACAAAGCACCCCACCTCCACAAAACCCGTGGATGACAACTGCGTTACATATTCCAAATTTTGCCTGTTCGTACTGTTTTTGACCTTTCAGTACAGGGCAGTGTTATCTGGTAATTTATTAGTGAATTACATGGTGTCTCATGAAAGACGTCCAACACCGCATCCGCTGTCCACCGCTGCACCGACTCTCAGACTCTTATCTGCTGGCGCGTCCACCGAGTTAAGAATAAAGAACGATTGATGATTGACTATTGAATATTCAATATACACGTAGTATTGGCTAGAAGGAAAATGGAAGGACGTAGAAGAAATTATAAATAGGAGAAAAAAGATACAGCCTATAGGAAAATAAAAGAGATATTTGGAGATAAGAAAAACAGCTCTATGAATATCAGTAACATAGATAAGTTTTCAGCAAAGAAAGGAAAGCTGAAAGGTGGAAGGAGTATAGAGAGAGGCTCTACGAAGGAAATGAACTTGGGGGGAATATTGAAGGAAGGGGCGAAGAAGTAGAAGAGGGTGAATGGGAGATACTACACTGAGAGATGAATTTGACAGAGAACTGAAAGACCTAAGTCGAAACAAGGCCCGTGGAGGAGATAACATTCCTTCAGAGTTACTGAAGTTTCTGGGAGAACTAGCCATGACAAATCTGTTTCACCTGGTGTGAAGGGTGTATGAGACAGGCGAAGTACTCTCAGACTTTAGAAAAATATTATAATCCCCATTCCAAAGAAAGCAGGCGCAGACAGGTCTGAAATCTACGGAACCATGTATAATAAGCCATGGTTGCAAAATATTAACATGATTTATTTACAGAAGAATGGAAAAGCTAGTAGAAGCCGACCTCGGGGAAGATCGGTTTGGGTTCAGGAGAAATGTAGGAACACGGGAGGCAATACTCACTTTACGGCTTATCCTAAAAGATAGATTAAGAAAAGGCAAACCTACATATCTAGCTTTTGTAGATTTGGAGAAGGCTTTGACACTGTTTATTGGAATAAACTCTTTCAAGTTCTGAAACAAGCAGGAGTAAAATATAGGGAGCGTAAGGTTATTTTACAACTTGTAGAAAAACCAGACAGCGGTTGTCAGAGTTGAAGGGCATGAAAGGGATGCAATGGTTAGAAAGGGAGTAAGACAGGGTTGTAGACTTTCTCCAATGTTATTCAATTTGTACATTGAGCAAGCTATAAAGGAAAGCAAGGAGAAATTTGGAGAAGGAATTACAGTTCAGGGTGAAGAATTAAAAACATTGTGTTTTGCCGACGATATAGTAACTCTGTCAGAGACAGCAAAGGCCACGGAATGGCCAGTGTGCTGAAAGGTGCATATAAGATTAACATTAATAAGAGCAAAACTAGGTAATGGAATGCGGTCTAAGAAAATCAGGCGATGCTGAAGGAATTAGATTAGGTAACGAAACAATAAAGGAGGTAGATGAGTTTTGTTACTTGGGCAGTAAAATAACAAATGATGGTCGCAGTACAGAGGATATAAAATGCAAAATGGCAATGGGTAGAAAAACCTTCTTAAAACAGAGAAATTTGTTGACATCGAATATTGATTTAAGCCTAAAGAAGTCCTTTCCGAAGGCATTTGTGTGGAGTGTTGCTTTGTATGGGAGTGAACATGGATGATAAACAGTGCGGACAGGAAGAGGATAGAGGCTTTTGAAATGTGGTGCTACAGAAGAATGCTGAAGATTAGGTGGGTGGATCGCGTAACTAATGAGGTGGTACGGAACAGAATTGGAGAGAAGAGTAATTTCTGGCGTACCTTGACTAAAAGAAGGGATCAATTGGTAGGACACATTCCTAGACATGAAGGAATTGTGAATTTAGCGTTGGAGGGAAGTGTGTAGGGTGAAAACCGCAGAGGAAGACCAAGAGATGGATACAGTAAGCAGATTAAGACAGATGTAGGTTGCCGTTCTTATGTAGAGTGGAAGAGGCTTTCTCATGCTAGGGTATTGTGGAGAGCTGCATCAAACCAGTCTCCGTACTGAAGACCACAACAACAACACACGTAGTATTGCTGCCACAGAGGCATTAGCGATGTGCGATTGGGAGAAAGTTCTCGAAAAAAAAAATCGCAAAATATTGTTCACACACCTGTCAGAATTTATTGTTTCGTGGAGAAAGTTTAGTCCAATTATTCGGCTTGCTCTAATAACATATCACACTCCAGTTTTCACAAATGCATGGGTTGTTGATGTAATTCATGAGGATTTTCGGAGCTCCAACGTCCATTGTTCCAAGAATTTACGTACCCTTACAAGTGCAGCCACTCTCCCTCAGAAAAAAATAATCATCTCAGGGTCAACTGCCCCATCGGACACAGACTGTAACAGCGAGTTACAATAACGTCGTCGAACAACATCATCTTATTTTGTATGCATCTTGGGCATTAGTCATGTAAAACGTTTTAAAGGAATTCACCGCCATTTGACAAATAATTGTTCATTTACACAACCAGGTTCGTCCGTAGGCCATTATCAAGACTGAAGGGAAATAAGCAATTATTTCAGTCAAATGGCGGTGAATTCCTTTAAAAAGTATCTGATTTCATGAGCTAATGCACTACCGTTATATTATACGGCTTCAATTTCAGTTTGTGTATGGTTATGTAGTAAAATTTGTTGTAGGTACAATTCCGATCAACATAGGGTTTCACGCCATTTGTCATTCTCGCACTTGCCCCTGTGTGAGGTTGTGGTGCAGCAGGTTTCGACAACTCCTCCTGTCTTTGCCAAGAATACACCACTTTGTGCTTAGGAGATATAATTTTTTTTTCCTGTTAAAAGGTACGTGAAACTACTTAGTCTAACGCGCTCTTATAAATTTTCTAGTTAAGGGACACTGGATTCACTGCCAAAAATGCATTGTTTGGTACCACGGAGTATGCGTTGGTGCCCGGGGGAAAAAGTGTTTTTTATGAGGAAGATGCCAGTGATGAAAATTGTACGAGGAAGTGATCACCATTGTACCTAATGTGGTACAATTTCGGCTGATTTTTCACAATTCTGTAACCTTTTCCGTGTTTGATTAAGTACACAAATTTATTAACAATGATGTCCGGTTTCAACCCATTTCTGAGTCATCCTCGGATCTAAAAGTAACAGAAGGTGTAATACAATTTGTTAACAGTTAAAATATGAAATCACTACTACGTTTTATCTTGTAATGTGTACAAGTTTTCGTGTTTGTCATTAGTTGTATCTGCCGTCGGACGGTATAACCTTCCAATCATCAAATTACAATTTACGAAAGCAAAAAAGAAAAAAAAAAATACAGTGCACAATACCATTTGAAGAAAATCAGATTGGTTTTTGCACATGTATGACACTTGTTGGTTAAAATACTTTTGAAGAACAGTAACTAAAATTAAGCATTGCTGGTTAAAATTCACTGATAGTGTCTTGTACATGAACCACATGGTATTTAAAATTACGTTTCTGAATTTTAACTCCATGAACTGTTGAAGATAAGTGAGCCACATGGTGACTAATGCCGTACTGAAGCACAGTTAACAATTTACATAGTAACATAGTTCCATAATACATGCCAGGTGGCGTTAATATACAAGATGGCGTATTTTTCAGACCACTAGTTACATCAAACAATTGAATTACACTGTATCGTGTTGTTACATAGATATACTGTTGTGCTCAGCTTCGGTTTTACACATTTTTAAACAAAATTTTAATATTGTAGGAAATTACATTAATATCGTGATTTTAAAAAAATGACAGTGTTTTACAAAGATGTCTACAAAAATTATGCTATTATGAACATTACAGATGTCTAGTAATTCACCAGTATTCGATCAAAACAAAGAACAATCATTGTATAAAATGTATTAATTTTCTCATGTATAAAATTTTTAAATTAAAATATTAAATGAATAAAGGATCATACGGAATCAATTCTAGAAAAAATTAGAATAACAGATGTATATAGTAATAGCAGATGAAATTGAATCCATATTCTCATGAAGTAAATAAATTAAAGACAGACAATAAAACATAAAAAATGCAGGTGCACATCTAGTATAATTCATGACAATCGTCAGTAGACATATAAAAGGTTTATACACAAATCGTTAACAGTTTACCAAATAAAAAGAAATAAATACTTGTGATGTCAAATATCCAGTCAAACATGAAGCAAACTATAATTTCAATCAAATACAGTCTGAGGTTTCAGTACAATTTGTGGATCAAGCATATCTGTAGTCGAAAAATAGGTAGATATGTAACCAAGGGTCTTAGTTGCTTGAGGTATGGATACATCCATAATCCAAGGTCTATCTAAAAGTACCAGGTGATCAAAAAGGCACTATAAATTTGAAAATTTAATAAATCACGGAATAATGTAGATAGAGAGTAAAAATTGACACATATGCTTGGAATGACATAGGGTCTTATTAGAATATATATATATATATATATATATATATATATATATATATATATATATATATATATATATATATATATATATATAAAAGACGCGTGAACGATCTCTTGTGCGCGTCGTTTGGTGATGATCGTGTGCTCAGCCGCCACTTTCGTCATGGTTGACCCCACAGGTACGCAGACCTTAGTCCATGCGATTATTGGCTTTGGGATTACCTAAAGTCGCAAGTGTATCGTGATCGACCGACATCTCTAGGGATGCTGAAAGACAACATCCGACGCCAATGCCTCGCTATAACTCCGGACATGCTATACAGTGCTGTTCACAACATTGTTCCTCGATTGCAGCTATTATTGACGAATGATGGTGAACATATTGAGCATTTCCTGAAAAGAACTTCAGCTTTGATTTGTCTTGTTATGTTGATTATTGCTTTTCTGATCAGATGAAGCGCCATCTGTCGGACATTTTTTTCTAATAAAACCCCATGTCATTCGAAGCATGTGTGTCAATTTTTACCTCTCTATCTACAGTATTCCATGATTTATTAAGTTTTTGAAATTCATACTGACTTTTTGACCACTCGGTATAGCCAAAGGTCTTCATAAAAATGCAGATATACCACAATTAAAAAGCATAACAATAGTCAGTAGAAAAGATTCATACATACATTGCTGAAGTCTACTAGATAGAAAGAAATGACTAGAAATTATGTCAAAGATCCAGCCAAGCATGGAGCAAAATATAGTTGAAATCAAATTTTCTAACATACAGCCTGAGTATTCGGAACAATTTGAGGTTCAAACACACCTGTGTTATACCAACATTTCTAATTCTCTAACGGTTGTGTTACATATTCATTAGCCGCAGCGGATTAGCCGTGCGCACTGCGGTGTCATGCTGCGGTGCACGCGGCCGTTCGCCGTCGGCGGTTCGAGTTCCGCCTCGGGCATGGGTGTTTGTTTTGTTCTCAGGTTAGTCTACCTTAGCTTAAGTAGTTTGTAAGCTACATACTAATAACCTAGCGATTGAGTTCGATAATTTACAAACATTTTAACATATCCATTAAACATCCAAGAACAAGCGCCATAGGGAAAATTATTTCTTTTCGAAATATATTTCTGAAATGTTCGCAATTGTACCACCTCACTCTTGACACACCCGTTTGAAGCGCAAAACGGCGCAGAGATTTTCTCGGACTTTTTTTCTTAGGCCTCCCCTATGATATTTATATGCAGGTCTTAGTGTGTCTAATACAGATCCAGACTCTTGACATTTCTTCATTAATCTGCGTATCGTTGATTCATGGGAACATGCACACTGGGATACTTTCGTATGGTTTAAAAGTGACATTCCACATACGATTCTATTTCTGCGTAGTTAAACACAAGAAATAGTTGTTGATACTTCATGTATACCATATCAACGGAAACCCGTTAGGAAAAACTCAAAAATCTAAAACTGAGTCAGACAGTAGACAACACGCGCACGATGTTTCTGTCTGACAATCGGTCCCAGTGACAATACGGCCTGACTCGGCGGTGATCAAAATATCTACATGATGCGAAAATTGGCAATTAACACTAAATAATGAAAAGTGTAAAGTAATATACATGACCACTAAAAGAAATCCACTTCAGTTACACGCTAAATCAGTCAAACGTTGAGGTCGTAAATTCTACCAAATACCTAGCAGTTACAATTACCATCAACTAAGATTGGAGAGAACACATAGAAGATACTGTGGGGGAGGCGAACCAAATGTTACGTTTCATTGGCAGAACGCTTCGAAGATGAAACAGCTCCACTAAAGAGACTGCCTACATCACACTTGTACGTCCTCTCCTGAAGTACTGTTACCCAGTGTGGGACCCTCACCGGGTGGAGGACATTGAGAAGGTTCAGAGAAGGGCAGCTCGTTTTCTTTTATCACGGTATAGGGCGGAAACCGTCACGGAAATGTTGCACGATTTGAGGTGGAAATCATTAAAAGAAGGACGTTGCGGCGAGATCTATTTGCGAAATTTCAATCACCGACTTTTACATCTGAATGTGAAAATATTTTGCTAGTGCCCATCTACATAGGGAGACATGAGCATCCCAATAAAATAAATCACATCGAAAACGGAACGATTTAGGTGTTCTTTCTTCCCGCGCGCTATTAGAGAATGGAACGGTAGCGAAGGTTATGAAAGTGGTTAATGAACCCTCTGCCAGGCAGTTAAACGTGATTTGCAGAGTTTCTATGTAGATGTAGAACACCTGTAGCGGCAACCTGCAGGCGCAGCGATAACAGTCGGCAAACCCGCCGCACACTACGGACCTCTCCCGGACCTCTTTAGTGAGACACCCTGTACTAAGTCACACATTTTAAGGCACAGTTATAGGGTCCCATTGGCCCCAATATTTTATAATCTTTTCTATTTTCTTAAAAGATTGTCGTATTTAGGGACGATACGTGTTCGGTAGACGTCGTCCTTGACATAACCCCATAAAAATAAGTCTAATGGGGTTATGTGAGGAGAGCGTGGAGGCCAGACCATTGGCCCATCACTACCAATCCATCGCCCAGGAAAGGTCATTTCAAGATAGGCACGGTCCAAACCCCAATGAGGCGGTAGGCCGTCTTGCTGAAACAAGACATTGGGGTGATACTGAAGCAGCTGAGGAACAGCATACAGTTGCAACATGTCTAGATACACTGCAGATGTGATGGTAGTCTCAGCGAAGAAGAATGGCCTCATAATTCAATCGTGCCTGTGGTGCGTTCCATGACTTCGCCAAAGGGTTGTGAACCCCAAATGCGCACATTATGGCGATTCACTACTCCAATGACAAAAAAGGTAGCTTCGTCGGAAAAGGCAATTAGTCTGAGATAATTCTCAATACGTGATAACATTTCGACCGCAAAGTTATATGACGTGTACTGAGGTTCTTGGTCGACCAGACCTCGGAAGGTCAACAACTGATTCTGTGTTCTACAACTTCTCATACCAGGCTTTAATGCTCTTAGGTGGATTCCTTCCAAATGTTGGCTGAAAGCGTCTCTGCACTGTGGTTGATGATCGTGTCTCTTGGTTCCACAGGACATACTGTGCCTTCTCCTGATTGGTAAACATGGCTTCTTGGGCACTGCACCTCATCCACTACTTACGTACCGCAAACCTAAAACAGAAAAAAAAACTTTGATAGTTTGTAAACAATTCGACACCAGATTCATATTTGTATCTTACTCCTAGCCTGAGTTATCAATTTATGTAATCAGAGAAAGACTTTTCGGACACACTGTATAACGCAAAAAAAAAAAAAAAAAAAAAAAAAAGGATGTAGCGAATGAAATGGAAGATTCGATGATGGCAGTTTAATCTGCCGAAACCAACAATCACCCGAATAAAAATTATTAGCCTTCTTGATTCTTTTCCATAATAATTTTTATTTTTATTTCAATTCATTATCCAGCTGGTGCTTACAACGATCGTGTCACGCTAGCGTCGATATACGTATTGATTCATGTACCTATGGTGACGGTTTTTGTTCGAAACATCTTCCTTGGGGAAGTTCGTTTGGAACTTATCTGTATCTTTCCCGTTCGGCTCCAGAGCGAATCAGGCGATTAAACTTCGCTTCTCAAAGAGGAATTCCGTAAGTAAACCAGGGAGGAGAAAGGCTGTGCCGAAAAACGCCCCACCTCTTGAGACTGGCCGGTCGTAAAACACGGTGGTATGATGGCGGTCTGGGAGGCAGCGGAGCCGCCCCTTCTGCTACGATCCGGTCTCCACAGCGTGTTTTAAATTGAGCGGCGGTTAACCGCTTTGTTTAGAACATTCAAAAAAGCCCTTGTTTCCACATTGCTCTATGTGGACTGAATCTTACGTAATATGTATCTTGCCTGAGATAGGAGGGACTCTCCATTGTATAATGTATTTTTTCTGATTGGTTAAATTTGTCACATCGTGCATACGGGTTATGTAAAATGTTTCTAAAATTCTGCATTCTTTGGAGCGAAGTAACTTAGTCACATTATGCCTGCTGAAAGACGAAGTGTTGTGGGGACTGTTAGTGGTAGGGCTACGTACGTAAGAAGGATTTCATATTGGCTGCATTTGATTCACCGTTGAAGTACAAAATGTTCAAATGTTTTATCGGACCAAACTGCGTGGTCATCAGTCGGTAGCTTACAAACTACTTAAACCTAGGTGAACTAACCTAAGGACAAACACACACACCCATGCCCCAGGGAGGACTCGAACCTCCACGGCGAGCAACCGCGCGCTCCGCAGCGAGGTGCTGTAGACCGCTCGGCTACTCCACCGCGGCCGGTGAAGTACACTTCCACTCTAATGAAGTTGTGAATAAGCATAATTGGTGATTTGAGTGATCTGAAAATCCCAATTTGTGTGAAGCAAAACCAATTCTTTTTTTATTGTTTTATTTTATTTTATTTTTTTCAAAACTGTGGGCTGCAGCATGTAGCAGAGGCAATATTGGAATACATTTCATGCGAGAAACAATCATTAGGGCATGTTATCTTGTAATTTTAGAAGTATCAATTTCCTGAGACATTTATTGTCTGATGTTATCTAAGATATTCGACATTAGTAGAGGCGTTAAATCAAACTTTCTTGAGTTGTTGTCTTTTAATAATAATAATAAAAGAATTAGTACTTAAAAATGTACATGACATTGTTTAAAGAAAGAAAGTGCAATTAATGTCAGTTGGGAATAATTCACCGACATGGTAGAAATCCGTTCCATTATTCAGCAACAAGAACACTTAAAAACCACACATCTTTGGAAACATTTTTGTTTCCTTTGGTAAACCAGCGCCCTTATGATTTTTAATTTTTTAAACTGTAAAAACAATCAACAGCGCTAAATTGACATTCCATTGCTAGTAGTTTGGACCTAATGTTGGGCCAGGATGTTGCCCCTAGATTGTGTGGAGCATAGCAACAGCTGCGAGTTCCTCAGGTGCTCTCACTGTAACAACTCGGAGCAACATCCTGAAGATGGCCCAACATTGGGTCGAAACTAGTCCGTAATAAAAAGTCAGTTTTGCGCGCTAGACAGTTTTTATATTTTAAAAAGTATTGAAAAAAGAAGAAAAAAAGTTGTTTAAGCGTCTCTCTAGTAAACAGGAAGTCCTGGGTTTGATTTCCGGTCGTGTCAAAAAAAAAAAAAAAAAAAAAAAAAAAAAATCACCTCTCCTATTCAATAATTATGGAAAATTTGTCGCCATTACCGTTAGAAGGTCGACCAGCCACTGAGTGATTAATTCAACATGGAGCTAGACGACATGGGCCCGGAAAGGTGTTCCGATTTCTTGATGAACAGAGTCATTGTGTTGCATTACTACAAATTTATTGGTGCAGGGGTGGATTGGCCTCCATATTCGTCCGATATGATTGCGTATGACTACTTCTTATGGGGCACATTGTCTACTGGTAATACACCACCACGCTGGAAGAGTTTGGAGCAGCGATCTCCAGCGCATCCATTTCCATTGAAAAATTACAGGATGCGATGGCGAATTTTATTGTTTGTTTACGCCACCGCTGTTCTGCAGGCGGTGGGCATTTCAAAAAGATTGTAATGTGACTGCAGAGACGACGTGCGACGGACGAATTTCATTATGCGCGCTGATACAAAAATAACCTACACAACTGAAATTAATTACAATTGAATGAGTACTCAACTTTGGGAAAAGAAGTACAATCAGTCTTATATAATTTAAGTCTCGAAAGATGTGAAATACTCAAAGTTCATCGCGACAAAATCTGTCAATACATACACAAGTGTTGAAGCGCTGCGAAGCGTACACTTTATCCTGAACCGTTCTAAATGGTGTGCTGGACTGAAGCACACAGACGACTCGATGCACACTCTGTATTATAGGTCATATGTGCGGACTATTTGCCTACAAATTGCACATTCAGGTTTGACGCACGTGGTAGTGTTGATGCAAGGTGACAATAACTGAACTATATTAATCAACATAAATTTGTTACAAACTGCGGCGTACACACATTATGACCCAACATATAAACGTCACTACATTTATTCGGATTTTGGTTATGACATCGCCGATATGCATGGCGATGATGTGGTGCTGGAGAACAGTGAAATTACGTATGACCCGTTGAAGTTTCGGAACATCGATTGTGTCGATCACCTCCTGAACGGCTGTTTTCAGTTCAGCATTGGTTTCGGGGCTATTGCTGTACACCGTAATCCCACTAAAAGGAGTTACAGATCTAATATAGGTCAATACCAATGGCCATTGGGCCAGAATATGGTTCCCAAAGTCCTCCTCCAGGACGTCAATGTCCTGATTTGTTGGCGTGGACCTACGTCTTTCGTGAAGCACGTCTTGTCGGAATCAGGGAAACTTTATGTAATAGGGATGATATCATCTTCCAACACCTTCAAGTACCATTCGGGATGCGGATTCTCCATCCCCAAAATATGCCGATTTTGCTGATTGGCGAACCCATCCAAATGAAAGAGGGCTTCGTCGCTAAACATCATAACGAAAAGAAATCGACTCTAAATAATGAAAAGTGTGAAGTCCACATAAGTACGAAAATAAATCCGTTAAACTTTGTTTACAAGATAAATCTATCAAAAGTGAAGGCCGTTAACTCCACTAAATACCTGGGAATTACTATTACTTCAGACTTAAACTGCAAAGAACACGGGATAATGTCGTGGAAAAGGCGAACCAGAGACTGCTTTTTATTGGCAAAACCCTTAAAAGATGCAGCAGAACTACTAAAGAGACTGCATACACTACGATTGTCCGTCCTTTTTTGGAGTATTTATGCCCAGTGTGGGATCCTTCTCAGGTGGGTTTGACGGAGGACATCGAAAGAGTCCAAAGAAGGGCAGCTTGTTTTGTATTGTCACGATACTCGGGGGACAGCGTCACGGAAATGTCACAGGACCTGGGATGGAAATCATTACAACAACGGCGTTTATCGCTACGGCGTGGGCTACTTACGAAACTACAATCGCCAACATTTTCCTCCGAATGCGAATATACATTGTTGACTCCCACTTACGTAAGTAGAAAAGAGCATCAGAGTAAATTACGAGAAATCAGTGTTCGAACGGAAACATTCAGGTGTCCTTTCTTCCCGCACGCTATTCGAGAATGGAATGGGAGATAAATATTATGAAGGTGGTCCGCTGAAACCTCTGGTAGGCACTTAAATGTGATTTGCAATGTAGATGTAGATAGCAATTCCCAACATGCCCCGCAACCACTCGTGCAGTTTGAAGGTCCTAACGCAAATGGTTCAGAATTTACGACAATTTTATTGAATACAATTTAATAATTGTCAACCTGTAGAAACATGGCCTCTTGCGGGAGTCTATTAACAATATCAACAATCGGTGCACCTGTGACCGTATCGATAGTGGTGTAGAGCTCTACGGTGTCATTGCAAAACTACACGAAACGTTATTAGATTTGGTAGAAGAGAAGAAGGTAATGTCTGCTCAGTCTGGTAGCTGGTGGCCGCTGAAAACACTCCCGATGGTGCTTGGTAGCGATGTGTAACGCACTGAGACCCTCTGCAAGTTGTACTCGCACCACATCAATAGATGTCAGATATCGACGAACAAAAAATTCGTTAATGTGATCATCGAATGTAAACGGCGGATAGAACAGGACGCTTTTCCATTTATTGGTAACGTCTGCGACTTCTGTTTGAATGTGCACAGAATTAGTATCGTCTTTCTTAGTGATTTACACTCAGCGGGTTTACCTTCAATTATTATGAACATTGATAGAATTTCTTAATTTCGGTTCTGCGAGTTTTATATATCCTCTTACACTTTTCTAAAGGCTGAAATTTGTCTTACAGTTTTAGTAAAAATACATCCTCCTTACTGTTATGTTTCTATGACTGTGCGACACCAGCCATTTTGTTGCTTTTTAATGCAGCAAAATACAGTTTACCCCATTTTAAGGGTCTGATGATGATGGCGTGGTCCGTCGAAACTGGTTGCCAGTAAATAAGATGAAAATACAGCCGACGGTATTTTTATTCATTGTATTCATTGAGATACATACAGCTGAAGTTCCAGCGTCCATGCTTAAGATGGACACAATTAATCCTGGTTATGCTCAGGCAATATCACCATATCATGGTGGAAGACGAACGGTGTCGGCAGGAGTCAGTATTGACCGACGTACGGACTTCTTATATTTATCAGAATGACCCTATGACTGCTACGAGGTATGACATCCTTCAAAATTTTTTGTTGTGTCATTTGCTGGTACCGTAGGAGATGGGTTCTTCTGGTGGACGATAGCGCTCGTCCCCACAGAGCTGCACTGGTGGACAACATGCTTGAAGCTAATTGAACGGATGGAGTGTCCAGCTTGTTCACTGGACTTAACGCGATTGAGCATGTCTGTGATGACCTTGGCGGACGCAGTGCAGCCACACCAGCACCTCCTAGAACGGTTGCAGAGCTGGATGTTGCACTCATGGAAGAATGACCATATATCGCTCAACAGCTGGCTGATGCCAATGCTACGCAGGTGTGCAACTGTACTGGCCGTCAGGGGGGAGGGGGATCACACGAGGGGAACGAGAATAACTTTTTCACTATTATGGTAGCCCCATGGTGCCACGCACAAAGTGAACGCCGTGTAATCCTGAAGCAAAGAGGTCAGACAGCAAAATATCAATCAAGCACAAATTGCGGTTGGAACCAATATCTTAATAAAATATATTATCATACTACCCAAATCCCCACTGGTTCGCACGCGTAGACTGTATGGTCTGCATTTGTTGTTTCTACTTTTAAATATAAATGTTCATAGATTTAGCTTTAAAAATGCTTTCCTAATCAAATATTTTGATAGCAGAATTAAAAACATCCTAAAATCAATTTTTAAAATCTAACCATGGTTCCAAATACAAATTTTCGCATTTCTAGCATCAAAATAGTCTTAGAAGTACCCTTAAAAGGTTTTCCCTTATTTTACCCGCTTAATGCTGGAATTTCCAAAAATATCGAAACACCTGTTTTAAAATGCCAATAAAAAAATCTAAATACGAAGTTTTGTATATCTTGCTTCAAAATTGCCTCAATAGCAACGTATTTTCAAAAAACCGTTCACCCCCTATGTCACCCCCTTACAGTTGGGATGGGATATTGAAAAATCGCTGATGCCTACAGTGTAAGATAAACAACGACTACAAATTGAAAGTTTCTGCCGTCTGTAGATTAACTTTTCAGAGCCGTTTTCTGTCTTTTAGAAACGGATCGAGAAAGCGAAATTTCTTTCTTACGCTTTGACATCTTTCACAGTACAATATGGACTTTATTATTCTTTATTCGTACGCTTGTGCATCACGTTTTGCTGTGTATAACCTCGTTGCTTTTATAGTGTCAGAGGTCATCGCTAGTCTTCAGTCCGAATTTTATATAAGCTGATGACTTTCAACCACTATACCTTCAACCCTGTTATACCTATCGACACGGAACTACTGTGCTGAACAATGGGAGACTTTGTACTACAACAACACAGAAAGATCGTTCGTCTCCTATGTGTAGTTTTTAATGAACAGCAAAATGTTGACACCCCCTTATCAACCCTCTGCCACCATAGTGCACAATGGGAGACTGATACTTACTACCACATACGAACAGTACTCGTTTTCGATGTGCAGTTTTGGCTGCAAAGTGAAATATAGGCACAAACATTTCGAATTTTATATATATTAAGATTAACAAGTATAATGTGCGTATCTGACCTGATCTCCTAATTGTTTTGAACAGTGGATATTTTATGATGAACACGTTTGCTAGGTCGTGTGATTCTACGAACGTGTCTTGATTTGAAACTTCCTGGCAGATTAAAATTGTTTGTCGGAACTATCACTGCGCAGAGGAGTGTGCGCTGATGTGAAACTTCCTGGCAGATTAAAATTGTGTGTAGAAACCGGGACTTTAACCTGCGATCTTTTCCTTTCGCGGGCAAGCGCTCTACCGTCTGAGCTATCCCGACACGACTCACGATGCCCCCCCCCCCCCCCAGAACTTTACTTCCGCCAGTACCTCGCCTCCTACTTTCCAAACTTCACAGAAGCTCTCCTGCGAAACATACAAGACTAGCACTCCTGGAAGAAAGGATATGGTGGAGATATGGCTTAGCCACAGCCTAAGGGATGTTTCCAGAATGAAACTTTCACTCTGCAGCGGAGTGTACGCTGATATGAAACTTCCTGGCAAATTAAAATTGTGTGTCGGAACCGGAACTCGAACCTGGGACCTTTGCCTTTCGCGGGCAAGCGCTCTATCGACTGAGCTCGCCCGACAGGACTCTTGATGTCGCCTCACAACTTTACTTCCGCCAGTACCTCGCTGTAGTGGAAAGTAAGAGGCGAGGTACTGGCGGTAGTAAAGTTGTGGGGCACCATCTTGAGTCGTGTCGGCTCAGTCGGTAAAGCGCTTGCCCGTGAAAGGCAAAGTTCCCAGGTTCGAGTCCCGGTTCCGACACACAATTTTAATCTTCCAGGAAGTTTCATATCAGCGCACATTCCGCTGCAGAGTGAAAGTTTCATTGTGTGTGTTGATTTGTTTGTTATTGTTTAGACTATGAGGCATAATGTCAGGACTGCATCTCTAGCGCGTCTTAAGAAATTAGTTTTAAAAACTTCTGCAGCTTTGAAGCTGTAATATCCTCTGAACAGAAAACCGTGACTCTCATTTCGGATATGTTAGTCGTTTGTAGGATGTGGAGGTCCCCAACTCTCTCTCTACTCAGTCGTGAGGGTGGGGGCTTGCCAGCCCTGTACCTCTGGTAGACGCTGGGGCTATTATCCGCCCTCCGCGGAGTAGGCGGGTTGTAACCGGCTTCCGCCCGTCCGCGGGAGAGCTGAAGTTGTTTAATTAACGCGTCACGAGCACTTAGGGCGCAAGTTAAAACAGGGATTTGCCGCCTCGCGTGTGCCGGGTCTCGGCGCGGGCATTATAGCGCGCCCTTAAGTCGATTACTCCCGGCGGCGGGAGCTGTCAGCGTTGTGTTCCCATGTGCCTGCTGCCGGCGAACAGGATAAGGGCTGGACGCGTGCCACACCCCAGGTCCAATCGCGGTATTTATACTGGTTCTTGCTCATGCCAAAAGTGTTGGTGTCTTTTTGCGCATGCGTTAGGTGGTGTCATGCGCAATACAGCCCATTTGAATGTGGTACCCTCGCAGGTGGAAGAGCAACAGTCATCTAATCATTGATAATAGTTTGATGACGACGATTACGCTGTGACACAGGATTCCAGTTTTGTCGAGCTAAAAACCGTTCTCACGATCTATAAGATTGTCGGCAAGACGCATTTCCACCTATTCTTTAATAACTGAATCTCAGAAACTGGAAACTGGAGTTAAATTTAACACCAGTCTCCAGGTTTTGCGATTCAGTTATTAAATAATCGGTGGAAATGCGTCTTGCCGACAATCTTGTAAATAGTGAGAACGGCTTTTAGCTCGACAAACATTGTAATCATGTGATTAGCCGATGCATGTGTAGAATTTCGGTACCTCAGAATAGAGTCTTTGCAAAATGATCATCTTGGCACAGTGAGTAAAATTAAAATGAGTTGGAACATTAGCTGTGAAGTACACGCGTTGCCCATTCTCTAGATACACTGCCAAGCGTACTACTGTTGCATGTCGTTCATGGATTGGAAATGATAAGATGCGCCATACTGCTTCATTGCTGCTAATGTAGCGTCCACGTTGGTATTGGTCACACCGTAATCGCCTTCATCAATCGATTATCAATGATTAGAAGACTGTTGCTCTTCCACTACCGAGGGCAGAACATACAAATCGGCCGTATCGCGCATGACACCACCTAATGCATGTTAAAAACGACACCAGCACTTTTGGCATGCACAAGAACCACTAATAAATACCGCGACTGCACCTGGGCTCTTCAGTATTCGCCGGACGTTTCCAGGCCAAAATATCGTGCCAGAATGACGGCGGGATGCGGCTGCACACCCGAAAGTTACTGGAAGAAGAAATATGCCGGGAAAACTTCAGAAATCATATATTGACGTGTTCCGAAATATCATGATTTTCAGAATCGAGCCGGGCCATGACGGCATACATTTATGTTTGATGTCTTATTTGAGGCCTCCATTTTGAAGATAATCCTATTTAGAAACGCGTCAATAAACATATAATCGTATCACAACCGGGGGTTAACAAACTTGATATATTTGGAGAATGTCATTATAGCTGACCAACGCAGTTTATTTATTGGCCCAATGCTACCGGTTTCGGTTTTACACCATTTTCAAGATTGTGACATGGCATTTTAATCAACTGTTTATGCTCTGGTGGCACTTGAGAATGGTATAAAACTGAAACCGTTAGCATAGGGCCAGTAAATAAATAACTACCGTCAACCATAATGACATTCTTCAGCAGCGCGTGTCTTGACCCTGTTTAATATGCGAAATTCTCGATACTGGACACGTACCTTGTGGAAGTCTTTGTCAGACCTACTAATCTACATCTATATCTACATGGAATACTCTTCAAATCCCATTTAAGTGCCTGGCATAGTGAACATGTCCTGTGAATAGCAATAACCTAGCTCTATTGCAAGATCTATTTTTTATTTTTTAGAAGAGTGTTCTATTGTATCTACTCGGTTTCCTAACCTTGTGCCTTACCAATGTACTCAATGGCCTTATGTTAAAAGGGTAGTAATAGAGATTCTTGAGTCACGTCTTACTTGAGAGGTAAAGTTTCTGTCCTTGTATCAACACGCCTTTAAAAAGCGTAGCTCGTATAAAACTCAGCTTGATTTTTTCTCATATGATATCTTGAGAGTCATAAATGATGGGCAAATTGTAGATTTCTTAATTTCCGTAGCGATTTTGAGACGGTGCCGCAATGCTGCTGCTACAGAAGATACAAATGTGATCATATGGCATACATTCAGCGATGTGTAATTGCTTGAGGACTTCTTAAGTCCAAGGCGTTGTCATCGACGGCGAGTATACATTATTGACAAATTGTTAAGAGGGACCGAAGGACGTCTGATAGCAACGTTATTGTTGTTGCTGTTGTGATCTTCAGTCCGCAGACTAGTTTGATGCAGCTCTCCACGCTACCATGTCCAGTGCAAGTCTCTTAATCTGAGAATATGAACGGCAACCTACGTCGTTTTGAATCTGCTTACTGTATTCGTCCCTCATTCTCCCTCTAAGATTTTTACCTCACACAATTCCTTCTAATGCCAACCGACTATTTCTTAATGTCTCAGAATGTGTCCCACCAACCTACCTTTTCTCTAAGTCAGGATACGCCAGAAACTCCTTTACATTCTGTTGAGCACCTCCTCATTAATTACGTGATCTACCCATCTTCGTCTGTAGCACCACATTTCGAAAGCTTCTATCAAGTTTTTGCCTGCAGTCCTTATCGCCCACGATTCACTCCCATACAATGCTACAATCGAAACAAATACTTTCAGAAAGGACTTCGTAACATTTAAACTAATTTTGGATGTCAACAAATTTCGCTTCTTCAGAAACGCTTTTCTTCCCATACCCAAATAACAAAACTCATCTACTACTTTTATTGTTTCATTACCTAATCTAATTCCTTCAGCTTTCCTGATTTTCTGACACTACGTTCCATTACCCTAGTTTTACCGTTGTCAATTTTCTCCTTATACTCTCCTTTCAAGACACTGTCCATCCATTTTAATTGCTCTTCCAGGTACTGTGCTGTCTCTGACAGAATTACTATGCCACAGCAAACCGCAAGATTTTCTCTCCCTAGATTTTAATTCCCTCTCCAAATTTCTCTTTGCAATCCTTCACAGCTTGATCAGTGTACACATTGAACAACATTGGGGACAACACTGTCTTACTCCCTTTTCAACCTCTGCGACACTTTCATGTCCTTCGACTCTAATAATTGCTGTTTTTTTTTTTTTTTTTTTTTTTTTTTTTTTTTTTTTTTTTTTTTTTTTTTTTTACAAGGTGAAATTGACTCTTCGCTCCCTATATTTTACCCCTGCTACCTTAATAATTTGAGAGAGGGTACTCCAGTCAAAATTGTAGAAAACTTTCTCCAAATCCACAAATGCTATAAACGTAGGTTTCCCTTTTATTAACCGATTTTCTAAGATGTGATTATTGCCTCGCGTATTCCTGCTTTTCTTTTAAACCCTAACTGATCATCCCCAAGCTCGGATTCCACAAGTTTTCCATTTTTGCAACGTTATTACTTTTACTTAATATACTCGTACTAGGGATAGGCGACCTTCTATTAAATTTCAATTAATGTTACATCACGATCACAAAAATGTGATTATTTATTTTGAGGAGCGGTTTTGGTACAAGCGGGTATCACCTTCTGGCGTACAGGAAAAGGAAGCCCAATCTATACAGATGTGTACAATATAATGTTACTATTCATGTTGCACATATCTTCCAATTTTTATATATTTACATAGGCTTTCGACATTATAGTTTCTGTCAATGCAAAATATTAATCAAACATAACCCAATAAAAATATTCACTAGAAAATATGCCATTATACACGACAGTGAGTCAGTAAATAAATCGCAAACTGACGTAGACACGCCAGTATTGCGTTAACAAGCCTGAAAATTGCTTTACTTTTCAGCTGACTCCACCTGTAAATTGAGACACTCATCCCATCCTTCGAGAAACCTTTAAAAGCCTGGAACTTGTAATATTTTGTGGCAGCGTTTGAATCCTACAAGTGACACTCTTGAGCTGTAACTTCATTTGGTTCCTGAAACTGGTGTAACCCACAAGACGGATGTGCCGTAGTGGTAAAGAAATACCCCTACACAGCGCGCAGTACTGGCGAGTCTACCTCAGTTTACGACTTATTTACTGACTCATCCTCGTATACAACCACAAAATACTCCCTTATTTATTTGAGTTTACACTATCAGTGCGACGTCAAAAGTCTGACCAATGGCGGAGCAATTTCAGCAAAGGTTCCTATAACTGCCGCTAGAGTGTGCTAATTTATGTCAACTTCCTTCACCTTTAAAAAAAAAACGATAATTTACACTCCATTTCTTAAAAAGACGTTTCTCTGTATCAAAGCAACGTCTTTTTTAAGTCCTCTACTAGATCTCGTTTGATCATCAAATTTGCAATAAGTTAAAATTTTTTGGTAACTAAATTCACTGTGTAAAATATAACAGCTGCCATAGCAGTACTTGAGAATGCACAGTACCACAAAGCTGGTAACTATATAAAAATATATATTTTTAAACAACATACTACTCAGTAAAACGTTACACAAATAAAATTACATATGTGTGAGGAGAATTATGTCTCAACATCAGTATGGAGTTAAAGTCTAACGTAAGTACATATGCGTATTTTAGTTCATGTACTGCCAGCTATTGTGAAACAATACATGAGGGGTAACACAGATTGTCTGTTTATTATGAATAGTATAGAACCATGAGAATCCATTGATAGTGACCGCGCCAAATATCTCACGAAATAAGCATCAAACGAAAAAATAGTCACAAATGTATATGTACAAGGTATCGCGTAAAGATATTTGCTTCTTGATGCATTACTCGTGTTAAAATGAACCGTTTACCAATTGCAGAAAAGGTCGATATGGTATTTATATATGGCTATTGTGATCAAAATGCCCAACGGGCCTGTACTATGTATGTTGATCGCTATCCTGGAAGACATCATCCAAGTCTCCGGACATTTCGTCGGATAGTTATGTTATATAAAGAGACAGGAAGTGTTCAGCCACAAGTGAAACGTCAAACCACGACCTGCAACAAATGATGATGCCCAAGTAAGTGTTTTAGATGCATTTGCGGCTATTCCGCAAATCACTAGTAGACAAATTGAGCGAGAATCGGGAATCTCAAAAACGTCGGTGTTGAGAATTCTACATCAACATAAATTTCACCTTTACCATATTTCTATGCACCAGGATTTGCATGGCGAAGACTTTGAACATCGTGTACAGTTTTGCCACAGGGCACAAAATAAATTACGGGACGATAACATTTTTCATGCGTACTGTTTAGTGACGAAGCATCATTTACAAACAGAGGTAACGTAAACCGGCATAATATGCACTATTGGGCATCGGAAAATCTATGATGACTGCGACAAGTGGAACATCAGCGACCTTTGCGGCTTAATGTATGGTGCGGCATTATGGGAGGAAGGTTAATTGGCTCTTATTTTATCGAAGGCAATCTAAATGGTGCAATGTATGCTGATTTCTTATGTAACGTTCTACTGATTTTACCACAAGATGTTTCACTGCATGAGAGAATGGCGATATACTTTCAACATGATGGATGTCCGGCACATGGGTCGCGTGTAGTTGAATCGGTCTTAAATGGAATATTTAATGACACTTGGATTGGTCGTAGAAGCACCATACCAGGGCCCGCACGTACACCGGATATTACATCCCGGGATCTCTTTCTGTGGGAAAGTTGATGAATATTTGCAATCGTGATTCACCGACAACGCCTGAAAACATGCGTCAGCGCTTTTTCAATGCATGTGAGATCGTTACTGAAGGCGAACTACTCGCTATTGAGAGAAATTTCGTTACGCGTATTGCCAAATGTACTGAAGTTAAAGGACATCATTGTGAGCATTTATTGAAGTCATGATGTAATCAGGTAATCACGCAATAACGGCATGCGTTCTCACAATGTATGATAATTTCACAAAAGTACACGTATCACAACCGAAATAAAGTTCAAACGTACCTAGTCCTGTCTTTTAATTTAAAATTTTAAAATTTAATTTAAAATTTCAAATTACCCACTGTGCGTCTAAACGTGTGAGCAATATGTTTGTGAATAGTTCAAACGTATCTAGTCCTGTCTTTTAATTTAAAATTTAATATAAATATTTCAATTTACCCATTGTTCGTCTAAACTTGTGAGCGATATGTTTGTGAATATTGCAACGCCATCTGTCACAAAGAGACAAAAGTGTTCTAAATAAAACATGGATATTTATTTACGTACTAGACGAAAATGTAAAAAAAGTAGGGGTATGTATTTTAAAAAATGCAGATGACCTATGGCAGCACCACCTAGCGGGCCAACCATAACGCCATCTATTTTCCCCCTTCAAGCTAGAAAAGATTTGTTCTTTGCAGTTTTTTCTTTTGGTGCTTATTTCGTGAGATATTTGGCCCGGTCACTACCAATGGACCACCCTATACCGCGTGTCCCACTCAACTGTTTTACCCAAGATATCTCTGAACATTTGAAGTTAAGCGCGAGTCTCGCTTGAGCCTCGGGCACGGTTTAGCAGCACACCTCACGTGTTTCAAACGTCAACTTCGCTTCCAGTTTCTCAGGATGTAACTGACGCATCGCGATGCAACCAACGCCATTCTTTTTGCGATTTTTCAAGCTATTGATTGCTTAAGAAATACTACTGGCAATCCATTTGAAAAAAAAAAAAAAAAAAAAAAAAAAAAAAAAAAAAAAAAAAAAAAAAAAAAAAAAACGAAGTTTGTGTTGAAAATAACATTTCGTTACGTTTAAGACAGACTCATAGTACCTACTTTTACAAGCCCCTGCCGTACGTTGACGACCGTGAAAGCCGTTTTTTAATATCTGTTGTAGTTCCAGAGGTACCTGGGGTGATAGAGTTGAATGGGACATCCTGTATATAGTGATATAAGTACTTTTTTGGCCCATTTTGGTTACGGTAGTAACACTAAAAGTGGGCATTTGCGATCGTCTTTTGACAGCTCGAAATTTAAATGAAAATAACGCCTTAACTATCAACTGACACGAAAATTGAATAACCGAATTTGTAGAGGAGCAAAATTCTCTACAACTTTGCTCTCTTGTGTTTCTTTCATATCTCGTAGCGTTTCAAAGATATTTGGAAAAATAACGGCGATTTTGGGATGTATGTCTGTCTGTCTGTCCGTCTGTCCGTAGCGTGTTACCTGTTTTTAAGACAAACCGTTCAATCCATCAGCACCAAATTTTACAGATATGATTGTAGGCCGCCAGAGACCAGAACCTCCATTTTTCAAATTTTTCGAACAAAAAATACGGTAGTAATACAACAAAAAAAAGCCGTTTTTAATATAATTGCAATTGCAAACGAACCGCTCATCTGACACGAAAATTGAATAACCTAATTGGTAGAGGAGAAAATTCTCTACAACTTAGCTCCCTTACGTTTTTTTTATATCTCGTATCGTTTGAGACATATTTGCAAAAATAACGGAGATTTGACACCCTCCAATGAATTAACGAAAACCAGACGTTCGGAGATGTCACGTGACATTCCTCACGTATTTGATGATTTTCTTATTGTAAATTACAAGTTGTCATTTCAAAGCAACGGCACACTGAGGAATTAACAAACACACATCGTTCTTCGTTCGATAAATGATAATGAAACGTCTACAAATGCCATATTAACATCAGTTAACAACAGCCATCAATAGTATGAGATTAAAGAACTTCTGTTTTGATTTATAGCCGTAGCGTAGTGGACAACGGGCTGGACTGTGACGCGGAAGGGTGGTGCTTCGAAACCCGCGACTACTTAATTTTTTTTCTAAAAGGGTTTCAGACACTTATTAATTAATTATTTAGATTATTATTTTGGTCCAAAATGTTTGCGAAAACTTATAAAACTACAAATCAATAGTGGGCCGTAAAACACGTCAGTGCGATTTTTTTCTATTCTGTTCCAAAAACCCTGATACCACCCTCGTAAACTTCCTCAAGATACAAGGACGAACGCAAAGACTAGGATTCACATTAAATAATAATAATAAAAATAAATAAAATAAAAAGAAAACTCGTATGAATACAGCATGTTTTGCTATCTGTTTGGAGCGTGATAGAAATGAGTCCTCATTTTCAGCGAGCTACCCTGCGGCAGCTTCTGCAGTGTCGTCCACATTTCGACACCTCCCCCCCCCCCTTTCCTTCCGCCGTGTCTCTCTGCTCGCCGTCCATCGCTAACGTTGTCCGGCGGCCGTCGTTTCGCAGCCTCCTGCGACCCTTGCTCCCCCCCCCCCCCCCCCTTGCAGTTCCACACCCACGTCGCCGCCATTTCGCGCGGAGGCGGTCGTGCTCGTTCAGTGGACGACAGACGAGCCAGTGGCCAGTGTTTCACAGACAGAGGAAAATAACAACGGCCGATCACAGGCCAAACGACGCACTGTCTCCTGTGCGAGCGTCGTTATTCCACACGCCTCTCACGTTGACCCGACGTGTTACAGAACACGAGCTAGTTTTGCACCGACACTAAAGCAGAAAATGTGAACGGAAGAAGAGAATTCTGTGTCAAGTGAACTAGAAACTCACGTCACATATATAAATCCTGTTGTTTAAATTGTCTTACAGTGTGATAGCTAAACTTGGCCACTCTTCGCTGCAGCTCAGTCTATCCCTATCAGTCCCAAGGCTGTAGGTGAAGTGGCATTAATATAGAGAGGTACATCTAAGATACAAAATGCATACAGTAATTCATTACAATAAAGAATGACTGTTTTCGGCTTTCACTGCATTTTTTTAATGGTCTTGTGGTGTCGCACAAGTACAAAGTGCGCGCCACCTACTTTCGCCGCGCGCCGCCATGCACGCACGGCGCGGCGTTCCTACGACGACAGCTACGAGCGCCCTCTGCTACAACTCCGCTCGTGGCCACCACTGAACGACATCGTTCACTTGGGACTGAGATAGCAACCAGTTAGGACCTTCGGAATCAGATAGGCACCAGTGAAGACTTGGCTATCGTACAGGCACTAGGCAGGCCTCTAGCTCAACTATGTATCAGCCTTCTGCAGTACTATGTAAAAGTTAAGTATTGTATAAATTCTGTTCAATATATATCTCGTTCTAATTTACTCTAGTGTTTCTAGTTTCTGGCTGCTCCCCTCCGTACCTGCACCAGCGTGCTATCTTTATTCCTGTGTCGGTCTCATTCCACTCGGCCACCGACACCTACGACGGAAACGAGACACAAAAGAGGTGACGAGGCTGGGACACAAAAGTGGCGACGAGGCTGGGACACAAAAGATCTATACCATCTTGCCTTTGAAAAAATGACATAATAACATCACAGGGTCATATAAAATTATTCTTTCATAGCTGCTTTATTTCCTTTGTGCCTTCCACAAAAGCCGGCCGCGGTGGCCGCGGGGACTGAGGCGCTTCAGTCACGGTCTGCACCGCCACTACGGTCGGGGGTTCAAATCCCCCCTCGGTCATGGATATTTGTGCCGTCTTTAGTATAAGGTAGTTTGTAAGTTTAGGGACTAATGACCCCGTAGTTAAGTCCCATAAGCTTTATAAACATTCGAACATTCGCTTCCACAAAAAAATTGATGTTACTGACAAGTCTCCAATTTCTACAACATGATTTATGCTCCTATTATCTGAAATTTTTCAAACTTGGTTTTACATATCCCTTTTAGGCCCTGCATGGACAATTGCGCGTTTCTGGATTTGCTCGCATTATTTCTTTGTGATTCATGCTAGGAAGATTAGATCCGATTAGATTAGTACTTGTTCCATAGATCTTGAATACGACACTTCGTAATGATGTGGAACGTGTCAGGTTACTGAAAGGCCTCTTTATAAATTATTACTTTGTATTAAATATTACATTACACAATACTTTTTTATTTTTTTCAGATTTACTAATTTATATCTAAAAATTCATCTATAGTTTAGAAGGAGTTGCCATTCATAAATTCTTTTAATTTATTTTTAAATGCTAGTTGGCTATCTGTCAGGCTTTCGATGCTGTTTGGTAGGTGACCAAAGACTTTTGTGGCAGCATAATTCACCCCTTTCTGTGCCAAAGCTAGATTTAACCTTGAATAGTGTAGATCATTCTTTCTCCTAGTGTTGTAGTTATGTGCACTGCTATTGCTTTTGTATTCGTTGGGATTGGTAATAACAAATTTTAAAAGTGAATATATATACTGTGAAGTTACTGTGAAGATCCCTAGCTCTTTAAATGTCTGCAGGATGATCTTGGATGGGCTACAGCAATTATTCTGATTACACGCTTTTGTACAATGAATATTTTTTTACTCAATGATGAATTACCCAAGAAAATGATGCCATACGAAAGCAGAGAAGGAAAATAGGCATAGTAAGCTAATTTACTGAGATGTATATCACTGAAATTTGCAATTACCTTAGTAGCATAAGTAGCTGAACTCAAACGTTTCAGCAGATCTTCAATTATTTTTTTTTTAATTTTTTAATTTTTTTTTCTTAGTTTAACCCCTCATCAATGCCTACACCTAAAGTTGTTGAATATTCTACCTTTGCTACAGATTTTTGAACATAGTCTACATTTATTAATGGTGTCATTCCATGTACTGCACGGAACTGTATGTACTGCGTTTTATCAAAATTTAATGATTGTTAATTTGCTGAGAACCACTTAATGATATTCTTAAAGACGTCGTTTACAATTTCTTCAGTTAGTTCTTCTCTGTCAGGTGTGATAACTATACTTGTATCATCAGCCAAAAGAACCAGCTCTGCATCTTCAAGAATACAGAATAGCAAGACGTTAATATATATTAAGAACAGCAAAGGGCCCAAGACCGAACCTTGTGGCACCCCATTTTTGATTGTTCCCCACTTTTTTTTGGATATTATGTGAATTACTTATATCAACTCTCTGCACTCTTCCTGTTAGGTATGACTTAAACCATTTGTACATTGTTCCATTCATACCACAATACTTTAGTTTTTCTAGAAGAATTCCATGATTTACACAATCAAAAGCTTTGGAGAGATCACAAAAAATCTCAACCGGTGAAGTCCGGTTATTCAGAGCATTTAATATTTCATTGATGAAATAATATATAACATTTTCTGTTGAAAAGCCCTTCTGAAAACCAATTTTACATTTTCTTAGAAATTTATTTTTCCCTATGTGTGAAACTACTCTAGAATACATTACTATTTCAAGAATTTTGGATAAGGCTGTCGAATTGAGATTGGGTGGTAGTTGTTGACATCAGACGTATCCCCTTTTTTGTGCACTGGTTTAACAATGGCATATTTCAGTCTATCAGGAAAAACACCCTGCTGCTTGGCTAAGAATCCTACTTATTTCTTGAGAACAAGCTTTTATTACCATGCTGGAAATACCATCAATTCAATGTGAGCTTTTACTCTTGAAAAAGTTTATTATTTTCTTAATTTCAGAAGGAGAGGTGGGTGGAATTTCTCTTGTATCAAATTGTGTGGGTATGGCCTGTTCCATTAACTGCCTAGCTTCTTCTCATGAACATTTAGATCCTATTTTCTCCACAACATTTAAAAAATAATTATTAAAATGTTTTCAACTTCTGGCTTGTTAGTTGTAAACTTTTCATTCAGTTTGATGGTAATGCTGTCTTCCTGTGCTCTTGGTTGTCCTGTCTCCCTGGTAATAATATTCCAAATTGTTTTAATTTTTTTCGGGCCTCCATCACACAATCGTGAGTCAGATATGATAGTTTCAAATGTCAAAATAATGACAATGACACCTTGTTAACAAGTCTTTCTTGCCGTCATTGTAAGTATGCGACTGCTGGTACCACACAGTGTAGAAACATGGAACTAAAACACGTTGCGCACGTTACCACAGTCCATCCACGATTGTGCGATTCCTAGCGTGAATCACAAATAAATAAAGCGAGAAATACCAGAAACGCAGGGCCTGAAAGAGCTGTATCAAATGAACAGAAACGTAAAGACAATATTGAGAACATAGATCCGCTGAGAAAGTACATGAACCAAAACAATAACCTGCTTTACTTTCCTGTGGCTATGCCGAATGAAATTAAAGACGTTTCGTGGATGAAATACCTTGTATAAAAGGATGACTATTCACGGAAGAAAATAGGGGTACGGTTTAGTAGAGCGGGGTTTTCATTTTAGTATGCAGCAAAATATCCTCAGCATGTCCTCTCTGTGACCGAGGGCTTATAGGTCCCAAAAAATACAAGAGACCCACATAAAGATTAGCATAGCAAGGAGCAATTCTTTTTCGAATGACTTTATCTCTGATCGAAATGTTTATCTGCCCCTCAACGGTAGGACATATGTTAAGAAAATATATACCAATATTGCTTTTTAATATTGTATTTTATTTTAGATGACCGTATCTTCAGATATGCAACTCTGAAATTTGTACAAAATGACACCGATGTGCCTGAGTTCTTAACGTTTGTAAATTTCAGTTCGTTACAATAACTGCCTTATCAAAAGCATTACCACATTTATTAGAGTTTTATATAACAAACTCTGCGACATAAAATATTCAGTAATCCTCAGACAACACTTAATATTGCCACGGTGGAGTAGCCGAGCGGTCTAAGGCGCCTCGCTGCGGAGCGCGCGGTTGATCCCTGGGGAATGGGTGTGTGTGTGTGTTGTCCTTACGTTAGTTTACCTTAGTTTAAGTAGTTTGTAAGCTACGGACTGATGACCACGCAGTTTGGTCCGACAGATTTACAAACATTTCAACACTTAATATCATTATGAACAACAGTATCGGAATTCCTAAAGTTCTATAACAATTAGAAGCACTTTTGCTACCTTAATCTTTGTGTCACAACTGCGAAATGTCGTTTAGGTGACGAATGGTTAGGTATTAACCGCTCGTTGAACTATCCAGATAAGATAAAGACTCGTTTTACAGCAAAAATGATCTCTTGGGACTTCAATATTAACTGCATATCAGAAAATTTTCTCTGTACCATGACTTATCTAATATTTTACAAATTTTTTCCAGCAATCAACCCATCATTTGAAACCATTTCTGCCCAAGAAAAGCATTCGTATTTTATCAACACCCAATCCTGACAATTATGGTCATAGCTGACTTGGTATGAGCACCTCATGAGCTATTTTGCGAAAAATTATAGTTCTGAAGATGACAAAGATTGTCGAAACCGGTCATCTAAACCAAATGTTTAAAAAAAGCGATTTTAGCATGTATATAAAAATAATTTCGATCGCCCCCTCGCTTGAAACACTGGAACATATATTTAGGTAACGTATATGTTTATTACAATAAAGCTTATTAAAGCCGCGGCGGAGTATCCGAGAGCATTCAGGATCTATGTTCCGATGCGCGAAGCCGTTCCTCCGTCGGGAGTTCGAATCCCTCCCTCGGGCATGGATATTTGTGCTTAATTTAAGTTAGTTTATAAGTATATTGTAATGATGACCCAGCAGTTAAGTCTCATAAGCTTAACAAACACGGGAACATTTTTTGCTTATTAAAGTGTTTTGAAGAACAGCCTCAGTTAGGTTGGCAGCAAACAGATAAACGAACTGAATTGCGTCCCGCGTGATATGTACCTGTATTCCGCGGACATATACTAGTAAATGCTTCACGGTTCAGTCAATAGACTATTGGATCCACTAGGAAAACTTACTCTTTATGGCATTTGGTACAAATGTAAATTAACACCACGAAATTGCAAATAAATAAATAAATAAACCGCGTTATTAAGTTCTTAACAGTATTACCACAGTTATTAGAATTTGATATAACAAACTCTGTGACATAAAATATTCAGTAATCCTCAGACAACAGTTACTATCATTATGAACAACAGATTTCATGACAGTATGCTAATGCCTTAAGATCTATAACGATTCGAAGTACTTTTCTACCTTAATCGTTTTCTCACAATTGCGAACCGTCGATCCGATGGCGAGCGGTTATGTATTAACCACTTGTTGAATTATCCGCATAATAATAAATAACTAGATTTACAGCAGCAAATGATCTATAGAGACTTTAGTATTAACTGCCTATCACAAACATTTTCTCTGTACTATGACTGATCTAATCTTTTTACACACTTTTGTCCTTGGAATGATATAACGATTTATATTATTCTGATACAGGAATCAATCCATCATTTTCAGCCATTTCTGCCCAAGAAAAGCATTCGTGTTTTATCAATTGTCTTGGCAAACATTGTCTTTGCTGACTTTGCATAAGGATGTGTGAAATATCGGAGATTTCACTACAAGTATGTTCGCAAATTGGAACTTGAATTAGTTGATACGTAAGTAAAGTCAGATGTTAGTAGTAAGATTTTTTTCACCAGAAACGAGATTATACCGGACCATGATCAACTATAAGGCAGCTTCTGACACAGAATGTGTGTATGTCTAACGATCGACTGCACACCGACCAGTGCAGCAACGAGAGAACTAAGTTGAGCAAGCGCCGCCACAAGCGCCAATCCATAAGCGGGATTTACACAAGCAGTGATCTATGGCGCCAGACCTACGGCGCCTTAGGACTGGCGCGTGTAGACGCTCGAAACCGTACGGCGCCGTAAATCTTTGCACAAAGAAAAGTAACTTGCCTGTCTACTTTACGGTGCAAGAAGCTAGCCCCCACCACATTTCCACAAGCTTCACCACGCGGCCGCTAGATGTCTCTACGGTCTGAATGCGCCTTTCATATAGCGTCAAGTACTTCCACTGGCGAAACCAGGATATTGTCAACGGGGGTCCGACTTGTTGAAGAGAAATTTACATAGGCTCATGTTTTTCATTCTATTTTTATTCTAAAAACAAATTAAACATTTTTTTATATTTTATGTACATAGTTTGCGTTTGTAAGACCTACTTACAAATAATACAGTATTTTATATACAAAACTGAGTGAAGTGCCTTATGATATACTGAAATATTGCCACTCCAAATAACGACTCCACTTCAAACGTTAAACAGCTGTAAATATATAAATAAGCTGCTATAGAACTACGTATTTTAACTTACCATAACGGTAGTGGATGAATGAAAGTCGGTTTTTCTCTTATTTCTAGTTATAAACTCATCCATAATTGTAAGCTATCTTAACAACACAAAAGAAATAAACGGCAGCAGATACATTACATTCCACTGCAAGTAAGAACTACACTGTAGTGCTTAACATAGCAATAATGGTGTAAGGACAACAATGGACAACGTTAAAGGAGGACTCGGCAATAGTCGATGCTGTTAACGATGTATCGATAATTAAAATCTATAGATGGCTTTGTTGACTGTCGATAGTGCGTATCCCTTTTTCCTTGTATGACTGATAATAACAATATCATTCAGTTTCACTACACAGTAGCTAGGTCGTGTCTTATTTCATTTAGTCCCTTATGAGGTTCGAGTCAACCATTGGGCATGTGTGTGTGTTGCTCTTAGCATCCGTTTGACTACTATTTTATCGTTTAGGTGATAGGGGTGGTCCGGACATCAGAGCCCCCTCTTTGACTACGTCCTTGGTACTTCACAAACAAACTTAGTTGTTTTAGGAATGCGGTACGTATACTGCAGTGAAGAAAACGAGTCTCCTGTAGCAAGGTATCGTAGCGTCAACAGCAACTTAATACGTGCAGGAACAGAGTCTCTCATGTGCGTGTCAGCCCTTTGAATGGAGTCGTCTATCAGATTCAATAGGCGATTGAAATTATTTTTGCTCATTCTTAAGTGGTTCTCGAATGACGCTTGGTCTTCCAATGTTAGTTCTCTTATTAGCGTGTTAGAAGCACCCAGGCTACTTCGGCGTAAAATCCGCTTCTGCGTTTAACAGTTGCACTTTCTATTTCTTTTTTTCAACCATTTGGTCAGTTCACATATGACATATAGCAATTCGTGCCACAAGACTTATACCTGCACACACAATTTCTCTTGACGGCACTTTTAAAACTATTCACAGCAGATTTCGGTCTTTGCTTGTGTAAGCGGTTACTGGCGTTGGAGCCTCCTGTGCCAGTCGTATGTCGCCGTAATATCATTGCTTGTGTAAACCCCGCTATACGACCGCCATGGAGAGCAGCGCCCTCTACGTAGTGGGCTTAAGCTGCCGCAGTTTCTGATCAGCCCAGTCAGTCGTTCACGGGACCCAAGAGCATCAGCAAGGAGAATCAGACAGAAGAGCCTGTAACTGAACAACACAGAGATTAGCGCCACTGTCTGCGTGTGCAAACACGATCAGATAAATGACGACAGCGGATAGTATGAGAAATACGTTATCTCGCGTGTAAATTGGTTAATTTTCTTGTGTAAGTAAATGATGAATGTTTAACGGTTTCATGAGAAATAAATGTAAATCATTGTAGTAGACGCTTTGGCTTAGAGAGGACAATGTTCGTAGCATCTTTGTGTGGAGCAGTGTTCAAATGTTTGTTCAAATGTTCAAATGTTTGTAGAACTTATGGGACTTAACTTCGGGGTCATCAGTCCCTAAGCGTACAAACTACTTATGAACTAGCTAAGACTAAGGACGGCACAAATATCCATGCCCGAGGGGGGATTCGAACCCCCGACCTTAGTGGCCGTGCAGAACAGGACTGGAGCGCCTCAGCCAGCGCGGCCGGCAGAGCAGTGTTATTGAGCTTTCGAGGTGAACGGTAGGAAAGTTGGACAGCAGCAGCAAACTGTAATAGCGTGGTTTTACGACGCGTTGGTACGAGCAGCAGTCTGGCAAATAGGCACTGGCAAATAATTAACATGCAGTGGCGGCGCTAGGCGTCGGCGACGTCGGCAACCGCCGACGGCCTCGCACCTGTGGGGGCCTCGCAAAACATTGTTAAAATTTCAGCTTTTTTAATATTTGTTGTTTGTCGGCGCTTTTCAACTGATCGGTTATGTAGCGACGACCTATGTCTAACGTAGACTAGCTTAACCCAAGAACGAATGTCCGTACTAAAGGGTGGGACTCGACCCCCGACGAGAGCAATCTCGTTTACCGTGGTATGACGCCTTAGTACACTCGGCCAATGCTGGCCGACAGCTATTCAGTTGTCTATATTTATTTCCGTATGAGTGCAGCAGTGATGCAATTTTTAGTTAAATAATTGCAAAACAACTTCTTCAGTACATTTTAGAAAACAATTTGGAAGAAGTATATCCAAATGTTTATATAACAATCAGAATCATACAGTTCTAGTCAGTACAGCTTCGGCCGAGAGAAGCTTCACAAAGTTAAAATTAATTAAGACTTACTTGAGAAGCACAATGAACCAAGAAACACTATCTGAGTTGTCAATACTATCAATTGAAGCCGAAATAGCGGCTAGTATCAATTAAGATGTGATCTTAAACAAATTCTGTGAGGCGAAAAGCCGAAATGTTTCTATATTTTAATTTGTGTTTCTTTATTGTATTTTTTTCGATTCCAATAATACATTTATATTATTCTAATAAAATTTTAGTATAATGATTATTGGTGTATAATTCAGCGCATTTTATTTAACATTTTTTTTCTTGCTGGAAAAATGAAAAGGGCCTCGGATAGACGAGTTCGCCGACGCCCAGTTTTCGTCTAGCGCCGCCACTGTTAACATGGGTACACCGTTAAAACTTCAAGAGGAATGCTGTGAGCCCAATGTTTAAACAATATTTCGTCGAAAAGTAATTATCATATTTGCCAATAATTATACAGTGCCAGCAACAATCACCAGCCACACTACACCACTGCTGCAAAGTAAGATCTAAGCAATTAACCGTCCTTAGATCTGTAATGCTAAGCCAACGTTTAATTTTGCAAAGAGTCAATAACAGAATAGTGTGAAATCAATCAGAATCGATAAAGTTATTCACCCGCAGCACTATCCAAACAGGTTCCTAATCCGATGCAACCTGAACAACAAAAGGCGTTACGTAAATCTAACAAAAATCGGTTGTATTTCAAAAGATTTCAGCACAGTTAATAACAATTGCAGATCAGTGACGATGAACATGTAGTGTAACCATTAAATACTACTAAGCAATGATTCACTGTACTAGCAGACGCACTGCAATATTTGGTTAATGAATTAAACTGAACAATTCAGTTATACTGTTAAAAAATGTTTGATATATTATATGGAACAATAGTCCATGCCATAATATTACTTATGAAAATTAGCATTTGATCCAATTTGTTAAGGAAAGTTAATTGCATAAGTCTCAGTAAACGACTCACATAATAAGCAAACTAATCATTGCAGACACAATTCAATTACAACAATTTTAATCATTATTGCTAATCAAGTTATAGTAAAGTGGCTTAGCAAGTAATACGGTGTTGGTAGGACTTTATGTAGACTTTATGTTGCATGCATGCTCATTCTTAAAAAATCTTTATATTCATTAGAGGGATTTCTGATAATTGTTTCCACTGAATAATTAATGTTTACTGATTTTATATTACTGTCTCCTTCTGCTGTGGCGCGTGCGCTTAACCTGCATTCTGGGTCCGTGTTACAAGTTAACCAATCGGTGACTATTGCTATTAGACAGTACATTTTATTAATTAAATTTGTTACTCGTATACAGAGCTGGCGACCGTATATATTTACTTGTTCAAAATTGTTCTCTTGGAACAGTTTTCTCCCGGACTTATTAAGATAAGGCAATTGCGCAAGGTTTCGCTCACCAAATGATAGTTATTGCGAATTAAATCGCGAGGTACGTTTGTGTGTTTAACCTCCACTACGTTATTGGTTTCGCCTCTCAGCCTAATGCGGGTAATTAATTCGTTAGGCACACGGATCCATGTAAAGTCTAATTACTCGCGATTGTCAGTAGCGTAGGACGGTAAGGTTACAAGCCTAACCCAGCTTCGTTTACGTTTCGTAGATACAAGTCTTCCTGTTCATGCTGTAATGGTTTCGTGCTTCAACAGATAAAACAAGTGTTTGTTTTCTACTGTGAAAAATAGTTCTATTAATGAGAATGGCTGTTCTAGTAATGGGCCTGCTTTATCGTGTATTGGCTGCTGTTACAACCCACAACAGTCGACACAACACCTAGCGACGAGTTTTAACAGACCGGCGTGGCCATCACTTTCGCCCTTGCAACGCTAGCCAACTTCAATATTTTTTTTTGCAGAGATGTGCTTTGCTACTGTATTTTGTCTTTTTTGCTTGCTTTTTTGTCATTATTAAAAAATGAATACCACACCACTTGCAAAAAATGCAACTGTCTCCAAGCTCTTGCTGGCTTTGATCTAATGTAGTTTATTCAGTTTCAGAACGAAGAGATGTCATAACTAATGACGGCGGTGCAGACTCTAATCAGCACTCAACCTGCTGCTGTTTCAACCAGACCATCTACGTGAGCACCAACCGTGTCGCCACCTGGAAAGAGTACCATCTTTCAGATCATTGAATGAAAGGGAGTGCTGGGCATTTTAGTTGAAGAAGGACATTGATCACTGAATATTACGCTCTATGTTAGCATTTGGTTTTCAGTGCAAGGCATCTTACTTTTTACTAAAAGTTAATTAATAGCGGGATGAGTTATTGACTGCAATAGTGAAAGAATAACTCATAGGTGGCCATATGCACTTACAGAATGACACAGTGCACAGAAATTAAAATTAAATTCTTTAATTATAGCAGTGGGCTAGAACAATATTTTGAACAGCCAATGCGTAACAAGAGTCACACGCTAAATACAGAGCTTGCTATCACAGACAATAATTATTACCCAATTCTAAAACAAGTTCACAAAATTGAAACTTGACTTTGAGTTATTGACTTGCACGTTATCATATAAATATAATCATGTATAATTACAATTATAACACACACACACACACACACACACATACACATAAACGCGCGCGCGCGCGCGCGCGCGGACAACAGGTTAGGCCTATTAAAAGTAAATTTAATTTTGCATTCAAATTACGTAATTGTTTGTTTAACATTATGAGTTCAATAAAAAGTTTGTTTTTTAATGAAGACATTGTGTTACGAATGAATATCAGTAAGCAATGGCCAAATAAAATATTTTTACTTACAGGAGGAGTCGGGTATTGAAAACGATTGAGGAACACTGGGCTAGAGAGTCCGCAAAATACTTTTTGTCATTTATTCGCAATGTTTTATTCATTTGGAAATTCATCTAGCCATTTAAGTGTGCAAATTGTGTTAATACAATGATGTTCAGCCACTGACCATTTCGAAATTACTTTTAATAATGTTCGTTGCTTGGCATGGGTAAGTACAGTTATAAATAGATTTTTAAACGTACCTCCCTGAAGAACATTCTCTCTCTATTTTAACTCTTGCATGCTATCAGCTCGAGAGAAACGTATTACATGCCTGGACTCTTTTTTGACCCCAAAGTGATTCAAGCAACATTATGGAGATAAAAACTGAAATATGTCCATAAAAAGTAAATATAGTTCTTTGAGAAACATATGCACAAATTTTATATTGCAACTTCAGAATATCTTCATATGACTATGATACATATAAGTTGTAATTACTTACTACATTTGTTTCCAATATGAAAACATGTTTAGCTTCGTTTGTTTGGTTCCAAAAATTTTTTTAACACAAAATATTCATAACCCACAGTCTATATGCTAATACTGTAATTTATACATGGAATTTTATTAGAAATACACTCCTACTCGTTCTCGGTGTCAATCCAGCATTCAAGAGTTGGGTACGTAATTTTATTATCTTTCGCATGACTATTGGTATGCATTACTATTACATTCTGCACGTGATTGATAGAAAGTTTGAAACAGTCTGCCCTTGTCTGTAAATGTGGTCTACGATGACGTGGAATATGCGCAGTTTCGCGTATGAGATTCCTTGAAACCTGCTTGCGCACTGTACTGTGTTGTATGTTGTCTGTGCATTTCTAGACACAATAGTAGATGCACTGGTTACCTGAATACCATTATCATCTTCTTCAGAGTCACATACGTCCACTTCACCTCCAACCTGTACATCTTCCTCTATCACATCTCCATCAGAATCACTGTCATCCTCGTTTCCAAAAATTGAATCATTATCACTGTCAGTCTTTTGTAAATCTGCCAAAGCCTGTTTGAGACTGTAGCCCATAGGAAAACGTATATCACCAGCCATTACAAACAAACTATAAAACCATGTCTTCTTTGCACAAAGTTCAATTCCATATTGTGAATTTATGGTAACAGTGCACTTAATTGTACTTTATATCCAGTGTTTACAGCAATTTACAAATAAATATCATTTTATAAGGTACATTGTTGTTAAGATTTATTTTGTTAACAAAACTTATATATAACACTGAAAATCACTTAATGTATACGTAGGGCATGTTCTGACCCCGCTGCAAAAATTTCAAATTCTTTAACTGAAAAAAGAAATATAGCCATAAATATTTTAACCACTTATAATAAAAAGTCCGTGGATAGCATATCTGAAGGATGAGTTGTCTACACCCACATAAAAACTATTTATAGTTAAATGAGCCTTGGGGGTCTAGAAGGACCCCAGACATCATGCAAGGATAATAAATAATAATAATAATAATAATAATAATAATAACTACAGAGGCGTTGGTAATGTCACTTCACAGTCGACTTTGTCCGTACAACAGATTTACATAGTCCATCAGCGTTAGGCAAGTGGCATTACGAAATCTATTTTCTATCGAGTTAACAAAATAAATGCAGCGAGCATAGCTTTCGAATTATGTCGCGATTAAACGCGGCAGGCGACAGCGCTCAGTTCGCAAGAATACTGGAGTGTACACCAGCACCGGGTCACCCTCCCTGCTTATCCGACATAAAAGACACGGTGCTGCCACTGTGGCGAGATCATCACTTTGCTTGGCCGAGTAGTACCTCATAATTCACTGCTGGCAAACGCACAACGTTCCCTGCGTTGGTTAGATAACCGCCACAAATCGTGCTGTCGACCCTTCCCAAACAGAGATAGACGGCTTCAAGAGCCACTGTGATACGCCGTCGATCGTGGCTTTCGAAAACAGCTCTTTCCCTTTCGTCACCCATATTGTCCTCCACGTGAACACCGAGGCTGAGAGCCAGTCGACTCACTTCACGCCTCGCGGCGCCGTGTGAAGCTCAGGGCTCAAAGTATTGACCATTCTACAACGAGGATCGACGGGCTGATTCAAGATGTTTAATTCTCATATTTTAAGGGCATGGACAACAGCTGTACATAGTGTCAGTCTATAAAAATTTCAGCAGCTTTGCTTTTTTATATTTTGTTACTATAGCAACCGGTTTCATTACTCCACTGGCACCATCCATTACATTGTTTGACACCTATAATGAAAAGAAACAAGAAATCACAGATACATAGATACCGGCAGATACCTGCAATAACAGCCACCACATTTGAACGTACTATATATTACAACAGGTATATAATGGCGGCCTGAGGGTGTGATGGATTACCGAAACCGGTTGCTATACTAATAAAAAGATTTAAAAAAGTCTGTTGGAAATTTTTTCACTCTGAAACTTTATGTGTACAACGTGGCACAGTTTGAAATGGAATGACATCGTTTTTACCACCGAATTGAGATTCTTTCTGGATCACGATGATTATCGAATCGGTGACTGATTGTCGAATTGTTACCTTGTGGTTTGCCATACTGGTCCTACGCCCAGTATAATGGTTTAGTTTAGGATGGTAACGTTTCTTTTAATACACATTTTTGTGTCTCGTTTCCGCCGGTTGTCGTGAGTGTCGGTGGCCGAGTAAAGAGAGACCGACACAGGAAAATAGGATGCACGCTTGTGCAGTACGGAGGTGACCATCCAGTGGGACAGCAGAAACTAGAAACACTAGGTTGAAATAGAACAAGTTGTATATTTCGTAGAACTAAAATAATACTTATCTTTTACAAAGTTCAAGTCTGCAGAATGCTGATACATAGTTGACTAGAGAGGCCTGCCTACTGATGAGTCCTCGTGCCTGTCCAAATCCCAAGTCTTAACTGGTGCCTATCTGATTCCCAAATGGCCGATGCAGCAGTCGTGGCCACGAGCGGAGTTGCAGCAGAGGGCGCTCATGGCTGACGTCGTAAGAACACCGCGCCGTTCGTGCATGGCGGCGCGCGGCGAAAGTACGGAGCGCGCACTTCATACTTGTGCAACACCACACACATAACAACGTGTAGTAAGTCATTTACTCATTGCACACTTCCGATCGAAAGCCAGAAACTGTTACTTCATACTGACAAATAAAACGGTCCTACGTGAGAATAATCCTAAACTGCCTACGATAAATGTGACTGAACGACTTTTTTAAATGATGATAATTTGGGGTACTTAAAGTTATAACTTTATCTGAATTACTCTTTCATGTCTGTTACCGCAAATGATGCAGTGAATGAGAATGGTGTAGAGGATAGTGATCGACTCTGAAGCAAAGGGTTCTTGGTTCGAGGCCAAACCCGTTCGTAAATTTTAATTTGAATATAATCTAGTACATTATAAATGTATAGAGATATAATTTTCCAGGAGTTTCTGTCAGAGTGTGACAAGTGCTAAATAAATCATCGCTGAATCTAACCCAGTATTAGTTAATCAACTAGCTACAGCCTACGACACCACCAAGTGCCAATAACACTACAGATAATTCGTCATGATTAAAAATAAAAATAAAAAAATGAAAATTTGTGTCTGTTAAGGCTCCACATTACTGTAAAATTGTTTGAAAGACTTCATGTTCGCCATTGCAGGTGGACTATTTAGATAAAAATTCACATTTAATACGAAATATGAAGTAATGTACTGTATGAGAATTCATCCCCACAGGTTTCTTTAAAATAATTGACCTCTATCTATATTTCGTCTACTACTAAAGGTGTCTTCATCTGATATAAAACTAAAACATGATGCCGCTTTTATCTGCGGACATATTGGCAGCCCATAGTGCGAGTAATAACTAGTAAATTTTTTATTAGTAACTTTATACAACAGGAGCGGATTTAGCTCTTTGTGTAAACGTCTCATGTTTTAGTTTTATTTCTGATGGAGACACCCTTTGTGATAGTCGAAATCTAGGTAATGTGCAGTTATTTATGAAACTGGTGGGGCTCAATTCTCGTACGGTATACTAAGTAGAACAGTTGATGCTGCAGTCAGGCCATGTTCAAAATTACAAAATATGATGATTAGATAAATTTTGCTAATAAAGACCAATGTTTAAGATCGTTAAAATTTGGAAAACTAGTAATAGATGTGTCCAATATTACATCCAAGACAAACAATGAAAGTGTTGCTGTCCACCATGTAATTTCTTTGTAAAAATATTACCAATTACATAAAATCATCACTTAAACATAAATTAGCATATGTATATGAAAGCGGATTTGTGCTTGTAAAATAACTAAAAATCTAAGAAAATATTTAGTTCAGCTACACTTATAACATCAATCACGTTAAAATGTGGTAATGACACGCCCAATATTTCTTTACATCTTAGGTTTCATATTTTCATGCGCATCAACTTACATTTTTCTACATTGAGAGCTAGCTGCCATTCTTCGCACCAACTAAAAATTTTGTCTAAGTCATCCTGTATGCTATTACAGTCAGTTACAGACGACACCCTCCTATACACCACAGCATCATCAGCAAACAGCCGTAAATTACAACTTACACTGTCCATCAGATCATTTATATAGATAGAAAATAATAGCGGTCCTATCACACTCCCCTGGGGCACGCCTGACGATACACTCGATATCTGTATCGACAGTCGTTTTATACAGATATTCAAAATCAAATGTTCAAATGTTTGTAGCACTTATGGGACTTAACTACGGGGTCATCAGTCCCTAAGCTTACAAACTACTTATGAACTAGCTAAGACTAAGGACGGCACAAATATCCATGCCCGACGGGGGATTCGAACCCCCGACCGTAGTGGCCGTGCAGACCGTGACTGAAGCGCCTCCGTCTCCTCGGCCACCGCTGCCGGCATACAGATATTCCTATGGTATGCACAGACCAATATTGTATAACCGCTACATTTTAACTGTATTAGTTTTTCGTTTATAACTGACTGTCAGTTTATATAGATAATTTTGTGGTATGCACAAACTGAATTACGCCATCAACGTAGACATTAGTCTATTTCTTCAAATGACTACTGTTTTTTTTTTTTTTTTTATAATCTGTACAACACGTTTTTAACCTCATTGTGGTTTTAATGTTACATTGGTGTGTGTTGCCATCTGGCGTCATATTCTTTTATCCTTGACTTAGTTTGCTATTGTCACTCACTGTGATAATTATGTTTTATTATAATGACGTAGTGCACCTATGCTCTGTAAATTGTTATATAACAACTGATTGACATTACAAGGTATGTCTCATCTCTAAATATGCCCGATCTTACTCTTATTGATTTAATTGATGTATCTTCTCGTTTTATTATAATGACATGCATGTTTTAAATTTCCGTCTTTCCTTTTTAACAGATTATGGCCTTGTAAAATATTTTATTTGACCAGATGATGCTGACATAGTTCAGCGAAACCGGTCGTCGTAAATAAAAATTGATGATCAGCGATCTTGGCTTTTTTATATCTTTCTACAATATAGGCCTATTGTTTGAGGAAATGTCGTAATTGGGTTTGTCAGTTAAATACACAAGCTGAAAAGGATGTCCGGAACATAGGCTGGCACAGCTTAATAACTTCCCTTGTTTCCACAGGAGTGAGTTCATCGTGATTGGTGCCTAAGGTTGTCGGCTCTCCATTTTCAAAACAATAACTTTCATCACACACACACACACACACACACACACACACTGCATTTACTCGACCACAGTGTGCTGAGGCCGCCGGGGTCCGTTGATTCTACTGGCTGCTGACGATATTGGAAAAGTCTGTCAACAGCTGAGTAACTTTGCTCATAAACTGCGGCGGACAATAAAACGCGGGAACTACGCTGGGCCGGTGGCGCGCAGCTGGTCTCCCAGAACGCAGGCAGTGCTCCGCCCAGCCAGCTCAGCTGGGCCTGCGAGCCAACTTTATGGACCCCGACCAGCTAGGTGACCCTTATCTGCACTTTTATCGGCGTTCAGCGCGATCCATAGTATTGGAACAGTACGGCCCAACATTTCACGATTTACCGTGCGTCTCAGCAGTAACAGAAGGCACCTCTTAATATACTAAACTATCTTAAGTCTAGTGCATTTAAGAAAAACACAAAACAATTAAAATTGTAAAGGTGTTAAATATTAATGAAACTGGTTGAAAGTCGGATATTCTGCTGTGGAAGTTGTTAGCAACTGACAGTTGCAACGACACTAGCGCTCCTAGCGGTGGGCAAGCCGCCGAAGGAGTGATGTTTGTTTATAATTATATTTGTATTTACATAACGAAATAGTATAATTTTTGCGTTAGAAGCATTAGTAAAATATCAAGGGACATACTGTGGCGTTACCGTAGGGGTAGGAGGAAAAAAGTATACATTAAGAGCGGTAGAAGAATTAATGTCTTCTTATAATTTATTTCCACAATTGATGTAACGAGTGTACATTTTTACTTTCTGTATATTCATGTATATATTAATCAATTCGTGATAAAGAAAGCAAATGTAGTGTATTTCCTTCAAAGAGGTTTCATTTGTAATGTCAACAGTTTAAGAATTTCAGATGTTGATGAACAGAACAAGGGAAGGAAGCTTATGTAGAGACAGTCTATTTTTTGCACTCGCCAGCACCAGTATGTCTTTTCGTAGCCGTTCGAGAATGTAAGAAGTGCAAATGTATAAAATGTAAAGGTTTCTTTCTTTAAAAATATACGTGAAGTTTTAAACGGAATTGTGCTGACTTATTTCTAATGAAGAGGAACTACCCCGAGTTTTAATTGACCTAAAATCTGGGCTTACCCCTGAGATTTTCTACATCTGCTGCAGCATCAATACTACAATGTCAGTAGAAAGAAAAAAAGATTTTTTACAAAAATATGAACATATTACTAATGACTCTTTTACATAGTGTTTCAAAGCAGTGAGTCGGAGCTGAAAAAACTATACAAAACAAGCCCAATAGTGACTGAACTTCGTAACTATAACCCAAATTTTCCATTAATTAAATTATAGAAAAAAAATATTGAATAACGAAGGAATTTTAATTATTTACTTATTTATTTCCAATGCGATTAGATAAATGAAAATATCATTCTATTTACTACCATTATTTTAATTATTTAGTATTCTTGTTATTGTTCAATGCATAATACGGAAATTAATGTAAAAACAGCCGAATTTAACTGATTAACTGGTATAAAGAGCAACTTCGACACGAACAAATACTTGTAAATATTTGTATCTTTGCACCTTGTTCCGCTTAATGTAGGTAGAATATAAACATAAGAGAATAGTAAATTTCTAATATGGTCTGTTTTTACTATGACGTGCAGTTTGTTTGACTCGTATCAATTTGGTGTGGAGTCAAACGATTCGAAAGTTTTCACACCTCACACGTCTTTCTTATACGCGCGGATTCATTTTTGAGTTTAATTACTTTAACAATAAAAGACAGTCGTGGTTGCAAAATTTTTATTCATTTTTGACGTGTTTCACCCTTGTTCGACATCCTCAGAAAGTCTTAAAATATCACATCAGATGAGCAGAACTAAAACCCTTGCTAACCACAATCTGGCTGCGTCAAATCATTAAAACTAGGATTTGACGCTGCCGGATTGTGAAAAGCAAGGGTTTACTCATCCGATGTCAAATTTTAAAACTTCCTGAGGGTGAAACGCGTCAAAAATGAATAAAACAGTTGCAACCGCGAATGTCTTTTATTGCTAAACAATTTTATTGGTTGCTGTACCAGCCGGCCCATAATGGAGTATGTAATTACATCAGCTTAAAAAGCCAGTGTCTTGATGATTCTTGTCGTTTGTGCTTCAGCTGTACCAAAATTGTGGAATTGGGTTCTTCTTTATTGGAAACCATGTTGATTGCTTTTGTCGTTTTATTGCCACGTCTGTGACGATTTTCCTTCAGCTACAGCCGTGGTGGCTTCTTTGGTACGTTTAATACTGTAGTTTGGCATTCTATATATGTTTCCTACGTTCCACCCTCACAGATTTTACTGAAATTGTAGTGAAGGATCCTTAACATTCCTGGGTAGAAAAGCGATGTCTGCCAAAGGGCAGGTCTTCTCGTGTTTGCTAGCCATTTTTTTTGTTTTCAACAGAAAATGGAATTAATTAGTTAAAGCCTTATGTTACAACATAATTAAAAATAAACTATCCTGTAAAGTAGCATTTAGTATCTTGTCATGAATTTTAGGAAACTTAAGAAACACAAATATGGGGCTATTTTAAATTTTTACCTTTTTATATTGCACTTCATAGTTCCCTAGTTTAAAACGTTTGTTGAAATCAATATAAACGATGCTATTCGCACTCATCCAATATAGTATTCAGAAATGTAGGTTACCGGCCGCTTGTAGCGCTACTGTCGCAGTGTATAAACAAAATATGTGGAAATGTCGTGACTGTATATGATAGACTGTACTCTAATCGCTTCCAAATATATCAGAATTAATGCTTTTTAATTATTTAAGAATACTTTTTAAGAAACTCATGCCACGTGACAAATACACTCTTGGAATATGAATAATGAACATCATAAATTCGACGAGCCAACAGAGGGAATTTTATTGACACGTTATTGAGGAAATATACAACACACAACCACAGAGCCATTCAGTCATGAATACAGAGCTTGCGCAATGTCGACGCTAATACCTTGTATACTCTCCTTAGGTAGCAATGTAAGCCACAATTCTACGAAGGAGACGGTCGTAGAGGTACCGAATGTTGTCTTGCGTGATGGTCTGCCATGCTATTTCCACCTGGTGCCTCAGTTGTGCCATATTTCGTGCTGGTCGTGCAGACCGCTCACGATGACTTTTTATCCGGTCCTAAACATGTTCAATGGGGACATACCTGGGGATCGTGCTGGTCAGGGTTGTTAACGTAGACCTTGAGGAGCGTGTTGGGTATTACGGTTACGTGTGGTAGAGCATTTTCATGATGGAAAAGTATATCGCCTTGTCAATGCATGAACGGTAGCAATTGGAATTATGGTTTCAGAGTACCGTGCACTGTTCATTGTCCCCTGGACGATGACCAGAGGAGAACGACCGGAGTATAGGCTCCGTACACTATTATGCCGGTTGTTTGCTCCTTGTGCCTCTGTCGTATACACTCCAGATTTTCGCACTTCCCTGCACGATGACACATACGCGTGCTCATATCGTTGGCACCGAGACAAAAGCGATTGTGATCAGCGAAGACGAAACGTCTCCAATTATCCTTCCATAAGCGCTTCGGCGACACCACAGGAGGCGGACTGATTGATGTTGGGGCGAGAGCGGAAAACGCCGAAACGGCACGCAAGATCGTGCATCATCCTTTGAGGAGCTAAATCCTACATGGGCCGTTCTCCTCTGCTGATCGGTACAGTGAAACCATCATCAACCTGTCTTGCTACCGCTCATGCACCAACAAAGAGATCTGCTTTTCCAACCGAACAATACATGTCTACATGTTTCCCGTACCATCCAAACTGCTCTGCAAGGTGTAAGTCCACTACCTAGCCAGCACGATCCCCAGGTATGTCGCCCAGATGAAACATTATCTTCCGTGATCTGCATGAGCGGCACGAAATATGGCACAACTGAGGTACCAGGTGGAAATAGCATGGCTTCCACAAGACTAGATTCGTCACCTTAGAATCGTCTCAGTGAAAGAATTGCAGCTTGCGTTGATGCAAAAGGAGGGTATACACGGGGCTACCGTAGACATTGCATACGCTCGGGTGATTGTACTCACGTGCGTATGGCGCTGTCGGTGTGATCGTGTGTTGTATACATCTTCAACAATGTGGCAATAAAATTTCCCTCTCCTGGGTCGACAAATTCCTTGCGTTCTATTTCCATTTTCCAAGAGTGTATATATTAAATTGGGTATAACTGAAAACCTCACTTACTGCCATGTCATGGCCTGGCCATAGAAATGGAAATTTTTCAAAAACTTTTATAAAATAGTGTAAATATAAACAGTAACTGCAAGTGGCAGTGTACTATAAAACACACATGAGGAGTACGACATAAAAATACTTGACCACTGAAGATGCTTTAGAATAAAGCGAAACGCGACTGGTCTCAATTAGACTAATTTATATTCGCATAAGACGGTTACCTAACTACACAAATTGTATAACTGCAACGCGGGGAAAGGAAGCCGAAATACAAAGAAGAATTATATATAATTTCGCACGTATCGAAAAGGAGAGATGATGCTGAATTTATATGGGAGCCAAAATTACTTGTGATTTTCGTAAGGACAAGAAATGTTTTATCATAATGAACCTAAAACATTTGTGTTCTTATTGTTTATAAAATTAGATGTTTTTAATTAATACAGGGCAGATATAATTTCATAACATGGGTTTAACCTTCTATATCTAATGAGTTAATTTTGATAGTTATTAGTCTTCAAATGTTTGTAGAGCTTATGGGACTTAACTACGGCGTCATCAGACCCTAAACTTACAAACTACTTATCAACTAGCTTATCCTAAGGATTTGCGACCTTAAGCACTGTTGCTCTTGTATCACATAACATTACCGTATTTAGTTTGCAGGGGTAGTCATTAGACAATACTGAGAAGAAAATGCCCAGCCGGGCAGGTAGGCAGTCGATGATGACCTCAATATGATTACCCGACATCTTAGCGACTGTCGTCCACGTTTTCACCTGTGACGGCCTCACCTCCGTCGATGGTTACCTCGCCTAGTTTTCCTGAACACGGCGGCTAGGCGAACGGCTGGTATCTCTGTAAGGCGATGGTAAATGGCGGCGGCGTGTTGGAGAGCGACCAAGTCCATGATACGGCGACGGGCTTCGCCCCATAGGTCGAATGCTCCGATGGTTGGCGTCCTGCGGTGTAATAATTGTCAAGTACTTTTCTTCTCTCGCGACAGTATCGTACGACATGTCCTGGAAGGCCACAGTGAAAACACAATGGCGTGTTGTCTTCTGTCCTCTAGATATATATATACTCCTGCGAGGCATCATAGTTGCTGGAGGAGTTGGTTGTAGTCGCGTCGGTCGGTTCCTAAGCTGCCGTTTAGCACCTGCGGCGTATGTCATAGTGGAGCGAGGCCATTCTTCACGTCGGGTGCGACAGGCGGGGCTGACAGGCGCTAATGTTTCAAATACCTCTTTCTCAGCAGCGAAGGCTCCCTCATGACATACAAGACTGACATCCATGGCCATAATCTGATGCTCGCTTGGTCCAACAGTCCCGGCTGCCATAAACTGTTGCGATTCTTCTCTCACAATGTGTCGTATGAGAAAAGCAAAGTCATGCTGGTCTTCCACAACGGCCATAGGGACTACATTCGGAAGTCTGTCATACTTCTTTTGCCCAACTGTCCTCTGTTGCATCTCTTCAATTTTCTGGCACCATTGTATAAAGTCTTATGTCGTCGAAACGTCTTTTAACAGAAGAGCTTGATACATGTCTTCCGCAATGCCCTACATCAGGTGTGAAATATCCGGGTTAACTACGTGACATAGGGCCAAAACACCTTCTTAGTGTGCATTGTTCTTACTCTGGACATTGTCGCTAGTGAAACGTTAAACAGTACCGCTGTTTTCGTCACATATGCTCTCATTAACTCCCCACAATCGAGTTGGCCTCTTCGTAAGTCAGAGGCACCAGACATTTCACCGATCATTTGAGTTGAAAAAAAAAGTTTGTAGATCTATGGGACTTAACTGCTGGGTTATAAGTCCCTAGCTAACAAAACTACTCAAACTAACCTAAGGAGAACATACACATCCATGCCCGAGGAGGATTCGAACCTCCGACGCGGGAGGCCTCGCGATCAGCATCGTGGCGCTCCATTTGAGTTGAAAGCTGCTGAAGTAAAGATATAACGAACTGCAACGTTATTTCCAAGCGTTCGTCGTTCAGTTGTGCACTGCTGTCGCGTCTTAGTGCGCAGTTGTGCCATCTTGTAAAATAATGTGATCTACTGTGTGGTGTTCATATTATTTTGTCCACTATCTGTAGCAATGTGTGTAGAGCAAGGAGGTTAGAATACAGGGAAAAGCCTGCCTCTTGGAAAACAGTTTGCATTGTGGAGCTGATGTTTCATGTCAAAAAACAGGAGTAATAGGTAGGGCGGTTTTGCCACTATGTACAGTTTGTTAAAAGTGTGAAAATGAAGATTAAAATTTAATTTTTCAAATACCCTATGATGTGTATTTATTAATATTTATTCAAGAAAGTATATTGTTTGAAAGTACACTTAATGTCAATTTACTGCATTGACAGCAAGAGGGTAGACTTTTAAAGCACAGTTTTCACTGATAAATAGCATTCCACGAATCACCAATATGGCGAGCAGGCTTCAACTGACGTGTGTGCTCGGCATAGATCATCTCCATCTATTTTAACCTCATTGGCGCAAAGGCGTCGTGTATGGGATAATGTCGCGGCTAGTTGGAAAATCTGACGGCATACTAGTACGTCAATGAATACCTGCGTCCCATAGGTTAGCGCTCATGCGATAGTATCGTGATGCGGTATTTCACCAGGACAATGTTCACCCGTGCATGGCATGCGCCTTTATCTATCGTCTGCACTAATTTTGAGGTATTCAAGTGGCCAGTGAGTTGGCTAGCTCTGTCCCCGATTATAACGACTGTACCACAGTGCCAGTTCACAGAATATCAAGGTCAAATCACAACATTTGTGGACCAGATTACCTAAAGTAGAGATATAAAAGTCTTAATTCTTTCGTGAGCAAATTAATTAAAAGTTCGATATTTAATGTTGTAAGAAAATTGCCTGTTGGAGGTCGTCAAATAATCTCAAAATTTAGATTGCGTAACAGTATACTCTCGTAATAATATTTTCGTTATTGAATGTTGCAGCAAATCACAACTAATGGGTCGCAACAACACTTTCGCAGTGAAAGTTAAAAATTTTGAATAAAAAAGAAGATATTAATTAACTTAAAACTGTCACTGTAGTAATTAATTAAGCTTGGCCCTATCTGACTTAGCATTGACTACAGCCTCCAACTAGCACCTCTTACGATTCACAAACAGCATAACTTCATTAATAAATGTGTCAGAATTCGTGTAGTGGTGATGGCGTGTTCGTGTTGTAATCAAAATTGCAATAGCAGATGGACTCTGATTGCAATGATAATAGCTCAATACAGTGAAACTCCGTGGTGCAATGAGCTTCACAAATACTACAGTCAAAGTTCTCAATAATTTTGATATTATTGTTTAAAGCATTCAAGTTCCTTATAAAACTTTACGTAAACTATTTTTTTAATTGTTTCCAGGGCCTGGGTAGCGTATGCGTGTAACTGGCTGAGCAGAGTTTGGCATTTAACGTATTTCATAAAAAATTACTTCAGTCAAGTCTGCTAAAACTACCGTAATACTTTGAATACTGTTAGCCTGGTTACTTTCTATGTAAATGAAACCAAATTTACTTTACTTGCAAACTCTCTTGCACTTTAATTACTAGTCTCTGTGGTTGTAACACGTTTAGCAATTCTTTAAATCGTCTAGCAATTTCTTTAGGATTGATCGTAATTTCTTTGAAAATGATTGAACATGTTAGTCAATGTACAGGCTTGCATAATCAACATAATCTAATAATGGTGATAATGGGGTGACTACAACTACTTACAAAATTAAGACTGGTTTCAAAATAAGTCATGTATAATTGAACCAAAGTTCTGATTGGGTTGACACTACATTTACATGCATACAAAATAAAATGTTACAAAAGTACTCATCTGCTTTCGTCGTCTTCGTCGTGAAGTCCAAACAAGACAGATATGATTACAATAGGTACTCTTACTACAACAACGATCACACTCGGGACAATAGACTTGATACCAAACAATTACTTTTCTTGCACACATGAAAAAACATTACTCTGATCACTTTCGAGTATAAACAAACTTATTTCGCACTTCGTTCAATACATTAAACAGTACGCCTCTCAGGTTTATTGCAATTGCATAAAACTCGCGCCACACTGCGCCTACCGTGCCTCTGCACCATCAACAAAACATCTACGTGTTTACTATAGCGAGTCCGCTCCGCTACTACATTTATGTCTTTACTTTGGCGAGTCCGCACCGCGACTGCTTCCGCAGCGCGACACTCATAGCTACAACTTCTGTGCCAAAGACAGTCTTTATAACAGGTTCAACATTGTCTCTGGCGCATTGCTAACTTACAGCATAAGAATGTCCTTGCATTCATGTGGGTTTACACTAAATGATTCAATATAGAAAATGACGTTACATAAAAATATATATCTAGCATATAACAAATGAAAAATACATGATATAAACAAATTTAACACAATATATACGTTACGTTAAGTAAGATACAGCGACAGGTGTACTCTTACAATGTACCGTACAAAATTCGTTTCCTGTTGGCGAGTATATGTCCCACTCGGCAAGAGAAGAAATAATTTTAGGAACCGATTTACTTTTTTTTACGCTGTTCTAGGATATGTGATAAAAATAAAGTACCTCCCTTTATAACCCAATAGAAATTTAGTTTTTACACCTTACAATTGTTATATTTTACAAAACTTTGCTTAATACAGAAATGAATCCTTATACCTTACTTTCACGAGAGCACTGCTTGTATCGCCTCCTTGCCTTCCTTAAGGACGAATCCTGATTGCGAACAACTGCTTGAATTTTGAAAATAATAATAATAGAACAAGGTCATCATTAATGGCGCCAGATGATATCCAGTATAAGGACTCTCGCCCCTCCTACCACAGTCTCATCAAAGAGGATGGAGATGCGGACAGATTCAGGACAATTACTTGCCCTTGAGATGAGCAACTGCCGCATTAAGCTAGAAGAATCTGCACTGTTCAACGGCATCAGACTGCAGTAGGCACTGGAAAGCACTGCGTTAATATCGCTTTATGTGTATCGATCAACAGGACAAGTGACCGATTATTTAAAAAATATAATGGCAATCTCGCCATTAGTAAAAGGCTTCTGACTAGTCCTCCATTAGAATTCCAGGGCAGGAGTGGGCTCGGGAAGACAGCCACAGGTAAAAAATTGATTAATCAACTAGTCAAGACGTACACAGTCACAAGTGTGAAATTTCTAGGGGATTTGGTTGGTATGAAGAAAGAAATGCAAGAGCTCATTGAATATGTAATGCTGCTCAGTGACGTAAAACGTAAATAAAGTAAATGTAAGATAATATCAACAACAGCAGAAACGCGTAAAAGGGGTACAGGTTTATTTATGAGTAGGAAGTTATGGTAGATAGTGAATTACTACCAACGGTACTAGAATAAAGTTGTTTTCATCGAAATCCACAGCAAACTAATATTAGCAACAAGAAGTATTCACGCCGATGTCAAAAATGATGAAGATGACAAAATACAGTTTATGAGGATTTGGACGGATAATTCAGTATGTGAAGAAAGAGAGAAAAATCAACTAGTCATGGGGGATTGGCACACGATCGTGAGCAAAGGAAGAGGGGATAAATTTATAGAAGGGTATCAACTTTGCAAATAGATTATGTGACGACACAGAGTTCCACAGCAAATTTTCGCTACTAATACCTCATACAATGTTCAGAAGTCAGAGTAGTAGGCAGTATACTTGGAGAAAGAATACAGAAATACCTAAAGATTCTAGCAGAATGAAATCATCACAATACGTTTCGGGACATTTCTCCGAGGAAGCAGCAATCTGTGCTAGTATTATTTAATTTTATTTTAAGATGGCCTGTTTCGATATAGCGATCTTTGGAGAAGGATAACAACTATAATGTCTCATTTACAATCAAGATAAACATCAACAGTAGACTACATTTAAAAGCACAAATGTTGTAGCCTTATTGACCGTGGAACTGTCTGTGCTGCACGAAGATCACTAATGAATACATCTTGGCTACCAGAAGTTAAATAACAGAATCTCCTCCAGCAACCTTGGCTCCTCCCGTCGTCCCTGGAATAAGGCCATTGACAGCCAGTGGACGTGAGAGTTGATTTCACAAAAGAAATAACATGTATGTATTAGACACCTTCTTATCAGGAACATTTTCCTTTAGACAGTTAGTAACAATACTCTGACATTACAAAAGAAGAACATGCATTGTAAAGAAGAAACGAAATAAATAATGATCTCTAACAAGTAAATTCGCTAATTTATCGTGGGCTGTGACCTGAAGTGCCTTCTGGTAATTGTAAGCATGGAAAGATTGTCAACACCATTATAGCGATGTTATGCTTTCAACGATCGGTTATAGACTTTCGAAATCCCACTGGCGACATGGACGCCATCGGGTAATCATGAAAATAACATAGAATCGGTAAGGGTCCTTGTTTGCTAACTGATGTATGTAACCAATTGTCAACACACTACATAATGATCATTTTACCCAAATTGACTGTTTGTTATGTTTACCTACATTTGTTTGAATGGCCGCGACACTGTTTACAGGGATAATACAGATTAAAACTTGAGTAAGAAAACGTACTTTGTACAGCTGCAAGGTGCACACATAATAAGGAAGCATTTGACTTCGGGTCGAAATAAGTTGAGAACGCAATAAAGCGATGGTATTATAATTCCAATACGGTGGTGCATTTACGTTACAGATTATGCCCCAACAAAACTCTGCGATGTCATATACCTCCGACATGAAAAACCCATATGAAAATTCCAATTGGCAAGGAATGTACATATGTCAGGAGCTCACACAATGCGATAGTATGCAAATTTCATAAAAGTAAACAAATAATAATTACAATGCAATGCTACCTTTTTAAAATTGGAACATATATGTTTATTCTAGCGTAATGACAAGTAAAGCTACAAATACTGTTAATATACTTTGATTCTAATTTTTAATTTCTGAAATATTGACTCTAAAGGATGGCAAAAAATGTTCAAATGTTAGTAAAGCTTATGGGACTTAACTGCGTGGCCATCAGTCCCTAAACTTACAAACTACTTATGAACTAACATATATTAAGTTATTTACTATATACTAAATTATATACTTATTATTTACGTCCATTTTGATTGTAACTGGAGAATTGTATTTTTTATTCCTCATCGCAGAACACTAAAGCTGTCCAGATTTCGGATTTCCGTGATTTACGCAAATAACTCAAGGCACTCTCGGGATGGATTCTGTTTAAGAGCACATCCGATTTTCTTCCTCATCATTATCCATAATTGAGAGCGTGAGATGCGTCTCTAACTACCACACAGTAGAGGGACAGTAAGGCGTACTCTGAATCACATAAAAATATCAGATCACACTAATGAAGAAGAATAAACTGCTTAAAAGGATAGTATGGATAAATTAGTATGGAAGGAAGAGATATACCGAAGTACTGAAGATTGGTGAGGTTAAAGATCTCTAAAGCTATTATTGTGACAATGAAAACAACAGTAGGCAACTGACGGACTAACATAGGTACAAGGAAAGTAATCTGAACATGAGTAATCAGTTTATGGAAACTCGGGAACAGAGAGGAATGATCCACTTAGGAATGAAATAAATATAAGTATAGAGAATATAACGCTAAGAGTCTGTAGGAAAAATGTGATAAAACTGGAATATAAATGCTTGTTTAGAGGCTGGATTCTAAACATAAAAATATAACATCTGGTGAAATTAGAAGCCAGGAGGTAACATTAAGTCTACAACGGGAATCTTATACACCGAGGAATGAGCGGGCATGGGAAAACAACGAAAGCCTCTATGAGAGAGAGAGAGACGTCATCACACGATTAAACAGATCTTCGGTGCCTAATAGCAGTTTAAAAAAGTCTCCATAAAATTTTTGAAATAATTAACCTGGCAAAATTATATAGTTCCCAGTGGAGGAAATTGTAAAGAGTAAAACCTTTAGGGATGATAGTAGATATTGGAATATACCGTGAAACCGGGAAATTTCGGACAGTTTTGGGATTATTTTCACTATAACTTTCATATATTTTGTCAGATGTCATTGTCTTTTACGGAAGTGGTGGGGTATATGTATAACCAATGAAATATAATAGAAACGGAGACAGACAAAGTGCCCGAAATCACCCTATGGAGTTTCGAACTGTATGCGGTGATTTAGGACACAGATTGACTGTTTTTATTCTACTTTTTCGTTTGATTTTAGTGACGTTTAACATCTTTTAAGGACGTACATTATTAGAATAATGAATAAGGACTTTAAGGAATTTTATTTATTAAATGCTTTCTATACGTTAATTTGCCACACTCAAATCACACTGCTTTCTTTAAATTTCCGGGTCATAATTACACCGATCTTGAACACCTTTCTTACTTTTATACGTTCTCGACATTGTCCGAAATCACCTCACAAAGTACACAATATGGAAAAAAACCTCGGTTACTTTGAAACTTTACACAAAACTTGCGACAAATGCGCACAAAACTTCTCACAGTGTCGCAGCCTACTGATATCGTTGGCAACTGATGCTACAACAAAAAGTTTCCGCTCCATAAAACAGCGAGAACTTTCGGCAATGAGACTGATCGTCTGATTATTGCGTCTTTAAACAATCGATCCAAACGCGGGAGTGCGGGACGCGGGAATTAGTCTCGTGCATAAGATAAGCAGCTCGCGGAAGTGGATATTAGGGCTAATTCGTTGCTATGCAGCAGGAAATAAAAGATAAACCATCGTCCGAAATCGCCCCAGTGTCCGAAATCACCCCAGTGTCGGAAATCACCCCGTTGGACGGTATTCAACAAATAACAGAATTCTTAAATTGCAAGCTCTAATATGAGATGATAAGGCTGGCGGACGAGAGCAATTTGAGAGTAGTCGCAACAAATAGTGAGATTACTGAGGAAATTTTTCGCTCTCCTTCAAGTTATGTGTAATCCTTGTTGGCTGTGACACCTCACTCTTGCATCATACTCTGCATCTGTGAAACTAGAATTTCCAGTTTGTATTTCTCTATTGTAATTATCAACTGTACCCGGCAAACCCCCTTATGACAGGTCAGTCCCAGTGCCCCGTCACATGGCCCTTTTCGAAGCCTCGATGTAATTTAACTACGTGATTAACAACACGTAAGCTCTGACAAGCATTATACTCAAAAGTTCATACATTCACGCGTCTATGTAGGGAACACTGCAAGAGACAAAAAATTTTAGCTGTTGCCTCCTGGTCGTCTGAGAAGGTCCGCCTAGAATCAGACTGCCCCACACTATCTAGTTTCATTGTGTATTTTACGTGTCTGGGTATTTCTACACGAAAATACTTTTTTGTTGTTGATGTTGTGGTCTTCAGTCCGGAGACTGGTTTGATGCAGCTCTCCACAATACCCTATCCTGAGCACAAATAAATGTTTCAAATGTTTGTATAGTCTATGGGACTTAACTACGGGGTCATCAGTCCCTAAACTTACAAACTACTTATGAACTACTTACGAACTAGGACGGCACAAATATCCATGCCCGAGGGGGGATTTGAACCCCCGACCGTAGTGGCCGTGCAGACCGTGACTGGAGCGCCTTAGTCCCCTCGGCCAGCGCGGTCGGCTATCCTGAGCAAGCCTCTTTATCTCCACATAAGAACGGCAACCTACATCTGTCTGAATCTGCTTACTATATCCATCTCTTGGTCTTCCTCTGCGGATTTCACCCCACACACTTCCCTGCAACGCTAAATTCACTGTTCCTTGATGTGTAAGAATGTGTCCTACCAATCTATCCCTTCTTTTAGTCAAGGTATGCCAGAAATTTCTTTTCTGCCCAATTCTATTCAGTACCTCCTCATTAGTTACGCGATACACCCACCTATCTTCAGCATTCTTCTGTAACACCACATTTCAAAAGCCTCAATCCTCTTCCTGTCCGCACTGTTTATCGTCCATGTTTCACTCCCATACAAGGCAACACTCCATACAAATGCCTTCAGAAAGGACTTCCTTAGGCTTAAATCAATATTAGATGTTAAAAAATTTCTCTTTTTCAAAAACGCTTTTCTACCTATTGCCATTCTGCATTTTATATTCTCTGTACTGCGACCATCATTTGTTATTTTACTGCCCAAGTAACAAAACTCACCTACCTCCGTTATTGCTTCATTACCTAATATAATTCCTTCAGCATCACTTGATTTTCTTAGACTCCACTCCATTACTCTAGTTTTGCTCTTGTTAATCTTCATCTTATATGCACCTTTCAGCACACTGTCCTTTCCGTTCAACTGCTCTTCCAGGTCCTTTGCTGTATCTGACAGAATTACTCTGTCGTCGGCAAAACGCAACGTTTTTAATTCTTCACCCTGATCTGTAATTCCTTCTCCAATTTTCTCCTTGCTTTCCTTTATAGCTTGCTCAATGTACAAATTGAATAACATTGGAGAAAGGCTACAACCTTGTCTTACTCCCTTTTCTTATTTACCGGTCTACATATGATGAAGCAGTTTGCAAGAGTATTTTATTTGACCTACAATTTGCGGCTACTTCAAGTTCTCAAGAATATTCGAGTGTCAAAATTCAACAATTGCCTTTAAGAGCCTCAGTCGCGGGACTCCTCTCCAGCATAACTCTGCTCTGTTGATGTTCTCCACCTACTGGCGGAGCTTACCCTAGCAACCCCGAGCTTATCAGAACTGAACCAAGCCAAGCTCTCCATTCAGCGTAGCGGCCTCCCTTTAGGCACAGAGGGCGGTAAATCCCACTGAGCTTCAGACTCCTACGTGGAAGCTTGTGAAATGTCCCAGCAGGCTATGTATTACCACTACACACTGTGGCACTCCCTAATGAGCAAACAGTGTGCGATGAATACTACACTGGATTTCCGTACAACAGACAGCATCTCGCCGAGTGTTCCTTTGAACAGTCTCTTTGAAATGTAGTATTGTTAGAAGCAAGGTTCTTTTTTCATAGCTTTATGAAGCGTATGTAGTTAACACAAATTTTCTTAAATCAGCAGAACCCTCTAGAACCCTCTAGAAATATCACAATTACCTCAAAAATGTTCAAATGTTTGATCTGCTATGGCCAAGCGCATTGATGCGCCTGCATGAGGCCGTTCCCCGTTGGGGGTTCTAATCCCCCCCTCGGGCATGGATATTTATGCCGTCTTTAGTATAAGGTAGTTCATAAGTAGTTTGTAAGTATAGGGACTGATAACCCCGAAGTTTAGTCCCTTAGGCTTAACAAACATTTGAACATAACTCATCCACTTTCGAAATACTTTTTCGCATCCTTCTGAGGATATTGTAAACTGGTACACCACAAAATAACGACCGTATACTGTGGCAGTACCGCCCACCAAGTAGCAGTCAGTCATTATGTTTAAAGAAATTTATAGAGATAGATGAAATTAACCTCAAACACTGACCTTGCGAATGCACAAAATTGCTACACTCTTTTCTTTTATTAATTTTGGCAGTATTGTATCTATGTATACTGTTGATATTGATGGGAATTCATTATCTGTATTTTCGAAAAATCATCTTAAACAGCCCTGTAGCTAGGGATCATAGTGGGCTGTCCAGCGGAAAGCTGGTGTGTGTGTGTGTGTGTGTGTGTGTGTGTGTGTGTGTGTACAGGCACAGTGGTACAGGGTACGTCCATAGTGAGCTGCTCCCCGCTTCCTGCTTTCCGGTGGCAGGGAAGCGGCTGGAAAACCCAGTGGGTAATCCCATTCGAGAGGTCATAGTGCACCCGCGCGGACGCCTCAACTCGCTCACATCGCTTTCACTCGCGTGACAAGAAAGAATTAATGTTTCTTGTGCCGCTCTCAGCTCGCGGGTTCCGAGGTTTCAACGCTGTGCGCTTGTTTAATGGGAGCCGATAAAGACGTGTTTATCTGAAAAGTGTTGAATGAAAGGCTGTTAATTCACTGTAGCTCAATTTTATTGAACTTTTGTAGACTAGCACAACCAGTTTTGCAATGTATTTAATTGCATCTGGTTATTCATATTGGTGCATGAATACCAGTACTTTAATATAGCAAACAACTACACATTCAAGACAATTTACGTGTAGATAGGTTATTTAGCTCATAATATGAAATGGTTACTTCTTTGCTAAAGGTTGCACGTGAAATTGGCTTTTTTGTGAGCCAATAACACAAGGCTACTTTATTCATAATTACTTCGCTCTCATCCCATGTCAATTCACCTTACCAGACATATTTTTGTTCGTGAATGCTATAAAATGTCGGTATGCGATTAGGAACCTTGACAGTAAAATAGTTGTAACTGCTGTCCTACTATAATTTCAAAATACATACACTGTGACAGGCGGTACACTGTCTTTTACAATGTAATTTCAAGTAAACACAGTCTTTGTTGCAAATTCGTGTTATTAATTACCAATGACGCGTTCCGCCCTCACAGCAGGCCATCATCTTATCTCCATGACAAACTTTATACAAGAATTACTACAACATTTAAAGTAGTGAAAGAGGGGCTGTTGTAGTAGTTTTCGTAACATTTGTCATGCAGATAATGTGTGAGGGCGAAACGCTTCATTGGTAAAACCACTTTGCAACCAAGACTGTTTTTACTTGAATTTAAAATTTCACTGCTTGTTGTATGAGCCACACCATGGACTGGAAAATCTTATATAGTTACATTGAATGTATATTGAGATTATAGGAGAGCAGTTATAACTTTTTCTCTGTCGTGATCTATCAGTTACTACCCCATGCCAGGAACTAGTGAGTCCAGTTTTGGCATTTTATGCCATTTGCAATCGAAGCATTTTTTCCCGTTATCACCATCCGTGGATGGTGCCAAGTTATAACAGCAGTTTTATTATAGCGCTACTGATTTATTTGGATTAAACTTTACTAGAAAGTAGATGCATTTAAGCTGCACGTACGAACTGCATATTCCAACTTAACAATGCCGTTGTAAACATCATTAGTGTCCCCTACTGTTGTTCTTTGTGGAGAAAGTCTAATTCAATATTGATTCAGAGGAAAAATGCTGCAGCGCCTAGGATAACATATGGACAGTATTATTGGATCCAAGCAAAAATTCTTCTGGTAATTATAGTCTCCCCATTTCTATTGCATGTCGGAAGGGGCATTCAACAGAAGCACTAGCATTCCGTTTTCCACAGAACCCTACAGTCACCATTATGAGCTTGCAATATCCGTCAGTGACAGCTAGCAATCCAATATTTGTAACTGTAATACATAGAATTAGATTTACTGTCCTTTTCTTTTTATCCGAACTTGTTTGCCGTCAATATTTTAAAACGAGTTAGAGAATTGCCACCTGTCCCAGATAATATTCGATATTTATTAAAGTAATTTTCTGTTGGCTCGGGCATGTGCTTTATCTCCAAGGTTGACTGACAGCTGCAGGCTAGAGGCTCAGTTTTTGTGCACATGGAGCCGAAGGAGAGCGCGCGGCGCTAGCACCCTCAAATTACAACACCATATCCGCTATTCTGGAGCGGATGAATCGCTTTCTTTTCAGCTTTAAAAACAATTTCACAATGTTGGCTACATTTCGTACACAGTAATGTTTAACCTAATGTTAACCAAATGTAAAGTAGTCAGCGGTTATATTTTTCACCGCAAAACGCGATTCAAATGTTATGCGGGAGGTTAATTGGAAATTATGTATCGTAATACCTATGGCGAATATAGAAAACAGACACTCCGTTATGAAGCTGTAATGTATAACCCAAAGTTAACCAAATTTAAAGCAGTCAGCGACTATATTTTTCACTGCAAAAGCTTCAAATGTTATATAGGAGTTTAATCGGAAATTACTTATCGTAATAACTATGGCGAATATAAAAAACAAACACTCCGTTATGAAGCTGTTGTTAGCCTGTAAGATGTGCAAAACTCAGTGTTAGTTTCCTCAGAATCGAGTGAAAAGTATCATGCATCAAGGTAAACGCACAAAACCGGATGAGATGGTTAGTATTTTGTTTCCTTGAGAAGGAGAATTTTTATTGAAAAACTGATGTTGCTTTGCTTCATACACATACAGTATTTTTTACAGCAACAAAATCGAAAAGTAATTTTGGTCATGTATTGGGATCAGCCGGCGCGCGGTTAGCTGCGCACTGTGGCCGCCACTAGCTGCTATCGCACCGTTGCACCGCGAGAATGGCGACTGCCGCGGGTTAAGCGATCGAGTAGCTAGCGAGGAGCCGTTCACTATCGACGTGCCCTAAGGCGGAAACGGCCGGCTGGGGGATGAGCTTAGCGATCGCTTGGGAAGACTGAGGCTCCTGTTAGTAAGAGCTGACGCATCCGTCATTTATATTCCTGAAGCTCGTAAGTTAAACATACTGTGTTGCTATAGGATTTGTGTCACAGAACTTTAGCACGACATTATGGGTAGTTGTGTCGCTATAAACTGCTCAAATAATTCCAAGGTATGCCTACAGAATGTTTAGTTTCCCGAGAGATTCTGAGGGGGAAAAAAATAAATAAAATTGGATCGTTTAAGCGTCGGCGCAAAAACTGAGAACCCGGAACGAGTGCACAGTTATGTATTCTAAGTAAATATTATTTATTATTATCACTTGAAGCAATATTTAATAGTAAAAATCGTCTGTGATATTCGAACGTAAGTTTTTATTTAGCTCTTTTGAAAGTAACTACCTCTTAGCAGAGAAGCTGCCTGTACGGAGTTCGAATCCCCCCTCGGGCATGGATATTTGTGCCGTTCTAGTTCGTAAGTAGTTCATAAGTAGTTTGTAAGTTTAGGGACTGATGACCCCGTAGTTAAGTCCCATAAGCTTAACAAACATTTCATCATTTTTGTACGGAGTTACAAGCCGCAAAACATCATAACACAGCAAAACAGACGAGAACATAAAGTTTTTTGGGCAAAATAGGGCCTATGTGATTTATACAGTAGGCTATATTGAGAAAAACAACACATAAAAAAAATCAAATGTTTGTATAGCTTATAGGACTTAACTACGGGTTCATCAGTCACTAAACTTACAAACTACTTATGAACTAGCTAATACTACGGACAGCACAAATATCCATGCCCGTGGGGGATTCGAACCCCCGACCGTAGTGGCCGTGCAGACCGTGACTGGAGCGCCTCAGTCCCCTCGGCCACCGCGGCCGGCAACAACACATCAAAACGGTTTGTGCTGACATTGCACAAATTGTTGAAGATACTTCTAATATGTTATTGCGAGAAAGTATTACAAACACTAAAACGGCTGTGACAGCGTACTACCGTTGAATGCTATTTGTGCTATTTCGAAGTTTCAGCGTCATAACTAGTATGCAATTAGAAAAAATAGTACCTGATTTTTTATCTCGAAATACACCCTCAATTTCTTGACAGTAAATGCCAATATTGATGCTTATCTATAAGAGTCTATAACATAGCTGACACACAAGACTGGGTAAATTTTATTTATGGCTGCGATAGAATAGTGTGCTAACGTTGGCAACGAAAAGTTTGCTTTACAAGGGTTATTTAATTACCGACAAAACAAAGGTACTGTTATATACAAAAACCTGTCAACCTAAGAGAAGGAACAGAATTATTTATTTCATGGCCAACACAAAGGATTATTTCCCTCATTCTGCACCATTAGGTTTTCAAATATCATTCAATGGTTGTTGCCAACATCGGCATCGGTGCCTCTACGACCGTCAACTTTATATCATGTACACTAATATTGTTTTTCGTTTTAGTTTTGGTAATACATTCTGAACCTTTCTCAATGTCGTAATAGAAGTACATCCAGCAATGTGAGCACAAAAATTTGGTGTGATGTATTTGTCACAGCAGACAACAAACACTTATTGCAAGACGGTAAAAAAACCTCGCTCATTGCCAGTCATTATTAAAATACAAGCCACGATCGCTTAAAACTTTTATCTAGATGACCAGTTTCGGCAGAATTAAAACGTAGTGCGCGATTTTTATCACAGAAATACATCTATTTCTTGTGCTTTTTTTCTTTATTCGGACAGCAAAGAAAAGCATCAATAAGGAAAGAAAACGCGAGATTTTTGTGTCTAATCCACAAATCGATGTAAACAAAATCGGAATGCAAGCAGATTGAAAGTAGCACCATCTAAGCCTCTACGCCGGACGCTTCTAAAATATTTAACTTGAACAAAACAACACTGTTCGCATAAGCTAAGTGTTGTGTTTAGCATTCGCATGGAATTAAAATGGCGGATGCGCCAGTCTGTGTTTCTAGGAAACACCGTGACGTCAGAGGGACTTCACCGCCCAGCTAGCGAGGCGCCACTGTATTGTATACAATTTTAAAATAAAACATACTTAAGACGGAAGAATGCGACACAGTTTCTGAAATGGTTTCATATGTCACGTATAGTAACGAACAGACATCCCTCCTATCAAGTACACATAAAATGTTTTAATAGAATGAAAATAAGACAATTTACTGTTTAGTTTAAAAAATCATAACTTGTAAACCATTTAAGATACAGAGGTGAGCGGGGGCTCATATAAAAGGTCTCAACAAGGTGCATCACCCCATATGCTTACAGTCGACACGAAATAATACTGATCACAGGAAACCTAATTCACTAATACGATTATATAAATTTGTTAATAACATAAAAACAAGCTAGATACACGACTAGATGGCAGTGTTTGTTCACAAGTGCATTAGAAAATGATTATATCATAAAATCACATTGTTCAAATGTACTTATGCATGTTTTATCTCTTTCAATAATTAATTTGTCTTTATTCGCTCCATAGTATAAATGAAATGTAATGTTAATTACGATGATCAGTTTCATCTTTACTTGTGTTTAGATGTATAGGTATGAATGTAATGTATACTTGGCAAAGCGTTGTACGTTGGCGAGGGGTGGCTATGGAAAAGTTCGTAACGTATGGGTTTCTTCGGATGACAGGTATAAAGGCTGGGCGGTAGGCCCAGATATGGCAGTGTGTGCTTGGCTAGCATCGCGACGACGAAGATATGCCGTTCTGGGCGCGACCTTCAGAAGAGTGATACTTTAAAAGTTTTCAGAGTTTAAAAATGCGATCGAGAGTGGCAAGTTACTGTTAAAATTGCAAGATTTCTTTTTGAGTTGCCGAGTGCTACGTTGAACTTGAAGATTGCAGCATGTGAAGTTTAGGCACTGTGACTTCAATAAATGTCCGTTGGAAACTGACTGTAAAAGTGCATCTCTTCAGGAAGTGTTAGCTGAATGCTCATAAACAGTCATTCATTCTATATCTGTTTTGAACATTGTTTTTGTCAAATAAACTGCGAGTTGAGTGAATAGAAAAAAAGAAGTATTCGCGGTCAGACACAGACTAAAGTAACTTTTTTAATGCAATTAACAGTAGCCTGCTAGGCTAATTCAAAATAATTTCGCCAAAGTAAATTTTGTCTGGGGGCTTACGAGCTATATTAGATATGCCAACGTACAGTGCTTTTACTGGTGACAGAGCTTTGATCCGATATATAAACAGACTACTAGAAAATTTAAAGAAATATGTTGTGAAAGTTATTTGTATGTAGTGCATCCTTATTTTCAATTTTAGTTGTGTTTTAATTAATTATATCCAGGTGGGGACTGAGGACGAACTTTTATCATCCCCTACACAGAGCAGAACTTAAGGTGCAGTGAATTTGTTAGTGTTAATATAAGACAGCCCTCTTTAAATAACCTCGCAATACGTTCATCTATTGTAACAGATTTCCGATAACTTTGGTAGGGAACTCGATCCACACGTTTGATTCCGATAATTCTAAGATATCTTTGGCAGGTTCGTGTCAGTTTGAATGTTTTTAAGTGGTTAAAAAATCTTAAGAAAGGGACACTTGTTCTGTGAATATAGATTGTTGTTTCGAAACGTAAGTTTTCATGAATCTGATGAATTGAGGGAAAATGCTTTGGAACGGTGAGGCCTCCGGATGAAATCTGACTACCAAAAACTTTCTTTAATATCCTTATTCTTAAAATTTCCTTCCATTATTAGTTGTAAAATACGAATCATTAACTGACAGGATATCATTTGGATTTTCTATCGAGGGGCTGTATTCCCTGGAAATTTTTCTTATAATTACTGTATCAGTCATCGATTTAATCAAATACAAGTTAAGCTATTTTAAGAATAAGTCGTATATGGTCAATGTATACTTCATTGTGACCACAGAAATGGGTACACTATTATCACATAAGGCTGAATGATGTGATTTGGATAGTATAATTGTGTTCAAATATATTTTTACATTCTGCTCATGGTTAAAAGTCCATAAATTATATGTTTTTCTTAAATTCGTGAAATTACAGTGCTAAAAACCTTTTCCTGCATTTTTATTTACACCAATATTTCCCTATATGTAGTTTCATAAACAAAATAAAATACGATATACTATGGAACAGAATACGAACATGAAATCAAATCATTTTGCTTATACATAAATCCTATAGAATAAAATATAATATTTTTTGAAGTTCTGATTCAGCTTTCGTTATTATTTTGCTTCACTTTAGATATATTTCGACACATGGCAAGGTAATGTTGTCTGAAGGGTGGGTCCTTTATAAACAATGTCTTGCAATTTGGACATTGTTCCAGACTATCAAAGCTAGCTAATAAACTCTGTCGCAAAAAAAGTGCATCTACAATTATGTTTGTTCCGCCCCTGACATAAGATTTATGTTCTTGTAAGCTTAGCATTAAAGTCATGCATAATAGCCTTCATAACAGTAAAAAGCTGTCTGACCGATTATCATAATAAAATTAAATCTATATAATGCTGATTACACAGCTAACACACATATTTCTTTTGTGTCACTGAATATGTTCTCTCACGGCTTTAAAGAACTCAGCTTGCAAAACCTATAACTTAAATGTCAAGTTTTTCATCCACATTAGAAATATACAAGGCCCGACACCAGTTTAGGAAGCATCTACCACTGAACGCAATTCTTCATTCATGTCATTGTAAAACATTTACATTAATGAAAGTAGATTTCATCACTTCAAAAGTTTCACCTCATTCTATTTACGAGGGTTGGAACTTAAATAATGGCAACTATTTATTCACAACCGATAAAAAAGCGTTACATGTTTTCAACTGTTACTGTCCTTCAAAGTAACCAGCGTAGTGTAGAACACGCTGCCAGCGATATGGAAGGCGTAGTATACCGTTAGCAGAGAGAATGGAGCGGTCGACTGCCTGTCGAAACTGTGGAACATTTTTGAAGCGAATTCCACGAAGTGGTTCCTTCATCTTTGGAATCAAATCATCCATTTCTGCATTTCAGTCAATTCAAGCGGAACCCATCGTGATGCAATTTTTCGCATGCCAAAGCATTATGCGAAGCACAGCTGTATGCGCTAAACCGGTTTCGTAGACGAGCGCCGGCCGCGGTGGCCGAGGTGACTGAGGCGCTCCAGTCGCGGTCAGCACGGCCACTACGGTCGGGGGTTCGAATCCCCCCTCGGTCATGGATATTTGTGCCGTCCTAGTTTGTAAGTAGTTCATAAGTAGTTTGTAAGTTTAGGGACTGATAACCCCGTAGTTAAGTCCCATAAGCTTAACAAACATTTGAACATTCGTAGACGAGCTGACGAATCATCTGGCGTAGATCATTGTGCACTAACGCGGCAACAGTATGCACTTCTTCTTCAGAGACTCCTTGACGACATGCCCGATGCATTTCTACATCTACATCTACATAGATACTCTGCAAATCACACTCAAGTGCCTGGCAGAGGGTTCATTAACCATTTTCATAACTTTTCTGTACCGTTCCATTCTCTAATAGCGCGCGGAAAGAAAGAACCCCTAAATCGTTCCATTTTCGATCTGATTTCTCTTATTTTATTGGGATGGTCATGTCTCCCTAGTAGGTGGGTGCTAGTAACATATTTTCACATTTAGAAGTAAAAGTCGGTGATTTAAACTTCGCAAACAGATCACACCGCAATGAATAACGTCTTTCTTTTAATGATTTCCACCCCAATTCGTGCAACATTTCTGTGACGCTTCCCCCCCCCCCCCCCCCGTAACGTGATAAAACAAAATGATCTGCCCTTCTCTGAACATTCTCAATGTCTTCCGTCAATCCCACATGGTGAGGGTCCCACAAGGGGCAACAGTACTCCAGGAGAGGACGCACAAGTGTGATGTAGGCAGTCTCTTTGGTGGAGCTGGTGCATCTTCGAAGCATTCTGCCAATGAAACATAACCTTTGGTTCGCCTTCCCCACAATATTTTCTGTGTGTTCTCTCCAGTCAAAGTTTTTCGTAATTGTAACTCCTAGGTATTTGGTAGAATTTACGACCTTAAGGTTTGACTGATTTATCGCGTAATTGAAGTTCAGCGGATTTCTTTTAGTGGTCATGTGTATTACTTCCCACTTTTCTTTATTTAGTGTCAATTGCCAATTTTCGCACCATGTAGAAATTTTGTCTAAATCGCTTTGCAGTTGCTTTTGATTGTTAACTACGCTAATCGATAAACGACAGCATCATCCACGAACAGTCTAATGGAGCTATTCAGATTGTCTCCTAAATCGTTTATAAACACGAGAAAAAGTAGGGGACCAATAACGCTTCCCTGTGGAACGCCAGATATCACTTCTGTTTTACTCGATGACTTACCGTCAATTTCAACGACTGTGTCCTTTCTGATAGGAAACCGTGAATCCAATCGCACAATTGGGGAGATATTCCATAAGCACGCAATTTCATTAGAAGCCGCTTATGGGGTACAGTGTCGAAAACCTTCGGGAAATCCAGAAATATAGAATCGATTTGAGACCCTTGTCGATGGCACTTAACACTTCATATGAATAAAAGGCAAGCTGTGTTTCGCAAGAGCGATACTTTCTGAATCCGTGTTGACTACTGGTTAATAGGTCGTTCTCTTCGAAGTAGTTCATAATATTCCAACAAAGTATATATTCCAAAATCCTACTGCAAATAGACGTTAATGAGATTGGTCTGTAATTTTTGGGATCACTCCTATTGCCTTCTTGAATAGTGGAGTAACTTGGGCAACTTTCTAGTCTTTGGGTACGGATCTTTCGCTGAGTGATCGGATATAAATTATAGCTAAGTACGGCTATTGCATCAACATACTCTGAGAGGAATCAAGTTGGTATACAAACTGGCCCGGAAGATTTGTTTTTGTTTAGTGACTTAAGTTGTTTTATTACTCCAGGAACATCTACTTCTAAGTTTTGCATGCTGACAGCTGTTCTTGCCGGCCGCGGTGGCCGAGGGGACTGAGGCGCTTCAGTCACGGTCTGCACCCCCTCGGGCATGGATATTTGTGCCGTCCTTAGTAGTAGGTAGTTCATAAGTAGTTTGTAAGTTTAGGGACTGATGACCCCGTAGTTAAGTCCCTTAAGCTTAACAAACATTTGAACATTTTTTGAGCTGTTCTTGGATTGAATACTGGAGTGTTCCCTTCGTCTTCTTTGTTGAACGAATTTCGGAAAGCTGTATTTAGTAATTCTGCCTTACCAGTATTGTCATCGGTAGTATTACCATTGCTATCGCGTAGTGAAGGTATTGTTTGTGTTTTGCCGCTTGTGTAACTCACATATGACCAAAATTTCTTTGGATTTTCTGCAAGATTGCGAGACAGTATTTCGTTGTGGTAACTTCTCGCCTTCTCGCATTGATGTCCGCGCTAGGTTGCAAGTTTCAGTAAAAGATTGCCACTCTCGTGGATTCTGTGTCTTTTTAAATTTTGCATGCATTTTTCTTTGTTTCTGCAACAGTAATCTGACCTTTTTTGTGTATCACTGGGGTCAGCCCCGTCTTTTATTAATTTATTTGGTATAAATCTCTCGGTTGCTACTGATTTTATGTCTTTGAAAGTAAGCCACAACTGATCTACACTCGCATTTTTAGTTTTGAAACAGGCACGACAGGCCAGAGCCAGCTACAAAGTGTTTTTGTCTATTGTGTTTTGTGCTACCTCTGACTTGGTAAATTTCGCCTACGATAGTGGCCCCTGCTTCCGCCTCGTCTTAGCACGCTGATTTTGATGAGTTTCGCTGTGTCATTGCGTGTGTGAGAGAGAATGAGTGTTTTTTTGTTAATCCTTCACCCCAGTAGCGTTAAATCATGTATAATTTAGGCTTGGCACCGTTCGCATTAATCCATGTAAGAGATGAATTTTTAGTGTATTAACAAAATTGGTTCCCAATTTTGCTTATTTTCTATCTGAATAAACAAGTTCAGAATAATCCGTAAGTTTCCTATAAATTGTAGTTTTAGAGCACCTTCCCTCTTTTATTTAATATTGTTCTTCGCAAGTGCTGAGAACTAGTTCAGATGCAATTTTTATGTCCGTTGCGCCATAAATGTTTTCTTAGCCGCCGCGGTGGAGTAGCCGAGCGGTCTAAAGCGTCTAGCTGCGGAGCACGCGGTTGCTCGCCGTGGAGGTTCGAGTCCTCCCTGGGGCATGGGTGTGTGTGTTGCCCTTAGGTTAATTTGGAATCACTGACAAGAAAAACACTGGTATATTACGTCACATTGTACTGTCGTTACTCCGGACAGATAACGTTAACACCACGGCTTAACTTAGTTATTTGCTAGCATTTCATTCAGTGACTTGAATTCACACGTGAGGGAATGCAGACCAGTTAGTTAGTGAACTTCCGTAGAAACCTTCATTGGCCATTATTATACGGTAATGACCCAAGAACTTCAAATAAGTTAAGTACAAAAATATTTGAATAAGGTTAGTAGTTGTAGCCACTGATTTATTTTGCAGTGCCACAGTTCCTTTGCCCTCATTCTAGGCGTGAAGGTACCGAGAAGGTACCTAGAAGACCCATACACTTCAGTGACGGCAACATAAATGAAGTCGCTGCGTTACATTCAACTTTAATTGCTGGATTTATAGCTAACTCGCATGCATGTGGATTTGTTTGTTTGTCTTGTTTTAGAATGGCGCTTTTCAGTTTATTATTTTCTCGCTGCGCTGCATAATAATTAATGTTATTTCCAGTTTGTTAGTATTATTGTGATAAATAACAGTCTCTGACGCTAAACTGTAATGTTTATTTAACACGTTTCACGCTTATAGTGCATCATGAGAAGACTAACGAATGGCGAGATTACGTTAGTCAACCGTAAAAAAAACACGGTAAGGACATCTTAGTCACAAATAAAAACTAAAATATATTTGGGCTAAAATCCAGTGATGAGATGTCAACATAAGAGGCACTGCAGTGGATAGGCCCGCGTTTGCATTTGAAATACACAATAACATATGCACTGCTCCATACGAATATGTTCTGGTGCGGTGCGCGGACGGCTGGAGACTTCCTCTTATTCTTTCATGTTGACAATTCATCGCTGGGTATTAGCTCAAATATCTTCTAGTTTTTATTTGTTACTAAGATATCCATCACTTTTACGATTATGTAATCCCGCTGTTCGTTAATCTGCCGATGATGCCCCATAAGCGCGAAATGCGTAAAATAAACATTAAAACTCCGGAACAGACTGTTATTTATCACAAAACATGGAGTCACAGTTACTGCGGCAGGCCGACGGGGGTGGAGTAGTTCGTTGTTATTGGTGATTGTTAGTCATGGCCAACCCTCCGACAGAACCGTCGCATTTGCCTGCCTCCCAATTAGCGGCGCACAAATGGGAGCGCTTTTGGCTCCACCGCTCTATGTAAAACAGCTTTTTACAGCTACTGATAAAGCTAACGGAAATGATGAAGCGGAACATTCAAACGGAGCGGGCAGCCAGTGAAACACGGCACTGCCACATGCATCAAAGCCATCGCTGCCTGCCGTCATTCAGTCAGTTCGATGGAAACAACGAGGAATGGACAGAGGATCTAGCACAGTGGGAAGTGCGTCTGACCGCCCACCAAAGTAAATCCAAACAATTTTTTCGTAACTAGTACAAAAGTTCATACTTGAGGTAAGCGACCCTTCAGTATGGGCACGTAATAATTTTTTGGAAATGTCTTGGTCGCAAAATACTTTATTATGCACGACGCATTTCGGAATTCCATTGTCAAATGCAAAATCACATTGGGATATCAAGCTAAATAGTGTGAGCGAGAATAAGAAAGTTACAAGATACATGCGTGTTGGAAGGTGTGATCTTACAGTTTCATGTGCCAAATTTTTTGTTTATCATTGCTGGGGAGAGGCTGTCTCATGCGTTTGGATTAAATTAGTGTCTATCATATAGCCAACATTATTTACCTATGAGGAGCGTTAAAGAAATACTCTGGTGGCTACCAGATTTAAATTCTTTAGGCTCAAGAATCAGCATGATCAAAGATATAGCCAATGGTAACAGATATCTAGGGGTTCACTACAAACGTGACTGTATTTTGTGAATAATGTAATGCCAAGATCGCGGTATTTCGTCTTTATTTATAACAGACGACCGGTTAAGATGTACACAGACATCATCTTCTGGTCTCTGCACTAAATAGTAACATTATTACATAAATGCATATTGCGATCTTGGCATTTGATTATTCACAAAATACATTTCTAAGATCGCTCCCTGCCATGAGCAAATTGTATCAAACGCGACTATGGCAAATGTTGTAGTAAAACTTCCTTTCAGATTAAAATAGTGTGCCGGAGCCGGGATTCGAACTTGGTACCCTTGTCTTCCGTGGGCAACCGCTCTACCGCCCGAGCTATCCCGGCACGCTTCGCGGTCCGTCATCAGTACTTCTGCCAGTACCTCGACTCCTTGGTCGCGAAAGGTGGAGGTCCCAGGTTTGAATCCCGGTTCTGGCACACAATTTTAATCTGCCATGAAATGTCATCAGCGCGTACTTCGCTGCAGAGTAAAGTTTCATTCTGAAAACATCCCTTAGGCTGTGGCTAAGCCATGTCTCTGCCATACCCTTCCTTTTAGGTTTTCTAGTCCTGCAAGGTTCGCAGGAGAACTTCTCTGAATTTTGGAAAGTACGAAGCAAAGTATTGGCAGAAATAAAGTTGTGAGGACGGACGGTGAAGCGTGCAGATATAGCTCAGACTGTAGAGCGCTTGACCGCGAAAGACAAATGTCCCATGTTATAATCCCGGTTCTGGCACATAATTTTAATTATGCCAGAAAGTTACAGATCAGGGTACACGTCGCTGCAAAGTATCATTTTTGAATATTGCAGTGACAATGATTCGCGGCGCTGTCACGCAAGATACGTGTGAGAGTAGAATTCGTGAACAGTTGACAGAGTAGCCTCAGCCGCGCGGAAATGGTCGTGCAGTCTAAGGTGACTTGCTATGGACTGCATGCCCTCCCTCTTGCATGTGTGTGTGTTTGTGTGTGTGTGTGTTTCTAAGCATACGAAAGTTTAGGTAGCTTGTGTGGCTAGGAACCGATGACTTCTGCATTTTGATCCCCTAACAGAAACATTTGCACATTTCAAAGTACTGTGAAAGGTTTTTATTATTATCGATTTCCAAGTTCCGTATGACACTACGGTTTATAGTTTTCACACACGGGCCACTTTTAACGAGTCCCCAGTTCAAAGTATTTTGTGGCCTCATAAGCATCCCGAGCCGGAGGGAAATACCGTGCAAGCCGCATAAACAACCAGGCTGTAATAATACTGCCACGAAGTCTTGTCCGCACTGCTTCAAAATCTACAAGCGTGAGCAGTGACCTAAGCGTAATGCGACTTGTTTTTCATATGCAAAACGCGGACACGTACAAGCTGTTTTCCTACAGAAAATACATGCTAACCCTCGGAAGAAACGTGCACATAAATTGTACTTTCACCTACGTGTTGTTAATTCGAAGCCAATCAGTACGCCCACACAAACTCTGCATGAACCTTAGTACTGCTGGTCAAAGGAGGAAGGAAGCTTAGGGTTTAACGTCCCGTCATTGGCGTGGTCATTGGGAGACGGAAGTCACGCTCGAAATTTCGGGGAAGGATGGGTAAGTAAAGCGTCCGTGTCCTTTGAAAGGAACCATCGCAGCATTTTCCCGGACTGATTTAGGGATATCACGGAAAACCTAAATCTGAATGGACGGAGGTGAATTTGAACAACCATCTTTCCGAATACGGGTCCAATGTGTTACCACCGCGCCACCTCGCTCGGTGCTGATCACACCAGTTGCAGTTAAACATAGGTGTTTCAGTGTCGATGTAAAAATCGCAATGCTCATGAATTGCTTACTAAATAGAACTCACAGAAGTAGGGTAGTATGCCGACAATGTACAAAGTTCAAGATATTTCAGTCATAGGATTTTGCATTCTTCCTCCTGTCTGTCAAAATTTGAAAAGACTGTGTGAATTGGAAGTATTGAGTTCAAGGACCGGTGCTAATACCTTTGGACTTGTTTTGTTCGGATTTAGTGTAGGCTGTGTTCTATCGGTTACTTCATTTGATTCTAGATACAGTGTTGCTCAGTCGTGTGATGAACTGAAATACTTATTTTCTGTTGACGTAGGTAAAGCTTCCATTTCCAATGGTCATATAACCTTGAAAGGCCATGCACAGCATGTCTTTTATCTATCGATATGGCGTACCATACTCCCTCCTTGAACAGGTTGCAAAGACACTTGCGCAGTGGCAGGAAGAAGGTGTCTTTGCACCCATTTGTGCTAAACGTCTGGTATCTCCATTACCCTTCATGAAGCAATCTTCAGCGAAATTGAAAATTCGGACAAAAATTCATATATATTTCTTTTGCCCGATCTGATAAACCAAACTAGGTTTCCAATTAAATATACAGACACATAAAGTGTCTGCTATTAATGCACACATTGAACTGTGCATATTTCTTCACTTGCCTTTCAGTTGTGCATCTGAACATTCGATTTTTTCCGGTGCTATTTAGAACGGCTGACTACATTGGTGTCTTCATGTATTAATTTCTTGACTGCCAGAGTGCAGCTCAGCAAATTGAGCGCCCTGTTTAACAATTGTCAGACGCAGACCTTAAATGCTACAAAGTAAATTGTTTGATTTTTCAGACTGAAACCATAACTTTGGTTATGTTATTATTTCTTAGGGACTTCATCCGACGCAATCTCTCTTGCTGGCTAATGTCCAAGGAAACTTTCGGAATTGCAGTCAGTACTACGGAAACTGACTCACTATATTCGCTTAATTGTTATTTCAGCGTCAACAGAGGCATATTTGAATGGTCTTCACTGCAAGAATGTACCTTTCGCGTAAGTCACATTGCTTTCTACAAATTCAAACAGGCACTGCTCAGTAATCATTGGTTCATTTTGATCCTTGCAAACCAGATGTCTTGGCCACTGACGCATTATTATACGGCATTGGTGCTGTTATTTAACACGGGAATCTTTCTGGAGGCGCACCATAGCATTCGCCTCAAAACTTCTCAATAAGCGTGAGACTCATTAGTTACACGTAGAGAAGGAAGCTCTTGCCATTATTTACGGAATTACTAAATTTATGCTGTGACAAAATTTACGAGTGACTAAATTAACCCAATAATTATGTGGAAGTAAATTATACATAAGCACTGATACCATGCTGTTGCAGTCATTCTTCAATCCAGCCAAGCCTATTCTAAGTAGTACTAAAGAAATCGCATCATTTCACTCCTTATCAGTATAATTTATAGGGTCATGGTGAAGGATGCCTGTGTAGAGACACTCTTATGTCAATCTGGGAGATAAAATGCATACTGTGATGCATCTGAAGTATCATGTTGCCATATCAACGCACAAGAAACAATTTTAATCTGCCTAGAAGTTTCATATCAGCGCACCCTCCGCTGCAAAGTTTCATTCTGGAAACATCTCCTAGGCTATGGCTAAGCCATGTCTCCACCATATCCTTTCTTCCAATAGTGGTAGTCTTGCAATTTTTGCAAGAGAACTTCTGTGAATTTCGAAAGTAGGAGGCGAGGTACTGGCAGAAGTGAAGTGGGGCGACACCGTGAGTCGTGTAGGGATAGCTCAGTGGTATAGCGCTTGCCCGCGAAAGGCAAAGTTACCAGGTTCGAGTCTCGGTTCCGGCACACCATTTTAATCTACCAGGAAGTTTCAAGAATCATATTGTTCTTGATCAGTTTCCCTTAGATCACCAAAAGATCACTAAGGCAATGACAATGGATCCAGACTTACCCCGTTTCCCCAGGAGTTTCAAGTCCTCAGCCGGAAGGAGGTGTGTGTGTGTGTGTGTGTGTGTGTGTGTGTGTGTGTGTGTGTGTGTTGTCCTTAGTGTTAGTCGAAGTAGTTTGTAAGCCTAGGGAGTGATGACCATAGCAGTTTTATCCAGTAGTTTTACAAATATTTGAACCAGACTTGCTACATAGGCGACCCCGTTCAATGAAACAAATTGTTAGTCCGCTGCTCCGCTAATATTTTGCATGTCAGCATGAATAGTTACTGCTTCAAGGCATAATTTTATTATGCACCCAATCGGACCAATCATGTGTGGGAATCCTTAAGGCTCTCCAGAGGGATGTCCTCAGCTTGTTCTATCAGGGTTACTGGAGCATTGTCCGCAAAATGACAGACAGTGCAGTTGGCTTGATATTGAAGCTTATATAGTGTTGATGGTGCAGTGCCACGTCTCTGTGGATCACCATCCAGCCACTTTTCAGCCTTTCAATTTTTTATTAGACAAAACCGGGAGAGCCTTAACAATGCATTCGTTTGTACTTTGGTGTACCCTATTGAAACATTAATTCTTTGAACGTTGTCGACGAGTGTATGAAAAAGCATCTTGTGGTGGTCATGAACTCGACGAAGACGTTGTACACTTTATGCTTTGCAGTCTGCATTTTGCAAATAATTTGTGGAATTATTTTTGCTACCAATGGAATTCGTGACTTTACTAGGATGCATCTTTATCCAAATTGAAATGGATAAAAGGAGAGGTACGCTTCGATGAATAATCTACGTCCCACCACACGTGGGAACATGTTTTGGTGCTGTTCTTCTCATCCTAGCGTTCCCGCCTCGGAAATGCCCATCACCGGCGAAGTTGCTTCACGGACGGCACCACCACAAATGTTTAGATGTTCTAACCCTACTCGACCAAGCTTCTATGGTCATCAGTCTCTAGCCTTAAAATCTACTTAAACTAAGGAAATCACACTTGTGGAGGACTCGAACCTCCGGTGGTAGTGGGCTCCCAGTCCACAGTATGATGCCTTAGATCCCCCGGCTACTCCCGCGCGGCGCCATCACACTCTGCTTTAGTTACTACAGCCACCATGGCGGCCAGCGGCTGCTGCAGCCACTCAGTAATGTTTAAAGCTCACCAATAAGTTCTATTCAGGTTGCACAGCACACAGAAGACGATGGCCTGCGGTACCAATGTTAAATCCTTGTCCAAGGTCCAGGGGCCTTGCGGAGCCAACACAGAAACCAACTCCGTCCTTGCACATAGTATGATCCTACCTATGTGCCTTTGTCCTCAGATTCGTTGCCACCCATATGATGAACCGTCATCTTGTGACATAGGGTCTGGATGTGACGCCGATCACACAGATCTGGATCCGGTGTCCCAGCCGATGCCGAGGGGATTTCTATAGAAAACGCTGGCCGAAATTGGACACAGTATATGTGTAACAGATTTGCAAATTAGTTACTGGCTAGCAATTCATTCAATGACTTTATTTAGGATGTTAGGGAATACGTAACTGTTGGTTTTAGAACTTCTGTAAAAACTGCTACAAACAAATTTGTCAAGCCGCATTCCGTATGAAGCCACTTATTTGATTATTCGCCAGTTCATTAACTTTGAGACGCTGTACAAATTGATCAAGTGCAGACTTATTTCAATAAATTTTGTATCTGCGTCGACTAATTTAGTTTGTACTGTCACTTCTTTCGTAAACCTCCTAGCCCTGTGACGATATGTGTCTATGTCATAAGCATACGACTATTGCACTTTAAAACAATTTTTTCCTCTGCTGAAGATTAGTTTGGAACTATGTGTTTAAAATCACTCTGTGAGTAGGTTTGGATTCCGTGTTTGGGCGTAGTGTAATAAAAGGTTATAACAGTGAGTATAACTGTGCTAGTGTAAATGTTCAAATGTTTGTATAACTTATGGGACTTAACTACTGGGTCATCAGTCCCTAAGCTTACAAACTACTTATGAACTAGCTAAGACTAAGGACGGCACAAATATCCATGCCCGAGGGGGGATTCGAACCGCCGACCGTAGTGGCCGTGCAGATCGTGACTGGAGCGCCTCAGTCCCCTCGGACACCGAGGCCGGCGTGCTAGTGTAGATTTCAAACAGTTACCCATTTCTGGATATGACAACTAATTTTTCATTCAGAAGGAAGTAAGAGTTACGAACATAATGTTTTAAGTTTACATCTCGCTATCATAAGTTTAAATATACCTGTGAGACTGTAGAGAAATTTTCTTCTGACGAGTGCTAGTATGGTTCTTATTAATTCACCTCTGTCGGCTTCATTTTATCACGGTTTCAATCTATGTACTCAGCCAGCTGAGTTACCACGTTTGTTCTGCACCATCTTGTTATAAACCTGAGCTAATTACATGACTTACATCAGCTCTGACAGATAATAAATTGTTAAACTGTCACTAAGCAATATGAGTTGTGAGAATATTATTCTCTACATGCTCTTACTTATCAGGTATAAAAATGTGGGTCGTGATGCAGCTGAGATGACTGCTGTTTATGAGACAATGTGCCAAGTAATTTCACTCACTGTTATGATGTTACATAGAATTAAGAGAGATCCTATTTTTAATACAAAATACACTCTTACACAATTGAGAAGACAGCCTAGATTAAAATATCTACGTAGTAAGGGAAACTAATACGTTTTGGGATAATTTTGACTATTGGAAGGAATAATAATTTGGATTTCAATGTACTGGTATTCTATATACACTATGTGATCAAAAGTATCCGGAAATCGGGCTGCTAACGACTTGAAAGTTGGTGGCACCCTCCTTCGGTTATGTTGGAATTTAGTATAGTGTTGGCCCACCATTAGCGTTGACGACACTTTCCACTGTCGCAGGCAAACGTTCACTGAGGTACTGGAAGTGCTCCACTGAGCAGAGACATTGACGTAGGTAAGTGAGACCTGACATGAGAATTCAAGACATGACTCTCTGCAGGACAGTCCATTACAGGGATATTACTGTCGTGTAACCACGCCACCACACACCGTGCAGTATGAACAGGTGCTTGATCGTTTTGAAACATGCAGTCCCCATCCCCGATTTGTTGTTCAACAGTGGGAACTAAGAAGGTACTTAAAACATCAATGTAAGCCGGTGCTGTGATAGTACCACACATGACAACAATAGGTGCAAGCCCCTTCCACGAAAAACACGACCACACTATAACACCACCGCCTCCGAATTTTTCTGTTGGCACTACTCACGCTGGCAGATATTCGCCACACCCATACTCTGCCATCGGATCCACGCATTGGTCACTACATACGAGGTACGTTCGGAAAGTAAGTGTACAGATACAGAAAAAATATTTATTGTACAAAAATCTACAACTGTTAAACTACTTTTCTACATAGCTGCCGAAATTTTGTAGGCACTTGTCATAGCATGCCACAAGTTTCTGTATGCCTTCTTCATAGAAGGTTGCCGCCTGTGTAATCAGCCGTGTGGTAGCATGTTCTTTCAGCTCGTCAGCATCGTTGAAATGTTGACCACCAAGGACAGATTTTTAAGTGTAAGAAGAGATGAAAGTGGCTAGGAGCGAGGCCCGGGCTGTACGGATGATGATCAAATACGACCCAGTGAAATTCCCGTAAGAGTTGTTTGGTCACATTCGCCACCTGAGGTCGGGCACTATCGTGGAAACAAACACCACCTTTTGATGCAAATCCTCTTCTTACACCTAAAATTTGCCCTGTCAACACTTCAACGTTGACGAGCTGAAAGAACATGCTACCACATGACTGAATACACCGGCGGCAACCTTCTATGAAGAAGGCATACAGAAACTTGTGCCACGCTATGACAAGTGTCTACAAAATTTCGGCAGCTATGTAGAAAAGTAGTTTAACAGTTGTATATTTTTGTACAATAAATATTTTTTCTGTATCTGTACACGTTTGTTACTTTCTGGACGTACCTCGTACAACGTTTTTCCACTGTTTAGTCGTCCAGTGTTTACGCTCCTTCCACCAAGTGAGGCGTCGTTAGGCATTGACTTGATGGCTTATGGGCAGCCGCTCAACCATGAAATACAAGTTTTGTCACCTCCCGCCTGTCATACTACTTGGAATGGATCCTGATGCAGTTTGGAATTCCTGTGTGATGATCTGGTTAGATGCCTGCCTATCGCCCTGTACAATCCAGTTCAACTGTCGGCGGTCTCTGTCACTCAACAAACGAAATTGGCCTGTACGCTTTCGTGCTGCAGTTGCCTCTTCATGTTTCCACTTCACTATCACATCAGAAACAGTGGACCTACGGATGTTTAGGAGTGTGTCATCCAATCACTTGACTACGTTCGAAGACCGTGAGCTCCTTGGAGTGCGCCATTCTGATCTCTCACGATGTCTAATGATTACTGAGGTCTTTGATATGGAGTACCTGGCAGTAGGTTGCAGCACAATGCATCGAATATGAAAAAAAATATGTTTTGGCGGTGTCCAGATGAAGGCACTATTGTATAGATCAATGTGGGCTTTATGCGGTATTTTTATAATTTAAATTTTGTGCTCTTTCCATCACTCGTTCATATTTTACCCATAAAATGCATTTTAAATGGAATAAAATGTATGCCATAGGAATCAGCATTTGATTTAAAAACAGATTCAGTAAACAGTTTTATGGTATCTTGAATAGAGAGCTATAGAAAAAATAAAATGTATCTAGAAGCTGTGCCAAATTTGCCGGCTGCTCTACAGCTTTTAATATGCAACCAGTGAGTGGTAAACCGTGTCCAGCTGAGACGCGTCTTCTTTTGGTGATTGGTGGACGGCAGCACGCCGCTGTCTGACTTGAAAGTGCAGCACCATCTTATGTATTTACAACTTAATTGTTTTTATGCCACATTACAGAAAACGGACTCCACAATACTTAAAACGGAAATCACGTGCAATAAAGTTCAACCCTATGTAAGTTTACTCCTGATGACAATTGAATTTACGCTTAATAAATAAAAAAAAATACAACAGTGAATTTACTGTTGTCATGTTATTGTTATACAACTACATCAAAATCTTGACATTCAGCTACAGTTAGCTCAGTGAAATCCGGTATAAGGTTCTTAAGAGCACACAAAGTGTTGCGTTCGGAAAATCACGGTAAATTCTCCAAATTTTAATCCTGTAAGCGAAACATCTCTTTTCTGCAGTAAGGTTGAACATTGACCTCTGAGACCACCAGGACTTTTAAACTACTTTTTTCCTCGCCATATTAGTGTTTTGGTCTTCAATATCGTTTTACTACTATTTAATATATCATTAAATAACTTATTTCAACCCTTTAATGCATAGTGTTGCTGATCAGCTACGTACCTAATTTTTTCCATTAGTTCTCAAACTGATCAACATTTTACCACAAATGCATTTGTAGTTGCTTGCATACTTAGTGCTATGAGGTCGTCCTAGAAATTATAAATTTCTACAGTTAACTGTAGTGAGTTACTCGTAACATGTACGTATGTTTACATTAGTAGTCCTCCTTCGTCATGTAAAAGTAGTAAATCACATACTACTGTTGCATTATGAGTTACTTTTTGGAAAGGCGAGTAGCATAAAAGTGACATGTACTGCATCGTGTACATCATGGAAGCAGTATATAGCTGACCAGCTATGAACTTTCTGTTGCTAGTAGTAAACACTAATTTAAAGGAATTATTTTTTTTCAATATTTTTCTCAGTATATACGCACTATGCATTAATCGTGGTAGTTTTTATAGCTTCAAACAAAAAGTCATTTATTAAAGGGTTAAATCGTAGCATTTGTAAAAATAAAAAAAGGACATAAAAATATTACTAGAAGGAAATTTAATTCGGAGTATTTTCTTTTTTGACATTATAACAGTTACAATGATAATAAATTCAATAGTATTATTGACGTCAACTATCGCAGTATCTTAGACCGATGTTCCGATCAGAGGGTTAACTCGAAGAATAATAATCAAGGAATACCTTCATAACACTTTTCTTATAGTTGAATAGGGATATGTACAAATCATTATTTTTTTAAAAAAATAGGTAATTTTTTTTCATTTGTTGTCCGATTTTAAATGGAATAGTCCACATGAGAGATGTGGTGTAGTTACCATAGGGCTCATTGGAGTAGTCTCCAGGGGCCCCAGACTCAAGAGGCCTCTTGGCCTCATGAAGGAAAAGGCTTTTTTTATGCCAAATGATTTATTCGAATCCTCGCTTGGAGCAACCTTGTGAACCTTGGCATGGCGCCTCAGTTCGCGCGGTCGTTCACGGCAGGCTGTGTAAAAATTATTGAAATAAATATTTTTTTCTTTTAACTGTTTAAAGGTTTGATCCTTTGACAATGTTGTCTAAATTAATGTTTGATCCCTGACCAACAAACATCCAATGGCACGAACTAGAACATAACAATTTCTCCCACTTCCAGAACATTTCTTTCGGGTGTTGTCGATAAAGGACTTTTCCTAAATAGTATTGAAAAAGTTGTGTCATGGCTCTTGGAAATTTCTAAATATTCACATGTTTCTATTGATACCTCTACCGCAAGGGGTAGGACGAATTTGTATGCAGTAATTAATGTAGAGTTCATGGTGACTCTTCCCATGCGCTTTGTTGATGTGCTCAGTCAAACATTACCTCTTAATATTAACAAGTACCCGTTAATATTAAAATTCACACATTTAGATTAGTCTTTAGAATTTTACATAAAAGCAAAAAAGCTGCAAATCAGCTTCTAATACATATATTGTCTGTCAAAATAAAACTGAAATAGTAGGATAATACCGAAGGAAAGTAAAAATGTAAACACTACAAGTTTTTGTGAACACGGTTTTCTTTGTCAGAGTTTAACCTTATAGTAAATAAAAATGTACAATATTACTATTGGCTATAATAGGTAATCCGTCTTATGCTGACTGCGATTAAAGACATTGTTTTACACCGTTTCGCTTTTTGTTTTAAAAGCATCTTCTGTGGTTTTTAAATGCTACAAAGGTATGTATAGTTTGTTTTGTATACACACATTAAAAAGTGTTGATATCCGTTCTACTCACGGTGTTGTCTCTTACTTACACCTCAGTGCTGTTTCTCCGTCTTGTTGGCTGGAGTTGATTGGTTCGTGACGTACGTTTTCTAGTTGTGTACGGCACTTTTCGCCTGTTTTTGTGGCGCTTCGTTCGTTTCATTTGTTGTCACATCACTTCAATTATTTTAAACTGTGTACAGTTTGCATATCAACCGTTTAAAGTGCAATGCCATTCGTTTTGTTTATCACTTCACCACAGAGTCGCTATGTTGTTTTTGTCTGATCATTTGTTTTTCCTGTGGTCCGTGAGTGCTGCCAACGCGCGCGCGCGCGCGCGCGCGTGTGTGTGTGTGTGTGTGTGTGTGTGTGTGTGTGTGTGTGTGTGTGTGTGTGTGTGTTTGTGTGTGTGTGTGTGCGCGTGCGCGCGCGTGTGTGCATCAGGGATTTTTAATTTCATCGAACAGGATGTCTGAGGTGTTTTTTAGATAGGTAAAATATGCAGGTTTAATTGGGAGGGGGGAAGGCGATAGTTGTGCATACTTTTTTGAGCGGGTAGGGGATTGTTTTCAGGATGTTTATTTTTATGTTAGGTGGTCAATGAGCTTGAAAACCGTGTTTTTAAATGCAAATAATTAATGTATATACCAACAGCCGTAATGTTTGTTGTTTTATGTTCAATAAAACAACAAACTTTACTGCTGTTGGTAAATACATTATTTATTTAGATTTAAAAATAGACCAGCCGCACTCCCAATTCCAGAATAAGATGGAACTCCATCGATAGAAAAGCGTGCTGTTTACTACATTGGTTTGGTCATTTATGAGATGTCTCTTCCTGTTTCTGTTTTCTAGATATGGTAATTTTTCTTGAAAGGTGAGAAGGTGTTTCTTGTTTATTCTTATGTATTCCATGTCTGTGTCACTGGTGGTGATTCTATGTTGGTTTTGGTGTAAGTTTTCGGCAAAAGTTAAGTGACTTGTTTTATACTTCCAGGCTCGTACATTTTATTTATATCTGGCGTCAAATGTTCTTTTAGTCTTAGCTCTTTACTTCAGTATTACATTCAAGTAAACACGTTAAGCGAGTTTTCAGGTTACTGTAGCGGTGTAATACATGCTTTGTTTACATTTTGCTTCCACAGTGGTATTTGTTTGAAACAGATTCCTGTAAAAACATTTCGTAAATCTGGCAGAACCCCAATTTCGTTTTTGACGCAGGGTCCTTGGTTACACAAGTACACCACTGTATTTGAGGACTTTAACACTTCATATAGTAGTCATACCATTCATAATCGACTGAGGCTACATGCCGTTCATATGAAGTGTTTAAAGATTTGCAGCGGGAGCCGATGGAGTTCTTTGCGATTCACTTGCTTACGATTTCTGAAGAACGTGTAGCTGTATGACTGAAAAAATGTTAGAACGTAAGACACTTACGATGGTACCTATCCTCGCTCGAATTTCCTTCCGATTTTTTTTTTTTTTTTTTTTTTTTTTTTTTTTTTTTTTTTTTCTTAATTTGCAGAGGTTCTTGTAACTTCAGAGTAATATTACAAGGTAGTGTTTAATCTGCACAAAATATACAGTATTTCGTTTTTCTCTCGAATGTATACTAGCAGCGCGAATTTCATAAACTGTTATGTGAGCTTATATACGCGTATACTAGAAACTACTTTTATGGATATGAATGAATTTGTTTGCTGTGTATATGATACGTGTGTGGTATGCATGCGTGTGTTTGATGCTATGTTCCATAGCTCTTTTCGGACTGTCGTATCTCATGACGCAGCTCGAACCTCTTTTTCATTGCGTACGCACCGATAACGTTCTAACACTCTAGATATTTATTTGAAACAGACGAGAATTAAACGAAGCTTACTGCAGACGGTAAATTGTCGTTCCAATAGTTACACGGAACAGTAAATACTCCTTTTATCCGTCTGACGAACAATAATGTCAGAAAATTTTTAATTTCTCCTGGGAAAGAATATCAACACTGTGCAGTCCTTAATGCCAGGGGATTAAACTGGATCGCATCATGTCTTTTAAGCAGGAATTTAAACACCAGACTGGATGCGTTTGAAATGAAAAATGTCAAATGAAAACTGATTAGAACAGTTTGAGAATCACAGGCAGAAACTACGGAGCATTTTTAAGGCGTAACTGAGTAATCACGTTACTATATCATACAACTCCTACCAAAACACAGCAGAGGACTCGGATAACATTAAAACATTACTACCCGCTAAGTAACTTCCACAGTGGCAAAATTTCGCTAACTAATAATTTCATGTGACTGTATACTGTTAACATTTTTATTTCTTGCAGTTAGGTATTTAAATTACTGTTATAAGTTAAATATTTTAGTTTTAAAAAGACTCTTAAGATTTTATGTCATTAGTAGCAATATAATGAAATATGTAAAAAAGTGAAAGAGGTACTTTTCTTGAGCTTTGCACCTTCATCCCTTGGTAGGACGTTACAGCTATGTCTTACAGCTATGTCTTTCAAGGTCAGTACAACTGCAACCGTTATTATGCCTAGTGGTGCATTTCTGAGAGCTTCGTTCCTTAACCCCGAATCCAAATGTTCAAATGTTTGTAGAGCTTATGGGACTTAACTACGGGGTCATCAGCCCCTAAACTTACAAACTACTTATGAACTAGCTAATACTAAGAACAGCACAAATATCCATGCCCGAGGGGGGATTCGAACCCCTGACCGTAGTGGCCGTGCACACCGTGACTGACGCGCCGCAGTCTCCTCACCCACCGCGGCCGGCTAACCCCGATCCCTGAAAAGTAAATTGTGTACTGCTCTTCCTGATGTACTGTACATAAAACACTTTTTGTGTTGGAATTTCTGTGTCTAGATGTGTATACTGAGTGTTCGGAAATCCATGATCTAAAAGTCATTCACTGAAGCTGTGAACCGTGATTATCTTTGACAATATGAAATAAATTACTTATACTGCATGCTCTTTGTTATTCAATCTTTGTAAAGATACAATATGAACAAAAACAACTTCAAAATGTTGTATGAATACGTACTATAAAGTGCATACCTCAAGAGGTATGCACTTTATTGTGTCATGTCTTCCTTAATTCCCTAATATTATATTGATAATTATTGTATTTCTTCGTCTATTGCAACTGAAATAAACCAGTAATTTAGTTTTCCTCACGATCTTCAACTTTATTGTACACAACGCATCATCAGTGGCCTGAAATAAACATTAATTTCTTTACAAACTTTTTCTTTACAATGATTCATATGGAGAATGTATCAGAACTGTTTCTAACGACCGTATAAAGCTACGTAAAGGAATCGTTTGTAAATACATTAACGTTTACTTTAGCTACTGACGATATCTTTATACAACAAGACGAAACGAGTCTGACAAAGAAAAATTGTAACACGTCTCTTTTACTGGTCAAATTCTCATAGTTCATAATGTATGCATTGTAGGATCCACGTCTTCTGGACTGTTTTACTTGTTTTCATTAGTACTACCTTCTCCCAGAATACGAAAAACAAAGAGATAGAATAGATATTTCTGACATGTAAACCTATGGATGTGTCACTCTTCGATTTTACTGAAATTTGGATATGTGATAATAGCTACATGAAAAACTAAGAGACACATATTATTATTATTTTTTAGCGGCGGTGAAAGATATTTAATGGGTTAAACGGCTCCACCAAAATGGGGGTAAATAGAAAGATTGCCATAGGGATTAGTGAAGCGATGTTAATTATTTTTGTTATGAAAGTAACTTTCGATAAAATTCGAAAATCGGGCTAGTTATAATGGAGGGGGAGTGATACTTTCGGGGCTAACTACCGCAAAAGAGGCCATTTTTTCGTACAAAAGTTTTTCTTGCTTCAATCGAAGTAGAATCTTTTAAAACTACAAAGTGAAGGCGCATCAAGAAATACACAAACACTATATATATGAGGGGTAAATAACCCTTACATTAACGCGACACACATGGGACCGGTGGGGAGTTGGTTGGTGAATTTATGCAACGGTAGTCATTTCAGGTGTGTGTGTGTGATATTACAATCAGAGGCTGAAGGCCCAACAAGACACGTCAGATAAGTGATGCAAGGCAGAAGGCCAAGTTGAGAGAACCAGTCTTTTGATAATTTCTTAGCAGGCTGAGGGTCCCGAGTAATTTTTCATAATACCATCAACCACAGAGGTAGGCTCTAAATTTAGTAAAAGCAACCCTTTAAAATACAATAAAAGACACAATGAGCTCAGCAATTTAAGCGGAAGTGGAATATTTTAAATGAAAGGCAACCCTTGTAAATACAACAGAATTTACAAATGATCCCAGCTATTTAAATGAAAACAGCTCAGCTTAGTTATCAAAATCAAAGTGGGACTCCAAAATTTAATTGAACACAGCCCTTTAAAAATACAATTACAAAAACACAAAAATTTAAGTAAAAGTATCAGTTTTACTTTAACTAATAGAGGCTGATAGCAGAAACTGCGCTCAGTTATGTCAATAGACAGAAGGCCAATTTAACAACTCACAATAAAATTTACAAATAAGCCCTGCAATTTCAGTAACAGCAGTTCAGCTTAGTTACAGGAAAATCACACTGAGGTGGGGGAGCTGGCTATCCGTTAATTTAATACACAGGTAAAAGAGATGAACTGACTCAAAACAGGAAGCAGAGGAATAAGGTGCCCAACGATCAACAAGAACTACAGCTCTGACACGAAGGGGCTTACACAAACGGATAGAACGGGATGGCGATGCCTGACGGAGGGAAAATTTATGCAAGGAGAAGATAAAAAAAAGGGAGAAAAAAAAGCTATACAACTACCGGCCGTGCAGATGCGAGCTAGCAGAGGGGCACAAACTAGATAAATTCCTCAATTACGTTAACCAAATTAATGATTATAGAGTACTTGCTACTCAGAGCAAAGAGAAACAGATAATTCAACTGAACCGAACTAGAAGTGCGTCATAACACATGAATAAACAACTAACGACGTAGACACAGCCCCTGGGGAACGACCACCGATCCTGACAAATTCAGGACTGTATCAGTCATTTATTTCTTACTCCACGACAGGTGCAGGCACCCTCGCTATGGTGTAGGTGGAGGGTGTCAACCAACGCCCGGAAACATTTCATACATCCCAGATGAAAAGCGTCTGGAACGACGCGGGGCGCAGCTGGGTCTGAGTGCGGAATACTCTAGCATTTATTGACAGTTTCGAAGCTTGGCGAAGGACAGACGCTGTGTCGCACGGCCACTAGGAACGCGACCACATAGCCGGGAGACGAGGTGCTGTTATAACTTGCAGAAAAGCCTCTCCGAACCAACCTCTTCAGCTCTTCAGCTCATGGCACGCATGGCTCCCACCGACAGGCAGAGTCACACCCAGAACAACTTGGATGCACACGCCGGGCCCGGCCACAAACGGCTCCTTAATCAAAATAACTTGACCCTGGCGATGCCGTGCAACGTATCAAATGACTGCAGGATACCCTCTCCGCCACCCCCACAGCGACCGAACCACTCCTCTCTCCAACTGCCTCGGTGCGCTACCGTATATATATATATATACTGACAGGTATTTTTCTTGCCGCGTGTGGCGATACGGTATATATATGAGGGGTAAACGACCCTTAAATTAACATGCTCGTTTGATACTGCCCATGAAACTCTTTGAGAATCCGTATTCAATCTCTTTAAAATACCTGTATTTGAATTTAATTCGAATCTGAAATCAAATTCTCAAAATTCAATACAGCTAATCCAACATACAGAAAAAAAAATGCTTGAATAGAGAGCTAATCGAACTCGACTTTGATAAAACTGCAAATCTACTTTTGAAATAACAGCAGATAAAAGTGAATAAAACATGTTAATATGTTTATAAATTTACCCGTCGGCGTTAGCATTGCCATTGGTGTAGCGCGCTGAAGTAGCACGGCCAGATTTACATGGGCAGTATCAACAGAGCACAGCAATATAAGATTCTTTGAATCAAAACTAATTTTTGTAGCAAAAAATTGGTTATTTTCGGGGTTTTGTCCCCCTAATTTCCACTCCCCCTAGTAAAATTTTCGTCTTTCAGGAAATATTTTCATAATACAAATCATAAAAATCACTTCACTAGTCTGTAACTTATCGTAATTTTTCCAATTTTAGCCCTGATTTTGTAGGGACCTTATCACCCCTTCACTCATTCAGTTTCACATTATGAATCTGCTTTCTAAACACAATTAAAATTCAGTATTTTATGTTTTAATAGAATGTCCTAAACACAAAATAATGTTCTTTAATATTTTTGACCGAACCGTTAAAATGTTTATGTCATGTTTTTCATGCACAACACAAATTTTTAGAGTTATATTATTACTTCGGAAGTTATTTTGTTTATTTTTAGCACTGCCAGATTAATAATGCTAGCATAGTCTTCACCACAGAGCGATAGACAAGACAATTCGCTGTTGAAATAAAATAACAGGAACCATGTGCACATTCACACTCATGGTCGAACACAGACTGCAGTGTAACATGACTTACAAGTCGGATAGATTAATGCCTCAAAAGTTGAAACCTGTTCCACCGAGCAGTAAAACTTTGTTCTATAAGCTTGTTTTTTCTCAACAACAACGCGAATTTAAGGATCTGTACTGATAAAACTGTGTAAAGCAGGTTTTAATACGATGTTGCCTAGAAACTACACTGGGAAAAAATAAAGAAATGTCCCTTAGTTTCTCATCTATTATAACATATCCAAATTTCATAGAAACAGAAAAATCAGAGAGTGACTCTTACCTAGGTTTACTTGTGAGTGTCCAAAAGAAAAGAATTCATAGCGTCATAGCGTCACTGGATGACGTCACGACTTCCTTGTCAAAATATCATGTAGTCACTCCATTCTGTAAGACTTTAACGGGAATTTCAGAACAGACTGCATACGTAGTTGGTGTCACCGTAAGCAAAAGCAGAGAAGCTGGTCCCATTGCAGTGACGCCGCAGCCCTCGCTGCTCGTACAGCCGCACGCAGAGGGTAGAGCAGCGGGCAGCAGTTATGAGGCAGCGGCGCTAATTCGGCTGACAGCAGGCGTCCATTAGGCCGCTGTGTGCGACACCTTGCCGGCTGCGCCTGCCAGCGGGACTACTTTGCGTGACGTCAGAGAGTGACCACTGCCATCAGGAGCCGCGCTGTAATAAATCAGCGCTACACTCGAGAACATAACTTTTTCAGAGGGTGAGTTTTTTCTGAACTTCCCGACTTCGTATCGCATTGTAGTAGTAGTAGTAGTAGTAAAAGTAGCACGACGCTATAGCTCTCTGATATCCACACGGGAACTTGAACACATATTTATATGCTGCGATGAATACATCTGACTTCTGTAAATCAATATATTTCAAACAAATTTAATATAAAATTGAAAGAGTGGCATTGATTTATGATTTGTACCGTGGTCAGGATTCGAACCTGGGACCTCTTGTTAAACAGGCGAGCCTTGTAGCCACTAAGCCACTGCGACGTAAACTATACGCCGGCCGCGGTGGCCGAGGAGACTGAGGCGCTCCAGTCACGGTCTGCACGGCCACTACGGTCGGGGGTTCGAATCCCCCCTCGGGCATGGATATTTGTGCCGTCCTAGTTCGTAAGTAGTTCATAAGTAGTTTGTAAGTTTAGGGACTGATGACCCCGTAGTTAAGTCCCATAAGCTTTACAAACATTTCAACATTTTTGATCATCATTGCTAGAGTGATATTGTGCTGTTGGAGAGCCTCGGAAACGTTGATACGAATTGAGCAGAATTGAAGTTCGTATTGTGGAGAGAGACGCGCTTTAAGACCGCCTGTGCAATAATTATACGCATCAGGTCACGGTGGATTAGTGTTTGTATTGCTTGCTTAGCAAGGTCCTGGGTTAGAATACCGGTTGCAGTTCAAATTTTAATTCGTGCGATCACATTCAACTCAATATAATTGTTATGAAATATTAGATTATCAAAACATAGAGAGAAGCTGGAGATTAAAAAAGAAAGATTCAATCTTTACCGAACACCTATTCACAGAAAACCTCAGACTCCAGATGGTGCAGTTATACACAGCAGGATTTCATCACTGAAAGGGTCGTTCTTATAATGCCGGGAACGTGCATTTAAAATAGAGCTGTGGAAAGTTTTACTTACTTAACGATACATTTAGCACAAATACAATGTTCGTACAGTTTTATATATATTGGGAGGGATGCTGCCTTCCTGTGTTCATCGCATTGATGGCGGAAAAACTATACTGTATTACTCAGCAGTTAACGCTCGTTGCTGTGGAAGCCGAAAAATTTTGCACATTTTCACTCCAAATTTCTATTCCTTAGCGCCACAGTTTTCACTGATATACACCACATTGTGAAGGGTTTAAAGGAAAAGATTAGTCCAGGTTCGTTTCACGAAAATTGGTAACAGTAAGATGCGAACACCGAATTTAGAAAGCGCATTCAGCGTCGTTTCCCTGTGATCCATTTTCAGTCAAAAATTCAAAACTTATTTTTTTTAATGGCAAGAATTTATTTATTCTTCGCTTTCCATGTTTCCGAAAACTTGTAATAAGAGAAATAAATCAATTCAGTGACACGAATCCTACATTTTATAACTGCTTTCCCAGTTTACCGCGGCTGTCAACATTCCGTCTGTGGATATAATAAAATTGCTGTGTGTATATATCTTCTCTAATGTTCTTGTACAGCTGAAACTGCTCGTTGAAGCACCGAACATCTATTCACAGAAAACCTCATTTACCTGTGAAATCTTACATTCTCTAAAGAAAATCAGAAAGATGACACTATTGGAAATAATAGAAATTAACAAACATACGGTAGTAGACGCCAGTATAGTATTAAATAACCAAAGTCAGTTTCCCTTTTCCGCCTTTAATGAGTTTTAGTTATCAGTTTGTTAAATATTCCAAATTGTACCATTGAAATGCCATTTCGCAATGCAACAACACCCACGTTCCTCTCTCCCCACCTCCCACCGCTCCCCAAATTTTAACTAGAATAATCGAGATTCAGGCTTAGAACAACAACATACAACATCAACCATTTTATATATTAATACATGTAATTCAATACCATAAAAATGCAACACTTTCCTGAGAATATGTATATTCTGTCATTTAATAACATCTTTGCAAGTGGCATATCTGTGAAGAAATGATAGCGAAATCAGTTGTTACCTGATGGTGGCCTAAGTAGCCGAAAGCCGGTTTGTAACCAAATAAATGACTTGCAGAACATCAGGAATTTTTCCTTTTTCATAATTTCATGTTCTGTCAAGCATTGACGGAAAACAGAATTAATGTCAATATATTTCTATATCGAGACAAAATATGTCTCTAGACATTTATTTGTTATACAGATAAGAGTTCACCTGATAAGTGTCACCTAAATCGAATAAAGGATGAAGTTAGTCTTTCTTCCTGATTGTACTGTGAAGTACGGACAGAATATTTGCGAATTAATTGAGTTGCACATCATTTAGTTGGACGATGCTCATTTTTTTCTGAACCCATAAAACTAGCAAACTTCATTATTTGAATTATATAAATATTAAAACAGGCCACGACAGCAGACCAGCCAGTTAACCACTCGGAATTGAATGAAGCGCATTGGCTCTGGATCGAAACCACTGAGTACGTTTTCCTTGACGGCCGGTGTTTAGCGGAGACAAAGGTATCAGAAACAGTGCAGCAGGTAAGTGTGATAAAGCCGTTATTAATCTCTATTTAGAGCAAATAATGGTCGGAAGGATGAGCACCAAATCTGCTTCTGTTTGCTGATGATGTAGTACATAGGAAGGCGTGGAAATAGAGTGACTCTAGAAAGATACGACTTAGTAAAAAATTTGTACTTTATGTGATGAGTGGCAGCTAGCTCTAAATGCAGAAAAATGTAACGTAATGCAAGTGAGTACAAAAGAATCCCATAATGTTAGACTAAAGTACACCACTGCCCATTAAAACTGCTACACCAAGAAGAAATGCAGATGATAAATGGGTATTCATTGGACAAACATATCATACTAGAACTGACATGCGATTACATTTTCACAAAAATTGGGTGCATAGATCCTGAGAAATCAGTACCCAGAACAACCATCTCTGGCCGTAATAAGGCCTTGATACGCCTGGGCATTGAGTCAAACAGAGCTTGGAGGCCGTTTACAGGTTCAGATGCCCATGCAGCTTCAACACGATACCACAGTTCATCAAGTGTAGTGACTGGCATGTTGCAACGAGCCAGTTACTCGGCCTCCACTGACCAGACGTTTTGAATTGGTGAGGGATCTGGAGAATGTGCTGGCCAGGGCAGCAGTCGAACATTTTCCGTATCCCGTACAAGGCATGCATTATGCAGTTATGCATTATCCTGCTGAAATGTAGGTTTTGGCTGGGATCGAATGAAGGGTAGAGCCACGGGTGGTAACAGACATGAAATGTAACGGCCACTGTTCAAAGTGCCGTCGATGCGAACAAGACGTGTAACCAATGGCACCCCATATATAGCGTTGCCCGTCTCCATTATTTGTCAAGATTTGGTAGTTTTAAGATTTGCCGCAAGTCGGGTTAAATTCCAATATACGCGTCCAGCGGACCGCGCGGCCGGATTTAGGTTGGTAACTCAGGAAATTTTTTTATTATTGGAGCACGTTACGTCGCGCCGTAACAAAAGCAGTTGGCATTACGAACATGACTAACAAGAAAAGTAAAGCAACCTATAATAATTTATTTTTCTTTAAATTACGTAAAGGTTGTTGGCGAGCAACCCTACAACAGGTGGAAATCTACCTACTTATTCTCTGTTAAATACTTTTTTTCCTTTTAAACTAAAGTTACTATTGTAGTACCTTAGTAGATAAATTTCGCCTATCATTATGTTTGAATTGAACTGATAATGTTGAGATAAAATTACTTTATATTCATAAACAGTTAAGTTTCTATTTTTACTATTATTATTGTTCTACCAGAATTCTCGCGAGTCCTTATGTCTCGCACAATGGCGCTCTAAAATGGTATGAACCTACAATTACTAAACTAAAGAATAACTGAAAATAGTGATTTATAAAAAAATGAAAAATGCATATTTAGGTATGAAATAATATTCAACACCAGTTTTTGTGAATTCTGAATTTTAGTATTTTATTAGAAAAAATAAAAATATATTTTGCTCACTACAACACTTACTTACATAAGAGCAGCCAACAAAAATGCCTCCGATCTCAACCACGATCAAAGAAAAAGAACAAAGATTTTCAACGCTCATCGTTCCCATTCCTTGTCAGGAAAAGGTAATAGAATGGGAAGACAAAGGTCAGAGATGAGAAACGAGAACTATAGCGGAACAAAGAGTATGGCCTACGTATGTAATCGGCGATGTAATGTTAGACATACCATCATGCCGGGTGATACGCCAGTATGGCGACTGCAAACACACGCTTCTAATGTGCGTTCTCCGTGATGTCCCCAAACACGGATGTGACCATCATGATGCTGTAAACGGAATCTGGATTCATCCGAAAAAAATGACGTTTTGCCATTCGTGCACCCAGGTTCGTCGTTGCGTACACCATCGCAGGCGCTCCTGTCTGTGATGCAGCGTCAAGGGTAACAGCAGCCATAGTCTTCGAGCTGATGTCCATGCTACTGCAAACGTCGTCCAACCGTGCAGATGGTTGTTGACTCAGGGATCGAGACGTGGCTGCACGATCCGTTACAGATATGAGGATAAGTTGCCTGTCATCTCGATAGCTAATGATACAAGGCGTTCCGTATTCCCTCCTGAACCCACCGATTCCATATTCTGCTAACAGTCATTGGATCAACCAACGCGAGCAGCAATGTCGCGATACGTTAAACCGCAACCTCTATAGGCTACAATCCTGCGTTTATCAAAGTCGGAAACGTGATGGTACGCATTTCTCCTCCTTACACGAGGCACAAAACGTTTCACCATGCAACGCCGGTCCGGTCAACTGCTGTTTTTGTAAGAGAAATCGGTTGGAAACTTTCCTCGTGTCAGCACGTTGTAGGTGTTGCCACCGGCGCCAACCTTGTGTGAAGGATCTAAAAATCATGTGCGTATCACAGCATCGTCTTCCTGTCGGTTAAATTTCGCTTCTGTACCACTTCATCTTCGTGGTGTTGCAATTTTAGGTGATAGACACACCTTTTTCAAGCAAATATCTTGGCTTAATGTTGCAGAGAAATATGAAATGGAACGAGCACGTGAGGACAGTTCTGGAAAAGGCAGATGGTGGACATCGATGTGTTGGGAGAATTTTGGGATGATTGCTTCATGAATAAAAAAAGGCTGGAATAAAACACTTATATGACCATTTCGTGGGTACTGCTCATGTATTTGGCATCCCCACCAAATACGGTGACACAGAAGCAATTCAGAGACGGGATACTATATTTGTTCAAATGTTTGTAAATATATCGGACCAAACTGCGTGGTCATCAGTCCGTAGCTTACAAACTACTTAACCTAAGGTAAACTAAACTAAGGATAACACAAACACCCATTCCAGAGGGGGGAATCGAACCTCCGACGTCGGACGGCAGCGCGCACCGCAACACGGCGCTCCAGTACGCGCGGCTAATCCACCGCGGCTATATTTGTTAGTAGTAGGTTTGATCAGTACGAGACTGTTACGGAGATGATTCGGAAAGTCACGTGGGAATCTCTTGAAAGAAGACGACGTTCTTTCCAAGGAATCTATTATATGGATGGCATTTGAAAGTGCACAGAATGATTCTGCTGCGGCCAAAGTATATTTAACGTGAGACCCATGAAGGTTAATTGACACTAGAGCTCGTACGGAGGCATATAAGCAGTCGCTTTTTCCATGCTCTCTTTTAGAGTCGAACAGGAAAGGAAACGATTAGTAGTGGTACAGGGTGCATCCATCGTGTTATTTGTATCCTTCAAAATAAATGATTTTAAAATGTGCAACCATTCTACAATTTCGTCGTGTCACAACGACATTTGTTTCCTGTAAGTTTTTATAGTTTAATATAGTGTGTTGTTGTTCACCCTAAGGGAACATGGGCTCACTTTATGCATATGTTTCATTTATTGAAATATTATGACCCAGATCTAATGCATCCACGAAATGAATTGCCTACCGTTGTCCAGTAGATTTCTTAATATTATTCGTTATTCTGCAATAAATAGAAAACAGAAATAAAGAAAACAGAAAATTCAAAGTATATACGATACGCCAACTGTTTTCTCTAGTTAATACGAAAGCCAGACAGGAACCTTAAACAAACTCCAGTTGGTGCAGTTATACAAAGCACGATTTCATCACTGAAAGGGTCGTTCCTACTATGCCGGGAACGTGTATTTAAAAGTGAGTTATGGAACGTGTTACTTACTTCACGATACATTTGACACAAATACAATGTTCGTACAGTTATATATGTATTTGAAGGGATGCTGCCTTCTTGTGTTAATCGATTTCATGGCGGAAAAAATTCACTGTCTTCACTTTTCTTTCTTGTATGCCGGAGGTTTGTTTTGTTCATATTATTCTTGTGTACTGTGCTGTTTGTTAACGTTTTATATCATCTACCTTTTATGGAGCTATCCTTTTGTGCTCAAGATTGTGTGTTTCATTCACAGTGCATCTGATGATGGGGAACGCCCGAAACCGGTAATAAAATTATCAATTAATCCTATTTGGAGCCAATCAGCATTGAGTTAAGAAAAATTTTATACAGAAAAAAAATCGCACTGACGTGTTTTACGGCCCACTTTAGATTTGTAGTTTTATACGTTTTTGCAAACATTTTGGACCAAAATAAAAATTAATTAATAAGAGTGTCTGAAACCCTTTTAAAAAATTTAGTTAGTGGCGGGTTCCGAACCACCTACATTTAGCGTCATAGTCCAACGCCTTATGCACTACGCTGCGGCTATCAATCGAAAGAGGAGTCCTTTAATCTCATACTATTGATGGCCGTTGTTACCTGATGCTAACATGGCATTTGTAGACACTTGATTATCATTTATCTTACGAAGAACGTTGTGTTTTTGTTAATTCTTCACTGTACCATTGCTTTGAAATGACAACGTGTAAGTTACAATAAGAAAATCATCAAATACGCTACGCAAGATGGCGTATGCCAGAGAGAGTTCTGGGCGAGGAATGTCACGTGACATCTCCGAACGTCTGGTTTTCGTTAATTCAATGAGGGTGTAAAATTCCGTTATTTTTACAAATATGTCTCAAAGGATACGTTATAAGAAAAGAAAACCATAAGAGAGCAAAGTTGTAGCGAATTTTCTCCTCTACAAATTAGGTTATTCAATTTTCGTGTCAGATGAATAGTTAAGCCGTTATTTTCATTTAAATATCGAGGTGTCAAAAGACGATTATTACCGTAACCTAAAGTGGGCCAATATACTATATTACTTAGCAATTAACGCCACAGTTTTCACTTATATGTACCACATTGTGAAGGGTTTATAGTAAATGATTAATCTAGTTTCGTTTCATGAAAATTGGTGACAGTAAGATGCGAATACGGAATTTAGAAAGCGCATTCAGCGTCCTTTCCCTGTGATCCAATTTCCGTCAAAACTGCAAAAACTTATTTTTTCTTAAAGGCAAGAATTTATTCCTTGCTTTCCATATTTCCGAAAACGTATAATAAGAGGGATAAATCAATTCAGTGACAAGAAGCTAACATTTTATAACTGCTTTACCGCGGCCGCCAACATTCCGTCTGTGGATATAATAAAATCGCTGTCTGTATATATCTTCTCTAATGTTCTTGTACAGATGCAGCTGCTCATTGAAGGAGAAAGACTAAAATATTCAGGAATTCGCTCCAACAGGGGACCATCTGCTAGTGGGAGAGGCTCGGATGTGATACTCGGAGGGATCCGAACGGCAAATATTAGCGAAAACTCTCTGCCACGCAACTCCATCTACAAACTTTGGTCTCTACTACGGTAAACAAGTATCATTGCTTTTACATGGAAATCAAATTCCCGTTATTCAAACACAGGACCTTCCAGCAGCATCTAGTTACCTCCCTTACTGTGTGTCTATCGACTGGCAGATTAATGCAGGGTTCTGGTTTTAGAAAGGAACGAAGCTGATTAAAGCCATCCCCTTATTTTGTCATATGTTTTCCTGTCTTTATGTAAGGCACGCAAGTTGAATTTCAGAAAGATTTCTTTAATCGAAGCCACGAACAATTTTTATACACACACTAACACATGTGAAACAGTGTCTGGCAATAAGCACTTTTAGCGTTCTTTTGTAAATAAACTGATATTGCAGGAAGCGACTGATAAGGTCTTCAATTCACTCGGTACTTTCAGATTAAAATTTACATTTAAATTAAGACAAATGTTGGTAACATTATGAAACTTTTAATGTTTATTTTTGGGCTAAGATTTTTGATAAAATAATATTAACAACAGTATTGTCTGAGGCTTCATCTCCAACAAATTTTGACATAATATTCACTAGCCGAATCTCCCAACGATTAAGACAAATTAACTTCCTTATAGCAAGTACCACTTATATTGTTACATGTCTCGTAACCATACAGTGAACAAGGAACGATGTACAGTTAAGTTTAACTAATGAAATTAGTCCAGCTGTTGATAATAAAACTGCATCTGTAATTAACGAAATGTCTCTGATAATGAAATCAAACTTGTGAAGCGGATATGGAAGTTAATTTAATTAACCTAGTTGAGAAACAAAAACTCAAGACTACTTTTTTTATGCGACTTAAAGTGTTAAAAGTGATTATTTAGAAGGTAAATAATTGTTTTTCAACAAAACTTCTACACTGGTAAGTCGAAATGCATTGACTTCAATCATAACACACCACGGGAAATCACTTGCAATAATATTGTGATGTTTATAAAGATGCGTCCTAGCAGGAAATAAACTTCATGGCATACCACCGCTGTCCCAATAAAAAACTAACAGTAAATCCAAATCGCGTAATTTCTAAATACCCTAGAACACCATTTAAGTCTTCATTACCCAAGTTCAGGCAATTCACACAATATACTTGTAATATAAGCGATTTTTTTCTGTTCGACAGTTTGGATCCTTGAGAATGTAAGAAAAAAAATGCTATAAAATAATGTTACAACGCCTCGTTCAGTAAAAATTACTGAACGTTTTACTTCCAACTTACCCCAAATCTTAATTACTACTAATTTACCCTGTTTTGAAGTACTGTTCACAAACGTGCATGACAAATATTGATTGTATTGTGAATACTTTTCATAAAATCCTATTTAGATCGTTGTATTAAAATTATACTCTATATCCTAATGTTTTAATTCCTCAAAATTCAATTACAATTACATCAGCATCGGTGTAAAACATCAATGTATCAAACGCACTTGTTGCACACGGGAACTAGTCCTGACTGATACAATAGTTTCTGCATGCACAGACTGTACTTTAGTCGTGGCTTCAGTCAAACACTTCTACCAATGTCTGTCTCACCTCGCCAGTGTCGTTTTAAACAGCGTGGTCATTGACGGTTTGATGTAAATGAAAAATTGGAATAGAAACTAACGTTAGTTTTTTCTTCCGTGATCTGTATATCTTTTCTAATTTAAAGAATAAAACATTATCGTTTGCTGAGGAAAGAGATATTTTTAGAATTTAGTTGCTTTATGATTTTGTATGAAATCCAATGACAACATGATTTTTTTTTGTGCCGATCGGTGACTGAAACTCTGATTTTATTACACAGTGATTTGTAGCGAAAAAGTGAAAAAAATACTAATTAGTTGCGAATAGTGAAACGTTTCCATACGTAATGTAACGAGTGCATTATCCTTGTGAAGAAAATGCTTTTATACGCATAGAATCTAAATGTCGAGGGGCTTTTGATAAACCACATGTTATCGTTAAGTGATCGACTTTTTTACTTTCTTTAGTTCGATTCTGCGTCCAAGCATTTTCATGATTTTTAATACCTGTAACTTTACCCCTCGACGGACAATTCATAATGTCAGTACGGGGAGCACCCTTCGCAAGAATACATTAAAATCACAGAATGATGTAGCTAAAGAACATTTCCTTTTTTATGAACTGATCCGTTTTTCTGTCATTCACGGACACTCATTTAAATGAAAGAAAACCATAATTCCACACACATATAAAACTGAAGGTATCTTAGAAAATTTAAAACAGTTTACAATCCCGTTCTTTTCTGCCTTGCTTCGGCTTTATCCAGAAATGAGATCTCGTTTCCGAGTAATCTTTCCCCGACAAATTGCATCAATAAAGGTAAGAGGCGGATTAAAATTTCATTAGGCGCAGCTAAATGAGATGAACTCAGAGCCATACTTAGTCTAAATTTCTTGTAGGTAGATATTGGGATGCTTCTAATTATAAACGTTCATGCTCAGGTGTGTGTGTGTGTGTGTGTGTGTGTGTGTGTGTTAGGTCGATAGACATAATGAGAAATGAGCCGAGTGGGAGAGGGGTGGATTCATTAAATTAAAGTATGAAGATTGACTTTGAAAATTCTTGGGAACAGTAATACAGCGATAATCATTATGAAAACAAAGTCGATAACCCTGCGTCATGGTAGATATGTGTTACGGATATTCCAGTAATGAAGCAAGAGTATTTCGGGAGGAACGATCTTTCTCAAAACCCACTGAATTGAAATTCAGGGGAGAAAATGTCGCTCGGGAAGTACCATTTTTGTTGTTTGAGGTGTGACTTTGGAAAATCGAAACTTCGTCAGACTCTTCGTGAATCTAATAAGAAAGTAGAATCATATCTTCCACTCCTTACTATTCATCGAGTGGAGTGCTTTCAAAGGATTCAACGTATGTTTTCAAAGTTTCGAAACTAAAATACATTCACGAATTGGAACATTAACTAAGCCACGAATGTACTTCGGGTCAAAATCACTATTCCATCCACAACGAGTACGATTTTGGTTTCGAGGGACTATACAGACCATGTCGACCAAATTATTTGCGTCATGTGATCGACTAGTTAACTTTCTTTCCCACAATTTACTGTACATTGTGGTGTTGAGTTCGTGTTTTAAGAGGAGTACGCCACATTAAATGAATGGTAAATTCTGGAGCCAGCACATGATCAAGCCACGGCGGAGGGGCCGAGCGCATTGAGGCGCTATGCTCCGATGTACGAGGCCGTTCCCCTCGGGGGTTCGAATCTCTCATCGGGAATTGATGTTTGTGCCGTTTTTAGTATTAGTTCATAAGTAGTTTGTTAGTTTAGCGACTGATGACTGACGACCCCGTAGTTGAGTCCCATAAGCTTTACAAACATTTGTTTTACACATAATCAAATGGCAGTTGCCGATTTTCACGTGTCGGATTCCACAAGACCTATCCTCAGTAAATACTCATGCTCTCATTTCGTTATGTTCTAATATTCTGTTGACGGTGAGAAACTACACTTCGGAAGATTCCCATTTTTGCCATCACCCTATCTAAAGCAAACAATGAGACTCCTGTCATCATATCGCTGAATAGCCTTTATATATCTGAAACCAACTCTGATTACAGTGTTTTCCTTACATACAAATGGATGTCATTTAAAACAAATTGTAATTTTTTAATTAGTTGTAGATAAAAAAATTCAATAATTTCCCTTTTCATTTACTAAGAGTTTGCGTGTGATTTTGTTACTACCCCAGGTCATTGGCGTGTAGTTTTCACGAGCATAGCTGACACAGAAAATGATAGCTTGCAACATATGGAAAGTGTATATGGAATACGGGAGATATATGTGTAATGCCAAAATTCATCGAATATCTTTTGTGAATTTCTGCATCTGCAATGAGGTTGGTTACTAAGAAAACCGAAATCGATTCGCGACAATAAATGCAAAAGATTTTTACGGACAATGCTGCTTCATTTAATGTTTCTAATAATTACTTTGTGGATACTGAGCACATCATTTCATACATGGAATAAAACCTTATGAATTTTTAGATATTAGAGGCACCTCTTGACTCTCCTCTCACTCAAATATGCGGACGTGACATTCTGACTCAAAATGTTGACGTTATTTTGGGAATATAATAATTATATACATGTATATGCTACACAAATCGCGAAAATTCCTGATGTCTGCTGCTCCTGTAAGATGGACAAACGATCTGCAACACATGAAAATTTGTGTCTGACCGGGACTCGAATCCGGGTCTCCCGCTTTTCGGGAGCGGTCGCCTTAACCACTCGGCCACCCGGACACGCTCCCCGGTCACCACTCGCGAAAAGCGGAAGACCCGGGTTCGATTCACGGTCCGGCACTAGTTTTCATGTGTTGCAGACCGTTTGTCCATCTTACAGGAGCAGCAGACGTCAGGAAATTTCGCGATTTGCGACGCATATATAAGTATATACTTATCTCTGCTGCGGATCACCGCCAACGTCTGTTCCCTTGGAACAGACATAATAATAAATAGAATAATTAATGTAACTCTTAGATTGTTAAACGAAACATAGAGTAATAAATGTTATAATAGATGTGTATTTCAGCTAACTTCCCTTGATGATTTACCCAAAGTGGAATTCTATATACACCTCCTCGTCATGACATATTATGACATAGTATCCTGTCCTGCATGGTTGCTGAATAATTTAATACTGAGCAAACTGTGATGTCAATGTCCGTGCACTGTACATGACAACGTCTCTCCTCGCTCTGCATGCTCAGTGGATTAATAAATCTCTTAAAATTGTTCTCCGTTACGCCACAGTAATTTCTGTTGATTGTTTTGTACTTGAGAGCACGGACTTAGTATTTGACACAATTTCCGAGCATGTTACGCTGTGACTGAGGGAAGTTGCGTATCATTACAGCCGGTTTTTCACAAACACGAAGTAAACGGAACTCTTTGATGTGTTCGTCCTCATCAGAATTTGTATAGGGTAGCAGGACCGGAATGCTTTCAATACGTAGCAATGCTTTTGATAATTTCCCTATAAAGTCAGTTTAACATTATTGTTAGAAATGTACTTTTCCGGATTCAATCTGCTTCGTAACTTATGATACATAAAAACGTACCTTCAGTGTTTGACGTTCACATATGTGATCTTTACTTCCACCCTCTACAAAGGGATAAACCCCAGACAACTCAGAAAAATAAGCTTCCACTCATTATTCCTTTATCGACGTGTGTTGATACTCTTTAGTCTTCGATGGACGTAGGAGCAATAGCTGTCACATTTATTTTAAATGTGTATTTTATTTGAATTTTTATATAAGTCTGACGCCTTATATCCTGAGTAACAAGTATTTTATTCGTTAAGCCAAAATTTTCAGAGGTATTTCATAAGTTCAGTCTTATACTTCACACCTTCCTCTTAAACGTGAATGGGGTCATGTGACCTGTAGTTTAACCGGCTTAAACCTTCCCTATAACAAATGTGTCTTACATATGGACATTTTTGTACACTTCTAAGTCAATAGCTGTTTTTAAACAAGTTTATAATATCCCCAGAACATCTGATGATGCCCAGAGCAGGAGAAACGCATCGCGTGTAAAAAAGGGAAACTGTTGTATTTACGGTACCAGTGCCACGAATGTATGGAGTGGAGTGACTTCAGTAAACGAAAACAAGTGCGTTATATGCTTTCATTTCTTACTGACCAAAAAGTCTATATAGTAAGTTTTAACAATATTGCTGATTAAATGTTAAAAATAAATTAGAAATATTTGCACATGAAAACGAAACATGAGCGTAATTACTAGGAAGAAGACTAATTTAAAGTGAGGGTGTAGGAACGGAATCACGAAAGATATTTTCCTTACCTATTAACAATGTGAAGTGTCCTTCACAGTGACACAGAGGAAATACAGACAAAAGTTAACGAGTTTTATTCACGTCGGCTCCTGACGGTACAAACAAAAACACAAAAGACAGTCCCAGGGTACTGTTACAAGGTCTTAGAGCTGTTCACAAGATGGCTCCAACTGTTTCTAGAAGGTAAGACGGCACTACGGTGCGTTGAAGAGATCCACCAGCATCGAGATAGTCAAGTACTAGAAGCTCTCCCTAATTATGGCTACCAGAGGCACAGAGAAAAATCCTCGGCGACTCAAAGACGAAAGCCGAATACAGCAGCGATGATCCCTTTGACAATCTCCTGGAGTGTTCTGAGATGATGGGTTGACTCTGGAAGCCGGAAGTCACTTGCGTGAACTTTATCCTTTTCATTCACCTGTTTCAGATCCGGCAAAGGTTCTGTTCAGAAAATTGAAAGACCAGCTGATAATAGGGCAATGGGGGATCCGAAGGGGGAATATGTGGGAGGGGCTTACCACTTGCGGCATATGCCTTGTTGCTATCATGGTAACATGGTAACCTGTCCTGTGGAAGCCTCTTAATCTCTAAATAAAATCTGCGTCTTAGATGCTTTCGAACCCGCCTACTGTATTCATCTCTCGGTCTCTCTCTCTCTGCGACATTTACCCCACACACTTCCGTCGAATACTAAACTGACGATTCCTGGATGCCTCAGAATCTGTCCCACCATCCGATTCCTTATCATAACATATTCCTTATAATAGTCAACATAAGCCAGAAATTTCTTTACTCCCTAGTTAAGTTCAGTACCTCATCAGTTACGGGATCTGTGCACCTAAACTTCAATATTCGTCAAAAGCTTCTATCATACACTACTGGCCATTAAAATTGCTACACCAAAAAGAAATGCAGATGATAAATATATTATGCTAGCTGAAAACCCGGCTTTGCCCGGGTGTTTATTTATTTATTCCTGCCTTGAGTTAGTACTTCTCTTATACCTTCTCGCTTTGTCATTTTTCTTTTTCTAAAATGATGTTATATTTTTTGGAGAATATATAAGAAATAACCCTGTCTTGCATAATGTACAAAATTATAAGTGCAATATCCAAACAGAAAAGATAGTAAACAAAATACAAATGACTTACAAAATTCGTACGTCATATTTGTTGAATTATGACAATTAAATTAATGTAATTAATTTCACTCATTTTTGAGGAAATGTCGCTGATAAAGCGGAACTGAAAAATATCAGAATGCAGAAGTCTATGCACTTACCATTTATCAGGAAAGTAAGTAATGTAGATCAAATCACACGTAAAAATGCACTCGTTTCGAAGAATCCAATCACGAAATTCAACAATAACGATTGTAATAATATCACAGATCGATCACTTGATGTAATGCTCGATAAGTCAAATCGATTTTTTTAAAGAGATGTATTAAAATAAATTTCTTTTTTACCGCTTTATTTATTTATTCTTATATTTCCTTTTTCATATGCTTATCCTTACAGAGAAAGAGCGGAAGACATTGTAGCACGCATAGACCAAAGATATAGCCTGTGGCATCACGTTTTGCTGTATGTAACCTCCTTGCTATAGAGTCGCAAACGTCATCGCTGGCCTTCAGTCCGAATATTTTTAATAATTTGACGAGTTTCAACCACCACATCTTCCACCCCCTTATAACTATCGGCATGAAACTGCTATGGTGTGCAACAGGAGACTTCGGACAACAAATACACACAGACCATTCGTTTGCGTTCTGTAGTTTTCGCTGCAGAGCGAAATATTAACACACACACAAACGTAGAATTTTAAATACACCGATAACGTTCCAACCCAATATACTCCACCCTTTTATCATTATCAACCCTCAAGCAACAATGCAACCAATAAAATCATTTTCAAAGAGTAAATATAATTTTCATAGAGTAATTATTGTTCCGCATTTCAAATTACTAAATATCTATCAGATTGCTATAAAACCGTGCCTAAAACATTGCTCAGGTATAAATTAGTAACTGTACAAGTATTTAAGTCTCTGTGTCTTGTCGTTCGGACGTGATAAGCGTACACCGAACAGACATATAAATAGCTATCCGATTGCCAAAAAACCGTGCCTAAAGCCTTCCCCGGGAAGATATTAGTAACTGTACAAATTTGTAGCTCTTTATGTCTTGTGGTTCAGACGTGATAAAACGTACACCGAACAGACATTCACATTTATAGATATAGACTAGAACTAACATGTGATTACATTTTCACGCAATTTGGGTGCATAGATCCTGAGAAATCAGTACTCAGAACAAGAACCTCTGGCCGTAATAACGGCCTCGATACGCCTAGGCATTAACAGAGCTTGGATGGCGTGTACAGGTACAGATGTCCATGCAGCTTCAACACGATACATTTCCTCAAGAATAGTGACTGGCGTATTGTGACGAGCCAGTTGCTCGGCCACCATTGACCAGACGTTTTCAATTGGTAAGAGATATGGAGAATGGCCTGGCCAGGGAAGCAGTCGAAAATTTTCCGTATCGCCACGGCGGAGCGGCCGAGCGCATGGAGGCGCTATGCTACGCTACACGAGACCGTTCCCCGTCGGGGATTCGAATCCCCCCTCGGGCATGACTGTTTCTGCCGTCTTTAGTGTAAGCTGGTTCATAAGTAGTTAAGTCTCTTAAGCTTAACAAACATTTGAACTTTGAACACATTTTCCATATCCAGTAAGGCCCGTACAGGTCCTGCAACATGCAGTCGTGCATTATCTTTCTGAAATGAAGGGTAGAGCCACGGGTCGTAACACATCTGAAATGTGACGGCCACTGTTCAAGTTGCCGTCCATGCGAACAAGAGGTGACCGAGACGTGTAACCAATGGCACCCCATACCATCACGCCAGTATGGCGATGACTAAAAGACGCTTCCAATGTGCGTTCACCACGATGTCGGCAAACACGTATGCGACCATCATAATGCTGTAAACAGAACCTGGATTCATCCGAAAACATGACTTTTGCCATTCGTGCCCCCAGGTTCGTCGTTGCGTACACCATCGTAGGCGCTCTTGTCTGTGATGTCAAGGGTAACCGCAGCCATGGTATCCCAGTTGATAGTCCATGCTGCTGCTAACGTCGTCCAACTGTTTGTGCAGATGGTTGTTGTCTTGCATACGTCTCCATTCTTGAATCAGGGATCGAGACATGGCTGTACGATCCTTTACATCCATGCGGATAAGATGGATGTCATCTCGACTTCTCGACTGCTAGTGATACGAGGCCGTTGGGATGCAGCACGGCGTTCCGTATTGCCCTCCTGAACCCACCGATTCATTCGGGATCGCGACCAATGCGAGCAGAGATGTCACGATACGATAAACCGCGATCGCGATAGGCTACAATCCGACCTCTAACAATGATGGAAACGTGGTGGTATGCATTTTTCCTCCTTATACGAAACATCATAACAACGTTTCACCAGGCAACGCCTGTCAACTGTTGTTTGTATATGAAAAATTGGTTGGATACTTTCCTCATGTCAGCACATTGTAGGTATGAATCCTCTGAAAAGCTAATCATTTGCATATCACAGCATCTTCTTCCTGTTGGTTAAATTTCGTGCCTGTAGTACGTCAGCTTCGTGGTGTAGCAATCTGAAAGGCCATGAGTGTATGTTTTGCCTGATCTCCTTATCGTACACTTTTCATTCCCTTACACTCCAGAAAAATGCTTTCAGAAAGGATTTCCTAACAATAAATTAATGTTGGATGTCAACAAACTTCGCTTCTTGAGAAATGCTTTTCTTCACACAGCCATTCTACATTTTCCACGAAGTCGAATGCTATCCTTTTATCCATTTGTCTGGAAATAAAACGTATTAGTATTTTGTAACAATGACTTTTTAAGCTGTAATTTTCAGGCTTGTCTGCACTTGCGTTCTTTAGTATTGGAGGTATTTTGCCTCTCTCGTATGTCTTGAATATAATGTGGAACTGTTCTTCATGACTGTGTCCCACAACGACATTAGCAGTTCAGAGGGAAAATTATATACCCCAGAGGCCTTGTTTCGAGTCATCTCTTCCAATTCACTGTCGAATTTTTCTCGCAGTATCATATCAGCTGTCTCATTTTCATCTACTTCCTCTTCCCTTTTTACAATACTGCCTTGAAGTTCATTTCCCATGTATAGGCTCTCTATATATTCCTCCCGGGTTTTAATTTTTTCTTACTTGCTCAGTACTGGTTTTCTATCTGAGCTCTTCATATCCATGATTTTCTTGCAGGCGGTATAAATCTTTCCGCTAGTTACACTTCTTCTACTGACTGGCATTACTCCTCTAGCCACTCATGCTTAACCCATCTGCATTTCCTGTCAATGACATTTTAGCGTTATGATGGGTAATGTTGTGCGTCTAATCAACTGCAATTAAGATGCGACTTTTCTCACCAGACGCGTTTCGTTTTAATGGTATAAAACAACTTCACTGGTCTGTAACCATAGGTACCTACAATTTTTGTTTTGTTTTATTGAATCGGAAACAAATCATTACTAAAACAGCAAAACATGCGACGTACTGCTCTGTTACTTGCGGAAATTTTAGTCCTGCTTTTCTCCTTACATCACGCAGTGTCGATTTCTTCCATGTTGTAATGCAGATTGTTATCTCTGCATCACTATTTTATCGCCCTGATCTCCACTTCACTGATGCACTACGGTTATCATACGTCAGATGTATTTCTTTTGAATTTGACTGAGTATGTACAATGTGTTGTTGTGGTGTTGGCAACATTGCAACTTTAATTTTTATGTTTATTTATTTTTAATATTTTATGTTATATTATACTAAAGTTTATTCATCCTTGATGTAAGTGATATGGAGTAGTGACGAAATTACAAATCTGTGTGATGAGTGTTTATTGTGTGGGAAGTGGTAGGGCAAAGATGACTGAATAGTGGTTCAAAGTATTAAGTAGTGGGATGTAGAGTGAAATGGGAAACAAGAGTGAGGGGCAGAGGAAGAGGGGTGTTTGTGGGAGGGAGAGGGTTTTTGAGATTTGAGTTTTATGAAACATATTATAACTTAAGCTATTGTATATTAATATATTTTTAGTGAATAAGTAACAGTAATATTGCAATTCTGGGTGCTGAGTGATTCTGTGTGGGGGAGAGGGTGGTGGGAATGACTGGATAGTAAATTTAATGATATGATATGAGTAGTGGAATGTAGAGATTTGGGGTAAGTGAGGGGAGCAAGACGTGGGTTGATGGTTGGGGGGATGGAGGGTTTTGATTTTGATGAGGTGAACATTATTGAAGTTGAACATCTTTGTAGTGAATGTTTGTGAGAAGGAGAGGATGAAAGAGACGTGAAGTTTTTAAATTCAACTAGAAACACAATTCTCAATCCCCACACTCCCTCTACCCCCACAGGCACACATTATTTGCACCCACTCTGCTCATAACTTGTGCTTCATATACCACATTATATCCCAGAAATCGTGTTCATCTAGCTACCGAACTACAATCCACAACACCTCTAACTTTATGCATTTCGTCTTTCAAATTTTCTAACATACCTACCCGATTAAGTGTTAGAACATTCCATGTTCCTATCCGTAGATTGCCTGTCTTGTTTTCCTTGATGACAGCGCCTTCCTGAATAGTCCCCGCCCGTTAATGAGAATGAGGGAACTATTCTACCTCCGCAATATTTTATCCATAAAGATGCCATCAACATATATTCACACAGTAGAGCTGCATGACTTCGGGAAAAGTAAAGAATGCGGTTTCTCCGAGCTTTCAACCATTCGCAGTAGCTGTATGGAAAAACCACGTTAGCTGATGTTACAAGGCCAGCTTACTCAATAATTTTGAAGAAAAGACATTTTTAAATATGCACCAAAGCTGCTTTTATTTAAATGCTGACGACTAGTTTCGGGCTTTGCCCATTTTCTAAGTCACCTATTACAGAGAACAAAGTGTGTTTTACATGAAAATACATTAATATAGTAATGTTATATTGATTATACAGGTTATAATTACTTACATTCATATACATTTATATTTGGTTACTGTTTATGTCACGCTGTTAGTCGTAATTACTTTGGTGTAATTTACAGAGCTGTTGATCCAAAGATGTTTTATTAAATATGCTTTGCTTAATTTTGTTTGTATCAATATCGTTGGTTATATGCAGTGTGACATAAACAATACCATGACAAATATTGTACAATAAAATACATATTTAAAAATGTCTTTTCTTCAATATTTAAGAGCTGCAAAACACGACATATCAAAAACATTTACTCAATAATCTTAATGGGTACGCGCGCGCGCGTGCGTGTGTGCGTGTGTATGTGGGTGTGTGTGTGCGCGTGTGTTTTGTTCTTAGGATAAATTAGTTAGTAAGTTTAGCCACCGATTACCGCTGCAGTTAGGTCCCGTAACTTTACAAATATGTTTTGAACAATCATCTAAACCACAAGTCTCCGAATTACTAGACTGTGTGGGCTGCATATGAAATTTCGATTCTCAATTTTGGCTGGATTACATAGTTTCGAATTACCGAAAATTTCAATACCAGATGTAACCTCAAGATGGCGGGTAACCCTGTACCAAGAGTATACAATATGACCACCACTACATCTCCCTTTGTACCGCGACCACTCCACCGCGACAAGTACTTCTTGCAACAGGTTTACACGGAAGACACACGATACTCAACTGAAGTATGGCGGGAGCAGGTTGTTAACAACGGCGTGTGTTGCCCGATTGAATGTTCAGTTTCATTCAACGTACTTTATTGTTCAAATGTTGGACCGAACTGCTGTTGTCGTAAGTCCCTATACTTACAAAATACTTGCACATACACTAAGGATAACACACATACTCATGCCTGGGGGAGGAATCGAAGCTCCGACGGCGAGCAACCGCGCGCTCTGCAGAATGGCGTCCTAGAGTGCTACCCACACCACCGCTGCGAATTTTATTGTCGCAGGAATTTGCACTTTTAAGACACTCTTTCATTATAGTTTTTTGGCATCAAAATGACAGCGGATCACAGAGACTATCACATTTGATCAAATGTTTACGGAAAGCCAGATAAATCATTTGGCAAGTGCTAAACATGACTGTATTTCAGCAACTGTAGGGTAAGTGTACCATTAATCGGCATTGTCTGAGTAACCAGCATTTGCCGATTAAATGCGAATTTTTAAATGTAAAACTGGTTAGTTTAGTCATTTAGAAATAAACATTTACGTCCCATTGGTGATATATAGTACGACTGACTGCCGATAGCGGGGTCTAGCTGCAATTCACTGGTACGAATCACCGGCATGATCACTGGTAGGAAATGTGTATCTCATAAACGTGATTAGTGTAAACTGAAATGATAGTTATTACAAAGACTTGCGCGTATACCTGTGAAAACAGGTGGGTTTATGTGCCATGTAACAAACACACATTGTAGTATTAAATAATATTTACACATGATATTTAATCTGAATGTCCTTAAGGTGACGATAAATGGTACTCGTACCCTTCATCGGTAAGTAGGCGGTAAGTAGACGGCTGGAAGATCGTTCTACAGTCAGCTTCAAATTGCGGACCTCTAAATTTCCTCAACAGAATTTCTCGAAAAGGACGTCGTCTTTCATCCATCAATACCCATTTGAATTCGCGGAAAATTCAAATGTTCAAATGTTCAAATGTTTGTTAAGCTTATGGGACTTAACTAAGGGTTCATCAGTCCCTAAACTTACAAACTACTTATGAACTACTTACGAACTAGGACGGCACAAATATCCATGCCCGAGGGGGGATTCGAACCCCCGACCGTAGTGGCCGTGCAGACCGTGACTGGAGCGCCTCAGTCCCCTCGGCCACCGCGGCCGGCCGCGGAGAATTTACGTGACACTCGCGCACTGCTCGAACCTACCAGTAACGAACCTAGCTGCTCGCTTCTGAACTGCTTCCATGTATGTTCGTGCACGTAGACCTATTTTTATACCTGTCTAACGAAGATCGGTCTACATACATGAACATTTATGTGGACTCATATTATAATAGTCATCTAAACAGAGGTCTGAAGATGATAATGTGTTACCGAAACTTGTAAATTATGGATTTAGAACATTAACGGCTGAAGGTGTGTGTTGGCTTATTTACCAGGTATAGGTTTCCAGTAAACAATTACATGGAAATGATTTGGTTGCGTAACATAATATTCTTCTCGGGTCTTCAGCGGGATAGCATCGTCAACTAGAGACAATATTTCGGCAGAATAGCTGGCTGCCATCTTCAGGTGAGTGCGCTGGTAGCACTTACTCGCTGGAGTGTCTAGTTGGCGATGCTACCCGGCTGCAGACCCGAGGAGAATATTATCATCCAAATGATTGGTCGATTCATTAAGTGTTGACTAAATGACGTGAAATAATATTCCGAAACATTATTGGTTTGCTATACGACATCTACATGTACATGGGATACTCTGAAAATCACATTTATGTGCCTGGCAGAGGGTTCATCGAACCATCTTTATACTATTCATCTACCATTGTATTCTGGAATAGCGCTCGGGAAGAAAGAACATCTGAATGTCGCCGTTCGGGCTCTGATTTCTCGTATTTTATTCTGATGATCATTTCTACCTATGTAGGTGGGAGTCAACAGCATATTTTCGCATTCGGAGGAGAAAGTTGGAGATTGGAGTTTCGTAAGTAGATCACGTCGCAGCGATAAGCGCCGTTGTTGTAATGATTCCCATCCCAGATCCTGTATCATTTCCGTGACGCTGTTTTCCCTGTATCGTGACAAGACAAAACGAGGTGCCCTTCTTTGGACTCTTTCGATGGCTTCTGTCAAACCCACCTGATAAGGATCCCACATTTGGCAGCAATACTCCAAATTAGGATGGACGACCGTTGTGTATGTAGTCTCTTTAGTAGTTCTGTTGCATTTTTTAAGGGTTCTGCCAATAAAACGCAGTCTCTGGTTCGCCTTTCCTACGACATTATCTACATCTTCTTTCCAGGTAAAGTCTTATGTAATAGTAATTGCTAGGTATTTAGTGGAGTTTACGGTCTTCACATTCGATTGATTTAACTTGTAAACAAATTTTAACGGATTTCTTTTCGGACTCATGTGGACGACTTCTCACTTCTCATTATTTAGAGTCAATTGCATATTTTTACACCATACCAAAAATCTTACTTATATCGTTCTGCAGTTGGTTTTGATCTTCAGATGACTTTACTAGACGATAAATGACGGCGTCATCTGCAAACAACCCAGGAGAGCTGCTCAAATTTTCTCCCAAATCGTTTAAGTAAATAAGGAACAGCAGAGGACCAATAACACTACCCTGTGGAGCGCGCGGTGGGACAAACGGAAAAGGTGAGAAAGAACTTTAAATTGTCAAAATAATCTCGTATCATACCAAACTCGTCCTAAATTTGGTTCAGTCTTATTAATAAAATAATAAATAATTATAATAATTGCTAGGTAAATATTTATAAGTTTTCTAACGTCACCTAGCAACTTAACACCTCTCGTGAACCGTGGCACCGAACTTCCCTCCGAAGTCTATGTCCATCGCCTAATATAAAACACACACACAGATATATATATATATATATATATATATATATATATATATATATATATATATATATATTAGTTTATATTTTATCTTTTCTTAAACATAAATAGGTCCTTATACCCGCGGGAGAAAGATAAAGGCCAGTATGTAACTTCACATTGGAAGTTTAAACTCTTTACAACCAATTGAGTCATGAATCTTGCGTTTGAGCGAAAATCCGCAGCCAACTTTATTTTAATTTTACATTTAAAATACCACTGTTTCATTTGAATGTGTCTTGAAATTCAATAGCCTGTTATAAACTTCTCAAACTGATGGTGTTTTCTTCCTAGACGTAGAAGATCAAATAGTCTCTTAAACATTTCCATATTTCACATTAAATAATAAATCATTCCATATAAACGATGTAATATTTAAAACTCTTCTTCAGTCAAACATCACATGTTGATTTGTCTTCTTGCAATACAAGCATGTATTACTTGCTTTTGATCCAACCATACATTCATAAGGACATAATCTGAACTGACGAAGACCCATAGCAATAATAATGTTAAATACACTTCTTAGAGGACGATCGATGTCCCGCAATAAAGAAGGCGCAGAGACGTCCGCAGCCCCGTAACCGTCGGATGACTTCATATAACGGCCAGCTCTGTGATGCTGGTCGGTACTGCGGCGACGCTGCTCCTGTTTATTGCAGTACCTCGATCGAGCTTGAAACAAACAGAAACAAACACAAACATTCTTCTTAACTTGAAATAAAATGTTTCCGCTTGGTAGGCGATGTGAGATGTTTCTCTTACTAAACTTCAAAACATATCGATTTCGTCCCTGTGATGGGACATCATCAGTGCAGAATTGCAAGTCATGATGACCTATGTGCTCTGCAATTGCAATTCTGCACTGATGATGTCCCATCATAGGGACGAAATCGATATGTTTTGAAGTTTAATAAGAGAAACATCTCACATCGCCTACCAAGCGGAAACATTTTATTTCATTATAATTCTGTGGTGGGCTGGCACAAAATGGAATCTAGTTACAAGAGTCTTCTTAACTATTATATCTTAAAAATCATTACTCAACATTTAATAAGTCGTTTTCATTAAAACGCAATGTTTAATTTTTATCTCCTGCAAAACAAAGCTTATATGGGAGAGTGAGGACTCACAAATCAGTCCCACTACAAACGCTGGATATCACCTTTGTTTTAGTCGATGCCTTACCATCGATTACTACAAACTGTGACCTATCTGACAGGAAATCCCCTATCCAGTCAAAAATCTGGGGCGATATTCCATAACCACGCACGTTTCTACAATAAAAGCCTGCTGCCGCCGTAATGCCGAGAAATCTGCATTAATTTTTTTTCTAGGTACTTGTGACAGAGGTAAAGACACTCTTTTAGGGGGGGTTGGGAGCGCTATTTCAAGAGTCCTTTCTGGGTCTGTCAAGAAAAGGCCTCACCCACCTGTCGTATTACGGCGAGATGAGCTTATCGCAAACGAGATTCGGGGCTTCGCAGAGCAGAGAGGCGTGGTCCGCTACGCCGCCGTGTCACTCTTTGGCGGCGGCAGCTCCTTCCCCAGCTGAGCTGAGAGGGCGGCGATCCCTCAAAGCAGAGCCCAGCCCTGGCAGTGGCCCGGCGCACAATGGCGCCGCCCACTAATGAGTGCCTGCTCTGGGGTTTCCGAGAAAGAGGCTCGTGTTCGCTCCCACTCAACAAAGTGCGCCACAGATTACTCCTGAGGAAGCGAAAGAGGAAATCCCTGCTTTATGCTCTGCGTCAGGTTCACTCCATTGTTAGTTTAAGGAAAAATTAATATCTTCTGAGTCACTTTTGCTGGCGTTTCAGTAATAACCTGTAGACAATCTTAAGGGTTCGATGTGCATGTTGAAATGAAAGACTCGTTTTGTATTTTGTAAGGGGATTCAGTAGGGTACAGCAGCTGATGCAAAGGTAAGGAGAAATGCTTTTTTTGTCAAAACTGACATTCTGAGACCGTGGTTGTGTATAAAATACAAAGTGGTTCTTAAACTTAAGAATAAAAATTAACCATGCCATGGATGATCAATATGTTGCACAATATAGCCTCAGCCGCACCTTTGTGATCCGGCCTGGAGGAGTACGTGTTGTCTCGATCGCTGCAAAACGGCGTTTCCTCGAGTGCTATGCATTGCTACGTGGACTCGACGCTTGGGCGACGCTAGCAAGCTGTTGCATTGAAGCACCAGATCATAGCCTTACTTTCTTTTTATAATCGATGAACTAACAGGTCTTTCAATAAAATTACCATTATGTATGGAACTCGATGTTCTTTGGAGCGATCTGAATCAGTTTATACAACTTTCCAGCCAAGATCGCGTTATTTATTCATGGATGACCGGTTTCGATGTTCACAGACGTCATCTTCTGATCTCCTATACAGAGTGTTACATAAAGGTACGGCCAAACTTTCAGGAAAAATTCCTCACACACAAAGAAAGAAAATATGTGGACATGTGTCCGGAAACTCTTAATTTCCATGTTAGAGCTCATTTTATTACTTCTCTTCAAATCATATTAATCATGGAATGGAAACACACAGCAACAGAACGTACCAGCATGACTTCACTTTGTTCCAAGAAATGTTCAAAATGTCCTCCGTTAGCGAGGATACATGCATCCACCCTCCGTCGCATGGAATCCCAGATGCGCTGTTGCAGCCCTGGAGAATGGCGTATTGTATCATAGCCGTCCACAATACGAGCACAAAGAGTCTCTGCATTTGGTACCGGGTTGCGTAGACAAGAGCTTTCAAATGCCCCTATAAATGAAAGTCAAGAGGATTGAGGTCAGGAGAGCGTAGACGCCATGGAATAGGTCCGCATTTACCAATCCATCGGTCACCGAATCTGTCGTTGAGAAGCGTAAGAAAACGTCGAATGAAATGTGGAGGAGCTCCATCATGCATGAACCACATGTTGTGTCGTACTTGTAAAGACACATGTTCCAGCAGCACAGGTAGAGTATCCCGTATGAAATCATAACGTGCCCCAGTGAGCGTAGGTGGAAGAACATGAGCCCCAATCAAGACATCACCAACAATTCCTGCCCAAACTTTATCAGAAAATCTGTGTTGATGACGTGATTGCTCAATTGCGTGCGGATTCTCGTCAGCCCACACATGTTGATTGTAAAAATTTACAATTTGATCACGGTGGAATGAAGCCTCATCCGTAAATACTAAAATGAGCTCTAACATGGAAATTAAGTGTCTCCGGACGTCCACATAACATATTTTCTTTCTTTGTGTGTGAGGAATGTTTCCTGAACGTTTGGCCGTACCTTTTTGTAACACCCTGCATTTTACAGTGCCTTAACTTATATGGTTTTACCTATCGTTTCATTACATTTGTCATGGAGTAATTGTATACAAACATTGACAGTGTTGGATCTACAGTATACATGTCCACACTGGTTGCAGAAGAGTGACTTTTCTGCACCTGCGCGACAATTGTCTGAAGATCTTGCTACTTTCTCAGGGGTTACAGTTTCAATGTTTGTTAACCTACGGGATCAGACTGCAGTCGTCATAGATCCCTTGACTTACAAAGCACTTTAACTGGCAAAGAAAACATAAACACCTGTGACCGACGGAGGGCTCAAACATCCGACGGAGAGCAGCCGCGCGCTTCGCAACAAGGCGCCTTAACACTTTCATTCCCAGTGTTGTTCCTGGACAACAACGTATTAAAAGCTGATTTATACTTATTTTGTGTATTAGTCTTTAAATTCGCATGGTTTTGATAAACAACAAGCTTCTAGTACGACATTTTGCCGCTTGGTACGGCGTGTAGCAACTTCTGAGCCATTAATCTGTCCGTCTTGGAATTTGTGTCACGTTGCCGTCTGTATACGGCTGCGAGTGTGAGCGTTAGTGTGGTTCCCGTTATTTTATTTCAGCAGTGAATTGTCTCGTCTTTGGTGCTGTGGCGACGATTATGCTATCATTATTGATGTGGCGGTGTTATCTATCAACAAAATAGCGTCCAAGTAATAAAATACCTCGATTAAAATTGTATTTCGCATGAAATACATGACAAAAAAAATAGTTCGATCAAAAATTTTAAAACAATAATTTTTGCATTTAGTGCACTCTATTAACACAGAAAACGCTGAATTTTAAATTGTCCAAAGCTGATTGTGGGACTGAAAGTGTGAAGAACGCACGGCCATTAGCACGCGTATGCTGTAGTTTCCCACCAGCCTGTGTGCCGGAGGCGCAGGATGGACGGCCTGTTAGACGTTCAGCCGTGTGCGTCCCTTTCACGCCAGCACAGAGAAGGGCCCGTTTACTGTGGAGTCGGCAACGTCGAATCTAGACCATGAATCAATGCGTTGCAAATGAACCAACTTTTCAATTGATTGATTGATTCTTTCAGGGAAGCCAAAACAGTCTTGGTCTAACCCGCCACTGCCCGCACCGAAATTAAGTTTATTGTGCGGTATCGCTCCCTGTATGTCTAGTAAAGCCAACCAATGCCCTTGATCAGTGCAAGGAGTCCCTTTACCAGTTCTTTATTAGACAAAATTTCTTCGGGTCTGGTTGTCCCAAATGTTCTGTGCCTTTTACTCTCCAAAGCAATGCATTCGAAGATTAGATGGGGTGCAGTTTCATCACCGTCATCACAGATCCTACATTTAGGGTCCTCTTCTGTTATTCCCATTGTATGTAGATGTTTTTTGAAATTCCCATGGCCTGTCAGCAATCCAACCATGAGTCTAATCTCTCTCCTGTTCAGACCCAGGATTGCAGAGCTTTTTTTAAAACAAGGCTTTGGCATCATTACCTTGCCAGTTTTTGTTGACGGACTTTGGTCCAAAATTCTACGTGCTGTCTTCTGAGCCAGTTACGTAGCTCCAATTTAATCATTGCCTTGGTGATTGTCAGGACAGGTTCCGGTCCAATAAATGGAGCCTCTGCCCCCATCCTGGCTAATCTGTCGGCATGTTCGTTGCCACTGATTCCCGAGTGGCCAGAGACCCACAATAGGTTTACTCTATTGCTTTCGCCTAGCTCCACCAGAACCCTGTGACATTCTGCAACAATTTTAGACCTTGTTGTAGGAGTTGCCAGTGATCTCAGGGCTGTCAGGCTGTCTCAATAGATATAGATGCTACGATCTTTGTAGCACCTACGCAAATTCTCCTCCACACATGCCCTGATGGCAGTGATTTCGGCCTGGAATTCCGAGGCCAGTTTCCCTAGAGAGATGACGCCCTCCAGTCTTGGCTGCATCCCGTATACCCCGGCCCCAACGCCTTGGTCTGATTTCGACCCGTCAGTGAACCAGACAATATCCCCCGTACGGTGTCGAACTATTTTCTCCCACTGCTTCCTACTTCCAATTGTTATACTGAAAGGCTTGTTGAAGCAGTATGGGGTTATAATATAGTCGGTTGGCATTTCCCCAACCTTTCCTATATTTACCTCACTCACTATTTTAGTGTGTGATTCTGGATATCCCAAAGAGTTCCAGTTGTTGACAGATTTGAGTCTGTAGGCACCAGCTGCCGCCTCCATCTTGACCCAAAGGTGTAATGGGGGCATATCCAGCATGGTTTCCATCCCAGCAGTTGGTGTCCTGCTAATTCCGCCTGTTATGGCTAAGCAGGCTAGTCTCTGCACCTTACCAAGCTCCTTAGCAGCAACCTGCTGTTCTACCTTCTTCCACCACACGACCGCCCCATAGGTGATCCTGGGTCTAATCACTGTGGTGTATATCCAGTGCTTACCCTTGGGGCTCAGGCCCCAATTTTTGCCGTAAGCTCTCCTGGTACTTACTAAAGTACCTTTTGCCTTGGAGCAAATATTCCTAATGTGAGGGGTCCTTGTCAGTTTCTCATCTAGGGTAACCCCTAGATATTTCACTGTCCCTTTCACAGGTAGTGCTTCATTGAAAAGCTTTAGATTCCAACTTGAGTGTTGGATATGTTTCCTTGTGAATGGTACAACAACAGTCTTCTTAGGACTAACCCCCAGATCCTGTTTTCTGCACCAGTCTTGCACAATGTCCAAGGCACCTTGTGCCATATTCTTCACTGTGTCAGCAAATTTGCCAACTATTACTATGACAAGATCGTCTGCATATCCTTGGAAAAAGTACTGCCTAGAGTTTAATTCTCCAATGAGATCATTCACCACTAGATTCCACAATAAAGGGGAAAGAACTCCTCCTTGCAGGCAACCCCTAGTGGTGTTGATTACCATTTTTTCATTCATCACGATAGCCTCTATCTTTCTTCCACTGAGCATGGCCCTAGTCCACCTACATATAGTGGTCCCTAGGTCATGCACCTCTGCTGCCCTAACCATGGAATCGAAGGTCGTGTTGCTAAAACCCCCTCAATGTCCAGGAAGATACAGAGGGCTATCTCCAGAAAGTGTAGTGCTTTCTCCACCTTCCTAACAAGTTGATGGAGAGCTGTCTCACATGATTTACCTGGTTGATATGCATGTTGGTTTGAATGTAGAGGAGCCCTACTTAACCTCCTTTCTCCAACATGCACATTAACCAGCTTTTTCAATGTCTGAAGAATGAAGGAGATCAGGCTGATTGGTCTCATATCCTTGGGTTTGGTATGATCAATTCTCTCTGGCTTTGGAATGAAGACAACCTTCACTGCCTTCCAGGCATTGGGAATGATTCCTGCTGCTAGGCTAACCCTGAATAACCTGCATAAGAATCTAATAAGATTTTCTCCCGCTTGTTGCAGGAGAGCTTGATTGATTTCATCGGGGCCAGGTGACTTGAACGGTTGAAATGTTCCCACCGCCCATCGGACCTTACTGAAATCGACACACTCCTTGGCCAGATCCCAGTCCTCTTGGCGAATACCTGAGAACCGTTGTCTCTCAGGAATCACATTCTGGTCTGAGTTATCCCCCAGAGTATATTGAGGAAAGTGAGTCTTGAGGAACAGTTCCAGCTTTTCATGTGCTGTCTTTGTATACTCCCCATCCTCCTTCCTCAATGTTCCTCCTGGATTAGTTGGTACCCTAGTGAGGATTTTATGAAGTCTCGCTTGAGCAGCCGTGCCCTCCACTTCCTCACAGAATACCTTCCAGGATGCCTCCTTTGCCCGTCTGATGGCAAGGTTGTAATTGACAAGGGCCTCACGATATTTTGCCCATTGTCCTTTGCGTCTCACAAGGTTAAACAGTCTTCGTACCTGTTTCCTTTGCATTTCCAGGTTATTATTCCACCAAGGCACACTCCTATTTGTGCACTTCTTGGTCATTGAGCAGTTGTCCTGGTATGAGGTCACTATAGCAGAGGTTACGGCCTCTGCTACTTCCTCAAACTCTGCTGGATTCCTTATCGAAGTTTTAATTTCTGATAGGCTGAAGTCAAGGTCTCTCCTATATGTCTCCCAGTCCGTTTTCCTGGGATTCCTATAGGTCATGGTCTGTCTGGTTCCCATTTCAACCTTGAATTTAATATACATGTGACCTGACGAGGCTGGCTCCAGGACCACATGCCACTGTTTGACGTAACATCCCATCATCATGGAACCAAAAGTTATGTCAATTACTTCTTCTCTTCTACTATTCCTGAATGTAGGTTCATCATCCCTATTCAGGATCTCCAAGTTGTTAGATAGGAGAAATTCAAGAAGGTGCTCACCTCTACTGTTGGTGTCCTTGCTGCCCCACGATAGATTGTGGGCATTGGCATCACATCCCACCAACAGATCGTCACCTTGCCGATGGCAGGCTTCTGTCAGTCTCCTAACTTCCAAAGGAGGAGATCTGTCTTCGCAAGGAAGGTATGCTGAGGCCAAAACAATTTCCCTCTTGATACCTTCAAATGTTCAAATGTTTGTTAAACTTATGGGACTTAACTACGGGGTCATCAGTCCCTAAACTTACAAACTACTTATGAACTACCTTATACTAAAGACGGCACAAATATCCATGCCATGCCCAAGGGGGGATTCGAACCCCCGACCGTAGTGACCGTGCAGACCGTGACTGAAGCGCCTCAGTCTCCTCGGCCACCGCGCCCGGCTTGATACCTTCCTCACATTGCTGCATCCTGATGGTCACCAGGTCCCTGGAACAAAAATCCATCATTGGTATGAAAGGTATTCCATTTCTAACATAAATGCATGTTCTGGAGTTTTTTAGATTTCTGGCATAAATCAGCTTACCTCCAGCAGCACTGAGGCCCGATACACCCCCTTTGTATAAATAGGGTTCTTGTATCAGGGCCACGTCCACCTCCTGTCTCCCCAGGCGACGGCTCAGGACAGCAGTGGCCCCTTTACTGCAGGTTTATCTGCAGCACTTCCAGTCCCCATCTTGCTGCCATTATTGCCTTTAAGATCTTTGATTACCCTGACAGTGACCTGCGAGAACCCTAAAAACAGTTTCAGTCCTTGCTCTCGCATTGCCTTCAGGGACTTCTCTACGACCTCCACCACCAGGGTTCGTCCTTCCGGAACGACCTTTTGGTTAATTACCCTCCAAACCTCTGTCGAGACTTTCGGGTTCTGGACCCTTTTGGGGGTCTTGGGCTCAAGCCCTTTTGTTCCCTCCCCTTATGTTTAGGAAGCCATTCTTTTCCATCCTTTTGCTTCTGTTCCTTGAGAAGTTTCCTCCTCTGAGCCCCAGACAAGGCCTTAATCCTAATCTGGTCCAACTTCTCTGTTACAGTTCCCACTTCTTGCTCACTTCCAGACCCTGACTGAAAAGTAGGAGTGCACTCCATCGGTCCTGATCCCGATGTTTGAGTATCTGAGGTCTCAGATTGCCCCTCGGATTCTTTTAAAATAATTTTTTTCTCCGTGTTCATCTTAGTCCCACGAGATTTGGGGATTTATATGGTCCACACCACGATAACCCCGCGCGGTGCAAGGCAACTTACTCAGGGAGGTCGCCCGGTATCCCTGAGGCTCCGTTCGAGACACATCCACCCATGTGCCACGCACCCCTCAGCACGGGTCGCACAACATCTTGGGCTGGGAGGCAGTTTAACGTCGTGCCCGGGACGAAAATTTTCAATACTTACAGTTAATTATATCACAAATGACAATAATAATAGAGTACAGAAATATCTAATCACCTTTAAGCACAAATATTCACTATCATCAGTGCCACAAAACTTCAAACACTAGAAATATTATACAGTGCCTCCAACCTTTGTGTCCAGGTGAACAATCAGAGTTGCTAATATTGGGGAAAAGAAGCTAAATCTGGGGAACTGAAGGATCCTCTTACCGATAAAAAAATATTAGCAAATTTTTAGGGTCATTTTAAGGTTTTGGGGGGAACATGTAAGGGATTTGTACTATGCCCAATAAAACAGTTTTTACCTCCAAACTTATTTACGATTTTCTTTGATGTTATTAATTAATTTAATAACATTTTTAGAATCCCGTTCTTTCCATAAAATTATATAAATAGTATAATTGGGTAAACGTTACGTATTAGACCCCCTTCCGAGTGTAACATGACGTTAATAAATTGCTTCTGTTCTTTTTATTGTGATTTCATCCTCTACAAGAGTTATTACATTCTGCTCCACACAGTTGTAATATGTTCTTAATCCTGTTGCCACATATGATTCGATATGATTCGTATTTTACATAATATCGTCAATAACTGGTTCAGTATAGTATATAACTGTATGGACACCGCACTAGTGACTCTTAAAAACATCAAGGTAATACGTATCATTTACCCAAATACACTATTTTAATAATTTAGTGCAAAGAATAGGGTTCTAAAAACGTTATGAAATTACAAAAATTATAGACTTTTTCTAAAAATCAAGGGTATTTTACTTAATAAAGGAATCCTTTTGAATAGTATTTAGCGACTTTTGGCAGGAACTAGTTGGTAACCCTGTTATCAACGGCGACTTTGCATCCTCCCCGTATACTTTAACGGCCTGTTAAAGAATCTCTTCAAGAGAGTTCAGAAGTTACTACCAGTCAAGTTCCCCTTCTGGGGAAGGGGGTCTGGAATTATTATGCCCACATATGATAGGAACCTACTGACGCAACTTGGTACAAACTGAGATGGAGTGTTTGTTTTTGGTTTGGCGTGACGTTTGAATTATGCATGCCGCGGTGCGGACCTCGCATGGCGGTGAACACGATCTGGAGGACCTGCTAGCAGAGGGGATGTGCGGCTGCAGCCATGCGGAACTGTTAAATGTGCGCGCTATCCGGGTTTGACGTCATGTGCTGTAACAAAGAGAAGAACAGCTGCTAACACGTACGCTGCAGACTAATGTTATATACAGTGACGCACGATACATAAAGGAGTTTATGAATAAAAGAAGTCACCGCGACGAGAACGTCAAACGAAATTTTAGTAAGTAACTGACCTTTTTAGTTTTGTTACACAAAAGAAACTGATCTATCAATATGTAAAAGTATTCAATGATACCTATCGCCTAAGGTTATTACATACAATATTATTTAGGTAATTGACGTGTAAGAGATATTTTAAATGAATGTTTGGTAAAAATCTGCATATTTAATAAGTGAAAAGTTACACCACCCGCAAGGCAATATGTGCTTCCAGACGTAATGCACATCACTGACAAAATTTCATCTACAACAAATGAATGTTTAACTATATAATTTATTATTTTGGGCAGTTTTGTCTTTAATTTACGGGTGAAAATTAATTTAACCAATTAAATTAAGAACTCATTTACCATAGGAAAAGTACGTCATATTTTATGTAAAGTAATTATTCCCCGAAACATGCAGCAATAACTGAATTTATTCAGTGTAATGAAGTGATTGTTTTGCTGGTGGATAAACTGTTTTACGATCATTGAAGCATAATACGTCATTTTATTACAATTTTAACATGTATCTACTGCTACATGCAGATTTAAAATCGTACCATTACACTCTACATCTACACGTCTACATACATGCTCCGCAATTCACCGTAAGGTGCGTGGCGGAGGGTACACTGTACCACTACTAGGCATTTCCTTTTCTATTCTACTCCTAAACAGAACCAGGAAAAAAAGAATGCCTTTATCCCTCCGTACGAGCCCTAATTTCTCTTATCTTGTCTTTATGATTTTTATGCGAAATGAAAGTAGGTGGCAGCAAGATGTACCACACCCAGCCTCAAATTCCGGCCCTCTAAATTCCCACAACAGAAAATTTTGAAAAGAACATCGTCTTTCCTCCAGCGATCCCCAAATGAGTTGCCGAAGCATTTCCGTGACACTCGCGCATTGGTCGAACCTACCAGTAACAAACCTAGCTGCTCGCCTCTAAAATGCCTCTATGTCTTCCTTTAAACTGATCTGCTCCAGGTCCCAAACACTTGAGCAATACTCAAGACGTGGTCGTACAAGCGTTTTATATGCGGTCTCCTTTACAGGTGAAGTATATCCTCTCAAAATTCTCCCAATAAACCAAAGTCGACTGTCCGCCTTACTCACAACTGTCCTTACCTGCTCGTTCCATTTCATATCGCTCTGCAATGTTACGCCTAGATATTTGAACGACGCGACAGCATCAAGAAGCTCACTACTAATGCTGTATTCGAACATTATGGGATTGCTTTTCCTACTCATGCGCATCACCTTACATTTTTCTACATTGAGAGCTAGCTGCCATTCTTCACACCAACAAGAAATTTTGTCTAAGTCATCCTGTATGCTTTTACAATCAGTTAAAGACGACACCCTTCCATACACCACAGCATCATCAGCAAACAGCCGCAAATTACAACTTACTCTGTCCATCAGATCATTTATATAGATAGAAAATAATAGTGTTCCTATCACACTCCCCTGGGGCACACTGACGATATACTCGTCTCTGATGAACACTCGCCGTCGAGAGCAACATATTACGTTCTATTATTTCGGAAGTCATCCAGCCAGTCACAAATCTGTGAACCTATTCCATAAGCTCGTATCTTCGTTAGCAGTCTGCAGTGTGGCATCGCGTCAAACGCCTTTTTGAAGTCGAGAAAAACACAATCCGCCTGTTGCCCTTCATCCATGGCTCTCAAGATGTCATGCGAGAAAAGGGCAAGCTGAGTTTCACATGAACGATGTTTCCTAAACCCGTGCTGATTCATAGAAAGAAGCTTTTCCGTTTCAAAGAAATTTACTATATTCGAACTGATAATATGCTCAAAAATTCTACAGAATGTCAACGATATTGGCCTGTAATTGTGTGGGTCAGTTCTCCTTCCTTTCTTATAAACGGGAGTCACCTGCGCTTTTTTCCAATCACTAGGAACTTTGCGCTGAATTAATGAATAATTGCAAAACGATTTCTATAAGTCGTTTGGAGCTTTTCGTGACGCCGTGAGATCGTTATGCAGGGTGACAGCCACTTGCTAAGGCCACCCACCCACCACCACCTGCGCTCTTTGACGTCAGAGCAGTGTTCGAAGAACGCGCAAACCGCACTACTCTGACGTCAGGGAGCGCACATGGTGGTGGGTGGGTGGCCTTAGCAACTGATTAGTGAAGGCTATCCAAACAAATAGGAGTATAAAATGCACATAACGATCTCAGTTTGATACCAGTTTCTTCGGAGTAAGCAGCTCTCCAACTTCTGGCAAGTAATACATATGCTATATAAACGCACTAGCGGTTATTTGATAATACATTTAACTTATTTTATATTCTATTTGTAGAAATGTCAGACCATCTTTTGGAGCTGTAGAAACTTTGGACACCGATTCTAGTGATTCATTGCCATCCGTCTCAGATGCGCGTCAAATGTTAGAATGGGATTCAGATGAAATTAATTATTCTTATTCAGATGAGGAAACTAATAGAACTATATGAAATTCACAAATTAAAGAACGCTTAAAACGTATTTCCCTATCATGCACAAGAGATTTAAGAGCTATTAATCCATTATGCAAGTAGTACTACAGCTCGACCTGATGTGTTTTCCTTTGAATTAACATGGCCAAAATGTATTATTAATTCCCATATTCGAGAAGTTATTGGACAAACAACTTTTGAAATGTATCCTAGTGATAATAGTTTTCAATGGTGTTTTGATTGGAAATTAAGACATTTTAGACGATATGATCATTTTATGCTTTATTTAACTATAATACCTGATATATGCTGCATAAAATAGTCACGACCAAGTTTCCTATCACTGAAATTATTTTAGTCAGTTGCATATATCGTGTTGTTGACATTGGAAAATTACATGTTTTTTTGTAATTTACATAAGAATAATATTTATAAACCTCAATTAATATCAGTACTATGTCCAGAATGTTACATAAATGAAACTGTAAATAGAAAAGTTAATGATGCACTGAAAGAATTAACTAATTTACATGCATATGTTGGTACTAGGCCTTATATCTATTCAACCTATTCTCCGACTCAAGATCATTATGCTTTTCAAACGATAGAAATTAGATGTACTAGTATTAGCAATATGTTTGACACAATTTTACAAATGAGTTCAATTCTTTTTTGCAATGTATGTTTGAAAGCAAACTTTGGAGAAAGAATACATACTAAATTTGTTGATAAATATATTCATCATGATGATACACAACTACAAACTAAATTGTAATTTTAAAATGTTTTAGGTTACTCAAAGAAGGAAAGGAAGACTTATATTATTTTAGACTAAATCAAAAAGAAGTTAACAAGCTATTTGGATTGAAAGCCATGTCTAATGATAAAAGTAACACTGCGGTTTCATCTTCAGATTATTCTGATACTGAAGATATTACTGAACAAGAATTATTGAAGAAGTAGAAGAAGACACCAGTGCCATTTCATCACCTAAGAAAAGGGGTAGGAAACGAAAACTTAAAAATACAGACACCACAGATTCAGTACCATATCTAGAAATTATAACATTATTAATTAGAACTGTTAAATTATATCAATCTGAACAAGAATGTATAGATTCCTTATAAGGTTATTCAACCACTTTGTTAAAAAATATAAGAGCATCACTATTCAAAATAGTGAATTGCATACAAGAAAAATGGAACCGTTCAAAAAGCCAGAACATTTTGTTAATTTCTGCAATATGTTCCAGTTTGAAAGCAATTGGACACATAACGTCTTTCAGCAAAACCAATATAAAAACAATTATAAAATCATTACAAAATTTTATAGAAAATGCACACAAAACACGGAACATTTGTCTTCCTCTTCATCAAAAAGGCAGGAAGTAATAGAAAACACATCCACTTTATTCACATCTGCAAACGACGTAACGGATCATGCAGATGCATTTTACGCAACAGCGTCACTTCTATTTTTGGGCGGGCCGAATTTACAAGAGTCATCGGACCTTATGACGACAACGGAAAAAACCAATATCCTCAAGTATTTCATTGAGAAACCAAGACGGATATATTTCTTCGTCAAGATTGGACAAACCAGAAAATGTATTTATGATTTGTCAGTTGTACAATACTCAGAAAATCAATTACATTCCTCGCAATGTTTGGTACAAAGCCAAATTAAGGGAAATACATATGTATGTGAATTTGGAGAATCCCAATGACTTGAACTCTTTCAAATGTCTTTCAGTCAAAATTCACACACTGTTGGTACCTTAAGATACTCGACGATATTCCGCGAGTAAAGAAGATACATGGGCGACTACTTCAATAATGTGTAGTTGAAAAAGTGTGTCCAGTGGGAGGCGTGTTAGGCTGTTCAGTACAGGAGTGTTGACCACTGTGTCCGGGTGGTGTAGTGTACAGAACAACTGCAGGAGATCTGTGTTCGAATCCCCATCCGGCTAATCCTATGTATGTGCCATAGTAGAACAGAATTTCAGTCTACACGAGTCTTGGTACTTGGAGGTTTTAGAAAATTCCACAATAGTCAGGACTTATGAGGACCTTGCATTAACTCAGTTCGATAGAGGAACCATGTTGATTTCAATACTGCACAACACTTAGGTTCGTTTTTTATTAGTCTTGCAATTTATTGTGTTTGTGTTGATTTGAGTTTGAACACTTTAAGCAGTGAATATTTATGGTGTTTTTTTCCCAGTTAAGTATACTGTGTGTTTCATCACAACCTCACTGGATGCTAGAGATAAATTCCGTTAGTTTGTGGTAGATTTGAATCTGCAGTCATTATTTTATTTGTGTCATAATGAACAATAAACATTGTTATTTTGGACTTGTCCGAAGAATGACGCCACAGACACAATTACTGGCGATGCCAGGTTAATCACTCCCTCAGAGAAGATGCACACCACGATCGGAGTAATACGGGAGTCGACGAAACCAACGGGTTATTACGATAATGGGCAGGGCTACTACGTCAGTACTGCGTGCGTAAGTTGAGAATTTTGGTCTGACATGAGGAGTGTCAGGGTATTCCGTTCAGTTATGGTGACCACTGTGTCCGAATGACATATTATTCAGCACTGTTGCATAATGAGAAAAGAGACTTGGATTCGAATCCTGGTCGGGCACAACACCCACTGGCATCTAATGCCCTTAATTCTTTTTAAAACAAACATTATTTTAAGTTCTTTTCCGATGCCAGCATATCAACTTAGCATAATTTGTTTTGATAAACACAGCAGTGGCAATTTTATGATTTTTAAGTAATTAAAGCATCATAAATCCACGTGTGGTTATCGTACCATAGGAAACAATATTTTCACTGACGCACCGTGTCAGGTGCACAGTATTTGCCGTAACATAAGAGAATGCAACATATCCTTACGTGACGTATTATTCACAGTGTGGCCCGTTACACAACGAAAGACACCCTTTGTTGTGTTGTTTCTACATTATCCACTCGACGTGCTTTGGGTAATTATCGAGCTTCGGTATAAAAGTTAAAAACTTGAAGTGTCCACTCATGTAGAAGCTTTAATAGTTGCTCTTGAATACAACACGGAAGATTCAACAGCAACTATTTCAGCCGATCTTGAATGTTTTCACTGCATGATCTGAAGGTTTAATGTTGTCATATCAGAAGGCTCTTACTGAAACAGTTTGTATTTTAATGTACTGACTATAAAATTTAGCTACATTATCTATAAAAACTTCTTGTCTACGATGCCATGGTCCATTTGCAAAACCTGTACTTGAAACAAAGAGGTTTTACAGATGGAACAGCTTAGCCCGAATGTTTTTATTAATGAAGACGCCAGTAGTAAAAGCCTACATGTATGATTAGGTACATTAGGTCGAATCTCTCTAAAATTAACAACAAATATTAAGGTCAAAAAGACTTATTAATCCGATATTTTATTACCTTCTCCTTCACGTATAGATTTAGGTAATTGTTGTGAAACATATGTTTTTCTAACGCACCCTGGATTTTTTTCAGAGAAAGGTAATTATTGGAACCTCGTCTCCTTAATGTGTTCATCTGTTCTTTTTCCATTGATTTTATTTCCTAGTTTCTAGGTTTTAAATTTAGCCTTTTCTTTCTTGGTCTGTTTATCAGGTTGGTTGTTCCACGTATGCTTGAGATTCTTGCTACTTTCTTCATTTTATACCTCAAATATTGATAGATAATGCCAGAAGTAACAAAAGTTTTGCTTCAATTATTCTGGACGATTCAGACTTTGTGCCGGACCGGAAGTAGAACCCTGAACATCTCGCTTTCGCGGGCACACTCCAATACAAATTTAACCTGTCCTCAGATTTCATTGTTTTGTTGTGAGGTTTTTTAACTCTTCTGATATTATATATACTCTTTATATGTTTAAATAGGATGACCCAAAAGAGAGACCCGATTTCAGTTGCTTACTATAGACCAATTATGAAACATAGGGACAAATTACGCATATCATTGAATACGGGGAAGCTCAAAGTTTTGACACAGTCGTGGTTGTTTCTGGCAAGTTGGCGACTACACCTCAAGAGAAATCATTTATTTTATTGGGATATGCGTGGGGTCACTCCTTTGTCAACTTGCATTCAGCAGGCTATTTAGCAACAAGCCGTCTCATTATCAGCAATTTATGTCAGGAATAAAACACTGTTTCAAGCTGGTTGCATCGACAAAGGAAAGAACACTAGGAGGTCACGTAAGTTTCATGAAGTTGTCGACGGTATCCGAGATGTGTTCGTGCAGAATCCCTGGAAGTCCACTAGACGGAAAGGTGTGGCATGTTTTGAAATGCTACCAACACGTGATAGCTTCCAATTTAGAATTATGTAGCAATTGGCTCCCACTGAGCGAGGTGGTGCAGTGGTAAAACACTGGACTCGAAATCGGAAGGACGGTGGTTCAAATCCACCTCCGGCCATTCAGATTTAGGTTTTCAGTGGTTTCCCTAAATCACTCCAGGCAAATACCGGGATGGTTCCTTTCAAAGGATCGACCAATTTCCTCCCTCTATCGTTTCCCAAATATCCGAGCATAAGTTCGGCCTCTAATGACTACGCTGTTGAGGGACGTTAACCACACTAAGGTTCATGCCTTCTAATTGACTCCCGGCGTCCATGACAGAAGATTCGAATACTGCATTTCAGTTTTCCATTATATGGGAGACGACACTTTCTCTGAATGAGTTATGTTTTCGGACGACTGAACAATTCATCCCTCGAGTAAATTGAATTGTCAGTATGTAAGAGTTTCGGACTTACAAAATTCTGGCGTTGTTCTTGGACATGAAAACATTCACTGAAAATCATGAATTTATGGAGATTCCTTTTTTTCAAATTCATGACTATTCCATGATTTTTTTATGTATGACAATACTGAATTGTAGAAGTACCAAAAAGCACTTACAACTAGTGATATTTATTTTTCCTGTCGTTCTTAAGAGAGTAATTGAAAACGTAATTGAAATTTGAGAAAAGCAGTACTTAGTCTGATTATAGTGAACTAACGTACCTTCATTTTCCACGTACGTTCCCTGGACTTCAATGCACGTTCCCAATGATTCGCAAGTTTTTCGATTCCGTTAGAAAAAATTTTCTCGGTAGCATCTGTAATCAATTTTGCACTTCAGCAATGTCTCCGTCACTTTCAAATATTTTTCCCCGTAGTGCTTCGTTTAAGGGTCCAAACATGTGAAAATCACCTGGACCGTATTGTCAATGTTCCAGCCCCTCGAATTCCAACTCCTTTATTGAGTCTTCTGGCTGTGGCCGAGCGTCACCTTGCTGCAGGATGGCACCTCTGAGTTTAAAGCATGGCAGATTTCGTCCAATGTAATTCTCAGTCTTCCCACACCATACCCTCAACGATATTCACATTGTTCTCAGTAGTGACGTCGCTGTCCGATCTTGCCTCTTCGCAGAAGTTATTCCCTGTTTGAAGCGCTCCATCCCTTTATACATATTTCTTTGCGATAAACAGCTTTCACCATACTAGGCTTGAATTCGTCGAATAACGTCCGCAGTTTTCACACCTTACGCATACACCAATACTGCTCTCATTTCCTCCTTCGTCCACATCGGTCTGCTACACTTCAGCAACTGATGCAGGAATACTATCGACAAGTTGTCTCGAAGTGTTACAGACTACACTTATTCAGCACTAAAAATTACTATAACAGGGTTGCCATTCCTGGGAAGATAAGTTGAAAATGTGCCTTCACTTTTTGAATTTCCCGCGTATAAAAAAGGCAGAGTTTTTAGAGCCTTCACAGCTACTCTTTAATATTTGAGAAATTGAATTGTAGAAATTGTCGATTCAGTGGTCTGATTATTAGTGCGTAGAATGTCAGAGACTACCATTTCGATGTTTCTCATGCGACACATTCTTATCATGCTGAGTGCTTGTATTCTGTCCGTGTGAACATATTTGGATAATCTTCCATCCAGCTACAAGCGTAAAAAGATTTCCCCTACTTTGTCTGTAGAACAAATATGAAATCTAGCCTTTCGTTTGGAATCACCCTTCATATTCTACAAAATAAAGAAATTTAGTTTACTTAATAAGCTCAAAGATGTAACACTCAGCAAAGAAAGCTATAAAAAACTGGATATAATAATGCAGATGTACAAAAACAATGGGTGTAAGGATAACAGTCACGAAACGAAACAACAAAATAAAAAGTTATTAAAAATCAAAACCAAACGGTCACAAGCACCTAATGCCATAAAAACGGCTGAGAATAACTAAATATATGTAAAGGAAGACACAAATTGGTACACAATGACATACAGACAAAAAAATCACACATCAAATAACAAATATTAAAAAAAAGGCATAAATATAGCATATTCAACAGATAATTCTATCCAAAAATACACTCCAAAACTATATATATATATATATATATATATATATATATATAAATCTGGAATATACCAATTAGAATGCAGCACCTGTGATGGCAGATATTTAGGTCAAACAAGCAGGGCTTGATGTCAGATACAAAGAATACATGAGAGCCTGGAAATATGGTACAAACCATTGCACATTGCCGAACATCTAAGACAACAGAACCACGGACCCACCTCCAGAGAAGATGATATGAAAATAATTAGAATAAAAAACATCTCCTCACACTTCAAGAAAACTATGACATACAGAAAACAAAATATGAAAGGAAAATTCTGCTGAATCATCAAGTACAAATATAAAACTATTCACTGTTTGCATTGCTAGATAAATTATTTACAATGCCCAGACCCACAGACTCTCATTATCACCCCTTCCCCCTCCCCCTCACAGATCATTTAAATCAAAACATAAGTCAACCAAACACCAAAATTTGTAGCACCCTCATACAGATATTGCAGTTATACACTCACAAAGTAAGGCTATTCACTCTCTCTCTGTCTTTCTCTCTCTGACACACAAACACATATACACAAAAACTCACACAGACACAGACTCTCTCTTATTCTTCAGCTTAAAATTACATTGTTACCCTTTCATTTAGTTCACACACAAAGGTTAATAAACAACTTACATTTCGTTATGTTAGCAACAAAACAAATGAGACACGAAAATACAAAAACTAAATCGTGGCTGCTAAACACCTCCAAAACGCGTACAAATGCGCGGAATTATGTTTGTTATAAAATGTGCAAAATATGGCCTTGACCAGATGGAGGAAACAGCAGATGATAGCTGAATAGACAACGAAAATGTAAGTAAAAACTTCATCCCTTATGTAAAAAATATTATAACCATTTTATAAACTGTGAACATTACATCTCACAAAAAATTGTAATCGTAGATCCCACTGAAGATGCCTTTAAAATAAAAAGCGAACTGCGTCTGGAAGGAATAAAATCAATTGCAGAAAGAAAAAGGCATTTTTTCACCTTGAAAAACGAAGAATGTTGGCGCTTGCAGCGGAAGATGGCAACCCAAACAAACTTGCTATGTAACATCCTTCTTAAGACAGGAGAAAGTCTCTGTATTCATCAGAAATTCTACATCAGGCTTGGTTATCAGTTCTCATAATGTATCTCAGAAATTATTAAAAAGTGTACGTGCTATTTTTTTTCCTGGCATCTTTATTTGTCAATATTTGTTATGCTACTGTACCATTAGAATCGAAGATATGGTTTTGTATTTGCACGGGTTTCTAAAAGTAGCTGTCGTTTATAACGGATATTTAGTTGTGTTTAATTTCTCTGTTGTTGTCGCATATCTTTTTTTTTACTTCTCAATCATTCACAATCTTCTGAACTCACGAATTATGTATAACTTTTGCGAGAAAACGGTAAGCCTCGCTTTGCATTCTAGTGTATAGTGGCAAAGAAAATACGTTCTGGTGATTATAGCAGCAGGGCAATCGGCACACCTGTGGAATCGTCTCGTTCGGAGAACAGTATTGGGTTATGTAGCAATCAACGGCGAACGGCGGCCAGAGCTGAAGTGCCAACAGCCGCGAGGAAGGCTGTCTCCTGACAGGCAGGCAGCCAGTGGAGCAACAGTGTGGTGCCGGCAGCGGCCGCAGTGGGCGCGAATTATCGCTGACAGCGAGGCGGCGGCGCCGGCGCGGCGCTGACATTTGCATCTAAATTGCAAATTAAGTTTGGCCCGTGGTCAGCCTGCGGTCGCCGCTGCTCGTCTTCTGGAGGTCGGCGACGACGACGCGCGAAACAGTGCTGCCTGGGCGCAAAACAGTGCTGTCGTTCTTACTCGAAGCAAGGAGGTTAGAATAAACGGAGGCGGCGTACATATGCTGACAACACGCATTGGCTGAAACCAGAGGGGCCATGCTTTTGTGCCGGTAACAAGGATTTATTGCTTAAAATCTTGTGTGAATATTTCCGTTTTGACTTAAAGCCACTAAACTGATATTCACATTAGAGTATTTACTTATATATGAAATAGTTTTCGACAGCACGGCCAATGTTTTGGCACAAACAGATGCCGGAATGCGCTGTATTCTGCCTTCACTTTTTCAGTGTTAGGTCATCTCCAGTGATTCTAACCTCCTTGATACGAAGTGCATGCAAATTATAACAGCTCCGCCTTTTTTTCGCAAACTAATCACATTAAAACGGCGAAACTTGTGGTGTCGCACAAGTATGAAGTGCGCGCCACGTACTTACGCCGAGCGCCGCCATGAACGCACGGCGCGGCGTTCTTGCGACGTCAGCCACGAGCTCCCTCTGCTGCAACTCCGCTCGTGGCCACGACTGCTGCATCGGCCACTTGGGAATCAGAGAGGCACCAGTTAAGACTTGGCTATCGGATAAGCACTAGGAATCATCAGTAGGCAGGCAGTAGTTAATGTATCAGCGTTCTCCAGTCATGAAACTTATGAAAGATAAGTATTGTAATCTTTCTACGAAATATACAACTTGTTCTAATCTAGCTTATTGTTTCTAGTTTCTGCTGTCCCACTGACTGGTCACCTCAGACTCTGTACCTGCACACGCGTGCATCCTATTTTTCTGTGTCGGTCTCTCTCTACTCGGCCACCGACACCCAGGACAACCGGCGGAAACGAGACACAGAAGTGGCGACGAGGCTGGGACACAAAAGTGGCGACGAGGATGGGATACATAAAAACTTGTATTCTCGAAGCAAAATCTCTGAAATTGTACGGATTTCTCACAACCACGACACCATCATTCCATTGGCACTGTGAACGTTTCTTTGTAAGGCTACTGGAAAATCACGTTGCCGCGGGTAGAATCGCCGAGCGCTCTAAGGAGCCTTGCTGCGGAGCGCGCGGTACTCCCCGTCGGAGTTTCGCGTTTTTCCTCGAGCAAGGGTATGTTTGTTATCCTTAGATAAGTTTAAGTGGTTTGAAAGCCAAGAGACTGATAACAATACTAGTTAAGTGCCACAGCCCTTTCAGGCCCTAGGTTGTAGGTGATGTGACAATAAACGCCGGGACGGTGTAGATACCAAATACATACAGTAATTAATTACAGGAAAAGAAAGTAATTTCATTTTCAAAAAAATTGTACCTACAACACTGTCTGTTTTGGGCTTTCACTGTAAATTTTTAAGATCTGGACCATCTTACAGTAACATGCGTTTGAAAGGAATGACATAATAATGTCACAGGGTCATATAAAATCAATTGGCTGTCAGATATGATAGCTTCACAACAAGGATATCAACACCTTGTCAACAAGTCTTTCTTGCCGCCATTATTAGTATACTGGAAGTCTGCCGCCTTTGCCGACTGCTGGTGTTACCCAGTGTAGAAACATGGAACTAAACCAAGTTGCGCACGTTACCACAGTCCATCCACGATCATGTGATGAACGCCCGAACTTCCTAGTGTGAATCACGAGGAATCAAAGCGAGCAAAACCAGAACCGGGCAATTGTGCGTGCAGGACCTGAAAGAGATAGATTATAATTTCTTTTTTATTTATTTATTTTTGAAAGAAAATCTCTGATGTCCAGCGAATAGAGAAAATTTAAGAGTAGGAAATCAGGTCCAAATACGTAACAATGATTTCACAAAGGTAGCAATTATTTGAAAGTAGTCATTTACAGTCATTGGAAAAGGAATGGACAACGAACAGAGACACTCTACTAGAGAATATCTTGGAACAGTAAAGGCAAGAAGAAGCAAATAGTGTGGTGGAATGACACAGTTAAGCCAGTCTGTAAAAGGAAAAAAGAAGACATTTAAAAATTGCTTCACGCTAGAACCTAGGCTGACAGATTCACGGGAAGTCTCTTCAAGATGTGTCGACTTTAGCAAATGCAATAGCCTACAAAAATTCTCGTGTGATCAATGTTTGATTACTGCTTTTCAGTGTGGGGCCCAAACCGATGCAATAGATAAATCCCAAGAGGAGCAACACGCTTCGTTCACGTAGCAAGGCCAACTTCTAAGTCAGATACTAGGCAAGAGAGAGAGTGCTCTGTTTCACGATATGACCTCCTGCCAGAGTCCCGACAGCGTGTGTTTCCCAAAAGTATAACCAATATATTGTTTCCTCCTAGTACATCTCGCAAGAAGACGAGTACCGAATTAAGTAAATTAGAGCCAACTCGTAGAGTTAATGGCAATATGTCTTCCTGACGAAATATACGCGTTTTTAACTCGAAAACTAAGAAGTTACATAGGTGCACTAAGTACGCCCTCCGGCCACCTGCTCCGCCACACAAAGTGAGGTTACTTGCGGAGTACGAAGGTAAACTGAGAGGCATCCAAAATGCATTACCAAACTGGAGATTTCATAAGAAAATTTGTTGTCGGAGAAAGCAGGATCATATCATTGAAAATGCAGCCCCTGAATCCAGCATTCGCTTCATAGTTGCTTGGTGACGTTCCAAAATACTAACTTATTTGAAATAAAAATCGCAATAATATATATATATATATATATATATATATATATATATATATATATATATATATATATATATATATAACAACAACGACAATTCCGACTCGGTTATTTCTTCCCCCTTTATAGTCCAGCATTCTATTGCGGCCTAACGCTAAATCTGCAAATATTATTCACAAACTTCGAAAAGAGTTTTTCTTAACTAAATAAAAATTATATTTCAGAAAAAATGTTAAATTACTTAGTCACATGGCTTAAGACGCACTATTTATACGTTTTTGTAAAAGTATCAATAGATTTGCTTCGTTTCGAAATTTAAAAAAAAATCTCTAACAAATCGCTTACACCCAAGTTACAAAAGTTTTAATTTATTTCACGTACATCCAACAGTACGACAAAAAGTACGTATTTGAAAAATTAAGAAATAATAGTTATATTTCAATTTATACTGATTATTATCTTAAAGAGATATCCGAAAAATTTACTAGATCTTCTCAGGGGATCGACCTACAGTAACGCTTTTCAGCTTATTTTCTTCGTAAACAGTTGTACTTCAGTATTGTTGAATACTTTTTTAGGTTTTTTGTAACCGACCAAAATACCTTACAGTATTGGGCGTGACTTTTGAAACCGACTATCTCAGTTCCTCTACTATGAGATAAACGTTTAAGGGTGTAAATTGCTGACACTTTTACGATTAAAAATTTACATAATATTTTTCTTTAATTATCTGGAACCAATTTCCGAATTAAAAAAAAAAAAAAGTCTTTGTACGTCAAACGGGGTGAATTCGGACACCGGGATGATTTCCCGCCGCATAGCAACCAATTAGCGGTAATTTGCACCTGTGCGCGCTGCTTATTTTATTCACGATCCTGTCATTCTCGCGTCACGCGCTCCCGCGTTTAGATCGATTGTTTAGCGACGCAATGATCAGTCGGACAGTCTCACTGTCGAAAGTTATCGCCGTGTTAATGGAGCGGAAACTTCCTTTTGTTGCGACTGGCGGAAAAGTACTGTAGCGTCAGTTTCCAATGAGATCAGTAGGCTGCGGCACTGTGAGAAGTTTTGTACCAGTTTGTCACGAGTTTTGTGTAAAGTTTCAAAGTAACGAAGGTTTCTCCGAAATGGTGTACTTTGTGGGGTGTCTTCGGACAATGCCGAGAACGTAGAAAAATAATAAAGGTGTTCAAGACCGGTGTAATTATGACCCGGAAATTTTAAAGAAAAGAATTCGAGATATTCAGTGCGGCAAATTAATATATAGGAAAGCCTTTAATAAATAAAGTTCTTTATCTCAATCCTTATCCCTTATTTTATTGGTGGACGACCTTAAATATGTTAACAGTCACTAAAAACAGAAAGAAAGTAGAATAAGAAAAATAGTCAATTTGTGGCCGAACTCACCCCATACACTTTAAAACACCGGACAGAGATTGAAAATACACGTGTACCCGAAATCATCCCAGTCAATAGGGTGATTTCGGATCTTCTGTTTGCCTGTCTAAGGCAAAAGTAGATGCACATGAACGTTCTGTTTCTAGGATATTTTATTGTTTATACGTATACCCCACCAATTCCATACAGAACAAATACTTTATTGTTTATACGTATACCCCACCAATTCCATACAGAACAATGAAATCTGACAAAACCTGCGAAAGGTATAGTGGAAATAATCTCAAAACTGTGCGAAATCATCCCGTACTTGTAAAAACGAAATTTATATAGTGTTTTAATATCTATAATCTGTCACTTTTAGGTGTGAGCTGTATTTTTTTATCTTATTAAAAATATTTTTATTCATAATTTGAGAATTTTTTGGCCATTTTTCACCCTAATGGATCGAGTTTAATGTTATGGGAACTCCATTTTGTGCCGTGATCAGTACATGTCCGAGAATTATCGATACGCTAGCGGTCGGCAGTGCCAATTGTGAACCAGAGGTAACTTCACTGGTGCAGCGGGGAAGAATACCTCTGTGAACCTGGTACCCCACTTAACGAAATCGCTTTTTACTTTATACAATCTTAAACAGCTTCGTTTGTAGTGGATTGTAGTACCAAAATTTTTGTTTGTAGTTTTTCGAAAAAAAAAAAAAAAAATGAGTCATTCAGAAAATAGCCAGCACCGCACTTTTACAAAATAAAATTCTAATGGATTATGTGTGTAGGAAATAGTATGTAGAGGTTTGTAGTGAACGAATTTTCGTTTGTAGTAACTTGTATATCCCACAAAACGTGTTCAAAATTGAAGGCGCGAGGCCAATACTGCTATGCACTGCACACACTGCCAGCACCCCACTTTCAAGAAATTTAATTCTAATGCTTGATATGTGTAGGAAATAGTATGTAGAGGTTTGTAGTGAACTACTTTTTCCTACACACATCATCCATTAGAATTAAATTTCTTGAAAGTGGGGTACTGCCAGTGGGTGCAGTGCACAGCAGTATAGGCCTCGCGCCTTGCGTTTCGAACAGATTTGGTGAGATATAAAGTTACTACAAACGAAAATTCGTTCACTACTTCCTACACATATCAAGCATTAGATTTAAATTTCTTGAACGTGGGGTTCTGGCAGTGGGTGCAGTGCACAGCAGTATAGGCCTCGCGCCTTGCGTTTCGAACAGATTTGGTGGGATATACAAGTTCCTACAATCGAAAATTCGTTCACTACAAACCTCTAAATACTATTTCCTACACTTATCATCCATTAGAATTAAATTCCTTGAACGTGGTGTGCTGGCAGTGGGTGCAGTGCACAGCAGTATAGGCCTGGTGCCTAGCGTTTCGAACAGATTTGGTGGGATATACAAGTTCCTACAAACGAAAATTCGTTCACTACAAACGATTTCCTACACATGTCATCCATAAGAATTTAATTTCTTAAAAGTGGGGTGCTGGCTATTTTTTGAGTGACCCATTTTTTTTTTTCGAAAAACTACAAACATAAATTTTGGTACTACAATCCACTACAAACTAAGCTCTTTAAGACTGTGTAAAGTAAAAAACAATTTCTTTACGTCGGGTGCCAGGTTCTCGGAGGTGGGAAGAAGGTCTTTGGAGAGAGCACGGGCAGCGGAGAGAGCACGTGGTGTCGGATGGGGGACACCGGGGTAGCGGTGATGTTGGTATCACGTGGCTGCGCCGAGGGTGCTGCAGTTCAAATGTTAAAATGTTTGTTAAGCTTATGGGACTTAACTACGGGGTCATCAGTCCCTAAACTTACATACTACTTATCAACTACGTTATACTAAAGACGGCACAAATATCCATGCCCGAGGAGGGATTCGAACCCCCGACCGTAGTGGCCGTGACTGGCGCGCTGCAGTACGCTCGACCACCGCGGCTGGCGGTGCTGCAGTTCCAGCGGTGCTGCACCGGAGAGCCGTCGAGTTTGGCCAAAGGAATCCTGTGTTGGTGGCCGAGGAAGGCTGGACATACACAAAGCCGGCCGCGGTGGCCGAGGAGACTAAGGCGCCCGAGTCACGGTCTGCACGGCCACTACGGTCGGGGGTTTGAATCCCCCGTCGGGCATGGATATTTGTGCCGTCCTTAGTCTTAGTTAGTTCATAAGTAGTTTGTAAGTTTAGGGACTGATAACCCCGTAGTTAAATCCCATAGACTATACAAACATTTGAACATTTGTACTAAACTGAACTCAATCAATCGTTAACACCCTTTTTCATTTAAAAGCTCCACAGTTGTTAGTTTAATTTTCTGTAGGCTCAATGTTTTCAGATAATAACTTTTTCATTCGATTCTTCCTTAATGCTGACACTGTCCGCATGCCGCTAACAGGTGGTGCTATTTGCGCCTGCGCAGAAATGCTAATTGTGCGGATCTCCCGTCGCCGCTAATTCACCCGATGTTCCGGACGGTTGCCTCAGGGCGTTGCACTAAGGTTCCCAGAAGGGAGGACGTGGATGCAGCATGCAGCCTGCGAAGTGCGCCAGTGCACAGCCTCGCCGCCGCCAATGGGGCCCGAGTCCAGGTGCGCGTGTTCCGCATAATATGCGGGCCACGAGTCGGGCTGGCGCTGTATTCAATATATCGGCGAGCTCACCGGAGCTGCCCATTGTTGGCCCACGCGGTGCCCCAATAAGCCGGGCCCCGCGCGAATATTAATGTGGGGCGTCATGCCGCGGGAGCCCAGTTATACCGCTTCCAGCCCCAGGGAAATACGACGGTACTACCCAACTGACGCATGCGCCCCACTTACTTTGATTTGAGATTTCGCGGGTGGCTATGGATGGGGAGGCGTGTCGTTCTGAAACGGATAAAGGATACCCAAATAGTGTCTGACACAAACACACAAACTGCGCCCTCTCAATAATGGGGAAACGCTTTGGCCGGATGAACCGCAGCGGTAAATCTGATTGAAAGCATGTCGCTTCAGCTGCATTCTGCCACACCTAAGGAATTAAATACTTTTTTCCGAAATAACACTGTGAAGTCTATTTTATAAAAGACGTCTTTCTACAAATACAGTTCACTCTGTGGGAAATAACCGTATAAGGATATTTCTCTGTTTTTGCAAGATTACTTAAATTAGTATCAGTTATACTCATAATTTCTGTACCTGAGTCTCGCTAAAAGTAAGAAATGGCTTGAGATATTTCAATAATTATTATTAAACTAGCTGAACACTCGGTGTTGCCCGGGTATTTATTTATTTATTCCTGCCATTTTTCATATGTACATATTTATTTGTATAAGTGCTGCATCCCTGTAAAATATCTTGGGAATACAATTATTAGTAAAGGAGTAATAAATTAAAACTTGGTGCATGATGGGGCGGTTTTCCATTAAACTTACTGTTTATGTGTTCATGTGTTCATATCTCATGAACTACATGTCGTACTGTGATACAGTTTAGAAGATACACTTAACTATACGCGTGTATACTGTGTATAATATTTCCTGCGGCTACAATTTGTAGTGCAGAAATTATAAATTGAAAGTCATACCGGAAGCCGTAGTTTTAGTCCATGAACAGCGGAACGTTGCCGTTTACGTGCTCATATCTCATGAACTACGTGTCGGAATGTTATACAATTTAGAAGCTACATTGAACTATACGTGTGTATACTGTCTATAATATTTACTGCGGATACAATTTGTAGTGTTCAAATTATAAATTGTAACGTCATACCGAGAGCCGTAGTTTTACTCCATAAACAGCGGAAAAGTAGTAACCGAGAAACTTTTTTCCTTTAATCATTTTACTGTGGTTCCCAGCGAGAAAAAGTTTAATAAAGGTTTGAAATTATGTTTAAAGTTTGTTGCAAGTCGCTAAGTACTATCATTCTCATACAGTGTATTTCGAAAATCTCGCCGCATTATATAGCATTTTTTGCGATTTCTATTGGTTATGACGTAATATCTTTTGAACCATGTGCCGTATGTGATTCTTAACCATGCAGCAACTGTTACCTCACGGTAAGGAATGTCTGTACCAAATTTGGTTGAAATCGGTCCAATGGTTTAGGAGAAAATGAGCAGCATTTTCGCAAAATCCAGCAGTTTTTCGCGCATCTCATTGTTTATGACGTCATATCTTCTGAACTATATATGGTATGTGATTCTTACACTTACGGCGACCGTCCTCATGGATTGAAGATTACGTGTACAAAATTTCAGAAAGACTGGAACAAAACTGTAGATTTGTATGCAACACGTACCAACATAGGGATACTCTGCTTTTATGTTGGATTTTCTTTTTAGTTTTTGGTAATGTATGGGTAGCTTATAGAAAAAAGTTGAAATCATAAAACCCAAAGAAACAGCTGTAAAATCTAAATTGAACTGATAATTTTCCATGGGAATCGTCACTTCTGATTAGTATCGTGTTTTTTTTTCTCTCCTATACTGTTCATCCGATTGTGATAAAATTGTGTACATTTGACCCTCAAAACAAGACGAAGGGAGCTTCGTAAAGGATTTAGACACCAATATAGATTTTTATTCCGATCTTCATGAAATGTTGCACACTTCGCCTTCCACTAAACCTCAAATTTCAATTTTTATTTATTTATTAATTTTTTTGTTCCTTTTTACACATGTGTGGTTTAGAAAACGGTAGGCAAACCCAAAGGAACAGCTAAAAATTAGAAATAATCGAAATAATGTGTTGTCTAAGTCTCGCAAAATCATAAAAATGGCTTGACTGTCTGCAAGAGTAGTGGTTTAGAAAATTGGGAAAACCAGAAGGAACAATTGAAAAATCGAAAGCAGTAATTTTGTATCGGCGTCATATTTTATGCCCTGCTATAGCTCTCATCCGATTACGATAAAATTTCGACACTTGGCCCTCAAACAATCGTCTACATGATACTGTGCATGGCGGAGGTCACCTTTATTAAAGTCCTCGACATCGTTTGAGCGATCACCACGAACTGTGGTAGATATACGAGGCACAGTGAATGACTTCGCAGAGTGACTGCCAGACGGCCCTGCGTTGCACTACAGCTCAGAGGTGGCACCGTGGTATGGTACCGTGTCAGTTAGGCTCTCGTTCCCTAGACGACAGTGTTGAGTGCATGCACTGGAACCAGACCTACGGTAGTCGTTCTGACGGTGAGTTAAACGTGTCAGTCGGATCTTGAAATTTTACAGTTCAAGCACCGGGCGAACTTTGAGTTCTGCCGGAAATTAGGCAAAAACTCTACGAAACGTTTAAAATGATGCAACAACTGTACGATAAGGAGGCACTGAGTCACAGTGTCGTGTTTATATGACACAGACGTTTTGCGCGAGAACGGAATAGTCTGGAAGGTGGTGTGCGAACTGGTCGGCCGTGAACAGTTCGAAAGAAACACAAGATCCAGGAAGTTGCAACGTTGGTGCGTCCTAACCAGACCCAGTAGGTAGACGCTCTCGCAGCAGCAGTAAGGGTAAGACAGTGTACTTGTCACGAAATTCTGACGAACGACCGCAACATGTGTTACGAATCCTGTCACAAGACCAACGTGATGATCGCATGACGATTTGTGATGACTTCATCTGTCGTGCGAACGATGATCCACCTTTCTCAACGGGATAACTGGAGACTAAACTTGGTATTTCCTTTGAGATCCTCAAACGACAATGAGCTACCTGGGGATGCGGCGGCGTGTATAACGTACATTGTTGTGCGAGTGCCTATTCTCCAAGCGTCAAGTCTCAGAACTTGATATGTAGTTCAAATGTTAAGCTTCTTTGCGTAGGAAAAGTGTAAACCATAATACACCATAACGTATCAGGTGTACTACGCACCCATTCCGAGGTAAACATATTGATCCTCTTGTTGCTGTTGCCTCAAATAAAGCGTGCTATAGACCCATCCAAGGACTGTCACTGCTCTCATTTCAGATCACGACTCTTACAACAACCAGTCTTTTAGCTAGCTTGTTAACCTCTTGGCGCCCTTTTTCACATTTTCTATGGTACGTCAGTACTTTTCGTTCCTTGCACCTCTACACGAGTTTTATATTTAGGTTCAATTAACCAGTTACCCATATATGAACATCCAAAAGTATCCTAAGAAGCTCATTTTTGTCAATATTACTAATATATAACAAAATTACATTACTTCATTTTGTATAAATTAAATTTTCTGTGCAGCATATGTCCTGTACTACATAAGTTCAAAGATAGCTGTACATTCTTTTACTTAAGTCGAAATTAATAGCAAAACAATTTAGATTCACAGATATCGTAATGATTTGTGTGTCACAAAATACCTTTCACAGTTTCATGCAAAATATTGCACTTTATGTCCTTATCAACTTCATATTGTTATTTAATAGTTCATGAGGCGTATGGTTATAATAAAATTGACTCGTGATAATAAACATAGATGAAAGTAAGACAATGTTCACATTTCATCGTACCTGTTCCATAGCAGTGTACATCCGTATTTGCCCATGTGGTAATTGCCACCCACTGAGAAAATCCCCTTTCAAAATATTGACAACAATTTACTATTTCAGCTGCTGTCTATTGCCAGTAATATTTGGCACATGTGATTATAAGGAAAGGCCTTGTTAAAAGAAAATCTACAACTATAAAAGTACCTTAAAGAAGTGCAATAGAACCGTTACTGTTTACACTAGATATATGATATCTAGTAGAAACGTTTGGCTCCAAAAGTCTGATTGCATGTGGTGCGATTATCTGTATGATGTTTGCATCATTATATTGCATTGACTCACAAAAGAACTCGCAAAGGATTGCCGTAAGGTCTGGAGAATAATAGTCTGCCTATAACGTAAATAAATAAATTTAAAATACTGCGCATACATAGGAGAAAATTGCTACTGTACAACTTGGCTATCGTGATAAATTGCTGAAACAATGTATACATTACAATATCTAGGAGTGACCATGTAAAGAAGCAGGTTTTATAACCCACGGGAAATACGTGCTCCCCTTCACATTTTCGCCCTTTACGACCAAGGAGACAAATAAAACCCACATACGTTGAGTGCTTCCATCTCGCGGAAGCCCCCAGTGCAACTTGAAACCATTTCAGACATATTCGTACAGAACAGCTGTACTGGAAGTTATTTGCGGGGCATGTGTTTACAGTCACCCATGAGAATATTTTTGGATATTTTATGATTTTTCACTTATAAATAAGGAATGCCACTGTAATAAACATACTTGATTTATTTTTCTTATTTATTGGAATTTAAATCTATTAAATATTGTATATATTCCTTAAAGGGATTTCCATTGCAATAAGTACGAACCATTAGTTGTTGACAATACTGCACTCGCGTGTCACTTCGAAAAATTTCTGCAATAAATAATTACGAAAATCGTTGTTTATAATTTTAAACGTTTCCGGTTGTTATAAACATAATATATTGTTACATTAGACGAAGTAATAGTGCAGTATTAAATTAGATAAAACGGTGTAAAGAATTTTTTTTTTCTTCTCACGCCTACAGAACGTATTTTAGGCCTATTCAACGTCCGAATCGTAAACAGTGGATTAAAATTATATATGATTACATATTCTCCTGTTTATCTCCCTCATTGCATACAGTAGTTAAGATTTATAGCGACTATCAGCCAGAAACAAAAACAGCAAAATTATGTAGAAGAGGATCTTTAGACTGATGATCAGTTTACTGGATGCTGAAGAGACCTTAGGTAAATTTCTTGATTTGGACTGGACTAGTGTAAGGAAGGGCGATTTTATGCTTGTAGGTCTGAGAGATGAAAAGCACCCAAAGAAAGGAATAAGGAACATAGCTCAAATAGTGAAAGAAAGGGGACAGCCTAACGACTTCAAAGTAGAATTATTGAAGAAAAGTGTTAATGTGGATGGATACTTTTTAGTTCAAAATGGAGAAAATAGTGTCATATATGCCCTAACAATTTATTGCTTAAGGATGAACTGGAAAAATCTGAAGCAGTATCTTGTAAGAAACGGCATAACTCTTACATAAGTTTTGGATTAAAATTTTAAACATACCGATATTCGTAGAAGTATATTCGGTCTCTTTTGTACAACGCGTTTTATTCTGCATGTAATTTAACATAACTATTATTCCTGAAAGTATAGCATGATGTAAAATAAATAAAAATTGTAATTTGTCCATAATTCTGCAGTTTCTCTTTCTGTCGCAAACCTGGTGAACAGCGAACCACAGAGCATTATATGAGAGAAATGCGCTTCTGAATATTATATATATATATATATATATATATATATATATATATATATATATATATATATATATATTAACACTGTTTAAAGTTATTTTCTTGTAATAACTTAAGCAGAAACCTGAAATTTATAAAAAGTCGTTCACTGTTCCCCACGCTCCCCTAGAAACCCCAGGTCTGTAGGCATAATTTTTTCTAAGGGAGTTTCATTTATTGAGTACCCATTTAGTTCATTCTATTGATATATTGTGAATAATTTTTTGTCTTTTTGAATAATTTCCTTTTTAGTCAGTATTTAATTATTTTGTACGATTTCTGTTTTTACCATGAATGAAAAGTATGTGAAATGCCGTAAAATCGTAAGTTCTGGGGCGTGGAGTGGTAGTTCCTGTGGTTTCTTTGATTGGGGCGAATGCATTTGCGTGGGAAGTGGGGTCTAATTTTGATCACTAGTGGTTTCGTAGGATCTGCAGTAGAGATAGGAAAATTATGAAACAAGAGGGAAAATTTGCAGCTCTTTAAGGTGAGATAGATAAGACAAAGGAGAGTCTGGTCAGGTTAAAGGGGGAGAAAAGAGGTGGTAAGTGCTTATAGGTAACAGGGGGACAGGCACAGGACAGTATCAGATAGCTTTTTCATTAACCTGGAATATACATTTGACCATTTGCATTAGTCAGACTCGGATGAGCTGTAGAAGGGCACAACTATCTTTCAAAATGGACTTCAGAAAAGAAATCTGTAAAAAGAAATAAAGACATTTTGTTAGGCATTTCACATGGTAGAAGAGTTGGCGAGAACTATTAGAAGAAGTATTTTTGTTCAGAGTACCAAGTCACTAACATTTTCAAGCCGCGCGGGAGTAGCGGGAGTAGCCGAGTGGTCTGGAGCGCCACGTTACGAATCGTGCAACCTACAGCGTCGGAGGTTCAGATCCTTCTTCGGGCATGGATGTTTGTGTTGTCTTTAGTGTAAGTTATTTTATAACTAGTTAAGTCCCATACTCTTTAAAAACATTTCTTTTTCAACTAACATTTTCAACCCTAATGCTTTTTATCCAAAGATTTCAAAAACTAGAATACCGTGGTTTTAGTGGGTGGTCCGGTAAATAGTATTGATTGAGAATCGGAATATTCCATAAAGAGTGATCCGGTGAATATGGCGTCCTCAAAGAAGCATAAAAGTGTGGTATTTGTGTCTCTTTTGAGAAGGCATGATCATCCTCATTTGAATTCTTACATCAGGCTGCTTATATGAGATATAGAGTCCTATATTGCTTTGATTCCTGTGGATGTTATCTGTAGTTGGTCCTACAACTCAATATGATTGGGAAAAGTGTCTGTTTTCAGGTAACTTAAGGAGGGGGCACTGTCACAGATGGTAAAATAACAGTCGTTACAGATGTCAAAGGGATGTCTTTTTTTTTTTTTTTTTTTTTTTTTTTTTTTTTTTTTTAAATAGGTAGGGGGGAAAGAAAAATAGTTTTACGAGACATTGGAAGTCACACTCAGTTTGAGAAACAAGAGGCAGATTGTAGCACACAGCCTCCAATCAAACAATATTTAATAGGCAGTATCCAGAAACTGCTAGTACATCTTTGTCCTACAATTTATAATCCTGTTAGCAGGCAATATCAATTATCGGAAATAACGTTGATGAAATAATTAACTCAAATAACGGAACTGGCTTTCTGAACGTCATATGAACGCAGGTACAGATGTGTTAAACATTTTACGGTTCCAGCGAGCTTCCACCTTCTGTAGAATAGATATGGAGAGGGGAGGAGTGTTCACGTGTGTTAAAAAGTGCAACAAATCCAAGAACATTGAAATTAATGAATTCTACCTAGAGCAGCATTTAGAAGCGTTTACAACATAAGTAAGGTTCAATAACGGGCTCCTATGTGATAGTAACTATTTCCAAGCACTTGCAGGAAATTATATTCATAAATCATGTAGAAGCTCTATTGGGTTACTTAATAGGAAGAAACAAAGAAGTCATCGTTGCTGGTGACTTTAATACAATTTGCTTATGCAGATCTGTCTGTACACATATTTGTACACACCTTTCAATGTAACTCATATTGTACAATTTCCAACGAGGATAACTAAATCCATTAGGACAGCCATTTATAATATTTTTGTAGATAAATCAAAGGAACAGAATCATATCATAAAACAAATAATCAGTAGCCTTACAGATCATGACATGCAGCCTCTTGTTTTAGGCGTAGATTCTAAGCAGAGAGTGAATAATGTGGAACAGCCAATGCTGCAAAAACCAGGTATTTCAGAAAAACCGCTCAAAGATATGAACTGGAAAAATGTAACATATTCCATAATTATGTCAGTATCATGTTTGAAAATTGTTTTCATCTAGACGTAAAACAAATTAAATATGTGTTTGTGATAAGAAATAAAGATTTCTTGTAATACACAAAGAAAAATATAGCTGTCAGTCAAGTAGATCCAATGTTTCTGATGTAGCTAAGTACAATTGAATACTTTAAAATATTAAGAAAATTAATTCAGACGTCTAAACTAATGCACTATCAGAAGAAGTTAGCATTATCAGGCAACAAAATAAAACAATATGGGATATATTGAAAGAGGAGACTGGTAGAACCAGAAAAGAACAGGAGCAGATAGCATTAAGAGTAAATAATGCATTAGTAACTGATGGGTGAAGTGTGGCAAGTCTATTTAACAAGTACTTTACATCTGTACGTATAGTATGGGTCTGTCAGGGTCAGTAATAATGGCCCTTGAATATGTGAAACTAGCATTTACAAGTAACTTAAAAGTACATGAATATGTCACTCACTTCATTACAAGAAATAACTTCCAGAATAAAATCTTTAAAAACAAAGCAGTCAGGTGGTTACTACGAAGTATCAACAAAGTTAATTCAAGTTTTTCTTGTGGGTTTAGTACAATATTAAGTTATGTGTGTAATAAGTCTATTCTAACACGGACATTTCCTGTTTGGATAAAATATGCGGAAATTACACCTCTATTTAAGAAAGAAGATAAAGAGATAATATCAAACTACAGACTTATTTCAGTTTTGGCAGCATTTTCCCAAATTGTATGAAAGGTCATGTACAGGCAGCTTCTCAATAATCTGACCACAAATAACATATTGTCCAGAACACAGTTTGGATTTCTGAAGGGTTTCCGATATCAAATGTTCAAATGTTTGTAGAGGTTATGGGACTTAACTACGGGGTCAACAGACCCTAAGCTTACAAACTACTTATGAACTACCTAATACTAAGGACAGCACGAATATCCATGCCCGAGGGGGGATTCGAAACCCCGACCGTAGTGGCCGTGCAGACCGTGACTTGAGCGCCGCAAAGCGCTCGGCCACCGCGGCCGGTGTTTCCGATATAGAAAAATCATGTTACACCTACAATGAGGATGTACTTAAATCATTAGATAATAAATTACAAGTAACATGTAATTTCTGTGTTTTTTCATGGGCATTTTTATGAACCACAACATCCCTTTAAGTAAATTATAATTCTATGGTGTTATGGGCAATACTGCAAAATGGTTCAAGTCATACCTCTTAGACAGGAAGCAAAGGGTGTCAGTGCAAGGGACTAGTGACTTAAGCCATCAGTCATCATGAGATTGGGAAGAAATTACATGTGGAGTCCCAGAACGATGCGTGTACGATCACTGATTTTTCTTCTGTATATTAAAGACCTCTCATCAGTTACCTCTGCCAGAATCAGACTTCGTTATGTTTGCAGTGTTATAAATATTGCAGTAAATAGCAAATTGAACATTGTTCTAGAAAGCTAATGATATTTCAATGAACATTAATAAATGCTTCAAAGCCAACTCATCGACATTAAAGTTTGAAAAAACTCTCAATATGCAGTTCGGAACATGTAACAGGTTCCTATTCAGCACATATATAAAGTACGAAGAAGAGCAGTTGAGGAGGTTGACACTATTAAAATCCTGGGATTACAACTTGATAGTAAATTCTCTGTGGGGGCACACCACGGAACTGCTGTAACGCCCTAACAAACCTGTATTAGCAGTTAGAGTCTTAGCAGACATAAAAATAAATATGCTTGCATACTTTGCTTACTTTCATTGCATGTGATCTTCAGAAAGTGGCGGACAACATTTAATTTTCGTTACATGCGTCTCTCGGAATGACCACAAGAAGAAAACTCTATAAATACAAACAATTCAGACCTTTTTAGGTGTTTTTTTTTTCACGATAATTTGTGTCTGATGTTATTATGCTAGCATTTAAAAAGAGCAAAATTATAGCACCTGTTTCGTAAATTACGTAGACAAATAGCGAGTGGTTATAATTAAACTTTCTATATTTTATTGGACAAAAATTAATTACCGGACGAGAACGGAAGATAGCATTAATATCAAGGACAGGGGAATGAGAAATACTGCAGAATCAATTAAATTCAGAGACTTTTAATCCGCTACTACAGTACATCATACCATTACATACCGATACCAGTGCTGCTACAAAAGGGGCTCAGTATTGCGTCCATCAGTGTCCAGAAGAATCCAAATGTGCAGGATTGCATCCTGCACAACAGAAAGACACAGGTAACTAAGCATGTATGTGAATGTCCGCCTGTTAAACCCTGTCCTACATGTAGACCCACAGGGAGTGAGATCATGTTACCGTGTCAGCCAAACATTTGGAAACTATCGCTAATCATTCGATCGTTTCTAAATGTGTTTCCGAGAAGCAATTAAACTTCACGAGTGATGTGCCGTGGGGCCCCATCTTGCACGAAAACTACTTAGTTCAATGCTTCTCTCTCCTGCAGTGTGGTATGACATACTTGCGAAACATATCGCAGTAACGTTGGCCAGTCACACAGTTTAATTAAAGAAATAGTGGGCAGTTATGAACTCATACCCTGGGCTATTCTGTGTGTTCATGTCGTCTGTCCATAGGACGGAACAGGGTCAGCACTCGTCACAATTCTGAGAAAGTGGAGAGCAAAGTCAGCACGTCGTTGTGTGTCCTGTAGTGTAAGCTGCTGCATGATATTTGAGTGTATTGCATACAGTGGACATCGTGATGTTCAGCTGTCGTGACACAGCAAACGCAAGGCTTGACGATATGGAAATGCTCGCAGTATTGTCTGCCGTAGCAAGAGCGATTTCATCAACCACCTGTGGTGCAGCCGGTCGTCCGCCTCTTCCCGGAGCAACGCTGTTCTCCAGTTGATTCGAACTACTTCATCATTCTGGGCACAAAAGGCGGGGAAAGAGGACCCTTCCGTAATACTTTCAGCAGGTTATATTCTAGATGTGCATCTGCAGAATTACTGTTGTTTTGATAATAGAACATTATCAATAATACCCTGCTCATTTTGTCCAAGCTCGTGTTTACATTAGTGGGCAAGGGCACTGCGACAGGTCAGGTGTGTGATTCTATGCATCACGATGACTGATCTCGGGTGCTTATGACCATAGTCTGAACAACGGTAGCGCTGTGATACGTGGAAATTTTGCATTCATAATCCGGACATTAATGTTACCACGTTTGGTACGCGTACGGTAATTACACTGCTCAGAACATTTAAGGAATCAGATGAGATATCATATATATATATATATATATATATATATATATATATATATATATATATATATACGGTAAAGTATTTTAGTTAGATATTGGTTTCAATCGTAATTTCTGTGTGATACAGTACGATAGTTTAGTGTCTCTGCTCTTTATATGAGGTTTACATGGCATTTACTTAGAGCGAGACACCATGGAAAAGTCATTCTCATTACCGTCTAGTATGGTGTGTTATCACCTCGGAGGGTCAGTACAGTTGCACACCTGCGTGGCATGGCGAAGATGAAGTTATTAATCAGATCTTCGAAGATATTTGGCCATTCTTCTAGAATGAAATACCCAGTTCTCCAACCGTTGTTGGAATCGCTGGTATCCCTGCAATGCGCCCGTCAAACGCGTCCGAGACATGTTAAATCGCATTTAAGTGCGGTGAACAAGCTGACCACTGCATTCGTTCAATTACCTCAGCTTCAAGCATGTTGTCCTCCATAGCAGCTATGTGGGGACGAGCGATATCGCCCACCAGAAGGAACCCATCTCCCGGGGTGCAACAAAAGTTTTAAGAGTCTCGACTCTGTACCTCTGAGTAATTCGTCAATACTGACTCCTGCCCACGCCATTCGTCCACCACCATATCTTGATATTTCCTGCACATAAGCATGATTTTACGAGTTCCACGTTCCCACCACCCGAGGGAATTGTCTGGCTGAACACAAAATCGTCACTCATCTGTGAACGGAACCATCGCCATTCGTTACGACTCCAGTCTCGATGTTCTTTCGCCAAGTTTCTACGGGATAAACGAAGTCGTGGTTTCAATGGGACACACAGTATAGGCCCGAATGCGATTTCGGACTGTTTGTGTTGATATTGCACGTCCTGTTTTTACCTGCAGGTTGCGTTGCTGCTGCGTTGCATTCAGCCTCCTATCTCGACAGGCTGTTATCTATTAACAATACCCTCACTACGTGATAGTAATGGCGAGCCTGCCGATGACAGCGCTACTAAAGCAGAGTTACTAAACATAGCTTTTTGAAACTCATTCACCAAAGAAGACGAAACCAATATTCCATATTTAGAATTATGAGCAGAGGCCGTAATGAGTAACGTAGAAGTAGATATAATCGGAGTAGTGAAGCAACTAAAATCACTTAACAAGAACAAGCCTTCTGTGCCGGACTGTACACCCATTACATTTCTATCTGATTATGCTGAAGCGATAGCTTCTTATTAACAGGCATATACAACCGCTCTCTCAAAGAAGGATCTGTACCAAAAGATTGGATAGTTGCACAGGTCACACCTATATGCACGAAAGACAGTAGGATTAACCCACTAAACTACAGACCTATTTAATTGACGTTAATTTTCAGCAGGGTTTTGGAAAATATTTTGTATTCAAATATTCTCAATTATCTCGAACAGAATGATCTACTGACCCAAGGTCAACACAGATTTAGAAAATATCGTTCATGCGAAAAACAACTAGCTCTTTACTCAGACGAAGTGATGGGTGCTATCGACATGGGTTCGCAAATAGATTGCGTATTTCTTCATTTTCAGAAGGCTTTCGACACCGTGTGACACATAAGGCTTTTAATCAAATTGCGTGGTTATGATATATCGCCCCAAATTTGCGACTGGATAGGGGATTTCCTGTCAGAAAGGACACAGTTCGTAGTAATCGATGGTAAGGCATTGACTAAAACAGATGTAATATCAGGTGCTCCATAGGGTAGAGTTATTGTTCCTCTGCTGTTCCTTATTTACATAAACGATTTAGGGAAAAATCTAAGTAGCTCTCTGAGGTTGTTTGCAGATGACGCCATTTACCGTCTACTAAAATCATCTGAAGATCAAAACCAACTGCAGAACGATCTGAATAAGATATCAGTATGGTGTAAAAATTGTCAATTGACTCTAAATAATGAGAAGTGTGAAGTCGTCAACATAAGTATGAAAAGAAATCCGTTAAACATTATTTACAAGATAAATCAGTCAAAAGTAAAGGTCGTAAACTCCACAAAATATCTAGGAATTACTATTACTTCAGACTTAAACGGGAAAGAAGAAGTAGATAATGTCGTGGGAAAGCCGAACCAGCGAACCAGAGACTGCTTTTTATTGGCGGAACCCTTAGAAGATGCAAGAGAACTGCAGAAACTGCATACATTACATTTGTCCGTCCGTTTTTGGAAAATTGCTGCCCAGCGTGGGATCCCTATCGGGTGGGTTTGACGGAGGACATCGAAAGAGTCGAAAGAAGGGCAGCTCGTTTCGTATTTTCACGATACAGGGGAGACAGCGTCGCGGAAATGATACAGGATCTGGGATAGGAATCATTACAACAACGGCGCTTATCGCTGCGGCGTGAGCTACTTACGAGACTCCAATCGCCAACATTCTCTCCGGATGCGAATATATATTGTTGACTCCCACTTACATAGGTAGAAATGGTCATCAGAATAAAATACGAGAAATCAGAGCTCGAACGGAGAGATTCAGGTGTTCTTTCTTTCCGCGCGCTATTCGAGAATGGAATGGGAGAATAATAGTTTAATGGTGGATCGTTCAACACTCTGCCAGGCACTGAAATGTGATTTGTACAGTATCCTATGTAGATGTAGATGTAGGGAACCATCTCTTGCGGATGTTACCCGTGGACGATACGGTATCTGAACCCAACTGCTTGTGTTTGTAGAGTAAACGCACGTCACCTCCAAGCACCTCTGCAGCAACTTTATGTTATTAGCACTGTCTCGGTTGCCGTAATGTTTTTATCCCATTCCGTAGAACCGACAGAAAGACGTCGAACCTTTGTAGTTCATTCTGTCGATGACAGCACTTCAGAACCAGAAACTTCCTGGCAGATTAAAATTGTGTGCCGGAACCGGGACTCGAACCCGGGACCTTTGCCTTTCGCGGGCAAGACTGAGCTATACCGACACTACTCACGATGCTGCCTCACAACTTTACTTCCGCCAGTACCTCGCCTCCTACTTTCGAAACTTCACAGAAGCTCTCCTGCGAACCATGCAAGACAAGCACTGCTGGAAGAAAGGATATGGTGGAGACATGGCTTAGCCACAGCCTTAGGGATGTTTCCAGAATGAAACTTTCACTCTTAATGTTTCGCAGGGGAGCTTCTGTGAAGTTTGGAAAGTAGGAGGCGAGGTACTGGCGGAAGTAAAGTTCTGAGGCGGCATCGTGAGTCGTGTCGGGATAGCTCAGTCGGTAGAGCTGTTGCCCGCGAAAGGCAAAGGTCCCAGGTTCGAGTCCCGGTTCCAGCACTCAATTTTAATCTGCCAGGAAGTTTCATATCGGCGCACACTCCGCTGCAGAGCGAAAGTTTCATTACTTCAGAACCTAGCTACTTTAACCGCTCCCGTAATTGTATTGACCAGTGTAGTTTCCGTGTTGTAATGTGGTAAACAGGTAAACTTTAATTGTAACGATCCGATAAATTAGATACAGTTAGTATGGTATCTGGCTTCCTAACCCCCTATGAAATATGTTACTCCGGCGGTCTCACAATAAGAGCTTTCATAGCACTGTCAGAACTGTATATGCTGGAGGGGACGTAAGTGTCTTGTCTGAGAGCACAGGAGGTAAGTGACCTCTGTTTACGGACACGCGTCTAGGCCGCGAGGCCATCAACTCTTCAGGCACTCAGGAGAGAGTGTAGCGGCCAGCCAGTAGCAGCGCTGTATGTGGCCAGCAGCTGGGAGGGCGCGGGTGTAAAAGCTGGCTGCCGCGGCCGCGCGTGCCGCTCAGATTGGATTAGGGTGGGCGGCGATTCTTTGCGGCTCCATTAGTGGCCGCTAACCTTGTTAATCCGGCGCCGAGTGCTCCTCCGCTGCCGCTGCCGCACTACTCGTCCAGCCGGCCATAATGCGTGGCCGCTCCAGTAATGACGCGGGGAGGGAGAAAGGCAGCGCACCAGGACGTCTGGCGGCTGTGGGCGAAACGTCCGGCAATGTGCTCGATCATGTGACGGTAGTCCGTGCTTGTAGACAATGGAGTCCAGCTCTCCGTAAAAACCGCGGGTTGTACTCAGTGACACTCAGACTAATGATGTCAGTATAGATCAGATGTGGCTTACATTCAAGTTCGCCGGCCTCGGTGGCCGAGGGGACTGAGGCGCTTCAGTCACAGTCTGCACGGCCACTACGGTCGGGGGTTCGAATCCCCCCTCGGGCATGGATATTTGTGACGTCCTAAGTTGTAGATAGTTCGTAAGTAGTGTGTAAGTTTAGGGACTGATAACCCCGTAGTTAAGTCCCATAAGCTCTACAAACATTTGAACAGATTACATTCAAGTTCAATAAGAATTGAAACCGACTTGATCGCTAAAATTAATTTTATTGATTACGACGTTTCTGCATCTGCCATTATCAGATCTAAAAACCTCTGAACCCTGCAATGTAAAGCTCAGACTCAATATCAGTACATTGAAAGTCCGATACAAAGAGCACTGAAATAACAGCGATCGTACAGCATTTGGAGCGCATGCTTAAGACAACAAACACCAAGTTAGCACTGTAGGCGAACAAATGGAAGTGTTGCACAGGGCACCGAAAAGCGTTCATTTAAATGTACTTGAAGAGCTTGAAGTATATGCGCACAAGGAGAAAGACTCGGGAAACTTCTAAATGAGCAGACAGATTTCAAGCATAAAAACCTTTTTGAAATATTTAAAGACATTTTGTAGCCTTGCCTGGAATGGAACACGCTGCCAAACACCAGCTACGGAGGCCCTCAGCTCACTGGCGGCGGCGAATGGGACACGGCGAGGCGGAGGAAACCTCGGCGACGCTGCTGCTGCCTGACACACTGAAGCCTCATCAGCAGATGGGAAAGAAGACATTGTCCACAATACTTTGCAAAAGCCTTTTTGGAAGATTCTCTGAAAACATTTTAATATTTAACCATGTTAAATTTTTTTTAAATCACAGTTTTACTTAAAATGTTATTATATGTATCCAGAACCCAATGTTACCTTAGTTCTATGTCTTTTTATAGTTTGACAGCCGAGTATCTCATTTGTAACTGCTATTTTATACCTTGACTACTATCTTACACTTTGACTTCAGAATTGATTTTATATGTAAGTCAATAATTACTTGTTAAGAATAATTTTAACGAAAATGATCCCCACCAATCAGATGATTTTAAGTACATTACATAAAGCCTCAGGAAGCTATTATGTTTTAGTAACGACTGTGAACATTCGTTCATCACAGGACAGGTTACTCCGTAACTTCATAAATTTGGTATGTTTTTAATATTTTTCCATTAACTTTTTAGATATCATACTCTGTAAATAGTAGCTTACATTCAGTTGCAACATTTGTTTAACAGATCTGAAGATGGGCAGCTGTCCCGAAACCGGTCATGTTTTAGAAAATAAAAGCGATCTGGAGACTGATATTCAAGAATTTTATTCATATGACGATCGCAGAAACTCCCTCGAGGCCGATAAGTCTTGCTTTGATATAAAACATAAAGGTTCACAGGTTTATAGATCTGACGATGGCAGATGCCGAAACGTCGAAATCAATAAATATAATCTTAGCGGTCTAGACGGTTCTTATTCTTATTGTAAATAATGAAGATCGCACTTGCTCATGAGATTTGTTTCCTTTATACAAAAATTACATTCAAAGTAATAACATAGACTTTTTTCTTTATTGTTATTTTCGCGTCTCGATGGGGAAGCCAGCAGCAGCAGCATACGCCACCCTTCGGTCAACAGGGAACTTCAACTTGGAGTTTAAAAGACAAGAAATTAGAATTTTACGTCGAGATATTGGAGATTGAAATACACATAACAGTAGATTGAAAACCATTGGTGCAGTTCCTTAAAATCGGCCACGGTAGCTATTAACATATGTAGAGTAATATAATCACTGAATACGAAAAGATAAATGGAGATACTATCAAAATGACATGGACAACACTTTGTTCTGCCGACATCGGCGGTTGCACTGAGTTAAAAGACGTTGTCCATCGACGTACTGACACAAACACACATGGAACACTGAGTTCAACAGGACCCCACAGGGATGGGGACTGTAGGGGATGTGATGTTGGGATGGAGTAGAGGTTGAGAAACACGGGGGCAAGAAAACATAGTAACACCGTTACATTAGACCACTTGCTCACAAGGGACTAAGTGCGCACGCCGGTGACGCGGGACGGACGAGTCCATTTGCTCGGAGATAAGATAGGTACGTCATCAATGTGTGCTGTCAGCATCAATAGTAAATTCCATTGCATAGAGTCTCCACAGCAGTGTTGCCACTATGTAAGTTAAACCCTCGTATTTCTCCTACGTATATCAAAATGCCACAGAACAAATTAAAATTTGCAGGAAATATTTGGTTTAGATGCTGGATATAATCATATTTACTTCTTTGTAATAGATCTAGTTTCAATTTGTAGTTTAGATTATATTCTGTTTGGTTCCATTTCTTCTTCTCCTGAATATACCACTCATCTGGAACTCTAATTGTCCTGTGAAGTTTATACTTAATTGCACAGATATTGTCTGTAGAATCACCTGTTTGAATCCCTGAACTAATTGACGATTAGTATTTCAATTTGTGGTAGGAAATATTTTATATTGGCTAGGTTTCATTCTTGACGCCTGCCAAGTACAAAGTATCAAGTATCCCTGATAAGTAGTTTACATTTCCGTTTTCCTAGTTTTGGTTCAGTCGTAGAATGCATACCATCTCACTCCCTTTGATTGTGCCCTGAGTAATAATTTTGGCAGATCCTTGAAAATATCGGATTGAATACCATTTCTGTTCTGTCATGAAGAGCTGGCACTAAAGAGAATCATCAACATTCAATACAGACAATTGAAGTAAATTCACAAGAAATGACGTCACCTTCCGCCTCGTGCCACAAAACGATAAAAATGAAAATAATAAAAAAATAAAAATAAAAGTAATGAGCTGTTGTGTTCCAGTTGAATATAATGAAATTATGCATGATGAACATTTTCTTGTAGTGTGTGACTGGAGCTGTCACCCTGCGGCAACGTAGGGAAATTATAGAAACATTATGAAAACATGTTTCACCGTTTCCTTAATTGTTTCCCTTTCCGAGCCTCTTTGATTCTGATACTTCAGTTATTACATTTACCTCAAGAAAAATTTCCTGCAATGAAGCTCACACAAAAATAATCACATTTATCTTTCTTACATACTTGTAACATTTACTAAACAAAATATTGCTTATTTTCAATGGAATTGTTCATTTCCATTTTTAATATCAACACTTACGAAGAACAAAAATGTTGGAGCACAATTTCATGTTAGTCACAGACATAGCCAGTTTTCATTTCGTAATGTGAGAGTTCAGAGACACGGAAGTTTAAAAAAGTCCTATTCCCGTCGTAACAACCATTCATCGGATTTAGACGCTTTACAAACTTCTGTACCAGTGACGTAAGAGCCTGAATCAGAGGCGTCGACTTTTTTTTTTCTCTCTCTCTCTCTCTCTCACCCACACACACACTCTCACACACAAACGCAAACTTATCTGTCAAATGTAGAACCCTGTACAATTAGTTTTGTAATTTTGTCCCACGCTCCTTCCTACCAAATGATATATTGGTGCCTATGACGTCAATCATTATAAATATCAATTTTCTTTCATCACCATGAAATCGTTGATCGAGGACCCTGTAGATCATGCACGGAACTCAGTATGCTTTTTCATATATGGCGATGTTGTACAGCTTGAATGCATTTGTTATGGACTCCTAGTTGACTAAGGTCTTTCTGTAGGTCATTCTCGTATCTCTTTCTGCACCTTACAGTTGGATGGGTCTTTCCATAAGTGCGGATTTTGCCCCGAGATATGTCTGGTCTCCTAGCAGTATGGACTAAAAATCTTATTCTCCAGGATTTCACTTTATGTGCGTTGTTTTGTTTCCTCATTGGGTCATCAGTTCTTGGTGCTTTATCCATGAGTTCTTTCCGAGGAGACAAGTTCTCTTCATCGTTTTTTGTTGTGCTACACGGGAGGTTAGTGTATGTTAAACCTTCAGGTCTGAAGCCAGTCACGGAAGGAGCTGAGCGTGACGTAGGGAGTGTCCACAGGGGCCCATTAGATGTACTCGGCGAAGAACTGTACCTAACGTGGTGCTGAGGTGATATTCTCATCACACACGATTTTAGGAAAAGACATTCAGTGAAAAAAAAATTTCTTATGTTGCAGCTTGATATATTTCCTCGATAAAGGAGTTCCTTGATTTGCCACACTTACTGTACTGCATATAATGAACATAAAAGCTTCACTAGCTTTAAAAGAGTTTGCAGACATCAAACAACACTGCATACACTTTGCGTATGGTTTATTTTAGACCATAAATTATTATATCGAAATAGTATGTGAAGTTGAAATCGGGATGATGCCTCTTTCCATTTTCGAGATATTAGCATTTATATTCCAAGAGCGGGAAGGGCCATGTTCCGGCTGTTCATCGGGCGTATTGTGGTTGCTGCAATCATCGCAGTTCATAAAATGTCTGGATATACAGTGTGTTTCGGAAAGGATGGTACATAAATAGTCACATATTTTCTCGCATGTTAGATATTCTAAATGGCTTTAGTCGCATTCATATAAAACCAATACTTTTTTTATTGTTTTTTTCTTTAAGGAACGATTATTTTTCGTTTTATCAAATTTTAATATATGAAATTAGAATGCAGTGAGGTTAGTGCACGTTAAAGTTTACTATATTCTGTGTTTGCTGAAGATATTTAATCGTAGCTTGTCTGCTGTTGTTGCATAAGATGTAATTGCTTTGTAATTACGCTTTTCGGTGGTGAAAATCGTAAAAAGAAATACGTTATTCGTTGCGGGGAGATCTACTTCCGAAATTTCTTTCAGCTTCTTTATCCTCCAAATACAGACATATTTCATTGGGAGACATGACCATTATAATAAAATAAATCAGATCTACAACGAAAAGATATAGGTAATGAAGCGGCAGAGAAATAATATGAAAGCGTTTCGAAGAGCTCTCTGTCGTGTAATTTAAATGTGATTTTTAGCGTAAATCTTAGATGTAGCATCTTCATGTCTTTCCAGTAATTGCAAGCCACATCTATTTCAGTGTGTTACTATCGTCAGTGGCTGTCTTTCGTCTCTTGTTTTCAAACCCATACTTACTTCAGTTACCAGTTACTCTTGCAAGATGTCTTACAAAATATTTCCTATCAAACGATCTCCTCTTTTAATCAGGGTCACTGTTTTTACTTTAGAGTCTGATCCAGTACCTCTTAGTTAGTTTTACGCTCTACCCATATAATCATCAATATTAGGACCACGTTTTGAAAGTTTCGAACCTCTTCTCGACTGAACTGCTTGTCGTTCACCATTTACTTACTTTCAAGGTAATACTCCACAGAATACCTCTGTGCCGCCTAAATTCTCTTATAACAAGAAGAAAACATTAGAAATATGTGAAAGAAGTACGTCTTAACCCAACTTGTGCTTCTTTCGTACAGCGTTGTGGTATCGTTAATAATATATACTGCGGGACTTGCGACAGCTACTAACATAAATGGACGAATTTATATATTGAAATTAAACCTGTGTCAGAGATGGGAGCTTTTAGTCCGTTTCATTTGGTTTTTGTATAAAAAAAAGTCTAGACTGCTATGATTTTTATTTGTAATAAGTAGTTTCGATCTTTTTTGGACCATCTTCAGGATTGCAACACCATTGGTATCGTGGAGCTGTACAGGTGCTTGGGAGCTCCGAAGCACCTGCGCAACTCCACGACATCAGTGCTGAAGATGGTCCAAAAACGGACCGAAACTACAAGTTACAAATAATCATAACATTCTAGACTGTTTTTAGATATAATTTTGAATAAAAGAGTGCTGTTATCTGGAAAGTGAAAAAAAATCATTTTCAAAAATATGTTTGCTTAGGTCCTCATACGGTTCCTCGACCTCATGGCCACCGCCACCGTCTGCCACTTTCGGCTTGCGCGGCAACGTGTAAAAAGCTTGCCGCTGTTTCCGCACGCGCGCTGCCGCACTCTATTGGGGACCGGCCCTTATCGGTCACTGCCGGCGTGCCTCCTTCCGTCTACTTCCCCTCGCGGCTCACTGGCCAGCGGGCCGTCGTGTCCGTCTCCCACCCCATTCGCCAAAGCCAATCACAGCTTGATCGCGCTGTCAGGATCCGCTGGTAAACAGCACGTGTTGTTGGCGTCAGCGACGCCGTCCGTGCCTCCTCGCTGTCAGAGTCTGGAAGTCCCTGCCCGTCCAGCTCCACCTGTCACTCCTCTCGGAGTAAACATCAGAGATCCAGCGCGACCAGTAATCTAAATACGAGCGCCACCAGTGGAGAAGGCGTAAAAGAAGATGGCAAGAGTGGTGCTACAAGATGAGACGTGAAACGGCACACAGGAACCAAGGAACGATCCAGCTCGGCTCACCTGTGAATTTGTTGTTTATCATACTCTTTCTGTTCTCCAAGGAAGACCTGTTTTAGCTGCTTGTTTTTCTCGTTCAAAGATATTTGCTCCCAATGTTCAAATGTTTGTCGAGCTTATGGGACTTATCTACGGGGTATCAGTCCCTAAACTTACAAACTACTTATGGACTAGCTAATACTAAGGACGGCACAAATATCCATGCCCGAGGGGAGATTCGAGCCCCCGACCGTAGTGGCCGTGCAGACCGTGACTGGCGCGCCGCAGTCCGCTCGCCAGCGCGGCCGGCTATTTGCTCCCTATGATTCCTCCACACATATTTATGGATAGATACTGGGCATTTCGCTTACGGCAACGACTTCTTTAGAACCCGGAGTAATCTGAGAGGAGTGTGAAGAAATTAAAGACTGATATAAGGCTGTGATAATATAAAGGAAGTAAAACAGGACTCATCAAGGAAAATATGTGTACAGCTAAAGAAAAACATAGATGAAAGATAAATACAAGTGAAGATTAGAATATTGATATTCTCGGAATATATGTGATATTAACTGTGAATGGGCAAAGTTGAAAATGTGTACCCAACGAAGACTAGAACCCAGGCCTCTTGCTTTGTAGGCAGTTACATGACCTCTACACAACTGGGGACGTAGCAATCTCTACACCTGCACGGAAGTACTCAAGTACGCCTCCCGTCAGACAGAAAGTTTCAACTTTACCATGCCCACTAGAACTCAACCTCGTAGTTTTTGTAAACTGATACCCATAAGTAGGGGCCTAAGAGTGCCTCCGTATTGAATAAAGGATCATTGTTCGAAATCAGCATATTGTATAAGTTATATACAGGGTGTCTCACCTAACGCTGCCACCTCAAATATCTGTGGAGCGACAAAAGATATTCAAAAACGGGTTTCACCAGCATGAAAGTACGGCAGGCGCCTAAGAAACTAAATACTATACGAAATTTTAAAACGTTTACAAATAGTATTTTCAACACAAACTTTTTTTTAATGGACACCTCCATTTTTTTCGTATGCAATCAATAGCATACAAAATCACATAAATAATGGCTTTTATTGCATCGCAATACGCCAATTACATCCCGAGATATTGCGCATATTTTATTATTTTTTTATTTTATTTATTCAAGACGACGAGTTTCGACACTCTGTGGTGTCATCATCTAGTCGCAGTGACATCAAACTGCTTATTATAGTGCTTCACATAAAATATGGTAAGTGTACCGGATTATAGTTATATAAAAAATCATGTGCTGGTGGGTAGTCAGATATAAAATAGATGGTTGGTCAAAAGTTCAAATGTTTGTTAAGCTTATGGGACTTAACTACGGGGTCATCAGTCCCTAAACTTACAAACTACTTATGAACTACCTTATACTAAAGACGGCACAAATATCCATGCCCGAGGGGGGATTCGAACCCCCGACCGCAGTGGCCGTGCAGACCGTGACTGAAGCGCCTCAGTCTCCTCGGCCACCGCGGCCGGCTGGTCAAAAGTAAAACAGTAAAATTTACTTAAAATAATAACTACCATAGTGCCCATGTCTGGTTGATTTTATGGAGGTTCTTAATATTTGGCGTTCGGAAATACGTGACATCCCTCGCCCGAAACTGTTCTGTATACGCCATCTTGCTTTCTGTATTTGTCGATTTTCTTATTATAACTGAAGGGTTGTCATTTCAAAGGAATGGAGCACTGAAAGTTATCAAAAACACTTTGTTATTAGGACAATGAATTATAATCTAATGTCTAAAAATGTCATGTTAGCAGATAATGCCAGCCATCGATGGTACGATAATTACGGATTATGCTCGCAGCTGTTCAGTGTAGCGTAATGGGTAGCGAGCATAATCCATAATTATCGTACCATCGATGGCTGGTATTATCTGCTAACATGACATTTATACACATTAGATTATAATTCATTGTCCTAATAACAAAGTGTGATGCAGGAACGTCTTAGCCGATGGTTCGAAACTTGCCGGGTGCAATGGCTCAGAGCGGTCGGTCAGAGGGCTGCCGGCGTGGTAGCTGAGCAAGCTCGGTCAGAGGTCTCGACGCCCTCTGTAACAAAAAAACTGATCAACGACGAAACTATCAAAATTAGACAAAATAAACCAACGTCCACAAGGGACCGATCAAACCGAAGAACCAATGGAAAGAGAGAAATAGAAAGCTGGCTCAACGCCATCTGTAATATAACATAAAGAAATTCATATATGAACTACAGAAAAGGTAATACAATCTACGTTAAAAGCGTCTATAGCAATCATACCAAAGGCAAACATTTTAGTATACACATTGATTCAACATTTCCATTAGAATATTTATTATCACAGTTTCCTCTCTTTGTTGTGCAAATGCTTCAAAAACCCTGTGTTCAGTTCGTTGTTACGTATTGCTGGCAGTTGCTAACAGCTAAAAAGACACTTTTAGGCACTAGATTATAATTTATCGTATTATGAACGACGTGCTTTTCTTAACTCCTCAGTGCGCCACTGCTGTAACGTTCGTTTTCTCTAGAATATAACAGCGATAGTTGCCGGGTTGTATCCTTGGGAAGGAAAAACTTAACGTTTCGTCTCGTCATTTCAGTTAAAACATCTAGCTACAGCCGAGAACCTCCGATGTGTCACAGTTGACTGTGCTTCGATAACAATCCGATTCGATAACAATCCGGTTCTGGATTCGAATCCCTGTCCAACAAAAATCTTTACCTCACGGCATTTCAAGTACTTTACTTGAGAATAAGCAATATTTAACATCTCTCGTAGTTCAGTAACAGAGGCAATAGATGCTGGGTAGGAATTCCCGTCCGTTAAAAATGTTCACGTAATGTAATTTAAAGTTGGTAATTGCTAACTGATTCTGTCTAAAATCGAAGTTTGTCACTCTCTGTATACTTAGTCAGGCGTGACAGTTTCTGTCAGTCACGAAATTTTTGTTTAGTCTGCATGACCTGGGTTTGAATCCATGTGCAGAACGAGACGGTGCACTGGGTCATCTGAAGTTCATGTACATTCTCAACTAGTTGCTGTTGAGTAACTTCAACTTTTAATGTAATTTTGTGTTAAATACGAGACCTTACTACGTGCATTACCTATCTGACGTAATAATGAGGGTGGTAACATTTCAAGTACGCCATTTCTTTTAATAAATGTGAGCTTGCAAGCCTTAAGGACAGTCTTATCTATGATAAGCTGTTCCCTGATATTTGTAGTACCGTGGTCTTACTTTACATCTTGAGTTATTGCGATACAAAGCAGTGTTTTCTAGTGGTGACTTGCTGAAACCATTTTCAATAGTTAAACGACTGTACCGAGGAGCGATTAGAGTACCCGCAAGACAGGTACGTTAGTTGCATTGCACGTGAATCAGGTGAAATGCAATTCAGGTCGTTTTGATACTTTTGAGCACGAAAGTACCACTGACTATACCTTAGGATTTACATCATAGTAAGTCACATATTTGAGGACATGTAACGTCATAATCCATTAAATTTCTGAATAATTGCTACATCATGCGTTGTTTTTCCATATCTCCTCCTAAAATAATGGACCGGTTTAATTATATTTGGTACACATATTGCTTTCTATCAGAAAACAATAGTTGTACAATTACAAATTATCTACGACGTATAGTTCAGGTGATTTGACGTTCTCTGGCTACTGCATTTAAAATTTTGTACGTTATGCTTATTTCTATGTTTTACTGTTTCATAATGTCTAGGCCGTTTTCATGGATCGAGTTTTATTTTCGTTTCTATTATGAGACTGGAAAATTGCTTATATATCCGGGCAATGTAAATAAATTAAGGAAGGTTGATACATGATCAGAGATTAACGTGGGAGAGAAAACCGCTCGGAGAACATACATCTATATATTCGTTCACCGATTCGCTGCACTCATGTCATTATCAGCTAAACTCGAGGAAAGATCAACGCAAAGCTTTCCCTCTGAGCATTATGTAAATCACATTGTGTTAAAACGTAGTGCACACTTCATCAATCGCGGGATCCTCACGTTGGAGTAAAAAATCTGTGCGTAAAGTGGCAGTGCTAAAATGTTCAAATGTTTGTGTAGCTTATGGGACTTAACTACGGGGTCATAAGTCCCTAAACTTACAAACTACTTATGAACTACCTTATACTAAGGACGGCACAAATATCCATGCCCGAGGGGGGATTCGAACCCCCGACCGTAGTGGCCGTGCAGACCGTGACTGGAGCGCCTCAGTCCCCTCGGCCACCGCGGCCGGCAGTGGCAGTGCCCGAGTCTCAACTGACAAGGAGAGGACGCCTACTCGTCATCGCCGAATTCGTCCGAATTCGTCCAAATTTATGTACAAGTGTGGCGTGGTGAGACACGTAAGTTCCTCAAGTGAGAACTCCAGATGGTAAGCGTTTACAAAATAAAAGGAAGTTTGATACGGATCTATCACAATTTGCATATAATCAACTGTCCCTGTAATGGAGTGTAGTAAGCGGCGTTTTGTTCTGCTGTAAATGATCGGATTCGTATTGAGGAAGTAGCGGGTTCAACTCCACCCGGCGGCTCAATTTTTTTCTGATCCTTGGCAATGCGTACACCTACGTATTGTTCTCGTAGGGATCGCGAGGACATGATTAGATTAATTACAGTGCGCACGGATGCATTTAAACAATCATTCTTTCCACGCTCAATACGTGAATGGAATGGGAAAAAATCCTAGTAACTGGTACAGTGGGACTTACCCTCTGCTATGCACATCAAAGTGGTTTGTAGAGCATTGATGTAGATGTAGACTGACGTCACAATTAACCGCAACATCATATAGTTTATTTTATTAATTTATATAAGCAAAGAAAGAAAGGGCGTTGAATGAAATTCGGGACTACAAACATTTAAAAAGGGACTGTAGTTAACGCTTACTTGGGGACGTCGTGTTTGTGAATCCACACTTCCATTCTTTTGCAATTGATCAATTACATTTAGCTGGGTGATATTAATCGAGGAACCAGGGAAAGGAATAATTTTGACCGCATCTTGCGCACGTTATGAATGCCGCTCATTTTGGAATTACCTGGTTCTTTAATGTCTCCATCGAAAAACAAACTTGATTGAAATACTGGAAACAGCTTCTTTCATCGCACAGTCCAGCAGCGAACCATGCGTAACGCAGCATGTCGCTGAATACTAGACAGGATAGCTGGTGATGTATATTGGAATGTAGTTTGATGCAAGCTACTCGGAAAGCGATTTCTTCTTCTTTATCCATTAGGTAACTGCAGTTTTGAAATAAATCTTTTTATTAAATTTTTACCTGACGACAAAAATACTAACGCATTGCCCAGGAGCAAAAAAATGGCGCCAAGTGGATTCGAACCAGCGAAACTTTCAATAAAATTTCGATCTCTTACCCATTTTTTTGTAATAAAATATCGCAATCTGCCAAATAACATTGTATATTTAATAAAAGTACATCTGATTAACGTGTTTTTCCCGCTGTATCAGTTGTAATATAAATAGTAACGGAAATGACTGTGTTGGAAAACAAAAAAGGTGACGAACTGGATTCGATCCAGCGACCAACGAAAACGGAGTACGGACTCGAACGCTAACCACTTCTTTTTCCAAAACAGGAAAAGTACAGGTGAGGATTTCACCTTATTATACTTTATTTATTTATTGTTTGAGGCTCTCTATTTTATTTGTACATATAGCAATGAAAAAAGAGAATAATTAAATAAAAATATCTCCTTTTCTTGTGAGGATTTCCGCTGGAATTAAATTATCTCTACATGAAGTGCAGCATTAATAGCGTCTGATAGGTAACATAAATAACACCGTCTTCTCGGCGGAACAAACATAAATGGTGACTGCACACCGACCATATGCGCGTAGCTCTTAGCTGAATTCTTGTTCCCTCACGCGAGTTTCGGGCACGTCTTCTCGAATAAATTTGTTTTCATCCGTTACAAGGGTTCATTCTTCCGATGCTGCATTCGTATTAAAATTATCGTCTCAAACCTGACATACCCATAAAATTGCTTGCAGCCAAACACCGCTTTCTGAACAGACTCTCCCAGGGTCAGTTGATAAGGTGCATATGGTGATTGATCGGTATCAAAATTCCCTATATTTCCTAAAAGCTTAGCCATCTGGTGTTCGCACTTGGAGCACTTTCATATCTGCCCTACATGTATCATAAATTTGGACGAATTCGGCGATGACGAGTGGGCGTCCTCTCTATGTGAGTGGACCTTGACTGAACACACGGTGTGTCTGATGAATTCGGCTGTGTTGAGGAGGCAGTTGTCTCAGGCGGAGAAAGCGTAATTAATGCGCCGTCAGAGGCGAGGCGGCGTGCCGTGGGAGGGCATTGTGGTCGCTACAGGGCTGCGGCGGATGACAGACGCTCCGGCTGAGTCGTCGCCAGCGGTGATTAACGAGGGGCAGACCGCAGCGTCCGCCCACTGACAAAACTTTGGCCGCCGCTTTCAAAACACTGCTACTGAGCGTCGCGTCGGCTGAGACAGCACAACAGTTCACCTCAATTACAGGAAAATTCATTGACGTCAATTTGCAGCAGGGTTTTAGAAATGCCGGCCGCGGTGGCCGCGGGGACTGAGGCGCTCCAGTCACGGTCTGCACGGCCACTGTGGTCGGGGGTTCGAATCCCCCCTCGGGCATTGATATTTGTGCCGTCCTTAGTCTTAGCTAGTTCGTAAGTAGTTTGTAAGCTTAGGGACTGATGACACCGTAGTTAAGTCCCATAAGTTCTACAAACATTTCAACATTTTTGTATTCAAATATTATGAATTATCTCGAACAGAACGATCTATTGACCCAAGGTCAACACGGACTTAGAAAATATCGTTCACGCGAAACAGAACTAGCTCTTTATTCACACGACGTGATGGGTGCTATCGACGCGGGTTAGCAAATCGATTCCGTATTTCTTGATTTCCAGAAGACTTTTGACACCGTGCCTCACAAACGGCTTTTGATCAAATTGCGTGGTTATGGTATATCGCCGCAAATTTGCGCAGGATACGGGATTTCCTGTCAGAGAGGATACAGTTCGTAGTAATCGATGGTAAGGCATCGATTAAAACAGAGGTGATATCGGGCGTTCCACAGGGTATTGTTATTACTCCTCTACTGTTCCTTATTTACATAAATTATTTAGGGGAAAATTTAAGTAGCTCTCTTAGGTTGCTTGCAGATGACGCAGTCATTTACCGTCTAGTAAAATCATCTGAAGATCAAAACCAACTGCAAAACGATCTGAATAACATATCACTATGGTGTAGAAATTGGCAATTCACTCTAAATAATGAGAAATGTGAAGTCGTCCACATGAGTAAGAAAAGAAATTCGTTAAACTTTGTTTACAAGGTAAATCAATCAAAAGTGAAGGTCTTAAACTCCATAAAATACCTAGGAATTACAATTACTTCAGGCTTAAATTGGAAAGAACACGTAGATAATGTCGTGGGAAACGCTAACCAGAGACTGCGTTTTATTGGCAGAACCCTTAAAACACGCAACAGAACTACAAAAGAAACTGCATACACTACGCTTGTCCGCCCATTTTTTTAGTATTGCTGCCCAGTGTGGGATTCGTATCAGGTGGGTTTGACGGAGGACATCGAAAGAGTCCAATGAAGGGCAGCTCGTTTTGTATTTTCACGATACAGGGGAGACCGTCACGCAAATGACACAGGATCTGGGATGGGAATCATTACAACAACGGGGGTTATCGCTGTGGCGTGATCTATTTACGAAACTCCAATCGCCAACATTCTCCTCCGAATGCGAAAATATATTGTTGACTCCCACTTATATAGGTAGAAATGATCATCAGAATAAAATACGAGAAATCAGAGCTCGAACGGAGAGATTCAGGTGTTATTTCTTCCCGAGCGCTATTCGAGAATGGACTGGGAGATAAATAATATAATGGTGGTTCGATGAACCCTATGCCAGGCACTTAAATGTGATTTGCAGAGCATCCCATGTAGATGTAGATGTTGAAAATCTTATTTGAAAGACAAGGGATTGGTTAGACCTGTTACAACTAATAGAATCATCCAATGAATGACTGTGTGTTAATGCGTACCATTCGCATCCATTTTTAGACCACAAACAATATCATGATTTACCATTCAGATCCCTGCCTTGTAATTGTGCACGTAAAACTCACTTTCATGCACAATAATAACATTGTCACTCGATGATGTTATACAAATTTAGTTCATTGCTACAGTTATGTAACCTACAAACCGAAGATTTTACATTAGAGATTTGAGGTTCCTGTACAGTCCAGACAAGGGTGATCCTTTGTTAAACCTAATGGATTCAGAGTGCAATTTTTCTTTGAAAATATCACGATACAACCAAGCAGAAGTATTCTTAGTGTCTAAAGGAAGAAAGGTCATTTCCTGCTCTAAAAATCTAAAAAAAAGGCATGAGTTGCATTACAAAAATGTTTAATTTGCAGTTTTCATGCCTTAGCAGTTTATTCCTCGATTTTTTATGTAAAAATTTTGTTTTATGAAAAAAAAGTTGTTACGTAATAAGTATATAGTAACTGTGGACTGTGGCAGCTGCAGGCCGCGCTCCTGTCGCCTCTCCAGATGTGGTGTTCTTATTTAACGTTGTATGTACTGCTTTGGAAGCTCAGTGCCATTAGTATTATTTCAAACAGAGGAGGTTTTGAAATATATATTCAGGATGGTCCATTGATAGTGACCGGGCCAAATATCTCACGAAATAATCATCAAACGTAAAACCTACAAGGAACAAAACTTTTCTAGCTTGAAGGGGGAAAACAGCTGGCGCTAATCATATAACAGCTTCTCCCACTATTATATAAGTACCAGCAATCCCTTATATTCAGCAGTCAACCAGACACCTTGACAAAGATCACTTGCAACAGTGCCCGAAACGTCTGAGGTTTACATAGTGACAATGCCGCCAAATTTTATTGAATACTTAAGAGGGGACGTTCATGAAAACCACACACTGTTTCAAAACTGCACCAAAATCCACAGCTGGAGAGATATGGCAATGAAATTTTGTACCACGCTTTACATATGAAATTCTTTGATTATATATATATATATATATATATATATATATATATATATATATATATATATATATATATATAAGAAAGTATTCAAGAGTTTTTCACAAAAATTTCTTTTTTTCATTTCTTTAGATTTTGTAATTATAATTCCAAAAGTACAATTTTAAATTCATTCAAAATTTCAAGCACTTTGCCACACATCTCAGCTTGCAATCAAAATTTCAAAATTTGCTCTTGAGACAATGTTTATTAGGTTTGCAGAAATATGTGCACATAATTCTAGCATTCATACAATTTGAAGGGAAAAAAAAAGGAAACACAATTTAAAGTTCAACGTAACTTTTTTCCTTGTGTCGTGTCTTCAGAAGGCACCACATCTTTATTCTGGGTCGTCTTTCCCTTCAAGGTTTTTCTTTAGGTTTCCTGTTGTCTGTCTTCTTTCCTTTACCAGGTCTTCAACTGACTTTTCAGCTGCAGAGACGATCTTTCTCAGGATGTCTTCAGTAAAATTTACTATCTTGAAGCCTATTCTTTCTAATTCCTTCAGCCTCCCGACGTTTCCATCATTAAATACAAGAACTCCATCATAAGTTGCAATTCTGACTACTGTATCAGATTCAAATGTGTTTTTAATGCATCGTTTCCATATGAGTGAATATAGAGACTAATTTGGATTCTGGTTTTTGACATGAACACTCTTTCCGAAAAGTGCAGGATCGGGCAGAAAACGTGATTTATCACTGTAATATGCACTATTAACGTCACTTTTTTTTCGCTGTTTCTCACGTCTTCTATTTTCTAACGTGTTCAAATGTAGTTTATCCAGTTTTTTATACTTTTTGTGATCGTATAATAACTGAATGAAGAAAGAAAGAATCGAACAGTTGTATAAATCTCCGTCAGTATAACAAGGCAAAAACAGAATTGCCTCATCATAAACGATGCAGCTAGTTTTTGCTGTTTATAATATACGGAACCAAGGAGGTTAAAATGAGGGGAGACGGCACTAATGTGAAAAGATTATTTGTCAATTGCAGTCATTCCTCCATCTTGAGGAGTCAACGAAATATGATTCAGATTAAAGCACTGTGTGTTTCTTGATCTATTAACTTTCATACATTTAAACAACTGTCATTTTTGGTACATGTTTGATATAGTACACTTCTATAAACAAATGGAGACCTTCCATAGAGGTGAACTGTGATTTATTAAAACAAAATTATTGGCTCCGCAATACGTCGACAACGGTTTCACTTCTGTAGCGCTAAGGGCATCTTTCCGTATTCTAACCTTCTTGTACGGAACAAAGATGATCTATAAAACCAAAGAATATGTATCCCGACCTTCTAGATGTATCCCGCAACTGTTTTGTTGAATGTAATACACAGAATCGTTGTTCACAGTGCTGGTACTCAAGTGGTGCATCAAAACGTGGGCGTAGCAGAGAGGCCGCGTCACACGCTTAATTAATTTTCAGACACTTCGGATGCGATTTCAACATTCAAACTTTGGGAACTTATTGCCCATGAGTTATAATAATAAATAAAAAATAAATCGAAAATTGACATTTTTGGTCAGTTCCATCAACGTCTCCCCTTAAACTAATTTAAAGTAACCTAAGTGAAACATGCACACCCATGCCAGGGGGATGACTCTAACACCCCGTGGGAGCACCTCTCAGTCTCCTGATAAGGTCCTTGAACCGCTCGGCTATTCTTGCGTGGCTGCCATACATTACACAAAATTTAAGAAGTCAGCGCTTTCCTCTTGTTTTGAGGATCAAGTGTGCAAAGTTTCATTGCAGTCCAATTTGCTACTGTTTGCAAACCATGTTACGAAAACATTTATTAGCAAAGAGGTAATTAATAATGCGACAGTTTTTCATGCACCTCGTTGCTCATGACGTCACATCTCTTAACGTGTCGTACAGTGATATAATTAAACAAATATCCTTCACGCATTAAATAGGAACAAACATACAAACATTCATTTTTTATATTACATTAGGGAACACTCAACTTGAGCGTCGCAGATGAGCAACGAGCGTTAAAAATTCGAAGTTTCATTGCCGTTCCTACTACTTCTACGTGTAAATCCGTCAGCACATCTTGAAGCATGCTGCGATGCGGAAGACAGTTCCGGGTTGGGGGTTCGAATCCCCCTTCGGGCATGGATGTTTGAGCTGTCTTTAGTATAAGGTAGTTCATAAGTAGTTTCTAAGTTTAGGGACTGATGACACCCCAGTTAAGTACCATAACATTAATAATCATTTGAATATTTTCGCGGGATTGTGGCATTGATGATTATGCACACAACACGAAACTCTGTCTCTACAAACACCACACTCAGTTTACAGGACTATTTAACTAGTGTTTGGTGAATCAGGTTTGACTCACGTGGTTAAGTTTCCTAATACGCATCCTCTTGAGGGATTGTAGGAATTCGTATTGACAACTACTGCGTTTCCGTGGCTATATATATTGGTTGCCTCACTGTGCGCGATACCACACTGATCTTAATCAGGATTTTAGATCTTATAGGAGTGTATAGAAGATCATTACAGCAGCAAAAAATGTTATAAGCTAAGCTAAGCTAATGAATAACACATCAACAAAAGCAAAGGTAATAAAAAAATTAAATCAATTTGGAATGTGATAAACACAAACTGTTGCAGAACCAAAACAAAAAGCATCAGTGTGTTTATTAAAAGTGAGGGTAAAACGATAAGAGATCCATAAAATTTTAACAGTATATTTAAGAGTCATTTCAGATGTATAGTAAAAAATCTTATGAAAAGCTAAATGCATATACAGACTAATACTAAAACTACGTTTTTAATCCTGTAACAATGCAAGAAGTAGAAAATGCAATCTGCTAATTGAAAAACAAATTGCCATGTGCTACTGGTGGCATTCTAAATAAAGTAATGAAGCAGAGAAATCTTGTTGCTCCTCCGCTTTCAGATACAATTACTACTTCTTTCAGCAGTTGCATTTTCCATAAAGATCTCAAGCTGTCAGTCACAAAAAATGGCGATAAAGAACTTTATCAATGTTATCTTACTTCTATAAAATTATACAAAGCATAATCTAAGAAATATTTTCTGATTTCCTGAAGCAGTGTGGAGAATATACATATGTGTGTGTGTGTGTGTGTGTGCTCTTGAAGTCCAGTCCCCAGTTATTTTCTTCAAACAAACTAGACAAAGACATAGAAATGACATTCATATATTCATAAGAAAAGCAAGTATCATGAAAGTGTCTTATATTGTCCCAATTTTTTAATTCCCTTTCCGCAAGAATTAAGGGGATTTTTTTAAAATACGAGCTTAATAAAATTTTTGACAATGAAAGCTTTTAGAATGGTGAGGAGTACACGTGTTTTATGAATTCCAGTATGTCTGCAACGTAAGTTATTTCTAGCCACGTGACATTGGATTTAACGTAAACCTAATATCCATTCCCTTTAAACATTTCGTTTCTTAATGTATTTTCTTTCGTATTTGCTCATCATTAGCGTCAAATGTAACTTCTTTGACGTACGATGTATGTGGTTTATGGTTTATGTTTTTAGTAAACGGACACTTACTATTTTACTTATCTTACTAAAGTTTGTATGAACCTATGACAATTCCGACGTCATGTATGTGATGAAATGAAATGGATATTCAATAAATCTTATCAAATCAAACCAAAACACAAGAGAATCGAAGAATTTCAAATTGCCGTGGTGGAGTGGCGGAGAGTTCTGAGTCACCTCGCTGCAGAGCCCGCGTTTCTCGCCGTTGGAGGTCCGAGTCCTCCCTCGGGTATGGCTGTTTGTGTTGTCCTTAGCACAAGTTACTTCAAGTTAGCTTATTCCTCGGCAACCAAACATAAGAAGTTCCTAACAAACGGATCAAAAGAAGGAATATTAACATTTTTTGTCCTAAGGGTGTTGAATGGAATCTGCTGCGCCCATTGAAAGGTACGATCCTGAAATATTCCTGGGGCAATTCAGAGAAATCTCTGATAAACCAAATCCGTGTGGCACTCGCTTCCTGTTCCCCCTCCCCCCTCTGCCTCCCTCCCCCACTCCATCTCCCTCTACATCTCTGTCTCTCTCTCGCTCTCTCTCTCTCTCTCTTTCCCTCTTTCCCTTTTTCTCTTTTGTACTCCCAAAACGTCATTACGATGAGAGGATTATAGTTGTTTGGACAAGAGAACGCCGCACGCATTTCGGACGAATCAGAGTTTTCACCGATGTCAACAGGGAAGATTTACTCAGAAACAAAGCATCTAACATAGCGGGGATTACTGAAAGCGTGAACACGTGAAGCTGTATCAAATTAATTGACACCCTTTGTGCTCTCGCCCACAGGCGTGTGTCCGTAATGCCCAAATAAATGATGGATTATCAGTCAGATAACGAGGTAACACAATCATTCATTGTATGGCTTTCATCGCGCGAGTTTGTTGGACTGTATCTGAGTACGGCCGTGTCTCGGTTATCTATGAGAATGAGGGCAACGATTTTTCTATGAAGCAGCTAAAATATTCATTAGCATTTCAATCTTATAGGCGTTGTTTTAATTGCCTTATACGGTCATCACTGTAAAGAATATGAAATAAAATCTTGTTTGAACATTAACTACTTCTCTCAGCAGATTAACAGTCAGAGGCTACAGCAGATACCACACTTAGAGCATTCCGGATGTGACGCTGGTGAAATGAATATAATGGTGGTGGGTGGATATTTTTATTACCAATATAAGCATTAAATATTATGAGAGATTTAATTATTATTGCATCGTGAAAATTAATCACTATTGTTGCAGGTAACTGAACTTGTGCAAAAGTTACATTGGTTTATTTCTGTTCAATCAGAGTCCAAAAGGAACGCAAAAAGCTTCATTACTTTAATTACTAATGGTTTCAAATATATTATACGGGGTGTACACAAAGTCCGGGAACACTTTCAATTGTTTGTTGCACAAGAACCAAACATTGTACATTTATCATACATATTTCATTTTGAAAGGAAACCCTGAAAGTCTTTTTCATGTATACCACCACAGCGTCGTTTGGTAACTTGCCGACAGTGAGCGCTAGTCGGAACGAGGGCGAGTTCACGTTGGGAACGAATATTCTGAGGGTGTGCTTAAGCTGTTTAACGGAAGAACCAAGTACGGTCACAACAAATTCGTTACGACGGGTTGATTGTGCAAAGAGAAGCCGACGTCCCAGTGTGAGTGCATTGCTCATAGTAGTTTCCTGGATTTGAGTTTACTGGTATGTATCTTCAGACGATGGTTGTGTAGAAGTGAGTTCTGCTGAGTGGAACTCTTGAGGTACTTTTTTATTGCTGCTGCTTCAAGTCTTATTGATGCAGGTGGAGTATTACACAATTCAGGCAGCCATGGAAGTGGTGCACACATTTTAGTGTCACTGATTATTCTATGCGAAGGAAAAGAGACATAAGACAAAGTCTTCGGGGATCTGGATTCTCCACAGCGGCCAAATTTACCAACAAAAACTTCCCCTGCATTCAGCAATCACTTACAACTAGGTGTTAACATTTTTCGCTGTACGCGTTACAAGACCGAGCAAAGGAAAGGACATCTAACAAGAAGAGGCAGTGGTGATTGAAGGAATGACTGAAGATTAACGTCCCATTGACAGCGCGGTCATTAGAGACGGAGCTTACGCTGGTATTGTTTGGGTAAGAATGGGGAAGGAAACCGTCCGTGCTCTTTCGAAGGAACCATCCCGGAATTTGCCTGGAGGGATTTAGGAAAACCATTGAAAGTCTAAATCTGTATGGCCGGGGTTGATTTGAAACACCTGATTGCGAGTCCAGTGTGTTAGCAATGCGCCTCCTCGCTCGGTGGTGATGGAAGAGACAAGCTGCAAACAGTAAGACGTCAAAACACAACGGAAATATGAGAGAAGGAGAGTGGGCCAAAGACACTGACGGAGGGACACGAAATCGACGGGAAGAAATAACTCTAAGGAATATCGAGAGAAAGGGTTGAAAGAACTGATAGTGGGAGAGAAAGATAGGAGAAAGTTTCTATGGAACAAAAGGGAGACATTGGGAGAAATAAATATGTTGACAGGGACTGTGAGAAGAAGATGATGTATTTGAAAGAGAGTTGGTAAAAGGATTTACGTCTTTGTCAGAAAATACCGAATATGTTCCCATACAAAAGTTTTGTGAAGAAGGTAGAATGAGGACGGATGCAGCTTCAAAAGTTGGTAATAAAATTGAAAGTTGTCAATCAAATAAAGATTGTTATAAAAATTGCTTCAACTGTACCTGAGTTGCTTCTCGAGGAATCGTGTCGTATGGTATGTGTGTGTGTGTTATGGGTGATTGTTAATGTATCTGCAGTTTAACTGAAACATCGCTAATGTGACTGAAAATGTTACCAAAGTGATTCAACGTGACTTTTAACAAAAACCAAATATAATAAAACAAATTCTCTGTGTCTTTATTGATTGAGTGTAAGCAATTTAAGGGGGTTAGGGCGTAAAGCAGACGGACTTGAAGCAGGAGAGGCACGACTGGACATTTTAATTCCCACTGTATACACTTTTACAAATAAATTCACGACATTTTATCAGTATGACTGCGAAGGATACGGGATTCACATCATAAGCAGTGGAAGTTCTAAAACATCCTCCCTGTCTTCCTGTCCTTGGTTTGCTTCTACCTTCTTCTTTTCTTCACATCTGTTAGCAATCGAAACCATCTTCTTCCTGTTTTCCCTTCTACTTTTTCCTCAGTTATCTTCTTCAGTCGACAGTCTATGCGTAATATGTGTCCCATCCGAGACGTTTTCCTCTTATGTATCGTCCTCATGGAGTCCCTTTTTTACCCTGCTCAACACCTCTTTTCTCATTATGTCAGTCCATTTTACTTTCTATATTCTTCTCCATAGCCACATTTCAAAACTCTCTAAATATTTTTGGTCTTTCTTTCTGACTGTCCACGTTTCACAACCATTAGACACAACGCTCCACACAAAACATTTGGCGATCCTCTTCCGGAGATTATTGGGCATGCTTCTGGCTGTCATTAAATCTTTTACTCTCCCAAACGGTTTCTTTCCCATATATATACTGTGTCTCACTTCTTCTGTAGAACTTCCATTGAGAGTTATCAAGCTTCCCAAATATTATAATGATTGAAACTCTTGCAGTTTTCTTCCATCTGGTGGTATATTGACTGTTTCACCTTCTTTTCCGATTGTCATCACTTTTGTCTTATGGATGTTCACTTTCAATCCGAATGCTTTCCCCACCCTAACAATATACTCCATTATTACGCTGAGCTCCTCTTCTGTTTCTGCTAGTACAGCCATATCATCTGCGTACTGTACTGTTTTCATTTTTTCTCCTGCCGCTACAAATCCTTTCACTTTTTTTATTTACATGGGAAGTTTCATTATTTTTGCAGTCACTATTAGTTGCAGTTGTTGCTATAGGTACACTTTCCTTCACAAGTAAGAGAGATTCTTCAATGAGTTTTACACAGCTTACAAACGATACTTACAGGTGTATCAAACTCTGGAATTTATTTAATTTATGAGAAAGTGAATGAGGTGTTACATTTAAAATATTATGTTTAGAAAAAAAAATGAAACTCTATAGTTAACAAACTTGTTATCACATTTTTAATAGATTTAGAAAATTCTAGAGTTTCATATGCCTGTAGGTACGGTTTACATTTGTGCAAAAATGATCGAAGAATCTCTCTTACTTATGAAGAAAAGTGTACCTACAGCAACAAATGCAACCAATAGTAAGTGCAAAAATAATGAAAATTCACTTGTAAATAAAAATTATTTCATGATGTTCTAGAACAATGAGTGTGAATCCTCAATCCTTGTCGGTCATGCTGACAAACTTTTGTTAATTTATTTCTAAAAGTATAGACAGTAGAAATTAAAATGTCTCTCCTGGATGAAGTCGGCCCGCTTGACGTCCTGACCGCTTTAAATTTTGGTAGAAAACAGGCTGACTCATTAATGACTGAAACTGTTTGAACAATAAGAATTTATTCTCTGTGTAAGTCACTGATTGCAATTTAAATCTCAATTCAAGAATTATTCCTGTCGTAGCTCTCTTGTGAGTTACCGTTAATTTATGGCCTACCAATGCGCAAGGAAACAGCATACGTAACACTGCTCTCAAAATTACTGCCAAAGCTGCAGCTGCTGCAAAGTCAAAGCTAACTACAGTATTACCTGGGGTGCAGTGCAAATCCACTAATTATACAAATACAACTTAGAAAAATAATTTGGGTTAGGAATGAATGATCAACATGAAACAGTCTGAAGGTTTGAATTTAAAATAATAACTTTATAGTGTCTTCATAAAAATTATGGACATGAAACATTAACAATAGTGATTCTTTTATATTTCTTTACAGTAAGTCATTATTTTCTTTGCTATATTTCGTCTTAAATCAATCTTTCTTATTAGTACGATCAAAAACTAATACGTTAAAAAAGTAATAAAAAATCAAAATTATCCTCATCATATTTTCTCCCTTCTTTCATACAGAAAAAATAATACTAAACACCTGCACTACAAACTGGATTATTTAGAAAATGAATATAAAAATAGAAACTTTAACCCTACATGCGGAATGTCTGTCAGAGATGGACAACAAGTACGCAGACTGGCTAATAATGAAAATGATGACTTTACTTGATTTTCCATAGTACCAGATCACTTTCAATAACGTTAAATTTTCCAAACTTGGTGTACTTCATCATCCGTAGAAAAGAATTTATCATTGTTCTTGCACATAAAAAGATACATCTGTTCAAAGCTCACACTGCAATTTTGAAACTGAACTCCATGACTACCTACACAACACTCTGCCACTGCTCTCGTCGGTGGCGGGGCAACCAATCCTACCAGCTCAAACGCAAGGCAATACACACCAAAGAATGTCCTCGAGGAGCCAAAATCATCAGTTGCAGATATTCAACATCGCTGACCTCAAATGTGACTAACTTCACCTACGTTTCAGCTTTTTCGCCACTTCTCTGTCAAAGTCGTTTAAACATGAGCAAATGTACCTGTCTTATTTTCGTATAAGACCATTTTTCGTCTGGAATATTAAATTTCCAACGAACAGTAATGCAACATCGAGGTAGCAGTCTGATTTGTCGATATTAACCATCAAAAACAATTATAAAGCTGAAACTTCCTGGCAGATTAAAATTGTGTGCCGGAACCGGGACTCGAACCTGGGACCTTTGCCTATCGCGGGCAAGCGGTCTACCGACTGAGCTATCCCGACACGAATCACGATGCCGCCTCACAACTTTACTTCCGCTAGTACCTCGCCTTCTGCTTTCCAAACTTCTCAGGTTCGAGTCCCGGTTCCGGCACACAATTTTAATCTGCCAGGAATTTTCATATCAGCGCACACTCTGCTGCAGAGTAAAAGTTTCATTCTGGATTTATAAAGTTATTTATTAGGTAAATTAACCTTATGAATTATGTACAAATAAAAAAAGAAAGATGGACTAGTATACATGCCTCCGCAAGCTACAAACACCGTCGCTGTCGAGAGTGCTTCGCCAACGGTTTTAACCACTGTGCAAGCGCCGCGACAGTCGGCCGCCGTATATACCCCATTAGCAGCCGCAAGGCGGCGTCGTCCGCCTGCTATGCAAATAGGAGCTTCTGCCCGGCTTGCTCGGCTTCCAGATGCTGCTGCACGAGGAAAGCTCTTAGTGGCCCATGAGAACCAGCAGCTTAACGCGTTTCTGCGTGCTACTCCTTACACGTGGACAGCAACAGGTCCTTTTCTAAGCTCTTTCACGCAGCCATCGGTAACATCCTTCGTTTGATACCATTTTGATGCACAGCAAAACGTCTCTATTCTATCTGGATGATGAACATCAGCTGTCTGAGCGTGCCTGCCATAGATCTTCATTTGTAGTTTCTTGCCGAATTACAATATGACTACAACGAAATGTTAATGGAGCACGTAAATAAATTACTATTCCATTACGCTCCGCTACATCTACATACATACTCCGCAATCCACCGTAAGGTGCGTGGCGGAGGGTACACTGTATCACTACTGGGCATTTCCTTTCCTATTCCACTCCCTATCAGAACGAGGAAAAAAAAGAATGCCTATATGCCTCCATACGAGCCCTAATTTCTCTTGTCTTTGTCATCACTACGCGAAATGTAAGTAGGCGGCAGCAAGATCGTACTACATTCAGCTTCAAATTCCAGCTCTCTAAATTTCCTCAACAGAAATTCACGAAAAGAACGTCGTCTTTCCTCCAGCGATCCCCAATTGAGTTGCCGGAGCATTTACGTGACACTCGCGCATTGGTCGAACCTACCAGTAACAAACCTAAGTGCTTGCCTCTGAACTGCTTCTATGTCTTCCTTCAAACAGATCTGCTGCGTGTCCCAAACACTTGAGCAGTACTCAAGACGTGGTCGTACAAGCGTTTTATACGCGGTCTCCATTACAGGTGAAGTACATCTTCTCAAAATTCTCCCAATAAACCAAAGTCGGCTGTCCGCCTTACTCACAACTGTCCTTACATGTTCGTTCCATTTCATATCGATAGATATATGAACGACGCGACAGCATCAAGAAGCTCACTACTAATGCCGTACTAGAACATTATGGGATTGTTTTTCCTACTCATGCGCATCACCTTACATTTTTTCTACATTGAGAGCTAGCTGCAATGCCCCGCACGAACTAGAAATTTTGCATCCTGTATGCTATTACAGTTAGTTAAAGACGACACCCTCCCATACACCTCAGCATCATCAGCAAACTGCCGCAAATTACAACTTACTCCTATAGTAGTTTATTACATACCTCATGGACATGAAGTTGAAAACAACAGATAACCACTGTATCCTGTAACAGGTAATAACTAATAAAAAATAGTTTACTAAATTACAACGTGATAGGCATAAAAAAGAGGTACAAAACATATTATGTGCCCAGAGATCAGAGTTATAAGTCCATGTTGTACAGATATCACTGAAAGTATGAAGGAAATCTAGCGGCCGCGGTGGAATAGAAGGAAAGTAGAAAAGCAACAGAATCACAGAAGAGATGGAGAAGGATTTACGTGATATTGTAGACTATCTTCCTAATGAAAGAGGACAAATTCTTTTATCAGACAGTTTTAATCATAAGTATATTCAACCGTAATTCTTGTGGTTAGTTCAATCAGATAGTAACAATATATTGCTAATTATGATCCATACCAACTGTTTAATGCACTACTATTACGACAAAGTGCTTATGCCACTCAGCAACATCTATTATATACTTGTGTTTCTCTAAGATAAACATTGTTTTTATGTGTACTTAGGTATCTACCTATATGTGTAAACAGTATTGTATTTGTATATTGATCAGAATGTATTTTTTAATTTAAGCACTTTCATAAAAGAATTTTCTTTCAATTACTAAGGTTTTTTTATTATTTATTTATTTATTTATATCTTTATTTATTTTTTTATTTAGTGCAAATGCTAAATTACATAGAAAAATCTTCATATTTTTACACTTTGAATGTACTTTGCTAAAGGTGAATGCTTTTGACTATATAACACAGAGTTTTCTTACCAGGACTTCCATATAATATTGCATCAGGTAGGAATTTTGCAGTTCTTAAGAAGAAGAAAAGGAATATGCAGTCCATGGTTTTGGTACTACAGCAGCAAGAATAAAAAAAAAACATTTCACTCTTAATAAAATGACTGGGGAAGATTTCGATGATATAGAGAGTGGTATTAGTTCAAACTTTAGGAAAAACGACACTGATGGTGCTCCTTTTTATGTAAGGTTAGATCCGTTATTGTGGAACATATTCTTCTGAACTGAGGAATTTGCACATAGATTGGAAACTCGTAGATTAATGACCTGCAAAATATATAGTCATAATATTAACAACTTCTCACGTTGTTGAAAGAAACAAATGTGATTTTTTTCATAATTCTGAACAAATTATAATTCTGGAATTATATGGAAGGCAGTTATGGCTCGGTAGAACAGAGTTAGAGTGCCACAATATGAATCCAAAGGTCGCTGGTTCGATCCCTCCGAAGTCCTAGGATTTTTATCTATCACCTTTCACTTCTGTTACTTCTGGCAATGTCGCTGATGCAAAACATGTCGAGTGGCACAGTACATCTTTGATAAACTGTATGCCCACCTACAACTGGCTGGGTACGTCAGTTCGAAGGTCGGAGGAAAGGCAACGGCAAACTGGACTATGCCTAGTAAAACACTGTGGCTTTCAAACCAGTGTTCGAATTGTTGACTGACTTACGTTGTTTAAGGAAGACAGGAAGACAACCGAGTATGTGGGCGAAACATATTTCTCCCGTGTTGGGGGACTAACTCTGAAAGCTTCTACAACGTAAGAAAAATTAAATCCATATCATGAAAAATACTGACAGTGTATGAATATAGCAAAATTAAACACAAAATTACCAATCTTCGAATGCGTCATGCGATTTCAACAAACTGTGCCTTATATGATAACTTATTACCTCAAGCTATCATAATGAAAGCAACAAATTTGTATCTAGTTATTTAAGGATTTATTACCATTGTTATATCAATTGGTTATGTAAATTTTGTCAGCTAATCGCAACCTGTAAAGTAACTCAGCAGTTGCAAGAAACATGATTTTCTCCTCTTGTACTCATGATTGTGTAACCATTTAATGAATATTCGTGTATTTTGAAAGCAACATTATGTAAATATTGTGTAGTTTGAGCGGTCAGGCTCATGAAAACTGGTTTGTTTATTTTTTTATCTCATACATTATTGTACTGCTAATAAAATATCCCAAGTTGTCTGAATGTTTATAGCTTTTCTATTTCCTATTGTCAAAGTTTTAAGGTACTCTGGATGTGGTCAAAGTTAAGTCAATAAAAGTGTTTCATGGTAAGGACGCTGTTGCTTTCGGAGGGGCTTGCGATATGCCGATAAGAGAGTAGTTAAGTGAAATACTTAGGGTGTTCGTGAAGAGAGATCTTAGGACTTTAGGAACACTTCATGTCTCTCTTTCTTGGAAGACGAAGGAGCTGCTAGGATAGTTGAAGTGTTTCCTTCGCAGTAGTGTTACAATCTGCGCAGCAAACGATCGCTTTGTTAGCACTTTAAGTTTGGTTAGGGCTAATCCGTACCAGTTTAAGACCTTTCCTTTTCCCCTGATTCCATTATGGAACTGTAACTGAACAGTATATGCTATTCTACGAACTAAGCTTGGAACTACTTTGAACTGACGATTATTTTACGTTGTGTGATCGCAAATTGGACTTAGTTTTCGAAGATCACCACTGATTACTTATTTGAGGATTGTACTACCATTCTCATAGTGCAGTTAACGCATCTGTCCTATTAATTTTATAAGAGTATTTCTATTTATTATTATTATTTCTGTAGGATCATATGAATAAACACTATTTAACTAATTTATCGGGCGTTGCCTACATCATTTGCGAAGGTTAGAGTAAAATCTTTGTTATGAAATAATCGTTGATCTTTATCTTATATTTAATTATTCTTTTGCAAATGATGTCTCATGCATAGAGCCTTTAACCGTGGGACCACATGTACAAGACACTACTTGCAACTAGTGAAGTTACTGGGCATGATAACAGACGTGTACTGGTGGACCCTGAGACTACATTAAGTTATATATCTTTAACAGAGCCATACATCTCCTAAAACATATACTTTAGTTTCGTGAATCCAGCTTAATTTGATCGACACATCTAGATCACATAAAGTTGCAATTGGGATATCGATATCAGGGGTTTGAATATAATTCCTTTAGAATTTTAGTTGTGATACTAGCACATTGCAATAATATTTTGTGATTCAGGTCCCAAATCTGTTGCATTATAGGTGGTTTGCTTGGGGGATCTTAGCGTAAGATTCTTGGAACAGTTGCGTGCTTGAGAATTGGTAGCACTGTTTAGTTATGGAGACTTCACCCGTGAAGAAAGAAGGAGCAGCTCTGAAGAAAGGAAGTAGTCTACGAGAATCTATGGGCACAACAGCAGTAGACTATGCAGTTAACAGCCACTTCTTCGGGATCTACAGTGTCGGCATCGTCAGAAACTACAGGCAGTACCGCATTAACGGCGGGCATGACTGGTAAGTACAAATGTGGATAGTTCAAGTATCTGTGAATCTGCATGTTTACTGGCAGTAATGGAGTTCAAGATCACAAGCAATCCCTCAGTATATGAGGTTCAGATAATGTTACAAATCCAGTTAGTGCGAAATCTGAATTTAGTTCTATCAATAGGGATTTTAGCAGTAGTGGGGCAGATAGTCCGAAATCAGAGATGGAAATTAATAAATTAATCTTACATGTTATTCAAAGACAAAGATGGTGCTAACTTTGAAACAAATAGTATCAAATAGTACACGTGTAGAAATTGTAAAGTTAGAAATGGATATTGTAAACTCAAGTGTTAATTATCTTGGGTCAACAATTGAAAAGATAGGGGCAGATGTCAATTTAAATATAATTAGTGTAAAAACTGAGACTGGAAAGATTAAGGACAAAATTTAAAGTTGTAAGAACAAATGTGGGTAACATATTTGATGAAATCATTATGGGAAAATATTTAAAAAGAAAATCAGGAATAACTGGATGGTGTTGTAGGAATTCAAATGTTTGTAAATCTAAGGGACTTAATTACTCTGGTCATCAGTCCCTAGGCTTACAAACTAAACTAACTTATGCTAAGGACGACAAATAACCCATGCTCGATGGAGGACTCGAACCTCCGACGGCGAGCAGCGGCGCGCTCCGCAGCTACGCGACTTTTAAAAAGTTTGTAATGGGCATTTGGTTAATATTCCAAAGAGATTAACACACTTTTAGAAATAAGTAATATATCACAGTGTATCCATCAATTCTGAAGGCATCTACGATGTCGCAAAAATTAGGCACATCTGATGATCCAATAATGATGTTAATATCTTTAAAATTACGAAAGTTAATGTTTACAATGTGTGAATATGGCAAGACTAAACGTAAAGTTACCAACTTTTTAATGCCTCTTGTAATGTCAACAGTCTATATCTTACATAATTGCTTATTACCTCTAGCTATCATCTTGAAAGGAACACTCTTGTATCTATTTATTCAAATTCTTATTACACTTTTTGTACCAATTTATTATGGAAATATATTCAGATTATCGTATCCTCCATAGTAACAACAATTGGAAGCAGCAGAATATGTCCATCTTGTCCTCATGTCGTGTAATCATTTAACGAGTATTTGTCTATGCCACTTTACATAAATATTGTGTAGTGTGAGCGGTCAAGTACATGAAGGCTGGCTTGTTTATTTATTTATTCCATACATTATTTGTACTGCTCATAAATAGCCCCAAGGTGACTGAACTATTTAATATTGTCAAAACGTTAAGTTAGTGTGAAATTGGTCAAATTAAGTCAAATATATCTTTTATATTAAGAACATTTTTACTTTAGAAGGGGATGGCAATCTGACAATGAGAGAGTGGTTAGGGCAGAAAACTGGTGTGGCCAAGTAAAATACGAATGTTTATATGGCGAGATTCTTGGGGCTATGGAATCAATATATGTCTTGTCTTGGATGAAGGGGCACCTGCATGTGTAGCTGAAGTGCTTCGTTTCTGACATTGTGGAAACGGCCACTTTGTAATGACTAACCTTGGCTAAAGCTAAGACTGCCGGTTTGAGAACTGTAACGTTTTCCGATTTCATTTCGGAATAGTAACTAAATAATGCATGTGACTAAACGAGATTTTACGAGTGTTTATATGTTATTTGTAGGACTAAGTTTTGAAATATTTTGAGCTGACAATTATTTCTTGTTACGTGATCGCGAAATGGATTTATTTTTTTTTTGCATCGGTGATGGTTACTTAATTGGGGATTTTGCTACCACTCTCATTACGCAGTTAACGCATCTGTTCGATAATTTTATGGGATTTATTTATAATTTCTTTCTTTCATATAGCTAAAAACGTGTGATTAAGTGAATATCAATCAACTGAATTATCTGACGTTGCCTACACCATTCGAAAAACTAATACATTATTTGTCTTTATTTTATATTTAATTATAGTTTCGCAAATTTCAGTCTATGCATAGAGTGTTTGATGATTAGTAGGATCACAGGTAAAACGCACTACCTGTAGTTATTGTAGTTACTGGACATGAAAGTAGATGTGTACAGTTCGATCCTGAGACTATATCGAATCATAATTCTATACATTTTCTATTACGCGTATGATTTGTTTGCCCAGTAAAGCTTAGTTTGGTAAACACATTAAGATCACGTAAAGTCGCAAGAGGAGCAAATCTTTGTATTAAGGCAGCTTACTCAAAACACCTGGGAGCATAAGGAAGAACTTCACAAGTCATTTATAGATTTTAAGAAAGGCTAAGATGGGTCCATCGGGACAGCCACTTGAAGCGCCTCTGGACGTTTGGGGTGGCAAATGTGATGATGAACATGTGTAACATATGCCTGAGCAAAACATGTGGCAAGGAAAATTTGGCAACCAACTCACGGGAACCTTCAACATCGTTACAGGACTGTTTCAGGGTGATGGTATACCGTTGATTCTCTTCGTAATGGTCATACAAGAAGGAGTCGACAAAAATCTCCATGGTATTGAGGTGGCAGAAAAGCAAATCACGCATCTTGCGATGCGGGCGATGTTGTCGTACTGTACAGTTCCAAAAAGAAATTGAAAAGATTGAAGAAGGCTTTAACGTCTGCATCCAGTAAGTGAATAAAAAACCGAATATCTCTCGATGAACGAGGTGGAAGCATGGGCGAGAGGGAACCTACAGCCACTGGTAGCTGGGAGCGGGAAATCCAAGACAGTGAGGGAGTTCAAGCACGTTAATTAGGTATTTACAGAAACGGGATGATGCTAGGGGCGGGGACATTAATGGCAGGGTTTCAACAGGTAGTAGTTGCAATCATAGCCTTGGCCACTTACACAAGGCTCGAAACACATCAACAGCAGTTAAAATTACGCTGTAAAATACGCTAATTCAACCAGTTGTGTTATATGGATTTGAAACATGGAGCACTCCGAATGAAGACTACAAAAAGCTGTTGGTATTTGAACGGAAAGTTTTGCGTAAAACATTTGACACCGTGCTAGACACAACTAGTCGTGAATTGATGAATCATAACAACGAAGAATTGAATCAACTGTATGGGCAACCAAACATAGTAGGAATGGTCCGCAGTAAGCGTTTGGAGTGGGCTGGATACATCTCACGGATGAGCAAGAAATCATGGGCAATAAGTATCCTGGAGTTCACATCCTAACGCAAAAGACGAAGGAGAAAGAGATGGGGCGATAGAGTCCACGAAGATCTAAACGCGATGGGATGCGAATGAACAACTGTCATCATAAAGCGGATAACCTACCTCAATGAATACAAACCGCAGTAGCCGTGTGCGGTTGTCTGGACCTAATAGCGTAAACTAAATAGGTACGCATAGATGCGTTTCTGCTACCAACGGCAGACTTCTTTTGCAAAATTACGCAGTCTCATTACTCAAATAACTACACCTTCATAGGATCTTTTTGTTTGAGGTCAGCCTTCTAATGAAGGAGAGGCATTGAATTAAAATTTGTGTCATGGCTGGCATTCGAATCCAGGACCTCCTGCTTAGAACACATGCACTATAACCACTAAGCCACTATAATAAATGGACACAGCGATTGCACCGATTGTCTTAAGGCACATCTCCCTCCACAACACAAACTTCAATTCTGCTTCATGTTCCCCTATAAGGTACGTGAACCAAATAAGGCCCACCTAACGTTTAGGAATTTCGTATGCAGTATGTGTAAGTAGTAATATTCCGAGATCGTACGTGCAACATCCTAAAACCATATTCAGTTGAAAAATAAATTAAAATGGAAAGTTTATATAATTAATATCATCACTTAAAAAAATGTTTAACCCCTACTAGTAGGCCTTGTTAGGAGACCCTGTTCCTAATATGACCCGCAGGCACATGTAGTTCATATTAACATTCTGGGGCACGTAAATAGCAGGAAAAGAGCAAGAGTTGTAATGTAATTTTAGACATAAGTGGAATGAAATGATACATAGAATTTTTTATTTACTTTTTTAATAGGAACATAAGTCTAATCGTTACATTTTCTATGATGGGCTTTATTGGGAACTAGCTTAAACCCGCGGCTCCGCTCGCGTGTTTGTTGAGTATGACAGATAATGCGCGAAACGTCAAATCGATTCTTTTAAAGAGATGCATTAAATGATATTTGTTTTTTACTGCTTTATTTATTTATTCTTATATTTCCTTATTCGTATGCTTATCCTTACAGAGAAAGAGCTGATGACATTGTAGCACGCGTAGACCAAAGATATGGTCTGTGGCATCACGTTTCGCCCTATGTAACCTCCTTGCTATAGAGTCGCAAACGTCATCGCTGGCCTTCAGTCGGAATTTTTTTAATAATTTGATGACTTTGAAACACCATATTTTCCACCCCCTTATAGCTATCGGCATGGAACTGCTATGGTGTACAACGGGAGACTTCAGACAACAATTACAGATAGACCATTCGTTTGCGTTCTGTAGTTTTCGCTGCAGAGCGAAATATTAACACACACGCGTAGAATTTTATATACACCAATAACTTTCCATCCCAATATACTCCACCCTTTTATCATTATTAACCCTCAAGCAACAATGCAACCAATAAAACCATTTTCAAAAGAGTAGTTATTGTTTCGCATATTGTTTCGCATTTCGCGTTACATTCTTCAAATTACTAAATATCTATCAGATCGCTATAAAACCGTGCCTAAAACCTTCCTCAGGTATAAATTAGTAACTGTACAAATATTTAAGTCTCTGCGTCCTGTCGTTCGGACGTGATAAGCGTACACCGCACAGACATTCACATAGCTACCCGATCGCCATAAAACCGTGCCTAAAGCCTTTCCCGGGTAGACATTAGTAACTGTAGAAATTTTTAGCTCTTTATGTGTTGTAGTTCAGACGTGATAAAGGTACACCGAACAGACATTCACATTTATAGATATAGATTTACCAGTACAAATGCTTCATGACCGAAGCGAATAGATTAGATGAAACGTACCGTGAAAATACGAAGCAGCCCTCCTTCGTTGAACGCCAAAGCACAACTGAAAGTAAAATGGCCAGCACTAGAGGGGGTGCGGAAATATTTGTTGCCTTGTCCATTACATGTCACAAGCTATCATTACCAACGACATTTCGCGCTGTTTTCAAACTTTCTGGGCTAGAAAATAAGAATGGGCCTTATTAGGAACCGGGCCTTATTTGGTACAGGTACCTTATAACTACGTATCAAAGGTGCCAGGGCTCTCCAACAGCCTAAATACGTATTTATATGAGGGAAAATGAGGAGACTTTAACTTTGTGTTGTGCAGGAAGATGCGCCTTAAGACAGTCCGTACAGTTTCGGTATCAATTAAGTCACGGTGGCTTAGTGGTTATAGTGCGTGCCTAGTAAGCAGGAAGTTCCAGGTTAAAAACACAACTGTGGCACAAAATTTAATTTAATGCGTCTTCTACAGATTAGTATCTTTGATATCCTTCAAGACAAAATATGGACATTGATTTATTATGTGATATTTATATCATCTGTGTCTGTGTTCCCCTTAATGTTCATTGCTGGAGTGCTATTACGTTATTGGAGGGTCTTGACGTGTTGATACGTATTTGTATAAGGGAACATGAGGCAGAACTGAAGTTCCTGTTGTGAGGAGAGATGTGCCTTAAGACAGTCCGTGCAGTAGCTGTATTAATTAAGTCACGGTGGCTTAGTGGTTATAACTCCTGCTGAAAAGCAGAAGGTCGTGAGTTCGAATCCTGGCTATGGTACAAATTTTAATTCAATGCCTCTCCTTCAGATTAATATCAATGTTTAAAATATAATATGAAATGAAAAATCGAATAATATGAAGCTGAAATCTTTCAGCTACCATCACCTGTAATTCTCTACCATAACGTCCAGAAATCTTAATGTTTAGTGGTTCAAAATATGTTCGTTTGTAGGATACAGAGGAACTAGAATTGTTACCTTCCATCTATCAGTGAAATTACCTAAAATAAAGCAACATCGAATACAATGTCATCTGCACCTGAAAATCAGAATTTACCCCACGCAACTGTACATTCATGTTATTTTTGCAAAACTGATCTGATATAAATGAATGCGCGACATATGCATATGATCGAGCTGCGAAAGTTCATAGAGCATGGTGCATCTGGGGCATGTTCACTAGACCACGCGCGCGCCCACCTATCTTGCGCAATCTGAAACGCTCATTTCCATTTATATTGGAGACAGACCCATTACGTGTGTCTGCACTGCACGCGGTGGGGTTATTAGCACCGCCTCTACAAAGTCAGTGCTCCGCTGTTTCCGCAGTTGTAACTGAGTTTCGTCGACATTTCGATCCTCCAGAATGAAAACACAGTTTCAAATGCGTGATTACCCGAGTTCCGGTTTGTAATAACGTACACATATGACTGATAATTGAGCTGCAGAAGGATTTTAATCTGCAGATAATACCTAATTTGTGCAAATTTCCGTTTGATGGCAATAAAATAATACATTACGACAAGGGCACAACTCCATTTAGTGTCGATACCTTGCATCCTTTTTGCTTCATTGTCTTTTGTCTTCTTACTTTCTGTACCTACAACGTGCTGTGAAGTGACCTGTAAAAAGCTAAAATATTAAGATTTGCAAAATGTTTTTCCACTCCATCGCAAGTGTACTAATTTACACAGACCCCCAAGAGTGGTTTCATAAGAGACCTTTCTCTTTCATCGTTTGTTAGGTGGTTCAAATGTGGTATTAGAAACTGTGAGTTTCTTTCAGCCTGTAATGCTCACTAATGGACAATATACGACTTATCATTTTTTGAAAGCCAGTATTTCCATTAACATCGGCATACTTTTCTTAAAATAACGTCTGATACAGTTTAAGTTAGAACATCACCTAGACACAAATGATTTGGGGAAAATAACAACCTAAATCTCGTGAAATACGACCATTTCTTTGTTTCAAAATACACACTAACATTTTAATATTCAGACTCTTCCACATGATGGTGGAATTATTTTTTTCTGCAATATGCATTCTAATTCTAAATTTTCAACCATAGACAGGGGTCTGTCAGCCTCTACGGAGTATCAACTAATGTTTATTAGTAAACTGTACCGATAAAACCCACTCACAACATTTTAAAGGACTGAACTTTGCCATGTTGCTGTTAGTATATCGTGAATGCAGCCACTAACGTCGCTACCCAGAAACACGAAAGGCAATTTCATCAGGTATTTCATTGCAACAGACTATACTTCTCCGATGTGGGACGCTATTCTACTTTGTGTAGGTATTAGGAGTTGCTTCTCAGATTTTGCGACAGAACAGATGACATCTGAGCGCAGCGTTCATCACCACGCAGCAGCACAGAAGAAATCATAGAATTAGCTGGACCGTAGCTGAGCACCAAACGATTAAGTTTTGAAGCATCACGAAGATAATTTTATTTATAGATCGCCAGCACATTCCAATATTTTCTTTTAATATGCTCTTAAAGGAACTATTAGGAGATGTAAAATATATATCTTCAGTAAGTAACAATGGATAGTCCAGTTCGGAAACGAGGATAATATGCAACTCACCGCCAAGACGTACGTACGTGAAGCTGCTACAGGCACATAAAAAAAGAAACTGATATACGCATAACTTAGCTTTTGTGCCCCTAGTCTTCTTCAGTAAACAAACACACAGATCAATCATGCAATCAAACAGGCACACTTTACAGACAGGCAACCAGCATCTCCGGATAGCTGAAGCCGCGGTGAGAGTTTCGTGTCTGTGACGTGTGCCTTTGTAATGGTATGAGTTTTAGTGTGTGTCTATTTTCTGAAGAAAACCTGTTATGTTATTATCTTCTCCCTCCCTCCCTCACTCTTTTTTTTTTTTTTTTTTTTTTTTTTTTTTTTTTTTTTTTACTTTCACAGCTCTACGTTTGTCTTGACGTTGAGATGCATACTACCCTCCGATCAGAGAATCCATTGTTTGAGGTAATGCGTAGAAAAAACAAAAAAAAAAAAATTCTCGTACAATATGGACTTTCTTCCTTTTTGTGGACTTTACGTCCGTAGTTGCTTTACAATTTTAAAGGACATTTCATGTCCTTCTATGTAATTACAATTAGATAAGTCTGTAATAATAGTTACATGCAATTAGTTTTATTTTTTTTATCTTAAACAGTTTGTTAATAAAATCACGTCAACAATACTCATTTGTTACACGTTTACCCGCAGATTCGTCCATCTGCAGCAATATTTCCAGCACTCGCTTGGGCTTCACTAAAGCACTATCCATAATTTATAGTCTTCACCGTTCATTGTGGCATTAACAGACATATTTGTTTTGAACATAACGGAGATTGCTACTATGTTTGTTGTAGTGTTCCCGAAATCGTAATTTTCTCTTACATTTCTTATTCAGATTCTACTATTAATTATGTTACAGTATATTAATTTTTATACAAGCGAAACTGAGTAATGACGAAATTACAAATCTGTGTTGCGTGTTTGTGGGAGGGAATCGGCAGGGCAAAGGTGATTGAGTAGTGGTTGTGGTAAGTACTGAGATGTGGAGTAAGACGGAAGAGGCAGGAGATGGAGTGTGCGAATGGGGAGAAGAAACGTATGAGAGTTGACTTTTATTTTAGTAATTTCACTCTGTAATGGTGATGGTGCCTGCCAACCTCATTATTGTAATAATGCGCCTTTTCTGTCCAGCAATGATAAGTCCACGCACATATAACGATAACATTACTATGTGATTACCTACGATTGAACTGTACGTTGAAAGGCAACTAGCAGCCACACTTGCACTTAAACTGTGTTTCAACGCTACGAATACGACAATCGACAGATTCCCGTTCTTTTTATATTCTTTTTCATGACGCTCGGTAAAAGGTTTGCGTTTGATCGTAGAGTGATTGCGTTATTCATAACGGTTACACCGTGGATATAATATTTGCGGCTATCGTGACAACTACTCGCGACGCTAAGTCTGGAAATTGCTAAGCTGACGAATTCTATGCGACCACAGCCCATTAATAGGTACAACTTTTCAGCGCTGGGTGGCAATGATAAGAACTAAATGTAATTTAAATATGGTCACTAATGCATAATACAAGCCATATTCTATTCCCACATGAAAATGAAATGGGAAACCATAGCGGTGAATTGATGCTGACTACAATCTCTGAATTGGCATCTGTGTATTGGCGGTTGGGACTTTCATTACTGCTGCTCCACATAACGGTGCGTTGTGGTGTTTCGTCACGCGCGACTGCAACCGCAAACGATAGCAGAACGCCCTACGCGTCGATTCGCCCACTACACATCGGCACTTCGGGTTCAGTCTCGATAATGATTGTCAGCGGGCACGTAGTCCATACTATGTCTGGAACAGACGATCACTCCCTCCAGCAACTTCTCACAACCTAATCCACTTTCTGATATCCATATGTTAGTGGCAGACCCATAGTCAGTATAATTACCTGACATTTAGTTTGAATCAAAAGGTAAAAGAAGGTTTCTTCTAGGCTGTACAAGATCTGCCGGCCGCGGTGGCCGAGGGGACTGAGGCGCTCCAGTCACGGTCTGCACGGCCACTATGGTCGGGGGTTCGAATCTCCCCTCGGGCATGGATATTTGTGCCGTAAGTAGTTCATAAGTTTAGGGACTGATGACCCAGTAGTTAAGTCCCATAAGCTATACAAACATTTGAACATTTGTACAAGATCTACAGTCGTACCAACAAAGTCTATTCCACAAAGATATTAATACATGATATTATTTTAGCTTATGAATTCATTTTTCACTAACGTTCTGACTTGAAACTTTGTAATCCACAGTTAATTCAGTGGTATCCTCAAATATCATTTTCGTTGAATATAACAAACACAGTAAACGATTTGTTATCTCCGAAAGGAAAAACGCTAATATCACAGTATGATCAATTAATTTATTGATGACCGGTTTCTTCTGTAGGGACGCATCTTGCACCTCTGCCCCAAAATGGTATCCAATCGGCACACGACCAGGGCGAACTTATTGCGGTCGACAGTGATTACTGTGTGGGAAAAGCTGGCTTCCACTTGGGCTAACCACAACACGAACTTTGGGAGCCAACGTCTAGAAAATTCGAGAAAATATACAGCTCACTTCAGTTCTGGATCACGTCGGGGTCGCGACATGGGATACAGCTCTACTTTTGGTTGAACATCCTTGCCTCTTTACGTGTTCCACGTGTTCCTAGTCTTTATATAGGTGGTTAAGACACCTAGAGGATAGGCACCGCCGCGCAGGAGTAACGGAGCGCTCTGGAGCGCCACGTAGCGAATCGCGAGGCCTCAGGCATGCATGTGTGTCTGTTGTCGTTAGGTTAGTTTATTTTTAGTAGCTTGTAAGCTAGGGACTAATAACTAAGCAGTTGACTCCCACAGAATTACAAACATTTCTGGATAGGCACTCACTTGACTCTGTATGTTGCACACTCTGTATGTTGCATTCAAGGTGGCTGAATGTATTATCAGTCACGAATCGTAAGGGAAACCATGTTTCGTTAATAGTCATTAACCTGTGCAATCATCACGTTGGTCTTGCGACAGTTGGTCTCATTCTTGCTGAGATGGGTAACACGAGATATGTTGAGGTCATGGCAAGTGCCATGGCTGACCCCTACTGCTACTGCGAGAGCGTCTACCGATTGGCAGCGGTTAGTACGCACTGACGTTACATCTTACTGGATGTTGCCTTCGGCACGAACTGTTCGCGGCCGACCAGTTCGTGGCTTACAGCTGCATCCTCCTCCCTTTGTGTCTTTCCCTCTTTCAACCGCCCCATGGCTCCCAAACTGCCCCAACAGTGCGATTCAATGCGTCCTCACTGTACACCTGCTACATAATTTCAAATATTTCGGCAGCGGTTTTGCCTTATTCCTGGCAGACTGATGTTTTCCTGTTTTCTCAAACGGTTTTACGTCAAGTGCCGACTAGCACACCAACTCACAGTTATCAACGACCAGGACCAGCTGCTGCCACTGCCAGACAAAGGAGGTCCAAAATGTTCAAATGTTTGTATAGCTTATTGAACTTAACTACTGGGTCATCAGTCCCTAAACTTACAAACTACTTATGAACTAGCTAACACTAAGGACGGCACAAATATCCATGCCCGAGGGGGGGGATTCGAAACCCCGACCGTAGTGGCCGTGCAGACCGTGACTGGAGCGCCTCAGTCCCCTCGGCCACCGCGGCCGGCAAAGAATGTCACAGAATGTACTCTGTTTATAGTGGACTGGTAGTTCGAAGGAGAAGATAATTGTGCGAGCACGACGTTGCTAGCGGAAACTAGAAGGCAACGATCTTTGGACAATAACATGCCTAAGGTAGAATACATTCCCTGGTTCATGATATGAACTGAATGGAACACCTTTCGAATTCATTACATCTGCTCCAGAACACTACGTTTAACTTCAGTAACTTCTTCAGAACGTGTCTTGAGAGAGAATAGGGTCGCATTCCTCGTTCCACAAAGAGTCGTAACATCGAACCATCACAAAAAAGGGGTCCAAATATCGCCTCCCTAAAAGGTGTCCAAATACATACTATGCGGCAGAAAACCCAGAAGCAATCAACTACATACAGTGTGTCCTCTTATAACAACCTTCATTCGGTACAGTATTCGTAATATTATACACTAGAGGTGCATTACAAGTCTTTTTTTTGCGATTTTTCTAAATCGCTTAAGGTAATAGCCGGTTTCCTTCCTCTCCAGTACTCCATGTTCTGTATGCAACAATGTCCCACTCGGAGAAAGACTCCATGCTTGCTCTTTAGGCATCACCGGGTCTCACAAAAGCACCTGTTACCCATCCAGAACCTCCAAAAACTTTAGTAGGTTTCACACTAAAATTAAAATTTTCCACTTACAATTGCGATAGGGCCATTTAACAACTCTTTCTGAGCAGTATTAGTAACATCTTCTTCTTAGTCACATTTAAAGTATCCGCTGTCTTATAAACAGGCAGTCGGCAACGTCTAAATCTTCTTTTTTTTCTTTGAGATGGCCATTATTGCATACGGGACATAGAATATTGGAGAAGTACCTAATAGAGATTACGGTACTTCGTATGTTTATGCAGACAAACCATTGGTTTGAATATTAGGAAGAGAAGAAAGGAAGAAAGGGATATACTGATGAAGGGGAGGCGTTAACGTATGGATTAAGGCTGTAGGATCTTTTGAGGATAAATTTTATTTGCAAAGAGATGTTACTGTATATTATCATCCCTGATATAGATTATTTCTTAACTAATTTTCCTTGTCATAAGAAAACCTACACATTGATCTTGCCAATAGTCGGTTCAGGCTTAAGGGAATAGGCCATTTCCTTCCCAGTCGTCCCCTAATCAGATTTAGTGGACCACCTATAATGACATTGTCTGCTGCATGACTTTAAACCCCCATGACCTTTCCTTTTACCTAGCATACAAAAGAATCCAAAATAATTGTATTATGTTTGTTAGTAATAAAAAATTGTAAAAAAAAAAAAAAAACTACAAACACAGTGAAAGCGTAATCAGTTCGTAGAAGCTTCAATTCTTTGAACTTGTTAAATTCATTTTCATTGTTAACCATTTAATTAAAAAAAGAATATTCTGGCCTTGTACATTATTTTAAATGGTAATTACATGCTTTGGATGCTATATCATGTTCTATTTATCTCATATTCTATTTTTTTCCGTTTCAGGTATTATAAATTTCTGAAGAATACAGAATGAAAAAGGGCAGCAAGAGGAGTGTGCATTGCCAGCTTATGAATAAAACTTTGTACCTGCTTCTCAGAAAATGCCTTGTTGAAGTCAGTGTGTTGTATCAGTCAATTTACTGGACAAACTGCTGCGCATTACAGTGGTTGGAGCACAAAACGCCCGCAGAAATGAAAGCAAGTGTACATATTGACGATATACGGTACTCACAGGCCAATGCACGGTCGTCGAACTAATACTCGTATATCAAAAGACAATATCGCCTGCGACGACATATGTCTGAGGCACAAATCTCATATTGGCTGGGGGAGGGATGCGAGTAATCAGACAGCCCGGATTTCCAACATTCGTTCTGCGAATGATGGATGTGGGAGGGGGAGGGGGCGAGCGTAGAAATATTTACAACGAGATTCCCTCCGTGTTAAACGAGGGCCTCAAGCATTCATATCGCGATATTTGATTCCTAGATGACGTAGCTTACAGATTTATTATTTCATGGTCACAGTGTTTGCTGTTCCACTTACAAGAAGTCGTAGGAATTCTTTTTCCTTTCATTTTGATGTAAGGCAACCTTTATTCTGCTTATCTATACAGGACTCAAAAGTATTTTACTATTTAAATTTTAAACATACATATACAGTCGGCAGATAAGTTTTTGCGTAACTGATTTTCCTAACTTGCTATATACGTTTAAGCTAAAGGGTCGACTCTTTCATTTTTGAAGGTACCACCCGCGCGTAAACTGAACAAACTGATTACAAAAGTTAAATTAGAACTCTAAAGTCCACAATGGTTTTCTTTTCCTAAGGTAACATCAGCTCTTTAACACTGTCATCTCACTGTACAATTGATTATAGAAACTTTTTATTGGAACTGATATGTTTATCTTAACTGAATTTAAGTTCCTCGTCTCATTATTTCACTATAGGCAAATTCTATCCTTACGGATTAATGAGAAACAACTTTGGCACATTTTCCGTTATGGAGTCAACTTACAGCCAACCACAAAATTGCAATAACAATGAGTAATTTCCAGCTTGGTGGAGAGAAATAAAATATTTATTTTAAAAATTACATATCGATTTAAATCCCATAATGAAACATCTTGAGTGGTGTAAAGTATATTGCGCCAGACATTAAAACAACATAAAAAATGTAAGCCAAGCATAACTAAATTACATACCAGATTTGGAGTCAGGAGGACTCATGTACTCCGCGTAAAACATCATTCGAATTAATATCAAGGTTTTCGTTTATACGCATACATGAAATAATGAAAGTTGTGCAAAGGTTCTTTTTCTCAAAAAACTTTTATTTTAAAGCCAATGGATTTAGAGAATTTTATGTTTATCCTTTTCTGCATATGTATAAAAAAACAGATGTTTTACTGTCTCAGGATCATGTGAGGTATAAATCAATATTTTTCTACGTTCCATCCATTTACTCCCTGTATCCTACTCTGTCCATCAGGTCTTCCCCGCCGCCTCCTCCTCATTCGTCTCCTTCCTTTGTCCATCCTGTGTCTCTGACCAATTTCTCGTTCCCTTCTTCTACCTTCCATTTCCTATTCACTCCTCTCTCCCTTGCCGTCTCCTCCTCCTACTTGTCGATATCCTTTTTAACTCACCGTAGCTACTGAAAATTGATAAATTAAAAACTAGGAAATTACTTCAAATTTGTGATAACTATGGCAAGTGTCAAGAAAGTTACACTTACATAAAAATAACATCTACAGGTTCCCTCTGCAAATCACATTCAAGGGTCTGTCAGAGGGTTTATTTTATCAAATCGTTTTCATATTTCCTACCGTTCCATTCCCTAATAGCACGCGCAAAGAAGAAACACCCAGTTCATTCCTCATCTCGGTAACCGAGCGAAATGGTGCAGTGGTAACACACTGGACTCACATTCTGGAGGACGTTTGGTCAAATCCATCCCTGGCAATACAGATTTAGGTTTTCTGTGACTTACCTAAATCACTTCAGGAAAATGCCGTGATGGTTCCTTTGAAAGGGCGCAGGTGATTTCCTTCTGCAGCCTTAACCCAAAATTCGTGCCTAACACGCAAACCTTCAGGTGTAAGATATTCAGATTGTACCAAACGCTGTATATCGACAAAGTATCAACCAAACCTTTGATATAATTTGTGCTCTATGCTGCCGTCCAGGAGAACATGCGCAAACGGGAAGTAATAAGTAACACCTGTCCTACGGAGTACAGGAAAAGCAAACCTGTTAGATCGCGTAGTGTTGACGTTCCGTGGGGAAAGCGATAGAGTATACGTTTGCCGTTCCCGTAGTATTGTGTTCAAGCCCTGGTGAGTCATACATTTTTTTCTGTATTGCGTTAGAAATGGTTCCACATACATCGAGTGTTATATAGGACAACACATTCCTGATGTGTAAAAGTAAAAGGACTATTCTGATTTTATAGCACTGTGTTGTCTGCAGTTTTCTTCCATTCTGCAATCAACATGTTCGATGGTCAAACAAGGGATTCAACAAATGTGCTTGATGCACGGAATTTCCTTCACACACTTCTTTCTAGACAACTACTATAGTAAAAGTTTCGTTCCTGAATGAATGACTCTGTGCGTTTATGGTGATGTTTGCGTTTATGCCTAAACTTTATGAAAGTATTATATTCGTTATTAGTATTATTATTACTTTAATTATGCTTTTTTATTTTTACTGTTGATTTTGTTACTATTATTATTATTACAAATACTGCTGCACGTGTGATGCGGTTATTTCTTTATTCTTACGTTCCGGTTGTGTTTGTTTATCCTCCGAAACTACGAAAAAACTACACAAATTTGCTTTTTTCAAATAAACGAAACAAAAGAAAACAGCCGATAACACACTGCTATAACACCCGAACCGTTCTCTTAGTTAGGAATTCGTTGGCTCATATAACAGTTGCCAGCCTACTGCAGTAAAAAAGTGTGAGAAGCAGGGCTTGAACCCAGGACCCCCGGTTTGACAATGTAACGCCCTACTAATTTGCCCACAGCAGCTGGACATGATATTCTCTCACAGTTGCACGAGTCTTGTTTGATATTATATCAATATACAACGTTTGGACCAATCTGACTGTCCGACATGTCGAGGCTTGGGTATAAGCTGCGTCTTTAATGACCAAGCTGTAGACGAGACCTTAAAACTTCCATCCTTCCTTCCTTACTTCATTCAGGACTGGCGCCTGTTGAGCTCCCATACCTTTTCCATTCATTACCGAGGCGTGTAGCAGCAGTAAAGACACATATGGTGGCAACACTCAATACTGATTTTATTATCATCCTCACATCGTACGGGGCTGTATTTACAGTCGTGTTGATACTTGCACTACATGTTATCTCCACGATGACTTCAGCTCTAACATCTCCGGTATTTCACGGTGTCCAATTTTGGATGATCACCAGTATAAAGTCAACATTCCTGGGATCGAATCTCGGTCTGGCCTACAATTTTAAACTGACAGGAAATTTCATATTAGCGCATACTTTTGCTGTTGCTAAGTCGTTTCTCCACAATTTCTTTTTTTTTCCAGAAATGTTAGTCCTGCAAATTTCGCAGAAGAGCTTCTGTGAAGTTTGTAAACTAGGAGACGAAATGGTGGCGGAATTGAAGCTCTGAGGACGGTCCTTGAGCTGGGGTAACTGAGGTGGTACATTGCTTGCCCGTGACAGGTTTCGGGTACATTTCCTGATCCGGCACATAGTTTTAATCTTCCAGGAAATTTCATATCAGCGCACATTCCGCTGCAGACTGAAAATATCGTTCATCAATTCATTGCAAGTGTCAGTATTCGTCAAAACAGTACCCTCTTTTTTGTCAGGTTATTTGACCGGATATAAGGCAGTGCGACCTGTTTTTGTGTCCACAGTAGGCAGCAATCTACAATATACATTGTAAGTAGAGACAGTGGTAAAACAGCAACTTAGATGAAAGTATGTGTTGAGTGGTCGATAATGACAGTCATTGAATCTAGTTGTGAAGGAAACTAAGAGGACCACAGCCTCGAAATTCACTCTAGACTGGAATGTTGCAGTCGTTAATTCTGTCAGTACCAAAGGAACATGAAGAAAGCTCCATAAACAGAGAAATGCAGGGAGATCGGGAAATCCGAAACCAGTCATCAGTGATGAAGATACACGTAAGTGCAAAACGTTATGGCGAAACCATAAAATTAGCAACTCTTGTAGCCATATAACGCTATGAGAAGTCCAACTCATGGTACAATGTTTGTGCCAGGGTTGTGAGGCTTTGTTTCAAGACGACCAAACCCCGTTTTGAACATGGCTCACGTTCTCAACGACTGGTTTTTGTGAGCACAAGAATTAATTGTTCCCAGATCAGAATATTATTAAAACTTACAGGTCTGCTTCGGAGGGTGCTGTCTGTAATGCCAAAGTTTTTCCTACGCGTTAATGGGCATGGTAATGAATTTTTTTGTTTCCTGTATATGGTATCACAAAAATCTAGCCAATTCGTGGAACACTTTCGCGATACGAAGAGACCTTTTTTGTGATTCCGTAATAAAGCGACATAAAAACCCACACTTGTAGTTCCAGTGGTCTCTACTGTGTGCTTTCTACATCATGATTCAGTTACCACCGAGTGTCCTCGTATTTTACCAGGTCATCCGTGTGGTGTAACAAATAACATCCTTAGTTATTCCAAAACACTTGGGCAATGCTGATAATTATAACTAATCACGCAATAAGTTGTCTGGTTGCTACATGATGTACTGTATAAAGTGTTCAACTGCCATTTCGTCAATGATGAGTAGACATGCAATCACTCTACTAACGTTAGCGATTTCACGATCGTAAGTACATTTCCAAGATAAATTGAGACAGAAAATAATATATGACGCCCCTTGTGCTTATTGTGCTAGGAATAATTTTTTTATATTTCTGGCATTGTTGTATACTCATCGTAACTTGTCACATTTCCACTATATGAGTTGGACGAAATCGTTTAGTCAGTTGAAAGTGGCATTTTACGTTCTTTCTCAATAAGTTTGTCAACCTCTAACACAGCGAAATTTGTTGAGTCGCAAGATGTAACATAAACTCGTCAATATAATAACCATATGATCGTCGAAGTAAAGTTTAAGAATTAAAGACACAAACATTCAAGGAAATGGTGAGACATTGCAGTTCATGAATATTACTTAACGATGCACGTTGCTTTGGTTCAGATGACAACAATTTAATAATGGTGTAGGTGATAGTCTCTTGTTTTCGTCATTAAACAGAGAGTAGTTCTAAAATCTTCTTGCGAATAAATATTCAAAATTCGATCTGTCATTCATGATAGGTTACAAATCATTACATTAAAATGTATAAGCAGCTAAAAACGTTATTTGAAACGTTAGGACAGTTTATTATAATGTTTGTAAGTTCAGACCGACAATAGCGTTCACGGTTTCCGTGGAAACGGCAGCCCAAGAAAGCAGAAGAAACGCTGCTCCAGATGTTCAGTGTAGTTTAGGAGCGGCAGTCTGCGACACGAACTGTACATGACGACAACTCTTCACGAGAGATTGGTGCGGCAGTCTCACGTGTTCGTTCCCGAAAACGTGTCTGCGGCTCTTCACACCTGCGGTTCTTCTCGTCCTCGATTTTACATTGGCGACTTCTGGAAGGCTACGTGACCGCACTCCACATCTGCCAGTCAGCTCGGCTGACATTACCGTTCGCACCCACGTTCTACACATCCACGAGTCTATGCTTCACGCCGACGAGATTATGCTACGCGTACTTCAGAGGTAAGTTATGCAGAACGATCGGTACCTGTTTTAGATAGGAACATGGGATGAAAATTTGCCAATACTTGAGATTCCGATACCACCCGTCTGCTTTGACCCATGACATGAGGCACAACGTCATGACGATAACCGACATTCATATTTCAATACGAATATAATGTAGCGCCGATAATAACATGAAATAAACAACTACATAAATATAAATGTAAGCGAAATAAATATTTAAAAAAATAAAATAATGTAACGGGATTAACGCGGAAATTAAGAGGTTTTGGGCAGGGAGATTGTAATTAGAACAATAGAAACAGCAGTATTTAAATAAAAATGAAATATCGAAAAAACCATGAAAAGATAACGTTTCAATATTTGTAAATAGCACTTCCGGACAATGTAGGACACAAAATCACCCTGAAAACGACTCGTTTATTGAAGTTCTTCAATAGGATGTAGCATCAGGGGAGCTTTTTTTTTCTCTCTTAATAATGAGGTACAATTAATGGTGAAATACGGCGCGAGAGAAAAGCGAAGTGTTAAAGTTCTGTAACGTTCTTTTGTTAACCAATGAAGCCGAGGGAACGGAGTCTGTATAGAGAAAATAATGCTTCGAAAAATGATACGCACGCGCTGTACGACGTGAGCTTCATGTTTCGTATATATATATATATATATATATATATATATATATATATATATATATATATATCACGGGACTCAAATGATGCAGACAGATCAATGTTTAATAAGGATACCACCCGTCTAGTTTTAATAACGTCATAATTTTACTTATAAAACCATAAATTTCATAGAAATTCAAAAGCTTCCAAAATTGTTACGCAGTAAGAACGCGCGTGGAGCATAAATCTTCATGTTTCAGTTTATTAAAAAAAATAATAATAAATCGCAATTTGCGATCACTTATGGCTTCACTGTATTAGGTTTAGATGTAATACCAATGTGCGGCGAATGAAAATTTGTGCCCAACTGGATTTCGAACCCGGGATCTCCTGCTTACTAGGCAGACGCGTTGACCACTCCGCCACCGAGGACACAGTGACCAACCCCTCTGCAAAGGACTCTTCCCTGCACGTCTCCCGCCATTCACCGCACATTGGTATTACATCTAAACCTAGCACAGTGAAGCCATAAGTGATCGCCAATTGCGATTTATTTAATTAAAAATGAACGCTGTAACGTCGTCAAAAATATATAATTGTATACAAGCCGAGGCTGGGCTCCTGACGACAATTAATTGTGTATTGATACCTCATGGTCTGTTCTCCATGATGCGGGAATAAAGTATTGTGGCTGCGAGCATTACAGAATTAAGAGGCTGTGACAATAGGAAAGAGACAGTGTGGCGAATGGAGATTTGGGTTTGTCGGGAGACGTGCAGGGAACAGTCCTCTGCAGTCGGGCTGGTCACTGTGTCGTCGGTGTCGAAGTGGATAGCCAGTCCGCGTCAGGCAGCGCAGCGGTGCGGTTGGCGTGTTTACGTCCCGCCGCAGTGTCTCGCGCCAGGTTGTTTACGTAACTCAGCCGCCTCTACGCGACTTACTTGATAGAGCAAGCATGGCTCAATCCTGGAGACATTCGACCTTGAAGATCAGTTTTTCGAAAGCATATCCACGACCGAAGGCACTGGACATCGAACAGTTTATTAGAGACGAAGTGAAAGTCGCCTGTAGCGAAGTTGTAGGTATTCACTTTTCGATAGTGAGCAGTGTCGTGTACTTAAAGCTCATCAACGACACGGTCTGTGAGAGAATTCTGAACGCGACCAGAAGTGGACTGAAGTTCCGTCACTCGGACGGAAATATTGGTGAAGTGACAATTGAACACACGGGTCTCTGCACGATAAGGGTATTTGAACTTCCATTTGAGGTGCCAGAAGAAACAGTGATTTCCGCGCTTCGCCCTTATGGGCATGTGATCAGTCACGAAGCTGAAAAATGGGCACAGTTTACCACATACCCCGTGCTCAATGGGGTGCGGCAAATACGTATTGAACTGAAAAAACATGTTCCATCTTATCTGACCATCGGTGGATGCCGTGCAATAATAATTTATGACGGCCAGCCGAAGACGTGTTCAGGCTGTGGACAAGAAGGACACCTACGTTCCCAGTGCATGCAGCGCAGGATCACACAGTTGCCACCTGGGGATGAACAGCTCCCGCCTGCACCGACGACTCTTCCGGTGACGTATGTTCAGGCTCTCCAGCATCCTGTGCCGACGTACGTTAAGGAATCCTCACTGAACGCTGTAGCGCACGAAGGAAACGAGGACAAACTGGAAACTACGTCCACGACCGATCGTATACCACCAACGAATAATGAGGTGTCTCAGGTTGAGGAGATGGACGCCACATCACCGGTAGTGCCTAATGACGTTCTTGCAAAAGACCAAACAGCAGTGCACCAATCGACAACAGACGACAAGACGACGGCCAACGTACAGTCGTCGGTCTTACACCCGGCCGAAAATCCTGAAGGCACCGAACTACCACACCACCAGACTGACACTAGTGAGAAGATGGATGTCGAAACTGAAGTAGTACCGACGTCTGCCTTCATCACTACGGAGACGGCGTCAGATGACTGCCGACCGACCTCCGATACAGAACACCACGTCCGCAAACAGCGCTCCCCGCGGAAACGCAAGAAGAGGCGCCATTCGCCTTCTGATGATCAGATGCAAGATAAGGACGAGAAACCGACGTCGGATGAAGCAACTGACTCTGCCTCTCAGGTGTCCGGTGTCATCACTCCCCGTCTGGCACGTCACGATACAGCAGCGACAACACCTGCTCCTGTCTCAGATTCACCTTCACCTGCTACTGAACACCAACATGAGACTCAGGATGAAACATCCCCTCCACAACTACGAAGTTTCACGTCTGACGCTTGGGCAGACGATATCGAGAATGAAGCGGAAGATCTTGAGGGAGTCGAGGGTAGAAGTGCTCCCTCGGCTGCATCCAGCACTCCCCTATCACAATGACTGAGGCTGCACCAACAGCTTCCATGGCGCCGCCGGATCCGCCTGCTGACGATGTACTGAACAACTCAATAGAAGGTCTAGGCGCACAGACATACCGGCTCGCTACCGTTAACATCAATAACATACGTGCACGCCACAAATTGGCCATGCTACAGGATATGCTCAATGCAGCGGACATCGACATTGCCCTCCTTCAAGAGGTGCATGTAGAAGACTTCACAGAACCCTACGGATACACGACCTGCATCTCCCATGCGTCTGCCACTGGCAGTGGAGTGGCGATCATCCTCCGTGAAGGTCTTCTTGCTGAAGATGTCGAGTATCTTCCTGACGCCAGAGGGATGGCTATCACTGTCCAAGGAGTTCGAATAATTAACGTCTATGCGCCGTCGGGATCGGGACGCCGTCGTGAACGATCCACCTTCTTCGCAGAAGCGATCACACCCCTCTTTGTGGGACAACAAGACGCCTTGATAGTAGGAAGGGATTTCAACTGTACTCAAGCTCCGAAGGATCAATTACCTCGTCACTCTCCGTGCATGGAACTCGGAGCACTCGTCCACAATCTTCGGTTGGTGGACTCATGGGAACATGTTCATGGCGACCGGCCTGGCTTTACGCATTTTACCAGCCATTCGTCTAGCCGCATTGATAGGATTTACATCTCGTGTTCCATTGTCAAAGGGACGAGAGCAGCCGAAGTATGGCCTGTAGCGTTTTCTGACCACGAAGCCTATATTTGCGACCTTACCCTCAGACGTCAGAAAGTATGGCACAGCCGTGGTCCATGGAAGCTGAATGTGTCCCATCTCGCCTCTCCAGAAAGTTGGCAGCTCGTAGAGAACACATGGAACAACTGCACACGCCGACGCGGCGCCTACCAGTCTGCCCTTGCTTGGTGGTTATTCTGTGCTAAGCCTGCACTGCGGAAGACTTTGATAGGGTATGGGAGAGACGTAGCGGCATGGAGGCGACAAACAAAGGACTTTTACTTCAATATTTAAGGGAATGTACCAGAATGCCATATTCACCTGCGAGGCAGACTATGGTGAATCACGCCAAAGCCCAAATCATCAGACTTACACGCCAGCATCTTGAAGGAACGATAGTCAGAGCCCGTACTGAAGACAGAGTAGCTCAAGAGAGTCCCTCCATGTACCATATCATCAGAGAACGACGGCGTCGACGAAGGGCCTTGATACATGTGCTGACTACAGATAGAGGACGATACGACACCCAGCGAGATATAGGACATGTCCTTCACGCTCACTATACGCAGCTGTACTCAGAGCTCCGCCACCCCCCAGAAGTAATCGAAGCGGTATCCCAGCTCACATACGGCAAAATTCCACAAGCTGCGGCTACTGAACTGACAGCCGATATAACAGAGGAGGAAGTCACTGAAGCGATACAGATGGGACCCGCCAATAAGTCGCCAGGCCCTGACGGCCTCCCTCTGGAGTTCTACAGGGCCTTTCAACAACTGCTAGTATCAGTCTGGACGGAAATCTGCCGCGATCTCATGTCCCCCACGGTGCAGATCCCTGAGACGTTTTGCGAAGGGCTTATCATACCTATACACAAACCACGAGGTGGGACCAGCATCAGCGACTACCGCCCCTTGACCCTACTGAATAGCGACATGAAGATCTTCACACGACTGTTGGCAGCACGACTCAAGCACACGGTCCGATACGTTGTTTCACAGGATCAGGCATCTTTAGGTGGCAGTCATAACATTCGCACTGCCCTCTGCCGCTATCGCGATATGATCGCACTTGCCAAGACAAATAAAATGCCTGGAGTTTTGGCTTGCCTCGATTTCAGCCAAGCTTTTGACAGAGTCGACCACACATTTTTAAAGGCCGTAATGCAACAGATGGGTTACCCCGAGACCATCGTAGCGTTATTGGTGCGTCTCCTTCACGGTGCGACATCAAGAGTATTGTACAATGGACGCCTCACACCGCCGATCCTCATCCAGAGATCGGTGCGACAGGGGTGCCCCCTATCAACGATATTGTACGCCCTCGGTTTGGAACCGCTGCTCTGTGGCTTTCGACAACGCTTGAGAGGGATCACACCCGGTGGACATACTTTTTGCTGCACTGCCTATGCCGACGATCTGGTTCTCTTTCTTCGTGGTGAAGACGACGTCCGCGCAGCTTTGGCGTGGGTGGCGACCTACGGCGCAGCATCGGGCAGTGAACTGAATGTACACAAATCGCACGCTCTATCTATAGGTGACGGGCTGCCCGATAGGTGCGTGGCCCCATTGAGAATAACAGACACAATGCGCTGTTTGGGCATTGATTTTACAACTGACCTGCGGCGGACGATTGCCCTCAACAGTAGGCGCCTATTGCAACAGATTAGGGCAGGGATAGGCGACCACCGTCTTAGAACACTAGACATTCTGCAACGGGTGCGATATGCTAACGTCTATTTGGCGTCGCGCATCCCCCATGTTGCGCAGACACTGCCGATCCCGCCATATCTGGCCCGCAGCATGCTGGCGGCTATGGGGTCTTTTGTAAGTACCGGTATGCTCTTCAAGATTCGTTACGACTCCCTCACACTACCGAGGAACAGAGGTGGTTTAGGACTTTTTCACGTTCCGGACAGAGCACGGGCCTTATTTGTAAGCTCTCACATGAAGATATGGCGACAGTGTCCGACGAGTCTTACAAGCCTGCTGCTAGAGGCCTTAAGGCCGATCTCCCTCACCCCTCCAATACCACTATCCGACATTCCAGCCCCTTTCTTTTATTTCGGGCAATTCTTCCTCGACCTCAGCTACATGCGTACCGCACTTCCGCCCACACAATTGATATCGGCGAGGGCAATATACAACACCATGGAACTGAGCAGAGCCCCGAACGTGATAGAATCAAAACACCCCCATATTAACTGGCGTGTTGTGTGGCGAGCGGTGAGCGCGCCCACTCTCAACACAGACGTACAGTCTGCGTGGTACATCACAGTCAACGGGAAGCAGGTGTGCCAGTATCGCCTCCACCGAATCCATCTTGCGGACTCTCCTTTGTGTACCAAATGCGGAGTCGTGGATACAGATGAGCATCGCCTTGACTGTGGATCGGCGAAGGATGTTTGGTATTTGGTGCGCCAGGTACTGGCTTTCTTCACACGCACAACCCCCGAAATTATACTACCAAATCGCTTCTCTTTCCAGAAGACTCGTATTACCCGAGAGCGAAAACTAACTCTGTTAAATGGATATGTGGCCACGCTGTACACTATTTGTTCGGCGATGGAGAGAAGACTGTACTTGATTTTTGGAACTATATAAACGAGCGACATTGTGAAATAGTTAGGAACCCCAAGTACCGCGAATATTTTTCCAATTTTCTTTGGAGTGCGTTCCATAACCCGCCTCGCAGCTGGAATATCGATGAAAGGAGAAGTTGACCCCAGAACGACAGAAGCACTGATTGAACTACAACCGGCAACGAAAGAAATCGAGAAGACGTTCATTGATAATCCGCAGCTAGACCTTCCTTGGAACGCACAATGTCGTAATGCGACGACCTCTTTATTTTGTTTTTACGCCGGATGTGGAACGGCAGTATTTTCTACATAAAAATGCAGAACTATACATACTAATAAAGAATATACATGAAGCAACTATTTATTTCTCCCTTTTCCCCATTACAAATCTACATATATCTTTATGGGCCGATGCGGAGGAGGATTTTTATTTCATTTTATTTATTTATTTTTATTTTTTTTTACTTATTTTTTTTTTTCCATCGAGCACGACTGGAGCGTTTGCGTACGTTCTATACTTGAGGTTAGGGCAAAAGTGGCGGTGGCACTAGCTTATTTTAGTGCAGTCACACGAATGCCCAGATTAATGTGCTGTGTAAAATTAAAGAAGAAAGGAGGAAAAAAACCTTGCGTGATGCGAACAGGTCGATATTTAATAAGCTCACAGATACGATCTATAACTTTATTAAGAATGATGCGTTGTGGCACCACTGCCGACGTCTACACGTGAAACTCCACTCGCGGATTTATAAACTGCACTTCAGCACTTATAAATATAACTGGGACCATTTTTAAATATTTTAAAGTATTTACTAATGCTGTAGTAATTGTTCAACACAAAACGCGTAGGTAAATAAATAAATGCATTCTAATAGATAATACCTCTGACATATTTACAACATAATCGACTAGTAAGATACAAATAGAAACACATCTATGACAAAATGGTGTAAGACATGACGCAATTGGTCAAAACCGACGGATGGATCGGACAGTCAAGGTGAGCCGAAAGTTTTATAGCTTAGCTCGAATCAGCGCAAATTTGTATGGCCATTAGAACACACATCTCAGTGTATCTATGTTGAAGTATACAAGCAACTTTCGATCGAAGAATGGAGCTAGAGCTGCCTAATTGTGTGCAACAATTAGTTCCTTATAAAAAAATATGTCAGATTGCAATTAAAGCTTAGCTAATGGTAGCAATTCGTATTTTACGTACAAAAATTATCTTTATGCGAAGTGTATGGAGCGCATCACTTCTGCTCTTTAAAATCGTACATATCTAATCAAATTTCCTTGAAGGTAAATATTTGGATAAAGAGCAAATAAAATATTTTATCCAATATTATACGTTGTACTGAGGGTTTAAAGTCGACTTAAAGTTAACACGTCCTGAGACTTATCAGACGTCCGTACTATTGTGTACTTAGACGGTGGTTTCGTCAGTTGAGAATTTTTTAAAGTAATCTTAAAGACGTCGTCTACTTAATTTTTCACGAAGAAATTTTGAAGACGTAATTCGCAACCCTTTTCGACTGCGGCAGCTACACCAAATATGGCAGAGTAAAAGTTGGCCACTTAAATGTAAAATTCACACAAATGCATCACAACGCAAAGTAAATTTGTCCTACCTAGAGTCAAATATGTAAAATACGGGTGCGAGGTTCTCGACGATCTATTTGCTTTAAACACACTTAAATCGAAGAGTCTCGATATATTTGTGATTTTCTACTTGTCCTTAATATTAACCATGCTGAATGTTAAATTCTGCCTCGTATCACACACATATTATATTGTGTCCTACACTTCTACATCTACACTGACGTACATACATCGCAAACCATCCAAAGGTGCGTCGCGGAGGGAACTCAGTACCAATATTAGTTACTTGCTTTCCTGTTCCACTCCCATATAGAACGAGGCAAAAACAAATACTTGTATGCATCCGTACGAGCCCTAATGTATCCAATCTTATTCTTGTGATCTTTAGCGGCATGTAGGTTGGCGGCAGTAGAATCGTTCTGCAATCCGCCTCAAATTCCGGCCCTCTAAATTTCAACAGTGCTTCTCGGAAAGAACGTTGACTCCCCTCCAGCGACTCCCAGTTGAGTTCCCGAAGCATTTCGGTAAAATTCGCGGAATGATCAAATCTACGAGTTACAAATCTCGCCGTCCGCCCCAGAACTGTCTCTATGTCCTCTTTTAAACTGATCTGGTGGGGATCCTAAACACTTGAACAATACGCAAGACGGGGTCACACAAGCGTTTCATATGCGGTCTAATTTACAGGCAAATCAAACTTTCCAAAAATTCTCCCAATAGAGGGAAGTCGATCATTTGCCTTCTTTACGACTGTATTTATATACTCGTTCCATTTCATGTCGCTGTGCAGCGTCACGCCTAGGAATTTAATTGAAGAGACTCCGTCAAACAGAACAATTCTAATGTTGTATTCGAACATTACGGGATTGTTTCTTCTACTCATCTGCATCACCTTAGATTATTCTACAATTAGCGCTAGTTGCCATTCCTCACACCATCTAGAAATTTGGTCCAAGGCACCCTGCCTCCTTCTACAGTCATTCAATGACGTCACCCTCTTGTACACAACAGTATCATCAGCAAACAGCCGCAGATTGCAACTCACTCTGTCTGCCAGATAATTTATATAGAAAGAAAATAATAGCGGTCCTATCACACTTCGTTGCGGCACTCCTGATGATACCCTAGTCCCTGATGAACACTCGCCATCGAGGACAACATACTGGGTTCTATTACTTACGTAATCTTCGAGCCACTCAAATATTTGGGTACCTATTCCATAAGTTCGTACCTTCGTTAGAAGTCTGTAGTGCAGTACCGTGTCAAAGGCCTTTCGAAAATCGAAAAATATGCATTCTTCCCTTTGCCCCTCATCCACAAAACGCAAGATGTCATGAAAGAAAAGGACAAGCTGGGTTTCGCACGATCGATGCTTCTAAAGCCGTGCTGATGTATGGACAGAAGTTTTCCCGTATCAAGGAAATGTACTGTATTAGAACTGAGAGTATGTTGAAAAATTGTACAGAAAACTGATATTAATGATATAAGTCTGTAATTTTGTGGGTCCGTTCTTTTCCCTTTCATATACACAGCAGTTACCTGTGCCTTTTTCCAGTCTCTTGGTATTTGCGTGGGATCAAAGATTCGCGATAAATGCAATCCACTGCAGGCCCAATGCCACCTAGTACTCTTTGTAATAACGGATTGGTACACCATTTGGACATAGCGACTGGTTCGTTTTCAACTCTTTCAGCTGATCTCTACACCAGATATGCCTTTTACTATGTCCTTCATTTGAAGGTTAGTACGACCACCAAATGAAGGTAGGTTTGCATGGTCCTCTGCGTGACTATTTCTTAAATATTAGTTTTAAAACTTCCACCTTCATTTTGCTGTCTTCTATCACCAGCCCAGAATGATCAACAACTGACTGGATAGCGACCCTTGATCCGCTTACCGATTTCATGTAGGACCAGATTTTCTTCAGTTTCTCGGCACGTTGCACATGCATCTAATGTCACATGATGCTGCATACGAAGTGCCATGAAAGTCTTTTAACAGCCTGGAGGAAAAAAGAAGAATTCGTCGAATTTTTCTTCTTTTCAGCTTTTGACCATCCTCAGTGATGAAACACTAATATTTCTGTAAGCCGAGACTAAACGTTATGGCTGCCAATTATCATGAACACTGGTATCAATATTTGGCATTAATAAATAATTATGCACTACATAATCGTTGTTGGTCGCGGCCACACATCTAATTGTCTTTTCACGTTATATCTTGCCATGATACTTATCACATCAGACACATATTGTTGCGTTACGTGTCACATCATGGCAAGTTGTATGTGAAGTCTTGTCACATACCGTCATATTTTGGCATCTGCCTTGTACTGTATCGTGTGACATGTGCAAGACATGGCATCAGGTCATATTGTCAAATCATAATGGATGAGTTAATACATCACTTTTTGTCGCATAGTAAACAATGTTGTGTAACGTTATATCATTTGATATGATGTCTCATTGCATATCATATCCATTGTGTCGAGTAAAATATGTGATCCGTGATGCTATGTAGAAACATGGGAATTTTATTCTCTCTCAACATGTCATTACATTTATGTCACTGACGTTTATGTCTCTACTCACGGTTCAGGCATGTACTGTGAAATTAGTGTTTTCAATCGTAAGATTACAAATTAATTATAAATGCGACTACATGCTGAAAAAGTATAAAATGGCATTTTCATCTTGCTATAATATTTTTATTATAACAATACAAAATCTTATACGGGGCTAGAAAGAGTAGTAAAATGGAAACATTTAAGTCCATTTTGAAATTTTACTTTGCAGTCAGTGAGATAATTTGCTTCACTGGGCATATGATACAAACTGTTTCAAGCACCGTCTTCTCAATTTGCTGCTAAAGAAGGTCTTTATGTGGAGTATTCTTCTGAGAATTAATTTCGTAACTAGTCCTTTTGAACTGCAGTGGATTGTTTACGACAAACAGGTTGGAATAAATAAACTGTGAATCTTTAGTCCCAATGTCACAACTCTTTGAACAGAGACTAATAGGATGAAGGTGGGTGAGCAGAAGTCATGACTTTGAACACATTAGATACTACGATATCGAATGAAAGTATGCAAAATATGTCAAATTTCGGCTTCTATTCCCTGCCATCCCTCCTTTTCCGACAATCTTAATGATGCAAACGTAGCTGAACTTTGTTGTTTTAATAGGTTTAAAAGTGTGATTCTTCCGTGTAAAAATCTCCATATTAGCATCTAAATTATGAATTTCCTAGCCAATTTTAATTTTTCTTCGCCATATGTAGCACTCATATTAGTGTAGCATCTAAGTTTGGGGAATTTAACATGTTGTGTCTTTTTCAGATTGGACAGAGGTCATTCTTTGTCACCTATAACACTAGAACTTTCAGAGGTGTCGAAATGGCACTAATTATAGCTTGTTTTACATAACGGCGGGAGTGACGTATCCTTTTATGAGTTTATTCATTTTGAACGTGCGCTCATTGTATCGAAAAACGGCTCATTTCGCGAAGGTTTTTTTAACAGCTTTCAAGTCTCCTAGAGTGTTCATACGAATACTTTTTTATTAGCATACCTTAGATTTATTCATACTCTACCAAAATTAATGGCTTTTACTTCGTGATGCAATAGTTAATTTTTCTTAATATTATTTTAGAGTGAAGAATAAGGGACTTATCACAATATTCGTTTGTTTGTCTCCCTCGCAAAAATGAGATTACTTCATGCATGCTCTTATAGGTGCCACTTTATTTTATAATGCAACTGTTATTTATGTCATAATAGCATAAACCAATAGCGACTGTCACTATACTATCACTTTTGTTTTTCATTGCCTTGGAGGAACCAATGTTAGTAATGTGATAGAGAAGTGAAGTTTGAAATATACCGGAACAGTTCTTTAACTAAGGTTCAGATCCGTCCATAATTACAATGGTAATTACCTTACTCACCTCAAAAGTTTCAAAACAAACTGAGAGTCAGGACCAATCGCAGGAATAACAAACAAAACACGAAGAGAGATATAAAATTCTCAGAAGCGTGTGAAGGTACTCCTGCATTTGACTAAAACTTAAACACGTATCATTTTACTGGCAGTCTTTCAAGTAAGGAAGGCGCGGTGGAGTAGCCGAGCGGTCTAAAGCACCTCGCTGCGGAGCGCGCGGTTGCTCGCCGTGGAGGTTCGAGTCATCCCTGAGGCATGGGTGTGTGTGTTTGTCCGTAGGTTAGTTTACCTAGGTTTAAGTAGTTTGTAAGCTACGGACTGATGAGCACGCAGTTTAGTCCGATAGATTTACAGACAGACAGACAAGTAAGGAAATTTGAAAATTTGTTACTCATCAGTTCCCTTCACCTCAGTATTACGTAAATAGAAATCAGAAAAAAATCCAATTCTTATAAGTAAAATTTGGGGTCGGCATAGTACAAGAAATGACCAGGTAGTACTTAGGACTGACGCGTTACACAACATTACGATGTCGTAATTATGATCTATGGAACAAGCACTAATCTAATGTAATCTAATCTAAATGCGAATGTACGAGGCGTATTACAAAAGTAAGATTCGTTTGGTCAAAATAAAAACATCTCACAAGAGACAAGGTTTTTACTGACAGTCGCATGTGACTACAAATCTAATTCACCTTTCTACATAATTACGCGCACATCTATACAATTTCTGTAACGCTGGAACGGCTTGTTTAACCCCTAGGGATAGAAGTCTTCGGCCTGGGACCTCAGCCAGTTGGAAACGCTGGAGTTCGGTTTGAAATCATTGTCCAACAATCCATCGTCTCCAAGGCAGGAAGAGGAAATAGTTGTATGGCGCACGGTCGGGACTGCATGGAGGATCAAGGAGTCCCCAACGAAACTCTTGAATCCTCTATTTGACTTGGCCGCGGTATGCGGGAATGTGTCGTCATGCAGGACGATGATGCTGGGCACAGTTTCCGGAGGCGTCGATATTTAATCGCACCTCTCAGTCTGCTGATCATTTGAAAATACACGTCAGCTGTAATGGTTGTCCCATAGTCCATGAATTCAATCAAAAGGTTACCCTCTTCCTCCCAAACAAGGTAACAATCATTTTGCGATTCATGTACGCCGATTGAGCGCACTGTTTGGTTTGGGTTAACCGGAATTCCACCACTGTAATGACTATTGTTTTGATTCTGCGGTCCCGTTTTTCGTAACAATTCAGGAAAACAAACTGTCTCCAGCTTTCTGTAGCGCTCAAAAAATAACGCTGACCGGGGAGCAGTTTTGGGACCCATCTCACACAAATTTTTCGATACCCGAGCTCTTCAGTGACAACGCTGTAATGTGAGGTTCACGCAACATTTGGGAATTATATAGCGAGTCAATTAATCGTCAAATTCAGATTTTTTTCGAAGTTTTTGGTTAATTTGATTAGCGATGTCGTCGGTCCGAATACTGGACCTGGCACTCCGCTGTTCGACGTGCATGTTTGTACGGCCATTTCGAAATTCTCGACAACAGTGTAGAACTTGACACTCATTACGTCCGATCCATAAACTACACACAATTCTCAATGAATGTTCGCAGCTGACGATCCTTTTGCGTTGCTTCCGTGCCATCCCACTCGTCTCGTCTTATTTAACCCTTTCAGACCTGATTTTTTTCTGGAGGAAGGAAATTATTCATTTTGCTGTATTCCTCTTAATTTGGGTTTTTAATGATTTTAAATGTAAGATTTACGCTGTTGTATGCATCCATTTACATACAAAAAATTGCATTTGCTGAAAAGCAAGGCTCTTTTTTATGGACTAAAATAATTAACTTTGTGGAACTAACTTTTGTACTAAATAAAGTAATAATTCAATAGTTGCCCTGCAAAATAATTACTACTACTTTCCAGTTGTACAGTGGAATACAAGTAACCCACAACCTGCGTATTTCTTGGAGTTCACAAGCTGGTGCGCAGTGCAACACTGATTACTTGGTATTTTTATAGTGATCTTCCGCAGCTGACAGTAAGTGTGCACGATGAAAAGTTTAAACACTCATAGTCATATACATGTTATTTCAATTGAGAAAAAAATGTTTCTGATCTATCTTAGACACTGTAAAAGTTATGTACACGATTGTAGCCAGAGGGTCTGAAAGGGTTAAGGTGACTCGCTGAGCGGCCAGGATGTCTCGGAGAGTCTGAATTTCGGCAGGTTTGACATACTCCTTGCTGATCATCCTGGTCCATGTCTTTACAGGCCGACGACTTGCTACAAAGGGCCTGCCTTATCGTATATTTTCTTTCATCCAGCATTAATTTATTTTATAATATCGTGCCTACCAGATCCGAAAATCATTCAACGCAGATTCGTCTTTTTAAAAACCTATAAAGCGATGGCAATCAGTTATTATACGGCCATTAAGATTTTGTTGTATTGCTTTGATAATGAGAGTCTTAATGACAGCTCTTTATCCTGTTGCTACCACACTCAGCGATCACAAAGAAATTGGTTTATTTACACTGCGTAAGCACTGACAGTTTTTGCTGTCAATTTTTCTGGTAATTAAATATTTTGAATAGTCATTAAATGTTACTAACAAGTCTCTTACAACTATCATTAGACGTCAGTTGTATCTATTCACATCGAAATAAAGTTTCGTGAAATGTCAACAGTCAAAGATGCTTTTACCTTGACGATCTGCGCAGTCACGCTATCTTTGATTTCCTTACACACTGAGTTTTCGAAATATCTTGATTTAATTTCAACTAATTAACTCGTAAAATTAAAACTTTTTGACACATTTCTGTGTCAAAAACTGGGAATCCAGTAAGTTTGACTCCAAAAATCAATCATAAAGTAATTCGACAAAAACTGTCATCTAGCTTACTCCACTTCAAAGATAATATCTTCCCGACTATTTTCACCAAAACTTGATTTTAAAATCCAAATCACTTTTCAGGTAACCAAAATATGTTCATGAATCCCAACAGAATCACAGAAGAAACTATTAAAAAATCGTCTATCTACAACGTCATAAGTCTTCATCGTTCGAAAAACCAGTTTAATGAAACATTTTATTTTATTTGAGTACATCAATACTTCGTTTAATAAAGTAAATTACATGAATTGCACATAAATTATCTTGCTCGACCCACGTCATGACGTGAACTAAAACTTTTTACAATCAAAATTCACAAAGCTTTTTAAAAATATTTTCGTTATTTAAAAATGACCGCATACTGGAATCGACACGTGAGGCATCTTCTTCTTTGGTGTACCCACCCACTGGATGTTGATGGCAACCAGATCTTTCACCTGCAAACGGTGGTTGAAGACTGCCGTCGTTGTCGAATCCCTCGTGCGTTATGCATGTAATAAAGAACATTTTGCCGCAACAACAAAACTTTTAACATAAACAACAGTAGAAAATTTTAAAATATTAATGTAACACATACCTATCTATTACGGTCCGTGTACCTTTTCACGGCTTTTGGAAACGTGCAATGGGATCCCTTTTTGTCCTGTTAGTCTTGGGTGGCCATAGTACTCCGTAAAGCAAGACACCTGTCTTTTATGTGCAGTGAGACTAACGGTTTAACGCAACAACGTTGCTTTTCCCATGTGGTCGAACGGGTTGAAGTTCCAAGATGCTCAGACGATGTTTGCGCAGTGGTTGCTCTACTCGGAATAGCCGGCTGAGGCAACGGCTCGGACTTCAATAAGCCATCTTTGCCAATCGGCGTTAGGCGGAGTGATCTGATTCCGTCATTGTTGTGGCAGCTACACCTGGAAAACGTTATATAACACTATATAAATGTGATTTCACGCACAGTCAGCTCCGCGATGAAAAGAGTAAGGAAATATTCACATTATTAAATCTCATAACAGGGCTAAATAACTTCTAGTTCAGTAATGAATGTCATGTAGAAAACAGATTATCAATGGGAAATCGAAAGACAACAGCATTGGCAAATATTTTTACAAACCTCATTGAACAACTCATTTTTTACGAAAATAATACCTAAACATATAACGTAATATATTAATCCAGGTAAAAGAATTACATTCTCTAGTTGATATATCAATCAAAAACCAAAATGGAAAATCTACCTACAGACATAAATAAAGTAAAGAAAATGTAAAACTCACTAGATAATCAATTTAATTTGATGACGAAGTTTTCATGGATGGACAGCTGAGTCGGTACTTCATTTTCCGGCAACGTTTCGGTAGATTTCTTTCTTGCCTTCTTCAGGCGATGTGTCAACTCGAGAAGATTTCATAATCGGGATTCGCCAAGAAAGCCTGCGTTCTCATGTAGCCTACACCATTTTAACTTTCTGGATATTTCTATCAACACACAAAACAACAAACCTGTGTTTGGAATTTACCCTAAACGCACGGCTTCAGACACTATATCCCCCAATCCTTCGACCATCCACACTCACAAAAGGTGGTCGCACTCCGACATATCCTCCATAGGCTCAATAACAAAGAAAACTATGACTGAGAACATGACTTGAAATGACATTGTAGATAGCCAAAAACAATGAGTATAAGAATTACACAGTCACAAAAGCTAAAGAATAATATAAACATGAAACATCAAATCAAAGACAACAACATTACAAAACGCACAATCACAAACGCCAAACAACATAACTACACAGAACAGTCAATGTAAGAGAAGACAATGAAGCTGGGCTTTAATGGGTTTTCCAACTTTTCTAGCATCTCCGTTATACAAGACATAGTTTGTCATTCAGGTTGCTCTTCATATCGATGTCTCTTCTGTGTGACGGAAATTTCGAGAACACTGTGTCGTGCATGTAATATTTATAGGCTCACTTCTAATATTGACATAGTGTTCGCAAAATGTTATTTTAAAGTGTTCTTTAACGTTTTGTGACCTCAGATGTGCTCCATTTTCTCCGTGACGTCCCATGGTAACCCTAGGTGTCCACCCACCCACTCCTTAATATGGACCCAGATGCAAGAAAGCGCCGTAAAATAAAGATGCTGCAGTGACTGCCGAGGCACATCAATGGACTTGCGTTGGATCAGAAGCTGTTGACGCCTCAGTTACCACATAATTAACTTGTCCCTTGCTTTTTTGTACGCTATATGCTTCGATATTTCTTAGATTATCACAATGCGTGTCTCCCTCCACAGTTTTTGCTACCTACTGCCATGGTACTTCTCTCTTATCGGGATTTATCACTCAATTTCAACCATGCCAATTCTGCGAAGTGACTTCACATTTCTTATAATACCACGTTGTTTTCAACATCCTTCAAGTCCTCCCAGGTCCCAATGATGCATAAACTTAGGCTGATATCGACAACAAGAGCGGCAGGTACACTTTACCGCTAGGTGTTGGGCGCGGTACTGATGTTGACCTTGAACATGCGGGGTCACATGGTTCACATTGTAGCTGGATTTGAACATGACTCGAACTGTTTGAACAATGTACGTCACAGCTCGAGAAATCTTGGGTAATGTTCGAACATTCGATCACGACGCTATCTATCAATGTCAGGATGTACTATCTCCACGATTTACGACTATGATATTTATATCGTTTCTGTGCTGTGCAGTAAACGATTTATAACGAAGATAGGGTGTCATTACTGTACTATAGGGATTAATAAGTGTGAAATTCCGACTGTAGTAGCCTGTAGGTTTCAGGTTATATGTAAAATCAGTAACTAAAATAGGCTGTAAGTAAACGATAGCAATCACGATTTAAAATTCTAGTGCTGCCATCTAGCGACGCCTGTTGATACTACGTACACAGCAGCTCGTGTACCATTTATTCTGCGGTCACAATTACATTTTATTTTTATATGACGTATTTCCGTTATTGGATATTAAATTTCTAATGTTTTTCCTATTTCATCTCCTTTAATCTTGTTGTCAAGGCGATTAAAATGTGGTAAAATTTTTATCTGTTACTGTACCTATTAACAGGGAATGTGCTGTTCATTCGCAACCACTCTCTTGTAATCAGATAAAATGTAATTTCTACTGATGAAGGATTCACATTTTTGTTTTCGTTTGACTATTAGCCCTCAGTAGTTTGATGCAGTAGTTCTGTTATGATTGCAGATATTTTATCAATGGATCATATCTTGCAGTGATAGTAGACAGCTCACATATGCACTGTTTTAAATAAAACATATAGTTTTTCATAGTGATGCCCTTCTTTTACATGTACTAGTACTTCCTATGAAACTAGTTCTGAGCAAAGCGGTATTCCAATAACTTCAAAACTTCCCGCGTATCACATGCAGATACGAAGCGCGAGTAATTTTTTATCTGAGTGTTCGAACTGTTCGACACTATCGAGTTCTCTGCTGTATCGGGAATCTCGAGCATGTTCGAACGCGAGTATCATTTTCCCAGCCGTAGTTGAAACGCTGCACTTTCTGTGAATGTGAAGTATCTATGTTATATTTCAAGGTGATTTGTCTCTTTCTTTCTTTTATTAACGCACGCGCGCGTTCTCGTTTGTGAGTTTCTCTGTGTATGTGTGTGTGTGTGTGTGTGTGTGTGTGTGTATTGTGGTGCTGTGCAGCCCTCGAGATAAATTCATCCTTGAAACTTTTGTTGAGTTCACCACAACACTTTAAGCACTCTTTTCTGCGTCAAGAGCATTTTACCTTCTTTTCCTTTCCCTTTTTTTCCTTTTCAGATATTCCCCGTCGCCCTAATTCCCTTCTTGCTTGTTTTGCTGTGTAAGTGGACTTTACTTCGTACCAACACGGAAGTTTTATAAGAGAAAATTCTTTCTTCTACAAACTAAAAATCTTCTTTACAGTATTTTCTGCACTTTGTTGTACCGTACCATAACAAGAGTTTTTTTTTTTTTTTACAAAGTTCTACGCTAAGAGCTCCGTGGTCTACATGTCCCTCTGAAGCACTGAGTCAAGAAGTAAAGCACCTCTTGACAAGTGCCCCAGTCTCTCTCTCTCTCTCTCGACAGTTTGAGCTCCGGACTGCACACACAAAACTCGATCCCATGTCATCTTTCCGTTACATATGGCTAAAACCTCCTTGAGGTTTTGGCGCAGCGTGCTTCTTGCCTCGGCCGAAGGTCTGCCGTGGAACGAGTCAAGCCGGCAAAATGTCTGCAGTAGTGTGTGTGTGTGAATGCCTTACATCTGCTGTGACACACGAAGTAGGATTCCGATACGCGGTAACAGCGACTGTGTCGGAAATGTGGCGAAAATGGGAGTAGAAATTGGAAACATTGTTACTGTGATAGAAAGAAGGTAGTTGCTGTAGCATACATTGGAGATATTCAAGAGAGTGAAAAACATTATTGAAGCCGATGAGAATCAGTCTGTCGATAACGTTGTGTGAATCTCTCTCTTAACTAAGTATTTGTCATAAATACTTAGTATTTCCTTGTGAGAGTTCAATTCATAACCATAAGAACTTATCCAATCGTTTTATGTCGTAGACGATTATGAAACTTATTTAATCGTCTTTTAATGGGGATCAACTCATATTATATATATATATATATATATATATATATATATATATATATATATATATATATATATATATATATATATATATAGTGTGTGTGTGTGTGTGTGTGTGTGACTTATTGTACAGACAGTAATCTAGAATTTCGAGTAAATAATTTACCTGACTTGATTTAGCAAACAACAAACAGTTTCAAATAGTGACATTACATCAAATGGCCAAACGTTTGTAAAGCTTGTGGGACTTAACTGCGGGGTCATCAGTCCCTAAACTTACAAACTACTTATGAACTAGCTTATACTAAAGACAGCAGAAACATCCCTGCCTCAGGGGTGATTTGAACCCCCGACGGGGAACGGCCTCGCGCATCGGAACATAGCGCCTCAATGCGCTCGGCCACTCTGACGGCAAAGTTCAGAAACAAATTTTACGTCAAACTAATATCTAATTTCCAACGATACAAGAGGAACAGGAATTAGACAGGCAAATGAATTTACTCATTGAGCATTATACTTTTTGACACCACAGCTATTAAAATCAAACGGTAAGGTAATCCTGTAACTTGAGGAAATTATGAGTTAAATCTAAGTCGCATTTTTTATTAAAATTATAGCTGCGACGCTTGTCGCTAGCATCCATCTCTCTGTCAGTAAATCTCATATTTTGTTTCATAAGGGACTTTCAAATTTTTTGAACGAGCTGGGGAGAAAACAGAATCGCTTGTCGTCTTTCGTCTTCTTACTGTTGAACATATCGGACATGTCTCTTTTGGTCTCTCCACATTGACTATGTAAGTGTGAGCATTTCATTTGTTAATTGTAATAAATACCACAGTTCAATTGAAATTAATATTTAGTATAAAAAATTCTTTCCCCATTGTTCATTATTTTTAAAAGCTTTGTTTCCAGCATAATTCGTAAATTGATGCTTGGCCATTGTTGTAAATTGCTTCGCGATTGCGGAAGAACATTCCAGACACGAATTTCACTTACGCACATTTAGTGTTCAATTTTTTTTCGATGCCTGCAGTAATTCTTCTTTTCTTTAAACGAAGCCCGATAATTTTGCAATTTTAAATACTAATCGTAATTGGAATTAAACAGGATCATGGAACTTTAGTATTCGAAGCTTATGGAACCAAGTATCAGTTTACAGTAAAGAAGAAATTTATTATTCCATACAGGTTCGACTCCAGTGTGATGACTCCAATCTGTATTATCCTGCCAGGTAAAAAACGGATTCCACCACTTTCTTTTGTAATTATGCTTTCTGGTGTTGTCGTTATTCTAACTACTATTGCCGCTAAATACTGATGGCGGAATCTTTCATGCTTTTTTTTTTGTTTTTTCTTTCAGTGTCTCTTTTCAGATTTAATATTTATTGCAATATTTCACAGTTTGTTAAATTTCAAAAACGGTACTTAACTTTAATCTTGACGACAACACTAGCTAAAAAGAAAAAGTATCATTACATGACCTACAATAATTTCATGCGATTATCTGCAGATACCATCCTGCAATGACCAACTTCTTTCGGAGTACTAACGTTCGTTTCAATAAAAGAGCTAAATAATAGAGCTAAATATGTAAATGTTCAGTCCTGCCTACGCGAACGGTAAATTTAAACGTATAGCCCAGAAAATGAGCAAGAGCGCCGATGTTGTGCAACACGACGTAACTGCGCCGTGCTTTGAAATTTGGGGCACAAAGCCGCAGCGGCAGCCGCCAGTGCGCTGTTTAACGTGATACCAGCGCTGCCAACCCTAAGGCAGCGGGCCGTGACATTTAGGGCTCCATTCAGCGCCGCCAACGCTGACGGAGAGCAGGGGCCAGCCCGCGGAACCCTGCCAGCGCAGATCCGACTCAAGCACAAAGGTCGAGCGGTCTAACTGCGTCAAGACTAGTTTACACGGCGACACTACGTTTCGTGAAACTGCACTACTGGCCAGTGCGCATGCGCGGCACGAGTTCGCGAAACTTGTTGGCCAAACTAAACAGTTTCGGCGCTTTCCAACTTTGGCGAAACTGATTGCGCGTGTTTTCAGGTTAAAGGCTAATTTACACAACGACACTACGTTTCATGAAACTGCGTTACTGCCCATTGGCGCATGCGCGTCAGTTGTACGCGCAACTCGTTGGCGAAACTAATCAGTTTCGGCAGTTTGCAACTTTGCCGAAACTGATTGCGGGTGTTTTCAGGTTAGGTTATAACCAAAACAGAACAATGTACAACCTGAAGAGGAGAACGGAAGAAACAGTGCGGTTTTTGGACATATATGCGATGCTTAGGCGTTTGTGCGATTTTAACGATGAAAATTTCAGGTATAAGCAGGGGCGTGTTAGTGCTCTTGAAGCAATTATTCGCGAATTAAATATTGATGGATTAACGATTAATGAATTGCAGACTAAAACACATTCAATTCGAAATACCTGTACAAAAGAACTATGACAATAGTGGATTTTGGAAAACGGTACAGGTACTGTAGAGACGAATATTTACTTTTCAAGAAACGTAATGCAATTTGTAATTTCAATTCTGGTAACAATACTTCACGCATAACAATATCTCGTACTTTTTTTATTTGCATTACTAATTAAAAGGAACGTGAATTGCTCTGGTGACATTATAAGTTGATTAAATAACTTCTAGGGTCTTCAGTCACGATTTCTTTCAGCAAGGGCACTGAGCAACCGAGCCGAGGTCTCTCTTTTTTTAATTTTTTTTTTTTTTTTTTTTTTTTTTTTTTTACCATTCACGTACCCAAACACGTTTCTCATTCTTTTAGTTTAGTCTTATACAGCGACTTCACAAAGAGAAGCAATAGCTCCGCTACAACTCTTACAGCTACCAAAACCTCCATTCTGCGGCGACTACGGTGCTCACAAAACAACGAAACAGAAGTGTGTAGTATTGACGTCGTGTCTACAGACATACACGAAACCAGTTGCGCGGAATTCATTTCACGCAACGAGAGTCGCAACCTGGTGTTGCCTTTAGGCTAGTCTACACGACGACACTAGGTTGCGACACTCGTTTCACGAAATGAGTTGCGCGCTACTGGTTTCCTGTACGTCTGTAGACACAGCGCCAATACTATACACTTCAGTTTCGTTGTTTTGTAAGTGCCGTAGTCGCCGTAAAATGAAAGTTTTGGTAGCTGTAAAAGTTGTGGTGGAGCTGTTGCTTCTCTGGGTGACGTCGCTGCATAAGACTAAACATAAAAAGAATAAGAAACGTTTTTGGGTTTGTGAGTGGATTAAAAAAAGACGTCAGCTCGGTTGCTTAGCGACCTTGCTGAAAGAAATTGTGATCGAAGAACCTAGAAGTTATTTTAATCAACTCAGAACGTGACCAGAGCAGCTGAAAGAAATTGTGATTGAAGGCCCTAGAATTTTTTAATCAATTTAGAATGTCACCAGAGCAGTTCAGTTCCTTTTTAAACGCAGTAAGTAATGCTATAAAGAAACAAGATACTGTTATGCGTGAAGTATTTTACCAGAACTGAAATAGTATTACGTTTCTTGTCAAGTAGATACTAGTCTCTACAGTACTTGTACCCTGTTGCGACATCCACAAGCCGGCTTTTAAACAGAGTTAGTAATGCAATAAAGAAACACGATACTGTTATGCGGGAAGCATTGTTACCAGAACTGAAATCTCAAATTGCATTACTTTTCTTGTCAAGTACAGTACCTGTCTTTACAATACCTGTACCGTGTTCCCAAATGCACAATTGCCATAGTTCGTTTGTATAGGTATTTGGAATTGAATGTACTTTAGTCTGCAATTCACTAATCGTCAACCTATCAATATTTAATTGACGAATAATTGCTTCAAGAGCGCTAACACGCCGCTGCTTATTCCTGAAATTTTCATCATTAAAATGGCACAAACACCTATGCATCGCATATATGTTCAAAAACCGAATTATTATTCCATTCCCCCCTTTATGTTGTGTTTTGTTCTGTATTGGTTATAACCTAACCTAAAAACACGCGCAATCAGTTTCGCCTAAGTTGGAAGGTGCCGAAACTGTTTAGTTTCGCCAACGAGTTGCGCGAACGCCTGCCGCGCATGCGCAGTGGCCAGTAGCGCAGTTTCATGAAACGTAGTGTCGTCCTGTGAACTAGTCTTTAGGTTATAACCAATACAGAACAAAATGCAACAAAAGGGGGGAGACGGAAGAAATAATTCGGTTTTAGAACATATATGCGACACATAGGTGTTAGTGCGATTTTAACGATGAAAATTTCAGGAATAAGCAGCGGCATGTTAGTGCTCGTGAAGCAATTATTGGTGAATTTAATATTGATGTGTTGATGATTAGTGAATTTCAGATTAAAATATATTCAATTCGAAATATCTATACAAACGAACTATGGCAATTGTAGATTTCAAAAAATGTTCAAATGTTTGTATAGCTTATGGGACTTAACTACGGGGTCATCAGTCCCTAAACGTACATACTACTTATGAACTAGCTAATCCTAAGGACGGCACAAATATCCATGCCCGAGGGGGGATTCGAACCCCCGACCGTAGTGGCCGTGCAAACCGGGACGGGAGCTCCACAGTCCCTCGGCCACCGCGGCTAGCTTGTGGATTTCGGAACAGGGTACAAATACTGTAGAGAAGAACATCTACTTGACAAGAAACGTAATACTATTTCAGTTCTGGTAAAATGCTTCACGCATAACAGTATCTTGTTTCTTTATAGCATTACTTACTGCGTTTAAAAAGGAACGTGAACTACTCTGGTAACATTCTAAATTGATTAAAAAAATTCTAGAGCCTTCAATCATAATTTCTTTCAGCATGGTCGCTGAGCAACTGAGCTGACTTCTTTTTTAAATCCAGTCACTAACCCAAACACGTTTCTTAGTCTTTTTATGTTTAGTCTTATGCAGCGACTTCACACAGAGAAGCAGTAGCTCTGCCACAACTCTTACAGCTACCAGAACTTTCATTCTACGGCGACTACGGCACTCACAAAACAACGAAACTGAAGTATATAGTATTGGCGCCGTGTCTACAAACACACACGAAACCAGTTGCACACAATTCATTTCATGAAATGAGTGTCGCAACCTAGTGTCGTCGTGTAGACCAGCCTTTAGCCCAGCTGACCTCATCATCGTCTGACAAGTAACGACGACTGTTAAATGCAGACGTATACAGCGTGGTCCATTGATAGTGACCGGGCCAAGTATCTCACAACATAAGCATCAAACGAAAAAACTACAAAGAACAAAACTTCTCTAACATGAAGGGGGGAAAACAGATGGCGCTATGGTTGGCCCGCTACATGGTGCTGCCATAGGTCAAACGGATATCAACTGCCATTTTTTTAATAGGCGACCCCTTTCTATAACATATTCACCTATTATGTTAATAAATATGAATGTTTTATTTGGAACCCTTTATTCGCTTTGTTATAGATGGAGCTGTAATAGTCAAATTCGTACAAGTACGTGTTAGCGCGTAACATTTCGCCAGTGCGGACGATATTTGCTTCGCGATACATTGCTCGTCTTAAAATGGACCTTTTACCAATTGCAGAAAGGGTCGATATGGCATTTACGTATGGCTATTGTGATAAAAATGCCCAACGGGCCTGTGCTATGTATGTTGATCGTTATCCTGGAAGACGTCATCGAAGTATCCGGACCTTTCGTCGTATAGTTACGTTATTTAAAGAGACAGTGAGTGTTCAGCCACAAGTGAAACGTCAACCACGACCTGCAACAAAAGATGTTGCCCAATTAAGTGTTTTAGCTGCCGTTGCGGCTAATCCGCACATCAGTAGCAGACAAAGTGAGCGAGAATCGGGAATCTCAAAAACGTCAGTGTTGAGAATTCCACATAAACATAAATTTCACCCGTACCATATTTCTATGCACCATCATTTCCATGGCGAACACTTTGAACGTCGTGTACAGTTTTGCCACTGGGCACAAAATAAATTACGGGACGATAACAGATTTCTATCGCCCTATCCCCTGTTTAGTGACGAAGCATCATTGACAGAGGTAACGTAAACCGGCATAATATGCACTATTGGGCAACGGAAAAACCACGATGGCTGCGACAAGTGGAACATCAGCAACCTTTGCGGCTTAATGTATGGTATTATGGGAGGAAGGATAATTGGCCCTTATTTTATCGATGACTGTCTAAATTGTGCATTGTAAGCTGATTTCTTACGTAATGTTCTACCGTTTTTACTACAAGATGTTTCACTGCATGACAGAATGGCGATGTACTTTCAACATGATGGATGTGCGGCACATGGCTCGCGTGCAGTTGAAGAGGTCTTAAACAAATATTTAATGACAGGTGTACTGGCCATAGAGAGCACCATACCATGGCCCGTACTTTCAATGGATCTTACATCTCAGGATTTCTTTCTGTGGGGAAAATTGAAGGATATTTGTTGTTGCCTGACAACATGCGTCAGCGCACTGTCAATGCATGTGAGAACATTACTGAAGGTGAACTACTCGCTGTTGAGAGGAATTTCGTTACGCATATTGCCAAATGCACTGATGTTGAAGGACATCATTTTGAGCATTTAATGAAGTCATTAGGTAATTTCAGGTAATAACGCAGTAACAGCATGCGTTATCATCATGTATGATACTTTCACAAAAGTACAAGTATCACAATGGAACAACCGAAATAAAGTTCAAACGTACGTATATACGTTCTGTGTTTTCATTTAAAAAATCTACCTGTTAGCCACTGTTCGTCTAAAATTGTGAGCAATATCTTTGTGAATATTACATAAATATTCCAAATAAAACATTCATATTTATTTACGAACTAGACGAATATGTAATAATAAATGGGGATACCTATTTAAATAAATGCAGTTGATATCCGTTTGACCTATGGCAGCGTCATGTAGCGGGCCAACCATACTGCCATCCGTTTCCCCCCTTCAAGCTAGAAAAGTTTTGTTATATGTAGTTTTTCGTTTGATGCTTATTTTGTGAGATATTTGGCCCGGTCACTATCAATGGACCACCCTGTATAGTCCTGATATTTGTGAGGGGTGTGTCAATTCGTGATGTTAATCCTTTCATTGCCAGTGTTGTTCCTCAACAACACCGTATTAAAAGGTGATTTATACCGTATTTTGTACCTCCTCACCTATAACGACCATCTTGCCAAACATTGCCGTCTCCCCTCTGTATGCCCCCACTGCAAAGGTCAACACTTTCAAACCTCCTGCCCTAACCTCGCCACCACCCCCTCCTGTAACACCTGCGGTGGGGCACACCCCATGTACTCTTATAAATGTAAGCACGCCCCCTCCCACCAAAGAAGAATTCACCATCCGTGTCCGTCCCACTGATCCCCCAGTTCCCGCCAATAACTCCTTATCCCCTCCCTCCCCTCCGGTTCCTGACTATCGTCTCCCTGGCCGCTCGCTCCCTCTTCAACCTTGATTTTAAGGCTACAACCTCCCAAAATCACATCCACTTCACCTTCTCCCGCCCTGACCGCCCCCACACCCTAGTTTAGTCCCTACACCCGCTCCATTTTCCTCTCCCTCTCCCGGCTTTTCAACCTCTTTATGGCACAGCAACGGTTTAACATCCTGTACTCCAATATTTGCTCCCTTCCCACTAATAAGCTCCTCCTCATGAACACCTTAAACCAACACCGCGTGGATGCCTTTCTCCTCAAAGTAACCTTCCTCCACCGTCACATACATTTCTGTACCACACCCTATATCGTACACCGTCACGACTCTCCCCATCCCCCCGCATGAGGTGGAGTAGCTTTTGGCCATCTCCGCCACCACCCGGTTCAGCCACATCCCCGCCTCAACATCTCTTATGAACATCTCATCCACACCCTCTTCCTCCCTTCCCTCACTGTCACCTGTGCTACTATTTATGTCCATTACCATGTTCCCATCCCTTATGACTTCCTTGCTCACATCGATAGCAACTTTACGAGCTAAGTAGTCGCCGCTGACCTCAATATTCACTCCCGAACTCCTGCCGAACTCCGTCGGTGGCATCAGTTCATTCCTACCTCCAATGGCAACATTGTCCCGCTCCCACGCCACATCCAACACCACCCCTGATGTCGTCATTGTCTCTCCCAATCTCCTTGGGCGCATCACAACCGGCGTCCTTGACCCCATAGACAGTGATCACGACCCTGTTCTCCTTACCCTCACACACAATGTCCATCGCCCACAGAATCCTTGCCCGCCTCCACCTCTTAAACTCGTCCATGACTACTCTCGAGCAGACTGGGATGCCTTTCGCCTCTCCATCACCCGTCAGGTCGAAAGCCACCCTCTCCTCATCCACTCTCCCGATGATATCGACCAAGCTGCCTCCTTCCTTCAGCAGACCTTGTCTGATGCTATCCATTCCCACATCCCTACCAAAGCTGTCCAGCCGCACTGTCCCACACTCCCTCCACATACTGTCCTTCTACTATGGGAATCCCACCGCCTGTACCGCTCCTTCCTGTGAACCCATGACCGGGATACTCTCCTCCACCACCGGCAACTCCAGCGACATGTGCAGACTGCCAAAAAACGCCGGGACTGGCATCAGACAGTGACACGGCTTAATGCCCACCTCCCCATCAACTCGTTCTGGTATTGGAACGCCTTCCATCGCCTCAATGGATCGAAACCTATGCCCACGTACCCTCTCTTCCACCTTGACCAGCCCCTTCCTGATAATGCCACTAAGGCAAACCATTTTGCCTCTTCCCTCTCTGATGTCTTCTCCATCCCTGCCAATCCTAACTTTGATTACTCCTTGTTCCCAGATATCCATGAAAAAACCGATGTCTCCATCCCACCCCTGGCTCCTGGCTTCCATTACCTGGACCACATCCCCCCATCAGACATTAACACCCCGTTCGCTGCACACGACATACAGTTGATAATGCGCACCAAACGCAACATGGCGCCTGGCCATGATCGCATCACATACCGCCACCTCAAGAAATGGCCCCTCCCTTTCCTCACCACTCTTGCTTCCCTCTATACCACCATCCTCTACACTGGTTGCTACCCCTGCCTGTGGAAAATCTCCCACGTCCTCATGTTCCTCAAACCCAACAAACCCCCCACTGATGCCTCCTCCTACCGCCCCATTTGCCTCGCCCCAGTGTTCAGCAAGGTCTTCGAATCCATGCTGTCCTGTCGCATCCATCACCACCTTCTCCCAGACACCCAATGTGGCTTTCGTCCTTCCTTTTCCGCTGACGACCAACTCTTTCAACTTACACAACTCCTTTTCCTCCAGCTAAATTCCCGTCGTGCTGCCGTCTTTGTGTCCTTAGACCTCAAACGGGCCTACGATTGGGTCTGGCACTCTGGCCTGCTCTTCAAACTCCAAACCTATGCTCTTTCCATCAACCTCATCCGGGTCATTGCCTCCTTCCTCTCCAACCGCCCCACCTATGTTACCATCCACAACACTGACTCCCGTCTTTTCTATCCCTCTGCTGGTGTGCCCCAAGGCTCTGTCCTTTCTCCCCTCCCGTATCTCCTGTATACCTCTGTTATGCCTAAACCAGCCCCTCCTGAACACCTCTTCCAATAAGCTGATGACACCGTCTTCCTTGCCTTAGCTTCCACCCTCACCCGTTCCAACTGCCTGCTCCAAAAACACCTTGACCTCTTTGCCGCTTGGTGCAACCAGTGGCTCCTGTCTATAAATCCTGCCAAAACCCAGGCGATCATCGTAGGTCATACTACCCCTTCCTTCCGTCTCCGAGATTTTTATCTCACCCTCCATAGCCATCCCATTCGCCTCACCCCTACCCTAAAGTACCTGGGCCTTACTATTGATCGCACCCTCTCCTGGACTCCCTATCTCCGCAATATCCAAGAAAAAGCCCGCTCCCGCCTCCACCTCCTCAAACTCCTTGTTGGCCGAACATGGGGCCTCAACCCTTCTACCATCCTCTATACCTACAAATCCCTCATCCTTCCTATCCTCTGTGTCGCCCATTCAGCCTGGATCTCCGCTCCCCTATCCTTTTGCAAGTCTCTGGAGATCCTAGAGCGTCATGCCCTCCGCCTCGCCTTCCGTATCCCCCCTTATTCCCTCTCCCCCACGCGGATCCTCTATGATCTCAATCCTTTCCCCCGACTCGTTCTCTTTATTGAACATCTCCGCCTCTGTTACATATCCCGCAAATCAGTTCTGTCTAATCCTCATCCCCTACTCTCCATCCCCTACTCTCTGCAACTGGTCCATTGCGGCGCCTCCACAAATGTATTCCCCCTGCTCTCCACTTGTCCACCCTCCATATCCTTTCCTGTGGCAACTTCCGTACCCCCCCCCCTCCCGGATGATGCCCTCCGACCTGATATCTACCCTTCATTCCAGCTGTGATCCTTCCCCTTGCTCCCTCTCCCCCTTCTTTTCTTGAGGGCCCCGACTATCCCTCCCTTCCCATCTCTTCTCCCCTCCTCATTCCCCCAACTGTCCCTCCGCATCCTCCTCTTACCACCTCCCCTATCCTTCTTCCCTGTGGGTTCCTGGGACATCATCCCCCCGTCCCTTCCCCACCGGCCCTATGACTCCTCCCCACCCTCTACCTCTCCTCTCATCCCCTTACCCCCCCCCCCACACCACACCTTCAATGCTGTCAATGCTCCACCATCTATGGAACTCTTATGTGCTTCCATGTGAGTGCTTCGACAAGTGTGGTGCGTTTTAGCTACACTGTTTTATTTTACAACAGTGGACTATCAAGCCACAGCCGACACCGTCAGTTTTAACTTGTGTATTTCTTGTGTTTTTTGTTTTAACTCCACAATAGCGGACGGTCTCACCATATCCGCCGCCCTATGCTCATTTTAATTGTGTGTGTCACTGACCTTCGAGCAGCTGTTTTTATTCACCACTTCCGCCGTTCCAAATCTTTTATGTCACCACCGTTTTACTCCATTTTATGTACGTTGTTTTTTCTCCATTTTATTTCTCCGTTTTATGTATGTGTTATCCCCAAATTTTATCTCCTTGTGTTCTTATGTTTCTCCCCTGTCAAATTTTATTTCTGTAGGCTGAAGAGCGCCAGTGAGCGCTGCCGGCCCGCCCCTTTTTAGGGGAATTGAAATCACAATATAGGAAAAAAAAAACTTATTTTGTGTATCAGTCCTTAAATTTTCATTGTTATTGATGAACGATATGACATTTTGCCGCTTGGTACTGCTTGTAGCCACTTCTGAGGCATTAATCTGTCCATCTCAGAAGTTTGTGTTACGTTGCCGTCTACACGTGGCTGTGAGTGTGAGCATGAGTGTGAATCATGTTATTTTATTTCAGCAGTGAATTGCATTGTCTTCGGTGCTGTAGCGAAGATTATGCTAGCTTTATTGATCTGACAGTATTAACTATCAACTAAAGAACGTCGCAAGTAAGAAAATACCTCGATATTAATGTCTGTGTTACGCGTGAATTTTCCGAAGCTGAATTCATAATGTGGAACTGAAAGAGTTAACGGAACTGAATAGCGCTCCTACCAAAATTAATAGCTATCCTATCACAGCGTAACAGAAGCCGAATATATCCTTGCCAGAGTCAAAGAAGCGAAATTATGTTCTTTACTCATCTGGTAGCATATAGATCAAAATATCGCGACACTCCTGCCCCGCTTCTAGTAGCAGCGTACCGAAGGTTTCTAGAGGAGCGAAGTTTTCCGAACGATTGGAAAAAAATCCCAGGTGGAGAAGGATCATCAATCACAGCCCCCAAACTATAGGCAAACTATATATATATATATATATATGACATCGGTCAGTTGCAGAGTTTTGGAACATATTTTGCGTTCGATTATTATGCCATTTTTTGTGTCCCAGCCTCGTCGCCGCTTTTGTGTCCGTCGTATGTGTCGGTGGCCGAGTAGGAAGGCCGACACAGGAATAAAGATAGCACGCTGGTGCAGGTACGGAGGGGAGCAGCCAGAAACTAGAAACTCTAGAGTAAATTAGAACGAGATATATATTGCACATAATTTATACAATACTTAACTTTTACATAGATCAGTACTGCAGATACATAGTTGAGCAAGGGGCCTGCCTAGTGCCTGTCCGATAGCAAAATCTTCACTGATGCCTATCTGATTCCGAAGGTCTTAACTGGTTGCTATCTCAGTCCCAAGTGAACGATGTCGTTCAGTGGTGGCCACGAGCGGAGATGTAACAGAGGGCGCTCGTGGCTGTCATCTCCTTTCTAGGAATCGACACGTTTTCTGAAAGCAGCGATCATGTGAAACACGACTGGCGCTATTCATGCACGAGATCCAGAAGGTAGTTGATACGCGATCACAAGTAGATACCGTGTTTCTTGACTCCTGCAAGGCGTACGAAAATGAAAATGTTGAAATCTTTGTAAATCTGTGGCACTTAACCACTATGATTATCAGTCCTTAGGATTACAAACTACTTTAACTTAAACTAACCTAAGTACAACACACACACACACACACACACACACATGTCCGAGGAAGGACTCGAACCTCCGACGGAGAGCAACCGCGTGGTCCGCAGGAAGGCGCCTTAGAGCGCTCGTGCATTATACCGCGACAATAGACCGATACAGTATCCCGCCGTCGCCTAATGAACAAAGTGCGAGCGTACGGGATATCAGCCTTATTGTGTGACTGTACTGAGGCGTTCCTAGCTTACAGTACGCAACATGTCATTCTCAACGGAGAGAAGTCTTCAGACTTTATTGTGATGTCAGATGTGTTCCAGAGGAGCGTTTTACAACCGTTGCTTTTCAAATTCTATACAAATGACCTCGTAGATAACATCGGAAGTTCAGTGTGATTCTTTGCGGATGATGCTGTATTTTATCTAGCCTTTTCGGACCCAAGGTTGTAGGTGTTGCGACATTAATATACAGAGGGACCTATAAGATACAAAACACATACAGTAATTCATTTCAATAAAGGGAATACATTCATTTTCAAAAATTTTGTACCCAGTAAATTGTCTGTTTTGTGCCTTCACTACAATTTTTTATGATCTGCAACATCTTACAATAACATGACATAATAATAATAATTTCGTGTGGCTCATTGGTCTGGTGCAAGTATTTCAATTGGGCAACACTTCGGGGACTTGCGTTTCCTTAGCCTACCCCACTTATCCAACCGGAGAAAGGGAACCTACAGCTTAACGTGGAATCCAAACCACGTGTTGTTTCTGGCGACTCCTAACATCGTTGAGAGGTGAAGGATGGGTTAAAACGCAGACCGGCTTTCGAACCCGCGACCCTTCGGTTTGTAGTCGAGCGCTTTACCCTAAGACCACCGGGCACGACTTAATAACCTCACAGGATCATATAACATCAACTAGCTGTCAGATATGATAGCTTCACATGTCAAAACAAGGATATTGACACCTTATCAACAAGCCTTTCTTGCCGCCATTTTAAGTGTACTGGAAGTTTACCGATATTTCACTTCACTTAGTAGTGACATACTTGGTCGCAGTTCGATGATTCTTGATCGTAGCTCTCAGTAGCGGCTGGCTGAAATTTCAGGGCGCAAAAACCAATCCACTACAGATAACGTAGGCAACACACAGAATTGCTGCTTACAAGTCTCGTTAATTACAATTAATATGACCAGGTATGCACATTCCACACATCAGTAGTACGAATTTACACATTTCTTGTGTTAAATACTAAAGTCTCAGTGGTGGATGAATCACTGTAGACTAACATTGAAGAACTTTTACATAACTGTTCACTGATTAAAGTTCAAAGTAACATTAATTGTTCACCTGATCGAGGATGAAACAATACTACCAAGCAGCGTGGAATGTGCCTCAGATCATGGACGAAACAATACTCTATTATGCCGTGAACGCATGCTATTTATAACTTCCAAACAATGATATTGGAAATTGCGTATTGTTAATTATGTACACTAAATTAATACAATGGAAAAGTAAACAATTACATACAAATGACTGTAGTAAAAGGTAGCGTAAATAATAATGATGAAATTGGTATACAGAAATACCAATTAGCATACTAACAATATACCTCTGACATGAACTAATTATTATTTGCTAATTAAACAAACTTCTGCGACACCAAATAATAGAAAATAATTTCAGCTAGTCATGTTAGTAAAAAGAGTAAAGAAAAAGTTTTTATAAAGAAAATGATGATATACTGATCACATTCATATCTAGTGGTATCGGAAGGCTCCATAATGCAAGCATATCGGAATAAATCCTAACATGCTTCGTTACACCACCCCCTCATTTAACTACCAGATAGTTACTTGAAAAAAGTAACCTTAATCGGCATTATACCTTCGGGCCATAAAATTGTATAAAACCTCATTAAAATGATTATTAACATAATTTACAAAATATTTACAAAACAAATGAGAAATTTACATTTCTTGCAGATTGAAAACATAACACTTTAGTAAAATAAATATTGTATTTCAAGGGAGACACACTCATCTTCCAGTGTTATTTTTATTTGGTACAGAAAAAAGAAGAACATGTTATCTCCTAGTGTTCACACCACACTTCACTCTACACACAGAGCACTTAAATTTTCACTTAGCTTCACAGTGGGTCCATGCCTTCATCAGGTCCAGATATGGTTGTCCAACATGTCGTACAGTGTCCTTGTTCTGGAGGTGGCTTTCCTGCAGCAGAGTACATGAAAAATATACAGAATTCCTGACATTAGTACCTCAGCAAAACTTATCACTAATTACAAACAAATATCTATTTCCTACCATAATGAATTATTTTATATTAATTCTAAAATACATAAACAAAAAATTTTAAATTTTTATTTTCCAAAAAACAAAAAAACAAAAAAAAACAAAAAAAGAAATTTGTTTTGTATAACAAAATTTCTATATAGGCTACACTTAATCAAAAATTGAAATGGAATTGAAAAATATATTGCTTTTTCCAGTACCATAATCTAATTATTTATCCTCTAACATTACAGTGCCAAGATTTCAAATACACTTCTATAGTTCTATAGACACCATATGAACCAAGAATTATAACACCCCCCCCTCCTTACTGAGAAGCAAACATATATATATATATATATATATATATATATATATATATATATATATATATATATATAATTTGTTTGCTTCTCAATACAGACAGGACCATATACATTTCAGAAATCCTCTCTTCATTATCACATTGCTTTCAATTCATGGCCATAGCTAAAAATTTCTCACATAGATACAGATCATTTTGCTCACAACTCACTTGGTAGATTACTACTGCACTAATATTAAGTGTAACACACCGACTTCATTTTAGTAAATACCAAACTTAATTACACTAAATTTTGATGAAATCTTTTGCTGCTGCTACATATATGCTGTAAAGAAGGTACATAATTCAGGTGGATGGTACTGGATTCACTCAAACATTACATAATATACACTACATTACGGTAACTTACAATTACACTATTACATCTAACTATACTAAAGGAGAAAACTTTACTAACGTACAAACTAGTCATAGGATATTGGAAGAAGAATTGGTGACCTAAGAAATGAAAAATAGGATCATCCAGTTGAGGGAAGGCATTAGTCGCCAAATAATGTATTCGTCAAAGAATGACGAACCCCATACCTACTTACTTAAACTTACCACTAGTAAAATCAATATTTACATACTATTTACACAAAAAGCGGGTTCTAAAAATCATGTCAATACTAAGATCTGGTATCTTAGTATTGACATGATTTTTAGATCATCACTATGAAATTACACTGTAACTTTTGTCCAGCTAACTCTACTGATACTAGGAATTCCTGCTTCACACTCTTTGATAACTTACCAATAGCACTAATAATCTTGTTTCCAGATATATGCATTATCACTATTCCATCGGTATCCTTAATTGATCCAAACAAAGTCTGATAAATACCATTAAGATCACTGTTACTGTCTACAAGCATTTTACAGGTGCACTTTGCACAGTAGTTGACACAACTCAATGCCACATTTATCAATACCTACTACTGCTCCTTTTTCATACAACAGATCATTATTTTTTTACTTTGATAAGCAATCATTCATATCAGACAAATTATTTGAAGATACAGTTAAGTGACACACATTATGGTCTACTTACTCTTCCATACTATTTTCCAGCTCTAACTCTACATTGTCTTCCTGCTTACTGATTATTTCCACTTTTGTCTTGCTATTTCACCTTCAGCATAAAAAATAAATTCATATGTTTAATCTTAATCATCACTAGATTCGTCACTTCTCTCACTGCTACTTGTTTCTCAACTCTCATCACTATCATTTGCTTCAAAAAAAAAAAAAAAAAAAAAAAAAAAAAAAAAAAATGCCTGGCACATAGGTCCTTTACGTTGTCTTAATGATTGTCCGTTATCATTAGGTTCAAAGTCATTAAATTCTTTACAGTTATCAATAGAAACATTGCTGCCCCCAGCACATGCACTAAACTTGACATCGTCTACCTTTTCCGTTTCCTGTTTAATTTCTAGAAATTTAGAGTCTATATTCCCCAAATTTTTTAGCACAGATACTGAGTTTCCTTCCACTTTATCCTCTATAGTGTCCAACCTAGTTTCCAATGCTGATTTTACCTGACCAATTTTACTTTCAAGGTTTTTCTTATTCACTGTGCAAATTTCACTGACAGACTGAAAGCTGTTATTACAAGAACTAGCGACAGTTTCCACTCTTTTTTCATATAAGGTAATTTTGTTATGATTAATTATACAGAACTTATTAATTTCAGTTACTTTTACATTGACATGTTCTCCTACATATTTTATTTCATTTTCACAACTAGCTTCTACTTCAAATTTCTAATTGGAAGCTACTACTACTACTACAACTTTCCGATGCAAATTACCAGTTTCATTATTGATTTTACTTTCAATCTCATTATAGTTTTCGTCCAGTTTCTGACTTAAATTGCGACAGTATTTGTCCATTATCTGTATTATTTCGTCCATTATTGAATTCATCCAGCATCTGGGTTTTTTCACGATAGTATTATTGCAAATAATAACTTTGTCCACCAAGGAGCTTCATCTAATACCGATTTTACATTATCATCACTTTTATCAAACCATGTTTGACTTTTTAGAACATTACCTTAGAAATTAGATGGTTTCTCGGCGGCGATCGGTGTTGAACAGCACTGCTCTCCACCAAGATGTCCAGGAAAGCAGGGACATCTACTACGGGGTTTTTAAAGCCCACGTCAGAATTTTTTCCATCTGTCTACAAGCCGTCTCGGAATGGTGAGTAGCTGATTTTCCACGATGGTGTCGGTGTTGCTCCTTCCTCTATTGGCTGCCACTTCACGTATATTTACAGCGTGTACAGCGTGGCATAAATATGGATTAATCACTGTAGACTAACACTGAAGAAATTTTACGTAACTCTTTACTGATTAATGTTCAATGTCACGTGGATTGTGCATCAGATCGAGGATGAAACAATACCACTAAGTGGCGTGGAATGTGCCTCAGATCATGGACGAAACAATACTCTATTATATGCCGTGAACGCATCCTATTTATATCTTCCAAACAATGATACTGGAAATTACGGTATTGTATTATGTACACTAAATTAATTATAATGGAAAAGTAAACAATTACATACAGTTGGCTATAGTAAAAGGTAGCGTAAATAATACTGATTAAAATGGTATACAAATTTCAGTTAAATTAATAGTATTTCATTTACGTATTTAACGAAAGTGGTTTATCAACAATACTTTCATAATTAACGGTTATTATACAGAAACTAAAGAGGGCAAAACTTTCCTAAAATTACTTGTGAAACACCATATACTTACTTTAATATAATGAGAAAAGAATTTACTTAGTTTTATCATAAATACTAATTAGCAGACTTTCTTAACTTTAACAATATACCTCTGGCACGAGCTAATTAATATTTGCAAATTAAACAAACTTCTGCGTCACTGAATAATAGCAAACAACTTCAGCTACTCATTTTATAAAAAAGAATAACAAAAGTTTTGGAAAAGAAAATGAGAACAGACTAATTACTTTCATATATGTTATTGTGCAATAGTGGTATCCAGAGGTCTCGTAATGCTAGTAGATGGGAGTAAATCCCAATACTCTTCGTACACAGTACAGAAAGGTGGAACTAAAACGCTTTATCATAGTCCATCAACGATTCTGTAGTGCAAGCCCAAACTTCCTAGTGCGAATCACAAAGACAAAAAGCGAGCGAAACCAGAACCACACAAATCTGCATACAGGGCCTGAACGGGCCAGAATTTGCAACCCTGGAAGTGGATAGCGAATTGCAAGTTAATCTGCAGGATTGGCAATTGAGCCTCAACATAAGTGAGTGTTAAGTTCTGAGTTTACACAGATAGAAAGATACTTTATTATATAACTACGCAATAGCAGGATAACCACTGGAAGCAGTTACTTCCACAAAATATCTGGGAGTGGACATAAGAGGCGATTTGAAATGCCACCATAAGATAAAATCAATCAAGGGTAAAGCATATGTCAGACGGAGATCCACTGGAAGAATCTTCAGGACGTAAAGTCCGTCAACAACGGAAGTAGGCTACAAAACTGTCGTTCCGCCAGCGCTTGAATATTGCTCATCAATGTGGAATCCGCACTAGGTAGGATTAATAAAATACATAGAGAAGATCCAACGGAGAGCAGCACGCTTCGTTACGGACTCATTTAGTAAGCGCGAAAGCGTCAGAGGGATGATTAGAAAACTCTAGTAGTAGCCGTTGGAAGAGAGACGTTCTGTATCGCGGTACGGACTTATGTCAAAGTTCAGGGAGTGTACGTTTCATGAAGAGTCAACCGATAGAATGCTTCCTACTACTTATATCACGCGAATGAAAAGATCAGAGAGATTAGGACAATCGAAGGCATACGGGCAATCAACGAGGAAGCCACACTGTCAGTTTCTGGCACACTATCCGTAATTAATTAAATACAGTGGAACATCTTCCAACAATTCATGTTGATAATTTGTTAAGGTGGCACGGTATGACAGTCCTGTCGTTGTTCCCGATAAATTGAAAGGACCAATTACTGTGTCACCTACAATTTCAGCCTAAACATTGATACCCAACTTTTCTTGATGTCCGATTTCCACAACTTCTCTAAGATTTTAATATGCCCGAGTATGCAAGCTGTGAAAGTTCAGCACTGGCAAACTTGGTATCATCGATACACACGCTAACAGAGATCAAATGTTTCTCGTGACCAATGTAGCCATTCTTTCGTCCTTCGAGTATATACTAAATTTGTAGGAATTAAATCACATCAGTTCTTCCCCATTTTTCATAGTTAAAATTCAAATTAATAAAATATTTATTGCAATAAAGAGACACTAAAACACCCAAAGTACTAAGAAGAACTGCATCACACACTACGTTGTTTCACACAGCATAAAACCACGGTACAGACTGCAGTCTCTCACATTCGTTCACACACGCAGTTCTCATCATGCTCAACTCTCACCATTAGTCGTTACGAATAAGAACATTGTAATATTGTGATGCTTGTGTCATATTATGTGACTTCTTGAGGTTATAAAAGAACATTTTCAAGAAATCAAGTGTTTTCCGATCTTTCTCTTATCAGTAAGTGTCGATATTCTAGACCGGTGCTAATATGGAACTCCTCTGACAAAGGAAGGAAAAGTTATGCCTGATATATACTTGAAATTATATTCTTTTGTGTGAATTAATGTGAGTTATTAATAAAAGTAAATACATAATTAGTGACATTGATAGTTTATCAGAGGGACTGACAGGAATAGCGAGATAACGGATTTCAGTTTTGATATATGGACGAACGAAGATACAGTTGTTTGTCCACGCTTAAATCTTAAGAGCTTAATGAAGTCTATGGTAGCGAACGCAAACATTCCTTACGAGCTAGGCCGAATTGAATTAAATTATGACACTTTAGTGAACGAGTTATACCTTGAAGCACTCAAAACTAATTACTAAACAAACATACTGATCCCTTCATTCTCTCTTTACCCGAAAGCAGTAAACTTGCAACTGATATTCAGCGCTTTGTTTACAAACTGTGACGCGTGCATTTTAAGTAAGTTAAATCTCACGAATTGTTTCCGGGAACAGAGTACCTTGAAGCCGGTCCTCTTTAATTTAATAAATAATTACCAGAACGAGATACTTTCCTAAACGGAGAACACGATGACAAGACCCGCTTCAAAACACATCTGTCTTAACAAGGTATAAATTGTTGCTGTGGGTGGAAAGTAATCTACTTTAAGAGCTTGGGCTCTATGAATGCGATATGGATAAAGGAGCTTTTCTCTCCGAGTCTTGCACACTCTCATATGAATCACATCAACACTTTCCGCTACTTCGTTGGTGCTGTTCCTGCTATTTTACTGGATACGTTTGAGAACTCTTTCCTGTGTGTTACGTGTTCTTGTGCTTCTACGTCGTCCATTATCAGCAGCACGAATGCTAAACGAGACTCTTTCGCACAAACGCTTATGTATTCTTTGGAGCGTCGTGTTGTTTGGTAAACGTCTATTAGGTAAGTGTTCGGCAAACAAACGCCGTGCTTCATTTGCGTCACACTTAGTCAAATGTTGAAATTTTTGTTAAGCTTATCAGACTTAAATGCGGGGTCATCAGTCCTTAAAGTTACAAACTACTTATAAACTAACTTATACCAAAGACAGCACAAACATCCATGCCCGGGGTATAATTCAAATGGCCTCGCGCATCGGAGCATAGCGTCTCAATGCGCTCGGCCATTCGGCCGCCGCCACACACCAGTCCGTCCACTCAGAAGGTGCATGTCCGCCAATTCTTGATGCGTGTACTCCATTGTCATAAAACACAACTTGAATTGTACGTGTACTCAATAATAACAACTAACACGTATCATCATAATCTAGCTTATGAGCTGTGTGCAAGTGTTTAGCTCTACGTTGTGCAACGGACAACAGACGTCACGTTGCTTTGAATGCAAGGAAACAAAATGATGCACACAGATGTGAATATGGATGAAAAGTATATGTGGCCTGTGCGTTTTAGGGACCTTGAGCACCTCCTGTAGTTAACTGGACGTAGTATATTACACTGTATCGACGCAAATGACGAACTTGCATTATGAAGTGGTCTTTTACAATAAATGACTGTTACACGGTATCTTAAGCAAATGAACAATATGTTCACAAGACATGTTCTGCTTGTTGCCCAAACCTCTATCGAATCCCCGGAGTTTACCTACTTAATACAATATACCCATTGTCACCTACGTCATGAAGCTTAGGTCTCAATTTTTTTAACTGTTTTATGACGAAAGGCGGTGTTTATATTAAAATAATTTTGTCACTTCAGTATTCTTTCTTCTCCAGAGAAAGGAATTTTTTACCTTAATTTTAGACATCTTAAAACAAATGTTGCCACCGTAGATGATTCGATTTGTATAATTCACAGTGTAATATGTGCTCCAGCGCAGACTGTAGTAGCGTGTCAGTATCTGTATTCACACTGTACAACAGTTTGGCAGTGACCCTGCTTTAATGTTTTATATTTTGACAAATCATTTGGAGTTACATTTCCTTTCTAGTTATTCTGTTGAAGACTCACTAGCAGGTATCGAAACCTTGATAAACATAAACATATAATTAAAGCAACCAGTACGCTGTGATCCACCGACTTAAAAATTTTAGAAACATATCAATATCGGCGCTCGATATATCTAAAAACAGTATCAATATATCAAGGAGAAAAATATCGACATTTCGGATTATCAAAGTATCGGCAGCACATTACAAATTTATTGCATGTTTTGGAGTTGTATAGTATAGCATTGATTTACTATTAGATAGTCTGTACATCTCCGTGCCGATATGGCAGCGCGGTTTGAGACGCCGTGTCATGGATTGAGCGGCCACTCCCGCCGGATGTTAAGAGTCCTCCCTCGTGGATATGGGTCCATGTATTGTCCTTGGAATAAGTTAGTATTGTGTAAGTTTACGCACCAATTAGCGCAGCAGTTCGGTCCTTTAAAATAAAAAAAATAAAAAATAAACAATAAATAAAAACATGTTTACATCAAGAAACTTGCAGCCTGCCTATTCCGTTCAGAACAAGAACTGAAGCCGGCCGCGGTGCCCGAGGGGAATGAGGCGCTTCAGTCACGGTCTGCACGGCCACTACGGTCGGGGGTTCGATTCCCCCCTCGGGCATGGATATTTGTGCCGTCCATAGTTGTAGCTAGTTCATAAGTAGTTTGTAAGTTTAGGTACTGATTACCCCGTAGTTAAGTCCCATAGACTCTACAAACATTTGAACATTTTGAACAAGAACTGAAAGTAAAACACTGAAAATTTTTAACTAAATAATGGGACTTTGTGCAGATGTAATACTTGCATTTCAACACTTTATTGACTGCTTGTTATTTACGAACTGTGTACACAGCGTATTGTCATGCAATATTTATATTCCATTTAACCTCTCATTCCTCATTTTCATAAGATCTCATTGGTTACTTTTTGCAAGCTGATACTGGAAAATTCAACATATTTTACACAATACAAGCGTTGCAAGAAGACATTTTCAAGTGCACCGTCAAGTATTCTCATGTCTGGAATGTGTCAGGTAAGTCTGCCTTTTATACTTACGGACACTGCGTTTCATAAGCTCCCTAAATCTATGGTAAGTATATTTCCACATCAATTATAAGAAACAATGATGTCGAGATACTTAAAAAAAATCCATTCAGCGTGCGAATACGCTGCAGACGACATGATTAAAGTTCACGAATGAAATTATTTGAACGAAAAACGGTGCAAGTTCACGCTTGCCGACAAGCACTTCGCTAATAACGGTAACTGCATACGAGTGACACAAATCAAGCTGTCCGACAGGTCTGTCGTTCGGTTTCGTCACATATCGGGTTTGAACGGAACACTTCACATTAACTGCACTGAGTTTTGACTGCTGCCAACGTCAACGACCTGGCAGTTGCATTATCAGAATGGCATGTTGGAGCTAAACGTTGACGTTTGGGGCCGCCGGACGCCGATTACGTCAGTATTTCACGTCACACGCATCCACCCACTCAAAGGGCAACCTTCTCATTTAGATATTTATTCATCATTTTCAGTAGCTGTTTTTTGAGGAATGGCGATGTGAAAAGTAGACAGTATTTTGTAACTGGTGTGCTATTTCTTAACACGGGAAATCTTGTTATTTCTTTCACACCGACAACCCCAGTGCAGTCTGACACTTTCTTCTGTGCTACATACCCGTGCTGTAGACAGACAAAGAGTGAGAATGGATGTGAGGAGTGCACTTGTTTTCAAAAGAACTGTTTCAAATTTAGGGAAAAAATATGATGTACAAGTATCGGAACTCATGTGGAATTTGCCGCGGTGGAGTAGCCGAGCGGTCTAAAGCGTCTCGCTGCGGAGTGCGCGGTTGCTCGCCGTGGAGGTTCGAGTCCTCCCTGGGGCATGGATATGTGTGTGTTTGTCCTTAGGTTAGTTTATCTAGGTTTAAGTAGTTTGTAAGCTACGCACTGATGACCACGCAGTTTGGTCCCATAGATTTACAAACATATGAACATTTGAACATGTGGAATTTTGATATCGATATATCTGGGTATTAACGACTGCCGTAGTTGGAAGTCCTGATCATGGAGATGTTTTAGGAAGAATTAGAAAGCGAAACGAAACCAGTTGTCATAGAGACGTTTGTTGAACCCTTAACGATAGTTTCTGGTCACGTGATCCCTGACGTCACTTCCGTCATGTTTTTGGATTGCTCAAGTTTTCTTGCTTGCCCCAAAACACAGAAATCTCCATGTCGAAAATATCGCCGAAATAATCGATATTTCTTGAATCTATATTTTATCAACAGCCGTAGTCTAAATGTAGCCGCTGCAAGAAGTCTACTTACGTAATAGCGCCGTGTCGCCCAGGCCACTCGAATAGCAAGCTAGATGTATTTCAGGTCCAGTGTACCAGACAGAAGTGCTGTTTGGCTTTCATGTTAGGTTCAGGATATTTCTGTGTAGAACAGTGTTATTCCCTACAAGAACTGTAACCAGTTGCGAAACGTGCAGTACTATACATAGATCACTGTGCAAAGATGTCTTATAAACATAAATATTAGTTAACAAATTGTTTCACGGAAACTGATGTAACAATATTCATATGCTACAGCAGATCTTCACCTACACGCTGAAAGTGTAGAACGGACATCAATATGGCAACGGTAAGATTCTGAACTAAATTCCTCCTCCAGTCGTATCCAAAGAGATTGCTATTGTAACATTACCTTTGTGTTGTTGCCTGTATGCATTAACGTTAGTCTCCGTGATTAAAACCTTAAGGATTTTTGTTAAAATTTCTATTATAGAAAATAGGATAAAAAATCTGATTAAATACTTTTGACAAAGGTGTATGGAATTAATACACGAAATGATTGAATAGATGAAATGGCGGAATACAGATTGGGGTTGAGGCAACACACGAAAATAACGTTACAGAGAAAACTTACGGAAAGTACCCGTTGTAGCTTCTTTCTGGAAATGTTGGTCACAGCAGCTGACTCTGTTAAGCTGATGAATGATTTAGGTAAACTTTATGATACTTTCCGCAGTAAAATAATGTTCAGGCTGTTCGCCTGGTAAGTCCTTGTTGACGGACCGTGTACTAAAGTTTGATTACGCAAATAACAAAAATAAAAATCTATAGGATTTCGCGAAACTGTTTTTTACGAATGCAGGTTCTAAAAGGAAGAAAGGTAGTGATTTAAAGTAACTGATAGGGATTTAATCAAGGCAATACATGAAGCGAAAGTGATGGCGTCTTAACATCATGTTACGACGGAATATGGAGGAGCTGAAAATCTCAAAGAAAATGAATAATTAAGGAAGGACGGGACATTATTAAATGAAAAAAGGGTAGAGACATAGCTCTTAACAAAAGAGGGTATATTTTAAAGTAAAATTTAACAGCACACACACTTAAATAACAAAGCAGTCTGCGTACATGTCCACACATAATAAGCTCAAACAAGAGAAAGAGAATAATCGCGGTTCCTTCCTCTCGACACGGCGGAAGAAACGGAAGACTAGTGAAAAAGCCTTTCCACAGATAAAATATTTCGAGAAGGAGGGAAACACGTCGACAAGCGTCGCTGATTGATAAAAAATTGATTTAATTATGTATCGTTACACTAATGGTCACAACAGCCGTAGATACCGGATATGTTTTGGTTTCTGACAAACAGTTAGCCTCCACGTGAGTCGATATTATATTCAGTTCTTTGTGATAAGTAAGTATTTGTTATTAAAGAGTTATTCAAATGTTCAAATGTTTGTATAGTCTATGGGACTTAACTACGGGGTCATCAGTCCCTAAACTTACAAACTACTTATGAACTAAGACTAAGGACGGCACAAATATCCATGCCCGAGGGGGGATTCGAACCCCCGACCGTAGTGGCCGTGCAGACCGTGACTGAAGCGCCTCAGTCCCCTCGGCCACCGCGGCCGGCAAAGAAAAATAAAAAAAAAGTGATGGAATTTTATTCATCACTGCAACAACTGTAGTGTCCGTGTGGAAAAATGGTAGGCCTATTGTTTGTATAAAACTATTGTTCTGTTCTGTGTAATGATGTGTATTTGAGCTGTTCCTACTGAAAAGTGTTGTACTGAATTAGCAACAAGTATATATGACTGCAGATATGGGTGCTGTGAAAAAAATAACAGCATTTTAATCCTAAGCCTATGAAAGTTACTTGAATTGCAAAATAAATAAATATTGAAAGGTAATGCACAAAATCACTTTCTACAATACCTACTAACACTAATCTCTTTTATGAATTATTGTAAATTAGACGTCTCTGGTAAATCATAAAACTGAATGTTTATCTTTAACTTTGAGTTTCGTTTCCTGAGAACTGCTAGCCTAAAGATTAGTTGATTTGACATGAAACTTTGACATGACATTTATTGCAAGTGGAGGTAATTTATTCACACCGTTCAGTTTCGTCAGTAGTCCTTTATTACTCCTATCCTCTTTCAAAATAGTGCCTTTGTTCGAGTATTGAAAAAAAAATCGTGTTTAGACTTTTAGCTTTTTCCACCTTGCTCAAATATATTTTAAATTACGACCAGTTTCAAATGCGCCGCGTAATGCTTCTGTAATTGAGAGCACTATGCTGCAATACAGATCCTTTTAATCTCTAGAAGATGAAACAATCTGACATCTGTATTCAATATTGACTAGATTTATCATTTGCTTTTGTACAGCATTCAAGCCAAGACCAAGCAGACTCAAAGATACTAATCCTGATAGATACAAAATATATGAACAATAAAACGATGGTCTTTAGGAATCTTTATTGGTTAACATTCTTTTGACTTCCATCAGTGTTCTCTATATGACCACAGTAATACATTAACTAGACTGGCAATGCCCTATGTAGTATCACTGGTGTCAATGAAGCAGTCGTCTTCACCATGATACTTCCACAAAGGGCTTGTGAAAAACTACAAAGTTAAAGATAAAATAGTCTTAACAAATAGGACTAAAGTGATAAAAGAACGTTGACTGTTTAGTGTTGACATCTACATAATGGTAATGAGAAGTTTCTTCAGTTGTGTTTGGTGTGTTTATAAATCTGTCAACAGTTTGAATCGACTTTGCCTTTTTATTGAATAGAATGCTCGCCACAAAAGTGATTCTGTGCGCAGAGATGCCTGTTTGTTATTGGTAAAGAGTGTCCGTATTTATTATAGTGTTCTTACGAAAAGTGCAGTCTGCTTTAAACATGGGGTTATGAATCTTATTGTTAATCTAGTACATAAATATTAGCTGAACTTCAGAACATGTTTAAATCACCGTGGAAAGATTTAAACGTCATTTTACTTCAGGAGTTATCTGCTGCGGAGGAGTGGCCAAGCGCATTGAGGCGCTATGCTCCGATGCAAGAGGCCGTTCCCGGCGGGGGTTCGAATCCTCCCTCGGACATGGATGTTTGTGTCGTCTTTAGTATAAGGTATTCAATAAGTAGTTTGTAATTTTAGGGACTGATGACGTCGCAGTTCAGTCCATTAAACTATACAAACTTTAAAAAACTTTAAACTTCAGAAACTAAGTAAAATAAACAAATTTTTGACGGTGGCGTCAGGCTTCACTATAACCAGTGACTGTCGCAGTCTAATTGACGCAGGCCTACGTCTCTGTATATAACCTTGGTGTGTAACTGGTGCCTGACCATAGAACTGTAGCGTGCCTGCACATCCCTATGTTTTGCAGACAATTTTGCATTGTCCGCCGTGTTGTAATTATTCAAACGTAATTCTGTTAGTTAGTACGTGACTAATAATTGCTTGATTACCTCTGGATTTGAAATTTGTCAGTATGTGAACTAACAGACTTGTACAGTACGGAATCGAAACATATTTATTTTTCGTTTTATTGTAATACAACGTAGCAGCCACGTTGTAATTAGTCAAGAAACAAAGTGTCAACCTCTTTAGATGGCACGCTTAGAAATCTTTAGTTCAACATACAGATAGTATAGAGATCAATTACTTTAATACACACATATCTTTTCTGATGAGTGTCATAACAATAAAGATTGCCATTCATAGGGAAGCGTGAAGTAAGATTCATAATCGGTTTTTAGGAGGTACGTTAAACAGCATCTCCACCTCCACCAAGAGTCAAAAGTGTAGAATTGTCATCTAAGCATCCTATAAGATAAATATGGCAATTAGATTCGTATTTTATGCACTGCTGTACCGTTCATCGAAATGCGAAAAGACTTTCGACACTTGACCTTCTATACCAGAAGAACGACATGTCTACATAATCCTTACGGTGCAAGATGGGGGGTACTTTACGGCACACGTTCAACACCGATTGACCGATCATCGTGAAGTTCTGCAGGTAGAGCTCCCCCCCCCCCCCAAACAAAGCAATGGACTCGCCCAACTAGTAATTCGAGAAAGCAGGGTCCACGACTTACTGCATGGACTCAATGTGGAATTTTTCATACACGAGGAAGGAAGGAGATGAAAAGACATACGGAACAGGAAGAGACTTTCAGAATGCGGGGAGATAGTAACAAAGACAGAAGAATAGCTAGATGGATAGACGGGATGTGAAGGAGGGGAAGAGGAGCAGGAACAGGAGGCGGCGGACTAGGAGGAGGAGGAAGTAAAGGCGGTGGAGGTAGACAGAAAGAGGAAGTAGGAGTGCAGGGACTGACTAAATATTGCAATAAATAAATACCCGACGAAATCAAGCACTTTAATACTTAGAGAAACCTATGCGGAAAAGAGGAAGATAAGGAAAAGGCATAGACGCGGGGAAGTGATGGGCAAAGAGATTAAGAAAAGTGGTGTAGCTTGTATACTGAATTCCCATGCATATAGCACATGCGAAGCTCTGCCTCGTTCACTAAGCATTATCAGAAGGGTAAAGGTTTTATACGTGTAGGCATACTCCACACTTAATTACGACATATCTTACCTTAAAATACGCGTTTTGCAAATGTCTTTCAAGCGCCGTTACATTTAAGCTGCCAACTTTCGTAATATTGAAGTATAAATATAAAATCCACCAAATACGGCACATTAGCTTTCGATCGTCTGAATTGGAGGCTGCAAAACCATAGAGCAGGTATAGCATGTTTTATTTATTTTATCGTCTGTCCGAAAGTGTAATCAAGTGATTTCGAAAATAAAATAATTGGCACTTCATGTTAACACGTTAATTTTGACATCTTGTAAACATTGCGCTGTTTCGTGTATAAAAACAACACCACATATTTAATTTCCAACGTCGAAAATTCTTATTTGAATGTTGCCGCGGCGGTGTTTGGTTACCATTGGCTGACCACGAAACTCTTCCTTTATGCTGTGATTCGCTCACGAAATAATCACGTGGTCTGCAACAAATGAACATCGCGTTGCGAAGCCTCCAATTCAGGCGATCGGAAGCAAATGTGCCGTAATTGGCGGATTTTGTATTTATACCTCAATATTACGAAAGTTGGCAGCTTAAATGTAACGGCGCTTGAAAGACATTTGCAAAACACGTATTTTAAGGTAAGATATGTCGTAATTAAGTACGGAGTAATATTCCCACACGTTTAAAACCTTTACCATCAGAAGTTGTTCAACAAATGAAAAACTTACTCCGCAACAAGCAGCAATGGAGACTGTCGCTGCACCTATTTTCGCCTATTTAACATGGTCTAAATATCTCTGATGGCAGCAAATTTTTGTATTTCATATGTTGTACAATGACTGATACGACGCTCGTATCTTTCTTTCTGTCCACTGTTGGACCTGACGGCAGCGTGTCAAACTGTTTTCCGATTGTCGCCCGAAAGACTTTGATTACGAAGAACTCGTAAAAAAAAAAAAAAAAAAAAAAAAAAAAAAAAAAAAAAAAAAAAAAAAAAAAAAAAAACCATAAAGACGCATCGATTCATGAAGCTACACCGCTCTTTGAATATTTTAGTTTTAAGAAGGACCCTGAACTAAGCAGTGAATTTTTGAACATACGGAGCTAACAAGACATTTCACAATTCAAGTATTCTAGTGAACAACATTAATGTGATGAGGTGTTACGTAATGCAAGGGTGACCAATGCACACATACAAGCAGTTATTCAAACAAATGTTCAAATGTTTGTTAAGTTTAAGGGACTCAACTGCGGGGTCATCAGTCCCTAAAGTTACAAACTATTTGTGAACTACCTTATACTAAAGAGGACACAAACATCTATGCCCGAGGGTGAATTCGAGCCTCCGACCGTAGCGACCGTGCACACTGTGACTGGCACGCCGCAGACCGCTCGGCCACTGCCTCCGGCAAGCAGTTATTCTAAATTATAAAAAAAACATCAGTCAGTTGAAGAGTCAACAAGTACTCTGGACACAAACTAATTAATTTTCCATGCTGTAGCAGTTTTTCCTTTTTCCCAAGATATTCTGTTTACATTGAAGTCACTGAAATCATGAGTTTCCTTTTCCCCGGCGAAGGTGAACATACCAATGTGACATGGACTCAGCCACGCTGCCTCTAAACTGAATACAACTGAAGAACCAGTCGCGAAGCCTAATATCATGAAGGAGCTTGTAATGTTTCTTTCGTTTTGATATAGTGTTCTCGCAAACATCTGAATTAAATACGACTTATACAGTGACATGAATTTTGTATTAGTGCAGAGAATAAATCTGTAAAGAGGATAAGTCAGAACAGAGCATGAATCTTATCGGCATTAAAAAATAGCGATAGTCAGTGTTAATTCTAAGACAAAACCCGAAAGCACCACTACAAAAGAAATTTAGCGAAAAGTTACATTTACATGCCGGATGAAGACTACATCAGTTGTAGACATTGTTTTGTGCTGCAACTTTCCTTAAATCGATACTTGGTTATTTTACACTTCGCGTAACAAAGTTTCACGACCGCGTTATGTTACTGTCACAACTGGTGAATAAAATTACAGAATATCGTACTTCGCTCGATAAAAGCATTAATTTCAGGTTCTGAAAATTAGATCAGTATAAACTGAATGTAAGAAAGTCGAGTTTGAACTAAAATTATGCAATCGCTAAGCATCTTTCTACGATACAACGCAGCTTGCTGAAAACAATGATTAAGAATTTATATGAATAGGAAAGGGAATCTGATTTTTTTTAATATTTGAAAAGAAACTGGTGGGGGGGGGTTATTGAAATAACAAAATAATGAAATGCTCACACTTACATTTCCCTAGCAGAGAGTAAGAAGAGACGTCCGATCAGTACAAGAGTGCAGAACAGAAAGTCGTAGAGCGATTCCGTTCTCTCTGCAGTCCGATTGCAAACAGTTGACTATCGCAAACAAAAGCAGTAAGAGGTATATATTGAAGTGAGAACGGATAAGCAAGCGCCAAGCGTCGCAAATATAATTCAGTAAAAATATTTAATTTAATGTTACAACCTCCTGTGGCAGGCAGAAGTACTGCAACACGACGTTACATGGACTTTACTATCGTCTGAAGTAGTGCTGTAGGTAATTGAAATAATGTATTCTGCAGGGCTGTCCATAAATCCGTAGGAGTGTGAGCGGATGATCTCACCTGAACAGCACGATGCAAGGCATCCCAGATAAGCTGAATAACGTTCCTATCTGCGGAGTTTTGTGGGAAGAGGAGGTATTTAGACGCAGAAGAGTGTTCCTGGAGTCACTCTAGAATATTGGGGAGTGGCCCTGGCCTACTGGAATTGACCAAATCCGTCAGAATGCACAATGGACATGGATGGATACAGGTGAACAACCAGGCTGAGTACGTACGTGTCACTTGTCAGTCATGTCTAGACGTATCAGGGGTCCATATCACTCCAAATGCACTCGTCCTACACTATTACAGAGCCTCCACCAGCTTCAGTAGTCTCCTGCTCACACGGATTGATGAGACTCTCTCCATACCCACACAGCTCCATCCCGCTCGATACAGTTGGATTAGGCGATATGTTTCCACTCAATATCAGTCCCATGTCGGAGTAGACATGCCCAGGGGAGGCGTAATGCTTTGTGTCGGGCAGTCGTCAAGGATAGACGAGTGGGCTCAGCATTGAAATCCAAAGCAATTTTCGGAGGATTTGCGCTTCCGACACGTTGAACGTGTTTCTTCAGTCGTCAGTTTCGTTCTTGCACGACGTTTTTCCGGTCGCAGTAATGTCGGAATTGTGCTGATTTACCGGTCCATTTGTCGTGGATAAGACGTATCTTTATTCTTTTGAGTGTTCTTATGAAAACTACAGTCCACTTTGATATATACGGTAATGAATCCTGTTAATTTTCTACACCTGGTTTTGTTCATCTGTTACCAGTCTCGATCAACTGCGAGCTTTTCTTTCAGTAGTATGACCGATATAAATGTGCTATTTGTCGTGGATAACAGGTATCTTTATTGTTCTCCGTGTTTACCCGATACCTACAATTGACTTTAACTATATGGATTGGTAAAATTTTACCTACCATCCAGGTGGCTTCGTATGGTTATGTTGGCAACATTAACAAAACGGTAGTAAGCCGTAACCAAGACTGATATGCTTAGTAATGGATACATGTGAGTGGATAATTGTTTCGTACAGATGATAAAGAAAATAAATAAGGCTGTTCGTGCTGTACGGTTGACAGATTTTTGTATGTGCCCTGGTTCACTCATTAATGGTAATTGCCCTCGTAAAACGAAGATGTCATGACAAAACATTTGCATAGTCAAGCGAATGGGTGATGCCAACGTCACACGACTGACAATATAATAACGCGAGGCCGCCAGGACAGTAACCTGTCAGGTTCAAACGAAGTAGTAAAGCTTACAACGTCAGAGCGTGTCAGAACATCATACAGTACATGTTACACTGTGGTAGTACGGTATGGAAACTTTGACGTGAGGTAAGGTAAGATGGTGGCATCAGACTTCAGTCACTGAGGTAAGTTTGCCAGACTAGTAATATATGTCTGTGAGCGAGATAAAAATATTAATATCTCTTGAGCTAAGGACTCGTAACTCGTAACTCGAATCAAACAACAATATTGATATCTCGATAGCACATGACAAAAACTGTATATATTTTTTCTGGCGGAATCCCTGTATCTGTACAAACTGCTGTCCCGTGATTTTCGTCACCTCATTGTACTAATCTACAGAACTAAAAATATTCAAATAAACGGCACAAACCATAACCCTTGTCACAACACGAAAAAATACACTCTGCCGTATACTTACATTGACACTCATAGCTCATTCTTCATCTGGACTAAACCAGCGGTGGACTGTAGTGTTTCTAGGTACACTGTCCTCTAGTAACCACACTTCAGCCTGCCTTGCGACCGAGGCTGTATTGGAGGGGAGAATATATTCTTATTATAGTAATTTCCTTTCTTCGTCTCTCTACATTCAGTTAGCGTCTCTTCTGAGTTATGACTCATAGAACATATTAGCTTTGAATCTCTGTAGTCAACTGAGCATTGATAAATGGCCCAGACAAACAACGTAATATAAAAGAACAGAGATCTTGAGGCGGATGACAGTTCGGCGCGAAAACCTGGACTGTAGCCTGAACAAGCGGGCCGCCTGGTGAGGTCAGCATTTTGTCGTGCTTTTAGTTTGCGCGCCCTCAGTCCGATTGTTAACAGCAGTAATCGTTAGCCTCTGCATGGCTGGCAAGGGTATTGTCATTTAAGTTTCTTTTGAGCGAAGTTATAGGCGTTGTTGTGAACAGTTCTGTTTATTCCTTCGGTTCTGCTTATTACTTTGCCGTTTTAAAGACTGGCGTATTAAGTAAAAACTGTATAAAATGTGCTAGTTACTGAAAAGTGTAGTTTTTCACCATGAAACGCAGAATAGTAGATTCTTTCGGTAAATCTAGTCCCGATGTCACAACTACAGAAGATGGCCCGTGTGGTTCGATAAAACGTGAAACTGATAACGATGGACCATCTACTTCATATACAAACAGTAGAAACAAAACAGCTATTGTAGAAGGTAAAATACAATCATGCGAAGCAATTTCTTGTTATTTGGATTTCCAAAACATATCTAACTATCCTGTTTGTTGGAAAGACAGCACAATGAAACAATTTAAGGCGAAATATGACTGGTCAGGCGGACCGCGGTGGCCGAGGGGATTGAGGCGCTCCAGTCACGGTGTGCACGGCCACTACGGTCGGGGGTTCAAATCCCCCCTCGGGCATGGATATTTGTGCCGTCCTTAGGATTAGCTAGTTCATAAGTAGTTTGTAAGTTTAGGGACTGATGACCCCGTAGTTAAGTCCCATATGCTGTACAAACATTTGAACATTTTTTGACTGGACAGTATGTAAGGAAGGCAAATTGGGTTGCTCAGAGTGTAAAGATGTGCAGAATATTGGAGTGAGTAAATCACAGGGCGTTTACATTTCTAAATAATCGAGTAATATTTCAGTTAGTGCGGTTTGTCGTAGTAAACAAGCTCAGTTAAAATCAATCAGAAAAAAAATCATAAACATAGGAATTCCAAAGCCCATTTAACTGCCTGCAGATAGCGAAATGAAAGACAAGACAATGCTCTAGAAAACCTTGTAGTTTAACAGCAGAGAGACATTTTTGAAAGTACGAGGAAACTGTTTCGAACGGCATATTTTGTAGGAACAAGCCTTATTTAGATGTTCACTACCTTCTCGATTTAAAAATTCAGAATGGTCTTCACATGGGCAAAACACTACATAGTAAACTCAGCCATCATCTTAGACTGTGCCGCGAGGGAGTAGCCGAGCGTTCTGGAGCGCCTCCCGCGTCGGAGGTTAGAATCCTCCCTCGAGCATGGATGTGTTTGTCGTCCTTAGGTTACTCAGTATAAGTATTTTGTAAGTCCAAGGACTTCTGACCAAATTAGTTTGTTCTCAACGGCATATAATTTTTTCATTAGACTCTATTGCGGACACTATACGGAAGAAGCTTTGTTCTTCCATAATAGCGAAGAAGTCCAAGGTTTCCGTATTCATTATGCGTCTACATCTGCTGCTTCACAATTAGTTTTAATAGTATATTTAAGGACAGAAATTAGTGATGGTTGTATAAATACTTCCTTCTTGGATATTACTGAACTGAAAAGAACACACGAAGAATCAATAGAAGCAGAACTACTAAAATAGCTATCGAAGCATGGTTCTTCTTCAAGTTATTTGAATGATAATTTGATTGGAGCATGCAGTGAGGGTGCTCAAATGTTCAAATTGAAACACGTCCACTGATTGTGTGGTCATGTTCCATTTTATTTATTCTTTAACCTAAAGAGTTTTCTGCAACATTAATGTTATCTATTTGTGTGTTAATTATTTTATTCTTTTTATTAATGATCAATGCCCATGTTTATGTATGTTTGCCCCATATTTATAAATGTTTCCACTCGTGTGATTGAACTTGTGTGTTCATGTGAATGTTAATGTGTGCTCTTAATATTGACTGACTGCCGCGCAATGGCTTACAGTCGCCGCCTCCCGCTTTAGGCCTTGTTTTGCTGTAGTTTAGAACGCATGGCTTCGTTTGTCGTCTGCGCTGGCGTCTGCTGCCTGGCCAGAGACAAGCTTACTTGGCAAGGTGGCCGTGTTCTTAGTGTCGTACCAACCTAAGCCTGGAAGAAAGAGGTGACAGGAGACATATCTGGGAGCGGTTGTAGAGGGAATTGTCTTGTCCAGGTAGCAAGGGTTGCTAAACACTGGTCTCTGAACGCACTTTGCGTCACTTTTAGCGCGCTCTACATCCGGTGTATGGCGGGGGGAGGGGGGGCCGTTTTCCGATGCCTTGGAGCTTTAGTCTTCATTCTTCATTCTGGCTTCGACGACTGTGGAAGTTAGTACTCCGCCGAATAATGCTGAGGGGAAGGCATGCTGTTAGGACTTTATTTGTGATCGGGCAGTCTTGGTTTTCAGTGATAGTTTTTTGAGTAATACTTTCGCTATGTCAGACGAAGAGTTTCTTAATTTTGCAGGACGCACGTAAATTCAGTGTAAATTTATTATTTGCCTTTTCATTCCAGTGATGATTGTGTGTCCGGTTTTGCTCAGTTAGAATACACGTGTGTGGACTTCAGCCTTTGTGTAAGCTTAGTGTGAATTTTCTTGTGTTTTTAACTAACTTTTCGCATCATTACGGTATCCGCGAGTATGCTAAATATTTCTCAGATTTTCTTGTTTGATTCCGTCTTTCCTGTCTCGTAAGACCAATTGCACCACATCCATTCGTAACGGTCGCTACTGCGGCCTTAAAGCCATGTTTCTGTTAACACTAGTTTTCTTCTATACGAATTCTCGTGTGTGCTATATTCACTTATTTTGAATTAATTTCCTTTGTAAATTCTATGTAATTCACCATGATCGCACACCATGTGGTACTTAATAATATGCCACTGCCTTCCCACACATGAGTTGTTTAGTGCACAGTATATTTGTGATCAAGACTCCCGCCATCTTGTCAAGACGCCGTTCATGTGTTCCAGGATTGTAATCTACTGCCAAGGTTTATGTGTGTGTCTGTGAATGAATGAATGTGCTTTCAGCTACCCATTGTGTATTTGAAAATTTCCACCCAAGTTACTTCCATTTTCATAAAGGGCAGAAACACTTTTAATACAGGCAGTAATTATATGTTTTAATTCAATTTTGTACAAGGTGTATGCTTAATTTGCTCTCCCTACATTTATTTGCTTGTTATTTTACTGAATAGATTATGAATTTAATCAAACCTTTGTTTTATGATTTCATGCTCCCTGTCCAATGTTTAAATATTTATTCATTTATTTTTTAACGTTGATTTTATGTTTGTTATAACATTGGCTGCTTCCTTAAGGAGTGAGCAGTTAGATAAATTTCCATTACACATGTACTGTGGCCACTCATGAAGTAATTTAGAGCCGCAGTGAGCGTTTTAACTTACATTCGCAGATCTCAAATACCCAAGATTTTGATTATTTTAATAACAGGGTACTTTCAAAATGTTTGTAAATCTATCGGACTCAGTTACGTGGTCATCAGTCCGTAACTACTTATACTAACGTAAAATAACCTAAGGATAATACAACCACCCATGCCCCGGGGGGGGGGGGGGGCACCGCAGCAGGTGCCCCAGTACGGACCGCTAATCCTCCACGGTGCGGTGAGGATGCCAGACTAAAGCTGGGTGGAAATTCAGGTGCTTTAGAACGACTTAAGAACAAATGGCATTGCCTGTACCACCGGATTGAATTAGGGGTTGCAGATGCAATTGAAGAGCTTCCTGGTGTGTATTGTATAATAATTTTTTTAATTAGCTGTATGCGTTGTATTATCAGTCTCCAAAGGATCACCATGAACTGTCCCACAAGACTTAGGCGCAGAACTTAAGAAGATATCTAAAGTGTTCTCAGTGCGTTGGGTGGCATCGAGCTTTAGAGCAGTGCAAGCAGTATGAAGTCTTACCAGGCTCTGAAAGCTCATTTCAATAGATGTTTGAGTGACATGGCTAGAAAATCAATTTCAAGGGCAGAATTCAAGGGTTTGCAGAAAACACTATCAAGACCTAAGTTCGTGAACAACATTGCACTGGAATGAAACTTTCACTCTGCAGCGGAGAGTGCACTGATATGAAACTTCCTGGCAGATTAAAATTTTGTGCTGGAACCGGGACTCGAACCCGGGACCTGGGAAGATTGGAAAGTAGGAGGCGAGGTACTGGCGGAAGTAAAGTTGTGAGGCCGCATCGTGAGTCGTGTCGGGATAGCTCAGTCGGTAGAGCGCTTGCCCGCGAAAGGCAAAGGTCCCAGATTCGAGTCCCGTTTCCGGCAAAAAATTTTAATCTGACAGGAAGTTTAACATTGCACTGCTTCTGCACTTCTGGAAGAGATCCCTATTATCTCATGGTACCTCCAAAAAGACAGTGTTAATATTCCATCATATAGGGCAATTGCGAGGTCAATAAGAGCCACTGAACAACGGAAGGAAATGTCAGTTGTTTGCATGAAGGAAGCAGAGAAAGCTATTTCTGAAGGATGCTTCAAAGACCTTTCACTGGCTCCCAGAAGAGAATCAAGCATAATTACCACCCAAATCAATAGAAAACAGTTCTGTCAGGGCCTTATCGACAAAATGAGGCAACGGTTAATTTCGGATGACTGTGAAGAATTTAAATCTTTCATGAAAGAGATCGATATTTTGGACAGAAAATATGGTCCTATGAGATTGTGTGCCCAAGGCTAGAATGGGAAGAAAATCTAAATAAATTGTGTGTCCGTTTTCTTTCTTCTTTTCCAAATGTAAGAGAAGTTTTCAGAGATTATAATGACAGCTGTGGAGAGAATATTCCTGAAAATTTGGAAGAAGTTTTTATTTGTGTTGATACACTCCATGTGAGCACCTCGGACTGTGAAAGAGGCTTCAGCACAATAAACTTAGTTATGATAATTTTCACTTTCTGTTTGCCATGTCTCACCCTTAATGTTTATTTCAATTGTGGAGCTTCTAAAATGTTCAAATGTTTGTTAAGCTTAAGGGACTTAACTACGGGGTCATCAGTCCCTAACGTTACAAAGTACTTATGAACTACCTACAATTAAGGACGGCACAAATATCCATGCCAGAGGGGGATTCGAACCCCCGACCGTTGTGGCCGTGCAGACCGTGACAGGAGCGCCTTAGCCTCCTCGGCCACCGCGGCCGGCTGTGGAGCTTCTGTTACATCTCTGGAACCCCGAGGATTAAACCGAAGTATACGGATCAGAAACCACTGGTACGCTGAGAACAGCCAAAGCAAGAAGGCTAATCTGCACGTGCAGCAGTTTGACCGGTACTCAGAAATATGGGATCTTCTTTCGGTGAGTCCGCCCACTATTTCTGTTAGCAATACAGCACTGCTTGCGACCTCCTTCGAGTAAAATAGTGTGAACGAGTACTCTGAGTCCCATTCGCGGGCCGTCATGTGTTGGCGCGACCTGATGGCCCAGTGTGGGGTGTAACCTTTTCTGCCGGAGAGCAGACGGGCAGAGTGGAAAATTACGACGTCGGTCGTAAGTATTTTAGTGGTGGCCGCCTGACGACTCGCCGAGAAACACACTCAGGCTCCCAGCACTCTGCCACCTGGCACCCGCGAAAAGCCACTCTGACACTATTTAGGCAATCAGTTATCCCACGTGTAGTAGTGTCAAGAGCAGTGGTAAACTTTTATGATCAGACTTTTGTTTGAACGAACTTAGCGGTGGTCGTTTGCTGTTCTGAAGAGTACCGACATTCTTAACTATACATACAGGGTGACCAGAAAAGGGCTCCCTGATTTCAAAATTAAATATCTCGAAAACAAAGATCGATAGAGGAATGCAGTAAACGGTATGTTTATTGTGAAAGCTGTAAGAAGTTTATACAGCAGTTTGAAATAATAGTTACAAAAGCTGCTAACAGACGGCGCAGTACGCTGTACAGCTCTTATCAGCATACATAAGTGAAATAATCGTATGAAAACACTCTTTGCAAACAATCACATCACAATGTTTTCAAAATGTTCACCAGTGGCACTACAGAGGTGGCGCAAACGAAGAATGAAATTCGCCATCACATTTCGTAGTGTCTCAACCGAAATGGATTCAAGCTCGTCCAGCGTGGCGGGATGCTTCGGGTAGACCATGTCTTTCACTGTGCCCCACAAAAAAAAAGTCACAGGGAGTCAAATCCGGTGAATATGGAGGCCAATCCATGCCTGCACCAGTAAATTTTGTGTATTCCAAAGCAATGACACGATTCGCGAAGTATTCCTCAGGAAAGCGAAACACTTGTTCCGTCCGATGTGGTCGGGCTCCATCTTGCATAAACCATTCTGTACCTGGTAGATCCTCTAACGCTTGCTGTGTGGCGACAAACTGTTCCAAAATTGCAACGTAACGTGCACCAGTGACCGTTTCTCGAATGAGAAAAGGGCCAATAATACCTCTGGTGTATACTGCAGCCCACACAGTAACTTTAGGAGAATACAGGGGTTTCGCTTCACACCAAAATGGCTTTTTGGAACCCTAAAATCGCCAGTTCTGCTTATTCACGTATCCATTCAGGTGGAAGTGTGCTTCATCTGTAAACCAGATGCAGCCAACATCAAATCCTTCATTATCAATCATTGTGAGCATCTGATTACCAAAGGCAACCCTTTGTTGCACAGCTCGTACGGGTATGGCCTGGTGCGTTTGAATTTTGAATGGAAACATGTGTAAGCTGTGTCTCAGTATTTTCTGCTTGCTGGAACGCTTCAAACCAGTCTCAGATGCAATTCTACGGACGGATGACATTGGATTTCGCTGAATAATTCCAGAAACTGTAGCGATATTTTCAGGCGTAACTGCTGTTTGCTTGCGGCCAACATGCCCCACTAGATCATCAGTTACGCTGCCTGTTGGTTGAAATTTTGCGAAGAGCGTATGAATGGTTTTCGTATCGGGTCCTTTTGGAACATTCAATCGTGCTTGAAAACTTGGCCTTGTTGCCGTAGGACTCTCTTCTAACCTGTGGTACACTAGCACCAGAAAATCGCGTTGTTCAATGGAGTACATGGTTTTAATCTTTTCCTTCGGTACGCTAACCTCCTTTCACTTTTCAATCGTGGAACTGATCGCTCTGGGCTTCGGATCACTATTTATACTAGGCATTACGTATGGCGATTGCAGCGCCATCTGTTAACAGCTATTGTAACTATTATTTCAAACTGCTGTATAAACTTCTTAGAGTTTTCACAATAAACATACCGTTTACTGCATTCCTCTATAGATCTTTGTTTTTGTTCAATTTTGAAATCAGGGAATCCTTTTCCGGACACCCTTTATTACCTTTACTTTGGAAATACAATAATTTTGAGACAAGGAGTATTAATCCCCTGGCCGAAAAGAGCATGACGTAACTGCAACGACTTAGTCAACGTTATAGGACAGTTGGACACAGGAGGCAGAGGTGGGTGTGGCTACACGCTATGGGCCGGCCGCGGTGGCCGAGGGGACTGAGGCGCTTCAGTCACGGTCTGCACGGGCACTACGGTCGGGGGTTCGAATCCCCCCTCGAGCATGGATATTTGTGCCGTCCTAGTTCGTAAGTAGTTCATAATTAGTTTGTCAGTTTAGGGACTGATGACCCCGTAGTTAAGTCCCATAAGATTTACAAACATTTGAACATTTTTTTGCTACACGCTAGTCCAAAAGGTAGTCTTGTAAAACGGTACGTAGCCATTTCGTTAGTAACCTGATAATTTCCATCTTTAACGCTGTACCTGAATCAAAGGAAACGCGTGATGTCTCTGCCGTCGTAATTGAGTAAAACCTGGAGAAAGGCTTGTCTGATGTCACCTACAATAACGTAGCGATGTAGTGTGAAGCGAAGTAATCTGCCTACTATGTCAGGAAAGAGATTTGGTCCCACTTCCAAAGAGTCGTTAAGGCACGGGGTGCCGTTTTCATAGCATGAGGCATCGAATACTATTCTCCAAATTGTGGTGTTTTATTTTGACTTCGTTACGGCTTGGTGAGGTACGTAATATGTCACATTTCCTTGATTATGCGTTTCTACCAACTCTACTTGTTCTTGAGGGATGTATTCCATCATTTTTGTTGAATAATTATGTGTAAATTCTGAGCTGCTTTGTAACCTTTTTTATTAATGTATGAAATAGTTTTTCAGCTATTCTGATGTTATTGGACACTAGTCGTAGGTCATTCATAGGAAGTGAAGCAACGTTCCTGCCATTTTCAATGCAAAGGAGTTATGAAACTGCTTTAACACACTGTTAGACCTTGGCGCTAATTTTTCAAGACTTTGATTCCGGTTCTTGGATACCAATTGTCTCAAGATCCCAGAAATTGCGAACATGATGGTCATGCAGGAAAAGGTCTTTCCTAAGTGATGTCTGGTTAACACAGATTTGGTTAATGACAATTCTACTTCTACATCAGTTCAAAACCAATCCAAAAAAATTAAGGGACCAGTACTAAGGAAGGTGAGATCCGAATTGGAATCCACTGGAAGACTGATGGGTAGGTGTCACTGATCTGAAATTTGATATTTACTCAGTGCACGTATTCTGTGACGCATGAGAACTGGCATCTGGAGACGCCATTTACCTGCGATCAGAAGTCAATAACACTGTTACTATTCATCTAGTATGCAGCAAGACAATACTTGCTCCAACCAAATGGTTAGTTTGCCACGCCTACAAGTGCTATCAGCACCTGTACGTACAAGGCTTTTACGTCAAGCCACAAATTGCGATATTACAAAAGCAACTATGTGGAGCGATTCAGAGATTGCTTTAGGATGGGTAAGAAGTGAGCCAAATCGTTGGAAGACATTTGTATGCAATCGAGTGACCGAAATCACGAACAGCACGTCTCCTTCTCAGTGGTCCCATTGCCCAAGTCAAGATAACACAGCAGAACTACTTACATGAGGTCTATCTGCCAAGGACCTGAGTTCATCTTCTTTATGGTGACACTCGAGCTTCATGGATCAAAGATCCTCCTCATATTTGGCCTAAAAGTACAATATCAGTCGCGACACTCCCATAGATTAGAACTAAGCATCATAAAGCATTTGCTGTAAGCACAAATGAGTCCGTCTTGAACTTTACACCTCCTACTGGAAGACATTCTTTGCCTTCCTTAAGTGAAGTATATTCTGACGTAAACGTTTATTATTCGATCTGGTGGATACATACAAGGCGAGAATGTTACCAGGAACCGAATTGTAACATTTTCGCATTGTATGTATCCGTGAGATCCAATAATAAACGTTTACATCAGAATACACTTTACTTAAGGAAGTAAAATTAGCTCGTTTCAGTACATTTCTTCAGGACAACCTTATTAGAGTTGGTGGACGTTTCCAGTTCGCTGACCTCCCAGACAACATATGTCACGCAATACTGCTCGACGGTCAGCTCCACTTTGTTCAGCTTCTAATCATGAACACGTACTACCGATTCATCATTTAGGGGTTCACAACATCATGTTTGTGAAAGGAATGTTGAAAAGACACGAAATTGAGTTACATTTAAGTACAATCGCCAAGCGAACTGTAATAGCGGCCAAGCATCTTTTTACATTCGAACGCGGCTGGCTGAAAATGATAAATTATTAATTAATTAGAAAACGATGGGTCTTTAGAAAGAGAAGTAAAGAACATGAGTCAGGTAAAAAAGGGGGTTTATTGCAATAAAAAGAAATTCGGGCTCACACTTACTTTTATAATAATTCCCATGAAAAAGAACAGAGGTCGTTCAGTATCACGGTGTAGAGCATAAAGACAAAGTGCGCTACTGTTCTGTCTGCAAGTCAGAGAAAAAAATTGACTATCGAAACAAAAGGTGGGTATACTTTGAAGCGAGAACCTATACCATGCCGACAAGCGCCGCTGATAATTTATGTGAAAATATTTAATGTCATGCTACACCATAATTTCGGACTTGTCGATATTTATTTTCTATGTCTGTCGGGTCAACGACTTATTTTTACTTTCTCTTATTTTTCTACCGTGGCTCAGAGAGGGCCAGAAGATTTTCTTCTCACCTAGCAGGATTAAAACGATACAGCAACTTACTCCGATGGATCTTACTGTATTAAAGTCAGTGCACATGAGTGCAATATATCATTTAAATAACTTAAATTCAACCCCTTATTTTAATTTGGTAGTTAGTTCCCATTTTCTCGTAAACATGTGCAACAATTCCTTAGTAAATCTAGAGTTGTGATTTGGTTTCATAGTTACCGCCATTAACTGTTATATTCAAAATTAATCCTTTAATCAGTCAAAATTTGTATTTGGTTCCCAAACTGGCAATAATTTATCTCGTAGAATTTACGGAGTCTCATTTTGAATTTGCTAAACAATATTTAACGTAATTTATTGAAAGATTAGTTTTAATATGTCAGCCGCGGGGGAGTAGCCGAGCGGTCTAAAGCGTCTCGCTGCGGAGCGCACGGTTGCTCGCCGTGGAGGTTCGAGTCCTCCCTGGGGCATGGGTGTGTGTGTTGTCCTTAGGTTAGTTTAACTTAGTTTATGTAGTTTGTAAGCTACGGACTGATGACCACGCAGTTTGTTCCGATAGATTTACAAACATTTGATTTTAATAGGTCAAATAGCGGTCACAGGTACTAAGTAAAATAAAAAACCCTCTGTTTCTCAACGTAGTATCAAAATCATCATCTGGGCAAAATATTGTACTCATTCTGCAGAATGAGGATTTCAGATAACGAGTTGCCTTTAAGAAATAGAATTATAGTAAACGCTATTCATTTGTAACAAGAAACCGTAGTTGTATCTTACTCCTTACAATGTTCCAGCCTGGCTATTAATGTTTGAGATTAACAAATTTACAGAAGAAAGAGGTTTGAAGTTAGAAGCTATGAAAGATCCCAATCAGAAAAATTACGGAAAAAATTTTAGGAACATTATTACATACATGTAAATGAAATGGCAAGCTAATTAACGGTGTTGTGCAGGCAGAACATTACAAGAAGAATCGACCAGCGGTTACCTTTAACAAGGGATCCATCGGTGGTTGAAATTTAGATGTAAATGGAATTTTCATAATTCGACAACACTCGCCGAACAGTGGATGGCAGTTCGTCAATATCAAACTACGACTCGTGAAGTAGACCGCAAAGTAAGATAAGTGACATGATAAAATTCGGATAGGAACATTACGTAAGTCAAACACATCGGACTTCCAAAAATTTACAGGAAAATCGACTGCAGATTCTATTGCCGGTAAATGATAATAGTATGGAATAAATTATGAAAATAAGAGTGGCAGGCTACACGAAATATCACCATTCAATATTAACTAAAATCATTGCCGTCCAATTTTCGGTGATGCAAGAAGGCTGAAACAAATCATTATGGGCGGAGGGAGGAAATGGCAAAATTAATAATAAAAATTCATAAGTGCGAATTTAAGTGAGTGGTGGGGTTTATTTATAAAAGTAAGATCCGCGCACAGCTCTTATATTTACCTAACTCTACAAAATCCACATAACAGCGGATACATAAAATGATAAAGTACACCTCTCGTCTGCAAGATGCTATCGCTACGGAGTACAAGCCATGAGTACCGTCTTAAATAAATAAAAAATAAAAAAAATTTCTCTGACATTCATAGATAATTATTTTTACTTGCCGAAATAATATAAAAATGCAAAATCTTCTTTTGCTAATAGCCGGGAAAGGAAACCGTGTCATTACATCATGTAAATACCATTACGCTGTCCACTTTAGATTATACATTATTCTATTTCGTTAATACACAGTATCTGTAAAATGTTATACTTGAAAACTTAAAATGTGCATTACGAACTGTTGTTTTTCTGTAACTTGTCTTCGACGTTCAGAGTTCCCTGTGGCTTGGTTCAACCAGTGCCATCTAGATGGCACTGGGTTGAGCGCCTTGCCGCGAGGGGCGGAGCTAGAGTCCGGTGGGCGGAGACTAAGCGGACGATTTTGTCAGGATTTCAGGCCGTGTCAGTGGCGCAGCCACGGGGAGAGGGAAGGGGCGGGGGAGCCTACTAGGGCTCAAGTGCCCCCCCTCTCCCCGGCACTTCGCAAAAATTTTTGAAATATCATTATTTTGTACAGTACACATGTAATAATCACAACGTAACTAAAATTTGCCAAGCACAAGTTAACATGACAATGAGTCGCCAACGTGATGCCGCCATTGAGAATGAGTGCTACTGTTACTGTGAGCGGCTTTAATGCCGCCGCTACCAGCCTTGACGTTGCCGCTACTGTTACTGCTATGCCGAAGTTAAGAGCCGTTGTTCATATGCGGGGACCCGCTGCTTAACAGGTCAGCAGCGCCAGCCAGTGGAATCTTAGAAGGCCGTCAAAAACTATGAACAACAATAGTGTTATTTTAGCCCAATTTTTACACATAGAGTCTCATGTTAATTAAACAGTTATAACATCGGCGAGCTTCTTGTATTTCTGATAGCGAACGATAAGGACCCTTTACCTTTAATAAATTCAGTCGGCTTTATTTTAAAAAAATGAGCCACCTCAGAACCAATCCTGGTTGCGCCACTGACAGGCACCATTGAAAGCTTTCAGTTCTATGTGTGAATTCAGTCTGACTTCTGAGGTGTCTGTTTTTAGTCATATTTAGACATAGCTTTACAATGAAATTCATTGGCGGAGTAATAGCGTTGGAGGCCCTGGGAGGCAGTATAAAAAGGAGGTCTCACTTCCGTTCCCTTCCAACCCCCCCCCCCCCCTTTTCATGCCGCGACTTGGTGCCTAGTTGCTAACAACAGTGACCGGTCTGCCCTTTATACGAGCCGTGTTTTTTATGTAAGTACCGTTTTGCCACACCGCGGCCGCATCGCTGCGGTCGGCGTTCTGCGCATGCTCAATGGGTGGCTAGATTTTTTGTCTACGCACTGATGCATTTTAATTCTTCCTTCTTTACATTCAGTAATCAGTGTTTAAGATGCCTCCGATAATCGTTAGTCCCACCGACTGTGAAGTACGGGCTGTTATGAGATTTCTTAGTGCTAAAGGCTTAAAAGCGATCGATATTCATCGTGTGATCTGTGCAGTTTATGAAAAAAAAAAAAAAAAAAAACATTATGAGTGATGGAATGCCAAGAAAGTGGGTGAGAGCATTTAAAGATGTCCGCACAAATGTGCATGATGAACAACGGAGTAGGCGTCCTTCTGTCGTTAATGAAAGTTTCGAGCAGGACGTGGACATTGAGGTGAGACAAAACAAACACTTGAAGAAACACCTGGGGATCAGCGTCTTCAAGACGATGACGAAGTCAAAGCAGTTTGTGATGCAGTGGTTAACAAGTCAGGCGGCAGACTTCTATGAGGAGGGTATTCAAAAACTGGTACAACGTTATGACAAGTGGCTCAATATTTACGGAAATTATGTAGAAAAGTAGATTAAGGAACAGGGTTTCATGTAAAAATAAAATTATTGAGATATCTTAGCATGTCTTTTTTTTTTAATTTCAAAACGGTACTTACTAAAAAAACACGCCTCGTATAATCATTTGCGTCAACTGTGCCGCTGCCGCTTAGAGTAAAGTTACGAATCGGTAAGCCGGCCGCGGTGGCCGCGGGGACTGAGGCGCTTCAGTCACGGTCTGCACGGCCAATACGGTCGGGGGTTCGAATCCCCCCTCAGGCATGGATATTTGTGCCGTCCTAGTTCGTAAGTAGTTCATAAGTAGTTTGTAAGTTTAGGGACTGATGACCCTGTAGTTAAGTCCCATAAGCTAAACAAACATTTGAACGAATCGGTAATACTAGAGACTGTGAGTCTTTAGCTTCTCGCTTCCGGATCCCTGTGCCACAATATTTCGGTAATCAAACCTGTTGCCATCATCAGGCACGCTATTGAACTGACTGCCTCGGATCGGTTGCGACGTCTATCTCCTCTCTCCTTCCTCCGTTTCAAATGCCGTCGGCGCCTGACGACGTCTGCTGGTGTCGTCGTCGTGGTACTTGGCTCCCTACGTCGTCCGCTGGGGGTGTCTGCGCTGTATCCCCTCCTCCGTCCAACCTCAGTTTGTTATGCGAATTTTTATTTCCTTTATTAATTATACTGAGTGCAGGTTTCCATACATCACTAAGTACGTAGCCGATGTCGTGATTAATCTGTAGTTCCCTCACTTGGATCTCGATGGACTCTTTAAATATACAGTGCCAAAAGCTTGACGTCTGGGTCAGAACTCTCGTATTCTCCATATCGTGTAATTCAGAAAAACAGTGTTCTGCGACTGCCGAGTTGTTGGGTTGTTGCAGTGTCGTGTGTCGCTAATGATCACGACTACGATCTTCGACAGTCCACAACGTCTGCCCAATTGGCATGGGTTCTGATAAATACCGGATTTATGTAGACCCAGGTCATCCTTAATCCTGCCAAGCAAAGCCTTAGTTTTGTCATGATGCCGGGTTAAGAGAGCAGCGTGGACACATTCCATCAGGCTTTCTTCATCGCCACAGCTCACTGTTATGACGACGAGTATTGGGGGCTTAGCACAACGATTTCGTGAACGACGACAATACGTATTCAGAAGTATTACACTTCTGAACATATCATATACTACCATTGCACATGAATACTTTTCATAGTTTGAATGCCAACAAAAATTTTTAAGTCCTAACGTGCACCTAATGGTTTCTAGGAATTTTCTAATTTTGAGAATCATAACAGGGACCACGACTCCAAAAAGCTTCTGGTTTTGTCAAATATTTTAATAGCATATGACGCAAACCATCGGTACAATTCGTTTTACTTTAAATTCAGGGGATACTGAACCCACCCCTACGTTCAACTTTAAAATAGTAAGCAGTAAACGTGGTATACGCAACCGTTGCCCACATAGACGTTTACTGAAGGGAGTCCCTTGTAAAATTAATTAACATCTTTCAAGAAAACCTCCATAAAACCCGGCAAACTATCATGAACGTTGGGACACGCAACAAGTCAAACCACCCCATGTAAATTAAAAGATATCTGAAGATGTACCTTTAACGGTACGAAACCGGTAGTAACGCAATAAAGGCGTAAAAAAAACAGCTAAGGCTGACTGCAATAATTCATAGAAAGACATCATGATTGTTTATATTACTTTCTAGAATTGATTTACAATGTATTCAGTTGTGGATACCCGAAGTATAAAATAGTTTGTACTGGCGAGTAGTTTCATTTACTTGTTCCCTTTTTTGTTCAAACCAAACTAATGTGCTCATGACACAGAGAGCAGGAAAGAATAAGTGCGTAATTGTATCCAAAACTTAAAATTCTATCGTCATTATTGTCGATCGTGCCAGCTAAGCGCCTCGCTGTCAGAAACCTCTCCTTCAGTTCGTTCGCCTTTTCCCCCACTTGGTCACGTGGTCAGGCCGTGTTCTACGCCCTGCGGAGCTGCCCAGTGCGTGGCATTGTTTGTCGCACATCACGATGCAGCAGATGGGCTGCTATTTCTCGGTCACTATAACGTGGCGCGGGCACGTGCACGTGCCACTGTACGCAAGTGGTAAAACCGCATACGCCAAAGTCTGTTGCTTTCTAGAAGGACGTTCTGTGAAATGATTTGTCTTCCTACAGAAAAAAGAAGAGTTTCTGTTAGTTTATTTCCCTCATTTGTTTAAGGTCGCGGCTGACTGCCACAATATAGTGTCAGAGTAACACGTATCTTACAAGCTTCCTAGGGTTTTATTTGCGGACGGAGAAGTTAGTACTGCTTACTCCCACAAGTCCCCTAAAACCTCCACATCCTTGCGGATGCTGTTGCGTAGCAGTGTGCGTTTGTACCGCCCTATAGTACGCACGAGGTGCCGCAGTTGCTGTCCAAGTCTTTATGGAAAGCATAGAGTTCTGACTAACCAGTTGTCTTCTATAGTTGTGTCCCCAGCGCAGAAGACAGCACACAGGTCGTTGGTTCTTCTACAGCGTACAAGTGAGGCTAAAATAAATTCTGTAGGATGGAAGCTTAAGAAGCGACTCGCGAGATTCTTAATTGTGAGGGATGCCATTTATTAAATAAATGATTAAATATGAACAACTTTTGTTAATACGACACGGCATATGCTGCCCATAGCTCATGTTGAGACCTCGACTGTTATCACTATTACACAAATCTTTATTCATGACCGGTGCGGTCCGGCGCGTATAGTGGTCAGCTCGAGACTGAAACTGCGGCGCGTTGCGAGAGGGCACCTGACGTTCTATTTCGCGCCAAAACAGGGCCGTCGCGCGCCTTCTGCAAAATCGCTCTTCTCTTGTTACCATAAGAGAAGGCACCTTAAACTTTTCAAACTGTCAAAACCTAGCCTGTCCTTGAGAGATATTTATTAGAAATTCTCAGCTCTGAATAATTTATATTTAGTATATAATAAACAAAACTAATTTCAAAAGAAATCACGTGACGTGAAATGCAGCAGCCAATGCGAGGAGAGTACCAGTAACATAGGCGGGGTTTCCCACGGGAACCAGCACCTACTGTGCCATATGCTACTGCTCCCCACTCCATATTTCAACATATGCTGCACTTCTGTCTTTCTTCCACGTTTAAGACTCGTACGATGCTAGCAAAGAAACGGCCAGCGGCCAGAAATATGAAGTGGCCATAGGCCAGGAATATCACAATCTGTGTTTATATTTTCCCTCTTATCTGATGAACGTATTGTTCAGAATGATGAGGCGTTGGAGGGGTCCCCATCTCAGCTTCCAGAATTAGATTCAAAGAATCAGATTAAAAATGTTCAGGTCCTGTGAGGCTCCCACGTCACAACGTTGCCGCTTGGTCTGAGACGGCACGTCATGGATTGCGCGGCTCCTCCCTCGAGCATGGGTGTGGGTGTTGTCCTCAGGATAAGTTAGTTTACGTTCTGTGTGAGTTTCAGACTGACGACCCCAGTAGTTAATCCCTTAGAAAAAAAGAAAAAGTTAATTAATTAATTTAATATATAAAAATGAATGATTGTGTGATCGTATTTTATGCGCGTCCGTACCGTTCAACCGATTGTCATGAAACTTTGTCAACATATTGCTTGCACTTTTGTAACGATCATAGGCACCATTAAGCGAAAAATATTTTAGGAGATATGACGTAATGAACAATTAAATGAGCGGAAAAGTGCTGCGTATGCGACGTCTGCTTCTACTGCTGCTACCGATTTCATCTAAATTTGATACACGTATTCCTTCAATGGTAACAATTGACATAGGTGTAAGAACTGCTTACTACTTATAGTTTAGGAGATATGACGTCATAAACAATTACATGGTTGAAAAATTGTGGCTTCATCCTAAAATCGTCGTACCATTTGGACACTTTAGCTTCAAAACAAAAGAAAGGTCACAGTCACATAAAATTTTTGATGGTGCATGACGGAGGATTTCGTCATATTCTACAGTTGTATTCCGACCCTGATAAAATTTTTAAATACGAATGAACAATTCCGTTCATGAATGCAGTATTAAAATGTTTAGATTACCTACAATCATTTCAATTAATTAACGTGACTAAACAATTAATTTTCAGATTTCGGCCAAAGTTTCTAATGAAATAAAATTTCAAAAAATTCTAGCAGCTCTCCCTGGAAGTTACGTTAAAGTTTTCATGGTGATAATAATTAAAGAAACATTTAAAACATACATATTGTTCACACCATGTGAATTTTGTGTAAGCAATTCAAAGTAAGAAAATCTAATATATAAAAATTAATGTCTGTTTGTTTGTCTTTGTTTTCGTATTTTATGCACGGTCATACGGTACATCCGATTGCGATAAAACATTGTCAACTCATTTCTTGCACTCGCGCGAAGGTTATAGGTATACTAAAATTAGCTTCGTATGGTGCATGGCGGAGAGTGCTTTACAATTAGTTAATTTGTTTCTTACGCCTTCACACTGAAACAGCTGGAATGATATGAATGAAATTTGGAATAGATGTAGCTTATACCCTGATTAATACATGGGCTACTTTTCGTAAGCCACTGTATGGTGCGTGACGGAGCGTACCTTACAATGGGTTATCATGTTTTCTACTCCTTCATGCTGAGAGGGATCGACGGATTCGAATGAAATTTGGAATGGAGATAGCTTATACTCTGCATTAATACCTGGGCTACCTTTCGTAATCCACCGTACGGTGCGTGGCGGCATGTACCTTACAATGGGTTATTACGTTTCTCTTCATGCTGATACAGATGGACAGATTTGAATGAAATTTGAAATTCATATAGCTTATACCCTGAATTAACGCATGAGGTACCTTTAGGAAGCCACCGTACGGTGCATGGCGGAGGGTACCTTACAGTGGGTTACGTTTGTTACTCTTCAAACTAAAAAGGCTGGATGAGATTGAATGAAATGCGGAATGAAGATAGCTTACACCCAGAATTAATAGATGGACTACATTTCGTTAGCCTCCGTAGGTGCATGACGGAGGGTACCTTACAACAAATATACAAATTGTTTGACTTATCACCATGAAAGTCAGCACATAAATGTATGTTTCTATGAAGGAGGTGTTATAATCTGCAAGCCAGTGAATTTAGCATGGCAGAGGGTTCCTTGCCACTTTGACACCATTCGGCCACTCACCATGAAGCTGGCGCATATATGTGTGTTTTCATATACGAGAGGGAGAGGAGTAAGTGGAGGAGAAAACGTACAGAAACGGGAGGAAGAGGGCGGACAGAGATAGGGTACAGGAGGAGACGGTCAGAGAGAGGGTAGACGAATAGAATGAGAGAAGGGGGATGGTGACGGACAAGTAAAAAGGGGAGGAAGAGAGGGAGGGGAGGTGGAAATTAACAGAGAAAGGGACAGGAGGAGACGGGAGTAGGAGTAGGTGAACAGAGAGAAGGGGAGAATGGAAAGGTGGAGATGGGCTAATGGAAGATTAGGAATGTCGTGTATATTTGTTCGTTTGTTCGTATTTTATGCGATGCCATAACGTTCATCATATTGCTATAAAACTTTGTCAACTTACTTCTTGCTCTTATGCGAAGGTTATGGACATAGTACAGTTAACAAACTGTAGGTGGCGCGCAAATGTATCTGAAAGATCATTGCAGCGGTGAGCTAACACTTTCAAATTTCCAACATTATTTGCACAATTATTTCTTCTGCCACGGTGGAATAGCCGTGCGCACTGAGGTGTCGTGCTGCGGTGCAAGCTGCCGTTCGTCGTCCGAGGTCCTCCCTCGGGCATGGGTGTTTGTGCTGTCATTAGGTTAGTTTAACTTAGTTTAAGTAGTTTCAATTTCAATTTTTTTCTTCAATTTCAATTTATTGTCACAATATTTAGACCTGTTACCTTGAAAGTACACATTTTACAGCTTTGCCCATTCGCAGTTGAAGTCATATATTCTGTGAATATGAAAACAATAACAAGTGCAAGATCAGAAGTGACGTCTGTTCTTTCGAAATAGAACCCACGTGTATGTATATAATATGCCAGTGACAGGCAATGATCCTTTCGTTAGTGGGGAGGGGTGGGCAATTTTGGAGCCATTACTCTTAGGGGAATAAGTACATAGTGACTACGAGTTTGAGTACTGTTGGGAGGGTAAAACTGAAAATTTGTGTCTAGCAGGAGGCGTGCTTAGGTAGTCCTTGCAGGTGCGGTGATCACTGTGTCCCCAGCCGGGCGCCGTGTGGTTCAGCGCGCCCGGTCAGGGGGCTAAACGCCCTCTGTAATAATAAAATAAAAAAAAAATAAAAAAAATAAAAAACTGAGCCAACCCTTCAACGAACAAACTGAACGAACGACCGCAAAGCATAAATCAACCAGATGAACAAAAAAAAAATGTGGTGTAGGGGTTAGCGCAACTGCCTAGAAAGCAGGAGACCCGGGTTCCAACCCCGGCTGGGTACACATTTTCAGCTTTGCCTATTCGCAGTTTTTTGAAGTCATACTTTCTGTGAATATGGAAACCTTAAAAGTAGTTTGTAAGCTAGGGACTAATAACCAAGCATTTAAGTCCCCTTAGCTTTATAAACATTTGAACAATTTTTTTAATTTCTTCTGCGGCAGCGACGCGCCGGGTACCAGCTAGTTAAAAAACAAATCAAAAGCTTTTTCTGCGTTCTGGAGGCCCCCAGGACAAAAGACCCGGGCGATCCTTCTCCCCCGCCCCCCCCACCCCCAAATCAACCCGCCCCCTTAATCCGACACTGGTAAAATCGGATAGATATTTCAAATGCTCTGTAATAAAACCACCCGTATGCGATACCGTCCTTTGTTCCGCACTGCAAGTACTTTCCCTCGTCGCTCCAGACGCCTAAACGCTCGCTAATTGTCCACGAGGAGTGCTCAGAGTTGATGGCGCGCGGCGGTCCCCACACGTCGGCAGTAGCCGGGTTGTTAATTAGAAGGCTGCGCCTGGGAGAGCCAAGTGCACAGGACAACGGAGGACAGCCTGGCAGGGACAGCAGGGCGGAAGCCAACTTAATTAAAACCTGAATAATTCGGCACTGTTTGTCAGCGCCGCGCGCGCGTCTCTTGCATAACGAATAGGCCGGGGAGCGTCACAATTAGCATCGCTTGATCTGTTGCGTTGTAGCTATGCTCGTACTATTCACAGTTTCGCGAGCGACGCAAACTCCATGACATTTTAACCTCCAGGAGATTCTGAACCGGTTAAAACAAAAAAAGTTGTGTAAACTGCAGTTGGATCTATCATACCTCGTTTTCGTTTCCCGCTCTAGAGACTATACATCTTCAGTGTCTTGTTTCACTTTTTTTCATTTATCATATATTTTCATTTATGGAAACATACTGCCAGCAACTTGGTACAAAATATCATCTTTATCATAAATTCCTACGTAAAAATCGCGTGTCCCCACGTTCGTCCACGGTAAACTTCGAAATACTCAACTGGGCCTAATCAATGTTTGGACACTATATTTGATTTGGTCCCAGTTAAAAGACAACTAGGTGGGGGAGGAGGACAGATAGGTACACTGGTCAAAACAATTACGAGAATTCATTATCAATAAAATTCTTCCGCGTATGAGACCGCGTCGTCATTTTATAAACAATACCGACGTTTCGGCCACTGTTGCAGGCGGCCTTCACCAGGGTCTGACTGCTGAATGTACATTCGCTTGGGGTTTATATATCAGCGGATGAGGGAGAGTAGGGGTGACGTTGGTTTTCCTTTATAGGTGGTTACATTATTGCACGCCATTGATGGAAAGGGGCGTTGATGATTTGTTTTAATGGCTTGTTTTTCATATGATTGGAGGTTGTATTCGTCCCCTTTATTGATCAAAATGGACGTTTTCGATTGGCCTTTGCTGTCCGTTTTCTTAGGTCCGTTCCGTCAATAGCAACTTCTAATGCAAAAGCCAATCCAAAACGTCCATTTTGACCAATAAGGGGGAAGAATGCAACCTCCAATCATATGAAAAACAAGCCATTAAAGCACCAATCATCAAAGTCCCTTTCCACCAGTGGCGTGCAATAATGTAACCACCAATAAAGGAAAACCAACGTCCTCCTTCCTTTCCCTCATCCGCTGATATATAAACACCAAGAGATCGTACATTCAGCAGCCAGACACAGACCCTGATGAAGGCCGCATGCAACAGTGGCCAAAACGTCGGTAGAGTTTATAAAATGACGACGCGGTCTCATACCCGGAAGAATTTTATTGATAGTGACAACAGCCGCGGAAGCCTACGTTTGCAAGTAGGGCATTCGTTGTGATATCTATGTTCTAAAGTATTCTCATCGGCGGATGACCTAAAATGGTTCGACGACTTTCTGTCGATTCTACGGAGTGACGACAACATTGCTGTAACCGAGATAATGGTAACACCAGAAAGCTGATGCTGAGGGGGTTGGTACTGACGTGTGGTTACTCTACCAAACGAATTACACAGGCAGTTGAAATGAGATATGGAGAGACATGGTTGGAAGCGGGAGAAACATCAGCATTGCAGTTCTAAGAAATGGCGCCGAATTCTTTTTACATATGAGCCTAGATTTTTTATGTTCAACCGGTCAATCGTCATTCCCTCAACTGAAGAGAACGTAGAACGCCGAAAAATCCTGCTTAAGTGCAGCAAACATCACCATGTCATAGTCGTGGACGAATTGTGTAGGCAGGACTCAGTATTGGCTTACCTCGTTCAGGATTGCTTCGATTGCTCAGAGGTATTGAGACAAAACCATGCGATCTTTTTTGTGTCCTACACTGGTGCCATAGAAGATGGGATCCTTCCGGTGAATGATAATGGTAGTTACCACTGTGCTGCACCGTTGGACAACATACTCGAATCTGACGTAATTGAACGAACGAATGAAGTGACCAGCTTGTTCACCGCACTCATGTCTGGGATGCACTTATCAGACGCATTGCAACCAGTTCAGTACTTGCCACAACGTTTGCAGGGCGGCATATTGCACTCGTGTAAGAATTGCTACATATCCCTGAGAGCTCATTGATAACCTCATAGAGTCCATGCCCCTCAGGTGTGCGACTATACTGGTCGTGATCACATACCATAATAAAGGGCAACGAGAATGACTTCCTCACTATTATGGTGTCCTCGTGGGGCCTTGCTACAACTAAACGACGAGTAAACGTCAAGTAAACAGTTGACGCCAAAATCTCGTACTGTATCACACACTAATTACAATTGTAACCAATTTTTGAATAACGTACATTACCGTATGTATAGTGTGTATGATATCTTACCTGATCCGCGAATTGTTTTGAGCAGTATATAAATAAGAAGTGCCCATTGACAGGGCATGTACGTTAGTTTCTTCTGCAGAAACGATTAACATTTTAACCTTGTGCGCCCGTGAGTTGACGTGAACATCAGCATCGCTGTGCAACACCAAAATGTGCCCGCGTTGTCGTTATCGCTACACATGTAGTTAATGGAACACTATGACTTGATCAAACGTGCAGAATGCCTCACTGGCGCAACTGTGAAAATGTTCAAATGTTTGTAGAACTTATGGGACTTAATTACGGGATCATCAGTCCCTAAGCTTACAAAATACTTATGAACTAGCTAATCCTAAGGACGGTACAAATATCCATGCTCGAGGGGGGATTCGAACCCCCGACCGTAATGGCCGTGCAGACCGTGACTGGAGCGCCTCAGTCCCCTCGGCCACCGCGGCCGGCGCGCAACTGTGATCTGAACGGACAAATCAGTGAGTGCGGAAGAGTTATCTCTATTATAATGAGATTACACTAGTGCGAGACATATAATGACAGCTCAAATCCTCGTTATTGCGGACAAGCACAAATCACAGTTGTTGCATATCCATGGTACTGTGGCCAATTGCACTATTGGGCACTAAATATACTATACAAAGAAGAAATGCAGATGATAAATGGGTATTCGTTGGACAAATATATTATACTAGAACTGACAAGTGATTACATTTTCACGCAAATTAGGTGCACAGATCCTGAGAAATTAGTACCCAGAACAACCACCTCTGGCCGTAATAACGGCCTTGATACGCCTGGGCATTGAGTCAAACAGAGCTTGGATGGCGTGTACAGGTACAGACGCCCATGCAACTTCAACACGATACCACAGTTCATCAACAGTAGTGACTGGCGTATTGTGACGAGCCAGTTGCTCGGCCACTATTGACCAGACGTTTTCAATTGATGAGAGATTTGGAGATTGTGTTGGCCAGGACAGCAGTCGAACATTTTCCGTATCCAGAAAGGCCAGTACAGGACCTCCAACATGCTGTCGTGCATTATCCTGCTGTATCGTGTTGAAGGTGCATGGTCATCTGTACCTGTACACGCCATCCAAGTTCTGTTTGACTCAATGCCCAGGCGTTTGAAGGCCATTATTACGGCGAGAGGTGGTTGTTCTGGGTACTGATTTCTCAGGATGTAAGCTCCCAAATTTCATGAAAATGTAATCACATGTCAGTTCTACTATAATATATTTGCCCAATGAATACCTGTTTATCATCTGCATTTCTTCTTGCTGTAGAAATTTTAATGGTCAGTAGTGTACTTCCTGTCATCTCACATCTGTAGGCTTAAGGGTTGTTAGTATCTACTAAAATTCTTTTCTAGTCCTTTTGCGGTATACTTACCCCCTTACTCCTTGGTATTGCGAGGGTGACAGGAAGTTTATGGACTGATGACTTTATGTAAAGAAGATACTGGTATAGTTCGCTCCAAGTCTTTTTTATCCCCCATTTGTAATGAAGCAAGAGCACAAATTATAAGACGATAACACAGCTAGATATAATCCAAGCTCTGACACAGATTCAGAAAACGAAGTGCAAATGAATACGCACTCGATTAAATCATCGTCCAGGTGTTTGGAATGCGATGAGACGCCAAGCATCGCCCGCGATGCAGAGTGGAGTAACCTTTGAGCCTGACCTTACAAGTGCGAGTGGCAGGACAGCCGCAGCCGTATCCCTGGAACTTGGTCGTCGGCCGTTCCGCAATATCAGGACGGACTGCCGGACATCAGATGGCGCCCCCCCGCCCTCCCTCCACCAGCTGAGGCGACAGCAGCGCCGCTCTGTTATTGCGGCAGTCTCATAAAAGCGCGCACAGCCCCCGCGGGACGCCGCAGCCCTCCTCCGTTCCCTCACGTCCCGTTCTGTCCGGCCACGGCACCACAAGACGACCGCTGCCATTATTTCAAGTCCTGCCTCAGTCGCGGAAGGGATTTTCCCGTTCGAGAAAGAGCGTTCTTACTAAAGCGTTATAGAACACCTGTTTTCTTCCTTGAAAACAAGAATGTAACACCTGAGTCACGAGTTTGCGCGCGTTGTGGCATTTAAACCACATTTCAGCGCACAATTTGTCATATTTGATCATACAGATGTAAGATCCCGTGGTGCTGAGGTCAACCAACACGGTCGATCGGAGACCTCGAGAACAAAGCCAAGTACTGTTGACGCGTGCAGAGAGAGAGAGCTGTTACTCACCTGAAATCATTAGTCTTAAATACATACCCACCACCATGACAGTGTCCAGCTGGGGTGGCTTGCGTGCCTCAACGATGCAGATAGCCGTACCGTACCGTAGGTGCAACCACAACGGAGGGGTGTCTGTGGAGAGGCCAGACAAACGTGTGGTTCCTGAAGAGGGGCAGGAGCTTTTTTTTTTTTTTTTTTTTAGTTGTTTCAGGGACACCAATTTGGTTGATTGACTGATCTGGCCTTGTAACGTTAGCTGATGTGGCTTTGCCATACATTTACTGCGAACAGTTCACAGTAAGGGACCTGCAGTTCTACTGTATGAATAAATAATGATGGCCTCCTCTCGGGTAAAGTATTCCGAAGGGCCGGCCGCGGTGGCCGAGAGGACTGAGGCGCTCTAGTCACGGTCTGCACGGCCACTACCGTCGGGGGTTCGAATTCCCCCCTCCCTCGGACATGGATATTTGTGCCGTCCTAGTTCGTAAGTAGTTCATAAGTAGTTTGTAAGTTTAGGGACTGATGACCCCGTAGTTATGTCCCATAAGCTGTACAAACATTTGAACATTTTTTATTCGGAAGGTAAAATAGTCCCCCACTCGGATCAGCGAGCGGGGACTACTCAGGAGGATGTCGTCATCAGGAAAGGCAACACTGGCATACTACGGACCGGAAAGTGGAATGTTAGATTTCTTAATCGGGTAGGTTAGGAAATTAGGAAAAAGGAAAATGGACAGGTTGAAGAGGATATAGTAGTGACTACTGAACTTTAGTGGAAAGAGGAACATGATTTCTGGTTGGCGAGTACAGGATTATAAATAAAAAATCAGTTGGGGGTATTACATGAGTAGGTCTAATAATGAATAAGAAAATAGGAATGCAGGTGAACTACTACGACCGGCACAGACAAATTAGATACGAACCCAACACCGACCACAGTAGTACATGTTTATATGACCACTAGCCTTGCTGATGACGAGGAGATCGAAGAAATGTATGAGGAAATAAAAGAAGTTATTTAGACAGTTACGGGAAAGGTTGACGTGATTGTGAAGGGAGACTGGAATTCGGTAGCAGGTAAAGGAAGGGAAGGCAAAATAGTAAGTGAATATGGGCTGGGAAAAAGGAAGGAAAGACGAAGCCGCCTTGTAGAATTTTGAACGGAACATAGTTCAATCATAACAAACGGTTCAAGAATCATCAAAGACGGCTGCATACGTGGAAGAGACAAAGAGACACCGGAAGTTACCAGATGAAATTTTTAATGGTAAGACATAGATTTCGGAATCAGGCTTTAAACTATAAGACATATGCAGAAGCAGATCTCTGACAATATCTGAAACTGAAGAAACTGTTGAAAGGTAGGAAAATAAGGGGATTGGATCTGGATAAATTAAAGGAACCTGAAGTTCTTGAAAATTTCAGAGGGGGCTTTAGGCAACAATTGACAGAAACAGGAGTAGATCAAACAGTAGAAGAGGAATTGATAGCCTTAAGAGGTGAAATTGTCAAGGCAGCAGTGGACTAAATAGGTAGAAAGGCAAGACCTACAAATAATCCTTGGATATAACAGAAAGTACTAAATTTAATTGTTGATAGGAGAATATATAAAAATGCAGTAAATGAAGGAGATAAATTGGAGTACAGACGACTAGGAAATGAGATTGACGGGAAGTGCAAAATGGCTAAGCAGGAGTGGCTAGAAGTCAAATGCAAATCAGTTGAAGGATGTGAGCGGAGAGAAGCTTCTCCTCTCTCTTTCGGTTCATATCCACTTTCCTCATCCATATACCCAGATCAGCTCACTTTCTGTTATATTCTATCATACGGCGCGTGCAGTCTCGCGTTTCTGCTAGTCAGCAAGCAAAAAGACTCCGTGTACACCTCGTGTTCCTCATAACAATATTCATACTTCCTTACTCTGTCCATGTTCTCCGTTCTCCCTTTCCGTGTGTGTGTGTGTGCGTGTGTGCGTGTGTGCGTGTGTGCGTGTGTGCGTGTGTGCGTGTGTGCGTGTGTGCGTGTGTGCGTGTGTGTGTATGCGCGTGTGTGCGTGCGCGCGCGCGCGCGCGCAGAAGAATGTAATTCATCACGCAGCTCATGACAAGCTTTCATGCTGATAGTGTCATGATACTATGGAAATTATGCTATAATATTATGATGGACAAATTTTAAGATCATGCGAGTTTGGATGCAAACTTTGACGCTCAGCTCTTCCATATGTCGAGTTACAAACTCAGAGTCAACGAATATCTTGAATTACACACTTTCTAAAGTGGCCTATGTCCTTTTTCAGCCTTCATGTTGTCTCCATACCTAAATTTATTTTAATCGGTTAAGCGGTTTAGTCGTTAAAGTGTAACAGGCAGAGCTTCCTTCGCATTTATAATATTAGTAAGAATTATGCAATAGCAGTACTGTAGAGGCTTGCAGATATTTGTTAATTTTATCAGTTAACAACTGATGTTATATTGTGGTTTTCGCGAGTATTTGTTCCAGCAACAGAAGGTGGCAAAAGCAGAAAGAGTCAAAACAAGTCTGCTGATGGCAGTAACCTCGAAACTGGCACGACGCGGTCGTCGCCCTGAGACCATTGACCGACGGTATGCAGAGCCTCGGAGTTCGGTGTACGCAAGTGGGCCATGCCGGACAACACCTAAGCAGAAAAGCAGTGCTTATAGGCGCTGTACTGGGCGGTGGGCGTTCAGGGGACGCAGAATGTACTGACCGAAACGTCGCTACGCCGGATGTCGCCGCCGCGACCCAACAGGGCAGCACGCCACCGACAGCGGGCGTCGAAGTGAGGACCTTCAGCGGCGCGGCCCTGGCAGGCCGCCACTCCTCAGACGTCATCACGCGGGCCGGGCTAGCGGCGGGGTTTCCACAGCGAGCGGCGCCAGACCACGACGCCGGTAGGCAGCGAGACGTCAACCACAAGAAATCAATAAAGAAATAAATTGTATTTTTCCCAGGCACCACGAGTCTTAATCTTCCACTACCCCACACCCATCCAATCCGCTATGCGCGTGTCCGTTACAGTACAATATCTCGAAGCACTTACTTCCATTATGTATGTGAGAACACGAGCGATGTGAAGTGGTATGACCACATAGAAGTAATCGTGGGTAATGCAAATTGTAGATTGAAAATCGTTGGAAGAATCATAAAGAAGTGTAGTCGCTCAAGAATGAAAGTCCATAGAAATCACTCATTCGGCCAATACTTGAATATGCTCATCAGTGTGGGACGCGTATCAGATAACGTTGATAGAGAAGATCCAAAGGAGAGCAGCACGATCGATTGCCGGTTCAGTTAGTAAACGCGAAAGCTTCACGGAGGTGGCAGGCAGACTGCAGTGAGAAACGCTGCAGGGGGGACGTTCTGCGTCATGGTATGGGCTTGTGCCGAAAGTTACCTATACCTCGCGACAAAGCCACACGGAGGCATACCTGTAATGTCTTTTCTTATGATTTTGTAGGCGTCAGGAGCCTCAGTCATATATATATGAGGCGCGTCCAGAAAGTAAGTTCCATTTCAATTTATCTCCGCTGCAGTGCTGCGATTTCAGTTCCGCACATGCGCTGTAGAAGAACGTACGCCATTTGGAGATCGCTGTCAGTTACGTACAGTCTTAGACAAAAAAATTGATCGCCGGCCGGCCGACGCAGAATGCTAAGTCCGACGATGTGCACGATCTGGCAACACTGTAGAATGCGGTACTGTCAGGAGGAAGTGTTAGGTCCTTCTCGAGACGGTTCTGTGATATGTGACCGCGTGGTCTCGCGGTAGAAGTCGTGTTTACAAGCGTGTAAGTAAGCAGACGCGAGATCGAATCCAACCACCTTCAATTCCCTTTTTTTAAACCACAAATCGGCTATCTTTGTTATCAGTGTGGAAGGACCTCAAATATAACAGCGAAAAGCCCCAGAAATATTACACAAAAGAACTCGCTGCTGCATCAAAACTGAACTGTTTACTCTCGGGAGTAGTGGGCACCGGCTACGGCGACGCGCCAGCGGCCGCATCGCAGCTGCCACCTGCGGACTCAGTGACAGCGGCGCGCCGCTATGAGTTTTCTTACCGGCTGTTATATCCTTACCTCAAGTTCTGGTACTTATATTACAGTCACATATTGAATTTTTCTGACATATATCAACATGATCTAAACGTCGTAAAGTAGAATCGGTATGAAGGGTCATAGGGGTGACTATTACCACATTTTTCTTGAACGTCATCAGGCCGCTCAATCAGGATTCCTACTCACGATTGTTACTAGTAACGAGTTATGATGCTCCCATGCTCCCATGCTGAAATTAATGACTGAGTACTAAAAGATTTTTATACTCAGCAAAATGCAACCACAACGCCAGGGTGCGCCCATTTTTCGCAAACAACTGAGACACCATTTAGTCCCACTGTAAGGACAAACGACCAAAAAAATTACATCATGTGTTAGTACTACACTATAATAATTCCCGTTCATTTCACAAAGAATACATCGGATAGTGTGCTTTGGAAGTCACCCATTCTGCACCTACTCTTTCGATCATATGTCCTCAAATGTTTAGCTTTCCTGCCCCTACTCGAATAACCTTCGACAAAAATTATTTCCAGACGAAAATACACGTCGAACATCTATTGGCGTCATAATTAGCTTGGAATCAGTTCGATTCTAAAGGTAGAGATATGGTAAACTACCAGAAAGTTGTCAGACTTTCGCATAATCTGATAGAATATAGCAAGTAACCACAAGAGGTTTCTTGTTGTTTTCGATGTGGATTCGTGCAACTCCTGTCACGAAAACAGCTAAAAAATTTTACTCGAATGAGACCCGAACCAGTGACCAAAGCCACCTCTCCATGGCAGACGACAACTTTACCCCAGAGCTAGCGAGGAGCTGTGCACGCCAGTTCTTTCCTACTGTCACATACATCAGTAGAAAATATAACTCGCAACGTAAGAGACTAGTTGGAATTTCGCCGTGTAAACAATTTTCTGGACCCAAAAGTATGAACAAATAGCCTTCTGTCGCCTCTCAACTGACAAACCAGTCAGATTATTCAATGGGAATTACAGGAAACATCAAGTGAATTTATGAGCATAGTTCTGTGCCAACCAGGAAGTAAGACCTCGGTACCAGCGTTGACAGACTTACACTGCGATGTTGCCAAGCTTCAGTCATACTATCAACAGGAAGAATAAGAGCCGAGGTGATTGCCAAGCGAGCTCGACAGAGAGTTAGCTCGCGCCTCGCGCGCCTGGCGGGGGTCCGAACACATATACTTTAATGTCAATGAGCCCCGCTCGCAAGTCCGTAACTAGCTTTAATGAGTCGATAGTTGTCACTAATAAAAATATACAGATGCACCGACCTCTAACATAGTAATAAGTGTGTCAATTATTTGCGTATTCTGTCTTAAGCGCAATGACAACAAAAGTCATTCACCAGTGCTGTTTTACATTTCTTCGAGCATTTCCATTGATTATACTGAAAACATTAGATGTAAGCGTCAGTTTCCTTTACGATTATAGACTCAGAAAGTGTCTTTCTTGATATCGCTGTCAGAGGCACAAACGAACGAAGAGAGGCAAACAAACGAAGAGAAATCAAAGCAGCATTGTTTTCAAGATGTGAACATTTCTGGGAAGGCTTCGTAACATGATGTGCAAAATAAGAAGTGCTTCTGTTATCCAAACATAGAAGTAGTGACAGTAATGTATAGATTAATTTATCCGTCATAATCTTCCATGTTGTATTTTACTTCTTTTTTTCAGTTTGTTTCCAATGTCTTATTTCATCCTCTTTCGATAGCTTCTGGCTTTATTACGTTCTTAATTGTGGTTAGTTCAGTTTATTTGATGATGTTCCTTTCTAAATATTTATTTTCTTCTTTGCTCATGCTATTGTTCATTTATTCTTCCAGAAGTATACGAATAATTGTTTCTTTAGCTTTTTATCATTCATTTAATATATATGTCCAACAAATGGTAACCCTCACTTAACCACTCCGACTGATATTGTTTTCCATATTTTTGTAGGTTACATTACTATGGATTTTCAAAACGTCTCTACCTTCTCTTGGACCCATTTTCTTTCTTATAATCCGTCTATTATTCTTTTTGTGTCGTCTGCACATTTGATAAGGTGTATATTTGCAACACTTTAACTAATATTTAATATTCATTCTAGTATTAGCATCACATAATCATAATGTATAAGAATTTAGCGGTCGTTACATGTAAGGACATCGATCGGAGTTATGTGCTCAGTATTGTTGCAAACACAGAATATCAAACTGTCCAGTGTTTTTTATACCTCCTAAGTAGACTGTTAGACCCGTAAATCAGTATGTGGGTTTTCCGACGAAATAGATATTGTTTTTGCGCATCTCCTATAGCATTAATGTGAGCGTTGTTCTGAGATAGAGGGAGTGGTGCTGTGGCTATGGTTTGCGGTTATCATGCGGACGTGTACAGAATATCGTTATAATATGCAATGGAAAATTATTCAGACATGTGCTTTTGTCGTAGCAGTGGCATTAATAAACAAACTTTCTTCAAACATGAATTATATTTCTGGTAGGTAGTTACAGTCTCACGTATGTGGATAACATTTGCTTGAGTATACACTGATCAGGCACTTTACCATCAAAACTTTGTAGAGAGAAGAAACGTAGGCTTTTGCTGTGTAAAATTATACCACGAACAGGTACTCCACTTTACTGTGATGTTTCTTTTTGCAGGCAGGTTGAAGGTTTCACTAAAATGTATAAAGCAGACAGCTTGCGTAAACCTAATGGAGAAAATATTTCGAGGGAAGTTTCTATAGAAATACAACATTCTGTTCTGCATCTGTTTAACGTGCCTGCTTTCACACTAATGATCAGATCTGCGTCAAAATTGATCGCAGCAATAATAATTTTTAAATTATTTTTCAAAGCGATAGATTGGCTGGCCAGTGCTTACCTTTCTGCTGTACCACCAATAGTGACACAAGTGAAGAAAAAAAGAAAACATACGAAACGGACAAGCTTTAGGAACACAGTTCCTTCTTCAGGTGGGAGAGAAGGGAAGAAAAAATTATGGGAACGGAAAGGGAAGGTTAATCACGACCTAGGTCATGAGGATGGTTTTAAGGAGTGTGGAAGTCAGAGATACTGTATTTTAGTACTGAGTCAAGTCCGAGAGAATATATAAGCAAAGAGGAAAGAGCAAGCAGTACACACACACACACACACACACACACACACGCGCGCGCGCGCACACACACACACACAGTCACACACACAAACACACACACACAAACACACACACACACACACACACACACACACACACACACACACACATATATATATATATATATATATATATATATATATATATATATATATATAATAAGATATGTGCATGTTTTCATATACCAAGTTTTTCAATATGTGTCATATATGAATTTATATAAACTTTATAATTGGAAAAAGGCTTATAGTAAAAATAGCAAAAGTAACGCATTTATAGTTTGTATATAATATATTCAAGAAATGTGTACCTATAAATCTTCCTGGGCTAGAATGCAACGTTGAGTCAGAATTTCAAAGCAATGGGTCAAGAACTTAACAGCTATACGCCTAACATTTTTATATATAGACGTGGGGACATAAGACGGGAAGTACACCCGCCTCCTCCTTTCATCGGTGAATACCGCTGCGCATGTATTCATTCATCACTGACTCACAGTTGCCAAAACGCTTTACAGAATTAACACAATTGTCAAATCATTCAGAGACAGGAGATGGACTGTAATAAAATTGACGTTGCTTTCCGAGCCATATTCACCCAAAAATTGAATATTACTTAAATCAGATCCAGCAGTTACACTTGGATAATTCCTATACGTTTAATTTGATAGCTGAAAATGTTCGTTAGTGTGGAGCTGCCTGGAATTTATTTAGAACAAACTCAAGAATCGAGGCATGCTGAAACAAAAATTCTAATCTGTAAAGCGCTTCTCACGTTTCGCGGCAAAGCATCAGCAGCAGTTATATTGTAACCATCGCTAATGTTGGACAGTAGAATTTCTATATCAGAAAAGTAGGGATGCTTAGAGAGCGACACGGCGTCACGCTGTCTACCGGCTTTACAACATGGTAGTCCTGGTGGGCTTAATTTAGCGCTGACATCGTACGTGTCGGTGGTGTCTTCTCTTCTTATGACCATCAGATCATCAAGAACATGCAGAGAATGGAACCAAGAACCCTTAACATTTGAAAGAAAACACTCGTTTGTCTGCTCCAGTCCAATATACGATACACCTGTCTTAATAGGAATAAGAAGAGACAAAGTTAAGTCGTATGGTAAATAATGAATTCTGCAAATAATTGCTTAGGCAAATTACCGTCTGCTACACAGTTGAAATGTTAGCCATTACACAAGTTTGTATCTTACAATTAAGTAATCAGTTTGCTGCATTATTTCCACTGTTAGGAAATGTATGACCCATTAGTTATTTGAATAAATACACTTCCCACTCCGAGACACAAGTATTTGACATGTTTTGGCCTCTTCACAATCAATGCCTGACGAATGAACACCGCTGAAGTGCCATTACGTTTATTGTCTGGCAAACAGTTAAATATAATTCGTGTGTAGTAATCAATAATCCTAGGAAATTTACCTCTTCGTCTACAACGAGCTCATCTGAAGAGTGAATTACAATGTCTCTCGTAATTTACAGCATGGAAAACCTATTTTCGTAATTCGTTGTTGTGCCATGGATGAAGATGAAGTGTAAGATGTAGTTATCATGATTGATCAAGTGGCTTATAAAATGTGTATTACACGATGTCACGCAAAAACTAAGAAAGTAACACTACCCGCTACGCATATAGGCCATGATTTCAGTCAGGACACATGACGAGACATTTCTTTACGCTAGTGGAAGGCACCACTGGGCATCGATTTCTGTTCTCCCACTTTTTTCTTTTTCTAAGGCCTGTGAGAGTTAACTGCGGGTCATCAGTCCCTAAAATTACAAACTACTTATGAACTAGCTTATACTAAAGACGGCACACACATACATGCCCGAGGGAGGATTCGAGCCCCCGACGGGGAACGGCCTCGGCTTTGTAGCATAGCGCCTCAATGTTCACTCACTAGCACCGCTTTCCGTCTGAGACTAAAATAGCCTCACTAGAGGGGAGACTGAACGAAACTGATGCTAAGACAATTTCTTTAACTAACGGATCAGAACGCATAAACGCCTAATGATGAGCAAAACGAGCTTGAAATGTGTTGTCGTATGTCAGGGTGTGCTGAGCTGCCAACGATGGTTGACGTGTGGGGATACGTTATGCTTGAGTGATTGTGTGTTTGAATGTTTCTCTTTCTGAAGAAGGCTGCGGCATAAAATTTAAATTGTCTGAATGTGAATGTCTTATTTGTGTCTGCCTGTGACTCAGCGTTCATCTTTACGACGAGTTGTTTCCTATCTTTTGTTATTTTGTTATTATTATTGCAGAATGTTAAATTTGAGATTAAATAGTAATGCGGCCGAACAATCCCGCCTGGGATGTCCCGGACAATAATGCCATATGATCACTTCATTTCAATAATTCTAACAGCAGCTTTCTAACTTAGCCTGCACTAAAGAAATGAGAGAATCTTCACAGACTCGACAATATATCATCACCTGCGTACTGCTGCAACTGAAACCATACAGTTAAATCCCACCACAAAGTATGTTTAAAGCCGAAAGCTTTTAATATTCTTGTATTTTAAATGGGTACGACTGCAACATCAACTACAAGAATCCTACGAAACACCTGAGTTCGTAATCGTCAGATGACATAGAATTCGCCACACTTGCCAGTTACTGCTATAATATTGTTCATCTGTTAGAAACGAATTTATGTCAGTCATTGAACTACATTTTGATTGGTGGAGCTGTAAAAATGGAGGCGTTTGTGTCTTCAGAATAAAAGTACAATAAAAAAAAAAGCTGACAACGAGAAGCAGATTGGGTAGGTATGGAATTGCATCCAGTGTCATATTTTATTTAACATTTCCGGTTGCAATTGTCATTGTCTGGAAAGGGAGTGTGTGTGAATTAAGGTGTGGTGGACTGCAAAAATCCTTTTTCACTTCCAAAACGAGCTGGCAGACTGCTGCAAAACAGAAAATAGAAAAACCGAAAAGGTAGTCGCTGTCAGAAAGACACGGTCATATTGCATTTCACTGCGATTAACTGGCATATTAAAAGTCTGTTTATGTGTGTGGTACCAGAATGTGAATGCTTATTTACCCGCTACTGCAAAACTCTTTCACGGGCCGAAAATAAGTCCTACAAACCGACGTAGTGAAGTGTCAAGAACTAGTAGCGCATGAATAGTCTCTACAAGATCTGTCTGCCTGTCTGTGCCGTCGTACTAAACGCCTACAATTCTCATTTGAATATTGTGACAGGGTGGAGACATCGTTCGTAACTATACCGTGCACCGAGTCAGAAGCACTCTATGGAAAATGAGCTCAACGCTAAGCTAGTTGAACGTATTGAAATCTCGGTAAGTCTCTGTTTTGAGCGCAGTGCAAGTTTGAGAGATCTTTGGCACCGGCGTGACCGCCGTTACTTCCGGTATGACACAGAAACATGATAAAGTCACTTAATATTTACCTGTCTGTTTGGTGAATCATCTCAGTTACTTACTTGAACGGTGCGACATCGGTGCATTACTTTCTACTTCAAGTGCAATGAGGTCATACCATGCGTAAATTGGCGATTAGTTGTAACCACCAATAGAACAAGCAGGAAGTGAGACGTAGCAGCGCGTCAGTAGCCCTGAGATGACTGTCTACTTCTTAAGCGAGGGCTGCTTTAGGTCATGGTACCAGTCCCTCTGTAGATCAGAATTTTAACCCTATTTTGATAGAGCTACCAGCCATTTAAGAAGATAACATAAAGGCTACAGAATTAGTCACTAATAACAGCATTACACTTAATGAGTGCACTAATGACGTTTATGTGCAAAAGCAATAATTTGGATTTTGTCGCTTTGAAAGTGTGTGTGCAATACTCCTGCTCCCATCTTTTGAATCCCGTCTGACCAGTAACAACGGCGCACGATGGTCAACTCATCATAGTTCATGACTTACCTGAGTTATCGAGTCTTCCTTCATGTGTAAAATCATGAATACCGGAAAGATCTTTCTTGAAACGGGAAATCTCTTTTGTGAGGTGATTAGCACAAAAGTAATCAATCGCGCCATACATACGTTTCGAACTATCTCCACTACTGTCATACCTATATGAGACTCAGTGACAACATGTTTTGAAAGTCTTGAAGCATACTGAATATTATTTGCATAAATAGCAGAGGCGATTCTTCCAGCTCGCTCGGCTCAGAGGAGTGACCGCATCTGTAATTTTTTGTTGTTGTCTTTTTTTAAGGGACGGAAACTGAGATCAATCTTAGCAATCAACATAGAATAAAAACTATCCAACGACCGCAAAGAATAGCTCTATTAGGAAAAAGAAAGCAGGGTTCCACTACCACTGCGGTACAAATTTTCAATATTACCGCTGTCTACCTGAATTCACTTTCCTGCAACTATCGATAAGTTTAAAGAATTCGATTAATAAAATGACGTCGTAAAGCCCCTTTAATCGGACTCAAACAACGAATATCATACTGAAAGTGATTGTCAACTCGGTAATAATCGACGGAGTTCCAGGACATGTAATAGTAATGTAATATTCACATGTATTATCCCTTCTCTAGTGCAAGTGAAATGCACCAAAACAAAAGTAGGGCTTAAGTAATTCATTTCTGTGAAATCCAAGAATTTGTATTGCAGTGGTCTGTAGGTCAAGAAAGTATTTCCATTAACTGTTATTTCATTTTTTTTATTTGCATATAGACGCTTTTTATTCGCTTAATTTCACCATTTTTTTGGTTTGTGGAACTGAAATAGACACCTCAGCTATTCATCCAACTGAATATTACTATTTACGTTGAGTATTCATCTTCAGAACAATAGCAGAATACTTTCGGGAAAACTGACATCAATATCCCCATTAATGTAGATATAAACCTGTACTTTGTGTCATTTATTAGACCTCTACAGTGGGTGTAGGGGTGAGAGCAGGAATTGGACGTGAACGAGAAGTGATATACTCATGCTTTTTGAACACTTTCAGTAAGTAATAACACTGTCGTGACAGAATTTAAATCGTTCGTAGGAAGATCAAATTATAAAATTTAGCTGCATATAATTGGCATCTGATGGGTTCGTGTTACGTGCAGAGGTGTCAAAACTGTTCACTAACTGTTGAGCGTCAGAACTTAACAGAACTGTGATATATTCCGAAATAGTGACAATTTGTCTATGCTGCCAATGGATAACGCCAAAGTCACTGAAATTTCTATAACAATCTGATCAACTGTGTCATCATATTACGGCCCAATGGTTCTCATATGAATATTGTGGGAGCTTGGAGCTTGTATTTATATGAAAACGGTTGGGGTAAAAACATAATTATAAATAAAACACTTTGCGACTGCTGCATATAATATCAGCACTATGCTCTGCTTCTTAACCCATAGTTATTTTGGATTTAGGGTTCTTTCTGACTGAATGTTCTGCACAGTCATCAAAAGGTTTTCAGTATATCTGCTGCTCGTTTTTGTTGGGGGATTTGATGGGACTCTATACAACAGGTGATAGTATCATTTTTGCAATATTTGTAGACTGGATGTCAGTTTGGCTTAAAGATAATTTAATCTATACATTACTGTCCCTAATTCTATGTTTGGATAACAGAAGCTCTTCTTATTTTGCACACCATGTTACGAAGCCTTCCCAGAAATGTTCACATCTTGAAAACAATGCTGCTTTGATTTCTCTTCGTTAGTATGCCTCTCTTCGTTCGTTTGTGCCTCTGACAGCGATATCAAGAAAGACACTTTCTGAGTCTATAATCGTAAAGGAAACTGACGCTTACATCTAATGTTTTCAGTATAATCAATGGAAAAGCTCGAAGAAATGTAAAACAGCACTGGTGAATGATTTTTGTTGTCATTGCGCTTAAGACAGAATACGCAAATAATTGAGACACTTATTACTATGTTAGAGGTCGGTGCATCTGTATATTTTTATTAGTGACAACTATCGACTCATTAAAGCTAGTTACGGACTTACGAGCAGGGCTCATTGACATTAAAGTATATGTGTTCGGACCCCCGCCAGGCGCGCGAGGCGCGAGCTAACTCTCTGTCGAGCTCGCTTGGCAATCACCTCGGCTCTTATTCTTCCTGTTGATAGTATGACTGAAGCTTGGCAACATCGCAGTGTAAGTCTGTCAACGCTGGTACCGAGGTCTTACTTCCTGGTTGGCACAGAACTATGCTCATAAATTCACTTGATGTTTCCTGTAATTCCCATTGAATAATCTGACTGGTTTGTCAGTTGAGAGGCGACAGAAGGCTATTTGTTCATACTTTTGGGTCCAGAAAATTGTTTACACGGCGAAATTCCAACTAGTCTCTTACGTTGCGAGTTATATTTTCTACTGATGTATGTGACAGTAGGAAAGAACTGGCGTGCACAGCTCCTCGCTAGCTCTGGGGTAAAGTTGTCGTCTGCCATGGAGAGGTGGCTTTGGTCACTGGTTCGGGTCTCATTCGAGTAAAATTTTTTAGCTGTTTTCGTGACAGGAGTTGCACGAATCCACATCGAAAACAACAAGAAACCTCTTGTGGTTACTTGCTACATTCTATCAGATTATGCGAAAGTCTGACAACTTTCTGGTAGTTTACCATATCTCTACCTTTAGAATCGAACTGATTCCAAGCTAATTATGACGCCAATAGATGTTCGACGTGTATTTTCGTCTGGAAATAATTTTTGTCGAAGGTTATTCGAGTAGGGGCAGGAAAGCTAAACATTTGAGGACATATGATCGAAAGAGTAGGTGCAGAATGGGTGACTTCCAAAGCACACTATCCGATGTATTCTTTGTGAAATGAACGGGAATTATTATAGTGTAGTACTAACACATGATGTAATTTTTTTGGTCGTTTGTCCTTACAGTGGGACTAAATGGTGTCTCAGTTGTTTGCGAAAAATGGGCGCACCCTGGCGTTGTGGTTGCATTTTGCTGAGTATAAAAATCTTTTAGTACTCAGTCATTAATTTCAGCATGGGAGCATGGGAGCATCATAACTCGTTACTAGTAACAATCGTGAGTAGGAATCCTGATTGAGCGGCCTGATGACGTTCAAGAAAAATGTGGTAATAGTCACCCCTATGACCCTTCATACCGATTCTACTTTACGACGTTTAGATCATGTTGATATATGTCAGAAAAATTCAATATGTGACTGTAATATAAGTACCAGAACTTGAGGTAAGGATATAACAGCCGGTAAGAAAACTCATAGCGGCGCGCCGCTGTCACTGAGTCCGCAGGTGGCAGCTGCGATGCGGCCGCTGGCGCGTCGCCGTAGCCGGTGCCCACTACTCCCGAGAGTAAACAGTTCAGTTTTGATGCAGCAGCGAGTTCTTTTGTGTAATATTTCTGGGGCTTTTCGCTGTTATATTTGAGGTCCTTCCACACTGATAACAAAGATAGCCGATTTGTGGTTTAAAAAAAGGGAATTGAAGGTGGTTGGATTCGATCTCGCGTCTGCTTACTTACACGCTTGTAAACACGACTTCTACCGCGAGACCACGCGGTCACATATCACAGAACCGTCTCGAGAAGGACCTAACACTTCCTCCTGACAGTACCGCATTCTACAGTGTTGCCAGATCGTGCACATCGTCGGACTTAGCATTCTGCGTCGGCCGGCCGGCGATCAATTTTTTTGTCTAAGACTGTACGTTTTGTTGTGCTTGTTTGAAACGTCGGCGTTGATCGAAAATCCCGCCGCCTGTAAAATCACGTCGATTATTCGGTTTCTGAATGCGAGGAAAGTGAAATTTATCGGCAAATTTGCGATGTTTACGGACCAAATGCGATGAGTGATTCGATGGTGAGAAGATGGGTCCCACAGTTCAATGACGGGCGTAGTGATGTGCACGATGAAGAACGAAGTGGGCGTCCACCTTTGGTTACAGAAGAACTTTCATCCGTTCTTACATCTCAAGTCTTTCCTTGGCGGTCATCACTTCACCAATGACGACGAGCTGAAAGAAACTGTTTCCAACTGGTTGAAGACACAGGCGGCAGATTTCTATGAAGAAGGTATACAAAACCTGGTGCCACGCTATGACAAATGACTGCAAAATTTCGGCAGTTATGTGGAAAAGTAGTTTAAGATTTTTAGAATTTTGTGCAATAAAAATTTCTTCTGTATCTGTGTACAATTTCATTTTATTACCAAACGGAACTTACTTTCTGGACGCGCCTAGTATTATTAAAAGAGCTTACCGCCATTTGTCTGAAAGTTTTATTTATTATCACTACGTGTACAGCGGCATGCACCTTTAACACGTGCGACACAGAAACCTATCGCGACACGAACGTCCGAATTGTCATTCTGGTTAGTTTAATTAGATACGAATTGGTAGGGACTGCAGCATCGTGAGCAGATGTTCAAGGGGTTTAACGTAATTAGTAACGGTAATTCACATGGATAAAAAGTATACTACAATAGAGAGAGAAAAACGTTCTAGTTAATGTGCATCCACAAATCAGTAGTTTGCGGGATAATTGGAAATGTGTTGGCTACGTGCCTCCACTCCGCAATGAAAAATTGTCCAATTAATGCAAATGTGTTTGAAATATAAACTTTTCAACCAGGAACTCATCCGATGGGACTCATATTTCACTAACAAAGTCTCAGAGCACGTTCTATGTTTCCCGATCTTCTTAAAATCCGTCCGTTCCCAATCACTCACATACCTCCTGAAATAACAGACCCATCAGTTTAAAACGTTTCGAGACTCGATTAATGAAAACAGCAAATAAAACTCAAAATGTTGGTTGTAACATATTCAGCTGTTTTCCGTTAGAGTGTACTGAATAGAACGGTGGTACAAGCGTACGCAAATGTGCTTTTTTGAAATGTTCAATTCGCGCGTCACCTTTACTTGAATGTCGGAGGTACCGGTACTCAAAGGGTTTGCCCTCTTTTTATAATTTTGCACTTCGTTGTTTTATGGTAAACTCGTATTCATTACACCGAATTTAGTCATCCGATAGGACGAAACTTCCTGGCAGATTAAAATTGTGTGCCGGAACCGGAACTCGAACCTGGGACCTTTGGCTGTGGCTAAGCCATGTCTCCACCATATCCTTTCTTCCAGGAGTGCTAGTCTTGCATGGTTCGCAGGAGAGCTTCTGTGAAGTTTGGAATGTAGGAGGCGAGGTACTGGCGGAAGTAAAGTTGTGAGGCGGCATCGTGAGTCGTGTCGAGGTAGCACAGTCGGTACTGCGCTTACCCGTGAAAGGCAAAGGTCCCAGGTTCGAGTCCCGGTTCCGGCACACAATTTTAATCTGCCAGGAAGTTTCAAATCAGCGCACACTCCGCAGCAGAGTGAACGTTTCATTCTGCAAACATCCGTTAGGATGTTTTCCAAGAAGTAATTTCACGCATTTTTCATTTCAACGAAACAGTGCACATGTCGCCGCTGATTTTGGGCACACACTTTCAGCCTCTGCAAACGTTCTGGATAATGTCCTGAACATTTGACAGACGGAAATAGCGCCACTGCGATTAGTGTGAGCCGGCCGCAGTGGCCGAGCGGTCTGCGGCGCGTCAGTCACAGTCTGCACAGCAGCTACGGTCGGGTGTTCGAATCCCCCCTCGGGCATGGATGTTTGTGCCGTCTTTAGTATAATGTAGTTCATAAGTTGTTTGTAAGTTCAGGGACTGATGGCCCCCAATTAAGTCCAAAATGTTCAAATGTTTATATAGCTTATGGGACTTAACTACGGGGTCATCACTCCCTAAACGTCAAACTACTTATGAACTAGCTAACACTAAGGACGGCACAAATAACCGAGGGGGGATTCGAACCCCCGACCGTAGTGGCCGTGCAGACCGTGACATGCGCGCCTCAGTCTCCTCGGGCACCGGGGCCGGCCCAGTTAAGTCCCTTAAGCTTAACAAACATTGAAATTTGATTACTGTGAAAATATCGTTAACATATTTCCACATTCAGTCCGCTATTTAACGCTGCCTACTTACAGCTCATTAGCTGATTAGCAGAAAGTACATCTGTTGCTTACAGTTATTAATTCAAGGAGGTACGACGAATATTGTGCTATCGATTGTAATCCGCCAAGAAAAAAAATCGGTCTTGAAAGTTTCGAGGGTGGTGCATTGCACTTCAGATTTCTTTCATCTCTGTTTAAAGGAGACAATTTCCTTTCCTATTCTTCTAGCAAACTGCTCTTCGACTAACGTGACAAATGTCATAGCGATATGTACAGACCCAGAGAGCGACAGTGTTGCGTTAATATGGTATAAAAGAGCGTTATCTGGAACAGTGGCCATTTGCATTTCGCTGAGTTATTTGAAAGTTGCAACACAGACTTCTACATGTATATTTACATGGCTACTTTGTAAGTCACATTGAAGTGCATGGCAGAGGGTTCGTCGAACCACTGTTATATTTCTCTATAGTTCCAGTCTCCAACAGGGAAAAGGAACACAACTCTTTCTGTTTTCTATCTGATTTCTCTTATTATGATGAACATGTCTTCCTATATACGTAGATGCTAACAAAATATGTTCGCAATCGGAAGAGAAAGTTGGTGATAGAAATTTCGGACATAAATCTCGGCGGACCAAATAACAATTTATTTGTGTATATTTCATTAGGTAATACATCTGAAGAAGGCAAAATTACTTTTACAGAAACCTAGGTCAATGTTTATGCATGTAAACCATTTTTATGCAACTACTCGGCTGAAACTGTGTTGACTTTTGGATCGTGTTTTACCGTTGCTGAACTGCAGCCATGTTTAAAATTCTGAAGTTCCTGCCAGCCAAGGTATCAAAAGCTACATCTAAATATTCGGACACCAAATTAAAAATCCTGAAAACAAGTATGGCCATCGATTTTAATAAACAGTGCTTGAAGTTCAATCTCACTCCTGATTACGTGAATTCCTACATAAACATGAAGCAGGGCAATAAAGTGCCTCACATCAAGAACAAACTGGTACAACAAATTTTAAACGATAGGACTATCTAACTCCATAAGAAGAAAGACACATTGAACAGAGAAGCTTACAGTTCATACCTAACTTTAACAAAAGCTTTTAAAGACAGTTTTAATTATCAAATTGATGATGTTTTTAATAGTATCAATGACTGGCTGTATAATCGCAAATGCGAGATCGTGGACAGACATCAAACGAAACTTGCTAAGTTTATAAGTAGGGCACTTGTATGTAAAAATAATTCGTATACAGCAGATAGCAATAATAGTAAATTTTTCGACAGAGTAGTAAACAAAACTGACATTTTTACTCATGATGAAAATGTCATTTTACAAAAAGGTTTAAATATAACTTAGCTTCAAAGCTAAAAATCCATCTGTCATTTGGTACTTGATCTTAAGGTTAGTTTAGAGTCTGTGAAATTCGACAAAGTCAAACAGGTTAAAATTGCACATGAAAGCAATAATATCATGGAAAAAGAACTTGCACTACAGTCTAATGTTTGTAATAAAGAACAGATGTAAACTGAATGTATTAATAAAAAATGATGATATCATAACTACAGCTGATAAAGGAAATTGCATACGTGACAGAATATGTTGATAAAACTGTAAAGTTGTTTGAGGACAACATCGTGGAGGTCCCCAATGATCCAACTTTAGATTTACAAAAAGAAATTCACCATTGTTTAGCCAATACCAAATTTTTGTTTAATAAATTTCAACAACAAAAAAACGGTTTAGTGAACATGAACCCGATGCCTTCTGTTCTTAGAAGCCAAGGAGATCCACAAGGAAAATCATCCGATTAGGCCCTTGATGAACAGCATAGGTAGTGCACACCACAAATTGGCGAGGCGTCTTCACCAGAAAATTAAAGACGCGTTTGTCTTCGAACGTTATTTTTCTGTTAAGAGTAGGACAGACCTGATTGATAAAATAAAGAATGTAAAATTCACCCCCAATACAAATTTAGCCTCTTTTGACATCGTAAGTCTTTACACCAATGTACCCGTAGATTTGACCCTGAAAATTATCGAAGAAAATCTTTTACAACATAAAAAGTTAGCTGATGCTCATATTGCTGAATTGATGATATTATTACAATTCACACTCAAAAACAATTACTTCACCTTCAATGTCAAAGTTTATGAGCAATCATTTGGTTTGGCAATGGGGAGTCGTCTTGCTGGTATCATAGCAGACATTTTCATTAATTCTCTTGAAAATGCTTTTTTTTGCTTCTCTCTCAAATTTGCACAACAAAATAAGATTTTATGTTCAGTATGTGGATGACATAATTATGCTGTTTGACGGCAATGACCACGAATTAGACCAGTTATTTACTGTATTTAACAACTTCCATGAAACAATTAATTTCACTAAAGAAGTTCAAAATGAACATGCCGAGCTCAACTTCCTGGATCTAACATTGTCGCATGGCTTGGCATTGTTTCGGGAATTTCATTAATTGTTTATAACATGATATCTTCGGAACTATGTTACTCCGACAACGATCGTTGCCCTCTGTAACCAATATGTGTACCATGTTTTATAGAAACCGATCCATCAGTTTACGACTGACAGGACGGACAGATATTAATTAGTATTTGTAGAAATTCCCCAGTACCTGTTTAATGCGTACACGTATTGACAGAAGCAACATCCTCATCTTACGTATGTACAAAGTAAGCCACAACACTAGACGCCTAGCCTAGTACGGTAGCCACGTCTAGGCCTTGCCGAAGATAAAAAAAAATAAAAAAATAAAAAAAGTTCCAGCGTTCGTAAATGTAGAGATCAAACTACAGTGGCCATCAGTCCCTAGGCTGACTATGTAAACTAACTTATGTAAGGACAAAACACACACACACACACACACACACACACACACACATGCCCGGGGTAGGACTCGAACCTCCGAGGGGAGCAGCCACGCGCATCGCACCAGGGCGCCATAGCGCGCACGGCCACTCCCGCGCGGCGTATTTGCGCAAAGTGAAGTACAGTAACATCCGTCCTAACTAAGCATGATTTATGATGAATGCCTTTTGATAGTACAGCCTCGAAAAAAAAAAAAAAAAAAAAAACATTCGCACACAAACCTGACAGACACGCGGTGGGCGGGCTCGGCTCGGCTGTCGTGTTCGAGGTTTCGAATGGCCGGGACCTGTTTAGAATACGATAACATTAATGACTCCTATGAGTAAGTGGTCCATCCAATTACTTGCTGGAGAACATGTTACACCGAAGTGACCGTAATATTATGGCGAGTACAATGGTGTAAGCTCTCTCTCTGAACACTGGGTACTTCTGAAGTTATTCAAATACACAAAATTTTAAACCCGTTACATTGATGTTTATGTCATTTTATTAATTCCGATGAGCCCATTTCGGTTTTATGGCCATTACCAGGTTTTCTGGAACTACATAACACGTAATTTATAACTGTAATAAGAGGAGTTTTTATGCGTGCGTTTATTACCTACTTTTTCATAACTCATAAGCAATGTTTTCATTTTCATTCTTGCTTAGGTGTTGCCTTGTACTGTATACTGCTTACCAATTTTCCCGGTTTCATTTTGGCTCTTCATACTATGTCTAACTTTTGGTATTCGCGCATTCGACATCTTGGGTCACAGGGCATCAGCGACATTACACGTTTCGTAGTTACTAGTCAATGAAGTTTTAATTAAGAATTTAATTAACAAAATATGCAAATGACATCATAGCATAAAATAGAAACTAAAGGCATTTCATTTAAACGTAAATACGTAACAAAAGATAGAAAAATACACAACCACATAAAATCTGATATATTTGTAACCATTATTCAGTATCTAAGTAGAATAACAGTGAAATAAACGACATTGGATGTAAGTTATACATAGGTAAGAAACGAATTATAGTTACTACTTATAAATTACCTGTTACGTATTTACAGACAACCTGATGATGGCTACAAGGCCTAAATCGACTCTTCGTAGTTATTAAAATAACATAAAAATGCTGTGTAATGGGTTTAAAATTATGTATTACGATTATGCCACCATAGGACACAATTAACACCACGTGCTCAAAAGAAAGGACATGATTCAAACATAAACGATTTGTCGAAGAACGATTCCCCAAAAATTAACAGTTCCCTGTCAGATACTACAACTTTAATGAAACAGGTATCTATTCATAGGTTTAGTAAAGACCTATCCTATTGTCAAAATTTATTTAAACACAAACAATTTTCAACAACAGTACGGAATGCGGAGTCCGTCCCGTAAAATCAGCAAATTTTACACAAAAATAGGATATGATGTAAACATAGCGGCAGCATATACGAGTGACCACGTGTAGTCATGTAGTAATCCGTGTAGAAGTATTTATTTATATTTATTAACAGAATTAGTTTCAAAAGTAACATTAAGAATTGAAAGCTTACAAACTTGCAGTTCACAAGCAGACTTATTACCATGAAATTTTGCAGTTCACAAGCAGACCACTAGAGAAATATAAATCTAAGTTGCAAAAGTTGGTAAGACGGTGATATATATATATATATATATATATATATATATATATATATATATATATATATATATATATATATATATATATATATCACAGATACAATAAGTATTTATCTATTTAAAATTTCGAAAATATTAAGACATAAGTATCTGCTTTCGTTAGTGTCTGGTACGATGTCTTAAATAGCAGGCAGCCATCTCGGATTGAACTGTGGTGGAAAGACAGCTTTGAGGACCTGTGTTTGTCAGTCTCTATCGTGAATTAGCCAAAGTTTCCTGCTGGTGTCTCGCGCAGAACTCCATCGCAGGAGATCGTGGACTTGGATAAATTTTGCAGTTAACGCTCGAATACTTAGAAGAAGCCTCACGATTAGAGAACATTGAATATTTTCGCTAAACTTAAGAGTGAACTGTGACTGATTAGGACTCTACATCAATACTGAACATTTCCATACTACTTAATTTTTGTGTGTTTATTATTTTTAAACTTTGTTTAATTTTCTTCTGGCAGTAATGACACAGCATGAAGGCTAATTTTTGCTATTTTACAAATCATTTAACGTATTAATTAGTCAATTATAGTTCATTTGTTGTTTTTCAGATGGGAATTTGGATTCTAGGTCCAGGAAGGAATATAATTAATACATTACATCCGTGATTCCACTAATTATGTGCTGAAAGAGTATAAGAGAATGGCTGTTATTATTTGCAGATAATAAATCACCAGAAACAGTAGACCAGAAGCCAATTAAAAGTTTCATGAAAGTGGGAACTTGAAGTGACCCGTACCTTGAACTTACCCAATTACTGTCTTGAGCTGACATAAATGTTCTTACTGTTGCAAATTAGCACAGGAAAACATATTATCTCGAACCGCTTTTGGAGAAAATATTTGAAATAAAAACTGGTTAACTCCACATGAAACTACTTAAGAAAGTTTTAAGCATAATAATATTCCGAAAATTTCTAATCATATTACCAATTGACACTATGGGTTGTAGTTCTAATAAAACCCAAAGGACAAACACATCAGAACAATGATTTACATTAATAAACTTTACAAGAACGAAATAATGTGAGAGGAGAGAACGCAGAGATGCTTACAAATTAATGGAAGCCGAAAGAGAGAGAGAGAGATAAATCACAGCAGAACCAGAGAATAGAATTGCCATATCAGATCATAGATAATAGTATTCTAATATCTCTTATGAATGTTAAATATCCGTATCGCTCTTTATAAAGGCATGTTACAACCAGAAGTGTGACGAAGAAACTGTTTGAACATTTGTCAATCTGTTCAATAGCGTGAATATTGAAAGTGTAGGAAACAAGGAGTTCCAGGTTATTGCTGAAATGTTTGTAAATCTATCGGACCACACTGCGTGGTCATCAGTCCGTAGCTTACAAAACACTAAAACTAAGGTAAACTAACCTAAAGAAAACACATACACCCATGCCCCAGGGAGGACTCAAACCTCCGACGACGAGCAACCGCGCGCTCCTCAGCGAGGCGTCTTAGACCGCTCGCCTACTCCACCGCGGCCAGGTTATTGTCTTACGCTGTGATTTTCTTTATTCCGTTGAAACGCGTTGAGGTCGATACATGCTACAAGGAGAGAGAGCTTTTAGATGATCCAAAGCAGTAGAATCGTATACTTACACAGAAAATACTCTGTAACGTTAGTTAATGAATAGCAATTGTGTGACTTCTAAATGAATGTAAATGCAAAATCGTTTTGGTGAGAAGACAATAACAGTTCTTCAACGTACAGTCTGAATGCATAGGTTGTCACGATAATGAAACACCACAGTTTTCGAAGTCAACAGCTACTACAATGTCAGCACGATGACGAATATAACTATCTGTCGAATTCAAGGACGGGAACGCGAACTATCATACTCACAGACTAGCGAGGTGCCGCCTGGAGGATGAATACTAAGAAATCATGCTAGTGTCACATGGGTCGTAACGATGAACCAGTAACAGTGAAACCACGGAAATCCAGCAGACGTGATCCCCGTAGATAATGCAGTGACTGTGACTAACAAAAAGAGCTGATGGTAAAGTTGCGGGCGCCTTAACCGACTGGCAACCCGCGAAACAGTGTTGTGTGCCTGGTGGCAGGAACTGCAGGCGTTAGCTAGGATGCCACCGCACTCTGTTCTGGGAGGAAATAGCAGGACCATATCGCCCCATAGACGTGGTTATGGAGGAAACGTGAGCTAAGGTTATGATGTTTGCTTTATAGTGACAAGTGTCCAATATCATTTTTAGCCGCATACTGGTGATTTGTAGACGAAAGACAACCTCAAAGACAAATATCTCTGCACAGTGTGTGTACACGTAGAACCCTAGTCCGAACATCTCGTTTTAAAAATGCTTATGAGTGGAGGCTTTATAACATAATATTAGAGAAGATTCTTGGACTAGAAAGGAATATTTGAAAAGCTTATGTTTTGCTACAAATGCGTAAAATTCCATTTTCTGTAGTAAACTGGAGAAATTACATTGAGTACAATTCTAGTGCAGCGGGGAATCCATCTCCAAATAAGCATTTGGTGCGTTTGACTTGGGTAGATTATGTCAGAACATATTTTATAGCGAACTAGGAGTACGATTTTGAAATTCAGGGACAGCTGAAACTATACATCGAAATTACTTTAGTGTTATTTAATACGTTACCAGAAGATTTAAATGGGTGAACAGTACGCATTGAATGTCTGAAGACTATGTATGAATAGAAATATACAGTCAAAACAAGTGTAGCGGCCGGTGCGATGTACTTCAGTTTATTAATGTGTACTCAACTGTTAATAAAGCAAAACGCCTAAAAGTGAAAATATACTTGTATACTTTATATTAGAAAACAAGGGAATCGGTTTTTACTTCTCTGGATACTTCAGAGAGACGCATTTGGCTGACAACTGTAAGACACCTGTTATTGCCCCTCCTTCACTGAAAGGTGTGACAGACTATTGTGAAAGTTTTATCAATACCCTTCCTATAGAGAGACGGTACTTGATGAAACACAGAATGCAAAATTGCTCTCCATGATACCCTCTCCTACGCAAGCCTCTTCATCTCCGAATAAGAATGACAATTTACATCCATTTGAACCTGTATTCATCTCTAGGACTCCATCTACGAGTTGTACCCCACACACTTCCCTCTAATCCTCTAATGCTAAACTGACAATTACTTGGTTTCTTATACTGTGTCGTACCAATTTATCCTATCTCTTTGTCGAGATCAGCCAGGAACACCTTTTCTAAACAATTATGTTCAGTACATCCTCTTTAGTGACATGACTTACCCATCTAATCTACAGCATTCTCCTGTAGCACCATATTCCAAAAGCTTGTATCATCTTACTCTCTGAACTTCTTCTCGTCCACATTCCACTCCCAAAGAATTCTAGACTCCAGACGAAAGCTTTCGGAAAAGATATTCTAACATTTACATTAATATTGGACATCAACAAATTCCCCTTTTTCAGAAATGCTTTCCTTCCGATAGCCGTTTTGCATTTTATATCTTCTTTACTTTTGCCATCAGTAATTGTTTTGCTACCCATACAGCAAAAATCTTCTATTACTTTTACTACCTAATCTAATTCCTTCGTAGACTACATTCCATTACCGTGGTTTTGTCCTTGTTAATGTTCATCTTATACCCTATTTTCAAGACGCTGTCCATTGCGCTGAATTACTCTTCCAGGTACTTTGATCTCTCTGACACAATTACAATATCATCGAAAACTGCAACGGTTTTATTTCTTTATCCTGAAATATAAATCCTTCTCCACATTTCTCCTTGCATCCTTCACAACTTGTTCAGTGCACAGATTTAACAACATTGTGAAGGGATACAACCCTGCCTTACTTCCTTCCCTACCATTGCGATCCTTTCATGCCATAGACTCTAATAACTGCTCTCTGGTGTTTATACAAGTTTAATATAACTCTTTGCTCCCTATATGTTACTTCTGCTACCTTTAGTATTCGAAACAGTGTATTCCAGTTAACATTGTCGAAAGCTTTCTCCAAATCTACAAAAGCTTGAAACGTAGGTTTGCCTTTCCCTAAACCAGTGTTTTTCAACGTGTGGGTCGTGAAACCCCTGCGGGTCTTGCCCCGGGGGTCAGTGGAGAAAGTAGTTAAACCATAAGACAATCAGCTAGGAGAATGCCTGAATAGGTGTCCCGTAATGCAAAACATATGCCTAAGAAAACTAAGATGTATTTTATATTAAAATTATGCAATTCTTTTTTGATCATCAATTCTCATTGGAATAGAACAAACATTGCTTTATAATAAATACACCGTGTTAACAATGAATTAAAACTATTTTCAGGTAGGAGGTGAAAGCTACATTTACAAGACACAGTAAGTAATTTTAAGAAATTCGATAGTTTACAAATTGACTATACAGTGAGACATTGCTCAAAGAATATATTTGCTTCTGAGATTTAGCTGTGACGCGAAACCTCGTTATGGAATATATATTTTCTGTCGGAATTCATGTAATAATAGGATGTGTTCCATTCAGAGAAATGGCCTACAAAATGTCCTATAATGAACTGTATTCTGTGGAAACGAATGAAAATACGAGGGAGGATGTAGGCACTGCGTTCATTCCATATACCGGCGCACTCTCGGGGAAGGTCGCCCGCATTTTGAAGAAACACTCTGTTGAAACTGTCTTTTGTCCGTCGAATAAAATTCGTGCACTGGTGGGGAGCGCCAAAGATGATCTCGGTTTGAGGAAGGCCGGTGTGTACCAGATTCCGTGTCAGTGTGAAAAGTCATATATTGGACAGACGATGCGTACCGTCGAGGATCGATGCGTTGAACACCAGAGGCACACACGATTGATGTATCCGAGCAAGTCGGCGGTCGCTGAACATTGTTCGTCGGAGAATCACGCGATGGAGTATGAACGCACTAGGATTCTGGTACAGACGTCGAGATACTGGGACTGCGTCGTTAGAGAGGCCATTGAAATTTGCACAAGTGACGACCTCATAAACCGTGACTGTGCTATAATCTTAGCAAAGCTTGGGAACCAGCGATTGGGTTAATTAAGAGTAAATCTAGCAAACGTAACGTAGTGACGACCACGGCGGACAGAGCCCTCATATCGACGTCATCTCAGACGCCGTCGCAATCGGTTCCACTGCGCGACCGCGGCGCGGGGCGCGGACCACGGAGGGGTCGCTCCGCGAGCCGAGGGTATTTAAATGGCCCGCTACCGGGCTAGAACCCAGGTCCCTTCGAGCCGCCGTAGCGTGCGGATCTCCGTGCCGGCGCGTTTCCAGGAGTTCAGTCCGTCAGTTCACCTGATGATGGCGACATGTATGATCGCCGAAATATTGTGCCCGTTGGACACTATAGACCGGCAGTACACCTGTGGGTATTTTGATTATCAAATACGCCGGGAGAAACTAAAGAATCGTGAACTGTATTCTTCATTTTTTTACAAGACAGTTAAATCGCTTAAAATATTGTATGTCATAATTTATTTTAATTTTACTGTCCGATTTTCCCCACCCAAAACAAAAATAATAATAATCTTATATTCTCCCTATAGGGTCCTAGCTGACAAAGGTCTTTCCGCAGCTCATCCTCCCGTCGCTTTCTGAGTCTTCCCATCGTACGGGGACCATCAGGTGTTCCAATAATAAACGGCTTTTGCCCGTTACGTGTCTGGCTTCCTAGCAAGTGTGACTACACGCATTAAGAACCTGCGTATTGGACTATGTACGGTTCTGGTTTGGACGTTTGGCTCGATGTTATCTTAGGGTCCAATTGTACATGTCTGCTTTCATGTCCCAGCAACTACTTTAGTTTCAAAAGCTTTTGTCACTCACTGTGTTAATTACGTCTTACTATAATGACATAGTGCACCTATACACTGTAAATCGTTTTATATAACAACTATTTGACATTACAAGATTATGGCCTTGTAAAATATTTTATTTGACCTGATGATGCTGACATAGTTCAGTGAAACCGGTCGTCATTAATAAAAACTGATGATAAGCGATCTTGGCTATTTTGTATCTTTTCACAATGTTATAAGTGATCGCCTCCTATAACGTAAACCAACTAAACTCTAAACTGTCATTTGTTCATAACAAAGGATTGGACTTTACACATTTTCAATGACTAAGAACAATACATAATGGAGCAGCGGTAATAAAGTTTTTTTTCTGAAAGAAAGGAAGTGCCGTAAGTCTCGGTAGGCCACACTGGGCGCGTTAAGCACACGCACAGACAGGCGAGAGAGTTTGAGGGAACTGCAGTGCCTGCGAGCAGCTCCCCTAGGGTTAAACGGGAAGTAAACGCTAGCTCGTGACCTACAGCGTCGCTTTGTGCGACTCGGAGCGCCTGCTTTGACAGCGCGTCCCCCCACATTTGCAGGCCTAAGTACCCGCTCTGTCCGCTAAAGGTCACCATTCCGTTTGCTTTCTCCGTGAAGGCTGCAAACATCCGAACTGCGTCCGCTGCACAGGCATGAAACAAAGGAGACGGCCCTGATCGTTACAACGTCTGTTTAAACTACCAGCGGTCAAATGTGTCCTACTTTGATTCATCTTAAGACAAAGCACTGATCAGATGTTTAGTAGAACGTTCTTGTTACTGGTTAACGTATTTTGGGTTCTAATAATATTTGACCGGAATGCTGGTGTTTCGATCCATGTCGTTTATTTATGTTCTACAGTAGCAGTAGGCCTATTTTAATATAATTATCATTATCACGTTATCTGTGAGTAAATACGTTCCATTAATAGTCGCAAACTTATAAGTAATATCAACAAAGTTTTTTGAAATGCAACAGCCGTTTTGTTGCGGCAATCGTTTTATTTCCTCCATATGCGTTTCGCCCTCCGTTTTAGAACATCATCAGTGGATTCTATACCTGAAAATGACAGTTTTGCTTACTGATGTAGCCATAATAGATTATAAACAGTTCTCTTTGTTGTAATCTAAATAAGTATACGCGACTCGCATTTTATAGAAAACGCGGTTGAATTCACACTACTTGGACCACAATTTGTGTGTTTCCTTCTACATTTAATCACTTTTTCGATGTTTACTATTTCACAGTGTTGAAGGTGTATCTCGTTTAGGAATTCGTTTGTTTACACATGTTGCCAACTTAACTGAGTGTCTGTATGGGGCGTCTGTGTTTTGTGTATACGAAAAAGATGGTACTTATTATTAATTTGTGTGTCTGTGTGTGTGTGATCTCAGATGTTGTTGTTGTGGTCTCCAGTCCGCAGAATGGTTTGATGCAGCTCTCCGCGCTACCCTATCCTATGCAAGTCTCTTCATCTGAGAATACGTTCGGCAACCTACATGCTTTTAAATCTTCTTACTGTATTCGTCCCTTGGTCTGCCTCAACGATTTTTACCCCACACACTTCTAATGTTAAGTTGACGATTACCTGATGCCTCAGAACTGATCTCAGATAGCAGTATAAATTGTTATGTTCTGATTATTTGTTTTGTTTAGGGGGGCGGCGGATTTGCCGTGCGTACTGCGGCGCCGTGCTGCGGTGCGCGCGGGCGATCGCCGTCGGGGATTCGAGTCCCCCTCGGGCATGGGTGTTTGTGTTGTCCTTAGGTTAGTTTACCTTAGTTTTAGTAGTTTGTAAGCTACGGACTAATGACCAGCAGTTGAGTCTGATAGATCTACAAACATTTCAACATTTGAACGATTTGTACTGCTATCTGAGATTACGCACTCACCACACAAACACACACACACACACACACACACACACACACACACACACACACACACACACAAACACAAACAGTTTGAGACCAAAAATGACATCCAACGTCGCACGATTGTTTCCGGGAGACATGTTCTGTCGAAAAGTGAAAGCAATTACTCAGAGTCGCAAGCGGTTGCTGTAGTCTGGGCATTTGAAAAATTCAGATATTTTTTGTTTGGGCAGAAAATCAAGGTATAGACGGATCGTAAAGCATCCAGTTTCTCCTATCGTAAAAATTATATGATGGTAAACTTGACCATTGGGTAATGTACTTAAAACAGCACGACTTTGAAATCACTCACATTCACAACACAAGTAACGTAATCACTGACATCCTCTCTAGATCTAGTTGCGAACTTCAGGGAGAAAATCAAAGATAACAACCAGCATCTTCTATCTGCGTGAAGTGGCATTCGAAAATTTCGTAACCACCTGTTTGAAAGACATCACGAGAGAACATGATTGAGACCCAGTCCTGCGCTACATTAAGTAGAAGTACAAGGATCGAGTCCAAATCCACCAGTTCTATCTTGTTCGGAGGAAAATCCTTTTCTACTAAAAGGACGAAAATGATCGGTATCGGTTCTCTGCACTCCAGAGGAAATCATAAGTAAGTTACACGATACACGCATCTTTCATCACTTCTGCCCGCAAAAACGTTTTTTTTGAATTGGAAAACATTGTCACTTTAGAAACATGAAAAGACGTATTAAAAAGGTCCTTTGTTTCTGCAAGACTTGCCAACGAGCAAAGAGTAACATTCAAACTTTTCAGGCACCAATAAACGCCACCTTTTCCAGAAAGTTAAACAGCAGCTGTCGACCTACTATTTCTGATCCGAAGAACCAGGCGTGAATACTGTTACATGTTAGTCGCCATCGAATTAACATCCAAATAAGTGGCACTCCGTTACATAGGGTGACGGCATATACAATGCCCAAAGCTTGAAGTGAGGACTTTCTTCAACAAGTGGGACGATGATCCACAGCTTATATAAAAAAAGATGGCTTCTTGCCTCCAGTAACGTTCTGAAACGAGGACGACGGGTAGCACTATGTCATTCGTATCCATAGATTTCTGGAACAACAATACTCTCTGCATTGTGTCAGCAGATGGTGAATCAACCCCATCCCTTGTGGCATTGGTTCCCTCACACTACGCCGTTATATGAGGAACAGGAGGACGTTGTTGGTAGCCTCTGACGCTGCTGAAATTCCCAACGCCATCGAATGTGAAGGAATTCCTACGACTTTTTCGTATCGATACTAGCACCTATAATAAAACAAGGTGATATCAAAGCTCGACATGGTGTCGTGTCCTACATAGGAAAGAGGGAAGAGGTAGCAAGGTCAGTCTGCATATCCCGAGCGGAAAGGAGTGATTGCAGAGAGACAGTACAGGCATCTACTAGAGATGCGGATTTCGGGACCCGAGAGTATACTTGTTTAGGAAACTTTATGGAACTCCTAGGTACCTTGCATTGAATTTATTGCATCCCATACTAAGTCTACTACATTGGGGTTAGTTATTAAAAAAAAAAAAAAAAAAAAAAAACAAGAAGTATAAATCGTTGCCACAACAGAAGCCAGTAATTACGTTCCCTAGCAGCATCCCCTAGACAGATGCACTCCCCGCGAGAAACAGACTGTCATGGAGCACCCCGAGGCCGACGGCGATAGTCACGGGCTGGCGCCCGACTCGTCTGACTGAGAACTCCCCTCTTGATCCAAAAACCGTGGGTTTTAACGGCGCACCTCTTTTCCCCACTTTCCGACAGTTAACAATTTCCTATTGGCCGCTGCTTGGTTCAACCAATCTAAATTGTGGCTTGCCCTCTCTCTGAGTCCTCTAGTGAACCACGTTTCAGCCCTGTCCTTTCTGCCATTCCCCGGGTGGGGAGGTGGCTTGTTTGTGCACTAACAAAATCCATACTTGGTAGCAACATTGTTCAGCTGAAAGTAAAACGTCACGACGCTACCCAATATGGGCAACAACAACAATGTTTTACGTCAGTTAGCCACACCTTAGACTCCGCCTTAGGCCACGCCTCAGTGGAGCTGCTAACTTGCAGTTTTTCTTCTTTACCCTCTCACTCTAGCCTCGTGGAACCACTGACGTTGCTGTTCCCAAGTGACTGGTATCAACTTTGCTACGTACATTAAAACGTGCCTGTTGGCCACCAAGTACTAATGTAACGTCTTACAACAGCGTCTAGACGCTATATGAAGTTACGCCCATCTTCTCCGAAATGTAACCTCCACCCTGGGACGGTGGCCGAGGGCATGAGCAGTTCGCTAGGAGATTTCTTTAGTGCCTACATCTCGTAAGATATACACGTCTGTCTTAGCCTGTTATCTGCAATGGTCTCTATTTCTCAGTCTGGAGTGCGTCTCTGTGGCTCACACAGCCTCTCAACAATTCCAACAGTAAAATCAATATATGACAATGGCCGTTCGGATGCATTCCAGAAGCGTCAAACTAAGGGGGTGAAATGTAAATGATGGAGAGGATAGGGGTGGTGGTGACGACCTGCCCACTGTCTGACACATCATCTGCGGGATTGGGCATAATGGTGTGAAATTTGATAGCAATGTACCACAATTAAACTACATTAAGTCTGTTATCTGACTATACTTTCGCAAGTGTCTTCATAGTTTCCAATAGAATTTTATCCATTCTTGTACCACAACATCCGACAATTACTTAAAAGAATTTATAGACATTATGCAATAAATACTTAAAATAAGTTGGAGCTGTAAAATAGATTCTCACTTTTTTAGTCTGATTGTACAGCTACGACGTTCAAAAATGAGTATTCCGTTACATGTCATAAATCTTCATGTGTTATTTAAGTTTCGGGCTATGTGTCTGCCGAGTCCTCCGTCGGGCTTGGGTGTATTTGTTGTCCATAGCATAAATTAGTTTAAGTAGTTTGTAAGGGCCACATGACCAGTGTACTTCAGTCCCACAGATTTATGAACATTTGAACATTTGAGCTACATATGTTACATTGCACCTACGTCGCCTTACCACAGAACAACATTTTACAAAAGTCATTTTACAAAAGTCATCAAAAGATCAACTTCTAAATTATACTGGTCAAAACAGTTAGAGGATCAGTTAACATATAATGATTCTGAAGTATTGTCATCTGTCGGTTCTACGGAGTGCAGACAACAATATTACGGAAACCAAGATAGTGTTAATAGCAGAAAGTTGCTGCAGAGGACGTTCGTGTTGACTTATGTTTACCAAACGAATTACACAAGCCGCAGGGTTCAGATAGTGTAGTGAGAAGGTAGTGCAATGAAACAACGACATGATTTATCCGAAACTATGGCATGTAGACCCTAGAAAGATCGGAAGATTTACAGGCTAAGTGAGAGGTGGCTGCAGATATTGCGGTGTGTCAAAGCGTAATTTCCGGGACCTGGACGCGATTTCAGACAACTGGAACCATTAAAAGAAGGCAATACCAAGGTAGTCCACAGGTAATACCAAAATGAGATGACTGTTAACTAGGGTTAACAGCCCCTCGAGAGAAGAGGCTGACTGCAACTCAGCTGCAACGCATCCTCCAGGCAAAATCAGAGAGCGCAATATCAAAACAAACATAAATTGCCTTCGGGAATGTGGCCAGTACGCACGGAGGCCTGTGGTGTGTGTCACTTTGAAACCACGACACCATTTAGGCCACAGAAACTGGGCGGAGGAACATCGGGATTGGAGTCGTAACGTGTGTTGCCTGGTTCTGTTCACAGATGAGTCAAGATTTTGTGTTCAGCCGGACCATCACCGTCTTCATCTAGAGAGAAGGTGGAAATCGGAACACTCCTGATTATGTGCAGGAAACATCACCAACAGAGTGTTGCATCTAAATTAAACTACGACAAGTGTTCTGAATGGAGATTATGGTGCTTAATTAAATACACATACTTAGCATTTTGATGTAAACAGTGTATGCATTGACAATGGCAAGTCACTGGCCGAAATATGGATCTTCAAGGTAAAGTAGTTTTAATAATAACGACTGATTGCTCCAAATCACCTATTTGAAAAATTATATGCCGCCGTGGGCGCAAACACCTTCACAATGGAAGGCAACCTGATGCCTATTGAGCATGTCTGGGATGCACTTGGCACTTGCCAGACCAGCACCTACCACAACGGTTGCAGAGCTGGATATTGAACTCACGGAAGAATGGCCAAGTATCCCTGAAGAGCTGATTGATAACCTCGTAAAATCCGTCCTAGTCAGGTGTGCAACTGAAATGGCCGTCCGAGGTGATCACACACCATGTTTTAGGACAATGAAACTGACTTTTTCACTACTGTTGTAGCCCCGTGGTGCCTCGCTCCAATAAAACCTCAAGTACCGTTGGAAGGGTAAAATATCGTACTGTGTCACACACAAATTACAATTGTAACCAATATCTAGATAAAATACGTTACCACATGTACATTGTTTATAAGTCACCTGATCCTCTAATTGTTTTGAGCAGTGTATTTAGAAAAGCAGCAATTTACCCCAGATGAAAAAGTGTGAAATTATCAAAATGAGAAAGGTTAAATCAGCAAGAGTCCTTTCAAATATCCTGTTTACCAATTTTGTCCTCCAAATGCGAAAATATTTAGTTTGAGCCCATTTGCATCGAGAGACGTTGTTATCGTAATAAGATACATCAAGCCTTTTTCGGATATACGTGTTTTTTCTCCTGCAATCTGTGAGAGTGCTGCAGTTGAGAAATAATATGCCCTGCAGCTGGGTGTAAACGTAAGTGTACTCACATCTTGTAAATGTACACTGCACACAAATGTTCAAATGGTTGTAAAGCTGTTGGAACAAACTACTATGGTCATCAGTTCCTAGACTTACAGTAAGGACAACACACACACACACACACACACACACACACACACACACACACACACACAATGCTCGAGAGGGAAGTCGAGTTTTCGTCGGGAACGGCCTCGCCACCTATAGCGTGACGCCTTGGACCACGCGGCATGGGAACAAGTGTGACAAGAAACTGATGCCTAGATCAATGAGAATGGTTCGAAACTTCCTGTCAGATTGAAATTGTGCGGAACCGGGATTCCATCCTGGGACCTTTGCCTTTCGCGGGCAAGCACTCTACCGACTTTCTTCTTATTCCTTTTTTTTTTTTTTTTTTTTTTTTTTTGAGCCCTCTGACGGGGCGCGTTGAATCACTGCGCCAAGCACCGACTGAGCTGTCCCGGTACGCTTTACGGTCCGTCCTCACAACTTCTGCCAGTACCTCGCCTCCTACTTTCCAAAGTTGGTGGAGCGCTTTCTCGCAAGAGGCAGAGGTCCCAGGATCTAATCCCAGTTGCGGCACACAATTTTAATCTGTCAGGAAGTTTCTTACCAGCGCACACTCCGCTGCAGAGTGAAAGTTGGATTCTAGAGTCATTGGACATCTGAAGCGCTTAGAATGTCTCCTATCCACTTGCGATAGAGGACACGTTCTCTGGATTGTGTATTGGTAGACGAGAGAGAGAGAGAGAGAGAGAGAGAGATACTGTTGATCACACATAATGAAAGATTCTTAAATTTGCAGTAAGATTTAACTTGATTATCCTTTCAGCGCAGGCACACCTAACAGGCGCCATGAGCGCCCTAAACTGGCGCTATATAAAAAGGAACAGACGGTCGTGTGGACGTACTGAAATTGACCTTTCGTGCGATTGTTGTGCGAAAGCATCCCCAGTATGTCTCGACAAAGACAGCGAGCTACTTTGGAGCCCGTGTCAGATTCCATGAAAAAATAGTTGCCTTTAGGGATTACGCGAGTTAACATTCAGAGAAATCGGTGATGGTCTCGGACGTAACGAAGGAACTGCGATGCCACTCTGTCATCGCTGCATGCAGGAGTGAGCGACACTTCGACGGGAAAATTGCACCCACTCCATTGCGACACTACACTTCGCCCACGCCCCGAAGGCGGAGTACACCGTAGTTGACCGCCCCGGCCGCGACCGATGGACCCAGTACAACACCACCTAGAGAGAAGGCCGCGGCGCTCTCGTGTGACGTCACGCAGTGTAGGCATCGTTACTGCACGGTGGGCCGTGCCCCAGCGGGCACCCAGTTAGTTAAGCGAACGATGTCTCCACTGCGTGACGTCACACGAGAGCGCCGCGGCCTTCTCTCTAGGTGGTGTTGCCCAGAGTCGGCAACGAAGCGAGAGAGAGAGAGCTGCGATAGAGTGAGGCCGCACAGCACTGCTCTGCGCTGGACTGTCCCGCGGTCAGATCCAACGTAAGCGGAAGTGCAGAGGAAGCGCAACTCTGTAAATTGACCGAAGAACGACAAAACAAGCAAACCATTTACTGTTTATGTAACAAGTAGTGTGTTTGTATTGCAGAATCACTACACAAAGCTTTAGAAAATATTCAGAACACAAATCGAAGAAAAACGTAGTAATTTTGTGACCCAAATTTGATTCTATATTGGTATTGCACATGCACACTCGTCATATATACAGTAGGCTTCTTCTGAAAGATAATATGTTTCATAAATGAACAAGAATCGTAAACATGCTATTTTACAAATAATTTTATGTAAGAGCTATAGAGTCTCATTCTCACAAGTAAATACTTTTTGTTAAAAGACAAACAAAAAACGAACAATAAAAGATTGGTTTAAGGTGCATTTTCCATTAATTCCTCTGAAAAGATGCTAGCTCACTTCGGGCGCGGTCCGTTTAGACGGGCGCACTACCTGTCCCACGACTGCAATGCCTGCAGCATGTGTGGGGCTGAGACGGCTATATGCCGAACGCTGCAAGGGGGAAACGAAAGGAGGCAGTTTTCGCAACACAGTGAGGCTACTAAGAGATAGCCGGCCGCGGTGGCCGAGGTGACTGAGGCGCTCCAGTCACGGTCAGCACGGCCACTACGGTCGGGGGTTCGAATCCCCCCTCGGGCATGGATATTTGTGCCGTCCTAGTTCGTAAGTAGTTCATAAGTAGTTTGTAAGTTTAGGGACTGATGACCCCGTAGTTAAGTCCCATAGACTTTACAAACATTTGAACATTTACTAAGAGATAGGAATGTGGTACTATTATAATCGGGATTTTAACACTAACATGTATTTGCTACCTTTTTTCACTCGTCAAAGCTTTATTCTTTAATGAAATAAGCACATTACGCAGTATTCATGTGATTGACAGAAATACATAATCTTTCTTCAAAAACAAAGTTGTTTCCATTAAGCTGTTTCACATACTTTGAATGCTTTATTTTCGACACCTCGGGCTCGAAACAACAGAAATGTTACGTAAGGTAAATTATACCACTGCGAAAAAACCTGAAGTGTAGAATTTTAGGATCATCTATATCTATAAATGTGAATGTCTGTTCGGTGTCCGTTTATCACGTCTGAACCACAAGAGATAAAGAGCTAAAAATTTGCACAGTTACTATTGTCTACCTGGAGAAGGCTTTAGGCGCGGTTTTATGGCGATCGGATAGCTATTTATCTATATATATTAATGTGAATATCTGTTCGGTGTACGCTTATCACGTCCGAACGACAAGACCCAAAGACCTAAATATTTACACAGTTCCTAATTTATACCCGAGGAAGATTTTAGGCACGGTTTTATAGCGATCTGATAGATATTTAGTAATGTGAAGAATATAACTCGCAATGCGAAACAATAATTACTCTTTGAAAATTATATTTACCCTTTGAAAATGGTTTTATTGGTTGCATTGTTGCTTGAGGGTTGATAATGATAAAAGGGTGGAGTAATTGGGATGGAAAGTTATCGGTATATATAAAATTCTATGTGGGTGCGTGTAATATTTCGTTCTGCAGTGAAAACTATAGAAAGCAACCGAATGGTCTTTGTGTAATTGTCGTCCGAATTCTCCCGTTGTAAACCATAGCAGTTCCATGCCGATAGCTATAAGATGGTGGAAGATATGGTGGTTGAAAGTTGTCAGATTATTAAAAAATTCGGACTGAAAGCCAGCGATGACGTTTGCGACTCTGTAGCATGGAGGTTACATACAGACCGTGCTACAATGTCTTCAGCTCTTTCTCTGTAAGTATAAGCATGCGAATAAGGAAATATAAGAATAAATAAATAAAGCAGTAAAAAAGAAATTTCTTTTAATTCATCTCTTTTAAAAAATCGATTTGACGTTTCGCGCATTATCTATCATAATCAACCAACACGCGAGCGGAGCCGCGGGTGTAAGCTAGTTTTGTATATAGCTAACACAAACAAAACTAAATGCAATTTTTAAAACATATCAAGAGTGTGAACTATGCTGTAAAAATGTAATAAGTGCAAATAATAAAGTGCACCAAACGTAATATTTGGAAGTATTAAAAAGCATAAAATCCAGTTATAGTCTGTCTGACTGTAGCGGCGTTCTTCCTCTTCCTACTCACCACTCTGCCCCACATGCCACCCACGGGCGTGGGGCGTTATTTGGCCACGTCTGCACTGAATGAACGCTCATCCACATAAGGAACTAGTCACAACATTATACTAGAACTGACATGTGATTACATTTTCACGCAATTTGGGTGCATAGACCCTGAGAAATCAGTACCCAGAACAACGACCTCTGTCCGTAATAACGGTCTTGATACACCTGGGCATTGAGTCAAACAGAGCTTGAATGGCGTGAAGAGATACAGATGCCCATGCAGCTTCAACACGGCACCACAGTTCATCAAGAGTAGTGACTGGCGTATTGTGACGAGCCAGTTGCTCGGCCACCATTGACCAGACGTTTTCAATTGGTGACAGAGATCTAGAGAATGTGCTGGCCAGGGCAGCAGTCGAACATTTTCCGTATCCCGAGAGGTTCGTACAGGACATTCAACATGCGGTCGTGCATTATCCTGCTGAAATGTAGGGTTTCGCAGGGAGCGAAGGAAGGGTAGAGCCACGGGTCGTAACACATGTGAAATGTAACGCCCACTGTTTAAACTGCCGTCGATGCGAACGAGGGGTGACTGAAGTGTAACCAATGGTACCCATATCATGCCGAGTGATATGTCAGTATGACGATGACGAATACACGCTTGGAATGTGCGTTCATCGCGATGTCGCCAAACACGGATGCGACCATCATGATACTGTAAACGGAAACTGGATTCGGGTAACCACAGCCATGGTTTCCGAGCTGATAGTCCATGTTGCTCCAAACGTCGTCGAACTGTTCGTGCAGATTTTTGTTGTCTTGCTAACGTCCCCATCAGTTGACTCAGGGATCGAGACGTGGCTGCACGACCCGTTACAGCCATGGGGATAGATGCCTGTCATCTCGACTGCTAGTGATACGACGCCGTTAGGATCCAGTACGGTGTTCGTATTGCCTTTGTGAACCCACCGATTACATATTCTGCTAACAGTCATTGGATAGCGACCAACGCGAGCAGCCATGTCGCGATACGATAAACCGCAATCTCGACAGGTTACAATCCGAACTTTATCAAACTCGGAAACGTCATGGTACGCATTTCTGCTCCTTAGACGAGGCATCACAACAACGTTCCACCAGGCAACGCCGGTCAACTGCTGTTTGTGTATGAGAAATCGGTTGAAAAACTTTCCTCATGTCAGCACGTTGTAAGTGTCGCCACCGGCTCCAACCTTGTGTGAATGGTCTGAAAAGCTAATGATTTGCATATCACCGCATATTCTCCCTGTCGGTTAAATTTCCCGTCTGTAGCAAGTCATCTTCGTTGTGTAGCAATTTTAATGGCTAGGAGTGTGTATGAGTCAGTGACGAAACGCGCTGCTCTCTGTTGGTCCTTCTCTATGTCTGCTATCAACCCTACCGGGATCCCACACTGATGAGCAAAACTGAACTCTGGCCGAACGATAGTTTTGTAACTTACATCCTTTGTTGAAGGGTTACACTTCTTGAGGGTTCTTACAATGAATCTCAGTCTAGTATCTGCAATATTCTCGATTGAGTTTGTATGGTTGTTCCATTTCAAATCGCTCCTTCTGTCTACTCCCAGATATTTTATGGTAGTAACTACTTCCATTGTTTGTCCTGCCGTTGCGTAGCTATGTAATAGACGATCTTTCTTTGTAATTAAATGCAGAATTTTCCACTTATTTATGTTAAGCCTCAATTGCCATTCCCTGCACCATACGTCAATACGTTGCACATCCCCAGAAATTCGTCACCCTTTTCCATTGTTGAGACTTTCACCACTTTCCTTTTCCATATGCTTAATTTTCGTCCATCTATAAGGGAATTTCTGTAGTAATCCAATCAAGCGTTCAAATTATTTAATAATGATAATTAGCAGTCTTGGCTGTTTTATATAATAAATTATTTGAATAGATAGTCTCCCAAGTATCTCGTGATCAAACAGTTAGTATAAATTTGATAACTTAATAAATCTCTGAATAATGTAGATATGTAAAACATTAAAAGGCATTTTACGCCAAGGAGAGCGATCAATAGTTTATATAAAATACTTAATTCAGACAAGATCGCTAAAAATTTATTTTTGTCCCTTAACCGGTTTCGGTGAGCTCAGTCACCATCTTCTGGACTTTCTGAAGATGGTGACTGAGCTCACCAAAGCCGGTTAAGGGACAAAAATAAATTTTTAGCGATCTTGGCTGAATGAAGTGATTTGTAGAGATGTAAAAATTAACACACATGTTTGGAATGAAATGGGGTTTTATTAAAACAAAAAAACGAAAAAAAAAAAAAAAAAAAAATATGGCCAGACGCGTGAAAGATCTCTTGCGCGCGTCGTTTGGTGATGATCGTGTGCTCAGCCGCCACTTTTTTCGTCATGTTTGGCCTCCCAGGTCCCCAGACAGTCTGTGCGATTAATCGCTTTGGTGTTACCTAAAGTCGCAAGTGTATCGTGATCGACCGACATCTCTATGGATGCCGAAAGACAACTTCCGACGCCAATGCCTCACCATAACTCCGGACATGCTTTACAGTGCTGTTCACAACATTATCCCTCGACTACAGCTATTGTTGTGGAATGATGGTGAACATATTGAGCATTTCCTGTAAAGAACATCATCTTTGCTTTGTCTTAATTTGTTATAATAATTATTGCTTTTCTGATCAGGTGAAGCTCCATCTGTCGGACATTTTTTGAACTTTTTTTTTAATAAAACCCCATGTTATTCCAAGCATGTGTGTCAATTTTTACCTCTCTATCTACATTATTCCGTGATTTATAAAGTTTTCAAATTATACTGACTTCTTGATCACCCGGTATGACAAACTTTTATGAAATTATCAGATGCTGTAAGCGTGAGCGTCCAAACTGCTAAGCACATCGGTCCATAAACTTGAACTATCTTTAACGAAATTATACTAAGAACAAGATCCACACCCATGCCCGAGGGAAGACTCAAACCCCATTTAGTTAGTGGGCGCGCAATCCGTGGCAAGACGCCTTAGACCGCACGGCCTTTTCCACGCAGCTAGATTAATAATGACCTGTATTCGTTATTCAGATCAAGGGTATGTGCCCTAATTCTGATTGTATCAAAATAAATACAACGGTTTATAGACCTTAATTATCCAGAAGTGATGATTCACATTACCAATCACGGATTTTGTTTGTTAGTCAAACTGCTAATAAATACATTTGCATCAACATATTCATACATGCTTTGTAACTCACATTGTATGCCAGAGGGTTCATCGAACCGCTTTTATGGTACTTCTTTACCACTCCATTCTCTAATAGCGCGCGGGAAAAAGGAACACCTATATCTTTCCGTGTTCACTCTGACTTTTCTTATTTTATTGCAGTGTTCAAGTCTCCCTATAGAGGTGGGTCCTAACAAAATATGTTCGCATTCGGATGAGAAAGTTGGTGAAAGAAATTTTGCAGCTAAATCCCGCCGCCATTCTTTCATTGATTTTCACCCTAACTCTTACATCATTTCCGTAACATGCCCACCTCTATATCGCTATGGTACTAAACGAGCTGCCCGTTTCTCAACTCCTCTAAATCGCCCGTCAGTCCCACTTAGTTGGGATCCCACAATGGACAGCAATACTCTAAAATTGCACACACGAGCGTTGCTTAGGCTGGCCCTTGGCAGAACTCTTACATCACCTAAGTGGTCTGCCAACGAAACGTAGCTTTCGGTTCGTCTTCCATACAATATTTTGTGTGTTTTTTTTCCAATTTAAGTTATTCCTAATTATTATTCCTTATGTATTTCGTTGAATTTATGGTCTACAGACTTGACTTATTTATGGTGTAATGATTTCTTTTAGCTGATATGGACTGCACATCTACATTATTCTGGAAGAAATGCCAAATTTTGGACCATGCAGATATCCAAATCGTTTCGCAACTACTTTTGAACTTAGAGTCACTTTACTAATCGATAAACGACAGCATCATCCGAGAACAGTCTAAGAGAACTGCTCACATTGTCACCTAAATCGTTTATAAAAAATAAGGAACAGTCGACGGCCTATAACAGTTCTCTGTGCAACAAGAAGCATTACTTCTGTTTTACTCCATGTCTTTCCGTCAGTTAAAACGCACTGTATCCTCGCTGACAGGAAATCACGAATCCAATCGCACAACAGTGGCGATGACGCTTGCGTAACGCGGCGAAGTGGCCGAGTGCAATGGGGTACTACGCTCCGATGCGTGAGGCCATTTCCCCCGTCGGGGGTTCGAATCCTCCCTCGGTTATGGATGTTTGTGCTGTTTTTAGTATAAGGTAGTTTATAAGTAGTTTGTAAGTTTAGGGACTGATGACCTCGCAGTTAGGTCCCATAGCTTAACAAACATTTCAACATTTGAAGACGCTTGTGAGGTACAGAGTCAAAAGCCATCCGGAAGTGTAAAAATATGGAATCGATTTAACATCCCTTGTCGATAGGAGTCACCAGTTCATGTGCGTGAACAGCTAGTTGTGTTTCACATTAATGATACTTTCTGAATCCGAGTTGCCTATGGGTCAGTAGATAGTTCTCAGAACTTATAGTTGCGTCCGCAACTCGTCTGGCTGAGTACTAATTGGTACTCAGCCAGACGAGTTGCGGACGCAACTATAAGATCTGAAGATGATCCAAGTGATCGAAACATGTTATTAAACAATTATATTGCAACTGTTGAGGAAATAAACACATTTAAAATAGTATATAATGTTTCAGCAAAGTTTATGTTCTAACGAAAAACGGACGTCAATGTTATAGGCCCTTAATATTGCGGGTCACCAATTGCCTTTTTTTTTTTTTTTTTTTTTTTTTTTTTTTTTTTTTTTTTTTTTTTTTTAATATTGGAGTTACCTGTGTAACTTCCCGTCTTTGGGTACGGATCTTTGGCTGAGCGAGCAGTTGCATATGATAGCTAGGTATGGAGATATTGCATCAGCACTCTGTGAAAGGATCCTAATTGGTATACAATACGGACCGGGAGACTTAATATTGTTAAGTGATTTAAGTTGCTTTAATACTCCAGAGACATCCACTTCTAAATTACGATGGTGGCAGCTGTTATTGATTCGAATTCTGGAGTATTTGCTTCGACCTTTTTGGCGAAAGGTTTTCTCAAAACTATGTTTAGCAGTTCTGCTTTAGTACAACTGTCATCAATAGCATCACCGTAATGATTGTGTTTTGCCGCTAATATGTAAACGTATAATTACTGAACAAATAAGTGTCAGCGCAAGTACTACCGTACCACGTTATTGTAGGGTGACATTAGAAGTCTCGTTTGACGCTAACCACACTCTATAAATATTTAGAAATGCAAAGATATTCAGCTATACATTCGAATGGATTATTTCGTCAGTATAATTCTGTTTGTTACATTTTGATAGAAGTGACGCAAAGAGCCAGTGCCAAATGAAATACGCAAGTATTTCCATTCATTATGCTCTTTAAGGACCGGAATTCTGCGTCATATTCGTTAAAATAAATGATTTTGGAACATTTCGAACTCAGATTTAATGAGAGGCCTCTGAAAGCGAAAAATTACTGAAATACGGTCTTAATAAAGCACCATTTATGTCGGAGTAACCCATTGATTCACATTTACGCTTTTAAAAACGTCCACGAGTGTTTAACGACGTGAAGCTCCGTATTATACGCGAATGTTTTTCGAAATAAAGAAAAAAAAGTTTTGTGAAACGTCCGTGACGGGCACAAAGGTAGAAGAATCAGGAACTCTTTTATATGTGCTGGTTATATTCATTTGTGGATGCGAACGATTCAGCAGTTAAAAAGAGTGCGTTTATGAATGTAAAAAGTATAAACGTTGCCTTTGTGAATCCTTCATGGTACACGGGTAGCTGAAATCTAACAGCTGGTGTTTGCAGTGTTTCGCCTATGTCAGGGTAAAGCAAAAGGATGAAGAAATCGCTGACAGGAGGCTCTGCGGAGAAAAATTAATCCTGGCCATTTAGGCAACCAAATTCTACAGTAAGAGCGTCATGTAGGCCTAACTTACCTGAATTATTTACTGCAGTGGTGTAGCAATTAATCAGGCTTTTCCTGTACGTCAGATGTATGAAAGCTGGGATTGAGTTTTCAGCAAGACTTCAGTAGGCTGCATCCTCCCGCACAGTTTTCTGTCAATACAGTGCAAAGCCACAAATATGGAAAGAAGTCTTAAAGAGACAGTCAACGTTGCCTTTCCGCTTCGTAATTCCTAAGTAAATTGACAAAAATAAATTGTGTGTTTTTTAATGAAAAATAGATTTCTATTATAGATAATCTCGTAAGAATATAGGTACAACTTGTAACACCCTGTTTCACGTGATGCTCATAAAATTATATTTCAAATGTTTTATTTTAGGATAGATGCTCGCACAGTTTGACCAAAGTTTCTAACTAAATATGTTTGCGCAATTGAAGTATTTTTGCATTTCATATGTACCAGAAATGTATCGTTTATGAGCTTCCAGAAAGCTAACGTTGCACTCGCACTGATAATCATACTGTATGGATAAACATACTTACTCTCCAAATTAGGGAATAAACGGAAGTAAACTATTGAAATGAAAAAGTCTACCGGGTAACGAAAACCTTCTTCGCCCAAAGCGCAACATTATCGTAAGTAGGCAGTTGAGCAATAGTCAAATAACACATACGCGAGATATGTAAGCTAATATGGGAAGAGTTTGTAATGTATGAAATGATATCCGCTACTTGACTTTAGTAGGCAATACAAATAACACGATCTTGCTATTTTAATACTGGCCGCGCGGGAGTGGCCGAGCGGTCTATAGCGCCACGTTGCAGATCGGGCGGCCTCCCGTGTCGGAGGTTCGAATCCTCTCTTCGGCATGGATGTGTGTGTCGTCTTCAGTATAAGGTAGTTTGTAAGTCGTTTCTAAGTTTAGGGACTGATGACCCCGCAATTATGTCCCATAAGCTATACAAACATTTGAACATATGATTTTTAATACTGAAACCGACAAAAATTCATATATTTCCGTATCCAGACAGCATTTCTGCAAAAATGGCAGCCGCGATAAGATTGTCATTTCCTTTACGAACATCGTATATTGGGCACGTGTTGTTCTGGAGGGGGCGTGTACGTAGGTGAGATGGATGTTGTTCAGCTGTGCTTTCAAAAGAGGTGCATTTGTTCGCTGGAAGGAACCTGTCATTCCGGGAGAGAGCGCCCCTAATGTGCAGACTACCTAACAAACTTTCGTGTCGCGAACGTCTCGACAGAGCAGGCGCTAAGTCGTGTTGCCAGAGAGGTCGGCTACTCCTAATAAACAACGACCGACAGGTGATAGGCGACCTCAATGTCAGTGAGACTACTAATTGCATTAATTCCATAGATGTCGCTGTTAACCGGCCACACAATCAGGATCCTTATGCTGATTTCTTATTGGCCGCAGTCAGCTATATAAGGAGTTTGAGATAAGATATGCCGGGTGCTGCAACTAGGACAAGGTCTGTTTATTGCTGCCAACCTACGCCAGCCACTGATCTCGGCATCCCCGACTCTTTTGGATAAGAGTTGACACTGCTTTGGTTCCTAATTTCTGCCTGCCCACGGAAATGTGTTTTGGGCACCGTTTGCACAAAGCGTGTTCGTGCTGCCCCCTGAATTCCCAGCTAAACAGTGAGAAAGATTCTTTTGTGCTTTCCAGGAATAAACCTTGAAGTTTTCATTTAATTTTGTGTTTATCGAGACTCTTTATCGGTATCTTGTTTTAATAAACTGCGTTGTGGAAAAACGTTGTGTGGTATTAGTCACAACACATCCCCTATCTCTGCAGGTTGTTCTACGAGAGACGCCAACCCTTAAGCGATTGATACACCTTAATAATGGTATGCCAGATTTGCACAAAGAGCTAATTCTTGTTTTGTTGACATGTCTGGGGGCAGTGAGCTCCTCCATCTGTTAAGAATTGTCTCTGGTGCTTCCTCCAGTGGCAGAGTAATAGCAAGGAAACTGTTGCAGGATTTGAGGCGAGATCTTGCTGCCTGTTGGCCATATAACAGATGTCGGTGCTTTTTCCTCGCAGTCTGCAGCAACGGCCCTCCGGCATTTGGGTGGGGCTATTCTACAATCGTATGCAGATTCCGTACCAGCATTGGCTCAAACATCCCAAGAACATCCTTACAGACTCGATGACCGCAATATCAGCCTAATCAGCATGCCCTGAAGCGTTCCACACTGGAGCGGCACATTAGCGGCTGATACACAGAGCGTTGGTGCAGAATTCTTCAGGATGCGTGCGCTGTCTCCCCAGCTGCTGCCGCAAGCCGAGCACTAACCTTGTGACTACAAGATGGTCTGCCAGAGTGAAAGCCTGCTTCTTGTGGGACGAAGTACTCCTCAAGGATGATACTAATTCGATTAAGTGCCAGGCGTTTTAATGTCTTGAAGGTGTGGCATAAAAAGCAGATAGGTCGAAAATTTTGCTGATCGTTTGGTTGATTTCCAGGATCAAGTATTGCAATGACTCGAGACATCCGCCATAATTTTGGTATGTGTAACTTGACGACACGTGTTCAGTAGACTTAGTAGGCACTCCATTCTACGGTTCGACTCGAAAGTCATCGAAACTTTGTAGGGAAGCTAACTTTCCCTACTCTCTCGTCTGCTAGCTGAATATCACGGGATGTAGAGCCATATTTATAAACGATAGTACGACCGCATCAGCATGTCACAGCTGCAGCACTGCCGCATTTACGCGTAACTGCACAACTGTGCATAATATTCAGCCACACACCGTTAAAGGGCGTCCTCGCGTTCAACACATATTGACAATAATATCGTCAATAATATATTGTCAAACCCTCAATACATTTCAGTGATCCTCACACCATCAATAATGTCATTATGATACGATTTCGTGAAGGCAATAAGTATTGTCGGACCGTGACAAAAACATATAAATAGCATTTACTAGCAATAATAATACTAAAAAGAAAACAGAACTGCGAAAAGGAGAAATTGGTCCGTAAAGAAAAGAATTGATTTTTTGCATGTGGACCTGCTGACGGAAATGCGAACCATTCACCCGAAAGATTTCTTGAAATTATTTCCGAATGAGCTCTCAATGATACGACAAAATTACGATGTTACCAGACAAAAATCTATAAACAAGATACAGTTATGACAGAGACCCGCGATTCCAGCTGTTGACGGATTATGTTTATCTTTACGATTTTTCGCTAGAGAACAGTCATTTGAATGTTTAAAGAGCAGTGCAGTTGTGTCCGCTAACACGATTAGTAAAATTCTCATTGAAACATATGAGGAAATTACATAATTTATTTTCTTTTTAACGTCCTCTACTTTTCGTTCCGTTTACGTCAGGTGATAAATTTCGAGTAATCGCTTATAATCATTAAGCTTCTAGCTTGTAGCTATGTAATCAACTTTGTTCAGGGAAATGGATAGCTCCTTAATATTCGATAAACTGTACCATTAATTATTTACTCGTGTTTCTTGCCCAAAGCAATTTCATTCAAAGCCTATAGAGATAGAAATGGGAAATGTAAACATTGAAAAACAGTAGTTATGCGATAGACGCCACCGCCCTATGTCTGCTTCTCGAAACACTGTGAACATCTGAACAACGAATACTGACAAACCGGAAAAGTAGTTTTGTGTCCATCAATACTGCTCCGTCAATGTTTGCATTATTGACAATATGTCAATACCCCCACGCAGACGGTCAGTTGATCGTATGTCGTTTGCCTGCCGCGGGGCACGTAAATAAGAAAGCACAGAAAGTACACGGGGCACTTCACGTCAAGCCAATATCGTGTACACTTCATGTTATTCAAGACAAGACATGTTTTAATTCACGTTGACGCCCATAGACATTAGAGAATGCGAGTGGCAAATGTTGAGAATCTGCTCCACTTTTGAGATGATCATTAGTGACGGAAGCTGACTGATAATCGGTACAGTAAAGCTAATTATTTGGCAGTCCGCGTGGAAGATGTATCTGAAGTATTTCGAGTGTTGTTTGTTGCCCATTTAATATCTGCTATGCGTGTTACGTTTTTGTTAAAGAAGGTACCAGTTTATTGAGAATTGTGTACATTCATTTGCGTCTGTGTTCCAGAGCTCTCTGAATTTCATAGAGATTACGAACGTTCTATTACAGTTTCGACGAATTAAAGTGTGGACTAGCTGACTGGCGCTTAAAAGTAGTATGTTTTCCGTCGCTTTCTGGCTGATCACAACATTAATCTTCAGGCTCTAGAAAAGGCTGTCTATTAAAAACAGTCTATTACAAAGTCCAACGACAGATACGGCCGGAATAAAATAATAAAATCGAGCCGTCACCCCACAAGCTGTAACCTTATGCATCTTAAAACAGGAGATGGTAGTTCAACCACGGGGAATGAATGCCTAAGAAAATAACTTTCTGTTGTCGAATCACGTTGAAAAACTTTTATTTTACCGTTCAGTAAGAGGTAGAGCTCTTATCAGGAGTCACACGTAAAATTCTGTGTTTTTACAGGGTCGCCGCCTAGGTTTTTAAGCTGGTAATTGTCATATCAACTGTTGCGCTTCATTTAAAGCATCTCTACTTCGTCTTCAACTTGGCCTTGAGAGATGCTGCAATGGCTTGTAGAAATCACATTGAATACTTTCTTCGGCAAACGGATCGTCTTCATAGACTGTTTGAAATCTTTCCAGAGCACTTTGTCGTGACTGGTAATGCGTGGAACATACTGAGTTCTGCTTCATCTCTAAATAGTTTTCCTTTAAACATGTTGGACGCATGTGATTATCATACATTTCAGGTTGTGGTGGAATGTTTATTTCCTTCGGGTCAAGCTCTTCACTTCTGCCAGTTAATCTTCTTGAAGTTAAACCGGGATTCATAGTGCAGATGACAGGTCTGTGCTGGGTACGAGGATTGGGTTCTCCCAAATTCACTACACATTGTCGAGCTACCAGAGTTGCCGTCATCACGCTTCGTAGCGTCTTCTGACGTTGCCCAGGGAACACCCGAAACTTACTCATTTCTTGATATTCTGTTACTGCGTTTCATGTACTCTTCACAATGATTTTGAACCCATAAATATTTGTACAGATACTTGAAAAGTCTGGCGGAAGATAGCTCTTTACTGCACTGAATACACACCTGACTACACCTAACTCTGCACGTAATCTCAACAGAGATTCTCCACAGAATTTCTCCCACGTTGACAGCTTTTCAGTGGCGTGCCAATGAAATACATTCTGCCTTAAAGGGTTTCTTGTCCCTGAATCAAAGTATCTCAGTCCACACCTAAGTTCAGTAATTACCAGGGCGCACCTCACAAGAGTATACTTCCTGCTCCCTCCAAAGACGCATCGTCCCACTGCGACTCAATGTCGAATGCTCCAAATAGCCTCTAACGATTCAGAATGGCTTCATGCTTTTTGGCACAAATGAAAAAGTCCTTTTGAAAACATTTACATAACGTACACAGGAACACCGTTCCGTCCATTCGTAGCATTTCACACAAAATCAGTTTTGAGTGGGAAATCGCGGATTGGGCTTGATATAGAGAAAAGGTGACTGATGCCCTAAGTCGTGGTAGCCTATGCTAATTTCCGAATTATTGCTGCCGAATACGTCCCTCAATTCACCTTTTATGACGTTCACATGTCCAAAAGTAGTTGTCTACGTCTCCATTCACGGTAAGACTGGCGCCGGAATGGTGCAACGACAGGAATCTATCGTTGAGACAGAGTTGCATGTGAGTCATAAGTCCTTGGAAGATTTCCATAACTTGGACTAACAAAAATGAAACGTAACAGTCCAGCCATATGCTGACACTTTTCACAATAATTAACTTAACAGTTTTCAGAAATGTTTTGCAACTAGTCGCCATTGGTGATTGAAGGACTTTCATTTCCACATTAGTGCATCTATACAGCTTCTAAATAATCTTTTAGATGACATATTTCAAACCATATGTTTATAACATTGTGAAATCCGTTGTACAGCTGTGGTATGTTATGCAATGACGCGCACAAGTCTGTGAATTATTATTAACGATTTTACTCTCTCACGATGTGTTGCTAGGTGACAAGAAACTGGTAATGAGGGAATACAGATATGTCAAAAAGGCGACTGGACATATCTGAATACATGTAGTCATCAGCCGTGCTTTTCCCCGTCTGTCATGTATAAATGTTTTAACTAATAAATATTTTGGAAGCTAAAGCAGACTGATATTGAGCATCCCAAATCGGTCTTAACAAATCATTTCACCTTTGCACCTGGGTACTAGCTTTTCAACAAAAATACAAGAAAGGTGCTAAAGATGGACAAAATACCAAATTCTTTGTTTTCTTTTTAAGATCGAATGTTTAGAAATGAGTCTGAATACAGCTTCATTTCAAGAACAAACTTCATTAATTTTTTGTCAATGTACTCATGTATCTGGTTCGCAAATTCCATTAACAATATTTTCTTGTGTAACGGCACAAGTTTATAGTGGATAGGTAAGGGAGGGGGCAATTCGAATTCAGATTCGAAACAAATTACTTATTTATTATATTCAGCTTATATTGTAGAACGTGTGACTGGGTCCATCATGTTGGAAAATTGTATGAAACCCAGTTCCCAAAAATGCTCAAATGTTTGTAAATCTATCGGACCAAACTGAGTGGTCATCAGTCCGTAGCTTACAAACTACTTAAACTAATGTAAGGACAACACACGCACACACACACACACACACACACACACACACACACACACACACACCAGGGAGGACTCGAAACCCAGTTCCCGCCACAAACACAAAAGATGAGCTAGATTTGTAGCTTATAGCACATCAGATTTTGTCTCAGAAAAATTGACGTTACGGGACAGGTCTAAGTCGTATAGCAAAAGACCATCACTTCTGTGCAGCCAAAATGTGCTTTAATCGCTGAAGCAACGGTCCACTATTCGTGTTGGCACCATTAGAGTTGCGTACGTCGCTGCTACATCACTGGAAGGTGTGTCACAGCGCAAAATTGTGACAGAGAAACTTGTTAAAACCTTAGATTGCTCAAGCGATCGGCAGCCAAGCTAGGCAGAAGCAGGTCATCGCCTCGGTCGTAAAAGCGACGCCAGTCGTTCGTGACGACAGCAGACGCTGCGTCGAGGAGTTGAAAGCCTACAGTCAGCAGACTGTTGACTGCGACAGTCGTCCAGTAGACACAGAAGAGCTACTAGTCAGCTTGTAAACATTTCACAACTACACGGAACTCTGTCACAAGAGTGAATAAGACCGAGGAAACGTCATCGGTTAAGGGGGGACGTTGATGAAGTTGATCAAAAATGTCAATTTTAGATTTATTTTTTAGTTGTTAGTACAACTGATGGACAATACGTCCCAAAGTTTCAATGTTGAAATCGCATCCGAAGTTCCTGAAAATTAATTAAAGGTGTGACGCGGCCTACCCGCCACGTCCACGTTTTGAAGCAACACTTCAACACCAGTTCAGTGAACAACAATTCTGTGTATTATTTTCAACGAAAAATGTGCGGCGTCCATCCAAAATACCGTGATACAAACTCTTTGGTTTCATAGATTGACTCTGTTCCGTATCTTATAAACAATAACAAAATAGCTGCATCGTTTATGACGAAGCAATTCTTTTTTAGCATTGTGATACTGACGGAGATTTATATAGGTGTTCGATTCTTCCTTCATTCAGAAATAAGAACATCTGCTACAGTTGTCAGAATTGCCACTTGTGATGCAGTTCTTGTATTTACTGATGGGAACGTCGGGAGGATGAAGGTATTAGAAAGAATGGACTTCAAGGTAGGAATTTTACTCAAGACGTCCTGAGAAAAATGGATTTAACAGCACGTCTCTGCAGCTGAAATTTAATTTGAAGACCTCGTATAGGAACGAATAGAAACAACACGAAACCAGAAGAGAAATACTGAATGGAAAGACGACCTAGAGTACAAATGTGGTGCCTTCTGAAGAAGAGGCATGAAAAGAGTTAGGTTGAATTTTAAATTGCGTTTCCTGAAACGTTTGTTTTTTAAAGTTTATGTACTTTTTTCTCCGATTTTGTGAATGCTTCAATTATGAAATATTGTATACTTACTTTTGTAAACCCAATAAACGTCGCCTCAAGAGCATATTTTCGAATTCTGGTTGCAAGCAGAGACCTGGGGGCAAAGTGCTTCGAATTTTGAATGAATTTAAAACTGTATTTGTGAAATTGTAGTTACAAAATTATGAAAACTGTTCTTTACATGTTATAAGCTTCTCTCGTGAGGTTTTTGGAATAGCTCTAATAGAAGAGTTTTCATAATTTGACCTATTCCAAAAACCTCATGAGAGAAGCTTACAAGAGATAGATGAAACAGATTTTTTGTAGAAATCTCTTGAATACTTTCTGAAAAAAGGAACACGCATTTTTTAAAATAAAACTTCAAATAGAATTAAAAATTTTAATATATATAATCAAGGAATTATATATGTAAATGAGTTACTTTCATGTAAAGCGTGGTACAAAATTTTTATTGACGTATCTCCAAAACTAGATTTGGCGCATTTTTGAAAGAGTGTGTGTTTTTCTTCAACGTCCCCTCTTAAAAGACTCATTGAGAGAACGCTGCACTCACAAGTAATAGCTCCAGCCGTTTCTGTATATAAACTTCCGCTTTTAGAAGTGTTGTCACTTTTATAAAGTCCCTCAGATTTAAAGACGGCCCAGTTAAAGGTCGGCCAGATATCGCACGCAGACCAGTCATGAAAGGAGGTAGGAGAGGTTTACAGAACTTTGAAAAAGAAGATAAATATGAACATCCAGAGAGTTGGAATAGTCTCGTCGTCGTATATCTACCGTCACGGTCTTGGAATGTAATGTGTGAGACTAACTTAGACAAGTACCTTGCACCTCATATGACGTAGTGCTACATGTCTAAAAAGTTAGTCTCACACATTACATTCCAAGACCGTGGCGGTAGATATACGACGTCGAGACTATTCCAACTCTCTGGATGTTCATATTTATCTTCTTTTTCAAAGTTCTGTAAACCTACCTCCTTTCATGATTTGTCTGTGTGCGATATCTGGCCGACCTTTGACTGGGCCGTCTTTAAATCTGAGGGACTTTATAAAATACATCTTAATACCATCAGCTGTTAATTAAATCCTTAAAGAACGACTAGTTTTGATCATAGACCATCATCGTCGATAACAAGGTATTAAAATAGGTGAAATGCATTAAATTAAATTTGTTAAATAACAGCACAAGACATTTTCACCAAAAACATGAAATTGTAATATATTTAACTATCTCATCAGTCAAGCATGCGTTACAGAGGAGAATGAATATTTCATTCTCCTCAGTTAAACATGGTACGTATGATTCGGTTCGGTGTATTTGGTGAAATAATATGTTTTCTACCTAATATAATGGTCTACGACCGAAACTAGTCGATCATAAATAATAAAGAGCTGATGGTTTTAGGATGCATTTTATAAAATATTTGACGTCTGTTAACTCTCACCTAACGACACATTGCAATCTGAGGGAGGCGCGACGGGTAGTTTCCCCTGATGTTTTAGACTACTGTGTTACGTCTTCTGCCCCTTTATTCTAATGCAGTCTGCTGACTAGAAGTGTGGGACCAGCTGATCAGTGGCGGCCGTTGCTACCTGAAACTGGGAGTTGCATCGAAGTTTTGAGGTTATACTTTTATATGGTGCGTTTACAAGGAAGTTCTTTATCTGAGCGCCACTTGTCATGATATAAACATTCCTACAATTCAAGGTGTAGTTTTGCAAATCCAATTTACGGTCCTGTGAAAAGTTATATGAGCGGCACAAAAATATCTGTGGAAGAGTGCATACTACAATTTATCAATAATCGTTACGTAATGAGTTACATTCCTACTCGAAAATCATTCGTCATTTAAAAGCCTGGAAATAAGATTCATATTATACGTTGTAAGTTATAAGTACACTTATTGTTACCTCATTTGTATTAAAAAATTGCCTTCCTGCTTTCTATCGATGCAAATTTTATTAATCACCCGCTGATTAAAGTCTGTGACCTCCATTACAAGATCGTCTATGGAAAGCATCGTCAAGGCTAACAATCTTTCCTTTGAGTTGCGTGAGGATGATTTTATTCTTTTCAGACTTAAAATAGACGTTCCTGCTTCGACTGGCATAATGATAATTATGAAAATTAGCTTCAAAATTTTAGAACACACAGTCAGCATTTACCTTAGATTGGTTGTTTATCAAAAACTCTGTAAGGATAACAGCATCATTTAGTGGTGTAAATTGATAGGTAATTTGTAAATGAAACAAAGTCTTTGCGACTGCTGTTGAAATGTCAGTAACATACCCGAGAAGAAAGAATGCTGGAAGAAATATGGGTGGAAATGTCACCTAGCGTAGCGTTTGGAGATGCTTCTGGCCAAAGGATTTGCACGCCGGCTGCAACCACCACCACCTAGAGAGAAGGCCGCGGCCTCTCATGTGACGTCAGGCAGAGTAGGTTGCGCGCGCATAGCTGACTGGGTAGCCGCTGGGGCACGGCCAACTATGCCGAAGCAGCGAACCAGTCAGCTATGCGCACGCAACCTACTCTGCCTGACGTCACACGAGAGCGCCGCGGCCTTCTCTCTAGCTTGTGTTGCTGTAACTGGCTGTGACGTCATCATCGCGCATGTTACAAGGTGCCGCTGTGAGGCCTGTACTCGCAGCTGCCTCAGGTACAGAGGCTGACAAAAGTATTCAGACAAGTAAACGTTAAAAATGTTTTTAACTCAGAAAAATATTTTATTCTTTAGAAATGTGTAATACATATGTCCATCTGAACATATGCAGAACAACAAGTAACACAACGCGCCTTAGGTAAGAAATAAAAAAACAGAAAATCGAAATACAATGGGCAAAAATATTCACTCATCAGTCAGTATTTGGTAATGCGTCTCTTTCTCTGTATTACAGCACTTAGTCTTTGTGGCATGGAGTAAACAACCTTTTTCGTTACACCCGAACCGATATTCGTCCATTCTTCTTCTACATATGCAAGCAAATGTGTCAAACTTCTCACATGTCGTTTTTGTACTCTCGTTTTCAGTTCATTCCATATGTTTTCGATGGGACTGAGGTCCGGACACTGCGGTGGGGTAATAGGGCGATGAGGTGTGTCGTATAGTATCCACAACCTGACAATTGCCGCCGTATGCTTGGGATCATTGACTTGTTGGAAATAAAAATCATCTCCAAGATTCAACTTCTCAGCAGTTTTCTTCAGATTTTGATTGAGTATATCGAGATACACAAATTTGTCCATGGTGCCTTCAATAAATACAAACTCGCCAACACCTCTGGAAGACATGCATCCCCACACATCCGCCTCGATGTCTGATGGTTGCGTGCATGTTTCGTGGCTCCCACTTTGTGCTTGCTTGACGCCACACTAAGCTGCGGCCATCCATGTGGCTCAAAGTAAATTTGCATTCGTCACTCCACAGAATCTTGTCCCAAAAGGTCACATCTTTGCCGACGAATTCTTCTACAAAAACCATCCGCTTTTTTGCGTTGCACTTACTAACGACGGTTTACCCCTTGGCACTCTGGCATTGTACCCAGCACTGTTCAGGCATCTGCGCACTGTTCTAACACTAACTGGGGTACCAACGCTTTCTGCGTTATGACGCTATAGCACCATTCGAACTTTTTTGTCTCCGTTCATGTGTTTCTGTCGACGCCCCTGCCGTGGACGATTGACGAGGGTTTTTTCATCTTTCCACTTCTGGGCGATACTGAATATGGGCCTTCGGCTTCGGTTGATGGCCTTGCCTATTTCTGCATATGAGTTTTCCTCACTATGCAGCCGCACAATATGTCTTCGCTCTTCCACTGTCGTTTCCTTGCCTTGGAATGGCGCTACGTTGGCCTTTTCCGATGAGTTCTGTGCTTTTCTGTAGTACAACACAGCTGCCTTGCGTACACTGACTGCTAGCTACCGCCGAGTTGTACCTTCCGACTATTGTTAGATTATATATACATGTGGCGTCTGCTCCGACAGAACAGACGTCACTTCTGATCCTACAGTTGCTATTATTTAATATTCACAGAATATATGACGTCAACTGCGATTGAGCAAAGCTAAAAATGTGTACCCAGCGGGGATTCGAACCCGGGTCTCCTGCTTTCTAGGCAGTTGCGCTGACCCCTACACCACTTTTTTTTTTTTTTTTTTTTTTTGTTCTTCAGATAGATCTATGCTTTGCGGTCGTTTTCATTGTTCGTTTGTTTTTTTGGTTGTTCGTTGATCATTTGGCTCAGCTTTTTTTTTATTACAGAGGACGTTTAGCCCTCTGACCGGGCGCGCTAAGCCACGGCGCCCTGCAAGACACAGTGATCACCGCACCTGCAAGGACTACCTAAGCACGCCTCCCGTCAGATACAAATTCCCAGCTTCGCCCTGCCCACCGTACTCAAACTCGTAGTTATGAAACTAATTCCCGTAAGAGTAAGGGCTTGGGACTGATGACCATTGTAGTTTAGTCCCCCTTAAACAACCCAAAAGTAAGGGCTTCAAACTTGCCCACCCCTCCCCACTAACGATAGGATCATTGCCCGTCACCGGCATATTATATATATACATGTGGCGTCTGTTCCGACAGAACAGACGTCACTTCTGATCCTGCAGTTGTTATTATTTAATATTCACAGAATATATGACATCAACTGCGATTGAGCAAAGCTGAAAAAGTGTACCCAGCTGGGATTCGAACCCGAGTGGTGTAGGGGTCAGCGCAACTGCCTAGAAAGCAGGAGACCCGGGTTCGAATCCCAGCTTTGTTCAATCGCAGTTGATATCATATATTCTGTGTATATTGTTAGATTGTCAAGCAGGGCAGTGTCTGCTTACTTCTGTCCCGCCTGTGATGGTAACACAAAACTAATCGTCCCACGTTTAGGGTGCGGTGACATTCACGTAGTCAACGTCTTCTGAAATATTCTCTGCGTTATGACAAATACGCAGATACACATTCCGTGTATGTTTTAGTCGCAATTTACCGTGAGGTACGCGTGTAACTTGTGTCTGAATACTTTTTTTCGCCTCTGTATAATAGGCCAAGCTGTCTCTACCAGGGATTTTCAGGAGTAGTGTAAACCCCAAGCTCGTCTAGCACCGCCTAGAAGACAAGGCCTGACTAACTGGCTGTACCTACGTCATACCAAGAGGCGGCGGCTGCCAGTTGACTGGCTGGCCGCTGGGGCACGCCCACCGCCTCGTAGCAGCCGGCCAATCAGCTTGCGTTCGCGACCTCTCTGTGTGATGTAGACACGGCCAGAGGCCCTGTCTTCTATACTCCGTTCACCGAAATGAGAGACGGACTGTAAACACAACGAGGCGCGTGACCAGGGGTGGACAAAATGGAGGCGCTCCTTCAGTGTGGCCGCAGCCGTTTCAGGTGTACAGCGTTTGTGTGCGTTATGAGGGGCGGTATTAGAGACTGGCTAGAAATTTCAACTTAAAGGACGAGTTGCTGAATAACAGCATACGTTTTAAACTTTCATATTCTCTTTTTCTCCTTCTCGTCTGTGTCGCGGAAGTGTAAACTCATTATGTCATCCTACATTTTGAAACCACGCAAGAAGAGATCAAAGAAGAAATCATTAAGTTCTTAATGTGTATAAAACGGAGCTGTTGTGCCCGAAACAATAAATTACAGATATTGTTATAAGAACAGTCTCTCAGTTTATCGTATAGCAATTGATTACAAGGGCATACACTCTTCGAGGTCACAAAAAAAAAAAAAAAAAAAAAAAAAAAAAAAAAAAAGACATCACCACCACCACCGATGCTTACAGAAACTGTTGATGACTTTCACGGAAATGTGCTACGAATGAAAGTACATGATTTGTTGTTTTGTTGACATAGTTCTTACTGTCGTAAACGAAACTGCAGATTTAGGCAATTTTCAGAGATTCTATGGGTTATTAAAAGAAATGAATTTTCGATACCTGTGGCATCTAATATCACTGCTATATGGCAAAACACACAACCGCTTTACACCTGATACAGATATTTTAATTCCAAATTAGTAACTTATCCAGCTACAGTCATGAAGTTCATGTTATTTTATTTAACGTCAGGTTTCGGTATTGCATTAATAGCATCTTCAAGCACTATACAAATTAAGTTGCAAATCAGCGTTGTATCCTTAACATGACGCTGTACGTATGCTATACAAATTATAATGAAGATCTAATGTAATATCGAAACCAGTCGTCAAATGAAACAACATAAACTTTATGCCTGTTGGTGGATAAGTTAATAATTTGGAATTAAAACTCGAACAACAGCCGCAGTGCCTATTCCAGTAAAACATGGAACCACATCGATTGATACAGAGGCGTGACATTGTGGGAGCGCCCCGTTTTTGTCCACCCCTGGGTTCGCGCCCCGGTCTGCTTAAAGCCTGTCTCTCGTTTCGGTGAACGGTGTATAGGTGGTTGTTGGCTGGGTACGAGGCATACAGCGGTATTCGGCGCGTTACTGGGCAACAGTACATTGTACGACAAGAAGTAATCGATCGTAACATGGTATAGGTTAGGATCCCTAAACGAATATATGTATAAGAAAAACGGACATACAAACTTTTAAGGCACTGGGAGTTGTGCAACACTGCAACAATACGACGCACAATGCTGGCAATGCGTCTGCCCCGGGATCCCGCCTGTGACACACGCGCCGCACGAAGCGAGAGAGGGGTGTTTTTTGTGGCCACGGAGGCTGTCGTGAGATAAAAGGCGCATTACGGCCGCTAACCGCAGCCCGCGCGGCGCGCCACGCGTCTGGTGGCAGCCCTCACCTCACACCACCTCACCTCACCCTACCTCACACCACTGGCGGCTGGCTGGCCGTGGTGGGGGGGGGGGGGCGCCCTACTGCACCAGCCTTCATCTGAAAGGGCAGGCGAGCTGTCTGGCCGATACAGTGCTCATCACTTTACTTCCCTATATCTTCGTGACCAGGGGCGTCGACTTTTGAAACTCAGTGTGGGTGCTCGTGGTTTCATTTTTCATTACCTTTTCGGCCACGAGGTTCAAAGAATGGGCCAAGCAGTGCCCAATTTCTCTGATTTTTGCTTGCAACCTAGTAAACGTACATGTCATATTTGTCGCTCTGTCAGTAGTAATAACATTGCATGATTAGGTATCTGGAGAAAAACAAGAGAGAACAGCGACTGATATTGTTAACAGTATTTCAACTGTGGTAGACTCAATATTATAGAAAACAAAATAAGAAAAAAATCATTAATTTGAAAATTAGAATCACTGATATGTTCAGGAAATTTTAAGAATCAAATCAGACGATTGACGGATGTTAGTATTTCGATACTCATTTGCCTCTGATAGATGAAACTCTTTCATAAACACTTTGATTTGGTCCTTCATGTTCTTGCCCTGCAATGATTAGTTCCTTAAAGTGCATTGTTATGTGAGTATGGAACGTTACATTTACTATCTAGTTTTAATCTATTCGACCATGAACTTTGCCCCTTTCATTTAGAGAGACATGTTTCCTCATCACTGACAAACAAAGTAAAGAAATGTTCAAATGTTTGTACAGCTTATGGGACTTAACTACGAGGTCATCAGTCCCCAAACTTACGAACTACTTATGAACTAGCTTATTCTAAAGACGGCACAAACATCCATTCTCGTGGGGGGATTCGAATCCCCGACCGCAGCGGCCGTGCAGACCGAGACTGGCACGCCGCACACCGCTCGGCCACCGCGGCCGGCCAAAGTAGAGACAAGCCAACGAACTGTACTGTCCTAAGGTATACTTGTATAACTTTCAGGAAACCTTTGAAAAGGCGGTTATTTTTATGGCGACAATGCACAGATCCCACACACGTGACGCCTTTATTGTGGCGCCTGTTTGCTCTCCTAAAGCAGAAAATGGCGCTTCGTGAATCGAGCAATAAATCGTCACAACCTCTTTCCTAGATTCACTTTTCAGTTCATTTCTGTATATGTGTCATTATTAAGCTCGGCTACTAGCCCTGCAGGTGCTTCGCCCTCTACCTGCCCGCGATGTTTTACGTGAAGTCGTGTGTAACGGTACTGTACTTGTTAGCAGAATTAAATACTTTGACGTAAAAGACAGTGCAGATGTCAATCTACCTTAATGAACTGAATTATGGAGCTGCCACAGCAAACTATGGCTGTCACTAACTCTGATTGTTGCATCGGTTACGACGTCATGCGGCCAAGGGTCAGTGGTCTCGCCCCTCCCCCCTCCCACCTCCCCACCCTCCAAGCCTCTGCAGTGAGTGCTGCTTGGGGCACTGTTGGAACAGCCTAGCGACTAGGTCGGGATTGCTACACTGCGATGTCAAAAGGCATAATTGACAGCAATGACATTTCCCCATTTTTGTGCTACTTTATTTTCCTCCCTTATTTTGTGTGCAAAAATTTTGTGGGTGGTGCACCAGCACCGGAGCACCCACGGAGACGGCGCCCCTGATCGTGACTATTCTACAGTGGTACCTCAATCTTTAGGTATGATTAGGCTGCCCTGAGAAATTCGTAGAAAGGGAAGAGGAAATGAAATCGAGGAACAGATTTTTTTTTCCGACAGAAAATATCACCAAAGTGATAAACTTTATTTAATTTAACAGAACACATATAGTATGGTTGGTGTCTTTACTACATAAGAACTTCGTGATCAACCAATACATGATATTATCGCAATAGTAAGAATACTATTATAAAATTAAGGAAAAGCAAAGCTGAAATCCTGAAGGGATTAGCGGCACATTCCAAAGAATCACTATACAATAATTAAGGTTGTTGTAGTGAGAGAATGAGCATTTGAAAATGTACAGCAGTTTTAAAAGGTACAGATTACACTACGGCAAGTAGCCACTTTTTATAGCACAAAAAATACAAGTACTTTTTGACAGTTATAACCAGTTTTCTAGGTTGCTCAGCCTTTAAGATAATACATAAATAATTAGGTCCCAAAGATTGCAATTAAAACAACAAGGCTGCCCAAAACGGACTTTACACTAAATAAAATACAAATTGTCATGAAATGAGGAGAATAAGGAGAATACTTAACGGCCTGCATTAAGGTAACATAATTCATCAAGTGGGAGGCCAGGTAACCTTAAAGGCAGAACGGACCCAGATTAAAACTATAACTATCATTCCAGATAGACCGTTTTAAAACTGGATTTATATTTTAGGAAATACATGAGAAATTGTCTTTCAAACAGGAAGGTAAAACTGCTGTTGTGGTCTTCAGTCCGCAGACTGGTTTGATGCAGCTCTCCACTCTACCCTCTCCTGTGCAAGTCTCTTCATCTGGGAATAAGTTCGGCAACCTACATCCTTTTGAATGTGCTTACTGTATTCGTCCCTCGGTCTCCCTCTACAATTCCATTTCTAGAATACTACCTTGAAGTTTATTTCCTTTGAACAGGCCGTCTATATATTCCTTCCACATTTCAGCTTTCCCCTCTTCGCTTAGTACTGGTTTTCCGTCTGAGTTCATTCAGCTGCTTTTCTGTGTCCAACTCTCTCCCTTATTTTCCTATAGGCAGTATCTATCTTTCCTCTGGTTATAATTCTTTATGGTTCTGCATTTGTCCTCTAGTCACTGCTTCTTAGTCAGTCTGCACTTCCTGTCAGTCTCATTTTCCAGACGTTTGTAGTCCCTTCTGCCTGCTTCACTTGATGCATTTTTATATTTTCTCCTCTCATCAATTAAGTCCAGAATATTCTGTGTTATCCAGGGATTTCGATTAGGCCTTGTCCTTCTGCCTATATGATTCTCTGCTGCTTTCACTACTCTATCTCTCAGAGATACCCATTCTTCTTCTACTGTATTGTTTAAATGTTCAAATATTTGTAATTCTATGGGAATAAACTACGTTGGTCATCAGTCCCTAGACTTACAAACAACTTAAACTAAGTTAAACGAACCTAAGGATGACACACACATCCATGATCGAGGAAGGATTCGAACCTCCGATGGAGGATGCCGCGCGATCCGTAACGTGGCGCTCCACACCGCTCGGCTACTCCCGCGCGGCCTTCTACTGTATTACTTTCCCCCGTTTTAGCCAATCCTTGCCTAACGCTCCCTCCGAAACCTCCAACCACATCTGGTTTCTTTGGTTTGTCCAGGATCCATCTCCTAACTTTTCTACCGTTTTGCAGTCTTTTAAGTTTTAATCTACAGTTCATTACCAATAAGTTACCGTCAGAGTCTCTATCTGCCCCTGGATATGTCTTACAGTTTAAAACCTGGTTCCTAAATCTATTTCTTACCATTATAAAGTCAATCTGGTACCGTCCAAAGTCTCCTGGTCTCTTCCACGTGTACAGCCTTCTTTCATGTTTCTGAAGGAATTGAGGTAGCAGCCGCTGTCCCATTTCCACCACCGATGATGGATCCAATAAGACTTCTTTCATGATGTTTAAACCCAATGTTGGTGATCATTAAATTGTGCTCTGCACAAAATTCTACCAAGCGATCTCTTTTTCATTTATTTTTCCCAGTCGACATTCACCAGAATCACAATTTAAGTCGTAAACCTGAACCTGATATAATGAGGTATGTAATATATATATATACGAACTTGTTGTACTTTCAAGACTGGCTCAATCTGCTCTGGCTCTGTGAACACGACCTTACAATTTATTAAATAAAGTAGAATTTACACAACACTCAGATGTACCATCAGAGCTACAACCGTTAAAAGATGACAGGTAACAAGTTTGCTCTTGGGCTGACGTGATCACTTATGGTAAACCAGCGTTTAAAAGGTACAGTCTTTGTATGTGCCCTGCGAGACATAAACAAGGAAGCATGCTACTAAGTACCGAACAAGTCCCAATCTCTCATAATTTTAACACGTAGGCGACAAGACGGCCGACACGGCTGAGACGTCCGATAAAATATTGCACAGTTTACTCTACAGATCACAACATTAATCAGCCCATTCAAAAGCAATGCTAAATGGCTAAAATGCACCATAAGGATATACGGATGATATGGAGAAAGAAAACCTGTTAACTACAACCGTTCGAGTGCAGGTAACTCGGACGGAGGCAAATTGCTCAAATGTTCAAAGGTTTGTTAAGCTTATGGGACTTAACTACGGGGTCATCAGTCCCCAAACCTACAAACTACTTATGAACTACCTTATACTAAAGACTGCACAAATATCCATGCCCGAGGGGGGATTCGAACCCCCGACCGTAGAGGCCTTGCAGACCATGACTGAAGCGCCTCAGTCTCCTCGGCCACCGCGGCCGGCGGGCAAATTGCTGAACCGTAAAAATATACTACCGCACCCGGCGAACAGCAGTCATATAGCGGACAGGCACGACGCCACCGTAAAGAAACCACTTGTGAAGCACACGTCAGTACCAATGAAATTGGACACGCAATCCCAAACGGCAACCATGGTACAGCAGCGGCGCAAAACTTAACTCTGAAATGCCAAGACAGATTCGTCGACATTCCTCACGCCAAACCGTCAATGAACCGGCCCATCGCCCAGGTGGTCCAACATGTCTAGGCGCTGGCTCGGACAGGAGGAGAAAGAGCCTTTAGAGACTATCAAACCCAACGAGCTTAAGTTTCATGGAGTGGCTAACAGACGAGCTATAGCGATCTTTGCGGCAACCTGCATAAACTCAGCCGCCATATTTTTGGTGGTCAGTAGACTTGAGAATAGTCTATCGTAAGTTGTTTTTGAGCTTGAAGTGTTGAATTTAGTATGTATTGTATTTATAGTGTATTGCCTGTACTATTTTTGCTGCTGAAATATACATAAAGTCTGTTCAGAATTTAAATGCAAAAATCGAAGTGATAAAACGACAAGTACTTCGTGCAAAGTTTTGCCTTGTTTGATCTCAGTCTGTCTGTACCCAAACAAAATTCCTGACTAATGGCACTTAGCTGCCCCAAGAGTGAAGCTTCAGATGACCTACCCTGCAATTTCCTTTTCTATCTAGTATTGGTGTGTTTTTGAAATATTTCTTCTTCTGTCCCTCCTGTGGTTAATGAAACGACACTTTTGAATGTCTACGCCTTCCTTAAAAATCTTTTCATTTGTTGTTGTCAGTACCTGAATAAGCATGGCTGAATGCAATCAGTGCAAAGTGGGGAAGTGGCGAAGTGACAGCCAGAATTTTTTCACTTGTATATGTCGGTATTCTTGGCAACAAATTTGTACTTATTTCAGTGAGGCAACGACGAAGGTAATTAATGATACGTTATTTCGGTGTGGAATGCTTTTGAGGCAGCTCACCCAGGCGCATTTTTATTGCAGTATTCTTTTATCACTTTCGTCTTTGTACTTAAACTTCGCGTACCAAACGTTACTTCTTTCAGCATGGCAACAAGGAAAATCATTAACGACGCCTTAGTTCGACTTGGAATGCTTTATGGCAGATAACCTAGGCGCATTTTTAACTGCAGTATTTTGTTGTCACCTTCGCCCACCAAAGTTTATAATCAAACCCTGCAACAAGCAATTTTACTAGTTTGTAGACTTAATAGGTTTAGTAAACACAAGATTAGTGAATTATAGACTTTATTAAAGCAGTTGATACAAGACATTAACAGCAGAAGAAGATCCATCGACATGATTGTTCGTCAGAACAATTACTGTTCACTGTATGCTCGTTTAGACCCTGTACTTGCATTACAGTTAACACAGATATTTTCACAGCGGCACTTTCGTTGCTATTGCAAACCTCAGTTAACTGTTATACTTCGAAATGGAACTGCAATACTGACAAGTTGGTGATATTTCATAACCGCATTTTTAGGAAATTTACTACCAGACTCGTCAATTCGGAGTCTTGAAAAAGTCTGACGGAACTTGATGCACATCCGTATTTAATAGTCAAGCTATATTTAAAACATCGAACTGTAAACAGGTAAAATTCCCGAGTGGGTGTGCCATTCCAGCTGTCAGCCGATACCCCAAATAACATGGCGGACGCCAGTTTTACGGTTACAATATGTTCATCACCAAAAAAGAGGACACTCTATCTTCAACATAATGTAATTTACATCTTTATTAATGAACCACATAAAACTACTACAAACTAAAACAGTAACCCTGTGTGGTTGTTGGGAAACGAAATATTATGAACCTTGACAGTTTATTCCTCATCACTACCCTCAACTGTCAGATTCTGGTCTTATTCACTTTCGAACCAACTACATTTGGTGGACGACAAAATCTCTCTCAAGAGCTTTTTGTTTTTTAACAAGTACTGAGAAAAACTCAGGATTTCAAATGGTTGAAATTATACTGTACACATACAGTATAATTACAGTATATTTTAAACCTATTCCTGTCTTTTGTCCACTGTGTCGGCATTATGACTAGTTATAGAAAAACAGAAGTCTACAATTTTCAGCAGTTCAGAATAACTAACAACACTAGATGACAGATTTAAATATGCACACCACACTTCAGCTGGTGGTATGTTCTGTTTCCTTTGATAATCTTTAAAAGAATTACAAAATTACAAAGCTGATCGGAGCACAATGTATCATTAATTCTTACATTCGTTTGATGATTCTCTTCAATGATTTGTATTTCTCCAGGAGCACATATTTAACCACTGACTTTCTCTTCGGTATTATATTTAAGTTCGTAATTTATTTTGAAGCAAAAGGCTACCTACGATCTCGAATCCACAACACAGCCTTAACCTAAACCACAAAGTATATCAAAAGCAACGCCATAGAACGTAATGCAGAAGACAGAATGCACTGGTTGAATACAGGATAGACAACCGGGTTCCTTCGGAGAGAAATTCCGAATCGTTTCCAACTGTCAGACCCATGCGGAGTGCGAAATTGTGAACGGCAGTTTCAGTCTGTGTATGCGCGTAATAGTTGCGAACAGTTTGGAACTGCAGTACGAATGAACATGTTGTCGCCAATGACACAAAAATAAATTTTCTTTCCCGGAACACAAAAAAAAAGAGGACATTTTGTAGAATTTTCCGGCCGGACACATTTTCTTGCCTCAAAAAGAGGACGTATGGTAACCCTGGCCAGTGTGCCTCAAACATGGCTGACCTATCGCCGCTCTATGAAATTCAAGCTCGTTTGTCAAACCGCCACTGGCCCGCGAGGGCAGGCACGGGCGCGGGTGACGAAGTGCGCTGCTACCATCGCCGAGTCCAGTTAAGACGCTAGTAACCACAGTTATGGCGATTAATATGAACGGAGGCGAGCCAACGGCTCATACAGTAAGTCGTTCAGTCGTTTTTGTAAAGGCTCTGCGAAGTGTCGAGTTTTACTTATCACTTCGACCATATCACCCCGCGACCACATAACTTTCACACGGGTATAATAATTACGACTGTTACTTTTAAAGCAAGAACTCATCTGTAATGGGGTAAGACGAACTTATGAACAACTAGCTGAAAACCGGGCGTTGCCCGGGTATTTATTTATTTATTCGAGCATTGAGTTAGTACTTCTCCTGTCTACTCTCTCTCCGTCCATCTCCTTTTTTCTACAAAAATGTTACATTTATCAGAGAATATATAAGAAATAAGAAATCACACGTAAAAAAAGCACTCGTTTCGAAGAATCAAATCACGAAATTCAACAATAATGATTGTAATAATATCACAGATCGATCACTTGCTGTAATGCGCGAAACGTCAAATTGATTTTTTTAAAGAGATGTATTAAACGAAATTTCTTTTTTACTGCTTTATTTATTTATTGTGATATTGCTTTATTCGTGTGTTTATCCTTACAGAGAAAGAGCTGAAGACATTGTAGCACGCATAGACCAAAGATATGGACTGCGTCATCACGTTTCGCTGTATGTAACATCCTTGCTATAGAGTCGCAAACGTCATCGCTGGCCTTCAGTCCGATTTTTTTTTTATAATTTGAAGACTTTCAACCACCATATCTTCCACTCACTTATAGCTATCGGCAAGGAACCGCTATGGTGTACAACGGGAGACTTCGGACAACAATTACACACAGACCATTCGTTTGCGTTGTGTAGTTTTCGCTGCAGAGCGAAAGTGTTCAAATGTTTGTAAATCTATCAGTCCGTAGCTTACAAACTACTTAAACCTAGGTAAACTAACCTAAGGACAACCCACACACCCATGCCCCAGGGACGACTCGAACCTCCACGGCAAGGAACCGCGCGCTCCGAAGCGAGACGCTTTAGACCGCTCGGCTACTCCACCGCGGCCCAGAGAACCACAGCCGACGCTGCGAAATACCTCTTCGCGGCGCTGCAGAGCGAAATATTAACACACACACGTAGAATTTTATATACACCGATAACTTTTCATCGCAATATACTCCATCCTTTCATCGTTATCAACCCTCAAGCAACAATGGAACCAATAAAACCATTTCCAAAGAGTAAATATAATTTTCAAAGAGTAATTATTGTTCCGCATTTCGCGTTATATTCTTCAAATAACTAAATATCTATCAGATCGCTATAAAACCGCGACTAAATTAGGAACTGTACAAATATTTAAGTGTCTGCGTCTTGTGGTTCAGACGTGATAAACGTACACCGAACAGACATTCACATTTATAGATATACATGAACAATCTGGTGTTCCTCCCGTTGAGGAAGAAAGCCAGAAACGAGCACACAAGAAAAGTGCTGGTAACAGACTGCCGAGGGAAACGCAATAACAGGGCAAATCACAAGGATATTGCGAGTACTGAGGAATTGCCTATCTAGCTTATGGACCTAAAACAACTCCTTAAAAGTGGTTACATAAGAAGGTAATAGAAAAGTAAGGGGAAAACGTTTGTATGAATTTCTCTTTTTCAAAAATGCTTTTCTTTCCATTGCCATTCTGCACTTTATATCCTCTGCACTGCGTGCATCGCATATTATTTTACTGTCCAAATAACAAAACTCCTCTCCCACATTTACTGTTTCGTTACCTAATCTTATTCCATCAGCATCGCCTGATTTTCTTAGACTGCACTCCATTACCTTTGTTTTGCTATTGTTAATGTTCATCTAGTATGCCCCATTCAACACTGTCCAATCCGTTCATCTGCTCTTCCAGGTTCTTTGCTGTATCTGACAAAATTAAAATGTCATCTGCAAAACGCAATGTTTTTATTTCTTCACCCTGAACTTGAATTCTTTCTCCAAATTCCTCCTTCCTCTCCTTAATAGTTTGCTCAATTAACAAATTGAAGGCCGAAGGCGCTCCAGTCACGGTCTGCACGGCCACTACGGTCGGGGGTTCGAATCCCCCCTCGGGCAAGGATATTTGTGTCGTCCTAGTTTGTAAGTAGTTGATAAGTAGTTTGTAAGTTTAGGGACTGATGACCCCGTAGTTAAGTCCCATAGACTATACAAACATTTGAACATTTGAACAAATTGAATAACATTGGAGAGAGGCTACAACCCTGTCTTACTCCCTTCCCAACATCTACATCCCTTCCATGCCCTTCCACTCCGATAACTGCTGTTTGAATTTTGTGCTAGTTATATATAATCCTCCGTTTCTTGTATTTTACTCCTGCTGATTTCAGAATTTGAAAGAGATACCAATCAACATTTTCAAAAGCTTTTTCGAAATCTACAAAAGCTAGAGATGTTGGTTTGCTTTTTGTTAATCTGTCTTCTAAGATAAGCCGTAAAGTGAGGTTGCCTCCCGTGTTCCTACATTTCTCCTGAATCCAAACTGTTCTTCCATCTTTCAGTAAACAATTTGTAACCACGACTTATTAAACAGATGGTTCTGTAATTTTCACATCTGTCTGCGCTTACTCTCTTTGGGATGGGGATTATTACATTTATTCTTAGTCTGAGGGTATTTCCCATGCCTCATACCACACCAGATGAAAGCGTTTTATCAAGGTTGGCACTCCCAGAGACTTCAGTAGTTCTGAGGCTAGTGTCTCCCACTCCAGGGGCATTGTTTCGACTTAGGTCTTCAAGTGCTCTGTCAAATTCTACTCTCAGTATAGAATCTCCTATTTCATCTTTATCTACTTCCCCTTCCCTTCCTACAATATTGTCTCTAAGTTCATTTCCTTTGTAGAGTCCCTCTGTATATTCTTTCCATCTTCCAGCTTTCCTTTCTTTGCAGAGAAGTGGTTTTCCGTCTGAGTTCTTTATATTCATTCTGTTGGTTTCCTTGTCTCTAAATGTTTCTTTTATTTTCCTGTAGGAGGTATCTATTTTTCCCATATTTAAACATTGTTCTACTGACTTGAATTTGATTTCTATCCACTCCTGCTTAGCTATTTTGCACTTCCTGCCAATCTCATTTCTTAGTCGTCTGTACTCCATTTTGCCTGTTTTATTTACTGCATTTTTATATTTTCTCCTTTCATAGATTAAATTTAGTATTGTTGCCTAAAGCTGCCTCTGAAATTTACAAGAACTTCAGGCTCCTTTAATTTATCCAGGTCACATCTCCTTATTTCCCTAACTTTCTGCAGTTTTTTCAGTTTCAGCCTACAGTTCGTGACCAATAAGATAAGGTTAGGGTCCATATCTGCCCCTGGGTATGTCTTACAGTTTAAAACCTGATTACGAAGTCTATGTTTTGCCATTATAAAATCTATCTGGTACCTTACAGTGTCTCCTAGTCTCTTCCACGTATAATTGTCTATAGAAGATAAAAATTAAGTCAAAGACTGCTGCGAAGGTAGAAGAGCCTAATGGCGATAGTATGTAGCCAGTTCAGACCGACATGCCAATAGATGCAGATTCTGTACGAAGCTACATGTTATACTACACTCGGTCTTACAGAGCTACATAGTTTTCACTTATTTATTTATTTGCTCCTTTCATTGTAGAACTTTATTCAGACATTTAAGGAGTAATGAGTAAGGAGTAAACCTTCAAGAAGATGGAAAGTACGTAAGTTACTTGATGGAAATGGAAGAGGTTATAAGGTATTCGGTGTTTTAAATTAAGTATATAGGTACCTATCAAGTAATTTATGTTCGAAACTGTCCTTTCAAAATGTCTGTAAATCTATCGGACCAAACTGCGTGGTCATCAGTCCGTAGCTTACAAACTACTTAAATATAGGTAAACTAACCTACGGACAAACACACACACCCATGCCCCAGGGTAGACTCGAACCCCCACGGCGAGCAACCGCGCGCTCCGCAGCGAGGTGCTTTAGACCGCTTTTTTTTTTTATTCTTTTTGATTTTTTCTTTTTTCTTTTTTTTAATTTTACGCACTTCATTTTATTTCTATATATATCAATGAAAGAGAAAATAAAAGAAAAATATCTCCTTCTTTTGTGAGGATTTTCACTGGAAGTAAAATATCTCTACATGAAGTGCAGCATTAATAGCATCTGATAGTGAACATAAATAAGACCGCCCTCCCGGCGGAACAAACATAAATGGTGACTGCACACCGACCATATGCGGATAGATATTAGCTGAATTTCTGTTCCTCACGCGAGTTCCGGGCACGTCTTCTCGAATAAATTGTTTTCATCCGTTACATAGGTTCATTCTTCCGAGGGATCACTCATACTAAAATTATCGTCTCATACCCGGCACACCCAAGCTGTGGGGAGGATCCAGGAAAACACTACCCAGAAAATTGGCATAGTATTGTCGGTGTCTTGAATTATGTAGTAGAGACGTGAAGCGATCTTGGAGGAACGTCCAAAAATCAAGCACACTCTTTTCTCGATCGTGAAACAAATAATATATAGATAGGCCTTTGATCCAGTTCACTGCATTAGTCTTTGTGCGTGGAAAAAAGCTCTCGTCCGGAAATAGAAGTGACTGCGGTTCAATAGTGTGTGGAGCTGTACGACAAAGAAAGGCAAGTATTTTCTTTATGAACAGCCACACCTCTGCAGCAGGTCCACACATCAGCCGATGTTCATCAGTGTCTAACACGTGACACTGAGGGCAGTGTGGAGAGTCCGTCATCTTAATTGCATGCAGCCGATGTCGCGTCATGTATTTTCCATTGACAACCAGATACCAGGTAGCACGAGCATCTGTATCGAGGAGGGCATGATGCACAGAACGCCAGACCACGGGCCATCTGATTGTTGGATATCGTCTCTCCACGCAATTCCGGGTGTGGCCCTTCATCATTATGCGGTACACATCACGTGTCGTTGGAGTCCGTGTATGGGGCAAGTCTTCATGGACGTAACTATATTCTATAAAAAATGTCTTAATATGTGAGAGATGGGTAGAGATATGCGCTACTGCTATGGGCGGCATTAGAGATATAGGAGCAAGTTCGTCGATCAGAATCCCAGATATTCCGGTCTGGCGATGTTTCCACAGCTTAATCATTGTACTGACATAAAGGGCAGACGCTCTGACATGTACATTGACAAGCCCAAGACCTCCGTCTCGAGGGGGGAGAGTTAATGTGTCATAACGGACTTTGAAGATAAGGCCGGCGCTCACGAAGTATCCAAACACAGCCAGCAGTCTTGTTGCCATCGTCTTCGGCATCGGTAGAATCTGGGCCAGGTGCGGTATTCTAGACGCCAGATGGATGTTCACGAAAGCAACTCGTTGTATTAAGTCTAACGACCGTAGTAGATTGCTTCGGACGTTAGCTCGTAGTACCTGAAGAAGGCGTTTGTAGTTGACTGCCGAGGTTCGTCGAATGTCGCGCGTGAAGGTTATCCCTAAACACTTGAGCTTGTCCACTGATTGTAGCGGGGCCACGCTTCCTTCAGGAAGACCCCTGCCAATGTTCATAGCGGCAGACTTGGTCAGATTCATACGGCTGCCCGCAGTAGTTCCATACTTGGTAATCCATTCTAGTGCTATCCGCACTTCGTCCCGTGATTGAGCCAAGAACAGAAGATCATCAGCATATGCGCGACAGATAAAGGACCGGTCCCTCATCTTCATCCCAGACAGTCGACATCGCAGTCCATGTAACAATGGCTCAAGCGCAATGGCAAAAAGAATCATCGATAGCGGACAGCCTTGTCGTACAGATCGCGAAATGGTAACAGTGCCTGCCACACGTCCATTGATCAGTACACGTGATGTGGCGCATCGGAGAAGGCGCAGGACGGTGTGTGTAAAGGCGGGAGGAAACGCCATTCTTCGCAGCACTGCTTCAAGAAAGTCATGACTCACCCTATCAAAAGCATGGTCCAGGTCTACGGACACTAAGACACCACGAATGCGGCAAGTCTCGGCCAAGGCTATGATGTCACGATAATCACTTAGTGCTGTCTGGATGTTACTTCTGCCACCAAGACATGTTTGATCCGTAGATACGACTTGATGCAAGACACGCCGGAGTCTGGAAGCGAGGATCCTGGTAAAAATCTTGAAGTCGCAGTTCAGCATGGTTAACGGCCGAAAATGTTCCACTTTTTGTCCCCTGGACTTCTTCGGGACTGGAATGATCAGGCCTTCGACAAAAGCAGGTGGGAGTGGGACGTCAGGTATCGTCAGTTCTTTATACATTTCTATCCAGCGAGGAGCCATGATGTCTTGAAAGGCGCGGTAGAACTCCAGCGGGAGGCCATCTGGGCCTGGGGATTTGTTTGTTGCTCCCTTGCGTAGAGCGTCAGCGAGATCATCAGCAGTAATCGTATCTGTAAGGGTCTGCACAGACTCCCCATCAAGAGTACCAGGCATGGAGTCGAGCACTTCTTCCATTGATATAGCACCCTGATCTTCTTCTGCATACAACTGTCGATAGTGACCCACGAAAGCAGCGGCGATGTCATTCTGAGATGTCAGTCGACGACCATCTGGGGTATCAATAGCGTGCACCAGCGCTTTTCTACACCGTTGCTTCTCTCGAATAACGTGATGCATGGAAGGAGGTTCTCCAGCGACTCGATCTTGACATCTCGCACGTATCACTGTTCCCTCAAGACGGCGGCGCATAAGTAAAGTAATCTTCGCCTTAATCCGCTGAATTGCAATCTGTCGTTCAGGAGACGGTGCTTGGCTAGCAAGCTCACGGAGTGCCGTAAAGTAAAATTCCATGGTTCGTCGATGCCAACTCATTTTGTCACGTCCATACTGTACCAACGTGCGACGCAAAGCTGGCTTAGCACACTCGAGCCACCATCGAATCGTTGAAGGATATGCCGTAAGACGTCTCTGGCAGTTGTTCCACGTCGCTTCTATATGCTGTCTGCACTCGGGATCCTTAAGATGTGCAACGTTTAACTTCCAAGTACCTCGACTTCGCCACACGCCCTGCCGTCGAAGAGAAACAGTACAAATGTAGGCTATGTGGTCCGAGAAGGCGGTAGGCCACAGCTCGGCATCAAGTGTTGCCGTTGTGAGTCCGCGGGAGACATAGACTCGGTCCAGACGGCTCGCAGAATGGCTGGTGAAAAAAGTGTATCCAGGTCGATCACCATGCTTATGCTCCCATGTGTCTATCAGGTCCAGTTCTTGAATAAGTAATTTAAGTTTTTGGCACGTGGTAAAATGAGGAATTTGGTCCTTTATGGCGAGCACACAGTTGAAGTCTCCTCCAAGAATAATGTGATCGTATTGACCTACAAACAGTGGAGCTATCTCTTCTGAGTAGAAGTGCGAGCGTTCCCTTCGTTTGTCCGTGCCGGAGGGAGCATAAACGTTGATGATCCGGACACCATGGAATGTCACAGCAAGGCCCCTGCCCGATGGTAAATAAGTGACGTCGTCAACGACAATACCTTCTCTCAGAAGTACGGCCGTCCCACTACCGTTGGAAGAAGATGGCGTTTGATATGTATCATAACCAGAAATATCTGGAAATGACTCGAGGCGAACTTCTTGTAGAAGGGCAATATCTAGATCTGACGCCCGCATCATGTCACGGAATAACTGAAACTTTATCTGCGTTTGGATTGTATTAATGTTGATAGATCCAATTCTGTAAGCCTGCCCTTGTGCCATATTTGCAGGGATGCTCATTGTAACACGAAGATCAGGTAGCACATTCTCCCCCAAACCCTCATCGATTAGCATACATTTAGTTTAGTAGCAACATTTGTTGCTACGTCAGCTGTGGATGAATTATCTTCAACATCTTCGTGCCATGCTGCGTTGCTTGGACGCTGGTCGTCAGTTGAAGCCCCTGGTGAGTCAACATGCATTGATGTGTCGTCGGTGTACGACTGACGAATGGCTGACTGCTGGTCATCATCTGTAGTAGGAGTTATAGACATACGCCGTGTTGATTCCGCTTCCGACTGGAGTGAGGCAGGAAGTTCCACTTTAGGGTCTTCTGATGGTAGAAGGTCTTGGGATTCATCATTAGATTGTGATCGGCTGATATCAGACGGAGCAAGCCGACGTTTCTTCCTTCTCTGTGGTGACCGTTGTTTTCGCACGTGTACTTCAGTATCAGACGAAGTCTGGGTATTCTGACTGTCTGGCACGAAGGCGGCGGTAGGCACGACCATAGAGGCGGCATCTGTTCCCTCCTTCGGAGACACTTCGTTATCCTTCCTCACGTGACGTTCAGGGGCCGGCGCAGGTGTAGCCTCCATCCTGTCCTCGTTGCCCTGAAGTTCTACCGTGTTTGGCATAGTTTCGTCAAGTGGTGTTGTCACAGGCTGCTGGCTGCGTTCATTTTGAAGAACCTGTACATATGTCAATGGGAGCGTCGTGGATGCCGATGGGATCTGCTCATCACCAGGTGGTAACTGCGTTATTCTGCGCTGCATACAGCTAGAACGAACGTGACCTTCTTGGCCACAACCGGAGCACGTCTTCGGCTGGCCATCATAAATTATGATGGCTCGGCACCCTCCAATATATAGATAAGATGGCACGTGTTTGGTCAATTCAATGCGTACCTGCCGCACCCCATTGAATACCGGATATGTTGTAAATTGAGCCCATTTCTCGGCCATGTGGCTAATAACGTTCCCATAAGGGCGCAGCGCAGAAACAACCACGTCTGAAGGTACTTCAAACGGAAGTTCAAACACTCTAATTGTTCGTAGTCCAAGACCTGCGTGTTCGATAGTCACTTCACCGATATTTCCATCTGAGTGACGGAATTTGAGTCCATTTCTTGATCTGTTTAGAATCTTCTCACAGACGGCGTCGCTGGTAAGCTTCACATACACTACACTGCTCACTATAGAGAAGTGGATGCCGATAAGATCGTTACAGTCAATCTTCACTTCGTCTCTAATAAATTGTTCGACTTCAAGTGCCTTCGGTCGTGCATATTCATTCGAAAAACTGATTTTCAATGTTGATTTTCGCCAGGAGTGGGCCATTCTTGTTCTAAGTAAATTACGCAAGCGAAGGCGACTGTGCCACGTAAACACACGCGAGCAGCAGACTCGGCGGCGGGACGTAAACAGTCCGTCCTCACCGCTGCACTGCCTGGCGCAGACTGAACCGCTCGGCTACTGCACCGCGGCGACTGTCCTTTGACGAGGGAAAACACCCTCAAGGAAATGACTATGTTATGTGCAAATGCAAACACAGATGAATAACAGAAGTGGATCTAGGTCAGCGCGTGTCTCTAAGTAATTATTCAAAGAAATTACACAGTTTCCCTACAGACTTGTACCAAACTTGTATTTCAAAGTATTTAACTACTAGAATGAAAGGACGGTCACATTAACGAGTTCGTTTGTTACAAATGAACACAGGAAAACACTAGTAAATAATGAATACTCGAACGGAAATTGCTAATTAATGTAAGAGAATAAAAGTAGAAGTATAGTAAGTGAAAAAAGAAGAACATTGTTGATGCTTTCACCTTAAATGATACTGCAGGTTTGTAGTACCTCTCTCGCGTCCCTGTATAACGCTACCTGCGGGCTACGTAAAATACCAGGACAGTAAAATAAAGTTCGATGATTTTTTTACGTAACCGATGTGAGATATTCATGGGTGTCGTGAAAATAAAAATGCAGAATAAATACTGATCGAGGCGAAAATGAACCCTGAATGTGAAAAATGTAACGAAAATTAAATAATAATATGACTGGTAGACTTTGGAATGAATGGGGGGGAGGGGGGGTGTCCTTGCAGGCAACATAAAAAAACTTACGACACACAGGCACTTACGAATATTCAGCATGGACGGGAATTTCATAACTCTTGTAGGCTATGGAATTTTTAAGCTGTTTACAAATAAGTGCATTTGATACTGTAATAGGAATTGGTAGCCAACAATACGTAGTAATGTCAGAGCCGGATTTTATACGTGATAATATTTCAATGGGGAGCCTGGCGATGAATTTAAATCGATCAAGGCATCGGACTTCGAAAGAAATGTGAGAAAGTTTTAGGTTCTTTATAATGGGCCCCGGTGGAAAGGTAATGAAACATTAATAATTGATTTTAGACTGTAATGGCGGCCCCAGATTGGTGAACACATGAATTGCCACTTTATTAAAGAAAGCAACTGAATTTAATAAAATATTTAAACAAATGGGAGTAGTTATAAATGAAAAATGCAAGGGGTAAAATGAAATTAAATTTTAATAATAATAACTGATGGTCACACTTACATAGCACGATGATGTTCTCTCGAAACAGAAGCTGAATCCCAATTACTTCGATTTTGTCTCTTCCGCTCTGGCCAGCGATATGCATAGGAGGGCTGAAATAAATTATTCCACTGTACAGAGGGGACGAGCACTGGTTGTGAATATGGCGTCATTTATTTATTTTGTATCGTTGCACCTGGTACACACCTGACAACAATTGTAACAGGCCAGCCGCGGTGGCCGAGGAGACTGAGGCGCTTCAGTCACGGTCTGCACGGCCACTACGGTCGGGGATTCGAATCCCCCCTCGGGCATGGATATTTGTGCCGTCCTTAGTTGTAGGTAGTTGATAAGTAGTTTGTAAGTTTAGGGACTGATGACCCCGTAGTTAAGTCGCTTAAGCTTAACAAACATTTTCTCAACAACAATTGTAACAGGCGTAGTCCCAGCTCAGGTTCCGCTCTTAGATATAGAGTTGAAGGGGGTTTGAGTAGTGGATTTTTGTTTTGTGCTTCCCTTAGCCTATCCTTGTAGCGGAGATGAGAGGGAGGGAATCTCCTAGGCGGCTAAGAGGAGTGGTTTAATTGCAACTGGGATTTCCTTTTGACAAATGAGGAGTAATAATAATAGGAATGGGTAGACTTCCAGTAACAGTTAGGGTTGCTTTAAACTAATTTACTGAATAAAATACACTATGTCATGCGTCAGAATCTTTCCCCTTAAAATATCTACTTTTACTCTGCAGATTCAGTCAAATTCTCATATCATTATTTACTATTCTTTGTCATTGCAACTTCGGAACTACTGCCCGCTTTTTTCAGAAGACGAGTCCTGTACCATGACTTGGTCCCAATTAATAACGAAATTTACTCCTGGGCTATTTGAGACAAGGTCCAACTATCTCTGCCGCGGTGGAGTAGCCGAGCGGTCTAAAGCGTCTCGCTGCGGAGCGCGTGGTTGTTCGCCGTGGAGGTTCGAGTCCTCCCTTGGGCATGGGTGTGTGTGTTTGTCCTTAAGTTAGTTTACCTAGGTTTAAGTAGTTTGTAAGCTACGGACTGATGACCACGCAGATTGGTCCGATAGATTTACAAACAGACCAACTATCTCTGTTCAAGACTAGTTCAATGGAAATTACAGGTTCTACTCTACCTCATCGTTTGTCCTAGTGCCAACCGGAGTGCTACCGTCTTCTCGTAGCTGAAGTTTATCCGTCCATTAGTAGCGACAGCTACTGTCGGCGAACTGCATCGTCGATAGCTTATTTGCACCACTCTCAAAGACCTACTTCATGAGGTCAGTGAGATCTATGCTCGGGAGAGCGTCTCCAGTATACACTACTCCTAAAAATCTGGCGTATGCCCTTTATATCCGATTTCTAGACTCCCATTGCACACGTTCTCCCCTTCTCGTTCTTTGACGAAAATGATGCAGAATGTTCTGGACTGCCCGGTCACATACACATTTCGTGCCGGCCCGCGTCCATGTCTGAGTCGCAGGTAACAACTGATGATGCGCTTACACATATTTACTCGCTCTATGGCTCTACTGATAGTGTGTCGTCTCATCGGCGTGAACTGCCTACCGATTCCTGGCTGAATAATTCTATCAAGAAATGTCCATTTTTTTTAAATGTTCCTTTTTGTTAAATTATTTCTGATTCTAGATTTCTCTCAGCACCTGATAACTTCACCCGTTTTCAGTGACATTGCACGTCACTGCTACTGCACTTTGTGAAGTACTTCCAGACTGGGGATGGTGCAATTTAAAATAAAACCAAGGTACGGCTAAGACAGCGAATAACTGCCGCATGGCTAGAAAAAGGCGAGTCTTGTACATAACACGTCCATACGTGTCGTCTAGTAGAGCATACCGCAAGGCAACGGGTGCACTGGTTCCTCAAATTCATGTGCCATGCGTTTGTTGCTAGTTTTCTGCGATAACCCAATATTTCACAGCAAGGGAAATTTTACGAAAAAAAATTATTTTTAGGAGCCACCCGCATGAAGCACATCGTGGTGGTGTGGCTTGAGTGCCTCAACTATACAGACAGCCATACCGTAGGTGCAACCACAGCGTACGGGTACCTGTGGAGAGGCCAGACAAATGTCTGGTTCCTCAAGAGGGGCAGTGGCCTTTTCAGTAGTTACAGGGGCAACATTCTGGCTGATTGACTGAGCTGGCCTAGTAGCATCAGCTAACATGGCTTTGTCATGTTGTTACTGCGAACGGCGGCAAGCAAGGGAAAACTACGGTCGTCACTTTATCCTAGGACATGCAGCTCTACTGTATGAAAACATGATATGAAGTGGCTTGCACAGGACAAAGTAGCGTGGAAAGATGCATCAAACCAGTCTGCGGACTGAAGAAGACAACAGGAAGTCGTGTTTTTAGCGAGTAATGACAGTAACTAGAAAAAAAAAAAGGTTAAAAAATGTTCAAAGGTTTGTAAATCTTATGGGACTTAACAGCGGGGTCATCAGTCTCTAAACTTACAAACTACTTATGAACTAGCTTATGCTAAGGACGGCACTACCATCCATGCCCGAGGGGGGATTCGAACCCCCACCGTAGCGGACGTGCAGACCGTGACTGGCACGCTGCAGACCGCTCGGCCACTGCGGCCGAATAACCGGTTACATCTGACACCAGATAAATAACGAAAAAACCGGTCTTTAAGATCTAATACCAATATCGATTTGAACTGGGTTTTTCCGATAACTACTATAGAGCAGCACGGCTCAGTACTCCTGAATGGGACTAGTACTGCACGTCGTGTAGCTGATCCAAATGAAGGCCGACACGACAGTAGGTTTCATATCCACTTGGCAAACGACCTGGAATAAGATGGGGGATTACACTTGGAAGAAAGTAGAGCTGACAGAGGTTTAAAGTAAGATGGGATTAGACGTTTTAGCTGTTAGTGACGTTAATGGGAGAGAAAGAGGAAGAAGTCGAAGAGAACAAGATCTATGTGTCAGGAGTCAAAGCAGGAGGAGCACAGTTGGGTGTATGGCTTTCAAAATGTTCAAATGTTTGTCAAGCTTAAGGGACTTAACTGCGTGGTCATCAGTCCCTAAACCTACAAACTACTTATGAACTACCTTATACTAAAGACGATCAAACATCCATGCCCGAGGGGGGACCCGAACCCCGACCGTAGCGGCCGTGCAGACTGTGACTGTCACGCTGCAGACCGCTTGGCCACTGCGGCCGGCTGTATCGCATTACAACAGGAAAGTGTCGAACCCAACATAATTGCAATAAGGTATGTAAATGAACGACTGAAAAATGTAGAATACTGCAGCATCTTGGTCAAAGCTACAGTATGTTTTGAGCGCTGCAAAGTCTCCTTGGACGCTGCTCCAGTTGGAGGCGAGATGTAAATAGCGGTCCATTTTACGCCAGCCTGCCTCTTGAGGCCGGGTGCCATGAGATGGCGGAAATGCCCTCGTGCAGACGCCACGCCGGCGGCCATTAGCGAGCGCCCCGTAGCGTGTAATGCAGGCGCGCTTCCGCCGCGCCGCTTGCTCCAGTCAGCAGGCGGCAGGTAACTGGCACCGGCTAACTAACTGCCTGCCGTGGGAAGCTAAGCTGAGCGAAAGAGGGGTCACCCACCCGCCGTCACCGTCCAGGCACACCTGTCAGTCAGCGCTACACTGACTATGCTATGCGACAGACACCCAGTATCGTGTAGGGGTCTTCTGTGATAGTGCCCTACATAACCGATTAAGCTAGCATGATACGCGTGATGAGTCGAGCGGAGCCTAAGTGTGTAATTTCTTTGAATAACTATTTAGAGACACGTGCTGACCTAGGACCATTTCTGTTTGGAAAAGTCTTATTTCTTTCTGTATAACGTTAATTGCGTCACACAAATGCATTCAAGGACATTACTTTTGTGTTAAAAGACGCCAATAATGGGATAAACGGCAGAGAGAGGGGAGAGATGTTGGATTTCTGTGTTGTGGAGCGAGGCGAGCTGAGGCGAGACTCCGAGTGACCGGCCACGTTCAGTATCCCGGATATCTACATCTACACACATACTCCGCAATTCACCGTAAGGTGCGTGGCGGAGGGTACACTGTACCACTACTAGGTATTTCCTTTCCTATTCCACTCCCAAATAGAACGAGGGAAAAAAGAATGCCTATATGCCTCCGTACGAGCCATAATTTCTCTTATCTTGTCTTTGTGATCTTTACGCGAAATGTAAGTAGGCGGCAGCAAGATCGTACTACACTCAGCTTCAAATTCCGGCCCTCTAAATTTCCGCAACAGAATTTAACGAAAAGAACGTCGTCTTTCTTCCAGCGATCCCCAATTGAGTTGCCGTAGCATTTCCGTGACACTCGCGCATTGGTCGAACCTACCGGTAACAAATCTAGCTGCTCGCCTCTGAACCGCCTCTATGTCTTCCTTCAAACCGATCTGCTGCGGGTCCCAAACACTTGAGCAATACTCCCAATAAACCGAAGTCGGCTGTCCGCCCTACTCACAACTGTCCGTACATGCTCGTTCCATTTCATATCGCTCTGCAATGTTACGCCTAGATATTTGAACGAGGCGACAGCATCAAGAAGCTCACTACTAATGCTGTATTCGAACATTATGGGATTGTTTTTTCTACTCATGCGCATCACCTTACATTTTTCCACATTGAGAGCTAGCTGCCATTCTTCGCACCAACTAGACATTTTGTCTAAGTCATCCTGTATGCTATTACAGTCAGTTACAGACGACACCCTCCCACACACCACAGCATCATCAGCAAACAGCGGCAAATTACAACTTACTCTGTCCATCAGATCATTTATAAAGATAGAAAATAATAGCGGTCCTATCACACTCCCCTGGGGCACGCCTGACGATACACTCGTCTCTGATGAACACTCGCCGTCGAGAACAACCTACTGCGTTCTGAACCTATTCCATAAGCTCGTATCTTCGTTAGCAGTCTGCAGTGTGGCACCGCGTCGAATGCCTTTTTGAAGTCGAGAAAAACACAATCCGCCTGTTGCCCTTCATTTATGGCTCGCAAGATGTCATGTGAGAAAATGGCAAGCTGAGTTTCACATGAACGGTGTTTCCGTGCTGATTCATGGAAAGAAGCTTTTCCGTTTCAAGGAAATTTACTATATTCGAACTGAGAATATGCTCTAAAAATTGTACATGAAACTGATGTCAACGATATTGGCCTGTAATTCTGTGGGACAGTTCTCTTTCCTTTCTTATAAACGGGAGTCACCTGCGCTTTTTTCCAATCACTAGGAACTTTGCGCTGAATTAAAGATTCGCGATAAATGCAAGCGAAGTAGGGGGCCAATGCATCAGAATAGTCTTTGTAAAACCGAACTGGTATTCCGTCCGGACCAGCAGACTTTTTCGTATTTAGCCCTCTCAGCTGCTTCTCTGCACCGGAAATACCTATTGCTATGTCCCCCATTTCGGAATTAGTACGTAGATCAAATGATGGTACATTTGTGCGGTCCTCCTGCGTGAAAGATTTCTTAAAGATTAAATTTAGAACTTCAGCTTTCCGTTTGCTTTCTTCTATTACTGCCCCTGAATGATCAACGAGTGACTGGACAGTGGGCTTTGACCCGCTTATCGATTTTACATAGGACCAGAATTTTTTCGGGTTCTCGGAAAGATCTTTGGCTAAGGTATGGCTGTGATAATTATTGTATGCTTCGCGCATCGGATACCCGGAGTAAGGGCAGCAGACACGCATCGAGTACATGACCGAGCCCGGTCCCGCCTTAACCGGGCGAGTAACGACCGCCCAAACAGGGTGCGCTGAAGCACTCGATTCTATGCCCCTACAGACTGCAGTGAAGCGCAGTATGGGTGAGTCCACAACTTCGAAACGTTCAAATGATTGTAAACCGGTTGGAACAAACTGCTATGCTCATCAGTCCCTGGACTTTACTTAAACTAAACCTAAGGACAACACATACGCGCACGGTCCAGGGAGGACTTGAATCTCCGGCGGTGGGCAACCGCACACTCCACAGCAAGGCGCCTTAGAACGTTCTGTCACTCCACCGCTGCTCCGCAACTTCCCAGTACTCCTTTGAACGCAACTGATCACCAGAGTGACATTTAATTTTCGACTCTTCGTGAGTGCAGAATTGATGGCACGGAAATTGCGTTACATGCCATGCCAGTTATGTACCAAGGGCTCAAATCTGTCATGCGTAGCAGCCATCTACGTTTTTCTACCTCCCCTGTGTGTTTCAAAAACCTCTTCCGGTTGGAATGGGGGAGATGTGTCCGGGTTTTCGAAGGAAATTTAGTGGAGCGCCTCAGCCTACTGCCAACCGTTCAAAATCCTTACGATAACATTGTTTGCAGCCTGTTCCACAGCAGGAAAACATACCCAAATTATAAGAGAACCACCACAGCTTCATTGCAGGCAGTCTCCATCGATTCGTATAGTCTGCGGGACACAGGGTGCTTCCCAGAAGGGTTGTGCAGTTTCATTCAAGTTTCACCATAATTTCAAGATCCATCCGTGGTGATTGGCGACAAATGCGAGCCATTGACCCAAATGAAGTTTGTTCAGCGGACCTGCACGTGAACGGGCTGCATTTTCAAACCTTGATTTCGGTGCATATTACCCTTGACCTACAATGTGGAAGAAGTTGCGATTTTATACCAACACTGAATGACATTAACGTAGGCTGTAATAGGAAATTTATTGAAATAGCTTTACAGTTTAAGAATTACAATATTTTCCCTTATTGATGTTTTTATAATACTCATTAGCAATCTGGAACCATTTTCTGCTGCGTCGTCAGTGTAATAGCATTTAGACTGTCTCAGGCTGCTGTCAACATTCGTAGGAACACATTATGCCACTTCTTTTGTAGTTTGGAGTATATCTGAGTAAGTAGAATCACCCTTATCACACTTCATTCCTATTTTGTCTAAAAATTGCCATTAAAATTATATACGGAATCATAAACATAGATCATTTTTGCAATGTACATACTGTACTGGTCTTCAATTGGGTGAAATCTGGTGAACATTGCTAAAACCGTTATGAAGAAATATGTACCTATTGTTCTGAAAATGTAGTTTCAAAATAATGAGAGAAGAATATCCATGGTGTTTTTGACTCACCGAATGCATCTTTCAGAACATTCTAGTATCATAATCATGCTTCTCAGTTGCTTCTTCATCCACTGTAGACTTTTCAGGAATCTTAACCTGACTCGACTCTATAGTAGGGGCTTTCGCAACCCTTTCAGCTTCAACTAGTTGCTGACGATCTATGGCAGTCAGAGCATCTATCATATTATTTCGTAGTTGGATGCCTAATTTGTCCATTACTTCTGTCCTGCTAATTGCACCTTCACTGAAAGAGATAACAGCATCCATCACACCTATTTTGAGTTCTGTCCATCCAATAAACACTGTTTTCGGTACTCGTTGCCACACGCAGCTGTTGAAACTCTCGTTAGGATTTTGTGTACGGACAAATAGATATTTGCTAATTAATGTTTTATCTGTGAGGTCCCTGTATATTGGCTTTATTATTTCCATGACTCAGACAGGCACGGAATATTTATGGTGATAAGTGTGCCAGTGTACAGACATTTGTTCAAAGAGCGTTTAAGACTATAACAACTATTTAAAAGTAAATATACCGTACATTTTTGGAAACGGAAGAAATTTGTCTTTCAAAAGGAGGCAAAATATTGTTTAGATTTTTCAGTCATTTTCACGTCCAGGTCCCCTTAAGTGGCGATGGCTCCCATAACCATGGGGCCCATGTTCCTAAGAAATGTCTCCTAGGAAATGTCTATAGCAAGACCTGTGTTGAAATGAGCCGTGGTTCATTTTACTGTTGGCCCTCCGTCACTATTGACGATCTGTCTCAGATGTGACCTGTCACAGTTACCTTGGACCAATAATTCGCCTGTCGTTGACTGTGACACCCTTATTCAATCGCTCGCGATACACCGTTGAATGCGTGGAACCGAATTCCTCAATTAATGGCGAAAGTGAAATCCTTATCCATCGTGCAGCGATCACTATACGCAGTTGGTACGCCGTGAGCTTACACAGGAGAGAGTGCTGTGCGCAAGTAACACACGTGCGCCATCTGTACTCCACTGTTCCATGACATTCACTGTGTGCACATGTAAAGCAGATGTTGTTGTTAAGCTTAAGGGATTTAATTGCGGGGTCTTCAGTCCCTAAACTTACAAACTGCTTATGCACTACCTTATTCTAAAGACGACACAAACATCCATGTCCGAGGGGGGATTCGAACCCCCGACGGTAGTGGCCGTGCAGAACGTGACTGGCGCGCTGCAGACCGCTCGATCACTGCGGCCGGCCACATATAAAGCACACAGTGGTGCGATGTGTAACAGCAAGAAGCAGTGTTCGACTTGACGCTACACGTCCACAATTATATTTATCATCAGCTAATTTCTTTCTCTTCGTATTCTTCTTTAAATTTATTAAACCTGTACGTAACCTTTTGCCACACATTCCTTTTTTTTCCAAAGTTTCACGAAATTTTTTGTGTCCCTTCTATTCATTATCTACAAGGTAAGCTGTATATGTGAAACTATATCTATCCGTTGATGTTTGAATGGAATGGACAGTGTGTTGAAGAGAGCGTATAAAATGAACATTAACAAGAGCAAAACAAAAATAATGGAATGCGGTCTTAGGAAATCGGGCGATGCTGAAGGAATTAGATTAGGTAACGAAACAATGAAGGTGGTAGATGAGTTTTGTTACTTGGGTAGTAAAATAACATGCGATGGTCGCAGTACAACGGATATAAAATGCAGAATGGCAATGGGAAGAAAAGCATTTTTGAAAAAGAGAAATTTGCTAACATCGAATATTAATTTAAGGGTAAAGAAGTCTTTTCTGAAGGCATTTGTGTGGAGTGTTGCCTTGTACGGGAGTGAAACATGGACGATAAGCAGTGCGGACAGGAAGAGAATAGAGGCTTTTGAAATGTGGTGCTACAGAAGAATGCTGAAGATTAGATGGGTAGATTGCATAACTAATGAAGAGGTACTTAACAGAATTGGAGAGAAAAGGAATTTTTGGCATACCCTGACTAAAAGAAGGGATCGCTTGGTAGGACACATTCTTAGACATCGAGGAATCGTAAATTTAGCATTGGAGGGAAGTGTGTGGGGTAAAAATCGCAGAGGGAGACCAAGAGACGCGTATAGTAAGCAGATTCAAGTGGATGTGGGTTGCCGTTCTTATGAGGAGATGAAAAGGCTTGCTCAGGATAGAGTAGGGTGGAGAGCTGCATCAAACCAGTCTCCGGACTGAAGACCATAACAACAACGATGTTTTAACAATCTTCACAACAGACTCCATCCGACCACTATTACCATGAAAATTTATCAAACATTGACATAAAGGTTTTCTGGGAGTTGTACAGCGTAATTGTGTAAGATGGCTATTTCTTTGATAACCGACGTTCGGCCAACTTTACAGTGGTCTTCTTCTGGGTATACTGATATTTATCAAACATTTATCATTCATAGCTCAACTATTACAACAATGATTTAACCTTGTCGAAGGATGTAGCTGTCACTACTGCATTTAGAGATCTATGGCCTGTTCATTGCCAAGATGAATCCAGGGCTACAGTCATGGAAGTATATCCCATCACTCATCTCTAAACTTTCCTCAACAACATCTTTCATTTACAACTTCTAGTAAACTCTGTAAGATACAATTAATTTTATCAAACCTTGTACTGGGAGGTTAGTCCATAAGATTACAGAACATTTGTGCTCTTCTGTATTCTTTGCTTATACAACTCACAACGAAAGCAATCTTAATATTGCTGGTGCGTTTCTTTGATTGCTGCTGTATCTTTTTAAATAATATCTTAAGTGAAAATTGTAACCCCATTGAGACGCGGCGGAATAGCCGTGCGCCTGAGGCGCTCTGCTACGATGCGCGCGACCGTTCCACGTAGGAAGTTCGAGTCCTCCCTCGAGCTTGGCTGTTTGTGTTGTTCTTAGCATAAGTTAGTTTAAGTAGTTTGTAATTTTAGGGACTGATGACCACTGCAGTTAGGTCCCATAACTTTACAAACATTTGAACGTTTTTAACCACATTGATTTAAATTACAAACGTTATAGACAATTGCTCATTGTGATGCACAAACTCTCCTAGCAAGTATCCCAACAGCTGCTGTTATCAGCAACTTGTAGTTTTATGTATTTTGTTGGTATGTTTTAAACCTTATATGCTGTGATGATGGTAAATGAACGAAACCGATAAATAACAAAGATATTCAGAATAAAACTATCACTCTGCAGCGAAGTGTGCACTGATATGAGACTTTCTGGAAAATTATAATTGCCTTTCGCGGGTAACCGCTATACCGTATGAGCTATCCCGGCACGCTTTACGGTCCGTCCTCACAATTTTACTTCTGCCAGTACTTCGCCTCCTACTTTCCAAACTTTACAGAAGTTCGCCTATGAACCATGCAGAAATAGCACTCCTGGAAGAAAGGATATCGTGGAGACATTGCTTAGCCAGAGCCTAAGGAATGTTTCTAGAAAGAAACCTACCAGCGGAGTGTGTGCTTATATGAAACATTCTTGCAGATTGTGCCCCTGAACCGGGATCCTAATCTAAGACCTTTGCCTTTCACGGATAAGCGCTCTGCAGTCTAAGTCTGGAAAATAGGAGGCGAGGTACTGGCAGCAGTAATTGTCAGGAAGGACTGGAAAGCGTGCCGGGATAGTTCACACGGTAGAGCGGTTGTCCGCGAAAGGCAAAGGTCCCAGGTTCGAGTCCCGGTTCCGCCACACAATTTTAATATGCCAGTTAGTTTTAATAAATACATAAATACAACAACTGGTGATTAACATGCATTTTATGAAATATTTCACAGCTGTTGATAACCACCTGTCTAAAACAATGTTTTAACTTTGTTTTGCCGTTAACGTCCAAAGTGAAGTAATTATGCTCGTGCAAGTTTCCTTCTACTTCCAAGATATGACAAGACTTACGTAAAGTCTATATAGATCAGTTCACCAGAGGGACTAAAAATGTTCAAATGTTTGTAAACCTCATGGGACTTAACTGCGGGGTCATCAGTCCCTAAACTTACTTACGAACTAGGACGGCACAAATATCCATGCCCGAGGGGGGATTCGGACCCCCGACTGTAGTGGCCGTGCAGACCGTGACTGTAGCGCCTCAGTCCACTCGGCCACCGCGGCCAGCACCAGAGAGACTAAGTCTGCTGATACAAATGTAGCATGTGATGTACCACTTGAAACAACTTTATATCCTGCAACTACTTAGAAATAAAAACTGCAATTTATAGACATTAGGCAAGACAATTCAAATGACGATAATATAGAGATCACCATTATTAATTTAGTTGTGTAACTGTTGAACTCCGTGCACTATTCAACCTAAAAATACAATGCTTTTCAACGCAAAAAATATAGTGATAGTGTTCTCAAGGTTGATAATTTCAGGTTACACAAAACTAATCAGCAGCTTATACTTTTATAGTATATATTTCCTTGATCTGTTTTAAAACTTGTATCCTGTGATGATAGTCATTGACCGATACCGGTAGATAATAAAGATTTTAATAAAATAGCTGATGGTTTAAGTGCATTGTATAAGAGAATAAACAGACTGCTTGCACAAAGGCGAAGCGACAATATTAATTTGGCAGGATAGCCAATATTAGAGGCTAAATATGGATAAAATTTACACTAGTGAGGACAACGATTTTTACACAGTTTTTTGCGTAACATGAGGGCCTTGCATGAATGTAGCTACTTGTTAATTTCTTTAGTTTAAGGCCTTACATCAAGAAAACTTTTCCTTGTTCAGAAAAGTTCAGAAAATGTTTAAGACAAAAATTAAGAAAGTTACGGAAGATGTTAAGTTTAGTCTCCTTTAGTGGATGCCTGCACACCACTATGTTGATACTAGTCTGGTGAAGGGCGAAGAGGGGTAGAGACAGGGTCGTACAAATGGAGCCATTCCCTTTTACGACCCAGCACGGATCACTTCATTCGCGTCTCCCCTTTATCGCACGGTAGCAATCACAGTAAGTACATTGTCAGTCTTAATTTTGTTTATGGTAGGTAACTTACTTATTGCACTGTTTCTTCGACTGAGTAACTCTCATTTACAAATGAATCGTTTTCATTAAGAACTTGGTTTATAAACAATTTTGAAATCGAAACCTCATACTGTCGGTGCGACCAATAAAAAAAGTATAATTGTTATTGCAAAAGCTAAGGAACTGCGTGCCCCGATTACAAGCTATTTTTCGACATTAAACAATAAATTCTATTACTACTACTACTACTACTACTACTACTACTATCAGAAAAAACTTTTTTGTTAGTATCTTGGGTTTTAAATGTTTGTGTCATCATTTCCGAATAGATAATTTAATCTTTCTCTCTCTCTCTCTCTCTCTCTCTCTCTCCCTCTCACACACACACACACACACACACACACACACACACACACACACACACACACAGGCAGAGAGAGAAAATGGCCGGCATTAAAAAATCCATCAATATTTTCACCTGAGTACAAATGAAGGCTGCTAGTACGGACAAGTCTGCAAAATGTCTGTTTTGATTGAGTAGAGGAAGTCTGCAAAATGTCTGTTTTGATTGAGTAGAGGAAATTCGAAAGTTACCTTCACGCAAAAATTACGTATTCATTCAGAAATGTAACGTGTCACACACACTCTTTCAAATTCTGAAATCAGCAGGGTAAAATACAGGGAAAAGAGAGTTATTTACAACTTGTACAAAAGCCAGACCGCAGTTATTAGACTCGAAGGGAAGCATCAGTTGGGAAGGGAGTAAGACAGGGTTGTAGCCTTTCTCCGATGCTATTCAATTTGTACATCGAGCAGGCGGTGAAGGAAAAAAAGGAAAAATTTGGAATAGGGATTAAAGTTCAGGGGGAAGAAAGAAAAACATTGCGTTTTGCTGATGACATTGTAATTCTGTCAGAGACGGCAAAGGACCTGGAAGAGCAGTTGAATGGAATGGACAGTGTGTTGAAGAGAGCATATAAAATGAACATTAACAAGAGCAAAACAAAAATAATGGAATGCGGTCTTAGAAAATCAGGAGATGCTGAAGGAATTAGATTAGGTAAGGAAACAATGAACGTGGTAGATGAGTTTTGTTACTTGGATTGTAAAGTAAGATGCGATGGTCGCAGTACAGAGTGGCAATTGGCAAAAGCGTTTTTGAAAAAGAGAAATTTGTTAATATCGAATATTAATTTAAGTGTAAGGAAGTCTTTTCTGCAGGCATTTGTATGGAGTGTTGCCTTGTATGGGAGTGAAACATGGAAGATAAGCAGTGCGGACAGGAAGAGAATAGAGGCTTTTGAAATGTGGTGCTACGGAAGAATGCTGAAGATTTGGTGGGTAGATCGCATAACCAATGAAGAGGTACTGAACAGAATTGGTGAGAAAAGGAATTTTTGGCATACCCTGGCTAAAAGAAGGGATCGCTTGGATGGACACATTCTTAGACATCGGGGAATCGTAAATTTAGCATTGGAGGAAAGTGTGTGGGGGGAAAATCGCAGAGGGAGACCAAGAGACGCGTATAGTAATCAGATTCAAGTGAATGTGGGTTGAATGAGGAGATGAAAAGGCTTGCTCAGGATAGAGTAGGGTGGAGAGCTGCATCAAACCAGTCTCCGGACTGAAGACCATAACACACACATAATTACCTTCGTCGTTGCCTCACTGAAATGAGTACAAATTTGTTGCCAAGAATACCGACATTTACAAGTGAAAACTGTAACTACGGTGTCATCACTCCCTAAACTTACAAACTACTTATCAACTACCTTATACTAAGGACGGCACAAATATCCATGCCCGAGGGGGGGATTCGAACCCCCGACCGTAGTGGCCGTGCAGACCGTGACGAGCGCCTCAGTCCCCTCGGCCACCGCGGCCGTCCGCCGTTGAGGATTCGAATTCGCCCTCGGGCTTGGATGTTTGTGTCGTCTTTAGTATAAGCCAGTTCATAAGTATTTTGTAAGTTAAGGACTGATGACCCCGTAGTTAAGTCCCTTAAGCTTTACAAACATTTGACTTTTTTTTTCCTGAAAAAAAAGGAACTAATTAACATCGTACATAAAATTCTTTCGAGGTGCTGTCTACAGCGATTTTCTAATATAATATAATTTAAGCAGAAATAGTAGGAACACTCTGTACGTACAAGGGTAATTCAATATTGTTATACAGACAAATCGGACCGGAGAAAAGGTGTTGCTAGGACAAATTTGGCACTTTTATGGGTTTAAGTTTGCGTAAATGGGATGAGTCCTGATGGTGAGTCTGATGGTGAGTCTGCTTGAAAGTTCCACATTTGTTAAACAACGTTGTGATATTAGTTTTTTTCTCGTTTCTATATAAACTTATGGTCGGCATGTTAAAATATATATCAGCAAAATAGATCGTCATACTACATTACAATATCAAATGTGGCTGTTTCTAAAAATGATGAAATGTTTGTAAAGCTGATGGAACTTAACTGCGGCATCATCAGTCCCTAAATTTACAAACAACTTATGAAATAGCATATACTGAAGACGGCACAAACATCCATGCACGAGGGGTATTCGAACCCCCGATCGGGAACGGCCTGGCTGTTTCTCCCGTAAGTCACTCTGTCTTATACTTACGTGAGAAACAGCCATGTTTATCTTTTAATCAAATATGACGATCCATTTTGGTGAATTTAACATGTTGACCATGCACTTTTATTAATTTTACATTTCGACGAGAAACTCTTTGTCTAACATGTTCTCTTAGACAACGTAAATCCTTTTGGAGATGATGATTTAATCATCGAAACTGGTAAAGAGTATTAAACATACTTTATTAGCAACCTAAAGAAGGTGTATTTTTATGAATATTTCTTGATTAGAAAGGTGAACAGGTGCGGTTTAACAGCTTTAAAATATCTGCAAAATTACATGTTGAACATAGTTGTTTATTTCTTAACTCAATTCACTGAGTTAAAAAATAAACAGCTATGGTCAACATGTCATTTTGCAAATATTTCTTCATGTTTTTGTTGTAAACGAATAAAGGTTACTGTTAAACAATACCTGTACACTTATTTTTTATCATTGACAGCTTTCACGCACCCCAAAAAATTTGATTAGGGAGTGCTTCTCTCACAATACTGTGTAAGTTACTGTGATTTTGACGCACTGCCTTTATTATTGCCATCATGATATCAGCTGCCTTCTTCCTGACTTGGAGAATATGTAGCTTTTTAAGAAGTTTACTAGTATTGTTTCTATACTATGGTGACCCTCCGCTAGCTGAAAACTCGACGTCGCCCGGGTAGTTATTTATTCCCATCAGTACATCTCTCCTTCCCTTTTCTCTCTCTGTTCACCTCTCTCTCTCTCTCTCTCTCTCTCTCTCTCTCTCTCTCTCTCTCTCTCTGTTCCTCTCCTCCACGTCCCTCTTACTATCTCATCTCCTCACCTCCCCTGTCTCTGTTAACCTGCTCATCCCCCTTGTCTCCTCCTGTCCGTTTCTCTGTCCATTTCCTGTTACCCCTCCCTCTGTTCATCACCTTCCACCTGTGTCACCATCTCCCCCCTCTCATTCTCCTCCTCGCCCTTATCTCTGTCCGTCTTCTCTCCCCTTTCTGTCCGTCTACTCTCCCTCGTATATATGAAAACAACCATATATGAGCAAGGTTTCATGGTGACACGTCAAGCGGTGTCAAAGATGCAAGGTGCCTCCCGGAATGGTTAATTCATAATTCATACATTCATATTCTGACTTTCATGGTGACTATTCAAACGATTTGGAAGTTTGTTTTACCCTCCGCCATGCACATGCGGAGGCTTACGAAAGGTAGTATTAATTCGGGATATAAGCTACCTTCATTTCACATTTCAGTCAATTCCGTCCAGCCGTTTCAGCGTGAAGAGTAACAAACGAGTTAATCGACTACAAGGTAGCCTCCGTCAAGTACAGTACGGTGGCTTCCTAAAGGTAGTTCATGCATTATTTCGAGGTAGAAGCTGCTCGGTAGCATTCTGGCTCTAGCTGTCACCGCGATCGGAAGTGTCCACTGCCGCTCCGCTACGCCAGTGTTTACGCCAGAGCTACTTGTTTCGTGTCTTTACTGTTTTGGGTGATATTCTTGTGCCGTTGATTTCAAAAATGTTCAAATGTTTGTAAAGCTTATGGGACTTAACTACGGGGTCATCAGTCCCTAAACTTACAAACTACTTATTAACTACTTACGAACTAGGACGGCACATGCCCGAGGGGGATTCGAACCCGCGAACGTAGTGGCCGTGCTGACCGTGACTGGAGCGCCTCAGTCACCTCGGCCACCGCTGCCGGCGCCGTTGATTTGTTTTTGTGACTGATGGTCTCTATCGTCGCCGATTTAATCGTCGTCGTACGGATTTTCGGGCGTGGTGGAGTAGCCGAGCGGTCTAAAGCGTCTCGCTGCGTAGCGCGAGGTTGCTCGCCGTGGAAGTTCGAGTCCTCCCTGGGACATGGGTGTGTGTGTTTGTCCTTAGGTTAGTTTACCTAGGTTTAAGTAGTTTGTAAGCTACGGACTGATGACCACGCAGTTTGGTCCGATAGATTTACAAACATTTGAACATTTTGAACGGATTTTCGGTCTTGACCGAAGTCTCCCCGCACCTGCACAACATGTCTGCAGCTATCAGGAAGAATAATCTGGCTTTTCGTTTGAAAAGGAGACCCGGCGAGTTCAACCGACAGCCCTCGAAGTTCACGACTGGCTCAATGAGGTAATCGGCATCGGAAATGATTCTGTTAATACCACCCAGCTTCATTCAGATAATTACTGTGTGTTTGTGAACTCGGCGTCTGTAGATAACATACGTAGCAAGTTTGGCAGGAAAGTCGAATTTGTGTATAGAGACGGTAGTAAAAATTTGGCTTCAATAAGACGAGACGATGATCCATATCGGACTGTTCCTGTGTGTTAAATTTACCTAATGAAACTGACAACGATAAAATTAAGGATGCTCTGTTACAATTCGGAGAGTTTAAGGAAATCATTAATGAAAGAAAGGGGGCCGCAATATAAGCTGCAGTGTTTTAATGGAATAAGGTCTGTCGAGATGGAAGTGAAAACCAACATTCCGTCTCACATTACTGTAGATGGCTACAAGGCACATGTTATTTATACTGAGCAAACGCCTACTTGCCATGTATGTAATGACTCGCGTCACTTTCGGCAAGCCTGTCCCCGTCGTGTGTTTTTGCGAAACAGTAAATTAACACAATGATTAAAACTGACCCTCAATGATCTATTACCAGCAGGTAATACTGTGGAACCAATAGTAGATCAAGCCAATATTGCTGACATTCATTCCACAGCAAAACACGATTTTCCACCACTGAAAGCCCGATCTGGTCCTGAATCTGTTCCTCCTGACTGTGAAGTACAAAATAAGAAACCTCTGGAACAAAGCGATGACCTTTCTGATGAAGAACCATCTCGTAAGGCCCATGCAGTCCGCAAACCGAGACCCTCGGGTGATGACGACGCAGCAGAAGTAAGGAACATTCAGGTCGATCCTGAAGTGTGAGTCGATAAGGAGGAGTCCCAGGTAGATATAGAAGAAATAGTGGTGGAGCCAGATATAATAATACCACTCGGTGCCTCAGCGCGAGCAGCAGGAGCAAGCCGGCCAAGTCAGCGGTAAACAAGAGACCTCGAGCCAAGACCCACAGCCGGCTGCGGCAGGAGGCGGGCGGGAAAAAGCGGCCACCGAACAAGCAGAAACATACACAACACAAATGTTTACAACACCGACAAGCGGCGGTTCAACAACTACCTCGGGAGCTCAAGACGTAAAACGTCGCAAGACACAGCTGCAGCCGAACCCTACCGTTCCTCGCAACACAGGGAAAATAAAGCCGGGGAAAAAAGACGTAAAGCCAAATATCAGTTATGAAGTAGTTCATGAAGCTGATCAAAACAGAGAAATCAGAGTCACCCGGCCCCATACGTGAAAATGTCTATGTTTAGTACCATAGTTATAGGACAGATTACTGAATTTTACTGCAAATGTATACCAATGACTTTCAAGTGTCAACAGATTCATACTAGTTAACTACTGGTAATTGTAGACAACGAGATGCAAGCATACGTAATAACTGCCCAGCCGGCCGCGGTGGCCGAGGGGACTGAGGCGCTCCAGTCACGGTCTGTACGGCCACTACGGTCGGGGGTTCGAATACCCCCTCGGGCATGGATATTTGTGCCGTCCTTAGGATTAGCTAGTTCATAAGTAGTTTGTAAGTTTAGGGACTGATGACCCTGTAGTTAAGTTCAAAAATGTTCAAATGTTTGTATAGCTTATGAGACTTAAATACGGGGTCATCAGTCCCTAAACTTACAAACTACTTATGAACTACTTATTACTAAGGACGGCACAAATATCCATGCCCTAGGGGGGATTCGAACCCCCGACCGTAGTGGTCGTGCAGACCGTGACTGGAGCGCCTCAGTCCTCTCGGCCACCGCGGCCGGCCGTAGTTAAGTCCCATAAGCTATACAAAGATTTCAACATTTAATAATTGCCTCTATAAATATTAATAAAATTACGTCAGAATTAAAAATATACTCAACTAAAGAATTTTTATATGAATCCGGAACTGGCATCGTGTTACTGCAAGAAGTCTGGACTACCGATCTAAAAGTCCCAGGATTTGTAGAAATTCCAAACGTATGTTCCATAACAAACGTAGGAACAGCATTTTTAATACGTGAGGGAATACCAGTTAAAAGCATCGAAAGACTGGAATCAGGAAGGGCCATATCTCTCACCTTTATTAATGCTTATGCCCCGTCAGGAAACACCCACAGATCAGAGAGAGACGCGTTTTTTAAAGAAGAAATTATTTATTTGTTACGGAAGAATCCCAGCAGCCTCGTTCTTGATGGCGATTTCAATTGTGTCTTAAACCGCAAAGACCAAACTCCTAATTTTAACTACTCAGCTGAACTACAGCATTTAATAAAGGACCTAAAACTCAAACATGCGTGGGAAGTCTTACATCCAACTGCTGTAGACTTTTCATACGTAACAAGCATTGCAAAAAGTAGGATCGATTGGGTCTATGTTTTCGTGAATTTCGAACGCTCCAAATTTAAGGTCGAAAGTATACCAGTAAACTTAAGTGGCCATAGTTCTGTTCTTGCCTGTGTAAATCTTCCCACGTAGCCAACACGTCGTTTTAAAAACCAATGGACGTTAAAGATCTCCTACACGAGCAAAACCCAAGCTGAGGAAGGTCTGCATGCAGTTCAGTGCACGTAGACATAGGGAGTTGAAGCACACCATGGAATATTATTATACAATATTAAGAGAACTCTAAACGGGCAAGTGAGTCATCTCCTCGTATTGAAGATATAGAAAAAATAAAAGTTATTATCCCTAAAAAAGAAACAATTGGAGGGTTTAAAAATAAAACCAAAAGCTAAATCTGTTTCTGAAAATGAAAGCACATCAATGTACCACCTAACTCGACACGCTCGAAACAGGATGACAAATTTTATCGAGGAAATACAAACAGAACGGTTTAAAACTGACAACGCAACAAGAGATCGTCATTGAAGTTTTCAGGTAGTATGCAGATTTATATTCTGAGAGCGAGATCCATGAACAGACCCTCGATGAATTTACCAAAATTATTGGGCCGCGTCTGTCAAATGAAAAAAAGCAACGACCTTCTCTCACCAGTTACTAAAAACGATGTGCTTAAAATAATATGCAACACGCCTTTAAAAACATCTGGTCCAGATAGCCTGCCACTAGAATTTTACAAACGAAATTGGAATATTATCGGCGACAAGATGACACTCATCGCTAACGAAATTCTTGTCGGCTAGACTGTTCCAGCTGAATTCAAGGAATGCAAAATTGTTCTAATAGCAAAGAACACGGGGAACAAAAAGTTCCGTCCCATTTCCTTACTAAACTCCGATTACATAATCATCTGTAGAATCATAAATAGCAGACTGCTTCCCGTTGCCATGAAAATCATAAGTTCACATCAGTCCTGTGTTGCAAACTGAACAATTTTTCAAAGTATTTCAGAATACAGGGACATAATAGCCCTGACGGCTGTTACAAATATTAAGTGTGCACCTCTATTCCTTGAATTTTACAAAGCCTTTGGCTGCGTCAATCATAGATATCTCCTTGAAATTATGAAGAAATTGAGTTTCCTTCCCCGCTACATAAACATGATTAGGAACATTGCAATGTGTATAAATGCAAAGATAGTAGTCAATGGACAACTCAACAAGCAACTGAAAATTATGCGAGGAGTCCCTCAAGGAAGTCGCTTTCATTGTACCTATTCATCGTATCTATAGAACCATTTCTACAACATGTTCACGCCAGTCTTACAGGCATGACATTATCCGGACATAAAACGGTGACAAGAGCATATGCTGATGATGTGGGCGTAGTAATAAGAAATAAAGAAGATTTGACTAATATAATTACGTAGGCTTCCGCGGCCAGATTTGACTAAGTTGGAAAGGGTTGTTAGGAATTACGGTCTGGCTTCTGGCACTATTATAAATGCCAACAAAAGCAAGTTTTTAGATCTACGGGGCCTTGCTCACTTAAAGATATAATGGGCCCTCCTCGGGCATGGATATTTGTGCCGTCCTTAGTAATAGCTATTTCATAAGTGACTTCCTGGCAGATTAAAATTGTGTGCTGCAACTGGGAATCGAACCTGGGACCTTTGCCTTTCGCGGGCAAGCGAAAAGGAGAGCTTCTGTGAAGTTTGAAAAGTTCAAATGTTCAAATGTTTGTAAATCTATCGGACCAAACTGCGTAGTCATCAGTCCGTAGCTTACAAACTACTTAAACTACGGTTTTTTTTTTTTTTTTTTTTTTTTTTTTTGTGGTTTTAGGGCGCACAACTTCGATGGTCATTAGCGCCCAGCCAAGAACATTGATTCGCTATGATCAAGAAAAAATGGTGACTGTCAGAACATCAGCAAGAGGCTAAAAACGAAAGATAAAAGACAATTAAAAGGGTTAAATATCCTTGGATAGGTTGGCCAAGTTCATAAAACGCAAAACCCGAGCAGCTGCTCGTGTGTCATCAGCTAAAATTTCCTCCAGAGTAGACGGAAAGTGAAGGGCTACACGGAGATGATTAAAATTAACACAAGTCAGTAAAACATGTCGCACTGTCAGCAGTTCACCGCAGGAGCATAGCGGTGCAGGTTCGGCGGATAGCAAGTGACGGTGGCTGAAACGGCAATGACCGATCCGCAACCGAGCCAGGATGACCTCCTCCCGCCGAGAGGGGCGTGAGGATGTCCTCCAAGCGGTCGGGATCGGTTTGACAATTCGCAATTTATTGTTGTACAGTGAAAGCCACACACTGTGCCATTGCGACACGATACTCCGGCGAAGAGCCCGTTGAACATCGTCCGATGGGACGCAAAAGGTAGCCATGCGAGGTAAAAGAGCTGCTGCCTTGGCTGCTGTGTCGGCGGCCTCATTCCCGGGCACACCCACATGGCCAGGGACCCACAGGAAAGAAACGTGACAGCTGTCATCCGCCAGCAACTGGAGGGAGCGTTGGATCCGATACACGAGAGGATGGTTCGAGAAAGGGTCCTTAAGACTCTGCAGGGCACTAAGGGAGTCAGAACATATGGCATAGAAAGGTTGGCGGTGGCGGCAGGTATACAAAACGGCCTGGTGGAGGGCGAAAAGCTCAGCCGTGAAGGTCGAGCACCGGTCAGGGAGCTTGTATTGGAACCGGTTGTCCCCGACGACGAAGGCAGATCCGACACCGGCAGTGCTCTTGGAACCATCAGTGTAAATAAATACGGCATTATCGAACCGCGAACGGAGTTCGACAAGCCTCGAGCGGTATACCAAATCCGGAGTGCTCTCCTTGGGGAGCGAACTAAGTTCGAGGTGTGTGTGAACCTGGGCCTGATGCCACGGTGGCAATGGGCTTTCGCTCAACCGAAGGGTGGAAGGAAGGGTAAAATCGAGCCGCTGTAGCAGGCGGCGAAACCGAACTCCCGGTGGAAGCAAGGCAATCGCAGACAACTGATATTGGCGATCGAGTGAGTCGTCAAAAAATAATCTGTAAGAGGGATGGTTGGGCATCGACCGTAGGCGGCATGCATACCGACACAAGAGTATGTCACGTCGAGTGGTCAAGGGTAATACAGCAGCCTCGGCATACAGACTTTCAACAGGGCTGGTATAAAATGCACCGGTCGCCAGACGTAATCCCCGATGGTGGATAGAGTTGAGACGGCGGAGAATCGACGGCCGTGCTGAAGAGTACACAAGGCTTCCATAGTCGAGCTTCGACTGAACAATGGCCTGGTAAAGGTGAAGCAGGACGGTACGATCCGCTCCCCATGACGTGCCACTGAGGACACGAAGAACGTTAAGGGATCGGGCACAACGGGCAGCCAGGTAGGACACATGTGTGGACCAGCAAAGTTTCCGATCCAACATGAGTCCCAAGAATTTCGTAGTCTCCACGAAAGGGAGAGCAACAGGGCCGAGACGTAGAGAAGGTGGAAGAAATTCCTTGTATCTCCAAAAATTGATACACACAGTTTTCTCAGTGGAGAATCGGAAGCCGTTTGCGATGCTCCAGGAATATAGACGGTCAAGACAGCGTTGGAGAGAGCGCTCCAAGAGACACGTCCGCTGGGCACTGCAATAAATTGCGAAATCGTCAACAAAAAGAGATCCGGAGACGTCGGCTGAAAGGCAATCTACGATCGGATTGATTGCAATGGCAAAGAGCGCCACACTCAAGACGGAGCCCTGTGGTACCCCATTCTCCTGGCAAAAGGTATCTGACAAAACAGAGCCCACCCGTACCCGGAACTTGCGATCCGCCAAAAACGCTTGAATGAAAAGAGGAAGGCGGCCCCGAAGGCCCCATGTGTGTAATGTGCGGAGAATACCCGCTCTCCAACAGGTATCGTATGCCTTCTCCAAGTCGAAGAACACTGCTACTGTTTGACGCTTCTTTAGAAAGTTGTTCATAATGAAGGTCGACAACGTAACGAGGTGGTCAGCAGCAGAGCGGTGTCGACGAAAACCGCATTGGATATTAGTCAGGAGGCGGCGAGATTCGAGGAGCCAGACCAACCGAGCGTTAACCATGCGTTCCATCACCTTACAGACGCAGCTCGTCAGAGAAATGGGCCGATAACTGGAAGGAAGGTGTTTGTCCTTCCCTGGTTTGGGGATGGGGACAACAATGGCTTCACGCCAACTTGTGGGAACATGACCTTCAGTCCATATGCGATTGTAGGTACTAAGAAGAAAGCACTTGCCCGCAGGAGAGAGGTTCTTCAGCATCTCAATATGAATGGAATCGGGCCCGGGAGCAGAGGACCGGGACAGGGCGAGAGCACGGTCTAGCTCCTGCATGGTGAAGGCGACGTTATAGTTTTCACGATTAAAGGAGCGGAAAGAAGGCGGCCGTGCCTCCTCTACCTGTTTGCGAGGGAGAAAGGCAGGGTGGTAATGGGCAGAGCTCGAAACCTCCGCAAAGAAACGACCCAATGCGTTTGAAACATCAGCTGGGTCCACGAGGACCGCGTTCTCCACGGTCAGGCCAGGAATCGGGGAGTGGACCTTGATGCCGGACAAACGGCGGAGGCCACCCCAGACAACCGTGGAGGGAGTAAAACGGTTAAAAGAACTAGTAAAAGCTGTCCAGCAAGCTTTCTTGCTGTCGTTTATGATACGACGGCACTGCGCTGTCATACGTTTGTAATTGATGCAATTCTCCAAAGTTGGGTGGCGGCGGAAGGTGCGTAAGGCACGGCGTCGGGCTCGAAGCGCGTCGCGGCAGGCTGTAGTCCACCAAGGGACCTGCACACGACGTGGAGAAGAGGATGTACGAGGTATGGAACGTTCAGCAGCAGTGAGAATAACCTCTGTGAGGTATTCGACCTGACTGTCACAGTTGGGAAAATGCTGATTGTGAAAAACAGCCATGGAAGAATAAAGCCCCCAGTCGGCTTTAGAAATGTTCCAACTGGTGGGACGTGGAGATCGGGAGTGATGTAGGAAGTGGATGATACAAGGGAAATGGTCACTCGAGTACGTGTCAGAAAGTGCATACCACTCAAACCGACCGGCAAGCTGAGGAGTGCATATTGCGAGGTCTATATGGGAATAAGTGTGTGTTGTGTCAGAAAGGAAGGTCGGTGCACCGGTGTTGAGGCAGACAAGATCGAGGTGTTGGAGAAGGTCCACCAAAAGGGAGCCTCTCGGACAAGGTGCCGGAGAGCCCCATAGGGGGTGGTGGGCATTAAAGTCGCCTACCAACACGAAAGGTGAAGGGAGCTGGTCAACAAGGTTTAGCACATCTGCCCTAGTAAGGGCAGATGACGATGGCGAATATATATTACAGAGGGAGAAGGTAAATGTGGATAAGGTGATGCGGACGGCTACTGCCTGTAGGTGAGTGTGCAAGGAAATGGGATGGAAATAGACGTCGTCTCGAAGGAGCATCAGAACCCCTCCATGGGCTGGGACACCTTCCACGGGTGGCAGGTCGAACCGCACAGAGGTGTAGTGTGGAAAGTCTGCACGATCACGTGGACGCAACTTAGTTTCCTGGAGGCAGACTAGAAGCGGGCAGTGCAATCGAAGGAGTAATTTTAACTCCTCCCGATTAGAACGAATGCCGCGAATGTTCCATTGAAGGAGCGCCATGATAAAAATGAGAGAAGAAATAAGGATAAAAACCAAGTAGCGAGCGGGGTCACCTCGACGGCCGCTGAGGACCGGATTTCGAGGGAGCACTGCTATCGCTGTCCAGGGGCAAAGGGTCGTGGTCCATAGGTTCGACCGACGCGCCTGCCACCTCCCTGAGTTGATCAGGAGGGGCAGTTTCCACCGCCGGTAAAGGGCCGGGCGCCCGGCAAACGGAGCGTCCCGGTGAAACAGAAGACGGCCGAGGCCGGCAACTGTTGGACGGCGCGACAGATGGGTCACGCCTCGGCGGGGAAGGAGAGGAACTCTTTTTCTTGTCAGCTCTTCTGGAAGAGTGACGGCGGGAAGAGGCAGTTGACGGTTGGGAAGCCTGAGAACGCAGAAAATCCTCACGGACGGGTTCCTTTTTCAAGGTCCGGGCATCTTGTTTAGGTGCCCGCGGTTTACTAGATGTTGACGAAGACTGTACCTTAGAAGCAGCAGGAGGAAGCGGGGACGTGGAACGGGCAATCTTCGGGCTGGCGGATCGCACAACTGTGTCAGCGAAAGTGAAATCACAAGTCTGGGTACTGGAATCCTTAGTAGGTCGAGTTGAGGTGAGGACCTTACTGTATGTACCCGCTGGGAGGACAGTGGGCTTTCGACTCGCCAACAACTTTCGAGCGGCAGATGTTGATACCTTCTCCGTGACCCGAATTTGCTGAATGATTTTTTCATCCTTATATACAGGGCAGTCGCGAGAGGAAGCCGCATGGTCGCCGTTGCAGTTAAGGCAGTGAGGGGACGGAGGTGGGCAATCCCCCTCATGGGCGTCCCTACCACAAGTGACACATTTTGCTGCATGTGGGCAATGTTCACGGGTATGGTTGTACCTGTGGCATTGGTAGCAGCGCGTTGGGTTTGGAATATAAGGGCGGACTGAGATAACTTCGTACCCTGCTTTGACCTTCGACGGGAGGTCAACTCTGTCGAATGTCAAAAACACAGTACGAGTCGGTGTCAGCTGGTTATCTACCTTTTTCATCACCCTGTGGACGGCTGTCACACCCTGATCGGACATATAGGACCGGATGTCGTCATCAGACAACCCGTCAAGGGATCTCGTAAAAACTACCCCACGTGACGAGTTGAGTGTGCGGTGCGCTTCTACTTTGACTGGAAACGTGTGCAATAACGTAGTCTGGATAAGTTTCTGGGCTTGGAAAGCACTGTCCACTTCCAGCAACAATGAGCCATTGCGCTGACGCGAACAGGTTTTAACAGGGCCAGCAATTGCATCAACACCTTTCTGTATAACGAAAGGATTGAGAGAATTGAAGTCTTTTCCGTCGGTGCACGACACAACAAGAAATTTCGGCAAATTAGGCAGAGTCTTCTTTTGCTGAGGCGAGTCTATCTTACGTTTCTGGGTCAATGTCAGTGAAGAAGAGAAGGAAGTCATTGCGGAAGTGTCCCCCGTGATTACCGGCGTCTCCGATGGCGCGCTCCTTCCTAGTGGGGGCCCTCTCCGAGGGCTTACCCGCCTTAGGTGATTGTTCACACCTCAGGTCACACCTCCCGAGAACTGACGGAGGGACCAATCGGCACGTTCGGAAGGTACCAGCTCGGGTAATCACCCCTCCCTGGGCCTGGCCTTTACCAGGGGGTACGTACGTGCCCTACTTGTCTACCCGGGGCGGGGAATTACGCGTTACCCCGTCACCTGCTACGCATGATAATGCGTGGGTCGGCCTTCAGACACGCACAGGGAGGAAAGAAGAAGAATAGAGGAAGTGAAGAGAAAGAAGGAAAGAGGTGTCTCAAACGCCGAGACGGAGACTAATGAGGAGAAGAAGGCGAGGAGAGGACAAGGAGAGAGAGAGAGAGACAGAAACAAAGGGTAAGAAAGGAAGGAACCAAGGAATAAGAGAAACGACAACAAGAAAACACCTGAACTCGTGAAATACGCCCGTCTCCGGGCGAAGGCATAAACCGGGAGGGAAAGTGAAGCAGCCTGGGGCAGAAGAAAGGCTGCTCCGGCTCGGGGCCCCGTGCGCGCCACACACGTACCCACAAAAGAACTGCGGGCCCCCTGGGGGGTTAAACTACGGTAAACTAACCTAAGGACAGCACACACACCCATGCCCCAATGAGGACTCTAACCTCCACGGCGAGCAACCGCGCGCTCCGCAGCGAGACGCTTTAGACGGCTCGGCAACTCCAAAAAATGTTCAAATGTTTGTTAAGCTTATGGGATCTAACTACGGGGTCATCAGTCCCTAAACTTACAAACTACTTATCAACTACTTTATACTGAAGACGGCACAAATAACCATGCCTGAGGGGGGATTCGAACCCCCGACCGTAGTGGCCGTGCAGCCCGTGACTGGAGCGCCTCAGTCTCCTCGGCCACCGCGGCCAGCTCGGCAACTACACCGCGGCTTGGAAAGTAGGAGGCGACGTACTCGCGGAAGTAGAGTTGTGGGGCGGCATCGTGAGACGTGTCGGGATAGCACAGTCGGTAGTGCACTTGCCCGCGAAAGGCAAAGGTCCCAGGTTCGAGTCCCGGTTCCGGCACACAATTTTAATCTGTCAGGAAGTTTCATATCAGCGCACACTCCGCCGCAGAGTGAAAATTCATTCTGGAAACATCCCTTAGGCTATGGCTAAGCCATGTCTCCACCATGTCCTTTCTTCCAGGAGTGCTAGTCTTCCATGGTTCGCAGGAGAGCTTCTGTGAAGTTTGGAAAGTGGGAGGTGAGGTACTGGCGGAAGTAGAGTTGTGGCCGGCCGCGGTGGCCGAGGGGACTGGGCCCTCCAGTCACGGTCTGCACGGCCACTACGGTCGGGGGTTCGAATTCCCCCTCGGGCATGGATATTTGTGCCGTCCTTAGTTGTAAGTAGCTCATAAGTAGTTTGTAAGTTTAGGGCTGATGACCCCGTAGTTAAGTCCCATAAGCTATACAAACATTTGAACATTTGAATTCACTTCGCAGCATGAATCAAATTCAAAGGACAATCTTCATAAACACCTGCGTTTTCTCGAAAGTCTATTTCATAGCACAGGTTTTTCCGGCTCCAATAATGATAACCAGGAAGATCATGTCACTTGCTACAAATTTTTTATCGAAAGGAGAAATATTCAGGGTTGGCACCAAAACTGTTGTGTTACAACCTAAAAATGGAGGACTCGGTCTCGTTCACATAAGAAATAAGGCTTCAGCATTGTTTCTAAAAGAACTTTGGATATTATTAGATACAATTAGAAAACAACCAACCAGCATGATCTTCGATTGTGTGAAACCCCGAAGTCTGAAGCCACCTATTAACATAGCAGAAATAAATCCATGATTGCGACATATGAGAACATTCTATGTAGACGCCAGTTACCTTAGTGATGTTGTTATTAACTCCCAGAATGTGACTGCAAGAGACATTATACGTGAAAGAATAGAAAATGAGGGAACGAATAAAATAACAATGAAATATCCCAGTTTCAAATGGGAGGCTGTGTGGAAAAACATCATATATTAGTGTCTGTCAAGTGATGTAAAATCCGCCTGGTACAAGATCGTGAATAACGTTATCAGTACCAATGAAAGATTGTATTCCATTGGTATAAGTGAAACTCATCTCTGTTTTAAACGCAAACTAGCAGATACGCTACAACATAGATTTTCTTGTGGTGGCAACATCGAAAACTGGAAGTGGATAAAAAGGACCCAAACTATGTACTACCCGGTAACAAAATACAATTCAATTCACTGGCAACTTGACAAACATGTCAGCTACGTGATTAACAACTTAGGCACTGACATTACAATAGAAGTCAAGGCATACATGTTATGTGAATACAAGACAATCAAAAAATATAGAAATCACAAAAAGTAAAAAAATAAAATACGCGAATATGTTGAAAGTTGTATTTGAAAGGACAGGTGTTGGTTAAATAACACAAAGAAAAATCCCTAACTTGCCTCCACCGGCAGTAAAGAACCCTGCTGAGAATCTCAACAGAGGCTGTTTTTAACTCCATTGGAATTTATAGGTGAACGTATTAGATTGATATCACAGAAGTCTTTTAAACTCTGTTAGAAAATTCGATAATATTATAAACAGACAAAGGAGTATTTCACGAAAGAACTACCCAGCAGCAAGAAAACTAGAATTGACAAAGAGATGAAAATGTTTTAACGCATACACTGATGAAGGAAGCATAATAGGAAAGATAATTTTAAAAGAAGAAGAGGGAAAAAAAGAAGAAGAAGAAGTGGTGTAGGGTCCAGCGCAATAGCATGGAAAGCGGAAGACCCGGATTCGAATCCCAGCTGGGTTCACATTTTCACAAAAAACGTTACCACAGTGGTAGAGTGCCAGACTACAAATCCAAAAGTCGCGGGTTCAATCCCCGCCAGGTCTTAGGATTTTTTTTTTCACTTTCCATTTCTTTCACCTCTGGTAGTGTTGCTGCTGTGAAAAATATCGAGTAGCCCCGTGGTTAGGAACCCCAGTTAAACTGTAGGTCCCCCTATAACTGGCTGGGTAAGTCAGTTCGAAGGTCGGAGGAAGGCAACGGGATAGCACCTCCAAAAAGGACCATGCCTAGTAAAGCACTGTGGTGTTCAAACCAATCTTTGGATTGTTGGCTACTTTGCCTATTTTAAGCTATCTGCATTCAAAATTTCATTCAAACCCACTCAGCTGTATCAGCGTGAGGAAAGAAAAACGTATTAACCCATTGTAAAGTACCTTCCGTCATGCACCGTACGGTGGCATACGAAAGGTAGGCTACGTATTAATCAGGGTATGAGCTACCTCCGTTTCAAGTTTCATTCGTATCCATCCAGCCATTTCAGCGTGAAGGCGAAAGAAACTAACAAATTAATTGTGAAGCACCTTCCCCCAAGCACCATTCGAAGTTAATTTTAGTATGCCTATAACATTCGGGCGAGTGCACGCAGTGAATTGACAAAAGTTTATCGCAGTCGCATGTAAGGCATGGCCGTGCATAAAATACGAACGAATATATTAAATTAGTGCCGTTTGGGTTTCTATTAAGAGTAGACGTTATTACAATATCCATTCACTTAAAAAAATAAAATCATATATTGACTATGCATCTGATTGGGACCCCTTTTATTAGAATACTAGCTGTAATCCCGGCGTTTCCAGGGTGTTTATGTACCCTACAATCTCAGAGTCCACATCCCCTTGCCCTCTCTCTCTGCATCCACCTCTTTCTCTACCATCTCTCTGTTCGTTTCCACCTTTCCCTCTCTCGACAACTTTTCTGCTACAGGCCAGTCGTCGTAGACCAAAAAAATGGCCTTAGGTCCAAAAAAATTGCAGGAAGCTGAATTTTTGGTATGTTGTTAGAAAGTATTTGAGCAATATTAAACCAAGTTTGCAGCTTCGAAATCCCTTAGCTTAACATTTAAGAGCCTAAAAACCTCGACATTTTCCGACTTCTTTTCTGATTTTGGCTTATAACTCTGAAGTGTGGTTTTTTGACGAAAAGTCACTCAAATCTATATTAATGCAGATAAAATATTCTAAAATTTAAGCCCAACCGCAGCTCTGTAAGTCCAATAGTTCCGAGATACTGGACTTCAAAAATTGACTTATTTTTCCAAAAAGTACAAATTTTCGATTTTAGTCATCTTTCGGCTAGAATATTGGCTCTAATGATCACCCCTCGGGGAAATTCATACAGAAAAAATTATAGAGCCGCTATTTAGCTTTAAGTACTGATCGAAGTCCATAGGTCCAATAGATTTACTAGTTATCGCTAAAAAACGAAAAGTTGGAAGAATCGGAGTATTCAATAAATTGACCCAGATGAATTGCACTCTTCGTATCCTATACATGTTAAAGAAAAAGAAAGAATTACTCATTGACGATGATTATTAACGTTCTATATATAAATAGGATTTTTTCAACACTGTTTTCATCAAATATTGAATAGAGAAGTTCCTTGAGTCTACTTCCTGCCATTATGGCACCGACAGCCCCCATGAATGACATGAGGTGGTGAAACCCTCCGAGCCTCAACACTTTGTTGACAAGCTGAGGATGCTGGTGACTCTCCACAATGTCTTGGGCTTTCAAGTACAGTGGTTGATCGTAGGTCACAAAACATGTTTCCTGACCGTAAATGCTTGTTAACTGGCTTTCAAAAGTGATGTTAAAACAGTGTCGTAGTCTGTTGGGGGAGAATGGATAAAAGGGAGATATAGGACTACAATCTTTGAACGTTTGTAAGGAAGATCTTCTGTCACTTGCCCCATGAATCCATTCCATCCTGGGATGCCTGGCATGTTAGTTGCTCTCCCAAACAACCACAGCAGACATGGGGATTTTGACAAAATGTCTTCAGCGATTTTCACTTCGTTAATTGAAATGGCTGACACGCCATATTTCTTTCTCATAGAAGAATGTTTAATATGTGTGGCAGTGTGTGGACCTGATAGACTCTGCAGAAACAGACTTCAAACGTGGTTTGTTTATGTCTGGGTGAACGGATGAGTGAGGGGTCATGATCATTACATCAATTGAGTTAACGTTCACATCTGCGTTGTCGAACACAAAATGCATAAAAGCTCCTCAGTCAACTAGTTTGGTTACTTCTCCACGGAGGATAGTGGAACTTTCAAAATGCATATCCTCGGAATATGTACAAGAAATTCCTATACTGTGGCAAAGTTCAACAAGGTGCTTTGATCCAAATTTTCTATACAAATAGGTTCCAAAGCTTATTTGAATTGAGGATAGGAAAGATTTAGGCCTCGTTGCAGCCATGATTGCATGAGCAAATCCTATGCACTTCTTTTTCCACCGTTCAAGAGAAGGACGTTTGGTTTTCAGGACAATCTGTTCAAGCAACAGTTGCAGAGAATCAGGAACTCTGCGTCTTTTAAAAAGGCATCTGACATGGCATATTGAGTATTGTCAAATATTTGGGAACGAATGCCTTGCAGGATAATCTCTGCTGCAGATTTGACAACTCTAAGCTGCTCCTAAGCAGGGTCGCTAAGTCTTTGATAGTTCCACTTTTCATAAAGAATGTTTTGTCCAATGTCTGTGAACATCAAGACTGGCCTGTGATACGGACCAACCTGCGCAAAAATAATTTTTTCTCCATATCGCTGTTTTAGATGAGCTTGAACACTTGCAACTACTGGTTCTCTGCAATCAAGTCACTTATGGAAAATTGTTTTTCCTCTCTTGTTTCTGCAAGGTATGCATATATACCCTCCATACCTTCGATAAGGAAGGGATGTTCAGGACGGCCTCGTTTACCTCCTGCACCAGTAGATCGCGACAAGGAGTTCAATTTTACGTAGCAATGTTTGTGGTACTTACCCTCAGTAACAACAAGCTTACTTATACCTGAAAGACGCTGACAAATGTGTTGTCCCCATTCACCAGCTTGTCTAGCATTTTTCACAATCGATTCTTTCGCTTCCAGTGTTTCCCCTTGATGGAGTTCATCCTGTAGATATTTGGGCAATTTTATCTGCTTCTCGAAATATTCCTTGGAGAATCAAACAACAATCTCCAATGATGTGACGCCTTGAATCCGACACACTTCTCAGCCTTTCCCCACGCGAAGACGATGGTAGAGCAGATCATACATCTCCTTCTCGCTGGACAGATGGTTACACATTACTTTCCACAGTGTACCTCTTCCTGCATACGTCGTGTTCGGTCACTTCGTTTAAACTGCACAAAAGCACAAGTTCCTTTCTAGCCACGTTTCTGACTCATTTTTATCAGCGTCTAATTTCCGCGTTTTTTCCACTGTCGCTGTTTCCTCTCCAAGAACTTTCCGTCGACCCCGAAACAAACATGCGACGGAGGTAGTTCCGACATATAAAACTGAAAGTAAACATCACCACGATCGAGATTTAGACGATTTTTGTTTGAAACGTTCTTCACAGATCCCAATACTGCCGTTTCTAAGGGCATACTGGGTGTAGTGGGGAAGACCTTGGAAACAAGAAGTTTGGGAGGTAGGACAGAACACACGCTAAGTGGCCACTAGGAGTAAGGGGTGGGGGAGGGGGGCGGGGATGTCTTCGCACAACAAAAGGCCTGGCTACGAACGAAAGTCCCAATCCCTTAATGGATGACCAATACCCACAAACGGAGAGGCTTTCGTTGTTTTTACAGCAATACCTACTTTCACAAATATATTGGTCTGCACTAACACATAAATTACACAGGTCTATTTATATACAATGCGTTAATAATCATCGTGACTGAGTAATTCCTCCTTTTTCTTTAACATATATAGGATAAGAGGACTGCAATTCGTTTGGGTCAATTTATTGAATGCAGCTAACTCGGGAAAAAAAATACTTCGATTTTTCCAACTTTTCGTTTTTTAACGATAACTAGAAATGTATTGGGCCTATGGACTTCGTTCAGTACTTAGATTGAAGCTAAATAACTGCTCTATAACTTAGTTTTGTATTACTTTTCCCGTGTGATGATCATTAGAGCCAATATTCTAGCCGAAAGATTAAAATCGAAAATTTGTACTTTTTGGAAAAATAATTCAATTTTTGAAGTCCAATATCTCTGAAACTATTGGACTTACAGAGCTGCGGTTGGGCTTAAATTTTAGATTATTTTATCTACATTAATAGAGGTGTGAGTAACTTTTCGTCAAAAACCACCCTTCACGAGTTATAAGCCAAAAGCAGAAAAAAGTCCGAAAATTTCTAGGTTTTTTGGCTCTTAAATGTTAAGCTAAAGGATTTCTAAGATGAAAACTTGCTTTAATACTACTCTAATACGTCCTAACAACATACCAAAAATTCAGCTTCCTGGAATTTTTTTGGACCTAAACATACCTGGCGACTGGCCTACAAGGTACCCTCTGTCATGTACCATATAAACATTTATGTACCCAGTGGTCTTCCTCTTGGTATAAAGCTCATGTGTGCAAAAATTCATAAAGACTGGAGCAAAACTATACATTTTGTAAAATTCAGTAAGTTAAATACCCTCAACCATGCACCGAGCGAAATTTTATACTGGCAGTTACATTCTTCTTGTTTCTAAGGAAGAGTGTGCAAAATTTCACCAATATCGGAACAAAACTATAGATTTCTATGCAATAGAAACGCAAGATCATATTAAAAAACGCCCTTTGTTGTTCTCAAATATTTCAGTTTTATTTCATACAACCCTTGTTCTAAGAATAACAAAAGGATCTGTGAAATCGGTCGAGCCATTCTGAAGTTATGATGCGAGCGAGGTACTTAGGGATCCATTTTTATGTTGCAAAGTACCCTCCCCCATGCACCATATGAAACTTAGGGTATACGGTGACTTTCCTCTTGTTTTGAAGGTCAAACGTGCGGAATTTCGTGAAAATCGGAATGAAACTGGAAAAATATGCTCTGCCATGCAACTATCACAAAATACTTTCTTAACTGACGTTTACTATCTATAAAATACATTACTGCCAAATTTCAGCTTTATTGGTGAAGTAGTTATCGATATTTAGTGTTTAGTCAGTGAGAGAGTGAGTGTCCTCGCTTTTATATAGGTAGAGATTAAGAAAACAGATTGCTTGATTTTGGATGCAAGAGAATAAGGGAGACTTGCAGACAAAAGTAAACAGTTACATGGAAATCTGTAATGCTAACTTTATTTGATACAAGGTTATGCCTGATGCGATAGCTTTACGGCATTTACAGCGAAACTATTTTTGTTTCATCATATTGTGTGTGTGTGGATCGGGGGAGCGGGGGCTTGGTTACTGAACACTTCATAAACGTCCAGTTTTTGCAAATTTGTTGCAAGTCCCTAACTACACCCAGTTTCCGATAATTGACGCATTAATCTGGGTATTCTCACGGGATTGCCTCATTATTTATGACGCCATATCTCCTATGTGTCGTGCTCGTTTGTTTTTGGGTCAGGAACCTTCGTGGGCGTACGGTGAACAGTTCACCAAAGTTTCATTGCAATCGAATGAATGTTTTGTGAACACATAGAGGACATACTGAATGACTTCTAAAATCTGACGTGCGCCTTTAGCACATCAAAGAAGAAGCCGTTAATTAGACACATCAAGTGGGGAACGCCGTGTCTGGGGCGACTGCAGTGTCGGTAGACGACCTGCGGCTTAGCAGCACAGCTCGGGCAGAGGCGTCTGTGTGCGCGCCGCGCCTCGCCGCTGGCTCCGCCGCAGACGCCGCTAGCGCGCTGCTGTCACCCGCAGACGCCCTCAGAGCCGCTGCTCCGGCTGTCTGCTTGTGCTACAGCCCACTGACATGCGACTAACATAATCCCGCAGTGCTACTATACCCGGGCCGCTGAAACTTTGCACTTGACATTTACAAATAACAAGTGAAGAGCAAGAAGCGCTAGGCACTAGTCGCTAGGAACGATCCAATCACAGCACGGTAAACACTTCCAGTGATCACGTGCCGTGACGTCAATGTTCCCGCGTTGCCGGATTTGTTCAGTTCTACCGTAAACGAAGTTGTGTATCGTGTTTATCGCGTGTTTATGTTGTGTGTGCTTTTTTCGGTGCTATTTGCTTTACTGTGAGTGGTTTAACTTGACTTTCCGAGTTCAAGTAATTGGATAATGTCGCCGAAAAGACGTTTGTCTAATGACGTTTTCTGAGTAAGTTCTCAGTTTCGTATGAATAAAAACTTCGAAGCTTATGCTCTGAGCAGGAAGTTCATTCTCGCTTCAAACGATCAGAAAGAAGTTGTGGTGCAGTGGTTACAAGAAAGAAATAATGCTGCAGATATGACAATGTCAAAACTTCTTTTATATTGGCATATGCAGTAGACGAAATCGCAAAGTAGCAGCATCACAATGAAATAAATATGCCCCCATTTCACTGCCGTTTTAACCTTATAAAATTGGTATGGAATGAAGTGAAGAATTACTTAAAGGAACAATAAGTGTTACAATAACAAATGGAAATGCTGTTGCATGAAGCTGTTGCCAATGTGGATGCTGCATCTTCGAAAAGGGTCGAGCGCGTTGAGAAAGTGATTCGGGCAGCGCAAACAATGGAAGGGATCATGAGCAGTTCATGATTTGTCTTGGTGATGACGATTTTGGCAGCGACGACTACAATGAAGATGGAGAGCTGTATGTAATTGTACCATTGTCGCCGGAAATTGGTGAGTGAAAAGCATTGATTATAAAACGTAGAGAGAGAAGTTACTAACTTCATTATTGTTTATTTCGCATCCGTCGTTATGTAATGATTTTCTTCTATATTGCTTTGTTCCGTTATTGAAAGCGTGTGCATTGTTGTGCTCTGGTCTTCATTAATATGCAGTTAATTAATTGCAGCTCAAGAACGAACTATTATATGCACTTTTATAGCTCAACGGCTTACATTTACGAGATGCAGCTGAAAACCGTTTCGTCTGCTGTGTGTATGGAGGCTAGTGTTGCAACGTCGCTAAAGCAGTGTAGCCAACTTAACTCGCCGTAACGCGAAACGTCAAGTGCAATGTTTCAGCGGCCCGGGTATACTTAACCGGAAGGATACACTGCGCAAATGTAACACTCACTACACAGAGTTTCGTTAGTTACATAATTTTAAAATGATAATCGGAATTACAAGATTATGAAATCATAGAAAAAAGTACCCGGAATATACACCCCCGTTTGTGGAAATTCCAACACCAAGAAGGAAACGCAAGAATTATATGAATTTAATAACACAGGTTAACTATGTGACAAGTACCTTTTCAAATCTGTACATGTCCTTTGAACCCTACTACTCAGTATGTCGTGTGGTCATCATGCGATACAATTAGAACGCTATACGCCTCGACATTGAGTCGGTAAGGTTCTGAATATGTTTTGAGGGATTTTTCTGCACGCAGTTTGTATCCGAGTCCACAAAATCGTGACACTAGTTATTGCCGACATCCATATCCCAGACATGTTCGAAATGCGACAATTCTGACGAACGTGCAGGCCAGGGAAGCAATGGTACCCGTCGCTCTCTGAAGCAGGTAGTGTTAGAACTTAAATAGTGCCAACTATTTATTCACAACCGACACAAGAGCATTACATGTTTGCACTTGTTACAGTCTTTCAAAGTAGTTACCATCGTTGTGTAGAACCCGTTGCCAGTGATGTAGAAGGCGTAGGATACATTTAGCAGAGCTTGTTCTGTTGATGGTGCGAGTGGAGCGGTCTACTGTCTATCGAATCTCTGGGACAGTTCTGAAGCCAATGTTACGAAGTGGTTCCTTCATCTTCGGAATCAAACCAAAGACACAAGGGCTTATGTCCGGAGAGTATGTTCGATAGAACAGAACTTCCTAGTTCCATAGTCCGAACAGAGCTGCCACAGATTGCGTTGCGTGCGCCCGCACAATGTCGTGCAAGATTATGATTAGGTTGCGCCGAAACTGTAGCCGCTTCTCTCGCAAAGTTGGTCCCAGGTGATGCTCCAAAAACAAACACTGTGCATTGAGGGTCTGCCGTGGAGGAACATAATGCGTTAGGATAACACCATCACAGTCGTACACGAGAATCACGTGTTACGATACGGCGTAAGAAAGCATCCCAATCGCCTTAACAGTGTTCGACGTGCGTCTGAGCAGCGTCGTAACGCATCCATTTCTGCATTTCCGTCAGCTCATGTGAAACCCATCGTGATGCAATTTTTCGCTTGATCATTCGTTCCTTCAGAATCGAAGCAGTCACGAATCGTCTGGCGTCGATCACTGTCCACTAACGCGACAACAGTACGCACTTCTTCTTCAGAGACACTAGGATGACCTGCCCACACTTTGCCGATCTTCGTTGAAGGCTTTCACCCAACGTGCCACTGTTCAGTACGACAATACTGATTCCCCGCACGCTTCTTCAAGATCTTGATAAAACTGTCCTGCTGTGCGACTCCTGGCGCATTAAATATTGATCCAATTCCGTTGTTAATTTTTTGGAAACATAGTGACAGAGTTACGTTACACCACTTGCTCACAAGCGACTGTGGTTCCCTCGATTTTGCGAACGCCGGTGACGTGGGACGGGCGAGTCCATTTGCTCGGAGGTAAGGTAGGTTGAAACATTCCTCCCTTTATTTTCTTATTTTAATTTAAATTTCTAAGTCAGTATAAATTTTTGCAACTTAATGTGAGCACGAAATATAATAACTGTAAAGAGTGGTTGGGAGAAATATTTCAATACTGGTTACGCAGCAAAACCATCTATCTATTGAAATGAATCTACTATGCTGTACTTTTAGAGAAATTTATGAGGTACGCACCAAGAAAGTAGTTAAAATGCTTTTCAAACCTGGCTGATACTGATTAGCAACGTGAACCTAACTGTTGGAGACATTATCACTATTGCTGATTTTTTAACTAAGTTTGCGGCTAGTTGGTCTGTTACTAATCGAAAATGGTAAGTCGCTCGTAATCTCAGGGTCGCAGAATAATTATTTAATAAAAGAACGTGATAAAAATGGGTCCTTTTGTACACATCTTCAACAATTAGATTCGTAAATCAGTGTAATTCTTTATTCTTTTCTCCTGAAAAATAAATTGCATCACAGTTAAATGAAAAATGTGAAAGGAAAAAATAAGGTTCCAATCACACTACATATAAGTACTCGGACAAATTTCCGTAAAATCACGAAACAATTACTATTCAAATAAACGAAGCAAGTCTACATATACATCACATTTAAAGTTCAGTTACCTCTGTGAAATCTCCTTAAATTCATACAGTCGAGATCATGTCATAAATTCAGTACATCATTTCAATTACAACTTTCTCATCGAGATATATCGTACAGACGTTTTCACAATTCATCAGGTCATATACAAGCGTAATATGGAAGAGAAGTTTACTAGACGAGAGCATAATACAGAAGAGAAAAATGGCGTCACTACTCCTTTCTTTTAAATGAAACAATAGTTAAATCTATGTATTATTCTAATCGCTCTTTGTTCAGAGTTAGTCTTTGACTTAAGTTTTTCAAAGAATATTGCGTCTTTAAGAATCCAGTGACACGTCGAAAATGATACAAAATTACAAGAAAAAATATACAAATACAAGCATAATTAATTGAAATATGGGCAAATAAATACTGTTTTGTATGTGGAGGCGCATGTAACACTATAAGGTGCTATCAGTGACAATAGTAGATTCCATTGCATACTGTCTCCTCAGCAGTGTTGCCACTATTTAAGTTCCAATCCAACATTCCTCGCAATATGTGATCGGGCATTGTCCTGATGAAATATCGCCTGAGGAGCTGCCTTAAGTTGGGAACTACCTCTGGCTACCGTTAGGTACCGGCTGCTGTTCACAGTGCCCTCAATACGTAGCAACCAAGATCGGACCGCAATTCTTTTTGCTTTTGGTGTTACAATTACATGAGCACATCATAGAATTATAGACTCAAATCACTCATAAACACTACAAGGATTATTCTTTACAGTAATATTGGGGTTTTATTTTGCAATGCTACAAATATATTAATACTGAGAAGCACTTTTTTTATTGCAGATGCAGTATACGGATTAACATTCTTCGTGTGTTGTAACCAATGTCGCCCTAAAACATCACATTTGATGTTCGTCCGCTATACCGCCCCACAATTCAGTCCTCCAAGTTGCGCTCACCATATTACTGCCGGTCAAGTACGCAACAGTCACTGTAGAACACGTTGAAACGGAAGTCGTCTGAAAATATTACAGTTTGGCTCTCAGCACCCCAGTGACGGTGTTCAAGTGCCCATTGCAGTCGGAGGAGCTTGTAATTTCTAGACAATCGAAGCCGACGTAATGGCATGCGTTCAACCAATCAAACTTGCAGCAGACGGCGTCGAACCGTCGACGGAGAAAGGTTCACACCTGTTGCAGTGCTCCAGCGACGAGTCAACACTGTGGATGACGTTCTACGGTCCGCTTTGGCCATGCGGAAAAGATGACTGTCATCCCGTGCTGCGTTCGTGTTTCGTGATTCAGTTCCCGCTCGTCGCTGCGTAAGACCTTCCTCTGTACAGGGCACTGCTGCCGGCCGCGGTGGCCGAGCGGTCTGCGGCGCGACAGTCACTTCTGCACGGCCACTACGGTCGAGGGTTTGAATCCCCCCTCGGGCATGGATATTTGTGACGTCCTTTGTATGAGCTAGTTCGTAAGTAATTTGTAAGTGTAGGGACTGATGACCCCGTAGTTAAGTCCCATAAGCTGTACAAACATTTGAACATTTTGGATCAAAAGTAACTGCAAAGCGATTTAGACAAAATTCCTACACGTTGCGAAAATTGGCAATTGACACTAAATAAAGAAAAGTGTGAAGTAATACACATGACCACTGAAAGAAATCCTCTGAGCTTCAATTACGTGATAAACCAGGCAAACCTTAAGGTCGTAAATTCTACTAAATTCCTAGGAGTTACGATTACGAACAACTTAGACTGCCGCGGTGGAGTAGCCGAGCGGTCTAAGGCGTCTTGCTGCGAAGCGCGCGGTTGCTCGCCGTGGAGGTTCGAGTCCTCCCTGGGGCATGGGTGTGCGTGTTGTCCTTAGGTTAGTTTATCTAGGTTTAAATAGTTTGTAAGCTACGGACTGATGACCACGCAGTTTGGTCCGATAGATTTACAAACATTTCAGCATTTGAACAACTTAGACTGGAGAGAACAAATAGAAAGTATTGTGGGGAAGGCAAACCGAAGATTACGTTTCATTGGCGGAACGCTTCGAAGATGCGATCTATCAAAGAGACTGCCTACATCACACTTGTGCGTGGTACAGATTCAAAGGAAAGCCCTGACGAAATTTTAAATGAACAAACAGAACTAAAACACAAACATTATCTAAACAACTTTATTAAAACTTTAGTTTCTAGTTAGACCAGTAGCATAACACAATAAAGATCACACCACCATACCAAATATCCCACGATACGCAGTATTAAACAAACTGGAACCATAGAGCATCGCTGGAGAATATGACAAACATAACTGTCAGAATAGTAGTAATGAATTAATACCTGACGTATATATACAGGGTGTCCCTGCTATCTTGTCCACCCAAAATATCTCTGGAACAATAACATCTATTGGAAAACGACTTTTACAGGTGTCAATGTACGGCTGGGGCCCATGAATGTACATATTTGGAAACATTCTAAAACTAAAGCAAATGTGTGTTTTAACACAAACTTTTTTTTTTTTTTTTTTTTTTTTTTTTATTTAATGGGCACCTTATATTTTTTCTTCAGCAATCCATAGCATGACAAATCACATAAACAATGGCGTTGATTGCATCGCAATATTCCAATTACATCCAGAGATATTTCGACGCGAAGTTGACGCTTGAAATACACAAAACGCGCGGCTGGCGCACGTCCTGAGACTTAGGCGAGAAGACCATGCTGCTCAGGACGTGCGCTCAAATGTTTGTAAAGATTATTGGACTTAACTACGGGGTCATCAGTCCCTAAACTTACAAACTACTTATGAACTACTTACGAACTAGGACGGCACAAATATCCATGCCCGAGGGGGGATTCGAACCCCCGACCGTAGTGGCCGTGCACACCGTGACTGAAGTGCCTCAGTCCCCTCGGCCACCGAGGCCGGTGACGTGCGCTAGCTGCGCGTTTCGTGTATTTCAAGAGTCAACTTCGCGTCGCAATATCTCGGGATGTAATTGGAATATTGCGATGCAATCAACGCCATTGTTTATGTGATTTGTCATGCTATGGATTGCTGAAGAAAAAATATAGGGTGTCCATTTAAAAAAAAACATAATTTTGTGTTAAAAATATTTTTTTCGTTTTAGAAAATTTCCAAATATGTACATTCATGGGCCCCAGCCGTACATTGATACCGGTGAAAGTCGTTTTCCAATAAATGTTATTGTTCCAGAGGTATTTTGGACGGACAAGATAGCTGGGACATTTGCAATTATGTGCAGTAATTGTAATAAATTATACCTCCATGATGTCATATGGACGTAAGTGTGGAATAATATATCACGAAAAATGTATCAAAATTGTATATGTATGTTACTCATTTTAACCTTAAATATTTGTCCGCAGATAGCCTGATGATGGCCACAGTACCGAAATAGGCCTATTGCTATATTAGTAAAAAGTATTTAACATATACAAAGTAAATCACCGTTTTGGTGTTTTTTGTATTAACAATATGTCCTTAAAAGACATAAACAATGCTGTAGGCCCAAATGAAATGCCATTATTGACGCCAAACAAAGCAGTTTGTAACTTGAATTTCAATCTAGCTTTACGATGATCGGACTACTTAAGGCAGCACGTTCCTTACCATTAAACATCCAGGCTAACTAGCCGTCACTAGCCGAGCCACCTACTTCAGCGAACAATAGCTGGGAACACAATGTTGTAGATCTTGGAAAGTAATAAATATTTGTATTCTCCTGCTCGTTAGCCTGTAAAGCTAACAACCGGATGTTGAACTCTGTTTCTCATGCGCCAGTGGCGGGAGAATTTCGTACAGACACAGTGGCCACAAAAATGCAGATGTTCCCTTCAGTAGCACGTAGCTAGCAACAGGACAGTCTCCATGCACAACAGTTGCAAGAAACAAGACCAGTGTACTACTATGCAAATAAGTTATTGATCATAATACGGAGCCCTCTCTAGAGTCAGGACCTTATTCCTGAGAATCTTTCACAACTGATTAGACCGGCATTTGCATTACATTTCAAAAGTACTGACTGAATCATTAGCCGGTGTGTCTGAATTGTAGGCAGTATATATTATAGGGAAATAAATACATTTTGCCACATTGTGTACTTCACAGAGCAGTAACTGACTATCGACAATAAGAGACACAGTTTACGGTACGAAGCGCTGATTTACGAATTATGAAGTAAATACTACCAGTATTTAGGCAAATCAGAAACCAGTTCTCAATTTCATACAACGTTTTGCAGTACGACGTGTTTCGGATCTTATACCGTATTCGAGTATTTAAAAACTAGGAAGCACATATTAAAATACGGCGAACTGGATGACCAGCGAACCAATATTCGTAGCGTCATATTTTAACGTGTGCTTCCTTCAAAAGACTTAAGGGTATGCAGCCGGGTGGCAGGATCTAAGACCGCGAATATCCTTGCTGGAGCACACACAGCCATTTTAAAAGCAAATGAGCAGAGGAAGCACTGTACGTGAAATTTAACAGTATCGGCGATTCGCGATTCTGTCACCGGCTATGCTGCGTGAAACTTAGGATTCACACGTACATCCATGTCTTCCTGTAGTTGAAAATGGGATGAGATAGCTCCAAAAAAAAGTCGCCCTCATAAAACATTTTATGAAATTGACAACTGAAGCGTGATTTTCCTGCATACTTCATCGAGACACAGTTGTACGATGATGTCAAAACAAATTAAACACTACTAGCCGAGATTGTTTTTACACCTTTGTTTTATTACCGTTTTCGCCAAAGTAAAGTTCCTATCGTACGAAATCTAAGGATGGTAGCGAAGTTCGCTCCCTTACCTTTAACATGTCAAGTGTATATTATGAAGTTTCAGCAAGTGTTACTGATGCGTTTATAGGCATAATTCAGACATTAAAATCTTCTTACAGACAAAGATCTTCTTATATCTAACTAGAGGACTCGTGGGAATACTTCGGACCGTTAGTGGAATGACAAAATAAGTTTTCTTCAGAATCAATCAATGCAAGTGTTTAATAGCGCAAATGAAAGAGCTTGATCCGCTGAATGTTGTTAGGACAAAAAGAACTGCCTACCTTAATTAGAACCGAAGATATCGGAAACAAACTGATTAAAATATTCAGTGCAAGGATACAAGGATAGCGTGTTTGAACATAACTAATTCATGGAGAGACTTAATTCTGATACTTGATAACAAATCTGAGAATGAATACCTTTCGTTTAAAGGAAAAATAAAGGAAATCGGTCGGATAGAACGGCCTGACCGACTTACTTTAGTTTACAACAAGAACATCCCCATAAGAAATACACAGAAGGAAATCGCGTTTGAGCACAGAAAAATACAACAGCCTTGTGAATTCTGATACTTGATGACAAATCTAAGGATAATACCTTACGTTTAAAACCAAAATGAAGGAAATCGCCCGGGTAGTTTGGTTTGGCCGACTGAGTTTAATTTTCGTAGATTATTTTAATATATAAGAAAGATGGCTTTCCACTGGATTTGAGCAAATTTCGGAATTTTCACGAAAGAAAAAAACTGATCACCTGTTTTAACAGTGTAGGGAAAAGGATTCTGTACGTTTCTTTTTGGATTAGTGGCTATAATAATCCTGCTAGAAACAAAAAAGAAAACTTTTTGCAGACATTCACTCGGTCAGTTACGTAGCACAGTTTTTTGTAGACAAGACACAAACTTGTTGATTCAGCAGGTGTCAAAAAAAAGAAACGTGGAATTATCGCACATACGATTAGCGACAATAAGCCAGAGTTCATGAGTCTCCACGTTTCAGAAACGTATCGAAATTGAATAAGACTCCTTTCACATATCACCATAAACCGACTTACAAGGCATACCTTTTACCTCGAACCCTCGAAACCGCTGGAATCCATGCTTGCAATAATAGGCATTCATAAACAGGTCAGTGGTGTACGTCATTTCCACACAGAACGTTGCATTATACCTCAAGTAATTTTTTAACAGAGAGAAACAAAGTAACATGATATCAATACCACAGGAACGAAATTATATGTAATTTAATGCCGCGGCGGAGCGGCTGAGCGCATTGAGGCGCTGTACTGTGATGCGTGAGGCCGTTCGAATCCCCCTCGGGCATGGATGTCTGTGCCGTCTTTAGTATTAGCTAGTTGATAAGTAGTTTGTAAGTTTAGGGACTGATAACCCTGTAGTTAAGTTCCATAAGCTCTACAAACATTTGAATTTTTGTAATTTAATGGCGTCGGTGTCATTCAATTAGCAGCGGCAAGAACTCTGATAAAATTACTCATAATAGCGCAAAACACACATAACAGCAATACCACACAACTGAATGTATATTCGTCCTCAAGGTGCAGATGCGGAATTTAGATGACGTGGTTAAAACAAAGTGAGAGAGAACAATGTGCACACCTCATTAAAGCCACGCTATCACTTTCCAAATCACTTTCTCATTCACGCAGTCCAATATCAAATGCAACACTAATTATATTTTCAAATGATGATGTTGATAATATGACTCATACCTGACCTTCAGATTCTCTTTCCAGCATAGCGTTGTGTATTTCTGTCTCGTCGCCATTACATTTCTGAATTATAATGTTATACAGTTTATCCTCAAACTCCATATCCTCGGCCACGATGTCATTTCCATCTTCAGCGCGTCACAACTTGGTCCCTAATATTTGTACCATGTGTAGGATTAATTCTCTTCGTGATATCACTGGACTGTATACAGTTAACACAGTTTGCGAACACTCCAAGAGATAAAAACTTTCTGCAGCTATACTAATCACGCAACTGCAGCACTGGTTAGTGCAGCTACACTATCCCACCATATAGTGGCGCTAGCAGACAACTGCGGCGTTTAGCATGGAAATGACGCACACCACTGTTATTCTTTATGATTGCTTGCTGTTCTAATCGTGTTTTAGTGCGATTTTGAGCGTTGGAGGTCAAAGGTGTCGTTTGTAAGTGCGATCGGAATAACCCCGGAAAATAGAAAATATGTAAAATTAGTTCCCTTCCATGATAACAAGTGCAGCAAAGGGTTAAATTTATTGAAATAAGCCAGTCTCCGTTGCAGATAGTTTTTTTAATAACATAACTTTGAATCCGAGACTGCCTTATTTCAAGAAATGGTGTATCAGCTAGAATTCCTATTACTTTGTAACACCACATCGCGACCATAGCATTAGAATCACGGTATTCCAACATTTTTCTTCGTTACGGTGATTTTAATAATTTGTTAAGAGGTAGAATTTTCTCATTTTTCAAAAGTTTTAGTAAATTCAAATTATATCAGCGTAATTCAGAGTAATAGCATCCAGCGAATACTTAGGTCAAAACATCTCGTATATCAGAGATCATTTGTCAGATTTCTGTTATACATAGTACCCGCAGTTGAGTTACTCTCTCTCTATGTGCTCAGCTCTCTCTTTGTGCTCAGCTTTCTCTATGTGCTTAGCTCTATACGTGTTTAGCTTTCTATGTCACTAAATTTCACTACGTGCTTAGCTCCCAGTGGGACTAGCTCTCAGTTCTTGGCTTAAAGTATTACACGCGGTTTAATTCCAAGATAGGGAAAACCCGAGAAAATATTAAATTTTTATTATGAACTTTTATATCGTGATGATACGCGAAAGCGAATATTATCTTTGGTCTTTGATCGGGATAGGCTAGGACGGAAGAATTAGAAACTTCTGTCTCCCGTAATAAACTGATGAATATTCGTGAGATGGAATTTGAAGTTATTGGCTAGTTTAATGCAATAACTTTTCAAAGACGTATCTTGAAGATATAAAGTTCGTAATAAATGTATAGGATCCAGAGAGGTTAATACAAACAAACTTTGACGGAAATAATCACGAATTGTGAACTTATAAAGTGTGTAATGTGAAAGTGTTGTGAATGTAACTGTTGATTTCAAAATAGAGAATCTATGAACCTTAAAAAAGTCTTAAACAGTTATTCGAGTATTTAGTTCCCTAATATTGACCCAGCATATTCTAAAAGTGAAAAATATATTTGTGACATTCCTAAGAAATTAATTAATGTGTGAAGGAATATATCTAACAGTTTTGGTTAGGAGGACTTATGGTGAAATTTTCTAAAGAATAATTCTATAAAGGAAAAGGATCAAGCAAAAACAGTATCTTTGTGACGGGCGTCAAATTATCTGAACTACCGGGACTCAATGATTCAAATTTTCATGCTCAAACATTACAAAAAGTCTTTAAGTTTAAATGAAATACAGAACCAATATTTACAATGCAAAATTCAATAAAGATATAAATTTTATTAACTGCGAAGAAGTACCAGATCTACCAAAATTTTCCTACTGAGGTGACAAATAGAATTTTGAACCTATACATCCAATACAACTGTGAAAACCAAGACGAAATCTACAGCTTACAAGTCGCAAGCTAAAGCCAAATATAAAACGAAGTCAACACAACTGTCACCCCAGTCACAAACCAAACCATGTCGCCGCCCAGTCACAACTTGTACGATACCTTATACATATTGTTAGAAACCGGGTGAACATGAGAAAGACGTTCCAATATTAGCATCCTTTTGACACCACCCTAAGGAGTGGAGTGGGCTGTTTGAGATCCGGCCCATTAAGTGACACGCGTCTGTGTGTGCAATCAGACAAGGTGAAAGCAGGATCCCATATAGGAATTTACCATTATCAGTTCCGGCATATGCATTACAACCGAGGGAAACCTTTCGTAAATCTTCGTGGGAACCTTCGCTGAGAACGCTGTCCCAGTCAGAAACTTAATTATGACAGAACGAGTTTTTTCCGGATAAACAAAATTTGGCATCCAATTTACTCGCACTACGCCTACTCGTAGACATCAGCTCGATCAAATAACAATGGACGGACCTTTCCTGAATGGAACCGTCAACAAGAAAATTCTGACGATGCCGACAAATGAAATTACACGGAATTTTTTCCTTTAAATGTCGGGCTTGAACCTCTTTTGAAAAAAAATTTAGTAACGTCTAGTTATCCGTGACATGTATAAGAAAACATTCATAATGATTTAATAAATGCAGTTCCAGAGATGAAACCTGTAATGAACTTAAAGAAATGGTTTTTGTGGATTCGCATAAAATCATAGTTTTCAAATAATATTTTGTTAACGTGCTTCAATAAATTTTACTCGAGAGCGCGCGCGCGCGCGAGAGAGAGAGAGAGAGACAGAGAGAGAGAGAGAGAGAGAGAGAGAGAGAGAGAGAGAGAGAGGTGGGGGGGGGGGGGAGCGAGAGCGAGAGCGAAAAAGAGGGCGAGAGACAGAAAGGAAAACAAGAAACAAAGTATCGATTATCCCACTACAATGTTTGTTGGAAAGAATATTCTATCTTAGTTGTAATCTTAATTATATCCATTATTGATTTGAGGTCGTGGTTGTATGCTTAATTATTTTGTCAAGTAGGCTCAACCACATAGATCGTGTATAAAACACTATAATATGACGCGTTTCAAGGGTCAAGCCCTCATCATCAGACAAAATATACAAGAATCTTATTACGTTTTAGATTTTATTTGCCTCGCGTTTTAAAGATTCTTGTATATTTTATCTGATGATGAGGGCTTGACCCTTGAAACGCGTCATATTATAGTGTTTTATACACGATCTATGTGGTTGAGCCTACTTGACAAAATAATTAGTTCTAATCTTTGATTACCTACAAAAGCGAAACGTCACTCACTCACTCACTCACTGACTAAACACAAAATCTCGTAAACTACAATTAAGCAGAAATTTCGGAGGTATGTAGTTTATGGGTAGAATATGTCAACTAACAAAGTATTTTCGAATGAAAGTGCTCCGCGGAGGATACTTTACCTACAAACTGACGAAATCTGCAGTTTCATTCCGATATTCATGAAACAAGGGGAAGGTCACACACTACCTACAATTTCCTACTGAGCAAGGGGGAGAGGTACCCTGCAATAATCTTAAGTTCCACTTCACCCACTTTTCGGTTGTTTTTGTATTTGTAAGAGATAAGAAAATCGAATGCTTGTAAAGGGACTTAACTGCTGCGATTATTAGACCCTAGGCTTACAAACTACTTAAACTAACTTATGTTAAGGACAACACACATACGTATGCTGGAGGGAGGGCTCGAACCTCCGACGGCGAGGAACCGCGCGCTCCACAGTTAGACGCCTTGCGCAAACTTGATGTCCTCCATTACAGAATGCTTCGTCTTGTTCTCGGAGCTATGAAGTCAACACCCACCAACGCCCTGCTAGTGGAAGCGTCTGAAATGCCGTTAACTATACGACGATAGATGTTGTCCGATATTTGCCTCCTCAGTATTTGGTTGTGTCTCTCTCCATACGGTGCACCAATTATGGAGACTTACAGAAATGTATCACAGAAGAGGCATGAACCCAGTTCCCTTACTGGTTCGCAGCTACGAGAAGTGGAGGCATCTCTTCCCACTCGTCATACAGGATACCAAACTTCCTTGCTTCCGTTATTCGTATCATCTTTTTTTCAACCCAACCCCGGTGACATACTTGCTGCCCGACTACGCAACGGGGACCAACATCAGTCTCGACATGCAACAGTTTCTTCTCCTCAATTGGCCACAGCACTCTCGAATCTACACCGACGGCTCTAAAACTGAAGCAGGTGTGGGGTACACATTCTTTTGCCCCTCCAAAGGCACCTACCGAATGTTTGCGCTTCCGCTTGAATCATCTATTAACAAGGCAGAGTTACTGGCCATCAGGGAGGCCATTTAATACGGCGTGTCTATATTGATCCTCACGGACTCTGAAACCGTGTTACAAAAATTACAACATCCGACATTTGACAAACAAACGAACGGATACATATTGGACATCTTGGAGACCATAACAAACGCACAGACAGTGGGCATCTACATCCATATACTTTGGATTAAAGGACATGAAGGCGTACTCCGTAACGAAACAGTTGACTGCCTCGCTAAGAGAGTGTGTTCTACAGAAAGCTGGTAGCGAGAGGTTACCCCCTCCCCACAAGTTTCACTGTCTTACTTCATCGATTTGACACGTTTAAGTACAGTTTACTGAAGAACTACCTAAAAGTCACTGGCATCCACCTCTAATCTAAGAACAGGTGTAACTCCCATGTTTACCTTGAACACGCGCAGCTTGAAACTGGAGGAGTAATTTTGTATTTTATTTTTTGACCTTTATTATGTCCTTGCAACTCTCATTTTGTTTTGTGCTGTATTCACTTCCGTTGTATTACATCTGTCAGTAGTAATTTTCAATATGTATTGTTTTATATATTATCTTATAAATGTGGTTTTTCTTATTGTAAAACAGCATGCTGTTAGATAACTCTTAATATTGTGATATAGAATGGTCCTTGCAATCAAAAGCCATAATAAAGAAGAAGAAGAAGAAGAAAGGTGCTCGGCCAGTCCAACGCGTCTATTGGTAAGACATTACACCTGTTATGTTTTCTCCTGCAGGTTGAGCATACGGTTAACAGAATATGCGCTATTTTATATTTCATTCAGATCTACGGTTTTGTTCCGACTTCGATAAAGCAGGAAGATGGTCAATGTCTAAATAAAAATTTGTTCGGTGCACCGGGGATGGTACTTATGCATTTCACCCAATTCCACAGCTTTGCTCAGATCTCGATGTAACTTCACACACTTGACTTCAAAACAAGACGATGCTCAGTGTCTACAATATATTTTGAATGGTACACGGTGGAGGATACTTCACTTTCGATCTTTGACGTAATCCATACCTATGCCCCGATCTTGATTCTTTCCACACGTCACCTTTAATCCAAAGGATACATAAATTTTGTACCTTGTATGGCAAAGGGTACTCGGCAAAACAACTTTGTTTCCCTGACTACCACGAATGGTGATTGGGGGTGGAAGGAAAGAGATGAACAGAGGAGGCGGAGGGTGGAGGTCCAGGGGAGAGAAAGAGGAAGAGACATAATCTCTCATCCACGCATACGAACTTCATATTCTGACAACGCCAAACTACGTACGGTGAAAAATTGTTTCTTTCATGACCTGCTCAGTTTCCTAACCGTTGCTACCAATAAAGTTCTATTACAATTACAGACCCTGACATCGCATTAACACCACCATGTTGTTAATGCAGTTTGCGATGGAATGGCAAACTCATTTATTCCCTAGTTGCCTAAAAAATGTAATTAATTTAGCTTTATAACCTTTATAAGATCGTTGGAAATTTTTCTTTACAGGGTAAATACCGCAGATTAAATTTTAAAAATTCCAAGATAATTGTAACAAAATTGGCACCTTCCATAATGCTCTGAATTACCCTGTTTCTACGGCCGCTCACGTCTGAATTCGATAACGTCCGATTTCATTGAAGTGTAATTGCTCGCTTCATATCCTCATAACAAACTCTTTGATTAGCTTTTTGGAGGCAAGTGCGCTACACAAACAGTGAGGAAATGAAAACTTTTAGAGAGCGGCCACCGACAATGGCCAGCCATTCCAAAGTAAGCGCTATTAGACGGACAAAATTTTCATTTAGGTAGCTGTTTACATGTAACCTCTGGTGCTTTGTGCTTGCTAAGTGAATTTCTGCCGGAGTCTGCACGGAATTTAACTAACTCTCTTGTCATCTGTAGGGTTAATTACAGACGCCTTTTAATTCTATTGTGTCCGTCGCTGTGGTAAGCGCCTCTCGCGTCCTCGGCTCAGACTCTGCGAGAATACGCGTGGGAAACGTTCAGAGTTGTCTTTTGGTTTTTTCATTTCCTCTGTAACATCTGCTGAAATGTGTCTTTGCTTAATTCAAAAGGATGAGGTAAAGTGATATGAGAGATGGCATTATTAAATATGCAGACTTTTAGCCCGAGGCCTGGTTTTGTTGATCTCCCCACGATTAACTATCGTAGGCAATTCTCCTCGAATAAACTGATAATTAATCTTACCTGTATCTGTTGTTATCTACTTTCTGAATTGATAACTAAGTCAGGATTATAACTTTCCTTCCTTGATCCTACCATCCCTCCCCCCTTCCCCGTACCACACACACATTTCATTACCAATGATTCCCTCATACACCAAATGGACACTTCTGTACGTCACGCTGTTTCACAAATTTGTCACCAATACATGTCAGTACCTCTTCATGGATATACAGTTCTCGACATCCACCATTCCTTATACGTTTTCAGCGACGAGGCATGCACACTATTAGCATTTCAAGCCCAGCACTCGTCAAAGATCAAATTCGAGTATCTAAGAGACCAAAATGCTACGATCATCGGGCCCTAGACTTGGAGTGTTGGAGCCAATTGTCCGCCTCCATCTTTGGAGCTAGCCGACGGCCACACGGCAGTGTTGCCAACTTAGTGTATTTTCCACTAAATCTTGTGGTTTATAACTTCCCTTTATTGGCTAAACATGACTTCTAGTGGCTGGTGGATTTTATAGTGGTTTAGAAAAATTCAGTCTCAATTACTGAAAATGCGATCTCAAACCATTACGCTTTTTTATGTGTTTCGGAATATTTTACTTTTACTCGGAAGACAACAGTGATGCATTACAATATGACATTAAATGAACCATCACACTCCACAGATTACATAAGGGATTTCCTGTAAAATGAATAGTATTTAGTAGCAGCTAGTTAATCTCACGAGGGAAGGCGACTCTGCGGGTTCAGAGAATGCATCAACCTGTTTCAAACAATGGATACAAACTTGTTTCATTGTCGCTTCAAGTTATTGGAAGTACCAAGGGTCATCTAGCGAAGTGCAAATTTGGTGGTACACTTTAAGGAGTCACTGTGGAGATTTGAAGTCTCGTGGCATGTCAAAGAATCATCAACAAAATAAAAAGGTAAGCGATCTTTTTGTTAAATTTTAGTTTCTATCCCGGCGGCCTTGCGTGATATTATTGCCATCAAATGCTAAATTCCGGCAATGCCAATGGCGTGACAAGGCGAATATTTTGTCATAAAATCTTTGTTTTACGAGAGAAATTAATTTTATTGATCGGAATAGGATACATTCAAGAACCTGTCAACAACAGAACAGGAACAGTTTTATTTATTTACTGCATGGTCTGTACTAAACTCCAATCAAGACATTATAAAAAACATTTAGTGGAAATTTTAGTGATTATGAGAGTAGGATCATATTTGTTAGTACTTTTCTAGTCGTTTTGCACTTGAAACTGGTGGGGAGCACACTTTAACTGCTAGCAACACTTGCACACGGCAACAGTTTAACGTGTGACAATGCGCCACACGCAATATATAAGACTTCTTCATTTTCCATCGGACAGCATTGCTTTATTTCCCTGAGTGTTGTATCGCTAAAAATTTGGGTGCTGCATTTCGAATGACCATAATCTTAAACAGTGGCGACGCTAGGCGTCGGCGATGTCGGCAACCGCCGACGGCCTCGCGCCTGTGGGGTCTCGCAAAACATTGTTAAAATTTCAGATTTTTTTTTTCTTTTTTATATTTGATGTTTAACGGCGCTTTTCAACTGCTAGGTTATGTAGCGACGACTTGCATCTAACTTACACTAGCTTAAGGAAAGGACGAACTCAACATCTGTAACCAAGGATAGGATTCGACCCCCGACGAGAGCGATCTCGCTCACCGTGGTATGACGCCTTAGTGCGCTCAGAAATTCCCGGCCGACAGATCTCGGTATTTATTTCCGTATGAGTGCAGCAATGAAGTAATTTTTAGTTAAAGACTTGCAAAATTAGAAAACAATTTGGAAGAAGTGTATACAAATGTTTATATAACAATCAGAATCACGTTCACAGTTCCAGTCAGTACAGGTTCGGCCGAGAGGAGCGTCACAAAGTTAAAATTCATTAAGATTTACTTGAGAAGCACCGTGAGGCAAGAAACACGATCTGCGTTGTCAGTAGTATCAACTGAAGCCAAAATAGTGGCTAGTATTAATTAAGATCTGATCTCAAAAAAATTCAGTGACACGAAAAGCCGAAAAGTTTCTCTGTTTTAATTTGTGTATGATTATTGAAATTTTTGCCATTGCAAATATACTTGCATATTATACTAATAAAATTTAAGTATAATGATTATTGATGTATAATTAAGCTCATTTTATTTAACATTTTCTTCCTTACTGGGGAAATGAAAGGGGCCTCGCAAAGACGAGTTCTCCGACGCCCAGTTTTCGTCTACCGCCGACACTGATCTTAAAAAACGTTTTCACAAATTGGTAGCCTCTTGCTTCCAATGCTTATCGTTCACGTTTCACTTCCGCACAAATATACTATGTGCTCAAAAGTATCCGAATAGCTCCTAAAATATACGTTTTCTATATTACGTGCATTTAGCTGCCACCTAATGCCAACTACTCCATATCAGGGACTTCAGTAGTCGTTAGACATCGTGAGAGAGCAGAATCGCCGGCCGCGGTGGCCGAGGGGAATGAGGCGCTCCAGTCGCGGTCTGCACGGCCACTACGGTCGGGGGTTCGAATCCCCCCTCGGGCATGGATATTTGTGCCGTCCTTAGGATTAGCTAGTGCATAAGTAGTTTGTAAGTTTAGGGACTGATGACCCCGTAGTTAAGTCCCATAAGCTTTACAAACATTTGAATTTGATTTGAGAGTAGAATCTAGCGTTCTGCGGAACTCATGGACTTCGTACGTGGTCAGGTGATTCGGTACCACTTGTGTCTGAAGTCTGTATACGAGATTTTCACACTCCTAAACATCCACTGTTTGTGATGAGATAGTTAAGTGGAAATGTGAAGGGACAGGTACAGCACGAAAAAGTACAGGCCGAACTCGTCTGTTGATTGACAGAGACCGTCGACATTCGAAGTGGATCGTACAGTGTAATACGCAGGCATCTATTCAGACCATCACTCGGCAATTTCAAACTTCATCAGGATCCACTCCAAGTACTGTGACAGGCGGGAGGTGAGAAAACTTGGATTTCATGGTCGAGCAGCTGCCCATAAACCGTACATCACGCAGCTTGATGCCAAACGACGTCTCGCTTGGTGTAAGTAGCGTAAACATTGGATGATTGACCTTATGGAAACACGTTGTGTGGAGTGACGAATTACGGTACACATTGTAGCGATCAGTTGGCAGAATGTGGCTATGATGAATGTCCGTTGAACGTCATACATCAGCGTGTGAACTGCCAACCGTAAAATTCTAAGGCGGTGGTCTGATTGCATGGTTGTGTTTTTCATGGAGGGGGCTTGCACCCTCTATTGTTTAGCGTGGCACTATCATAGCACAGATCTACATTGAAGTTTTAAGGACTTTCTTGCTTCCCACTGTTAAAGAGCAATTCGAGGACAGCGACAGCATCTTCCAACACGATCGAGGTCTTGTTCATAATTCACGGCCTGTGGCGGGTTCTTACACGACAATAATATCTATCTAAAGTACCGGCCTGCACAGAGTTTTGACTTGAATCCTTAGAACATCTTCGCAATGTTTTGGAGCGCCGATTTCCTGCCAGGCCTGACCGATATACATCGATACCTCTCCTCGGTGCGAAAATTCGTGAATACTGGCTTGTCATCCCCTAAGAAACATTCTAGCCTCGAATTGGACGTATGCCTGTGCCAGTGTCACAAGACTAATGGTGGGCCAACACCATACTCAATTCCAACATTACGGATGGAGGACGCCAAGAATTTGTAACTCATTTTCAACCATGTGTGGGATACTTTTGATCACATAGAGTATGTTTAAATAAGACTGCCTAACGCTTAAAATTATATGAGCTACGAAATTCATTTTTTTTTATCATAATCATCTCTCATATATTGCCAATCTGATTTTTTTATCCTCTCTACTTCGACCATCGCAATTTATTTTTTCTACCATATTAGCAATATCATTCTACTACTTTCAGTGTTTCTTTTCTTAATCTACTTACCTCAACATTTACTGATTTAATTTTACTACATATCAATCTTTTTTTATTTTTTTAAAATTATTTTTATTTATTTATTTGCCATTCATTTAATAACGTCAACAGGATATCCCCAATTCCACTTAAACTGTTTTTCCAAGCCTTTTTCCGCCTTTGAACGGATTTACGTACTCAGTCGCAAATGTCAATTTCTAATTTTCTCTTGCTTTATTTTAATTCTCTTTTCGAATACCTTGTTGGTTATTTTAACTTCTTGCTCTAAGTACGTACTGAATAACATCAGGCACATGCTGCAGCCACTCACCATCTATCCCCACCGCTTCTCACGTTCTTGCAGCTGCCATCTTCCTGATGTAACATTATCTGCATTATTGTTTACACCGAAGGCACTTTTCTCTTACCTCTGCACGCCAAACATTTTGTCATGGCTGGCTCCCTCCAAAATTGTGAGGAAATTCCGTCTATGCTACAGACCTCGTGTCCATTTGTGTCGCTCCAAAGTTCTGTTATCACAATCTAATCGTGAATAACTTTTCCTTCCGTTTCTGTAATATTGCCTTCATTTCTTTTGGACAGTCCATATAAATTTTCAGCTTTCCCATCTGTACCTAACAATATAAATACTCAACTATGGTGGGCCAGACTACTGTTCTCGGTCCACGTTTCTTCAGCAATTATCTTACTTGCCAGTCGTTGCACAACGTTATGGAAGGAATGTTGCCTGTTCTGCGAAATCGCGAGACGTCCTTTTATGGCGCATCGGCGAATATTAAGCGACACACAAAAGCCTTCACAACACGAAGTAATGAAAACCAAATATACCACAGAACACCACCACAATGTTAGTACACCCTCACCATATTTGTTTGACCGTGCCGAGCGTTCTAATAGACAAGCTACCGTTAGATAACTTCGGACCTGAAGATGTAGTTTCGACGGGGAAAGTTTCAAGAATAATGTCACCAGGATAAGTCTAAGCTGAACGTTAAGTGAACTGTAACTACAAATGTTAACGGCCGCGACCCTGAATAAGGGAATAAAAATGTAGCTTATATTATAAATGGAAAGTAAAGATAATGCTGTTAAAACACTTGGAGGCAGAAACAGATTGTCATGGTGATAAATATTTTCAACATAATCTGTTCATTAACTAAACTGTTTAAATAATAAGGTTCCTTACAGTAATGAATATTGTCAATGAAATAGTAAAACATATGTCCACACTGCACACAAATCCTGACTATAATGTAGACACAGCAAATTCTTACCAGTATGGATGAATAGTAAACTAACACTTTAATATCTAATAACGGGCTTGAATTTAATCTGAACACTCTTGTAAAGAATAAAGGTAAGGAATCTGTGCAATTATTTAAAATTCACATACAAAAATAAATATTTTGAGCCTTTTCTTACTACAGAATGCAATGTACTTTGAACATAGCTAACACTGGTTCTCTTCCATTCCAGTGAGATTAATATGCATTATGAAATCATACGTTTACTTAAGAATAAGTAAACACTTTAACAAAGCACTTTATGAACCAAAATATATCGAAGTGTCCACAGTTTGATGAAACTGGGTAGCTTAAAGTTCATGTAAGTGACAATTCTGCAGTTTTTAAGCTTTTTTGCTTTAAGGAATCTTGTAAAATCTATCTGATGGGCAAAAGAGTGTTTCAAATGCTATTGAATTAAATTGTAATTCATATTTTTGTCAATTATGCTAAATAAATGAAAGTAACTGTAACTTTGTCCATGAAAGCAAGTAATACTACAGCCTGTTACTGTAATATCAAACGAGAAATTAAACATTTGAAACTAACTCCTCTGATAATTATTTCAACTGTACAAGAAATATTGAAACGATTATCCACTTTAATACTGACAAGATCTGCACTCTGTGCTCTCATTTAGAACACAAAATTACTGTCACACTTTTAAGCAAATATTTAAACCAACAATATTTATTAATATTCTTGGGAAGTTTATCGCTAAGAAAGGACCTTGCCGATGTGGGAGAGGTAATGTTCCATACTCTCCTTTTCGTCAAGAAATCATTATTGAAACGTTAGATTAACACCGCTGATTCATGACTATAGTACAATAATTACATACATTACTTGCGGTATCGTCGGTAGCGAATTCGAAAATTTGGTGGCTCAACAAAATGTTGCTAACTCACCCTGTTGCCAGTGTGACCACGAGCTCAATTATCCTCTTATTGGCGATGATGTATTTGCATTATGAGCTCAATAAACACGGCTAGCAGCGCGGGGGTAGCCGAGCGGTCTGGAGCGCCATGTTGCAGATCGGTCGGCCTCCCGCGTCGGAGGCTGGAATCCTCCCTCTGGCAGGGATGTTTCTGTTGTCTTTAGAATGAGTCAGTTCATAAGTAGTGTATAAGATTATTGACTGATTACCCTGCAGTTAAGTCCAATAAGCTTTACAAACATTTGAATATTTGAAACTTGGATACTCTAATTTAATGGTCACACACATTCATCTGAGGCTACTTCTATCCAGAACAGATTTAATTAGCCTCCAAAACTCACTGCTCTTCACATTATGGTTAACTTACTTCCACCTCAGACGGCAAACCAACAACGAGTGTCCAGGGCCCACTAGCTCACACACTGGTTCCAATACATACTCTCACCAAATCACCACCTCATGCCACCTACCTCCCCATTACAGAGTGCTATATTGCACTCTTACACATTATTTTAAAATTGCCATAAGCATGAACCAGCCAAAACATTGCATAATTTGTACAACAGATGAAAGTAGCCTGCTATTAAAATAAGCAAGATCTTGGGCAGTTGAGATTTGCAAATGTAATTTAAAACGCACACTGCTGCTCTAAATTACTTTACGAGTGGCCACAGCACTTGCGCAATGGAAATTTATCTAACTGCTCACTCCTTAAGGGAGCAGCCAAAGTTTTAACAAACACAAAATCAATGTTAAAAAATAAATGAATAGACAATTAAACATGGGACGGGGAGTATGAAATCATAAAACAGAGGTTTGATACTTTAAAATCATAATCTATTCAGAAAAATGAGCAAGCGTCTATATGTGGGGAGACCAGATTAAGCGCACATCTTGTACAAAAGTGAATTAAATCATATAATTACTGCCTGTAATAAAACTGTTTCTGCCCTTTATGAATATGGAGCTAACGTGGGAGGAAATTTTCAAATACACAATGGGTAATTGAAAGCAATTCATTCATTCATTCATTCACAGACACGTGCATAATGCTTGGCGGTACACTACAATGCTGGAACTCATGAAAGCAGTGGCGAAACGAAGCGTCGGCAGCGTCTCGACGAGACGGCGGGTGTCTTGATCACAAATTTAAGTATAATGTACACTAAAAGAACTCATGTGTGGGGAGGCAACGGCTCACTATCTTAAGTACCACTTGGTGTGTGAACATGCCGAATTTCATAGCATTTACAAACAGAAATTTGAATAAGCGAGTAAAGCACACGCGAGAATTCGTATAGAAAAAAGCGAGTATTAACAACAGCATGGCTGAAGGCCGAAGTAACGACCGTTACCAAAGCACTTGGTGCAATCGGTCATACAAGTCAGGAAAGACGGAATCAAGATAGAAAATCTGAGAAATATTTAGCATATCGCAGATACAGGCGCGACCTGAAAAGTTAGTTAAAAACACGAAGGAAATTCAAACACACTAGGTTTACACGAAGGCTGAAGGCCACACATGTATATTCTAACTTGATCAAAACGGGACACACAATCATCACTGGAATGAAAATGCAAATAATAAATTTACACTGAATATACTTGATATGAATAAATAATCCCTGAGACGGATTTACGTCTCAAATATGTCAAAGACATTATTGATAGGTGTGAAGCATTGAATTAAAATTTGTGGTGCGGCCGGGAATCGAACCCGGACCTCCATGCTTACTAGGCAGACGTCTTAACCGTTCGACTACCACAAGGCGCTTTAATCGTTAGTGGTGTGGTAGTCTAACGGTTAAGACGTCTGCCTAGTAAGCATGGAGGTCCGGGTTCGATTCCCGGCCGCACCACAAATTTTAATTCAATGCTTCACATCTATGAATATACTTAAGTTATGTAAATTAAGAAACACTTCGCCTCACATAGTGAAAGAATTACACAATAAAACTATCACTGAAAAACCAAGATTTCCTTATCACAAAAAAGCTAAGTCCTAATAGCATGACTTTCCCTCAGTTGTCGTAGCCAGAATACAGAGTGAAGCTCTTAGGGCTCGGAAAAACCTTCCACCCCCATACACCGGACATAGAGCGCGCTGAAGGCGACGCAGAGTGCGTTCAGAGACTAGTGTTTACCAACCCTTACTACCTCGCCAAGACAATTCCTTCTACATCCGTTCCTGATGTCTCCTGTCACGTCTTTCTTTCAAGATTAGGTTGGTGCACGGCCACCTCGCCATCTTGCCAAGTAAGCTTATCTCTGACCACCCAGCAGACGCCAGCGCAGACGACAAACGAAGCCATGCGTTCTTATCTACAGCCAAATGAGGCCTAAAGCTGGGGGAGCGACTGTAAGCCATTGCGCGGCAGTCAATATTAAGAGCAACCTTCCACATTCACATGAACACACAAGTTCAATCACACGGGTGGAAACATATGTAAATATGGGGCAAGCATATATGAACATGGGGAATTGATCATTAATAAAAATAATAAAGTAATTAATACACAGATAGATAACATTAATGGTTAAAGAAGAAATCAAAATGGAACACGACCACACAATCAGTGGACGCGTTTCACACAGTTCACAAAATAATTGATTTAACATATTTATACATCATTATAGAGAAATGAATCGTTTCACAAACTCCATCAGAAGACATACAGATTACTATACTAAAGATAAATATACAGACACAATACTGCATTGAAATGCAAGTAAGTTAGCGATACATTGAAAGTCAAATTAAGTAATCGTTAAATGAATACAGCAACAAATGGTGAAATAAAAGGAGAGCGGAAAAACTATAGTGATACACTTTTTCAGGGATACCTGGAGCCTTTTTTACGCCTTACTATTTCTGCCTAAACACGTAATTATAATTCTGAAATTCAGACTCTAGTCAAAATTAGTCGTTGCCCTTTCCTTTTCCCTTGCTGTATGCTCGGGGGAGAGGGGGGGGGGACTATATTGTCGTTCACATACTGTCAGTGGATTTTCTGTACGATTAATGTCCAGTCTCTAACTAACCCTTATTTCATTTTGGTCTATCTTTATTTTCCTGACTGTCACAATGCATGAACGGAAATTTCTACGTTTACAGTCTCCCAGTTCAGGTGCTAATAACGCTGCAATATTTTTCTCTAATCCGCAGGGAGATGAACTATTTGCACTCACTATAGGCCTCAGAAAAAAGCCATCGGCACACGGAGCGTGTGTCTGAACGTGTGCGGTCAACGTGGCGAGTCCAATGTGCGGCTGATCCCTAGGAGACGGTGCGACTTAGGCACACGTCTCGCGATCGCAACGCGCTCCAGCGACGGTTGTCGGTGGCATGTGGTTCTGTTTACGAAATGAAAGGAATATAATTCCTACTTTACCTACTTTATCTCTATTAAAACGCTTATTGCTGCGCTTATGCTTGTGTTCTGTGATATAGGCCTACATAAGTAACAACGAAATATCTACGAGGTGCATTCAAGTTCTAAGGCTTCCGATTTTTTTCTAATTAACTACTCACCCGAAATCGATGAAACTGTTCAACAGTCATTCGGCGATCCCCCAAAACAATTCTCTCCACTTTGTCGATCATGTCGTCAGACCGGCTTGTGCAAGCCCGAGGTTGTTTCGGTTTGTTGTCACACGATGTTCTGCCTTCATTAAACTCTCGCACCCACGAACGCACTTTCGACACATCCATAACTCCACCACCACGTGTCTCCTTCAACTGTCCATGAATTTGAGTTGGTGTCACACCACGCAAATTCAGAAAACGAATGATTGCACGCTGTTCAAGTAAGGAAAACGTCGCCATTTTAAGTATGTAAAACAGTTCTCATTCTCGCCGCTGGCGGTAAAATTCCATCTGCTGTACGATGCTGCCATACCTGGGACGTATTGACAATGAACGCGGCCTCATTTTAAAACAATGCGCATGTTTCTGTTTCTTTCCAGTCCGGAGAAAAAAAATCGGAGGCCTTAGAACTTGAATGCACGTCGTATAATCATAAGATAAAAGTTGCATGCTATGCCAATAAGTGCAGCGAAGGTTCATTACAAACTGTGCGATATAAAATTACGTCTTCACATGAGACCAATGTTATTGCTACACTAATAACCCTAAGGTCATTATTCGTTATTCAATGCTACTATTCAGTAGTAGATTCTTTAGAACGTGTAAAACACAAGACGTGAAACAACAAAATGCGTATTTTACTCTAAGTAAAGTCGGCCGCCGTGGCTTAGCGCGACTGGTCAGAGGGCTCAACGCCCTCTGTTAAAAAAAAGAAAAATAATCGCACTGACGTGTTTTACGGCCCACTTTAGAATTGTAGTTTTACAAGTTTTTGTAAACATTTTGGACCAAAATAATAATCTAAATAATAATTAATTAATTAATAAGAGTGTCTGAAACCCTTTTAGAAAAAAAATGTAGGTAATGGCGGGATTTAAACCACCGACCTTTCGCGTCACAGTCCAGCACATTGCCCACTACGCTAAGGCCATAAATCAGAACAGGAGTCCTTTAATCTCATACTATTGATGGCCGTTGTTAACCGATGTTAATATGGCATTTGTAGACATTAGATTATCATTTATCGTACGAACAACGATGTGTTTTTGTTAATTCCTGAGTGTGCCGTTGCTTTGAAGTGACAACGTGTAAGTAACAATAAGAAAATCATCAAATACGCGAGGAATGTCACGCGACATCTCCGAACGGCTGGTTTTCGTTTATTCAATGGATGTTGTCAAATCTCCGTTATTTTTGCAAATATGTCTCTAACGATACGAAATATGAAAAAAAAAAAAAAAACCATAAGGGAGCTAAGTTGTAGAGAATTTTCTCATCAATTAGGTTATTCAATTTTCGTGTCAGATGAACGGTGCGTTTGCAATTACAATTATATTACAAATAGCTTTCTTGGTTTTACTACCTTATTTTTTGTCCGAAAAATTTGAAAAAGGGAGGTTCTGGTACCTGGCGGCCTACAATTATGTCTGTAAAATTTGGTGCTGCTCGGTTAAACGGTTCGTCTTAAAAACAGGGAACACGTTACGGACGGACAGACAGACATCTCAAAATCGTCGTTATTTTTGCAAATATCTTTGAAACGCTACGAGATATGATAAAAACATAAAAGAGCAATGTTGTAGAGAATTGTCTCCTGTACAAATTCGGTTATTCAATTTTCGTGTCAGATGAATAGTTAAGCCGTTATTTTCATTTAAATTTCGAGCTGTCAAAAGACGATCGCAAAGGCCCACTTTTAGTGTTACTACTGTAACCTAAAGTGGGCCAAAAAAAGCTGAGCGAGGAATACATGGAACAACAACGAATAAACTCGATCAGCGACTCAAAGAAGAGAAGTACTTCTAGAGAACAAAAAATATTTGAGCCTATCAGAAAACCCGAATATGAGAAAAAAATATTTTCCTCTAGTGAGCATTGACCAGCGACGGGGGATATCTTCTCATTCACAGCCCACGTATTTAGTGGCTACGCTACGACAATTGAAGTTCCCATCTAGTTTCGCTGTAGTAATTAGACGTGTTTTATACCCTACTGGTAGATACACAATTACAATAAATCATATAAAGAACAACTCATTTTGACGAACGTTCAGTGAGTCGTCACCTTGAAACGACACATTCCTGTAATATTAAATTTTTTAACACCTGTAAGACGTTTCCAGACTTTTATTCCAACAAGTAGAAATTCTAATGAAATGTTTTCGAGGTACTGTAAATTTATCCGGTTACCTGCTTTGAAATGACGTACATCATAAAACCATCAAATACGAGCTTCTATTGACGGCCAATATGGCGTCTTCATCTTTCTGCCGAAAACAGCTGCTCTCCTCCCCCGGATAGCCACGTGGTGTGACGTCGGTGGCGTTTCCCCACCTTATTGGTACTCGTTCAGACGCATATTGAGAATTTCTGGCATTTTTAATACTGCCCCACACGTAGGGAAAGCCTCGCCAACGTGCGGTTCGCAGGTTGTCAGAAACTCGCCACTTCGGGCACAGTCGTTGAGATACACATTCGGCGTGAAGACGGCTTAACCTCTTGCTTGTGTATCTTCGGAAATGTATAAAGCCAGGCATAAATTTCTTCGACTCTTCTTATGGAATACCGCCATCCTTTATTAATTTTAATGTCTGCATTAGATCGTGACTAAGTTTCCGATATGTACCTCCTTCCAGGAAGTATCAGCTTCACGTAAATCAGGGCCGGCCAGAAATTCCGCACACGTGCGGCACTGCTGCACATGCGCAACTTCCGGGACAGGGCGAGCACGCCGCTTCTGTGTCAGCTCATGTAGTGCATGTTTATACACCTAAACGTTCTGCTCTCGGCCTGCATAACAATCGACATTTTTGTTGTTTATTATATTCCACATATATAGTGGTTAAGCCATGTCACACAAATTGAATTTTAATTTACAAAACGTAACTAGTTTCAATGAACTCTGTCATCATTACCAAACGTAAGCAAAAATTGCATTAAACACAAACTGAGAAAATAGTTAAATTATGAAAAGGTATAGTAAATGTAGCCAGGCCATCTAGGGGTGTGACAGTAACTCCCAAATGTCTGCCATAGTCACACATGGTATCGCACCATTTCCAGCTGTAGATAATTCCATACCATGCCACAACTGCTGTATTTGCAATATGAATGGTATTAGATTGTTGAGCTTCAATAACCATGTGATATGGCAGGCACAACCAAGATTTTAGGAACTAACCAAATGAATTCAGAACATCGTACCAATGTGTACTATGTTCTACGTCCAAGTTGTGAAGTACCAGATGTGATTCCATGGGAGCTGTCAACACACTCCAAATGGAATCACATCTGGTACTTCTCAACTTGGACGTAGAACATAGTACACATTGGTACGATGTTCTGAATTCATTTGGTTAGTTCCTAAAATCTTGGTTGTGCCTGCCATATCACATGGTTACTGAAGCTCAACAACCAAATATCATTCATATTGCAAATACAGCAGTTGTGGCATGGTATGGAATTATATACAGCTGGAAATGGTGCGATACCATGTGTGACTATGGCAGACATTTGGGAGTTACTGTCACACCGCTAGATGGCCTGGCTACATTTACTATACCTTTTCATAATTTAACTATTTTCTCAGTTTGTGTTTAATGCAATTTTTGCTTACGTTTGATAATGATGACAGAGATCATAGAAACTAGTTACGTTTTGTAAATTAAAATTCAATTTGTGTGACATGGCTTAACCACTATATGTGTGGAATATAATAAATAATTAATCAGTCACACACTCCTTACTACAATGTCATATAATATTTTTGTTGTCATTGTGGTCTTCAGTCCGGAGACTGATTTCATGCAGCTCTCCACTCTACTCTATCTTGAACAAGCCTCTTCATCTCCTCATAAACCGGCACCCTACAACTATTTGTATCTGCTTAACGTATTCATCTCTTGGTCTCCCTCTACGATTTTTACCCCACACACTTCCCTCCAATGATAAATTAAGGATTCCTTTATGTCTAAGAAAGAGTCCTACCAATCGAGCCCTTCTTTTAGTCAAAGTACGTCAGAATTCCGATTCTCTCCAATTCTGTTCTGTACGTCTTCATGAGTTACGCGATCAACACACATAATCTTCAGCATTCTTCTGTAGCACCACATTCCAAAAGCCTCTATCCTCTTCCTGTCGGCACTGTTTATCGTCTATGTTTCACTCTCATACAAGTCAACACTCCACACAAATGCCTTCAGAAAGGACTTTCTTAGGCTTAAATTAATATTTGATTTTAACAAACTTCTGTTTTTAAAAAACGCTTTTCTTCCCATTGCCATTCTACTCTTTATATCCTCTATACTGCGAACGCCATGTGTTATTTTACTGCCCAAGTAACAAAACTCATCTACCACCTTCATTGTTTCGTCACTAATCTAATTTCTTCAGCACCGCCTGATTTTCTTAGATTGAACTCCACTACCCTTGTTTTGCTCATGCCAATGTTCATCTTATATGCTCCTTTCAACACACTGTCCTTCAGCATCGCCTGATTTTCTTAAATTGCACTCCATTACCCTTGTTTTGTAGTTTTCAAAATGACAAGCCAAGATCGCATACTAACAATTTATTAAATGACGACCGGTTTCGGTCCACAGTGTCACCATCATCTGGTAACATGTATTTTATAATCTGGTCATCTTGTTAAAAGATCTTGTAAGCTGTCATGTTTTTAACTTATGTATTTTTTTATATAATGACTAAGTACAATGTTGCACGTGTTATTTTATACCCACTTTTTAACAAGATGACATACATGTGACCAGATGATGGTGACACAGTGCACCGAAACCGGTCGTCATTTAATAAATTGTTAGTGTGCGATCTTGGCTTGTCATTTTGAAAATTATAAAACAATTCGATCGAAATGTTCAAATGTTTGTACAGCTTATGGGACTTAACTACGGGGTCATCAGTCCCTAAACTTACAAACTATTTATGAACTACTTACGAACTAGGACGGCACAAATATCCATGCCCGAGGGGGGATTCGAACCCCCGACCGTAGTGGCCGTGTAGACCGTGACTGGAGCGCCTCAGTCTCCTCGGCCACCGTGGCCGGCCAATTCGATCGCCTCCAGACCAGACTATGTCAGGTAAACTCAACCCTTGTTTTGCTCATGTTAATGTTCATCTTATATGCTCCTTTCAACATACTGTCCATCCCCTTCAACTGCTCTTCCAGGTCCTCTGCAGTCTCCAAAAATGTTCAAATGTTCAAATGTTTGTATAGCTTATGGGACTAAACTTACAAACTACTTATGAACTGAAACTTCCTGGCAGATTAAAATTGTGTGCCGGAACCGGGACTCGAACCTGGGACCTTTGCCTTTCGCGGGCAAACGCACTACCGACTGTGCTATCCGGACACGACTCACGATGCCGCCTCACAACTTTCCTTCCGCCAGTACCTCGCCTCCTACTTTCCAAACTTATCAACTACTTAACACTAAGGACGGCACAAATATCCATGCCCGAGGGGGGATTCGAATCCCGAGCGTAGTGGCCGTGCAGACCGTGACTGGAGCGCCTTATTTCCCTCGGCCACCGCGGCCGGCTATTCAGTCTCCGACAAACTTACATTGTCATCGGCAAAAGGCAATGATTTTATTTCTTCACCCTGAACTTTTTTATTCCTTCTTCAAATTTCTTCTTGCTCTTCTTTATAGCTTGCTTTATGTACCTACAAATTGAATAACCTGTCTAACACCCTTTTCAACCTCTTCATCCCTTCTACATCTACATCTACATACATACTCCGCAATTCACCGTAAGGTGCGTGGCGGAGGGTACACTGTACCACTACTAGGCATTTCCTTTCCTATTCCACTCCCAAATTGAACGAGGAAAAAAAGAATGCCTATATGCCTCCGTACGAGCCCTAATTTCTCTTATCTTGTCTTTGTGATCTTTACGCGAAATGTAAGTAGGCGGCAGCAAGATCGTACTACACTCAGCTTCAAATTCCGGCCCTCTAAATTTACTTAACAGAAATTCACGAAAAGAGCGTCGTCTTTCTTCCAGCGATCCCCAATTGAGCTGCCGGAGCATTTCCGTGACACTCGCGCATTGGTCGAACCTACCGGTAACAAATCTAGCTGCTCGCCTCTGAACCGCCTCTATGTCTTCTTTCAAACCGATCTGCTGCGGGTCCCAAATACTTGAGCAATACTCAAGACGTGGTCGTACAAGCGTTTTATACGCGGTCTCTTTTACAGGTGAAGTACATCTTCCCAAAATTCTCCCAATAAACCGAAGTCGGCTGTCTGCCTTACTCACAACTGTCCTTACATGCTCGTTCCATTTCATATCGCTCTGCAATGTTACGCCTAGATATTTGAACGACGCGACCGCATCAAGAAGCTCACTACTGATGCTGTATTCGAAAATTATAGGATTGTTTTTTCTACTCATGCGCATCACCTTACATTTTTCTACATTGAGAGCTAGCTGCCATTCTTCGCACCAACTAGAGATTTTGTCTAAGTCAACCTGTATGCTATTACAGTCAGTTACAGACGACACCCTCCCATACACCACAGCATCATCAGCAAACAGCCGCAAATTACAACTTACCATGTCCATCAGATCATTTATATAGATAGAAAATAATAGCGGTCCTATCACACTCCCCTGGGGCACGCCTGACGATACACTCGTCTCTGATGAACACTCGCCGTCGAGAACAACGTACTGAGTTCTATTACTTAGGAAGTCTTCCAGCCAGTCACAAATCTGAGAACCTATTCCATAAGCTCGCATTTTCGTTAGGAGTCTGCAGTGTGGCACCGTGTCGAACGCCTTTTTGAAGTCGAGAAAAACACAATCCGCCTGTTGCCCTTCGTCCATGGCTCGCAAGATGTCATGTGAGAAAAGGGCAAGCTGAGTTTCACATGAACGATGTTTCCTAAGCCCGTGCTGATTCATGGAAAGAAGCTTTTCCGTTTCAAGGAAATTTACTATATTCGAACTGAGAATATGCTCCAAAATTCTACATGAAACCGATGTCAACGATATTGGCCTGTAATTGTATGGGTCAGTTCTCTTTCCTTTCTTATACACGGGAGTCACCTGCGCTTTTTTCCAATCACTAGGAACTTTGCGCTGAGTTAAAGATTCGCTGTAAATGCAAGCTAAGTAGGGGGCCAATGCCGCAGAATAGTCTTTGTAAAACCGAACTGGTATTCCATCCGGACCAGCAGACTTTTTCGTATTTAGCTCTCTCAGCTGCTTCTCTACACCGGAAATACCTATTGCTATGTCCCCCATTTCGGAATTAGTACGTCGATCAAATGATGGTATATTTGTGCGGTCCTCCTGCGTGAAAGATTTCTTAAAGGTTAAATTTAGAACTTCAGCTTTCCGTTTGCTTTCTTCTATTACTGCCCCGGAATGATCAACTAGTGACTGGACAGTGGGCTTTGACCCGCTTATCGATTTTACATAGGACCAGAATTTTTTCGGGTTCTCGGAAAGATCTTTTGCTAAGGTATGGCTGTGATAATTATTGTATGCTTCACGCATCGATCTTTTTATAGACGCACGAATCTCTACTAACTTTTGCCTGTCACCATTTGCGTGTTCTTTTTTGAATCGAGAATGCAACAGCCTTTGCTTTCTCAGCAGCTTTCTAACATTATTATTATACCACGGTGGATCTTTTCCATCCTTAATCGTCTTTACTGGCACATATTTCTCTAACCCTTCATTAACAATGCATTTAAATTTAGTCCACAATTCCTCTACATCCATAGTCCCAGAATTAAACGATGCCCATTCACTTTCTAAGTGCGATCGTAACATTTGCTTGTCGGCTTTTCCCAACAAAAACACGCTCCTAGCCTTCTTGACTGGTTTATGAACTTTGGTCACCATCGACGCTATGACGATGTCATGATCACTAATTCCTGTCTCTACACAGACATCGTTAATAAGGTCAGGCCTGTTTGTGGCTATAAGGTCTAGAATATTTCCATTGCGCGTGGGTTGCCGGTTTAACTGCTCAAGACAGTTTTCGGAGAATGTGTCCAAAAGTAGCTCGCAAGACTGCTTGTCTGTACCGCCTGAAATGTAACTAGCGAGGTCCCAATCTATACTCTTAAGGTTGAAGTCACCCCCGACTAATATTGCATGGCCCGGATACCTATGCACTACCTGGTGTAGACTTTCCTTGAATGATTCTAAAACTGCTACAGCAGCACTGGGGGGCCGGTAAAAACAACCAACTATTAACTTTACTTCTTTTAGACCTGTTATGCGTGCCCAGATAACTTCACAATTACTTTCAACCTCGATCTCAGTAGAAACAATATCTTTGTCCACAGCGATGAACACTCCTCCTCCGGTTGTATCAGATCTATCTTTCCGATATACATTCCACGCTTCGCTAAATATTTCTGAACTTTCCACATCATCATTTAGCCAGCTTTCGGTGCCTAAAACTATCTGAGCGCAATAACTTCCATGCAGCGCCTCAAATTCGGGAACTTTGTTTCTAATACTCTGTAAGTTCGCGGCTAATATTTTTATGTTCGAATTTTTATTCCGAACGTGGCCTGAATTCGCTGTTTGAATGCTGACAGTCGAGTGCTCATCAGAGTTAACGCCTAGCCTAAAAAACCCCCATGTGCACTCCACAAGTACTCTGCTACCCGAGTAGCCGCTTCCTTAGTGTAGTGCACCCCTGATCTATCTAGGGGCACCCTACAATTCCCCACCCGATAACGCAGATCCAGAAATCTGCAGCCATGACTGTCACAGAGTCGGCGAAGCCTCTGGTTCAGACCCGCCACTCGGCTCCAAACCAAAGGACCCCGATCAACCCTGGGAACAATGCTGCAAATCGACAGCTCTGCTTGCACCCCGCGTGCGAAGGCAGCAGCCTTCACCAATTCCGCCAGCCGCTCGTAGGACCTGAGGATGTCCTCAGAACCCAAGCGACAAGCGTCATTGGTGCCGACGTGAGCCACGACTTGCAGTCGACTGCACCCCGCACCCTCGATAGCCGCCGGCAAGGCCGCCTCCACATCTCGGATGAGGCCCCCCGGCAAACACACCGAGTGCACATTGGAATTCCTTCCAGATCTGGACGCTATCTGCCTAAGGGGCTCCATCACGCGCCTGACATTGGAGCTCCCAATAACTAATAATCCCCTCCCCCCGTGCACCTGCTCGGACCCTGCTGAAGGAGTGGCCACACTTTCACTCACAGGACGAACGGGCGCGGACGGACGTCCAGCCTCCACTTTGGCCTTCCGCCTCGAGCGACGCGAACGCCGTACAACCCGCCACTCCCCTTGCGGAGAAGGCGGCTCGACGACGTCCGGTACACCTGAAGGTGCCTCGGTAGCAGGGACAGAGAGCGTAGCGCGAGACACCTGAGGTGTCCCACTCGACGAACCAGACTCCCCACCATCGCTGCACCCCGAGACAGCAGCCTGAAGACGGCTGACCGTAGCCAACAGCACGCTCAGCTGTTCGCGAACCGCGGCCAACTCCTCCTGCGTCCGCACACAGCAGACACACATCCTATCCATCCTATCGATACAATTAACAGCAATTAACAACTTTAAAGAAGCCTAGTACTCTAATGAAGGCGGCTGGCTGCTGACTTAACTGTGGTCAGTGGTAACTACACTGTCGAATCAACAAAACTGAGTCCTTTCATGCCCTTCAACTTTGATAACTGCTGTCTGGTTTTTGTACAAGTTGTAAATAGCCCTCTGTTCTCTATATTTTACGCCTGCTGATTTTAGAATTTGAAAGAGTGTATTTCAATCGACATTGTCAAAAGCTTTCTCCAAATCTATAAAAGCTAGGTATATAGGTTTGCCTTCACTTAATCTATCTTGTAAGGTAAGCCGTAAAGTCAGTATTGCCTCCCGTGTTCCTACATTTCTCCTGAATCCAAACTGGTCTTCCCCAAGATCGGCTTCTAGCAACTTTTCCATCCTTCTGTAAATAATTCGTGTTAAAATTTTGCACCCCTGACTTATTACACTGATGGTTCTGTAATTTTCACACCTCTCTGCACCTGCTTTCTTTGGAATGGGGATTATTACTTTTTTTCTTAAAGTCTGAGGCTGTGTCGCTTGTCTCATACATCTTACGCACGAGATGAAATAGTTTTGTTGTGGTTCCCTCTCCCAGAGACTTCAGTTAGTTATGAGGGAATGTCGTCCACTCCAGGGGTCTTGTTTCGACTTTGGTCTTTAAGTGCTTTGTCAAATTCTTCTCTCAGTATAGTACCTCCTATTTCATGTTTGTCTACTTCCTCTTCCCTTCCTACAATATTGTCTATAAGTTCATTTCCTTTGTAGAGCCCCTCTATATATTTTTTCCACCTTTTAGCTTCCCTTCTTTCCTGAGAACTAGTTTTCCATCCCAGTTCTTTATATTCATACAGCTGCTTTTCTTGTCTCCAAATGTTTCTTTTATTTTCCTGTAGGCGGTATCTAGTTTTCCCCTATTTAAACATTCTTCTACTGATTGCATATGTCTTCTAGCCACTCCTGCTTAGCTGTTTTGCACTTCCTGTCAATCTCATTTCTTAGTCGTCTGTACTCCATTTTGGCTGTTTCATTTACTGCATACTGTGTAAGGCGTCAGGATCATCTACAACTGCCGTCATCTTGTAAGATGAAGGACGTAGTTAGACTATTTTATTCTTACCTTTATGTACTCTACCTTTCTATATGCGCTATTTCTTAGTTTATTTACTATTCTTCTGTCAGTTATTTGTTCCTGGAATTATTGGTTCCTGGAATTGCAGTACTTTTATTGGCCCACTTTAGGTTACGGTAGTAACACTGAAAGTGGGCCTTTGCGATCGTGTTTTGACAGCTCGAAATTTAAATAAAAATAACGGGTTAACCATTCACCTGACACAAAAATTGAATAACCGAATTTGTAGAGGAGAAAATTCTCTACAACCTTTTCATATCTCGTATCGTTTGAAAGATATTTGCAAAAATAACGGCGATTTGGCGATGTCTGTCTGGTTGTAACATGTTCCCACTTTTTAGGTCGAACCGTTCAACTGATTGGCACCAAATTTTACAGACATAAGTGTTGGCTACCAGAGATAAGAACCTCGCTTTTTCAAATAGTAATATCAAAGAAAGGTCGTTTGTAATGTAATTTTAATTGCATATAAACCGTTCATCTGACGCTAAAATTGAATAACCGAATTTTTAGAGGAGAAGATTCTTTACAGCTTTGTTCCCTGATGTTTTTTCATATCTCGTATCGTTTGAGAAATATTTGCAAAAATAAGGGAGTTTTGACAACCTCCACTGAATTAACGAAAACCAGCCGTTCGCAGATGTCACGTGACATTCCTCGGCCAGAACTCTCTCTGGCATAAGCCATCTTCTTTGCGTATTTGATGATTTTTCTTATTTTAACTTACACGTTTTCATTCCAAAGCAATGGCGCACTAAAGAATTAACAAAAGCACATCGTTCTTCGTACGATAAACGATAATCTAGTGTGTAAAAATGCCATATTAGCATCAGTTAATAACCGCCATCAATAGAGATTAATGGACGTGGCTTTTAAGTGTTGGACGTAGCGTAGTGGGCAATGCGTTGGACTCTGACGCTGATGGTCAGTGGTTCAAAATCCGCCACTAACTAAACATTTTTGTTTTCCTAAAAGGGTTTCAGACATTCTTATTAATTAATTTTTTGTTGTTTACATTACTATTTTGGTCCAAAATGTTTGCTAAAACTTATAAAACTACAAATCTAAAGTGGGCCGTAAAACACTCAGTGCGATTTTTTTCTGGATATGTTTACCATTTGTGGATGCGCATAGCATGGAAAGCTTTCCTGGCGGACATTCGCACCCTCGGCCGCGACTCTCAGAGGGCAGCGTGCCAAAAGCAGAAGGGGACCCCCTCCCGGCCGATGTCCCGTTGGGTGGCAGCCGCAGCCTCTAGGTCTAGGTCAGAGAAGTGGAGGTGGTCGGCCGGATACAGGTGGCTTTTTACCTGCGAAATGTTTTTTGAGGAACGTGCGGGATGTACCACACAATGCCTCGTAGACGGTATCCGGTGGACGCCAGCCCGACGGTGCTTCAGAGACAATCGGCCGTTTCGCATGAGAGAAAGTTTTCCGATAAGCGACAATAGCAGACCCCTCTGGTCACCAGGTCATTTATGATGACGGATGTGCTGGATGTTACCTGTAGAAGTTCTCTGAAGGCAGCAAGCAGGAAATGTTTTACTGAATGATTGGTGCAACGTTCTGGACGCTTTCCATCTGTCTGGGACAGCGGGAGGTAGGCTGAAGAGGCGTAACCTTTTGGTCGGGGGACCTGGAGTGAGAGCGCCCTAAAATGTTTAAAGGACAATCACCTTGGTGACAGTAAATTATTTGAGAATATTGCTGGTGTTGGCGGAGCCTGTTGGCGGCAGCGGAAAAAGCATTCTGATTCGCCAGAATTTTGTAGGGAGACAGCGAGTTAATTTGTCAACTGCGCTACGCCATCCCATTGGGTAGGCAGTTAGCAGTTCTTGCTGATTGGTGAGCCTGCTGTGCGAGGGCGTGGCCGCTGGAGGACTTGCTAGGGGCAGGAGCTGTGAGGAAGACGGGGGTGTTTGGTGGAGGCTTCCGTACCGTATGGACCTCTTGATACTTGGTGGAGTTACATGCCGATTACGTCTAACAGATCACACTGAGAATACGTTCGCGAATATTTTCCAGCTGTCCTGTTGCCATCGCTTGTTGCTGCGAACCTGCTACGGCGCCATCACCTGTAATTTGGATTGGGTAAAATACTGCATGTACCATCGCCAGGACTGTAATTCCTCTGTCTAAGATTTCTCTTAAAGTATTACTTTATTTAGGTTTAAATTTATAAGGGGACAGCCCTCAGCCGCAAAGTACGAAAATAATCGTAACCAGGTTTCAATGCCGCTATGGACACCTTCTTCAGACGAAGATGAATATGTTGAAACTACATGTCAAAATTTAAAATACAAAAAATATATCTGACATAATCAGATAGTCATACCTAAAAAGTAAATAGTTATAGACAGGCGGAGCAGTCACTAGGGGCTGCAATGTCTCCGCTGCCAACGTCAACAGATAACTTAAAGTATGACTTTAAGTTATCTTTTGACGTTGGCAGCGGAGACATTTTGACATGTAGTTTTCACATATTCATCTTCGTCTGAAGAAGGAGCCCATTGCGGCATTGAAACCTGGTTACGATTATTTTCGTGCTTTGCGAGTGAGGGCTGCCCCTTATAAATATAATTGTATTGTAACAGTCGCTGATTCACAGCCATGCGCAAAACTGTTATTTAGGTTTGTCTTGTCATTCTGTGGATCTTAGTTGCTATAGATAACTTCGTATTCCTGTGTAGATAACATTTTAACATCCTGTTTGTGGAGTTTCCCGATCCTTTGACTCAGACAGTCATTGCTTTTATTTTTTTTTAGTAAAATTGTAAAATCTAGATATTCTACGTACTATTGTCAGCTTAGTATGGAAGGGAATGTCATTTGTTTTAAAGTACAAAGCTCTTAGAAACGTTTATTAGATTTGTTATGAGTTAGGATGTTCGATTTTTGGTTGAAATAAATTAGTTTTTGAGTAGATCTTCTTTCCTTTAAAACATCCCGTCTGACTATTTTGGATGGTTAAATAGATTAGTTAAATTCAGAGTATACCAATTAGTATTCATTTTATTTAGTTCATGGTACAGCTCATAACTTTCTCAGAGTAGGAATTGATATTTTGTTTATTTGTTTTAAAGATACCTGTTTCCACATCATAAGCATGAAGGCTATATGGTCAACAATTATTTATTTCCATATTTTGTGAAACATGGTGGCAGCCCAGGTTTATTAGTTGATATTCAATTAAATTGTTATAAAAATGTAACTGGGGAAAATAGAACGGTGTTACCTCACTTTGAACGTTCACACAGAACAGTTGATAAAATAATTCCACACTAGATATAGAACTTACCATCCATTCGGCAATCAGCTTTGGTGGCGGCGTATTTGTGGCTGTTAGTAGCAGTTATCCCTGTTGTTGAATAGGAGTGCATAGTCAAGTGAATTATTACGTCAGCACGACTTACTCACAAACCGAACTAAATAATAGGCTCCTAATAACGATCCCCAACTCAGTTTTCCAACGAGTCAAAGGAAACTTTTTGGTCCACTTTAGTTTACGGTAGTAACACTAAAAGTGGGCCTTTCCGATCATTTTTTGACAGCTCGAAATTTAAATAAAAATAACGGCTTAAACATTCACCAGACACAAAAATCGAATAACCTAATTTGTAGAGGAGAAAATTCTCTACAACTATGCTTCCTTATGTTTTTTTCATATCTCGTATCGTTTCAGAGATATTTGCAAAAATAACGGCGATTTTGGGAAGTATGACTGTCTGTCTGTCTGTCTGTCTATCCGTAACGTGTTCCCCGTTTTTAAGACGAACCGTTCAACCGATCAACACCAAATTTTACAGACATAATTGTAGGCCGACAGAGACCAGAACCTCCCCTTTTCAAATTTTTCGAACAAAAAATACGGAAGTAATGCCAAAAAAAGCCGTTTGTAATATAATTGTAATTGCAAACGAACAGTTCCACTGACACGAAAATTGAACAACGTAATTGTTAGAGAGGATAATTCTCTACAACTTCAGGTTCTATTATGTTTGTTTTTCATATCTTGCATCCTTGCAGAGATATTTGCAAAAATAACGACGATTTGACGATGTCTGTCTGGTTGTAACGTATTCTCACTTTTTAAGTCGAACCGTTCAACCGAGTGGCACAAAATTTTACAGACATAAATGTTGGCTACCAGAGACCAGAACCTCGCTTTTTCAAATATTTCCGACAAGAAATACGTCAGTAATATCGAAGAAAGGCCGTTTGTAATGTAATTTTAATTGCATATAAACCGTCCATCTGACGCTAAAATTGAATAACCGAATTTGTAGAGGAGAAGATTCTCTACAGCTTTGTTCCCTTGTGTGTTTTTTTCATATCTCGTATCGTTTGAGAGATATTTGCAAAAATAACAGAGTTTTGACGCACTCCACTGAAAACGAAAACCAGCCGTTCGCAGATGTCACGTGACATTCCTCGCCAGAACTCTCTCTGGCAAAAGCCATCTTGCTTTGCGTATTTGATGATTTTCTTGTTTTAACTTACACGTTTTCATTCCAAAGAAATGGCGCACTGAAGAATTAACAAAAACACGTCGTTCATCGTACGATAAATGATAATCTAGTGTCTACAAATGCCATATTAGCATCAGTTAATAACAGCCATCAATAGTATGAGATAAAAGGACGTGGCTTTCAAGTGCTGGTCGTAGCGACCGGGCGCCGTGGCTCAGCGCGCCCGGTCAGAGGGCTGAACGTCCTCTGCAACAAAAAAAGCTGAGCCACATGACCAACCAACGACCAAGTAAGAACAATTAAAACGACCGCAAATCATAGATGTAATTAATTTTTTGATGTTTACATTATTATTTTGGTCCAAAATGTTTGCTAAAACTTATAAAATTATAAATGTAAATTGGGCCGTAAAACACGTCAGTGCGATGTTTTGTTAATAGGTACCCCACTAAAACAATTGTAGAAGGTTTCAAACTACCTCTGATATATCGCCATCGGTAGGCATAAACCTTGCGAAAATTGTACTAAATTCTGTGACTACATTGTCTTTCCCGACCTAACATCGTATGATATTCTTGTCGGATTTTCTGCCGGATCAGGACGTCATCTGAACACAATATTTCGGCATTCCAACCGGCCGCCATCCTCAGGTGTGTGTGCTATTTCACCAACCCGTCGGAACTGAGTTCAATCCGCGAGCGACGGCTCGTTTATACGCCGCGGTCTTCTGACAGCAGATTCGTTAGAAAACCCGAGAAGAATGTCTGTACTAAATGCTGTTTCCAAACACTAAGAAGTTGATTAGAATAATAAGTCCCCGTTTCTTGTGACACACGTAAGAATGACGCTAGAAGTGCCAGCTTTGATGCGTTGTGGAGATCTTTTCAGCGCGCTTCCGGCAATATAGGTTACAAGGAGAAGTTCCTATCTCGGAAATTCAGTTCGGGATGGGCCTACGCAGGATAGTAGTATACCTCAAGGGTATCCACCCATATACGTCCTAAAGCGCACATCCAGAAATTGCCGAGAAAATGGTCTCTAAATTTTAAGGGCAGCACATATACAGGGTGTTGCAAAAAGGTACGGCCAAACTTCCAGGAAACATTCCTCACACACAAAGAAAGAAATTATGTTATGTGCACATGTGTCCGGAAACGCTTAATTTCCATGTTAGAGCTCATTTTAGTACGGATGAGGCTTCATTCCAATGCAATGAAATTGTAAATTTTCACAATCAACATCTGCCTTGAATAAGATACCTGAATAATTAAACTTTTTAACCCTCGTGATTCATCGCAGATTCTGATACTACGATTTGCTCCTGTGTGACACATCCAATGTACTAAATTTTACGTTCTCTATCAAAGTATCCTTATTCGTGTGAATAACGATGTTTTACTCGAAGGAGGACAGCTTTCGTAACTACTACGAGACGCCGATCAACGGCGATGAAATGTTGTGAGTCGTAACTGAACACCAGAAGCAGCGAAAAGACGAAGTCCACACGTTGCTAAACGACTAAATGCTACAGTACAAAATGTCGTGAATTTTCACTTTTGCTAGTCATTTAAAACAAATTCATTCACGGAAAACTTATTCAAACAAATGCATTCACATTTTCGCAATCTCATCGATATGCGTACATGCTAGGAAGTTAGCGCATCCGGCGGTTGGAGTACACATGAATAAATTACGCGAACAACGGATTGTCAACAGACAAGCGCAGCTTGTATCTCCGCAGAAGTTCTCGACGCACATTGACTTACAAATGTATATCGACGCATGCATCTGCATTTAGCCTCTCTCAAAGCAACTCACGAAGTTTGAAGTTTTATTTTCATTTATTTTATTTGTAATTTATTTGTTTTGTAATGCAAAATAATAAAGTTAAAAGGCTTCTACATCAAAATGCTTCGCACAGCATTGTTAGCAGCCTGACAACTTCCGAAGCTGACTTATTTTTATGTTCTCACGAAAAGGACTGCATAATACTATATAGAGACGATATAACTTGTGTTTTAAAATTTGTCATTTAATACAAAGGATAAATCCTCAAAGTATAGTTGGTAATTTCATTAAGTGATAACTAGTTTTCACTTTTAACGAGTTATCTTCAGAACTTAAAAGTGATTAAAATGTATGACGTCATATTAAAACATTTACATGACTAAAACAATACATCGTAAAATAATTTTCATGTCGATATAATTTAGACACTTAGACGTTTTACAATAGTTTATTAATTAAAATTACAAATTATTTTGTTTGCTTGATATAATATTTTGAAAGTCTTGCTGTTTGTTCTCTAACTTAAACGTTAAGCCACAATATGTCTTTTGTCAATGCTTTGTAGCCTAATGCTCCCCTGTTTTCTTGAAATAAAGGTAGCCAAGATATCCAAAAGGAATTTGTGAAGTCATGCAGTACTCTTTGTAATCTTTGGTCAAATGGTTAGGCCAAGAGTAAGAGTTAAAAATGATGCGATATGGCACTGGGCAGGTACGGGTTAAGAAACAATGGAAAAGAATATAAATTCCGAAATATAAGATTGTGCCCGAGGAGTTTGACTATTCATGATGTGCTATGTAGTGTGTCTAGGATTTCATTTTCTGTATTTTATTACATTTAAAGTGGTCTAATATTTAATAGCACTTGCAATACACCATCTAGTTACTGTCACAACTGTTGGTATCACAACAAGAGTTCACAATACTATATAAAAACATATTTGCTGAATTCCAATTTCCTGAGATACTCCGCTGGCATTTGCCCCTTTTACACTGGGCCCCTTAATTGTTCATGTTGAAATAATTTACTTCTGTTAGAAGCAATCACTATTTTGTGTGTTCAGATGGAAAATTTCGCCACAGTGCTGCAGTTAGTTCTGTATACGTATTAGTTGTGCGCCTCGGTTGCTAAGTGGTAGATTGCCAGACTACAAATCCAAAGGTCGCAGGTTCGATCCCCGCCAGGTCCTAGGATTCTTATCTGTCACTTTCCACTTCTTTCACCTCTGGCAGTATTGCACATGTGAAAAATACCGAGTAGCACCGTGGTTCGGAACCCACATTAAACTGTAGGTCCCCCTATAACTGGCTGGCTGAGTCAGTTCGAAGGTCGGAGGAAGGCAACGGCATACCACCTCCAAACAGGACCATGCATAGTAAAGCACTGTGGTGCTCAAACCAACCTTCGGATTGTTGACTGCTTTACCTTTTTATACTCGGCGTCACCTGCGAAGGGGGCACAGTTTTCATCCGTTCTGCACATCCATTACCGCAGTGACAGCCAATAATGATCATTCTGTAGGCGCGTGGTTGGTCGCGACTTACGCAATGTTTCTCCCGCAGGCTCCACTATTTGTGGTCGGCCGTAGCTCCTCCCCTTCTCGCTTCCCCTATCGCTCCAACTGTATGCGCGAATGCGCCTTCTTACATGACGCCATCTATAGTAAAAGAGTAAATGGCCTTCAATCGGGTAAAGTAATGCAACAGAAAACAGTCTCATGAAACAACGTTTTAAAACTTCATTAAAATGTCAGCATCAGTTCGTTTAAAATTACCTATGTGGCTAATACAGCGTCGTCAATAGAGTTTCCTGTTGATTTTGCGATCTTCAGTCCGGAGACTGATTTGATGCAGCTCTCCACACTGTCCTGAGCAAGACTTTTCATCTCCTCGCAAGAAAGGCAAACCACCTTCATTTGAATCAGCTTATCGTATTCGTTATTCATCTACCTCTGCAATTTTTACCCCACACACTTCCCTCCATTCCCTCCAATGCTAACGTCACGAACCTTGATGTCTAGGAATGTGGCCTACCAATCTATCTCTTCTTTTAGTGAAGGTATGCCAGAAATTCCTCTTCTCCCCAATTATATTGAGTACCTGTTACCCACCTAATGTTCAATTTTCTTCTGTAGCACCACATATCGAAAGCCTTTATCCTTCTCCTGGCTGAACAATTTATCGTCCATGTTTCACTACCAAGAAAAGAGAAACGTGCACACAAATTCCTTCAAAAAAGATTTCCTTACACTTAAATTAACGTTAGAAATTTCTCCTTTCCGAAAACACTGTTCTTTGAATTTTACATCCTCTCTACTGCGACCCATCATATGTTATTTTACTGCCCAAGTAACAAAACTCAACTACCACCTTTACTGTCTCAAAATCGTTGCTATATTGGCCACAGTTGTTGTTATGAATAATAACTTGTCCCGTCTTTTATCATTTATGGACATAAAAATTATTTTAAGAAGTAAAATTGGCGATCTCCACTCTGGGGATTCATCACTTTCTTATACTCAACGACAGATCGTGAACTGCTGATCATGTCAGCAAATTTGAGTTGTCATTTAGTTGCTAAAGCCTTGGCGACTCATAAACTGAACAAGTAATTTCCGTATACGTGTACTTATAGAAATACTGTTGCTAAAAATGAAAACTTTCCGTGAATAATGCGACAGATATTTTTAACTCACAGCAGTGGCCAACCAATAACATTGGCTTGATACAGCCCACAACTGGAGAAAATTAACCTGAGTCCCTGTAGATTACATACAATATACCAGATGGAGCTCCAGTACACACACATATTCGAATACAAGATTGTAACAAAGTACAAATCCACCAAATTTCACGATCTGATATTGACCGCCTCGGACTTAGTCAATCCTCAGAATAAACGCCCCACATTGCTGCTACTGGCGATCGGGAAGACTCTTCATCCCCAATGGGTAGTCAATGTGTGGTGTGCAATGTTCTGTGACGGAACAACAGTTGCGATGTTCCTTGATGACACAGTGACTACCAGACAGTAAGTGAAGGTACTGGAAGTTGATTTCATCCCCATTATCCAAAGCGACTGTGATTTTCCCCAAAAGTGGTTTATGCAAGATGAAACTTCACCCCATCGAAGCAGGAGAGCGTCTGATGTCCGGGATATCCAGAAGTCACTGACATGGGTCTCGATTGGCCGCCATATTCTTCGAACATGAATACATGCAACTCGTTTTTTGTGGGTCTATATTAAAGACAAGGTGTACAGCAATAACACCAAAACCATTGAACTGAAAACAGCCATTCAGGAGGTCATCAATAGAGTAGGTTCCGATACGTCAGCGGGCTATGCAAAATTTCACTTTTCGTCTGCGCTACGGAAGACAGGCACATCGAGTATGTCATAAGCTAACTCGGTATATTGCGCCGGGACGACTCTCTCGTTCGACGAAATGTCAGTTCCAGACGTACCGTGTCGGACTTCAGTATCCGAACGTCGTCCGAGCGTCAAAGAAAATAAATATTTGATTTTCTTGTCTTTTGTATTACTATTCAAAATTAAATGTCAGGTTCTTGCACAGAGAGAAAAATCGCTCAGTCACTTTTCATAAAACTGTCACTTTAAATGAAATTGTTCGAAGTTCTCTTGCCAAAAGAAAATATCTGTAAAAAAATCGTAACTATTTATATTGTTGTCGGCACAGATTTTATAGTTTGTTCTCCTTTATAATCGATCTATATAAAGAATCGATTTTTAAAGTTCTTTAAATCTTTAAGTGTCTTCTTCCCTTGTCTGAATGTTTCAACTTATAAAAAAATAATAAAATAAAAATAAAACTGTCAAGTCTCGACGATGTATAAGATTTTGGATAACACCACTCCAAATAAATATCTTGCAATTTGTAAAAGGTTGAAATGATAATCATCAACACATTATTAAAGTCCGAGATGTTATAACATTTTATTGTTCGCACGACATAGAAGTCATAACGCAGCAAGAGATAAACATCGACTACTTTTTTGTCCCATTTTCATTTTACAAATCGTCTCGGTTAATAATGTAAATAACTATATACATTTTCGGTGGCAACCGCGAAGAACAGCATCTTCTTGTGCCTCGTGGCCGTCGACCCGCGACTTGAAGTGGCCTAATGTTTATTCCTTGAGCTCGGCAGTGAAAAAGTTGCTCTCGTAGGTTGAATTGCCGTCACAGCACATGAAACATGAGAAACTCACAAAACTTTCTAAAGAATCACATAACATGAAGTATAATATATTTAAAATAAGTATAATAATCTGCAAAACTGAGCTAACATAAGCTAGTAGCGGGGACAATAATCTGTCCCACTACCATATCTTTAGTACGACTTACTTCTTGAATAGTGTGCACGACATAATTTATAATTAATTTACGTGTCATCAATAATTATTACCTCGTGTCTCTCGCAGATGCAACGCAGTGGCCACCAGATAAGCGATATGGATCGTGTATTATGAAGTCGAAACTGGTCAGTAATATATTTTGCGATCTAGACTTTATTTTAACAAAATAAATTGTACCACAGGTCCCTGTATCTCCTCGATGAATACCACAGAGTTCGATACCGCCACATGCTTCACCTAAGTCGTTGCAGCCCGTAGTTGCATGCCGCTTTCTTTTTCACAACTTGGAAGCGACTAGCATTGTCTAGTGGACGAATGTATTTTATATTTTGACCATTATTTATTGTGTCAATGTAAACGACAAGAGCACTTATCGATCGAGTTTAATACTTCTTGTGTAATCTTCGTTAAAAATTTCCTTTGGTGAAACCATGCTTATTCGACGTCGAGACCTAGTAAAGTATCTTACTGATCTACGAAACTTGTGGGCTGTATAAATTTATTGGAACAACATCTATGTAATGACAGAGAAGATGATTTTCCTGTTTAATGGAATGGAAATGATAGTCCTCTGATGTTGATGAAAATTCAACAAGCATGAATGGGTTATAGAACTTTTTTTTTCTCAAGGCAGATCCAAGCAAGGATGTTAAGACGTTTTAGCATCTTATTGTGGTAACTGAATTAAATTCAGTGCAGCATTTGAAGATTTGTGCCCATACAGGAGATAGAACACGAATATTCTGATTACTATTACTTTCTATGTTGCTCGATGTATCTTGGCTCAGTCTTTTTATTACAGAGGGCCTCTGATTTAAATGCGGTGATCTACAACGCCGTATTCTCGTATCCTCTCATAGCCTTCAGTACTATCCTAATGCCCCTTGCCGGTTCCCATAAACCGTAAAGAGGTGGAGCCCCGTTCGAATCCGCACTGACATAAATATATGCTTTTTTTAGCATTAATAAAGGAGTTTTTCATTTTAGAAAAAGGAAAAAGCAAAGAAGCAGCTGTAAAATTAAAAAAAATCTTAATTGGCCATTTCGTATGGGCATTGTCACTTTGGGTAAAATTCGTATTTTATGGGCTTCCATACCGTTGATCCTACTGCGATAAAGTTTGTGCACTTTACCTTCAAAACAAGACGAACAACCCACTCTACAAAAAATTTCGTACCATGCATGGTGGCAAGTACTTCACAACATACTTCGCAAGTAGTCTAAGGTTTATCCCCATCTAGATGAAATTCTGCGCCCTCGATCTTCAAAACAATAGAGACATCCGCGTCTACATAATGTTTTATATGGTGCATCGATGAGGGTACCTTCGACATTATTTACCGATAACAAATAAATTTAAGGAGGGGAAAGATAAACCAAGAGAGGGCAGGACAAAGACGGAAGATAGGAGGAGGAGATGGACCGATAAAGGGGCGGAGATGGACAGAGAATGGGAGAAGTACAGAAGTACTGAGTCAAGACTGTAATAAATAAATATAAAGATGAATATTGTTTAATACCACAACGAAATCAACAAACTCGTTTCAGTTTCAATCGACACCATCTCTGATAACGCCCCACGGTTATTTCCTCTTGACAAAAGGACATAAAATTACAATGATCCTTGTAATGCATGTCACGCGTGACAGTAAAGTAAGTCTTCTGCTCTATATCTGACAGTTTTATCAGGTTCACCTTTATCGAAGACAGTGCATTTTCCACTTCTCCAATACCCAAAGTTGTTGGCACATTGAACTTGTTTCTTAATACCTATCATCAAAGTGCCTTTTTGCCACCTCACAATTACATGTCGGTAAACAACATATATATACGATTATTGTCTTCAGCAGGCAGTAATACATAATATGGAGACCAATTCTGATATCAAATGGCGTAACGTACTCCGCAGAGTCACGGATTGCAAGCAAATCATGGTAGGTGGTCTCTCGATGTTTCTCATATTCGCATTTTTTGATAAAGACGTTCTTATTAATTTGATAATCGTATACTGCGTAATATTCGATACTGTACCAATTGCGCGTCATCTGATAAGTTTGTTCGATTACTTTTATGTATAGGACAGTTTCCACCTTAATTGGAGTAAAATATGTCCTTTATTGTTTCAAAGCTTGCAATTTGCACGTTATACAGAATCAAATGTTCAAATGTTTGTAAACCGAAAGGAAGTACTTTAACTTAAGGCTTATGCGAACAAATAATAATAATAATAATAAATAAATAAATTAAATAACACTCGTGCTCGAGGGAGGACTCGAACCGCCAATGGGGAGCTGCCCGTTCTAAGGATTATACTACTGAATAGTAATGGTGATCTACGAGTTATGGCCTTCACGTTTTATTACACTGGTGCAATAATATTTATGTGGAGGCCTATTGTACTTTTATATCGCACTGTTTGTCAAACTTTTGTTGCTCTCTGCCCTCACGACTGAACATGCAACTTTTCCTAATAGCCACATGTTTGTACATACTGAAGATCCTAAGAAACTGGTACACCTGCCTAATATCGTGTAGGTCTCCGCAACCACGCAGAAGGGTCGCAACGCGACATGACACGGAACACGGAATTAGTGATGGAGGGAACTGACACCACGTATGATGCAGGGCTCTCCATAATTCCGTTAGAGTGAAAGGGGGTGGAGATCTCTTCTGAATAGCACGTTGCAATGCATCCCAGGTAAGCACAATAAAGTTCACGTATGGGAAATTATGGTGCCACCCACATGAATGTTTCTGGATCATTTCTGTATCAATTAGCGACGAATGGGTTGTCGCATTGTCCTGCTGGAATTTTCCAAGTCTGTAAGAGTCCACAATGGACTTCAATGGATGTAGGTGAACAGCCAGGATGCGTACGTCACCTGTCAGAGACGTATCTAGACGAATCAGGAGTCTCATATGACTCCAGATGCAGAGCTTCCAACACCTTGAATAATCATCTGTTGGCCTGCAGAATTCGTAGATTCATGACGTTGTCCCCATACACGTTCATGTCCATCCACTTGACACAATTGGACATGAGACTCCCCAGATCAGTCAACATATTTCCGGCCATCAACAGTTCAATGTCGATGTTGACGGGCCTGGGAGAGTTGTAAAGCTTATGTCGTGCATTCGTAAAGGATACATAAGTGGGCCTTTCCGCTCCGAAAGCCCATATCGATTATGTTTATGTTTCGCACACTGACACTTATGGTGCAGCACTGAAATCCGCAGGACTTTGTGGAATGGTTGCACTTTTGTCACGTTGGACGTTTCTCTTCAGTCGTCGGGTTCCCAGTCTTGCAGAATCATTTCGCAACTGAAGCGATGTTCCACCAGATCCCCGATATTGACGGTGCACTCGAAATGGACGTACGGGAAAACAGCCATCTCATCACTACCTCGGAAATAATGTGTTCCATCGCTCGTGTGCCGACTATAATACAATGTTAAAACAAATTTAAATGATGATAGCCTGTCATTGTGGTAGCAGTAATAGATCTAACGCCTCCAACAGACTCATGTTGTCTTACACAGATTTGCAATCGCAGTGTTGTCTTCTGTTTATAAATTTCTGCGTTTGCATAAGAATGCCTGTACCAATTTCTTTGGCTATTCAGTGTATATTGAACTTTTCAACTGTTTGTAAATCTACTGGGCTTAACTACTCCGGTCATCAGTCCCTAGGCTTATACACTACTTAAACTAAACTCTGCCAAGGACAACAAATACACCCATGTCCGAGGGAGGACTCGAAACTCCGACAGCGAACAGCGGCGCGCTCCGCAGCCAGGTGACTTCGAAGGCTCGGCCACTCCACCGCGGCTGTGTTTTGAAATTGTTATTTTTACCAAAGACAGTACAATATAACTTATGCAGAACAGTCAAAAAGTGCACAAGTGGCACCGTTTCTAAGAGTTGAGCCGCACAGTGATTTCAGCAGGTCGACCGTACAGTTTCAGATACACGCCCCGTGGGCCAACGGCTTAAGAGATGCCTCTCCTGCACGAGCGCACGCATGGCCCGGCGGCCCAGCAGCGTCTGTCTCGCGGCTCCAGCCGCCTTCTGGCAGAGGGACAATAAGACGTGCCCGTCCCGAGGCTAGCCAGGTGAGCGTGAGAGGTGGGGGGGGGGGGGCTGTCGCCGGTGGGGATAAGTGCCCGCCTGGATGGGTGGGGGGCGTACAGTCCCACTGCGGTCCACACGGAGCCGGCGTGGCGCCACTCGATACCTGGGCCAACTGTTTGTTTACATCGGTCAATATCGATTCTCGAAACCAGCTCATGTGACTACCGTCGCGTGCTGCGCTCACGAAGGTAATTTCTGGGTGTCCGAAGCCAAATATGTGCTTCAAGGTAGCTTTCCTGTCTACCAGCGTCATACGATCTATCCTATACAAAAAAAGGGAAGGCAGGTTGAGCGTTGAACATCCGGTCGATTGTATGGTCATTGGAGCACACTATCGGATTGTTTTGATAAGAATGGAGACGGAAATCGGCTGTGCCCTTTCAACTGAGACATGCGCAGAATTAACCGGAGGCGGGTCTGAATCGACGTCCTTCCGAATTCTGGTGTGCTAAGGCCGGTATTACACGAACATATTTCTTTGTCAAAACTGATAAGTCAAATATTTACGTCAAAGAAACTTGATAGTGTAATGGGGAACTTTGATATATCTCGATGGGTTTACAACCCCGTCAAGTACTTAAAATCGCACGGGCTTTCGGCCAAACACTCCTTGGCCTTTGTCAAGTGTTATGACTGCCTGGTGCGGCCTTATAATACGTCACACATGTTCACATGTTTGTAAAGTCTATGGGACTTAACTACGGGGTCATCAGTCCCTAAACTTACAAACTACTTATGAACTAGCTAATACCAAGGACGGTACAAATATTCATGCCCGAGGGGGGGATTCGAACCCCCGACCATAGTGGTCGTGCAGACTGTGACTGGAGCGCCTCAGTCCCCTCGGCCACCGCGCCGGCTGTGTTCAGTAAACAACAAAGTTAATAGAAATGTATGAAACAGACGAGGCGTTATATAATGTGAGCCATTCTGATAATAGACATAGGTTTAGAGGCTTGGGGAGTTGTAAGAAAACTGGCGAATATTATTACGCGTGAAATACGGTCCTGTTGTACCGCAGACGACATGGAGAAGAAAAGTAATCTTTGGAACCAGGATGCATCACGTTAAACAGCGTCTCATCTAGCTCGTGAATTTGAATTAATATTTCAGTTAGTTGATGGAACACAAATTGTACTTTATTTGTTCAAAGTTTATGTCCACACTGCAGAATAACGTTATACAATTATTAAAAATAGTTCTTAATGCCCATGTAGTGCACTAAAATTTATTTAGTTTCATGTATTCACCCTACGTTGCGTTATAAATTGATTCACACGTTTCAGGTGTTATTTTGCTTAATACAGTTTGTTATTTTCCAGTGCTTTACTGGAAGCTAGTAATAAATCTTTCCAATAGCAATAAATCACAGTGTCGCTGTAACCCCGTATTCTGCAGATATAGCAGTCCTCATGCGCGTATTCCATTTTGTGGTGTGAGGAGCCAACTTATTGAGTAAATAAAGATAAGTTGTGGCAACCATTCTCAGTAAATTTATGACTTAACGTCCTCCACTTTTAGCCCCGCTACAAATTTTCTGAATATTTTTGTTGTCAAAGCCCCACATCTTCATCCAAGTACGTTTTCCTTTTTCCGAAGTTGCCTTCGTCCAAATGCTTACAAAATGTAATTGTGGCGGCAGCATTTGCATCGCATAAGAAGTTTTTATAGTTTCGCCACCTTGAAATATGACTAAAAATATGACAATGTAATTAATACCCCTTTTTAGCATCAAGTCAATGATGTATGTCAAAGAAATTTCATGAATATTTGATAATATTTTCTTTGTCAAAGATTTTATCAAAAATTTTATCGTAAAATTCCGGTCTAAACTACTACGCCAACTGTAAAAGCAGAGTTATGGGTACATTCAGTTCTGTCAAGTTCGACAACTTTTCAATTGTATATCGTAGTATCAACGTCATAATTTCGTCTCAAGTATTTACCCAAGATCAGTGAGCTATCATTCTGATGTGTGTTCCAGAGGAAACGCAACTAATTAGAAATTAAAATAAAATAATGATATACCTAAAACTGATTTTTTAGGATGGGTCAACAGAGCGGGAACTAGAAAGTCAGAAATCTCCAGGTGACGTCAACTTCAAGGTACATCAAGAAACTAATATCGTATTTTTTTAAAAACAAAGACCATATTGCTAAATGAAAAATGTTACTGGCAACAGGTATAGCAAAATTTCAACTATTTTTGGACATAGTCATCAAAAAATAAAGACATTGCCACACTGAAAGGTCAAATTTGTATTCCAGTATCTTAGAAGACTGCTGTCTATGAAAGCAGCATGTGACACTCGTCTTCGCCGGCCGCAGTGGCTGAGCGGTCTGCGGCGTGCCAGTGTGCCAGTCACAGTCTGCACGGCCGCTGCGGTCGGGGGTTCGAATCTCCCCTCGGGCTTGGATGTTTGTGCCGTCTTTAGTATAAGCTAGTTCATAAGTATTTTGTAAGTTACGGGACTGATGACCCGTTGTACAAACATTTGAACATTTTGAACACTCGTCTTCAGCTCTTCGTCGTTGTCTAAACGCTGAGCTCCGAGGAAGCGTACTAGACCACAGCCAGCAGCAACAAGTAGCAGTCCTCGTTGGCGGTATGAGAATCGATGGCTATCTCAATGGCAGTCTACGCACCTCGCGGACACCGCTTCAAATTCTACAACGTTGGCATCGACAGCTACCACACTTTCAAGCAGTACAGAAGTAGCAGCCAGCCTCACTGATAAGTACAAACGCCAATCGTGTGAATTTGCAGATTCATCGTCAGTGTTGGTGAACAGAACCATTAAACACTCTCGCGGTATATGTGGTTCAGAAAATCAAAATGACTCACTTAACAGTAGTCCAAAATCAGGACGTAGTAGAGTCAATGGGGAAGGTATTAATGAGGAAGGGCAAAGACTAAAATCAGAAAATGATATTGATGTTCTAGGTGATTTTAAGGCACAGGTGGTGCTGTTTTCACAACAAATGCAATCAAATATAAATATTGTAATCTTGAATTGTGATTCGAAAATTAAAATTGTAAATTCAAACTTTGATTCGAAAATTAAAAGTATAAATTCAAACTTTGATTTGAAAATTGAAAGTATAAATTCAAATTTTAATGCAAAATTTTAAAGTGCATATTCAAATTTTGATGGGTTAAATAATGTGAATTTAAACATTAACAGTATTGAAACTGATGGGAAAAATTAAAGACAAAATAGAAGGGATGATTGAATCAAAAGTAGAAGTTGTAAGAACAGATATGGGCAAAGTTTCCAAAGAGATTGGCCGGGTTAAAATCAGAGTCACCACAGTCGAAAAGGATTTAGGGAAAAAGTTGGATAAAAAGCAGGAAAAAGTGGGTGGATGTGTGGAGGATTGTGCGCACAGGCAAAATACGTTTGACAAAGAAACCACTAAGTCAGTTAATAATTTCTCGAGTGTTTGGTAGATTTTGAAAAAGAAGTAATTAAAAATAAACAGGAATTTAAATCAGTAGTAAGCAATGAAAACATGCAGGTCGAACAGCAGATTCGAGTTGTATCGACAGAAATAAATTCTTTGGCATTAAGTCAGGTTCCGACAGTGATAGGTGTTCGAAATATGAGTATGGGAACAACAAAGTGTTTGGCTAATGATGGTATCATCCAGTGAATTTTATTGCTGCCTGTGAAGATGAATTTGTACAACGATAGTCCGACGAGCAAAAAATTAAGTTTGCGAAAACTCGTTTAGAAGGTGAGGCACAAACGTGGTCACATTTAACGAGTGATTCGTTTACCACCTATGAATTACTTTAAAAGTATTTTCAAAATAAATTTTGGAGTGAAGCGAAGCAAACACTATTCCTGAAGGTGTTCCTAAACATACCACTTTATAAAAAACGGAAATGGGTCGATGTGTGATATTGGTGTGCATTAACTTGCTAAATTGACGCATATAAATCGTTCACTGGGAGTGTTGACTGAAATCACCATGCTCCAAAGGCGATTACCAGAATAATTACAGAGGGAACTTCTTCCAAGTTCGACAATCTCCATAGATGGATTTTTTCATTATACTGTCAAGCTGGAACAAGCGTTGCCATTCCAGCCACATTGCGGCAATTCGAACGATGTAAATTATCGACAGGAAAATGTGAATCAAAATGGTAATTATAATAAGCACCATGGTAATTACATAACACTATCATAAATTTAATCTTAATGGTAATAATAATTATAAAAATGGAAATCAAAACAAAGAAAATGAACCTGAGGGATAAGGGAATCACAATATGGATAATAAGGATAGGAAGCTGGGAAACTAAATTTTGCTTCAGCTCGAGTCTGGGGAATACAGAATAAAATGGGTAGGAAGTAGATGCAATTTTTAAAAATTCAGTGGACGTCGAAAATGAAAGTGAAATGAATCAAAGTCGGCTGGAAAATTAGGTGCTCAGACAAGAGGTTCAAGTTGATCGTAAATCGATGGAGAAGTATTGATGGAGAAGTATCGGTAGCAACAATGATAGTAGAATAAGTACAAGTAATACATACAGGGTGTCCAGAAAAGGGCTCCCTGATTTCAAAATTAAATACCTCGAAAACAAAGATCGATAGAGGAATGCAGTAAACGGTATGTTAATTGTGAAAGCTGTAAAAAGTTTATACAGAAGTTTGAAATAATAGTTACAAAAGCTGCTAACAGATGGCGCTGTACGCTGTACAGCTCATATCGGCATACATTAGTGAAATAATCGTATGAAAACACTCTTTGCAAACAATCACATCACAATGTTTTCAAAATGTTCACCATTAGCACTACAGAGATGGCGCAAACGAAGAATGAAATTCGCCATCACACTTCGTAGTGGCCGGCCGAGGAGACTGAGGCGCTCCAGTCACGGTCTGAACGGCCACTACGATCGGGGGTTCGAATCCCCCCTCGGGCATGGATATTTGTGCCGTTCTTAGGATAAGCTAGTTGATAAGTAGTTTGTAAGTTTAGGGACTGATGACCCCGTAGTTAAGTCCAATAAGCTATACAAAAATTTGAACATTGAGTTCGTAGTGTCTCAACCGAAATGGATTCATATACCACGGAGATCGCCGATTCAAACTCGTCCAGCTTGGCGGGATGCTTCGGGTAGACTATGTCTTTCACTTTGCCCCACCAAAAGAAGTCACAGGGAGACAAATCCGGCGAATACGGAGGCCAGTCCATGCCTGCACCAGTAAATTTGGTATATTCCAAAGCAATGACTCGATTCCAGAAGTATTCCTCAAGAAACACATGTTCGGTCCGATGTGGTCGGGCTCCATCTTGCATAAATCATTCAGTACCTGGTCGATCCTCTAACGCTTGCTGCGTGGCGACAAATTGCTCCAAAATTGCAACGTAACGTGCACCAGTGACCGTTTCTCGAATGAAAAAAGGGCTAATAATGCCTCTGCTGCATACTGCAGCCCACATAGTAACTTTAGGAGAATACAGGGGTTTCGCTTCACACCAATATGGCTTTTCGGAACCCCAAAATCGCCAGTTCTGTTTATTCACGTATCCATTCAGGTGGAAGTGTGCTTCATCTGTAAACCAGATGCAGCCAACATCAAATCCTTCACTATCAATCATTGTGAGCATCTAATTAGCACAGGCAACCCTTTGTTGCACAGCTCGTACGGGTATTCCCTGGTGCGTTTGAAGTTTGAATGGAAACATATGTAGGCTCTTTAGCAGTTTTTTCTGCATGCTGGAACGTTTCAAACCAGGCTCAGATGCAATTCTACAGACGGATGACATTGGATTTCGCTGAATAATTCCAGAAACTCTGGCGATATTTTCAGGCGTAGGTGCGGTTTGCTTGTGTTACGCTGCCTGTGTTACGCTGCCTGTTTGCTGAAATTTTGCGAAGAGCGTACGAGTGGGTTTCGCATTGGGTCCTTTTGGAACATTAAATAGTGCTTGAAAATTTCGCCTTGTTGCCGTAGGACTCTCTTCTAACCTGTGGTACTCTAGCACCAAAAAAACGTATTGTTCAATGGAGTACATGTTTTAAATCTCTTCCTTCGGTACGCTAACCTCCTTTCACGTTTGAATAGTGGAACTGATCGCTCTGGGCTTCGGATCACTATTTATACTAGGCATTACGTAAGGCGATTACAGCGCCATCTGTTAGTAGCTTTTGTAACTATAATTTCAAACTGCTGTATAAACTTTTTACAGCTTTGACAATAAACATACCGTTTACTGAATTCCTCTATCGATCTTTGTTTTCGGGATATTTAATATTGAAATCAGGGAGTCATTTTCTGGACACCCTGTATATAAAGGTGTGTGTAAAGGCGACGTAGATCGGAATACATCTGCTAGAAACAGTGGTGTAGGTGTGTCCTCGTCAGCTTTTAATGAATTATGTATCGGCGGATGTGGAAGATTTATTGTTGAAGAAAAAGGTAGGTGAAATTGCATGTGCTGAAGTTAACAGAGTTTCTGAGTTAGATATTTTGGAGGAAGGTATTTGTCCGTTTATTTCGTGGAGGTGATCCAATTGGCTCTATATTAAAACATGGATTGTGAATCGATGCGGAATGATGAAGTGTGTTGTGTGTTTGAATGAATGGGAATAAATGTGTTTGCGGGAATTAATTTCGGAAAAGTGGATCTGAAATCGAAGAGTAACAAATGTACTGAGAATTATAAGGTAATACGAGACAGTACCGGCGGTCTACATGGTTAGTCGAAGAATGTAAGTGATGATTTAAGTATTGACATTTTACAGGTGTCGAATGATGTCAGTGAGGTCTGTAGTGAGAGGTGTTGCAATTTGCAGAGGTAAGTGATCAGTTATTTAAGGAGAATGAAGTTTTAGATTGTGTGGTTAATGGTGAGTCACCTACATCTACATAAATACCATGCAGTCCACCGTAAGGTGCGTGGCGGAGGGTAAACTGTACCACTTTTCCCTTCCTATTCCACTCTCAAATAGAAGACGAAAGAAAAGAATGCCAATATGCCTCACTACGAGCCCTGATTTCTCTTATCTTTTCTTTGTGACCACTACGCGAAATGTAAGTAGGTGGCAGGAAGATCGTACTACACTCAGCTTCAAATTCCGGCCATCTAAATTTCCTCAACAGAAATTCACGAAAAGAACGTCGTCTTTCCTCCAGGGATCCTCAATTGAGTTGCCTCTGAACTGCTTCTATGTCTTCATCTAAACCGATCTACTGTGAGTCCCAAACAGTTGAGCAATATTCAAGACGTCGTCGTACAAGCGTTTTATACACGGTCTCCTTTACAGGTGAAGTACATATTTCCAAAATTCTTCCAATAAACCGGAGTCGGCTGTCCGCCTTACTCACACCCGTCCTTACATGTTCGTTCCATTTCATATCGCTCTGCAATTTTACGCCTAGATATTTGAACGACGCGACAGCATCAAGAACCTCACTACTAATGTTGTATTCGAATATTATGGGATTGTTTTTCGTACTCATGTGCATCACCTTACATTTTTCTACATTGAGAGCTAGCTGCCATTCTTCGCACCAACGAGAAATTTTGTCTAAGTCATCTTGTATGCTATTACAGTCAGTTAAAAATGACACCGTCCCATACACCACAACAACATCAGCAAACAGCCGTAAATTACAACTTACTCTGTCCATCAGATCATTTATATAGATAGAAAATGATAGCGGCCCTATCACACTCTGCTGGGGCATGCCTGACGATACACTCGTCTCTGATGAACACTCGTCGTCGAGAACAACGTACTGCGTTCTATTACTCAGGAAGTCTTCCAGCCAGTCACAAATCTGTGAACCTATTCCATACGCTCGTATCTTCGTTAGCACTCTGCAGTGTGGCACCGCGTCAAACGCCTTTTTGAAGTCGACAAAAACACAATCCGCTGTTGCCCTGCATCCAAGGCTCGCAAGTGAGAAAAGGGCAAGCCGAGTTTCACATGGACGATGTTTGCTAAACCCGTGCTGATTCATAGAAAAAAGCTTTTCCGTCTCAAGGAAATTTACTATATTCGAACTGAGAATATGCTCCAAAATTCTACAGGAAATTGATGTCAACGACATTGGCCTGTAATTCTGTGGGTCAGTTCTCTTTCCTTTCTTATAAATGGTAGTCACCTGCGGTTTTTTTCCAATCACTAGGAAGATTCGTGATAAATGCAAGGTAAGTAGGGGGCCAATGCCGCAGAATAGTCTTTGTAAAACCGAACTGGTATTCCATTCGGACCAGCAGACTTGTTCGTATTTATCTCTCTCAGCTGCTTCTCTACACCGGAAGTATCTATTACTATGCCCTCCATTTCGGAATTAGTACGTTGGTGATATGATGGTACATATGTGCGGTCTCCCTGCGTGAAAGATTTCTTAAAGGTTAAATTTAGAACTTCAGCTTTCCGTTTGCTTTCTTCTGTTACTGCCCCGGAATGATAAACGAGTGTCTGGATAATGAGCTTTGACCCGCTCATCGATCTTACATAGGACCAGATTTTTTTAGGGTTCTCGGAAAGATCTTTTGCTAAGGTATGGCTGTGGTAATTATTGTATTCTTCGCGCATCGATCTTGTTATAGACGCACGAATCTCTACTAACTTTTGTGTTCATTTGCGTGTTCCTTTTTGAACCGAGAGTGCAACAGTATTTGCTTTCTCAGTAGCTTTCTAACATTATTATTATACCACGTTGGATCTTTTCCATCTTTAATCGACTTTACAGGCACATATTTCCCTAAACCTTTATGTACAATTCATTTAAATTTGGCTCACAATTCCTCTACATCCATAGTACCGGAAATAAACGATGCCCATTCATTTTATAAGTACGATCCTAACAATTGCTTATCGACTTTTCCCAACAAAAACAAGCTCCTAGCCTTCTTGATAGGTTTATGAACTTCGGTCACCATCGACACTATGACGATATAATGATCACTAATTTCTGTCTCTACACAGACATCGTCAATAAGGTCAGGCCTGTTCGTAGCTATAAGATCCATTGTGCGTGGGTTGCCTGTTTAGCTGCTCAAGACATTTCTCGGAGAATGTGTCCAAATGTAGCTCGCAAGACTGCTTGTCTGTACCGCCTGAAATGTGACTAGAGAGGTCCCAATCTATACTCTTAATGTTGAAGTCTCCCCCGACCAATAGTACATGGCCCGGATACCTACGCTCTACCTGGTGTAGACTTTCTTTGAATGAGTCTATAACTGCTACAGCAGCACTGGGGGCCGGTAAAAACACCCGACTATTAACTTTATTTCTTTTAGACCTGTTATACGTGGCCAGATACCTCCACAGTTCCTTTCACCTGCAGTTACTGGTGTCAATACTACAGATGAAGGGAAAAGTTTATTTGACTGAAGATGACAGGGGAAAAAACAGATAAGGAAGTTTCTTAGATGAATGGTGAGAGAATGATAGGAGAAAATTTGGATAGAAGATGATGATAATGAAACCAAGGATTCGTCTATTGTGATGGTGGGTAACATAAGTATGAAGGAAAAAGGAAGGGATGTAGAAAGGGAACAATGTTTAGAAAGAGAAGACGTAATAAATGTACAGCCCATTTTAAAAATTGAGGTACATTATTAAATAACTAATTCATTTCTCGATTCTAGCAGCAATGTGTCAGCTGTTATAGGGAATTTTGTAAGTTGAATTAAGAACAGAAAGTCGGTAACATTTCCTGTCAATAGTGTTAAGATTAAGATTGCAGTAGATGGAATAAGTAAACCAACACGACATGAAATACTTCTAAATTTGAATATGAGATGCATTGTAATAAATGGCTTGGTAAAAAGTCTCTTATTAGGTACGGACTTCTTATGTAATTACAAAACTTCTATTAACTGTGTGGAGAAATATCTAGAAGTTGAAATTGAAGGGAAGAGGAAAAAAGTTGAAAGATCTTTCCTCTGGAGATCAGTGTATTGCTCAAGCAGTAAGTGATGGCGACTGGGATAAGAGTAGTCCTATGTAAGACCCAATAAAGGAAACAGCGGAATCGGTTGAAGGTATTTCTTAGAGAAGGAAGAATTACATGATTTGCTGAGTAGATAAGCGGACGTTTCCTCAGACAGGCCCGATAAGGTAGTGGATTTTGAATATGCCATTAAGGTGAGGCCACATGAGCCTATCACATCAATATGGTACACAATTTATGTTGCTGATAGGGAGGCTGTGCGGGCGAGATTAAAACGAATGGTAGAATGGGATATTAGGAAAAAATGCACGAGTGATTATTGTAATCCTATGCAGTTGTTAAAAAGTGCGTCAACTCAGAATTGTGTTACACGCTTAAAAGTTCAATAAGGTCATTGTAAGGGATCTAGATCAGACAGGCAACGTGACAGAACTCTTGCAAAACTTTGGAAACGTAAAATTTATGACAAGTGTCAACTTCGGGCTTTTGGCAAATTCCGTTGGACGAAATCAGTAGACGATACACTGCCTTTCTATTTGAAGGACCAAGTAGTGCCTTTCTGTTTAACGGCCGCGGTGGGGAGTAGCCGAGCGGTCTAAAGCGTCTCGCTGCGGAGCGCGCGGTTGCTCGCCGTGGAGGTTCGAGTCCTCCCTGGGGCATGGGTGTGTGTGTTTGTCCGTAGGTTAGTTTACCTTAGTTTAAGTAGTTTGTAAGCTACGGACTGATGACCATGCAGTTTGGTCCAATAGATTTACAAACATTTGAACATCAAAATAAAAATCAAATGTTTGTAAAGTCTATGGGACTTAACTACGGGGTCATCAGTCCCTAAACTTACAAACTACTTATGAACTACTTACGAACTAGGACGGCACAAATATCCATGCCCGAGGGGGGATTCGTACCCCCGACCGTAGTGACCGTGCAGATCGTGACTGGAGCGCCTTAGTCTCCTCGGCCACCGCGGCCGGCCATTTGAACATCTGTTTAACGATATGGGTAGTGCTATTTGTGAGGGCGCTACGTATTGGGATAGCATTTAATGAGCAGGCTAGTTGTTGGTGTGCATGGCATTTTAACTGCCGCAGAATCTTAGGAAGTGCATATTTAAGTATTGAGGACGTACTTAATGTCTTAAGAAGGGGAGGAATGACCTTAAAACCTGCCAATTGTGAATCTTTCAGAGCAGAGGTTGAGTTTCTAGGTCATAAACTCTCGTCTGAAGGCATATTGCCAAGCAGTGAAATGCTTAATGCAATATCAGAGTGCAAGAGACAGACCTTCAGGAGGCAATTAAAATCGTATTTGGGTACATGCTAATTTTATGGAAAATTTTTGTGTAGTGAGACTACGAACACTCCTAATTTATGGAAATTGTTACAGACAAACGCAATAGAACACAGGAGCGTGGTGTTCTCCAGCTGTATGTTAAACACGAACGCAGCTACAGTATCTCTGAGAAGGAATGCTCGTGATAGGGTATGGATTCAAGAAGTTCCGGCTGTACTGTCCCACCATAAGGCTTTCTGCAGGATAATAGTTTGTTAAATGGTCGTCTGATGCGCTGCGCAATGTTGTTGCAGCAGCTTAGCTACAACATCAGATACATAAAGGAATCCGAATCTGTATAGCAGACGTTATATTTTGTCTTCCTGTTGGGAAAGGTGACAGTAATGATGAGATAAATGAAGAGTTTGAATTATTGCACATGGAAGAGCTAGAGCGGGAAAAGGAGATTCGTACACTGTGTAAGGATATGTGAAGGGCTCAAAATGATGATATAGAGGTTAAGAATAACAATGTGTATTTTGACAGTAAAGAAAATGAAAAAAATACCTCGTTGCTATAAGATATATAAGAGCGTTTTGTTCGTTGGAAGAACGAAAACGCTGAACTATGGAGATTATGTTTCCCTGAGAAGTATGGTAAAAAGCTGATAATAGACTATGTTCACTTGAGTCACGTGATTATGGTGCACAAAAATGTGTAAATATCATTGACAAGTAAGTGTATGTCAACAAGCTAGCCAGACGGGTGCGCACCCAGTTGTCCACTTGTGACAAGTGCCAGTGGGTAAAACATTGCACTATCTCACGACGTGTAATGCAAAGTATCATTCCGAACGAAGTAGGGGAATTATAGACTGATGAGAATTTTGCGCCTCTCCCGACCGGGCATGCTGGTGTGACCTTTTCGGTGCTTGACGTACTCTCTCATTTATTAAATAGATTCCGATACGGAAAGCAACTAGCAAAACTCTGACCGCCAAACTGAAAAAGTATTTCTTTAAGAATGTTGTAAAACCAGGGAGGCTGTTGTCTGACAACGGATCACAATTCACTTCAAATTTATGGAGTGATTTTCTGAACAGACATAACGTACATTGCTGATACAAATGGGACAACTTCATTCACACACTCCGCGTAAAATATAATTCGTATCCCATCAGTCCAGGGACCTTTCCTCCATTGAGCGATTTCAATGGCTTTTCTATCCCTCTTCAATCTAATTTCGATATCTGCCAATCAAAGAAGGGAAAGTTGACAGGTGGAAGTCACCTATAGAGAGCCTATACAAACAATATAAACTTCAAATCAGTATTCTAGAAATGGAAGACGAATCAGAGGAAGATGAGATAGGAGGTACGATATTGCGAGAAGAATTTTGACAGAGCACTGAAAGGGTCGAGTCGACTGCTGAAATCGTTGGAAGAGATACTCATGAAGATATTATTCCACCCATTGTGCAAGATGTATTAGACAGGGGAACTACTCTCAGACTTCAAGTGGTAATTCCAATTGCAAAAAAATCAGGTACAGACAAATATGAGAAAATGTGAGAATTAACAGAATATGCAACATTTGAAAATGACAGCTTAGACCACAGGTGCAAAACTCAGAAGTAGTGACGGGCCTAACCAAAACTGTATTTTAAAGTGCGGGCCATAGTAAAATTATTGGTGAATTGTGTAAAAAATAGTATTCAAAGTTAATAAAAAGCAATCACAATTATTCCTAAATTATTCCTATCATTAATTTTTAATGTATTATATATTTTAATTGAACTGTGATATAGAAATAGGTGATGTACTACGTAGATGTGTAATATACAGTATAGATGATGTTATGCATCACTAAACCAAAAGTCATATGTCATGAGTGAGATAATGCCATTCTAAGTTTCCATTCGCTTAAAATAATGATGAATTTTTCCAGATTACTGTACCAAAAAAGGATTATTGTTGTTTTACTTAGTGTGGAATCTCACGATAAATAACTTCTAACTGGCACTAAATACACTCATATCAGAAATTTAAAGTAATGGCTCCTGGCCTAATGAAGCATAACGCAGTCCGCATAACATAAAGAGCGACCACTTACACTTGGTGAAACTATACAAATTTAATTTTTGACCTCTTGAGTAAATAGAGTAAATACATTATTTTTTTTAAAAAAAGTTCTCATTAAACGATACAATAACAGTGAAGAATGAATGTTTTAGTAGCATACTGGAATGAGAAATTATTATTTATGAAAACAATACAAAAAATGGTAAATTGAAAAAAAAGGTTTTATGTGAGATGTTGCATCTCATGTCAGCTACAAGTTGTTCAAAGTCTGGAGTCATACTCGACGTTGAAATTTTCGTCAATTAAACAAGAGTGAAATTTGCTTTCACTTCTGTTGAGAACGTAGAGTGTTTGTTCACAAATGTAAGTGCTGCCAAACATGCTGCCAAACATTGCTGCGTCTCGTAGGTTACTGAATCTATTTTTGTCCAAGCTTTTATAGAAATCAAGAAGATCACATTTCCTTTGTTTGGTTTTATACACTGGAAAACACTGAATTTCTGTGACTTCCAGTTGTAAGTCCACAGATATCTCTTCTGGAAGTACAGAAAAAGAATATTCAACCACCTTGAACAATACTTCCTCCTCTTTTCACAAAGCAAATCTCTTTTCGAATTATTCTATTACTTTATCAATGTCGCAAGAAAATTTCCTTCCTAACACAGCATGTTTCTCTGAAGAAATTGTATTGCAAGTAGGAAAATGGGTCATGTCGACTTTCAACAGATGATTTTTAGAGCAAGTCTCATTTTGAAAGCACGTGCTGTTGCCAACAGCTGGAAAATAAACTGTGATTTTTCCTGCAGTTTTGAGTTTAGCTCTTTGAAATGAGCCGTCATATCAGACAGAAAGCACAAGTCCTTGGTTCAGTCTTCATTATTATATTCAGGAAATTCCATTGTATCGTTTTTCATAAAATCGTTCATTTCCTCTCTGAGTGCAAAAAAGCGCTGCAACACTTTCCCAGGACTTAGCCAACGAATGTCTGTAAGATACAATAAATCCCCGGATTTCGTGCCCACTGTTTCTTCAAGAAATGCACGAAATGTTTGGTGTTTCAGCCTTCTTGATCGGATGTAGTTAATAACAGACACTACAGTTGATACCACACATACCACAAATTTTCTTCATAACATTTGTTAATGAACGATAAGTGGACTTTGCTTATTCTTTTTCCAGCGTATTCTTCCAGTGATGATGCTGCGCCAATCTTCTTTCCACAAATAGAAGGTACTCCATCGGTGCAAATGCCAAAATATTCTCAAAAGTCAAACCCAGTTTGTTCGTTACACATTGTTCGGCCTTTCGTGGCACACAGTCCTGCCAGTTCTTCTTGAAATTTTCATCAACACCACGGATAACAATCAAAAGTTGTGCAGTATCGTTTATGTCATCACTGGCGTCAATGGCTGAATATTAATACTTGAATTCTTCAGATTTCTTTTTTAACTGGTCTTGCAGATAGGTGCAGGTATCATGTACTCTTCTTTGAACTGTCTTTCTGGACAAGGTTATGCTATCAAAAATTTGTTTCATTTCCGGACACAGCACTGATACGGCGATCATCATGCACTTTTTCAAGAAATCACCTTCTGTGAAAGGTCTCCCAGCTGCGGCAATTTCTTTTGAAATTAAGAAGCTGACTTTTGTAGCCACTTCACTCTCTGTTTTTGTTTTCCTGAAAAAACTGCTGTTGACTAGACAAAGATTTTAGCAGGTTACACGCCTTTATTTTCATCTCGTTATCATCCAACTTTGCCAAATCAGCATGTTTTGACTCAAAATGGCGTCGTTTATTGTATTTTTTACAACTGCCACTGATTCGCGGCAAACCAAACAAAGCACTTTACCGTTGTACAGTATAAAAAAGTACTTATTTGTCCACCCCGTATTAAACACTCTGTGTTCGGGCACAATTGCGCGCTTGCGGTTACTGCCACCCATTCTTTTTCGCCACTTTGCAGTAAATATTAAGCATTAAAAATCTTAGTTCTCCGAGCATGTATATGTAAAATCAAAGGGCTCATGACAAGTGACGCAAACTACAGAATTTTAACTTGTAACCAAGGTAACAGAAACCACTCCACTCCATGTTTGTGGCGCTGCACAGAAAACGTGCTATAAGATGAGACTGAAGAGGGACTATAAACGCCTGAAAAAAATTAACTATACGTTACTGCACAGTACTAAGTTTAATGGCCGACCGCAGTGGCCGAGGGGTCTGCGGCGCGCCAGTCACAGTTTGCACGGCCGCTACTGTCGGGGGTTCGAATCCCCCTCAGGCATGGATGTTTGTGTCGGCTTTAGTATAAGGTAGTTCCTAGGGAGTTTGTAAGTTTAGGGACTGATGACCCCGCAGTTAAGTCCCTTAAGCTTAACAAACATTTTTACTAAGTGTAATGAACACACATTATAAAAAATTATGTGTGTGTGAGAGAGAGATGTTCCAATGTTCAAATGTTTGTATAGCTTATGGGACTTACTACGGGGTCATCTGTCCCTAAACTTACAAACTATTTATGAACTAACTAATACTAAGGACGGCACAAATATCCATACCCGAGGGGGGGATTCGAACCCCCGACCGTAATGGCCGTGCAGACCGTGACTGGAGCGCCTCAGTCCCCTCGGCCACTGCGGCCGGCGTGAGAAAGGGAGAGAGAGTTTGTTAGTTCCACATATTCTTCTAAACTACATTATCAGTTTCGTCCAACCTTGGTAGACATATTCCATACTGTCAGGTAAACAATCGCTGTCGGTGTATAAAGTCACCAACCCTCCCAATGGGTAGAGGGGGAGGGGGGGGGGCAAATAAGAAGGGTGGTACACGACGTGTTGGTAAGCAGACTTCATTTATCCACTGTTTCAGAACAAGTGCACTTAGCGCCTTGTAACAAACTTTACACACAATTTCGGACATTTAAAAAAATGTTTGTATGAAAGGAAAAAGTTCATTGCTAACTACGTTTCATCTGTTGAAGCAGTAAGTATGCCGCATAAAGAATATTATTATTTCACTACAACAAATCGTATTCGTAACATATTTTTCGTATGGAAGCAACATACACCATTAATAATTACTTCACGGTAGGGCACATAGTTCAGAGGATAAGACGTCACAAGCAATGAGATGCATGAAAATCGCTCAATATCCATGATGTTTTAATTCATGTCTTTATTACTAACCCTATTCGGAACATATTTGCAAACAGGTTTTATATATTGAACCAGCTGAATACAACTATTCGACATTTCGAGCGACTGAATAGTTGAGAGAGAGAGAGAGAGAGAGAGAGAGAAGGTGGGGTGGGGTGGGAAGGTGGTGGAGGGAGTAAGAGGTTACCCGTGCGAGATGTATTAAAATTATACTTTTTAATTTCACTCAAACATTTATTGTGATACAGGAAACAGAACATTTTGTATCGCGTTTTCTGTGTCATTCAAACTGAGTACGGATAAACTGTCAGCTTTCACTCACTTCCAAAATTAAATTACTCATATAATGAGCTTCCAAATATTGCAAGAGGGACTTTTTGAAACAAGTAATGAGACATAAATTATATCTGACGCTTTCACTGCTGGTGTCACTCATGTTTACAACAATTAACATCTCATGCATGACAGCTACTCTCGCTAGATCTGTATGTACAATATAATATAATACATCATTCGAGCATGACTAATAAGGGTTCAGTCCGTAAAATAAGTGTAAGATATGTCATGGGGCAATAACACCTGGTATGAGGCGAGGAACACAAGGCAAAGTTGTCAGAGAATTTGGGCTTGGCAGTAGGAATGAGAAATGAGAAATACTAATCCAGTACTTTAAAAAATTTCAGAAGGTAATAGCGAATACTCTGTTCCTGATATTGTTGGAAAATACTTGAAGACAGGAGTAGATTCCAACTGGATTACATCATTAATGCCAAATTAATAACTTATCGACTAAAAGCCGTGTAGTTAATAATTTGGAATTGAAACTCGACCAACCGAAGTTCCGATTCGTTTACAACATGGTAATGTTTCTCACAAAAGTAAAGTAAAATATAATATTAGCATTTTTCACAGAATATTGGGGGACTAAAGAATAAAATGGATGAGCTTTTGGGTTGTTTAGATGATATAGAAACTGATAATGTAATAGATATAGTATGTCTGTCTGAGCATCACATTGTCACTGGTATGGAAAATGTGATTGTCAGTGGATATCAATTAGCTTCAAATGCAAGTAGAGATAATAAGGTAAGAGGAGGAGTTGCCATATATGTCAAATGCTATCACAGTGTTTAAAACTAAGAAACAAAATTTTGTGTAGGGCAACATATTGAAGCATGTGCCTACCAGCTTAAACTCGATGATGATTATCTTATAATTGTAACAGTATATAGTTCCCATTCACGAAACTTCCATTTATTTCTGGAAAACGTGGATTCCTTGTTGTGCTATCTGTCAAATAGGGGTAAGCAAATTATTATTTGTGGTGATTTCAATGTAGATTCATTGACAGACTATAATAGGAAGAATGACCTGGAAGTCTTACTTGGCTCATTCAATCTGTCATCCGTTATTAATTTTCCTTCTCGAGTAGTAAAAGACAGCAGTACATTGATAGATAACTTTTTTTGTAGACCAAGATAAGTTTAACAACGTAAAATCTTGTCCCGTTGAGAATGGTCTTTCTGATCTCCGTTCAGTAATTCGAAACTGTCCTCCAGAGTTATACGCTCGATTAATGAATTAACATCTAGAAATTTCAAAGAAAGTCTACAGCAGTTAAACTGGGATGAGGTCTATAAGGAACATGATGTTAATTTAAAATATAACTTATTTCATTTAAGGTTATTTGGTGTTTCTCCAAGAAATTAGTTAAATATAATTGTAAGGAACCATGAAAAAAACCATGGCTTACTAAAGGAATAAAAATATTTTGTAACCAAAAAGGAAACTATATCTATCCACAAGAAAGAGTAATAACCCAGAAACAATAAAATTTTATAAAAGCTACTGTGCTACATTAAGAAAAGTTATTAAAAAATCAAGAAGCATATGCATCATGTCTGAGATTAGTTCCTCTGATAATAAAATTAAAACAATTTGGAATATTGTTAAAAGGGAGACAGGGAAACCATCAAAACAAATGGAAATTTTATTAACAAAAAGTCAGAAGTTAAAAACATTTTTAATGATTAATTTTCAATTGTTGTAGAGAAAATAGGTTTTAAATGTTAGAAGGAGGAAGGCAGTTAATGGAAGAGGCCACACATACACAATTTGATACAATTGAAATTCCACCAACATCTCCTTCAGAAATTAGGAAAATAATAAACTCTCTCAAGAGCAAAAGGTCATGTGGAATTCGTGGCATTTCCAGCAGGGTATTAAAAGCTTGTTCCCTAGAGATAAGTAGCATTCTCAGTCGTATAGGTAACAGCTCTTTAAAGCAGGGTATTTTACCGGATAGACTGACATACGCTATCGTTAAACCTTTGCTTAAAAAAGGGGATACGTCTGACGTCAACAGCTACCGCCCCATCTCACATCTGACTGTTTTATCCAAAATTTTTGAAAAAGTTATGTATTCTCGAGTTGCTTCATATATTAGTAAAAACAAAGTTCTAAAAAAATGGCAGTTTGGTTTTCAAAAACGCTTTTCAGCAGAAAATGCTATATGTACCTTCACTGATGAAATATTAAATGCTTTGAAAAATCGGACATCACCAGTTGGGATTTTTTGTGATCTCTCAAAGGCTTTTGATTGTGTAAATAATTGGATTTTCTAGATAAGCTTAAGTATTGTGGTACGAGCGGAACAGTGCACAAATGGTTTAAATCATACTTAACCGGAAGAGTGAAGAAAGTTGAAATAAGCAGTTCACATGACATAGATGAAAGAATTAGTTCCTCTAACTGGGGAGTTATCAAAAATGGGGTCCCAGAAGGTTAGAATTTGGGTCTTTTGCTGTTCTTAATATACATTAACGACTTGTCATTCTACATTCACGAAGATGCTAAATGGCATTACACCATTAATAAATTTAGACTTTGAACATAAATCTGTAGCTAAGGTAGAATATTCAAATTTTTTTGGTGTTTGCATTGATGAGGGATTAAATTGGAAGAAACACATTGAAGATATGCAGAAACGTTTGAGTTCAGGTATCAGGGTCATTGCAAAATTTGGTGATATACATCTCAGTAAATTAGCTTACTATGCCTATTTTCATTCACTGCTTTCATATGGGATCATATTCTGGGACAATTCAACATTGAATAAAAAAGTATTCATTTCACAAAAGCGTGTAATCAGAATAATTACTGAATCCCACCCAAGGTCATCCTGCAGACATTTATTTAGGGATCTAGGGATCCTCACTGTAGCTTCACAATATATACATTCACTGATGAAATTTTTTATTAACAATCCGACCCAATTCAAAAATAATAGCAGTTTGTATAACTACAGCACTAGAAGAAAGGGTGATATTCACTGACATGTGATTACATTTTCAGGCAATTTGGGTGCATAGATCCTGAGAAATCAGTACTCAGAACAACCACCTCTGGCCGTAATAACGGCCTTGATACGCCTGGGCATTGAGTCAAACAGAGCTTGGATAGCATATACATGTACAGATGCCCATGCACCTTCAAGACGATACCACAGTTCATCAAGAATATTGACTGGCATATTGTGACGAGCCAGTTGCTCGGCCACCATTGACCAGAAGTTTTCAATTAGATCTGGAGAATGTGCTGTCCAGCGCAGCAGTCGAACATTTTCCGTATCCAGAAAGGCCCGTACAGGACCTGCAACATTCGGTCGTGCATTATCCTGCTGACATGTGGGGTTTCGCAGGGATCGCATGAACAGTAGAGCCATTGGTCGTAACGCATCTGAAATGTAACGGCCACTGTTCAAAGTGCCGTCGATGCGAACCACAGGTGTTCGAGACGTGTAATCAGTGGCACCCCATACCATCACGCCGTGTGATGCGTATCTTTATTCACCCGAAAAAATGACGTTTTGCCGTTGTGTACACCATCGCAAGTGCTCCTGCCTGTGATGCAGCGTCAAGGGTAACCGTAGCCATGGTCTCCGAGCTGATAATCCATGCTGCTACATAAGTCGTCGAATTGGTTATTGTCTTGCAAGCGTCCCTATCTGCTGACTCAAGGATCGAGACGTGGCTGCACGATCCGTTACAGCCATGCGGATAAGATGCCTGTCATCTCGACTGCTAGTGATAGGAGGCCGTTGGGATCGAGCACGGCATTCCGTATTGCCCTCCTGAATCCACCGATTCCATATTCTGCTAACAGTCACCGGATCGCGACCAACGCGAGCAGCAATGTCGCGATAGGCTACAACCCGACCTTTATCAAAGTCGGAAACGTGATGGTACGCATTTCTCCTCCTTACAGGAGGCATCACAACAACTTTTCACCAGGCAACGCCGGTCAACTGCTGTTTGCGTATGACAAATCTGCTGGAACATTTCTTCATGTCAGCTCGTTGTAGGTGTGTGAATTCTCTGGAAAGCTAATCATGTCACAGCATCTTCTTCCTGTCGGCTAAATTTCGCGTCTGTAGCACGTCATCTTCATGGTGTAGCAATTTTAATGGCCAGGAGTGTATATGTGATATACGCAGATCTTTCTTTGTCATAAACCCCCACCTCTCACTTAAATTTGCATTTATGTATTTTTATTAATAATTTTGCTTTTCCTCCCAACGCCCATTTTTTTCAGCCTTGGTGTATTACCGCAACAATGGATGGCACTTGTTTTAGTTAATGTTGAATGGTGTCATTTCGTGTATTTTGCCACCCCTTTTCAAAATTTACTCCATATCTTTATCGTTTACCTGCAATAGAACCTGCAGTCTTTGTAAATTTTTGGAAGTCCGATGTGCATGACTTACGAAGTATTCAAGTCCAAATTTTATCAGGTAACCTCATTTCACGGTCTGCTAGACGAGTCGTAATTTGATAAGCACGAACTGCCATCCACCTTTCAGCGAGTGGTTAATAAATTACGAAATTTTCGTTTACAGCTAAATTTCAACCACTGATGGATCTCCTGTTAAAGGTAATTATTCGTCTATTCCTTTTGCAATGTTCTGCCTGCACAACACTCCACTGTTTATTAGCTTGTCATTTTATTTAAATGCACGTAAATAATTTTCCTAAAATTTTCCGTAATTTTCTGACCACAATCTCGCAAAGCTTCAAACTTCAAACCTCTTCCTGCCGTACATTTGTAAATCTCCAGCATTAATAGCCAGGCTGGAATATTATAAGTGGATGCCAGTGGAGGCTACACCAAGTACTAGTATACGTGTTCCAACGTGGATCGATAATTGGTACCTCAGTAACGCTTGAGCTATTGGTCTGTAAATGTTGTTAATTCATGTAATCCATATTCACTGTTTCAACAATAAAAACTGAGTTAATTGGAAATTGTAAGATTGAGTACGAAATTTTATTTTCATCTATTATGAAAGATACTTTACATCACTGGTAATTTGCTGGTAACTCATTAATAACGCCATATGTTGACTAGACCGACAGAGGCTAGGAGGCATTACTACCGCTGACAGACAAGTAAACGACTTGTCACTTGTGCTCGCAACTCAGACTAGGCCAGCGCTTTAACGTACGATGCCTTGTTGAAAGGTAATGTCTTTAATGCGTTCTCAATATCGGCTGAGGTGTCATGCGTATTACTCCGTCGACTTTTACTCACCAGCGACGCACGTTTTGGAACATTTGTTGCTAGAGAACTTCGAATTGCAGTGAATGGCACGATGCCGCCTAATGTAGTACAAACCACTGCGTTAAAGACACATAATGTGTATGTACAGAACACGTGGACTGCGACTGAGTAAATGACGACTTCTGCATTGGCAGAATACTGCAGAATAGAACCCTATTCGGATCTCGGTGAGGAAACTCCTAAGGGACGGACACTACGCGAAAAAATTTGAATAAAGGAATTGACAACATTATGTGATGGATGTTAAAAGTTTGAAATCTATGAAAATCTTGAAAAGGAAATATCAAGCTGCAATAGTACACTACACTGTGTATGTGTTAACACTGAGACGCGATTACAGCACTCTTTGACGTAAGGAGTCTTGGAAGTTACCTGAGATTATATTAAATCATTGAAAAGCGTTGACCCATAATGACACAATTCGTTGGACTGGCGTGTCAGTTTTGGATCGAACGATGTGGCCCATGTCTCATCCATTGCTACGATACGCCGTAAAAAAAACCTTCACACAAACAGCACTCCAAGTGCGTCTGAGCAGCGTCGTTGCGCGTTTCTGAGTTTCCGTCAATTCATGCGTAACCCATTGTGATGCAATTTTTCGCATGCCCAGACTTTACAAAAAATGTTCAAATGTTTGTAAATATATCGGACTCAACTGCGTTCTTACTGGTCCGTAGCTTACAAACTACTTAAACTAGGTTAAACTAACCTAAGGACAGCACCTACATCAATGCCCGAGGGAGGATTCGAACCTCCGACGCGGGAAGCCGCCCGAGCCGCAACGTGGTGCTCCAGACCGCTCGGATACTCCCGCGCAGCCCAGACTTTCCTTCAGGATGCAAAGCACAGCCGTATGTGCTAATCCTATTTCGTGGGCGTCGATCACTGTCCACCAACGCGCCATCAGTATGCCCTTCTTCTTCAGAGATGCTAGGACGACCTGCCCGATGCATGTCTGCCACAGTTTGCCGATCTTCGTTGAAGGTTCTTACCCAACGTGCCACTGTTCTGTACGGCAATGCCGATTCCCCGCATGCCTCTTGAAGACCTTGCTCAAATGTCTAGAGCTTATGGGACTTAACTACGGGCTCAGCAGTCCCTAAACTTACAAACTACTTGTGAACTAGCTTATACTAAAGACGGCACAAACATCCATGTCCGAGGGGGGATTCGAGCCCCCGACCACAGCGGCCGTGCAGACCGAGACTGGCTCGCCGCAGACCGCTTGGCTACTGCGGCCGGCTGAAGGTCTTGATGACACTGTCATGCTGTACGACCTCTGGCACATTCAATCTTGATCGGACATCGTTTATTTCTGTTTCGAAAACATAGCGACACCGTTACGTTATAGACCACTCGCTCACAAGTGACTGTGTTTCCCTCGATTGTGTGCACGCCGGTGACATGGGACAGGCGAGTCCAATTGCTCGGAAATAAGGTAGGTATGTGAACAACGTGTGTTATCACCGACAATACAAGATACCATTACATAGTGTCTCCACAGCAATGTTGCTACTATTTAAGTTCCAACCATCATATCTCGTGGTATCAAACTGTTTCTTCAAATTTTTGTAAAGTTATGGAAACTAACTGCAGTGGCCTTCGTTCCCTAAACTTACGAACTACTTAAACTAACATCCTAAGAACAACAAACACACACAGATGCCCGAAGGAGGACTCGAACCTCCGACATGTAACGTCCGGGCGCACATTAACAAGGCTCCTAAGTACGCACGGCCAACTGTTTCTATTATTTGCCTCACTGATAGAATAACTATGAATGAATATCTCACCATCCTCAATAGCAAGCTGTTTACTACGACTAACATATTGCTTACAAACACTGCCATATTCCAAGATATATGCCGACACACAACCGAAACAAATTCCAGAGTAGTCAGTTAAATTGAAATTGAGTAGACGTCTCCGAGAAACGTAATCACAGATTTTGGAAAGAGAAACATAGCTATAAGGAAGGAAACCGCGGAGAAACCAAGGGGAAGAGAAGTAACTAGCTGATAAACGAAACAAAAAAGTACAAAAGTGTTCAAAGCAATTTAAGACATCTGGAAAGACATCTGCTCGAAAGAGATATTGCGATAAATATAGAACACAAACACAAAAACATGTTCAAATGTTTGTAGATCTTATGGGGCTTAACTACGGGGTCTTCAGTCCCTAAGCTTACAAATTACTTATGAACTACCTAATACTAATAACGGCACAAATATCCATGCCCGAGGGGGGATTCGAACCCCCGACCGCAGTGGCCGTGCAGACCGCGACGATAAATATAGACACCGTTATAGTCAAACTGTTTGCGTTGTTCTGTGCATAACAACGATGGATAAAAGTTAGTTAAAAATTTAAAAAGCGGGATTCCAGTTAACAAACCGTAGTGCGTACAGGGAGAAATTCATAAGTTAGTAAAATGAATTAGTAACATGGCCGTGCACTTACTGTGTGATTAAAAGGTTTTATGGGAAAATGATTAATTACAACTTTTATCTGCTTTTAGTTCACGAAAAATTAGTGGGCGGTAACGGTACCAAATTACGTGCTTCAGTACAGATGCAAAGCCACAGTCATTAATATGTATCACTGTTAAATAAATATGATCAAAAGCTAGATAACGTGAAACATATGGCAATCAGATGCAATTAGTCGCACCACATTAGCTGCAGTTGCTGCAAAATATACAGGGTGTCCCAGCTATCTTGTCCACCCAAAATATCTCTGGAACAATAACAGCTATTGGAAAACGACTTTCACCGGTATCAATGTACGGCTGGGGCCCATGAATGTACATATTTGGAAACATTCTAAAACGAAAGCAAATGTTTTTTTTTAACACAAACTTATGTTTTTTTAATGGACACCCTATATTTTTTCTTCAGCAATCCATAGCATGACAAATCACATAAACAATGGCGTTGATTGCATCGCAATATTTCAATTACATCTCGAGATATTGTAACGCGAAGTTGACGATTGAAAAACCCGAAATGCGCTGCTAGCGCACGTCCTGAGGCTCAGGTGCGAACCCCATGCTGCCCGTAATCACGATCTGATTGACATGCGTAATCGCACTTCCGTACTTACCAAGAGGTCCGAAACGAATAATACGGTCTGCTGCCATCCTACATTAAAGTCGTACATTCCAGCAGGTATTTATCCCATAGGCTAGGGGTGGTGCGGTTCAGTAACATATCTTTGTACCGCAACGTTAGTCACAAAGTTAACTTCGCTTATCGTTAATCCGTTACTAAAAAGGTAATGCCGTTCAACGTTAAAACTTTACTTTACTGTAGATCTAGCGCAAGTGACAGTGAAACATTCACTCATAAATTCATATTGATGGTTTTAGTGAAACGAGCAAGTGGACTAAAGGTTTTACCGTTGTTTAGGTAAAAATGTTTTGATTTGGGAAGTTCAGGTAAGACATAGAAGATGAATGTAAACATGTTTAACTAATTAGTTTTATTATCACATAACTATCAATGTTATGTTTATCTAATGCGTTACATAACAAATTATTTCAAACAAATGTTTCTGAACAACACTGGGTAAAATGGCCCTTTGTAGAAACTTGCACTGTGATACCAGCACTACATACTAAAGATAGCGTTCACATATCATGCTCAAACTGATAACCATTGGCTTGCATACATAGGGTCACTCTGCGGATGAACGATGCCCTACTTCGTGCTAGTGTTTCCTCTTTGATGGCTGTACAAGAATCAATAATGCGTTGCTTCATGTCCTCTGGTGTTGTTGGTTCATGTTGGTAAACAGCATCTTTCACTGCTCCCCAAAGAAAAAAAATCCAGCGGTGTAAGGTCCGGAGATCGGGCAGGCCACCTAACTGGGCCACCACGTCCAATCCACCTACCTGGGAACTTACGGTTCAGAAGTCGTCGGTCTCTTAAGTCGTTATGTGCAGGGCATCCGTCATGCTGATACCACATGACCATTCTCCTGTTCAGAGGTACGGTGTCCAAGAGAACAGGAAGATTGTGTCGTATAAATCTGGAGTACTCTCTGCCATTTTGGAGGCCATTTACAAAGAAGGGTCCACGGACGTTGATGCTCTACCTGACGGAACCATCTTGGATTGTCTGCGGACCAATAATGCATATTCCTCATATTGACGATTCCTTTGTTGGAGAATGATGTCTCGTCGGTAAAGAGAACACCTGCGAAAAAATTTGGATTAGACAGAAGATTTTGCTGAGCCCACCGACAAAATGTTACCCTGTAGCTGAAGTCATTTCCATAAAGATCCTTGTGTAAATGAACATGGTGAGGATGAAATTTATGACGTTGAAGAATACGCGGTGCACTTGATTTCGACACACCAACTTCACGTTCAATTTGACGTGTGTTGATGTGAGGATTCACAGCTACGGTAGCGAGCACAGCAACTTCAGCACGTTCATCTGTGCGTGCTCTAGGACGATGTCTAGGTCTTGGATTTAAGCTTCCCGTTTCACGTAGACGAGATGTGAGACGACCAAAAATCCGGCGCGAAGGCGATGGCTTGTCAGGGAATCGTCTTCTGTACAGTCGTTCTGCCTGAACAGAATTTCGCCCTCTACAACAGGGTACAGTACAGGTATGTAGAGTAGGGTAGAAAACAGACATATTAACGAAATAATCTTAATGTTCTTTAACAGTACTATAAACTAACAAGCAATGTAATAACGTATTTCCGGTCAACGTACATTCTCCATAGATCAGCAGCATTTCTACCATATCTTCATGTGTGTACATAATACAGTATAAGTTCCGCAACAAACGTTTATTCACAACGTGTACTACCTCCGTGCCGTCACTAGATTACTCTGATGCAAGACTACACAGGCAAGCGGTGTACTGCACGCCAAAGCAACAACAAATGGGATGCTCGGAGGGTGGTGGAGTACAGGAGTTTGCATGGATCGCAAATCACAAACAAGGCGAAATGGTAACTGTGGCTGTAGTGGGAACTAAGTTGGACACGTGTCTAGGTAGAGCTAGGCCCTGGATGAAGGAGTGCGCGAAAGGCACAATGGGTCATTTAACGCATTCGATAAACCTTATTTTGGGTGTGCATGATAAATAACACAACATGACTGGTGTATACCGATCGGTACTGGGTCATATTGTGTACGTAGACACATAACACGTGCAAGAGGGAAACCATTATGTGCTTATAAGAGTTGATGGCACCAGACCGTATTATACGTTTCGGACCTCTTGATAACTATGGAAGTGCGATTACGCACGTCAATCACATCGCGATTACGGGCAGCATGGGGTTCAAATGTTCAAATGTTTGTAGAACTTATGGGACTTAACTACGGGGTCATCAGTCCCTACAGCATGGGGTTCACGCCTGAGCCTCAGGACGTGCGCTAGCAGCGTATTTCGGGTTTTTCAAGCGTCAACTTCTCGTCGCAATATCTCGGGATGTAGTTGAAATATTGCGATGCAATCAACCCCATTGTTTATGTAATTTGTCACGCTATGCATTGCTGAAGAAAAAATATAGGGTGTCCATTTAGAAAAACATAAGTTTGTGTTAAAAAACACATTGGCTTTCGTTTTAGAACGTTTCCAAATATGTACATTCATGGGCCCCAGCCGTACATTGATACCGGTGAAAGTCGTTTTCCAATAGCTGTTATTGTTGCAGAGATATTTTGGATGGACAAGACAGCTGGGACACCCTGTATATCTCACCGTAATGGTTACTATATTTGGTTTTCCATTAACAGGAACTAGGACCTGCTTACTAACTACTTGCTTTCATATTTAATTCCTATATTTTGTTTAGTGAAGCTGTTTGTCAACAAAGACCCAGGCATACAATTTCTCGTAAACTTTCCTAACAAAAGTCTTATTTGACCTTTTTGCTTGCTTTTCCAGTAAATAAATGGTGTTATTGGATGTTGTCTGAAGAAAAATACTGCCTGAACAAAGACTTGTTACATGAAACTGATGTAAACAGCGTTACAATAGTCATAATCAAGAAAAATGTAGTATAAGGTCGTGGTAAATTTACTGTAGTGATATTATTGTTTTTTGGTAAATAAAATGTAATATTCGGTACTGTTTAAAAGAATGACTTCCGCAAGAAAAAATTTAATGATTCATTGTTCAGCGGCAACTACTTCTTCTTCTCAGCGAAACGTTTAACACTGATAGAAAAGAATTATGAAAATTAATATGCTGTCAGTTTAACTAGCAAATTTAAATTTTGTTTCTTTCACTGATATTTAATTATTTCAGTTCTGTCTTGGTATATTAAAGGAAAGGAATAAGATCGTACTTTCAATAAAACTCTTCCGAGTGTGAGACCGCATTGTCAATCTTTCAAAAAGTTGCCAGTTTCTCAAAGTCTGACAGTGCGGTCTCACACCGAGAAGAATTTTATTGATTGTGACAACGGCGGCAGACGCCAAGCCTTACATTTTAGATCAAACTCTTAGGTTAATTGTCACCACAGTGCAATTTTTGATTACACGTATTATTCTGATAGTTCGCCGCTAGTAAGGTGGATAGTCGTACAATATAAAGAAAATACTAGCTGGATTTTACTTTTGTGAGTTTTTGTCGTTGTCGTTATAGCACTTGAATGTAACAGGCTCTTCTTTGCGACAAATTATTTCCAATTATTTTGGTCCCACTGTATCCGCCCAATATTACATTTCTTCTAGCAGATACTGTACAGTATCCATATACAGAATTACATAATAGCTGGCCATATTATTATGCTTTCTCTTTTATGCCATTGCTGTTCTTTGCGTTTCCCAACTGGCTCTCTGAAGCAACCACCCAATAACTGCGTTACCAGAGCCAGTGTCACTACTCTCTACAGATTGTCCTACTCGATTAGCAATCTTCCCTGTACTATAAAGGTTTCAGATTAGCCTACTCATTAAAATGCGTATATAAATACAGTATTGCTTGTATATTAGACATCACTGACACAAATTAACAGAAGAATGGTTGCAGTGCAGGAAATACAACATAATTACATTCACTGACGTGATAAAATATTAGTTATTGTGTTAAACGCTGAATCGGAATGCAGAAAACTTTCGGAACGCAATGTGAATGCGCGCGGCCATTCGTCGTCGGGGGTTCGAGTCTTCCCTCGGGCATGGGTGTTTGTGTTATACATAGGTTAGTTTACCTTAGTTTAAGTAGTTTTTAAGCTACGGACTGATAACCAAGCAGTTGAGTCCGATAGATTTACAAACACTTGAAAATTTTTGATTTGCAATGTGAATTCCACTGTAAACATAGAAGAGAGGGCAGCCCGACTGAGAAAGTACCTTCAAGGATTCAATGACAGGAATCATTTCTTTGATGATATGATAGAAGAATATAGAGTCGACAAAGGGATCAGTAAATTTCAAAAGAGGTCTGGAAGACTTGAAATCAAATAAGGAAAATTCTTACAAGGAGACCACATGGGTGTCGGAGTTTGGAATTTTTTGATATTTATTGTACGTTCCAAGTTGAGAAAATTAACAATCAGCCAAAGCAATTCGACGCAACTGTCAAAAATTCTCGAGAAAAACGACTTTGAAGTTTTGCAAGTACACGTAAGTACCAATAATTAAAACATTTGTAATAGCATATGTAGGTGTAGCTCAGCTGCCGGGCTCCGTGGCTCAGCGCACCCGGTAGGGGGCTGAACGCCCTCTGTAATTAAAAAGCTGAGCCAACCATTCAACGAACAACCAAGAACGAACGTGGTCAGATGAAAAAAAAAAAAAAAAAAAAAAAAAGTGGTAGCGTTTAGTGGTTTGAATCCTGTCAGGTCAGATTTTTTTATTTCTCTTTGTTGCGTTCGAATACTTACACAATTATAATATCTAATGGTAATTTTCAGGAAAACTGGACGTATCTTTGTTTATTCGTAATTGTTAACAATGGTGGTTGAAATGGAATGAAACTTAAATAATTTATTTATTATTTATTTATTTATTTATTTTTATTTTTTTGCATTTGTGGCTTCACTATTAGTTGACGACGGTAGTATTTGACTGTCCAATTCGTGAAGAGATATGACCCTCGTTTTGGAAAGTCATCTCCATAGCTGCTAATGAATTTCAAAGCAGCTAACCTAGTCAACCATTGTTTTGCTGACTACAAGCTTTTCAGTTCGTCTACATACACATAAACAAAAACTGACACAACACGAGTAACTAGAGATCCCAAGATGTTTTATGTAACTGAATTAGAAAACGAAAAACATAAGTGTCATAGAGGGATTCGAACCCCTGACTCTATATAACTGTGAGGCCAGATCAGTACAATCTGTGCTACACCGACGGGTACAATACCTGTTTTAATTATTGGTACTTACGTCTACTTCGCAAAGCAATTTTCTCAAGAATTTCTGATAGTTGCGTCGAATTGCTTTGGCTGATTGTTATTTACGTTCTGAAATTCATAAATATAAATTAATTCTAAAATCCGACACCAGAGTAGTCTCTTTGTTAGATAACATTCAATCGGAAATTTTAAGATCGTTGGGGGATGTGGTAACCAAACGACTATTCAGGTTGTTTTTTTTTCCGTACAGAAGAAAGGTTAATAAACTTTGTTCTCAGATTTGGCACAGTAGACGTTAATCGTCGTGTAGAATAAGTGACTTAGGATTTTTTCTTACCCGAAGTGTAATTTTATGCCGATTTCCTTCACCGAATGTATGAAAACTGAATTCGTCGGATAAAATTAATCGTTCAGAAAAAGTGTTTTGTTACATATAATCAAACATCATAAGGTAAAACTTTACACTATTGTCTGTCCAGGAACGTCGGAATTATGGTTGTGACTTTTGTAGTTTGGAAGCTATAAACGTTTCAGATGTGTTCTTTCTTTCTGAATAGCCCTGTATATGTGGTATCTGTTTCTAGGACATGTTTGAGATACCAGGCATCACATACATACCAATAAAGTCTGTTTTAGCTAAAAATCTGTAAGATTTTTCAAATAAGGATATTCCGATGCGTGGCTTTTCAGAATGCCCTGGTAGTGCGCTGCATGAGGCCTTACAAATTTTTCGTAAAGATCCTTTTAGGGTACCTATCTGACTGGCTTACAATGGAAATGTACAAATGTTTGTAATCGTAACGGACGAAGCTGCTAAGGTCATCGATCACCAGCCTTTCAAACTACGCAAAGTAATAAACTTATTATCCTAAGGACAACACATATACACACACACGTCCACGCACGCCGTTGCCACGCACCTTACAACGAAGTTAAGTTTACGAATTCGATATATTTAAACATTTCCACCGTCCAACAAACAGTTTCGTCTTTGCCATTGAATTTAATTATTCCAGTGCCCTGAAACGGTCTAAATGTTTAAATAGTTCAAATCCGTAAATTTATGGCCGTTAATGTCAACAAATGGTGTCTGGAGTATTCCTATATGTCCGAAAAAAAAAACAGAGATATCAATAATAGGAAGTTGGATTTGTTTGCGGATTATAGCTTTGTATCAGTTAACTGTAATACACTGTTTCATAAATTAAAGTGCATCGCAATACTACTATTTTACTACATTATCTAAGTTCCTAATTAAATAACTTACTGCCTCTCTCTAACTTATAAGCTAAAATGATGAAAAATCCTATACGAAATTGTCATAAAAATGAAAACTAATAGAAACAAGATCACTTTAGAGCTCACCGTTCAAATTCATTTAAATCCGGTTTCGATCCTGATGTGGAACTTCATATTTACTCCAATGTTGGCATGTAGAGAGTAGCGGGCGCTGTAGAAACTTCTAAGTACTGTCACTAACATGTCAACATGAATGACCTATAATCTAAAATGCCATTGGTTGAGATCCGGTGAACGAGGAGGCCATTCACCTGGATCTCCTTGCCGTGCGGGAGTAGCCGAGCGGTCTGGAGAGCCACGTTGCGGATCACGGGGTCTCCCGCGTCGGAGATTCGAATTCTCCCTCGGGCTCGTATGGGTCTGTGTTGTCTTTAGTATAAATTAGTTCATAAGTAGTTTGTAATTTTAGCGACTGATGACCCTGCGCTTAAGTTCCCATACGCTTTAAAAATATTTGAACATTTTTTGGACCTCTGTAAGATACCTGCTATGGGAAGGTATACATTTCATATTCAAATGCACCGTGAATTTGAGACCAGTGTCAAGCTAGTCAGGCATGGGTCATTTATCTTTGGTTGCAGGCTTATATTTTCGATGGCAGTACTATCGATATTAGAGACGGTGATAGTATTGTTGCCGTGAAGTAAGGTTGTGATTATTGAGAGAGTACACTTTGCTAGGAGCACGGATGAGATTACAGAAGCGTTGGAACCGTGGTTGTGTGCAGTTGTCGTTCCTGCGGGATAGCCGAGGAGATAAGATTTTGAGATTTGAATGCTGAGCCAAGCTGTTTGTTTAAGATATGGAGACGAAAGGTATAGATGACGTTGGATAAACGATCTTTTGAAGTTTTTGTACGGTAAAGTTTTTCATGAAATACTTGGCATGTTTCTATGACACAACTTCGCATTGTTAGGATGAACTGATGGTAACAGTAACGGTCGGGAAAGATCTTGCTGTTAGCTTGTGGTCTCACGATTCATGCTAGGGACCCCTTCTGTGTTAGGAAAAGTATTTATTGTAATAGTTTAGTTTTGAAATTGCGTTTTTTTTATGAAATAGGAATTTAATGGGTAATTTTCTTGAAATATTGCATTGTTGTAACATTGTTTGTGTAAATCGAGTTAAATTTATTAACAGTAAAGAAATGTTTATCTTTGTTTAAAAATAATTTTGTAGGCAGATTAAATATCTGAGTTATATTTTTCTCTGAAAGAATTTAAAATAATAAACATGACATTGTTAGTAATTTTTATGAAATTACATAAGTTAGAAATAAATCAGATAATTCATTTTTAATAATTAGTTGAGATTCTTAAACAGATTAGCAGTTTATCCATCCTCATATTTTTATTAAAAGTGCCATAGATGTTTTCTGTAGTTAGTTTTCCAGTAGTTAGTACAGCAGGAAGCAGTTTGGTGTAGCGCAGATTTATGCAGTAAGTGAAGGTGAGAAAGAATCAGTTTTTGTCAAGCTTACATTTCAGTATGATTTACAGATTTCAGGGTAGGACAATTCATACAGTGTTCAGGTTAACAAGTGTTTGCAATGATTCAGATTGCATTGATAAATATGGTGTTCGTTACATTCCGTTAAAGATTGTTAGTTCAGTCAGAAACAAGTTTGTATGGCCAGAATTATTAATATAGTGATTTTTTTGTCAGTAATTTTGAGACAGTTAACTTTGTTACGACATTTTCATACAGAAACAATTAGCAGTTTGTGTCTCTTTATACTAAACATTGCGCAGTCAGATTAACATAACGTTGTAGAAAGGCATTCAGCTAGAATAAGTTCAAACACACAGCAGACGGAAAAATGTAAGAGAGAAGGAGAAGCGAGAAACTTTCACCTCCTTGTCTGATTCTGGTATCCAAACAGATAGCGAATGCCGTTTTGCCGCTTCCTCGACCTTTCCACGTACACGAATTATAGGTGTTTCGTGTCGCAGGTCCCAGTTGTCGTCCTATTATATCCCACACGATCTCTATTGGAGACAAGTTCGGAGATAGTTTGGCGCACGTTGAGTTCCACGCGTAGTAGATTAGATTAATGCTTGTTCCATATATCATAAATACAATATGGAACGTGCCAGTTTAGTAAATGGTGACTAAACATGACCAAAACATTATAAGAAGTTTTTAATGTTTTTTATTATTTTATTTTAGGGAAATTCTTTAAAATCATGTAAAGTGTAGAAGGAGTTGCTATTCACAAATTCTTTTGGTTTCTTTTTAAATACTGGTAAGCTGTCTGTCAGACTTTTGATGCTACATGGTGACAAAATTCTAGCACCATTATTCACCCCTTCAATATTGAATATCATCCTATCTTCTAGTGTTGTAGCGATGCACACTGCTATTACGTTTGAATTAGGTCGAATTGTTAATCACAAATGTCATTAGTGAATACATGTATTGTGAAGACACTGCTCGCCGCGGCGGAGCGTCCGAGCGCATTGAAGCGCTATTCTGCGATGCGCGAGGCCGTTCCCCGTGGGGGGTTCGAATACCCCTAATCGGACATGGATGTTTGTGCTGTCTTTAATATAACTAGTATTGCCTGTCGTCGAAAATCGACCAATTGTGCTTACAATGGTCATTGGGGGTAAAATTGTACGTATCATGTCGGCGGCCACGTGTGATTATGTTGGCAAACATCAACAACACGATAGAAAATCTTTGCCCATTTGTTCGAACCACATACAATGACTCGATTAGTGTTTCGTACAGACCATGAAGTAAACAAATAATGCTGTTCCTGTTTTGTGGTTGACAGGTTCTAGTATGTACCCTCGTCCGCTCAGTAAAAATAATTGCCCTCGTAAAGCAAAGAATCCATGAGAAAACATCAGCGTTGTCAAGAGATTGGCTAAAATGAAGACTCACACGATTCTCACTATTCAGCATCTCTTGCCAACATTATCATAGGAGGCAGCTGGGATATTTGGTAAAATTTAACCGGCACTGGGAGGTATGAAACGGTATCTTTTACGTGTTAAGGAAAATGGCTGACACAATAACAACAAATAACAACTGAAGTATATACTTCTCATGCCATTTTCGAATTATATAATTTTCATTAGCCTAATGTTTGAAATGGAACTACAATTTCGGTGTTCGTATATTTATACAATTTATACGATACTGCGATATTCAGAATTCTAGAGCTGACAACATGTCGACTTCGTAGTTCCACCCGTGCACCGCTACATGCCTCTCCCGGCGCGTCATCATTTATATCGGCATTCTCGACTTCGTAGTTCCACCCGAGCACCGCTAGATATCTCTCCCGGCGCATCATCCTTTATATCGGCGCTCATATGACAACATCCATTTACTTTAACTTCTCTTAATCACTGCGAAAATTAAGCATTTGAACGGCACAAGAAAGTGAGTTGGGAGCGGTCCATGTTTCGATATTCACTTATTTTAACACTGCAGATGCGCTGCATTACAACGTCTCTGATCGAGGCGAATAGCCAAACAGTGAGCTGATTGTTGGAGAATGTAGAACTTGATCCAAGCTGTAGATAGGAAAATTTCTACTTCCTTTTACCACTTTTAATGGCTAAATGCACACGTAATATTTATAGTCGTGAAATCTACGACAAAAAATCATTCGAATTATGTAAGTTTTGTAACTTTCATTGGCCTCCTTGTACAAATAAATTAGTAATCTGTACAAAAATTTTCGTGTTAGCGTATTTATATAATGATGTAGTTCGTAATTTGTATGTAAGTTTAGAGTTTAGGGACTGATCACCCGGCATTTAAGTCCCATAAGCTTCACAAACCAAACTTTGCAATGTTCCTAAGTAGCTGAACTCAAACGTGTCAGCAGATCTTCAATGTGTTTCTTCCAGTTGAATCCCTCATCAAAGCAAACACCTATAATTTTTAATATTCTACCTTAGCTACAGATTTATGTTCAAATTCTACATTTATTAATGGTGTCATACCGTTTACTGTATGATATTGTATATACTGGGTTTTATCAAACGTTAACGAGAGTACATTTGTGGAGAACCACTTAATAATTTTTTGAAAGACACCATTTACAATTACATCAGTTAATTCTTGTTTGCCATGCGTGATAGCTGTGCTTGTATCGTCGGCATGATCCTATTAGAACAAAACATCAGCTTCCTGTTGCAAGAATAGCACAGGAAAGGCTCTGAACACATGGCGCACGTAGCGAGGGCTGGCCAGCGCTTCCTTCACAAACACCGAATTTGAACGGCAGTTGTAGCTTATTATCGCACCGCAGACCACAAGGCCTGGGGTGTGTTTCGTGTGTCTCGGACGAATGCACTCCTTGCAACAGCGCTCTTCCTTTCTACGTCGTATGCTCAAACGACCATCACTTTTGTGCAATCAGAATCTGCTTTCATCACTTAAAAATTTAAAATAAAGTATTTGAGGACTTAATTTTTCAGCTTGCCCTAGTCGTACGTTGCACGAGGGTTTATAAATTTTATCTAGATCTTATTGGATGCCGAGATGGCTGGTTCCTGTTATTGTTATTATTATTATTATTTTTTATTAGGCTTACAACGAAGTTGGTTTTGTTTGAGGATTACACTTCTGTATAAGATGACACAAAAATCTCGTTTTATATTATTACTAATTTCCAAATGGCTGCTATCACAATGTAACAATTTTTACTACAATGCCTAAATTCTTAATTAAAGAGGTTACTATATATCTTCAGCAATACACGCTACCCTGAAGGAAAATCCAATATGAACGATGAAAAATAAAATCTGATAATAACAATAAAACAGTCTACAGTGCACTATTAAAATTCACAGACAACCGGCTTCGATTCTACTCCAGTGTTCACTAATTTTATTTCTCTCAGGTTTAGACTAAGATTGTTTCAAAGTCTGGATCCTGATACACAAAATGATTTAGAAAGCAGGGTTAAAAGGAACAGAGTTTTATTTAAATTTAATTCTCTCCATAGTGGATGGTTTGGGACGCAGCTGATTTGATTATATAGATGGATGAAAATACCAGCAGATGTATTTAAAATTTTTATTAAATTCTGTGCGACCGGTTTCGGTGTTACATTACACCATCTTCAGGCTCCTACCCTGACAAGATAAGAATTACAACAGTAATAATGTTAATCAACAAATTCATTATGAAGTTATGTAAAAAAGAATCGTCAGGGAAGAAAAATAAGTCACAATAAGATAAAGCAATTGTCAACCAATAAACATCATATAAGGTCACTATGTAACAAACTATTTTCGAAAAAAACAACATTGTAGTATCGATATAACATAACATAACATGGGGCTTTCCTTTTTGAAGTTATGTAAAAAAAGAAACATCAGGTGCGCATAAAACAAGTTACAATAAGATAAAACAATTGTCCAACAACAGATATGATATAAGGTCGCTATGTAACAAACAACTTTCAGAAAACATTGTGGTGTCAAATGTATTATAATGTGGGGCTTTCCTTTTTTTTACATAATATAAATGTATTATAACCATAAGATATCGTGAAGAAAGGTTATTGGTAATAAGGGAATATGCAAAGTACTTTAAGTCATAATATTCAAGAGTTTTAACGTTAATATGGCCCATTTCTGCAATATTCAGAAGAGTAACAAACAACATCAAGCTATTTACGCATTCCATTAGTGAAACATATGCATGGAAATCAAACTTCTTGGTATAGGGTGTGGTGTCGCACCAGTCTAAAGTGCGCGCCACGTACTTACGCCGCGCGCCGCCACGCATGCACGGCGCGGCGTTCTCACGTCAGCCACGAGCGCCCTCTGCTACAACTCCGCTCGTGGCCACCACTGAACGACATCGTTCACTTGGGACTGAGATAGGAACCAGTTAACACTTGGGAATCAGATAGGCACCAGTTAAGACTTGGCTATCGGATAGGCACTAGGAATCATCAGTAGTCTGCAGTCAAGAACTATGTAAAAGTTAAGTATTATTAAGTCTCTATGAAATATATATCTCGTTCTAATTTACTCTAGTGTTTCTAGTTTCTGCTGTCCCACTGGCTGCTCACCTTCGTACCTGCACAAGCGTGCATCCTTCATTCCTGTGTCGGTCTCCGTCCATTCGGTTACCGACACCTCCCAACCGGCGGAAGCGAGACACAAAAGCGGCGACGAGGTTGGGACAAAAAGCGGCGACGAGGTTGGGACACAAAATAGGTCATACATATATGGGACGCCATGTTACCAAGCGCGGGTTAAAATGATGATTAAAGAGACTTATTTATCAACGTCATTTCATTTTTTAAAAGTCGAGTGTTTCAACTGCAGTATTCAGATAGAAGTGTAAAAGCTGTAGATAAATAAGGTGTGCAATGACTGAAAAAACGATGCAGTAAACATAGCGCACGATAGCGAAGACATGTTTTTTTGTATGCACTAGTGATACGATCGAAAAAGCTTATGTCAAAGATGTATCCTACACAGTTATTCATGAGTTTTATTACGAAAGTCCTTGGAAAGTGGCATCACCATTGTCAATTATGGGGACTATTTATGTCTCAACTAGCTTCTTTTTGAGCTGCAGAAGGAAATAATTTTTATGTGTTTCCGAAAATATGAAATAAAATCTACATTTAACGACCAACGCAACACACCCAGAGTGCAAGAATGAGCCTATACGACGAAATACAGCTTTTCGTGTAACACGCCTTCTCGCTGCGACGTATTTTCTCACCGTCCGACATCTCACACTTGCGTCACTCTAGCAGTCCCATTAATACAGCGTCGTATATTTTAAGTGATACAATCAAGGTTGGCATTTGTCCAGACAGCAGATAATCTTCATTGAAAGTAAGTCAGGCGTACGACACGACACACACGGAAGACGGCAGACAATTGCTTGGGTCGTGTCAGGTCCGGCGCCAAGGACAATTGAGTTAGCCTGCGTCACGGAGCCGCCCAGCCGTGTCAGGGGCCAGCGCGAGATTCGCAGCACCGTGGCGGTCAGCTCATGGCCACCCTTTAAATATTCAAAAGTTTCTAAACTCATTGCACCAAACTGCTAATGTACGTAGACGTACCAACTATTTAAACTAACACTAAGCCCCATGGCCGAAGGAGGACTTGACTCTCTAGCGGGAACAACCACCCAGTCCGTAGCATGACGCCTCACACCAAGCGGCTATTCCTTGTGGCTGACCCTCTCCCCACCCTTCTTAATGGGACACACCCCTGGTTTTTAGTTCTCCCTCACAGTATTACTAATGTCTAAAGTAGAGGTTCCTCAAAATTAGTAAGGTGTCCGACTAAAACACGCCACGTAGGCTCTACACTTTTAACGCCACCCAAGTAATTCCGTGTAACCGTATCAGACAGCAGCAGTCTCCTTTGTGGGTATGCAGGTGCTACATAAACGTTATGAACTTAGAGACAATTTTGTAGGAAGGGATGAGGAAGTAGATGAAGATGAAATAGGAGATACGATACTGAAAGGTGAATTTGACAGAGCACTGAAAGACCCCAAACAAAACATGGGCCTGCAGTGGATGACATGCCTTGAGAACTACTGAAAGAACCAACCATTTCACCTGTTGCGCAAGGTATATGAGACGGGCGTAATGCCTCAGACTTCAAGAAACATAATCATCATTCCAAAAAAGGCAGGCACATACGGATGTGAAATTACAGAATCATCAGTTTAATATCTACATAATACTCCGCAAATCCATCGTAAAGTGCATGGCGGAGGGTACACTATACCATTACTACGCATTTCCTTTTCTATTCCACTCCCAAATAGAACTAGGGAAGAAAAAGAATGTCTATATGCCTCTGTACGAGCCCTAATTTCTCTTATGTTGATCTTTACGCGAAATGTAAGTAGGCGGTAGCAAGATCGTTCTGCAGTCAGCTTCAAATTCCGGCCCTCTTACTTTCCTCAATAGAATTTCACGAAAAGAACGTCGCATTTCCTCCTTGCGATTCCCCTTTGAGATCCCGCAGAACTTCCGTGACACTCGCGCCTTTGTCGAACCCACCAGTAACGAACCAAGCTGCTCGATTCTGAACTGCTTCCATGTCTCGCTTTAAACTGATCTGCTGCGAGTCCCAAACACTTGAGAAATACTCAATACGTGGTAATACAAGCGTTATATACGCAGTCTCCTTTACAGTTGAAATACATCTTCCCAACATTTTCCCAATAAACGAAAGTCAGCTGTCCGCCTTAGTCACAACTGTCCTAACACGTTCGTTCCACTTCATATCGCTCTGCAATGTTACGCCTAGATAATTGAACGATGCGACAACATCAAGAAGCTCACTACTAATGCTGTATTCGAAGATTATTGGATTGTTTTCCATACTCACGTGCATTACCTTACATTTTTCTACATTTAGAGCTAGCTGCCATTTTTACAACAACTAGAAATTTCGTCTAAGTCATCCTGTATCCTATTACAGTCAATTAATGACGACAACCTCCCATACAGCATAGCATCATCAGCAAACAGCCGCAAAATACAAGTTATTCTGTCCATTAGATCATTTATATAAATAGAAAATAATAGCGGTCCTATCACACTCCCCTGGGGCACGCCTGACGATTCCTCGTCTCTGATGAACACTCGCCGTCGAGAACAACATACTGCGTTTTATTACGAAGGAAGTCTTCCAGTCAGTCACAAATCTGTGAATCTATTCCATAAGCTTGTATCTTCGTTAGCAGTCTGCAGTGTGGCACCGCGTCGAACGCTTTTTTGAAGTCGAGAAAAACACAATCCGCCTGTTGCCCTTCATCCATGGCTTGCAAGATGTCATCTGAGAAAAGGGCAAGCTGAGTTTCACACCAAACGATGTTTCCCAAACCTGTGATGATTCATAGAAAGAATCTCATACGTCTCAAAGAAATTTATTATATTCGAACTGAAAATATGCTCCAAAATTCTACAGGAAACTGAGAACGATATTGGCCTGTAATTGTGTGGGTCATTTCTCTTTCCTTTCTTATAAACGGGAGTCACCTGCGCTTTTTTCCAATCACTAGGAACTTTGCGCTGAATTAAAGATTCACGATAACTGGAAGCTAAGTATGGGGCCAATGCCGCAGAATACTCTTTGTAAAATCGAACTGGTATTCCATCCGGACCAGGAGACTTTTTATGGATTCAGCTCTCTCAGCGTCTTCTCTATACCGGAAATATTAATTACTATGTCCTCCATTTGAGACTTAGTACGTTGATCAAATTATGGAACGTTTGAACCGTCCTCCTGCGTGTAAGATTTCTTAAAGGTTGGATTTAGAACTCTAGCTTTCCGTTTGCTACATCTACCTGCCAGTCAGACCAGTGCCAGCTGCTGTCGCTGCTGCATCACGCAGAGCGCTAAGTGTCATAATTTAAATTTCGTGAAATTTTGTTGACAGTTAATTTCTTAATTTTCGTTTAGTGCTTTTGTTTTTAAGAGTGTTCTTGTCACCTACTTGAAAGATTTCGTTTGTGTTACTGTTTTAAGAGTACATTCTCACGTATTTTGATAAATACCGTTGTTTGTGCGTGTTTGTCAGTTGCCTGCAGCTTTTCTTTGGCTTAGGGAGCTTCTATATTTCGTGTATATCTTTTACGGTAAAGCAGTCATTTCCGCGTATATTTTGATTTCAGTCCACATAAGGTTTATGCTAATTTCCATTGTTTCCAACAAGAAGTTTCTAGTAACCACTGTTTAGTGAGCTGTCTCCTGTAGGGAATTAGCGGTCTTGTTAAAAGTCGATTACTTAATCTCTACAGTAAATTGTTGACTTGTAAGGATGTATAGGATGTGTGACTGCTGCGTACGGACGCAGGAGGGGCTGGCCGCCGTCCGCCAACAGCTGAGCGTGCTGATGGCCGCGATCAGCCGCCTTCAGGCTGCTGCCTCGGACTGTAGCGTCAGTGGGGAGTCTGGTGCGTCGCATGGGGCACGTCAGGTGTCACATGCTTCACTCACGGTCCCTGCTGTCGAGACATCTTTGCGTGTACCGGGTCCGGTTGGGCCACCCTCTCCTCCAGGGGAATGGCGGGTTCAAGGCGTTCGCGTTGCTCGAGGCGGAGGCTCAAAGGGGAGGCTGGCCGTGCGGCATCGCCCGCTCTGCCTGTGAGTGAGCATGTGGCCGCTCCTTCAGCAAGGTCCGAGCAGGCACACGGGGGGAGGGGTTTATTAGTGATCGGAAGCTCCAATGTTAAGCGGGTGATGGAGCCCCTTAGGGAGATAGCGGAAAGGTCGGGGAAGAAGGCCAGTGTGCACTCTGTTTGCTTGCCGGAGGGTCTCAACCGAGATGTGGAGGAGGCTCTTCCGGCGGCGATAGAGAGCACTGGGTGCACCCGACTGCAAATTGTTGCTCATGTCGGCACCAATGACTCTTGCCGGCTGGGTTCAGAGGTCATCCTCAGTTCATACAGGCGGATGGCGGAGTTGGTGAAGGCAGAAAGCCTCGTTCGCGGGGTGGAATCTGAGCTAACTATTTGTAGTGTCGTTCCCAGAAGCGATCGCGGTCCTCAGGTTTGGAGCCGAGTGGAAGGCTTAAACCAGAGGCTCAGACGATTCTGCGAAGATCTGGGCTACAAATTTCTCGATCTCTGCTATCGGGTGGAGAAATGTAGGATTCCCCAGAATAGGTCAGGCGTGCACTACACGCAGGAAGCGGCTACAAGGGTAGCGGAGTACGGGTGGAGTGAACATGGAGGTTTTTTAGGTTAGAGAATTCCCTCCCTAGGCCCGACAAGATGCTTCCTGAGCCGCGACAAGGTAGCAGTAGGTAGAACACAACAGGAAAGGAAATGATCAATGTAGTAGTAGTTAACTGCAGGAGCGTCTATAGAAAGGTCCCAGAATTGCTCTCAATAATAAACGATCACAATGCCCACATATTACTAGGGACGGAAAGTTGGCTGAAACCAGATTTAAACAGTAATGAGATTCTAAATTCAGACTGGAATGTCTACCGCAGAGATAGGATGGACAGTGAAGGGGGAGGCTTGTTTATAGCGATAAAAAGTGCACTAGTATCGAAGGAAATAGACGGAGATCCGAAGTGTGAAATAATTTGGGTGAAGGTCACGGTTAAAGCAGGCTCGAAAATGGTAACCGGATGTTCCTATAGGCCTCCTGGCTCAGCAGCTGTTGTGGCAGAACACCTGAAGAATAATTTGGATAATATTTCCAGTAGATTTCCTGATCATGTTATAGTTTTGGGAGGAGATTTTAATTTACCCGATATAGATTGGGAGACTCAAACGTTTATTACAGGTGGCAGGAACAAAGAATCCAGAGAAATTGTTTTGAGTGCATTATCTGAAAACTAACTTGAGCAGTTAAACAGAGAACCAACTCGTGGTGACAACATATTAAACCTTCTGGTGACAAACAGAAGGTGGCCGAGGAGACTGAGGCGCTCCAGTCACGGTCTGCACGGCCACTACGGTCGGGGGTTCGAATCCCCCCTCGGGCATGGATATTTGTGCCGTCCTAGTTCGTAAGTGGTTCATAAGTAGTTTGTAAGTTTAGGGACTGATGACCCCGTAGTTAAGTCCCATAGACTATACAAACATTTGATCATTTTGACAAACAGACCCGAACTATTCGGAGCGGTTAATGCAGAACAGGGAATCACAGATCATAAAGCAGTTACAGCATCGGTAATTTCAGCCGTAAATAGAAATATTAAAAAAGGTAGGAAGATTTTTCTGTTCGGAAAAAGTGACAAAAAGAGGATTTCAGAGTACTTGAAGGCTCAGAACAGAAGTTTTATCTTAAGTACAGATGGTGTTGAGGAACAGTGGTCTAAGTTCAAAGCCATCGTACAATATGCATTAGATGAGTATGTACCTATCAAGGTCGTAAGAGATGGAAAGGAGCCACCGTGGTACAACAACCGAATTAGAAAGCTGCTACGGAAGCAAAGGGAACTTCACTGCAAACATAAACGTAGCCAAAGCATTGTAGACAAACAAAAATTACACGAAGTGAAATGTAGCGTTAGGAGGCGTTCAACGAATTCGAAAGTAGAGTTCTTTGTACTGACTTGGCTGAGAATCCTAAGAAATTTTGGTCTTATATCAAAGCGGTAGGTGGATCAAAACTAAGTGTCCAGACACTCTGTAACGTAAATGGCACTGAAACAGAGTATGACACTCTAAAGGCGGAATTACTAAATGTCTTTTTCCAAAGCTGTTTCACAGACGAAGATTGCACTGTAGTTCCTTTCCTAGATTGCCGCACAGATTACAAAATGGCAGATATCGAAATAATTGACAGAGGGATAGAAAAACAATTTAAATCGATCAAAAGAGGAAAGGCCGCGGGACCTGATGGGATACCAGTTCGTTTTTACACAGAGTACGCGAAGGAACTGGCCCCCTTCTCGCAGTGGTGTATCGTAAGGTCTCTAGAAGAGCATAGCGTTCCGAAAGATTGGAAAATGGCGCAGGTCATCCCCGTTTTCAAGAAGGGTCCTCGAACAGATGTGCAGAACTGTAGGCCTATATCTCTAACGTCGGTCAGTTGTAGAATTTTGAAACATGTATTATGTTCGAATATAATGACATTTCTCGAGACTAGGAGTCTGCTCTGTAGGAATCAGCATGGGTTTCGAAAAAGGCGTTCGTGTGGAACCCAGCTCGCGCTATTCGTCCACGAGGCTCAGAGGGCTATAGACACGGGTTCTCAGGTAGATGCTGTGTTTCTCGGCTTCCGCAAGGCGTTTGATACAGTTCCCCCACAAACGTTTACTGAACAAAGTGAGAGCATATGGTCTATCAGACCAATTGTGTGATTGGATTGAGGAATTCCTAGATAACAGAAAGCAGCAGGTCATTCTCAATGGAGAGAAGTCTTCCGAAGTAGGAGTTATGTCAGGTGTGCCACAGGGGAGTGTCGTGGGTCCGTTGCTGTTCACGATATATATAAATGACCTTGCGGATAACATCGGAAGTTCACTGAGGCTTTTTGCGGATGATGCAGTAGTATATAGAGAGGTTGTAACGATGGAAAATTGTATTAAGATGCAGGAGGATCTGCATCTAATTAACGCATGGTGCAGGGAATGGCAATTAAAGCTCAATGTAGTCAAGTGTAATATGCTGCGAATACACAGAAAGAAAGATCCTTTATCATTTAGTTACACTATAGCAGGTCAGCAACTGGAAGCAGTTAATTCCATAAATTATCTGGGAGTAGCCATTAGGAGGGATTTAAAATGGAACGACCATATAAAATCAACTGTCGGTAAAGCAGATGCCAGATTCATTGTGAGAATTCTAAGGAAATGCAGTCCGAAAACAAAGGAAGTATGTTACAGTACACTTGTTCGCCAACAGCTTGAATACTGCTCATCGGTGTGGGATCTGTACCAGGTGGGATTGATAGAGGAAGTGGAGAAGATCCAACGGGGAGCAGCGCGCTTCGTTACAGGATCATTTGGTAATCGTGAAAGCGTTACGGAGATGATTGCTAACCTCCAGTGGAAGACTCTGCAGGAGAGGCGCTCTGTCGCTCAGTACGGGCTTTTGACGAAGTTTCGAGAACTTACCTTTACTGAGGAGTCTAGCCGTATATTGCTCCCTCCTACGTATATCTCGCGAAGAGATCGTGAGGATAAAATCAGAGAGATTAGAGCCCACACATAGGCATACCGACAATCCTTCTTTCCGCGAACGTGACTGGAATAGGAGGGAAAATCGATAGTGTTACTCAAGGTACCCTCCGCCACACACCGTCGGGTGGCTTGCGGAGTATGGTTGTAGATGTAGATGTTTTCTTCTATTACTGCCCCCGGAATGATCAACGAGTGACTGGATAGTGACCTTTGACCCTCTTAACGACTTTACATCGGAATTTTTTCGGGTTTTCGCAAAGATCTTTGCTAAGGTATGGCTGTGGTAATTATTGTAGTTTGCTAACATTATTATATTAAGTCATGATTACAAATGTTTTAACACCAATTATTTATAGAAGGCTGGAAAAGCTTGTGGGACATGACGTCTGGGAAGATCAGTTTGGATTCAGGAGAAATGTAGGATCACGGAAGGCAATACATTAGGACCTATCTTAAAAGATAAACTAAGAAAAGACAAACCTACATTTCTAGCTTTTGTACATTTGGAGAAAGCTTTAAACAATGTTTTTTGGAATACCCTCTCAAAATCTGATGTCAGCAAGAGTAAAATATAGGTAACGGAAAGTTATTTATAACTGGTACAGAAACCAAACATCAGTTATTAGAGTTGAAGGGCATGAAAGCGACGCAATGATTGGAAAGGGAGTAAGATAGACTTTCTCCAATGTTATTCAATTTGTACAATGAGCAAGCTGTGAAGGAAAGCAAGGAGTAATTTGGAGAACGAATTCAAGTTCAGATGACATAGTAATTCTGTCAGAGACAGCGAAGAAACTGGTAGCACAATTGAATGGAATGGACAGTGTCTTAAAAGGAGAGTATAAGATGAACATTAACAAGAGCTAAACAAGGGTAATGGAATGTAGTGTCAGAAATTCAGGCGATGCTGAAGGACCTGAGGAATTAGAGTAGGTAATGAGGCATTAAAAGTAGTAGATGAATTTTGTTATTTGGGTAGCAAAATCACATAAGATGGTCGCAACACACAGGACTAAAATTCAGAATGGCAATGAATAGAAAAGCAGTTTTGAAAAAGAGGAATTTGCTAATATTGAATATTAATTTCATCCTAAGGAAGTCTTTTCTAAAGGCATTTGTGTGAATTATTGCCTGGTATGGGAGGGAAACTTTGAAGAGAAATAGTTCAGACAGGAAAAGAATAGAGGCTTTTGAAATGTCTTGCTACAGAAGAATGGTGAAGATTAGGTGGGACGATCGCGTATCTAATGATAAGGTACTGAACTTGACTAAAAGAAAGGATCGATTGGTAGGGCACATTCTAAGACATCAGGGAATCGCAAATTTTGCATTGGAGGAAACTGTGTGGGGTACAAATAGCAGAGGGAGACAAAGAGATGAATACAGAAAGCAAAATGGATGTAGGTTGCCGTTCTTATGAGGAGATGAAGAGTTCAAATGTTTTCAAATGTTTGTATAGCTTAAGGGACTTAACTACGAGATGAAGAGTCTTGATCAGGATAGTGTAGGGTGGAGATTTGCGTCAAACCAGTCTTCCGACTGAAGATCACAACAACAACATGGGTCTGCATTGTGATACCGATTAGCGGTAAGAAAACGTATGACAAGTTTCTCACTCTTCATCTCAATGTTCAATATGCTATTGTGTCTTGTCTCACTAAGCAGAACGGCTGCTTTTACATGAAGATCAGGATTATTGGTTGTTTTTGTCGCTATTCTAACGAATAGCTATATAAAACTATATTTTTTGTGATCCTTGATGTGACTTCTATAAGGCTGCATAAATTAATTTATAGTAAATGTAATATTAGCGAAAGGAATGTCTACTCTTCTGAAGTAGACGATACCACTTTGACTCCGTGATGGCGTTATACGTCTATGTACAGCAGTACAACAGAAAGTTCAGAACCCACTATTACTCGAGATCACCCCCCAAGGGTCTCTCTCATTAGAGACAGCTTCACAACCCTCTCGAACGGTAGTAACGCCTAATTTTAGATTTTCTTTTGAAAATAGTAATGAAGAAGTGGTAGAAACATCAGGACAAACTCCATTTTCTGAGCAAGAGCAGTGGGACGCTGGTAACATCCTGGACTCGTATTTGAGAGGACGATGGTTCAAATCCACCGACAGTCATCGATATTTAAGTTTTCCGTGATTTCTCTAAAACTGTCCAGGTAAATGTCCGGATGGTTTCTTTGAAAGGGCATTCTTAAAAGCTTCGAGCGAGAGCTCTGTCTCTGTTGAAGGGATGTTAAAGCCTTTCTTCCTTCTTTGTTCTTTTGCTTCTTCCATTTCCTGAAGTTATTTCCACGCAAATAAATAAAAAATAAAAAAATAAAAATTCTCAGAGGATCGCACGTAAATTGTTAACTACAAACGCTCTGCAATCAAGGCCTGCTTAATGACCTGGAATAGAGAAGTAAGAAGGTGAGCTCTAAAGACGTTCCTGCTACGATCCCCAAAGAAAAACATGTTCAGACTCGATAGAATGAAGTACTTTAGGTGTGATGTGTGTATGGTCGTATGCGACCAAACTTCGTGCTTGTCAGTTGCTAGTCTTACATACTAATTACTTGACTAACGTAAACTAACTTACGTTAAGGACAATACAAATACCCATTCCCAAGGAAGGATTCCAATCTCCGACCGTAGCCGCCATGCAGACTGTGACTGTCTCGCCGAAGACCGCTCGGCCGGCGAAAGACGTTATGGTTTAACGTCCCGTCAACAGCATGGTCTTGGAGACAGAGATCACTCTCGGATATCTTATGTCAGGCATGGTGAACGAAATCGGCCGTGCCCTTTCAAAGAAACCATCCAGACATTTCAGTTTTTATATTGAAAATAGTAATAAAGAAGTGGCAAAAACACCAGGACCAACTATGACACCAACTCCATTTGGAAAAGTTACGGAGCACGAAAATCTGGAGGGCAGGTGGATATGAACTACCGTCCTCCCGAACGCAAGTCCAGTGTGTTATCATTCGTCATTCGATCGGTCACAGCTTGAGATTTCTGTGTGATACGATCGTGAGGATTACATGTGACTGTGTAAATTTTGTGTCATTTGTTTTAAATGATAAATGTAGAGCATTACAAAAAACACAAACCTTGCAATGTACAAATGCCGGAAAAGTGCAGAGTTGTGACTTTGATGTGTGAATATTCATTTGCTATATAAGCTCAAAATGGGTTCACCCTGTGTCATTTTACTTAATTAATGATAATTATGAGTTAAAATAACTACTATTTTTTTTATTAAATTTTGTTTTTAATAACTCCAAAATGGAACAGTTTCTTAAATCGGAATTTTTGAACCTCTAGAAATAAGTATTAAAAATATTTTCACTTTTTTTGTTAAAAGAGATTAAAGAGTGGCGTTCCCAGTAGAGGTTTATGTCCTCCCTTGGGCATGGGTCCTTAGTGTAGAGGACTCTTCCCTGCATGTCTCCCGCCAGGAAAGAGTCCTCTGCAGTCTGGTTGGTCAATATGTCCCCGGTGGCGGAGTGGTCAACGCATCTGACTAGTAAGCAGACTTTCATTCACCGCACATTGGTCTTACATCTAAACCTAGTACAGTGAAGCCATAAGTGATCGCAAATTGCGATTTATTTCATTAAAATGAACGCTGTAACGTCGTCAAAAATATATAATAATATACAAGCCGAGGCTGGGCCCCTGATGACAATTTATCATTTTTCGATACCTCATGGTCTGTTATCTCTGATGCGGGAGTACAGTATTGTGACTGTGAGCATTACTGAATTAAGAGACTGTGGTAATAGGAAAGAGACAGTATGGCGAATGGAGATTTGGGTCTGGCGGGAGACATGCAGGGAAGAGTCCTATGCAGTCGGGTTGGTCACTGTGTCCCCTGGGGTGGAGTGGTCACACATCTGCCTAGTATGCAGGAGATCCCGGGTTCGAATCCCGGCTGGTCACAAATTTACAATCGCCGAACATTGGTATTACATCTAAACCTAGTACAGTAATCGCAAATTGCGATTTATTTCATTAAAAATGAACACTGTAACGTCGTGAATAATATGAACATGAGTTCATTTAGTGCACAGTGTACTTAAAATTAGTGATAAAGGCACCTGCCATGTCGTTAAGATGCCGCCGTCGCCTCCTTTCACCACTGCTGTCAAGTATTCCCAGAGAGTAATGTACTGCTAAGCATTATGCGTGTGTCTCTGAATGAATGAATGTACTTTCAGCAAATTCCATATTTGCAAATTTCCTTCCACATTACCTCCATATTCATAAATGGCAGAAGTAATTTTATTCTGGGCAGTAATTATATGATTTAATTTACTTTTGTACAAGATGTGTGCTTAATTTGGTCTCCCCACATTTAGTTGCTTGTACATTTTTCTGAATAGATTACGATTTTAAAGTACCAAACCTCTGCTTTATGATTTCATGCTCCCCGTACTACGGTTAATTATCTATTCATTTATTTTTAACATTGATTTTATGTTTGTTAAAACGTTGCCTGCTCCCTTAAGGAGTGAGCAGTTAGATAAATTTCCGTTGAACATGTACTGTGGCCACTCATAAAGTAATTTACAGCAGCAGTGAGCGTTTTAACTTACATTTGCAGATGTCAGCTGCCTGAGATCTTCCTTATTTTAATAACAGGCTACTTTAAATAATGCTAAATAGTGGTCTGAAAAATTATGTAAAATTTTGGTTCGGCAGAGGATTCAGAATATGTGAGTCACATCCAGGTTCAAAAGGCACGGATAATAAAAGATTACTAAGATATCAATAATTTCATGAGTACAAATAACAAGAAAAAAATAAACCATTATATCAAATGCTACATATACACACGAATGAAAAGGCGTTGGTCATAGTGTTGTTGTATCACAAAGTGATTGCTGTTTGTTCATATATAAATTTCTGTCTTGTAGATGCATAAATAATTTTGTTTGTGACGTAGCTGAAAGGAAGATACAAAGAATGGCGTCTAGTTTATCTACTCGAATGATGGCCTATCCAATTGTCCGCTGCTGGCAGTACATTACTTACGGGATTGTAGAGCGTTAGAGCCAGCAGCCAGCCACGCCCTATCTTAAAAGCCGCGGCCAAACAATCACAGTCAGGAAAATTACAGGGCGCCTCTGCTCGCTACCCAATCCAGCAGTTCTCGCTGTCTTATCCTACGGCACTCGTGCACTGTCAGTGGGAGTCACGTCAGTATTCTGGTAGTGTGTGATCTCCTAGCTAAGAGAATTCTAACGTGGCTAAGTTATTGATACTAGGTAGTACTGTGTATGCTTCCGTAAACCACGTACCCGAAGAGGCAACATTGTCAAGTTATACTTCGCATACAAGGAAAGGGGCGAAACTTTATCCGCAAAGCTACGAAGCGAAATACCGTCGCAGTCGCGAACCCTGTCAGCTCCAAAACAACACTAAGGATAATGCCCTAGAATCTGGATGATCTGGAATTACTGAAACAAGAAAGAGTTAGATGTCACCATCACAGGTATTCTGACAAGGGAGAGGTCTTGTCATGCGATAAACCTCCTCCAATTTCTCCGGTCGGTATGTCCGAATATTTACTTCCTTCGATGCTTTCCAACATTTGATATCGAGTCGTTTCGCATTTTCGCCTTTATTTCATATTCACAAACAATTTTCTTGAAAGGGCAACCACAGCTTAAATACATATTTGAGGGAGGAATATACGATTTTACTAGGCCATTTTATATTTCATTTTTAATTTTTATATTTTTTATATTTTTATATTTTCTAAATATTTATTATATTTTTATAAGGATTTTGTCATTTTATTAACACTGTAGTATATATTCTGTAAGCCGCGCCCAGCCTTCATTGTCCTTGTTGGGAGAGCCCTCTGGTGGTCAACGATGTGTTATGTGAGGTTTCTTAGTTCACATCACACATATGACACTTCAGTTTGACTATGCACGTGTTGGTTACTGCGTCGCATCACTTCCCGGTCTTGAAATGCCTTCTGTTTTCCTGGAAAGCGATAATTGGCCCTTTTACAGACTACAGTTATTAGTTCAGATGTTTCCTATTCACAGACGTCATCCACCTGAAGATGCATCTTTACTGATGAGAAACCGGTAGTGTCGGAATAAACACATCTTGACAGCTGTTGCGATTTTATTCTTTACACACCTCCACCTAAGACATCATCGAAGTCAATTTTAATTTTCAATCTTAATTTTTTGTCGTGATTGTGTAGAGAATTCCATTAATTTATATTGTCTTGTTTAAATGTATGATGGACTTACTTTGTAATGGATTCACACGGTAATAATAATAATAATAATAACTTTTGCATTATGTATTTCCCTGATCTATTTCAAAGCTGATATCCCGGGATGATGGTCAATGACGGAAACTGGTAAGTAATCAAGGTAACAATGCATTTCATAAGATGTTTAGCAGCTAATCACTTGCTGGAAGCAATTCTATGTATTCTATCGATTTTGTCATTTCTTGGGATTCACCCACTATTTTGCCGTTTTCAGCTTCTATTACCGTAATATCGGTGTTCCTTTTTTTTTCTTGAATACTTCAAGTTCACAGTTTCCTTGCGTCTGCATTTTCTCTACATTTTAACATTTTTTGTGGCCGTGTTTTCCATTCTTATTTCGTTTGTGTCTTTTTGTATAATTACTAAGAAAAGGAACAAAATGTAGCCTTCTACTGTTTCTTGCGCCTTTGTCCCACTTGCGTAATTAACTATGGCTTTGGCGAGATTAATTTTTTAGGTGGCCAGATTCCCTTCCTGTTGCCACCCCATTCTCCCCCGAGAGGAAATACGTGTATCACAACTGTGTGCTGAAGTATTAATCATAAGGAGAGGCATTTAATTAAAATTTGGGCTGTGGCATGGATTCGAACCCTGGACCTCATACTTACACTTTTTTTTTTTTTTTTTTTTTTTTTTTTTTTTTTTTTTTTACCGATAGATGTATGATTTGCGGTCGTTTTCATGGTTCGTGCTTGGTCGTTTGTTGATCATTTGACTCGGCATTTTTTATTACAGAAGACGTTCAGCCCTCTGACCGGGAGCGCTGAGCCACGGCGCCCGGAAACTACATACGCGCTTTAGCTCGCTCAGCTAACACAGTTGCAGACAAACAGACTACAAGGACTGTCTTCAATCACGTCTCCCTCCACACCACATGCTTTAATTCTGCCTCAGTGTCCCCTGTGAAATTCGTATCAAATTGCCAGGGCTCTCGTACATTGGAATAGCACCCCAGCAAAGAACGTGAATGGGAACAATTCCGCCTTGTTCCTAAGGCCGAGGTGATATAAATATCAACATTAATATATTTCCTTGAGGCAACATTGTATCGTTATACCAAAGATATTAAACACAAGGAGAGGTCTATAGTTTTGTGTCCCAGCCTCGTCGCCGCTTTTGTGTCTCGTTTCCGTCGTAGGTGTCGGTGGCCGAGTAGAAAGACCGACACAGGAATAAAGAATGCACGCTTGTGCAGGTAGGAGGTGACCAGCCAGTGGGACAGCAGAAACTAGAAACACTAGAGTAAATTAGAACGAGATATATATTTCTTAGAGACTTAGTAATACTTAACTTTCACATAGCTCAATACTGCAGAATGCTGATACATAGTTGAGCTAGAGGCCTGCCTAGTGCCTGTCCGATAGCCAAGTCTTCACTTGTGCCTATCTGATTCCGAAGTGTTAACTGGTTCCTATCTCAGTCCCAAGTGAACGATGCTGTTCAGTCGTGGCCACGAGCGGAGTTGTAGCAGAGGGCGCTCGTGGCTGACGTCGTAAAGAACGCCGCGCCGTGCGTGCATGGCGGCGCGCGGCGAAAGTAGGTGGCGCGCACTTTAGACTTGTGCGACACCACATATAGTATAAGTTAGTTCATAAGTAATTTGTAAGTTTAGGGACTGATGACCCCGTAGTTAAGTCCCATAAGTTTTACAAACATTTGAGCATTTAAACACAAGAAGAGGCAAATTTTAAGTCAGTACCTCTCCTTATGTTTAATTCCCTTGGTATAACGAGACAATGTTGTCTCAAGGAAACGCATTATTGTTGATGCTGTATGCTGTAGTGTTGTATATGTGAAAGTGTGCGAACATTTTTCTAAGTGTTTATGAATCGTGTAACGTCGATGGAACTTGGGAACCAGTCCGGTGTTTACTAGTGGGATGTGGAAAACCGCCAAATACCACAACCGGCATAGCCGGCACACTGATCCATGTCGGTGATCTCCCGTGCTGTTTCTAACTGTGATATGCATACCTCCCCGTCTCGAAAAGCGGCGCCTTAAATCGCGCGCGGCTAACCGGTAGGCTGTAGTCTTCATTAAAACTATGCTAATGATTTTAGCAATTACATTCGGTTGTGAAAATAATCGTGCTGTTCCTCTTGTTTTACTCATCCCTTTAATTCCTTTCCGACGACTGAATGTGGACATTGAGATTTGGATGGGAAGTTTCTTGCCAATAAATAGATCGAAAAAGATTATAAGAAAGAAAAAAGTAGAAGCATTACTTTATACGAATAATGCCATTATATTAAAATCCGGAAAATGTATTTCCGGAAATCGTTTCAATGCTTCGCTTTAATTACGATATTTCATTAAACTGTAATGCGGTAAATTTTGCTGGAATTCGTCGCATCTCCACCAGTTTTGCCGGTGGGCAGTCGCTAAATTTACTGCGGTGTAAACAAAGTATGAATTCCATTTTTGGAATACCGGGTGTTATAATGACACGTAACGGCATTTTAACGACGGAGCTCCCGTGATACGTGCTGCAGGTGCGAACAAAAAGGCATTTGCTTCGACGTTCAGCAACCACTAGCAGGAGTTACGTCAGTCTTTCGAATGGTTTAAATGAAGTTATGTATTGTGTCGTTATTAAGAGACACACTATTTCATAACGTCAAGTTTCTGGTTGCTTCGTCTACTTACATTCGTTTATCCCTTGTAAACCGTATCCCGTTCAAATCAAAACTTTTTTATAGCTTATGGGACTTAACTACGGGGTCATCAGTCCCTAAACTTACAAACTACTTATGAACTACTTAACACTAAGGACGGCATAAATATCCATGCCCGAGGGGGGATTCGAACCCCCGACCGTAGTGGCCGTGCAGACCGTTACTGGAGCGCCTCAGTCCCCTCGGCCACCGCGGCCCGTATCCCGTTCATACTTACATTTATATACGAACACAACTTTTACTTTTATAGCCCTGAAAACATAGGCTCAAAATCTTGTCGGTATATTTTATATTTGACTTCACTTTATCTCGTGAAAGTGTAATTCCACAAGTATACCTTGCCCGCTCGTGCGATATGATGAACTGTGCTCTAAGCAAATATTCTATAGCATTTTGTTTCATTTCCGCACCAGTGATATGTGTATATATTTCGCTGATTAATGCTGGCTTTTAGTAATGAAGTCTACTAATTTAATATTTTGTTTGCGTGTGTTGGGATCTGAATTATGAAATGCTGCAGCACTGCTTTCCGCCAACAGGAAGGTCATGCAGGGCAGGAAGAAATAAATTATGATCGCTAAGAGATTTTAACATAACGTATTCGAGTTACGAGTCTGGTCTCCCTCGCTTATTTTCATGATCTTGCAGCTTTCCTTACACGTTTGGGCTTCAGTAAACATGTAAATACGTTCAGTCGTGTTAATATGGTTTTCACCCTAATATGTGGTATACAGAAAGAATCTGAAGGTTAGTTTCCAAAATTCCAAGAGAGCATTTGACGGAAGACAAACTCTAATTTGGTAAGGATAGGGAAGAAATTTTCTCATATACTTCAAAGCATTTTCCTCAAGAAATGTACAGAAATTACGAAAACAAATCAATCGTTCAATGGTGAATTGTAGTATGTTTTTCCTTAAACTGTGCTCAGCGCAAATGCTTAGTACGCAGAAATTCCGGGTTGAAATTTACCCAGTGCCTTCGGTATGAAGCTGCCTGCCCCCGTCAGAAAATAAATAAATAAGTATAAAAAAATAAAAACCCATTCCATGCAGACGCACATTTTCGTATGTCGCCTCTGATCATTCAACCCTTATAGTAGCTGACATTAAACTGTTTCACTGATACCTTTACTGTCAGTCATTATATGTTTATGACATTAAGTTGTTTGGAATAAAATAGTAATGTTTTTAGTAAAATTTTTCTGATTGTCTCCCCACACCGTCAGTGAATAAAATTTTCCAAAGTTGCAGTCACTTGCAACAACAACTGTTCTACGTTTCAGTCACTAGCAGCGGTGGCTGAAACTTAGTACAATTTATATATATATATATATATATATATATATATATATATATATATATATATATATATATATATAATGTGGTCACAATCTCAGAAGAAGTTTATTGACATAACAACATCCGCGGAACCATTAAATAAGAATGTTGGAATGTTTTCACCAGTACCTTAAAAATTTCCCCATTCCTGACGAAAATAGTGATCCATGAATAATCAACAGCGCGAGCTGCTGTTTCACAATTTCATAGCACCACGAAAAATACGAAAGTGCCTGTAACATTTGTGATGAAGAATTACAACTAAGGTAAAATTTCTAACACAACCTATAACTGTTGTTGGAACGTATTTTAGGAGAAAGCATGTGCAATACAGATGTGTTGCCTAACAACTGAAGCAACAATTTACATATATAAAAAAAGTTCTCGTTGTGGGATAAAAGAAAGACTTTATTGGCTGCGGAGGAAAGACCGTATTTCTTATCTGAAATTTTACACTGGTTTTGTGTCAGTCGCAAGGATGCAATGGAAGAAATTTTAGCTCTCGATGTATTCAGGACACAGAGCCGCTCTAGAAATTCTCCGCGGCTGAAACGTAACTTGTATTGGCACGATTTGCATACAAAGAAGAACAATACTCTGTCTTTCAAAAGCGGCAGCACCCTACCGATTTCGCCAAAGGCTGATTGTTTTCTGTAGGTTGTGTTTGTATTAGCTACGAACGTGGATAAAAAATAGGAACGTACATACGGTTTCAGCAGGGCAGTTCTAAAGATTAGAGGTGATGATGCGACGGAACATAAAAACGAATATAGCTGAGATTAATTACGTTTATTATTTAAAATGCCATCTTGAAAGTCGAGGGGAAAATATTCCAAATGACCACTTGGAAATCCATAAGCATAAATGATCCATACACAGAGTCTTTCAGGAGGTGGTATTGTAGACGAATTGCAATAAAAATGCCATAAGTGACAAAAATTTATTTAATACAGAGATACAGAAGTTAGTAGCCCAAACAAACTTAAAGAAAGAACATAATTATACAGAAAATAAAAGCACAATTTCGTGTATGTTTTTTTTTTTTTTTTTTTTTTTTTTTTTTTTTTTTTTTTTTAGTTAACCGGTTCCCGGCCTACTTCAAAGTAAGCCTTTTACGCTGAAAACCGGTGAACTAAATGAAAATAAACCTTATTTTCTCCGAGTTTACTTTTGTTAACTTAACCGGTTTTCGGCTTATGAGGACATCTTCAGAGTACTGACTGCTGTGTCTTTGACACGGTAGTCAATACTCTGAAGATGGCCAAATACGCCGAAAACGGTTAAATAAACAAAAAGAAGACGCACAAAATTTGTTTTTTTTTCATTTATTTGATAGTGTTCTACCAAAAAGCGACGGAAGAATCAATCAAAATGAAAAATAAACTTGTATTATAACTGCACAAGTGTTTGCTTTTAATTCAGAACCGACGGAAGAATCAATGAAAAGTCCTCATTTAACGATGCTTAATTTTGAGTTGATTACATATTAACAACTGTGTATACTCATTAAAAATTATATACATGTTAAAAGTCAGTTTTTGTACATTGCCACCTCGTAAAATATCCTGAAACCCCCTGTATATTCTCGATGGGAAAATAACATGAAGCACGATCTCTATCCAAGAACGAATTCATGAAATACCAATTTTGAATGCTGATACTCGTGTATTGATCCTCAATCGGAAAACAGAGAACTGAAGTAGCTCATTGTGGTAACAGATTTTTAGATGCATAGTTAGTTCATAAAGGAAGACAATTCTCACGCACTGACAGTTACCTTAAACTGGGGTATATACCACTCTATCCATCTACCTAACACTCCCCTAAGTCGAACAAATTTCCCCTCATAACGGTCAACGTCTTCCCATTCTTCATTGCTATTCTCGTCTCCTTCGATATTCTTGTGCCGTGGCATCTTCTTCCTGTCTTAGTCCTGTTACTACATTCACCTTACGGGATCCATTTTATCGCAAGTCTTTTGGTCTCCGTATTTGTTTCACGCTCTCGTAGTGACGAGTTCGATAGAGTTCTTAATTTAACAATCTCTGTTGCCTATTATTCAAGTAAGATTCCAACTGCCAATTGTAGCCTACACGGCTGAAACTGTCTTACCCACTGACGTCTGCATCGGTTACAAATAGAGTAATCGTGGCGTCATCGTGTTCGCGAATAGTTATTCACTTGTTCTCTGAGGCTTCCTCGTGCGTTATTCGCATTCGACACAAATTTTAGCTGCTGGGGTGCACTTCTTAAGGTTTCTGTGTTCAAATGTACAAACGTTTATAAACCTAAGCGACAAAACTGCTTAGGTCATCGGTCCCAATACTTACACATAGCCGTGCCCGAGGGATAATTCGAAATTACGACGGAAGCGATAGCGTAATCTATAACATGATGCCCTAAACCTTCCGGCCATTTCCGCGAGATATTTTCTACGTCTTTTCTATGAGTTGTCGTCGGTAATTTCTCGATTACTTCATGTAACAAAATCTGATTATTTCTGTCGCACTCCAAGTTTTGTCGAAGAACTGGCTTTCCTCTAGTATCCTCAAAAATCCAGTAGCGTTGTAAAAAAATAAACCCTTCGAATCTCGAGTATGATTCTTTTTTGTGTTGCCTCAAGACCACCTTTGGTTTGGAATGTGCGTCAGAATAAATTAAGCAGTGTGAAACCCGACGCAATAGGCCACTTTCTAATTGCAGTTTCCTTATATACTCTCCATTAAAAATGCTCCACCAAGACGAATTGCAGATGATAAACGGGTATTGATTGGACAAATATGTATATATACTAGAACTGACATGTGATTACATTTTAACGCAATTTGGGTGCATAGATCCTCTGTACCCAGAACAACCACCTCTTGTCATAATAAAGGCCTTGATACGCCTGTCGTATTGTGATGAGCTAGTTGCTCGGCTACCATTGACCAAACTTTTTCAATTGCTGAGAGATCTGGAGAACCTGCTGGCCAGGGCAGCACTCGAAAATTTTCCGTCTCCAGAAAGGCCCGTACAGGACCTGCAAAATGCGGTCGTGCAGTATCCTGTTAAAATGTACGGTTTCGCAGGGATCGAATGAAGGGTAGAGCTAGGGTCATAACACTTCTGAAATGTAACGGCCACTGTTCAAAGTGCAGCCGATAAGAACAAGATGTGGCCGAGATGTGTAACCAATGGCACCCCATACCATTACGCCGGGTGATACGCCAGTATGGCGATGACGAATACACGCTTCCAGTGTGCGTTCACCGCGATATCGCAAACACGGGTGCGACCATCATGATACTGTTAACAGAATCTGGATTCATACCAAAAAATAACGGTTTGCCATTCGTGTGTCCAGGTTCGTCGTTGCGTACACAATCTTAGGCGCTCCTGTCTGTGATGCAGCGTCACGGGTAACCCCAGCCATGGTAACCGAGCTGATAGCCCATGCTGCTGCAAACGTCGTCGAACGGTTCGTGCAGATGGTTGTTGTCTTGAAAACGTCCCCATCTGTTGACTCAGGGATCGAGACGTCGCTACACGATCCTATACAGCCATTTGGATAAGTTGCCTGTCATCTCGACTGCAAGTGATACGAGGCCTTTGGGATCCAGCACGGCGTTCCGTATTGCATCATGAACGCACCGATTCCATATTCTGCTAACAGCAATGTCGTGATACAATGAACCGCAATCGCGATAGGCCACAATTCGACCTTTATCAAAGCCCGAAACGTGATGGAACGCATTTCTCCTCCTTACACGGGGCATCATAACAGCGTTTCAATAAGCAACGCCGGTCAACTGCTGTTTGTATATGAGGTGTCAGTTGCAAATCACAGCATCTTCTTCCAGTCAGTTAAATTTCCCGTTTGTACCACGTTATCTCATGGTATAGCAATTTTAATGACCAGTAGTGTATATAACATGAAACTCAAGTTTTCGCTTTCTAATTTTTTTTTTTATTTTTTTTATTTTTTTTTATCAAAGGCAGTTCCTAGCAAATATTTTATATAAATGAACAGTTGACAGTGTCTTCTACATGAACCACATGGTATTTAAAATTCAGAAACGTAATTTTAAATACCATGTGGTTCATGTACAAGACACTGTCAGTGAATTTTAACCAGCAGTGCCTAATTTTAGTCACCGTTCTTCAAAATTATTTTAACCAATAAGTGTTACATATGTACAATAACCAACCTGATTTTCTTCAAATATTATACTGCATTTTTTTTTGGCTTTCATAAATAGTAATTTGTGGTTGGAAGCTTATACTGTCTGATGGCAGATACAACTATTGACAAACACAAAAACTGATCCGAGGATGACCCAGAAATAAGTTGAAACCGGTCATCATTATTAATAAAATGTTTAAATGTTTGTTAAGCTTAAGGGACTTAATTACGGGGTCATCAGTCCCTAAACTTACAAACTACTTATGAACTACCTACAAATAAGGACGGCACAAATATCCATGCCCGAGGGGGGATTCGAACCCCCGACCGTAGTGACCGTGCAGACCGTGACTGAAGCGCCTCAGTCCCCTCGGCCACCGCGGCCGGCTCGTTATTAATAGATTTGCGGTCAAGACTATAGATATTTTCTGCTTAATCAAAAATATTTAGTCCGCCCCTCTGACAACGTCAAATTATACTTAGGTCATAAATACTTAGATTTTATCTTTTAATCTATAATGACGATCCATTTTAGTGACGTATTTTTATCATGTTGACAATCCTTTGTTTTTTTTTTTTATCTGGACAATAAACTTTTTACTTGATATGTTCTCCTAATTGAAGACCTAAACCACTTTGAAAATAATAATTTAAATCATTGAAACTGGTCAATGAACATAAATTTATTAGCTATCTTGGCATAACAGCCTAAAGAAGCGGTATTTTAATTATCAAACTGTGAATCTTTATCTAGAACCTGGTAATTCATACACACACGGACGTATTTACTGTGATCTACAACCCTTAGATACGTCCTCTGCGTGCAAAGTTAGCTGTTTTAGTTGTACCTTTTTTCCCTTTTGTTTCAGTTCTCATATAAGACACCGTATAATTGCATTTGCGCTCGAAGATGTTCAAATGTTTGTAGAACTAATGGGACGTAACTACGGGGTCATCAGTCCCTAAGCTTACAAACTACTTATGAACTAGCTAAGACTAAGGACGGCACAAATATCCATGCCCGAGGAGGGATTCGAACCCCCGACCGTAGTGGTCGTGCAGACCGTGACTGGAGCGCCTCAGTCCCCTCGGCTATCGCGGCCGGCCGAAGAAGTTCATTAACCGTAGTTTCAGCGAGCACACTTCATGCTACACTACACTGATTGTGTAAAGGATAACTACGGTAGTTTTGAATTAAAAGATAATGAAGTTAAAGTAAATCACATGCTTTTAGGAAATCGAGAATTACACAATGCAAAGTAACTCAGTCATTGTACGTAACATGGACGAGATCTCGATAGTTCACCAATAAGTACCTTCTTTTATATCCAGAAAGACGATTTTTAAAAGAAATTTTGGTTTCAGTTGGATGTTAATAATCAGTGATACTACACATCAAAAATGTTGAAATGTTTATAAAGCTGTGAGATCAAACTATTTAAACTAACTTATGCGTATCATAAGGACAACACACACATACCCATGCCCAAGGGAGGACTCGAATCTTCTGCGGGAGCAGCCGTGCAATTCCTGGCATGGCGTCTAGAAGCTGGCGGCCATTCCCGTGCTCCTGCTATACGTCACAAGATAACATTGGAAAATTTCTCTACGATTCCTCCGACCAAGTGCCAGATATTTTTGTGAAATTGTAGCGACTAACTCACAGGACTGACCAATTTATAACATGTTTCCTTTCAGAGTGTTATATAAATCTCTTTCATAACAATTCTGAGGTTAGCAGATTTCTACTTCTGTCTTCTGAACAAACCAACGTTATGAAACCATAACTTCTTTTGAATATAAGGAGGTGAAATACTTCGCTGTAATAATTTGACGGTGCGTTCGGTGCCGAAAGCCGTTCATGCGTTATCTTTTTTCAGCTCTTGAATGTGTTCTTATCTACTTCTGTCATATATGAGTTCCCCTCCTGTCCCCGACGCAATAACCTGTCAGTCGCCTTCAATATCAAGCTAATAATTTGGGCCTCGATGTGATTCATCGTAGCAATTTTACAACGTGACTTCGTGCCATAAAAATCTCGCATTGCGTATTCTCCCACCATAACTTTCTCTGCATCTCTCCCCCCTCCACCCTTCAGTAAAGAACTCTATCATGCAACATATTAACCCGGACTAAGCATTCCCTAACCAACACTGGAATTAGTATAGTTGTTTCTTATGGGTTGCTAATTCTAGATTATGTTGTATCGTACCTACTTCACCACTACAGCGATGGATATTTTGAATCGTGAATACTGGCATGAGATGCAGAAAAAAATAGATACATTTATGTGGTACACTCGACCTGCTGAAATATCCTTGACGTGAGTAACGCTTCCAGTATAGATACCCTCCACGTGTCAGAAAGCGGAAATCCTTTGATCTCGTACCAAAAATTGAAACTACGTGTTTGTCTACATGATTAATTACATAATTAAAATCCACGGTGACGATCATTGGACCGCAAATGTTGTTTATGAGTCTGGCTATTTCTTAGGTGAGAAATACATCTGTATCTTGACCCTTCCCCCCCCCCCCCCCCTCTGCTTCTAGAGGTACGTTAATATTAATAATATTGATGACTAAAAGCCAGCTGTACTGCGGTTATAACATTACAATAAAACAGTAACTTGACAGTTTTTCTTCCGGAACCACAGTCATGTATTTTTTTAATGGTTTTCCGCCGTTTGACTGTATTGATATTATTATTTATTATCCACAATCCGGATTTTGAGCTCAGACCATTGTCAAATGACATTGTACCAATAGACAACGGTCTAAGACTGAAAAACGGCCGGCAGCGGTGGCCGAGGGGACTGAGGCGCTCCATTCACGGTCTGCACGGTCACTACGGTCGGGGGTTCGAATCCCCCCTCTGGCATGGTTATTTGTGCCGTCTATAGTATAAGCTAGGTGATAAGTAGTTTGTATGTTTAGGGACTGATGACCCCGTAGTTAAGTCCCAGAAGCTTAACAAACATTTGAAACATTTCTGAAAACCGGAACGAGGGATAAAAATAGTAGCAATGTAGTAAAGTAGCGGAAAAGTAGTCAAAAAGTGTAACCGAATAATCTTTGTTTCAGCAGACTTACGTATTCCAAAATTAAGCAATGACTTTTCATGGGGTTTTCAGGGATGTCTTCAGTGATGTTTCGGGCAACATCCAGGCATTTTTCATCACAGCTGGCTAATGAAAAACTGAAACTTGTACCTAGGAAATATTAATATTTTAAGGGACTTATTCAGTGGGTTTAGAAACGCTTTGTGTCTCTTGTCGTTCTCGCAGCACTGGATAACAGTGAGAATGGCATTTTCACATCTTTTGAATTACAGCCTCCTTTCTCCCAAAGGAGTCTTGGGGTACATGGAGTTATTTTTGCACATAACGAAGTAGAAGACAGTGGTCAACTCCATAAATGAATCAACAATACATTCACAATGGCTACTGCACACGTTGATGTTACGTAGTTAATAAGCTTGGCAGAGAGCATTAACATTCCGTAGCCAAGCGAACTCAGCCGACTTCTGCCGATCACACAGGGGACATGTAAATGTGAGTGACCATTAGCTGATAGGCCGCGGCCGGGAGAATAGCCGTTCGTACCGTGCCGCCGTCCTGCGGTGTACACGGCTGTTCGCCGTCGGGGGTTCGAGTCCTCCCTCGGGCATGGGTGTTTGCGTTGTCCTTAGTTTAACTTAGTTTAAGTAGTTTGTAAGCTAGGGACTAATAACCCAGCAGTTAAGTCCCATAGATTTACAAACATTTGAATTTGAATTAGTTGATACGATTCCGTTACGTCAACTCCTAGTTGCTGAGATGATCTTGTTTACGTCACCTATATTTTTTCTTTCCTGTTATCTGGCTATTTTTCCTACATGATCGACTTGCTGTATGTAATCTGTGTGTCATTTTACCATAGTCCGTTTATTCCCATCACTTTCCTTCTGAACCACAGCTGCATTCATAGTCTTAACTTTTTATCTTGATTCAGTGTAGACACTAACTGTCGGATCTATAGACAATGCCTGTGAGTGTCCTACTTTCCTGTTGAGATTTGACTGAAACTTCAGCCACCTCGCAATTATATGACGGCACAGGATAATGTAAACAAATTTTTCCACTACTTATCCATTAAATTGTTGGGATCAGATACGATCTTGAATTCCCCTGACGAAACGGGAATTGCCACGCTAGGTGCCTTTTCAGGGCTTGCGACGTTGTTGTCGCCGGAGGTTGAGTCCTCCCTCTGCCATTGATGTGTGTGTGTGTGTGTGTGTGTGTGTGTGTGTGTGTGTGTGTGTGTGTGTGTGTGTGAGTGTGTGTGCGTTTTGTCCTTAGGTTAGCGTAGTCTAAGTAGTTTGTAAGCCTAGGGACATGTCCATAATAGTCTGGTCCCATAGATTGACAGATATTTGCATTTTTTAGCACCCCTGAATACAGATTTTTGTCATCTTGTGCACTCATAGTGCATCTGCCGTATATGTAATTTTGCTGTTAGCATTTGCATTGAGATGTATAATCCGAATCACGGAAGGTGCTTCCCACCTTAAAGGTCAGATTTAGTTTTGATAGTACTTCTTTACTTATTCGACAACTTCAGCGGCATAGGTTGACTGACGGATATTGTGTTGGTTTTACAGTTCTGCTTAATTGATTAATCAAGGATGTGGCAATAGTGACTATTTATTGTGCGTGGAAGCTCCTCATTCTCCAGCGGACTATATCTTTATACGTCTACTCCTTTCTCACAATCGATTTCCTGTCACTCTGTGTGTGATATTTACAGTGTGACGTTTTACCCAAGAGCGAGGTGTCAACTGATAGAGGAACTTTCTGCCTAGGGGAGTATGACAGACCAAAACCTAATATTTGATCAATGAATAGAGCATTTACTCTTGTTTCGAAAAGATTCTGGATTCTAATGCCGAGCTAGCTCAACATTTTCAGATATCAAGACGATGCGTGATGGGTTACGTTTGCAGAAATCCAAATACTCAGTCCACACAGATAAACGTGTTCTGTTGCCATTTATCACTATCAAGCTTTAGAACTGAGATGTATGGCTTCTTTCATTTCTTTCATTATATGATTAGTATACCCAATAATCTTTAATACTACGTAAGCCAAGATCTACATAAATAACCTGAAATGTTATCGAGATTCAGCAGAATCACTGCAGTTCCAACATGTCTATTCTACTGTGAATGTAATATAGACATCAGAGAACTATTAGGTCGGTACGTAAGCTTGTATTTTGTTTTGCATGTTGGTATTTCGATTAATGTCAGTATATTTGTTTAGTGTCATCTTTTTTTCGTTCACTGTTACTGTCATTTTCTCATTAGGAGATGCGAGTGGACGTGTGAACGCTTCAAAACGGAGTGCCACGTGGACAAGTCAGAACACTGCCGACAGTCTTCTGTTTGATTTACCTACAGGGGTGACAGCAGCGGAGCGCTAATAGCGGGAAACATTTGCGCTATGTATGGGGAAACGCCGTTGGACAGTTCACAGCAAGAAAAGATTTATCTAGTTTTAAAGGGATCGTTTTGAATTTAGTGATTCTTCACGTCGTCTAAACGTATGAAAACCGCTCCGAACGTAAGCACAAATCTACCACATGTTCTCTTAGTCTAATTTTTCTTAACCTGTTTTCTGTCGACATTAGATAATTTTTTGGCACTGATGTCGAAATTAATTTCCAAAATGAGTGGATTCAAAACCGTACTGTGGCAGACATGGTCAGTATAGTTCTTGCAGATGTGCTCCCTTCCCCACCCTTCATTTTCCAAGTACAACTGTGATCTCATTCCACGATCCATTCTAATTCTTCGGGTATGTTTTAACCCTAAGATACTGTTGATGGAAAATAGCAGGAAAGCCATTGTAGCCGGCCGCGGTGGCCGAGGGGATTGAGGCGCTCCAGTCACGGTCTGCACGGCCACTACGATCGGGGGTTCGAATCCCCCCTCGGGCATGGATATTTGTGCCGTCCTTAGTTGTAAGTAGTTCATAAGTAGTTTGTAAGTTTAGGGACTGATGACCCCGTAGTTAAGTCCCATAGACTGTACAAACATTTGAACATTTTGAAAGCCATAGTAGAAGATCCATACAGCAAGCAGGTAAAGCAAGTGATGACACTCGAAAAACTTACGGGTATGCAGCCAGGTGACGGAACTGACGTCGCTTAGAGCACACCCAGTACGACAGTTGCCTTGAAAATGGCTGCGTGTGCCACAGCAGAAAGATCTTCGACGTCGATTCCATCATCCGGCTGCATACTGTTACGTTTTCCGAACATTCAGTGCTCCGGAAAAAACTCGGGTTTCACAGTTCTCGTACACGTCATGGGCAGTTTTAAACGAAGCAGACCATCTGAAACCAAGATTCCACAGTAATATCTGTTTAAAATGGCGCTGTCTGGCAAAGTAAACATGGTACGATGTAAACGTAACTTCGTACACGTAGCCATCCCCCCATCGGCGGGAGTGTAAAATAGAGGCCTATAGGTGCCAATGACGTGTATGTGCACCAGGTGTATTTGGTTTAGTCCGTCAGTTGACACTTACGTGATTGTACACTGTAGTCCACCAGTTCACATTCATGTGTTCGGACACAGTGTTAGTAATTCATATTGTACCTACGCCACTTTTAATGACCGAACTAGGAGGCGCAGTGGTATCGCTTTCGGGAGGATGCTGGTTCAAATCCAACTCCAGCCGTGATTTCCCTAAATCACTCCAGGAAAATGCCGGGATGGTTCCTTTCAAGGGGCACGGCCGATTTCCTTCCCCATCTAACCCAAAACACCGAGGGCTAAATCCGTCTCTAATGACCAAGCTGTCGACTGGACGTTAAACCCTAAGCTTTCTTCCTTCCATTTTAATGGTCGTCCGAAACGCGTCGGAATAATGACATTTTCCGTACAGATGACATTAATTAAGGGACGAAAATACTTGTGTAGACTTCTTCCCGTCATTTACAATGGCTGAAATCTTTAAAAGTTATGGGACTTTACTATAGATTTTTTCAGTCAATAGGCTTACAAACTAAATTAATCTAAGGGCAACACAGACGCCCATGCCCGAGGGAGGACTTAAACCTCTGATGGCAAGAAATCGCGAGGTTTGCCGCAAAGCGCCTTAGAGCTCACGGCCATTCAACCACGACACTGTGATCTTACTGCATGTCCCACATCACTGTATCTTTGCATTAAATTTTTTCTGTCAATTTTTCAGGAAATGTCTCTACGAAACAACAGTCCTTTGGCTCATCACTAAATTTTATACGTTTTCTCCTGGATACTAAACGACTGGGACAATAAATTACTACAACTGGGAAAACGACATCGATTTTGATCAGAAGATGGTAGTTCTCTTTGGGAAGATATAATGATCATATCGTCGTATACAGATGGCACAGTAACATAGCTGTCAGAGAGACTTTTTTTTCTTTATTGTATTTTAAAGCCACCGGAAAGTGACAGGCTGGCAGCAGCTTCAGTGCTGCTCTTCAGCCAATAGTACAGTAGAAGTTGATAAGAAGAGTTAAAATATATACAGGACTGGATGTAAACCCGCCGTTGCCCGGGTGTTTATTTATTCTACACTCTCGTAGTCCACGTCCCCTTCCCCCTCCGTCTGCATCCACATCTTTCTCTCCAATCTCTCGGTTCATTTCCACCTTTCCCTCTCCCTGCAAAGTTTTCTGCAAGGTACCCTCTGTCGTGTACCATACAAACATTTATGTATCCAGGGATCTTTCTATTAGTTTAAAGGTCATGAGGGCAAAAATTCATTAAGATTGGAGCAAATCTATGCATTTTGTAAAATTCCGTAAGTTAAGTACCCTCCACACATGCACCGAATGAAATTTTATTCGGACAGTGATATTCCTCTTGTTTTTAAGGTAGAGTGAGCAAAATTTCATCACTATCGAAACAAAAATATAGATTTCTATGTAATAGAAACGCAGAGTCATATTGAAAAACGTACTTTGTTTTTCTCCAATATTCCAGTTTTATTTTATACAACCCTTGTGCCGAAAAAAAAAAAAAAAAAAAAAAAAAAAAAAGGAACAAGAGAGAGAGAGAGAGAGATGTATGAAAACCGTCGAGCTGTTCTCAAGTTATGGCGCGACCAGGGTATTTAGGGAATCATTTTTATGTTGCAAAGTACCCTCCCCCAATCACCGTATGAAACTATGAAACTTAAGGTAGACGGTGACCTTCCTCTTGTTGTGAAGGTCAAGGGTGCGAAATTTCTTGAAAATTGGAATGAAACTGTAGATTTCGTGAGTATGTATGAGAAGTATTCACCTATCACAAAATATTTTCATAGCTGCCGTTGTCTACCTATAAACTACATTCCTGCCAAATTTCAGCTTCATAGGTGAAGTCGTTTTCGAGATTTCGTGTTCAGTCAGTGATGGAGTGAATCGGCTGTATGTTTTATGAACACATAGAGGACATACAAACAAACGTTCATTTTTATGCATAAAGACAGAAAATAATGCAGAATTTAGACAATTAAAGCAGATAAAATCGAAGAAAAGGCAATGACATATAGAGCAGTAATAACACACATTCAGAATTTAAAATGGGCACGGTGGTTAAAAGATACATATACATACATCATCGAAAGAAAAATAACTCATAGACTCACATTCATTTGAGAACGTACGACGATAACGGGTGCACACATTTAAACTCACATGACAACTCCAATACTCAGTCTGTTCGGCGGTTACTGACGCGTTAAAACAGGAACACTGAAACACTGGCACTGACACTGACCCATGAACACAGACGAAGCACTGATTAAAACTAATGGCACAGTTTCCCCACAAGGGGTAAGGATTGCAGGGGAGGCGCGGAAGAGGCGGGACGGAAGATGAGGGGGGAGGGCGAAGATGCAAGGACTTCCAGGAAAGGGGAGGGAGGGGAAAGCCAAGCGGTGGGTGCAAGAGGACGGGAGGGGGAGGGAGACGGGGCGTGCAAATACAGCAGGGTGCAGGGTGTGGAGGTGAAGGGATGGATGGATTACAAGGTATCGGCGTGGCAGTGGCCCAGGATGCAGCAAGAGACGGGATACAATCGGGTGGTGGGAGTCAAGTTTGCGGGTTACGTATCGGAGGATCCGCGTGGGGGAGGGATGAGCTAAGCGAGGCGGAGGGCGTGGCTTTCAAAGACCTGGAGTAGTAGTGGGCAGGGGGAGCGGAAACCCAAGCAGTGTGGATGCAGTATAGGATAGGACGCACGATGGAACAGTAGGTGAAGAGGATGGTGGAGGGGTTGAGGCCCTATGTCCACCCAGATAGGAGTTTGAGGAGGTCGAGGCAGGAGAGGGCTTTATCATGGACTGTTTGAGGGTGATGGTTCCAGGACAGGGAGCGGTCAAGGCCTAGGCATTTGAGGGTTTTGGTTTGCGGGATGGGACGATAAGGTAGAGGTCGTGTTGGCGGTAGGACTGGGTGGTGTGAACTATGACTATTGCCTGGCATTTAGTGGGGTTAACAGTGATGAGCCATGTTGAGGCAGGAGAGGGCTTTATCATGGACTGTTTGAGGGTGATGGTTCCAGGACAGGGAGCGGTCAAGGCCTAGGCACTGGGGGGTTTGGTTTGCGGGATGGGACGATAAGGTAGAGGTCGTGGTGGCGGTAGGACTGGGTGGTGTGAACTATGACGATTGCCTGGCATTTAGTGGGGTTAACAGTGATGAGCCAGTGGTTGCACCAGATGGAGAATTCTGAGAGATGGAATTGAAGAAGGTGTTAGGAACGGGCGAGGGAAGGGGCAATGTCAAGGAAGGCAGTGTCGTCAGCATATTGCAGGAGGTGAACAGGAGGCTGGGTTTGCGGCATGTCTGCTAAATACATGAGGTAAAGGGGTGAGGACGGATCCCTGGGGCACCCCAGCTCCAGCTGAGGGGTAAAAGAAACGGTAGTCGGAATTATTGAAAGTGACATAGGGTGGGCGGCGGGCGAGAAAGGATGCTATGAATCGTACATAATTAACAGTAAGGTCGTAGAGCTTGATTAGGAGACCGGAATGCCATACGCGGTGGTAGGCGTTCTCGACGTCGAGGGAAACGAGAATAACTACACAACAGGAGGAAAGGAGGATGGTAAGGCGCAGGAGGTGGCCATCAGCAGAGAAGGAAGGCCGGGAGCCACATTCGGAAAGGGGAAAGAGCTGGTGTCGATGGAGATGCTAGTGGATGCGACTGGACGTTTTCCAGGACCTTGCTGAACACTGAGGTGAGGCTGATAGGACGATAGGATGAGGTGTCAGAGGGCAACTTGCTGGGTTTAAGAAACATGAGGATACGAGAGGTTTTCCACAGATCGGGTAAGATTCCGGTGTATAGGATAATGGTTTATAGCGTAGCAAAGGCTGTGTGGAAAGAACGGGGCAGGTCCGAAGGTGCCTGCAGGTCAGGTGGTCGTGACCGGGAGCTGCGTTGCGTTTTGTGCGGAGTGTTGTTTCGATGACTAGTGCAGTGATTGGATTGTTAAGTTCTGTGGGGGGATGATCCAAGTACTGAAAGCCGGGGGTCAGAGAGCCGTTTGTATGTTCCCTTTAATAGGGAAAGTTACAGCAATTACTCTATAAGAACGTGTGAAGCAAAAAGGCGCCATGCAATGGAGCTGCACTAGTACTTACAACCGCCAACTCAGCTCCTTTGAAAGGGGTCTAACTGGGGCTTTCCGTAAGTCGTGGTGGTCATTTTGAGAGAATAGTCGCACAAGTTTGACGTGCTGCGGCAGTTTCGAAACAATGATGGTACCAGTGGACACCTAGCCCGTTTCCATAAACGCCACACCATCGAAATACATGGCTCGACTGGTGCTGACAGAACATCACTTGGAATGGCGGGCCTTGGAATTCAGCGCTTACAGCACTCAAGTGACGGTCGTTTAAACGTACGACGTAGACCTAGTGAGCATTAACTCGTAATTGGTACCAGACACACTCGTCCAAGTCCAGACTACAACTCTCGTTCACCTTAGGTGTTTGTGGAGGGAACATTGACGAGCGTTCGGTACGTGCATAGTGTTGTAAGACCTGTTACTTTGCCATTCTTGGAACGCGAAGGTGTTTTCCATCATGATAATGCTCGCCCAGACACTGCGCGAGAAATTCAACGTGCTCCTCTGCAGGTGCAGAAACGTTCCTGGCCAGCACGATCTACGGACTTACCTCCAATCGAGCATTTGTGCGGTATTATGAAACTACAACTGACACGAGCGTCACGTCTATTCACAATTCTTGTATAACTACGAGACTCCGAACTGGCGTGGACTAATGTATCCTTAGACATTATTCGACAACTGAATGATGGAATGGATGCCATAGTCAGCACCAGCATTGCCGCTCATGGAGGCTACACAAAGTTATAATGTGGCTGTTTCATCATGGATCGACATCTGGTAAAATAAAATAAAAAATATATAAAAAATTCAACAACAAAAATCCGCGCCTAAGTTCAAAAAAGTCCAAATGTTTGTAAATCGATGCTACTTAACTTCTTTGGTTACTAGTCCTTAGGCTTACAAACTAACAAGGAGATCACATGGATATCGGATTTTAGAATTTCTCTATATTTGCGATACGTGAAGTTCAGAAGTTAAATAACAATCAGCCAAAGCCATTCGACGAAACTCGCAAAATTTTTCGAGAAAATCGACTTTGAAGTTTTGCAAGTAAGCGAGTCAATAATGAGAACAGTTGCAGCTTCTGTCGGTGTAACTGAGGTCGAAGCGAACTGGCCTTGTAACCGTAGGGTCGATGATTCGAATCCAGCGAAGATTTTTTAAATCTTTCTTCGTTGTGTTCGAATACCTACACAATTTCAATATCTAATAGTAAATTTTACGAAATATTCACTATTTTTGCTTATTCGTAATATTCTGTATTTTATAAAAGTTCGTTAATGATGATGGTTTAAATATAAAAAAACATAAATTACATTTTTACACTATTGGCTCCGCTTTTAGTTGACAACGGTAGGCTTTGATTGTTCAGTTTGTGAAGAGCTATGACGCTATTTTCTAGAAAGTCGTCTCCACAGCTACTATGGCTTTCCAAGCAGCTAACCTACTCAACCATCTTTTTAGGTGACGACAAGGTGTTCAACTCGTCTACATACACACAAACAAAAGTTGACACAACACGTGGAATTATAGATCCGAAAATGTTTTATATAACTGAATTTGAAAATGAAAAAAAAAAAAATGTGTCACGGTAGGATTCGAACAACCGACTCTGTGGTTATGAGGCCTGAACGCCGTACTGACGGATACTGCAACTGATTTAGCTATTGCAAAACTTCAAAGTCGATTTTTTCGAGAATTTTTGAGATTTTCAGCGAATAGTTTTGGCTGATTGTTATTTGAGTTCTGAACTTCACGTACCATAAATATAAAACAATTGGAAATTCCGAAAGTCATGTGGTCTCCTTGTAAGTTAAACTAAATTAAGGGCAACACACACACACACACACATACACACACACATGCCCTAGGAGGAAGGATTCGAACTTCCAACAGCCAGCAACCGCGCGCTCTGCAGGAAGGCGCCTTAGACCGTTCGGCTACTGCACCGCGACACGTCTGCTTCTAAGTATGCCTATACTCTGGTACATAATAATTATCATGGAATGTACTGTGCAATAAGAAATACTTTGCTGAACTAAAAGCGACCACTCCCTCATGTTACGATTGTCTTTTTATTCTGATGGTGTCCTTTGTGTCTGTCTGTGGACGTAATTACTGATCTATGGTGCGTAATTATGTTACTTAAGAATATATTATCTTACAGTATAAAAAGTAATAATGAGCTTCAGTATGTTAAAATTAGTGTAACGTTATACCCGCAGTTATCCCACAATCAATAATTTTAAATGAAGGTAATATCTTAAATGTTGGCAGTCATTTTGGCACCAGAAATTATTTTCAGAAATAACTCTGACAATTTCATCTCTAGAATTTAGTGGTGGCTTTCATTTATTGAGAAATAAAGTTTCTGTGGGGTTTGACTAAATGTTTTCTGGATTATTTAGGCGGAATACTTTTTGCACACGCCAGATTTGCTTAGGCTATGACGCCATAACATATTGGTGTATTTTTTCCTCAAAATTAAGAACGATTGCTATCCTGTTGTAGTAATAACTGTAAAGAACCCGTCTGAGATGTCCGTGCTCTCCAAAAAAATTCATTTGTGGCACTTTAAAAATATATGGCATTAATATAAATTACATAAAGCAAAGAAGCTACATCTTATTTATTTCAGACGATAGCTCCAAAGTCATACTTACACTAAATATAATGCTACTCACTAAAACAGACAGTTTAATTTTTGTAACGTCATATACGGTTTGAGCTAGTGAAGATAAATGTAATCATTCAATGTACTGCACATGCAGTTACAATAATAAATCTTCAAGGACTGGAGGTATTTCCGACAGTGTATAAAGACTGTGGTGCTGTTGTTCCGCTAAACACAGACTGCCTTCCTGCGTGAAACCACGCCCGCTAGACAAAGTACTGAATTCACGGATGCATTTACTTCACTTTGCTCCACTCACACACTATCGAAATTTAGACTAAAATCAGTCGAAATCCAAAATTCCGAATCTATTTTTCTAATCGATTGCACAGTGTAGCGCTACTACTGGTTTTTATTTTAAAGAATTCTCCATCATATACTTATCATTTTAAACGAACTGTTTTTATGGTCCACCGTGCCAAAACCTCAACTGCTGCAATGTTTGATTCCTACGCAGTGGTAATCAGTTTAACGTACCGCGCGAGGCGTTGTGCAGGCGCCTCCCATCCACCCGCCTTACATGACTGCTTGATGGGTTGCATACACAACTAGGGAGACCCATCACTACACAAAGAAACATTTACACCGCCCCTCTCTCTCTGTCTCTCAAACTTATGACGTCCTCTAGGGTTCAAACTGAAATATAGTTCTAAGTACATCTCACGTTGATTTCTGTAGGTTATTTGTCTGTTCGCGCTGACTACTCGACGCAAACGCCGCTGCTCTGGCTACTTAAGTTCAGGCAGTCGACCATTGAGATCTACATCTACATGGGATAATCTGCAAATCACATTTAAGTGCCTGGCAGAGGGTTCATCGAACCACCATTATACTATTCATCTGCCATTCCATTCTCGAATAGCGCGCGGGAAGAAAGAACATCTGAATCTCTCCGTTCGAGCTCTGATTTCTTATATTTTATTCTGATAATCATTTCTACCTATTTAAGTGGGAGCCAACAATATATTTTCGCATTCGGAGAAGAATATTGGCGATTGGAGTTTCGTAAGTAGACCACGCGGCAGCAATAAGCGCCGTTGTTGTAATTATTTCCGTCCCATACCCTGTATCATTTCCGTGACACTGTCTCCTCTGTATCGTCACAATACAAAACGAGCTGCCCTACTTTGAACTTTTTCGATGTCCTCCGTCAAACCCACCTGATAAGGATCCCACGCTGGGCAGCAATACTCCAAAACTGGACGGACAAGCGTAGTGTATGCAGTTTCTTAAGTAGTTCTGTTGCATCTTTTAAGGGTTCTGCGAATAAAACGCAGTCTCTGGTTCGCCTTTCCCACGACATTATCTACGTGTTCTTTCCAATGTAAGTCTTAAGTAATAGTAATTACTAGGTATTTTGTGGAGTTTACGGCCTTCACTTTTGATTGATTTATCTTGTAAACAAAGTTTAACGGATTTCTTTTCGTACTCATGTGGACGACTTCACACTTCTCATTATTTAGAGTCAACTGCCAATTTTTACACCATAGTGATATCTTATTTAGACCGTTCTGCAGTTGGTTTTGATCTTCAGATGATTTTACTAGACGGTAAATGACGGCGTCATATGCAAAAACATAAGAGAGCTACTTAGGTTTTCTCCCAAATAGTTTGTGTAAATAAGGAACAGCAGAGGATCACTAACACTACCCTGTGGAACGCCCGATCTCTGTTTTACTCGATGCCTTACCATCGATTACTACACACTGTGCCCTCTCTGACAGGAAATCCCCTATTCAGTTGCAAATTTGGGGTGATATACCATAACCACGCAATTTGATTAAATGCCGTTTATGAGGTACGCTATCAAAAGCCTTCTGGAAATCAAGAAATACGGAATCAATTTGAGATCCCTTGTCGAGAGCACTCTTCACTTCGTGTGAGTAAAGAGCGAGTTGTGTGTCGCATGAACGATTTTTTCTAAATCCGTGTTGACCTTGGGTCAATAAATCTTTCTGTCCGAGATAATTAATAATATCGGCGGTCAGAGGTAAGGCCTGAAGTATATTCCTCTAGGAATACTCTTGATGCTCTGCATTTCGTAATAACGAATTATCTAATGATTTTCGAAATGCAATAACAGATGCGTCTAGCTCCAACCACCATTTCTCTTATAAAGTCGCTTAATTCACGCCTTGACGCCAGAATCACATCGGAAACTTTGCACATGAAACAAACTGAGAACAAACGACAGCCCCACCTATTCACTATCCTTTTACAACATGTACGGGATACTATAATCATCTGTATCTGTGTATATCGCTGACCCATGACTTTTGTCACTTCAGTGTGCCTCAGGTAACAGGTAGTCTTTATTTATTTATTTATTTTTAATTTTTTTAGTGTAAGGGTTTCGAATATCAGTGACCGTGTCGGCCGTAATCAAGCAACTATGATGCTGATCTGTAATCGTTCGATGCAGGTGGTAACGACGGACCGACAAGACGTATTGTACCCACTTCATTGCATCATTATTCGTGATGACAGTCATGATATGTGCACATTAGTGATGCATCTCTCTGCTTTATTCTGAACGGTATCACAACAAATTCGGTCTGACGCGCAATAAATGCACATTAGTGATGTATCGCTCTGCTTCATTTTGAACGGTATCACAACACGTTTGGTCTGATGCGCAATAAATTGTGTCCGCGTATTGTATTAGATGTCTTTTCACGCACGGTGACCCCTAACAACAGGGTCCATTGATTCAACGCTGCAGATGTTTGCGAAGGCAATGGTACGATGTACGACGGGCATAGACAATAGAACGAAACGTCAATCTTTTTTGCCTTTAAAAATGCATGTTGCCAACCACCAGCTGTTTATACCTTTACCGATTTCGGTTATGAACCATCATCAGAAAAGTATATTAAACAGATTACACTGGTACATTATCTGTCACCTTATCCATGTCTAACAATAAAAGATGCGTCAAATGTCACTTGACATTAGGTCTTGATGGTAAATAAAGCAATGTCAGAATGAGGTGACATTGAAATGCAGCCTGGTATTGTTTTATTTATCATCAAGACCTAATGTCAAGTGACATTTAACGTATCTTTTATTGTTTGACATGGATAATGTGACAGGCAATGTACCTAAGTAATCAGTCTGTTTAATTTACTTTTTTATAATGGTTCATAACCTAAACCAGTAAAGTTACGAGAAAAATAAACAAATGATGTGGGCAATATGCATTTCTTAAAGTATATTTCGGCTTTTACTACACATCTCAGTATAAATTTGTTTTTGCCGTCGAACCCCGATTCTGCCTTCTCCATTACGGTGAAATACTGTCGATCTGTACCCTGTTGCTTCGCCATACTGGTCCATGGCTAGATATAACGGCTTTGGGTAGCACTGGATTCCACTCCTCTCCCCCCTCCCCCCCTCCTCCCTAGTACGCTTCGCTGGTTTGATAACCACTCAGCACTACGCCTCCGGGATTCTGTTTGCTTCCCATAAAAAATGTTTCAAATGTTTGCATAGCTTATGGGACTCGACTACGGGGCCATCAGTCCCTAAACTTACAAACTACCTATGAACTACTTAATACTAAGGACGTCACAAATATCCATGCCCGAGGGGGGATTCGAACCCCCGACCGTAGTGGCCGTGCAGACCCTGACTGAAGCGCCTCAGTCCCCTCGGCCACCGCGGCCGGCTTGCTTCCCATATCTTCGGGACTTGTCGACGGCTACATTGCGAGAAAATAGTGTGCAACCATGCGTGTCACTTAGTCCTCGTCCTCGTCGCCCATAGCACTGCGTCGCTGTCTTTGCTCCCTATTCCATCTCTCGCCTGTCGAAAGCGTCTGGTCTATGTCAGGGGAATGACGGCCGCGCGAAACACCACCCTCTCCGACACCAGACCACATCCAGAGCCTCTCTCATTCAGCAACAAGGCGTGTGGCAGCAGCTAACAAATTGCAGTACCACTCAATACAGGCTTCTCATTTCCTTCACAATGCGCTGTATTCTCAGTCGTGTAGTCTCTGTATAACCCATTATCTTCCAATAAATTTATCTGAGATATTTGCAGTCCTCGTCTGTGTTGCATTTCGCATGGCTGCAGGGATTTACATCCTGAAGTAGTCGTCCTCTGTATTTCCTTTTCCTTCAACAACGATGTTAAGTGTAAATATAATAATTGAATGATTACCAACCTTTACAATGATTTCGTCGGCTAAAGGTTAAATTCCCGTTTGAAATTGTTCTTGCATTTCCTCACAGTTTCTTCGGTTTATAGATTGAATAATAACGGGGATAGACTATAATCCTCTCTCACTCCCTTCTCAAATACTCCTTTCCATGTCATTCCCTTCGTCTGATGTTATAATGTTTCTGCACAAGTAGTAGATAACACTTTGTTTCTTGTATCTTATCCTTCACAATATCAGTGAGTATGTCGACCTCATAAAGCATAATGTGCCAGGACCACCACAAGGTTACAATGAAAATAACGAATTTCCAGCTTGGTGATGTGAAATGAAATATTTATTTTGAAAAATCATATCAAATTCGTTTACTTGATGGAACCTCAGCAGTGCTGTAAAAACAAGTTCCATGAATAAGACATTAAAGCAACATTAAGGAAGTACACCAAGAATATGAAAACTGTATAAAGAAATTAAAGACCAGATGAGAACTCATGTACTCCGCATAAAACATTTAATAGTCAAATAGTTGTGACATAAAGTCACGGAGGAGGCAGGCGACCATGATTAAAAGTAAAGTAAGTCTGCAATAGGCTGCATAGGTTGCTGTATTGATTAAAGTCATGAAGTGGATACAATATGACTTTGTTTGAGGCGTTTCGGCCTGGGCCATCAAAGGGAAATAATAATTGTACAATATAAGGACAGAAATATTGCAAAAACAATTTACAAATTTTGTTATAATGGTGAAATTCAGCACACGTCGATTGCAAGCACACATTGATTACAAGTACGTCAGTACAGATGGTTACATGTTCTCGTCATAACAACAAGAGGCAGACTGAGGGCACGGTAAAGGTAAAATACAGGTTTTGATTATGAACAGTTGTTCATATATATATATCAATTTTATGGAAATAAAATATTGTGACGCAGTATCTACGCATTTAAGCAGTAAGGTTTTTAGAAGTTAATTGATTATATTTTATTTTTTATTTTTTTATTTTATTTTATTTTATTTTTTTAACTTGGAAACAGCATTTGACAGGATTGACTGTGTATGCTGCTGAAGATTCTGAAATATATTGGTATTGACTGGAAGGATAGAATACTGATGAAAGAACTCTATGTGGGAAAAAAATTAATGGTTCGAATAGATGAAGATGAGACGGAAGAGGTGGCTATTGGAAGAGGTAGTTGTATTTCACCAGCATTCTGTAATATATATGCTGAAAAATAATTAACAATGCCTTGGAAAAAGCAAAAGGACTTGTAGTGGGATAGTAGTAGTAGAAAGAATAAAAACTATAAAGTACGCAGATGATGTGACTACTAGCAGAAACAGAAGAAGAGCTCCAGGTAATGGTGGAGAATATTGTAAGGGTGGGGAAAGAATTCGGAATGCAATTGATTATCGATAATACCAAAGGAAAATCGGAAAAGAAGGTGACACAATCTGTACATCAATAGATGAAATAAAACTGCAACATGTTCACTCATTCCAGTAACTGGGAAGCATGATAACTTCGAACGGAAGTTGTACAGAACAAGTGAGAGAATATTATAAGGGAAGTGTTTGGGGGAGTGAAAGATTTACTGACACCCAGGAACATCCCCATTAATCTCCGGAAGAGGTTCGCCTAATGTTTTGTGTGGAGCGTGGCGTCTTATGGTTCTAAAACATGGACAGTCAGGAAGAAAGAACAAAAATATTTAGAAAGCTTTGAAATGTGGCTTTGGAAAAGAATGGAGAAAGTGAAATAGACTGACAGAAAGAGAAACGAGGAGGTGTTGAGCAGGGTAAAAGAGGAAAGGTACTTCATGAGAATGATACAGAAGAGGAAACATCTCGGGTGGGACACATATTACGGAGAGACTATGTAGTGCGGAGTGTAATGGAGAGAAAGAGGTACAAGGAAAAAGAGGGTGAGGAGTAAGAAGGTTTGTGATTCTAAAAGACGGCAAGAAAGGAAGAAGTTACTAGCAAATGAAGGAGGATGTCCAGGACAGAAAGACGTCGAGGATGTCCAGTTGATACCTCTCTGAAGACAGATTTAGTGAAAGAAGAAGAAGATCTACACACTGACATTAATGTATGTGTACAAGCTGTGCTCTTCAAAATATACTAACTCTAGTTTTGTTGGAAACTTAATATCTTTTAACTTATTTAATAAAAGTGAGCTGTCCTTAATGCTACATTTTACTGAAAATCAGCCACAAATCACCAATGTGATTCCCACTTTACTGACAAATTTCTCAATAATATACTGAAGAAACAAGCCAGATCTCCTATTTTACTTATCAACACGTAGGTAGACGACAAGGCAATGGTGCAAGTTAAGTTTTATAGGTAAAACTCGAAATACAAGACGCTATATTTGAAAGGCAATGTGTTTCAGTTACACAGAGAGTACGTAGAACTTTCTTCAAAGTGTATTAATCCATCGAGAAAAGCGGGATTTGGAAGACCATCTGTTTAAAGCGTCAGTCGTGCTATACTCGACAAAGTGGAGTGCAATTTACTCGAGGCTCAGATAACACCATAAGTGCTGGAGATTGTCGAAGCAAGATTCATCCAAAAGGAAAGTCACGAATACAAGATAAATGTAAAAGTTTGTGAAGTGGTTTCTAAGTATATTGCACGGCACCCTCCACCATGCACCGTATGAAATCTTACGTAGATGTTTACGTTCCTCTATTTTGAAGGTTAATTGTACAATATTTCGTCAATATCTGAATAAAACCGTAGATATTGTCGAAGTTCATAGGTAAGTGCCCCCTGCTATGCATCACACAAAATTTTACGTTTTGAAGATTAAGTGTGCAAAGTTTGATCGCAATCAGGTTAACGGTACGGTAGCGCATGAAATTAGAACAGACATGATGCGGCAGTTTCCCACGCGTCTCAGTGTCTATGACGTCATGTCTCATAAACTATAATTAGTACAAAGAAATTATTTTGTAGTTACATTCATTGACATAAAAAGATACTATCTGCAAAATATGTTTCGAATGCATTAAGTAAAAAAGAAGTAATTAATTTAAACGTCATTCATAAAGCGCCAGTTTTCATGCATCTCATTGTTAATGACGTCATATCTCCTGAAATATATGTCGTACAGTGACATAATTATGCCTATAGCCTTAAAGAAAGTGCAAGCAATATGCTGAAAAAGTTTTATCGCAGTTGTACGTACGGTAAGGGCTTGTATAAAATGTGAACAAAAAGACAACCACGTGCGGTTGCACGCCGTCGAAGGTTCGAATCCTCCCTGGGACATGGGTCTGTTTGTTGTCGTTAGGTTAGTTTACCTTAGTTTAAGTAGTTTGTAAGCTACGGACTGATGACCACGCAGTTTGGACCGATAGATTTACAAACATTTGAACATTTTTTTGTAAAAGACAAACACACAAACATTAATTTGTATGTATAAGATGAGTGCGTACCTTCACATTGACTATTGATTGAACAAACTTAATTCAATTATTGTACTCTTTGGAGAACATTACATTCCATCCATAGAATAAAAGTACACTTGGTGCCATCATTCCTAAGCAGAATTCCATTCCTGTGCGTAAGTTACTTTCAATATTTGCTTAGTCGCAGTTATTTCTAGTTTGTCTTGTAAATCAGTATGTAATTTTGCAGAATTGTCAGATTAATAACAACTGAATATTTTGTAAACAGTTACGTAATTAGTCGTGTCAATAGAGGTAACTTTCACAATTTAACTGAAGAATCAACAGCGGAAGAAGTTGACACCCTTATCTATGCTTCGTTCTCATGCTTGTAATCAATTATATGCTAGCAAATGGGCTAATAACTCGAAACTTTTACCGTAGTAATAAATATTGTGAAACAAAGATGTCAAGTGTTTAAGTTTAGTCATGTAGTTTTCAACCTCACAAACCGCTACACGTAGCTTTAATCTTGTCATATTTGAAACTTTGCATATGTAACTAAAGCAAGTGTCTGAATTAGTTAATAGTTCGTGTCAAATTGTTGAAGGGTTACAAAAGGCAGATGGTATTATTAATTTGTACTTGACGAAGGCCTATAGTGATTTCCTTTAGTCCAGAAGTACGAGCAAACTCAAATTGTTCTAATTCAAAAGCACTTCTTAATATATTTGATAAGTAGTGGGGTTACACCTTGTTACTAATATCTGTTTGTGTTTGTTTAAAATCTGACAATTTCGTTTTATACCTTAGTGGTTTCTTGAAATTTCTTTATTTTCTTATTTTTATTACATTTCATTTTCATATTTTCCTAGATATACGTCTTGCCGATATTGTTCAGTTATTATTGGAAAAATATGATGAAGGCATGTTGATTGTTGAACTATTGTAAATGTTTTGTAGGCTAAGGAAAGTCAAGTTGTGTTTTAATTCACATGAAACTTATCAGTTTATAATAAAATTCTGTTTTCTTGCATGAGATTTGAAATTTTGGGGATCTGTCAAACTTGGAGTATGTACCTGGTTCTGATCAGTGGAGTCTCTGGATTTTGCTATTTAGCTGTTTTCTGAAAATTATTTTTGGCATATCTCCACAAGTAATGCTTTCTCGTAAGTTGGATAATTCTTATGTAAGTTATTAGTGGTTGAGCAAATATTGACATTTTATTATTGTTTTCACCCAGCAACTTTACCGCTGCGAACACAGAAAGCCCCCTAACTCCTTGGATACGATTTCATCTATTTAATGGGTCCTAGTTTAAGTCTGATATTGAGCTAACCTGGTGTGCTGAAGTACACTGCGGTCCAATAAATGTCCATTAAGACGATCTGCCCGCTATTGTTAAGCGAAATGTGCTTTGTAATATATTCTAAACTCATCAAGACATGTCGCTATTGTACTACTTACCTTCCCCTAACTTGCTAAGTTACCAAGATATTCCTTCGTGTTTGTTACAAACTCCCAATAAAATTCATACACTTTTGCTGTCCGCGACACTGTGTTCACTATTCTGTTTCGCAGAATAAGTGCCTGAAAGAGGGGTTACCGGTTATATATATGGCCTTCCAGGCATTTGTTTACAAAGTCTGTGACAAACATTTCCGCAAACAAATTACTATAAAGTAACGTATGTTAACATAGGTAACAGAACACTAAGTTGCTTCTAGACAACCCACAAAATAAATACAGAAAAAGTGACTTACAAGCACTTCTTTCTAAAGGGTTGTAGAGGGGACTTAGAAGATACAGTTCTGCATGGGAAGGCACGTCCGAAAATGTAATGTACCCACCCTATCCATATTCCATATTATCTACCCTCCGCCATGCACTTAAATGTGATTAGCGCAGTGTTTATGTAGATGTACATAAATACCCTGCAAATCAAATTTAAGTGCCTGTCAGAGGAATTATTGAACCTCTTTCATAATATTTCTCTACAATACCATTCTCTAATAGCACACGGGAAATAGTAACACCAAAAATTTTTTTTTTCGTTTTAGATCTAATTCCTCTTATTTTACTATTATGATGTGTAGGTCGTTGCTAACAACATATGATCACATTCTGAGAACAAAGTAGGTGATTTCGCTAATAGTTCTCGTCGCAACGGATAACATCTTACATTTAATGATTTCCACCCCAGCTCGTATATAATTTCCGTGGCACTCTCTTGACAATATCACGGTATTACAAAACGAGCTGCAAGCCACTTGCTTTGATTTTTTGAGAGGAGGTGCTATTGATCAAAATAAAAACAAAAAAATGTCCATAAATATAGGCTCTAAAATGCGTACGTTAAGAAATATAAGGTTCTTGTTCGATATTTGGAACATATCATTCATACTCTTACTGGTCAAATGCTTATAGCTGTTAAGGTATGCATTTTAGAGCCTACGTTTATTGGACTTTTGAACGGGAAGAATAAGTAGCAGCCGTCAGTCGATATTCGGGTGATGTTTTTATTTTTGAAGTTTATTCGAATCATGTCTGTAAGTAGGGGAAGGTCGGGGTAAGTTGACGAGGCGTCTAAGATGACGAATTTTGAATTTCTCCGATAAATCTACAGTTTGTTTAATGTGCAGTATGGTACCGCTTGCTTAGCGCGCTCTGCAGTCGTGTCTCTTGAAACAGAACTGCTCGTTCATTTTGTTTTGTTGAAAACAGCCTAGGCAGTGAATGCTGTTTTCTGTAACAATTGTTCCTGCTGTTTAAATAAGTTTCATGCAAGTAATTTGTATTAATGAATAGCAGTTGGTTCATCTTAAATCTTGTGGATTTGCAGATGTTTTAATAACGGTTTAATGAATTTATTGTGTAAGACTGTTTGCGTGTATAAGTTCGAATCCAAAATGCCGACTGGGGTTAAGATGACGATTTATGCAGTTCATAAGGAATACAGGGTGACATAAATGGAGTAAGGAATCATCGAAAGAGGCAATGCAGTTTGTAAGGATTGGGAAGCTTCTTAAAGGCGCTGCCAAGACGTTCAACTTCTCTGAAGCTTCTTTAGGTCACTGGATATATATGAAGTAGGCTCTGCTCAGTGTACGGGCTAAAAATACAGGGATGCAAAGGATAAATGTTTGTGTGGATAAGTAGATAAGCATCAATAAAAGTCTTGTTTTCTAAATAAAATGTTCATTTCGTCATCTTACCTACCTGTAGGGCAAGTGGACGAATAGTACTGTCACTAACAAAATGAGGTCTAGCTAAAAAAATATTCAGTCTTAGGAAACGCTTAAGAGCTTTATTACAAAGCAGATACATTAAGCAATAGTTTTTCCATAAATAAAATATCTAATTTCAACGTAAGAGCCAGAAAAAAAATATAATACATCTTAATGTCCCCTAGCTATCATCAGTGTAGTATAAGAGTTAGTGGAATACATCACTAACAGTACACGTTGTCACTCACATGCTACTGTTATATGCTAAGGAATAATAAGCTAGACGTGTTTATGGTTTTCTTGTTTCATAGTACCTCCTCGCAAAACAAGAAAAAAAAGGTTCAAATGTTTTTAGAGTCTATGGGACTTAACTACGGAGTCATCAGTCCCTAAACTTACAAACTACTTATGAACTAGCTACAACTAAGGACGGCACAAATATCCATGCGCGAAGGGGGATTCAAACCCCCGACCGTAGTGGCCGTGCAGACCGTGACTGAAGCGTCTCAGTCCCCTCGGCCACCGCGGCCGGCCCCAAAAACAAGGAAGCCAAAAATATTGCACTAGAAGGGATTTGTTTCACAGTATCAAAGATGTGTATCTTAGAAGATGCAAAAACAGACACTACGCTTGTTCTTCCACATTTGGAGTATTGCTGCGCAGCGTGGGGTCCTTATCAGTGAAGATTAGCTGGCTTTGTATTAGCATAGTACAGAGAGTGTCACGAAAATGATACGCGACGTGTGGTTATCATTGTACGCCGACGTTGAAATTCTGATCGCCAACTTTCTCCTCTGTATGACTTCCTCCCACATTGAGAGAAATGATCATCATAATAAAATACGAGAAATCAAACGGAGAGGCTTGTGTTTGTTTCTTACGGCGTGCTACACTGCGAAGGTGGTTCGATGAAGCCTCTGCTCGCACGTAGATTGATCTGCCGAATAATCATGTGAGGATTTTAGGTGTAGATGGCGTCATCTCGAGTGTCTTCCTGCCTGTGAAAGTACTGTGGGGACTACTGGAAATCGGTCAGTATGTGACGTACGGTCTATGAGGGCGTATTGCAAGGTAATGCCTGGTAATTGTCTATTCTATCCTCAATATCGGATGAAGTTTACATGTTATGCATTCGGCTCTGTCGACTTTTTCGCTTCGCTGATGTCACTGGCAATAAACTCGCGCCAGAGAGTTCCGAATTGTAGCGGTGCGTGAGAAACAGTGTCAAAACTGAAAGCCCGAATTCGAAAACTTCCTTCACACATAGAGCACTCTGTCCATCAGTATGACATTGCAAGACCACACACAAAAGTTGTGAAATGTGCACCAGTCTGAGGCTTTATGTTCAGTATCACCGATCATCCTCCGTAGTATCCTCTTCCCTCCCCCTGATTTTCATCTGTTAAAACCCTTACAGAACACCCTCGAGGATTCGCTTTGATACCAATGAAGCGGTGCAAACAAAGACTGCGGCATCATTATCATGGTTAAACATTCTACAACAGGCTTGGCCAATCAGAGACCCATTGTCCGCATGTGGCCTATTGTCCGCATGTGACCACTGCAGCCCCAAAAATGAGCCTCACGCAAATGTTTATCTATTGGCTATTTCAGTTGCAACTGTGACAGTAAACATTTGGACACACGTAACTAAATTAATTTATGGAAATTCTATGTCACCAATTAAGGCAGGGTCAGAGATTAAAGGTTGATAGAGAGTCCGACAAAGGTAATTGGAAAGTCATTTGTAAGTAATCTGTCTCTCTAACACTTTTCCTCGCAGGTGTTAACACCACACTCGTGCCAATGTCGCAAGATTTAATTGCATAGCACTGCATGTGGGCACGTCCGAACTGGGCAATTTCTACCTGTTGGTAATAAACGGAAAACTCGAACAGGGCAACTGTCCCCATATTGTCCCCTGAGTGGCACGCACGAACTGTGCAACTCCTACCTGCTCCTGGCAGGCCGACTACACAGTCTCGCAAAATGCTTCCAAATCTAAACTTACCAACTGCGCAAACTCTGCCCCTATTGGTAGAGTTCAATACTGTGCCAAGGAACAGGATATAAAAATCAGAAGATTATGCTGGCATTATTGCTCTGGTAGTGTTAACTATCAACAAAATAAAGTCCAAGTGATAAAATACCCCGATATAAACGTCTGTATTGTGCATGAAATACATGACATAAAAAATCAATAATTAGACCGAAAATTTTAAAACATATATTTTACTGCACTGTATTAATACAGAAAACACTGAATTTTAATTTTTCCAAAGATAATTACATAATGTGAGACTGAAAGGGTTAATTAGATAAAAATTATGACCTGTAGTCACAAGAAAAAATTCACAAGCATCAAGGTATTTCACATTTTGCACTGATGCACTGGAAGGCTCCCAGTTACCTGCCAGCTCCACAACATCGATGGAGTCAAAATTCATGAAGATGGTCGACATAAGACTGAAACTAGTTGAAAGAACGAAATTATTGCACTCTAGACTGTTCTTTATTCATAAATCAAGGTATTTATAAAACTTATAATTTTTTCTATCTGAACAAAATAGTCATTACACAAAATACAGTAACACATATTTATGTGGTGTTCAAATGATGTTTCATCTGTATGATTTAAAAGTTTCAGGTCTTTACCTTCACTAGTTTCTTCAGAAAGTGTACCTGAAGTTCGCCGCTTTTGACAATTTCTTATGGTAGACCGTTCGTGACTGTGTCTGCTTAATAGTGAAGACCGTAATAATAATAACAAAGAAATTTCTGCATTGGTCGTAAATTAACATTTATTTTTTATTGCAAATCGATTTCGATTATGGAATAGTCTTTCTCAGTGCAACATACACAATCGATACATTTCTGGTGTTACATGTCAAGCCCCAAGGCATAGCTACAAAATACATAAGATATTCCAGAGTGCCAATGGACTTATGATTTTGCACTCTGGAATATCTTATGTATTTTGTAGCTTTGCCTTGGGGCTTGACATGTAAACCAGAAAGGTATCAATTCGATTGTGAAAGTTGCTGAGGACCTATAATCGAAATCGATTTTCAATAAAAAATAAATTTTAATTGGTGACCAATGTTGAAAATTCTTTTGATGTTTATCATTATATGGTCGTGGTGCACACCGCTCCTAGTGGAGCCTTCATTTAATAATAATAATAATAATAATAATAATAATAATAATATGATATGCAGTATCAGCTAAGTTTTAAGTCTATTACTGTTATTACTGTACTTCACACACTAGTTGTCAATAATAAAATATATCCAGACGACATGTTTCGGGACGACATTATCCCATTATCATAAAACGTATCTGCTGCTAGGAAGAATCGTTAAACACAATAGCTGAGTAAGTACATTGTCAAAAATAAATAAAACATTGCGCAGTACCACATGTTTCTCCGATTGCAGCAAGTCATCCACAGATGAAAAACAATCGAACAGTACGACACAGATTTACAAGCCCACGGGACAATAAAACAGCACACCCCGCGAACAGTGCGAGGTGTGACTATTTCCACAATAAAGTTCACAGGAGCTGCCAGTTTGAGGCGGTGCAATAGACGTAATAGGTGTAATAATGACAAGAACCGCACAATGTCGTCAGTCGACCAAGTTCGCATGTGCCACTTGCACCGAGCTGACTCGCAGTCGCGTCGAAACGCAGAAACTTTGGCCCCGACACAGACCCCCGCGGGACGCTGGCGGCCGGCCGGTGCTACCTGTCCGCCGGCGCCGACTGTACGGCTCGGCGCGGCTTGGCGCGCGGCGTGCATACGTAAGTCGCACTGTTAGATCGGCCCTCCCCCACCTCAATAGAGCGAGCCCGCGCCCGCCCCACCTCCCCCTCCTTCGCCGAGCGCGCTGCCAGCCAGTCCGCCCCCCTCCACGCTCACCTCGGCGGGCCGCCACGACTCCTGCGGCTCCGAAACACGTCATGCAAGGTGGTTTCGAAAACCGGCTCGGCGGGCGCGCTCAGTGTGTGCCAGGCCGCGCAGCGCGCACAGTGCCACTCCGACCGACGCCGCCGCTCCCGGAAACGGCGCCGCGCGTCGCGTGCTCGCCCGCCACCCCCGGGACACGGAAGGGCCTCCGTGACGTAGCCCCGCCTGCCTCACGCGCGGCCGCAGTGCCGCAGAACGCCCCACGAGCCACCGGCCGGTGCTCGATCGCGTCTCTCCCCTTCCCCTCGCCGCGTCAGTCGAATACTTCCCCGAGCGGAATCTACCGCCACGCACGCAAGATGCGGAAACCACTGCGTCATATTCCCTCCGAGTGCTTTTTGTGATTTCATTTTTGTGTGACACGATGCTATCGTGAGTGTGTACAAAAATAAAGCGATCACTTGTGCCGACAAGTCCCATTCTGCACCTCCTCTTCCCCTCTCCCCTGTTCCTCCAGCTCTGGTGATGTTGTAAACCTCTGATGTGAGTGGTTGGGCGGTGCTGACAGCAAGTGTTTTCGACGACCTCCCCGCGCCCAGTGTCTGAGCGTTCCTCCGCCACCGACGAGGACAAGATGCCATGGCGGACACGGCGGCCAGCAGTAAGAAGACCTTCTACTCTGCGGCCGTAGCCACGCTGGGCTTCGTCTGCTTCGCCGTCGGCGCCACGGCTGTAGGTCTGCCGCTGTGGGGCTACTTCAGCACAGATGGTGAGTATACCGCGCACCGCCAAACTGCGCACGAGTCTGCGCACCAGCGTCGCGGCTCCCGTCTGCGCGAGCGGTACGCCAGTAAGCTGCGCTGAGGCTTCCGAGAAAGAACGGGACCCGCAGTCAGCGACGTTCGTTTCTATCTCGTTACGCACAACTTAAATGTTATAGGTCAGAGAATATATTGTCGTGAAGGCCATCAGAAGGCTGCATTTTAGTGGCAGAACACTTCAAACATGCAACTACTCTACGAAACAGTCTACCTACACTACCAGATTTTTTGGAAACATAATGAGAAACATCACTCTTTTTATGTATTTAACAAAACGGTCACTAAAACTGAGCAGACAGCAGCATTGTGTGACAGCAGTTGGAGGCATCCGTTACACCTGTCCCGCTCCACGCCAACTTTGGAGTAGATGGTCCACCTGTTCAAAAAATCAAATGTTTGTAAATCTTATGGGACTTAACTACGGGGTTATCAGTCCCTAAACTTACAAACTACTTATGAACTACTTACGAACTAGGACGGCACAAATATCCATGCCCGAGGGGGGATTCGAACCCCCGACCGTAGCGGCCGGTGCACCTGTCTATAGAAACTAGCTGCTAATAAAGTCAGATTCCATTATGGCTCTTGTGCTTTTTCTGCTTGTAGAAAACTGTCAGCAATCGGTCGTTAATATTTTGTTTATTCACCATATTTAGATTACGACACCAAAAAATGTTCAAATGTTTGTATAGCTTATGGGACTTAACTACGGGGTCATCAATCCTTAAACTTACAAACTACTTATGAACTAGCTAATCCTAAGGACGGCAGAAATATCCATGTCCGAGGGGGCGATTCGGACCCCCGACCGCAGTGGCCGTGCAGACCGTGACTGTACCGCCTCAGTCCCCTCGGCCACCGCGGCTGGCTTACGATTACCATGTGATTATTATCAATGCTTAAACATATAAAACTTTTATATGAACGTAACCTCCAATATGGAGATCGAGAAGTTTTATATGGTACTAGCTGAAAACACGGCGTTGCCCGGATGTTATTTATCCTACACTCTTGTAGTCCACATCCCCTCCCCCCCCCCCTCTCTCTCTCTCTCTGCATCCACCTCTTTCTCTCCCATCTCTCTGCTCGTTTCCACCTTTCCCTCTCTTGGTAAAGTTTTCTTCAAGGTACTCTTTGTCATGTACCATACAAACATTTATGTACCCAGTGATCTTTCTCTTGATTTAAAGGTCGTGTGTGCAAAAATTCATAAAGATTGGAGCAAAACTATGCATTTTGTAAAATTCCGTAAGTTAAGTACCCTCCACCATACACCGAAGAAATTTTATACAGACAGTGACATTCCTGTTGTTTTTAACGTAATGTGTGCAAAATTTCATCAATATCGGAACAAAACAATAGATTTCTATGCAATCATTGAAAAACACACTTTGTTGTTCTCAAATTTTCCAGTTTTATTTCATAAAACCCTTATTCTGAGAATAACGAAAAAAAGGATCTGTGAAATCGGTCGAGCCGTTCTCAAGTTATGGCGCGACCAAGGTATTTATGGGTCCATTTTTATGTCGCAAAGTACCGTCCCCCATGCACCGTATAAAACTTAAGGTAGTCGGTGACCTTCGTCTTGTTTTGAAGGTCAAGCGTGCGAAATTTCGTGAACATCGGAATGAAACTGTAGATTTCTTGAGTCTGCAGGAGAAGTACGCTCTACCATGCACCTATCACAAAATACTTTCTTAGCTGACGTTTTCTACCTAGAAACTACATTCCTGCCAAATTTTAGCTTCATAGGTGAAGTAGTTTTCGAGATTTCGTGTTTAGTCAGTGAGTGAGTGTCCTTTCGCTTTTATATAGGTAGAGATAACTGTTCATTTTAAACATTGATAATGATCAAACGGTGATCTAAATCTAGATCTGTTGAATAAAGAAAATATTTACGACTAATTGTTGACAATTTTTGTACAAATGCTAATACAGTAATTGAAAAGTTGCGTACTAAATTGTTTTATTACAAACTTAATAACGATGCGTACACTGTACCTGCCGGTCCTCTTTTGCGGTATTCTCGCGCTTAGCAGGTGGTACTGACGGATGACATTGAGAACGGACAGCTTGTTTTGTAATATCGCGATCCAAAAAAGAGAGAGAGTGTGTCACTGAATTTAGGCATCAGTTGAGATGGAAATCATTAAAATGAAATTGTTATTCATTGCGGCAAGGTGTATTGACGAAATTAACTTTCTCGATAACAGAAGAAACATCAGCATTCGTCGTAATTTTAGCTGTTATTTATATCTGCAATACGGTTTCAACTACATTGGTAGCCACCTTCATTTCTGTAATTCAAGAAACAATCAATATAGATAATCATAGAATGTAAACCATCCGGTGATAAGACCAAAAAACGAATAACATGCCAACATCTGCCATTGCATGCCATGCCCAAACTACTGAATTTGCCTTAAACACAATCGGAAAATAGAAACCAATAGAAAACACTTTGTACAAATGTTTGTAGAGCTTATGGGATTTAACTACTTACGAACTAGGACGGCACAAAATATCGATGCCCGAGGGGGGATTCGAACCCCCGACCGTAGTGGCCGTGCTGACCATGACTGGAGCACCTCAGTCACGTCGGCCACCGTGGCCGACTTCGCCTTAAGATTCATTTTCATACATAATACTGACAGTAAATATGTCTAAAGATACGGTCGTTTGTCGATTAAATTGCATTTATCATTGTCTAGATACATTATCAAGGCTTTCACCTGAGACAAACTCTTTACTTGATTTGATTTCTGAATACATGGCTTTATTTCGTAAGGCTGACGTCTCACATCGAACCAGACGTCCATAGATGTTGACCTTAGACGTGACTCATTTCCATCACCGCTAAGACTAAAACAGCTGTGAGGTTTGGAAGGTTGGGGACACAGGCGGAAGCAGAAGGGAGGGGGGGGGGGTTGGAGGAGTCCGAGGGGGAGGGGGGAGAAGGGGGGGCGGAAGAGTCACAGTTACAGTAAGTAGAGCGTTTGTCCGCAAAAGGTAAACGTTCCACGTTCAAGTGCCGGTCTGTCCGACACTGTCAATCTACCAGAAAAGTTTCCGCTTCTGATTGAAAGTTCATCCTGGGTTATCATTACAGCGTGCATAAAATTGTACTACACAATAGCAAACATTGTGGTGTTGACCTTTGTTACTACTATAATGTCAGCCTTGTTAACATTGTGATAAATCTCTTAATACAACATTCTATACAATTTGAAATTACAAGATAAGAGAGAGGCTTCACGATAGTATAGAAAGAACAGAAACTACACCAAAGACTAATTAGGCTGATGAGATGTGCAGCAAATAAAATGAAACTTCTGAGGAACAATCATTGAAAGAAAACTAAAAGGAAGCTCAAGGAATGAAATAGAGTTAATGATTCGCTAATGGATAGGAAGACAGCTGAGTGAACAGTGAGTTCTAGTGCCTCGTTGCCTATTTATTTCGCAGGATCAAATTGTATATTGCAAAACGGATTACATATTTTAAATTTTTGCTAATGTTGGTATTTGGTGAGAGTATACAGCCGAGATTTACTTGGAAAAATTCATTATTGTGCCAGAGCTGGAAAATACTTTTATTAGTTATGTTCGATCGTTTTCGGCAGTCGCTACCATCAACAGGAGCTCAACAAACCATTTACATCAACAACAACACGATAACATTTTTCTTCGATACAGCAACCTCAAGTTTGCCAAAAAAAAAAAAAAAAAAAAAAAAAAAAAAAAAAAAAAAAAAAAAAAAAAAAAAAAAGATAGAGAGAGAAGAAGAAACAGTCGCAACTTGACGATGTTGTATTCAGCAAAAATGTTATCTTGTTGTTGATGTGAAATATTTTGTTGATGACAGCAATTTGCCAAAACCGGTATAATATAAATAATAAAAGAATTTTACGGCTCTGACATAAGAATAATATTTTCATTGTAAATTTGTGCTATAGATATACCATGATTAATGCTTCACGACCTTTTGTAGACGTTTATAAACGTACGCAATTGTTACTTCTATCTAAACTCTGAAGATACAGCAAGTAGATGTAAAATTAACTTTATACTGATAAACTCACGCGACATTCACCACTGACAACAACATGTAATACTAACCTCTGCAGCCACTAGTAATACAAGGGTAATTCAATTGAACGTAGACGCCAGGCATATTGTTCATTCGGCGATGAGATTGCTGCGTAGCAGTATGATGTAATTGCGCAGAGCTTGTAAATAAGCGGAGGCAACAAGCACTTGTAACAACAGGACAGTTATCTTCATGCAAACACATCGTAGCAGTATTAAGCTCACTTGCTAAGAAGGTAGGACGGTAAGTCATAAGATGTGATTTTGCATTGCGATATGCAACATGTGACACTGTCTATTCCCCACTGGGAGCTGTTTGATCAACCGCTAAACAAGCCGTATCTATTGCCTTTAGGTTTCCATTTGTTATTCAAAAGAAAGTCGTGACATCGGCATTTCACATGTGCTGACACCATGTATGCAGCTTTGTGCGAAGATTTCCATTATCAGCCCAAACGTTGGGACAGTTGTTCAAAGAAGTTTCGGGCGTGCAGCCGCAAGGGACAGTTGTCTAAACAATAGGGTTTATTCTGTTCACTCGGTGCCTCATTACTATATTTCCGGATTGTTACCGCCGTTTTCAAAACAAAAAACTGTACACACCTAATGACTACTGTACGTTATCTTAAACGATTTTTAAATGCTACCAGCGCCATAATATCGTGGAATGCAGAATAAGTGTAGGCCTAGGGAAACGTGCCTAAAAAGTAATCCAGGTGTTCAAGTGCTGTGCAATTTAGAATTTTCCAGGCATAATACGTGGCCTTCGCACGCCACGGACAGAAACCTGATGTCAGCGGTGCAACAATAGCTTGTTTGGAAATGTTGGTGAAGCAGAATCGCCCCAGACTGGCAATTGCTGTGAATATTTTTGTGGAAACCATCACACCTGTTCCTGTGCCCAGAATTGGATTTTTATGAAGTGAATACTGAAATCGCAACGTACAGAAGGACTTTGCAATGTGCCAAACGTATTTTATCGAAGGCAAGAAAGTTGAAGGACTTAGCTGTCGTACGGCCGTTAAATCTAAGAGACGAAGCACAAGCTTCCATCAGAGAAGAAAAACTGACGTGTGTTTGCACCAGGATAATTTCTCAGAGGTTGGCATAAACCAGAAAACTTTATGGAGATTTTAATTGACTTATTCTTGAATGATAATCCTGTGACTTACTATTACATCAATGAAACAGGTATGTGAACGAAAGGCACTTACAAATGGAGACATACGTTTGTAGGATCAAATAATTCAAGACACGTGGCTGGGTTGGAATGGGCGTGCTAAGCATCGATATTCATGAGCTACTCATGTCCGAATGGATGCCCGTTTCAAACACTACTGACGATCAAATCAACTGTAACATTCTACTAAATATTCTGAGAACAATTAAAACCAGGAGACCAGAAAAACTATCGTATTGTGCTATTTTTGCATTATGATGATGCCAGGTGATGAAACACGCGGATATTTGATCGCCCGGTCTACAGTCTGGATCTACCGTTAAATCTCATGGAAGACCATGAAGATTCACCCTATGCTGTCAGCCTTCGTCCATTTTTTTCAAAACATTTAGAAGTAGTTGGGGCAGTTGCTAAAACAACGGGTTTGATTTTCTCTTATACCGTACCAGTGGCATAATATTCTACTTCAATTGCTTCCTTCTTTTCGTTCGCCAGTGCGATGAAGATGATGTAATAGTTGACAATGAACTTGCATTCCAGACGATTAGAATCCAAACCTCAACAATGTCATCCAGATCTAGGTTCTCCGGGGTTCCTATTAACGTAACAATTGGCACAGCGTTTAATGTAATAAAGATACCAATCAGAGCATATGTTCCATTTAAAACGATCATCGACCCTTAATTAACTGCTAACTTGTCTTCTACCTTCCTTACAGTTTTTTTGTTTATATTTTTAATTTTTTTTAACATGCTGTCAGTTTAAAAATGCTATGAAAGGTCTAAAACAAGTTCTTGAAATTCCATTAATAATTTTTAACTTTTACAATTTCAGTTGTAATGCCATGATAAAATAATACGCATGTACGCAACATGTCAAGAAATTATCATCTCTTCAACGACTAATATTATGCAGTAGCCAGTACCTAATGTTGTATTACTAGCATCATTACTGCCATTACAGCCCTATGCAAAATAAAGAACTGATTCGCCGGTAATTACTCATAAATGTTCAAATATTTGTACAGCTTAAGGGACTTAACTACGCGGTCATCAGTCCCTAAACTTACAAACTACTTATGAACTACTTACGAACTAGGACGGCACAAATATCCATGCCCGAGGGGGGATTCGAACCCCCGACCGTAGTGGCTGTGCAGGCCGTGACTGGAGCGCCTCAGTCTCCTCAGCCACCGCGGCCGGCAATTACTCATAAATTATATGCTAAATGTGTGCTTTGTCTGTGCGTGACGTCAAAATTTCGCAATCGCATTTCATAGTTCCTTGGTGGTTGTATGGTGTGATAACCCTGCAGCTCTCTTCCATGATGGCTTTGTTTCGAAGCAATAGGAATTAGTTATGAATTTATTTTTAAAACATGATAGTCATTTTCACTTGGGGCTCATCTAATTTAGAGAGTTATTATCTAAAACAGGTCAAGATCATTGATTACTTTTTTATTCAACGTTTTCGGCAGGTGAAATTGCCATCATCGAATCAGTAAACAGATACGCAAAGTAGTTCTCAATTTGCTTCACTCATAATAGGAGAACCACATACCTTTAACATATATTCCAATACTGTTAAACCTCCTGTCTGTAACACACAACTATCATCATATGGAAATGTTTTCATCTACACTGTCACGGTCATGTAATATTAATATCTTTCGCTCATCTTGCAACTATACTGATGGAGCTTTATTCTCGTCCAAACATACAATGGCATCACAACCTGGCGCCAGACATCCATGTGTTGCGCGTGTACACATAACATGTGAGCGTCATAACCTTGTCATATGTCGACAATCACGATCTTATGATAATGTTACGATGCTCAAATGTTTATAGGAGCCATCTGGCAGCAGGTTTTTTTTTTTACGTGATTAAAGCCCGATTGTCAGTTTTGCATTGGAGGGAAGTATGTGGGATAAAAATCCAGAGGTTGAACAAGATACGAATATAATTAATTATTCAAACAGGCTTGCACAGGAGGGTAGCATGGAGAATTGTATCAAACCAGTGTTTGGACCGAAGATAGCAACCACAAAGGCGCATCAGTATACCGAAAAAACAGGAAAACATTTTATTTACATTATTAAAAGAGATTGATTGGCTGACCAGTGCCGGCCGCGGTGGCCGAGGGGACTGAGGCGCTTCAGTCACGGTCTACACGGCCACTACGGTCGGGGGTTCGAATCCCCCCTTGGGCATGGATATTTGTGCCGTCCTAGTTCCTAAGTAGTTCATAAATAGTTTGTAAGTTTAGGGACTGATGACCCCGTAGTTAAGTCCCATAAGATTTACAAACATTTGAACATTTTTGGCTGACCAGTACTTACTTACCTTTGTGCTGTACCGCCGATAGTGACACAAATGAAGGAAAAGAAAAAAAACGGGGACGAGAAGGACAAGCTTTCTGAACGCAGTTCAGGTGGGAGAGAAGGGAAGAAAAAAGGATGGGAACGGAAGGGAAAGGTAATTCACGACCTAGGTCATGAGGGTGGTCTTCCGAAAGCTTGTCCTTTTTCGTGCCCCCTTTTTTTCTCTTCATTTGTGTCACTATCGGCGCTACAGCAGAGAGGTAAGTACTGGCCAGCCAATCTGTCTCTTTTGAAAAATAATTTATCATCTCTGAGGAGATTTTCCATCATTAATCGAATATTTCCATTATTATATGACTACGATTGTGTTGCAAAAACTGTGTTTCTTCCTATGTTTCCTGAAAAATTATGTTCCGAGAACAAGTAGTTTTTAACAGGATTGGAAGGTAAGGATATAGGAAAGAGATTTCTGCTTGACTATTTACGAATCCGATGATGGCAGTATAACATGCCGAAACCGGTACTCCAGAATTAGATATCTTGTCTGTTGTTTTATGTAATAAGCAATGTTTCGGTTGTATGTAAAATCTTCAGGCCAACCAATAAAATAAAAAGTTAAATCAGCATAAAGCACTTCAGGAATTCAAGTTAACAAGTAGTAGAGAACAGGAATTTGAGTCTGCCAGAGAGCAGTGAATTATATCAATAGGAAAAGTTGAAGACTTTCTTGTCGCACTGGGACTCGAACCCGGATCTCCTGCTCGCCTGACAGATGCACTGACCACTATACGAGTTGGACACAGTGGTCACCGCAATTGCACCCCGCCTGCCAGGCTCCAGTTCTCAACATAACCGCTCACTACCGACGTCGTTCCCTGACAATTATTCTCATTGTTGAGAGCGCCTCACTGATTCCCGTAAGAGTTTGAGCAACATGTGCACAGCACTGAGAAAGTCATGTCCGAAAGAACGTGTACCATATATTAATTAAGGCTTTGACAGGTCGGAACCGGTCATAAATTACAATTAGCGATCTTAAATTTAATAATATTCCAGATTTCTCCCATAAATGGCTGATGTTAAAATGTTTGTAAATCTATGGGACTTAACTACCCTTTATCAGTCCCTAGACTTACAAACTACTTAAACTAATGCTAAGGACAACAAATACACCCATGCCCGAGGGAGGACTCGAATCTCCGACGGCGAACAGCGGCGTGCTTTTAATATAGGCGCCTTGGGAAAGCTCGACTGCCATAAATAGCTGTTTTCAAGCAGATGTGACATAGTGATTTCCTTAAGCTTTGCTGCCCTCCGCGGAAATTTCACGCGAAAAGCGCGAGCTTGTCAGATAGAAGTTGAAATCAGCTGGCCAATTTAGACAGCGCGAAATTGACTGGTAGTGAATGAATTACTTTGCATTAGCTGCACATTAAAGGCCTATGGGCACTGTAGCAGAAGAAATATGTCCCACCATATCAAACATGAAGTGCAATTTCGAGTACAATTTGGAAACCACGTGTATTAGACATTTGTTTGTTGTCTGTGTCCTACTCACAACGTATGGAAAGGAAAGAGCTTCCACTTGATTTGTTTCACAGTGTCGAAACTGACACTGGTTTCCCAAAACTTTTTGTACTACGATCCCACTTATTTTTGAAACATCCTCCTGATATTCTAATTAAATGGATTCACCAGCCGTAAATTATTTTAAATTATTTATTTCAAACAAGATTCGGTTTACACTGAAACCATCGCTTGCCCCTTAATTCGAATCGAAGTTCCATATAATTTTAGTCAGTGTTGTGGGGCTATTGAACTGGTGCTGTCAATTCTTACTTGCACAAACCCTTCAACTGTCGTCGTCGTTGCTGGTCGATGAAGGGTTGTGTAAGTAAAAATCCACGACACCATTTGAATAGGATCCTAATCATCTCTGAAAGGATATGGAACCTCCATTTGGTTTATAAGCCTGAAAAAAGCTTCAGTGTGCGGTCTAAGCAGGTTGCAAAATAAATATAAAAATTTACTGCTGTTACTCCCAATTAATTTAAGATATCTTTATTACCCGCAGTCCAGTCTCCATATTAATGATGGTTAAAATGCTCTTGAAAAGTCTGTGGTAGAACGCTGTAACTGGTTGCTAAAACCGAACGAGTTGGACTAGTGGTTATCTGGACTCGCATTCCGTGAGAGGGCGGCTCAAATCCGCCTTCCACCTTCCAGATTTAGAGTTTTAGTGATTTCCTAAAATCTCTCCAGGCGACTGACGGGATGGTTCCTCCTTCGGAAGCGCAAGGCCGATTTCCTTCCCCATCCTTATCAAAACAATTTGAGTTTGTGCTCCATCTCTAATGACGACGCTGTCGACGGCTCTGTTCAACCCTCGTCTTACATTTTTTTTACAGTGCATATCGTTAGAAACTGTTAGACACGAAAGCTACCTTGACCGGCATACTGGGCCTCGGTCACCCGCAGTTACCTTCGTGCGCCTAGTACACGGCGGACGTCGCGTGCGCTGATTTCGTGAATCAATACTGCCCGATGTAAACAAGCGGTGGGGCCAAGTATCGACTGGCAGCACGCCGGCTCCCTATTAACGAGAAGTAAAAAAAAATATTTATTTTTATTTTTTGTCTAAGGCGGATGAAATACTCAAGACATGTGGACAGGTTGTCCGTTCTCACAATTGGCTTACATTCCAAAAATTCCAACGGAAAATATTGGGTGGAACTGCGGAATAGCCGTGCGCACTGAGGCGTATTGCGCGCGGCCATTCGCCATAGAGGTTCGAGTCCTCCCTCGGGCATGGGTATGTGTGTGTGTTGTCCTTAGGTTAGTTCAATCGTTTGAGTAGTTTGTAAGCCTAGGAACTAATAAGCAAGCAGTTAAGTCGCTTAGATTTACAAACTTTTGAACATTCGAACCAAGATGGATATTTTGAGATAATACAATGATGTCAGCCAAGAACCGATGGAATAATTGGTGAATATCGTCATTTCCCCTTTATTTATGTTTGTATAGGTTACTTATTAACAGCTGTAACTGTGTATTCAATAACAATTAGACACATGTTCTACGGCATTTTATAGCAGTTCGTCTACACTACCATCTCCTAAAATAGCATCCCGCCCCAGTTTCTCACAACTGGAAGTTATATGCAATATCTATAAAAAGAAATCGATGTGTGCGTGTTCTTAACTGATCTCTATGTTCTATGTAAATGAATGAGCACAATGTTTAAATGTTTGTTAAGCTTAAGGGACTGGACTGCGGCGCCATCAGTACGTAAACTTACAAACTACTTATGATCTACTTTATACTAAAGACGACACAAACATTAATAGATTACCTTACATAGTAGGTTTTGGAGGCGATCTGATCGTTTTATAGTTTTCAAAATTAAATGCCAAGATCGTACATTAATAATTTATTCACTGACGACCGTTTTCAACTGTGTCACCATCATCTGATCAAATACTTATTACAAGCTGGTCATCTTGTTAAAAAATTGGGTATAAAATAACAAGTGCAACATTGCACTTAATCACTATATAAAAAATACACAAGTTAAAAACATGACAGCTTACAAAATACTCAAAATATTAGTAAGCTGTTATGTGCGATCTTGGCATTTCGTTTTGAAAACCATCAAACAAACATTAATGCCCGAGGGGGGATTCGAACCCCCGACCGTAGCGGCCGTGCAGACTCTGACTGGCGCGCCGCAGACCGGTTGGCCACCGCGGTCGGCAAGCACAATGAATACCAAGCTTCTACAAGAGTGTTTAATCCTTACTTACATACTAATAACACAGTTTAATGTATATGTAAAATCTTACATATTGCACTTTGAACGAAAGTAACGGCCCCAGCGGCGAAAGGGAGAACCGTAGCGGCACTATCAATGTACAGTCAGTACAGTCTAGCGCGAAGTCACGGAAGCAAGGCTAGCGCTCCAAGTGACAGCAGAACAGTAAGAGAATGGCGCCACATAAACGCTGGCTGTTTCTCTGCAACGGGCATACTGCCGTTCCAAGTATGTATGGACCCACAGCCCGTTTCCAGCTACTGCGGGGCCTGGGTGCCGACCAATCCTCTCTGTCCTGCCACCACTTGTTGCCAGCTCACACCTCTTGTTTCCATACGTGTCCTGCTTTCCACCGTGTCCTCGGCCGCCCTCTAGGTCTTTCTCCTTCTATCTTTACTTCTTCCATAATTTTGGGTAGTCTCTGCCCATACACCCTATTAAGATGTCCAAACGATCGTAATCCCTATTTTTCGATATCGTCTCTCAAACTTTCCTGTTTAAGGTACTTCCTTATATCCGTCAATTATTTCTCCTTTGACTGTTCAGAGAAATTTCTCTGCTTGCAGTCTGCTCCAGTTCCTTTCTGTCGTTTTCCATGGTACTCTTTCACAGGTGTTAATAGGAAAATAATAATTCTTGTAAATAAGGAGTTTTGCTTTTCCTCGAATTTCCTTATTCCAAATTATGTTTTCCCATGAGAAACATAACCACACTGTAACACCACCGCCTCTGAATCTCACTGTCGGTGGCAGATGTTCAACGGACATTCGCCATACCCACACCCTGCCACAGGATCACCACGTTGTGTATCCTGATTCGTCACTGCACACAATGATCTTCCACAGTTCAATCGTCCAATATCGACCCTCCTTAGACCAAACGAGGTACCATTTGGCATTGACATGCGTGATGTGTGACTTATGGGCAGCAGATAGACCATAAAATCAAAGTTTTGTCACCTTCCGCCTAACTGTCATAGTACTTGGAATGGATCCAGAAGCAGTTTTGAATTCCTGTGTGATGGTCTAGATGAATGCGTGTCTATTATACTATACGACCCTCTTCAGTTATCTCTCGGGCAATAGCCGAGGTGCTTTCGTGCTGTACATGTCGTTTCACATTTCCACTTCACTATCACATCAGAACGGTGGGCCTAACGGCATACCACCTCCAAAAAGGACAATGCCTAGTAAAGCGCTGTGGTGTTCAAACCAATCTTCGGATTGTTGACTGCTTCACTTTTTAAGGATGTTTAGGAGTGTGTAAATCTCGAGTACAAAATTCTGACACAATTGGCACCCGATAATCTGACCACGTTCGAAGTCTGTGAGTTCCGCGAAGCGCCCTATTTTGCTCTGTCACGATGTATAATGACTACTGAGGTCGCTGACATGGAGTACGTTCGCAGTAGGTTGCGTTACAATGCACCTAATACGTAGAAAGTATGTTTTTGGGTGTATCCTATTGTTCAAATGTTTGTAGAGTTTATGGGACTTAACTACGGGGTCATCAGTCCCTAAACTTACAAACTACTTATGAACTAATTAAGAGGGAGGGGGGGGGTTCGAACCCCTGACCGTAGTGGCCGTGCAGGCCGTGACTGGCGCGCCTCAATCAGCTCGGCCACCGCTGCCGGCGGGCGTATCCTACTTCTTTTGATCACATAGTGTATTTACTACCTATAGATGTATACTTTCTCCCAAATGATCACTATATGATGTAAGAGTATATGTCAAACTAGCGTATTTTTCTCCTGAAAGGTCTTTAGCTTTATTGTGACCCACTTGTACAATTGCTGCCAGCTGTCAAATTTATAACATTTCTACTTTAACCGCTGCAAACAGCAGCATTCAGCAATGAGCTGTCATTTCCATACTAAGATTACATTCCATGGTTCGCGCTCCACGACTGTGATATGTTTTCAATAAAGAATTTTCAGCTATGAATCGTCTTTTTTTTTTTAAATTCTTTATTGGCAAATCATGATTTCGGCTAGTAACTGGCCATTATCAATGCTAAAAGTACAAGAGAAAACCCATTGTTACAACATGAGAATATTACATAAGTACCACTTGAGGCATTATAACAGACATAACAATGTTCTAATTAATTATACATACCATGCGTTTAATTGTAGATGTTATTAATGTGAAAAAACTCACACCACGCCAAGTATGACAACTGGACATTTTTGTCGTTTCAAATCTACATACACACTATTTCCAAAACGAAAGTGGGTGACGTCATAGAACATCAATTGGGCATGTGCTACGCTCTACAGTATAACGAATATAACAGTTTCTTTTATCAACAGAATAAATGAAATAGAGAAGTCTAAGTAATAAAATAACGTGGCTTTCATTTATGACAAGTCTACAAAAAATATCGTAATAAAATTAAAATGTAAGGTTGTCATAAAATAAAACAGTTAAAAGTAATAGTTCTATACATTGTCACTTGTTTTTAGAAAATATTTTCAAACAAGTGGCAATTTATAGAACGATTACTTTTAACTGTTTTATTTTATGACAACTTTACATTTTAATTTTATTACGATGTTTTTTGTAAACTTGTCGTAAATGAAAGCCATGTTGTTTTATTACTTCAACTTCTCTATTTGATTTTTTCCGTTGATAAAATACTGTAGAGGGCAGCACATGCCCAAATGATGTTCTATGACGTCACCCACTTTCGTTTTTCAAATAGTTTGTATGTAGATTTGATACGACAAAAATGTCCAGTTGTCATACTTCGCGTGGTATGAGTTTTTCCAAATTAATAACATCTACAGTTAAACAAATGGTATGTGTAATTAATTAGAACATTGTTATAATGTCACAAGTGGTACTTATGTAACATTCTGAAGTTTTAACTATGTGTTTTCTCTTGTACGTTTTAGCACTGATAATAGCCAGTTACTGGCCGAAATCATGATTTGCCAATAAAGAATTTTTAAAAAATATGTCTGATAGCTGAAAATTATCAGAGTATTGGATTTCCACAGTCGTGCTTGTCAAATATCGTTGCAGTGGTTGCAACGGATGCAGAATAAGTACACCATTACCAACTGACGTTCCAATTCGAAATTCGACGCGGCGAAGAGAAACGCCTGCGTTTACTTGGTGAAACGGGGCGAAGAAGTAGCGAGACAAATAGCGGAATGGAATTGGCAGCTGCGAGGCGGGCTAGCAGCGTGGCGAAGCGCCGTACCGCGGCATAACGGGAGCCACGGGCATCGGTATGCGCCGCCGCCGCCGCCGCTGTCGCTGCAGACGTCACCGCCAGACGGGCGACGGGCACCGGCTTCCGCGAGTCCGATGCCGCCCTAGACACTGCCACCTCACTGCTTACTGAGACACTAGACACTAGACTGTTCCCGCAAGTGTGCCGCTGGACGGATTTAATGCTCTGGAGCAGTGTGTAAATTAAAAAGCATCTGGACGCGTAATTGTTCTGCATGATGGAGTCCGCAAGAAAACATCATTTGGTTGTCTGCCATACGGCAGGTTTAGACTGCATAGCCTTCCATGCTTCTCTATCTTTTGCGATCATCTTCGTTCTTTGATACCCTCCTAGTGGCTTGCTGACGTCATCCAGCGTCTGGTACCTTCTTCTGCCCCTCCCTCTCTTTCCTGAAACGCAACGCTCAACTGCCTCTACCAGGAGGCAATCTTAAACTGTGGCCTAGCCAGTTTATTTTCCTATTCTTTATCGTCCGTATCATCCTCCGTTCCTCTCCAACTCTATTCAGTACTTCTTCATTTCTGACTTTATCGAGCCAGCTGATCATCTCCGTCCTACGCCATATCCACATTTCACAAGCTTCAATTTTCTTCTCATCTTGCTTTCTCAATGTCCACGTTTCTGCTCCATACAAGGCCACACTCCACACTAGACAACCAGTCTCTTCCTTAAGTCTTTGTTTAAACCACTAGCTAGGAGTCTTCTTTGCTTCTGGAAAGCTTCTGTCGCCAGAGCTATTCTCACTCTGATGTCTTGTTGCCAATTCATATCTTCCTTAATCCAAATTCCCGAATACTTGAATGCTTTCACCTGTTCTATGACTTCAACTTGATATTCACTTTGCTTTCCTTTAAACCTATGACCATGCTTCATTGATTATTAATTTTCATGCCGTATGCTGTACAAGCTTCACTGAGATCATTTAGCATTTGAGTCAGTGTACCTTTATTTTCTGCAAGGATCACCATGTCGTCAGCAAATCTTATACAATCAATTTTCCTCCCACCTATCCTTACGCCTCTTGTCCCACCCAAACAGCTTTCCAATACTTCTTCCAGATAAATAAAATTGGAGAGAGACAACAGCCTTGTCTAACACCTCTCCCAATCTTGCTGTCTTCAGAGATCCCATTGCGTATTTGTACCCTTGCCTTCTGTTTCTGGTACAAATTTGCAATTAATCTCCTTTTCTTCCACTTTACTCTCTTCTTTTCAAGATGTCTAACAGCTTATCCCACTGCACTCTATCAAATGCATGTTAGAGATCTATGAAGACAGCATATACTTCTTTACCCATTTCAATATATCTTTCGCCGATGGTTCTTCAATAGCATCTCCTGTTCCTTTTCCCTTCTGAAACCATATTTTTCCTCTCCAAGTCCTTCTTCTAGTGTTCCATAAAGCCTCCTATTCAGAAATCTAAGAAGCACTTTTGCTGCTTGCGATATTAGGATGACTGTCCTGTGATTTTCACACTTTTTAGCATTGTTAGTCTTTCGGATTGGAACTATTACACTTACGAGAAAATATTCTGGCCACTCCCCTTTGTCAAAGACGTGGTTGCAAAGAGAGGTCAACAAAGACAGGTCAGTGAATTGAAATTCCACCAATGAATATAAAATAAAATCAGTAACAGACAAAAACATAGAAAGCAAAACCAACAAATTTCAACATACGAGGGTCTTCAAACGATAAGGTAGGAAAAGCATTAATAACATACCGTTTGGAATTTGAATATACCGCTTTGGGATAACGTAGTGCGTCAGCTAGGTACGCGAAGCATGCGTCGTCACCTTCCCCTAACAAACTCAAGGATGTGTCTTCAGCAGGCAAGGTAATGTTCACCGTCTTTTTCGACGTCATCGAATTCCTCGTGCACGGTAAAACCATTAAAAGTGACGTGTAATGTGACACACTACGTAGTCTGGAGTTTTCGAGGATTAGCGCCATGTAACGGTCAGGGACTAATAACTATGTTGCTGTAAATTTACTCACGAACACCTGACGTACAGCACATCTGCCTAGTTACATAGAAACCACTTCCACCAAACCCCATACCTGCATTCATAAAAATCACAAGTTTCGAAAACGCTGACGTTCCGACCAATTATATTACAATTTAAGAGATGTGCACAAGCATAAATCTACGGGAAGGTGGAAGCTTAGAGTAGAACGTCCCGTCGCCAACTTGGCCATTAGAGATGGAACTAACGCTCGAAGTTATGGGTAAGGATGGGGAAGGAAATCACCCGTGCCTTTGAAAAGAACCATTCCGGCATTTGCTTCGAGTAATTTAGGGAAATCATGGAAAACCTAAATCTGGAAGGCCGGAAGTGGATTTGAACCACCGTCCTCCCGAATGAGAGACGAGTGTGTTACCACTGCAGCACCTCGCTCGGTCATAAATCTGAGGCGCTGATTTGTTGCAGTAATTTCACAAAAAATCTCTTGGAAGGATTCGGATCGCTGTTCCTCCTGCTTTCGCCAAGATTAACACATGGTTGATTCATTTCAAATGGCACGGCCAATTTACTACAAAAGGGCTTGTTTTTAATTTCTAATAAACACGTTATCGATGGAACTTCGTTCTTCGTTCCTTAATCCTCTTCAATCTGCTTCAAAAAGACGACGATTATAAATAGGCTCATAGAAGTTCTTGCAAATTATGTGTGGTTGCGCTCTACTTGTTATGGTGACGGCAGACAGCGTGAAACGGAGTATCCCAGGACGGGAACTTGGCACGGGTCAGCCTTTCAGTGGGCGTTAAACGACGACAACCACTTGTCCCCACAATCATGAACAGCTGAGCCGCCGCAACACTGAGTTACTTGCGACCTGCGCTTTAGCGGTGCTTCTGCCTATGTTTTCTGGATGGCTAGTATTTTCTCCTTTAAGTGTTGTCAGCGTAATATCGCCTGGTGGAACACGTTGGTTGCTAAACGCAGCTGTTACGTTCATCACAAACTTAACTTCATGTAATTGTCTCGTGAGCTGCCTTCAGTGTATACCAACCAGTGGGTATTTCCCCTTTAGCGTTCCGTTAAGTGTTCCAACAATGACCTGAGTTACCAGATTTAAAATGAGATATCAAAAGGAGTCAATTACATCAGATTTATGGGTCTTAGAAAAATGTGACACCCTCACCGTTACTTACTGAAAACGTTTATGTAACAAAAGCTTTATTTTAAGAAAATAACTAAAGAATCAGACCAACATATTCATCATAGACGTAATAATATCTGTCCAATCTCCAATACATTAACTAACTATTGCAAAGAAAAATTTCTTTAAAAGAAAATCACACTGACGTGTTTTACGGCCCACTTTAGATTTTCTTGTAGTTTTATGTTTTTTGGAAACATTTTGCGCAAAATAATAAAAATGTAAATAATAAAAAATTATGGGCGATACGATCAGAACTTTACTCTTGTGATAATATCTATGTACTCAACACGTAAAATTTTGGTAGTGGCGGGTCTCGAACCACCAAGCACGTGCATGGTATTTACAATATAACATGTTGCCCACTACACTACGGCAAACAATCAAGAAACAGTTCCTTATTTCTCTTATTATTGATGACAGTTGTTAACTGATGATAATATGGCATTTTTAGTTACCAGATTACCATTTATCGTACGAAGAACGACGTGTTTTTGTTAATTCTTCAGTGCGCCATTGCTTTGAAATAACAACGCGTAAGTTATAATAAGAAAAGCATAAAATACAGGAAGCAAAATGACTTATGCCAAAGAGTTCTGGGCGAGGAAGTCACGTGACAATTCCTAACGCGTGGCTTACATAAAATCAAGAGGCCGTGTCAAATAGCCGTTATTTTTGCAAACAGCTCTGTAACGGCGAGAGTTACGAAAAAAACATAAGAGAAAACTTGTAGAGAATTTTATCTTCTATAAATTCCCTTATTCAACTTCCGTGTCTGATGATCGGTTTGTTTGCAATTGAAATTATATTAAAAACGGTTCTTTTGTTACTAACGTATTTTTTGTCCGAAATATTTCAAAATAGGAGGTTCTTGTCTCTGGTGGCCAATAATTATGTCTGTAAAATTTGGTGCTGAGTGGCTGAACGGTTCGACTTAAAAAGTGGGAACACGTTACGGAGAGATAGACAGACAGACGTCGTAAAATCACCGTTATTTTTGCAAATATCTATGAAACGATGCGAGATATGAAAAAATCATAACAGAGCAAAGTTGTAGAGAATTTTCTCCTCTACAAATTTATGTATTCAATATCCGTCTCAGATTAACGGTTAATCCGTTATTTTCATTTAAACTTCGAGCTGTCAAAAGGCGATCGCAAAGGCCCACTTTTAGTGTTACTACCGTAACCTAAAGTGGCCCAATAAGTACCGGTACCTGACAAGACTAAAACGAGAAGAGGAATCCGAATTAATTGTTGTAAAGTTATTCCGCTACCTACGGTTTTACATGGAGCAGGAAGTTTGACTTCAATTTCGAGTAACCTCATATAAGTTGAAACATTAGAAACGAAGGTCGTTAGGTCATTGGAAGTCGAAAGTCTGCACATAAAAACTGTAAGCTGAAAACCCCATCCTTCGGGCCTCAAAAGGTTAAACAGATACCGACCGTCCGACGTGTCATCCTCCTCTCAAAGGCATCAACGGACGGGGGACGTAGTCAGCGCCCCACACTCGTGGCCGTCGGTTTTCGTGACCGGATCAGCTACTTCTCAACTATTCAGCTACTCAAAATTGGCCTCACGAAGGTTGAGTGCTCTCCGCTTGCCAACAGTGCGTGGCAGACCAACACTGTGACCCATCGAAGTGATAGCCAAGCCAGACAATGCTTCGGTGAGCTAGCGGGACCGGTGTACCCACTGCGCCACATAAAGTGTACGGAAATGATGCACGAGTTGGAGCGGAATCCATTAAAAGGCGATATTCGATGTGACGAGTTCTATTTGCGAAATTTCTTTCATCAACTTTCTCTTCCAAATGCGAACATATTTTGTTAGCACCCACCTACTTAGGAAGACATTATCATCAGAATAAAATAGAAATCAGATGGAAAAAGAAAAGATTTAGGTGTTCCTTTTTCCCGCGAGCTATCAGAAAATGGAAGTGTAGAGAAATATCTTAAATCGGTTCTATGAACCCTCTGTCAAGCATTTCAGTGTGACTTGCTGAGTATTTATGTAGATGTACGTAAGAAAGCAAAATAATAATAATTAAAAAAAAATAACACGTCACTTTTGGTTGCCATTTTTGTGGCATCTTAATACACTTAAACTGTGGTAGTGTTCGGAGAAATTACGCCTTATTGTATGATCATTATATACTTAAAATGTGGTAGTTTTCGAAAAAAATGCCTTATTTTTTGCGGATGAAGTATTCTATTTTTGATCCTAAGTTTCTCCCGGTGTACTGTATGTTCCAATAACTAACGAGTATGCAGCCGGATGACAACGTCGACGACTACACGATATTACAGAAACACACACTGGCATTTTCAAGGCTCAAATGGAGTGAGCAAGCACTCTGAGCGACGGTTTAACGCCCCGGTTTGCAAATGGAATCAGGAAAGATGACACACAGGAAGTAAACAGCAGAAGCATCAGACAACCGAAGAAATATTGCTGGAGATGGTGAATAGCAGTAATAAACGGGATGGTTGGCATTAATTCTGTTTCGTTTTTTTTTTTTCTCTCTTTTTTTCTTTTTTGGTATATTGGTCACTGAAATTCAAAAAATGACAGATTTATTGTTGAAACAGTGCGTGTGGAGTTTCATTTACAGATTACCAGCTCAATCAGTACTGAGGTACGAGAAGTCTATCCATGTTAAAACACCCATATTATTACGGGCTGATATCTTCAAGGGCTATATTTCAGGCGCTGATCACACATTACATCATACAAATAAATTATATATTGCTCCACCTGTCCGCGTAGTTCTGTAAGACTTATGGATTGACAAGTTGCACATGTTAGTTGTCGCTCTATGGTAACATAAAAGGGCTCTATTGAAAACAAGGACGTCGTGTGAACTGCTTGTCTCGAAGATCACGTTGCCAATGTGGGCGAGCATTGTCCTCTTGGGATAACACATCACCTTCCTTTTGCAAGAATGGCAAAAGAACGCGTCATACAACATTCTGTAGGCTTTCCCGGCGTAATAATTCTTATTAGTCAGTCGTCAGATATTCCAGTTCTGATGGTAAACTGCCCGCATCTGAAATGGCATATGGTCTGCGTACCGGAGTTCTAAGGACACAGTGTTCACCGAGAATCGACACATACAGTTCTATATCTGCAACCCAATAGTTTCCATCAACAATACCAACTCATCGGCTTCCTTAGAAAGATTTGCAATGCCATAGAGTTTGATCGATTTCAAGAGGTGCATGAATATGAGTATAGAGCTCTTGCCTTACTTTCTTGTGCTGCGGGCATTATTTATTTATTTTAATTTGAAGACTTTTAAAAAGTCTTAACATCAAGACAGTTTTCCGTCTGGCAAGATAGGTCACTACTGTTCGTTTCGCACTGTGCAAAATAAATGCGTGGAACATTTCCGGCACACGAGACTACTGCAGCCTGAGAAATCTGCGAAAGCAGAATCTTTGTTTAACAGAGGGACACAAGATGACATATGACGAGATCCAAATAGTGACAAATACCTCCGGTTTTTGGAACAGTGTTTCTAGATGAGCTATAGAAATCAGGTTGAAGGACAGTTTAATAAACAGAGACAAGTTATTTCCCCTCAGTAGGACATGAAATCCACTACTAAATCAAATCAAATTGCAATGTTCTACGACGTTCCTAGCACGAGTCACGTCGGTGCGTTTTATCGTTGTGCAGTGTTTCGCTTTCGGGTGTTCAAATGTTATGGAACCAGTATTTGAATTTAGAGAACCAGTATATGAATCTGACTGCAGTACGATACTACTGCTGCGAATTTATGTTTCCCCTAATGATCACAAATATAAAATAATTTGGCTCGGTTTTCCTCCATTTGTGAAAGGAACAGCAAAGAAAATGCCAGAGATGGTACGATGTCCCCCGTGGTGGCTTGCGGGGTTATACAGATGAAGTGTTCGAGATCTATTGTGAACATATACATCTCTTTGTTCTATATGTGTTGTCTGCCGCGTTGGGACTAGGCAAAGTATTATGAATATCGCGAGTATATCCGTTTCAAAATCATTAATATTAAAACATTTCGACCGTTTCGGAGCTTTGAAATATTCAACGATGAAGAATATTGGAGCTAGACAGTCATTCTAACGCGAAATTCCTCTTTCCGGCCAGCGGTCGCCTTAACCAATTAGGCTATCCAGACACGCTTTCCTTCCCACCCAAAATCTCCACTTCTAGCCCCTGAGTTGGAAGGAAGGTGTGCCTGTGTAGTCTAATTGGTTAAGGCGATCGCTGTCCAGAAGGGGGAAATTCGCGTTAGAATGACGCTGCAGCAAAAATTTTCAATTTATCTGTGGCATGTCGCCCGTTTGAGTCACACGTTTATCTGACACTCAGCCTTAAAGCTCTGAACATTCCCCATTAAAGGGTACATATAGATGGTGCTCTGGTAGCTATGTTACTACGCCGTCGAAACTATGTGAAATCTGTCGTCGTCAGAGCAAAAGCGACACCCTCTTCCCAGGTATACATTTTTTTTTTCAGGCAGTAAATTATATCAAATGTTTGTTAAGCTTATGGGACTTAACTACGGGGTCATCTGTCCCTAAACTTACAAACTACTCATGAACTACTTACGAACTAGGACGGCACAAATATCCTTGCCCGAGGGGGGATTCGAACCCCCGACCGTAGTGGCCGTGCAGACCGTGACTGAGCGCCTCAGTCCCCTCGGCCACCGCGGCCGGCATAAATTATATAATACAGTACGCCGTTCCACGCCACAGTCCAGAAGTATATTTATACTGTAATCCTGTTCAGCAGTAATTTGTTCATGGCAGGGAGCGATCTTATACATATATTTTGCGAATAATGAAATGTCAAGATCACGGTATTTCATCCTTATTATAACAGACGACCGGTTTCGAAGTACATAAACATCATCTTCTGGTCTCTAAGGGCGAACATAAAATGTATAGTTACAAAAAAAAAAAAAAAAAAAAAAAAAAAAAAAAAAAAAAAAAAAAAAAAAAAAACAAAGGAACATGCCATATAACTGTATGTATAGGTAATCATATGTCAACAGTTTTCTTAACATACCTGCACTAAATTGTAACATTATTACATAAATGCATATTGTAGCCAGTTGGATAGTACTGGTGGGTTGTCACACATTAAAACATGCCGTTTGGTTGTCAGATATAAAACTCGTATATTTATAAGTACATAAAGAACCACCATATTGCGCCGGCCGCGGTGGCCGAGGGGACTGAGGCGCTCCAGTCACGGTCTGCACGGCCACTACGGTCGGGGGTTCGAACCCCCCCTCGGGCATGGATATTTGTGCCGTCCTTAGTATTAGCTAGTTCATAAGTAGTTTGTAAGTTTAGGGACTGATGACCCCGTAGTTAAGTCCCATAAGCTTAACAAACATTTGAATTTGAACCACCATATTGTACAGTTGTGACAACAAGCTACTAACAGGCGGCGTTGTGATCACTATCATGTTACCTTAACATGCCGCTTGAGTGCGCTGTTGTATGTGAAATCGTTAAAATTTTATGTAAATTGACGAAATCTCAGTACATACTCCTGCAATTTTAAATTTTATTATCGACAAGTGCTAACAGTTGTAACGATTTCTCATACAACAGCGCACTCTAGCAGCATGTTAAGGTAACATGATAGTGATCACAACGCCGCCTGTTAGTAGCTTGTTGTCACTCACAACTGTACAATATGGTGGTTCTTTATGTATATATGACTAAACGAGTTCGGACAACCAAACGGCATATTTTAATGTGTGACAACCCACCAGTACTATTCAACTGGCTACAATATGCGTTTATGTAATAATGTTACAATTTAGTGCAGGTATGTGAAGAAAACTGTTGACATATGATTAAAATTCAAAATTACTAAAAAATTTCCGGGCTGTTATGCCGTGGTCTAGTGGATTTACTATTAAAGCCCAACTTTTTGTCCCCGACTGCGGAGGACATTCTCAAGGGGGATCGTGGCACTTTTGAATGTCCGATTCACACCCTGGCTCTCTACTGACTGAAGCCAAATTCCGTCGGGGACGAAACGTTGGGTTTTAATAGTAAATCCACTAGACCACGGCATAACAGCCCGGAAATTTTTAGTAATTTTTACCATTCCGGCCGTGAAAGTTTACATTCTACAATATGACATACGATTAGTTATACATACGGTTATATGGCATGTTCCTTGGTTGGTTTTTTTGTAACCATACATTTTATGTTCGCCCTTAGAGACCTGGAGATGATGTCTATGTAAATCAAAACCGGTCGCCTGTTATACGACGAAATACCGCGATCTTGGCATTTCCTTTATTCACAAAATACCTGTTCAGCTGGTTGTGAATTACTCGCGTGATGTTGATATGCAGTTGCACCAAAACTCCGACGTGTGACTGCAGTTAGGAGCGAGCAAGGCCGTGGCTGGTAGTGCAGAGGATGGCTGGAGTGGGCAGACGCCCCGCCTGCAGGAAGCACGCACCGCTGCCGGCGCAGCCAGCACCACCAGCAGCAGCAGCCGGCTGCTGGGACATCCCATCCACACCACAGCTGTCCGCGCCGACCACCGCCGTCATCACACCTGCGCATCTGCCAGACACACACCCCTGTACACAGGGCAGCATTCTTCACATGCAAGTCCCGAGCGTTAGTGTCATCGCAACGTAGTGCTGACATTAATAAGCTGTATCCAAAACGTGAGTAGGTTTTATTGATGTATAAAATGGTGCGGCCCACACTCAAACAGTAAAATATACTAGCTAAACACAGTCTCGCTTTGCTGTGACTCAGTATATTATGATAAACGGCAAAGTAAATAACAGAATTCATGCGAACATAGAGTCAAAATAAATAAAATAAAATAAATCAATCATCTATATCTATAAATGTGAATGTCTGTTCGGTGTACATTTATCACGTCTGAACCACAAGACATAAAGAGCTAAAAATTTGTACCGTTACTATTGTCTACACGGGGAAGGCTTTACGCAAGGTTTTATGGCGATCAGATGTGTGTGTGTGTGTGTGTGTGTGTGTGTGTGTGTGTGACTGTCTGTTCGGTGTACGCTTATTACGTCCGAACGACAACAGAGACTTAAATATTTGTACAGTTACTAATTTATACTTGAGGAAGGTTTTAGGCACGGTTTACGGTTTTATAGCAATCTGATAGATACTTAATAATTTGACGAATATAACGCGACAACGCGGGACAATAATTACTCTTTGAAAATTATATTTCCTCTTTGAAAATGTTTTTATTGTTTGCATTGTTGCTTGAGGGTTGATAATGATAAAAGGGTGTAGTATATTGGAATGGAAAGTTATCGGTGTATATAAAATTCTACTTGTGTGTGTGTGTGTATTAATATTTCGCTCTGCAGCGAAAACTACATAACGCAAACGAATGGTCTGTGTGTAATTGTTGTCCGAAGTCTCCAATTGTACTCCATAGCAGTTCCAAGACGATAGCTCTAAGGGAGTGGAAGATATGGTGGTTAAAAGTCGTCAAATTATATTAAAAAAAAAAAAAAGAAATCAGATTGAAGGCCAGCGATGACGGTTGTGACTCTATAGCAACCTACTTTTGTTCGTATATATAAGTTAATTTAATATTAAATTGTATTTACTATTAATCACTGAACCATTGTTTGTTTCAACCTATTTTTTGAAAATTAATGTACAGTTATGTTTTAGTTACAGTTTTGTTTTAATTGGTTGGACGTTTTTGTTTATAAAATACCTAAAGGCTACATAGTCTATGACTGACAGTTATCTTTGTAAAATCTTTGTACTCGAAACACAGCAGCTGGTGTGATGTGGATAATCTGCAATATTAAGTTGTCTGAAGATGGCCTAAGAAGCCGAATGCTAGTTCACACAAAAATAAATATTATTGTGGAACAAATACATAGTGTATACAGTTATTTAATATGTCCATGTTCCATCAAGAACCGACGGAAGAATCCATAAATATAAATCAATCAAATCAGTACCCTGATCAGCGTTGATGTGCCTCTGTGAAATGAAAGGGACGTTAGGTCTTTTTCCAGAGAAGCACTATTTATTGTGAAGTCAGCAGATTGACTAAATATTTTGTTTATCTGTTTTCCCTATAAACATAAACATCAGCTGTTTCATCTACTCTCCAGCATGCAACGTATAATTCCGCTTGGGTATAGACATCGTTTTGTACATTCAGTCCATCTCTTCTCTCTTTGTTCATCTCCCATATATACCTCTATCTACGTCTTCTCCTTTGTACTCCGTACTAGCCTCTCCTCTTTCTGTTTCCTTTCTTCCTCGTAGGAGCTCTTCAAAATAAAGAAATAAAAAATAAATAATGAATAATAAATAATGAACATCATTATTTACAGACTTTGCTATTACTAAGTTTCTATTTACTCTGCTGATAATATCATCGACATAGAAGTTGTGGCCCGGTATGAGTGTGGAACTGCAAATAAACTCTTTCAAAATAAATGTTCTTGGAATGCAACCTCAGGAAACGTTCTTATTGTTGTACGTCCTTTCTAACATAACGGTACGCAGTGTAGACGTTTGTAGCAGCTCAGTTTTCGATGTTGGTTTATTATGACATTTGAGATTTCAATGCATGCAAGAGAAGGGAACATCAGAGTACTACAGGAACATCAGAGTTCTACACATGAAAACATTTATTTCCGCCCACCATCTTTAAGGGTTACGTGCACACGTGGTTTTTGTTCTGTGCACATCTATGGAAAGCACCATTCGAAATGTATTAGTTTCAATCGTCTCCTTGCATAATGGATATTAAAAATCGGTACTAACAAAAGGAAACATGTTAAAAGAACTCAGCAATTTATGCAAAAGTCACAACGCACCTCATAGTTTTAGTTCTGGCAGTATTACTCCAGCTTTCCAAAACTTCATACAAGCTCTCCCAGTCTGTTAAGCGAACACTCTTGGACAATTTATCGGCAGCATGTAGGAAGGATATTGGAAGCATATTGGAAGAATCTAATCTGTGACTGAGTCGTGAGGCATGCTTAGGAAATCGAATGATTTTCTCTGAAAAGCGAGATGCCGCGATCGAATGCCTGTACATTTATAATATTTCCATTTTTACCAACTTAGGAGGCAAAGGACTGTAGCTTAATTGGTACTTTACAGATGTAACATTCACCAAAAGTGAATAGTAATGTAATGGTTACTTAAGCACTGGTAACAAAGTAAAATTAACTTGCCATGATTTTTAAAAGGACAATTGCTGGCAAGTTATTAGAGCAATACGATTCCTAATGATGTAAATAGAAGAATTTAAATACTTTCTAACCTTTTTATTTGTCTTCTATTTTAAATTGCCGTAAATATTCTCCAGGTTACAGAAATGTTATAAATTCATATAAGGTGCCTCTGAGTTGAGCCACTTGACTCATATTCATAATTAAGGTCCCAGTCCAAACACTACATTTTCTATATGACACAATTTTCTTCCTTCACGACATTCAAAACAGTCCATCTTGATCTTTAATAACGAGATCCGCAACTGTTGTTAATTCAATGTTATTTGTACACTATCAGAATTTCGAGACCTATGTCTCGTCATCAAGTACACATGCAAATTACAATCAAATGAAATAATGTCGTCTGCCGCGTCACGAAAAGTACCGGATGATCGAAAAGTCAGTATAACTTTGAAAACTTAATAAATCACGGATTAATGTTGATAGAGAGGTAAAAATTGACACATATGCTTGGAATGACATGGGTTTTATTAGAACAAAAAAAGTCCCACAGATGGCGTTTCATCTGATCATAAAAGCAATAATTAGCATAACACATTAAGAAAGAACAAAGATGATCTTTACAGGAAATTCTCATTATGTTCACCATCATTCCTCAACAATAGCTGTAGTCGAGGAATAATCTGTGAACAGCACTGTAAAGCATGTCCGGAGTTATGGTGACGCATTGGCGTCGGATGTTGTCTTTAAGCATCCCTAGAGATGTCGGTCGATCACGATACACTTGCGACTTCAAGTAACCGCAAAACCAATAATCGCACGTACTGAGGTCTGGGGACCTGGGAGGCCAAGCACGACGAAAGTGGCGGGTGAGCACACGATGATCACCGAACGACGCGCGTAAGAGATCTTTTATTGAACATTTTTTGTTGTAATAAAACCCCATGTCATTCCAAGCATGTGTGTCAATTTTTACCTCTCTATCTACATTATTCCGTGATTTATTAAGTTTTCAAATTTATACTGACTTTTTGATCACTCTCTTTCTTCTGAACCATTTTGGTTACATGACAGACGTCACTGTTTTATTTGAGTGTAATTTGCAGATGCACCTGATGATGAGACATTGGTCTCGAAACTTGGGTAGTGCATACAAATCAAAACTTTTAAATTAATAACTGTTACATATCCCATTATTAATGTTTTTGTATCTCTTATATCTGTATTATTTAATGACATAATAATGAATCGTTTCCAGTCTTATTCGAATGAAATATAGTGCATGTAACCAGGGATAAAAAAGTTACAATGTCGGGAAAAACGTCTCATTACTAAACTTCGTTTTGAATTGTATAAGTAATTTTGCGGTGATGCATGTAAGACCCCGAAGAAGCTGCGAAACTCATCTAACCGCCAAACCGACCTATGCTTCTTGCTGCATTTCTCCTTGCATTCAGGCAGCTCATCATGCTATTTTGTTATGCACGTCATGTGTTACGTGTTAGTTCGATTGTTCACAGCTGTTACCAATACCAAAGGCCGTTAGCCCGACATCAGGGCAACGTTCGCCGCTCTATCTTTTGTTACGATGCATAGCGTTAGAAACGCATTAACTTATAACGTTACCTTCAGACTTAACCAGAAAACTTGAGGATAACAAACGTCTACTGAAAAAATATTTACCTCACCGAGATCTGTCTTAACGATATGTGTCCTTTCAGCATTACACAAATGCATTACCAACGTCGAGCATTTATCAATAGTTTTTCCTACTATATCTTTGGACAGAGGTTCATAATTATTTCATTTCCTCCTGTGATTATTGTTGTAATTGTGGGAATTATTACACAGACACAATAAAAATCTGAAGACTACAATACTGATAAAGTGTACAGTTTACCGATTATTTTTAGTACACTTCTAAGTTTTAAGGCAACATTTAATAATAGTCGATTAGAGTTTAGTTTGGTATAAGATATTTATTTAATGGTATTAATGCGGCTATTCATATCAGAATTTTCGTCAAGCATTTAATCTACTGCTGTGAAGAGTTTGAATATATTTACAGATTTCCTTTAAGCGTCAATTGGAAAGACTGTCCTTATTTGTCCCAGATACAGAATGAAATAAATTGGCTTTTTATACTTTTCACGCGTAGTGCCTGTAGAAGACAAATGTTAGTCTGTAGAAGAATATATAACTACAGAAAAATAAAATAAACGTTTTCACAAAAGTAAAGCAGTTACTTGTATACCAAGAGCTCAGACGAAAAACCAACACTAAGAAAAGCAAAATCTGAAAGTTGGAAGGAATATATGTAGAGAGAGGGCCTATACAAGTGACGAAGGCAGTAATGTAGGAAGTACATGAAAATCGAGAACAATTTGACAGGGCACTAAAAGATTTAGATCGAAACAAGGCTTCCAGAGTAGATGATATTTAATATGAATTGTTGATATCGTTGGGAGATCCATGTGTGCAAGGTGTATGAGTCGGGAAATACCCTCAGACTCCAAGCAAAATATAATACTTACAATTCCTTTCACAGCAAGTGTAGACAAGTGTGGAAATCACTGAAGTATCACTATGATAAGTCATGGTTGCAAAGTGCTAACATGTCTTATTTACAGACGAATGGAAAAACTGGAGAAGGTTTAAATGATAGGACGACCTTTTTGAGAGCATTTGTCTGTTTACAGGAGTGAAAGGTGGATGATAAGGAGTTCAGACAGCAAGATGATAAAAGCATTCGAAATTTGGCGCTATGGACAAATACTGAAGATTAGATGAGTACAAAATTGGGGAGAAAAGAAATTTCTGACATATCTTGATTAAAAAAAAAAAAAAAAAAAAAAAAAAAAAAAAAAAAAAAAAAAAAAAAAAACCGACTGGTAAGGACGCATTCTGATACATCAAGGAATCTTCAATTTAACATTGGAGGGTAAAAACTACAGAAGGAGACCGATAGACTAATACAGTAAGCACGTTGAGAAGGATATAGGGTGCCGTTCTTATTCAGAGTTGAAGAGACTTGTACAGCCGCGGTGGAATGGCCAAGCACTCTAAGGCACCTTGCTGCGGAGCACGTGGTTCCTACCCGTCGGAGGTTCGAGTCCTCCCTCAGCCATGGGTGTATGTTTTCAAAAATGTTCAAATGTCTGTAAATCTATCGGACCAAACTGCATGGTCATCAGTCCGTAGCTTACAAACTACTTAAACTTAGGTAAACTAACCTACGGACAAACACACACACACACCCATGCCTCAGGAAGGACTCGAACCTCCACGGCGAGCAACCGCGCGCTCCGCAGCGAGGTGCTTTAGACCGCTTGGCAACTCCACCGCGGCGGTGTATGTTTTGCCATTGCAATAGGTAAGTTAGTAGTTTTAAGCGTAGGGACTGATCGTCTCAATAGTTAAGTCCATAGACTTACAAACATTTGAACATTTTGAGACTTATACAAGGTAGGGTAGCGTGGAATGCTGCATCAAACCAGTCTTTGGACTGAATACCACAACAATGACAACAACAACATGAATGCTGTTTGCTTACATTATCTGAGCATTCAACGGGGGAGGATTATGAATACAAATCAAGGGAAAGCGAACAAAATTCCAAAAATAAATTTAAACTTTCATTTATTTGAACAGAAATTCGTAAAATTGCGCCAGTTATTAATCTTTAAAACAAGTCATAAAACCAGATTTATTACTGGAAGTAAAAAAAGAAAAAAAAAAAAAACAAGACTTCATTCTTTCTTTTCTTAGAAAAATATCTCGCATGCCGCAAGCATATGTAAAAAATGGTGTAGTATTTAGTAAGTAAAGTCACTCAATCCATAGGTCTGTGTAGTATTTAGTAAGTGAAGTCACTCAATCCAGATGTCTACTTTTATGAATCTTTTGAGTCACTTGCGGACCTTCATTTAAATGAAATGTAGTATCCAGCTACAAGATAACATAGAGAAAAGCTTTGATGTGATATCTGCTGTGCTAGGACGAATATATTTCCAGTGGATCAATGTGAATGAGAGGCACTGCCATGAACGTCTTCTTGGATACTACCGTGACATCAAGCTGTATCTTTGGCGCAGTATGAAACATATGAGTTGCAAACACCCAAGGCAGAAGTCGTCTTACTACGCATAAAAAGTGACGCGAATACTGCAAAGTAAATGTGTTTATAAATTTAGACATTCACCGAGATGTTTCCCAGACACAGGCTTCGTCTCTTTCACCGCGGCCTTACTATATTACGTTCTTCTACTGTATCTCCTGTTGATATTGAAAGAATATCTCCGACAACGCAGGAAGAATAGAAAAGTGGGTTATTCTTAATGCTGCAACAAGTCAGTCACAGCTTTGATGGCTTTGTCGTTACCCGTGGTCAGAGAGATACACTGTTTTAAGTCTCCCTTTATTCACTCGGCGACTAAGGTAACACTATAGCACCAACACCTTTATAGTCACGGCGTTGTCCAAATTGTAATTGAATTCTGTGGATTTGCTGGAAGTATTAGATATGAAAATATTGAATATGCACTGTAAGAACAGAACCCATTCCCTAAAAGTGAGTTGGATAATGCGTTGTTGCGTATTTCCTGGACACGTCTTCATATATGGAAAAGTGATGCTTGTTTGTACGTCTGGAACTTTGAAAGCTCACTGTATTTAATGATATTTCAACAGTGTAGGCCTTCAAGGAGTCTAAAACCGCTTGGAAAGAACTAAAGACTAAACAATAGAACACAAAATTTGGTGGATGATCGCAACAAAACGATTGGATTCAACATCTGAGAAAGAGTATTCGCAGTCGTAAAAAATTGACGGCCTGTAAGCGAGTGCAGCGAAATTCATTCAATGGCCAATATACTCGCGTGTAAAATGTGAAGCCACGTTGGTAAATTGAAGTTCATCCTTGGACTCAGCCTTAGAGTAGCTCAAGAAATGTGTAATGTAGTGTAGAGCACCTTGTAAAAATATTGTTCTCAGTTTAGAGCTATAACAATACTGTAATTAATGCAGTATGTGGTGACTGTCTTTGTAGATGTCGAACGAATGTAGAGCAGGTCTAGACTATCTCTTCCTTTGCAGGGCTGTCCGATGGTAGTTTACCTTCTGTTGGCGATGTTAGGTACCTGTGCTCGCTCCAGTGGTTGGACCCCATCGATGAAGCTCTTTCTAGTGTTCAGTCGACTGAATACAGTCCAAGTGGCAGATTCCTCATCAGACCCTATTCGTCGTCAAAGACCTAAAGGCACAAAAAGCGCCTATAAACAGTCTGTATATAACTAAGAATATTCCGAAACACTCCAGGAAGGGTATAAATACCGTCTCTGAAGGGATATTTCGTAATTTCATGAAATATGGAAACGTCAGCCGCGTTCACAGCGGAAAATTAAGCCAACGCATTTTAACTTGTTTATTCACAAAGCTGGAGCTATAGTTTTCCAATTTAGTTGCTGTCATGTTCAGAGCCACAACGGTACAGCATCAGGCTAAAAAATTCAGGAATTAATGTACGTTCTATCTGCAAGTATATTATCTGAAAAAAAAATCTCTTTCGCCTCCTGGCAGTTAGAATAGCAGTGGTTGCGTCCAGAAACAAAGCTAAAATTTTGCTGAGAAATTTGGTTTCAGCAGTTAGTTTTAATCAATATTCAATACATGTGGTATACGTTTTGCTTCAAACTTTTCTCATTTGCGTTCCAGTCGGGCGGGATATTCTAAAGGTAAAGCGCTGCCTGAAAAACGAATGGCAGCGGGAGCGATACCGACTTTACCACCGAGTACTTAGGCTTATAACAGATTATGTTTTTCAAAGATCTGAAGGTTCGACAAGAAGACTTGCGATTCACATTCCATATTGAACTGTGGGTTCATTTTCTCTGCAAAGACTACAGATGTAGTCCTCGAAGTTGCGTCTAGTTGACTGATTGGATTTAGGTTATTTTCCAACTCGGTACCGTTACTATCTTCGTCTTTGATAAATCTTTTTTCTTTCTTCTGACATCCCTGTAAAACCAGATATTCATCATTAGTCTTTAACCATGGAATGTCATATGGTGCACCTTGTTTCCACCTAGGATGAAGTCTATACTTTCATCCATCAACTGAAGTGAAGAAGTAGTTTAGTCTTTTAAAATAGTTACAAACTGAACAAAGCAAACTATTTCTTTTAGTTTATACGTGTTTACGGTATTATTCAGTATACTCCCACACAACAAGAAATAAAATTTCATTAATATCATCAATACGTCGCAGTGAAATAAAGCGGCTGGGGTAAATAAAATGAAACCGAAATTCGTCATAAGAAGTGGAATGTCAACTGACAAATGTTTTCACAGGATAATTGAAATTGCGTGGGAGCCGAGACAGCTTCCGTCTAACTAGGCGAAATATCTAATCACTCCAATTATCAATCATGGATGTAGAGAAAATTAGGAATTATTGAAATGAGAGTGTATTAGTCGAAGAAAAGTTGGATGAAAATCAGAGTGCGTTTCTATCTGCTTAGATGCTGTCAGAACCACAACTTCAGCTTACAGCAAATATTGGAGAAATTCTATGAGGGGTCGATAAATTGTATCTATTTTTTGTAGATCAAGAAGAGGAGGGAACTATTGTCAGATCTACGAGGTTATATATAGTAGGAGACAAAGATGTGCAAGAAGTTGAAGGTCTATAGTTAGCGCAGATAGTCAGCAGCAGTTACAGTTGGCGATAAATTGATTTCATGGTTCAGGTTAGTTTCCGGGATAAAATAAGGTTGTACAACATATCATCACTGTTGTTCATATTATTTATGGAACTTATGTTGAAAAAGATAGACTGGCAGGGTGAGATTAAAATAGGTGAGTACAAAATGAGCTATCTCACATATGCGGACAACTTAGTTGTGATAGCAGATCCGACTGAAAGGTTACAATTTAATATTTTAGATGTGCGTCAGAGATGTAGGGGTTATGGTATGAATATCAACGAAACGAAAGTAAGTCTGTGTGAAAGAGATTTTAAACAGATTGAGAGCCAAATAGGAGGAACAAAATTAAAACAGGTGGACAGTTTCTAGTATTTAGGATCTATTTTCTCACAGGATGGTAACATTGTGAAAGAAGTGAAGGGGTTCCGACGTTAACCAGTGGTCCCTCAGCTACGATATAATCTCTTCTGCAAGAAGAAAGTCAGTACCAAGACTGAGTTAACAATGCACCGTTGAATCTTTCGACCAATCTTGTTGTGTGGGAGTTAAATGTGGGTCGATACAAGTTACCTTATCAATAAGATTGACATTACAGATATGAAAGTAGCAAGGATGATTGCAAGTACTGCTAAATGGCAACATTGCAGGAGGGTGCTAATAGTGAGGACATCAAAGAAGACCTGGGAACGAATATCACAGACGAATCAGTGAGAGCAAACCGTCTTCGAAGGTGGGGTCGTCTTACATGCATTGGAGAAGCAAGGCTAGCTAAGAGACCCATGAGTTCCGCAACAAAGGGTAGGAGGAGTCGAGGTACACCAAAGAGAAATTAATTGGATGCGATCAAAAATTATTTTGAAGTAACAAGGTTAAGTACATACGAAATATCAATATTAGCACTGAAATAGGATCATGAATACTGCAAGGCATAATTGGTCCAAAATGATGATGATAATAGTGTCTTCCACCTTTGTCCCTCTTCAAGAACATACCTTGCTTCACTTGTAGACAATGTCTAGCAATGGAGGAAAGATAAGGGTATAAAGTAATAATGCCTTTCAAGTACCTAGGAGAGATTTTGACACCAAACAACAATGAAAAGGCAGCAATTGAAGAAAGGGCAAGAATAATGGAAATAGCTTTCAGATTATGTCAGAACACATACAAATCTAAATCACTCTCATACCAGGCCAAATTGCCGGCCGCGGGGACTGAGGCGCTTCAGTCACGGTCTGCACGGCCACTACGGTCGAGGGGTTCGAATCCCCCCTCGGGCATGGATATTTGTGCCGTCTTAGTTAGTAAGTAGTTTATAAGTTTAGAAACTGATGACCCCGACGTTAAGTCCCATAAGCTGTACAAACATTTGAACCAGGCCAAATTCCGACACTACAGTTCAGTCGTCAAACCTGAATGTTTATATGCATTGAGACAATAGCCAGGAAGGGACTTTCAGACTTTGAAAAGAAAGGAAATTCCTAAGAAAGATTCTGGGGCCTAGATAAATATCAAATGAATTTACGTTCCGCCTAAGGTGAAATCAAGAACTTTATCAACGATTTGAAAGTATCACGACCACAATGAAGAAAAGAAGACTATCTTTCTATGAACATATTAAAAGAATGAAATCAGAGAGACTCGCCAACAAGATTCTTCTCTTCCAGGAGATCAGGAAGACACAAGCTCCATGGGTGAAAGAGGTGCACAGGAACCTAGAAAAATGCGAGATCACGACAGAAGAATTTGTGAACAGGCACATCTTTAGGAAAAAGGTTGCGAAGCTGAATGATTTGTTCGAGGAGAAAACGAGGAAAAACAGAGTATTCTCGGCAGAAGAACGTGCACGAGTGAGCCAACGGATGAAGGAGTACTGGCGAAAGAGGAAGGAAGAGCACTTTAGAGCCGGCCGCGGTGGCCGAGGGGACTAAGGCGCTCCAGTCACGGTCTGCACGGCCACTACGGTCGGGGGTTCGAATTAAAAATTAATGGAAGTTGTGTAAACGTAACCCATAGATGGTTGTAAAGAAAATAAATAAATAAATAATGCCTTTGAGGGAGGGAGCAACTATGGCATTTAACAAAAATGGTTCTTTTTTCGCACATGCAAAGTAGGTCTTTGTTTCCCTCAATAGTTGAATGTCACTGCGGATGAGTAGGTCGTGGAAGAGGTTGTGGGTCCGATTACCGATATCTTTTTGGATTTTGCTTTATTTTGAGCTCTAGAATTAGTTACACTCGACTTCGTGGGACAAACTGAGGAACCACTCGGGTGAATAGTGGTGACTCCAGATAGACAAAAGTGACAACAGCCAGCAGACTTGTTTGTTGATCTCACACGAGTGACGCCTTTGGGAGAGGCTGGCTCGACGGTTGGTACCTAAGGTCCAGTCAGTCCGTGTGGACGAACGTCGACGTATCTTCCTTCGTGACTCAAGGGTATTATTTTGCTGCCTGTGATATTTTCTGTGCAGTGTTGTTGAAGAAAGGTCAGAGGTCTACCCAGTTCGATTTCATCCAAGTGAGTACAAAGAGTTATTTCGCCACCAGATTGGAAACAGTAGCCTTCAACGTGACCTGAGCATCATAAAACGAGTATGTCTTAATGTTTGTACAGGTTAGTTTACAGACTTTTGCAACTGTAATTTAGTCACTTTAGAATGGACTATTTCGCTTATTTTAAAGCATCTTCATTGGTCAAGTATAAGTTGATCTCTTCATGTGTTTCTTGGAGCACATTGCCACTTGCTGTCACTGTTTACAATTACACTATTTACAATTCCACACAAAAAGTGTAAATGTTTGTAAAGCTTATGGAACTTAACTGCGCGGTCATCAGCCCCTGAACTTACAAACTACTTATAAACTACCTTATACTAAAGACGGCACAAACATGCATGTCCGAGGTGGGATTCGAGCCCCCGACAGGAAACGGCCTCGCGCACCAAACCTGTCTGCGGACTGAAGACCATAACAACAACATTAACAACTTTTGGTCTTTAGTAATTTTATCTACATTCCGACAAACGTGACAACAGTCAGCAGACTCGTTTGTTGATCTCACACATTTTCGAGTGGCTCGACGGTCGGTACCTAGGGCCAGTCAGTCCCTGTGACTCAAGGGTATGCGTATGCTGCCTGTGATATTTTCTGTGCAGTGTTGTTGAAGAAAGGTCAGTGGTCTACCCAGTTCCATTTCATCCAAGTGAGTACAAAGAGTTATTCCGCCACCAGATTGGAAACAGTAGCCTTCAACGTGACCTGAGCATCATAAAACGAGTATGTCTTAATATTTGTATAGGTTAATTTACCGACTTTTTCAACTGTAATTTATCCGCTTTAGAACAGACGTATTTCGCCTATTTTAAATCATTTTAATTGGTCAAGTATATGTTGTCCCCTTCATGTGTTTCTTGTAGCACATTACCACTTGCCGTCACTGTTAAAAAAATCAAGAAATATGGGTAAAAGTTTGTAAAGCTTATGGGACTTAACTGCGCGGTCATCAACCTCTAAACTTACAAACTACTTATAAACTACCTTTTACTAAAGACGACACAAACATCCATGCCCGAGGTGGGATCCGATCCCCCGACAGGGAACGGCCTCGCGCATCGGAGCATAGCGCCTCAATGCGCTCAGCCACTTCGCCTTACAATTCCACTTTTTTTATAAAGTTGACGTAAACTCACTATTTCTGAATCCTGTTTACAGTTGCAAAAGTCAGTAACGTAACCTAAATGTTCAAATGTTTGTAAATCTATCGAACCAAACTGCGTGATCATCAGTCCGTAGCTTACAAACTACTTAAACCTAGGTATACTAACCTAAGGACAACACACACACCCATGCCCCAGGGGGGATCCGAACCTCCACGGCGAGCAACCACGAGTACCCAGAAAAACCACCTCTGGCTGTAATAACAGCCTTGATATGCCTGGGCATTGAGTCAAACAGAGCTTGAACGGTGTGTACAGGTACAGATGCCCATGCAGCTTCAACAAGATACCACAGTTCATCAAGAGTAGTGAATGGCGTATTGTGACGAGCCAGTTGCTCGGCCACCATTGACCAGACGTTTTCAATTGGTGAGAGATCTGGAGAATGTGCTGGCCTGGGCAGCAGTCGAATATTTTCCGTATCCAGAAAGGCCCGTACAGGACCTGCACCATACGGCCGTTTATTATCCTAATGAAATGTAGGGTTTCGCAGGGATCGAATGGAGGGTAGAGCCACGGGTCGTAACGCATCTGAAATGTAACGGCCACTGTTCAAAGTGCTGTCGATGCGAACAAGAGGTGACCGCGACGTGTACCAATGGCACTCCACATCATCACGCCGGGTGATACGCCAGTATGGCGATGACGAATACACGCTTCCAATGTGAGGCACTATGCTCCAATGCGCGAGGTCGTCGGGAGTTCGAATACCCCCTCGGGCATTGATGTTTGAGTTGTATTTAGTACAAGGTAGTTTATAAGTATTTTATAAGTTAAGGGATTGATGACCCCGCAGTTAAATTCCATAAACTTAACAAACAATTAAACATTTTGAATACAGTAAGCATATTCAAAGGATGTACGTTGCCGATCGTATTCTCAAATGAAGAGGCTTACACAGGACAGGTTAGCATGGGGAGCTGCATCAAACCTGTTTGCGGACTGAAGACCATAACAACAATATCAACAACTTTTAGTCTTTAGTAATTTTATCTATATTTCGTGAAATATGTAGTGTCCTAGGGCCTGATAGCATAGTTTGATGGAAGATGAATGAATGAAAATAACAAATGTGATCTAGCCTCTTAACCGATACGACCCAATCAGTTTGGTATGGGCCAGTCATGTGTGTAAAAAGAAGATACCGAATGTGGCCGTTTACATTACTCATTGTTCCTCACCTGCATGGAATGGGATTTGGCGGCAAGTGAAACGGCATGCTCGGTTTGCCGCGTCTGGTCTCGACTGTTGTGGCGAAAGAGCAAGCGGCAACGCCGCCTGCGCGGTCGTGCGGCGGCAGCGGCAGCGGCAGGAATCGAGCCAAATACCAGCGCCGGGAAAGGCGAACGCGTCTAGCGGCGCGGCTCTCTGCGCGGCCGGGCCGGCCTGGGCCAGCGCCCGCCAGCAAGACAAGATTAGCGTTAGCGTCCCGTCGACGTCTTGGTCATAAGAGGCAATGCACTCGCTCGAGTAGTTTTTTTTCCTGGAATGGTGAACGAAATCGGCCGTTCTCTTTGAAAGGAACCATCCCGCCGTTTTCCCGGAGTGATTCAGGCAAATCATTAGGTCGCGGTAGCGTGGCCGAGCGCTCTAAGGCGCCTTGCTGCGGAGCGCACGGTTGCTCGTCGTCGGAGGTTCGAGTCCTCCTTCGGGCATGGGTTTGTGAGTGTGTTTGTGTGTGTGTGTGTGTGTGTGTGTGTGTGTGTGTGTGTGTGTGTGTGTGTGTTGTCCTTAGCTTAAATTACTTTAAGGGGGGACCGTTGATGAAAAACACACACTATTTAAAAAAATCCACAGTTCTTGAGATATGGCAATGAAATTTTGTGGGGCGGCATCGTGAATCGTGTCGGTATAGCTCAGTCGATGCCGGGCGCCGTGGCTCAGCGCGCCTGGCCAGAGGGCTGAACGCTCTCTGTAATAAAAAAGCTGAGCCAAGAACTCTTCGAACAAAAACGAACAAACATGATCAGTGTCCGCAAGGACAAGAACTACCCATAGAGCAAAAAAAAAAAAAAAAAAAAAAAAAAAAAAAAAAAAAAAAAAAAAAAAAAAAAAAAAAAAAAAAAAAAAGTCGGTAGAGCGCTTGCACGCGGAATGCAAAGGTCCCAGGTTCGAGTTCCGGTTCCGGCACACAATTTTAATCTGCCGGGAAGTTTCAATAATGATGTTCCTATTTCTCGGAAACTACTCAATAGATTTCTACCAAAATTTCTCTGTTTCATCTCTTTACATATTATAAGCTTTGTCTCGTGAGGTTTTTGGAATAGGTCAAATAGGAGAATTTTCATTGTTTGTTAATTATAATTCCACAAGTACAATTTTAAATTTATGCAAAATTCCAAGCACTTTGCCCCATATCTCAACTTGCAAACAGAATTTCAAAATTTGGTCTTGAAACAACGTTTATTAGATTTACAGAAATATGTGTACAAAATTTCATAAATGTAGCGTTCAAAGAATTTTTGATGGTTTGAGTTGTTTGGTTCGGATAGGGGGACTAAACTACTGAGTTTATCAGTCCCCCGTTGGGGAGTGGAAGAAATGATGACAGGAAAGGTGGGGAGGGAAGTAAAGAAGGAAGGAAAGAAGGAAGGAAGACTGCATTAGCTCAGGGCCCCGTGCTCACCACGCACGTACTCACGAAAGAACCGTGAGTCCCCTGGGGGTCATAGCATTTGAAAAAAGGTACATAAATCATAAGAAACAAACGTATCAGGAAACGCAATATAAAGTTCAACCTAAGTTTTCCCTTATGTCACTTCTTTAGAAGGCACCATATTTGTACTCTGGGTCGTCTTTGCCTTCAAGGCTTCTGGTTCCTTTGTCTTCTTTCCTTTACCAGGTCTTCAACTGACTTTTAGGCTGCAGAGACGCGCTAAATTCTATTTTTCTCAGGATGTCTTGAGTAAAATATCCTATCTTGAAGCCCATTCTTTCTATCTTCATCCTCCAGACGTTCCTGTCATTAAATATAAGAACTGCATCTTAAGTTGTAATTGTGACAACTGTGGTTTCATGGCATCATTTCTATATGAATGAATTTAGAGACATTTGGATTCTAATCTAGTATACCGAGATTCATCACTGTAGTATGCACCATTCACCTCACTAATTTTTCGCTTGGAGCTGCTAGGAAACGAGTTCACATTTTCAGCAGATTTTCTTACTTCCGACGTAGCCTCATTCCTGGTTTGTCGATGTTTCTCACGTCTTCTATTCACTAACATACTCAAAAGCAGTTTACTCAGTTTTTAAACACTCTTTGTGATCGTGGCATAACAAAGAAGAAAGAATCGAACACTTGTATAAATCTCCGTCAGTATCATAAAGCAAAAAAAAAAAAAAAAAAAAAAAAAAAAAAAAAATGCTTCGTCATAAACGACGCAGCTAGTTTGTTATTGTTTAGAAGGAACAGAGTCAAAGATGATCTATAAAACCAAATAGTATCTATCACGGCCTTATAGACGTATTCAGCACATGTTTGGTTGAAAGTAATACACAGAATCGTTGTTCGCTGAGCTGGTACTAAAGTGCTGCATCAAAACGTGGGCGTGGCAGGGACGCCAAGTCACACTTTTAATTAATTTTCAGGCACTTCGGATGCGATTTCATCATTGAAACTTTGGGAACTTATTGTCCATGAGTTGTATTAACAAACAAAAAATAAATCGGAAACTGACATTATTGGTCAATTTCAGTAAGTCCCTTCTTAAGTAGTTGGTAAGCTTAGGGACTGATAACCGCGGCAGTTAAGTCCCTTAGATCTACAACCACTTGAATATTTCAGAGATTCATTGAGCAACCGTTGTAGATATTCTACTTGTGAGCACTTCAGACCAAAATTGATAGGATCTCATAATCAGCCTGTAGTACTACTCCTCATTACCCAGCAACGTCTCCGTGTTTTTTTTTTTTTTTTTTTTTTTTTTTTTTTTTCAAAATATGCAAATTTTTGCATATCTGTGAGACCTAACTGCGTGATCATCGGTCTATAAGGCTACAAACTACTACAGCTGCAAACACTTACTTTACGAATCTGAATTAATAAAGATCGAAAAATTAACTTTCAAGAAGCACCAATATTGAAATTAAGCACCGTGGGACGTGGTCAGTACTTGCAAGGGTAACCGTCCACCTACGTCACACGCTGCTGGCAATTTTCCCTTTGCCTTACGGCAATGGGGACAGATCACCAATCTGTGCACCAATGTCCTGGATTAAATTCCAAACCTCTCCGCAGTGTCTCATGGAGTAGGGCATGGATCACTGTTGATGGTGATCCGTCCATAGAATAGGGACGTTAAGCTCGGCGGCCCCCTGGATGCTATTCGAGAATAGCAGGCTATGGTCTGGCACCGGGTTCCACCCTCTCCCTTCTCCCATTATCTACGACACGAACACTACAGTATTCTACATGCGCACATTACAGTCACGTACATACACTTAACACAGACACTTCAGCACACAGACGTCACACTTCGCGAAGGAAAGGTGCCTGCGGACGCGGAGGATAGGGAAAACCTTTCCAATCAGGAGTCTGAATCTGCCCTTTGGGGTCTCCCAGCCATTCATACCACACGACTTCACTTTTTTTTACCAATTAACAGTGTTCCCCAACAGATCAATCACCTGCATATCCTCGTTTCTTCAGCAACATGATTAATTTAAAGTATGGGACAGTAATGGAACCTACAGACAATGAAAATCTGGAGAGTCTGAAACGTATATTTAGAATAAGGCATATACATCATAGGCAGCCCTGTGACAAATTTTCATGTCCAGTTGTTGACTGAATATAGCTGCTGGGCGAGAAAAAGATTTGCTGTACAAGTCGGTAATACATTGATTTACACAGAGAATAAACATCAGTCCTCAGAGCTCATAGACGAAATAGAACAAGCCATGTGTTACGCGAAAGATCGCAGAAAAAGGGGTCGAGCGAAGGTTACTAATATGCAACATACCTTTACTCTGTGTCGTTTAGTGACATGATTGTAATTTACGTTTATACATTTTACACTGCTAGTATAAATGCTTTATTTATTTATTTACAATGAATTCATTGACTCTGACATCGACAAAAGGCAATGTTTTTACTTCTTCATCTTGAACTTTAATTCATTCTCCATAATCGTCTCCTTGCTTTTTCTCAGCTTGCTCAATGTATAAATTGAGTACATATCTGTCTTACTCCCATCCCAACCACTGCATCTCTTTCATGACCTTCAACCCTTATAACTGGTGTCTGATTTTCCTACAAGCTGCAAATAACATTCAGTTTTCTATATTTTACCCTTGCTGACATCAGAATTTGAAACAGTACATTACAGTCGACATTGTCACAAGCTTTCTCCAGATCTACAAAAGCTAGAAATGTAGGTTTGCCTTTTCTTAGCCTATCTTCTAAGATTAGTCGTGATTATTGCCTCCAGTTTTCTCAAATTTCTCCTGAATCCAAACTGACCTTTATCGAGGTCAACTTCTACCAGATTTTCCATTTTACTCGCCAAGTGAAATAGTTTTGTCATGTCTGTTTTTCCCAGTGACTTCAGTAGCTCTGAGGGAATGTCATCTGAGCCAGGGGCCTTGTGCTGTCAAATTCATCTCACAGTATAATGTCTTCTACTTCATTTTCATCTACATCCTCTTCTTCCAACAATATGTCTCGAAGTTTGTTTCCTTATATATTCTACACACATTTCAGCTTTCCCTTCTTTGCTCAAGTTTTCCATCTGAGTTCTTGATATTCATACAGCGGTTTTTCTTATCTCCAAATGACTCTTTTATTTTCCTGTTGGCGGCATCTATTTTTCCTTATTTATACATTCCTGTACATACTTGCATCTGCCCTCTAGCCACTCCTGCTTAGCCAATAACACAGCTTGTGTTATAATAACCTTTTATAATTGTTCCCCAACAGATCAATCCTCTGCATATCTTCTGTCCCAGGCAATTGGACCTCGTTTCTTCAAGAACATGATTAATTTAAAGTATGGGACAGTTATGGAACCTTCAGACAATGAAAATCTGGAGAGTCAGTTTTGTTAAAACCTGCGTGCTTAGAATGTTGTTGTAACAGGCAGATTACTCACTGCTTTGGCTTGATCGAAACCGGTAGCATAAAATAATCACCTCATGGTCAACCACAATGACGTGTTATGGGAACTTATACAGATGAATCACTATCTTGTTAGTCACGTGGCATTTCGCAGCTGCAGTAACCTTCTCGGTAGTAGAGAGGCCAAGTATTCCGCATATTCGATACACAATGAAGCGGGCACGCTGCCAGATTGGACGACCTTTCCTCTATCGAGCGTCTTGAACTGAGTGTTGGTATCGCGCTCACGAAGTATTTGCGTCTAAGCAAGAGTGTAAGGTGAAACTACTTTGATGAAACAATTTTCGATAACAATTACAAAATATTGTGTTGGAAAAAATAAAGACTGTTTGGGCACTAACACAAAAATTTTCCAGTTGCCATCATGTATATGTGGGACGTTTTAACTCATTTTCTCTTCTTCAAAATGTATCTTAGTTCAGTGAAAGAGAGTAACTAGTCCCCGCAACTTCGTGAATTCATTTTACGTTTTAGCTTTTCACAACACTCTGCTGTCATGAAGATCATAGTATTACTTCTACAAATTTATTTTTCTTAACATTGAAATGATACAACTTTTATAGCCTTATATGTATTTCTATCAGAGATAGCGTATTAAGGTTTAAATTACATTGGAAAAGTAAGCATTGCTAATACGGTCACAGTTGCCTTCGCATTTAACACTGAGACGCTTGAATTCTATGTGATACTTACCTCCAAAGATCATGGTGATAGTGGGCACTGTTGTTGTTGTGGTCTTCAGTCCGGAGACTGGTTTGATGCAGCTCTCCACAATACCCTATCCTGAGCAAGCCTCTTCATCTCCACATAAGACCGACAACCTACATCTGTCTGAATCTGCTTACTGTATCCATCTCTTGGTCTTCCCCTGCGATTTTTTCCCCATACACTTCCCTCCAACGCTAAATTCACAATTCCTCGATGTCTAAGAATGTGTCCTACCAATCTATCCCTTCTTTTAGTCAAGGTATACCAGAAATTCCTTTTCTCCCCAATTCTGTTCAGTACCTCCTCATTAGTTACGTGATCCACCCACCTAATCTTCAGCATTCTTCTGTAGCACCATATTTCAAAAGCCTCAATCCTCTTCCTGTCCGCACTGTTTATCGTCCACGTCTCACTCCCATACAAGGCAACACTCCATACAAATGCCTTCAGAAAGGACTTCCTTAGACTTAAATCAATATTCGATGTTAACAAATTTCTCTTTTTCAAGAACGCTTTTCTACCCATTGCCATTCTGCATTTTATATCCTCTGTACTGCGACCATCATTTGTTATTTTACTGCCCAAGTAACAAAACTCATCTACCTCCTTTATTGCCTCATTTCCCAATCTAATTCCTTCAGCATCACCTGATTTTCTTACACTGCACTCCATTACCCTAGTTTTGCTCTTGTTAATGTTCATCTTATATGCACCTTTCAGCACACTGTCCATTCCGTTCAATTGCTCTTCCAGGTCCTTTGCTGTATCTGACAGAATTACAATGTCGTCGGCAAAACGCAATGTTTTTAATTCTTCCCCCTGAACTTTAATTCCTTCTCCAAATTTCTCCTTGCTTTCCTTTATAGCTTGCTCAATGTACAAATTGAATAACATCGGAGAAAGGCTACAACCCTGTCTTACTCCCTTTCCAACCACTGCATCCCTTTCATGCCCTTCAACTCTGACAACCGCTGTCTGGTTTTTGTACAAGTTGTAAATAACCTTACGTTCCCTATATTTTACTCCTGCTTGCTTCAGAACTTGAAAGAGTTCATTCCAATCAACATTGTCAAAAGCCTTCTCCAAATCTACAAAAGCTAGAAATGTAGGTTTGCCTTTTCTTAATCTATCTTCTAGGATAAGCCGTAAAGCGAGTATTGCCTCCCGAGTTCCTACATTTCTCCTAAACCCAAACTGATCTTCCCCGAGGTCAGCTTCTACCAGCTTTTCCATTCTCCTGTAGATAATTCGCGTTAATATTTTGCAACCATGACTTATTAAACTGATGGTTCTGTAGTTTTCACACCTGTCTGCACCTGCTTTCTTAGGGATGGGGATTATAACATTTTTCTTAAAGTCAGAAGGTATTTCACCTGTCTCATACATCTTACACACCAGTTGAAACAATTTTGTCATGGCTGGTTCTCCCAGAGACTTCAGTAGCTCTGAGGGAATATCATCTACTCCAGGGGCCTTGTTTCGACTTAGGTCTTTCAGGGCTCTGTCAAATTCTTCTCTCAGTACAGTATCTCCTATTTCATCTTCATCTACATCCTCTTCCCTTCCTACAATATTGTCTCGAAGTTCACTTCCTTTGTAGAGCCCCTCTATATACTCTTTCCACCTTTCAGCTTTCCCTTCTTTGCTGAGAACTGGTTTTCCATCAGTGTCCTTGATATTCATAGAGCTGTTTTTCTTATCTCCAAATGTTTCTTTTATTTTCCTGTAGGCTGTATCTATTTTTCCCCTATTTATACATTCTTCTACATCCTTGCATTTGCCTTCTAGCCACTCCTGCTTAGCCATTTTGCACTTCCTGTCAATCTCATTTCTTAGTCGTCTGTACTCCATTTTGCCTGTTTCATTTACTGCATTTTTATATTTTCTCCTTTCATCGATTAAATTTAGTATCTCCTGTGATATCCAAGGATTTTTTGCAGGTCTTTCCTTCCTACCTATTTTGTCCTCTGCTACCTTCACTATTTCATCTCTCAATTTTACCCATTCCTCCTCTACTGTTTTATTTTCCACTGTTTCTGTCAATTGTTGCCTAAAGCTCCCTCTGAAATTCTTAAGAACCTCAGGTTCCTTCAATTTATCCAGGTCCCATCTCTTAATTTTCCTACCTTTTTGTAGTTTCTTTAGTTTCAGCCTACAGTTCATAACCAACAAGTTATGGTCAGAGTCAATATCTGCCCCTGGGTATGTCCTACACTGTAGAACCTGGTTCCGAAATCTATGTCTTACCATTATAAAATCTATCTGGTATCTTCCGGTGTCTCCTGGTCTCTTCCACGTATACAACCTTCTTTTGTGATTCTTGAACCAAGTGTTTGTTATAACTAAATTATGTTCTGTGCAAAATTCTACCAGGCGGCTTCCTCTTTCATTCCTTTTGCCCAGACCATATTCATCTACTATCCTCCCTTCCCTTCCTTGTCCTACTACCGAATTCCAGTCACCCATAACAATTAAGTTTTCCTCTCCCTTAATTGTCTGAATAATTTCCTTTAGCTCCTCATATATTTCTTCGATTTCCTCATCATCGGCAGAGCTTGTTGGCATATAAACCTGTACTACTGTTGTCGGTGTTGGCTTCGTATCTATCTTGACAATGATAATGCGATCACTGTGCTGGTCATAGTAGTTTACCCGCATTCCTATTTTCTTATTCATTATCAATCCTACTCCTGTGATACCCCCAATTGATTTTGAATTTATAATCCTGTACTCACCTGACCAGAAATCCTGTTCATCCTGCCACCGAACTTCACTAATCCCCACTATATCTAATTTCAACCTATCCATTTCCCTTTTTAAATTTTCTAATTTTCCTACTCGATTAAGGGATCTAACATTCCACGCTCCGACCCGTAGAATGCCAGTATTGTCTTTCCTGATGATCACATCCTCCTGAGCAGTCCCCGCCCGGAGATCCGAATGGGGGACTATTTTACCTCCGGAATATTTTACCCGAGAGGATGCCATCATCATATGTTCATACAGTAGAGCTGCATGTCCTCGGGAAAGGTAACGGCTGTAGTTTCCCCTTGCTTTCAGCCGTTCGCAGTAGCTGTGTGGCAAAGCCACATTAGCTGATGTTACAAGGCCAGCTCAGTCAATCATCCAGACTGTTGCCCCTGTAACTACTGAAAAGGCTGCTGCCCCTCTTCAGGAACCACACGTTTGTCTTGCCTCTCCACAGATACCCCTCCGCTGTGGTTGCACCTACGGTACGGCTATCTGTATCGTTGAGGCACGCAAGCCACCCCACCTCGGCAATGTCTGTGGTTCTTGGGGGTGGAGTGGGCACTAAGAGATAAAAAATATTTGTACATGATATATGGGTTATGAGAGTGACTGTCATCCAGGCCCGAAAAGAAAGCTACCGACTAGGGTGCTTATACCTAAATGATAATAGACGGATTTGTTCAGACGTTTAAATTCACGAACGACGGGAATGTATGCAGATGGAAGGAAGATGGACGTACTACAAATGTCGTAGAAATATGTCACGGTTTTAAAATGATGACTGAAGGTTCCTTTCTTCCAGGAGTTCTAGTCTTTCAATGTTCGCAGGAGAACTTCTGTGAAGTTTGGAAAGTAGGAGGCGAGGTACTGGCGGAAACAGAGTTGTGAGGACGGCCCGTGAGTCGTGTCGGGATCGTTCAGTGGTAGAGTGCTTGCCAGCAAAGGCAAAGGTCCCAGGTTCGAGTCCCGGTTCCGGCACACAGAAATTTTAATCTCCCTAGAAGTTTCTTTAGAATTGTTTGTCGATGGATTTGTCGTTGATTTGTTCAAAATGTCCAAATGTTTCTAAACATATGGTCATCAGTCCTTAGACTCAAAAAACACTTAAAGTAACTTATACTAAGGACAAAACACACACACAACCACACACACACACACACACACTCAGGCCCGAGGGAGGATTCGAATCTCCGGCGGGAACAGTCGCCCAGCCGACAGCATTACGCCTTAGTCCACACAGCCATTCCGTACGTACTTTTCATTTGTAATTTACGTACTTAGGGTTAGTTGACTTTTATGTGGATATTGTGTAGTTTTATTAGTTACCTGTGGCGAACGAAAGCTGTCGCGCCTGCCAATAGCTGCTAGCTTAGTGTGTCAGTGAGTAACAGGAATGGTTGCCTCGCTCACGTTACGTGCCGTTTGCAGCTGATAACGGCAACCATTGCGACCGTATGCGATCGGTTCGAAGGCAGGTAATTCGAGCGCTGTTTAAATATACTACATGAGACGATAAATTTGCGTACAAATCACTGCATTACGAAAGCTGAGTGGATTCTCTCACAGTGTCAACCCATTGATCCTTACGGCCATGCCGAGTTAGATTTTCTGCAATTTCGCCAAATCACTTCATTCCATTTGGACACGATTTATCAAATTGCAGCACTGTTCTGTACATGCACGAAATACGAAACAGAAAAGGGAATGCAGATAAAAGATACTATAGACATTGCCAGAACTTTTTTTTTTTCTGTTTGATAAATCGTCATTCTTCTTTCCTTTCAGGTACATTTTTCAATGCGATTTTTTTAATAATAAATGATGTATTTAGCATTGTTAAAATGCTTATCGCCACACAGAATAGCCTCGTGGTCTAAGGCGTCATTTTTTATTTAATTTTTTAATGAAAAAGAAACTGAAACAGCTTATAATTCAGAGGCAATTTCATTTAATGATTCTCTTAAACTTGAACGTAAGACTGAAGATAGTCTGCAGCCTTCATTGTGGCTTACTTATACTCAATGTTTTTCTCCCTCTCTCTCTCGCGCGCGGCGCGCGGCGCGAGATGGCTGCGTGCTCTAAGGCGTCATGCTACGGACTAGGCAGGCGTTCCGCCGGAGGTTTCATTCCTCCCTCTGGCAGGTGTGTGTGTGTGTGTGTGTGTGTGTGTGTGTGTACGTTGTCCTTAGTGTAAGTTAGTTTACGATGTTTGTTAGTCTAGAGACTGATGACGATAGCAGTTTGGTCTAATAGTTTTATGAAAATCTGAACATTTTTGAAGTGCTTATTAAACGCAGAGGGCATAAAAAGAGGATTGTGTGGAACGGATCACACCGATTTTTCAAACCGATCTAATGTCTAGTGTGTGTGTATGTGTGTGAGAGAGGGGGGGGGGGGGGTAGAGAGAGAGACAGTGAAAATGTTCGAATTTTTGTAAATCTAAGGGACATAACTGCTGCGAATATCGGTCCCTAGTCTTACAAAGTACTTAAACTGATGTTAAGGACAATACACACTCATGCCCGAGTCCGCAGCAAGGCGCCTTAGAATGCTCGGCCACTCCACCATGGAAGAGAGAGAGAGCAGACAAAGTGTTCTAATGTTTGTGAACCTATAGGACCAAACTGTTATGGCCATCAGTTCCTAGGCTTTCAAACTACTGAAACTAACTGACACTAAGGACAAAACACACACATTTACACACACACACACACACACACACACACACACACACACTCACACACACCTGCCAGAGGGAGGAATGAAACCTCCGGCGGAACGCCTGCCCAGTCCGTAGCATGACGCCTTAGACCACGCAGCCATCTCGCGCCGCGCGCGAAATTGCCTCTGAATTATAAGCTGTTTCAGTTTCTTTTTCATTAAAAAAAATAAATAAAAAATAAAAATAAATAAAAAAATCCTTCAAATCAGTATGTCGTCAAGAGCAGGAAAATTTAGGTACTAGATAACTGAGCTGGAATGCAAGGGAAGGGGATGATGTAGGTCAACTGCTGTATTACAGGAGCATATAGTCGACACTTCGCTATTCCACTGAAATAATTATTAACCTGCGACTGTAGCATTCCGTGCAAACGAAACCAGTTTGTTTTTTCTTCCAAGAAGAATGACTCATTACCTTTTGAAATGGGCACGGAAAAATAAGTACGTATTCTAGAAACTAGTGTGGATATTGTGTGTGTCAAACACGCACAACCTTTTCAGTACGTATCACGTGTCAGAGGAAAGTAGCGCAGTGGTAACAAACTGGACTCGGTAGGATGGTGGTTAAAATCAGTGCCACAGAGACTACCAAAGTCAATCATAACAACAGCGAATAAGTCCTACTGTTATATTTTTCTAAGCTGCGGATTACTTGAATGTCTTACAGTGCATTTTAAAATGTTCTTAATGTTGTTTGTGTGATACCTAGTTGTATCATACGTTGTAGAACTTCAGTCCGTCTGTGGAATGTTATGAATCGCAAATTTGCGGGTTTATGGATAATGAATAAACTATTCGTAAAACGAAGTGTAAAATGCAGTAACAATTTAAAATAAATAGATAAAAGATCGGATAAGGCATGAACAATTTAAATTAATGATTTCTATGGAATCAAAAGTGTGAAATATTGCGGGAAGCAACGTTATAAAAACAGCGGAAGTTACCTTGCAAATGATGCGTAGGTTCCGTTGTACCCCGTAAGATAGCTGAAATGATGACAATGTTGAAGGTAACTCACCCTAACGACAGATTTGGACGTAATAATTGTTTACTGACCGTTTGTAGATGACCGTATGAACACCAGATTCAGAGTACCACAGATTATTGCGAAAGATATTTAAATTGCATGTTTCGTATTTCGCAAATATTTAAACTGACTGCAGGTTCGGTTAAGGAGAAAAACGTTATTCATACATTAGTAGGTTAACAGATAGAAGCAATAGCAATACAGTTTATGAAATTGTAGCAAGATGGCGTCCGAATCTCTATATTTCGAACAAATTATTTTACTAAAAACAGTTAATAAATGACGGGGAGGAAACTGCGTACTACAATAACTGAGATATTTTAATTAAAGGGTATTTATTATATGAAGACCAGAAAATGTAATATGAGACTCACTTTTTCACACGATCCGAAGATACTGACAGCATCCGGTATTCACGAAAGCTCAAAACGGAAAGACTGCTAACGGCGCCCAGCCTTCTCCTTATAACTGCAAGAGTAATGAATGAACGGCGGAAAGATCGTCAGAGAAGTGCAAATTGGTAGGAGAACGCTGACATGCGATTCGTTAGACATTTTGTATGCTACCAACACCAATTTGAACTGTGCATCCCGAACATAACATTGAAATCATTTAAAAAAATATTTATCAACAGTGACTTATTCCCAAGCCCAGCACATCGCTAGATAAATGGTTTGCTTGTGTCATGATTACTCTTGGCAGACAGCGAAGATGTCTTGCTAATCTAAGTGGCCTTGTTCAAACCCACCTCCGATCTTCCTAATTTATGTTTTCTATTATTTCAGTTATCACTCTAGGCATGTGTGCTTTAACATAAGTTAGTTGAAATAGTGCGTAAGCTTAAGTACCGATACCCTGAGCAGTTGTGCCCCTTAGTTACACAAACTTTCAACTTTTTAAACTACTGTATAACCACCCTTCCCTTTTTACATGTAACGTGGTTTCATCAATACCATCTTGTGTCAACAGTCATATTCCTCATTATCCGCTGTAAGTCGCAAAAGTCGTAAAGAAATATCTGCCCCGAGTTGCCGGCGCAAGTAAGAACTGCAGCCGATATTCTTTTACTTGCAGACTTTTGCGAAGGGTGCAGCAGAGTGTTGAGTACGCTATCTGCAGTTCTCTAATCGCACGTACCATCGATACTTCATGCTCCTGAAGACTGATTCTCACACACGTTCCACTTTTCTTACTGAAGTTTCCGAATGGTCTGCTTTCTACAAACAACATAAGTGAGTCATACCGACTATGGATTGAGGCTTTTACGTCGTATCCGGTGCGAAATCATCAATTAATCGTCACAGCTACCTATTTAACGAATTGTAGGCCACAAAACTCACGCTTTACTCAATTATGCGACCCAGAGTACAGGTGTTCAATCAGTTGATATGTATATTTTCTGTATATTTATAGTTTACACGCAGTCGCTTTTTGAAATCCCCATGGGAGGCACTCAAAAAATTCCGTGACTTCATGGACATGGAGGAATCATAGTTGAACGAACTGCCAGAGAACCGATCCAGCAATGAAGAATGCTACATAGCCCTTTGATATGAGCCCTACTCATTGTCATTATCTAGGTGTTACGTCATTCACCTGAACCAACTGAAATGGAATGTTAAACTACTGGTTTAATGTTCGCGAAACGGCGCTTCAAATGACAGTCCGGTAAAAAAGATTCAAGTTTTCCAAGACGTAATTTTCTTAACTCTACTCGATAATTGAATTGGATAACATAATACGATAGCTTGATCTTTTTATTTTTAATTTCTTAAGACCGGACGAAGGAAAGATAATTTCCTGCTACTGAAATACACTAACTAATGCCTGTGTCGTTCCTCCAGAACTAGATATATTACTCAGGTGAAATCAAGAATAATTGTGCGTAGTTAGTGTTCCTTTATATTGGTGATAGTAGTAGGAAACAATCAGTTTAAATTTTCATTAAAGGTTTTTTTCCCTCCAGTTGATTTCAGTATTGATCACCCACAGTAAAACTTCCACATTCAGCAAGCATTACTTAAGGCCTCGACACATATGTTTGCTACAGGGGAAACATAGGAAAAGCGTAAAAGAATCCGCGGATGTGCTATCACCGCGTTTTGTAGAGGTATATTTGGTTGGAAAATAGACTGTTTACGGAAAATTGTCAAGACAGCGAAGACCGCGTTGCAGATTTGATCCTAGCGGACGAACTTTCATTTACAACCTTCCTGTGTGAAATTTGGGGCCATTTCAGAATGATTTTTTAAATGAAAACAATGCTCATTTTATCACATTCCTTCCCATTGTAGCAGTCTAATCAGAATAGATACATTAATAATTAACCAGTGAGAAAAATTGCTGTTTGTATAGTAAAGAACAATGTTTGTTATCATAAAATACAAAAAATTAATGAAATCTTTCATTTAGAAAGAAAAAGACAGTTTTGTCCTATGGAATGGGAATTGTGTTCTTCAAATCTTCAATTTCTACGAGTTTTTCGTTTTTGTTTGGAAATTTAATCATAAATTTGGCTTTAGAGACTTCTAGCATTTAGTGCAAATGTACTTGTTCTCCTTTTTTTTCCCTAAAATTGGTGCAACGCTGCTCCAGACTGATCACTACTGCTTCAAGCTCGCCATATTGACACGCTAATGGGTTCGGGCGTACAACTGATGCTTTGCAGTTGAGCTGTCGACACCGTACAGCGTGGAACCTACTGAAACCGTCCATGAAGTGGCTCCCACGTGTTTAGGAGTTGAAAAATCACCGCAGGTACACGAAGAAGCGACTCATACAGTGGACGCAATACGCTACAGGGTTAATTCGAAATTAAAATTATGATGTTATCTAGTATCTTTGACCCAACAGGAGCGTATTATGCCTTGTGTACTGAAAGAATGAAGCGGTTTTACAAAGATGAACAGAACATTTACAGTCTCAGCAGATTCAATTGGAATCAAACACAGAATGGGGGAAATTGGTCAGTACAGCGGAATGGTACGCCTCGAAAGAGCACAGGTTTGAATCGCTCGTCCGCACGATTTGTTAGCTAATAGAATAAGGTAGCGTGGGTGCCGTTACTGTTCATAAACAGGAAGTGGAGCGAGGTTCATAGAAGCACGAAGGAAGGATGAAAAGACACAGTTTAAATGATGTATTTAAAGTGTTCAAATGAAAAGTTACAAAACAACATCCAAATTTGAATATGGCCCTTTAGGATAACGTAGTGAGACATGTAGACACGCGAAGCATGTATCGTCACCTTCCGCTAAGAAAATTCGTGACTATGCTCTCAGCAGGCAAGGTGTGGCGCACCGTCTTTTCCGATGTCCAAGGTCCGTTACTCGTCGAATTCCTCGAGTACGGAGAAACCAATAACAGTGACGTGTACTGTGTGTCACTCCGTAGCCTACATACGTCCATCAAGGGAAAATGGCCTGGGCTGTTCACGGAGGGACTGTTCTGCTCCATGGTAACGCGCATTCACACGTTCCAGTGTCACACAGAATGTACTGGCCAAGTGGGAGCTTGCTTGAGCATCCGCCCTACAGCGCGAACATATCGTATTTTGACTTCCATCCGTCTGGTACGTTAAAATCACATCTCACATGGAAGCGCATCAACTAGGACGACGAAGGACACAGTAGAGGACTGGCTTGTTGAATATTGGGGTAGTTGAATTGCGTAGGTGACCGCCACCAGTTAGTTGACATAAAAAGTTTTCTCGGTGTTGTACCGCGTGAAAATATAAGATGGCCTTTACATTAGTAACCAACGTTTCGGCCAATGTTTCAGTATACGCATTATGACGCCGTACAACACCCAGAAAATCCTTATGCTAGTGAGATAGTTGTGCTCATCAGGCCTCTGGCGATTACTTTTAAAAGAGACTTCAATTATACCCGTTTCGTTTCGTACCTTTTCATTTGAAAATTCCTCGTATTTTACACGAATACCTGTCTTGAAGTTAAGTGCCATAACCTTGTGAGTCCCCAAGTATAGTATACTATTCTCGGCATTCTGAAGCTTTAAAAATTCACACTAGAAAGCACCACATTCCTGGGTGTCTGCAACCATACCCGGAAGGTGCTGACAGCTGGATTTCGTGGATTTAGCTTTGAAGTGGGAATTCATGAACCTTCTGGATACCAAGTATAGTATACTGTACTCGGGGACTCAAGAGCAGTGGCGTAACTATTGGGGGGGGGGATGAGAGGGATAGAAACCCCCCCCCCCCCCCCAGAACACGGAAAAATATCGTGTAACAGCAATCTGGTGAAGGTAAAGATTAGAAACTTGGGGTGTATTAACACAAGCTTTCATTGAATAGGAGTGAATTAGTTTCTGCCGGCCGCGGTGGCCGAGGTGACTGAGGCGCTCCAGTCACGGTCAGCACGGCCACTACGGTCGGGGGTTCGAATCCCCCCTCGGGCATGGATATTTATGCCGTCCTTAGTCTTAAGTAGTTCATAAGTAGTTTGTAAGCTTAGGGACTGATGACCCCGTAGTTGAGTCCCATAAGTTCTACAAACATTTGAATTAGTTTCTTCAACGCGAGTGGTAGATGGTAGTCTGTCTGGAAACTGTCTAAAACTTTGCTCGCCAAGCAGATCAATCCCCTCCCCCCCCCCCCCCCCAAAGCCAAGTCCTGGTTAGGCCAATGCTCAGGAGCATTGAGGGAATGTATTGAAATAGCTTCGCAAAATCTGAGGAGTCCATAATAAGAACAGGCAGAGAGTGATTGAACTGTTTCTGTGGAAAATTTAGTTCGCAATTCGTCTACCTGCGCGAAAAATAGTTGTAGTGCAGACTGCTGGTGTTCACGTAGGAAAAGCGCGCGGCCGGGAGACACGATCAGTGGGGCCGCGGCGGCGAGCGCCTGGTGCAGTGACTCAGTGACCCGGCGACCTCGCTGATTGGCGCAGAGGCGGGCCTCGCTATGTACGGCGCCTCCAGGGTCACTGGGCCGGGACCCGCGCTGCCGGCCGCCGACAGCTGCCCGAGCCTTGGCAGGTGCGACACTGAGAGCACAGAGTGACTAACATTGAAGCAGATATCCACGGCGTAGTGAAGCAACATAATCACTTAACAAGTCTTCTGGTCCGGACGGTATACTCATTAGATTTCTAAATAATCAATTATTTTCTCGCAATTTGCAAATTCTGCCGGCAATAGCTGCATTACTAAAGATGTTACATTTCTCCTGCATCACCACTGTGCTCTCACACATTTAGTGTGATACCCGCCAGGAGGAGATGATTTATCATAACTAACATGCCAAGACAGGCAAATGATGGTAAGATAGCGCCTCTCCTCCTCGCGGGAATCACACTAAATGTGTGCGAGCACTATGGGGATGTAGGCAAAAATGTGACAAATGGAACTTTGGGTCTGGTCGGGGAGCGTGTACGGGTGGCCGAGTGGTCCTGTCAGTTTTCGTTGTTGATAGCGAGTTCATGTATCGTGTCCCTATTTCCATTAGAGATGAGTGACAGCGTAGATGTTTCGGGCGGTGACCGTTAAACAGGGTAAAATTTAATTCCTTCATTATCCAGCATTGACAAGGATTACATTTTGCAAAAAATATGGAATTATAACCAGACGACGGTAGAAATTGCGTAAACTGTCAAGGTATAAATGGTGTAAGAGTAGGTGTAAAATCGTCAGATACTGAGACCTTTTTCAGTTCGTTTGCAATAAGTGCGGGAAGAGAACTAGTATAAGAAAAAAATATGGTTTGAGTCGTCCACTATCTATAGAGAAAAGTATTATAGTAATAGCATGTTGGATTAGAAAGAACACGCTGTAAGAGACAGCACTGCCGATTTTTCTACAAGATGTCGCTAAAGTGTATCCTAGTTATGGGGCAAAAGGCTTACTGCCAACTGCATACACCACAAATGGAGTGGTTGAAGACAACGTCGGCATTCAGCACTAATGTAGAAAAACTACTGGAACAAAATAAAAAAAAGTAAAAGTGGTTAAGACGACCGCTCGCGAAAAGCGGGAGACCCGGGTTCGAGTCCCGGTCCGGCACAAATTTTCATTTGACACCAAAAATAGAACATCTTTAGCAATGCAGCTATTGTCGGCAGAATTCGCAAATTGACAGAAAATAATTGATTATTTAATATCATATATTCGGCTGCGGTGCCATCAAAAATGTCTGTTCCTTCGGAACAGATGTTTCATAATCATTAGATTTCTATTCGATTATGCTGAAGTGATAGTTCCTTACTTAACAGCCATACACAACCACTTGCTCAAAGAAGGATCTGTGCCAAAAGACTGGAAAGTTACACAGGTCACATCTATATTCAAGAAAGACAGTAGGAGTAACCCACTACACTACAGGCCTATTTCAAATGTTCAAATGTATGTTAAGCTTAAGGGACTTATCTCGGGGTCATCAGTCCCTAAACTTACAAACTACTTATGAACTACCTTATACTAAAGAGGACACAAACATCCAAGGCCGAGGGGGGGATTCCAACCACCGACTGTAGCGGCCGTGCAGACTGTGACCTGCGCGCTGCAGACCGCTCGGCCACTGCGCCGGCAGGCCTATTTCATTGACGTCAATTTGCAGCAGTGCTTTGGAACATATTCTGTATTCAAATATTATGAATGATCTCGAACAGAAAGACCTGTTGACCCAAAGTTAACACCTATTTAGAAAATATCTTACATGCGAAACACAACTAGGTATTTACTCAGTGACGAGTGACGAGTGACGAGTGCTATCGACAAGGGATCTCAAATTGATTCCGTATTTCCTGATTTCCAGAAGGCTTTTAATCAAAATGCGTGGTTATGGTATATCGCCCGAAATTTGCGACTGGATCGGAGATTTCCTGACAGAGGACACATTTTGTAGTAATCGATGGTAAAGCATCGACTAAAATAGAGGTGATATCGGGGGTTCCACAGGGTAGTGTTATTGGTCCTCTGCTGTTCCTTATTTACATAAACGATTCGGGAGAAAATCTAAGCAGCTCTCTTAGATTGTTTACAGATGACGCCGACATTTGCCGTCTAGTAAAATAATCTGAAGATCAAAACCAACTGCACAACGATCTAAGTAAGATATCACTATGGTGTAAAAATTGGCAATTGATTCTAAATAATGAGAAGTGTTAAGTAGTCCACATGAGTACGAAACGAAATCCGTTAAACTTTGTTTACAAGATAAATCAATCAAACGTCAAGGCCGTAAACACCACATAATACCTACGAATTACTATTACTTCAGACTTAAACTGGAAACAACACATAGAAAGGCGAACCAGAGACAGCGTTTTATAAGCACAACCCTTAAAAGATGCAACAGAACTACTAAAGAAAGTGCCCTTGTCCGTCCTATTTTGGAGTATTGCTGTCCAGTGTGGGATCCTTATCCGGTGGGTTTGACGGAGGACATCGAAAGAGACCAAAGAAGGGCAGCTCGTTTTGTATTGTCACGATACAGGGGAGACAGCGTTACGGAAATGATACAGGATGTGGGATAGGAATCATTACAACAACGGCGCTTATCGCTGTGGCGTGGGCTACTTATGAAACTCCAATCGCCAACATTCTCCTCCGAATGCGCAAACGTATTGTTGAATCCCACTTATATGGGTACATGATCAGCATAAAATACGTGAAATCTGAGCTCGAACGGAGAGATTGAGGTGTTCTTTCTTCCCGCGCGCTATTCGAAAATCGAATGGGAGATAAATAGTATGATGGTGGTTCGATGAACCCTCAAAAATGTTCAAATGTTTGTTAAACTTAAGGGACTTAACTACGGGGTCATCAGTCCCTAAGCTTACAAACTACTTATGAACTACTTACGAACTAGGACGGCACAAATATCCATGCCCGAGGGGGGATTCGAACCCCCGACCGTAGTGGTCGTGCAGACCGTGACTGGAGCGCCTCAGTCCCCTCGGACAGATGAACCCTCTGCCAGGCATTTAAATGTTATTTGCAGAGTATCCCATGTAGATGTAGAAGTAGCTTACAAAACAATCGTTCAATATTGCTCACCAGTGTGGTAACCATACCAGGTGGGACTTATAGAGAAGATATAGAAAATCCAAAGGAGTGCAGTTTGCTTCATTGTAGGTTCATTTATTCAGTGCGAAAACGCCCAAGCGGTGGTCGGAAAATTCCAGCTGCAGACGCTCCAAGAGAGAGACGTTCTGCATCACGGCATTGGCTTCGGTCAAAGTCCCGAGAGCGTACGTTCCGGAAGACCTGACTAATGTCGTGCTTCCTCGTACGTATATCCCAGGAAAAGACCATGAGGACACCGGAAGAATGTTCACAGTTTTTTTTATTATTATTATTTTCTTTCATGACTGGAACAGGAAAAGAAGGAATGACAGTGGTTCGTAAGTACCCTGCGCTATACATCGTGAGATTGATAGCGATGTTGATGTAGACTCCTCGCCGATTTAGACTATTATCAGGGCTCTACATGGTGATACGACGTATAACACACTGGTATATTTTTTTTTTTTTTTTTTTTTTTTTTTTTTTTGTCTTAGAAACCGGACACTGGATATTCCTACCAACAGCAAGTCAAGGTGCAACATATTACCTAAAACAGTAAAATACTTTGAAACTTCATTACCTGGCCGTCTTTGGAACTACTATAACATGCGTTCCATGTGACTGAAAATAAAGAATATATATATATATATATATATATATATATATATATATATATATATATATATATATATATATAAAATAAAAACTGTTTTTTTTTTTTAGATTTTCGAGTCACATCATGAAGATCCTAAGTGTCATGGCGGTTTTTCCTTCTACAATTTTTTTTTTCTTTTTGGTTCTAGCTTCCACTGCACTTTAGTACTATATATCTTTTTCGCTTTTTTAACCAGTGCGACACTATGAAATGCTTTTCTGTCTGTGTGTCTATATTGACTTTTTCAGTGTTTTTTTATTTTCTATTGTTATTGTTCTTACATTCATTGTATATTATTTACTATGATATAAGGGAAATTAAATATTGTGTGTTTGGTAAGTCGTTGTGGGAGAGTGGAGAAAGGGAATGTACAGTGAGATTGGGGAAAGGAGAGACACTCAAGAGGATCAATGATCTTTGGGGGGGGGGGGGGTAACCGGCGTCGGATATTCGACTCCTCCCGTTTGTAAGCCTAGCGACTAATAACCATATACGTTAAGTTGCACAGATTTACAAACATTGTGGAAAAATAGGTTTTTATGTAGTTTTTCTATTAATTTACACAGTATTTTTTTCTTGAGGAACTATGCGTTGTGTGATAAAATATATTTTTAAATATATAGCAGGAAACTAGATACAAGTAACATATTAGGGCAAGAAAATGTAGTACAAATTATTTAATCATTCTCCTTTTGCAGACCGCCTTAAACAGGAATGCCTTAGCACTGTGGTAAAAGATATGAAAATGATAAAAATAAGTAAAGACACTCCTTCACACTTTCCAAGAAAATGTCGACATATACAAAGCAAAAGCCCGCCACAAACAGTTACTGAACAACTAAATAAATACTGGAAAGGAAACACTACATAAACTATCAGAAAAACCATGTAAATAATTATTTTTCCACATCACCACTGTAACTCAATCAACTCGCCCCCCACCCATCCCAAAAAAATAAAAAATTGTTCAGTTACTCCAACCTTCTTCTACCACATATAACCACACAGTATTTCATTTTACTTATATTAAAGTATCTCAATAACATACTTTGAAATAACAATAGTAATAAAAAGTTAAAAAAAAGCGAAGTAAGAAATGAATTGTAATGTTGTCAACTAAATGCTCAAATGTTTGTAAACCTATCGGACCAAACCACTATGGTCATCAGTCCGTAGCCTAGCAAACTATTTAAACTAAGTTACTCCAAGGCCAAACTCACACCAATGCCGGAGAGAGGACTCAAACCTCCGATGGGAGTGGCCGTCCAGTCCATAGCACGATGCTTCAGAGCAGTGGTTCCCAATGCTTTTTGCTCTGCGGCCCACTCATTGCATAAAAACATCTGGGAGGTCCAGCAACTAAATAAAAATTAGAAATCACCAACACACAAAAACAGGTGAGAACGCGCGCGCGCACACACTCACATACACACACACACACACACACACACACACACACACACACACACACACAGAGAGAATAGGCATTATTAGTAAAATATACTAATGTAATGTACAAGAAATAAGGTCCTTGTATTTCTTGATAGATAATTTTTTTATTGGATTCACTTAGTTATAACAAGGATGTGAAAACTCAAAATCGGGTAGGCATTGTTAAAAAAACTCAGTGGGATATTTGACGCCGTCACTCACAATATATGAATTAAAACTTGTTAACGTTAGTCTCAAATCACTCTCTACATTCAGTCTACTCCTATCCTTAGTTTTTAAAAAACAGTAAAGTTAAATAGGCTCTTCACATAAATAGGTTGTCCAAAAGCCCATTAAGTGTTTCAGAGCAATTTTGGCCACTGACGGATAGTCTTACCAAACAATTTTCAAGAATGGGATCAGGGCCGTAGTTTTTTTTTTTATTTTATTTAATATTTTAAATAAAAATAATAAATGAAAAGAAAAGAAAAAACGATTTTAAATACTGGTCACATGATAGTTTAGTCAACAGATCTTCTTCAGCTGATGAAAGTTTTAGTTTTTAAGGTAATCCGCTTCATACCTATTTATAATCCACTGGATTTCTTCCTCAATTTTAGGAAAGTGATCCCTGAAAGTAAAATGAAAATGCTTAAATACTGCTTCAGTGTCTAGTCCTCAGGGGTTCCAAAACTGTTTTTCACGGACACACATTTTTCGGCTTACCACTAGAGCTTGTTCACTTTTTTACAGTCCCTGATGTTACAAACGACTACTTACAGACTCTGATGTTGAAGACATCACTTGTGTGCTTTGTCTTGCGTGAAGTCCCGGTGCGTATCCAAGTATCCATATGGATAGGGTTAGCGCTCGTAACACCTAGGCAATGAGGGACAAAAACCAAAATCAATTTTTTAGTTATGAACACAATTATAGTATATTCATTCTTAAGTGGTTTAGTTCGATTATGAGAAAAATTGTGTGGTTACGCCGTGAAGAGCCAGTGCCGTAGGGCAGTGTGTTGGGGTGGCACGCGATATTGTTGATTTTAAACATTAAAATAAATACACTAGCAGGACGTTTTAGCTTTTCTTTTGAGGCAGATATGATCCATTATCTTACAATTGATAGAGGGTCTATATTTATTTCATTTGTTCTCGTTGATCTTGGCAACTGAAACCTCTGAACGTAGCGATAATTTTTACCTTGATTTGGACTCTCGGCGAGCTACCCAAGGCCCACAAGTGGACCGCGGCCCATAGGTTGGGAACAGCTGCCTTAGAGCACGCGGCAATATTGCCAACACTGCTGAAAACAGTCGACTTAGACACGCACACACAGAGTTATATAAATACATCTGATAGTGCCGCACTGGTTAAAAAAGGGAAAAAAAGACGCAAAACAGGCATATTGTTTAATTGTTATTTATTATGGCTTTTCGTTACAGTGACCATACAGTCAGCCGTTATTACAGTGGCAACATTACAATATAATTGAAATTCTTGCAATGTACATCACAATATTAATAGGTATCTCACATACTACAGCCTTAGAATAAAAGTAGAAAAATCATATGTTCCAGATATAAAACAATACATATTTAACAGTACTAGTGACAAATGTAATACAACGAAAGTGCAAACAGCATAAGACCAAATGAGAGTTGCAAAGACATATAAAAGTCAAAATATAATATAAAATTACTTATGCAGTTTCAAGCTATACATGTTTAAGTTAAACACACCAGCTATTAAATTAGAGCTGTATGCCGGTGACTTTAAGGTAGTCCTTCAGTAACCTGTACTTAAACTTGTCGAATCCAGGGAGGATACAGTGCCACTTGTGGGGAGGGGGTAACCCCCCGCAACCAGCTTTCTGTATAAGACACTTTGTGCGGCCGTGTACTTGGTGCATGCCAGTATAATGTGGTTGAGATCCGCCACTACCGTTGGATCTTAGTCGCAATGCCGAGGAGCGATGATTTTCAAACGGTGTAGGTTGGCAGGGTAACATCCATGTCCCAGTCTCATCCGAAAGAGAGACGTTGCATGACGTCTACTAAGCTTCATCGACGAAAACCATGGTCGAGAGAAGACATTTGGTTGTATAGCTGCCAGGTGTCCTCCCTTAAGCAAAAGATGCATAGTCCTAAAGTGAAGTGCAAGCTAGAAAGAAAAAAATTGGTGCAGGAAGAAGTGTGCACCACATCGACTCATCTATAAGTGCGGCAAAATTTCAAGAAAAAAATTTTCTTAAAGTAAAAACAAACGAATTCTTTTTCGATCTACAAAATCAAATCACAATTTAGATACTTGTCATTTTAGACTCATGAATACATTTTATATTAAAAAGAAGGTAACGGGGCTGGTGAAAACAAGGTCTCAACTTATTGTGGTTACATAGACCGACAAGTAATTACTCTTAATAATTGTAAAGCAACTACAAGCGTCACGGCCACACAAAAGAAGAATACAATAGTTGACAAAATAACACGGCAGGTGTGTGTGACTCAACTGCGCGGGTTGCCACGGAACAGAGGTAAAAAACGTGTACGGAGGATAGCAAATAAATCTACCGCCAGGTACCTGACGAGTTAGTCATCGCAGCAGGAAGCGGCGTTCGTGACGAGTCGGCACCGGTGGGCATCGCGCCCCGTCACAGGAGAGCGACCTGGCTCAATCGCAGTGAGTCAGTGCGTGTGTGCGTGCGCGCGCGTGTGTGTGTGTGTGTGTGTGTGTGTGTGTGTGTGTGTGAGTGTGCGGCGAGAGGGCACTCGGCAAGAGCTGCCCTAATCTAATCTGACGGACTGGAGGTGAGGGCGCGCTGCGCGCTGCTGTTCCCAGAACCCGGGCCCCCGGGCTGCGAGCCGAGTGCCTTCCTGTAACTGCGGCCGCGTGACAGCCGCCGATACACACACGTCACGAGGCGCGGCGGCGGCCGTCAAATGCCGCTTCAGCCGCACACACTGTCAGCAGCACACACCCGCTCACACCGGGCGCTCCGCCTAATGGCCGCCCGCTCAGTACACGGGCGTCTAGCGGGCGGGGTAATTACGTGTTATCTGTTTTGGCTGCGGAGACGAACCGATTTGCCTCTCTGCACTGCCACAGTGACAGCTCGTGTTATGCATATGGATTTACCTTAAGAGAGGCCAAGTTCTGCTGCAGTTAGTGGCGCGCAATTAAAAAACCGCACTAAATATGTATAACCCGGCGCGCTGCTGCCGCGGAAGGTATAATTGTGCAAATAACGTTTGAAATTAAAAAGCTTGTTTGATGTGCTACTGCAATGGCCCTTCAGATACAACTGCCGATACGACAAGCGCAGCACGTACTGTAAGTTAACTGTACTACGTTCATTATATAGCTTAAACCCGCGGCTCCGCTCGCGTGTTGGTTATGATAGATAAGCTATCTTTCAGTAGTGTGCTAAGAGACTGGTTTTGAAGGATGAAATGAAATATAATACCTTCTTTAGAAACAAACATTTTTATCAATATCATCAGGAAAGTAAGTAGTCTAGATCAAATCACACTTAAAAATGCACTCGTCTCGAAGAATCCAATCACGAAATTCAACAATAATGGTTGTAATAATATAACAGATCGATCACTTGATGTAATGCGCAAAACGTCTAATCGATTTTTTTTATAGAGATGTATTAAAAGAAATTTCTTTTTTACTGCTTTATTTATTCCTTCTTATATGTCCTTATTCGTATTCACATCCTTACGGAGAAAAAGCTGAAGACATTGTAGCACGCATACACCAAAGATATGGTATGTAGCATCACGTTTTGCTGTATGTAACCTCCTTGCTATAGAGTCGCAAACAGCATCGATGGCCTTCAGTCCGAATTTTTAAAATAATTTGACGACTTTCAACCACCATATCTTCCATACCCTTATAGCTATCGCCATAGAACTGCTATGGTGTACAACGGGAGACTTCGGACAACAATTACACACAGACCATTCATTTCCGTTCTGTAGTTTTCACTGCAGAGCGAAATATTAACACACACACACACACACGTAGAATTTTATATACACCGATAACTTTCCATCCCAATATACTCCACCTTTTTATCATTATCAACCCTCAAGCAACAATACAACCAAAAAAACCATTTTCAAAGAGTAATTATTGTTCTGCATTTCGCGATGTATTCTTCAAATTACTAAATATCTATCAGATCGCTATAAACCCGTGCCCAAAACCTTCCTCAGGTATAAATTAGTAACTGTACAAATATTTAAGTCTCTGCGTCTTGTCGTTCGGACGTGATAAGCGTACACTGGACATTCATATTTATATTGTAAATCTATCGAATTCAACTGTTAGGTTATTAGTCCGTATCTTATAAACTACTTAAACTAAGGTAAACTAACCTGAGGACAACACACATATTCATAGCCGAGGGAGGATTCGAACCCCCGAAGCGGAAGGCCACGCGATCCGTAATGTGGCGGCTACTCCCGCGCGGCCGTACATAACCTTCGCGTAAGAGCAGGACATGACTTTTATCATCATCAGATGAATATGGCAGCGCTTAAAATACGAAAAAATATGTATGCGTTTTTCATTCTTCCATTAGTCCATCTCCACCGTTTCCATTTCACTGTTCACCTGCTCCTCCCCCACCTCCTCCTGTCTCTTTCTCTGTCCATTCCCACCTCCCCCTCCCTCTCTTCATCTCCTTTCACCTGTCTGTCACCATCACACCTCTCTAATTCTACTCCCCTTCCCTCTCTGTCCTTCTCCTACCCTTTCTGTCCATCTTCTCCTCTACCTACTCCTCTCTCTCTTATATACGAGGTGCGACAGTAATGAGACTTATTTTCTTTGCAAAATGTGGCCACCCTGCAGGCTTCCATAGGCACAATATCTTCGACCTTGGTCTGTAAGCTGCTTCTAGTCCAAGCGGCATATCGATGCAACTGCTTAGTCGTGAGTTGTGCTGTAATAAGTTAACACGTGTTTGTGTCTCTCGTTATGGAAATGGAACCTCATAATATTGCGAAACGGTATGCCATTTCTTTTTACGTCGAATTGGGTGAAAACGCGACGACAACTTACGGAATACTTCAGAAGGCTATTTGAGAGGAGGTTATTTCAAGAGTCCAAGTTCTTCGTTAACAATAAAATGTTTAGTGAAGGCAGTCCGCATGCCAGAGTCAAAAGTGAAATGCATGCTTGTGCGCTTCTTTGATTCCGAGGGAATTGTTCATAAAGAGTGGGTGCCTCCTGGACAAACAGTTAACCAATATTACTACAAAGAAATTTTAGAAAGACTTCTAAAAGAGTTCTTCGTGTTGATGCCAACATTGACGATAATTGGATTCTGCATCACAAAATGCACCATCCCATACTGCTCTGTCAGCACTACCACAGCCACCTTATTCAACAGATATCACTTCGTGCGAGTTTTTTCTACTTCCAAGAGTCAAAGCGGCGATCAACAGACACCATTTTCAAACAAGATGTCGAATACGCTGTGACGAGGGTCTTGGAGGATATTACAGAAGATGAGTTCCAGAAATTATTGATAGTTCTGAAGCATTGAATTAAAATTTGTGGAGCGGCCGGGAATCGAACCCGGACCTCCATGCTTACTAGGCAGACGTCTTAACCGTTAGACTACCACACCACTAACGATTAAGGCGCCTTGGAATAGTCTATGTACGATTTCCCTCCACAACACAAACTTTAATTCAGCTTCTTTGTTCCAAAGATATTTGCCACTACTGCCAAGGCTCTCCATGCAGCGGAATAGCACCTCAGCAATGGACATGGTGGAACAATCCTGTTATGGTGATATAAATATCAATTCGAATAAATAATCCCTGAGACAGATTTACGTCTCAAATATGTCAAAGACATTATTGATAGTTCTGAAGCATTGAATTAAAATTTGTGGTGCGGCCGGGAATCGAACCCGGACCTCCATGCTTACTAGGCAGACGTCTTAACCGTTAGACTACCACACCACTAACGATTAAGGCGCCTTGGAATAGTCTATGTACGATTTCCCTCCACAACACAAACTTTAATTCAGCTTCTTTGTTCCAAAGATATTTGCCACTACTGCCAAGGCTCTCCATGCAGCGGAATAGCACCTCAGCAATGGACATGGTGGAACAATCCTGTTATGGTGATATAAATATCAATTCGAATAAATAATCCCTGAGACAGATTTACGTCTCAAATATGTCAAAGACATTATTGATAGTTCTGAAGCATTGAATTAAAATTTGTGGTGCGGCCGGGAATCGAACCCGGACCTCCATGCTTACTAGGCAGACGTCTTAACCGTTTTTTTTTTTTTTTTTTTTTTTTTTTTTTTTTTTTTTTTTTTTTTTTTCTTCTTCTTCAGGCGTAGGTAGTGGATCGCTTCCACGATGAAATCAAAATCTTCCTCCATAGATAACAAAATAAAACTGATGTGCCTCCGTCACAGACATTTTTCTTTTCCTGGCTCTCCGAACGCATCCGAGTTCGTCTTCTCGAAAAATGAATGTTACCGTTTCTATCGTTTCTTTACAATTCAGTCAACTTCTTTGCCTTTTTTCTTTATTTATCTTCTCTTAACTCGTGAAACGTGAGTAGCCAGGTTTTTTAATGATAATTGACATTAATCCACAAGGGGGATGTTTAGTACATCACTAAAGGAAAGGCGTCCTCTCGCCATTTAAATGTAAAATTTATTGAAAAAGAAATGTTAACATTAACAGAAAATAAAGGGATAAAAACGCTCTTATTAGAAGGACATCAAATTACATTTTATCTTCGTGTTCCATGTTTTAAATGTCTGGACTTCTCAGAAATTCCTACATTCTTCTCTGAAAACTGCTTCTAAAAAGTTTGCATAGTTTCGCTTGTAATGTTGTTTACGGGATAACTGGCGAAGTTGCTGGACTATATACATGGAGAAGTCCTCTTCGCCTTTAGTCGTGCTTGACATTAAATAGTGGACGAAGTGACCTTTCAGCCAGTTAACTGAGTTCCGTTTTGTTTTAGGGTACGGAACAGTATCTGGGTACAAGAAATCGTCAGGTGTAATACGAAGAATCGATGTTCTTGTGATGGTTGCAAGCTTTTTACGAATATAGTTCCAGACGTCTTTCACCTTGGAGCACACAAAAATATGTTCATCGCTGTCCATTAAGCTGCACGTTGCACACAGTGGTGAGTCCACCAAATGTATGGAATATAGCTTGGAGTTGGTGTGGACTTTCCTGTTCACTAAGCGATACCAGGAGGCTCTGACCGCAGTTGTCAAATCACGGCAGTGGATGTTCTTCCAGATTATTGGCCATCTGTGGTTGGGATATTTTTGTTCAATGACGTTCCGGTTCTTGTTTTCCATTAACTTCTTATAAACCTTATGCGCCGTCATGAGCTCATCATTTGGCATGTTTAGCTGCAAGTAGCTCAAGTCGACTAAAAAGGTTTGAAAATGCGACATAGCGCTCGGAATATGTCGGACGTTGATTGGAGGCTGCAGACTGGTAGGCGTGACCTCGTTTAACAGGTGGGCTGTTAAACTGTTCGGTGAGTTCTTCCAGATCTTGTATGTATTACACACGTATAGCGCCCGTGCCTTATTTGCAACATGCATAAGATTTAATCCACCATCCCAAATGGCCAAAGTGAGCGTGTCGTATTTTACTTTGAAGATGTACCCTCGAGTGACGAAGTGACCCAAAGCTGACATAATTCGTTTCATTGTCTCGTGTGGCATCGGTAAAACTTGTGCAACGTAATTGATCTTCGAGGTTATGTAAACGTTGGCGAGGGTAACCTTTTGTACGTCATCAAGTTTTCTGATGTAGTGACTCTGTATGCATGCACGCAGACGTGCGAGAAGATTCCTGTAATTGACAGCGATCGTTTGCCTTATGTCACTCCGGTATTCGATTCCTAGGCATTGCAGTTTGGAGACTGGAGTTTTGTATCCATGGTGCTGTACTGCAACCCCACATCCTATGTTCATAAAACCACACTTTCTTTCATTTAACTTCGCCCCTGAAGCAAGTTCGTATTTGTTAACGATTTGGAGAGCTGCTACTAACTCCTGGTCGTCCGTGACTAAAAAACCCACGTCATCCGCGTAAGCATTGCAGGCTATCTTGATTCCATTGATTGTCAATCCTCGTAGACGTTGATTTAGTGTCGCAAGCAGGGGTTCAATGGCGATAGCAAAAAGTGCCATTGACAAGGGGCAGCCCTGTCTCACCGAGCTCTTTATTCTAATTTCTTTCGTGAGCTGTCCATTCACTAATGCTCTTGTTACACCTTTACTAAGAATTTCACTTATGAGGTTCGTGAAGCGCTGCGGAAAGCCCATAGCAAGCATGGTGCTCAAGAGGTACTGGTGATTCACTTGATCAAATGCCTTTGCAAAATCAAGTGATACTAGGGCACACTGAATTTTGCAAGCCTGTGCTGTAGCAATCACGTCTCTGAATTCACATAAGTTTTGTTGGATTTTTCTGTCAAGACCCACGCACGTCTGGTATCTGCCTATTACTGTATTCAGCACCAGTTTCAGTCTACGGGCAAAGATTCGTGCCACGATTTTGTAATCACAGTTTAGGAGCGTCAGAGGTCTAAAATCGTCAATATGTCTGCTTCCTGGGTGTTTAGGGATGAAAACTGCAATTCCTTCTACCAGTTCTTGAGGCAGATTAAAATGTGGCTGCAACAATTCATTGTACATAGCTAATAATTTTGGCTGCAGTTGTTCTCGAAAAGTATGATAGAATTCCGCAGTCAGTCCGTCAGGGCCCGGTGACTTGTTTTTGGGGCTTCGTTGGATGGCATATTCCAGTTCCTCCTCATCAATGTCTGTAATAAGGTTCTCAGCTTGTGCATCACTTAATGACCCTTGAAGATTGCGTAACAGCTCCTGTTGCATTATTGCGTCGTTGCTTCCCGTTGCCAGCAGCGATTCCAGGTGAGTATGAATTGCATTTTTGATGTCGTATTGCTGCACGAGGGTGGTCCCGTCACGTAACCGGAGTTGCGTTATAATTTTTCGTTTGCCTCTCTTATTCTCGCGTATTACGTGAAACATTGAAGGTTCTTCCTGCTCTATGAGGTTATCGGACCGAGACCGGACTTTGTACCCATCACACTGTTGTCGTTTAAGTTTCACAAGTTTTGCTTTTATACGCTTTATTTGTACGTAATTGTCAATTATCGTGGCGTCCGATTTATATAACTCTCGTAAGCAAGAGAAATAAAATTCTGTAGTCTTTTGTTGCCAGTAATACTTTTCCCGTGAATAAGTCTGAAACATTCTCCGTATCTTTGGTTTGGCATGTTTGAGCCACCATTCCGTCACCGAGTTGTACTGTGCTGCTTTACTTTCACATGCCCTCCATGTGTCATTAAATGCACGCTGGCATTCGACATCATGGAGAATGGAGTTATTTAATTTCCACGTGCCTCTGGCCCGGTATGTGCCTTGTTTGCACATGTTAATTGTACATATATATGCGGCGTGGTCTGATAAAATTGTCGGCCAAATTTCGGAATGTAGGACGGCGGAACTAAGTTGTTCGGTAACATATATCCTGTCCAGCCGACTTGCAGAGTGGCTCGTGACGTACGTGAATCCTTGTAAACTGCCGTGCAGGTGTTCCCAGGTGTCAATTAAACGCAGATCATTGACAATACGTTTCAGTTCCATCGATGTGTTAAAATTGGGCGTCTGGTCTTTACGGTGCAGCACACAGTTAAAGTCACCTGCAAGTATTAGGTGATCATAATTCCTTCCAAAAAGCTGTACAATTTCACTGGTAAAGAAGTCTGCCCTGCCCCGCCGATTGCTACTGCCGGATGGCGCATACACATTAATTATGCGAGTGCGGTGAACCGTGACTGCAATTCCCCTGCTATTCGGTAATTTTTCCACATCAGTCATTATGATGCCTTCTTTTGCCAAAACAGCTGTTCCGAGATCCGCTCCACTTCCCGGATTGGTGATAGCCGTATATCCGGCAAGTCGTTCAAGTTCTATGGCAGTCACTTCTTGAAGCAAGATGATATCAATGTCGGCAGCACGTAAGAGATCCTGTAACATGGACAGTCGCAACCCTGACCGGACCTTATTGATGTTGAGAGTGGCTATTTTATAGGCTTGCGACTGATTCATGGGTTTAAGGTTTTTCAGCAGTTAAGTTGTCCTCTTAGGATGGCTGGGAATAGAAGGCGGTTGGGCTTCAGTCGAGGTGACCATCGTGCCACCTTTTGTTGTTGTAGTCTGCTCCGTCGAGATGATAGAGGGTTCCGTCCCCAATTTCTGGACCGCGGCTGTGTCTGCGTTCGCCTCCGTTTCTTCCATTTCCTCTGCCCAGGATTTGGAACATGTTGACTGAAGCAAAGCCTCTGATTGTCTTATTTCTGCAGATGGGGTCAGCGCTAGTTTTGAAACCGGAATAGTCTCTGTGCCTCCACTCGACCCTTGATGTGAAATCGATTCAGAAGAGGCAGACATCTCGACATCCATTCCTGCCGAGACCGGTTGACTTACATCAGCACTCACAGAATTTTCATGGCGGATCTTACTTATAATCTTCTTTGCTTTTTCCCGCAGTAATGGGGCGACTTGATTGGCACCCTGGTGGGCTCGTCTCCGTTTCTTAGTCTTCTTTGTGCAGGACGACCCCTTTGATGACTCCGAGCCATCAGTATCAGAAGTCCGTTGTTCCATCGACTCGTTCTCATCAATAGATTCAAGATCCATCGACTCCCGTACTTCGTTAGGCCCAGGTATAGGGAGAGCTTCAGTCAAACCTGTTTGTTCGCGGTCTGGTTCACTCGCTCCTGCATCATCGCTCATTTCCATGTGTGTGTCTGAGTAAATCTCGGCACTTGAAAGGACATCTACGTTTGAACTTGCAGGTACGCGTTCGGTGACTGTCTGCGCAGCATCAGGTTTATCATTGCCGTCTGATGGCGGGACATCTGAAGGTGGGGTCGCGGCTTGCACTGTAGTTAGCGCCGACGAGTAAGTCAGGGGCAGCGCCGTGGTCACGGAGGGACGCGCGGCCTCCCCGGCTGGTATATGCGCCACGCGGCGTTGTAAACAGTGCGCTCTGACGTGGCCTGTCGCGCCGCAGCCAGCGCAAGTCTTCGGCTGTCCATCGTATATGACAATCCCACGGTGTCCGCCTACAGTTATGTAAGAGGGGATATGCTTTGTTAGGTCGATCTTAACCTGTCGCACACCGCTTAACACAGGGAATTTATGGCTCGGAGAGAACTTCTCCGCAAAATTGTTCAACACCCTGCCATACGGCGCAAGGACCGCATTAATTTGTTCCGCTGTTGTTTCAAAGGGCAGCTCAAATACGCGCACCGTCCGAATGCCAAGTCCTGCATGTGTGACAGTCACCTCACCGACAGCACCGTCCCTGTATTTAAATTTCAAAGCCCCTCCACTGCTTGCGACAACTCGATCACATACGTCGGAGTTGATAACTTTAAGGTAAACAACACTAGTGACGATAGAAAAGTTAATCCCAATTACTTCATCGGCAGATATCTTAGCGGTTTCTTCTAACCAATTTTCTACTTCGAAAGAGCTCGGTCTAGGGTGAGTCGTGTCAAAGGTGAACTTCAAGGTGTCTATTCTATTCGTCTGATTCATGGTTTCATGGTTTTCTCTACAGTTAGGACGACGCTGTATGCACGCGACTTACCGCGCAGACGTAAACAAACTCGCCACGGCGCGCCGCTCTGCCGGAGGTCCGCACACCGCCGTAGCCGCGACGAGACTGAACCGTTAGACTACCACACCACTAACGATTAAGGCGCCTTGGAATAGTCTATGTACGATTTCCCTCCACAACACAAACTTTAATTCAGCTTCTTTGTTCCAAAGATATTTGCCACTACTGCCAAGGCTCTCCATGCAGCGGAATAGCACCTCAGCAATGGACATGGTGGAACAATCCTGTTATGGTGATATAAATATCAATTCGAATAAATAATCCCTGAGACAGATTTACGTCTCAAATATGTCAAAGACATTATTGATAGTTCTGAAGCATTGAATTAAAATTTGTGGTGCGGCCGGGAATCGAACCCGGACCTCCATGCTTACTAGGCAGACGTCTTAACCGTTTTTTTTTTTTTTTTTTTTTTTTTTTCTTTTAAATGGCGCCTTCTTCGGCGTTGGCTTTTTTAAAATTATTTTTGTGTTGTGCATCTCATCTTCCTTTCTTTTGAGAGATGTTGGTAAACGAAAGGATTTTTCTTGATATATTGAATAAACTTAAAATTCCTCTTCTGCTTCTGGAACGATAAAGGCAAGAGCAATTTTTTTTTTCTGTATTGCCTATTATGATTTAATGTCCAATTATAGGAAAAATTTGAAAGCAAAATATAATGTTGTTTAATGTCTTCTCTAAATTAAGATTGCCTTCTTCGGTGTGAAACATAATTTCATATCTTCTGAAATGCTATATAAATTGTATCTTTCCGTGTCTTTGCCAACTTCCGATGTCAAAGTTCGTCTTCTCGGGTGTAACTGTTGTAATTTCCACACGTATCCGTGTACTTGATCTGGTTCTTCTTTTTGCTCTCGTTTTGTTTATCTTCTCTAACTTTGAAATGCGTCAGCTAGCTAGACTCCGTTTCTGTTAATGATACAACGTAACATGAATTCTTGGTGGTAGAATTTATGCATTTGAAAATTAGATCTCTGTAGACTTAAAAAAAAGGGGAACTGAAATAATGTAAAAAAAAAAAACAAAATGTCTCTCTTCTAGAGCCAAACTTGTGAAATAAAACCTTTTTTTTTTCTGTTTCGAAAAGTTTATTTTCGTCAAAATAGTCGTTCCTTAGTTGATCGTTATTCGTTATTCTTACATTTTCCTAGAAATTGTATTTGTAATAATTTAACCTGTTGATATGCCCATTGGGTCACATCATCAAGGATGTCGTTTTATTTATGTTTCACACGATGGTTCTTTTGAGAAAGTTTGCGTATTTTTTCTGATAGTCTTCTACTTGCAGTAGTTTGTCGTGCTGCATTCTAATGTATATCCAGAAATCTCCTTCACTCTTTTCCGTAGTTGTCAGTATGTAATATATTGCATGTCCCTTTAGCCAATTCACTGCGTTTTGTTTCGTATTGGGGTAAAGTTCTTCGTCCGGATGTAAAAGGCTCGCAGGTGTTATGGTGGTTGGCGACGTTCTCTGCATAATTGCAAGTTTTTTCCTGAGTAACTGCCAAATGTTGTCAATGTTTCTGCAGACAAATTGATGTTCGTCTGTGTCATTCAGGTTGCAGAGTGTGCACAAGGGAGAATTTGCGAGATGTATATTATGAAGTCGTTGGTTTGTTGGGACTTTTCGATTAACAGCGTAATACCAGAGTGCCCTCACGTTTGTCGGTAAGTGGGGATTATGGATGTTTCTCCAGATCATTTTCCAGTTGAAGTCTTTATACTTTCGTTCAATGATGTTCTTGTTATGAAATTTCATTAAATTTTTGTAGACTTCTTTGACTCTATACATGTCTTTCTCTGCCATTCTCATGCTTATATAGCTGCATTCGATTAAAAAATGTTTAAAGTGATACAGGGCGGTGGGAATGTGGCGGACATCGATTGGGGCAGCACAGTTAGGTGGCGCTATTTCATTTAAAAGGAATGCCGCTATGGTGTTCGGCGTTTTTGTCCACTGCTTGTACGTTTTGCTAACAAACAGGGCTTGCGCTTTATTGTAGACATCTGTTAGATTGAGTCCACCGTTGTCGGTCGATAGTGTCAAGGTCTCGTATTTGACTTTGAAGATATGGCCACGGCTGACGAAGTGGCCAAAGGCTGCCAAGATCCTATCAGCCACAGTCCGCGGAACTGGTAAAACTTGTGCCACATAATTTATTTTGGATGTGAGATATATATTCACCACTTCCACCCTTTGTATTTCGTCGAGTGTTCTGAGTACATTCTGATATATACTGGCACGTATACTATTAAGTAGTCTTCTGTAATTCCGTGCAATCGTTTGCTGGATATTGGGCGTATATTCAATACCGAGGCATTTCAATGTAGCAGTCTCCTTTATTTCCCCTTGAATGGGAACTTCTAAACCTCGTCCAATGTTCATTATTGCGGATTTCTGTCGGTTCAGTTTGGCGCCAGACGCGAGTTCATACATTTTTATTACCTCTAATAATTTGCAGATCTCATTATTGTCCTTGACCAAGACCGTGACGTCGTCAGCATATGATTGACAGACAATCTTTTGCCCACGTAGTAATATGCCTTGTAAATTTGTACTCAGTCGAAAAAGCAAGGGTTCTATGGCTACTGCAAAAAGCGACATGGACAGAGGACAACCCTGTCTCATTGAACTTTTTACAGTTATTGGTCTGTTTAGTTGACCATTTACCATTATTATAGAGGCTGAATTGTTGAGGAGGTTCTTCAGGATCCTGATGTAGCTTTGCGGGAAGTTCATAGTACTCATAACGTGAAATAGGTAATCATGGTTGACTCTATCAAATGCTTTTTCGAAGTCTAATGATACCAAAGCACACTTTAGATTACAAGCTGCTGATAATGAAATTATGTCCCTGTAGTCACATAGTGTGTGATGAATGGATCTGTCTTTGCGTACGCTCGATTGATAAGAACCGGTGACGGAGTTCAATACTGATTTCAGTCTTTCGTTCAGAATGCGCGCAAAGATTTTGTAATCACTATTGAGTAGGGTGATAGGTCTTAGGTTTTCTACTGATTTTCCTGTAGCTTTTTTCGGGATCAGTACAACTACCCCTTCTCGGAAATCAGCTGGGATGTTGGTGTTGGGGTTCATAAGTTCCTTATATACACATGTGAGCTTGGGTATCATCTGTCGTTTGAATGTGTGGTATAACTCTGCCGGAAATCCATCAGGACCAGGGGATTTGTTTTTCGGGCTCCGCATTATCGCATCTTCAACTTCCTCTTCTGATATTTCGACTAACAGGCTGTCTGCTTCGTCCTGGACAAGTTGTCGCGTCATTCCGGTTGTAAGGTCAGTTTGAGCCGTTATATCCGTGGGTGTATTGCTTAATAAAGCGGTGAAGTGATTGTGAATTTCCGCCTTGATCTCATTTTGCTGAGTTAGTAGTCTCCCATCTGACGTTCGTAATTCGGTTATTATTTTTCTGTGTTGTCGTTTTCTTTCGTTTATTAAATGATAAATAGATGTTTGTTCATTCTGTACTTCATTTTGAAGTCGTGATCTTATTTTATAACCATCAAGCTGTTTGCGTTTTAATGACAGGAGTTTGGCTTGAATTCTTTTGATTTCTGCATGGTTGTCAATAACTGACGCATCAGATGCGTATAAATCCCTGAGGACTTTGAAATAAAATTCAGCTGTCCGCTTGTGCCAGGTTGTTTTCTCACGAGAGTAATTTGTCATTGCTCTTCTGATCATAGGTTTAGCGCATTTTGTCCACCATGCAACTGCTGAGGAATATGAATGGAATCTTTTCTCGCATTCTTGCCATACATCATTAAATGTCGCTTGACATGCAGGATCCTTTAAGATGTCTACGTTCATTTTCCAGAGACCACGTCCCCTGTAGGTTTCTTGTTTTCTTAAATTCAAGGTGCATATGTAAGATATGTGATCTGAAAAGATGGTAGGCCATAGTTCTGTTTGTAGAATGTGCGTCTGCAAGGTATCGGAAACGTAGATTCTGTCAATGCGGCTGGCCGAGTGGCTAGTAATGTGAGTGAAACCTGGCCGTTCCCCATTCTTTTGCTCCCACGTGTCGATCAAATTGAATTCTCTAACTATTGCGTTCAGTTCTGCACAATAATTAAAATTTGGTGTCTGGTCTTTAGCAGATAAAACACAATTATAGTCGCCTCCAAAAATGATGTGTTCATATTTTCCACGGAAGAGGGGCACTATGTCGTTTTTAAAGAAGTCGGCTCGTTTTCGCCTGTTGCCGGAGCCAGATGGTGCATAGACGTTGATCAGTCTTACGTTGTGGATGGTGCCTGCAATACCTCTGGCGTTTGCCAATTTTTCAACGTCTTTCGCGATTATTCCTTCTTTCGTGAGTATCGCCGTTCCAAGGTCTTGGTCAGTTCCGGGATTCTCGATTACGTTATATCCAGTTATTATTTCCAATTTAATGTCTGTCACCTCTAGCAGCAAGGCGATGTCGAGGTCAGCGGCGTAGAGCATGTCTTGTAGGGCCTTGATTTTGAGGTGGCTTCGAATTTTGTTGATATTTATCGTGCCGACCCTATAGGCTTGCACAGATATTTTGGCTGCCTATGCTTGTTTACTGTCACCGCTCATTTTCGTCAATACCTCTTGCTCCTCAGAGCAGTGGACGCTGCGGGGATTTTCCTTTAGATTTATCGTCTCTCCCTGGTGAAGATGAGTCATTTTCCGCATTTTTTATTACTTTCATTTCTTCGTCTTCAGGAAATTCTATATTATCATCTGCCCAGGAAGATCCATCAGTTTGTTGTGCCGTCTGCTTCCCCGGATAGTGCTGGTGCATCGTTCTGTTTTTCGATTCTTTACTTGTGGTGCTGTCTTTTTCATCACCCTGTTGGCGATGAATGTCTATATTTCTTGAGTCTTCCTTTTTTGTAGTCTGCTGGTTTCGTTGTGACGTTACTGATTTTTTTCCACTTAACTTTTTGCCAATTTCTTGCGCTTTTTCGCGGAGCGTCTGTGCCTTGTGTTCTGCGCCAGGTGGTGCTAAACGCCGTTTTTTGTGTGTTTTAGGGGAAGAACCAGATTTCAAGCTCTCTTCATTCTCTGAATGTGAGCTTGGATCTTGTATGGCAATGTCCTCCTCATCTTTACGCACGTGTTGTTCGGTGTCTTTTTCAGGATTCGCTTCCACTTCTTTTTCAATAACCGTTCTCGTCACGTTGGAGGGAGGGATGATCGGTGCTTCTGCGTTACTGATTTCCATTGGCAGACATTGGTTGTCTTCGAGGGGCTCATATTGTCTGTCCTCAGCGTCGCTGAATGTCTTGGTTGTTGTGCCGCGGGAAGCTAAGGCATACGTAACTGGCAGTGCCGTCATCACCATAGGCGCGATCGGCTCCTTGGTTGGCAGCTGTGTCACTCTCCGTTGAATGCACTCAGTTCGTACATGGCCGGTCTGACCACAACCGGAACATGTACGTGGCTGACCGTCGTAAATTACAATGGCTCTATACCCACACACGTACAGGTAAGACGGAATGTGCTTTCGGAGTTCTATTTTGACCTGTCTGACACCGTTGAGAACAGGGAAAGTTTGAAAGGTCGTCCACTTTTCTGCTACATTGCTGATAATTCGTCCGTAGGGCTTAAGAGCTGAATTGATCGCTTCCGTGGGTATTTCGAATGGAAGTTCAAAGATTCGGACAGTTCGGGTAGCAAAACCTGCATGGTCAACTTTGACGTTTCCAACATTCCCATCACAATGATTGAATTTTAGGGATCCTCCGCATTGTTCTATGACTTTAGCGCAACAAGCAGTACTGATCATTTTCACGTAAACTGTGCAACTAACGATCGACAGATGGATACCAATAATTTCGCTAAGGCTGAGTTTTACAACGTCTCTTAAGAAGGCTTCCACTTCTAGTGCTTTGGGTCTCGCATATCGGTCATCAAATGTGAACTTCACAGTGTCTTTGCGAAGGGGCTCAGTCATATTTATGCTCTATCCATTCTAAACTAGAGATAGTATTTACGCCGCAAGAGCGTCCAACTCACCACACACGTTGCGCGCGCGACCGGCCGCAGCGAGGATGTAAACAACACTTCCTCACAGCTCGCCTGCCGAAAGCAGACTGCGTCACTACTGCCAAGGCTCTCCATGCAGCGGAATAGCACCTCAGCAATGGACATGGTGGAACAATCCTGTTATGGTGATATAAATATCAATTCGAATAAATAATCCCTGAGACAGATTTACGTCTCAAATATGTCAAAGACATTATTGATAGTTCTGAAGCATTGAATTAAAATTTGTGGTGCGGCCGGGAATCGAACCCGGACCTCCATGCTTACTAGGCAGACGTCTTAACCGTTAGACTACCACACCACTAACGATTAAGGCGCCTTGGAATAGTCTATGTACGATTTCCCTCCACACAGGATTGTTCCACCATGTCCATTGCTGAGGTGCTATTCCGCTGCATGGAGAGCCTTGGCAGTAGTGGCAAATATCTTTGGAACAAAGAAGCTGAATTAAAGTTTGTGTTGTGGAGGGAAATCGTACATAGACTATTCCAAGGCGCCTTAATCGTTAGTGGTGTGGTAGTCTAACGGTTAAGACGTCTGCCTAGTAAGCATGGAGGTCCGGGTTCGATTCCCGGCCGCACCACAAATTTTAATTCAATGCTTCAGAACTATCAATAATGTCTTTGACATATTTGAGACGTAAATCTGTCTCAGGGATTATTTATTCGAATTGATATTTATATCACCATAACAGGATTGTTCCACCATGTCCATTGCTGAGGTGCTATTCCGCTGCATGGAGAGCCTTGGCAGTAGTGGCAAATATCTTTGGAACAAAGAAGCTGAATTAAAGTTTGTGTTGTGGAGGGAAATCGTACATAGACTATTCCAAGGCGCCTTAATCGTTAGTGGTGTGGTAGTCTAACGGTTAAGACGTCTGCCTAGTAATCATGGAGGTCCGGGTTCGATTCCCGGCCGCACCACAAATTTTAATTCAATGCTTCAGAACTATCAATAATGTCTTTGACATATTTGAGACGTAAATCTGTCTCAGGGATTATTTATTCGAATTGAGTTCCAGAAATGTTTACTGTCGCACCTCGTATGAAAACATACAATTATGCACCAAATATCATGGTGATTGGTCAAACCGTGTCAAAGTAGCAAAGTACCCTCCGCCATACGAAATTCACAGGCTTATAGATTATTAAAATCTCCTTTATGAAAACACACATGTATGTGCTGACTTTCATGGTGACCAGGCAAACAATTTGGATGTTTGTTGTAATTTACCCTCCACCATGCACCTGCGGAGGCTTACGAAAGGTATCCTATTTATTAATAGGGGTGTAAGCTATCTTAATTCCACGTTTCATTCAATTCCGATTAGCCGTATCAGCTTGAAGAGTAAGAAAGGTGTTAATCAGCTGTAAGGTACCCTCCGCGGCGCCCCGTACAGTGGCTTCCTAGAGGTAGCTCATGAGTTAATTCAGGGTATAAGCTATCTGCATTCCAAATTTGATTCAAATGGGTCCAGATGTTTCAGTTTGAAAAAACAAACGTATTAACCCACTGTAAGGTACCCTCCATCACGCACCGTACGATCGCTTACAAAAGGTAGCCCACGTATGAATCAGGATATAAGCTACCTCAGTTCCAAATTTCATTCATATCCGTCCAGCGATTTCAGCGTGAAGGCGTAAGAAATGAATTAACTAATTGTAAAGCACCCTCCGCCATGCACCATAATAAGTTAATTTTAGTATGCCAATAACCTTCGCGCGAGTACAAGCAGTGAGTTGACAAGTTTCATCACAATCGGATGTACGGTATGGCCATGCAATAAATACGAACAAAAATAAAGAAATATTAATTTTTATATATTAGATGTAGACACTGTGTTGTAGCGGATAGATATAAAGTTGAACAGTACCGAAATTCAAAACATTGTGAAATGTTATAATTACGTAGGCTTCCGCGGCCAGAGTCAGATGACATGAAAGTTTCCTGGGTATTGTACCGTGTCATGATGTAAGGCTATTACTTAAATAATCGACGTGTCGGCCAACGTTACAGTGGCCTTCATCTGGGTATACTGATACCCAGATGAAGGCCACTGTAACGTTGGCCGAAACGTCGGTTATTTAAGTAATAGCGGTACGCGATACAATACCCAGAAAACTTTTATGTCATTGTGAAATGTATTTCTAGCATTTCCGACTTTGGGATCTAACTACATTAATTCTCAAAAAAAAAAAAAAAAAAAAAAAAAAAAAAAAAAAAATCAAAGGGGAAAAATTCAAAACATAGGCCATCAAGATCGCTTTAAAACGTTTTTTCACCGATTTCGGCATAACGAGGCTCCATGATTGTATCTTAACATGATTCTTCTGTCAACCATTGCCCCTGCATTAAAATAGGACGATTCTGGGAACATCAGCATCTCCAGATTAAAAACTACACGACGTTAATCTTGACACGTTGATGTTCCCAGAATCCTCCTATTTTAATCTATGCCCAGTGTCATGTGCAGTTAGCAAAGATCTGATCATGGCAGACTCGATCTGCCGAAATCGGCGAAAAAATAAATATAAAAATTAACGTTATTTTGGCCAACTTCTGTCATTTTTGATTATGAAATTTGCAACGATTTCCAGATAGACGAGCGTTTGGAACGATTTGAAAAGTTAAAAGAAATCGTCTGAAATGAGATACGTTGGTCCCACGATAGAAATGTCATTCGGAAGACTGGGTGATTCATGTGGTTGAACGTGCCACTACTTTGCTGTCTGATATACCTTACTAACGTGAAGTAAGATGCCAAAGTAGGGGTGACACCTTCAACGTTTCCTTGTTTCCAATCTACACAGTGAGAAATCATCATCATATGTTCAAAATGTTTGGAAAATTATGGGACTTAACTGCAGTGATCATCGGTCCATAAACTTGCAAACGACTTCAACTCTCTCTCTCTCTCTCACACACACACACACAAACACACACACACACACACACAAACACACACACACACACACACACACACACACACACACACACACACACACGCCCGAGGGAGGACTCGAACCTCCGACGGCGAACGGCCGCGCACACCGCAGCAAGTCGCCTTAGCGCGCACGGCTGTTCCGCCGCTGCAATTGACCATCTTAATACAATAAGAGAAATCACAACTCAAACGGAGTGATTTAGGTGTTCTCTCCTTCCACGGCGCTGTTCGAGAATGGAATGGTGCATAAATAGTATAAAAATGGTTCGACGAACCCGCTGCAAGGCATTTGTGATTTGCCGAATACCCAGATTTTTCTTTGACAGGAAAATATCTTTAATGAATCAAAGTCAAAGGAAGTTCATGACGTTTCTGGTTCTGAATGGCTTGTAATTTGTTACTCAACAAGTCATTAATACTCTCAATTCTTCTTTGCAAGAAAAATTTCAATTAGTTGCGCCTCTTTCTGAAATTCGCCCATATCAAATTAAATTAGAGATACGGAAAATGAGTTACCCGTCCGAAATTTACGCATTTTCTGAGTGATTAATTTCACATCCAACAGCAACGATGATTATTAAGGTTGAAAAAAAAGTTTTTGTCCTACTAATTTTTAATACATTTCAGCCAGGTTTTTTTTATTAGGCCATCTCTAGATTCGAGGATTTGAAGTCACTTTGACGGAATTTGTTTTTCGTCTTGTAAACATTTTCGACTAACGTTATGGCTGTGTCCTCAGAGATGCAAATCAGAATTAAATCTGCAGCGTTGACCGCTTTCTAAAGGAGAACGTTGAAATGGCGAATTGCATTTATTTTCCACGGGATATATTTCCTTAACTAAGTTTGCAAACGGCAATATAATGTGTATTTAAGTGAACAACTTTTCTCAGGATTAAAGCTTTACTGATTGAGACATAGTTCACCACTAACCATCTGAAGGGTGGTCTTTCGCTGTACTCTCGCACTGCAGTATCTCCAGACATTCCCTCGAGTACGGGAAATAGTGATAAACATACATCGTAACATTCATGAATAAAAAATCACAGTGCCTGCATATATGTATGTAATATAAATACATTGTGTGGAATCGTGAAGACTAGTACCAAAAGTCGACAACGCAAAGCTGCCGCAAGGTCTTGAAAGAAGCGACTCCAGCGTTCCAATCGCACTTCCAGGTGGTTCCAGACGCCACCATGGTCTGACATCGTTAAACAATGCATGACGAACTAAAGTAGGTTACACCATTCCGCCGGCACGTTTTTCTTATACGAGATGCGTCTGAAAATCCGGTGAATGGTCTCAGGAAATTTAGGAAACCGTTTCGAAGCGTAAGCGTAACCCTTTCAGTCGCGGTGGAGTAGCCGAGCGGTCTAAAGCGTCTCGCTGCGGAGCGCGCGGTTGCTCGCCATGGAGGTTCGAGTCCTCGCTGGGGCATGGGTGTGTGTGTTGTCCTTAGGTTAGTTTACCTAGGTTTAAGTAGTTTGTAAGCTACGGACTGATGACCACGCAGTTTGGTCCGATAGGTCTACAAACATTTGAACATTTGATTTGTAACCCTTTCAGAGCTAATTTAGGGCGTAGAAAGAGAAAGAAGTCCGCAATTATCCGTCCGAATCGTTCGATACTGTCTATGTCTCTGATTGTAGACTTCTGACACGAACTTGATACATCCTTGACACCTTCGTTTCCATCTCTAGAGCGTTTAAACCAGTCATGCACACACTTTTCCTCGCTGCTTCAATACCATACACCTGCACTAACATCCCATTGATCTCCGGCGCCGTTTTGCCTAATTTTAAACAAAAACTGGTATTAACTCGTACCTCCATTTTGCGCTCCATGCTGCAATGACACAAGTTCTCACACTGGCCCTGTTATCTGAGTCGCAGCATGTACCTCCGCTTCACTCAAGTGCTTCGCACTATAGGGGCCACTTGTTGACATAAGCCTCAATGTGTATGCGCGGACACAAATGTTCAAATTCAAATGTTTGTATAGCTTATGGGACTTAACTACGGGGTCATCAGTCCCTAAACTTACAAACTACTTATGAACTAGCTACAACTAAGGACGGCTCAAATATCCATGCCCGAGGGGGATTCGAGCCCCCGACCGTAGTGGCCGTGCAGACCGTGACTGGAGCGCCTCAGTCCTCTCGGCCACCGCGGCCGGCTGCGCGGACACCTCAGCCTCAAATTATTCAAATGCTTGTAAATCTATGGAACTTAACTACTGTAGTTATCTCTCTCTAAGCTGACAAACTACTTATAGAAACTAACCTAAGGGCAACACACAGAAACACACACACGAGCGCGCACGCAAGCGCGCGCGCATGCCCGAGAGAGGAATCGAACCTCCGAAGTGGAGCAACCGCGCGCTTCATAGCTGGACGCCTTAGAGCGCTCGGCCATTCGACAGCGGGACCATTCTCCTAACTTTTCAGACGCATCTTGTAGTTCGTAGGCTGCACTCTGCAATAAGTCTATGTACGTCGTGTCCGGTCTTCAGACAGTCCCGCGCCAAACTGTTGAGCAGTAAGTGTTGTTTTTGTCTATCAGTACACAATCCATAACTGGTTCTGCCACGTTTAGAGACTGTCAGTAGTTAACAGAGTAAGTTATAATTCTGTTTAGTCCATACTAAATGAGCCGTGCGAATACCCCGCATCTTTAGTGGAATGCCAAAAAATGTCGGGAAAATGGAAGTCAAGGTGAATGTGCAGTCGTAGCTTTAAAAATGCTTGTGAAGCTTAAGGGACTTAACTGCGGGGTTATCAGTGCCTAAACTTCCAAAATTTCTTATGAACTACGTTATACTAAAGACAGCACAAACATCCATGCCCGAGGGGAGATTCGTACCCCCGACGGGAGCTCGTAGCTCTAGGTCAGAATCAATCAATACGGTATTTAAAAGCGAAAGGAAACAGCTTGATTCCCTGAGACTTCTTAGGCCAAAAGCAACTGTGTACACAACGCAAACGTGTTTTAGAATAAATAAAGGTAGGCGAGAGTTAAGTGAACTCTAATACTTGACAAATCTATGCATGAATACCTATCGTTTAACAAAAAAAAAAAAAAAACTGAAGGAAACCACTCGGATAGAACGGCCTGGCAGGCGCAGCAGTGGCCGTGTGGCCTAAGGCATCATACTCCGGACTGAGCGGCCGCTCCCGCCTGAGTTCCGAGTCCACCCTCGTGTGTGTGTGTGTGTGTGTGTGTGTGTGTGTGTGTGTGTGTTGCCTTTAGTGTTAGTTTAAGTACTTTTTAAGTCTATTGACTGATGACCGTATTTGTTTTTTCCAATAGGTTCACAAAAATTTGAACATTGATGTAAAATCTGTTGATGAATTCCTTAAGTTTAAAATAAAAATGAAGGAAATCGGCCGATTAGAACGGCCTGGCCGACTGATTATAATTTTCATAAATAAATTTAAATGTATAATTAGGTTGCTACACAAGAAGAATTTCATGTAGCCAGTTACAAGAAGTTAGTCTCCTGAACACCGATTAGAACATTTAATTCGCTTACAGATTTGGATATTGGACTCAAAATGGAAGTTTCCTTGCGTTTAACGCATCTTGGTCGTTGACATATGAGTTTCATTTTCGTGTTTTCTTCAGCAGTGGACCGCAATTTATGGTTCTTCTCATTCTCATTGTCCTGTTACATCGGAAACCACGCTCATTCAGATACTGAACAATCGAGAACACAAGACTATGTTGTAAATAATGAAGGAGTAGTAGTTTAAGCTCCCACCATTGCCCCTCTGTCACGTACTGGAAGTGACTGTCCTGGTAAGCAGTGCACGCTCCCTCGCTACACAGCGACGTTTGCTCTTTGGTGAGGTGTCCCAGTTACGTCAGGCCTGGCCGGTCGCGCTGGGCTAGCGCAAACTGGCGCACAGTGGATCACCTCTGCTCTAGAACGAAGACAATTTCAAGAGACAATAAGTGTGATTTTCTGAAACTCCGAGACTAAATTACACTGTCAGCCACTAACATCATAGTAAATAAAATTTATTAGCCACTAGAAGGATGGCAAATAACGAAATTGTACTTATTGTTCATAACAGGCGAAAATGGTCTGATCAAAAGAATTATGGGATCAATTGAGATATCTAGGTTCTGAAGTATTGTCTTCGGCAAAACGAACTAACATAACTCGACTTTTTTCTGTCGCTCTTACGGAATGGAGACAACGACATTAAGGCAATCGAGATGAAATAACAGAAAGTTGCTGCAGAGGGGGTGGTTTTGACTTTTCCAGACAAAATAGCACAAGCAATTGGGTTCAGACAGTGTAGTGCGCAGGTAGTGCAATGAAAAAACTATGTGTATTACTTAAGGTATGGTATGGAGAGCCGTACGAAGTTTGGAAGTGGGACAAAAATAAGAGGGAGATGGCGGCAACTATTGGAGTGTCGCAAAGTGTATTTTCCAGGACATGGACGCGATTTCAGACAACACGAACCGTTAAAAGAAGGCAACGCCAAGGTCTTCCACGGGTAACGTCAGCAAGATATGACAGCCCATCGAGACAGGAGGTGAAAGCTATCAGCTGTAATGCACCCTCCGGGCACGCAATATCAACACAAACAGTCCGAAAAAAACCTTCAGAAATGCCATTTCTACACACGGAGACCTGTCCCCCATTAAAACCGCGATACCGTTTAGCTCGCAGAAACTGGTCGGAGGAACATTAGGACTGGAGTCGTAACGAATGGCGCTGGATTTTGGTCAAAGACGAGCCAAGATTTTGTGCTATTCCTCACCCAGAGAGAACATGGAACAATCCTACTTATGTGCTGAAAACATCACCATCTCACGATGGTGGACGAATGGTGTGGGCAGGAGTCAGTTTTGTCGGACGTACGGACCTTTATGTTGTTCGTAATTGTGCTTTGACTTCTTAGAGGCATAGAGACGAAATCCTTCGACCTTTTGTTGCGCACTACACTGGTGCCATAGGAGATGGGTGAAGCTGTGGGAATTTAACTAAAAGAGTGGCCGGCTTAAACTCGACTGACCACGTTAAGGATGCACTTGTAGACGCATTGCAGCCGGACCAGCACTTCCCAAAACGGTTGCAGAACTCGTTATTGCACTTATGTAAGAGTGGCCAAATATCTCTCAAAAGCTGATTCATACCTCATACTGTACATGCCACGCCGGTGTGCAACTGTTCATGAATATAAAGAAGAAAGAAAGAGTAGGGTTTAACGTCTCGGGGATTCATGGAAAGAAGGAGCTATAGCTTGAACAGAGACACATACGAATTATTACATTTAAGCTATAAGCAAAACGATTAGTACACTCGTTAATGAAGTATTCTAAAATTAAAGGGTTCCACCAGAAACTAATGTTTTACTATCATACGAAACATTAGCTTCATCATAATATTCATCTCCATGTGGTAGGCACACTGCTCTCCCGGCCGCTGTCTCGTTTCTTGCTCCGCTGCTCCGTCAAGACCGTTTCGTTTAGCATCACTAATTCGCACCCAGTCCTTCCACCAAAGAAAAGGCAAGTATCGGAAATTAATCCAAAGTCCTCCGAAAAGTGGTTAGCTGCGCTGACTACTTATCTAAGGAAGCGGGCAGTAGTAGAAATAATACCTTCAACTGTAAATGATTTGAAAGCATATGGGTTACGAAATTTGACACGTGGAGCTTCGGCATCAAAAGTAACTACCTCTAGATTCGGGTACGTCATTCTATGCTACTATACCTCCATTCCAGTATTCATCTGTGATTGCTGCAAGGCGGCATGCTGGGCGAGAGATACAGAGAGCGTACTGGCCAGGACATCACTCTCTATGCATTATAGTCATTTGACAAGAGTCGTGCAAGATTAGTTGGTCCCTGCAGCTCTGGGTGAATTCACGCTCTGTTTAGAATGTGTGGCCACGCAACGCTTACTTGTGGCCTACTCCACTGTCAACGAAATGTTCTCTGCCCACTTCTCTTCAGCACGTCTGGAGTGGAGACAGATTTTAATTACAATTGTACACGCATACCATCTGCTATAAACCCAGTTTCTGGCGATTTAAAAAATAAATGAATAAATAAAAATTTGATAGAAAATGTTAATATTTTGTTGCAGATGAATAGCAACACTATACGGAACTAAATTCAAATTCAATTCACCCTTATTATGAGCACTAGGATTCATCTTTCTGTTAACAATAGGAGAACTAACAGGATTAGTACTTGCAAATTCATCACTAGACATTTTATTACACGACACATACTATGTAGTAGCACATTTCCATTATGTATTATTTATAGGAGCACTGTTGGCAATTATAGAGGGAATTATTCAATGATATCTTTTATTCACAGGAATAACAATAAATAATAAATAACTAAAAATTCAATTCACCCATATATTTATTGGAGTAAACTTAACATTTTTTCCTCAACAATTCTAATCAACTAATGAACAACTTTATACTAAAGACGACACAAACACCCATGCCCGAGGACGGATTCGAAACCCCGACGGGAAACAGCATAACGCATCGTAGCATAGCGCCTCAATGCGCTCGACCGATCCGCCGCAACTGGAAGATAAGGAACTAATTTAAATTCCGAAACTTCCTGGTAGATTAAAACTGTGTGCCGGAACCGGGAATCGAACCTGAAGAACTTCTGTGAGTTTGGGAAGTAGTAGGCGAGATACGACTGTGGTGAAGAAGTAGTAAAACTGTGTGCCGGAACCGGGAATCGAACCTGAAGAACTTCTGTGAGGTTTGGGAAGTAGTAGGCGAGATACCGACTGTGGTGAAGAAGTAGTAATGACGGACCGTGAAACGTGCGGAGTAGTTCAGCGGGGAAAAAGATAAATAGATAAATAAAATAAAATAAAATAAAATAATATTAAAAAATAAAAAAGTTGGTTGAGCCTGCGACGAAAGGCAAAGGTCCCAGGTTCGAATCCCGGCTCCGGCACACACTTAACGTGCAGAATGTTTCATATCAGCGCACACTTCGCTGCAGAGTGAAAGTTCCATTCTGGAATTTAAATTCCTTTTCATAATACAATACAAAAAGTTCGAAAATAGAGTGATTTACGGTAACAATTGTTAGAAACTAAAGGAGTAGAGGAGTAGGACTGTTTAGTTAAATAGGATACGTATATTGTTAACATTTTGGTTTCTCTGCGGGTAATTCGTAAACATACAGAAAACCCCAATTTTTAGCCAGTTGTGGTTTTCCCATACACTGAGCTACTTATGTCACTTGCTACATTACCAGCTTCATCGGCAAAACATTGCTTCGTGTACACCTAGACGTATTTTTGTATGTTGCGTAGTCAAAATATATTTCATAATCAAAAATAACGCTTTAGAATTCTCTGTAGTATTTTATTTCGAATTCAGCAACTACTCTAACTCCTGACGGAATTTTGAACTACCAGATGTATTGGGTTGTTATATGGTGTACTTCATTAACAACGTAGGCTGAGGGTGAGACCGCTTTTGTAATCATTCTTTTTCTGTTATAATCAGTAGGAACTCTTAAATTTCAACAATCTTGAACGGCAATTTTAATAATGTATACAATCTCTTTAGCCTTTTACTCTATCGGCACGTTTGACCAGAAAGAAGAGGACGACATGGGAAAGTGATGACAGAGTGAAGCTCCTCTCCAATAATGTTATAATAATTTTAAGCCTTCCATGAAAATGGGGCTTGACCATGATATACTGTATAGGATAGTCCGTCTGATTGGGATGTAACGTATCGGCTGTCCTAAAAAAAAAAAAAAGTTCAAATGTTTGTAAATCTATCGGACCAAACTGCGCGGTCATCAGTCCGTAGCTTACAAACTACTTAAACCTAGGTAAACTAACCTAAGGACAACACACACACACATGCCCTAGGGAGGACTCGAACCTGCACGGCGAGCAACCGCGCGCTCCGCAGCGAGACGCTTTAGACCGCTTTTTTTTTTTTTTTTTTTTTTGTTTTTCGAACCCCGGTCTCCTGCTTTCTAGGTAGTTGCGCTGACCCCTACACCACTTTTTTTTTTTTTTTTTTTTTTTTTTTTTTTTTTTTTTTTTTTTTCTTCTCACTTCTTATTTGGAGTACTCTTCTTGGTACTTTTTTTTTTTTTTTGTATTTTACATACTTTTTTTGGGCAGGAAAAAATTTTAGCAATTATATAAGAAAATAATGTTTCTTCTTTCTTAATTAGTTCGAAGATCCGTAAAATTAACGCTTATTGGTGAGAGCGGCGTTGAGACTGTAGTAATGGATTCTGAACGAACCGAAAACGTGGTCTTTCTTTGAGAAGGAAAAAAAAAAAAAAAAAAAAGAGTGCAAATTCCCAGTTTCACCACTGGGTTACATGAAATCAACAAAAGCCATATAGTGTTCTCGTATCTGCTATTCACTATAATCTTTGAATCTTTCGTTACACTTGTCATATCGAAATATAGTCATGTTGCGTGAATGTTTCGTTGTCCAATTGCCTTCTATGTTACATGTGAGAATGAGCAAGTAAACTTCGCTTCGTCCGTATTGGTATTTTACGGTATAGTTCTGCTTAGGAAGTTTGCGAAATTTTCCTTGTATTTTTTAGTGTTCATCAATGCGTAGTGCTCCGTTGTCAGGTACAGGCAGAAATCCTCTAGGTGTCCTGATTGCTTGGTGAAGATGTAGTGTACATATTGGCCCTTCAGCCAATTGACTGCGTTCCGTTTCGTTCTTGGGTAAGGGATACCGTCCGGGTTTAAAAAGTCAGCAGGCGTTATGGCATTTGGCGTGGTTCTGCTGATGCTCGCTATCTTTCGTCGGATGTAAAGCCATAAATCTTTTACCCTGTCGCACGACACCCGATGTTCTTCGTCATCTATTTCATTACAGGACACACATATTGGTGACTCCGCTAGACGGATAGAATGAAGTTTTGAATTGGTCGCTATCTTACGGTTTACGGCAAAATACCATGTTGCTTTCACATATGACGGTAGATTCCGGCTGTGTATGTTCTCCCACGTTGCTTTCCAATTTTGTGAAGGGTATTTGTGTTCTATCCTGTTTCTGGTTTTGTCTGTTATCAGATGATGGTATAGATCTTTTACTCTGATGATTTCCTTTTCCGGAATCCTTGCTTGTATATAACTGTATTCGAGTAGAAAGTATTTCAGATGGTACAGCCCGTTGGTAATGTGTTGAACACTGATGGGTGCGTTGAGGTCGACAGGAGCTATTTCATTTAAAAGATGTGCTGCAAGGCTACCGTTGTTTCTTTTCCAAAGCTTGTACGTGTTTGAAACGTATAAAGCCTGCGCTTTTTTGCTGACATCTGTAAGGTTTAGTCCGCCAGATTTCGTAGGGAGCATTAGAGTGTCGTACTTCACTTTGAATATTCGGCCACGGCTCACAAAATGTCCTAGTGCGGATGTTATGCGGTTGGCCATTGATGCAGGTAGTGGCAGAACTTGTGATACGTAGTTCAATTTCGAAGTAATATACACATTGGCCACGGTTGCTTTCTGTATTTCGTCAAGTTTCCTAATGCTGTGTTCTTGCACACAAGCACGTATCTTGTTAAGAATTTTCCGGTAATTCACAGCAGCAGTACGTTGTATACTCTTATGAAACTCAATGCCGAGACATTTCAGTGTTTGAAGAGTACGTAACTCGCCTTGCATTTGCGAACCAATTCCACGGCCAATGTTAAAGATCCCGGACTTAGTTCCGTTGAGTTTTGCTCCAGATGCCTGTTCGTATTTAGTCACTATCTGGAGTGCGGACTCTACTTCGTTGCCATTTGTCACCAGAAAACCAACATCGTCAGCATACGCTTTGCACGCGATCTTTTCTCCCCGTATTTGCAGTCCTCGTAGGTGTTTTGTAAGGGAGGCGAGCAGGGGTTCGATGGCAATGGCGTAGAGTGCCATGGACATCGGACACCCTTGCCGAATAGAGCTGGTAACTGCAAGTGGGCGACTAAGTTGTCCATTAATAACTATCCTGGCTGTGTTGTTCAGCAACGTATTCCGTACAACGGCAGTGAACCGAGGTGGGAAGCCCATAGCATCCATGGTTCGAAGTAAAAAACGGTGGTTAACCCTATCAAAAGCTTTATCGAAGTCCAATGAGACAAGTGCGCAATGTATTTCACAGACGTCTGCGGTTGAAATTAGGTCTCTGTATTCGCAGAGGGTGTGCAGTATTTTCCTATGTCTTCCAACACTTGTTTGATAGGGACCTGTGACGGTATCCATTGTCGTTTTTAGTCTTCGTGCAAGGATGCGGCCAAAGATTTTATAGTCGCTATTCAGCAACGTAATCGGCCTGAGATTGCCGATAGTTTTAGCACCCGGCTGTTTGGGCACTAACACCACGATTCCCTGTCGAAATTCTTTTGGGATGTCATTTGTAGGGTTCAATAGTTCGTTACAAATAAGTGTAAACTTCGCTTTTATGACGTCACTGAACTTTTTATAAAATTCCGCTGGTATGCCGTCTATCCCCGGGGACTTGTTGTTCTTGCTTTCTTCTATTGCGTCCGTAACATCTTCTTCAGTCACTTGTGAGACAAGAGCGTGAGCTTCCGAGTGGGTAATCCTGCCGTCGAGGTTGTCCAGTAATTCGACTTGAAGCTGTTCATTGACAGGCTGACAAGACATGAAGGAGGCAAAGTGCTGTATAATCGCCTCTCGAATCTCCGCTTGCTTTATCAGCTTCCTTCCATCATCGGTTGTTAGTTCCGTTAGTATTTTGTGGGACGCTCTTTTATTTTCGCGGATGACGTGGTACATGGAGGTGACCTCGTGCTGTGCTATATTCTGGGCTCGCGACCTTATTTTGTAGCCCTCCATTTGTTTGCGCCGCAAAGACAGAATCTTTGCCTTAACTTTTTTGATTCTTTCGTAGTTGTCCACAACTGTTGCGTCTGACTTATACAAGTCCCGTAGGCACTGGAAGTAATACTCAATAGTTGTTCTGAACCAAAAACTTTTCTCCTTAGAGTAATTCATAAAAAATCTTCTTATTTTAGGTTTTGTGTGTTTCAGCCACCAGTCAATCCCTGATTTGTACTTGGGGTATTTGATTTCACATTCCCTCCATAGTGCGTGGAATGCCTCCTGACACGCAAGGTCTTCCAGATGTGTTACGTTCATCTTCCACGTGCCTCTGCCTCTGAATGTTCCCTGTTGCGCCATATTAATTGTACACACGTACGCTGCATGGTCGGAGAATACAGTAGGCCAAACTTCGGACTGCAAGATGTGCTCTTTTAGATTGTGCGAGACATATATTCTATCGAGACGACTTGCCGAGTGGTTAGTGACATAAGTAAAACCAGGGGCTGCTCCGTGTGTTTGCTCCCAGGAGTCTATTAGATGTAGTTCTGTAACAATACGTTCCAGTTCAGTGCTCTTATTAAAATTGGGAATCTGGTCTTTGGCGTGCAGTACGCAATTAAAATCTCCCCCGAGGATAAAATGGTCATACTGGCTTCCAAATAAGGGGACGATTTCCTCTTTGAAGAAGTCTGCTCTGCGTTGCCTATTGCTGGAACCTGATGGTGCATATATATTAATCAAACGTGTGTCGTTGATGGTGCCCGCTATACCTCTACTATTAGGTAGCTTCACAACGTCTCGTATTATGATGCCCTCTCTCATTAGTAGAGCAGTCCCCATTTCTGTGCCATTGCCTGGGTTTATGATGGAGTTGAATCCAGGTACGCGATCAAGTTCAATGTCCGTGACTTCTTGTAAGAAAATAATATCACTGTCAGAGGCATATATAAAATCCTTTAAGTTCTGTAATTTGAAGGAACTCTGTATTTTATTAAGGTTTACAGTGGAAATCTTGTAAGATTGTAGGTCAGGCATGGTTCTGTCTAGCTGATCGTTCGTTAAAAAATGATCTTGAGTTTCAGCACAAAAATATCAATTTTTATACACATTTTAATAGTATTCGTCCGTATCAAATGGGTCAGAGACGCGTCCTTGTCGTTTGGAAACATCTTTCATTGAGACATCCGCATTGCCCGTATCATCTTTTTCTGGAAGTGACGGTCCATCGACTGCTGAAATGTCCTTCATTTTGTCGTCCACGGTGTCGGGTTCAATATCATCTGCCCAGTTAGTTTTTGTAGGCGCATCGTCTAAGTCGTGGGGAGTTACCCGGGGGTGACTTCCTTCTTGTCGTGGGTTCGCAGTGTTCTTCGACTTCTTTTCTACAATGTCATGATTTGCGGGAACAGGAGTGGGTTGTTTTTTAGAGGCTGGTGACTCTTTTGTTTTGTGAGCTCTGTCTTGACTGAGGGTGCTCGCTATGTCCTTGGCTTTTTGTCGTAACATAGGGGCTGTCTCGTTCGCACCTTGGTGCGCCAGACGACGCTTTTTATTTTTCTTCAATGAACTGCTCCCCGATGGCCGATCTTCGGCATCCAGATTATTGTCCGTTTCCTGCACAGAGGTCTCCTCCTCGGTTACCGGAGGGTCTGCTTCCGACACGGTTAGAGGCACCTGCGTCGACGGAGCTTCAACAGTCGTTGTAGGAGGTCGGGATGCGTGTAATTCTTCAGTTATAAGAGTGCTGACATCCATCGGTATTTCAGCGTCAATAAAATTGCTGGGTTCAGTAAGCTCGGGGGCCGACGGGGTAATCTGCTGCGCGCGAGTCGCGGCAGCGTAAGTGACGGGCAGTGACGTCATCGACTGCGGCCTAGCGGGCTCGCCTGCCGGCAGCTGCGCCACGCGCCTCTGTATACAGTTCGCTCTGACGTGTCCAGGTTTGTTACAGGCCGAGCAAGTTCGTGGTTGGTCGTCGTAAATTACAATACCTCTGTAGCCACAAACATTAATATAAGATGGTATGTGCTTTCGTAGCTCTACTCGAAGCTGACGTACACCGTTTAGTACGGGAAACTTATGAGCACTTGACCACCTCTCAGCAAAGTTGCTAAGTACTGTACCAAAAGGTGATATAACCTCATTTATTTGCTCAGCTGTTATTTCAAATGGAAGCTCGAATACACGAACCGTCCGGATGCCAAAGCCAGCATGGGTAAGTGTAACCTCCCCAACATTCCCGTCAGAATGATTAAATTTCATGACACCTCCGCAAGACTCGACAATTTTCGCACACAGATCGGCACTACTAAGCTTTACAAACACTACGCAGGCCACAATAGACAAATGAATCCCCACAATGTCGTTTAGAGACAGTTTCAAGTCACGTTCAAGCCAATTCTCTATTTCAAAGGACTTCGGTCGTGCATATCGGGTATCAAAAGTCAATCTCAAAGTGTCTTTCCTCGTTGGTTGTTCCATCGTTACTTTCGGTTCATAACTTGTCACAATTTAGATAATGACAGCGAAAAGCTGCAGCGAGCGCGAAGACTTACCACGCGGAGGGAGCAGGCGCGGCGCACCGCACGGCACAACCTTCCACTAGCACGCCCGCGAGCAGACTGTCCGCTCGGCTACTCCACCGCGACGGCTGTCCTCATTAGGCAGTTTTATATAACAATACAATATACAACTACACATGGGAACTCGTCAAGTACATAAAATGTGAATAAGAGATATTGGGTTCAGCAGTACACCAGGGCCCTTAAAGCATATCACTTCAAGATCACTTAACAGCCGCGGAGGAATTGCCGAGGGCATTGAGGCGCTATGCTGCGATGCGCGAGGCCGTTCCCCATTGGAGTTTCGAAACCCCCCTCGGGCATGGATGTTTGTGTCGTCTTTAGTATAAGGTTGTTTATAAGTAGTTTGTATGTTTAGAGACTGATGACTCCGCAGCTAAGTCCCATAAGCCTTACAAACATTTGAACATTTGACATTATTGCAGATAAACTAACGAGAAACTAAGGCACAGCATCTGCTGACTCAATTGGTTTGGAAAACATAGGGTCGCATTACTTCTATGTTTATTGTTCGTAGTGCCACGTTTAAGGAATTTGATGTATCAGCGGCCCAGATATTAAACTGAGCATTATAACAACGAAAATTATATTATTTTTACGTGGCAAAGCTGAAAGAACCTTTGAATAAATGTTATTGAGTTTCTTCTTTGACGGAGTGTCACGTACAGTGCAAGTAAGAGAACAAAGATTATTTATATCCATCAGCTAGATAATAATACTCGTAGATTTTCAGCTATCAGTCGAACTTTTTTTTTTTAAATTCTTTATTAGCAAATGATGATTTCGGCCAGTAACTGGCCATTGTCAATGCATATGTTTAACTGAAGATGTTATTAATATGGATAACTCAGACCACGCCGAGTATGACAACTGGACATATTAATAACATCTTCAGTTAAACACATGCATTGATAATGGCCAGTTACAGGCCGAAATCATGATTTGCTAATAAAGATTTTTTTTTTAAAAAAAAAGATCGACAGATAGCAGAAAATCTCAGAGTATTGGAAACATATCATTGTCGTGAAGCGCAAACCATGGAAAGTAAATAATACTCGTTTTCCTACAAGCGTACTACGAAAGGTTAAGGAACGGAAGAGTAAGAAAGAGGCAGATCCTCAGCCGTATAATGGGTTATTTATTTGGCTAACCTTCATTCTTTGTTGAGACGGAGGTAGGTGTGTGGCGCGCCAGCTTCAGTGTGTACGTGTATGTGTGTGTGTGTGTGTGTGTGTGTGTGCCTAAGTGGTTGCGAACGCGGCGTAAGCGCTCCCCTCTGCGGCTTTAGAACTTACGGAACGGCCCCAGCAATAATCATAAGTCTTGAGCTGCCTCGTTGGAAATATAGGCCTCAACGCGGAGCCTCTGCCTCGAGTGTAATATCTCGAGGTCACAGCTTGACCAAATGTCTCATGTGGCAGAGACTTTTCCCCTTTCTACTGTTATATCTTTGTTCTTCTTCTGGTTTTATATCTCAGTTTGTTAGGCGTCTCATGATAGAGGCCCAATTCTGTTTCATTGTAGCACTAAAAACATTTATGAGGACGTTTCCTGGTCGTACGGTAACATTAATGTGCACTGGGTAATTCCAGAAAATTTCTGTTGGTACGTCTGTGTTGATGAGAAAGTAATCACTATTCTAGTGTGAATACATACAGTATAAGCAAATATTACTTGAAAGACAATAATTTTTTAAACAAATGTGTGAAGTATGATAAATTATTCTTCAATCCAGTTTGCCCTTCTGCCTTTCCAAGCAGTTTTCATTAGCACCTCAGTCGACATGCAGACATTTTATGCTGCCAAGATCAGAAAATGACGGTGGTGCAGACCTAGTAAAAAACAAAATCTACACTCCTCAAGCAGAGTTACTGTGCGTGGTCGATTGTGCTTCTTGTACCACTGCCGCTTATCCCTGCAGAATGGGCCTCTGGATCCCCAATTGTTAACAAGCCTACTTGTTAATCCACTCTCATTTTAACGTCGTGGTCATGTAAAAAATCAAATGTTTGTAAATCTATCGGAATCAACAGCTTGGTTAATAGTCCGTAGCTTACAAACTACTTGAACTATGGTAAACTAATGTAAGGACAACACACACACACACACCCAAGCCCGAGGGGAGACTCGAAGCCCCGACAGCGAACGGGCGCGTTCACCACAGCACGGTGCCCCAGTGCGCACGGCTAATCCGCCGCGGCGTGGTCATGTAGTGAGGTATGAATAGTAGAAAGCTTGACATTTCTCAAGAAACCAACTGGTATATGAAAGAGTCCTAACATCATAGACCTGAGCCATCTGTTGTTTATCCAGGACACCTACGTAGTTGTCATTACTGGCCACCAGGTGAAACGTCAGCAGCCGTTACCAATACATTAAATTATTGGCGTCTTAGAAATTATTTGAACTATATCATCATGCTTCGTTAAAGTAAGTGGTAAATTGGGTTATGAAAGTGTTTCAGTTGTAATTCTGTTCTTCGAGGGAAACTTGTTTAAAAATATTATTATTGAACACACCAGATGTATTGAGCAGCATTGGCCGTAAATGCTTTATTTATAAACAACAGATCGATTTCAATCACATAGTGATCATCTTCAGTGTATCCCTTAAACAAGAATTGTGAATGCACTGAATGTAATTGCAACTGTGTCGAAATAAGTTTCGGCAAACATAAAATTGCAGTGCTAGAGGTTCAGATTTAATAAGCGCGCTGCTCAATACATCTGGTGTGTTCATCATTGTGTGGTCGTTGAGCACTATCCTGAAAATGGAACAAACCTCAAAAATATTATTGTTGTTGTCATTATTATTACTTACCTGGATAGGGAACAGCGTTACGTGGGTAATATCACTGATAAAAGTTGGTCACGAATAACCACGAGTGGAAATTTGAGTTCCATGGAAGGCGAGTGATGGAGAGTAAGGAAAGTCACACTGCAAAATTGGTTTGTAAAATGAATTTACCTTTTCTTGTGCGTATTCTGAAATCCATTAAATGGGGATCTGAAGTCCTTGCTTTGAACTAATTCAAATAGGAATAATTTGGTAAAAAAAAGTATCGCCCTAAATCCGTGAATATAACCATAATCCATGGAATAAGAGATTAAAGATCGCTTGCAATTTCGGAGGGAAGGTCGTATGAACGTTGCATTAATTCAAACAATGGCTTGCATTTTCGGATCAAGCACACCGATAGGTGATGAAGTTTTGCTCTGAAAACAGTAATATGTTCATTATTGCTAACTGGTTCTCATTCATTACAGTTTTCACTTTTAGTTCATTTCATAAAGTTATGATATTAATGTTTGCCAAACAGAAATAGAACCGCTACAGTAAAAGTGGGTCAACTGAAGAATAGGCTACAACTCGTCAGCTTTAACCAGTGAAGTCATATTAAAGACAAAGATCATACTTTGTTTTAGAGGAGTCATTGAAAGAATTGTCTAAGTGTTTAACATAATCACTTATGACGAATGCTACTACACAATGTTTGTATTGATTATTTTCCAGTAAATGCTATGTCACTTGGCTTACAGCAAAAAATTGTTGATTTAGTTATGTTAAGTCAATTGTGATATGTTTTAATTTTTCAGTAGTGCTGATATACATAAATTCTGTGTCAGTTTTAAATTATTTGTAAAGAAGTTAAAATTTTCCATTTTTTTACATGTATGAAGATGACTGGCATATTCAGTATAAAACAGTTACCGTGTTTCAGTTTATATTGCTCACATTGGTTTAGCATTATTTATTAACCCTTTCAGACCTGGTGTCCATTACAATAGGCACCGACTTCATATTAATTTTATAACACAATATGGATGTACTTTACTTTGAGACCAATTAGGCTGTTTAGTGGACATCTGTCGTTTTTAGTTTCATGCTTCTTACTGCCATCTGTCACCAGAATGGTGTGCTACGTTGAAAATCAGTGAACATGGCGGACCCGTTGCGCCCGTTGTAGAGTGCATCAGACATATCATTCGTTAAAATTATTTTATGTACTAATTTATTAATTTTGCACAAATTTCAGTTTCTCATATAAGTTCCACAATAAATGTGGAGTGACATATATAACTGTTGACTTCTTATTTCATATTCTTAACTGCCTTCATAAGACCCAGAGTCTTAATTTATTTGGCATTTTTATTTTGATAACGAAGTATGAAAATTTTTAATATTGCTCAAATTACAATAGATAGGGCCTTATTGACATGAAAAAGTGCAAGATAAAGTTTTATTCTATTTTTAAAATAATTAAGGACTGAAAGGGTTAAGGTTCTTGTATAACTACAAAAGTTTTTAAAATATAATAAATTGCCGAGCAAGTGTCTGCACTTGCTAACCGTTCCCTCCATTCCTGCCTCTGCGGACTCGAGTGTATACTGCCAACACCTTGATTCGTTCATAAGCGCATTTTACGTGAAATATCATAAATAGCTTACATTAGGGTCATAGAACGACCATCATCAAACAGGAGCTGTTAAGTGTACGTTTAGGCTATGAAATAAACCGTAATATCTTCTCTCAACTTCCACGACCCCACGTAACATCTAACCTATGGCTACCTTTGCTCTCTATTGCCTAGTCTCTGCTGTGAAGCAGAACTCTGCGTGGATTTGTGTGTGTGTTTGTGTTTAAGAGAGAGAGAGAGAGAAACAAAGACAGACAAACCGACAGAATGTGTGTGTGTGTGTGTGTGTGTGTGTGCGTATGTGTGTTTGTATGTGTTTGAGAGAGAGGAAGGGGGAGCGGGAGGAGGGAGGGTGAATCCCGTACAATCAAAGAATCCCTTGTCACACCGCAAAGCGCCCCCAGAACACATTCATCGGCCATCGTCAGTTACACAGCAATCTCTACCGACTGTTCCGCTGCTGTTAATGGTGCAGTCCTCTCTTTCTCAGTGCTCACTGTGCTGTCGAAGTGATACTAAGCTGGTTCAGTCGCTCTATTACACTCTTAACAAGTACTCGGTGCAGCACACAAGTTGAACTGTTCAGAGAACCGTTCAAAATGTTTCAAATGTTTGTATAGCTTATGGGATTTAACTACGGGGTCATCAGTCCCTAAACTTACAAACTACTTATGAACTAGCTAAGACTAAGGACGGCACAAATATCCATACCCGAGGGAGGATTCGAACCCCCGACCGTAGTTGCCGTGCAGACCGTGACTGGAGCGCCTCAGTCCCCTCGGCCACCGCGGCCGGCAGAGAACCGTGTAAAAGATAGTCGTACATCACACGCACAGAGTGGTCGTAAATATATGTCAAAAATGAAACGGCAGGTAGAGGAGCTCGAAATAAACAGCTCTCGTATAGGAATCTGTGCTCGGCAATTACATATTACAGCACTAGCCTGTACAGAAGTATGAAAGAAAGGAACTGAAAAGGGAGGAAAAAGAAATTATTTTTAGTTTACAAATGGCGCTTGAAAGGGCGGCCACCAACAACGATACAAGATTCACTGTGACGGTGCATGGATCGGCGTGCATTAGAAAAGACGTAAAGCGTATCGACCGCATGTCCAGCAGCAACAGACAAGGGGCTACTAGATCTTCTTAAGATGTGACGGGACTCTCATACACCAAGCTTTTAATGTGACGTCAAAGGAAGAAATCCACACAGGTTAAATCAGATAAACCGGGTGGCCAGGGAACTGGTCCGCCCCGTCCTATCCACTGCTGGCCGTAGACAGCGTCCAGATGACTCCAGAGGTTTATGAAGCGATTTGTAACTGATCTCCTCCCCCCCTCCCCCACCGTTTCGCTATAGATGCCGTAAAAATGCCCCATCAGGCGTGACCTTGAGATGTTTTACTTGCTTACTGCTGACTGTCTTCGCAACATATTTTGCATATAGTATCGATATGCATCACTAAATGTGCCATAAAATTTATATCACTGTATGGCACATACTTCAGGACATATCTCATATATAAAAATTAATGTTTATTTGGTTTTGTTCGTATTTTATGCACGGCCATGCCGTATATACAACTGCGATAAAACTTTGTTAACCCATTGCTTGCACTCGCACGAAGGTTATACGCTTACTAAAATTGGATTAATATGGTGCATTGCGGAGGGTGCTTTACAGTTAGCTAATTCGTTTCTTATGCCTTCACGCTGAAATGGCTGGACGGATATGAATTAAATTTGGAACAGAGGTAGGCCGGCCGCGGTGGCCGAGGCACTTCAGTCACGGTCTGCACGGCCACTACGGTCGGGGGTTCGAATACCCCCTCGGGTATGGATATTTGTGCCGTCCTAATCCAAATTGTTTGACTGGTCATGAAAGTCAGCTCATAAATCTACGTTTTCAAGAAGGAGATTTTTATAATCTGCAGGATAGTGAATTTAGCATGCCAGAAGGTACTTAGCGACTTTGACACCGTATGACCTATCACCATGAAACTTGGCGCATACGTATGTTCCCATATATAGGAGGGACAGGAGCAGGTGGAGGAGGAGACGGGCAGAAAGGGGAGGGAGGAGATGGAGGATAATAAGAGAGGGGAGAGGAGGAGAAGGAAAGATGGTGGCAGGAGATGAACAAAGGGAGGGGCGGAGAAACTGGACAGAGAAAGGGACCGGAGGAGACGGTGGAAGCAGCAGGCGAACAGAGAGAATGTAAAGGAGGAGACGACTATATGCAGGGTGTTACAAAAAAGGTACGGCCAAATTTTCAGGAAACATTCCTCACACACAAAGAAAGAAAATATGTTACGTGGACGTGGGTCCGGAAACGCTTAATTTCCATGTTAGAGCTCATTTTAGTACTTTTCTTCAAATCACATTAATCGCGGAATGGAAACAAGTATCAACAGCGTGACTTCAAACACTTTGTTACAGGAAATGTTCAAAATGTCCTCCGTTAGCGAGGATACAGACATCCACCCTCAGTCGCACGGAATCCCTGATGCGCTGATGCAGCCCTGGAGAATGGCGTATTGTATCACAGCCGTCCACAATACGAGCACGAAGAGTCTCTACATTTGGTCCCGGGGTTGCGTAGACAAGAGCTTTCAAATGCCCCCATAAATGAAAGTCAAGGGGGTTGAGGTCAGGAGAACGTGGAGGCCATGGAATTGGTCCGCCTCTACCAATCAATCGGTCACCGAATCTGTTGTTTAGAAGCGTACTAACACGTCGATTGAAATGTGCAGGAGGTCCATCGTGCATGAACCACATGTTGTGTCGCACTTGTAAAGGCACATGTTCTAGCAGCACAGGTAGAGTATCCCGTATGAAATCATGATAACGTGCTCCAGTGAGCGTCGGTGGAAGAACATGAGGCCCAATCAAGACACCACCAACAATTCCTGCCCAAACGTTCCCAGAAAATCTGTGTTGATGACGTGATTGCACAATTGCGTGCGGATTCTCGTCAGCCCACACATGTTGATTGTGAAAATTTACAATTTAATCACGTTGGAATGAAGCCTCATCCGTAAATACTAAAATGAGCTCCAACATGGAAATTAAGCGTTTCCGAACACATGTCTACATATTTTCTTTCTTTGTGTGTGAGGAATATTTCCTGAAAGTTTGGTCGTACCGTTTTGTAACACCATACAAACTAACACTTCCAAATTACGAACGTTATTTGCACAATTATTTCTCTGCGGCAGCAACACGCCGGGTACCAGCTAGTAAACAAATAAATAAAAATAAAATAAATAAAGTTGGCTATGTGCCCGACACGCACGTACTCGCGAAAGAGTCGTGCACTCCTTGCACCAGGAGGAGAGGGCGAGGACTTGCCTTACAGGGAGTGACTATTTTCAGTAGTTTATCTACCTTCTCCGGAGGAGCAGACGGCAAAGGGCGATTAGCCGAAGATGGCTAACGTAGAAGGAATAGACGGAGAGCAACATTGAGCGTGCCTACGTGTAGGCGTGGGACAAGTTTGGCTGGTGGCACAACTGTGCGGCGGGAGGAGGCGACGAGGAGCCTGGGGCGTCTGATGGCGAGGGCGGCGTGTCAGCTAGTTAGCGAGTTGCGGCCGCTTAGCACGTGTACTGCCGCGGGCCGTAGGGAGGCGAAGCACTGCCTGCCCCGCTGCCTCTCATAGCGGCGGCGCATGTTCTGCGGAGGAACACGTCCGGACACAGTCCCGATGAAAACATCCGGAAAACAGACACAGACCCTGATGAAGGCCACCTGCAACAGCGGGCGAAACGTCGGCAGATTTTATAAAAATGAGACGTGGTCTCACACCCAGAAGAATTTTATCGACATCCGATAACATTTCAATACATTCCTATCCGTCGAGCAACAAAAAGGCCTTCCGTAAAAACAGTGAACGGTAAAAAAACTACATACGGAGATCACTTGCGTCTGCCAAGCATGTACAGTGCTGCCACTAGAAATGATCTGCCTAATCTCCAAAAATGGATGTGTATATGCCGCGGTGGAGTAGCCAAGCGGTCTAAGGCGCCTCCCGCGGAGCTCGCGGTTCCTCGGCGTTGGAGGTTCGAGTCCTCCTTGAAGCATGGGAGTGTGTGTTTGTCCTTAGAGGTTAGTTTACCTTAGTTTAAATAGCTTTTAAGCTACGGACTGATTACCACGCAGTTTGGTCCGATAGATTTACGAACATTTGATGTCTATATGGATATATAGACTCTAAGACGGCTGGAGGAACTTTGATTAAATCTTCAGTAACTCTTCAGATTAGCCTAGTGAGTGATCCTTCATAGTGTGGTAGCGATCGGATCAATATATTTATTAACAAATACGTAAAAGTCTTGCGTCTAGCATTTGGAACGATAGTAGCCAACCTGGCGAAGGGAGTCCCAAGTGCCATTTTTTTTGTAACTATAGTTCTGCAGATTGGATCACTAGCGTTGCTTCCGTGACCGTGATGAATTTTTCAATGATTAGATACGATTATGAATTCGACAGCACCCAATAACGATCCAACATCTTATATATCTTATATGTGCTCTCTCAGCTGGAGTAGCTTTACCTGTACAGTTCGTTATTACAACTGCGATGAGGCTGAAACATCATTAGCTTTTTATCCCTCTGAACGTAACATATGTCTGACAGACCATAATAGTTAAATTTTACGTTAACAATGCTATTGATTATCGAAATCAAATGTTTGTAAATCTATGGGACTTACCTGAGTTGGTTATTAGTCTCTAGGCTTAAAAACTACTTACACTAAGTTAAACTAACTTGAGGACAACACACACAACTATGCTCCAGGGAGGACTCATACCTCCCACGACGAGCAACCGTGCGCCCCGCAGCGAGGCGCCTTACACTGCTCGGCTACTACAACGCGGCAATGCTTTTGAATATCCTTCCTTTATAACTGTAATAATGTAAAAAGAAATGTTTTTCTTAATTGCGAAAATGTAAACAATCAAAGACTGCAAATTAAGTTTATTTCTAGTAATAAATTTGATTTATTAACAAAGGCTACGATTTAAAAATATGGTATTATGTTTAATTAAACCTGAAATAGTGATAAAAACAATGTGGAAGGGCTAGAAATTCAAATAGGTGAAAGAAAATGTAGTTTAAATGTCCTAGCGGTTTAGAAGATCGGTATTCCACTTTACCGCGGAAACAAGATGTTCCGGTAACAGGATTAAGGATATATTGTTAACCAGTGCACAACATGCGGAGGTGGTGATGGCTAGACTCGTAGACTCTGGTATTTATGTTGTTGTAAAACGTATCTTAAATGGTCAAACAGGTTTTGCTAGAATGAAAAGAGCAGTAGAAAAGTCAGTAATTCAATATTGTAGCAATATGTATTTTGTGTGATACAGACTGTAAATTCCTGAGATGTACTTCATTTGGAACTAACTTCTAGTAAGCCTGTATTAATAGACGCTTTTCAAAACAAAAAATGTAATTTTATTATGTAGCTATTTACGATTGTAAATAAGCACGCCAAACACGCAGCTGAATCCACTTATATTTCATTTCTATGGCGACAGTAAAAAGACTACACTGATATCATTCTGCCGTGCTGGAGTAGCCGAGCGGTCTGGAGCGCCACGTTGCAGATCATGCGGCCTCCCGCGTCGGATGTTCGAATCCTCCCTCGGGCATGGACGTTTTGTTGTCTTTAGTACAAGTTAGTTCATAAGTAGTTTGTAAGTTTAGGGACTGATGACCCCGCAGTTCAGTTCCGTAAGCTTTACAAACATAATGAACACTCGTCACTGTAATGATTTTTGTGAAGGTTCCAGCGCCGCGCTGGTGTATCCGAGCGGTGTAATGCGCCTCGCTGCGGAGCGCGCGGTTGCTCGCCGTCGGAGGTTCGAGTCCTCCCTGGGGCATGGGTGTGTGTGTGTGTGTGTGTGTGTGTGTGTGTGTGTGTGTGTGTGTGTGTGTGTGTGTTGTCCTTAGGTTAGTTTGAGGTAAACTAACCTAAACCGCAGCGAGGCGCATCTATCGGACCAAACTGCATGGTCATCAGTCCGTAGCTTACAAACTATTTAAACTGTTTGTAAGCTACGGACTGATGACCATGCAGTTTGGTCCGATAGATTTACATTTGAACATTTTAAGGTTCCGGCTCGCTAGCCAACTAATGTTATCACTGTTTTATTTGCATAAACTTCTTTCGTTCCCGTTGTATTTTTTCAGGTACGTTATGAGTATCTGTTGCTGCCTTCGGACATGCTGACATTTTTCTTATAAACTCCAGCGTAAGTTAACTGAAATTACTTAGATCGAAGTATTCTACAGAGCTCAATTTAGAAAAATTTGAATGTTCTCCGCGTGTGAGAGACTTTTCTAGGTTTATTCATACGGTTTCAGAGAATGTTCCGTCGTGCAACTTTTCCCACCCTTTCACTCAAGCTGAGTACATTCTCTGGTGAAGTACATTCTCCGACTCGCTTCATTTATGCGGATCCGAGAAATTTCTCCGAAATTACGAAGTAAATTAGTTTCCATTTTATTCATACAGCTCATAATTTGGTAACCAGTTAATTTGTGCCCTTGTGTATTATAGCTCTGTATGAAAATACAATGTGCGTACAGAATATTGCCAGACACACGTTAATTAGTAGGAGCATTTTAGAGCGTTCATAATAAGAGTTTCAAGCAACTACTAATAGCTTTGCTAACCGTTTAATTACATTAAGACTAGAACAGCAGTGCAGCACGTTGGAGTAATTCTTTGTACGGCCTGTACGCCAGCACACCCACTGGTCGGACTGAAGCCGCGCGCATCGTGGTGCACGACCTTGGATCCGCAGTTCCCGCGTCTCCTCAGAGGTGCCCCAGGTGCCAGCCAGTGACTATCGCTCTCTTCGTGCCTTGCGTAACCTGTTTTCCTCAGCGCACGTACACACATGGGCGGAAAGCCCTCTTCTTTACTCCATAGTATCCTAGTACATACTCGCAACTTCGGCACTCCGTAATCAACGCCAACTACCACTGTTTACTGTGTATAAAGAACACGTCATCGGAAAAACACTCCCTGCTGAAAGTCGCACCTCTTCCTGCTCTTACGTTCTGTTCTCCAGAAAGAGTATTATTTACACTGAAGGCGCAGAACAGTAACCAGTGACGGCAGACGAAATGATCGTTTCTTTCCGAAGCATCAATTGACCGGGAGGTGCTCTGAGGACTGTGCAAACCTGCCCCGGAAAGTTTCTTTGTTATACTAGACTGGCTTCGCAACGGTTGTTAAAGAAGGGCCTGTGTGTATCATGGCTTTTTACGGTTCCGGGCCTCAGTCAGTTTTAAATATAAACTATATGTAAACCCGGCTGCTTACTTATCCTGCACTCTCGTAGTCCACCTCCCCTCCTGTCTCTGCAGCCATCTCTTTCTCTCCCATCTTTCTGTTCGTTTCCTCCTTTCCCTCTCGGCAATTTTTTTTACAAGGTTACCCTCTGTCATGTACCATACCAACATTTATGTACCCATTAACCTTCCTCTTGGTTTAAAGGTCATGTGTACAAAAAGTAATCAAGATCGAAGTAAAACTATGCATTTTGTTAAAGTCCGTAAGGTAAGTACCCTCCATCATGCAACAAACGAAATTTTATACAGACAGTGACATTCCTCTTGTCTTTAAGCTCAGATATGCAAAATTTTATCAGAATCGGAAAAAAAACTATAGATTTGTATGCAATAAAAACAGGCACACATAGAAAACCGCACTTCGTTGTTCTCAAATTTTTCAGTTTTAATTCATACAACCCTTGTTCTGAGAATAACGAAAACTACCCAAAAAGATCTGTGCAATCGATCGAGGTGTTCTCAAGTTATGGCGTGATTAAAGATATTCAGGGATACATTTCTATGTTGTAAGATACCCTCCCCCATGCACCGTATGAAACTTTAGGTAGAAGGTGGCCTTCCTCTTGTATTGAACGTCACGCATGCAAAATTTTGTGAAGATCGGAATGAAACTGTAGCTTTCGTCAGTCTGTAGGGAAAGTTTCCTCCTCCTTGCACCTTAATTCTGTCCTATCGAAAATACTTTCTTAGCTGACGTCTTGTATATATAAACTACATACCGGCAAAATCCCAGCTTCATAGGTGCATTAGTTTTAGAGATTTCGTGTTTATAGAATACCTCCTGAATTATGTGTCCTTTAAAAACATTATTTACCAGATTCGTACAGTGGAATATTAGAAAACTGACTACGAAATGTGTTGTTAATGGAGTTGGTAGTAAATATGTAGTAAATTACCATCTCATACATATTAGAATGAATTTTCACGCAATTCATTGTCTTTGACATCATAGCACATGAACTATATGTCGTAATACGATATTATTTCGAAGATACATCCAGTGGTGTATATGTAAAATGTCTGCAAAATACGTCGCGAACAGAGATAGTAGGAAAGACGCAATAAATCAAAACGTCATGCCTAATGAGGCGGTTTTTCATTATCCTAATTGTTTATGACTCCATATCTCATGGACTGCGTGTCGTACTACGACCAAATTTTAAACGTACGTTCAGTGGTATGTGTGTATACTGTCTGTAAGATTTCTCACGAATACAATAAGTAGTGTACGAGTAAGAAATTGTAGCGTCATACCAAACGCCGTAATTTTGCTGCATGAACACCGAAAATGTAGTAAGCGAGAAACTTTTTTCCTTTCATCATTTTTCTATGGTTGTCAGCGAGAAAAAGTTTCCCAAAAGTTTGAAATTATGTTTAAAGTTTGTTGCAAGTCACTAAGTACTCTCCTTCTCAAATAGTGGGCTGATGAGGTACAGTAACATGCGCCACAAGATGGGGAAGTTTTTATTTCCTGAACTATCGGTCCTATCGCAAAATCGTTTCTTACCTGACGTCTGCTACCTATAAACTATATTCCTGCCGAATGTCAGCTTCATAGGTGAAGTAGTTTTCGAGATTTCGTGTTTAGTAATTGAGTGAGTGAGTGTATGAATGAGTGTCCTATCGCTTTTATAAAGTATATATAAGTAGAGATTTGATGGTCAGTGCACTGGTAATTTTCCTAAAACACTACATCTCAGTTCCTGAACATTAATCGTTTAACATTAGTACATTTCATATTTGTGCATTGTTGTCCTATTCGTGATAGCGCTGTGGTAAACAAGTCTGAAAACGCTGACTGCAGAAACGGGTATCTGGCTGGTCGTGGAGCTCAGTACCTGTTTGAGCTCGAACTATTGGGTGAAAAGATTTTGGTTTGGCTCGAGTATAGCGCATTTGTGTGGTATTACTGTGCGAATGCTACAATGGAAGTGGTGACGACGAATCGGAGATGATGCCGAGGAAAATTATGCAAATTTGTTAATTCCTCCAGGAAAACAAAGGCGACTGAACTGAAATTACTGCCCATATTACTGCTGCAGGTTTACGTGCATCATTCCCATTTTAATGCCATAAACAGTTTTTGCAGTTCTTAAGCTTTAAGCTTGTAATACTCATTTGAATCTTCACAGCAAAGGAGATGAATAGCGCCTGTAGTCATCATCGTTCGTCGAGGTACGATTTTATAAATGCTACCTAAGTTCAGTTTGTTCTGAGACTGTTGGACGTCAAACAATAGTGGCCTTAAAAACGATGGAACTTTGTAATGATCGTTTCGTTGTTTATACGTTAGTTGGAGTAATATTTTCTACAGGTTGGGGCACTCAAAACTCTATTTCGTAATATTTGGAAAAACACTAATTGGATTTAAAAAAGTTGCTATAAAACACTTTCACCGCCAAAATGGACACCCATTAACATAAAGCAAGACAACCTTGCAACACCGCCGGGGTGGGAGGGGCAGGAATTTGAAATCTTAAATAGGAAGACTTTTTAATTGTGGAAGGACTGGACCCAGAATGAAACTCCATCCGTAGAAAAGACAATGTTTACTGTAAGCACTGTAGAACAAAATGGAATAAACTTCAAAACAATTGCTATTAAATTTAGAGACGTACACCTTACAGACTATCTTTCATCGCAGATTTCGATACTCCGTTAAAGAATCTGTAACTTTTGTATGAAACATTTCTTTATCGTTTCAGGATAGATTGTGCTGTAATCGGCGAAAATAAAAATGAATTGAAAATTGAAAATTGTTGAAAAACTGTAATATCTCAAATAAATACAGTTTTTTTATATTTTTGTTAATGCAAAGCGAATGAAGAACAGACTATGATCATTTGGGTATATGTGGTCAACCTGTTCATTTCATTTCAAAGTTTCGGACAGTACACATCTCTACGCAATTGTTCCACGATATTGACGATTGCAGAGAGAGTAGATAGTTACGATGGCGTGGCCTAGCGCCTAGCGCGCAGTTTCTCGCCGTCGGAAGTTGAGTCTTCCTTGGGACATGGGTGTCTGTGTTGTCCTTAGGTTAGTGTAACTTAGTTTAAGCAGTTTGTAAGCCTAAGGACTAATAACCAAAAAAAGCAGTATAGATTTACAAACATTTTAACACATGTGAGTAGATATCATTACCTCGTACTTTGAGACTCATGGAAATGTCGAAGAAGCTCTTCAGAAGTTTGCTAATATCTTTTCTGAGAGAAATGTTCCTGCCGCAACTACTTTCCGCAATATTGTGCAACAGGAAGTGTTAAATCTAGAGAAAGAGTCCGATGTCTGTTTGTTCGAGATTTGCCGTTTTTCAACAATTTCAATACATTTATATTTTTGCCTATTACAGCGCCATGTAACACGTAACGAAAAAAGAAAAAAAAAACATTTCGTACACAAATTTCGTAGTTTTTCAAGGAAAATACAAATATGAAATAAAAATAGGGGTTCCTATTTAAGACTTCAGAGTCACCTCCCTCCCGACCCTGGAGGGAATGGTGCAGGAGGTTGACCTTTATGTCAATCAATGCCCGTCTTGGAAATAAACAACTTTTATTACAACTTTTTTGTAAGTACTGATTTTGTACGTAAGGTCCTTTTCAACATAAGTAAATAATGAAAGGTTATTTCAAAAAAGTATTTTCAGAAAGTATATACTTTATTTTTCGACATTCTTGCCAAGTTTGATCGAACACTTATTATACCTCTCAACCAATTTTAAAGTACCCTCTTCATTAAAACTTGCTGCCTGCTCCGATAACCAAGAGTGCACTGCGGAGTACTGGCGGAAGTAATGATGTGAGCACAGACCGCGAAGCGTGCCGGCATAGCTCACTTGGTAGAGCACTTGTCCGCCAAAGGCAAAGGTCCCGGGTACGAATTCAGGTTACGGCACACAGCTTTAATCTGGAAAGTAGCTCCAGAATAAAAACTATTTAATAAAAGTGTTGTTTAGTTACATTAACCCGCAATATATCTTTTCTTTATACATTGTTCGGCACTAAGAGATGAAAAGCATTATTTAGATATTCACTTGAAGACCTATTCAGTAACTTATCAGCTTGTAGCATTCATATGACACTTCGTTGTTAAAAACCAAATGCGAAAGTGACTGGCTATCCAGTACTGGCACAAAATACAAGTACCAGAAGTAACGCTTGTCGGACACCTAGAGTCAACAGCAAACGAATCGACGCAGGAGAAAAATGCGTACCGATCGTCAATTGCCTTCAATTAAGGATGTGACTACAATGTACACCAATGAATGAACTGTAGAAGTGCGACTCGTCTGTGCAGAAAGTGAGTATACCAGTAACATTTAAAAGAATTACAGTACTGTACTGCTTGTAAATAAGAACAATATCCCAATAACTATTCCTGATAGGTAAGTAGTATTTCATCTTCGTTGGACACAGGGTATTTCAGAAACTTATTTTAATAATTTCAGGGATTAAAAAGAAGGAATTTTTAGGTTACCATACCATTGTCGTCGTGGTCACTCCCTTTTAAAATAAACGTATCGGCATTTTACTGAGATGTTATAGGGAAATTATTTGGAAGATTGAAGAGGATTGAATTAAAACGTTTAATGTAATATATATATATATATATATATATATATATACAAGGAATGTACCACATTATGTGCGAGTGGGCACTGAAATAATTCCATGGAGAATGTTAATTGGTCTCCAAACGGGATTCGAAACCGGGTCCTCCTGCTTACTAGGCCATCGCATTGACCAATACACCACTTTGTTTTCGGATCCTAGGATAGCTCTGTTTCTTGCGGACAGTATGCGCTTGTTCCAATTTGGTGCTCGAGTTCTTAGCTCGGTTTTTTATTATAGGAGACAGCCAGCCGTCTCGCCGAACGCGCTGAGCCGCCGCGGCGGCATCAGCACTGGGACACGGCGATCACCACGCACCGAGCGAGGTGACGCAGTGGTAACACACTGGACTCGTATTCGGAAGTGTGGTGGTTCAAATGTTCAAATGTTTGTGAAGCTTATGGGACTTAACTATGGGGTCATCAGTCCCTAATGGTGGTTCAAATCCACCTCCGGCCAACCAGATTTAGGTTTTCCGTGATTTACCTAAATCATTCCAGGCAAATGCCGGGATGGTTCCTTTGAAACGGCACGGCCGATTTCCTTCCACATCCTCACCTAAACCTTCCGAGCGTAAGCTCCGTCTCTAATGACCACGCTGTCGACGGGACGTGAAACTCCAAGCTTCCCTCCTTCCTTCGATCACCACGCCGCGCAGCCTACCCTTGCACGCCTCCCGCTAGACGAATACTGTCGAATTATCCACATACTAACGACGCAGTGTCCCTGCCCATTATCACTCGGTTCTCGCGGCTTGTAGCCGACTCCATTCAGTTACGGCGTGATATGGAATCTCACCGGAGAAAGGATCATGGACCGCCATTGCTTGATATAGAAGTTAGATAGGTGGTGTCTGTTCTGTTTGTTCTTTGGAACAGTAGCCGACAAGGGTTGCTAACCAAGTGTTCAAAATTGCTTCGCAAATAATTAAATAAATTCCGTCTTTACGATTATTTTACTCCATACAGCGTGAGGCGCTCTAAAAAACGTTCAATTGCTTGTGAAGCTTATGGGACATAACTACGGGGTCATCAGTCCCTAAACTTACAAACTACTTATGAACTAGCTAATACTAAGGACGGCATAAATATCCATGTCCGAGGGGGGATTCGAACCCGCGACCGAAGTGGCCGTGCAGACTGTGACTGGTGCAGGCGCTCTAAACTGCTTTTCGGAATATTTGTAAAAATATAACTACCAGGCGTTGTTGTAGATTAGATTAGATTAATACTTGCTCCATGGATCATATACACGACATTTTCTAATGATATGCAACTTGTCTGTTTAGTAAATGGAGTCTATACATGATGATAGTTTAAGGATTTATTATTATTATTTAATTATTCAAGTTCTATCTAAAAATTCATGTATATTGTAGAAGGAGTTGCCATTCAGAAAATTCCTTTAATTTCCTTTCAAATTCCAAATGCCTATCAGTCAAATTTTTATGCTACTTGGTAAATGACCAAAGACTTTTGTGGCAGCATAATTCACCCCTTTTGAATCGGGAATATCTCCCTTTCTCCTAGTGTTCTAGTTATGCAGTACTTTAGTACTTTATTATTAACAAATTCCAAGAGTGAATTTGTGAAGCTACAGTGAAGATCCCTAAATCCTTAAATAAATGTCTGCAGGATGATCTTGGGAGGACCCCAGTAATTATTCTGATTACACGCTCTTGTGCAATGAATACTTCTTCACTAAATGTTGAATTGTCCCAAAATATGATCCCATATGAAAGAAGTGAATCGGAATAGGCACAGTAAGCTAATTTACTGAGATGTATATCAGCAAATTTTGCAATGACCCTGATAGCATAAGTAGCTGAACTCAAACGTTTCAGCAGATTTCAATTTGTTTATTCTATTTCAATCTCTCGTCAATGAAGAATGGTGATGTTTTTTAAAACAAGTTTGTACATTTTCCCCCTTTCAATGCCCGATAAATGCCCACGTGATGTATAAATAAATGAACCATCGCTTTTATTCAGCCAAGACTGTTTTTCTACCAAAATATCTATTACGGTTGCTGTGCCAGCGCCACAAAAATATGGAGTGATTATATATATATGTGTGTGTGTGTGTGTGTGTGTGTGTGTGTGTGTGTGTTTCACTGTGTTTGCCTCTGTAACTTATAAAATAATAGGTGACGGGAAATTTTAATGCGGTAGGTCAACACAAGAAATGTTTCACTGTCTGCGGAGCTATAAACATAGTGTATTGTATCATTTTCCAAAGAGTTACAGCACAAAGATATAATTTTTTAAATGGAACAATAGTTTTTTATATCGTGAATTGGATTCGTTTAAACCAGCTGCGTCCAAATCAATTTAAACTACATTCCTATCACGTTTAGTTTGGTAGCTACAACCCTTCAAAGTTCCGGGGGCGGAGGCTGCGATAGCGTAGCTGACTGGCCGAGTGGGTATCCCCTGGGGCACGGCCCACTGTCTCATGACCACCAGACAATCAGCTACTCTGTCGTAGCCTCAGCCCCCGAAACTTTGAAGGGTTGTAGCTCCCAAACTAACAGTGATAGGAATGTAGTTTAAACTGATTTGGACGCAGCTGGTTTCAGCGAATCCAACCCCCGATAGGAAAAACTATTGTTCCATTTAAAAAATTATATATTTCTTGGTGTAACTCTTTCCAAAATGATAAAATAAACTATGTTGATAGCTCCGCTATAGTGTAACATTTCTTGTGTTGACCTACCATATATATATATATATATATATATATATATGTTGTATATTGTACGTGGTGCCAGAAACTGGTTCGCTTCCCTTCTTTAATACTGTTGCCGAGTCTTTGGCGGAGCTGTTCTTCAGCCCAGTGGCAGCGTTATCAGCCGTGTCGCTGCAGATAGGAGGGACATAAATTGTTGCGAGAGTGCGCAGCGCTTAACGTTACCGGAGATAACCTGCCTGGTGTTCCTTCTGCTGCTGCCACCTGAGACGCCCCCGCGATAGCAGCGCCCGTATCGCCAGCGGAAACCCTAAAGTCGTTCCTCCAGGAGGCACGACCAACTCCTCGGAATCTCGCTTGTTAATAGTGCTAAGCGACCGGTGTATCACTAACTTCGCTTTTATTGTCAATAAAATTATTCCCGCCTTACGTTATTGCTGGTTTTCCTTGTAACTACTGATACACACCAAGTGCTTTAACGATTTCTGAATTATGCCGCGGTGAAATGGCCGAGCGCTTTAAGGTGAACTGCTCTCGAGCTCGCAGTAGCTCTCCGTCGGAAGTTAGAGTCCTCCATCTGGCATGGTGGTTTGTGTTGCCCTTCGGTGAGTTCAAGTAGTTTTCAAGCCTAGGGACGGATAATTGCAAAAGTCTCTTATATTTACAAACATTTAACAGTTTTCCGAATTATGGAAGGACTGGACCCAGAATGAAACATCAGCCGTAAGACACACAATGCTTATTAAAAGCTCTGTAGGACAAAATGGGATAAACTTCAGTCACCTGATAATCTTCATAACAATTACCATCAAATTTATAGACGAAATCAATATTTGAGCAAGTAATAACAAAGCAGGATAAATTATACTTTGGTACAACTTTGAAAAGATTTGACCGTAAGGAATGCGCAATTTTAAAGTAGTGGAATGTACTCTAACATCAGGTACCATTTCTCTCTCTTTCTCTTTCTCTCTCTCTCTCTCTCTCTCTCTCTCTCTCTCTCTCTCTCTCTCTCTCTCTCTCTCTATGTTATTTTTATTTATTTATTATTCATTTATTTTTTTCTTATATTTAAGTCGACCGCGTTCTCAGGGGCGCCAGGTTATGGATCGTGTGGGGATTCGTGTCCACCCTCAGCATGTGTGTGTGTGTCTGTGTGTGTGTGTGTGTGTGTTGTCCTTAGGATAAATTGGTTGAAGTGCGAAAGATGTTCAAATGAAAAGGAACGAAGCGACACTGTGGGTATAACTGAAGTTTTTATTCAAAAGAAACACACAACAGAAAGACAGTCGTAATTCCCAGAATGAAACTTTCACTCTGCAGCGGAGTGTGCACTGATATGAAACTTCCTGGCAGATTAAGCCTTAGGCTGTCTCCACCATATCCTTTCTTCCAGGAGTGCTATTCTTGCAAGGTAAAGTTGTCAGTCAAGTTGTGAAGACGGAGTGTGAGTCGTGTCGGGATAGCTCAGTGGTAGAGCGCTTGCCCGCGAAAGGCAAAGGTCCCAGGTTCGAGTCCCGGTTCCAGCACACAATTTTAATCTGCCAGGATATTTTACAGTCACAGTTGTTCAACTCGTATTACAAACAACGTACATGCCACTCTATAGAATTTTCCCATAGTAACAATAGTCTACAGTATTATCAGTCATCCAGACCAAGTTAGCTTAACATGGTAGAATACGAACTATTACATATCTTAGGTAATCATATCGGTGACTTCATTTACATCAGCGAACATTGGTGACACTGCAGAAGCAGTATAATGTATCTTATGGCGCCAGGACAACACGTAAGCGTCTTCTGCACGTGGACCGAAGGGTAAAAGTGTCTGTTAACAGAAGCAAATTCTTAGAATGCTTACAATTTTATCCAGAAGCACGAAAATTGTGTAGAGTTACGAAAAATTTACAATGCAACAGACCAACCTAAATCTCTTTTTAGGGTAAATCGAGCCATTCATAATAAAATTCACTCAACAACATGCGTATCATGTCCTAGAAAGACTCAATGATGTTCTGCAAATTGTGCTTTGAGTGATACTTGTAGGTACAACACATACCTCGATTCTAGATGTATTCTTTGGGGACGTGTGGTATAGAGGCAGACTGATCAGTTGGCAAAGTGCAGCTCCTTACTGTTCTATCTAAATAACTAACAGTTATATGTATTGAACCGTACATTGCCCCAAATCGGCAGCATCTTAGCTGTCAGTCATCTGCAGTCGGCCAGTTTAGTCCCCAGTACTGCCATAGCCAGGACTAGGTACAAGATTACTAAGACTGGTACCGAAAAATAATATATGAAGTAATGGTTGTCAGTCATCGATATTGAATTAAAATGCATGCCACGGCTGGGATTCGAGCCCGGGACCTCTTGCTTACTAGGCAAGCCTCTCCTTCAATTTAATATCTTTGATATATATTTTGACGAAATATGTCTCCGGACATTCATTTATTTATACTATGCGCACAAAAGCTCTTCAGCAGCTCAGAATTTGGATGGTTGGATGATAATAGGGAACGTGGTAGGTAGCCTTAAGAACGTACTATCGGAAAACTTCCTTTCGACCATTTTTAAATTTTCCAAAATCATTCAATCTAGCATAGCTTTGGAAGTAATTTGTAAAATGAATTTTAACCATCTGCTATTTTATTAAAACATTTACTATATACCAGTTTCGGTCATTGACCATGGTCACAGGATGATAATCTTATGATGATGGTCAGTTACCGAGATCATAAAGGTTTTAATACAACAGCTGCAGATTAAAATGCATTTTATAAAATATTTAACAGCTGTTAATAACAAAATCACCGTCCAAAGCAATGAGAAAATGAGAAACAATTTTGCCTGTGGAATGCAAAGGACGACATTTTCTAGTAATAATTAGTTTCAAGCTTTATATCACAGGTAAGCAGGCTGATAAATAAGAAAATAATTACGGCATGCAATATTTGGGGCCTTTACGCTGATTCATTTTACTGATCATGCAGCTTGGCATTAATTTGAAGTTGTACAGGTAAAAGTAATAAATAGTAACAAAATGCTGTAATTACAAACATGAACAGTCACATAAATATATACATGTGGCACCTGTTCCGAAAGAACAGACGTCACTTCTGATCCTGCAGATGTTATTATTTAATATTCACAGAATATATGACATCAACTGCGATTGGGCAAAGCTGGAAATGTGTACCCAGCCGGGATTTGAAACCGTGTCTCCTGCTTTCTAGGCAGTTGCGCTGACCCCTACACTACTGGGGACACAGTGATCACCGCACCTGCAACGACTATCTAAGCACGCCTCCCGTCAGATACAAACTCCCAAATTCGCCCTGCCCACAGTACTCAAACTCGTAGTTATGAAACTAATTCCCGTAAGAGTAAGGGTGACGGGCAATGATCCTATCGTTAGTGGGAAGGGGTGGGCAAGTTTGAAGCCCTTACTATTACGGAAATTAAACTACGAGTTTGAGTACTGTGTGCAGGGCGAAGCTGGGAGTTTGTATCTGACGGGAGGCGTGCTTAGGTAGTCCTTGCAGGTGGGGTGATCACTGTGTCCCCAGTGGTGTAGGTGTCAGCGCAACTGCCTAGAAAGCAGGAGACCCGGGTTCAAATCCCGGCTGGGTACACATTTCCAGCTTTGCCCAATCGCAGTTGATGTCATATATTCTGTGAATATTAAAAGTCACATAAATAGCAGTAATTTAATAAGAACCAGCGAAGCACACTGAAATGAATGTTTAGCTGGAAACATGTGGATGGATGTACGTACAAGTGGTCACAGCCACTCAGGTGGAGGTGAATTTTGCTTCACTCCCGGCGTCGCCTGACCAAACGCACCGCCACCGATCCAGTGGTTAGACTCCTGGGCGGAATATTTCTATAACAGAGAAAACACTCTCCCAAACACCCACTTAAAGAGGCACGAATTTTGTCAGGTGCCAGGCGTATATGAATTGAACTGAAGTCCACAAGCAGGTTGAAGAAAAGAAAAATTGAAGCTTGTGAAATGTGAATGTCCGACCGCGGTGGCCGAGGGGACTGAGGCGATCCAGTCACGGTCTGCACGGCCACTACGGTCGAGGGGTTCGAATCCCCCCTCGGGTATGGATATTTGGGCCGTCATTAGGATTAGCTAGTTCATAAGTAGTTTGTAAGTTTAGGGACTGATGACCCGGTAGTTAAGTCCCATAGACTCTACAAACATTTGAACTTTTTTTTTATCTGCTTATCTCTTAAATGTTGAATTTAAAATTTGGGCCTTCCTTTTACTATGACTATCCCAGAAAACGAGTGCCCGGATAGAGACCTCTGATCAGCTTACCGATTTTACATAGGACCAGAATATTTTCGAGTTCTCAGAAAGATCTTTTGCGAAAGTATGACGGTCGAAACTATTGAACGCGCATTGCTCTATTTATAGGACGTTGAATATTTACCTTTTTCTGGTTTGATTTGCTTCTTTTTTGGTGGCTATCGAGTAGTTCAAGCAATATTTTGAAGCCCTTATTCCGAATGTAATTGATAATTCAAACTAGTATAAGTTACCTGAATAATTGTAAGACTTTTTGCCACTTTAGTACAACATATCTATCTTCGGCCCTTTTCTCGCACATGCAGGGTCGGCATTTGGCATGTGGTAATATTTACAGGGTGGCAGGATGCCCTTCCTGCCGCCACCCCATGCTCCCAGGAGGAAATGTGTACCCCAAATGTCCGCGAATAGTGTTATAAGCGTGCGAAAATGTTAAGTGTTACAAAAGTTTGCGAACCGTGTAACAGAGGCGGGACTTGGGGACCAACCCGGTATTCACCTATGGGTATGTAGGAAACCGCCTAAAAACCACATCCAGGCTGGCCGGCACTCGACTCTTTTCGTTAATTCGGCGGGCGGATTCGAACCGGGGCCGGTACGCCGCCCCGTCTCAGAAAGCAGTGCGCTAGACAACACGGCTAATCGAGCAGATGCCAAAAAATGTTGAAATGTTTGTAAATCTATCGGACCAAACTGCGTGGTCATCAGTCAGTAGCTTACAAACTACTTAAACCTAGGTAAACTAACCTAAGGACAACACACACACCAAGACCCAGGGAGGACTGGAACCTCCACGACGAACAACCGCGCGCTCCGCAGCGAGACGCTTTAGACCGCTCGGCTACTCCACCGCGGAGAGCGGATGCCACTTTAATACCATCGCCTCTTATTATTTTCAACTCGACCCTCTTGTGGGGCTTACTTAGATAATTACAGTGTCGGGAGAAAACAGACAACTGTTTGACTCATATAAATAGAGGACCCGTGTGAATACTTCGCACCGTTTGTGGCATGACAAAAAAAAAGTTGTAAAAATGGAAGGCCGGCCGCGGTGGCCGAGGAGACTGAGGCGCTTCAGTCACGCCGGCCGCGATGGCCGAGGTGACTGAGGTGCTCCAGTCACGGTCAGCACGGCCACTACGGTCGGGGGTTGGAATCCCCCGTCGGGCATAGATATTTGTGCCGTCCTAGTTCGTAAGTAGTTTGTAAGTTTAGGGACTGATGACCCCGTAGTTAAGTCCCATAAGCTTTACAAACATTTGAACATTTGCTTCAGTCACGGACTGCACGGCCACTACGGTCGGGGGTTCGAATCCCCCCTCGGGCATGGATATTTGTGCCGTCTTTAGTATAAGGTAATTCATAAGTAGTTTGTAAGTTTAGGGGCTTATGACCCCGTAGTTAAGTCCCATAAGCTTAACAAACTTTTTTTTTTTTTTAATGGAAGCAATGTTGTATGTTCACATATAGCTTTCTTCAGAATAAATCAATGCAAGTGTTTAAAAGGGCAAATGAAAGAGCTTAATCCGCTGAGTATTGTTAGGTTAAGAAGAACTGCGTAGAACCAAAGATAGAACCGAAGATATCGTAAAACAAAGCGATTAAAATATTCATTTCTATGACAGAAGGATACCGTGTTTGAATAAAAATAAAGGATGGAGAGACTGGTACTTGATGAGAAATCTGAGAATGAAGGAAATCTGTAAGATAGAACGGCCTGACCAAATGTTTTTAATAATGATTATGCAGCCAAGATCGCATTTTTCATTTATTATGTGACCGGTTTCGGCGTACTCGACGCCATCTTCTGACCTGTCGTAATTTACATACTTTCACGACCGAATACGCCGAAACCGGTCACATAATAAATGAAAAATGCGATCTTGGTTGAATAATCATTATTAAACAAGTATAGATCGCCCCACTTAACTATGAGTTCCTTACATAACAAATGTTTTTAAATCTATCGGGCCAAACTGCGTGGTCATCAGTCCGTAGCTTACAAACTACTTAAACTAAGGGAAACTAACACAAAGACAAAACACACACACACACACACACACACACACACACACACACACACACACACACACACATATGTCCCAAGGAGGACTCGAACCTCCAACGGCGAACAACCGCGCGCTCCGCAGCGAGGCGCTTTAGACCTCTCGGCTACTCCACGGCAGCTACTCCACGGCTGACCGACTGAATTTGGTTTACAGCAAGGACATCCCCATAAGAAATATACGGAAGGAAATCGCGTTTGAGTATAGAAAAAGGAAGGCGAGAATTATGTTAATTCTGATACTTGATGACAAATCTGTGGATGAATACCTTTCGTTTAAACCAACATGAAGGAAAGCGATATGGTAGTTCGGTCTGGCCGTAGATTCTTATATAAGATGGTATTGTTTTTGGCTCGGTCACGTACAGATTTGTGAATGTGCAGTGATGAAAGAATATCATTCCGAGTAGGCAGCTGTTGGTATGGTGGCGCCTGTGTGGCAGAGGCCGGGACAAGGCGCCACTGTGCGAGGCCGGCCAAGCAGTGGAGCCTCGCCGCCGCCGCCGCCGCCGCCGCCGCCGCCAGCTCACTTACACTGGCGTTCCCTGACGCGACACGACGTGGCGCTCCGCGACTTTACTCTTCTGCACATAAACACGACTCTCTGTGGTCGTCGCGCTCTCTGGCTGGCGTGGCTGCCTCCTAACTCTGCCTACGTCCCACACAAGCTGGGAATTTAGCGCAGGCCTAAATTCAAGACGCTTTCAAAAGATTACAGAACGAAATAAAGTAGAAAGTCCAAAGAGACAATTTTGTACATAACTTTTACAGTGTCTTAGATCAGAAAAACACTTTTTTCTCAATTGAAACAACATGTATATGACTATCAGTATTCAAGCTTTCCATCGTGCCGCGGTGGAGTAGCCGAGCGGTCTAAAGCGTCTCGCTGAGGAGCGCGCGGTTGCTCACCGTGGAGGTACGAGTCCTCCCTGGGGCATGGGTGTGGGTGTTTCTGGCCTTAGGTTAGTTTACCTAGGTTCAAGTAGTTTGTAAGCTACGGACTGATGACCACGCAGTTTGGTCCGATAGATTTACTAACATTTGAACATTTTCTTTCCATCGTGCACTCTTACTGTCAACTGCGGAAGATCACTATAAAAATACCAAGTAGTTAGTGTTGCACTGCGCAGCAGCTTGTGAATTCCAAAGAACACACAAGTTGTGGTTTACTTGTATTCCACTGTACAACTGAAAAGTAGTAGTAATTACTTTGCGTGACAACTATTGAATGATCAGTTTATTAAGTACAAAAGTTAGTGCTACAACATTAATTATTTGAGTCCATAAAAAGAAGCCTTGCTTTTCAGCATATGCAATTTTGTAGTATGTAAATGTATGCATACAACAGCGTAAAGTCTTGCTTCTAAAATCATTAAAAACGTAACTTAAGAAGAATACAGCAAAAAAAAATAATAATAATTTCCTTCCTCCAGAAAAAAATCAGATCTGAAGGGTTAAAGTAGCAAAACACAGTAGATTCCATCAATGGGCGATAGCGATGTAAATGTTACCGATGTGTAGAGATAAGACTTTTCCTAGACCAGCACAAAGGTGTCATGAAGCACACTGCCAGCCTTTATGACAAAGAGAATGGATCCATGAACAACTTTGTCTGTACAATTAGCTTTTGCCCCCATAAAGTAATGAGTGTAATCTGTGGCGGGAATGAAATTGACTCTAGATTTACAGAAGGCTTTCAATACTCTTCCTCAAAAAAGAAATTTTAGTCCAGTTCCTTGTTTATAGAGTACTAGCTGCAAACCCGGCTTTTACATGTATTTATTTATTTATTCCTGCCCTTTTTCAGGTATATATTCATTTGTATGAGTTCTGTATGCCTGTAAAATCTTTCGGGAATACAGTTGGTACATGATGAGGCGGTTTTTTCCGTGAACGTTACTGTTTACGTGCTCATATCTCATGAACTACGTGTCGGATTGTGATACAATTTAGAAGCTATATTCAACTATATATGTGTATACTGTCTGTAAAATTTCCTGTAGCTATAATTTGTAGTGTTCAAATTATAAATTGTAACTACCGAGAGCCGTCGTTTTACTCCATAAACAACGGAAAAGTAGTAAGCGAGAAACTTTTTTCTTTTCATCATTTTACTATGGTTGCCAGCGAGAAAAAGTTTAAAAAAGGTTTGACATTATCTTTAAAGTTTGTTGCAAGACGCTAAGTACTGCCATTCTCATACTGTGTATTTAGAAAGTCTCGCCGCATTATATAGCATTTTTCGCAAAAAATGTTCAAATGTTTGTATAGTTTATGGGACTTAACTACGGGGTCATCAGTCCCTAAACTTACAAAATACTTATGAACTACTTACGAACTAGGACGGCACAAATATCCATGCCCGAGGGGGGATTCGAACCTCCGACCGTAGTGGCCGTGCAGACCGTGACTGGAGCGCCTCAGTCACCTCGGCCACTGCGGCCGGCGCATTTTTCGCAATTTCTATTGGTTATGACGTAATATCTTTTGAACCATGTGCCGTATGTGATTCTTAATCATGCAGCAATTCTTACCTAACTGTAAGGAATGTGTGTACCAAATTTGGTTGAAATCGGTTCAATGGTTTAGGAGAAAATGAGCAGCATTGTCGCTAAATGCATCAGTTTTTCGCGCATCTCGTTGTTTATGATGTCATATCTCGTGAACTATATATCGTATATGGTTCTTACACCTACAGCGACCGTCCTCATCGATTGAAGCTTACATGTACAAAATTTCATAGATATTGGAACAAAACTGTAGATTTGTATGCAACACGTACAAATATACGGACACTCTGCTTTATATATTAGATGGTCTCATGATCTTCTTTTAACTGAAATTTAACCTTTTTTTAGTACTCATGTGACCCACACATTTTTTTTTTATTTTTTTTATTTTATTGAGGGTCAGTTGACACTTTTCGGAAAATGCACATATCTTGTCTAGATAATTTTGCAGTAGTTGCTGCAATTCTATTAACTTTACTAGAAGTATATGACAACACAATCTCGAAACACCTTAAGACCACAGCTAAAATATCAGAAACATTATGTAGGCTAGGAACAGTAGGAGGCCCATGATTTGATGGTTTTCCACTACTACAAACTGTGGCCTTTCTTACAGAAAATCACGGGTACACTCACACAATTGAGACCATACGCCATACACAAGGAATTGGACGAAAAATCGCTTGTGAGAAAGTGTACTGAAAGCCTTCTGGGAATCTAGACTCAGTTTCTTTTCCGTCATAGATTACACTCATTACTTTATGGGGGTAAGAACTAGTTGTATAGCCCAAGTTTGTTATCGATCATTTTTTTTCTTCAAGATGGTTAATACTCACATCGACGTCAGTGACCTGGGCCTGTCATTCAACGGACTAGATATTATTTCCTGGTACGAGGTGCGCAATTTTCGTCTGGTGCGTAAGTTGTATGTAAATAGGAATTCTGTACAATTGCTGTTATAGTCACTGAATAAAAAAATCACTAATTAATGCCATTACATCTCTAGACGTAACAGCTTATCTGTGTACAACGTTACTCTGCAGTTCTTATTGAGTCCGTGAAAGTGTTATGAATTCACTAAGTACGTATACTCCCCTTGTAATGAATCATTTTAGTTAAAATGTAGGGTAGCTATTTTATTACATGACAGACGTCACTGTTTTATTTGATTTTAATTTGCAGAGGAACCTGATGATGAGTTATAGGTCTCGATATTCGGGTAGTGGAAAGATATTTAAAAAAAAGTTTAAAGTTGCGGATTCATTTATTAAAGATTATTTTTCTGTTTTTGGAATAATTAATACTTCAAATTGGCAAGATGACGATCAGTCACAAAGGCTGCCGGAGGCATTAAATCGGGAGAGCTAACGTCTCCGTGGAAGGCACTTCTGTTCCCGCCATCTGTAGAGTTGTTGCTACGGCAGGCCGCCACCCTAAGAGCCGAGAAACCGGACCTTGAGGGCCAGAATGAACTCTAACAGTACTCTGGGTAAGGTTGGTACCATGTCACTAGTTTTGCTGACTGAAGAATCAGCGGTGCGAAACCCGCGTTAAAACTGGCATGAGCTACGTGGCCGCTCTCAGTTGCTTCCAGTTTATAGAAGGACAGGTTCGCGATCTTCTAGTGTCCAGAAGTAGCCGCCAGGTTCGCTCTGGGTGATAATTCGCATTGACCGACATGAAAAATCACGTTTCCAACGAACAGGTTTTCGTGATTAAGACTAAAGTAATCGCGTTCGGTCGCTAGTTTACGAATTATCTCACGGTTTGCATATCGGGCGATAGGCGTGGTGAATACTTAAATGCTCTCGCTTTAGTGTTTGTGCTGCCCCTGCGTTCAGCTCAGTCTGTTTTACTCATGACTAACGGATATTTCGCGGAACTCAATAAGCAATTTCTCTTTAATGCTGACCGAATTATTCAAATGTTCGTTCCTTTTCGATGTCTTCACTCTCTTTTTGTTCCTCTTTTTCTGCAGCAAGAATTAGTAACTGTTCTGTAAGATGTAACAGACTACCTCATAATTCTGTGTGATACTTAACATATTATTTCACTGAACTGCCTTACTTCTGGTCTGTAGCCTTCCGCTGTGCTACCATTTTACTCACATATTAAATAACAGAAACCCCTGCTGGTTTTGAGTTATATTGTCGGTTAGAAGTGTGGTTATAACATCACTAGTCACTATGGTTTGCCAAACTGGTAAGATAGTAACAAGAATAGAAGATAACTGTTTGTGAAGTCCGACTCAAGTACTGCTGACTACAATGTAATTGCTGTGTGATTTTGTCCAGCAAAATCATGTTACACTACTTCCCCGCAACACTCTTCTGTTATATGCAAATAACTGCTTTCATCGAGAAACAAAAGGAAAAAAAATAAATAAAGAAAAGAAAAAAAAAAATTGGGGAAATAAGAAGTTGACGAAAGATAACTTTCGAGTAGGTCTATTAATAACCATTTTGAGGAGTTAACAGCAAAAATGCGCCATACACAAACTGACAAATGCAAATGGCGTGTCATGTTGCCACGATCCACGATACTGAAACAGTTCCCTTGCTGTCTCTGCTACTCGCATTAACTGGCAGTTAATAACAACCCAGCAGCGCCCAGTCAAAAGCGGTGCATATACATGTCGTACTTGACTTATTTCCTGTTGTTCCCTCTGGGGCATAGGGCCTTGACGAAAATCCTCCACACAGTACGGTTCCTGGTCATCCTCTTCAATTCGTATCAACCTCGGAGATTTCCTTTTCCATGGTCCTCCTCCAGATCGTCTCTGATCGACTTCGCTTTCTGGTGCCTTGAGGGTTGCAGTCTAGCGCCATCCTCTCGCCGTTTCCATCCGGCTTCTTTTGAGTGTGCCTGATCCATCACCAGTTCCTCTCCTTGATCTGGATATCAACAGACTGCTGATTGGTCATGGTTCAAAGGCCTTCATTTCACATTTCACATTTGTTCGGCCACCTCACTTATGAACACCTGCAACCGACTGTTTATTTGTTTTGTAACTTTCCTCGTCTTGCAGCCGTAAAAAAGTATCGACTTAACGTTCCTGCTGAAGAGGCAGAGCATAGTCTTCCTGGAGATGTTTCTGTTTTGCCACACGGGGTAAAGCTGGACAAATGCACCGTTTGCCTTCCGAATACGGCTTTGAACGTCTTCCTCTGCTCCCCCATCCTTTGTAACTATACTTCCAAGCTAGAGGAAGGCCTCAATTTCCTTTCCATTTATTCTCAGGCTGGTCATGACATCAGGATTTATCCTCATCTCTTTGGTCTTGTATGGGACCTGCGCTTTCCTCTTCCTTCTGCAACCTGTTCAGTTTGTGTTTTATATCCCGGTACCGCTGTGCCATAAGGCAAATATCGCTTGCAAAACCAAGATCTTCAAGCCTCAAGCGCCCAGTGAACACCCCTCTAACCTTCTCCCGTTACCTCCTCATCACGCTATCGAGAACTAACAGGAACATAGTGGGGGAAAGAACACAGTCATGTCTCACTCCAGATTTGACGTTTACCTTTTCTGTTCATTTCATGAAGAATCTGACACTCAGACCCCTCGTACATATGTTTCACGATCTTAATGATTTTTGAATGAATTTTGTATTCCGCTAGGGTCTTCAAATGTTGTTCAAATGTTTGTTAAGCTTACGGGACTTAACTACGGGGTCATCAGTCCCTAAACTTACAAACTACTTATTTACTACCTTATACTAAGGACGGCACAAATATCCATGCCCGAGCGAGGATTCGAACCCCCGACCGTAGTGGCCGTGCATACCGTGACTGGAGTGCCTCAGTCCCCTCGGTCACAGCGGCCGGCGCTAGGGTCTTCCACAAATATTCTTGCTTTCGCCCATTCGTATGTATGAGAACAGTTTAATAACAATACAGATTACTATTGTCAAAATAATTCTTTATGAAATGATCATGCTGTTCGTGCTGACAGTGGTCTTTTGAATCAGATTATAAATCCTGCTACTATCTGCAAGACCACTACAATGATTCTCCCTAAACATACAATTGAAACTCTTTCTAAACCGATAAACCAGTATCGTTCAGTGTGTACATCATCTGTCTCGTTCCGCGTGAGCCGTTACCTGAAGATGATTTTCAATGCGTGCTTAAAATTTGGTTAATAGACCATTGTAACAGAGACAATGCCTCCTAATTCTATTGCACTACAGAAAGTAGCCTGGAAAGAGAAACTGCGAACGTGAACGTTTGCATAACTTGGCGGCGCACTGAGGCCATTTCTGCTATCACGCCATTTAATCTAAGGTAGTCGCGAATTACGAGATGCTGTAACGAGTGTACTTTCTCCAGCACTGCCTGCAGATGCACATTTAAGTGCGGAAAACGTTGAAACACGGTTTTAACGGCACCTTGGAATGAACAGGCGGCCGGTAGTTCCCCAGGGTGGCCGTATCGTTTGTGTGAAACACAGTGAATGCTCATGATCTCTCCCTTTTGCTTAACGGCTAAACGACTTCAGTTAGGACCCCAGTATGGGTTTCACAACCAACATCTGTATTTACTATGGACGTAAAAGCAAAGGTACTTGGCATTACATCATAAAGCTGACGTCCACCATCTGATATACTAAAAAAATAATAAAAAAACTGACTACTGTTTATGATTGATTTTTGTTCTTAATTTCTGTCATATTAAATAAACAGCTGTTGTTGTTGTTATTGTGGTCTTCAGTCCGGAGACTGGTTTGATGCAGCTCTCCACAATACCCTATCCCGAGCAAGCCTCTTCATCTCCACGTAAGAACGGCAAACTACATCTGTCTGAATCTGCTTACTGTATCCATCTCTTGGTCTTCCTCTGCGATTTTTACCCCACACACTTCCCTCCAATGCTAAATTCACAGTTCCTTGATGTCTAAGAATGTGTTCTACCAGTCTACCCCTTCTTTTAGTCAAGGTACGCCAGAAATTCTTTTTCTCCCCAATTCTGTTCAATACCTCCTCATTAGTTACGCGATCCACTCACCTAATCTTCAGCATTCTTCTGTAGCACCACATTTCAAAAGCCTCAATCCTCTTCATGTCCGCACTGTTTATCGTCCATGTCTCACTCCCATACAAGGCAACACTCCACACAAATGCCTTCAGAAAGGACTTCCTTAGGCTTAAATCAATATTCGATGTTAACAAATTTCTCTTCTTCAAGAACGCTTTTCTACCCATTGTCATTCTGTTTTTTATGTCCTCTGTACTGCGACCATCATTTGTTATTTTACTGCCCAAGTAACAAAACTCATCTACCTCCTTTATTGCTTCGTTTCCCAATCTAATTCCTTCAGCATCACCTGATTTTCTTACACTGCACTCCATTACCCTTGTTTTGCTCTTGTTAATGTTCATCTTATATGCACCTTTCAGCACACTGTCCATTCCGTTCAATTGCTCTTCCAGGTCCTTTGCTGTATCTGACAGAATTACTATGTCGTCGGCAAAACGCAATGTTTTTAATTTTTCACCCTGAACTTTAATTCCTTCTCCAAATTTCTCATTGCTTTCCTTTATAGCTTCCTCAATGTACAAATTGAATAACAATGGAGAAAGACTACAACCCTGTCTTACTCCCTTTCCAACCACTGCATCTCTTTCATGCCCTTCAACTCTGACAACCGCTGTCTGGCTTTTGTACAAGTTGTAAATAACCTTACACTCCCTATATTTGACTCCTGCTTGCTTCAAAACTTGAAAGAGTTTATTCCAATCAACATTGTCAAAAGCCTTCTCCAAATCTACGAAAGCTAGAAATGTAGGTTTGCCTTTTCTTAATCTATCTTCTAGGATAAGCCGTAAAGTGAGTATTGCCTCCCGTGTTCCTACATTTCTCCTGAACCCAAACTGATCTTCCCCGAGGTCGGCTTCTACCAGCTTTTCCATCCTTCTGTATATAATTCGTGTTAATATTTTGCAACCATGACTTATTAAACTAATGGTTCTGTAGTTTTCACACCTGCCTGCACCTGTTTTATTTGGAATGGGGATTATAACATTTTTCTTAAAGTCTGAGGGTACTTCACCTGTCTCATACATCTTACATACCAGCTGAAACACGTTTTTCATGGCTGGTTCTCCCAGAGACTTCAGTAGCTCTGAGGGTATATCATCTACTCCAGGGGCCTTGTTTCGACTTAGGTCTTTCAGGGCTCTGTCAAATTCTTCTCTCAGTACAGTATCTCCTATTTCATCTTCATCTACATCCTCTTCCCTTCCTACAATATTGTCTCGAAGTTCATTTCCTTTGTAGAGCCCCTCTATATACTCTTTCCACCTTTCAGCTTTCCCTTCTTTGCTGAGAACTGGTTTTCCATCAGTGTCCTTGATATTCATAGAGCTGTTTTTCTTATCTGCAAATGTTTCTTTTATTTTCTTGTATGCTGTATCTATTTTCCCCCTATTTATACATTCTTCTACATCCTTGCATTTGCCTTCTAGCCACTCCTGCTTAGCCATTTTGCACTTCCTGTCAATCTCATTTCTTAGTCGTCTGTACTCCATTTTGCCTGTTTCATTTACTGCATTTTTATATTTTCTCCTTTCATCGATTAAATTTAGTATCTCCTGTGATATCCAAGGATTTTTTTGTAGGTCTTGTCTTCCTACCAATTTTGTCCTCCGCTACCTTCACTATTTCATCTCTCAATTTTACCCATTCCTCCTCTACTGTTTTATTTTCCCCTGTTTCTGGCAATTGTTGCCTAAAGGTCCCTCTGAAATTCTTAAGAACCTCAGGTTCCTTCAATTTATCCAGGTCCCATCTCGTTATTTTCCTACATTTTTGTAGTTTCTTCAGTTTCAGCCTACAGTTCATAACCAACAAGTTATGGTCAGAGTCTATAAATAGTAAATATTACAGTGCTTATATGAAAACAAAAATCAGGGCTACAGTCTGTATTGATTTCCACTTTCTATTGGGAATTTGATATGGTAATACGACACATCTGGACTCATTAATGCGTCCTTTATTTATTTATTTATTTTTGTTCAAGCGTTTCAAATAACTAAGAAAAAACTACGGCATGAGAGGCGAAAAAAATTTAGTTCTTGGCGCTTTCAGACAGCCGTATTTTTTGTTTAAAAATAACATTGTATTTCGCGTTTTGATGTATTAATCGTTATGACCATAGTCTAACATTTAAACTACTTACGTATCATTCATAAGTGTAGTAGATATTCACGATACATGATAGCATGCCTAGCTTTTTTCTCACTTTACATATTACTCACTAGCAAATCCAACATAGTTAAGTTTGTTTTGAAAATGTGGACACTTAAAAACTTTTGAAATTGAAGTTTAATTTGAAAATGTAACAAATAAGATCCAGTACAATTTATTAAACAATCACTGCCTTTGTAGCTCGAGCTTCATCAGGAAGCTAATCAAATTCATTAAAAGAGAAGTTAAGTGAAATACAAAAGCAGCCTTTTCACATCATATACTTTTTTTCCTTGGTTATTCCAATGCACAAGCAAACACGACAGAAATGGAGAACAAGCAACAATCGTAACAATCGTTACTGTCCGCAGAAATTACGTTGCACTCTATGCGGTGCCATTAAGAAGAACCGCTAAACGCATTTGCCAACTTAGCTTGTGTGGACAAACACCTTTTTTGGGATATTAAACATAGCAACAGCCTCCACACACTTTCTGTAATGGCAGCTCAACGTTGTTTACGAACAAGCCCGTATACTTATGATTCGTTGAGTAAGTGTTGTTTCAAAATACAGATGCAAAGGCTGCAATGTTTTTTACTGATCGGTCCCAAGATTCTTTGTGACCTCCGACCTCTTTTTTTGTGTGCAAATTGTGAAAAATGTCATGTAGCAACGCAGTTGAAACACCATATTATACACAACGATTCTGTGAAATGAAGCCGCGTTCGTCCCTCAAATATAGCGGAGCACAGTTAACCTTTGTCTAACGTAGTGGGTGACATGGGACACAAACACACTAGTGCGATCAATCCCAACTCCTATTTTTCGCTGAGTGTAATGTTAGCAGTTTGAATACCTTTTAATTCTGTGTTTTGAATATGAAAAATTCTTTATATTAAATTAAATAAACATAAAATAGAAACATTTATTAATAAAGTGACAAATTGGACTTCAGGCAAATGAGTTGCAAATCAAATGCACACCTATTAAACTAATATTTGTACATGCTTTTCATTAGTTAATAACGAAAATAATGCCTTGATACATTTTGTACCTCTTTTCGAAGAACCAACAGAACATAAAATATAAAGTTTTTTTTAACAAAAGCACATAAAAATCAGAGTGCTCTAAATTACAAGTTTTCACAACACTCCCTGCAGACCTGGGAGGAGCTTTGCATATGAACACTGGTCATCTCTATATATAAAAGGAAGTGTCCCGATTAACTGACTGACTGACTCATCATCGCCCAACCCAAACCACTGAAGATAGAAACTTGAAATTTGTGGAGGCTGTTGATCTTACTCTGTAGGCGTCATTTAAGAAGCGATTTTTCTATATTACGTCTGTAAGAGGGTGAAATAGGGGATGAAATGTTTTTTTGAAAATACATAGATATTTAGGCAAATTTGAAGCTAGAACTACAAAATTTCCGATTTTAATTCAGGGTTCGAATTTAAAAGACACGTGTTTCGGTATTTTTGGAAATTCGACCAATAAGGGGGTGAAATACGAGATGCAAAAATTGAACCGTCTTGAGCCGGCCGCGGTGGCCGAGGGGACTGAGGCGCTCCAGTCAAGGTCTGCACGGCCACTACGGTCGGGGGTTCGAATCCCCCCTCGGGCATGGATATTTGTGCCGTCCTTAGTATTAGTTCATAAGTAGTTTGTAAGTTTAGGGACTGATGACCCCGTAGTTAAGTCCCATAAGCTATACAAACATTTGAAACATTTTTGAAGCAAAAATTGATTTTCAAAAATATAGGTGCTGTTAACTCAAATTTCAAGCTGTAACTACGAAATTTAAGACATGAATTCTTCATCAGGATTAAAAAGAAACAACTGGTGCAGACCAACCAGCCTACTCATGCGAAGCAGCTGGGGTTCAGCTAGTATTATTAAAGGATATCTTGTTAAAAAATAGTAAACAAACCTGCATCTGCAAGAACATTTTTACTGTATGTCAGGAGATAAAAGGCATGTAATCTACAATTAATCGTCAAAAGTGTTTTCAACATTAGTTTGGACGGTATTTGTCATACAGAAAGGGAAGAAATAAATTATCTTGCATGAATCCAGTGTTCCCACGTGCAGAAGGAAACTTCAGTTTTTCTATGGGAAAATAAATCTCTTTGACATCTTGAAAAATTTCTTGCAGGTGTTCTTGCTAGACTGACGAATTAAGCATGTTTTTCTATTCTGAGGATATGAAAGTATCAAGATATGAAACGAAAATAAGAGGTCAAAATAAGTACGAGCGATTTTGTAATGGGTGTCAATAACGTTTTACAAGCTGTGGAATAACACTGCTGAAAACTAAACTCGAAACTAACGCACCGATGGATGCAACAGCGTAAAGATAATATGCTCAATCGAAACGCTACGAGAGCGCGGTCGAAAGTACCGCATCATGTTAATGAAAGATTAAGACGACGGGGTGATGCCGCGGCGGAACGGCCGAGTGCATTGAGGCGCCATGCTCTAATGCGCAAGGCCGTTCCCCGTCGGGGGTTCGAATCCTCCCTCTGGCATGGATGTTTGTGCTGTCTTTAGTATAAGGTAGTTCTTATGAATTACCTTGTAAGTTTAGGGCTGATGACAACGCAGTTAAATCGCATAAGCTTAACAAACTTTTTTTTTATTATTATTTTTTTAACTGGGGTGATGTATAGAGAGGTAGCAGCAAGCAACTGCCCATCACTTGGCCATTAGTGTAATTCCTTTGTTCTGAGCACTTAGCGGTAGCTAACCATTATAGTGTTATTTATGGGTCGAATAATCACAGCACCAGAAGAATTGCTGTACTTTTACAAGCACATAAGAGAGAGAGAGAGAGAAACAGAGAGAAAGTCAGAACAGAAACATGGGCCTTGCATGGCTCTTAGCACACTGTTGCCAGATACCGGCGCAGGCAGGGGAGAAATGTGTGACTTCTAAGTTGCACGTCACTACAGCAACGCCCTGTTATTAGTGCATTACGTTTACTTGTGCTCCTCATAAGTACCTTTCTCGGATACAAACTTAGAGCATGAAATGGAAATTACTATTTTTCTTTATTTTTTCAGTTTTCGAAGTCTTTGGAAGCTGCACAAATTGATAAAATTTTCCTGCGATAGACTTCATTTATGTGGTTTTACGTCACTGATGCCGTTGGTTTTCCACTGTACTTTGGCGTCTCTGCATGTGTTCTATACATGGCATAACAAACCTCTTGCTAAAAAGTAAGTGTAGGGAAATTTTTCATGAGACCTATAGTGCCTCAGTTTTATCCTGAAACACACGACATAGCCCAGATTTAAGTTCAGTTTAGAATAGCTATATTTTTTTCAGTTTAGAATAGCTATATTTTCCAATAACAAATAAACGATATAGCGAAGTAATATGTACTTCAGACAATACGTACAGACAATACATATTGCAGCTTACAAAACCAAACGATTAAAAGTTTCTGGTTTCACATTCCAAGGGATAGGATGAAACATTAGCGTCCAATACTGGAATCTACCCGACGTGTTCATCCGTAACCCGACTGCCATATTAAGGCATGTTCTGGAGGAGGGGGTGGGAATCCTTTACTACCCCTCTCTTGTCCCACATATGATCTCACATTTCTGTGCTTTGTCTAGTCGCGACCATTTCGTGGAGTGAGTTCCGTAAGTTTTATTGAGTCTACGTCAATTTGCAACGAAGTTTCACAGTTTTAATTTGATGTTATATGTTGGTGTCTTTGATTGTTCATATGAAGGTTATGACAGAAAAAGCAACTTGTCACCACTGGAGGTACAATATTTTAAATCGTTTTATTTTCAATTTATATTAAATGTTTCTAAATCTATGGGACTTAACAGTCTAGTTATTAGTCCTTAGCTTACAAACTGCTTAAATTAAGTTAAACTAACCTAAGAACAACAAATACACCCATGCCTGACGGCGAAAGATCGCGCGCACCGCAGCAGGGCGCCTCAGTGCGCACGGCTATTCTACCGCGTCCACAATTTATATATTTACGTTTACGCGAAAGTTCAATACTTTGAAAAGTATTGTATAAAAATCAAATTTTTAAGGTAATTAATTCTAATTTGCGACAGTCATTAAGAAATGTTACGGGCATATGACAATAAATTTTCATGTTTATTGACCGTCTTCATCTTATTAACAATTGATTTTTTTTTACAATACTGCCTATTTTCAAAAAACTATCACAACAAAATTGATGAAGTTTTGTACCCAACTTCATATAGCATTATTACGCAAATATGTGAAATAGAAATTTGATATCTTCTTTTGTTCAGTTTTTACGGGTCTCCAAATTTCCAATAAATTTATTAATTTTCAAATTTATACTGACTTTATGATCACCCGGTACATTCGACTGTACATCATCAATTATCAGCACCTATATTTAAACATGTTTGCATCCAAATTATCATAAGAAAGCTGTATTTTTGAAAAGTCAAGGTTTTTTTTTCCATAGAAACATTGAAATTTCCTACTGCGTGTGGAAATGCTGCATTACAATGCAGTAGATGTCGTTTTAATTTGTGTTTTCCGTGTCTGTATTATAAATATAATCCTGGAACTTGTATTTTGAAAGTACTTTTGACGATTTATCTTCTGACATAATGTAAAAATCTTCATGCACCTGCACGCGTTGTTTACTATTTTTGAACACGATATCCTTTCAATAACATGACCAGAGTTGAAGAAAAAAATAAAACCAAATGTTAAGAGGTACGATTCTTATGCCGATCCACAGATTAAAAAGCCAGAACGGTAACCACTGGACCACTTCGTCTTGCTTAAGGTTTACCTAAAGCTGCAACAGACGGTTACATCTTCGACAGGTGAAACTACTACTGCGATTTTCTCGATATCCTTTAAATATTGCGTCTTAGTCCTTGCCATTAAACGTAAAGCAGTTAACAGTCCGAAGATTTGTTGAAACCACAGCCAGTTATAGGGGCACCTACAGTTCAACGTGGATTCCGAACCACGATGCTACTCAATATTTTTCATATCAGCAACAATGCCAGAGGGGAAAGAAGTGGAAAGCGACAGATAAAAATCCCATGTCCTGGGGGGGGGGGGGGAGGAGTCGAAGCCGCTACCTTTGCATTATCTCACCCTACCGACTACTTTGCACATACAAATTTTTACTGAGCTGTGTGTTAACGGCAGTAATATACTTTTAAAAAATGCATGTTGTCAACCATCACCTGTTTATTGTATTTACACTTTACCGGTTTCGGTTGTTAACTATCATCCGAAAAGTAAAATTAAACATAATGATACGTTGGTATATTTTCTGTCGCCATATCTATGTCAAACAATAAACGATACGTAAAATGTCTCTTGATTGATGATAAACAAAATAATACCAGGCTGCACAGTAGTGAACCAGAGTCTAAGAATTCAAAAAATCAAAGATTATACTCTTTGAATTCTTAGACCCTGCTTCACTATAATGCGGCCTGGTATTATTTTATTTCTCATCAATCAAGAGACATTTTATGTATTGTTTATTGTTTGACATAGATATGGCGACAGAAAATCTACCACCGTTATCAGTCTGTTTAATTTTACTCTTCTGATGATGGTTAACAACCGAAAGCGGTAAAGTTGTAAATACAATAAACAGGTGATGGCTGACAATATGCATTTTTTAAACGTTTCCTATTATGTTGTCCTAATAGTCTGCTAAGAGGTCACAAAGTCTGAAGGAAATCCCTGATCCGAACGTCGTGGCCTTCCCTTGTTAGAAGCGGAATTGGAACGTAATATTTGGTAATTGAAATTTCGATACCATGTAGTAAATGACAAGCCAATAAATTTTTTTCACAATTTGGGTCCTTTTTGTGTGCGTTCCCCCACGCATTAAGCAAAAACGATCGTGTGGGAGTAAAATGCAGCAGAGCTGAGAGAGCTAAATACGAAAAAGTCTGCTGGTCTGGATGGAATACCAGTTCGGTATTACAAAGAGTGTTCTGAGGCATTGGCCCCTTACTTACCTTTCATTTATCGCGAATCTGTAATTCAGCGCAAAGTTCCTAGTGATTGAAAAAAAAAGCGCAGGTGACTCCCGTTTATAAGAAAGAGAACTGATCCACACAATTACAGGCCAATATCGTTGACATCAGTTTCATGTAGAATTTTGGAGCATATTCTTAGTTAGAATATAGTAAATTTCCTTGAGACGGAAAAGCTTCTTTCTACGAACCAGCACGGGTTTAGGAAACATCGTTCATGTGAAACTCAGCCTGCCCTTTTGTCACATGACATCTTGCGAGCCAGGGATGAGGGGCACGGATTGTGTTTTTCTCGACTTCAAAAAGGCGTTCGACGCGGTGCCACACTGCAGACTGCTAACGAAGATACGAGCTTATGGAATAGGTTCAGAGATGTGTGACTGGCTGGAAGACGTCCTAAGTAATAGAACGCAGTACGTTGTTCTCGACGGCGATTGTTCATCAGAGACTAGTGTATCGTCAGGCGTACCCCAAGGGAGTGTGATAGGACCGCTATTATTTTCTATCTATATAAATGAACTGATGAACAGACCAACTTGTAATTTGCGGCTGTTTGCTGATGATGCTATGGTGTATGGGAGGGCGTCGTCTTTAACTGACTGTAATAGCATACAGGATGACGTAGACAAAGTTTCTAGTTGGTGCGAAGAATGGCAGCTTGCTCTCAATGTAGAAAAATGTAAGGTTATTCGCATGAGTAGGAAAAACAATCCCATAATATTCGAATACAGCATTAGTAGTGAGCTTTTTGCAGTCGCGTCGTCCAAATATCTAGGCGTAACATTGCAGAGCTATATGAAATGGAACGAACATATAAGGACAGTTGTGAGTAAAGCGGACAGCCGACTTCCGTTTATTGGGAGAAATTCGGGAAGATGTACTTCATCTGTAAAGGAGACCACGTATAAAACGCTTGTACGACCACGTCTTGAGTATTGCTCAAGTGTTTGGAACCCGCAGCAGATCAGTTTAAAAGAAGACATAGAAGCAGTTCAGAGGCCAGCAGCTAGGTTTGTTACTGGTAGGTTCGACCAATGCAACTCATTTGGGGATCGCTGGAGGAAAGACGATGTTCTTTTCGTGAATTTATGTTGAGGAAATTTAGAGGGCCGGAATTTGAGGCGGAGTGTAGTACGATCTTGCTGCCACCTACTTACATTTCGCGTATTGATCACAATGACACGATAAGAGAAATTAGGACTCGTAACGGAGGCATATAGGCATCCTTGTTTCCTCGTTCTATTTGGGAGTGGAATAGGAAGGGAAATGCCTAGTAGTGGTACAGTGTACCCTCCACCATGCACCGTACGGTGGATTGCGAAGTATGTATGTAGATGATCCAGGGACAGCAAGAGTTCTTCTGAAATGGGTCGACAGTTGGTAGTGTGTAAGCAGTGAGCGGTCCGTTGGCTGGCTTGCAGAGCGCGGCAGCTTTGCGTCCTTGAGGCTCCGGCCTTGGCCAGTCGCGGAATTCCTGACCAGCCGCCAATCGCCAGCAGAGCTGCGAATCCCGGCCTCTACCGCTGCCGCTGCAGACCGTCCTGCAGGCAGAGAACGGCCACTGGCCAGCACCGGAGAGTCCTCCGTAAACCTGTTTGATTGCCACCCGGTGGTGGGCGGTGACCGCTGCTCTCGCCTAGGAGCTCCTCAATGGAACTGGCTTCCGGCGTTTTGTGCGCCGCTTCCGGCAATAAAGCCAGGTAATCGGGTGGTAAAATCTCCTGCCTAGGACGAGTGTAGTACACCCGCACGGAGGGCTCTCTTAACGAGTTATGACGCGGCTTACTTGAACGGCTAGAGAGTACCAGTGTTACTACACCTGTGACCCACATGTATTGGCCTATTTAAGGTTACGACATTAACACTGAAAGTGAGCCTTTGCGGTTGCATTTCGACAGTTCGAAATTTAAGCGAAAATAACGACTCATCCGTTCATCTCATACGAAAATTGAATAAACGAATTTCTAGAGGAGAAAATTCTCTACAACTTCGCTCTCTTACGTGCTTTTTTTTTTTCATGTCACCCATCGTTTCAGAGATATTTGCAAAAATAACGGCGATTTGACACTGTCATATGATTTTACGTAAACCAGTACAGGCAATGAAAATAAACTTGAAAAAGAGGACAAACCACCACGGCCAGAGAGGTGATAATATTTTATCGGAAAAAGATTATGAAAATATGGGAGAGATATTAAGAATAATAGTTTAAAGAAATAAAAGTTACAAAAAAATTGTATCTTTGTCAAAGCTGAGCTCAAATATCAAAGACGATAGTGGAGTCGTAATCAAATAGTCCAACATTTTATTAAGATTACCTGACATAGTCTCGTTTGGAGGCGATCTGATCGTTTTCAAAATGAAAGTCCAAGATCGCACATTAATAATTTATTCACTGACGACCGGTTTCGATGAACTGTGTCACCATCATCTGGTGAAATACATATTACAAGCTGGTAAACTTGTTAAAAAATTGGGTATAAAATAACAAGTGCAACATTGCACTTAGTCACTATATACAAAATACAAAAGTTAAAAACATGTCAGATTACAAAATACTCAATATTTGTCAATATCTGTCATTTTAACTTTTGTATTTTTATATAGTGACTAAGTGCAATGTTGAACTTATTATTTTATATCCATTTTAACAAGTTGAGCAGCTTGTAAAAAATATATATGTGACCAGATGATGGTGACACAGTTCACGGAAACCGGTCGTCAGTGAATAAATTATTAATGTGCGATCCGCGGAAGTATTTATGCAGTCTCGAGGCATCATATGGAAATTTGTATTAAATCCGGGATTCGAAACCGTGTCGTTTAGTGTGTAGGGGCTATTTCAATATATCTTTGCTATACTGTGTTCGAGATAAACGGGGAATATGATTTGAACGAAGGGCGGCGTTCCATGGTAAATCCTCGTGGTTGTACGAAGCGGCTGACCCAGGGTGTTGTAGCGGTTAGCGTGACTTCCTGACTGTTAGGAGACCTGTTCGAATTGCCACCTTGGTACAAATTTTTATAGACATTGTAGATGTTTGACATGTAAAACGTCTCTGTTTCATATAGTTTAAATTGAATTATTCCTGAACGTGTATTCTTATACTGGTTTTCTTTTCTCTGTTACAGGTAAGCTCTGTTCCTACCTACTGATGCTTTGGGAAAAAGGAATATAACGTAAGTACAGACGTCGTCTCCTTAAAAGTTTTCTATCCAAAGAAAAGAAGGAAGCTTGGAGTTTAACGTCCCTTCGACAGCGTGGTCATTAGAGACGGAACTTACGCTCGGATTTTTTGCGTAAGGATGTGGAAGGAAATCGGCCGTGCCCTTTCAAAGGAACCATCCCGGCATTTGCCTGGAGTGATTTAGGGAAATCACGGAAAACTAAATCTGGATGGCCGGAGGTGGATTTGAACCACCATCCTTCGGAATGCGAGTCCAGTGTGTTACCAATGAGCCACCTCGCTCGGTTTTTATCCATACCACGTCTCTAAATTTTAAATATTCTTTTTACGTATATCCTTGCGCTGTTATTAATAACACGTTTGTTTCACATTTTAGTTGATAGTCATCTGTGAAAATCCAACAGGTTTTTTCAGGGTAACTTATGTGTTCCGAATAATTTCTTTTTATCTGACTACCAGAATCAATTTCATTGACATCATCTTCTGCAGCTTCGAGATGGTCCTTCTACACGATAATCGAAAGATCTGAAGCTGATCTAAATGAGATCGAATCCAGTCATCTTATAAACAGAGTCAATCTTCCGCGATCACGACTGCATGTACCGAAATTATCGTACTAAAATATATCAATGAATCCTAGGAACAATCTTCCAAAAATACTTATGTCGTTTCTCAGTAATAGTAACCAATCAGCAAGTTGAGTATTCGTATGGGAAACCAAGCTCTTAGAAAGAGAGAGAGAAAGAGAGAGAGAGAGAAAGAGAGAGATCTACATATAAAGATTAGATACGCACATAATTGTTTTCTATTGATAATCACCTCCGCATGAGCTGCTTCACGCCTGTGCAGGATCCATGGCACTGATCCCGGTTTCCAGGACATCTGTGATCACTTGATGGTGTTAAAAAATCTAGGCTGCAGCTGCACATTTCAGTCTCTGGTTCCACGCTATATTTTTGAAGCATTCCCGGACCGCAAAACATTAGAAATTCAAATATTGCTTTTCGCGAACCTCAACTTAAAAATTCAGTACATACATGTAGCGTCAGTTCCGAAAGAACAGACGCCACTTCTGACCCTGCAGTTGTTATTCTGACATATACACAGAATATATGACAACACCTGCGAATGGGTAAAGCTGAAAATGTGTACCCAGCCGGGACCCGAACCCGGGACTCCTGCTTTCTAGATCACTGTGTCCGCAGTGGTGTATTGGTCAGCACAACTGCCTAGAAAGCAGGAGACCCGGTTTCTGTTCCCTGCTGGGAACACATTTTCAGCTTTGCCCATTCGCAGTTGATGTCATATATTCTGTGAATATGATTTAAAAATTCAGCATGAACATCAGCGTTTTATAGTACTTTGTAATTTTTGGGCGCGATTTGTTCATTTTATTTATCACCTAGAAAACGGTCGATTCTATAATTGTCTTTTAAGAGCGATCCGTCCGGCTTCACTTGGGTGGAATTTCTAACCTATATTTATAAAAGTCAATGTTTGTATGTATTTTATTCATTACTGAGGTCTACGTTAACACAATGCTTATACAATCCTCAGTGCGTTTAATCTATATTTACATACTAATATTACTGTGTAATGTATATTTAAATGTTTACGGGCCGATTGTATAACTATCACACCTGACGTTAATTTAGCCAGGACTCCCCTGTACTGCATAACGATCGACCTAATTCTTTTGAAGTTGGTTGAACACTGATTCTAATCAGCATGAAAAATGCTTTGAAAACCTCTAAAATCGGCTGTGGACACGATGATTGCGTTTCGACCGCAGATATTAATCGATACACAGTATTTGTTGTTGTTATATATGGAAGGAGATTAACAGGAAGAAGAGCTCTATTGAAACTTCTCCCAAGACGAAAAAAATTACTTTTAAAAATCTTTTGGAGCTATATAAGGACACAATAGAAAAGGAAAAAGAGGATAAAGATAGTACGGTCTAGAAGGTACAGGGTCGAAAGAAGTTTTTGTCGGTTTTAATTCGCACAATTTCGGAACAGAAGTGTAAAACTGTGTTATGAAAACATTAAGAAAAGGACCACGAACGCACTTGAACGTGAACAGTTATCGTTTTTTTTTTAACTCTCATTACAACTACTACGGTACGTTTCATCACTCAGTAAGCCCTGCATATTCGAAAAGAATAATTTCAAATATTTCTACTACCCAGCAGCAGCCTAGAATGCTCTTAAAACTGACAGTATTCGTAAGTAATGCAATGGTGTGTTGTTGTATTTTAGTATCTTTCTAATTATCGTTTGTGAGCGATGCAGTAGAGCTTGATAAGGGGGGTGGGAAGCAGCATGAAAGTGGACTCGAAACCGAAAACATTTTTTCTTTATCAGATGCTACGACGCAACCACATAGCCACCACACAGTCGGATGTTGCGTACTCGTTAACAGAATACCGATGAAAGCGTAGTTGTGTTTCAATCATCAATGCGCATTTAGTTGTCATCGAACGATATGTTCAGTTGTAAACAAATTATTACGAACTGCACATTACGTAATTCATAGACTTATGTGTTCGCTGCCAATATTCATCACGAACTGTCACGGAAGCGACGCTAATGTATCCGAGCGGCAGCACTGTAGTTACAGAAGAGTGGCGGTTGCCTCTCCTCTGCTAGGGACGCTACTTCCGTTCCAAATGCTAGAGATAAACTTTTACAAATATGTTAATAAATATCTTGATCCCATCACTACCCAACTACACAGGATCACCCGCTGGGCAAATCTGAGGATTTCCTGAAGATTTCATCAGGATTGCTCCAGCCGTCGTGGATTCTATAAGGTTGGTTGGTTGTTTTCAGAGGAAATTTTCGGGCTGAGAGGCCGTGGTCGATGAGTAAAACTTCTACCAGACATTTCGTCTCCATCTGCAGGAGGCATCGTCTGAGGTCCGTGGTCGACCGGCTACTGCCACTGCTCATTAAATTTTATTTCATGGTCTCCATCACCAAAAATCAATACTGCTACTGCCGATTTTTCGGTGTGTCCTAGGCGACAGTGTCGTTTGTGTTCAGCTAAGCGGGTGTTGATACTTCTTTTAGTTGTTCCATTATACACTTGACCACAACTTCATGGAATTCTGTAAACCCCAGGAGTTGCTAGGGGATGACCTGCGTCTTTTTCCGATCTTACGCTTTGATCCTCTTGGTGGGTCTGTAGATCGTTTCGAATCCATGGTTGGCAAAACTAAGAGACTCGGATATCGCATTACCATGCACATATGTATAGAGAGGCAATAGAAATTCAGAAACCCCAAAATAATTTTAATACAAAAGAAGGATGTCTTAAATTAGACAAAATATGGGTCGACTTTGCGACATTAAAATGACAATCGATTACTTTTAATCGAGAAGGACGACGCCATCCAGAGAGAGAATCACTCAGCATCACGTGATGAATGGTGGTGCCCTCTATGCAAGCTATAAATGCGAGAGCCCCCCCCCTAACCACAATGGCAGTAGCCGCTTGACTACAGACCTCAGATGATGTCGCCCGCAGATGGGGACGAAATGTCAGGAAGAAGTTTTACTCATCGACCATGGCCATCCCAGAGGTTTTTGAAAAGAGAGTCGGCCTTGAAAATGTACATTGTATATTGGTTGTTTATTTGGCACAGGAGCACAAAACTGCTAAGATCATCAGTAAACCGCGGATTTTTAGCTCGTAAAAAGAATTTTAGGAGTCTAAAATCGGCACTTTCATTGCCTCATTTAGGCCAGATAAAATTCAAAATAGGCCCTAAAAAGAATTCATCAGTTGAAATAGAGATAAAGTAAAACACGTAGTGTTGGCTTATGGGGAAATTTTCATTCATTTACAATAACATCACACACCATTAGTAATAAAACTCACATCAAACCTTCAAAAACTTTTGAAAAATGAAAATACAAAGCAGATCAGAAGCCATATATCGAAATACATTTAATAGGCCAGTAAAACAACATATTCTGATTAAACTAGTGGTTTCTAACATTCAGACCACAATTGGCTTCACGCTAAATCACTGAAACCTTTTGTAGATTGTACAGAGATAAGCCTCGACATATCGAGAATGAACGTTCTACATCAACGGATGTGACGGAAACGGACTACACTTTCGGTTCAGTTTGGATAGGCATGTTGCATTCGGTGGAACTGGATATTGCAAAGACTCTTCAGGTCGCTTTTATTCTGCAAAACGCGTTGAATTTTTCTTCGTTCTTTTACTCCCACCTCACCCAAGCTTCATTTACCTTCATGAACATTCGCTCCAGAAAAACAATATTCTCGTTGATACGTATACCTGAGCCTTATAAGCCAAGTCTCGCTGAACTGAGGGATCTTCGAGTAATTGTGTTGCATCTTTATTTTTATCTATGCCATTTGAATATAGGACCTTCAACCCAGTGTTGACAATGTGTGAGATTATTTGCTCTTTAGTCTTCAGGCTTTGCTTTGAACAACTCAAATAACCTCTGAGTGGCGTATCTGGTTATAACTTGCCAACAATCAGTTTTTTAATCTGCTGTAGTTTCGTCAACAGAAATCCATATGCAAGACTCCACAATACCTTATCGGTTTCTTTGTTATGCTTCCGTATAAGCTCCGTCAGCAATAATTTTTACACAACATTAACTCTGAGGACACAGACCAATGGTAGTATCGACTTCAGTGCTTCTAACTTTGATTTTTCGAAGTCTTTTGAAAATAGAAGAAATAGGCTAGGTGCTTTTTTAGGATTTTGAAGCCGAAATAGGCATTAACGCTGAAATAGATTATTTTAGGTACTATAAAATTAATTAGTCATGAAACGCCTAAGTATAAGTTTACTTACAACTACATACTCAGGAAAAGAATAGATTTAATTTTAGCCATTAGATTTTTTAAGCCTGCGACTGTGAGATAAATGGGTTTGTTTATACAGTCAGCATTTTTTATTTATTTATTTAGCACGACGCGTTTAAGAGAAACCATTCCCATCTTCAAATGCGTTTATTGTGCTGTTTCAAATTATTTCTGATGTTTTGAGTGTGTGAGTTGCTGCTTCATTCTGCTGTCATTACGTTTACGTCTGGTCCATCTGTGGCGGCTCTCACACATGTCAAACATCACGTATAATATTTTTGCACATGAATACATCGGTTGTCACAAACATACATATAAACAAACAGTTCCAGAGGTGAGAGCTGCCACAGATGGACCAGACGAAACCTTAAAGACAGCAGAATGAAGCAGCAACTCACACACCCAAAACATCATAAATAATATGAGACAGCACAAAAAAACGCACTTGAAGATGGGAATGATTTCTGGAAACGCGTCGTGCTAAATAAATAAATAAAATGTACAAATATTTGTAGAGCTTATGGGACTTAACTACGGGGTCATCAGTCCCTAAACTAACAAATTACTTACGAACTAGGTAATACTAAGGACAGCACAAATATCTACGCCCGAGAGCGGATTCGAACCCCCTACCGCAGTGGCCGTGCAGACTGTGACTGGCGCGCCGCAGAACGCTCGGCCACCGCGGGCGGCAATAAATAAATAAATGTGACAGAGCAGTATTGTTATTTATAAACAAAAGACTAGGTTTTAACCTGAAGATCCGCGGTCTAATCATCAGCCCTCGGTGGGAAAGGAAAGGACTGAGGATAGGAAAGGAGGAGATGGGATAGGACATGCAGTCCAGGGAGGAAAGAAGGAAGAACGACTGCATTAGCTCAGAGCCCCGTGCTCGCTTCCGAAAGAACCGTGAGTCTTCTGGGAAGATTCTTTAGGGAACAAACGCACATACATTTTTTATGGATAAGATTTAGATGTCAGATTTGGCACATTAAACTACCATCATCGGATCTTTTGTTTTTATGCGCCACATCACAGACGAAACGTTTCCAAAGTGTACGTGTTTACCAACGTTATTGTCGGCATGTCAGAACACAAATTAGCGTTTTACGAGGTGCATTCAAGTTCTAAGGCCTCCGATTTTTTTCCTCCGGACTGGAAAGAGATAGAAATATGCGCATTGTTTTAAAATGAGGCCGCGTTCATTGTCAATACATCCCAGAGATGGCAGCACCGTACGGCAGATGGAATTTTACCGCCAGCGGCGAGAATGAGAACTGTTTTAGATACTTTTCCTCACTTGAACAACGTGCAATCATTCGTTTTCTGAATTTGCGTGGTGTGACACCAATTGAAATTGATCGACAGTTGAAGGAGACATGTGGTGATGGAGTTATGGATGTGTCAAAAGTGCGTTCGTGGGTGCGACAGTTTAATGAAGGCAGAACATGATGTGACAACAAACCGAAACAACCTCGGGCTCGCACAAGCCGGTCTCACGACATGATCGAGAAAGTGGAGAGAATTATTTTGGGGGATCGCCGAACGACTGTTGAACAGATCGCCTCCAGAGTTGGCATTTCTGTGGGTTCTGTACACACAATCCTGCATGACGACCTGAAAATGCGAAAAGTGTCATCCAGGTGGGTGCCACGAATGCTGACAGACGACTACAAGGCTGCCCGTATGGCATGTTGCCAAACAATGTTGACGCGCAACGGCAGCATGAATGGGACTTTCTTTTCGTCGGTTGTGACAATGGATGAGATGTGGATGCCATTTTTCAATCCAGAAACAAAGCGCAAGTCATCTCAATGGATGCACACAGATTCACCGCCACCAAAAAAATTTCTGGTAACCGCCAGTGCTGAAAAAATGATGGTGTCCATGTTCTGGGACAGCGAGGGCGTAATCCTTAACCATTGCGTTCCAAAGGGCACTACGGTAAGAGGTGCATCCTACGAAAATGTTTTGAAGAACAAATTCGTTCCTGCACTGCAACAAAAAAAGTCCGGGAAGGGCTGTGCATGTGCTGGTTCACCAAGACAACACACCCGCACATCGAGCTAACGTTACGCAACAGTTTCTTCGTGATAACAACTTTGAAGTGATTCCTCATGCTCCCTACTCACCTGACCTGGCTCCAGCGGCGTAGCTGTATCACCAAGGGCCCCGGGGCAAAAATGACATTGGGGCCCTCTTTAAACTAAAACTATACAGATACAAAACTACATCATCAGCTTCTTACCGCCCCCTGAAGACATAATAAGGCAAACGTAAATGTAACATTCAGGGCATTCATAATGCTTGTTTGACGGACACTGAAGATGGTCACTATGTGATTGAAATCGATCTGTTGTTTATAAATAAAACATTAACGGCCAATGCTGCTCAATACATCTGGTGTGTTCATCATTGTGTGGTCGTTGAGCACCATCCTGGAAATGGAATTAAACCTCAAAAAAACTAAGTAAAGTGTTACGTGCGATGCACCAGGTAATTTTTAATTGTGCGCTCTAATATAACTGTGTAAATTTGTTTGTTATGCTTTCAAGCAAAAATTAATGGTTGGATTTTGATGAAATTTTGCAAAGGAATAGAGTTCGACCTGGGTAGGACACACAGATAAAACGACCCCATGAGATAGTTTTGGAAGTTGCTCCAAACTAGGCGAATGAAGTTGCTGGCAGAAGCTTCACTGATGACGCGCCGATCCACTATCCACTATCCACTATCCATATTGTCTCTTCTTCTTGCACAAATTTCAGAGTGCAACTGATTACAGCACTTAATTTGGATTTATGACTAAGGAGCACTCCCTTGGGGGTATACACTACACAAAGAGGAGTTAGTATAACAATACTGTTCTGTAATAATACACTATAGAGATTTCATATTCAAATGTGATCACACCGTGTATTGTCAAACACACTGCTCGTAATTCAGCGCCATAGACTTATTTCGCAACTCCGATTTCAACCGACAACACGCTAATAGTGACACGGTACACGTCTTAGCGGACGAGCAATAGACCTTGTTATGGTTTTATACTGAGGTGGAAATAATTTTGGATTTCACTTCGTGCCTTTGAGGTTTGTTGGTCTAGAGTAAAGTCAAAAATCCTTCATGCGACTAAAATATAGAGTAAAATGTCGATTATCCAAAGTAATTGGGAGACATGGATGTTCGAAAACCGGTTTATACAGATAATCTTACTGAGCTCTTTTACTTAACAAATAAGACATTTATACAGTATTTGGAGGCACGCGATCCTTCACACTGCGCCGAGCGGCACGCCGCAACACTTAGAAGTCTCAGCTGTTGCTGTGAGCAGCTTTGATGCTGCCGCTACTTCTGCAGCTGCACCGACTGAAGTGTGCCGGTTGTTGTACACAGCGAGTGGCGCCTTGGCCGGTCAGCTGCGCTTCCGAATGGCGTCGTGTGAAGTGAAGGCACCAATAGGAAGCTTTGTCCGCCACGCGGTGGCCCAATGCGGTTACTATTGGAAACTTGATGGGTGGGGAGGGAGAGGTGATGGACGTTAGCGCGGGAGAGTAAAGAAAACAAAAATTCGACGCTCTATTGTAACTTTTTCCGGAGGCAGCTCACGAAGGCCGAAGGGCCCCTTAAGCACGGGGGCCCCGGGGCACTACCCCGTCCAGCCCTATGATAGCTACGCCACTGCCACTGACTTTTGGCTTTTTCCATCAATAAAAGACACTTTCCGTGGCAGCACATTCACCAGCCGTGCTGCTATTGCCTCAGCGATTTTCCAGTGGTCAAAACAGACTCCTAAAGGAAGCCTTCACCGCTGCCATGTAATCATAGCGTCAGCGTTGTGGAAAATGTGTACGTCTGCAGGGCGATTACGTCGAGAAGTAACGCCAGTTTCATCGATTTCGGGTGAGTAGTTAATTAGAAAAAAAATAGGAGGCCTTAGAACTTGAATGCACCTCGTAGATGATCCTTGTCTGCACGAGCCGCTGAGTTTAGTGCGTTGGCTACAATGGCGATTCCGGTCGACACAGTGAGGGAGGCCGTACTGAGGCGCGGCGCTAGCGGTGTGAGACGCAGCAGCGGGCGGGCGCGCGCCTGTCAGCGGGCTGTGAAATACGCAGAAGCGGCGACATTTTGAGCGGCGCGGCGCGCGGTTACATATTTACCCGATTAATTCCGCCGTTTCGACAGCGGCGTCACGCGCCAGCGGCGGCGCATCGACTGATCGATGGCCGCCAATCGGCGGGCGCTGCCCTGCAGCCGCGGGGACAGGGGGCGGGCGTGCGTAGCTCCACGCCGCCCCCACTTGGGCAGCCGTACGCCGACGTCATAAATAAATAAAAAAAAAATTATTCCCCTTACCCGTGGTACTTCTGAAGGTGAAACATGTCGACGGTAAAAAAGTTATCGAAGATATTAAATTGAACGAGAGGCGTTGAAGTAAAATTAGAATTTCTTCCTGATTGTTGGGCCTGCAGTGTCATAAATGTCGTTGAATGACATTGTAATGAAACAGAATATATGACATCAGCTGCGATTGGGCAAAACTGAAAATGTGTACCCAGCTGGGATTCGAACCCGGGTCTCCTGCTTTCTAGGCAGTTGCGCTGACCCCTATACCACTTTTTTCTCCCCCCCCCCCCCCCCACCTTATGTGTAGTTCTGATTTTTGCGGTCGTTGATGGTGTTCGTTCGTTGTTCTTCGATGAGGTGTTGGCTGAGCTTTTTTATTACAGAGGGCGTTCTGTCCTCTTGACTGGGCGCGCTGAGCCACGGCGCCCGGACCACTGGGGACATAGTGATCACCACACCTGCAAGGACTAGCCGCGGTGGAGTAGCCGAGCGGTCTAAAGCACCTCGATGCGGAGCGCGCGGTTACTCGCCGTGGAGGTTTGAGTCCTCTCTGGGGCATGTGTGTGTGTGTTTGTCCGTAGGTTAGTTTACCTAGGTTTAAGTAGTTTGTAAGCTACGGACTGATGACCACGCAGTTTGGTCCGATACATTTACAGATATTTGAACATTTTGCAAGGACTACCTAAGCACGTCTCCCGTCAGATACAAATTCCCAACTTCACCCTGCCCACAGAACTCAAACTCGTAGTTGTGAAACTAATTCGCGTAAGAGTAAGGACTTCAAACTTGCCGACCCCTCCCCACTAACGATACGATCATTGCCCGTCACCGGCATATTATGTATGTTAGTGAGGAGGGGTGGGCCAGTTTGAAGCCCTTACTCTTACGGGAATTAGTTTCATAACTACGAGTTTGAGTACTGTGGGCAGGGTGAAGCTGGGAATTTGTATCTGACGGGAGGCGTGCTTAGGTAGTCCTTGCAGGTGCGGTGATCACTGTGTCCCTAGTGGTGTAGGGGTCAGCGCAACTGCCTAGAAAGCAGGAGACCCGGGTTCGAATCCCGGCTGGGTACACATTTTCAGCTTTGCCCAATCGCAGTTGATGTCATATATTCTATGAATGTTGAATAATAACAACTGCAGGATCAGAAGTGACGTCTGTTCTCTAGGAACAGACGCCACACACACACACACACACACACACACATATATATATATATATATATATATATATATGCCGGTGACGGGCAATGATCCTATCGTTAGTGGGGAGGGGTGGGCAGAGTTGGACGCCCTTACTCTTACGAGAATTAGTTCATAACTACGAGTTTGAGTACTGTGGGCAGGGTGAAGCTGGCAATTTGTATCTGACGGGAGGCGTGCTTAGGTAGTCCTTCCAGGTGGGGTGCTCACTGTGTCCCCAGTGGTAGCCGGGCGCCGTGGCTCAGCGCGCCCGGTCAGGGGGCTAAACGCCCTCTGTAATAAAAAAGCTGAGCCAACCATTCAACAAACAACCACGAACGAACAAAATGAACGTCCGCGAACCATAGATCTACCAGATGCACAAAAAGAAAAAAAAAAAAAAAAAAGAAAAAAAAAAAAAGAAAAAAAAAGTAAGGTCGTGTAGAGCCAGCGCAACTGCCTAGAAAGCAGGAGACCCGGGTTCGAATCCGGACTGGGTACACATTTTCAGCTTTGCCCCATCGCAGTTGATTTCATATATTCTGTGAATATTAAAGAATAACAACTGCAGGATCAGAAGTGACGTCGGTTCTTTCGGAACAGAAGCCACATGTATATATTGTAATGAAAGTTTAGGATCACTGCTTATAGTTTCTTCAATAGCGCTACAGCTGTTTCAACATTTTTGTCATTATCAAGCGCATGCTTATATAAGAATTACATTAATTAATTGCAAATCAAAGAATACGAAAATATACATAAAAGAATTTTGTTGTAAATTTCCCTTATAACTTACGTCTACGATGGTTGGACGTTACATGCTGACATCTGGCGTAACTGTTGTATAAACTGTATTGAAATTGTCAACGTTAAAAAGTCTGTCATAACTTAGACGATTACTATATGTATGTAAACATCTTTGGCAGAGCTGTTGTTAATTACGCAAAATATAAAAGTTTTCTTTTATTTAACGTTTTAGCGTAACAAGATGCATAATACCTGGCAGCTAAACAACGTATCCAACTACAAAATACATGAATTTTTCAATACAGTTTACACAACAGTTACGCCTGATGTCAGCATATAACGTCCAATCATCGTAGACATAAGTTATAAGGAACGTTTCTAACAAAAAATGTTTATGTATATTTTAGTATTCTTTTATTTGTAATTAATTAATGTAATTCTTATACATGCAGGCGCTTGATAATGAGAAAATGTTGAAACAGCTGTAGCGCTATTGAATAAACTATAAGCAGTGATCCGGAACTTTCATTACAAAAATTAGAATCATGGTCGGGATTCGAACCCATAACCTCCTGCTTTACGTACATTTGATATATATATTCTGACAAAATATGTCTCTGAACATTCATTTATTGATACTTGATATGTATAAAAAATGTTCAAATGTTTTTAATTCTATGGGACCAAACTATGTTGGTCATCAGTCCCTAGACTTACAAACTACTTAAACTAAGTTAAAATAACCTAAGGGCAACACACACGTTCCCGACAGAGGATTCGTACCTCCGACGCGGGAGGCCCCGCTAACCGTAACGTGGCGCTCCAGACCGCCTTTTTTTATGTACCTCTGTGATTAGCGATCGTTTTCATCGTTCGTATTTGGTCGTTCGTTGAGCATTTGGCTCAGCTTTCTTATTACAGAGAGCGTCCAGCTCTCTGACTGGGCACGCTTAGCTACGATGCCCGGCTAGATAAATAAATAGACCGCTCGGCTACTCCCGCGCGGCTGATGAATCACCAGTGCCTAAGGTACGAGGCACGATTGTTCCCATTCACGTTCATTGCTGGGATGCTATTCTGCTATTCGAGTGCCTCGGCAATGTTGATTCGTATTTATATACGGGAACATGAAGCAAAATTGAAGTTTGTATTGCGGAAGAGGACGTGCTTCAAGTCAGTCCCTTAAATAATTGCAGCAATTAGATCGTGGTGTCTCACAGTGCCTGCCTCTTAAGCAGGTGGTCCAGAGCTCGAATCCCGGCGGTGGCTAAAATTTTAATTCAATGCCCCTCCTGCTGTTTCATGTCATTGATTTCGTGCTTATCGAATATCGCCCCAATTGTGCGACTGGATTCACAATTTCCTATCAGAAAGGACACAGTTCATAGTAATTGACGGAAAATCTTCGAGTAAAACAGAAGTTATATCTAGCGTTCCCCAGGGAAGCGTTATAGGTCCCCTACTCTTCCTTGTGTTTATAAACGATTTGGGAGACTGAATAGCTCCCTTTTTGTAAAATGTAACTTTCACGGCCGGAATGGTCAAAATTACTGAACATATCCTGGCTATTATGCCGTGGTCTTTTGGATTTATTATGGAAACCCAACGTTTCGTCCCCGACTGCGGAGGCCATTTTCAAGGTGGATCGTGGCACTTTTGAATGTCGGATGTACACCCTGGCACGCTACTGACTGAAGTCATACTCCGTTTACGAGGGCTCGCGCGCACAGGTGTGACGGCAGATGTTTTTGACATGCGCGCGCAATTCGTCGTTACCGATTGCCGCCGTCCGTTAATATTGTCCCATGGTGGAAGACTCTTACATTTCTTCTTCAACACCGGAATCCAGATTTTATTTAGTTTCACGCCCTCCTCCATCCTATTGAAATTATTGAGGTCTTTTACAATTTCTATAGCCTCTCTGTACAGTCTTTCGAGCCCTCGTAAACGGAGTTTGGCTTCAGTCAGTAGCGAGCCAGGCTGTGCATCGGACATTCAAACGTGCCACCATCCCCCTTAAAAAGGTCCTCCGCAGTCGGGGACGAAACGTTGGGTTTTCATAATAAATCCACAAGACCACGGCATAATAGCCCAGAAATTTTTAGTAATTTTGAATAATTCCCTTAGTTTGTTCGCGGCTTATGCTTTCGTTTATCGGTTAGTGAAGTCAATAGAGGATCAAAAGCAACTTCAAAGTGAATTTCTACATCATGCGAAAATTGGCAATTAACACTACACAATGAAAAGTGTGAAACTCATGAGCACTAAAAGAAATCCGCTGAACTTCAATTACACGATAAATCAATCAAACATTAAAGTCGTAAATTCAACCAAATACCTAGGAGTTACAATTACGAACAACTTAGACTGGTGAGAACACTTTAGAAAATATTGTGGGGAAGGCGAACCAAAGGTTACGTTGCATTGGCAGAACGCTTCGAAGATGCAACAGCTCCACAAAAGAGACTGCCTGCATCACACTTGTGCGTCCTCTCCTGGAGTACTGTTGCCCAGTGTGGGACCCTCACCAGATGGGACTGACGGAATACATTGAGAAGGTTCAGAAAGTGTAAATGTTGCATGATTTGAGGTGGAAATCATTAAAAGAAAGACGTTATTCGTTGCGGCGAGATCTATTTACGAAATTTCAATCACCGACTTTTACTTCTGAATATGAAAATATTTTGCTAGTACCCACCTACATAGGAATACATGACCATACTAATAAAATAAGAGAAATCATATCGAAAAAGGAACGAATTACGTGTTCTTTCTTGCCGCGCGCTATTAAAGAATGGTACGGTAGAGAAAGGTTCTGAAAATGGTTAATGAACCCTCTGACAGGCACTTATATGTGATTTGCAATGTATGTAGATGTAGATATAAATATTGAGACAAAATATGTCTGTGGACATTCATTTATTGTTTGGTAGAAGCTGCTATTTCTCAGCTGCTTCAACGCAGAGGACCCACCGAAACTCTTTCTCGGTGGTGAGGCCGGTCCTACCATTCTTTTTGGCCCGCTTTAGATGACCGTAGTAACACTAAAAGCAGGCTTTTTCGATAGCGCTTTGATACTTCGAAATTTTAAGTAAAATACCGTTCGTCTGAGACGGAAAGTGAATCCACAACTTTTTAGAGTAGAAAATTATGTACTACTTTGCTCTCTAACGATTTTTTTCCCACTTCTCGTACCGTTTCAGAATATAACGGAGATTTGACACTGTCTGTGAGTTTGCAACGTCTTACCACTTTTTAGGTCGCACCAAATTACAGACGTACTTTTGGCTATCAACGACCAGATCCTACATTTTGTAAAAGTTTCGGACAGAAAAATAGGTTACTAACTCACACTTCAACAAAATCTGACATTTTGATTAAACAGAATGGGCACACGATAAGTGAGAATGAACAATTCTGATTTCGAAGCGTTGAGATAGATAGTAAGCTGTCGTGGAAAGGCGCTTTCAGGGTCCAGTTCAAAACATAAACACTGCGTTATTTACCATTACAACAGTTTCTGATTACAACAGTTTCTGAAAATATAAGGGATAGTTCAACACGATAGTCTACCTTGCGTATTTTCATTCGCTTATGACTCATGCTCATGGCCCGCACAATCTTTCTGGTTGTTACGCGTCTGTTACCACCGTTGCGAGCAAAGGATGTGACAGGGGTGTACGAAAAGAAGGATTTATATCACAGTGTCGGATTTATGTCGCAGGTGTCGGATTTATTTTGCTGGCATCAGATTTCCTTCACCGAGTCGTATAGGTTGAATGGAATAAAACATATAGCCGTCAACTTTTATACATAATTTATTTTGCTAACGTTTCGGCTTCACACTGAAGCTCTCTCCCGATCGCTAAAAACAGTCGTTCCGTGTCCTTTACTAGGAGTCAATCTACTTCTGTCGTATATTCCTCGGCAGTCGACGTACGTCCTTAGAGCCAATCAACAGTTACGTCGTCCTTCCATCCAGAAATCCACGGCACGTGGCACAGTGGCTCCTAGTACTGTAAAAGTTCATGGAACTTCTATTTGTTTTGGAGATCTGAAGGTTTTTAATGAAAAGCAAAATAAATTATTTATAAAAATTTCCGGGTGCTGTTTCTATCCCATTTAACATGACAATCCGCAGTCCACATAACGATCGATCATTTAAAACTGAAAAATAAACGGGTTGAAGGCTAATGTCAGCTGCAGGAAAACCGTGGAGGCATCCAGGTATTAATGCAAGTCTCTTGCCTGTATTCCCGTGACCTCACATTGACCAAGGATATCACGTACAGGTGCCGTATGCCTCTCTTCGTTATCAAAGAAGAGTGAGTTCAGGAACGACCAGCTTATTGCCCAACATTACAGTCATCATCTCTGGCACGGTTTCGTCCTACAAGACGAAAACACTGTGCCCTACTTCTTACACTTGTCACCATGAAGCTGTAACAAAGTGGTATCTCTTGAGACGAATTCTACTACGACGAAGATCAGTTGTAACTTGCGTCATCGGATAGCACAATTATTTTCTTTCTTAACTTCATAATTCTTATTACAAAAAGGTCCTACCCACTTAAATGGAAGCGCTCTATTTCCTTACAACAGCCAGCAACGTTTCTACAGATCTAATGAAATTGTCGTAGCACCTTCGTTTTTCACTAATTACACAAAAGATGGGCCTTTTTGGTCTGACGTATAATTTGAGAAACATGACTTATTTTCACAAAAAATATTTCAGCCACACTTTCAGTATTTGCAAAAATACAGTTATAATTATCATCATCAAAATATCGTTTTATAATATCGCCTTCAGTTTATTCACACCCGACAACCTCAGAGGATTAAGTAATTCATGATAACACATGTCGAGTTCTAATCATCCTGTAAAAGGAAGCACGGGAGGCCTTAGAGGCAGATGCATGTACTTAACCACTGTTCTAGAGCTGATCCGTAAATGTCTTTCACCACCGAGGAAAGATGTGAAACCCAAATGGTTGGCTCAGTATCAAAAACATCTGTAACATAGATCAAAAACCATTTCACAAAAACAAAAGCATAAATCACGACCTTGCTTATGTATATTCATTCACTTTTATAAAAGAAAATCTCACCATCACTACAGAATACTGTCAATTGAAGGCTAAGCGGATACACGCCTCCGACCAAGCGAGACGTTCGGAAATGAGGCTATATCTGGAGCATCACAAGGACTGTGCTGGCGGAACGGACGGTCATAGAAACTGTAAGAGGCCCGCAGCAGAGTGACTGCCATAGACTCGTGAACAACGCTCGTCTATACCAGCAACAAGCCTATTGTTTTTAACTCGTCAACTGAATCCTTACAGCGGCTGGTTTGAGTCAAGCACATATTCCACCTATAAACAGCTATCTGCCTGGGCAAGATGAACAGTGTTCACCCATATCACACCAGCAATTAGGAGTATTACACAATAAAATATCCAGAACAGGTAATAGGAGTAACCCGCAAATTTACAGGCCTTTACCATTGACGCCGGCTTGGAGCAGGATTGTAGAACATATACTTTCCTTTACGAGCCGGCCGAGGTGGCCGAGGTGACTGAGGCGCTCCAGTCACGGTCAGCACGGCTACTACGGTCGGGGGTTCGAATCCCCCCTCGGGCATGGATATTTGTGCCGTCCTAGTTCGTAAGTAGTTCATAAGTAGTTTGTAAGTTTAGGGACAGATGACCCCGTAGTTGAGTCCTATAAGCTTTACAAACATTTTCCTTTACGAAAAGGTACGGCCAAACTTTCAGGAAATATTCCTCACACGCAAAGAAATAAAGTATGTTATGTGGACACGTGTCCGGAAACGCTTAATTTCCATGTTAGAGCTCATTTTAGTATTTCTCTTTAAATGTAAATTGAAGTAATTCCTGCAGACCATTGTCAAAATGCCCAATTGTTTCGTTAGTATGTACTGTATTTACTCGATTCACCGCCAGTTGGCCCAATTGAAGGAAGGTTATGCTGACTTCAGTGCTTGTGTTGACATGCGACTCATTGCTTTACAGTACTAGCATCAAGCACATCGGTACGTAGCGTCAACTGGTTAGTGTTCATCACGAACGTGGTTTTGCAGTCAGTGCAATGTTTAGAAATGCGGAGTTGGCAGATGCCCATTTGATGTATGGATTAGCACAGGGCTAGGTATGTTTGTATCGAGACAGATTTCCAGAACGAAGGTGTCACGACAGGAAGACGTTCGAAGCAATCCATAGTCAACACGGATTCAGAAAGCCGCGGTGGAGTAGCCGACCGGTCTAAGGCGCCTCGCTGCAAAGCGCGCGGTCGCTCGCCGTCGGAGGCTCGAGTCCTCCCTGGGGCATGGGTGTGTCTGTTGTCTTTAGGTTAGTTTACCTTAGATTAAGTACTTTGTAAGCAGGTGACCACGCAGTTTGGCCGATAGGTTTACAAACATTTGATTTGGATTCAGAAAGTGTCATTCTTGTGAAACACAGCTAGGAAGAAAAAAAAAAAAAAAAAAAAAAAAAAAAAAAAAAAGTTTGTAAAGCTTATGGGACTTAACTGCGGGGTCATCAGTTCCTAAACTTACAAACTACTTATGAACTAGCTTATACTAAGGACGGAACAAACATCCATGCCCGAGGGGGTATTGGAACCCCCGACGGGAAACGGCCTCGCTCATCGTAGTATAGTGCCTCAATGCGCTCGGCCGCTCCACCGCGGCACAGCTAACCCTTTAATGACACCAGGTGATGAGTGCTATTGACAAGGGATGTCAAATAGTTACCGTATTTCTAGATTATCGGAAGGCTTTCGACGCTGTACCACGCAAGCGTATTTTAATCAGAGTGCATATGGAATATCGCCAATATTGTGCGACTGGAGTCATGATTTCCTGTTAGAAAGGAGACAGTACGTTCTAATTGACGGAAAGTCATCGGGTAGAACTGAAGTGATATGTGATGTCCGACAGGGAAGAGTTATAATGCCCCTATTCTCCCTTATTTTTATAAACGATTTAGGAGACAATCTGAGTAGGCCTTTTAGGTTGATCGCGGATGATGCTGTCACTTATCGGTTACAACAGTCACCAGATCAAAAGCAAGTTCAAAATTATTTAGATAAGATATCAGCATGGTGCAAAAAAATGGTAATTTCCCTTTAATCATGAGAAGTGTGAAGTCATCCATGTGACCACTAAAAGAAGACAGTTAAACTTCATTTACACAATAAATCAGTCGAAACTACAGGCCGTAAATTCAAATAAATACATAGGAGTAACATTTACACTCAACTTAAATAGGAAAGAACACATAGAAAATACTGTAGGGAAAGCGAACCAAATGCTACGTTTCATTGGCAGAACACTTAGATGATGCAACAGTTCTATTAAAATGGAATTGACAGACGACGTCGAGAAAGCAGCTAGTTTTGTATTAGCGCGATACAGTGGAGAGAGTGACACGGAAGTGTTGGGATGTAAATCATTAAAAGAAAGGCGTTATTTGTTGCAACTAGATCTATTTGCGAAATTTCTTTCACCAACTTTATCTACCGAATGGAAACATTTTGTTAGCATCTACCTACTTAGAAAGACATCATCAAAATAAAATAAAAGAAAACAGATCTAAAACGGAAAGATATAGGTGTTCCTTTTTTCCACGAGCGAGAATGGAAGTGTAGAGAAACATGATAAAAGCGGTTCGATGAACCCTCTGCTATGCCCTTCAATGTGACTTGAAGAGTGTTTATGTAGATGTAGAAGTACGCATTTGGTCAAATGGTGAAGTCAGGTTTACATATATATAAGCAGCAAAAATGTCCAACTTATAAATGAAAATGAACATTGTCGTTCATCAGATTTTTTCCCTGCACAAGTTCATTCTCCGTCCGATTTTAAACCTCGAATTATGTAAATTATGAATCCCTCCTCCTTTTTAAGAAGTTTGGTAAAATTGTTCATGTTGGAACTCAACTGCCTATCCTCTTTAATTCCTGTACTTGTTCTTACATTTCGCTAGAGTTTTCTGTCATTTTGAGCTATGTTTATCTAACAGCATTCTATGCAACATTTTATACAGTACTAAGTGGATAATTACTAATATAATACTTATATTTAATATGTTCAAAACTATTATCACTTCATACCCTTCTGGGCGTACAGAATGTCGTAAGCGACTACATAGTGCATGACGGAAGGTGCTTCGTACAATTATTATCGATCTCTATTTTATATAATATTTTTCTATTAGAATTCATGTATTTATCCAAAAACATTACAGATGACCGATTTCGGTGTTACTTTTTTTGCCATCTTCGGATCTACATTTCCAGTTAATCTGTTATGTAAGAGGCCATGAGCCTCATGTCCTGTCATTAAAATATCGAGCAATCATTTTCAAGATGAAATTGCAGATATAAACCTAAATCTCACAATATTTATCGCAATTTCTGACGGTCTAAGTTATGTCTGCAATTTTATTTTGTGGAAACTTGCAACTGATTTCATAAAGCTTACAGACTCTTATGAAAGAGGTTAATTATTGGAAATGTAGATCCGATATTGATTTAAAAAAAAAAACATTGACCATCTGGAATGTTTGAATAAAAACATCAATAAAATATGAGGTAGATTAGCGATATATTGCTAGACGTGCTATCTTGGGAAATATATCAAAACGTAAAACCATAAGGCTTTATAAATAAAATTGTTGATATCCTTTCCTATCTCATTTCTTTAATGACAGCGGGAAGAAACCCATAAGCGTTGATACGAGGCTTACTCTTTGTCAAGAATATGGCATTTAAAAAATGTCTCCCTCCAATAATACTTAGTGTTCGTCTCATTTAATGTCTCTTTTTATATCCCCCGTAATAGTAAATAGCTTTGAATACCTTCACAGCTTTATCGTCAGTCTTGCAACGTACAGTCTCTTTATTGTGGGATTTATCTTGAGTTATTGACATCTAAAGAGGTATTCCATCATCCCGTAGTGAAATTTCCATCTAGTCTTTCATCTGTTCTTACCATGACAAAATCGTTGTTGGCAGCATTTTCAATGAACATGAGTGAGCAGCCTATCTAATAAATAAATAAATAAATAAGTTAATAAATATAGACCGCTGTTCGCTGTTGTTTAATACCTGATAAAAAAGGATTACACGCTTTTTGCTTAACTGGAAACCAAAGATTATAGGATAATTGTATTTCCCAAGATTCGTGAAGTGCACAGTCCCAGAAACAGGAAGCGAGAGCAATAATTTAAGAGTCTTTGAAACACATGTTACGCGCTGCATTAGGGCAATGTTGAGCCACAACCAGAGCGGAACACCTATCAGCTATTAAACAACAACGATCTAGTTATTCGTACGCGAAGCTGCTTGTACCCGGGGAATAAGGTAGCTGCCGTACCTCATGTCTCTTGCGTTTCGGCGTGATTTTGCACCAATCTCACCAGGCGATGGCAACCAGGTAGACTGCTGAAATATCGTGTCGAAAGTACGACGAAATCCGGCTCCAAAGCCGTTAAGAGAATCAAGAAATTTATGATTTCTACAAAGCGACGAGTATATATGTTCAAATTTGTGGGACTTATCAGTCCCTAAGCTTACAAACTACTTAAACTAAGTTAAAATAACTTAGGGGAGGGCGACTCCACCGCGGCCTGTGTATATATTCTGTAAGTTATCTCATTACATTTGTATATCATTTCAAAGTTGTAAGGTCCTTCTAGACTCACCCTATAGATGAATTCAGCAAGCAACTTATACGTAGGTTTTACTCGTCGAATTTACAACTGTCGCTTTAGCTGAGGGTGCTGCGAACTGTAGACGTGTTCTGCTATCGGTTGTTTCGAACGACGCACGAGCGCCATAACTATGCTCAATGAACAAAGCTCTTGAACTGAATGTGTAGCATATAAAACAAACGTAGATTCTCTGAAATTATGCCTGAAATTGCATTTACACAAATTAATCTATAAAAATTGTGATGAAAGTATTTTCGATAAAAATTTGACAATAAAAATAAATAAATAAAAATTCGTTGAAGTACATAACAAGTGTAAAGTGAACGGGTAAGAAAAAAATGTTCAAATATTTGTAGCGCTTATGGGACTTAACTGTGGGGTTATCAGTCCCTAAACTTTACTTATGAACTAGCTAATACTAAGGACGGCACAAATATCCATGCCCTAGGAGGGATTCGAACCCCCGACCGTAGTGGCCGTGCAGACCGTGACTGGCACGCCGCAGACCGCTCGGCCACTGCGGCCGGCAACGATTAAGAGGTAGATATGACAAGCACCCGACAGCCCCGTCAAACCAGTGACCGTAGACAGGGCTACAATAACAGTAGGAATTTATAATTAGGTTAGTGATGAAACCTGCTTCCAGCATTCGGCGCGAACCTACTGGATCCGGTGCACTAATGCCACTTACATTTCATGGGCGAAGATGACGTGGTAACCTGCTCCATTTTTAATTTTAAACGGCTGCAGATATTTTGAATACCGATCTGAAAGACCTCCTAATACTGGATATAAAAACATCCCCATCCCTTACACACATATACGCACGCACACATACAAGAGAATTAAACGCCTCCCACCGAGAAGAAGATTATTCTCGTTCCCAACAAGGAAAATGATTAACTATCTGTGGACTTCACACATCGCTGAAGAAAATTGTATTGATAACTTTCTTGTTGTCCTCATTCCAATAGAAAATTTCTGCAGAGAATTCCCCGATTTATGTGCTCTACTAATTTTCCATGCCATGACGAATTGTTAACGAGTTTGGTGCGAAATGTAGTCCGGACGGATGTTAAGTAGTTCATTTTATGAAACCACAAAAGAAGTGTGTATGGTTAGTCAGTGGGGGTAAGGGACCAAACTGCTAGGTTATCAGTCCTCTACACCGGCCGCCGCGGTGGCCGAGGGGACTGAGGCGCTCCAGTCGCGGTCTGCACGGCCACTACGGTCGGGGGTTCGAATCCCCCTTCGGGCATGGATATTTGTGCCGTCCTTAGTATTAGCTAGTTTGTAAGTTGTTTGTAAGTTTAGGGACTGATGACCCCGTAGTTAAGTCCCATAAGCTTAACAATCATTTGAACATTTGATTTCAGTCCTCTACACAAGCGAGTACGCACGATAAAAAAGATGTTCAAATGTTTGTACAGCTTATGCGATTAAACTGTGAGGTCATCAGTTCCCGAACTTGCAAACTTCTTATGAACTACCTTATACTAAAGGCAACACAAACATTCATCCGAGGGAGGATTCGAACCTCCGATGCGGGAGGTCGCTCTATCCGCAACGTGGAGCTCCAGACCGCTATGCTACTCCCGCGCAGCAGTACGTACGACATTGTCGTCCCTAGTATAAGGTAGTTGATAAGTAGTTTGTAAGTTTAGGGACTGATGACCCCGTAGTTAAGTGCCATAAGCTTAACAAACATTTAAACATTTGAATTAAACGCCTAAGTACAATTACCAACTGGGAACTCAGGAAAATAATAGATTTAACGTAAAGATCTACGGTCTAATGATAAGCTTCTACATCTACATGCAAGTCACTGAAGTGCATGTCAGAGGGTTCTATATATTTCAATTCTCTGATAACTCGCGGTAAAAAAGGAACACCTAAATCTGTTTTCTATCTGATTTCTCTTATTTTCTTATGATGATAATGTCACCCTATGTAGGGTGATGCTAACAATATATGTTCGCAATGTGAAGAGAAAGTTCGTGAAAGAAATTTCGTAAATAGATCTTGCCGCAATAAATAACGCATTTCGTTTAATTATTTCCGCTCCAACTGGTGCATCATTCCTATGACACTCTCTCCTCTAATAGCGATAATATAAAACGAACTGCCCTGCTCTGAGCTTTCTGTAAATCGTCACACTAGACGTGAATCCCTCGATGCGCAGCAATACTCCAAAATGGGATGCACAAGTATAGTGTAGGCCGTTTCTTTAATAGAATCTTCCAAGTGTTCTGCCAATGAAAGGTTGTCTTTGGTTCGCCTTCTGTACAATATTTTGTAAGTTTTCGTTGCCATTTAAGTTGTTCATAATTGTTACTGCTAGTTATTTGGTAGAATTGACGGCCTGTAGGTTTGACTGATTTATCGTGTAATATAAATTACACACTTATCGTTATTAAAGGTCAATTACCAATTTTGCATCATGCAGATATCTTATCTGAACCATTTTGCAGTTGCTTTTGATCTTCTGGCGACTTTATAACCGATAAATGACAGCATCGTCCGCGAACAGTTTAAGAGAGCTACTCAGATTATCTCCTAAATCGTTTATAAAAATGAGGAACAGTAGGAGCCCTAAAACCCATTGAGAACGCCAGATATCACTACTGTTGTACTCAATGATCTTCCGTCAGTTAGAACGTAGTGTGTCCTTTCTTACAGAAAATCACGAATCCAATCGCACAACTATGGCGATATTTCATAAACACGCAATTTGATTAGAACACTCTAGTGAGCTACAGTATTCGAACTCCTGACTGTAACGGCCGTGCAGACTGTGACTGGCGCGCTGCAGACCACTCGGCTACTGCGGCCGGCCATCCCTTATCGATAGCACTCATCACGTGAGTAAAGAGCTAGCTGTTTTTCACAAGTACGATAATTTCTGAATCCGTGTTGACTATGGGACAATAGGTCGTTTTCATCGAGGTACTTCATATTATATTCACGGAATGTATGACATTAACTGAGTTTGAGTAAAGTTAAAACTGTTTACACAGACGGGATTCTAACCCGGGTCTCCTGCTTTCTAGGCCCTTGCGCTGACCCCAACACCACTAGGGACACAGCGACCGTCATAACTGCACGGAATTACTCAAGCACGCTTCACGTCAGATACAAATTTGCAACTTTACCCTGCTCACTAGAACTCAAACTCGTTGTCAGTACTGATTCCCGTAAGAGTAAGTGCCTAGGAGTGCCTCCGCACTGAAGAAAGGATCATTGCCCGTCATCGGTAAATTTTATAAGTTATATATGTAAGTGGCGTCTGTTCTTTCGGACATGTCCGAAAGAACAGACAACATATATATATATGGTGTCCCAGTTATCTTGTCCACCCAAAATATCTGTGGAACAATAACCTATTGGAAAACGACTTTCACCGGTATCAATGTACGGCTGGGGCCCATGAATGTACATATTTGGAAACATTCTAAAACAAAAGCAAGTGTGTTTTCAACACAAACTTTTTTTTTTTTTTTTTTTTTTTTTTTTTTTTTTTTTTAAATGGGCACCCTATATTTTTTTCTTCAGCAATACATATCATGACAAATCACATAAACAATGGCGTTGATTGCATCGCAATATTCCAATTACATCCCGAGATATTGCGACGCGAAGTTGACGCTTGAAATACACAAAACGTGCGGCTAGAGCACGTCCTGAGATGGAACATTGCGATGCAATCAACGTCATTGTTTATGTGATTTGTCATGATATGGATTGCTGAAGAAAAAATATAGGGTATTTATTTTAAAAAAATAAGTTTGTGTTGAAAAACACATTTGCTTTCGTTTTAGTATGTTTCCAAATATGTACATTCATGGGCCCCAGCCGTACGTTGATACCGGTGAAAGTCGTTTTCCAATAGGTTATTGTTCCACAGATATTTTGGGTGGACAAGATAGCTGGGACACCATATATATATATATGTTGTCTGTTCTTTCGGACATGTCCGAAAGTCGTTTTCCAATAGCTGTTATTGTTCCAGAGATATTTTGGGTGGACAAGATAGCTGGGATACCCTGTATATGTTCTAAAATCTTGCTGCAAACCGACGTCAGGGATATGGGCCTGTAATTTTGCGGATCACTCCTATTGCCTTTCCTGAATGCTGGAGTGCCGGCCGCGGTGGCCGAGGGGACTAAGGCGCTCCAGTCACGGTCTGCACGGCCACTACGGTCGGGGGTTCTAATCCCCCCTCGGGCATGGATATTTGTGTCGTCCTAGTTCGTAAGTAGTTCATAAGCAGTTTGTAAGTTTAGGGACTGATGACCCCGTAGTTAAGTCCCATAGACTATACAAACATTTGAACATGTGAATGCTGGTACGCGGATGCCGTGCGTCCCTTGCACCCCCTGGTACCCCCGATACCACTTTCGGTCTTTACCAGGAACAGGCACTGCGAAAGAAAACCGGTGCTATTGCTCTCGCCGGGAGAAAGCGCGGACGTGCCCCGGTCGCTTTCCCGCAGTCAAGGTCGGCCGAGTGTTGCGCGTGGTCCGGAGCGCTGCAAGGCCGGCACCTCGCTGGTGGCTGGTGACATTGCACGGTGGCGCGGTGGGTGGGTGGGGTAATGAGCCAGCTGGTGCAGCCGCCAGGCGGCGGGGCCGTAACGAGGATATCCTCAATTACCACAGCCGATACTGATTGGCCGCCCGCGGCTGCAGGGGTGCGTGCGCACCCGACAACGTAGTAGGCTCGCGGCCTGCGCAAATTCTGCCAGCTGCACTGGTCACCCCGACTAGCCCCTCTTACACCGTAGTGACATCCGTGCAAAAATAAAAACTAGTAACGTATTTGGGGAAAATCATTTTTATTTTTCGACATAGTCTCCTTTTAGACATAGGGTAAGGTGGTACAATTTCGATCATTTCGGGCAAATGCTGTTGTAACTGCAAATATATTGAGAAAAGATGTAATTTTAATTATAGCACTTGTTCTTGGATGTTTAACTAATACGTAACACAAATATTAGACAATTACAAATGTCGGTATAGACACACAAAATAGTTACAGAATTGAAAAAAAAAATCGTTCGAAAATGTACCACACTAGGTACAATTGTGATCACTTCCTAGTAGAATTTTGACTAAGGGCATCTTCCACATAAAAAGCACTTTTTCCGTCAGGCACCAACGCATACTTCGTTGTACCAAACATTACATTTTGGGTAGAGAATCTAGTCCCCCTTACATAGAAAATTTATAAGAGCTCGTTAGACTAAGTAGCTTCACTTACCTCCTAACGGGAAAAAATGTATCTCTCCTTAGCACAAAGTGGTGTATTCTTGGTAAAGACAGGAGGAGCTATAGAAACCTGCTACGCTGCAATGTCACACAACGAGACACTACGAGACTGACAAATGGCGCGAAAATTTATGTTGATCAGAAGTGTACCTATATCGAATTTGTACCACCTTACCCTACGCTTCGACCAACGCTGTTCTAATATGTTGAGCCCTTCCTAATCATTATATAAATACGCTAACATGAAAATTGTGGTACAGATTATAAATACGCTAACACGAAAGTTATGGTACAGATTACTAATTTATTCGTACAAGAAGGTCAATGAAAGATACATAATTCGAAAGATTGTTTGTCGTATATTTCAGGAATATAAATATTATGTGTGCATTTAGCTATTAATAGTGGTAAAAGGAAGTAGAAATTTTCCTATCTACAGCTTGGATCAAGTTCTCCATTCTCCAACAATCAGCTCTGATTGGCTATTCGCCTCGACCAAAGACGCTGTAATGCACCGCATCTGCAGTATTAAAATAAGTCAATATAGAAACATGGAGTGCTCCCAACTCACTTTCTTGTTCCGTTCAAATGCTTCATTTTCGCAGTGATTAAGAGTGGTTAAAGGAATGCCGATATAAAGGATGATGCGCCGGGAGAGGCATCTAGCGGAGCTCAGGTGGAACTACGAAGTCGAGAATGCCGATATAAATGATGATGCGCCGGGAGAGGCATGTAGCGGTGCACGGGTGGAACTACGAAGTCGACATGTTGTCATCTCTGGAATTTTCAATATCGCAGTATCGAAAAAACATTATTTCTTGGCGTTGTATAAGTATACGAACACCGAAATTGTAGTTCCATTTCAAATATTAGGCTAATGAAAGTTATATAATTCGGAAATGGCATGAGAAGTATATACTTCCATTTTTATTTGTTGTTATTGTGTCAGGCATTTTCCTTAACACGTAAAAGTTGCCGTTTCATACCTCCCAGCGCCGGTTAAATTTTACCAAATATCCCAGCGGCCTCCTATGATAATGTTGGCAACAGACTGAATAGTGAGAATCCTGTGAGTCTTCATTTCAGCCAACCGCTTGACAACGCTGATGTTTTGTCGTGGAATCTTCGCTTTACGAGTGCAACATTTTTACTGAGCGGACTAGGGTACATAGAAGAACCTGTCAACCATAAAGCACGAACAGCTTTATTTGCTTAAAGCATGGTCTGTACGATATACTAACCAAGTCATTATATGTGGTTTGAACAAATGGGTAAATATTTTCTATCGTGTTGTTCATGTTGCCAACATAATCACGCGAGGCCGCCGACATACGTAAAATTTTACCCCCAGTGACCATTGTAAACACAATGGGTCGATTTTCGACCACAGGCACAAGAAATGTCCAAGTCTGCAAAATAGCTATTAGTTTCTGCAATCACCTCCTCGTTTGAATGTAATCTTCGTCCCGCCAGCCATTTCTTCAAATTGGGGAACAAACTGTAGACCGAGGGAGCCAAGTCTGGAGAACAGGGGGAATTTGAAACAACTTGGAATCTTATTTCCAATAATTTTGTGACCAAAACTGCTGAGGTGTGTGCTGGTGCATTGTCGTGATGGAAAAGGACTTTTTGTGGGCCAATCGCTGGCAGTTTTTCTTGCAGCTCGGTTTCAAAACGGTCCAATAACGATGAATAATATGCACGTGTAATAGTTTTACCCTGTTTCATATAGTTGATGAGGATTATCACTTGTGAATCCCCAAAGACCGTCGCCATAACTATTCTTGCAGAAGGACCGGTTTTCGTCTTTTTTGGTGCAGATTGCGGATTCTCCTTTAGTATCCCATTCTTTAGATTGTTTTTTGGTCTCAGGAGTATAGTAATGTATCCATGTTTCATGCACAGTGAGGGAACGACGCTTAAAGTCCTGCGGATTCTTCCTGGACAGTTGCAAACCTTCCTTGCAACACTTCACACGATTCCGTTTTTAGTCAAGTGTGAACAATCGCGGCACCCATCTTGCGGATAGCTTTCTCATGACCAAATGTTTATGCAAAATATTATGTACCCGTTCATTCGAGTTTGCACACAGCACTAGCAATCTCACAACTTCAATTCTTCTGTCATCCATCACCATATTATGAATGATTTCTGGAGTCGTAACATCCAGTGGGCATCCAAAAATGTAAGGAGTCACGTGCTCATATGGCCACCCCGAAAATTTAGTAACCTTTATAAACACTTCTAATCGAAGGTGCAGACTCACCAAAATGTTTATCAAGCTTCTTTTTAGTTTCCTGAGGCATTATGCCTTTCATAAAGTTATATTTAATCACCACACGAAATTCTTTTTCGTCCATTCTTTGACGATCACTCGACTTCCTTGATTCATACGAATGACGAAAAATCCTCCCAGACAAAAATAAGGTTCGTTAGTTGTTTGTTTGACAGGGGAACTGCCCAATTATCAGTTGCCCGGTGTCGAGAGGAAGGAAGGAGTGAATATAGGAAAGGAGGGGAAAGGAAAGGAAATGCAGTCCATGGAGAAAAGAACGAAGGTATGAAAGAAGGAACCAATACTTCATTAGCTCTGGGCCCAGTCCTCGCCATGCACGTACTCACCAAAGAAAGGTAATCCCCTTGGGGGAAAGAAAGGAGGTGTGGTGAAAACTATGGTCAACAGAGCGCACAAAATCCGTGAACCGATTTAAAACATGAGGTGGAACATCTACGATCGATCTTCAAGAAGAAAGGCTATTCTACCAAAGAAATAGACCGAGCCCTTCACCCTAGAGAGAGAGAGTCAAAACCAATAAAGAACAAAGGGAAAGTTCTTTTCCGTTCATTAATAAGGTTACAGACCGCACTGGAAAAATGCTGAGCTTATTAGTCGCAAACATGAGTTTTCAGACCATATCAAAACAAATGTTAAAATTTGTAAACCTGTTTGACCAAACCACGAGTCATCAGTCCGCATACTTACAAACCACTTCAACTAACGTAAACGTGTCTCTGGGGCGTGTAAGCCCTAGACCGAAAACACTAATCACACGTGGGATTGGGGAATGGGAAAATTGGAAAAACTTGTTAAAATTCACCGGGGTTCAGACCTCCCAATCAAACGTATAGTCTCCACTCTCTTTTTTTCATTTCCAGTGTGTCCTCTCTCTTTTGCTGTAATGGCTATTATCTCGACGCATGCCTGTTTTACTGCCACAGTCTCTGGAAGTTCAGTTTTCTTCTAAGTGTAATCCGTTTGCAGCAAGACCGTTATCTGTACGTCAGAGAAAATTTTATCCTTTAAACCTTGGCTCCAGATACCGCATTAATACACATTTAGCTGCGCAGAAGGAAGATGCAAGTTGGCGGATTTTTATCCGCAGTGGTGGTAAAATTACGTCGTGTGGTGGAACCATGAATGACTCATTTATTATATTCGAAAATTATTATATATTTGGGCCTCATGGTCTAAAGCGTCATGCTACGGACTGGGGCGCCTTTTCCACCGGAGGTTCGAGTCCTCCCTAAGGATCGCGCGCGCGCGCGCGCGCGCGCGCGCGTGTGTGTGTGTGTGTGTGTGTGTGTGTGTGTGTGTGTGTGTGTGTTTGTGTGTGTGTGTGTGTTTAGTTACAAAGATTATTGAAAAGTGATAGAATACATTCCTCAGCACAGCACCGCCGATTGGAACAACTAACAGTCTAAAATAAGCACTTAAGCAAGAATTCGAAAAACAAATTTCCTTCGTCAGGTAGGGAAGAAGAAGGAATTGAAATTTCATAGAGGGGAAAATGGTTTTGGGTTACTCATAACCAAGGCCATGAGGTAAAGACAGAGTGAAGAGTGATAGATGGAAAGCAAGTACTGAGCCACGCCAGTAGCAGACCAAAGAGGGTAGATAAAGAAGTAAAGAGAAGAGAACCAAATATCGCTGTATCGGGTGTTATTCAGTTCAGTCCTCGAAATAACCTTTTTGGCTTGTTCCTGGCATGGCTCAGTACTTATCACTCGATATCTCTGACCTTCACCTACCGCCCGTCACTCCATCTTTACCTCAACGCCTATGTTGCGAGTAACCCCAAAACACTTTCCTTCTTCTTCCCTTTCTCTTCCCTCCTACCGGATGAATGAATTTTTGTTTTCTGAAAGCTTGTTTCATCGTTTTTTCATTATTATTATCTACATCTACATGGGATACTCTGCAAATCACATTTAAGTGCCTGGCAGAGGGTTCATCGAACCACAATTATACTATTTATCTCCCATTCCATTCTCGAATAGCACGCGGGAAGAAAGAACACCTGAATCTCTCTATTCGAGCTCTGATTTCTCTTATTTTATTCTGATGATCATTTCTACCTATGTAAGTGGGAGTCAACAATATATTTTCGCAATTGGAGGAGAATGTTGGAGATTGGAGTTTCGTAAGTAGCCCATGCCGCAGCGATAAGCGCCGTTGTTGTAATGATTCCCATCGCAGATCCTGCAATCATTTCCGTAACGCTGTCTCCCCTGTATCGTGACAATACGAAACGAGCTGCCTTTCTTTGGACTGTTTCGATGTCCTCCGACAAACCCACCTGATAAGAATCCCACACAGGGCAGCAATACTCTAAAAAAAAAAAAAAGGACGCATAAGCGTAGTGTATGCAGTTTCTTTTGTAGTTCTGTTGCATCTTTTAAGGGTTCTAGCAATAAAACGCAGTCTCTAGTTCGCCTTTCCCACGACATTATGTGCGTGTTCTCTCCAGTTTAAGTCTGAAGTAATAGTAATTCCTAGGCTTTTAGTGTAGTTTACGGCCGTCAAATTTGATTGATTTATCTTGTAAATAAAGTTTAACGGATTTCTTTTCGTACTCATGTGGACTACTTCACACTTCTCATTATTTAGGGTCAATAGCCAATTTTTTCACCATACAGGTATCTTATTCAGATCGTTCTGCAGTTGGTTTTGATCTTCAGATGATTTTACTAGACGGTAAATGACGGCGTCATCTGCAAACAACCTGAGAGAGCTACTTAGATTTTCCCCTAAATCGTTTATGTAAATAAGGAATAGCAGAGGACCAATAACACTACCCTGTGGAACGCCCGATATCACCTCTGTTTTAGTCGATGCCTTACCATCGATTACTACAAACTGTGTCCTCTCTGACAAGAAATCCCCTATCCAATCGCAAATTTGGGGCGGTATACCATAACCACGCAATTTGATTATAAGCCGTTTGTGAGGTACGGTGTCAAAAGCCTTCTGGAAATCAAGAAATACGGAATGGATTTGCGAACCTTTGTCGATAGCACTCATCACTTCGTGTGAATAAAGAGCTAGTTGTGTTTCGCATGAACGATATTTTATAAATCCGTGTTGACCTTGGGTCAATAGATCGTTCTGGTCGAGATAATTCATAATATTTGAATACAGGCTATGTTCCAAAACCCTGCTGCAAATTGACGTCAATGAAATAGGCCTGTAATTTAGTGGGTTACTCCTACTGCCTTTCTTGAATATAGGTGTGACCTGTGCAACTTTCCAATCTTTTGGTACAGATCCTTCTATGAGAGAGCGGTTGTATATGACTGTTAAGTAAGGAGCTATCGCTTCAGCATAATCAGATAGAAATCTAATGGGTATACAATCCGTACCAGAAGACTTGTTCTTGTTAAGTGATTTTAGTTGCTGCAGTACTCCGATGATATCTACTTCTATGTTACTCATTACGGCATCTGTTCGTAATTCGAAATCTGGAATATTGGTTTCGTCTTCTTTGGTGAATGAGTTTCTAAAAGCTAAGTTTAGTATGCTTTAGTAGCGCTGTCATCGGCAGGATCGCCATTACTATCACGTAGTGAAGGTATTGTTTGTGATTTGCCCCGAGTATATTTGACATATGACCAAAATCTCTTTGGGTTTTCAGTCAAATTACGAGAAAGAGTTTCGTTGTGATAAATATTGTAGGCATCTCGCATTGAAATCCTCGCTAAATTTCGAGCTTCTGAGTACGATCGCAAATCCTGGGGATTTCGTGTTCGTTTAAATTTAGTATGCCTTTTCCTTTGCTTTTGCAACAGTGTCCTGACCTGTTTTGTGTACCAAGGGGGGATCGCCTCCTTCTTTTATTAATTTATTAGGTATAAAACTTTCAATTGCTGTCGATACCACTTCTTTGAATTTGAGCCACATCTGGTCTACACCTACGTTTAGTGTTTGAAACGAGTGGAAGGTGTCTTTCAAGAAGCAATGTACTTTGTTTCTATCTGCTTTCCTGAACAAATATAATTTGCGTTTATTTTTGGTAACTTTGGGACTTTCGATATTCAATTTCGCTACGACAGCTCTGTGTTCACTAATACCTGTATCCGTTTTGATGCTCGTTATGAGCTCAGGATTATGTGTTGCTAAGAGATCAAGTGTGTTTTCACATCCATTTACAATTCTAGTTGGCTCATGAACTAATTGTTCGAAGTAATTCTCAGAGAATGCGTTGAGTACAATTTCGGACGATGTTTTATGCCTACCTTCTCATTTGAAAATATAATTTCGCCAACAGATCGAGGGTAAATTAAAATCACCACCTACTATTATCGTGTGAGTCGGGTACGTTTTTGTAATTAGACTCAGGTTTTCTTTGAACCTTTCTGCTATTGTATCGTCAGAGTCGGGAGACCGGTAAAAGGAACCGATTATTAACTTCTTACGATTTTCGGGTACAACCTCTACCCATAATAGCTCGCACGAACTATCAACTTCAACTTCGCTACATGAAATACTACTTTTGACGGCGACAAACACGCCCCCACCTATTTTGTTTAATCTATCCTTTCTGAACACCGATAGATCTTTTGAAAATACTTCTTCTGAATTAATTTCCGGCTTGAGCCGGTACTGAGCAGAGGTAAGTACTTTCGCATCTCCGTGGATAAATTCATTCAGGTTAATCGAATATTTATTTACAATTCTCATTACGTTCAATATTTTGAAGGAATAATTTTGTCACCATCTAACCTCATTTCTAGTCATGACCAGAATAAAGCTAGTACATCTAACTATGAAAGAACGACAGATTACCGCAACTAATTATGAAATAACTAGTGTGTTCCTTAAATATCTTTTAATGCATTTAGGTAACACTGTTTTCATGTTAAAAGGTACAGCCACATTCATACTACAGGAAATTGAACAATTCTCCATCTAAAAGGAAATTTGAAAGAAATATGAAGGAAACGCCCATAGAACTGCCAGAGGCACAAGAGGCCGTGGTGACTAATACTCTATTGTGAATATTTACCTGTATTAACTGTTCCGAACAGCTTTATCATGGGAATGGTACAACCACCACCGCAGCCTTGGGGTTAGAGTTGAACTTTTAGAAGGAAGCAGTCAGGCGTCCCATAAAAAAATTCGTCATGTATAGAGAACGTGGAAGGAGAACTCAGATGCTTGGAGCCCTCACTGAATTTCTAAGACTTAAAGCATCGGTGACTCTGCTCACGTAACTGGTCCCTACTACTGAACTTTATCGACAGCGGTTAACTTCGCTTCCTATTGATCGGAAGGTGGTGCTTTCCTTTCTCGTTGACCTCCTCAAAAATGTTCTCTGTTTATAAAGTATGGGACAGGCCCCATTTTGCCTACTAACGCTCCAGAGTGGAAGTCAAACAATACTTATTTATTTACTTATCGCAGCATCGTCAGATTAAATTTCTTTATCGTGCAGATATTGTCCTGAGACAAGAACAGCACCATCGCTGAACAGTTAAGAGATCATTGAGACAACTTTATGAATAATTAAGTAAAGCTACTCACCTTACATAAAGGAAGATGTAACGTTTATTCTGAGAATATTCTGAGCTACTGTTCACTTTAATGCGAACACATGTCGTACAACGTCTCAAAGAAAATCAGTCTTGTTTTACCACTAATTTCCACTAATGAAGGCCGTTGTAGAATCGATTTTTTCGGTTAAGAAAAGGCACGAAGCTATTTCCAATTTCGAATGTTTGGAAATTATCAGTTTCAGCATGTGACGCACAGCTGAAAGAAATATTTGACTTCCGCAGATATTTTTAGTACACAATCCGATCAGTAAAAGTGAGAGGTATCTAATGTCATCAGAGAGCTACGAAGGGTGATTTCACAACAGCTATATTAGTGGTGGTCGATAGGAGGTGTAATAGAATCAGGACTACATTGTCTATTTGGAATTACCGTCACACATATTCGTTCTCACATGGTTACAGGATGCATTTCAACGTTTATTATAACGATGTCATACATGAAGATAATGCTTGGTGAAGGATGCTCTTGCATGACATCACATCGAATACAACAGAGTTTTGCTATGTTTCTAATACAGATTTTGTGTTCATCTTGATTAGCACCAGAACTCAAAAAATTTACTTTAAAATGTTTAAGATTGAAAAACCTTGCACGTACGTCAAATATTGATGAATGATGGCACTCAGTTCTTGCGGCGTACCCCTAAGCTATTTTTTTCCGGAACGATATTTAGGGATATCATTCTACATTCACTAGTATGGTGTATTTTGAGTTATACGCAATCATGAAAGTTAGTGGGCTGCAGGATTTTTTTTTAATTTTTTTTTTATTTTTTTGATATTTTTTTATATTTATTTTTATTTTTTTGTTTTTTTTTATTTTATTTATTTATTTATTTATTTGCACGAAATTACATCTGAATTTTAACTCTTAAAATTTGGATGGGATTCACGTTGGGAGATCTGAATGGCCAAATGTAACAATGAACTGTCCAGAATATTCATCAAACCAATCTCGCGAATAATAGTCTGACACGATGAAACTTGACTTTTGTCATCAATGGATCGATACTTGTGAACATGAAGTCCATTAATAGCTGCAAGCCGGCCGCGGTGGCCGAGGAGACTGAGGCGCTTCAGTCACGGTCTGCACGGCCACTACGGTCGGGGGTTCGAATCCCCCCTCGGGCATGGATATTTGTGCCGTCCTTAGTATTAGCTAGTTCGTAAGTAGTTTGTAAGTTTAGGGACTGATGACCCCGTAGTTAAGTCCCATAAGCTCTACATACATTTGAACATTTTGAATAGCTGCAAATGGTTACCAGGAGCCACCATCAACTTTCGCAGTGCTTTGTTGATAACTTGGGTTTATTTCTTCGCTGTGCCTGCGCCATGCTCAGACGTTTCGTCAGCTCTGCTGACAACGTAGTTCTGTTAACAAAGACATTCGAGTCGTTTGTTTACTGCCATAGCCCATTAATGCCGATCTGCGCCACACTGTCGTCCGTCGTATATCGCACACTGATTTATGCTGTTACTTCACTCTTTGTTTGTCTTCTTGCACTGACAACGCTACAAACGGCGCTGCGCTCCGTCATTAAATGCTGGTCGCCGACGGCTGTGTATAGTTCGTGGTGATATAGAATGATGACTAAACTTGTGTATTATAAGCACACAACATTGCTGATCTCTGAATAGTGGATTCTCAATGGTTTGCGAAAGAATGCCCCATTCCGCCTTCAAAATCTGTTAATTACGATTGTGCAGTCATTATCACCTCGGAAACCTGTTCACACCAATCATCGCAGTATAAATGACAAGTCTGATAATGCATCGCAAAAAATGTTCAAATTTTTGTATAGCTTATGGGACTTCTCTACGGGGTCATCAGTCCCTAAACTTACAAACTACTTATGTACTAGCTAAGACTAAGGACGGCACAAATATCCATGCCCGAGGGGGGATTAGAACCCCCGACCGCAGTGGCCGTGCAGACCATGACTGGAGCACCACAGAACACCAAAAATAACAGAAGTGCAAAGTCCATGTTATCACACGGAAACACAGAACGACAGCAACGCTACAAGTGGCCTGACAGTGAACTTTCAATCCCAAAAATGTGAAGCGAAAATATACCTGTTTACTTCTAAATACACGAATGAGAAAATGTTATATTGGTGTTAGATGACAATATTTTTCATTTATTATTTGAGGGTGGCCCTCATAGAAGGTTTTTTAGACCTTGCAAAGTAATATATACGAGAAATTTGAATCAAAAAGTAACATTAATTGCTTGTGGCTGTTGTTTACAGTCGGCCAAACTTCGTAAATGATGACTTGGTAATCTTTTTGACCGTAATATTGTTTGTTTCTAAAACCCCGTGTGGCGTTATCACATGGAAATAAATGTAAAGTAAATAATGTATCATCATTACACCACCTGATATTACGAATGCAGACAAAAATTAAGCAGTATAACAGCAATATATTTACACTACGAATTAAAAGAAAATGCACACAGAAAACCGCAATTAGGAAGACGTTGCTATAGAACATCGGCACAGAACACCACATACGAATCAAAACAAATATGGAGTACTGTAAAGCGTAAATCATCCAATAGGAAAGCGAGATGAAAAATCGCAACGCTCGCAGCTCTCTATGTGACCTGGCATCGAACCAACATCGTGTTACCGGAAATCCCTATATGAGTTTCACCCCCCTGTGGAGTGCATCAGTCCCCTCGGCCACCGCGGCCGGCGATGCATCGCTCTTTTATATTTTGTGCACGAGATACTACCGCCATCTCTATTTCATATCCTCAGACCTTTTTCACCTCAGTGTATGTCGTATCTGAAAGCAAACGGCGACGCCAGCAGACAGTGGCTGACGAAATTATTTTTTTTTTCTCTTGCATAATTTACATGACAATACGTTAAGACGAAAAAACAGACCACCTTTACTGTACAAATAATTCCTTAATACAACGCTTTAGAAAACTCGATTTCATTTCTCCTCAAAGTGGCATAGCTCCTTCTCTCTCACTAGACCCCTCAATTGGTATAGGTGTGGTCGGAGAGGGGGAGGCTGATGCGGAAAGCAAGACGGAGATCATGGCTCGCTAGGATTTGAGGGAACGGTGAAGGGTCGGGAAAAGTGTCAGCTATGATTGCTCGCGCTTGACCTCTCCTACCGCTAAGTGGGGCAGAGCGCGGCGCCGCGCCGCCCACACTGCTGCCTGTTGCGTGCGACGACCACGCTGGCGCTGGCGCTGGCGTCGTGTTTACGGGTCGCCGACGCCGCGTGTCTTACGTAACGCCGACACAACGCAGCTGACACCTGCTGGCCAGCCGCCTCCCCGCGCTGACTCGCGGTCTCAGGGCGTTGCACCAGAGTTCTGTGGGACTGCTCACTCCGCAAAGCGGACCCTGTAACCAGGCCACTGGTAGTCAGTGGTAGCTCTGGCCGAGCACACTGACAGATGGCTATTAGTCCTAGCACTCTCTGACAACGTAATGTTAAATTTGCAAAAATTATTACCTGAAAACAAAAAATATGAGCGTACTGGAAATTAAATTTCAAATAGAGTTTCTATTTTATGAAACTCGAGCCGAGATGGCGACATTTGACCAAAAAAAAAAATCGCAAAGTTGCAAAAAACGGGTTTCCTCAAATAAATAAAATGCGATAACTCCGATGGGAAAATGTGAAATCAAAAAGTTATAGGCCTTACGATTATCTAGAGATTCCTTTTTTGTGCGTAACGATTGCTTTCTTACGTTTCAAGATATATATTTAATAAAAACCGATTTTTGAGACTTCGCGAATTTTTTCGGCAAATTTCGCCATCTAGACTCGAGTTTTATAAAATGGAAACTCTGTTTGAAATTTAATTTCCTAAACACTCATATTTCTGCAAATTTAGCAATAACGCCGTCACAGAAAGCTTGGCCTTGTACCACGTAGCGATCTCTCTCTCTCTCTCTCTCTCTCTCTCTCTCTCTCTCTCTCTGTCTCTGTCTAACCATAGCCCTGTGGGTCGCGACCCCTTGGGGTATCGCAAAGTCTTCTTCGGGAAGTCACACTCAAAGGAGGAAGCATTTTGTAGCAAAGCAAGCTTACCACCTCCCAACATATCTGCCTCAACATTTTCCCCTTTTACATTAAATTATTTTTTCCGAAATCTGATATATTTATTTTCAAACTTAAGCAGTAAGCACAGCAGATACATTCAAAATAGCAAATATGTAAATAATTCTTCTCCAAGGAAAATTTATTATTCGACCTATTCTGCGCAACAATAGCAACACATTGTGATAATTAGTAAAGCCAGGAACTGTATTAATCCTTTGTAGAACAAAACGTTTTTTTTTTTATATTTTTATTTTATTATTTTTTTTTTTTTTTTTAAGTCTGAAAGGTAACATTTTCATTGCATCCCATTTGACTTATATGGGCATTACTATAATCAGAATTAATTTATGTTCCTTTAATTTGGAAGTGAAAGGAAGAAACAGGTTGTTGACGTACAGACCACTATCCATTTTGGGTGGGGCTTCGACTACTGTAGATGGTTGTCAGCCATAAAACCACCTTTTGATAAGTGGAATAGATATTTAAAAATGGCATTTGGAATGCAAAGAAGATACAATTTATTAAATAATTTACTGAATTACAATATTCAAACAATAAAACATTACTAAACACTACGAAATATTACAAATTCCAGTAGTAAACTTTTTATTTAGACTGATATAGGTGAAAAGGAAGAAGCCAAAGAGCAAGTACACCTTTTCGCACTTACTGTAGATGAGCAGTATGTCAACCACTATCCTATAAAGGGTTATTAATGAAATATTGTTAATTGAAGACGTAATAATATCTCGCCGTATCATATTTCGAGTGCGGAATTCGGCATATTTAAATGTAATGACCAGTACTTGTGTATAGCTGAACACCTCCACTTTATAGTAAGGTATCAGGAATCATCCAAAATTTGTTAACTTACGTAATAATCGAAATTAAAACTTTGTACCAGTACTAACTTTCATGGTCATTTACTCCTAAACTATTCTTTAATTCCGGGCTTTGACTACATACTTTTGTTGCCGCTGCTTTTACCTTCCTTTTGATATACTACATTGATTGATTGATTGATCCCTAATTAAAAAGTCGAATTATTTTCTATAAATCATTATTTTATTTAATATAGCTACCAGTCACGAAGAATTGGAGAACCCTCCCTCCCCAGTCTTAACAATAATTGATCCCAGCTACTTTATTAATTTTCCGTCAAACAATAATTTCTGTTAACCAAATTGTAATAGTAGCATTTACTTCAAATCGAATGTCAATATCTGACCTAGCCGTTTCATAAACAATTATGCAGATTATAAAATCACAAAATTATTACTAAAACAGTAGGCTCTACACGTTTTGTGTGTCGGTGTGCATTATCTTGTTGCAGCATTGTCTCAGGTTGCTATTGGAACCCAGAATGTGACCCAGCACGAATATAGCTGTCCTGAACGCATATCCTAACACGCCCCACACCAGGAGTCAAGCCGGTGTGTCTAACCATAATACTGACAGCATGTGCCCTTTGACCTTGACGCAGACAAACCCCATCACGATCGTCGTAATGTGTCTCACCAGACTCGTCGATACACTGTGCAGGAACTCACAGTACGTTGTAGGGTCTCCAGTGTATGTTTGCGATTGGCGGGAGCTGTGGTCATGGGATCCCGCATTTGTTGCCACATCACACTATGATCCTCCCTCGGGGCGTTTTCTTGGTCGACTCGACGTACCCGGTTGTCCTGCTATACCAACACCACCTAGAAGAGAAGGCCTTGCAACTGGCCGTGCCTACTTCACACTGAGAAGCAGCGAACGCTAGCTGAAATGTTCAAATGTTTGTAAACCTATGGGACTTAACTGCTTGGTTATTAGCCCCTAGGCCTACAAACTACTTAATCTAAATTAAACTAACCTAAGGGCAATACGAACACCCATGCCCAAGGGAGGATTCGAACCTCCGACGACGAACGGCCTCGCGTACCGCAGCACGGGGACTCAGTGTGCACGGCGAACGCTAGCTGACCGACCGGCTGCTACGAGGCGGTGGGCGTGCCCCAGCGGCCAGCCAGCTGGCGGCCACAGCTTCTCGGTGTGACTTAGGCACGGCCAGTTGTGAGGCCTTGTCTTCTAGACGGTGTTGGCTGTACCCATCAATTCAAACGTCGGGCCACTGTGATATCGGTCAGCCACATGCCTGACTGTTCCGCGTCACTCCATGCATTCCATCGATGCGGCCTCTGACAAAAGCTTTCAGCTGGTGAGTAAGCTGTCTTCGGCGGTTGCAAGGCATCGCGGCTGTTTGGTACTGCATGTAATCCTTGATTCACATTCTGACTCACGGGTATCATCTGGTACCAGTTTCACAACAACAGGGCCGCAACATCACAGATGCATTCTGGTGGCTTTTCTACACATTACTGAGACGTTTAAATATAATAATTTATTCACACACCAAATGGGATAATATTGAGTTAAGCCATGTACACCCGTAGCTACTGATTCCAGATGATAATATGGTACGTTAACAATCTACCCTAAATATGAAATCCGTTTCTTGTGCTCCGTCCAGAACACTTTTGTAAGTGGCCTACCTCACGTTTTGCAGGGGCAGGAAAAACTCTTTTTTATAATTCAGCGTAATTTTTTACCTAATTTAAGAATATCGTCATCTACTCATTATATTAATACGATAAGACAACTGTTACAGTTATATACTGTATATTTGTAACTATCAGCACTCAAATATTCCAAATTTTTCCGTCTATTACTCGAAAATGATGGTTAGTTGCTTGCTTGGTGGGTGTGTGGATGGGACCAAACAGCTTCGAAAATGATAACACTGAGCCAGTTGTAATAATCCTTACATACATTTTCAAAACTTAACTAAATCACCTTTCACTGACAACTTCCACTAAATGATGAAAGGAAACCAGTTTATCGCAGGTTTTCGCGGCCAAAGTCGGTAAGATAATTTTTGTGTCAATCCATTGAATTTTTTAATGAGTCAAAAAACACAAAAGACCTTTCAACGAGTTGAAATAGCGGACATAAAAAGCCATTCCGAATACATTACGATACAACGAGACTTATTGTGCAGTGTTTATGATAGTTTCCGGTGTCCTAGGAACAGAAGAATACCTCGGGTATTTTTTTATTCATTTTTTTATCTTCTGTTTCCGTTACTCTTTTTTGTTTGTGTGACAATATCACTTCCTCCAGCGTTGGGGTCGTTAAATATACATTTGCCAGATATCACACAACCGAGGATTACATAAAAGAGGATTATTTAGACCATTCGTGAATTGTAAGTTATGTTGTACTTTTCCGCTGTATCAGGTCAGTAGAATAACATCCAATCACAATACGGTAGTAATGTCGCATAAAGTTTTACAAGCCATGGTATACCCAGCTTTTAACAAAGATATGAAATAACTAACGAAAAATGTTGAGGATTTTTTTCTGTGAGGAAAATTGACTGACATATGTTCGGTTTGTTTCTTGCACATCGGTAAGACAACGGTTTCTTAGGCACTTTAGGCGGGTCACGATATTTTGATTCTCTTCAAGGTTATCAGTGTGAAATAGGCCTGTTGCCAAAAGCCGTAGTTATATATGAAAATTCTGGGAATTCTGGATGGTATGCAGTTTTAAACATTATGAAATAATTGCCTTACAAGCTACATTTAACGTTTTATTGTGATACATCAACTAAGCTAAATTTTCCAACTAAAATGTCACGTTTATTGTATTTTGTATAAACAATAACTAAGAGGGATTTCTCAGCTATTTGAACTGTATTGAAAGTAGTCTGACTGGTCTTAAATGCCGATTTATTATACGAAATTTCGCTAATTACTGCACACCAAGAACGAATAATAGACGCGGATAACGATGGAAGATGGTAAATGCGCGACAGAGAAAATGTACCAGAAAGTTGATGCAAACTTGGAAAATATTTATTTCCTTGTACTTGAAGTAGTATTGCGGCTACACGCATGTCTTCTGGACAAATGAATAACTTGCGAAACAAGTAAATAATGTTCTAACAATTTTGCTCATGACGAATGCTCTTCGCCAACTTAAATTGAAAAATTAATTGTTGGGGCATCCACCGCAAGTTTTTCTACCATTCCTTCGTCCAAAGATATTTGTAGCTGTAAATCAAATTGCTGAATATCCGTGCACGGCATCCATAAAATTTACATTTGAGTTATACATTGCAGAAAAGCAATTTCTGGATGAAGTTTATCCTGTAGACAAACTATCATAATGTCATGTTCGTAGCAGAAAATGTGAATCAACATTATTATGCTAAATCACACTATTTCTCTCCCAAGAATTCGTATGGGCAGTTTTACAGGCACTTCGTTCTGGGAGAACATGGGGATTAGTTACCCACATCCGATGAGCATTTGATCAAGTAGCGTAAGTTACTAGTAAATTAGTCAACTAGGCATTAGACTGCATGACGCTGCTAAAGACGTAACCTAGTCGTGGGATAGGGAGACGACTAATTCCTATTACAAACATAGCCCAGTGACAAATAAAAAGCGGAGAAGCATTTTGTGGATAAAAAAGTCATCGGTACCACAATTATAACCGACTACAATAAAAACTAGCATACCCAAATATCCAGTCCCCACAGAACACAAACTTCTTCCATTTCTCTCTTTGTGTTCTCTCACTCCAGTTGTTTCCAAATCCATTAACTAGCGGTTAGAACGTCAGGACGTCCCTGCAGAACTGTCTTGGAATGACTTCTGATTGGCTTCCTTTCAAGTGCCTATTCCACTTCTCTGGCATATGGGCTACATAGAACGTTTTGTAGAATGTTGTAATATTCACCTTTGATAAGATTGTTGGTTGTATCAAGGTGCAGATTTCGTCATTATTCCTCCTCCTCTGCTCTTCTCTTCCTACAATGGGCAACCATATCTTAGTCATTACTTATCTTTCAAATACAAGCGCAGGTTGGAAAGAAATGAGAACTATCAATTTTTAAAAAGATGTATAAATGCTTGTAAATATATGGCACTTAAGTTCTTTGGTTAATAGTCCCTAGGCTTACAAATTACTAAAACAAAATTAAACTAATCTATGTACAAAACACACACAACCATGCCCCAGGGAGGACTCGAACCTCCGACGGCGAGCAACCGCGCGCTCCGCAGCGAGTCACCTTGAAACGCTCGGCTACTCCACCGCGGCTATCATTTTTCTGTTAAATGACTTTATTGGTGTATGTACAGTTACAAAAGTTCAGTATCATCGCTCCCGTTAATCACAACGTCAGCACCGCAGCACCACACACCAGACGTAGAGAACGATCGTGGAGAAGGCAGAGATCGACCGAAAGCCAATAGCAAGCAGGCGCCGCGCATCCTGGAGGGAGTAACCGAACATGCGCGACCTCTACAAGCGGCTATATCTAGGACGACATACGTCTGGATTCCCGTTAGTTACTATTCCGGAATACGACAGTTACCAGTGAGCTACGAAGGCAGTTACTATTCAGGACTCACGACAGTTACCAGTGAGATACGCCGGGCAGTTACTAGGCAGCTACGACGACAGAACTAGGACAGTACTAAGAAAGCGACTACTAACTTAGCAGTAACTAGGTCTCAGCGCAGCTAGCATCATACGGACGACGCCACGAGAAGGAAGAAGAGAGAAGAAACAGACATGTTCTTAAGCTGAGTATTATCAGTTTCAGTCAATAAACTTGTATTATTAATCTGATAGTTGTTTCAGTAAACATCGATCCCTGCACCAGTCCCTTTCCTAACAACTAGACCGGGACGAGTAAACAACGAAAAGTGACGAGGTCAAACAACAACGTTTTTAAAAACCAAACATAATAGCCGGCCGCGGTAGCCGAGCGTTCTGCGGCGCGTCAGTCACAGTCTGCACGGCCACTACGGTCGGGGTTTGGAACCCCCCCCTCGAGCATCGATATTTGTGCCGTCCTTAGTATTAGTCTGTAAGTTTAGGGACTGATGACCCCGTAGCTAAGTCCCATAAGCTCTACAAACGTTTGAACATTTTTGGATGGCCCGTCTCTGCGTATCTGTTTCTGTTAATGTCCAGTACCCTACCGGAGTCTTCGCAGTCGTTCTTTCATCATGACAAAGAATTCGCAATCACAGGAATTCCTGTCTGGTAAGTACGTTTGATTTTCCGGTATCTCCCGTTGACAACGGCGCAAGGGGTTCTGTGGAGAGTAGCACCGGTGTGCATTTAAACCAAGTAGCTGTTGCAGAAGTCACTGAGAAGCTAATTTCGATCACTATGGTTATGCGAAATATGAAACGAATACCGAATTACACTTCCGTCTTAAATTTACTACCAAAAAAAGGAACAGACAGCTACATTTATTTGGAGATATCATTCCAAGTTCACATGACTGAAAATACAGCACATCACTCAAAAAAAAATGTTCAAATGTTTGTAAATCTATCGGACCAAACTGCGTGGTCATCAGTCCGTAGCTTACAAACTACTTAAACCTAGGTAAACTAACCTAAGGACAACACACACACCCATGCCCCAGGGAGGACTCGAACCTCCACGGCGAGCAACCGCGCGCTCCGCAGCGAGACGCTTTAGACCGCTCGGCTACTCCACCGCGGCCAGCACATCACTCACTTCGATGAGGAAAAAGATGAAATCCCTGGGCCGCGGCGGAACAGCTCTGCGCACTGACATGCGTTGCTGCGTTGCGCGCGGCCGTCCGCCGTCGGAGGGTTGCAGAAGGAAAGAAGGAAGCATGGAGTTTACGTCCCATCGACAGCGTCGTCATTACAGACGGACCTTACGGTCGGATGTTTGGGTAAGGATGTGGAAGCAAATCGGCCGTACCCTTTCAAAGGAACCATCCCAGCATTTGCCTGGAGTGACTTAGGGAAATAACAGAAAACCTGAATCTGGAAGGCCGGAGGTGGATTTGAACCACCATCCTTCCGATTGCGAGTCCAGTGTATTACCACTGCGCCACCTAACTCGGTGTCGGAGGTTCTTCCTCGGGCATGGGTTGTTCTTAGGTTAAGATAGTTTAAGTAGTTCAGGGACCTATGACCAGTGCTGTTAGGTGCTATAACATTCAAATGTTCAAATGTTCAAATGTTTGTTAAGCTTATGGGACTTAACTACGGGGTCATCAGTCCCTAAACTTACAAACTACTTATGAACTACTTACGAACTAGGACGGCACAAATATCCATGCCCGAGGGGGGATTCGAACCCCCGACCGTAGTGGCCGTGCTGACCGTGACTGGAGCGCCTCAGTCACCTCGGCCACCGCGGCCGGCAACATTACAAACGTTTGAACATATCTATTGCTGGCTATTACCGCAGCTCCACGCCTCGGCAATGCATCAAATAGGCTTTGTATGTGAGAGACCAGACAGGCCAAGGTAGTAATGCAATGCTATGCGCGTCGAAGAGGTGTGCATTCCACGTATTATGCTGCTGCAAAGTTCAGACGACAGAGTGAACAATAGGCATCAGCAGTTCAGAAATTTAAGGGTGATCAGTTGTTTTTGATATTATGGTCTTCAGTTTGCAGCTCCAAAAAATGTTCAACTGTTAATATTTCTATGAGACCAAACTACGTTAGCCACCGGGCGAGGTGGCGCAGTACTAACACACTGGACTCGCATTCGGAAGGTCGGTGGTTCAAATCCACCTCCGGCCATCCTGCTTTAGGTTTTCCGTGATTTTCCTAAATCACTCCAGGCAAATGCCGGGATGGCTCCTTTCAAAAGGGCACGGCCGATTTCAAATGTTTGTATTGCTTAAGGGACTTAACTACGGGGTCATCAGTCCCTAAACTTACAAACTACTTATGAAGTAACTAATACTAAGGACGGCACAAATATCCATGCCTGATGGGGGATTCGAACCCCCGACCGTAGTGGCCGTGCAGACCGTGACTGGAGCGCCTGAGTCCCCTCGGCCACCGCGGCCGGCCGGCCGATTTCCTTCCACATCCTTGCCCAAAACTCTGAGCGTTAGCTCCGTCTCTAATGACCAAGCTGTTGATGGGTCGTTAAACCCTAAGCTTCCTTCCGCCTTCCTACGTTGGTCTTCAGTCCCTAGACTTACAAACTACTTTATCTAAGTTAAACTAACCTAAGGATGACACACATATCTATGCCCGAGGGAGGATTCGAACCTCCGACGCAGGAGGCCGCGCGATCCGTAACGTGGCGCTCCAGACCGCTCAGCTACTCCCACACGGCTTTGCAGCCCCCAATTTGCCCTGTCCTGCGAAAGCTTCTTCATCCGTGATTAAGAAAGCGACCTACATCCTTCCGAAGCTGCTTACTGTATTCATCTCTTGGTCTGCGGCCCTCGATGCGTTTTGTTAGTCAAGAAATGCCAGTAATTTCTTTCCTGGATAGCGAGCAGCATCCACAGAACATTACATATGTGATTAAGAAATATAATTACAGAAATTAGGGTGGACGTTCGACCATTCTGTGCCAACACTGAAGGAAAGCACGGAAAGAGGCGGTACTGCCGCGCACTGGAGGTACACACGTTGACGGCTGGAATTAGGTGCAGCAGAGCGAATTTGTGGCGATATGAAAGAGCTGGACGCGTAATTGGGCCCGCGCGGGGCCGTCGGCGCCGCTGACAGGATGAAATGCGGCGCGACGCGATCCTCTCGCCCACAGGGATTTGGCTTTCAATTAGCCGTGGCGAGGCGAGAGCAGTGGAGGCGGGAGGCGGGAGGCGGGAGGAAGCGACGCCCCCGGCGAGACGTCTCGCATTCGCCCGGACTCCGCCCCCGCCCCCCCCCCCCCCCGCCGCCCCCGCGCCGCCGTTGAAATGGTAGCGGGCTCTTAGTGTAGCCGGCAAAGCCGCAACACTCGATGCCATCTGCACTGACCAAAACGACAACCGTCTCCTCTAGCTGAAAGATCTCATCGTGTACATTTTAGATTTAGGCATTTTCGTGTTGCAAAACCAAGTAGTCTTTACATCTATAATAATGTAAATGCGACATAAAGTCATTGAGTAGGCAGGCGACCATGATGAAATGATTGGGTAGTACTGCTGTGAAGCTGGTTAAGTCGCAAATTCTTTATTATTGGTCACACTTCATGTACAGCGTGTCCTCAAAATGAAGCGTTTCAGAATTACCATCATCAGATTAGCATCTACAAACATAAAAATATATAAAAAATAACAAAATTTCTCACATTATACAAATAGTAGTAAGTTATATTACATATTGAAAATGATGATTTACGTCGTGTTATAACTTTTCCGTGCCATGTGCACACGTGAACAGCTTCACAGCAGTACTACCCAATCATCTATAATAATAATAATATGGCCATAGAATGAAGGCTTTCACGGCAGGTGTCGTCATTACTTGAAGCTTCCGGGCTAAGATGCCGTGGTCCATACATAAAACTTTCCTCTGACGTTTCGCCTTCGTCTGCGGAAGGCATCCTCGGAGGTAAAGCGGCGTACTGCAACGAGAGCGCGAGTGAGCGTCGTATATATAGGCAAAACAGAGGGCGCTGCTGTCAGTCACGTGGTGTCGGCTGTGCTGTGGTCTCTGCTATTGCCAACCTCCTCGATTGAAATTAATCGATTGCCATGCTGTTGCTGCAGTGTTGACATCCATATCTTATCAAGTTTGAGACCTTCTTCTTTTTTGTTAAAATTATTATGTTTAAAAATCTCAATGGCCTCTCTGTACAAACGCGCATAATAATGCGACGTCTTTGCTATGACGGACGTCTCGTTAAATTTTATTTCGTGGTCACCTTCTTGAAACACGTGTTCCGCTACAGCCGATTTATCAGCCGATTTATCAGTATCCTGAACACGGGCTTTCCACGACAGCTTACTGTCCATCTGAAAAGCTATAAATTTGAACTGTTCAGTCTCACTTATCACATGCCCATTATGTGTAAACAAAATGTCAGTACGGTCGGGGGTTCGAATCCCCCCTCGGGCATGGATATTTGTGCCGTCTTTAGTATAAGGTAGTTCATAAGTAATTTCTAAGTTTAGGGACTGATGACCCCGTAGTTAAGTCCCATAGGCTTAACATACATTTGAACATTTTTGAACAAAATGTCAGCTTTCGTAAAATTATGTGTCAGAAATTGTAAAAACTGAGTTTTACTGTGATTTAACATCAACTTGTTATCTACAAGCTATGAACTTATCTCTTGAACTGCATTATTTGATACTGTGTCAATTTTACGAGCAACATCCTCCACTTCCAAGCTGGTTATCATCAGCAAACAAAAACATTTTACAGTCACCTGTTACACTCGAAGGCATATCATTTATATAAATAAAAAACAGCAACGGTCCCAAAACAGACCCCTGGTGCACCCCACACTTAATTGTGCCCCATTGCGATTGTACGTCATAGCCATTTTCTACACTCCGGAGAATTACCTTCTGTTGTCTATTATTCATAAGACATAGATTTGGGAACCAGAATTTAAACTGTAAGACATAGCTCGGGGCAGGTATAGACTTCGACTATACCTTACTGATTATGAACTTTAGACTGACAAGGGGACCACATGGGTATCGAATTTTAGAAAAAAAGTACGTGAAGTTCAGAACTCAAGTAACAATCTGCGAAAGCCATTCGACGCAACTCTCAAATATACTCGAGAAAATCAAGTAGCCATAAGTATCAATAATTGAAACTGTTACAACATCTGTCGGTGTAACTCAGGTAGTAGCATTTTATTTATTTATTTTTTTTTTTTTTCAATTCGATTATATAAAACAGTTTGTGAACTCTAACTCCACGTGTTCTGTAAGTTTTTGTTTATGTACATGTAGACAACCTGCACACGTTGTCGTCACTTAAAACGATGCTTGAATAGGTTAGCTGCTTGGAAATTCATTAGCAGCTATGGAGATGAGTTTCCAAAAACAGTGTCGTAGCTCTTTACAAACTGAGCAATCAAAGACTACCGTCGACTACTAATGGTCAACAACACTGCAAAAAATATATCTGATAGTTCCTTGATTGTAACCATTATTATTAACAACCTTTTATAAAATATAGAAAATTACGAACATACAAAAACATAAAAAGATATTCATGTTAATATAACTTTTATATATATATACATGTGGCTTCTATTCCGAAAGAACAGACATCACTTCTGATCCTGCAGTTGTTATTGTTTTCATTCACAGAATATATGACTTCAACTGCGAATGGGCAAAGCTGAAAATGTGTACCCAGCCGGGATTCGAACCCGGGTCTACTGCTTTATAGGCAGTTGCGCTGACCCATACACCAATGGGGAAACAATGATCACCGCCCCTGCAAGGACTATCTAAGCACGCCTCGCGCCAGACACAATTTTCCAGCTTTACACTGCCCACAGTACTGAAACTCGTAGTCACTATGTACTAATTCCCGTAAGAGTAAGGGCTTCAAACTTGTCCACCCCTCCCCACTAACGAAAGGATAATTGCCTCCTGTCACTGGCATATATATATATATGTGTGTGTGTGTGTGTGTGTGTGTGTGTGTGTGTGTGTGGTTCAAATGTTTGTATAGCTTATGGGACTTAACTAAGGGGTCATCAGTCCCTAAACTTACAAACTAATAATGAACTAGCTAACACTAAGGACGGCACCAATATCCATGACCGAGGGGGATACGAGTTTGAGTACTGTGGGAAGGGTAAAGCTGGAAATTTGTGTCTGACAGGAGGGGTGCTTAGGTAGTCCTTGCAGGTGCGGTGCCGCTGTGGAGTAGCCAACCAGTCTAAGGCGCCTCGCTGCGGAGCGCGCGGTTGCTCGCCGTGGAGGTTCGAGTCCTCCATGGGGCATGGGTGTGTGTGTCCTTAGGTTAGTTTACCTAGGTTTAAGTAGTTTGTAAGCTACGGACTGATGACCACGCAGTTTATTCCGATAGATTTACAAACCTTGAACATTGCAGGTGCGGTAATCACTGTGTCCCCAGTGATGTAGGGTTCAGCGCAACTGCCTATAAAGCGAATCCCGGCTGGGTATACATTTTCAGCTTTGCCCATTCGCAGTTGAAGTCATATATTCTGTGAATATGAATATAACTTTGTATTATCATTCTTATTAAAGATTTTTCTTGCCTTATTTTCGTATCATTAATAAACTAATTGATCTTACCTGTATGCGTCTATATGGGCCCCAATCTCTCTGATCTTATCCTTGTGGTCGCTTCGCGAGATATACGTAGGAGAAAGGAATATATTGATTGACTCTTCATGAGACGGAACTCTGACGAAAGCGCGTAACGCGATACAGAACTCCTCTCTTGCAGCGCCCGCCACTGGAGTTTCTTAATGATCTCTGTGACGCATTAGCTCTTGCTAAATGAGCCCGTAACGAAGCGTGCTGCTCTCCGTTGGATGTTCTCTATGTCTGCTATCCTGGTACACTGATGAGCAATGCTCAAGCGACGCCCGGACGAGAGTTTTCTAGCCTACTTCCTTTGTTGACGGATTACACTTCCTGAGGATTTTCCAATGAATGTCTAGCATCAACTGATTTCATATGGTCGTTCAATTTCCGATCGTCCCTTATGTCCAATCCCAGATATTTTATGGAAGTAAGTCCTTCCAGTGTCTATCCTGCTATTGCATAGTTACATAATGAAGGCTCTTTCTTTTTATGTAAGCGCATCACTTTACACTTGTTTATGTTTAGGCGCAGTTGGCATTCCCTACACCACGCGTCAATACGTGCAGATCATTCTGCATTTCGCTACCCTTTTCCAATGTTGAGATTTCTCGATAAAGTACAGAATCGTCCGTGAAAACCCGCATTGAACTTCAGGTGTTATCTACGAGGTGATTTATATAAACTGCGAAAATTGTACCTCCACATCGCGACCATAGCGTTAGAATCACCACATTTCAACATTTTTCATCGTTTCGTAATTTTAATTAGTTGTTAAGTGGTAGAAATTTCTCATTTTTCAAAATTTTTAGTGAATTCAAATTATATCCGCGTAATTCAGAATAATAGTATTCAGGGTATAAGTAGGTCAAATCACCTCGTATATCAGAGATCATTTGTCAGATTGCCATTATAAATAGTACCCACAGTTGAGATACTCTCTATGTGATTAACGCTCTATGTGATTAAAGCTCTATGTTATTAGTTCTCTACGTGATTGCTCCCAGTATTCAGTGCTTAACTTCAAAATATCATACGCGGTTTATTTCCAAAATAGAAAAGAACCCGATAAATTATTTATTTCTATATTAAGATATTTCATATCGTGATCATACGCTAATGCGTGCAATATCTTTGGACTTTGATCGGGATAGGCTAGGAAAGAAGAATTGGAAACTTCTGCCTCCCGTTAATAAACTGATTAATATTCGTGATATTGGAATTCGAACTTATTTGAAAGTGTCAAGGAAATATATTTAAAAAAAACTTGTATGGAAGAATTAAAGTTCGTAGTCAATGTAATAGGATCCAGAGACTTTAATGTAAATGAGACTTTTACAAAAATAGTCACGAATTGTGAATTTACGAAGTGTTTTCTGTGAAAGTGATTGGTTGTAACTATTAATTTCAAAATAGAGAATCTGTGAAATTTAAAAAAAAGTCTTAAACAATTATTCAAGTATTTAGTTCCCTAATATGGCTTAAGATTATTCTAAAGATGAAGAAATAATAATATCTGTGAAGTTCGTAAGAAATCAGTTAATGTGTGAAAGAAAAATACCTAACAGCTTTGGTTAGGAGAGACTTTTAATAACATTTTAAAGGAATAATTCATTAGAAAAAGGAATCAGGCACAAATAATATCTTTTGTGACTGACTTCGGTCTGAACTACCGGGACTCAATGATTCAAGTTTTTTTCGGTTTATTAAATATCAGCCCGTTACAAAAGGAATTTCATGCTCATACATTACACAAAAGTCTTTAAGTTTAAATTATGCACAGAACCAATATTTACAGTGTGAAAAATTCAAGAAAGATATATATTTTATTAATTACGAAGAAGTACCAGGTCTACCAACTTAAATTTCATACTGGGATGACAAATAAAATTTAGAACCTATACATCCATTACAAATTATGAAAGTCAAGCCGAAATCTACAGCATACAAGTCACAAGCTAAAGCCAAATACAAGTCAACCAACCAAAGCCGAGTCACAAAAGAAACGATCCTATGTCCTCTGCGGCACGCCTGAGAGCACTTTAACGTCTGAAGATTTCTCTCCGTTGAGAATGCATGCAGCGTTCTGGCAGCTATAAACGCCTCAATCCAGTCACACAGTTCCTCTGATCTTCCATTTTCTCGCACTCCCTTCATCAGACGACGGTGAGAAATCGTATCGGACGCCTTGCGGTTATCAAGAAACAGGGCATTTACCTATGATCCTATATCAACTGCCCTCTAGATATCGTGGATAAATAGCGCGAGTAGCATTTCACATAATCGTTGCTTTCGAAAACCACGCTTATTCCAACAAAGGAGATTGCTGAGCACCAGAAATATAATATTAGAACGTAATATGTGTTCCAAAATTCTCCAACTGACAGATGTTTTGGGATATATGCGCCTATAGTTTTACGAATTGATAGAGTAGCTTTCTTGTAAATGGGAATGACCTGTGCTCTTTTCCAATCTTTAGGAACAATTTGTTCCTCTAGACCTTTGGTACACCGCTGCTAGAAAGGGGCTAAGTTCCTTTGCATACTCCGTGTAAAATCGAAATGGAATCCCATCAGGTCCAGCGGCCTTTCCTGTGTTGAGCGACTTCAATTTCTTTTCTGCCCGATCACAAAGTTTTCCTCCTGGTCTTTTCTTCTGTTCTTTTGTCTGTAGTCGCAGATATTTTTGGTCTTATTCTATATATACATAAGAATGTACGTAAAAATCTCATGTCACGATGTTTGTCCGCGATGAATTCCGAAATTTCAAAACTGATCTTCATAAAATTTTTCACAGTGTGTGATTTGATCCAACTTGGATACCTTATTTGCCAGTTAACGTCGTCAATATATTTTATTGTAAATTAAATATTGTTATGTAGGATGGGTAACTATTCAGTAACTCATGCCACTTGGTTAACTGGAGTAGGTTACAGACATTTAGGTCACCATAGTGAGGTCCAGATAACTACGTCAAAGGCAACGAAGGCCTGTACAGTTGATTTGTGACGCTGTGCTCCCCAACAACATATCTAGGCCTCCTTTGATTCCATCCCATGTCTAGAGACATTGTGGCATTAGGTGACTGTACGCTGTGCTGAATTCTCTCGGTAAAAGGGTAAAACAGCAGAGTGTATTCATCATCCCTAAAATTGGTTAGTTGTTTCGGACAAGGGGACCAAACTGCCTAGGTCATCAGTCATCAGGAGGGGGAAGGTAGAGGACATGCAGTCCATGGAGGACGGAGAAAGACAGCATTGGCTCGGAGCCCCGTGCTCGCCATGCACGCACTCACGAAAGAACTGCAGCTCCCTGAGGGGCAAAAAAGTGGTGTGATGAAAACTTTCGTCACTTATTTGGCTGTCTTCGAAATTCATTGAGTTTTTAAAACAAAATTATTGTGCGTTTTGGTACAACGGCTTTTTTGCAAGAATGTTCCGATCTGAGGATAACGCATTTTATTTATCTGGGAGTCTTCCACTGGAAAAAGATTGCACACTGTAGCGCACTGTCAGATATCTCGCGATTATCGCCAAAGATGTTGATTGGCTGTACAGTACGTTGTTATGATTGTTGGACCCGCTCATCCGGCTGCTAATGGCTGGAGAGTGGGTCGTGAGTGGCGCTGTGTTTGTGTTTACACACACCGATGCCGTTCCCATGGCACTTAGGGAATCCAGCTTAATACCGCAGCCATAAGTGGATATATTGAACAATTAGACATCTCCAATGCCTCTCCTACTTTCTGCATAAAGTTTTGTGGTACTCTCTCTACAACATGTGTATTCGCAAAGTCGACAGCATGACAGTTCTTTCTCTCTCTCTCTCTCTCTCTCTCTCTCTCTCTCTCTCTCTCTCTCTCTCTCTCTATTGAGCTACAGCTCTCTTGTTAAATTGTTTGAGGGGCACACGTTGATCGTATTCTGTGTCCTGTACATTTCACCAGATTTACGCCCTTTTTACGGCAAACATCGAACTACGTTTCGCGGCGACTCCTCATAAGCTGACGACAGTAACACAGTGCAACATATACAGTCGCCGCGGTGGAGTAGCCGAGCGGTCTAAGGCGCCTCGCTGCGGAGCGCGCGGTTACTCGCCGTCGGATGTTCGAGTCCTCCCTGGGGCATGGGTGTTAGTTTACCTTAGTTTAAGTAGTTTGTAAGCTATGGACTGATGACCATGCACTTTTTGGTCCGATAGATTTACAAACATTTGAACATATACAGTCACCACACTCACACCGCTTCCTGTATGCACGGTGACAGCAGTGCCCCAAGCTACATTTCTAAATACCATATCGGACAGGTGCGAATAGTATTGTTTGTATTCATTTGTAACATAGTTTTTCCGGTAGAGAAAGTATTTAGTGCCATAGTAATCTTTAATAACTGAAAAAAATCACATTTCTCTTTTTTCCAGTTTCCTAAGAACCTTCAGAAGATATGAAACGATACATTACAGAATATTTTGTGTACGATTCCCTTGTAACCTACTGCTTTTCACTGAAGTATTTCATTTCCTTATGAGAAGAAATACTGATTAGTAAACACCAGTAGATTTGAACTTTTGTAGAAAGATGTCGCTTTTCTACTTTCCAGCGTTACCGTTCCTTCACTACAATTCCAGTCAAAAGAGTGAGTGTGGAACGGTGTAAACTTGTATCTATTCCAATATCTAGATTATGTAAAGTACCAATTCAACCACCACAGCCGCGACGCATTGAGGCGCTATGCGACGATGCGCGAGGCCATTCCCCCGTCGGGGGTTCTAATTCCCCCTCGGGCATGGATGGTTGTGTCGTTTGAAGTAAAGTTTAGGGACTGATGACCCCGCAGTTAAGTCCCTTAAGCTCTACAAACATTTGAACAACCACCACAGCTGTAACTGAAGGAGAAACCACATAGACGTGGTACTAAAATGTCAGTAGTAATAAACTGTTTCCCAACCACAGCTGTAACTGAAGGAGGAACTTTACAGACATGTCAATAAAATTTCAAAAGCAATAAAACTGTTTACCAACGAACAAGAAAAGAATTCCACAACTGTTGGTACATATGATCCACAACTGATTAGAATCTTGAACACATTCGCCTTTTAAACAAAATTTTATACACGTATAAGAAAGATGAGTTAAATGTTAAAAAAATTGCGATTCATTAAATTCCATATCCATTTGTTATGAGACAAAGTGCCTATCACAGTAAGAACATGCCGTAACGGGTATTTTTCTCAAGCGTTTATATTCTCTAACTTTCAGAGTAGTAAGCTGTAAGTACACATCTATTCGCAAGTATTTATTCATACATAAGGTGTTGTTTATATCTATGAATCAAGGGAATCCTTTTTTTTTTTTTTTTTTTTTTTTTTTAATACGATTTTTCATGTCTCCTGGTGTTTCACTAATGCTTGGAACGCAAAATCACAATAACTATTTTGTTAATTACGTAGAAACATAATTATAAACAAAACAAACAAACAAAAATTTATAAACGTTAGTCTTACGACTGCTTGGAGCGGCTAGTGTGCAACTTTCATTGCAGCGAGTGTCGCGACTGTTTTTGTTACACTGTGACTGTAACAACCACGCCACTTTAGTTTCATGGTTCAGACCTCTCTCGATAGAGCTGCACATCAAAACTAAACACCCTCTGTAGAATATATGTCGTCATGAAATTTAAACGTTCCAGCTGCAGTACCAGGAGAGATAAAGATTATTGTGGTGTACTTTCCTCCTGCTTACATGTCGCGCACTAGGGAAACTAGATGCATCCCTGCTTTTCTCCTTTTAACACATAACTTTGTTTCCTTGTCATCACTTTTATTGTCTAGTACTCGTAGTATCTCTATAATTATAAGACTCATCTGTTGTCTGTTTGTCTGTTCCCTTATAACTCAAGATCCAGACAACCAAATAACGTGAAATTTGGTACACGTACACAAAATTACATGGGAAAGGTTGTTAAATTCAGTCTAACTACAAACACATTCAGGGTGATTTGTCTGCAGGACAATTTGCAAACAAGTTGCTTCAGATTGGAGATGGGTAAGTTCCTGAAGATTCTTCAACAGGCCTCTTCATTATGCCATGTGGTCAGATTGTCAACTCTCCTGACGAACTTGTGCCCAAGGTGTATCCTAACATTCAACAAAACTTCAAGGATCAGGACTGGCTTTCTTACAGAACAGTCCTGGCAAGCACAAATGATGTGGTTCAGAAGCTGAATGTCACCATTCAGAAGCAGCTTCCAGGGCAAGAATATGCCTACAACTCCATAGACTCCATCCTTAATGATGATGAAGCAGTAAAATATCCCATTGAGTTTTTGAATTCCATCCAGACTCCTGATTTGCAAGCCCACAACTTTATTCTGAAACTTGGTGCTCCAGTAATGCTGATTAGAAATATTGATGCACCCAGGTTGTGCAATGGCACAGGATTAACTGTGAAAAAGCTATTATGTAATAAATCCTAAATGCTGCTTTAAATATAATTATTTTTATTACACTGTAGGCCTATTTCGGCTTTTAGCGCCATGTGGTCAAATGCTGCAGGCCCAAGAGAAACCAAATTGTGAAAAAGCTGTTGTAATATGTAATTCAAGCCACAGTACTCACAGGGAGTGCTGAGGGTGAGGATGTCTTCATTCCAAGAATACCTATCATTACCTCAGAAAACACCATACAATGCAAGAGAATACAGTTCCCTTTGAAACTGTGCTTTGCCATGACAATCAATAAGTCACAGGGCCAGTCTCTTGGGATTGCTGGTATAGACTTGCAGACACCATGCTTCTCTCATGAAAAGTTGTATGTGACCTACTCCAGAGTAGGCAAAGACGAAAATCATTTTGTAAATACTTCAAAGGGAACTGAAAAAAAGTTGTTTATCACATTGCTTTTACATAAATGTACCTTTTTGTTATATGCAAATAAGCGGTTTTGTACGCCTCTACAGAAAACCTTATTTTAAACCCGGGTCCTTGCACTAGTTATTAATAAAATGCGATAAATGTTTGTGATACATTCTCTATTAGATAGCCTGTGGCATAGCGGATGTTATGTAAACAATAACACTTGCTCAGTTAAGAGACGAGTAATTCTCAAAAAAGTCAGGCCTGCGTGTAATGCGGAGATGTCAGCAGGCTGTGCAGGTGCTCGCTTATATCCAATGCGTAAACACTGGACGTTGCCATGGCCGTCTTTCCCCCTTCTCCCCTCTCAGGCAAATTATCGATCTTTCGGTGCTGTCAAGAAAGACCTCTCACCCGGTTCTCGTTTCGCTCTATATCAAAATTTTTAAGCCTTATAAAAATTAATTATACATATATTTATGGCAATTTTATTCACACAATAACTTTTTTCTACATTAACACGTGAAAGAGCTTAAGAAAAATTGTTTTTCCACTGATGAATAAATACAATTATTCCGAAAACAAGACGTACAAGGCATCATTCTCGAGTTTAACTCCCATTGAGCATGGTGGGCTCTTTCAGACTGAAGCATTATTTCCTGTTACAATATGCATAAGGGGTCACTATAGGAAATTTACGGTGCATAACATACCTTCACTCCATCGAACATTTAACACAGCGAATCACTCTATAATACCGTGCTTAGGTTATGGGATTTTACGATTATATGACATGTATACAGTGTTCTGTAATAAATCCCGAAATCAACGAGTTGAAAGGCAGCGCCTGTCTGTAGAGTTTCAAATTATTATACTCATAATTGTGCATTAGTAAATTTGTAACATAACAGAAATAACAAAACAAATTAAGAGACTATAAAACAATAAAGCATTCGGAAAAGACGGTAAAATTACAGAACCAATTAATGTGCCCGATCATTCTAAAAGAGATCTATCAACTAATACATCTGACAAAATGGAAAAAATACCCGTGGACTGGCAAAATGCTCTAATTGCCATATTAAAGAAATTTAAAAGAATTAAAGAAAGATTATTAAGAAAATATTAGGCCCGAAAACCTGATGGACAAACTTCTATGCCGAAAATAATTAAAAAAAATAAAATAAGAGAATACACAGACATACATAGTGACAAGAGTAAATGATGAGTTAAATTTTATAGGCACGTTACAAGAATAAAACGAATAGTAGAATTCTACGAATATAGAAGTAACGCCAAAACGGCGCCAAACAAATGCTTTAAACAACAACAACGAAAACTATCAAAATTTCGTACCGTCATAGGAACTAGGGGTTCAGTAATACAAAAACGTATACCCAAGTAAAATTTATTTAATGTTAAAATTACGGACTTCTTTGTTTAACATTCATTATGAATTGAATATATCATAGATGTTTTACAATACAATCTGTTAATGATGAATAAGTACAAAGTCTTAAAACTGTTTTCAGGACAAGAATTTGATACAATAAGTAATTCTGAAAAATTCGAAGAACTTTACAACTTGTCTATTCACTGTAACCTTTCTTATTGAGCATAATTCGCTTCTGAGTCTTACGGAAAACGACAAATACTCGTTAACATAATATATTATTCTGTCGGAAATCACGCAAAAGTAGGATATGTGCACCATTCCGAGAAATATATATATAAAAAAAAGAAACTCGTGCAACAACTTAAAAGAAAGGTGAATGAAAATAAAGATAAAATATGTTTTCTTTGAGATAACATTGTTTTGTTACGGTTTGTGAGGGTGGGTCGGCACAAAATTTTTGTTTGAAAGGTGGTAGGGGCAATATTTTTACTTGGAAGGAGGTGGCATATTGAAAAAGGCTGAAAAAAACTGTTCTATTGTAAAAGGTAAACTTTCACGGCCGCAAAGGTCAAAATTACTAAAAATTTCCGGCCTGTTATGCCGAGGTCTTATGGATTTATTATGGAAACCCAAAGTTTCGTCCCCTACTGCGGAGGACTTTTCAAGGGGGATCGTGGCACTTTTGAATGTCCGATCCACACCCGAGCTCGCTACTGACTCAGAATAATTGGTTATTATTTTGGTGTTGATTTTTATTCTTTTATATTGCTTTTATTGAGTTCTTGGATTTGTTATTTAATAATTACTGCAAGAAGATCAATTTATTTTTTCTTATCATTTAAATTTTTGGTTTAATTATTTCATTATTATTAATTATATTGTTTTGTTCTTTTTCTATCCCCCTTGAAAATGTCCTTCGCAGTCGGGGACGAAACGTTGGGTTTCCATAGTAAATCCATAAGACCACGGCATAATAGCCCGGAAATATTTAGTGATTTTAACACTGTTCTATGTCATTCAGAATGACGCTTCGACTGCACAGAGGCATAGAAGTGAGATCCTTCGACCTTTTGCTGTGCCCTACGCTAGTGCCACAAAACACGGGTTTCTTCAGATGGTCACTAACGCTCGTCTCCACTGGTGGACAAGATGCTTGAAGGTGAGGCAATAGAGTGGCCAGCGTGTTCACTGGACCTGAATCGTATTGAACATGGCTGGGATGCACTTGGCAGACGCATTGCAGCCAGATTAACATCTCCCAGACAGGTTTTATAACTGGATATTGCACTGATTGAGGAATTGTCGAATATTCCTCAAGAGCTGATTAATGACGTCATAGAGCTGTTGAACGGAATGGACAGTGTGCTGAAAGGTGCATATAAGATGAACATTAACAAGGGTAATGGGGGGGGGGGGGGGGCAGTCTAAGAAAATCATGTGATGCTGAAGGAATTAGATTACGTAACAAAACAATAAAGGAGGTAGCTGAGTTTTGTTACTTGGGCAGTAAAACAACAAATGATGGTCGCAGTACAGAGGATATACAATGCAGAATGGCAGTGGGTAGAAAAGCGTTCGCCGGCCACGGTGGCCGAGGGGACTGAGGCGCCGCAGTCACGGTCTGCATGGCCACTACGGTCGGGGGTTCGAATCCCCCCTCGGGCATGGATATTTGTGCCGTCCTTAGGATAAGCTAGTTGATAAGTAGTTTGTAAGTTTAGGGACTGATGACCCCGTAGATAAGTCCCATAAGCTATACAAACATTTGAACATTTTTTGAAAAGCGTTCTTGAAAAAGAGAAATTTGTTAACATTGAATATTGATTTAAGCCTGAGGAAGTCCTTTCTGAAGGCATTTGTGTGTAGTTTTGCCTTGTATGGGATTGAAACATGGACGTTAAACAGTGCGGACAGGAAGAGGATAGAGACTTGTGAAATGTGGTGCTACAGAAGAATGTTGAAGATTAGATGGGTGGATTGCGTAACTAATGAGGAGGTACTGAACAGAAGGGGGGGGGGGGGGGGGAGAAAAGAAGTTTTTGGCATACCTTGAATAAAAGAAGGGATCGATTGGTAGGATACATTCTTAGACATCAAGGAATCGTGAATTTAGCATTGGAGGAAGTGTTTGGGGTAAAAACCGCAGAGTAAGCCCAAGAGATGGTTACGGTAAGCAGATTCAGAGAGATGTAGGTTGCCGTTCTTATGTGGAGATGAAGAGGCTTGCTCAGGATAGGGGATTGTGGAGAGCTGCATCAAACCAGTCCGGACTGAAGACCACAACATCAACAGTGTCTATGCCACCCAGCTTTGCAACTGTACTGGCCACACGACGTAATGACAAACCGTATTAGAGGGCAATGAGAATGACTTTTCCACTGTTAAAGCAGCCTCATGGTGCCTCGCTCCAAGTAAACGCCTTGTAAGCCTCAAGTAAATAGTTGAGACGGCAAATTTCAATTGTAACCAAGATGTGAATAAAATACGTTACCACATGTATGTTGTGTATGATAACTTTCGCCTCATCCTGCAATTCTTTTCAGCAGTATAGAAGGACGTAGAAACAGGAAAAGTATTACAAATGGATGGCTGGCTGCGGTGGCCGAGCGGTCTGCGGCGCACCAGTCACGTTCTGCACGGTCACTATGGTCGGGGGTTCGAACCCCCCCTCGGGCATGGATATTTGTGCCGTCCTTAGTATTAGCTAGTTCATAAGTAGTTTGTAAGTTTAGGGACTGATGACCCCGTAGTTAAGTCCCATAAGCTGTATAAACATTTGAACAAACGGATGCGGAACAGCGATGTCCAGCTGAAGTAATGCAGTGCACCGGCTGTGCTGCAAGTCATGCCGTGTGGCGGAAGCGCTGGTCTCGGTGGCAGGTGGCGGGTGGGCCTCGCCACGGGCTTCGCAGGAAGAGCAGCTGGCGCCGAGGCGAGGCGCGGAGAGCGGCGAGCAGCGCGCTTCCTGCACAACCGGGACACCGCAGGACACGCCGCAGTCCGCCAGCCGGCGAGGAAACTGCCCAGCCGCGACCACAATGGCGTGCCGCTCTCTGACAATTACCCTGCTCCACTAGTGTCGACCATCAAGCATGTAACGTTGCACTGCGATCGTACCACAAGGATCGCGACATTTTAGTCATTTGTAAATATTTTTTGCGAGGCAGAGCTAATATTTATTTATTTATTTATTTTATTAAATCGAAATAAATGTTATTTTAACCCGCCGGAACTCGCGCCTTTAAAAGTTACACGCTCGCTCGCGCGTAGAGCATTTTGCTCACACACAACCAGCAGCCTGTAATTTACATAATGTGTATAAATTAGGATTGTTTTAGATACTTTTATAATGAAACACTCGTAATGTTCTGTAAAATATTTATTTGCAGTTCAAAACAATAATTACGTCTATATCATTTATAATAATCTTAGGACTAATGAAATCGCCTCTTCTAAGGAACATAAAGGATTGAAAAATCAAAAAACAACTACATGTTGGTTAACTTTTGTGCCCTAATCACCATATGTTTCGTCTTTGGACATATCACACAATATTGCAGTGTGTTCATTACACAATAACTTTTGACATTGTACAGAATGCCAATAAATACTTTCACTTCTATAATGTCGGTCTCGTTACAATCCCTTTCTCTTGAAAATCGATGCTTGATTTTCCTAATATGAATATTCGTTTAAGTAACTATTTCAATTGGCATTTCATAGCTAGTAAAAAGACGAAAACTACCCACAATATCTCTGGCAACTTTTGCCAGAGTTTTTACACCCTGTCTACCAATAACGATATTGTGCGCTCTTGTCCTCACATTGGAACTACCTGGATTGTAACACCGTATTGTTTGCTTGTCTTTACGTAAGTAAAATAACTGACCTCTTGATTGGATGGATGAAAATGTCACCTTAACTTTCTTCTGATGAGTGTTTCGTTTGAGTACAATAATCGCTGTGTTCACTGGCCAAGTTACTTTCTATATTATCACATCGAGCACATATCTTCTAGGTCATCTTCTTCAAGACATGACATAATTTTTTTGCTCCTAGTCTATCCATCTCCAAAAATTAAAAAGAGTGTTAGTTTACGAATTTCACAATACTTATTCATCGTAAATAAAAAATAAAGCAATAAACTAAGAGCAGTAACCGTAATGCGACATTCTAAAGATTTTGTGTAGCGAAACATATACTTACTTCGATACTAGCGCGATGAGCTAAATGCCGCGCGACAACGACTTGTCCAGCCAACTGACCTCAGCCAGTGAAACACACACACCGACACAACAACAACAGCGTGCACCGGTCGGGGGAAGGGTAAAACTCAGCTACTGACCGAACGAGAACCCTACAGGTATTGTTGAGAAAATGCCGATTGTTTTAAAATTACTTAAGCAAAATGCTCATAGCGCGAGCTCTCGCGCGTTAATAAAAAAAATTTAAAAATAATAAATAATAAAAAAATAAAAAGACTTAGAGTAAGTGAGTCAAAGCACCACAAATTATAAGTCTTTTGTCTATAAAAATTAGTATAAACAGAACTGCAAAAACAAGCAGCCAGAGTAGGACCACATACCTTTTGAAAAGTTTATGACAAACATCTGTGATGCTCCTCAAAATATTGCAATTGACAACAATAGAATACCCAAAACAGATTCCTTCAAATACTTAGGAGAGTGGATTACTTACAATGCAAAAGAAAAGACAGCTATAGAAACTATACTGTTTCATATGACCAAAAACGTTTATAACAAATAAATCCTTGTCCTGGAACACGAAATTAAAACACTGCCAAACAGTGACCATACCTGAAGCTCTGTATGCAGCAGAAACAAATTAACAAAAAATGGAGATCTTGAGAAACTAGAGAAAGTTCTAAACAAGAATTTTAAGGAAATTACTGCGAGCTAAAAGAAACGATAATTCTGAATACAGGTTAAGACGTTCAAAAATGTTCAAATGTTTGTATAGTTTATGGGACTTAACTACGGGGTCATCAGTCCCTAAACTTACAAACTACTTATGAACTACTTACGAACTAGGACGGCACAAATATCCATGCCCGAGGGGGGATTCGAACCCCTGACCGTAGTGGCCGTGCAGACCGCGACTGGAGCGCCTCAGTCTCCTCGGTGGTTAAGACGTAATGAGGAAGAGAAGACTTCAGTTTTTTGGACATATATTCAGAATGGATAACAACAGACTAACCAAGCGGATATTCACATTACTCAATGGCTACAAATCCTAGCCCGCAAGGTTCGTAGAGACTGAAAAGGACATGGAAAACGCTGGAATTACAATAGACACAATAGAAAACATAACAAATTTCAGAAAGTCAGATCAAAAGGCAGAATTTCAGGAGCGAAAGAAAACAACTAGACGAAAGTGCACTCAAGAAGAAAGGGAACAACACTCAGCCTACCAAATAAGCCTGAAGCCTGTTACAAGCATCAAGACTGGGAAAAAGAATTATACTAAGAAAGCATTCTAGGATTTAATTTTATTGATTAGCGGTTACAGTTATAATGTTGATCACCTTCACATCTTACTCCAATATTGTCATCTGTAGGGCGCTGCAGAAACCTCTAGGCGCTACCGCACGTGCAACAATAGAAATTGCGATCCCCATAAGTAAAATAATAAATCTTACCTTAATTTAAACACAGAACCGTGAACAAAAATATATTCGTTATGTAAAATAAGTCAATATCCCTTCATCATCATCGTCGTCGTCGTCGTCATCATCATTATCATCATCATCTCAGCCTTTTACGACGTCATGAAGGGTCGGCGTTGCTTTGCTGGAACCTTCTCTTCCACAAATGTCTATCCATTATTTCTTTCCTGAGCCATCCTTTAACCACTGCAACCTTGTCTTTCCATCTCAGTTTCGCTCTTCCTCTTCTCCTTGACCCTTCTGTTTTAAGGTCTTCGGCTCTTCTCCACACATAGTACTCCATTCTTCTCTACACATGTGCATACCATCTCAACCTACTTTCACTGTTCCCTGTTGTACTCATTCCTTGTCTATCCTTTCGTGTCACTCCACTCATCCACTTTAGCATTCTCATTTCTGCCATTTCCAGCTTTTACTTTTGGGTTTTTCTAATTTGCCAAGTTTTTAAATTAAAAAACAATTTTGTGTGTGTTCTACAAGTTTATTTTTGTTTACTTAAACGGTTTTCGGCTTATTAGGCCATCTTCAGAGTATTGACTGCTGTGTCAAAGAGTTTACAATTTTTAGATACAGTATGGGAAGCGATGACAAATGTTTCCACATAGATCGACATTCATAGTATAACACTTATTTGCCATTGTGTTATTACAGTTATTAACTTAAAAACTAAACAGTAATAAATGAATATACAATGTGTGGAGGATAAAACAAGGAATAAATTTGAATATAACCTATGAACTGGAACTAACTACTATTATAAACAAACTGATAATGCTAATAAATAAATATATATAAGTGCCTTGATAATAGTTTTGCGCGACAATTATAGATGGTGTTACATATGACAGTTGTAAGGCCAGGCCTGAATTTTTAGAATACTAACTTCATTAGACAGATTTGTTTTAGTTTAATTAATGCATTCTAAGTTCTTGATGCCACTCCAAACCTGGCATTACAACTGTCATATGTAACTCCATCTATAATTATCGCGGAAAATTATTATCAAGGCACTTATATATATTTATTTACCAGCATTATCAGTTTGTTTATAATAGTGGGTAGTTCCAGTTCCAAGGTTATATTCAAATTTATTCCTTGTATTATCCTCCACACATTGTATATTCATTTATTACTGTTTAGTTTTTAAGTTGATAACTGTAATAACACAATGGCAAAGAAGTGTTATACTATGTATGTCGATCTAAGTGGAGACATTTGTCATCTCTTCCCAAACTGTTTCTAAACATTGTAACCTCTTTGACACAGCAGTCAATACTCTGAAGATGGCCTAATAAGCCAAAACCGGTAAGTGAATAAAAATAAACTTGTAAAACAAACACAAAACTGTGTTTTTTTAAGTTATTTATGTTCTACCAAGAAGCGACGGAAGAATCAGTCAAAATGCCAAGTTTTTGCACTACACAGCATCGCAGACCTCACTAAAGACTTGTAAAGCTTTCCTTTAATTCTACAGCGAACCTTCTCATCACACAGTACTAAGCTTAGTTTCCTCCAGTTCATCCATCCATTCTTTATCCTGTGCTATTTCGGCCTCCAGTCCTCCATCTCTCCTTTGTACACATATAGCATATAGTCTGTTTTCACACTGATAATTCCGTTTCCCCTTTCCTCTAGAGCTTTCCTCCTCTATTCAATCTTGTCTTGAAGTGCCTTCTCGGTGGGTTCACAGATTACATCATCATCGGCAAACATCGTGCTCCAAAGTTGCTCTTTTTTCATGACAAGATCAAAGATATAGGGGTTGAGAGCAGATCCCTGTTGTAGTCCTACTCTCACTGGAAATGACTTTGTTGCAGCAGTACTGCTCCTGACTTGTGTCAATGGACCTTCATACATTTTTCTGCACACTGATATATTTTCCTGGCAGGTACTTACTTCTGAGACATCTCCATATCTCTTGCCTCGGCACTCCGTCATATGCCTTCTCAAGATCAATAAAGGCCATATGCAGTTCGGCTTGTACTTATCTGTGCCTCTCCGTCAGTTGCCTTAGTGCAAATACTGCGTCGGTTGTTCCTCTTCCCGGCATAAATGCAAATTGTTCTTTACATACATCAGTTTATAGACGCAACCAATTCTCATTATCCTTTCCCAGATCTTGATCGTGTGGGACATCAGTTTTATGCTTCTATAACTACCACAGTTTTGGATATCCCCTTTCCCCTTATTATGGGAACCAGTATACGTCTTCTCCATACATACGGCATCCTTTCTCCTTTCCAGATCTTCTGCAATATGTTCCCTGTTCTTTCATGATTCTATTGGGATTTGGTTTGCCCCTAGGGACTTCCCATTTTTCATTTTCTTCATCGCATGTTCGACTTCTTCCCTATTTTGAGTCATTCCTTCATTTATATCTCCATCCATCTGTATTCAATCCAAGAACAGCTGCCAGCATGCGAAACTTAGAAGTAGATGTTCCTGGAGTAGTAAAACAACTTAAGTCACTAAACAAAAATAAATCTTCCGGGCCAAATTGTATACCAACTAGAGTCCTCTCAGAGTATGCTGATGCAATAGCTCCGTACTTAGCTATTATTTACAACCGATCACTCAGCGAAAGATCCGTACCCAAAGACTGGAAAGTTGCCCAAGTTACTCAAATATTCAAGAAAGGCAATAGGTGTGATTCCCAAAATTACAGGCCTATCTCATTGACGACGATTTGCAGTAGGATTTTGGAACATATACTTTGTTCGAATATTATGAACTACCTCGAAGAGAACGACCTATTAACCAATAGTCAGCACGGATTCAGAAAGTATCGCTCTTGCGAAACACAGCTTTCCCTTTATTCACATGAAGTTTTAAGTGCCATCGACAAGGGATCTCAAATCGATTCCATATTTCTGGATTTCCGGAAGGCTTTTGACACTGTACCTCACAAGCGGCTTCTAATGAAATTGCGTGCTTATGGAATATCTCCCGAATTGTGCGATTGGATTCACGATTTCCTATCAGAAAGGACACAGTTCGTTGTAATTGACGATAAGTCATCGAGTAAAACAGAAGTGATATCTGGCGTTCCACAGGGAAGCGTTATAGGTCCCCTACTCTTCCTCGTGTTTATAAACGATTTAGGAGATAATCTGAATAGCTCCCTTAGACTGTTCGCGGATGCTGTCGTTTATCGGTTAGTGAAGTCAACAGAGGATCAGAAGCAACTGCAAAGCGATTTAGACAAAATTTCTACTTGGTGCGAAATTTGGCAATTGACACTAAATAAAGAAAAGTGTGAAGTAATACACATGGCCACTAAAAGAAATCCGCTGAACTTCAATTACGCGATAAATCAGTCAAACCTTAAGGTCGTAAATTCTACCAAATACCTAGGAGTTACAATTACGAACAACTTTGACTGGAGAGAATCACATAGAAAATATTGTGGGGGAGGCGAACCAAAGGTTACGTTTCATTGGCAGAACGCTTAGAAGATGCACCACCTCCACCAAAGAGTCTGCCTACATCACACTTGTGCGTCCTCTCCTGGAGTACTGTTGCCCTTGTGGGACCCTCACCAGGTGGGACTGACGGAAGATATTGAGAAGGTTCAGCGAAGGGCAGCTCGTTTTGTTTTATCACGTTACGGGGGGGAAAGCGTCACGGAAACGTTGCACGAATTGGGGTGGAAATCATTAAAAGAAAGACGTTATTCATTGCGGCGTGATCTGTTTGCGAAGTTTCAATCGCCGACTTTTAGTTCTGAATGTGAAAATATTTTGCGAGCACCCACCTACTTATGGAGACATGACCATCCCAATAAAATAAGAGAAATCAGATCGAAAACGGAACGATTTAGGTGTTCTTTCTTCGCGCGCGCTATTAGAGAATAGAACGGTAGAGACAAGTTATGAAAGTGGTTAATGAACCCACTGCCAGGCACTTAAATGTGATTTGCAGAGTATCTATGTAGATGAAGATCCTCATACAGTCATTATCCCATAGTATCCTTTATTTAGATTACCGGTTTCGAAAGATTATACTGCCATCATCGGATGTTTCATTTACTTACTCATCATCACAGAGGAAAACTAGTGTGGCGGATGTAAATGACAGATTCGAAGCTAACCCGTCTGACATTGGTCTGACATTGGTTGGGATGATGGGTGCGACACATCCATATCTCATTCTCTGCCCGTTCGTCAATGTACATCATTGCGTGATGCCACGTGTGCAACATTTGTAATTTACTTTTGGGTATTTCCCGAGATTATGAACTACATGTGTCAGCGGCATGTCGCTTCGGAGGTTTGCAACGTTAATAACAAATATTGCGCCGAATGCAAGACACTTAATATTAATTATTTTTCCCAAACATTATTTCAGCACATTGTGTGCTATCATCAGAGGGGTGATTTATTTTTGTTCTTTGCATACTTAATATTTGTTGTTGTGATAATAGTTTTTACTTACTTGTCACGATTCTTTTTCTTCTCTTTACTTTTTGGCTGTTCCTGTTTCCGTTGTAGTGTGTTATCCACGTTTTGTTCGTGGTACACATTACGCCAGTAATAATATTCGGCGTATGCATAAGGCTCAAGAACCATCACGTATAGCGCTACAAATACAATTATTTAAAATGCTTGCAAAGTTCAGAAGTTTGTAAAGCTGTAGGACTAAACGGCAGTGGCCATCAGTCCCTAGACTTGCAAATTACTTAAACTATCTTATGCTAACGACAAAACGCAGACACACACACACACACACACACACACACACACACACACACACATACACACACTCGAAAGTCCGACGAGGAGCACACACACACTCCGCAGCAAGGAAAAAGTTTGCAACTGACGACGAATGTGCACCACCGTATGAATGCTGATGTGCAACTGTGCGTAACCTTGAAACAATTGCCATTGTACTAGGTGATTTATGCACTGATGATGGTTATTCTTCAGGCGCAATCGATTAGTAATCAATCAGATTGTTCGCAACAGATAGTTGTTAACCTTCAAGAATTTCAGTGGCGTTGCATACCGGTCGTAATGGATTCAAACATAAATTCTATGGGTAAATTCAGCCTTTATTTGTATCTCCATTCACATACACTACCAGGAAAAAAGCGGCAGCAGGAAAAAATATGTAATGTACGTACTGAGAAATCGTTCTGTTAGTGGTTCATTAGTTACCTTCCGAGGAGATTAGCTGTTGCTCAAGAGACCTGTTTGTGCAACGTCGGTTTCAGTCTGCAGGCTAGAGTTTGCAAGATTGATTCTAACCAAGCACCAGCGACGAGTACGTACTACTAACGAACAGCTTCATCCATTTGAATCTGTGGCATTTTGAACCAGAAGGAAGCTGTCTAGACATACGAATTTCTGCACATGTTAGTCACAGATTATCAGATGTGTGGTCCTGCTCTGAGCAGTGGACTGTGGTACATTCCCATACGTATAGACTGGATTCTTGACGCACGTCAAGATGGACGAACCGTATGACCATCGGTGCCCATCTGGGAATAAACATGACACCTACCGTGTCATCTGGGACTACTGGCAACTAGGACTGTTGATAAAATATAAATACATCTATTTTACACCAAAATATCAATAAAATCGGCGATACTTTAGCCCGATAAATCGATATCAAAATGCCAGTATCGAGTGCTGATATTTTTATTTTATACTAGCTAAAACCCGATGTTGCCTGGGTATTTATTTATTCAAATGTTTGTAAATCTGTTATACCAAACTGCTATGGTCACCGAGACTTACAACGTACTTAAAGCAACTTACACTAAGGACAACACACACACACACACACACACACACACACACACACACACACACAAACACACACACACACACACACATGCCCGAGGGAGGACTCTGTCCTCTGGCGGGAACAGCCTCCCAGTCTGTTGGATGACGCCTTACTTAGACTAACAGGCCATTCCACGCGGCTTTATTTACTCCATACTCTAGTTGTCCATCATCTCCGTGTCTTTCCCTCCAATCCCTCTGCCCATCTCGTCCTTCCCTTATATCGGCCTCGGCCCATATGTTCACTACCTCCCCCATCTCTTCCTCCTCTATCTGTTCATTCCGGCCGGCCGCGGTGGCCGAGGAGACTGAGGTGCTTCAGTCACGGTCTGCACGGCCACTACGGTCGGGGGTTCGAATCTCCCCTCGGGCATGGATATTTGTGCCGTCCTAGTTCGTAAGTAGTTCATAAGTAATTTGTAAGTTTAGGGACTGATGACCCCGTAGTTAAGTCCCATAAGCTTTACAAACATTCATTTGTTCATTCCGCCTCTCCCTGTCTATGAAAACTAACGTATATTTATTCATTGTCATGGTGACGGTGACATGCAGTCAAATTTCACTGCACCATGCCATTTCCCAAGCACCATGTAGTAGTGACTTGCAGTTTATAACAGCACTCCCCATGAAAATACTCATACATCAGCGATCTTTCTAATAATTATTAAAACGATGTCAGTCTTTTGTAAGGTACCCTCTTGTTTTCACGTTAAAATGTACAAAATTACTTTCAATATCGGTACAAAACTGTAGGAATGTGACAAGGTTCGTAAGGAAAGTACCCTTCATACACAATACACAATATTATAAATACAGAAACCTTCTTCTGGTTTTGAAGGCCACCTGTGCAAAATTTTGCAAATATCGGATTAAAACGTAAAATTTATATTAATTGCAAACATACTAATACACAAGGGGACTCTTACTTTTATATATAAGAATAACAAGATTAGAATTCTTTACTTCAATTTTAGTGTTTACTTTTTGATATTATAACAACAAATGGAAGGAATAACAATGTGTCATTCTTTCCACGGTTACTGCTCCCAAACAGTTGTGTATGTGGCTGGTTGCCTCTCAAGAGCGTATTAGGCGTCAGATTTTAGATTTTTTCGAATTTTCAGCTTGTTCTCCAGGTTTATTTGTTCTGTCCTTGTATCAAAGCTAATTAAACAATCAAAACAATACTTATTTAGATCGGCCACACTGAGTTTTAGCGAGAGCGAAGCTCATATATATAATGTGTCCCAAAGAGAATGACCCGACTTTAAATAGAATTACCTTTTAGGAAGAAGGGCTTGACACCAACAAATTTCATACTAAATTACTCACAAAAGATAGAAGTTTATAGAAATCTATCATAAATGTTAAATATGTCCTCCATTGGCTGCATGGACGACATCTAGCCGATAGTGGAATTCATCCCAAAAATGTTCAAATGTTTGTTACGCTTAAGGGACTTAACTGCGGGATCATCACTTCCTAAACTTACGAACTACTTATGAACTACCTTATACTAAAGACGACACAAACATACATTCTCGAGGGGGGATTCGAAACCCCGACGGGGGGCGGCCGCGCGCATCGTAGCATAGCGCCTCAATGCGCTTGGCCATTCCGGCGCTCCTCGAATTCATCTCAAACTAAGTGTAAGGTGTCTACAGTCACTGAAGCTACAGTAGCTGATATTCTGGCTTTTAGCTTATTAATGCTACGAAGTAAGGAAGGAACGTAAGCACATTGTTTAACATATCCCCACAAGAAGAAATCACATGGTGTTAAGTCAGGGGACCTAGGAGGCCCCTGCTCTCGCGGTCCTGTACGCCCTGTCCAACGTTGAGCCACGTTGGCACCGGAGCAAACTGCCCACGTTGTTGCGCCAGTGCGGTGCTGCTCCATCTTGCTGATAGATGAAATTGTCAGGACTTTTGCCTTTTCTTCAAATTGTTTATACCACCGTCGAATGTTCTTTGGTGATGGTGGATTAGCACGAAATCTAATACGAAACGCCCGCTGAACTGCGATCACTGACTGAGTACGAATAAATTGAATAACACAGCTAGCGGATTTTCTCTGAAACTCTAGACCACGCCGTTTACATCTAGCGCTTTTTGAGTTAACTAGTGACAATTGTGTCAATATTATTATAAGTTAAAGTCGGGTCATTCTTTTTGGGACACCCTGTATATTTGAAATTTTAATAGACCATAATTTTACTTTGTGTGAAGGAATGTACCGTCTTTTTGAGTTTGCATCACGTCCAGTCTTTCCGTTTATGTCAAGAAGGTATAGGCGGCACAAAAAAAAAAAAAAAAAAAAAAAAAAAAAAATCTGGTCACATGGGTGGGGGGGTGGGGGTGGGAATAATCAATGCAACAATATAAAGATCTCCGACGTGAAGGTTAGCACACCAGTTACTTTATAAAATATTTAGGGCAACTATCGTGCTGTTTCTACACATCTGCATTCTTCAAAAACAGTTGTTAAAGGTGATAAACCAAAATCTAAAACGACTATACCGGCAGGATGAAACTTCAATTATCGATATGTGTACCTAATGTTCCTCCCCAGATGCCAGATGGTAATGGCTATTGTTAAATGGATCGATGATGTAGTGGAGTTCATAGCCTTTATACTTTGCACCACGGAAACCATGTGTGTAAGTGTACCTCACCCCTCATGGTAATGTACATGTGCGTCAGTGAAAAAACCAATTAAGGTGTTAGCATGTGGACGTAATGTGCTGTTCTAGTGTCTTGTGTACCTAAGGTACATCACCGTTCCCTTTGGATCCCTACTTAATTCGGTGCTCTCCGATACACACGATCGAACAGCGTTACAATGCAACAAACGGCACTGATTACGTATTTGTTTGTGTGTTCAGATGTGCTAACAAAACTAACGGGGTTACAGTTTAAAAAAAGTAGGTTTGTGTTAGGAAACATACTTCCGTGCATTTTTTAATGGTTTGTATTAACCAATTACACCAGCCCCTCTCCTCACTTTCGGTCTGTGGAATCGGTTCGTCAGTATTTGATGTGGTTTCAAAAATGTTCAAATGTTTGTTAAGCTTATGGGACTTAACTACGGGGTCATCAGTCCCTAAACTTACAAACTACTTATGAACTACTTACAAACTAGGACGGCACAAATATCCATGCCCGAGGGGGGATTCGAACCCCCGACCGTAGTGGCCGTGCTGACCGTGACTGGAGCGCCTTAGTCACCTTTTTTTTTTTTTATTTATTTTTTTTTTATATTGAATCTTCTGTTCCATTTTGTTATTGGTAAAACATTATTTATCTCATGGAGTTCAACTGGTTGTATTTCTCTAGCGTAACATATTTTATCCTATACCTTCCTTTCGGAACACTATTTGCAGCATGTTACCGAAATCCTTCTTGAAATTTCTATTCTTTAATAGTTTGTAATATTCCATTGCCATATAGCTACTATAATCCTCAGCGTCGTTCTGGCAACTTCGATGAATTACGAAGTGCACAAAATGTCCGAATATCCACATTATTGTATTGTTTTTTTGTCGTGGGAAGTATGTCTTATCCGGTATCAGTAATTCTTCTGTGGTGATGAATCGGCCGTCATTTCTTTGGAGGAACGCCACCTGCTGCTTCACTTTTGTCCATAGGTCACTGTAGCCCGAGCAGGTAAATCTGTGGAGTAACGTATCTACATGTCCACAGGTGGTGCATAAACTGGAATTAGCCTTGCCTATAACACTCAGTCTCTCGTTCGTTGCTATAGTTGCATTGACAACCTGATACCACGTGGAACGTACCTCCGATGTTAAAAGTTTGTTGCTAATATTCCTCCAGACAGAGCACCAGTCTTTTGTAGGATATTTCTTCTCCATTCTGTTTCTAACAGCACTCGTCCGTGGTTTGTCATGATGACATGGCCTATTACTATGTTCTCCTGTTGTCTGTCTGTTCTTCTTGTAACTAAACTCAATGAAGTACTCCCTGACATGGTTCAGCTTGTAATTAATGGGGGTCACATTGACGGGGGCAGCTAAACTCTTTGGCTCTGTCATTTTGAAGAGTAGAGCCGTAATACTCTCAGGGTTGTTACGGAGAATATCTTGTGTCCTCTTGATAAATAAATTCATCGTTTTCTGCCGAATGTCTGTAAGACCGAGGCCACCATCACCATATGGTAAGGTCACTGTGTTAGCTGCAACTCTGAATATGCATCCCTGCCAAATCACTTGACACACGGCTCTTGTAATGTTTTTTGCTATACCTAATGGGACAGGCAGTATTTGACCTAAATATAATGCTTTAGACAGGATAATGCAGTTGATTAATTGAACCCTCTGAACCAAATTTAGATTCCTGTTTCTATGTTCCCTTGTTAAACCTCTGATTTTTGCTAGCATTTCTTTCCAGTTGGCAGAAGTCATCCGGAGTGGACAGTTATAAAATATGACGCCAAGGGTCTTATGGTGGTCTGTAGTAGTAATCCAGTCTAAATCATTTCCTTCAAAGCCATTTAAACTGAGCAGCGAACTTTTCGTTTTATTGACGACCGCGCCAGTGGCACTGGAGTACATCTGAATCGCGTCGCTTAGATGTTGAACGTCTTCACTACTCCGGACAATGACTCCTAAATCATCAGCATACACATTGGTTACTTTCTTGACAGACATTATTGTTATTCCTTCAAGGTCATTATTTATTTTTCGGACAAGAGGTTCTATCGATATGATGTACAGTAGCATTGAGAGCGGACTGCCTTGCGGAAATCCCCTGAGAATATCAATGTTCTTCGTACGTTGTCCATTTACAAGAATTTTCGCTGTCATTCCCGTGATCATATGTTTTAATGATTGTAAGAATGAGTTGCCAAATCCCATAGTTGTCATCGTTTTAAAAAGGTAACGGTGGTCAACCCTATCAAACGCATTGGCAAAGTCAATAAAAAACAAAGATCCCTTAACTTTAGTCGCCGAAAAGATGGAAATAATGTCACGATATTCACTGACAGTTTTCACTATACTCCTATGAGGTAAAGCCGTCTGATCGCTTCCAATGACTCTTTTTAGAACAACTGTCAAGCGGGCTTTCAATGCACGAGCAGCGAGTTTATAGTCAGTGTTCAGTAGACACAGCGGCCGCAGTTTGCGCACGTCTTTCATCCCCTGCCCTTTGGGAACCACCACCATAACGCCTTCTTTAAATTCGGGCGGTAAGACGACACCAGTAAGAACTTCGTTTACAACGTCAGTAAAAGCGACGCCAATCATATTCCAATACTTTTTATAAAATTCCACTGGTATTCCGTCAGGACCAGGAGTCTTATTCAGTGGAGAAGTTTTTATGATCTCCAGCAGTTCGTCGCTAGAAAAGGTTGTTAGTAAGCCTCTATTGTCATCAGATGTGACAATAGCGTCTGTACTGTCCAGCAATGTTGCTGCAGATGCCTCATTGAAATCAGTAGCTGTGTATAGGTCCTGAAAAAATCGGTGAATTTCATCCATTATTGCTCGTTGTTCAGATAGGACATCACCGTTTGCAGCTCGCAGCTTCTCCAAAAAAAGTCTTCCTTCTGTTTTTTGTTTGTCTGATGATGTGGTACAGAGAAGCAGTTTCCTCTGCTACAGTTGACTGCGACCTAGACCTTACCTTCAAACCATCGAGTTGTTTCCTTTTCAGTTGTGTTAAAATTGCCTTGATTTTCTTTATTTGCATGAAGTGCTCATCAGATAAAACAGGACGATCATAAAGTTCTCTGAGACAGGTATAATAAAATTCTATAGTGTCCTTAAAATATGTGGCCTTTTCTTTCGCATACTGAATCAACGTCATTCGTAGTTTCTTTTTAGCATGTTTCGTCCACCATTCAATTGCTGAACCGTATCTTGGTCGTGCCCTGAGGCACGCTACCCAAGTCAGTCGTACACATTCATCTAGTTCTGTGTCGTTAAGAACACTCACATTCAGTTTCCATAAACCCCGTCCCCAGAACGTTTTTTGCCGGACGAGATTGATGCTGCAACGTACCCCACTGTGATCAGAAAAACTAGCAGGTATTGCGTCGATGGAAGTTATACACTGCCTTAGGCTGTCAGAAACATACAGTCTGTCAATTCTACTAGCAGAGACATTGGTAACGTGCGTAAATTTTACCATTGTTGGGTATAGCACTTCCCAAGCATCGTTTAGACGTAAATCACGGACACAATCATTCAGTTCTTTGGAGAAATTAAAGTTTGGGGTTTGATCCTTGGGGTTCAAGACACAGTTCCAATCTCCTGCAATAATTAGATTTTCTGGATTATCTTTTAGTAGGTGAACGATTTCGGTCATGAAAAAGCTAGCTCTAGCAGTTCTGGCATTGTTGCCAGAGGGTGCGTAGATATTTACTACCGTTGTTTCAAAAATTTTACAGGATATTCCCCTGCCGGATTCTAAGAGACACAGAGTTTCTACAGGTATTCCATTTTTAACTAAAATTTCCGTTCCACACTCATTCTCTAACGCCACATTTACAATTTCGATATAGCCTGGAAATTGAAATTCATGGACGAGTACTTCTTGCAACAGTGCAATGTCAGTGTCAGATTGGTATAAATAATCTTTCAAGGCCGATAATTTTAATGGATTCGAGATCCTGTTGATATTGAGGGTCAATATATTATACGTTTGTGTCGTTGTCTGCAATCGGTGTGCCATAGTCAAGGACCACAAAGGCTAGTCATAAACACGAGTATGATGTCAAACGTCAGATTCATCAAGTAACAATGAACACATAACTACCATCGATTGCGACTTATCGCAATGATTCTAGGTGAAGTTCTTGGAGTCCTTCTGCATTTGTGTTCCCAGAGAACACAGGAAGATTAACACTAGTAGTTGACGCCGGACGTTTATTCTCTTGTTCCATTTCAGTCACCCAGTCCATTCTAGCCGTCGAGTCACCTTTCTCCGGGTTCTCAGACATCCGTACCCGTTGACCAAAATCGGTGGCTGTTGCGATGTCTACACTTTTTCGTCGAGCACGCGTTCTGTGAGAACCAGCTTTACTGTTATCTTCTTTGTCCTGACTATACGTAGAACTATCGGACAATTCCTTATTTTCGTCTGTTCCGTTATTTCTCCTCTTCTTGTGTTTCTTCTTGATTTCCTGAAGTTTCTCCCGAGTTTTGGGAGCTTCAGTTTCCGCTTCCGGGTGTGCAATCCTTTTCTTTTCGTTTTTCTTCGGAGGAGAAGTACAGGGTACAGATACAATGTGTTCAACTTCCATGTTTTGTACAACGTCATGGGTCGTCAAAGGACTGGAAGCCGTTTCCATAGCGGTTTCGTTCACTTGCTGTGACGGTTGTTGGTCAACCACAGCCTGGTGAGAAACAGTCGCATCCGCGGGGGTGACGTGTTCTTCCTGTTGCACCTGTGGTAATTCAGCCTCGCTCCGGGTAGAGTCGGTGGAGTTAACTTGAAGCACGGCCTGTGTAGCGTCTTCGGTGGCCGAGTCCTGCACGACACTTGTTGTCACGGGAGACGGCGCCGGCACCGCAGCGGCAGCCGCCGCATACGACAGAGGCATGTTTACAACGCCAGGCGCGCGCGTCACCGCGTCGCCGGGAGGCAGCTGAGCCACCCGACGGCGCGAGCACTCCGCCCGGTAGTGCTCCGTCGAATTACAAATGGCACACGTCCTGGGCTGTCCGTCGTATATCACAAGTGCACGATAGCCTGACACACTGATAAAGGACGGTATGTGCTTCATCAAATCAATTTTTACTTGACGCACGCCATTCAGTACGGGGCACGGAAAGTTGGTCCCCCACTTTTCCTCATGAACAGACAGAACACGGCCGTAGGCACTCAGAACATCGCGTACGTGCTCGCTAGGAATTTCAAATGGTAGTTCAAATACGCGCACAGTGCGCAAACCCATACCGCCAAAGGAAACTTCTACATCAATCACACTACCATCAGAACGCAAAAATTTCATCGTCCCTCCACTTTCTTCTACAATACGCAGACACAGATCAACATTCAAAAGTTTTACAAAAAATACAGGCGCTAGCTGAGACAGATTAATTCCGTAAAGTTCGTCTAATGGAATCTTAACTTGTTCAATAAGGAATCTATGAACTTCATATGCAGCAGGTTTCACAATTCCACGATCAAAAGTAAACTTCAAAGTATATCTCCTTAAAATCGTAGCCATATTCAAAACAAATTCATATTATAAACAAAACGACCAAATCCCAGCCACAAACACCAGACGAAGACGTTAGTAGAGAATATATCACCCAGTAACACGAAGATACAAGATTCCGCTGTCAGAATAAACAGTAAACTTGCCTTGACGTGAGCAGCGACGGAGCACAGCGTAAGCACAACCGCCCTCCACGACGGCCCAAGCCGGAATGTCACCTCGGCCACCGCGGCCGGCTGATGTGGTTTACGAAATATATCCAGCGTTAATGTTAGGTGACTCACCCTGTATATCACATAGTATCACAAGGAAAAATAAACCTTTACATTATAACATAGTCCGTCTGTTTACACATGGATGAAAAGTGGTGCTGATTGTGTTGTTGGGTCACAGCGTGAGGGGGGGGGGGGGGGGGGATGCTGACGCAATCGGTGCTCGCCACAACCAACAGAACCTGCCACGTTTGGCTTCACGTTGCAATTTTCACGCTACAACTAGTAGGTCGCTGACGTTGCCAGCGATGAAGAAACGCCATCGGCGTGAAGTGTTCCGGACAAATCAGATATGTGACGAAACAGAACGAAGGGCGCATAGAAACCTTTTGTGTCACTCACATGCAGTTGCCAGTGTTAGCAAAGTGCTTACTGCAAAGCGTGAACGTGAAGCGTTTTCCGTTCGCGAAATTATATTCGTGACTTGTAATCATGTCGTCTGCTGAATATTCGTCCTTTCATTCTTTTCGAAGAAGCTAGACATGAGAAGTGTCTCTTGAAATACTGTTTAGAAAAAGTAAAGGTATTTTTGAAACTTAGTCTCCCTGTGTCGGAAAGGCATAGTATCATTGTTTCCGGTTAATTAGTTGATCGGTCCAAATATCTCACGAAATAAGCATCAAACGAAAAAACTACAAAGAACAAAACTTTTCTAGCTGAAGGGGAAAAACAGATGGCGGTATGGTTGGCCCGCTAGAAGGCGCTAGGTCAAACGGATATCAACAACATTTGTTGAAATCGGTGTCCCCTTTTTATTACATATTTGTCTAGTAAGTGTATATATATTGGGAGTGGAATAGGAAAGGAAATGCCTAGTAGTTGTACAGTGTACCTTACGGTGGATTGCGGAGTATGTAGATGTAGATGTAGAAGGTGGTGCAATCTCGTTGAAACACGAGCGCTGTTACGTTACCGGGTCGTAGCTCGTTGCCTCTTGAAGTTCTCGTAGATCGGCGCTCTCAGTCTCGATTGGTGAAATTTCTTGGGGCAAAACTTGTCTACTACAAATAATGGAGGCGACACGTTGAACTGCAGTTCACTGACAGTTACCATAAACCAGTACGCACATTCCACACATCAATAATTCATATTTTACAGTGTTCGTGTGTGGAATACAAAAGTCTGAGGTGTATATTTTAATGTGGAACGAATATTAATAGTCCATTCATAATACCGGTACAAACACTTCCTGCAAGACTAACACTGAAGAAATTTTACTATAATTTTTCAAATTAGTGTTCAGAGTGACGTGAATTGTCACGAATCCAGATTCCCTACTGGCGTGGATGTGCCTCATAACAAAGATGTAACAAAACTCATTTACATGGCACGAAATCATCCGATTTATATCACCCAAACAGTGTCACTGAAAATTGCGTTTTGTTAATTGACTCCTTTAATTTAATTATAATGCAAAAGTAAACAATTGCATACAAGTGGCTGTAGTAAAAGGTAACGTAAGTAATAATGACCAAGTTGATGTACAAATCCCCGTTATATTAATAGTATTTCATATCCAAATATAATTTAACAGCCGGCCGCGGTGGCCGGCTCCAGTCACGGTCTGCACAGCTACTACGGTCGGGGGTTCGAATCCCCCCTCGGGCATAGATATTTGTGCCGTCCTAGTTCGTAAGTAGCTCATAAGTAGTTTGTAAGTTTAGGGACAGATAACCCCGTAGTTAAGTCCCATAGACTATACAAACATTTGAACATTTATAATTTAACAGGGTTGTCAACAATACTTTCGTATATAAACTAATTAGGGCAAAACTCTACTAACATTAATTGTGAAACATAACTACACCTACTTTAGTATTATGATAAAAGAATTTGCTTCCATGGAATTTCCCCCCCTCAGATTTAGTTATAAGTTTGCCGCGGTGGAGTAGCCTTATAAGTTTGCCGCGGTGGAGTAGCCGAGCGGTCTAAAGCGTCTCGCTGCGGAGCGCGCGGTTGCTCGCCGTGGAGGTTCGAGTCCTCCCTCGGGCATGGGTGTGTGTGTTGTCCTTAGGTTAGTTTACCTAGGTTTAAGTAGTTTGTAAGCTACGGACTGATGACCACGCAGTTTGGTCCGATAGAATTACAAACATTTGAACATTTTTAGTTATAAGTTTGCGCAATGGATAGGCCGAGAAAACAAGTAGAAGTTATGTGGACTATGAAAAAATAAGCAAAATATAAAAACTGAGCAGTCCATGCAAAAGATAAGCAAGGTCCATGATTATCTGAGCATCGGAACGCCGTGGTCCTGTGGCTAGCATGAGGCGCTGCAGAGCGAGAGGTTCTTGCTTCAAGCATTCCCTCAAATAAAAGTTTTATTTTTTATTTTCGCAAAATTACGATCTGTACGTCCATTCATTGAAGTCTCTGTTCGCTGTAGTTAGTTTAGTGTCTGTGTTTTGCGACCGCAAAACCGTGCGATTAGCAGACGAAAGGAAGTGATTCTCCAATGGGAACCTAAAGCATTTGATCGCGAGGTGATAAGGTCAACCGATTCCTCCACAGGAAAACACATATGATGTATACTCTATGACACTGGTGATGGTATGTGCGTCATATGACAGGGATCTCTTGTCGACCCACCTAACATGTAGAAAGATTCTACCTTGCCCGATTTTCAGTCCGAAAAAAGTGATGAAACCGTAACAATCTGAAACAAATGAATGCAACAGTATCTCAGTCGCCCAGTTTTCTCTGTGCTGTGTCAAAACATATGGTTTAACATTTTCGAATTTTTCCGTGTGTAGACTGTCAAATCCTGCATATATGCAAGCAAATCTGATCGTGTCCCATACTACGGTGGAGTTACGCCGCATCGGATGGACGGACAGATAATAATATTCTGAAAATGAAAATTGCCTGTGGGTAGGCTGGAACCAAGGACCTCTCGCTCCGCAGCTCCTCAAGCTAGCCGCATTTGTGTGTGTGTGTGTGTGTGTGTGTGTGTGTGTGTGGGTGTGTGTGTGTGGGTGTGTTTGTGTGTGTTCTATGGGTAATTCTCGTTGTTCCGGACGCTGATCGTTTTTGTTCGTTCTTGTTCGATGCGTTGTTGGCTCAGCTTTTTTATTACAGAGAGCATTGAGCCATCTGACCGGGCGCGCTAAGCCACGGCGCCCGGTGTCACAGGACCACGGTACTCCTGTATTCAGAACTTTCTCGACATTGCTTATCTTTCGTATGGACTGCTAACATTTTATATTTTGCTTATTTTTTTCATAGTTCCACATAACTTCTTACTGTTTTCTCAATAGACTTGTGTTCAGTTTTTCACGACCTGTCCGCTGCGTCAGCTTATAACTAAGTCTGAGAGAGGTGCGATGGGGAGGTTCCCTTGTTAGCCTTAACAGAAATGGAACTGATACCTGTAGTCGTTTAGTCCCTTTGAAAATCAAACCAAACCTTAACAGAAATACTAATTAGCATACGATCGGAACTAAAACAATACGCCTCTTGCATTAAAGAATTAATATATGCTAATTAAACAAACTTCTGTGATGTCAAAAAATCAGCTAGTAAGTTAGAAAACACAATAACAAAAGCTTTGGGAAAGAGAATGTTAATAGACTAATCACATTCATACTTATTTTTATGCAACTCTAGTATCTGGAGGTTCAATAATGCAAGCAGATAGTAATTAATCCCAACATGGCCGGTCGCGGTGGCCGAGGGGACTGAGGCGCTCCAGTCACGGTCTGCACGGCCACTACGGTTGGGGGCTCGAATCCCCCTTCGGGCATGGATATTTTTGCCGTCCTTAGGATAAGCTAGTTCATAAGTAGTTTGTAAGTTTAGTGACTGATGACCCCGTAGTTAAGTCCCATAAGCTTAACAAACATTTGAACATTTGAATCCCACCTTGCTTCGTTACGGCGCGAAGGGTTTCTTCCCCCCCCCCCCCCCACTTCTTCTCCATCCCCCCACCTTTCTATCTTTTGTAACACTTTCGTAAGTAACGCACGAAACAATGTCGAATGAAACTTTAGTGGCCTTTTTTTAGACTAATGTTGCTAGTTAGGGAACTCACTGCACCATACAGTCTCTGTTCTATACTGCGTTACACCGGTGACCTTGCCTCAGAGACATGGAGAAACAGCAGACTGTCAAGCATACGTCCCAGTCCGCAGACCACGGACTGCACCAGTGTGATTAGTATGACTGACGGGCGCAAGCTGTCTGACTGTGCTGCTGGCCGTAACTGTAGCTCACCTGTGCTGCACTGTATGCGGTTATTGTCAGCGAGTTTATGCTCTCTGATAGGGGAGCTAATTAGCGGGCGACTCGCAGCTCGCCCTGATGCGACGTCCCCGTAGCGGCCTCTGTGCGGCACCTGTGCACGTGACCCGAATGTGTCGTCGTGCAGAGCCCGGCCTCCCACGCGGCTGCTCGCCCGCAGCTGCTGCAGTCTGCGGTCGCAGCTACGACCTTGTTTAGCCCACCTTCTGCAGTGACACTCCATCTCGCTTTCAATGCGACTTTGTGGCTGAACAAGAACAACCATCCGTTAAACTTACGCCGCTTCCTGTCTGGTGTTCAGGACTTTGCCGAAAGGTTGAACCGTAGCGCAGTTAGCTTCCTCAATGTTCACAATACAATATGCAAGGATGGCGAGCCTTTGTCCGTATACGTGCTACTGTTTTCAAGAAATAAATTTAGAGTTTCCAAGACATGTCCATAATATATATTGTGAGAAGCTTTATGCTAGGACACGTCTTGGGCATATATATAGGGTGTCCCACTCAACTGTTTCACCCCAGGTATCTCTGTAACTACACGAGATATTGAAAAATGACTTTCACCGCCATGAACGTACAGCAGGGGTCTATGAAAGTAGGCACTATGAGACAGTTTAAACCGTAAGGAAACATCATTTTCGACCCAGACATGATTTTTTAAACGGATACCTCATATTATTTCTTAAGAAATCGATAGAATGAAAAATCACAAAAATAATGGTGTTCGTTGCATCGAGTTGCGTCAATTACATCCGGAGAAACTGTGAAGCGAAGTTGACGTTTGAAACACATGAGGCGCGGTGCTAGCGTGTGTCCAAGACAGCCGTGAGTCTCGCTTCAGTCTCAAAATCAGGTCGAAATCTAGATCTGCGAGTAAATAATACTTACACTGATTGCTGGAGTACCAAATACAAAGAAACGTACACAAGTACTTGAGCTCGTATTTGTCTTTCACTGGCAAGAGAGTGATGTCATTGGAGCCAGGCTAAATAATTTGTATTACAACCTCTGACAATAAACTTTGGTGGATGAAGTCATAATGGTCGATCGGGCAACAAAGGATGATCACAAAGCTGCACCTGCGAAGTGACCGGTGTTGACAAGCTGACGCCGCCGCAGTCCGACTGAGCATCGTGTTGTGTTCCGTGTCAGAGTGACCATGGTACGGAAACAAAATTAGTAAACTTCTTAAAAATCTACACATTCTGCAAATATAAAGAAAACAAACATGATATGTAGATGGGCAAATGTGGATCTAAACGGAGAAAGATAGTGCGTAAAGCTTTCAATAAATTCTGAGGCATTATCAGGGAAGATCTTCCTAAGTCAAATTTTTGCAGTACGTGAACGCTGTCAATGGCAAAAATATGAGTGGACATATACGATTCAACTACACAGGAAACTTCATTCGTTTACACAGGAACATCAATAAGAATTGCTGACTGACATTGTACTCGTAATATTTCACTAAATGATATTGTAATCACCAATAGTTGAGCTGAAAGCCGGCCGCGGTGACCGAGCGTTCTGCGGCTCGACCGTCACAGTCTGCACCGCCACTACGGTCGAGGGTTCGAATCCCCCCCCCCCGCCTCGGGCATGGATATTTGTGTTGTTCTTAATACTAGCTAGTTTGTGATGACCCCGTAGTTAAGTCCCATAAGCTCTACAAATATTTGAACATTTTTGTGCTGAAAATCAATTGAAATCTCTACAGCACAATGACGTTCCAGGGTCCGATAGGTTCACAGACAATTTCTACACTTGAAAAGGAAAGAAGGAAGTATAGGGTTTAACATCCAGTTGACACCGTGACCGTTAGAGACTGATCACACACTCGAATCTTTGGGAAAGAATGGGCCAAGCCTTTTTAAAGGAACCAACCTAGCATATGCCTGTAGTGATTTAGGGAAATAACGGAAAACCTTAAAGTGGATGTCCGGGGGATAAACTTGAACCACCGTCCTTCCGCATGCGAGTCCAGCGTATTATCATTGCGCCTCCTCGCGTGGTCGCCGTTTTTTGTCGTTCTCTTTGTCGTTATTTACCGTTGACCGTGGGAAACTTGAGCGAGGAATTGTTCCCAGTTACTGGAAAATAGACAAGCCACACTCATCTACAAGGAACAGACAAATTAAAAGAGGAAGAAAAAACTGTTCATCATTTCAGTAGTAATCACCATAACAATACCAACTGTGAGGCAAGACCAATTCATGCGAGGACCGTGATTTTTACCCAGCTGTGCACCTCTTCGTCCGAAACATATCGATGAACTTGAATATCATTCTTCAGGAATGTAAAAAATAAGGGAATTGCTTGGGAAGAAATCGAGACTGTATGGGTCACGTGTAACGGCTTCTCAGCATCGGCAAAATGTTGTCGGGCCTTATCCTAAAACAGAATGCCGTTTTTTGTTTGTCAACATTTCGTTACGAGTTTGAATCCCAGAAACCCTCCCTCTGGTTTTATTTCCCCCTTATTGTTATTTCACGTTAACTGTATATACGTACAGCCAGCAGACAGGCAGCAGCTTAGGCCCTGCTCTTCAGCCAAGAGACTTGATAAAACAATGGATGTGATAAGATTAAAGTAACAATTACATGTCGTTAAAATGTGGAGTATTAAAATCCTTGACATGTAGAAATAATTGGTGAACATACACATGTGACAGATGATAAAAACATGTAGTCAGTTAAAATCCTTGTGCCATGGTGGCGTGAAAAACACGGTGAGAAAATCAGATACGAAGAAACACTCGGAGACTGTTTAAAATTTTCGGCGGTGATACTTGTTTATAGACGGTGGACGCACTGATTAAAACACACTGAAGCACTGAAGACACTGACACTGGAAGAAACACTGTTTAAAGCGGGAGGAGGGGTGGAAGAGGGTAGGGAGGGAGTGTAGGGAGTCTAGGGTTGAGAAGGGGATAGCCAAGCGGTGGGAAGGAAAAGGAGAGGAGGGTGATAGGAGGCGTTGCATCCATGAGAGGATCGGGGTTGGTGAGGGGGATAGATTTGAGGACGGAGGGCGGCGTCCGGGAGGGGAGGTGGCGGAAGTTACCCTAGAAGTGGAGCGTGTACAGTTGGAGGGGGGAGGGAGAGATGGAGTGGTGAAGACGTGGCAGAGGCCTGGGTTTGGTAAGGATGGGGTAGACCAGATGGTTACAGGAATCTATTTGACAGTTGGTGTAAGGGATCCGGATGTGTTGAAGATACCGCAGGAGATGAGGGAACGGGATATGGTTGTAGAGGATCCGCTTGGGGGAAGGGAGCAGGATACGGTAGGCGTGCTGGAGGGCGTGGTTCCTAGGATTTGGTCTTATCATAGGTGGGGGCAGTGAACACCTAGGCGGGATGGAAGCTATAGAGGACAATATGTATGAGGGATGGATAGGTGTACAGGACGGTGGGGAGTTTGAGGAAGTTGAGGCGGGACAGCTTTCTGACGGACGGGGTATCGATCGAGGAAGAGGCCAAGGTATTTTAGGGTAAGGGTAAGGTGGATAGGGCGATCTTAAAGGGCGAAGTAGAAGTCGTGGCGGCGGAAGTAGGGGGTACCTGGAATTTGTCAGGATTGACAGAGAGGAGCCACCAGTTGCACCATGCAGCGAAAAAGGAAGGGAGAGAGAGGACGGAGCCTTGAGGCATCCTGGCAGAGGGGTAGAACAAACAGGAGTTGCCGACATTGACATAGGAGGGGCGGTGAGTGAGGAAGAATGCGATGTGAACATAGTTAATGGGAAGGGCATAGAACTGGTGCTTGAAAAGGAGACCGAAATGCCATACAAGGTCGTAGGCTTTCTCAATATCGTGGGTCATAAGCTTTCTCGATATCGAGAGGGACAAAAATGGTAGAGACGGAAATTGAGCTAGACGGAGAGGAGTGAAGCGAAGGAGCTGATCATTGGCAGAGAAGGAAGGTTGGAAGCCACACTGAGAAAGGGGGACAAACTGGTGTTGTAGGAGTTGTTGATGGATACAGCGAGAGAGGGTGGTTTCCGAGACCTTGCTGAACACGGAGGTGGGACCGATTGGACGGAAGGATGAAGCGTGTATGGGGGTTTGTTGGATTTGGGGAACACCAAAACGCGGCAGGTATTCCACAGGTCAGGGTACAAGTCGGTGTATAGGATAACATTGGAAGGCAAGGGCGGCATGGGAAAAGGGAGGTCACCCTGGTTACGCGGCAGTCCGTACATGACGCGCGCGACGTACGAGTATGAAACGACTCATATGCGGACGGCCTAAAAGTAGGAAAGAAGCAGTTTATTGTTTGGTGAGATTCAGAGGACTCACTAGAAAATTGCTTCTAGGGAAAGCGAAGGCCACGTTAGCTGATGATCCGGTGAAGCAGGGCTTCCTGCAGGTGCATACTGTGTGCGCGCGGCTGGCGTCAGCCTGGCTTGCGAAACCGACCGAAGCGGCAGTATCTCTGCGCTGCCTCGAAGCTCACAGACGCCACTCACAGGGGGCGCGGGTCGCGTTGCGACACCGCAGCTGACAGGTGATTCCCGACACGCGCCGTACACGGCCCTCTGCCGACTCCGTCTCAACGTTCGGTCGGTGTTCACGGGTTCGTCCCTAGAACCCCAGTATTTCCCAAATTATTCTGTAGAGACGAAATTTTGGAAAACCATTTTTTAGGAAACATTCTAAATGAAACAGCTTCATTTCTAAATCTTTGTAATGTGTTCTTCATTTCCCTAGACATAAGATACATATAATTTGCTCATGGCAGGGAGCGATCTTATAAATGTATTTTTGTGAATAATGAAATGCCAAGATCGCGATATTTCGTCTTTATTTATAACAGACGACCGGTTTCGATGTACATAGACATCATCTTCTGGTCCCTAAGGGCGAACATAAAGTGTATGGTTACAACAACAACAACAACAACAACAACAACAAAGGAACATGCCACATAAACTGTATGCGTAGGTAATCATATGTCATCCGTTTTTCACATACCTGCACTAAATTATAGCAATAAAACATAAATGCATATTGTAGCCAGTTGGATAGTACTGGTGGGTCGTCACACATTAAAATGGAGGTTACAAATTTCAAATTTTATACTCTTGTTGCACAGTGGTAAATCTTATACTTGCTGTATTTTACAAGTGTGCTGGGTGCTGTTTTTACCCTTCAGCTTGTAATAATTTTAAATAACAAAACTTTTTCTTGGTTATAGGTAAATTAAAATTTTATGCAACAGATGTAAATTGACGAAACCCAGGTAAATGCGCCTGAAATTTTAAATTTTACTGTCGACAATTGATAACAGTTGTAAGGATTTCACATAAAACAGTCCACTCTAGCGGCATGTCAAGGTAACTTTTTAGTAATCACAACGCCGCCTGTTAGTATCTTGTTGTCACGCACAACTGTAGAATATGGTGGTTCTTTATGTATATATAATTACACGAGTTCTATGTCTGACAACCAAACGGCATATTTTCAAATGTGACGACCTACTAGTACTATCCAACTGGCTACAATATTCATTTATGTTATAATGTTATAATTTAGTGCAGGTATGTGAAAAACTGTTGACATATGATTACCTATGCATGCAGTTATGTGGCATGTTCCTTTGTTGTTGTTGTTGTTGTTGTTGTAACCATACACTTTATGTTCGACCTTAGAGACCAGAAGATGATGTCCATCTACATCGAAACAGGTCGTCTATTATAAATAAAGACGAAATACCGCGATCTTGGCATTTCATTATTCACAAAACTACATAACATACAATTCATAGTTCTCAGATTACAGCCGGCCGTGGTGGCCGACGGGACTGAGGCGCTCCAGTCACGGTCTGCACGTCCACTACGGTCGAGGGTTCTCGGGGGTTCGAATCCCCCCCTCGGGCATGGGTATTTGTGCCGTCCTTAGTGTTAGCTAGTTCATAAGTAGTTTGTAAGTTTAGGGTCTGATGACCCCGTAGTTAAGTCTCATAAGGTATACAAACATTTGAACTTTTTTCTCTCAGATTACACAGGAACATAGTACATAGGCTGGAAAGTATTTTACAAAGGAATTTACGGCATTAGTTGCCAGTGGGTATTGATTTGATCAGTAGAGCATTGAAAATAAGTGCTCAGCCGGATTTAGAAATCTGCTCGTCTTGCGTACAAGGGAGCAGCGCAAACAACTACGCCATTGGGATGCAGTGATCGTCATTACTAAGCGGGCTACCCTACGCGTCTCACGTCAGATGCAAATCCTCAACTTATCCACGAACTACTATCATACTGTCCCTGGTCATTTTCATTCATTACTCACGATATTTCGTAGGTCCTGGAGAGTCTGGAGTTCATCCCCAATGAAAAAAAGATTCATTAGCCGTCTTCTTAATTTGGAGCCAGTTTTATCGCACATAGACGAAAGAACAGAGAGGTAAAGACGGCCATCCATCCCGCACACCAGGACAGAACTCCAAGGGAACTGGCGAAATGTCGCGAGTAATGAGTAACAATAGGAACCCACACGGCGTCAGTAGTGTGTCGATAAGATGGGAATGTGAGGCATGCTAAGGTAGACATCTCAGCAGTGGTACTGACTGTGTCCCAGAGGTCGGTAAGATTGCATAGTTATGACGAGGACACGGTTTCGAATCCAAATTCAGCACAAATTTTCAACTTCCCCATTGATGCGCACTGGTGACCATAGAAAACCCGTTTGTACCTCCATTAATCATATATGTAGCATCAACATAGTCACCAAATACCTATATACACAAAATCGTTTTCTTGAAAGCAAATAGAAGAAAAACATTTACGTTCACTCATGTTGTTGGCTTAATATCTAATTGTGTTTCTTACTGCAATACACCTGAACGACACAGAATCTTAGAATTTGACCAATCGTTTCCAATGCTCACACAATTCTTTGGAGAAAGCCTCCTTCTTGGAGCAGTTTTGTTGGTGAACTCGTCTATCCAACTCACTCCAAAGAAATTCTACCAAGTCTGACTTTGTAATTTGGTTCGTCCATTCGAATACCTATATTTTTTCAGAATCGTCTTCACATAGCCTGATGTGCTTCGGATCACTGTCACGTTTCCAATTACGAGGAATATTTCGGTTCCCATGAGATACCTTATGGTATATTTAATTATACGTTAGATTATTCGTTAACCCCTGAAAATTTCGAAGATAGAATCTGCACCACTTCGTGAGTATCAACACCATACATGGCTACTTCCTTTTCGTGCTTAATGGTGAGTACTTGTCACTTTCTCCTTTTCACAACTTCATCTATTATCTTCAGACCATGCCGAAGCGCCTGCTCCAGTATGTTTTGAAGATGATCTTGTAAAAAGGTCTCTCCAAGAGAGACATCCGTTTTCGACCACTTACCTCTACCCCACGCCCTGGGGAGGATGGGAGGTGACATTAAAATCTTAAATAGGAACCTTTAGTTTTATAGCAGATTTCGATTTTCCATGAAAAAATATGTAACTTTTATATTAATCATTCTTGTTTCCTTTCATGGTTGTTAGCTCTGTAATCGGTAAAAATGAAAATGAGTTGAAAATTGCTGAAAAACGGCAATATCTCAGACAAATACACATCAGAGCAGGAAAATCTAAGTACCTTTTTTTTTTAGTTCAATATGTAGTTTTCGAAATAGTCCAAAACAGTTTTAAGTGCCTCGCTCTGATTATGTGGTGCCTGATGCTTCAGATATATTTCAATACGTGGCTTTATGTTCAACACATGTTCAACAAAATTGTTTATATTTTATTCCAAGACTGAAAGTGTTTGATCTCATGCAATATTTATTCATCTTAAATGTGCAAATGTTTGTAAATCTCTTGTGACTTCTGCGGTTATCAGTTCCTGAGCTTACAAACTACTTCATTTAAGTAAACTAACGTAAAGACAACACACACACCCATACCCGAGGGAGGACTCGAACCTCCGACAAAGAGCAACCGCGACCTCCGCAGCGAGGCGACTTAGACGGCTCGGCCAGTCCAACGCGGCTATTCATTTCAAGACGAATATAAATACTTTTCTTAGTTTTACAAGAGACACATCCTAGAAGAGTGTTCATTAGAGCACAGTGTCATTAACAAAATATTTTAGGTAATTATACTATTTGCTTGGATAAATAAGAGAAGTTCTGAATTAGTGCAAAAAAGACAGACAAGTATTCTCATGACATTCAAATTAAATTTGAATACACAGAGGAACTGGCTGGGGTGAAGGACCTGTTGTGCTGTTATAGAAGTAAACATATACAGGAGGTAACTGAACTGCGCCAGTGAGATTTCGGAAGTAGTTCTGAACCCGTCACAGCAAAATTGTCATTATTTTATTTCCGGTGCCCCTCCCCCTTCCATCGATATTTGCAATATTTGTATATTTGAACTGCACTGGAAATATTTGCATAACAGTACATACAGCGACGGCATGAGCTACGTGTCTTATTTGAAAACAAATTTGTTCCGTTCCGTCGAAGCTCACAACAGTAGTGTCCCCTTTATCTTCACCCCTGAAGCTCGCTTTCAGTACTGCTCGATTCAGTCTCGGGTTTGGCTTTCAACTCACTGTAAGTGGTACAAAGTGGTGCACGGCAGATCTCCATTTGGCTCTTATAGATCCTCTCCTACCGACAGTCTGATCTGTATCAAATTTCGGCACGCAAGAATGGCGTAAATTCGTTGACGCAGCAAAAACGAGAGTATGTTACGGACGTACATTGAACGTAAGTCCACTTTTTCGAGTCATGAAACCCGTATTTGTCAATTTTGTGCAGTAAGAGCTCGAATAAATCGCCCATAAAGGACAGATACTTCAGAATTCAATTGTCATTCTGCAGCGAGTTTGCACTCATTCAAAACTTTCTGGTAAATTTATACAGTGGCCAGCCTGGGACTTGAAATTCCAAACCTTTCCTTCCACGGGAAATTCTAAAATGTCGTGGCACGGTTTCAATTCTACGATGTCCTCAGCCTTGTACTTCGACGAATATAATGTGTAGTGCCCTTTCCATACGAGACGTGCAACACGCACAAGGAAGTCGTTGTCAGCTGCAGCACCCCTTGCGATAGACCGTCGAACTACAAAGAAGCGTTCAAACGGTACACATTTGTTGAGTCGTCTGCTTCACGCGTCTACTTCGAGTGTTGTCAACTTACAGCAAATGAATCGCCGCTTTAACATCACTTTTCGAAACTGTGTAATATATTGTCATTATTAAAACATTTATTTGTGTTTTAGGCTGCCACTATGAAACTGTATTTAATTGTTTTCGTGCGGTTCATGCATAATTGTGTTAACGTCCTCATTATGATTACATACTTCCAGCCCCTGCGGTTTGAGGCGCCTATGTATATGATGAAGAAGCTCAGGTGTCTATACATAGTCCTTTCATTTTGATAAAGCTTCAAGTAATGTTCACCAAAACCAAACATTTCATCTGTTAGCTACAGCGTGTTTCAGGAAAAATAGCACATATTTTAGAAGATGGTAATAAGGACGATTTGCAGTTAAAATTTCATATAACGTGTGTCCAATTTTTATTGGGTACAGAGATACAGCTCTTGGTATGTACAACAAACTGATTTGGATATTCTGACTGATTCATTCGTCGGTTCTTGGTAGATCACCATATGGACTTTTATTTATATAACCGGTTTTCGACGTAGTTTAGTCTGAATATGTCCTAGTAAGCCAAAAACCCGGGTAACTAAGTGGAAATGAACGTGTAGAAGATACACAAAATTCTACTTTTAAGTAAGTGTGACGTTGTATTACCAAGAACCGACTGATGAAACAGTGAAAATTTCTTGATTTACATTTGCTCTACGTTTGCTTGGATTTCATATTAACAGCTATATCTCTGTATTCATTAAAAATTGTAGACATGTTATATGAAATTTTTAATGCAATTCCTCTATAGTATCACCTCCTAAAATACTTCCGGCTGAGTCGAAAAACTACGTTCCTCTGAGCAGGAGACAAGTACACATTCTTAAACATTCGGTCGTCTGCGCATGCGCGAAGCACTTCCATACGCGTGAGAATACGATCCATCCTATTCCATCTACTAGCGATCGTATACGTGCATCTTGTGCAAGTGGACGCGTCTACACTGTATACGGACGGCGCAACCGGTGCATCATGGGTAATCTTATAAGCTCTCACTTCCCGTGTAGAAAGGGCTTAAGATTCCAATTTTAACCGTAAAATCCAAGAATTAAGGTAGCAAAATGCAATCATCTGTGGCCAACATGGAAAATTTGCAGAATGAAACTTTCACTCTGCAGCGGAGTGTAATCTGATATGAAACTTTCTGGCAGATTAAAATTGTGTGCCGCAACCGTGACTCGAACCTGGGACCTTTGCCTTTCGCTGGAAAAAGCTCTACCGTCTGAGCTATCCCGGCACGCTTCACGATCAGTCCTCACAACTTAACGTATGCCAGTACTTAGCCTCCTACTTTCCAAGCTTGACAGAACTTCTCCTGCGAACCTTGCAGAACTAGCACTCGTGGAGGAAAGGATATGGTGGAGACATGGCTTAGCCACAGTCGAAGGTATGTTTCCAGAATGAGTCTTTCACTCTGCAGCGGAGTGTGCGGTGATATGAAACTTCCTGGCAGATTAAAATTGTGCCCGCGAAAGGCAAAGTTTCCAGGTTCGAGTCCCGTTCCTGGCATACAATTTTAATCTAACAAGGAAAGTACTTGGGCTCGAACAAACACATATACACCAAAATCGTATGAGAGATAATATAAAGATCCCTTATTGCACTAATGATACTCCCGCATCTGCAAAACTCTGCAGTCGTCCGTTAGAGGCCTCTGCGTGTGCCATGCCGCATTGCACTTTGACCTGTTGGTTCGCCAGTGTGCCTCCGAAGTTTCGTTTTGTGATGTTATTTGTGTGGTGAAGTGTCAGATGGGGCGGCGATTGCTAATTGATCCTGCTAATGTATTGCGATTAGTTGATATGAAGTTACGAAGAACCCTTCTTCGTGAAGATGGTATTAGTGTAGAAGATGAATCATTTGCATGCTTTCTCGTATCTGTTATGGTACAAAAATATGATCATAAGGTAGATACTGTTGTTACAAACTCATAATAATGATAATAGGGATGATAATGACGAACAACTCTGTCCTAGTGCTACGGTTAAGTGCGGTAAGAGGCGATGGAAGCAGTGGCAGTGAATACCAACAGTTTTTCGGGAAGAAGGTTAAAGTTGCAACTATCATCACGGCTTTTTATGATAATTCGCTAGAGAACATGTACGATGATTATTACATAAGTTATATATACATGTGGCGTCTGTTCCGAGCCGCGGTGGAGCAGCCGAGCGATCTAAAGCGACTCGCTGTGGAGCGCACGGTTGCTCGCCGTGGAGGTTCGAGTCCTCCCTGGGGCATGGGTGTGTGTGTTTGTCCTTAGGTTAGTTTACCTAGGTTTAAGTAGTTTGTAAGCTACGGACTGATGACCACGCAGTTTGGTGTGATAGATTTACAAACATTTGAACATTTTTGAATTCGTCTGTTCCGAAAGAACAGACGTTACTTCTGATCCTGCAGTTGTTATTATTTAATATTCACAGAATATATGACATCAACTGCGATTGGGCAAAGCTGAATATATGTACCCAGCCGGGATTCGAACCCGGGTCTCCTGCTTTTTAGGCAGTTGCGCTGACCCCTACACCACTGGGGACACAGTGATCACCGAACCTGCAAGGACTACCTAAGCACGCCTCCCGTCACATACAAATTCCCAGCTTCGCCCTGCCCACAGTACTCAAACTCGTAGTTATGAAACTATTCCCGCAAGAGAACAGACGCCACATTTATATATATAATATGCCGGTGACAGGCAATGATCCTATCGTTAGTGGGGAGGGGTGGGCAAGTTTGAAGCCCTTACTCTTACGGGAATTAGTTTCATAACTACGATTTTGAGTACTGTGGGCAGGGCGAAGATGGGAATTTGTATCTGACGGGAGGCGTGATTAGGTAGACCTTGCAGGTGCGGTGATCACTGTGTCCCCAGTGGTGTAGGGGTCAGCGCAACTGCTTAAAAAGCAGGAGACCCGGGTTCGAATCCCGGCTGGGTACATATATTCAGCTTTGCCCAATCGCAGTTGATGTCATATATTCTGTGAATATTACATAAGTTCTAGTTAAGATATCTGCATTACAATTGGCGTCTACAATTACATCTACAGTGCTATATAGAACATGGTTGCAGAGCTTTGCAGAAAAACGACACCCACCAGCACATTGAGGTGTACGTAGAGATCCTGTAACCAAACGTTCATACAGATATGTTTGTTCGAGCCCATGTACTTTCCTTGTAAGTTTCAACATGGAGAATATTATTCGGCAAATTTCGTAATTAAGGGTGCCGTCCAAACTTAGTAGAAGCTCCATTTTGTACCATACTGTGAAAATGTTAGTGGAAGTGAGGATACGTCGGAGAAATGACTGAAGCGCAGCTTATCGGTTGACTGTACAGTGAAACTTCCACTTCGCGGTGGGAGGTCGCAGTTTCGTAACTACCTGGCAGATTAAAACAGTGAGCCGGTTCGCCTGTTTTGCGAGCAGGTGTGTGCGCAAGGCTTTGTGACGCACAAGCAGGGCGCACTTTTGCAGCTCTGTTTTCTCCTGTAGGAAAGTCGAGTGACAGCTCGGGAGCGGCGGTGAAGCCTTGAACGCGGCAGATAACGAAGACAATATACGGCACGTCCGCAGCCGCTGTAGCCGCCGCGCCGTCGCGACGCCAGTAAAGTGCCTCGCCGAGACAGTCGCCGGTCCCCACGGCGTGGGTGGCGGGCGGACGGGGCAGCGGCGTACAGCTGCACTAGCGCACTGCCAGCCTATAATGCATAATGGCGGCACAGTCCTGTACAAACTCATTTACGTCAGTGATGACAACATGTCATCCTTAGACAACCAGTTTCGGTCTTTGAGGACCATATTCAGATCTGCAGAAAAAATTCTCCGAAAAATCAGATACAGCAGTGGGCAGTCTGCGACGTAAAATACTGAAAATATCATACTGATAAACCTTATTTTATAAAATACTAGCTGAACCCCCACTGCTTCGCATGCGTAAGCTGGTTGGTCTGCACCAGTTGTTTCTTTTTAATCCTGATGAAGAATCCATATCTTAAGTTTCATAGTTATAGCTTGAAATTTGAGTTAACAGCACCATATTTTTGAAAAACAATTTTTGCATCTCGAATTTCACCCCCTTATTGGTCAAATTTCAAATAGCGATACACGTGTCTTTTAAATACGAACCCCGAATCCAAATCCGAAAATTTGTAGTTCAAACTTCAAAATTGCCTAAATAGCAACATATTTTCGAAAAACACCCCCTCTCCAATTCAACCCCGTTGATGGTTGAATTTCCAAAAATACTGAAATACGTATTTTTTAACGTCTAACCAACTATACAAATATCAATTTTTGCAGCTCTAGCCTTAAAACTGTATCAATAGCAACGTGTTTCCAAAAAGAATTTTTGATCCTCTATTTAACCCTATTACTTGTTGAGTTTCCAAAAATACTAAAAAACATGGATTTTTCATCCTGACCATGATTCCATATCCGAAGTTTCGCAGTTGTAGCTTAAAATTTGATTTAACAGCAACATATTTTTGAAAATCAATTTTTTGCGTCACCTATTTTACCCCTTAGTTGTCGAATTTAAAAAAAAAATGCCGAAAAACGTATCTTTTAAATTCGAACCCTGAATTAAAATCCGAAATTTTGTAGTTCTAGCTTCAAAATTGCCTAAATAGCTACGTATTTTCAAAAAACGTTTCATGCCCTATTTCACCCCCTTACGGACGGAATATCGAAAAATCGCTTCTTAAATGACGCCTACAGAGTAAGATCAACATCCTCCACAAATTTCAAGTTTCTATCTTCAGTGGTTTGGGATGGGTGATGATGAGTCAGTCAGTCAGTCAGTCAGTCAATCGGGACACTTCCATTTATATATAGAGATACAGGGTGTTACAAAAAGGTACGGCCAAACTTTCAGGAAACATTCCTCAAATACAAAGAAAGAAAATATGTTACATAGACATGTGTCCGGAAACGCTTAATTTCCATGTTAGAGCTCATTTTAGTATTTCTCTTTAAATGTAAATTGAAATAATTCCTGCAGACAATTGTCAAAATACCCAATTGTTTCGTTAGTATATACTGTACTTCCTCGATACACGTCATCAACACAGATTTTCTGTGAACGTTTGGACAGGAATTGTTGGACCTCATATTCTTCCACCTACGCTCACTGGAGCACGTTTTCATGATTTCATACGGGATACTCTGCCTGTGCCTGTGCCTTTACAAGTGCGACACAACATGTGGTTCATGCACGATGGAGCTCCTGCACATTTCAGTTGACGTGTTTGTACGCTTCTCAACAACAGATTCGGTGACCGATGGATTGGTAGAGGCGGACCAATTCCATGACCTCCACGCTCTCCTGACCTCAAACCTCTTGACTTTCATTTATGAGGGCATTTGAAGGTTCTTGTCTACGCAACCCCGGTACCAAATGTACTGACTCTTTGTGCTCGTATTGTGGACGGCTGTGACACAATACGCCATTCTCCAGGGCTGCATCAGCGCATCAGGGATTCCATGCGACTGAGGGCGGATGCATCTATCCTCGCTAACGGAGGATATTTTGAACATTTCCTGTAACAAATTGTTTGAAGTCCCGCCGGTACGTTCTGTTGCTGTCTGTTTCCATTCCATGATTAATGTGATTTGAAGAGAAGTAATAAAATGAGCTCTAACATGGAAATTAAGCGTTTCCGGACACATGTCCACATAACATATTTTCTTTCTTTGTGTGTGAGGAATGTTTCCTGAAAGTTTGGTCGTACCTTTTTGTAACACCCTGTATACAAATGCGTTTAAAATTCAATAGAGCATACCTGTAATTTTCATAACTAGTCCTAATACGAGGGCGAGACAGTCAATAAATCGCAAACTGAGGTAAGCACGCCAGTCCTGCCTTTACAAGCCTGAAAATTGCTTTACTTTTCAGCTGAATCCACTTGTATAATTCGTCCCATCGTTCGAGAAGGCTTTAAAACCCAGGAGCTTGGAATTTTTGTGGCAGAATTTGCATCCTATGAGTATCGCTTAGACTGCTGCAACCCACAAGACGGATGTGTCGTAGTGGTAGAGAAATAACCCCTACACATCGCGCAGTACTGGCGTGTCTACTTCAGTTTGTGACTCATTTACTGACTCGCCCTCGTACAATGGATCCACAATGGCATTGTCACAAAATAAACGTAACATCAGCGTGGCATCGTCATAAATCTTGATACATAAAAGCCAGCTGAAAACCCGGCATTGCTTGGGTATTTATTTATTCCATACTTAGTTAGTCAATTTCCTCTCACGTCCTCTCTTTCATTTCCTCTTGTTTGGAGTCAAGTGTCAAATTATTTCAAGATCTGAACAGAAATGGAATTTATAAAATGCATTTTTAAAAACCCTCGGCTGTTTATTAAAAAACCTTATGTATCAACCAGTTTCGGTCAATAGACCATCTTCATGGATAAAAAGGTATTAAACTGAATGGTAAAATGCATCAAATTAAATACATCTAGTTGAGACAAACAGGAGTCAATATAACTAAAAATATTAAAAATAAATGGGTCATCTTAGATAAAACCTATCAGTCAACACAACATAAAAGGTAAGAACAATCAAAAATCCATTTTATGAAATATATTACAGCTGTTGACACTCACCTCACCAAAGCATTCAAAAGTGTAATTTGTAAAAACTTTTCAGTATCAGTAATAAATATTTTATTTACCAAATCTAGATTGCGATCATTGTGTGATCATTATCAGTGCTACCACAAATACAAAAGAAATGTTTGTAATTCTATCGGACCAAACTGCATGGTCATCAGTCCGTAGCTTACAAACTACTTAAACCTAGGTAAACTAACCTAAGGAAACACACACACCCATGCCCCAGGGAGGACTCGAACCTCCAGGGCGAGCAACCGCGCGGTCCGCAGCGAGACGCTTTAGACCGCTCGGCTACTCCACCGCGGCGAATACAAAAGAACCAGTTAGAATTAGGTAATATACGTACTAAGTTATAAACCAGCTGTACAAGATTTCAATTGCAGTCACTGATAAAATACATACCTCAAAATAAAACATAAAACATTTCGACCTCCATGTTGGGGGTAATGTTCATACTGATGCAGCTGTTACAATTTTTACACAGCTGACGTCGCGTTCGGCGCTCACGACTGTGGCGCCCTCTTTAAAGGTCCGCAATCAAAAATTTTATTTCTGGTATATTTATTATGATACAGTGATTTACGAACCTTTAAAGAGGGCGCCGCAGTCGCCAATGACGAACGCTGGCGTCAGCTGTATAAAAATTGGAACAGATCCATCAGTATGAACTTGACCTCCGACATGGAGGTCGAAAACTTTTATATGTTTCAACGATTTGTTTTAAAGTCCGTATTTTATCAGTGACTGTAACTGAAATCTTGTACAACTAGTTTATTACGTATGTTATGTATGTTATCTAATTCTAACTGGTTCTTTTCTATTTGTCTTAGCATTAGTAACGATCACATAGTGATCGAAATCTAGATCTGGTATATAAACAAAATATTTAGTACTGACTGCTGACAATTTTCTGCAAATAAAAAAAACAGTCTTTGAGCACAAGAGCCATAAAAGAATAAAAAAACTGTCCTGAACGGCTTCCCCCTGCATCACTGTATATCATCGTCACAAGATGTGTTATACCCGTTCTAATACCCAGGCGACATTTAAGGGGTGTCGCAGTCTCTACATGTGTCTCTTACACAGCTCAGGTGAACGCGCGGTTCACGAAAGAAGGCTGCCTGCCACGTTTACGTCTGAACCAGGTGTTCAAAAACCCACAGTTGAACTGAAGTGAGGCACCTTAAAGTTGGATCCACATCCGCCGACGAATAACTTGTAATTCGATGGATTACTCTAAACTCAAAGTAGCAACAGTAACTGTACGTGTATTTTACAGTCAGAGGCATCAGAAAGACTTTGACAACATTTACTCGTTGTCCATCATCCCTGAATGTTTGTAACCTCCTCACAGAATTAAGCCCTATAAAGCTCACGTCGTTTAAATTAATGGTTAAAATATTCCATGGTCCGAAATGACCGAGGGAATAGCATACCTTGTTCGCAGCGCTCTCTTATGGTGTGTGAGTGAGGCCCAGTTCTGTGGGGTGGTACACCCATCGGCGCCTTCAAGTCGCTACGGGAATCAATACCGCCGCCGACTCGGTCCATTTACATACGACGGCCTCAGCCACTGTTTCTAGACCGCCGAGCTGTGCTCATGAAGAAGACCGCGTCCGTCTTATAACGGTGGGTGGACAGAACAAAACTAAATGTTCCACCGTCATAGTGAATCGCGTCCTTCAGTTGACACAAGGAGCTTATGTATTAATGCCAATCAATGACATACGTTTTTTCAACAATAAAAATTAACAATATCGAAAACCCAAATTTTATTACATACTTTATAAAAGTTTGTAGCTATATTTATGAAGTCAGAAGGTGTAAAATATAGAGAACGGAAGGTTATTTACAACTTTTACAAATACCTGTCAGCGGTTATTAGAATCGAAGGGAATCGTTCATTTGGAAGGGAGTTAGACAGGATTGTAACCTCTCTCCAATGTTATTCAGTTTCTACATTGAGCAAGCTGTGAAGGAAAGCAACGAGATATTTAATTAATTAAAGTCCATGGCGAAGAAATAAAAACATTGCGTTTTGCTGATGACAACAAAAGACCTCGAAAAGCTATTGAAACAGTGTGTTGAAAGGGACTTATAAGAGCAAATCAAAGGCAATGGAATACAATCAAAGAAAATCATGCAATGCTGAAGGAAATTAGATTATCTAACGAAACAATAAAGGTGGTAGATTCGTTACTTGGGCAGTAAAGTGACATATGATGGTCGCAGTACACAGGATATAAAATGCAAATGCCAATGGGAAGAACAGCGTTTATGAAAAAGAGAGATTTGTTAACATCGAATATTAAGTGTAAGGAAATCTTTTTCGGAGGCATTTGTGTAGAGTGTTGCCTTGTACTGGAGGGAGTGAAATATAGACGATAAATAGTTGAGACAGGAAGACGTTAGAGGCTTTTGAAATGTGTTGCTACAGAAGAATGCTGTAGATTAGGTGGGTAGATCAGGTAACTAAAGAGAAGACACTGAACAGAATTGGAGAGGAAAGGAATTTTTGGCCTACCTTGAGTAAAAGAAGAGATAGACTGATAGGACACATTCTTAAAGGAGTCGTGAATTTAGCATTGAAAGGAAGTGTGCTGGGTAAAAATCTCAGAGGGAGACCAAAAGATGAATACAGTAAGCAGATTGAAATGGATGTGGGTTGCCGTTCATATGATTAGATGAAAAGGCTTGCTCAGGATAGAGTTTGCTGGAAAGCCGCATCAAAGTCTCCAAACTGAAGACCAACAACAACAACACCATTTGAAAAGTGGCCTCTTACAGGTATCTTTCTACATAAATTTCCAATTAAATTAAGACTCTTATTATTCCGTGCCACAAGTTTTCCAACACCGTCTCTGTAGAAATCTGCCGCCTGCTATATGAATCATTAGTTTAGATGGGTATGTCTTTCTTTCCCGGTGTTAAAGCGCGTATGCAGCGAGCCATGTCTTCATTGCTTGGAAATGTCAGGAAGATGCCGCGAAAATTTCGGAATCAAGAACCGATTATTTTCACGAAGTTCGTCATTGATTTATCACCAGTTCCACAGTCACAAGGCTAGTACTACAACTCTCTAACTTGGTGCACCTGGCGTCTATGGCCAAGGTTTCGCTCTCACTTTTTCTTTTTCTTTTCATTACTTTGCAAATACAACTGGTCGAATTTATGAAATAGCTGGAAAGGATGAATGCGCATGGCTGTAAAACTAAAAGAGCTGAGACCAAATGGAGGCGTATAGTGCTTTAAGCCAAAGTCGACATTGAGCCATATAGTATAGCTTTGTTGCCTCTTCATTCGTCAGTGACGTGGGTCTCGCATAAAAAAAGTATCCCTAAAAACAGCAGATAGGACGCATCCTCTGTACGCATCACGCATGTGACTGGATAAACGGCAGAGGCTGTTCCGCATTAACGCCAGCAGCGAGATCAGAGCGCGATACCCTGGAACGGCGCCTCGCTTTCCTTTCAGGGCAGTCGGCAGTGGCCGCTACTGTACGCCGTGTATAATTGACGCTGTGCGATCGACCGCTGCGCGGGACGGGCTGTGCGCGACCATTGGTCAGCTGGGCCGCTATCTGGTGGCGTGCATCTGCTAGGGCCGCCGCGTCCTCAGGTGAGGCACGGAACGCCCAAAAACTCTCGCCTTTACAGCAGCATTCACTTCACCGGTTCCCTGATGCAATCTGCAGAGCGCAGAAGCCGAAAACGTATCGGCATCGGCGGCACCACGTTTAACTAAATTAAAAACAAAACAAAAAAAGCGCCCATTCACATACAAGTCGCCCACCTAGCCTGCAGTATGATAACAGAACCATTTATACATGCTGTTTCGAAGTGACGTTTAAAAATTTGGTGGAGGATGATTTTTGAACGGTCGGGTAATAGGAAGTATTGCCGAAATTTTTTAATAAAGTTGCGACAGCGAGTGGAATTGTTTGGCGTCCTTTCACTTTTCTAGAGTCCGCCTCAGTAGCGCACATGCAAGTGAAACGCTCTCACTGAATAGAAAACTAGATTTGCAATAAATTAAGAAAGTAGAGAGTAAAATTATTAGGAAAATTCTAGGACCACGATACACACAAGACAGCCATCGAGACAACCGAAAACTGACATTAAAAAGAGACGAATGAAATTTTATGGACACTTACACAGATTACCTGGAAACAGGTTAACTAAACGTCTACTGGACTATGGACATCACTTAAAGCAACAATACCCTGGGTAACTGAAGTTAAGAAGGATTTGACAAAAGCAAAATTTGACATAACAAACCCATCAGACAGGGATACATTCAGAAGAAAAATTGACAAGTCGAAGTTTACTTCAAAGACGGCACCAGAACAATACCTACCAAAGTGGACCGAAGAAAGAAAGAAGGCCTTTGGGGAGAAAATGAAGAAATATTGGGAAAATAAGAAGAACCTTAAGAAATATTGATAAATCACCTGATTATCGTTCTCCCATGGGGACATTCGCTAATAATAATAAAACTGAGTGAACAACGAAACGATCAACACAGAACAAAATGAACCTACTCCGCAAAGGACCAATCTACCAGAAGAAGGAGGCAAAAATAAATAAATAAATAAATAAATAAAATAAAAAGGACCCGGGTTGGGATTCGATTCCGGCAGGGTACTGAAAGTTGTGTGTCTGTTCTCAACATCTTCATCGACAACAAGTCGCCGAAGTGGCGTCAGTAGAAAGACTTTCAACAGGCAAACGAACCCCTCTGAAGATATCGCGGCGACGAAAAGCCATACGATCAATTCATTTTCATTTGTACTTTTGCAGCAACCCTTCCGTATTTTTACGTAATGTTATTTCTGCGACTATAAGATGGTAAGAGCCTGTCTACAGTGCTTTACCTATGACCTCACTCTTCTTGACTTCGTGCTCTGACGCTGTGGAGTGACCGGCCGCATTGAGGCGCTATGCTTCGATGCGCGAGACCGTTCCCCGTCGGAGATTCGAATCCTCCCTCAGGCATGGATGTTTGTGTTATTATAAGTAGTTTGTAAGTTTAGGGACTGATGACCCCGCACTTAAGTCCCATAAGGTTAACAAACAACTTCCTCCTCTCCCATTTGTAACAGTCCCATGTGTATGCATTAGCGTCAGGAACAGTTCTCGACTTTATTCAGCGCATATTTATAGCATTTAATACCATCAAAGAGAGATACTCAGGCATAACATGGGCCCGTTGATAGACGTTGTGTAACGAAGTTAGTAATCGTCAAATAGAACTTTTACTCTGAAGTAGTGAACCCACTGATTCGATTAACTGTATTTGATTGTACTTTACTGTTTCGCCAGGAAAAGTTGTCATACGTACTGTAGTCTGTTGTTTCATCAGACCATCGAGCACAAAAAAGTTCAATGTGCTATAGAAATTTTATATTCAAATGTTTCTAAACCTGTTGGACCAACCTACTATGGACGTCAGTCCGTTACAAACTACTGAAACTTTGGAACTTACTTACATTAAGGACAACAAGCACACCTATTCACGAGGGAGAACTCGAACCTCCGGCGGTAGTGGCGGCCCATTCCGTAACAGGATGTCTTAGACTACGGGGTTACTCCCACGCGGCTACTCCTAGGCGCCTAGAAATTTTATGTTATGTTTACAGCTATAGGTTCTTGATGTCAGAATATTGATATTTTCATCCTTTAAAATCTCCATATTTTTTTAACGTCATTCTGCAACATTCTGTAATCCATTTCATTTTCTCTTACAATGTTTTAACATCAAACGTTTCAGCAGTTTTCTACTTGTTTGGAAGCAGCATCGTCCATGCAGCTACTATCAACCTGCCAGAGTATATGACACCATGCCAACATGCGAACATATCTCACGCTTAACAGCCAACGCCGAAGTTACCCAAGAAACAAAGAGTCACACCGGCCCTATCACAAGCTCTATAGTCTGGGGTGCAATACCTCTCGAACACCTTCGTTCATACCCCCCTTTTCGCCGTACACTCCTCTCAAGAAATGTGAACCAGATCTATACTCCGTTCACCGAAACGAGACACGTACTGTAAACACATTGAGGGGCGTGACCAGGGGTGGACAAAACAGGGTCGCTCGCTCAATTCCGCTGCATCCGTTTCAGATGTAAGGTCGTTGTGTGTTTTGTTATACAGCAGTACTATTAGAAGCCAAACATTAAATTTCATTTCTTTTAATACATTATAAGATGTTATTTTCTCCGAAAATTTTCCAAATTCGCATCTTCGCCTTACGACAAGCAGTTTGTCTTACGAAAAACTTTTTTTCATATCGCATTTCAGTCAAAGTCATCAACACGTTCTGAAAGCTTTGTTGTAGTTTTTTTTCTTTTTTTCCTCGGAGGCTTTAAAGAATGCGTGGCTTTTTATTGACTGTGTTCATAACAATATCAGTCATTGTGTTTTATACACACTATCAACCATGTGTTTCACATATAACGTTATTACTTCTTTGAATGCTTCTTGGATTAACTCAATTTGGAGGATGACATAATGAGGTTACTCTTACGTGATACCAATGAGAGAGAAAAAGAGACACATAGACTATGAATGCTGAATATTATTGTAAACACTAATTCTTACGTTACTATTCAGCAACTGTCCCTTTAAGATGAAGTTGACAGTCAACGCCCATTATCACTGTTATATAACAACACACACAACGACCTGAAACGGGTGCAGCGAGCAATCCTAGTTTGTCCACTCCTGGTCACGCGCCTCAGTATGTTTACATTACGTCTCTCGTTCCGGGCCGGCCGCGGTGGTCGAAGGCACAGGCGCTCCAGTCACGGTCTGCACGGCCACTACGGTCCGCGGTTCGAATCCCCTCTCGGGCATGGATATTTGTGCCGTCCTTAGTATTAGCTAGTTCATAAGTAGTTTATAAGTTTAGGGACTGATGACCCCATAGTTAAGTCCCATAAGCTGTACAAACATTTGAACATTTGAAACTTCCTGGCACATTGAAATTGTATGCCGGGACCGGGACTTAAACCTGCGACTTTTGCCTTTCGCGGGCAAGCGCACTACCGACTGTGCTATCCCGACACGACTCGCGATACCGCCTCACACCTTTACTTCCGCCAGTACCTCGACTCCTACTTTCCAAACTTCACAGAAGCTCTCCTGCGAACCATGCAAGACTAGCACTCCTGGAAGAAAGGATCTGGTGGACACATGGCTTAGCCACAGCCTAAGGGATGTTTCCAGAATGAAACTTTCCCGGATCCGGCACCCAATTTTAATCTGCCAGGAAGTTTCACATCAGCGCACACTCCGCTGCAGAGTGAAAGTTTCATTCTGGATTTGAACATTTGTTTTTCATACGCCTCTTTTCGCTGTATACTCCTCTCGAGAAGTGTGAACCAGACCTAGGATGTCTGGGGCACTCCTGGCGCGCTCCATTGGTGTGAGGTGAGATTTACAGGCAGCGTGGCCTCGCCGCCGCGGCCTGGCAGACTTACGAGCAGCCGCTGCCAGCAAGCGGGCGCGCCGCGGATCTGGAGACGGCCGGTTTGTGGCAGCAAAGAGGCCGCACTTAGGCTAATGGGACGCGGAAGGAAGGAAGGCACGCGGAGCGGCGTTCAGCGAGGGGCCGCCCAGCCGGGACAAAGAGAGGCGGGCGCGCCGGCTCGCGGCATTGTCTGCGCCGTTCCCACGTCCGCTCCTCGTTTCCAGTCGCTGTCTCTCTCTTTGTCTCCCAGCGCGGTGCTAATTAGCTGTGCGACGCAGCAGTCGGGAACAGGTGCCGCCAGACACTACGCGGGCCGCCGCTTTCGTCGCATACCTTCTAGCTCGCTGACCAGGGGTTTGCCGTACAGTAGCTTCGGCGTGACTACCTCCCAGAAGAGGTCGTGCATTTTGGCGCACTTCAGGTTATGGTAATAACACTAAAAGTGGGCCTTTGCGATCGTCTTTTGACAGCTCGAAATTTAAATGAACTTCACGGCTTAACCATGCATCTGACACGAAAATTGAATAACCGAACTTGTAGAGGAGAAAATTCTCTACAACTTTGCTCTCTTAGGTTTTTTTTCATATCTCGTATCGTTTCAGAGATATTTGCAAAAATAACGGCGATTTCGGGATGCATGTCTGTCCGTCTGTCTGTCCGTAACGTGCTCCCTGTTTTTAAGACGAACCGTTCAACCGATCAGCACGAAATTTTGCACACATAATTGTAGGCCGCCAGAGACCAGAACCTCCCTTTTCGAATTTTCCGGACATAAAATACAGTAGTAATACCAAAAAAAGCCATTTGTAATATAATTGTAATTGCAAACGAACCGTTCATCTGACACGAAAATTAAATAACCTAATTTGTAGAGGGAAAAATTCTCTACAACTTCGCTCTATTATGTTTTTTTCATATCTTGCATCGTTGCAGAGATATTTGCAAAAATAACGGCGATTTGACGATCTCTGTCTGGCTGTAATATGTTCCCACTTTTTAGGTCGAACCGTTCAACCGATCGGCACCAAATTTTACAGATATTATTGTTGGCTACCTCGCTTTTTGAAATATTTCGGACAAGAAATACGTTAGTAATTCAAAAAAAGCCGTTTGTAATGTAATTTTAATTGCAAATAAACCGTTCATCTGACGCGAAAATTGAATAAACGGATTTGTAGAGGAGAAAATTCTCTACAACTTTGTTCCCATATGTTTTTTTCCTGTCTCGTATCGTCTGAGAGATATTTGCAAAAATACCGGAGTTTTGACACCTTTCATTGAATTAACGAAAACCAGATGTCACGTGACATTCCTCGCCCAGAACTCTCTGTGGCATATGCCATCTTGCATTGCGTATTTGATGATTTTCTTATTGTAACTTACACGTTGTCATTTCAAAGCAAAGGCGCACTGAAGAATTAACAAAAACACGTCGTCCTTCGTACGACAAATAATAATCTAGTGTCTACAAATGCCATATTAGCATCAGTTAACAACGACTATCAATAGTATAAGATTAGAGAACACAACTTGTAACTGTCAGCTGCAGCGTAGTGGGCAATGCGTTGGAATGTGACGCTGGAGGTCAGTGTTTTGAAACCCGCTGCTCCTTAATTTTTTTTCCTAAAAGGTTTTCAGACACTCTTATTAATTAATTTTTTATTATTTATATTATTATTTTGGTCCAAAATGTTTGCAAAAACTTATAAAACTACAAATCTAAAGTGGGCTGTAAAACACATCAGTGCGATTTTTTTTGTCTGTTTGACAATGTTTTTATCTAAAAAAAAAAAAAAAATAAAAAAAAAATAAAAAAATAAAAAATAAAAAAAATGGGTCTACATTCCCTACAAAACGGCGGGAGCTGTTTAAGTGAAATCTTCAGATTGGCTCAAAAGTGATCCTGTGAAGTTTGGTAGCCATCGGATCAAGATAATTATTAAATAAACTAGTCGACCCGGCAATGCTTCGCAATTGCTAATATGTATGTACTCTTGCTTTGAACGTCAAATGTGCAAACTTTTATCACAATCGTACGAATGATATTGATATCCCATTGAAAAAATCTCTTTTGTTTCTCTCGAATTTTCATATTTTCCAGGCAACATTCCCAAATTTTTAGTTCATAAGTTTGTTGAACGTCAAATGATGTAAATTTTGTCGCAATCGGATGAACGGTTCTCAACTTATAGTGTTGAGTATATTTAGAAACACATTGTAAAAGGAACTTGGTTCGAATTTCGTGACTTTTCTTTTTAACTGACAATACTTTTTTTGTTTCTGCAAACTTTTCCAAGACCATAATGAGCAAAACAAAAAGAAGAATTACACCTCTCCCTCATGCGAATAGTCAGTTATAGTGCTGAATTTAATCAAAAACACATTGAAAAACGCAATTTCAGTTTTTCCTAAAATTTCCACCTCTTCATACAAACCTTGTCCTGTCAAGCCGTATTCAAGTGATGCTCTTACAACCATGTGGCAATTGATTTTTATTCACAGAAAAATATTGCTTTCCGTTTTTCCTAAATTTCTCTACTTTCAGGACGACTTTTCCATATTTTTATTTGATGCAAACCATCCTCTTGCTTTCAACATGAAATGTACAAACTTTTATCGCAATTGTACGGACGGTGTTGAGAGCTCACTGGAAAAAGCTGTTTCAGTTTTCTCGATTTTCCTCTTTTCCAGAAACCCTTTCATATGTTATCACCTTTTAAACCTTCCCTGGATTTACAGGAATATTTCAAGACTAAAATTAATCAAATCGGTTCAGCCGCTCTCGAGTTTTAGCGAGATTAACGAACAGCAATATAAGTTATCTTGTTATGAGAGACTTTCACATTATACGAAGGTTGGAACTTGAATAGAGGCAGCTACTTATTCACAACCGATACAAAGTGTTACATGTTTGCACCTGTTCCTGCCCAAAGTAGTCACCAGCGTTGTGTAGAACTCGTCGTCAAAGATGTGGAAGGCGTAGTATACCGTTAGGAGAGCCTGTTCTATTGATGGTGCGAATGGAGCGTTCTACTGCCTGGGGCAGTTCAGAAGAAAATGCCACGAAGTGGTTCCTTCATTTTCGGAATCAAATCAAATTCACAGGAACTTAAGTCTGGTGAAAATGGTGGATGGTACAGTAGTTCCCAGTCCCGTCGACCGAAAAGAGCAGTCACAGCTTGCGCTGTATGTGCCCTCGCATTGTCGTACAAAATGATGGGTGGGTGGCGTAGTAAATGTTACCGCTTCTTTCACAAAGCTGGCCGCAGGTTATGCTCCAAAAACGAACAGTAATTTTGTGTATTGACGTTAGGGTAACACCATCACAGTCGTACATAGTGACATCGTTAGACCGCACTCTCTTGGCCGAGGGGACTGAGGCGCTCCAGTCACGGTCTGCACGGCCACTACGGTCGGGGTTCGAATCCTCCCTCGGGCATGGATATTTGTGCCGTCCTAGTTCGTAAGTAGTTCATAAGTAGTTTGTAAGCTTAGGGACTGATGACCCCGTAGTTAAGTCCCATAAGCTAAACAAACATTAAAATTATTAAGACCGCACTCTCACAAGTGACTGCTTCCCTCTATTTTGCGCACGCCGTTGACGTGGGACGGTCGAGTCCACTTGATCGCAGGTAAAGCAGGTATATCAACAATGTGTGCTATCAGCGACAACAGTAGATTCCATTGCATAGTGTCTCCACAGCAGTGTTGACACTATTTAAGTTCTAGCCATTAAAAAAAAAGATTTGTAGAATCAAAATATCAAGTAAAATAGGGAACTGAAACAAAACTCAGTCCGTGTACCGTTCAATGCTTTTATCGAAGAGTAATGTGGGGTTGAATACTTTAAAAAAAGACCAGCAGGTTTCTTCTGTTGATACTGAATCTTGGCTGAAAAATCATGATGTAATCAAGAATCACAGCAATATTTGGTAACTGCAAACAGTCAGTACTGAACGCCGAAAACTGAGGCTGGCGAAATCTGTCTGGCCGTTTCCAGGGGCTACAAACAGATACAAGCATATGAAGTAGACACAAGCAACAGAGCTGGTTTTTTCTGTTTAAAATTTTAATCGGCGTGAGATGGAGGTAACAAATTTCTGTCCTTGATATAAGATAAATTTAAATGCTTGTAAACCTAGTCGAAATTACAAAGTACTTAAACTTACACTAAGAATAACACACACACCCTGCCCGAGGGAGGAACTGATCCTCCGGCGGCAACGGCCACCCAGTCCGCAGCATGAGGCCCTTCACTACGTGACCATTCTGAGCGGATCACTCATTTATTAAAATGTCGACGAGGACAGCTATCTAGGAAGCACCGTATGACCAGACGGAGGCAAATCTTGCACACTGCACTTGCAAATTACAAATCCAACGGTAGACCTTTCGCATCCAACTGCACGCCAATATATTTTTCACCTTTTTCGTTTCAAAAATATTCACCACGAAACAGGAAAGGGAGATGGACTTTCTAATACGCTAATAAATTGAATAAATTGGGCTAAGAGATGTTTAGTACCACTCTCTTCCCGATAAAATGTTGAGCAGTCCTATGTGGAGGGAGGGGGACGAGCAAACTGGGGTGTCTACCCTGCAGTCGCGGGCGGCACCGGTTGAGAAATTTAAATCCGGATTTCAGCCATCCACGATTAAAAGGTCGCGGCCGCCTGCTTCCTACCTAACGCCACAGCTGCTGAAACAAGCTGTGTTGCAGCCCTCAAAGCACCTCGACACTTTAAAGTATTGCGAGGAAAACTGAAATTCTCAAGAGGACCTTTTCCAACGGATCTTAGGAGGAGAAAGTAAGAGTTAAACAGTGCGGTTAACTTACTGCAGATTTTATTATGACAAAGGGCTGGCTGCGGGATGGCTCTCGGAGGTTTGGCTCCAACTTTTTGAGTAAGAAGCAAAGTTCATAAAATATTTCGCCCGAGTGCGCCGTCGTAAAAGATTAAACACTCTCGAAAGATTAACAAGTCCAGTATGATGAGATTTAGAGCAAAATTAATTACAACAGTGTTCTAGAGCAGTGCTGAAAATTTGTCGCTCTGGCTCAGTATTTGTGCTACCTACTTTTCCTCTCTTCAGTTTTTCACTTATCGTAGTAATAAACCGCCGGCCGCAGTGGCCGAGCGGTCTGCGGCGCGCCAGTCACAATCTGCACGGCCGCTACGGTCGAGGGTTTGAATCCACCCTCGGGCATGGATGTTTGTGTCGCCTTTAGTATAAGGTAGTTCATAAGTAGTTTGTAAGTTTAGGGACTGATGACGCCGCAGATAAGTCCCTTAAGCTTAACAAACATTTGAACATTTTTTACTAATAAACCAAATTTAAATGTTTTAGAAAAGTTCAATTTATATACTGAACATGAATATATTCCATACAGGTACGACTAGCCGTCCACGCAGATTTGCAACTGTGCTGTCCACAGTCGTTCTGTTCGCTTTCAACGCTTCCATTGTGTTCACTTTCTTAGGTGTTTCAGAATGACCTAGACAGCAGTCTGGAACAGTCCGTTCATGTTTCTTGACTTGGTTGTTTAATACGCAGTTTTGTATTTCAAAATATCTCCACGCCATGACTACCTATGCATGTCTATTAAACATCTTTCCACCATGTTTTGCATTTTTCAGTATAAAATCGTCCGTAAGCTATGATTTGTATGCCATTAACTGTACACTAATAAGTGGCTTTTTTCCATTTACAGGTGAGTTCCAGTCCTATGTTGTTCTTTGTGGTGAAGGAATTTTAACGTGAGTAACGAATTTTAATTTCTAAACAGATATTCATCTTTTATAGTAATGGATTGAGACACTGACCATAAAGCACCAGACAAAGGACTGAAAATATTAAAGGCAGTGTATTGCAATATTGCTGCTACTGCTTAATTATTAACATACTACCTCTTGCAATACGTGCACTGCTCAAAACAAGAAATGTCATACGCAATATACATATGGTAGAGTATTTCATTCAGATATTGGTTACAACTGCAATCTGTGTGTGACACGCTACGTTACTTTGCTGTCTCGACTCTTTACGCTGGAACGCTGGAAGACGCACTTGAAGAGGGACAATATGGTTTCAGAAGGGGAAAGGGAACGCGAGATGCAATTGGACTCCTGAGAACCATCGGCGAAAGAGACACTGAAAGGGGTAAACAAGTATATGCTGTTTTCATAGATCTCGAAAAGGCATTTGATAGAGTGGGATAAGCTGTTCGACATCTTGAAAAGGAAGTGAGTAAATTGGAAGGAGAGAAGATTAATTGCAAATCCGTAGCGCAATCAGAAGGCACGAGTACAAATAGGTAACGGGATCTCTCAAGACAGCAAGATTGGGTTAGGTGTCATACAAGGCTGTTGTCTCTCGCCAATTTTATTTAACATATATCTGGAGGAGGTACTGCAAAGCTGTGGATGGGACAAGAGGTGTAAGGATAGGTGGGTGGAAAATTGAAAGTATAATATTTGTTGACGACATGGTCATCCTTGTATAAAATAAAGATACACTGACTCAAATGCTAAATGACCTGAATGAAGCCTGTACAGCATATAGCATGAAAATTAATAACAATAAAATCAAAAGCATGGTCATGGGTTTAAAGAAAAAGAAAAGTGAAAATTAAGTTGGAGTCAAACGTCATAGAACAAGTAAAGGCATTCAGGTATTTGGGAAGTTGATTTAAGGAAGAAATGAATTGACAACAAAACATCAAAGTGAGAATGGCTCTGGCGAAATAAGCGTTTTAGAAGCAAAGAAGACTCCTAACCAGTGGCTTAAACAAATAATTAAGGAAGAGACTGGTTAAGGGTCTAACATGGAGTGTGGCCTTGTAAGGAGCCAAAACGTGGATGAGAAGAAAATTGAAGCTTGTGAAATGTGGATATGGCGTAGGATGGAGTAGATCAGCTGGATCGGTAAAGTCAGAAATGAAGAAGTACTAAGTAAAGTGGGAGAGGAACGGAGGGTGTTTATGACGGTAAAGAACAGGAAACTAAACTGGCTAGGCTACAGTTTAAGACGAGATTGCCTTCTGGTAGAGGCAACTGAAGGTTGCGTTCCGGGAAAGAGAGGGAGGGGCAGAAAAAGGAACCAGATGCTGGATGACGTCAGCAAGCCACTAGGAGGGCACCAAAGAATGAAGACAATGGAAAAAATACAGAGAAGCATGGAGGGCTACGCAGTCCAAACCTGCCGCACGGCAGACAACCAAATAATGATGACTCTTTACTTGGTTTACATGGCGTTTACTTAGAGCGAGGCACCATGCAGAACCTTAATAACGAAAAAGTCATTCTCGTTGCCCTCTGATATAGTGTTTTATCACCTCGGACGGCCAGTACAGTTGCACACCTGCATGGCGTGGACAGTATATGGTTAACAATCATCTCTTGAGCAATATTTGGTCATTCTCCTCTGAGTGCAATAGGCAGCCTTGCAACCGTTTTGGGACGCGCTGATCTACTGCTGTGCCTCTCCCAAGTGCATCACAGACTTGCTCAATCGGCTTTAAGTCAGGTGAAACAGCTGGTCACTCCATTCGCCTCATCTTCACGCATATTGTCCACCATATAGCACTTTGGGGATGAGCGCTATCGTCCACCGGAGGAAACCCATCTTCTATGGCACTAGCGTAGGTCACCTCTGAGCAATCAAAGCGCTATTTGAACGACATAGAGGTCCGTATGTTCACCAGTACTGACTCTTGCCACACCATTCGTACACCACTAAGCCAGTAAGCAGGACTGTTCCGAGTTCCACGTTCTCTCGACGTGAGGGAACACCATTGTCCGGCAAAACACTAAATCTTGACTCATCTGTGTGCAAAGCCCTGTGCCATTCGTTAAACCTCAATACCGATGTACCTACTCCCAGTTTCTGTGGTCTAAACGGTGTCGTGGTTTTATTGGGAGACACAAATTGGCCTCCATGCGTAGAGCCACATTCCCGAAGGCGATTTCGCACTGTATGCGTTGATTTTGCGCGTCCTGCTGCTGCCTGGAGGTGCAATGCAGTTAAGTAGCATTCAGCCTTCTCGACGGTACGTTAACCGGTGAATAACCGGTGAATATGGTCATATCTTGCTGATGTTACCCAGGGACGACCTTAGCCTTGTGTTCTTTTAACGGTTCCTTTTGTGTAAAATCGCGTCCAGGTCCTGGAAGTTACACTTTGGTACACTCCCATAGCTGCAGTCACCTCCCTCTGTGTATCGCCTCCAACCTTCCTATGGTTCTCCATGCCAAAAGTTCGCGAAAGTCTCATTGTTGTGGCACTATCTAAACCGAACTGGCCGGCCGCAGTGGCCGAGCGGTCTGTGGCGCGCCAGTCACAGTCTGCACAGCCGCTCCGGTCAGGGGTTCGAATCCCCTATCGGGCATGGATGTTTGTGTCGAATTTAGTATGAGGTAGTTCATAAGTAGTTTGTATGTTTAGGGACTGATGACCCTTAAGCTTAACAAACAGTTGAACATTTTAAACCCAACTTCTTCCGTAATTCTTGTGGTAAAAACAAGTTAAAACCAACCCCCTCTGAACAACTATCTCGGTTGCCGTAATGTTCTACATCTACATATACATGGGATACTCTGCAAATCACATTTAAGTGCCTGGCAGAGGGTTCATCGAACCACCGTTATACTATTTTACCTCCCATTCCATTCTCGAATAGCGCGCGGGAAGAATGAACACCTGAATCTCTCCGTTCGGGCTCTGATTTCTCATATTTTATTCTGATGATCATTTCTACCTATGTAAGTGGGAGTCAATCCGGAGGAGAATGTTGGCAATTGTAGTTTCGTAAGTAGCCCACGCCGCAGCGATAACCGCCGTTGTTGTAATGATTCCCATCCCAGATCCTGTATCATTTCCGTAACGCTGTCTCCCCTGCATCTTGACAATACGAAACGAGCTGACCTTCTTTGGAGTCTTTTGATGTCCTCCGTCAAACCCACCTGATAAGGATCCCATACTGGGCAGCATTACTCTATAAAAGGACGGATAAGCGTAGTGTATCAGTTTCTTTAGTAGTTCTATTGCATCTTTTAAGGGTTCTGCCAATAAAACGCAGTCTCTGGTTCGCCTTTCCCACGACATTATCTACGTGTTCTTTCCGATTTAAGTCAGAAGTAATTGTAATTCCTAGGTATTTTGTGGAGTTTACGGCCTTCACACTTGATTGATTTATTATGTAAACAAATTTTAACGGATTTCTTTTCGTACTCATGTGGACGACTTCAAACTTCTCATTATTTAGAGTCAACTGCCAATTCTTACACCATACTGATATCTTATTCAAATCGTTCTGCAGTTGGTTTTGATCTTCAGATGATTTTACTAGACGGTAAATTACGGCGTCATCTGCAAACAACCTAAGAGAGCTACTTAGATTTTCCCCTATATCCTTTATGTAAATAAGGAACAGCAGAGGACCAATAACACTACCCTGTGGAACGCCCGAAATCACTTCTGTTTTAGTCGATGCCTTTCCATCGATTGCTACAAACTGTGTCCTCTCTGAGACGAAATCCCCTATCCAGTCGCAAATTTGGGGCGATATACCGTAACCACGCAATTTGATAAAAAGCCGTTTGTGAGGTACGGTGTCGAAAGCCTTCTGGAAATCAAGAAATACTGAATCAATTTGTGAACCCTTGTCGATAGCACACATCACTTCGTGTGAGTAAAGAGCTAGTTGTGTTTCACATGAACGATGTTTTCTAAATCAATGTTGACCTTGGGCCAATAGATCATTCTGTTCGAGATAATTCATAATATTTGAATACAGAATGCGTTCCAAAACCCTGCTGCAAATTGAAGTCAATGAAATAGGCCTATAGTTTAGTGGGTTACTCCTACTGCCTTTCTTGAATATAGGTTGTCTCCATAGAACCGACAGAAAGACCATTTCAGTTCATTCTGCCAATTAAAATACTTCAGAGCCTAGATATCTTAACTGATCCCTCATTTCTTTGACCAGTGTACATAATGCGCTCGAGATTTCTGTACGGCCATTTTATGATATTGTTAATTTTTCTACATAACTCATGGCACCGTTACTTATAATGATGTTCACCTCATTGGCTGAGAGGTCAGCGCGGCTGACCGGTATGCGTAGGATCCGGGTTCGATTCCCGGAACTGGAAGGGCTAGTGCGGGGTGCACTCCAACTAGTGAACGCAGCTGAGGGGCTACTCGACAGGATAGTAGCCATGAAGAGCGATGTCCCAACTATGTGCTCCTCCACACAGCATACGATAACGCCATTAGCAGAGGATTACACATACATATCGCCGAATTCTGCTTTGCTGTACACAGCTGACTAATAATAATAAGAAAAGTGTTTCTACAAAACGCATATGTTTCAGTGTCTAATAAAATTGAAAGTGTTAATCAACATTTTCTGAATGTATTCTCTTATTGGAGTGGAACGTAAACCATGATTAGTACAAACATAATAGAGAAGCATTTGTCATTATCAACCGATGTAAATAGGTTTGTTGTGCGTCAGTAGCCACTCCCTGGAGCATGAGTCTATACGCAGCAGAACTTCATGTATTCAGGTACTATTTTCCAGCATTGTAACTTCTCGATATTTTTCAGCATCATCTGCCAAAAGCTTCACTGACCTTTCGAAGTTATCTAAATGGTCATTTGTATAAATTGGAAAGAATTTGTCGTAGAACACTCTCTACGGGCACGCCCGAAATCAATTTCACGTCCGAAGACTTCTCTCCGTCCATACCCTATGAAGACCTAAAAGGACACGGCCAGTAGAGGTCGTTGTATTCGCAGTGGCCGCAACCGGCACGCCTGCAGATGCTCAGCGATATTACACTAGCCACTGCCCAAAATTCAGGATTTGCTTAATTAAAGATTTAAAATCAAGGACAACTGCTAGCTACCAACTACCATGTTTTTAATTCGTACAGTCATGGGGCACATATTCCTTCGACATGGAAGGAAATCTGACTGTTATCTGCAGTGAAGCCTTGTTAAACAGCTTTCGTGGCCCCCTGTTAACTGATCACTTCTTATCTTTCGATAACTACCTCTCTCCATTTTATTTCGATTCTGTATCTCTTCATTGGTCATTCCCTGATATTCGGCATCGTGGCTAGTGTAATGTCTCTGAGCATCTGTAAGGATTCCGTTTACGGCGCTGCGAAAACAGCAACCTCTACCACCACCACCACCACCGCCGCCGCAGCGCTCTCGTGTGACGTCAGGCAGAGTAGCTTGCGCGCGCATAGCTGACTGGTTCGCTGCTTCGGCATAGGGGGCAGTCCTGTGAAGTTGGCACCCCTTTTTTGGAAAATGTACATTTTTTCAGAGTTCTAGACAGATATGCAATAGTTCTGGAGTTCTCTGTACAAAATTTAAATAGTTCTGCAAAATTTCGCCGAAAAAATACGAAAAATTATCACAAAATTTAGTTTTTTCAAAATAATTTTTTGCCTAATTGTACAAACATAGTTCTGATCACAGTTCTAAATAGCTCTCAAAGAGTTCTACAGGAAATCCTAATGACATTTTTCTGTGCAGATTATACTTCATGAGATAATTGCAATAATGGGGAATCCATTTACACGCTACTGTGAAGTTGGCACACCTTTTCTTCAGAGTTTTTTTTTCAGAGTTCTAGTCATATATACAATAGTTCTGGAGTTCTCTGTACAAAATTTAAATAGATCTGCACTAATTCGCGAAAAAATTACAAAAAAACTATAACAAATTTTAGTTTTTTCCATATAATTATTTGCCTATAAGCGTAAACATAGTTCTGATCACAGTTCTAAATAGCTCTTAAAGAGTTCTGCAGAAAATCCTAATGATATATTTTTGTCCAGATAATAGTTCATGAGCTAACTGCGTAAATGAGGGACATAAACTACACAAAATTGCGCCAGAGTCGTGTGAAGTTGATACCCCTTTTTTCAAAAATGTAAATTTTTTTCAGAGTTCTAGACAGATATGCAATAGTTCTGGAGTTCTCTGTACAAAATTTAAATAGTTATGCAGAATTTCGCCGAAAAAATTGTAAAAATTACCACAAACTTGAGTTTTTTAGTTTTCTTAAATAATTAGTTGCCTATTAGCACAAACATAGTTCTGATCACAGTTCTAAATAGCTGTCAAAGAGTTCTACAGGAAATCCTAATAGCATTTTTCTGTGCAGATTATACTTTATGAGATAATTACAATAATGGAGTATCCATTTACATGCTACTGTGGAATTTGCACCCGTTTTTTTTTTCCAAAAAATTAGACTTTTTTCCAGAGTTCTAGGGACATGTGCAATAGTTCTAGTTTACGATAAGCAGTAATCACTCAGTCGTAAAAACAAAACATTGAATGTGCAGCGGATAGAATATCTGTCAAGACCTAAGAAAAATGTATATTTCTCGAATAAGGGGCACAAATAAGACAGCTTTCAGGTATTCAAAATTGTGAACATAATTTTTTTCGGGCAATTACATAGAAATATACACATGAACTCTCGAACTATAGTATATGTACACAGAACCCCAAAAACAATGTGTATTTCTCGAAAAAATGGTGCCAATTTACAGTAACGTGAAAATGAATTCCACATTACTGCATTTATCCGATAAAGTATAATCTGTACAGAAAAATGTCTTTCGGATTTCCTGTAGAACTCTTTGAGAGCTATTTAGAACTGTGATCAGAACTATGTTTGTACAATGAGGCAAAAAATTATTTTGAAAAAACTAAATTTTGTGGTAATTTTTCGTATTTTTTCGGCGAAATTTTGCAGAACTATTTAAATTTTGTACAGAGAACTCCAGAACTATTGTATATCTGTCTAGAACTCTGAAAAAATGTACATTTTCCAAGAAAGGGGTGCCAACTTCACAGGACTATAGTGGGCCGTGCCCCAGCGGCTACCCAGTCAGCTATGCGCGCACAACCAACTCTGCCTGACGTCACACGAGAGCGCCGCGGCCTTCTCTCTAGGTGGTGTTGTCTCTACTGGCCATGTCGCAGAGCCCACGTTCACTCCCTTTTAGGTCGTCATAGGGAATGGACATTTTATTATACTTAGACATCCTTGTTATTTCTGAGGTTACTCGGAGAAGAAACATTCAGTTCTTCTGTTATTGTAGCTTCCATTCATTTCTATGATATTATATATGGGCCATATGGCAACTGTAATTATCCGATCCTACTAGGCTACACCCGTCCTCGAACCTGGAAACCTGTTTTGGACCGTATTTTGTAACAGATTATATACATCTACATCCATACGCCGCAAGCCACCCGACGGTGTGAGGCGAAGGTTACCTCGAGTACCACTATCGGTTCTCCCTCCTATTCCAGTCACTTATTGTTCGCGGAAAGAAAGCCCTCTGTATGGGCTCTAATCTCTCTGATTTTATCCTCGTGATCTCTTCACGAGTTATACGTAAGAGGGAGTAATATACTGCTAGACTCCTCGGTAAAGGTATGGTCTAGAAATTTCGACAATAGCCCTTACGGAGTTACAGAGCGTCTCTCCTGCAGAGTCTTCCACTGGAGTTTATCGATAATCTCCGTAACGCTTTCAGATTACTAAACGATCCTGTAACAAAGCGCGCTGCTCTCGGTTGGATCTTCTCTGCTTCCTCTATAAACCCCACTTGGGTACAGATCCCACATCGGTGAGCAGTATTCAAGCAGTGGGCGAACAAGTGTACCTGTAACCTACTTCCTTTGTTTCCGGACTGCATTTGCTCAGGATTCTTCCAGTGAATCTTAGTCTGGCATCTGCTTTACAGACGATTGATTTTATATCGTCGTTCGATTTTAAATCACTTCTAATGCCTACTCCCAGATAATTTATGCAATTAACTGCTTCCAGTTGCTGACCTGCTGTAGTGAAGCTAAATGATAAAGGATCTTTCTTTCTATGTATTCGCAGCACATTACACTTGTCTACATTGAGATTCAATTGCAATTCCCTGTACCTTGCGCCAATTCAGTGCAGATCCTCCTGCACTTCAATACAATTTTCAATTGTTACAACCCCTGTATATACTACATCATCATCTGCAAAATGTCTCAGTGAACTTCCTAAGTTCGCCACAAGTCATTTATATATATTGTGAATAGCAACGGACCCACGATACTCCCCTGCAGCATACCTGACATCACTCTTACTTCGGAAGACTTCTCTTCATTGAGTATGACATGTCGCATTCTGTTATCCAGGAACTCCTCAATCCAATCACACAATTGGTCTGATAGACCCTGTGCTCTTACTTTGTTCATTAAACGTTTGTGGGGAACTGTATCAGACGCCTTGAGGAATTCAAGAAACACGGCATCTACCTGAGAACCCGTGTCTATGGCCCTCTGAGTCTCGTGGACGAATAGCGCGAGCTGGGTTTCACACGATCGCCTTTTTCGAAACCCATGCTGATTCCTACAGAGCAGATTTCTGCTCTCCAGAAATGTCATTATATTCGAACGTAATACGTTCCAAAATTCTAAAACTGACCAACGTTATAGTTCTGCACATCTGTTCGACGTCCCTTCTTGAAAACGGTGACCTGCGCCATTTTCCAATCTTTTGGAGTAGGGCAGGTTTTATAAAATATATAGGTATATTATACTAGCCATTACCAGTGCAAGCATTTCATAAAAAAAGATGTTACGTATTTTGCTGTAGGCCATGGATACGTTCATACGCACATGTCACAGCCCAGATACTATCTAGGAACCAGTGACATGTGCGTATGAACATATCCATATCGTACAACAAAATACGTAACTTCTATTTGTGAAATACTTGCATCCATAATGGCTAGCCACTACCCAAATCTGGGTTTGCTTAAATATATCAAATACGACTTATTGCTGTCGTCAAGTTTACTAGGCAGCAGTGTTTGTCGTGCAGAGATAAGAAGTTATTATTCGGGTGGGTGGTACCGGTGAAGGTGCAGTGCCGGCCTATCCCCTGTCAACACGGGGAGCAGCGGGCTGATCCCGGGTCAGAAGCGCACAGCTCACGTGGTAACAGCCGCTCCCGCGACACCGTATCCGCAGCGTAGCGTGGCGCTCGCCCGCCCACGCCTCGCGAAGTGGTGCCTGGGAGACACGGTGCGTATCCCGTTACGTCAGCCTGGCGGCGGCCGGATCACGTTGCGACGACGAGCCGCCTAAAGCAGACCGCCGCGAGCCATCCCCAACCCCTCAGGGTCCAGCATCGCCAAGCAGCCGACGCGCTCTCTTTCGCAGGGCGTCACACGAAGTCACTGTTAGACATTCTGGTATATCTAGAAACTGTTACCATTGCTCTCCTCCCTCTTGCACCCTATCTATTTCACAAAGCGTATCCACGGAGCGATACGTAGGTATGCCTTTTATTAAAGTTAGACGCAGTGCCTCAGGGCTCAATAATTGGTCCATTCTAATTTTTGACATACACTTCCTGGAAAAAAAGTGCCCCTGGTAAGACGAGGTCGATTTTGATACGATGAAGGCCTGGGGAATAGTAGATGTACTGTCTGGGGGATGTCGTCCGCCAACAGGTAGCGTAGTGACATAGCTGCCTGAGTTCATAGCAAATACTACGTCAAAGATGTCATGTCATGTCGACATTTAAGGAGACACAGCCACGAACACACTAAAAAAATCGATTTTTTGTTTTGTTTTCTGTTTTATTCAATGCTCCAATTATTTAGCTACAAATTGCCGTTTATTTCACGCAATATAACTCCTTGCAGATTTTATAGATACATACCAAATTTGGTGTCTGGGTTGGTATGTATGATAATATGCATTTCCAAATAAATTTTATTTTAAATTCAATAAAATCCAACAGCTGGATAATCGCAAAACATAACAGCGTAAAACTGATTAATTTGAAAACTGACTGGTTAGCTGACTCATAACATTCACAGGTATTAGTACGGAAACTGCGAATCATTAATTAATGGTATCGTGTCGGGCCCGGTGGTCTTGGGGTAAAGTGCTCGACTGGAAACCGAAAGGTCGCAATGGTCGGAAGTGTATCGGCAATTAAAGTGTCTCTCACACCTATAGTAGTGGGACACTTCAATTGGCAAAATCTTTCCCAACATAATCTCTGCACTTGATATTTAGTGTTATTAGACAATGCTCTGTGTAAACCTATCAGGCACAATTAGTAGACCTGAAGAAGGGCAATAATTGCTCGAAACCGGTTGAGAATAAACCTGCAACCCTGCAAATAGTAGCTGTTTTCTTTTCTAACCTACAAAACACAGTTGACACGGATAGAACATTTAAAGAAAATATTGTTTACCGTAAATGTGGTTTGCAAGAAACGTACTGCTCTCCCACAAGTTTCCACAGTTCCCGCTTGTGCCACCGTCATCGTTGTAATATGATCCGATATGATCCACCTCTGGATGAGACTGGTACCACATACGAATAAGAGTCTTATTTAGTTGATCCATACTGTTTTATATAAATGTTTTATAGCTGCAGTGAACGCTGTTACCCTCAACATGTTTGAAAAGATTAACTGATGAATTCGTTTGAAGCAATTCTATAAAGCATCTGCGAAACAGCTCACTCCGGATCTTGAGTCACTGTTTGAAACTGTCTGCAACTTCACTTCGTCGTCATTTTTTTAACGACCCTTTCGCTGACAACTGACGGAAATTACCTGTCACAAAACATTTTTCTTCGTTCACAATCACCTAGCACTGCATTGGAGCCGAATGTGTTTTAAAACAGCGATAGCAATCTCCTGTTCTCGCCAGTAGGCCGGGCGTAGATATTTTACATCGGTTTAATGGTTCCTTCACCTGAAGCGGTAATTATTTCTTGCATTCAATTAGCTTTTACGGCGAAGCTGTCCGGAACACGACTGGTCTGTGTTTCTCATTAACTGGCTGCCTTTTGTTGTGTCGTGGAAATGGGTGAATGTTATCCATCTGAAAATAAGAACAAAATTATTTAATAAGTCGACTCATCGTGTCGACTCGTATAATGAAACATCACGCGGACGCGTGGAACGTTTTATGTCTGATTAACCTGTCGGGGTCGGAAGAAATCATTTCACACTTGTCGCTAAGTAAATACTATGTCCACAACACTTTCCACATACTGCGAAACGCGAAGCATGCATTTTCTTGTCGCTTGTTTTCACTGTTGTTACTTCGTAATTACGTGGCCCTTGTTGACCTTAGATGACTTTTCATCTACTAAAAGCGTTGGATACATTCCCAGTGGTTCATGGTACAACGGATATTGCGCTTATTTTAAAACTGTACTTATTTCATCACAAAATATAGTTGTTATTTTAACTGGTATGTCAGATCACATGCACAAATTCTGCACAAACAAGCAGTCCAGGTACGGTTTATATAAAAACTGTAAATAATTAAATAACCCCTACCAAATAAAAAATTCATTTTCCACAGACATATCATATGAAAGATATTAAATATAAAGTGAAGAATTGAATTAAAATATGTGCCATGCCGGGATTCGAACGTGACACATCCTGCGTAGTAAGCAGGCACCAATTTTAATTACATGCTTCGCCAGTATTCAAAACAATTTGTTCAGAAAAGGGCCGCGAACGTACGAATAGTGGCAAAAAAGTTGGCGTCGTTCCTGATTAGCTAATCACGTGAAGGTTCATCGACAACCTGTGACAAAGTCCAGTAACATTACCGTAGATGAACTATGAACTACAGTTACTTTATTATTCTTCGAAATAGTCACCTCCCAAATCTATGAACAGCTGAAATCTTTGGTACATGTGCTGGAAACTTTGTAGGAAGTCTTTCTTGGGTTGGTGTTGAAAAGCCTCGCACTGTTAAATCTTCCTTTCAAAGCTAATTTGAATCGAGGGATTAGAGAATAAGTCTGGAAGAATGCGATCCGGCGAATATGGTGGATGCTCAACTTGCACCACCCCTTTTTCCTGTCAGAAACTGTTTCATGATGGGCCGTCCGCGGTGGCCGAGGGGATTGAGGCGCTCCAGTCACGGTCTGCACGGCCACTACGGTCGGGGGTTCGAATCCCCACTCGGGCATGGATATTTGTGCCATCCTAGTTCGTAAGTTGTTCATAAGTAGTTTGTAAGTTTAGGGACTGATGACCCCGTTAAGTCCCATAGACTCTACAAACATGTGAACATTTTTTGTTTCATGGTACTGTGTGCGGGCGAGCCTTAACATGAACAAAGAATCACGAACCTTGCTGTAGTAAGCTGCGTAAACGTTGCCATGCAGCGGCTGAAAATTTCAGCGTACTTTCAATGTTGTTCCCTCAGGAAGAAACTGCTTGTGTATAATCCCTTGACTATCGGAAAAAGGTGATGGGCATTGTTTTGATGCGTGATTTTTAGGCTCTAACCTTATTCGGACGAGGTGATGTTGGACAACGCCATTCCATGTTTTGCCGTTTCGTTTGAGGATAGTATGGGACACCAGGTTTCATCCTTAATGACAAAATGGTTCACAACCGCCTTTTCGAGAAAACCCTGTGAAGCCTGTAAACATGCCTGGTTGTCATCGTACCGCGGTGGAGTAGTCGAGCGACCCTAAAGCGTCTCGCTGCGGAGCGCGCGGTTCCTCGCCGTGGAGGTTCGAGTCCTCCCTGGGGCATGGGTGTGTTAGTTTATCTAGGTTTAAGTAGTTTGTAAGCTACGGACTGATGACCACGCAGTTTGGTCCGATAGAATTACAAACATTTGAACATTTTTGGTTGTCATCGTCTGTCAAGTGATGTGGCACAAGACGACAACACGTTTACCTCTCCCCTACCTTTCTTGGTAAGGATTAGTCGCATGGATTCACGGGTAATGTGCAGTTCATTCGCTGTCATGCGCAAAGTTAATCGACGGTCGTTTGTGATTAATGTCCTCGCCGGCCGCGGTGGCCGAGGAGACTGAGGCTCTTCAGTCACGGTCTGCACGGCCACTACGGTCGGGGACTCGAATCCCCCCTCGGGCATGGATATTTGTGCCGTGCTAGTTCGTAAGTAGTTCATAAGTAGTTTGTAAGTTTAGGGACTGATGAGCACGTAGTTAAGTCCCATAAGCTTTACAAACATTTGAACATTTTTTTGAATTAATGTTCTCACTTTGTCAGTGTTTACCTCACTGTCGTCGGTCGCCGTACGTCCGCTACGGGTATTGTCAGAAAGACTCTCCCGGTCTCTTCTAAAACGGGCAAACCACTCGTACAAACACTTCATGGACAGTGATTGTTTCCCACACACACACACACACACACACACCAGCATCGCATTCGTTTCCTTAGGTGTCTTGCCAAGCTTAAAACAAAACTTTAAACTGATTCTTTGCTCTATCATTACCCTTTTGTCAGTTGAGAAGCAAACTAAACAAGCACTTTGTCCAACAGTTCTAACACCGGAACACACATGATGCTCAACTACGAGGGGAGGGGGGTGCGGTTGTCAACAAATGCCGCTACGCAGTCGCGGCGTTGTCATTCGCCTGCGATGCCAGATCGGCCGTTCTGAATTCATTCACCGAACTTTATTGTCGGAAGTTGTTTACGGACTCTCTCTCCCTCTGTCTCATGCTACCACTGTTCAACATCGCACACGCTACACCAAGTAACAGTGTCACCCATAGACAGTAGCCACGGCGGAGCGTCCGAGCGCATTGAGGCGCTATCCTACGATGCGTGAAGACGTTCCCCGTCGGGGGTTCGAATACCCCCTCTGGCATGAATGTTTGTGCTGTCTTTAGTATAAGTTAGTTCATAAGTAGTTTGTAAGTTTAGGGATTGATGACCCCGCAGTTAAGTCCCTTAAGCTTTACAAAGATTTGAACATAGACCATAGATAATATAGACTGCGCATGACGTCATCACACTGAAACTAACATCTAAGTCACGTGACTCGGGGTAGGATACCGTTTCCATCATTACGAGTAATGCTAAATATAGCTGAGAGCTGCAGTTCTTATTCTTTGTAGTGGAAATAAAGCGTATATTTGAACATAAAACGTATTAGCGAATTATTACTACATCCTTAGTAGTAAAATTGGCGTTAGTTCTCCGCAATTGCAAGAATTAATGGGATAGCTATAGTTTTTACATCTGCCTATATGAAAAGTATTGACAGTCTTCTTACAAGCAACAGAACCACAGATTTTAAGCGAAAGATTGTTGTCGTTGTACTGTGAGTCTTTTAGTTTGCATTTTACACAGGAGTGGAAGATCTAATATTAAAGGAGCAACAACTTCCTTACGATTCCTCAACAATACACATGAAATGTTTCGTTGTGCTTTTATAAAAAATGAAATCTGATGTCCGATTTTAACAAAATACAACCGTTTACATTTTAATACTTTTGCCGCAGACTGCGATGCCAAAACGTAAAACAACCAAAGTATTGGCTATTTACATTAAATAATAGGATAGCGAGGAAACATCATCGATGCACTCGGCATGAAGTGACTAAATAGGTATAGTGAATGTTTAGCTTAGTATACCGTTACTGGAAGCAGATTTGCATCAACAATGACTTACTTGCTGACGTATAAACTTGCTCAAGAGCAGCTTGTAGTATCTTCCCGTTGATAATCACGTTCATAAGTTGCAAAAAGATTCATAGCGTAACACAAACACCGAGGATATGTACTTCTGTTGCCCCTGAAAATAACTGACAATACGATACTTTTCACCTGGGCACATGTAAACACGACAATAACTGCATTAATATTAACAATCAAATGAAATTACGTTACAATTACTACTGAATGTCTAATAGGAATACGAGAAGTCGTTTTATTGTTAAAATCAAGGCTTGACTTCACCTGTAATGGAGAAAAACTTTTGCTCATAATGAGGAAAACTCAGTCACGTGACTCGGGTTTCAAACCACAGCAAAGCAGAGATAGGGACACGCGCAATCTTTGGTGTGGTGTCGCACAAGTATGAAGTGCGCGCCACGTACGCGCCGCGCGCCGCCATGCACGCACGTCGCGGCGTTCTTACGACGTCAGCCACGAGCGCCCTCTGCTGCAACTCTGCTCGTGGCCACGACTGCTGCATCGGGAATCTTGGGAATCAGATAGGCACCAGTTAAGACTTGGCTATCGGATAGGCACTAGGAATTATCAGTAAGCACGCCTCTATCTAAACTATGTATCAGAAAATGTTCAAATGTTTGTTAAGCTTATGGGACATAACTACGGGGTCATCAGTCCCTAAACTTACAAACTACTTATCAACTACCTTATACTAAAGACGGCACAAATATCCATGCCCGAGGGGGGATTCGAACCCCCGACCGTAGTGGCTGTGCAGACCGTGACTGGAGCGCCTCAGTCTCCTCGGCCACCGCGGCCGACTATGTATTAGCATTCTGCAGTCAAGAACTATGTAAAAGTTAAGTATTACCAAGACTCCACGAAATATATATCTTGTTCTAATTTAGCCTCGTGTTCTAGTTTCAGCTGTCCCACTGGCTGGTCACCTCCGTACCTGCACACGCGTGCATCCTTTATTCCTGTGTCGGTCTCTTTCTACTCGGCCACCGACACCTACGACAACCGGGGGTAACGAGACACAAAAGTGGCGACGACGAAGGGATACAAAAGTGGCGACGTGGATGGGACACAAAATTTGGTCTATGCTGTCACCCTCCCGAAGAGCATGCAAGTACCACGAATAGCGAAAGTCATGTCCGTGTCACAGATTCCGCTGAAAATTCTGCAACTGCACGCACGCTGAGGTTCATCAATAACTACGCAGCGAAGCACTCATTGTTATGAACCCGGCGCCGACACAGAGGGTAACAGCTGGGCACACGGGCTGCCTGCGAGCGCGGCACAAATTCCGCCAATCAGGGGCGCGTGGCGTGGCCCTGGGCGCTAATCTGTCCGCCCCGTAACGAGATCCCGTTGCGTCATTTAGCCGGCACAGGGCGTGGCGTACTGATTGTGAGCGGAAAAAAGTGCGCGATGACAAAAGGCGCGACGCGAAAAAGAGAGCGAGGAAAGGCAGGTGATGTATGGGCGAAAATACTCGAGCGGTGTTCACCTCCCGTGCTGGGATCAGCCATAATTCAGAGCACCGCTGGTGTATTTGTCGTTACAAGCCAGAGGTCGCGGCAACTCCACCGGCGAGTTGTTAGCACAAAAAACGGGTTTTTCCAAAAGTACAAAAGCAGTACAGTACATTCTGAAGCAAGATGACATAATAAACGCATCAAACAAATTTTAAAGGTGGTGGACAAAAAAAATAGAAAAAAAAAATAAACACCATGCAATTTTTACCACTACATATGTGTTAACACTTAGGAGCGACCGTAATGTACAACTGACGTACGAAATCCTAGTCGTTACATTGCAGTATCTAATATCTATAATATCTATCTAATATCTATCTATATATCTAAAATCCGGAACGCCTGATAGTCCGGCAACAGGATCGAAGGGGACTCGTTTTCTCCTTTGATGTAGCCGCTACTGCTGCAGTTACATTGACGTCACCGACCGACTGTTCACATGAGGCGATCCCCTGCTTGGCCAGTCACAACAGTGTTCCGACAGCGGTCGTCAATGACGCAAACATCATTCTACATCTCTTCAAATCACATTTAAATGCCTGGCAGAGCGTTCAACGAACCACCTTACTATATAACTCCCATTCTCGAATAGCGCGTGGGAAGAAAGAACATCTGAATCTCTCCGTTCGAGCTCTGATTTCTCGTATTTTATTCTGCTGATCATTTCTTCTTGTTTACGTGGTAGTCAACAATATATTCTCGAATTTGGAGGAGAATGTTGGCGATTGGAGTTTCGTAAGTAGATCACGCCGCAGCGATAAGCGCCGTTGTTATAATGATTCCAATCCCAGATCCTCTATCATTTCCGTAATGCTGTCTCCCCTGTATCGTGACAATATAAAACGAGCTGCCCTTCTTTGGACTCTTTCGATGTCGTCCGTCAAACCCACCTGATAAGGTGGATCGACCACCCAGTCCATAGCATGATGTCTTAGACCACGCGGCCACTCCCGCGCTGCTTTGTAAGCACATTCTGAAGTTTGGAGCTTCCGTACTGGAAACTCGCAGAGGTGCTCTGTTCATTAACATGTGACATTTTTCTGTTTTATTTGTAGCCTTTGCTCTATCGTATTCTGAAATCTCGGAGGTACATATGGATGGCCTGGTAAGAAGTAGTAGTAGTAGTGTAGGACTGTTGCAAATGCTCTTCCAAATTAGTCTACAAAACATGAGAATACAACGACGCACTTTGAAAACGAAAGAAACCATGGTCCGCATTAGTCTTCGTTATGAATACTTAATTGTGCGACAAATTAATTTTCTTAATATGTGAAACTTCCTGGCAGATTAAAATTGTGTGCCGGAACCGGGACTCGAACCTGGGACCTTTGCCTTTCGCGGGCAAGCGCTCTACCACTGAGCTACCCCGACACGACTCACGACACCGCCGCTGCAGAGTGAAAGTTTCATTCTGGAAACATCCCTTAGGCTGTGGCTAAGCCATGTCTCCACCATATCCTTTCTTCCAGGAGTGCTAGTCTTGCAAGTTTCGCAGGAGAGCTTCTGAGAAGTTTGGAAAGTAGGAGACGAGGTACTGGCGGAAGTAAAGTTGTGAGGCGGTGTCGTGAGTCGTGTCGGGGTAGCTCAGTGGTAGAGCGCTTGCCCGCGAAAGGCAAAGGTCCCAGGTTCGAGTCCCGGTTCCGGCACACAATTTTAATCTGCCAGGAAGTTTCATAACAGCGCACACTCCGCTGCAGAGTGAAAGTTTCATTCTGGAAACATCCCTTAGGCTGTGGCTAAGCCATGTCTCCACCATATCCTTTCTTCCAGGAGTGCTAGTCTTGCAAGTTTCGCAGGAGAGCTTCTGAGAAGTTTGGAAAGTAGGAGACGAGGTACTGGCGGAAGTAAAGTTGTGAGGCGGTGTCGTGAGTCGTGTCGGGGTAGCTCAGTGGTAGAGCGCTTGCCCGCGAAAGGCAAAGGTCCCAGGTTCGAGTCCCGGTTCCGGCACACAATTTTAATCTGCCAGGAAGTTTCATAACAGCGCACACTCCGCTGCAGAGTGAAAGTTTCATTCTGGAAACATCCCTTAGGCTGTGGCTAAGCCATGTCTCCACCATATCCTTTCTTCCAGGAGTGCTAGTCTTGCAAGTTTCGCAGGAGAGCTTCTGAGAAGTTTGGAAAGTAGGAGACGAGGTACTGGCGGAAGTAAAGTTGTGAGGCGGTGTCGTGAGTCGTGTCGGGGTAGCTCAGTGGTAGAGCGCTTGCCCGCGAAAGGCAAAGGTCCCAGGTTCGAGTCCCGGTTTCGGCACACAATTTTAATCTGCCAGGAAGTTTCATAACAGCGTACACTCCGCTGCAGAGTGAAAGTTTCATTCTGGAAACATCCCTTAGGCTGTGGCTAAGCCATGTCTCCACCCTATCCTTTCTTCCAGGAGTGCTAGTCTTGCAAGTTTCGCAGGAGAGCTTCTGAGAAGTTTGGAAAGTAGGAGACGAGGTACTGGCGGAAGTAAAGTTGTGAGGCGGTGTCGTGAGTCGTGTCGGGGTAGCTCAGTGGTAGAGCGCTTGCCCGCGAAAGGCAAAGGTCCCAGGTTCGAGTCCCGGTTTCGGCACACAATTTTAATCTGCCAGGAAGTTTCATAACAGCGCACACTCCGCTGCAGAGTGAAAGTTTCATTCTGGAAACATCCCTTAGGCTGTGGCTAAGCCATGTCTCCACCATATCCTTTCTTCCAGGAGTGCTAGTCTTGCAAGTTTCGCAGGAGAGCTTCTGAGAAGTTTGGAAAGTAGGAGACGAGGTACTGGCGGAAGTAAAGTTGTGAGGCGGTGTCGTGAGTCGTGTCGGGGTAGCTCAGTGGCAGTCTTCGTCGGGCAGCCGTGCTGTGCGGACGTCTTGTTTACGTCCTCGCTACTTGGCGACCGAGCGGAGGTAAACGGTGAGTGCACGCTTCAGCGTTTACATTTACCAACTAGAATGTTTTGCACACGAACATAATGGATCGACCACCAAGGAAAGACACTCTTAGATTGAGTTTCGACCCGAATTTACCTAGACCAAAGTCGTTTGAAGTGGAGTTGTTTGTAAGAGACGTTATGAAGGTCACTATAGACGAATTGATCGGAATACACTTATCGATAGTCAGCAGTACTGTATATTTAAAAATGATAAGCCCTGAAAAATGCAAGAAAATTGTCGACTCATGTGGCGGACGATTACAATTTAAACATTCAGACGGCACTATTGGCGACGTTACAATATCACCAGCTGGCATGGGTTTCAAAACTGTACGAATCTTCGAATTACCATTCGAAATACCTGCCGACGCAATTAACGATCAACTCAGAGAATACGGCACTGTACTCAGTAACGTCGCGGAAAAGTGGTCAGACTCTCACATTTTCCCAGTGTTGAACGGTGTCAGACAAGTGAAAATAGAGATGTTGAAGCACATACCGTCCTACATCACCGTTTGTGGTTACAGAGCTGTTGTCATATACGAAGGGCAACCACGAACATGCTCGGGATGTGGTTCTACAGAACACGTTCGCGCGCAGTGTTTACAACGGCGCGTGACGCAAATACCGACCGGCGAGCGACAGAGGCCGTGTCTACGTTGCCCCTGAGCTACGTCGCCGCCACGCGAGGCAATATTGCACCGGAAGCAAATCTAGACGCAGCCCTGGAAGCGTACAACGACCACACCGAACACGACATACCCATGGATACGACAAACACACATGATGTCCTTCCTTCTAACGACCAGACTACGGACAAAAATAAACAGGGAGTTGTGTGTGAAAGCAACAGTAACGACAAGAGTGTGGAGCAGTTAGCAAATGCAGACGGAATTTTTCCGGCATCACCAGTTGAGACTCTGGAATTAACAGACCAACAGCCCGAGAAATCTCCCAAAAAACAAAAAAAGCGACGTATTGCACGCGAAGGTGCGGAAGAACAGGCGCCAAAACTGCGCGAGAAAGCCGAACAGATACGCAAAACACTGATAGAAGGGACATCACAGCCCTCTCCAGGAAACCTTCCGACGTCCAAAAAAACTCGAACGCAGGAACCCGATTCCAGCCAAATGCGAACGTCGGAAGAACGTGCAACAGTGAACACGGTGGCTCCGAAAGGATCCATCAAACATCGAAATGAACAGGATGAAGAGAACAGGGGAAATATCAAACCGAGAGCGTGGGCAGATGACACCGACGAAGCAACTCGAGAGGAAGAGATGCCAGAGATTCCGAGAAACACGGCAGGGGCGTCGTCAGATGCATGTATAGACAACCCTGTCCGGCAACAAAACAACGCAGCCGGATCGGGGGAAGTGGGCGAAGACCCAGAATACTTTTAGGTCATGTGTTATCGATATCAGTAACAAGCAGGATGACATCAAGTATGCCTGCAAATGTGTTTTTACCGTTGCAAGCGTATCGGATTGCAACTGTTAATATCAATAAAATTAGCTGCACATTTAAATTAAAGAACCTCCAAGACTTCTTGTATGCAGCTGATATAGATATCGCGTTCTTACAAGAAGTGACAGACATTAATCTAGACCGTATAACGGGATACAATACCCTACTTAATCCTGGTTATGGCAGTGAACTCGGGACAGCGATCATGACGAAGGAAGGCATCCTCCCCACAAACGTCGAGAGGTTAACGAACAGCAGGGGTATAGCTTGCACGATAAATAATACCAGACTCATTAATATTTATGCCCCTTCTGGAACGGGTAAAAAACGCCAGAGGGCTGAATTTTTTAAAGAAGAAATTGTACCACTCTTTATGCGGCGTCCCGATCAACTCATTTTTGCAGGCGACTTTAATTGTGTCATCAAACCTAAGGACCAGACACCAAATTTCAACAACTGCATAGAACTTCAGAATATCGTCAGAGAAGTCAAACTGATCGACACGTGGGAACTCAAACACGGTGATAAGCCCGGGTTTACCCACATTACCAGCCATTCCGCTAGTCGCATAGATAGAATTTATGTAACGTCTAATTTACATCACATTTTGCAAGCGGAACTGTGGCCGAATATATTTTCCGATCATGTAGCCTACATATGCACTGCTAACCTACAAAAACAAGAAACGTACAGAGCGAAAGGAACATGGAAGTTAAACGTCGCGCATCTGTCAGACCCAGAGTGCCACGAAACCTTCCGCAATACGTGGACGGACTGCGAAAGAAAGTTTTCAAAGTATGACTCGGCCTTTACATGGTGGATGAAATGTGCAAAACCCGCGTTAATAAAGACCATGAAACGTTACTCTTGGATGAAAAATATTTGGATGAAAAATACAATAGAATTTTATTATCAGTGTCTCAGAGACTTGTACCAACAAGATGCCACAGTCATAGAAAATTATGCACAGATCAAACGAATAAAGGCCACACTTTTAAGTCTCAAGCGGAAGCAATTAGAAGGTTGTAAAATTCGATCACGGCTACAAAATACAGTTCACGAAGAAACAACGTCAATGTACCATATCATACAAGACCAGAAGAGAAAAAACCGGAAAATATTGACAGAACTGAACACAGAAGACGGGAAAACCTTGATGACACAACGTGGCATTCGAGAAGAAATCCATAAATATTTTACGACACTGATGGCCGACAAACCAGCAGACGAAGAGGCGCAGCAAGCCGTCATCGCAAGGTTGACCGCGAAATTAAATCCTGAAGAAGCGGCAGACCTGTCAACAGACGTAACTGACGAGGAAGTGGCAGACGCCATACGTAGAAGCGCAAAGAATAAGTCCCCTGGCCCCGACGGATTACCAGCGGAATTCTATCACACCTTTGAACAACAGCTCGTCCCCAAGCTGACGCTCGTGTGTAACGAAATCCTGAACGCCAGAAGTGACGTGTTACAGGACTTTTGTGAAGGTATAGTGGTGTTAGTTCCCAAAACGCCAGGAGGGAAGACTGTTAACAACCTACGCCCCATCACACTACTCAATACCGACTACAAAATTGTCGCACGCATCATTACGCAAAGACTAACTTCTGTTATAACAAGTATTACTGGGAATTACCAAACGAGCGTCGGGAAAAATAGAACAATACACCAGACGTTATGCGAATACAGAGATATTATAGCAACGGCAGAAGCTTTGGACATTCCAAGTGCCATAGTCTCTCTTGACTTCGAAAAAGCCTTTGACAGAGTTAACCATACGTATCTTTTTCGAACCATGGAAGTCATGAATCTCCCACGAAAAATTATTACAACGGTCAAAAACCTATTGACAAATTCCACCTCACGAATATGTGTCAACGGACAATTAAGCAGACCTGTCAGAATCAAAAGTTCAGTACGCCAAGGTTGCCCAATGTCCCTGTGCTTGTTTGCGATGGCGATGGAACCTCTGCTGTCCTCCCTGACGCAGGATCTTGCAGGGCTACAAATACACGGCCATAGAATAGTATGTCAAGCGTACGCAGATGACGTCAGTTTTGTGATCACGGCAGGTGACGAACTGGAAACAGCGTTCCAAACTATACGAACCTATGAAGCGGCGTCAGGAGCAAAATTAAACTATAATAAGTCGGGAATAATGCACATCGGTCGGGGATTAGATCTTAGAGGCGACGTACAAATAAATTGCGTAGAAACTATCAAAACACTAGGAATTGAATACATGAAAGATATCCGCCGCACGGCTGCCCTTAATTACAGAAAATTGTTGGCAAAAATGCGAGCGGCCATACAACAACATGGTCTGCGTAAACTAAATGCCATACAAAAAGTGCAATTAGCAAATACATACATAACATCCAAAGTAAACTATGTTGCTCAAGTATTGCCAATACCGAAGATCATAGCTCGACAGATGCTAGCAGCGCTCGGCCATTTTGTCACCAGAGGGCAAATTTTTAAGGTGCAGTATGAGACCTTAACACTACCTTTAAGTAACGGAGGCTTAAACCTGACAAACATTTACAAGAAATCACAGGCGCTGTTCGTCAGCAAATTGTACAAGCAGTGGCAACGATCGCCCGATACTCTCGCAGCTCATCTCTTAAATGAAATTGCACCGACCAGTATGGATCCACCAGTAGACGTGCACCACATTCCGAACGCACTCTATCATATCAAACATTTTCTTGTCGAATTAAGTTACGTTCGAAGAAATACTCTCGAAAAAGACCTACACAAAGTCAAAGAAGTTTACAAAAACATGATGAGCAACCAAAACGGAAATAGAATAGAGAAGAAGTACAAAGAGTACAACTGGGAAAAAATTTGGGAGAACATTCAAGATCCTCACTTACCGACAGAAGTCCGATCAACCTGGTACACGGCGGTTAACAGAAAAATTCCCACAAATTCAAAGTTACACGCAATTCACCTAGCGGAAACTCCAAATTGCATCTCCTGTAACTTAGTGGACACGGAGGAACACCGTTTCACCTGCGACGCTGTCACAACCATCTGGACTCTCTGCAGAACTAAACTCGCTAGTATGCTGCGAACATCTCCCCGAACCATTACCCCAGCTAGACTTCTCCACCCAGACGAAGTACCCTACCCAAGCACAAAACACAAAGCAGTTAATTGGATCAAAGGACATACGGTGTACTACATTCTCACAGAAAAAGATAAGAGTAAAGAAGACTACTGGATTTATCTCACGACAGAACACGAAAAACTTAAAAGAACGAAGAAATATAAAGAAAAGTATGCGAATTTTTTACTTAGAATTTTATCATAGAAACACCCGTAGAAGAACTTTAATTTATGTATTTAATTTTTTATTCATTCTTAAATGTCTTTTAAACTTCTGTGATTTCCGTACGGTGGCCTGAGCTATTGCTACCTGGTACTCCAAAGTCTACCGAGAAGGCAAAAACATAGTAAAAGAGATTTAGAAAAACAAAGGAACACGAAAAACACGGCATAAACTGCAGTAGCAGACAATACGAGAAGACAACTTTGTAGCGCTCGGTAAGCCGAAATAGCCCATGAGTAGCCGCGGAAGTACAGAGAGAGAAAAAGAACATAATTTATAATTTACATGTAGGCAACAATTCTGCCACTTCTTTTCAGTTTTCGAAAGAAACGATTTTTACAACTACGAGGTAGGAGAAGTTTCATTTGGTTTCAAGCTTTATTTTATCGTCTGCAGATGAAGAAGTCATCAAGACGATATTGAATTTTTCCTGAAGAGGATGTTTCTTTGTGTAATCAAGGAAAAAAAAAAAAAAAAAAAAAAAAAGTGGTAGAGCGCTTGCCCGCGAAAGGCAAAGGTCCCAGGTTCGAGTCCCGGTTCCGGCACACAATTTTAATCTGCCAGGAAGTTTCATAACAGCGCACACTCCGCTGCAGAGTGAAAGTTTCATTCTGGAAACATCCCTTAGGCTGTGGCTAAGCCATGTCTCCACCATATCCTTTCTTCCAGGAGTGCTAGTCTTGCAAGTTTCGCAGGAGAGCTTCTGAGAAGTTTGGAAAGTAGGAGACGAGGTACTGGCGGAAGTAAAGTTGTGAGACGGTGTCGTGAGTCGTGTCGGGGTAGCTCAGTGGTAGAGCGCTTGCCCGCGAAAGGCAAAGGTCCCAGGTTCGAGTCCCGGTTCCGGCACACAATTTTAATCTGCCAGGAAGTTTCATAACAGCGCACATTCCGCTGCAGAGTGAAAGTTTCATTCTGGAAACATCCCTTAGGCTGTGGCTAAGCCATGTCTCCACCATATCCTTTCTTCCAGGAGTGCTAGTCTTGCAAGTTTCGCAGGAGAGCTTCTGAGAAGTTTGGAAAGTAGGAGACGAGGTACTGGCGGAAGTAAAGTTGTGAGACGGTGTCGTGAGTCGTGTCGGGGTAGCTCAGTGGTAGAGCGCTTGCCCGCGAAAGGCAAAGGTCCCAGGTTCGAGTCCCGGTTCCGGCACACAATTTTAATCTGCCAGGAAGTTTCATAACAGCGCACACTCCGCTGCAGAGTGAAAGTTTCATTCTGGAAACATCCCTTAGGCTGTGGCTAAGCCATGTCTCCACCATATCCTTTCTTCCAGGAGTGCTAGTCTTGCAAGTTTCGCAGGAGAGCTTCTGAGAAGTTTGGAAAGTAGGAGACGAGGTACTGGCGGAAGTAAAGTTGTGAGGCAGTGTCGTGAGTCGTGTCGGGGTAGCTCAGTGGTAGAGCGCTTGCCCGCGAAAGGCAAAGGTCCCAGGTTCGAGTCCCGGTTCCGGCACACAATTTTAATCTGCCAGGAAGTTTCATAACAGCGCACACTCCGCTGCAGAGTGAAAGTTTCATTCTGGAAACATCCCTTAGGCTGTGGCTAAGCCATGTCTCCACCATATCCTTTCTTCCAGGAGTGCTAGTCTTGCAAGTTTCGCAGGAGAGCTTCTGAGAAGTTTGGAAAGTAGGAGACGAGGTACTGGCGGAAGTAAAGTTGTGAGGCGGTGTCGTGAGTCGTGTCGGGGTAGCTCAGTGTTAGAGCGCTTGCCCGCGAAAGGCAAAGGTCCCAGGTTCGAGTCCCGGTTCCGGAACACAATTTTAATCTGCCAGGAAGTTTCATAACAGCGCACACTCCGCTGCAGAGTGAAAGTTTCATTCTGGAAACATCCCTTAGGCTGTGGCTAAGCCATGTCTCCACCATATCCTTTCTTCCAGGAGTGCTAGTCTTGCAAGTTTCGCAGGAGAGCTTCTGAGAAGTTTGGAAAGTAGGAGACGAGGTACTGGCGGAAGTAAAGTTGTGAGACGGTGTCGTGAGTCGTGTCGGGGTAGCTCAGTGGTAGAGCGCTTGCCCGCGAAAGGCAAAGGTCCCAGGTTCGAGTCCCGGTTCCGGCACACAATTTTAATCTGCCAGGAAGTTTCATAACAGCGCACACTCCGCTGCAGAGTGAAAGTTTCATTCTGGAAACATCCCTTAGGCTGTGGCTAAGCCATGTCTCCACCATATCCTTTCTTCCAGGAGTGCTAGTCTTGCAAGTTTCGCAGGAGAGCTTCTGAGAAGTTTGGAAAGTAGGAGACGAGGTACTGGCGGAAGTAAAGTTGTGAGGCGGTGTCGTGAGTCGTGTCGGGGTAGCTCAGTGGTAGAGCGCTTGCCCGCGAAAGGCAAAGGTCCCAGGTTCGAGTCCCGGTTCCGGCACACAATTTTAATCTGCCAGGAAGTTTCATAACAGCGCACACTCCGCTGCAGAGTGAAAGTTTCATTCTGGAAACATCCCTTAGGCTGTGGCTAAGCCATGTCTCCACCATATCCTTTCTTCCAGGAGTGCTAGTCTTGCAAGTTTCGCAGGAGAGCTTCTGAGAAGTTTGGAAAGTAGGAGACGAGGTACTGGCGGAAGTAAAGTTGTGAGGCAGTGTCGTGAGTCGTGTCGGGGTAGCTCAGTGGTAGAGCGCTTGCCCGCGAAAGGCAAAGGTCCCAGGTTCGAGTCCCGGTTCCGGCACACAATTTTAATCTGCCAGGAAGTTTCATAACAGCGCACACTCCGCTGCAGAGTGAAAGTTTCATTCTGGAAACATCCCTTAGGCTGTGGCTAAGCCATGTCTCCACCATATCCTTTCTTCCAGGAGTGCTAGTCTTGCAAGTTTCGCAGGAGAGCTTCTGAGAAGTTTGGAAAGTAGGAGACGAGGTACTGGCGGAAGTAAAGTTGTGAGGCGGTGTCGTGAGTCGTGTCGGGGTAGCTCAGTGTTAGAGCGCTTGCCCGCGAAAGGCAAAGGTCCCAGGTTCGAGTCCCGGTTCCGGAACACAATTTTAATCTGCCAGGAAGTTTCATAACAGCGTACACTCCGCTGCAGAGTGAAAGTTTCATTCTGGAAACATCCCTTAGGCTGTGGCTAAGCCATGTCTCCACCATATCCTTTCTTCCAGGAGTGCTAGTCTTGCAAGTTTCGCAGGAGAGCTTCTGAGAAGTTTGGAAAGTAGGAGACGAGGTACTGGCGGAAGTAAAGTTGTGAGGCGGTGTCGTGAGTCGTGTCGGGGTAGCTCAGTGGTAGAGCGCTTGCCCGCGAAAGGCAAAGGTCCCAGGTTCGAGTCCCGGTTCCGGCACACAATTTTAATCTGCCAGGAAGTTTCATAACAGCGCACACTCCGCTGCAGAGTGAAAGTTTCATTCTGGAAACATCCCTTAGGCTGTGGCTAAGCCATGTCTCCACCATATCCTTTCTTCCAGGAGTGCTAGTCTTGCAAGTTTCGCAGGAGAGCTTCTGAGAAGTTTGGAAAGTAGGAGACGAGGTACTGGCGGAAGTAAAGTTGTGAGGCGGTGTCGTGAGTCGTATCGGGGTAGCTCAGTGGTAGAGCGCTTGCCCGCGAAAGGCAAAGGTCCCAGGTTCGAGTCCCGGTTCCGGCACACAATTTTAATCTGCCAGGAAGTTTCATAACAGCGCACACTCCGCTGCAGTGTGAAAGTTTCATTCTGGAAACATCCCTTAGGCTGTGGCTAAGCCATGTCTCCACCATATCCTTTCTTCCAGGAGTGCTAGTCTTGCAAGTTTCGCAGGAGAGCTTCTGAGAAGTTTGGAAAGTAGGAGACGAGGTACTGGCGGAAGTAAAGTTGTGAGGCGGTGTCGTGAGTCGTGTCGGGGTAGCTCAGTGGTAGAGCGCTTGCCCGCGAAAGGCAAAGGTCCCAGGTTCGAGTCCCGGTTCCGGCACACAATTTTAATCTGCCAGGAAGTTTCATAACAGCGCACACTCCGCTGCAGAGTGAAAGTTTCATTCTGGAAACATCCCTTAGGCTGTGGCTAAGCCATGTCTCCACCATATCCTTTCTTCCAGGAGTGCTAGTCTTGCAAGTTTCGCAGGAGAGCTTCTGAGAAGTTTGGAAAGTAGGAGACGAGGTACTGGCGGAAGTAAAGTTGTGAGGCGGTGTCGTGAGTCGTGTCGGGGTAGCTCAGTGGTAGAGCGCTTGCCCGCGAAAGGCAAAGGTCCCAGGTTCGAGTCCCGGTTCCGGCACACAATTTTAATCTGCCAGGAAGTTTCATAACAGCGCACACTCCGCTGCAGAGTGAAAGTTTCATTCTGGAAACATCCCTTAGGCTGTGGCTAAGCCATGTCTCCACCATATCCTTTCTTCCAGGAGTGCTAGTCTTGCAAGTTTCGCAGGAGAGCTTCTGAGAAGTTTGGAAAGTAGGAGACGAGGTACTGGCGGAAGTAAAGTTGTGAGGCGGTGTCGTGAGTCGTGTCGGGGTAGCTCAGTGGTAGAGCGCTTGCCCGCGAAAGGCAAAGGTCCCAGGTTCGAGTCCCGGTTCCGGCACACAATTTTAATCTGCCAGGAAGTTTCATAACAGCGCACACTCCGCTGCAGAGTGAAAGTTTCATTCTGGAAACATCCCTTAGGCTGTGGCTAAGCCATGTCTCCACCATATCCTTTCTTCCAGGAGTGCTAGTCTTGCAAGTTTCGCAGGAGAGCTTCTGAGAAGTTTGGAAAGTAGGAGACGAGGTACTGGCGGAAGTAAAGTTGTGAGGCGGTGTCGTGAGTCGTGTCGGGGTAGCTCAGTGGTAGAGCGCTTGCCCGCGAAAGGCAAAGGTCCCAGGTTCGAGTCCCGGTTCCGGCACACAATTTTAATCTGCCAGGAAGTTTCATAACAGCGCACACTCCGCTGCAGAGTGAAAGTTTCATTCTTAATACGTAATTCTCAAGCACCTGATAAACCAACGTAAACGTAATATACGGTCTGCATACTGTTGTAAGTTGACATGAAAACTTAAGTAATTATCATTACCATAACCAAGTTTTAGTAAAATGATTCTACTGACATACATTTCAGTACTGATTCGCAGCTTTTCCTGTATTACAGCGTTAAAATCCGTACAACAATTTCATTTCCAATAAAATTGTTTCCACCCTCACACAATTTCATCGACACAGTTCGACATCTTAAATGCTGTTTGTCTCCTGTCAACAGCTGTTATAATTTTGTTGAAGGCACATTTAACCAATCGTATCTATCGATAGGATACAACATGAAAGACACATGTATTACTCGCGTGCCACATGTAGTAAAATTATCTATCTATACAGGGTGTTTCACTAAATGTGTTTGCCTCTGTAACTTATAAAATAATAGGTGACGGGAAATTTTAATGCGGTAGGTCAACACAAGAAATGTCACACTTTCTGCGGAGCTATGAACATAGTTTATTGTATCATTTTCCAAAGAGTTACACCACAAAGATATAATTTTTTTAATCGAACAATAGTTTTTTTTCTATTGTGCATTGGATTCGTTGAAACCAGCTGCGTCCAAATCAGTTTAAACTACATTCTTATTACTGTTAGTTTGGGAGCTACAACCCTTCAAAGTTCCGGGGGCGGAGGCTGCGATAGCGTAGCTAACTGCCCGAGTGCCTATCCCCTGAGGCACGGCCCACTGTCTCATGACCACCAGCCAGTAAGCTACGCTGTCGTAGCCTCCGCCCCCGGAACTTTGAAGGGTTGTAGCTCCCAAACTAACAGTGATAAGAATGTAGTTTAAATTGATTTGGACGCAGCTGGTTTCAACGAATCTAATGAACAATAGAAAAAAACTATTGTTCCATTTAAAAATTATATCTTTGTGCTGTAACTCTTTGGAAAATGATACAATAAACTATGTTCATAGCTCCGCAGAGAGGTAACATTTCTTGTGTTGACCTACCGCATTAAAATTTCCCGTCACCTATTATTTTATAAGTTACAGAGGCAAACACACTTAGTGAAACACCCTGTTTGTCTATATGTCCTCTATGTGTTCATAAACCATTCATTAAATTGCAATGGAACTTTGGTGAACTGTTCACCGTACACCACGAAGGTTCCTGACCCAAATACAAAAGAGCACGATTTATAGCTCAGGAAATATGACGTAATAAATAATGAGATGCCACCGCGCGAGAATACCCAGATTTATGCGTCAATTATTGGAAAATGGGAGTATTTAAGGTTTGTATGTAATTTCGTACGTTTATGAAGAGTTTTGTAACTAAACCCCTAGTCCCCCCCCCCCCCACACACACACACACCAAATGATGAAACGGAAAGAAGTAGCCGGCCGTGGTGGCCGAGGAGACTGAGGTCTGCACGGCCACTACGGTCGGGGGTTCGAATCCCCCCTCGGGCATGGATATGTGTCCTGTCCTTAGGATAAGCTAGTTGGTAAGTAATTTGTAAGTTTAGGGACTGATGGCCCCCGCAGTTAAGTCCCTTAAGCTTATCAAACATTTGAACATTTTTTTTTTTTTTTTTTTTTTTTTTTTTTTTTTTTTTTTTTTTTTTTTTTTTTTTTAAGAAGTCTACCGCTCACAACAGTTTCGCTGTAGATGCCGTAAAACTGTCCCATCAGGCATCATGACCTTGTATCAAATGAAGTTAGCTTTACATATCTGTATGTTAGTATTTTTGTCTGCAAGTCATCCTTAATTCTCTTGCTTCCAAAATTAAGCAATCTGTTTTCTTAATCACTCACTGACTAAACACGAAATCTCGAATACTACTTCACCTATGAACCTGAAATTTGGTAGGAATATAGTTTATAGGTAGAAAACGTGAGCTACGAAAGTATTTTGTGATAGGACCATGGCGGAGCATACTTCTCCTACAGACTCATGAAATCAGTTTCATTTCATTCTTCACGAAATTTCGCACGCTTGAGCTTCAAAAAAAGAGGAAGGTCACCGTCTACCTTAAGTTTCATACGGTTCATGAGGGAGGGTACTTTGCAACATAAAAATGGATCCCCAAATACCTTGATCATGCCTTAACTTGAAAACGGCTCGACCGATTTCACAGATCGTGTTTTTATTGTTTTCATTATTCCCAGAACAAGGGTTATATGAAATAAAACTGGAATATTTGAGAACAACAAAGTGCTTTTTTCAATATGACCCTGCGTTTCTATTGCATGGAAATCTATAGTTTTGTTCGGATATTGATGAAATTTTGCACACTCTACCTTAAAACTAAGAGGAATGTCACTGTCTGTATAAAATTTCGCTCTTTGCATGGTGGAGGGTATTTAACTTACGGAACTTTACAAAATGCATAGTTTTGCTCCGAGCTTGATGAATTTTTGCACACATGGCCTTTAAACCAAAAGGAAGATCACTGGATACATAAATATTTGTATGGTACATGACAGAGGGTACCTTGAGGAAAACTTTGCCGAGAAAGGGAAAGGTGGAAACGAACAGAGAGATGGGAGAGAAAGAGGTGGATGCAGAGAGAGGGGAGAAGGTGATGTGGACTACGAGAGTGTAGGATAAATAAACACCCGGGCAACGTCGGGTTTACAGCTAATAGTACCTCGAGTACCTACTTAGGGAGCACGATCAACTGTAAAAAATGTATACCATACAACGAGACTATTACGTGAAATAAACCTAAATTTCATTAAAAAATTAAGTACAAAGTTCTTTGCTACCGTGCCGGATTTGCCGACTTTTTATACCGTAGAGCATCCGTAACAGAACTTACAGGTATACTTCCTTTTCATACAAAAGCGAAATCCATAAAAATACTACTAGCAGATATGTTAATTTAATTTCGTTTATGATAAATCAAGTGAAATTGGATTACTATAAATTTGTCAAAATTTAAAGTTTGCGTGACTAAGGGACCTAAATGTCAGGTTCATCCGTCCTTGGACTAACACACTACTCTAAACGAACTTAAACTAAATTATACTAACGACACTCATGCCACGGGCAGGACTCGAACCTCCGGCGGGAGCGGCCACTAAAATTGTAAAAGATTGCTCCTACTTTAAGCGGAAAATTGGACTGAGTAATATACATTATATGTATAATAACTCTACCGATACTGAGATAAAAAAAAGTGTCAGACATTACTTTACAGCTATGCTTCGTATCAAACGCAAAAGCCAACTGAAAAAGTAATCGTGAATTGATTTCCATTAACATTAATGTCAACTGAACAATCCCAGTCCAAACTAATGACAGTTCTCACGTGTGATGTTTTGTAATCTCCTAAAAATGTCTTTCTATATATAGTAAATTTCACTTTAAATTTTGTGTTAACAGCATGTGTAGCACTTTATCAAACGGAAGCAGCACTCCAGCATATTGTGCGTCATATTACGTGCACCACGTCGTATTTCGCATCTCCCTTTCCTTTTGAGAGTCGTACTCGAACCCTATGACGGACCTGCAGTTACTTCTTGACCCATTTGGAAATACGAAACTTGAACAACAAGCTGAAAGCAACGTACAGTGCAAATCACTACAAAGTCGAGTAGGTAATACACAAGTCTTTTGGTAACGGTTGCACTAAGACACGACCCTACACCAGTAACTTCAGCAACCACTGAACCACACATGTTAGTGAAGTCTGACGCCGCCATCTTACCTATACAAATATAAAAACGCTTGTGTATGTTACTTATACAACTTCTGAATTTAAATGACGTTTTAATCTTTCCGCTGTGTTTAAACAGGTTCTGAAGTTGAGCTAATATATGCGTACAAGCAAACACGTTAATTGTAGAATCGTGTTATGGGATAAACATTAAGATATATATGCACACCTTTAAGCAGACTAGTTTTTGTAAGAACACTCCAGTGAATACAGACGCTCGTTATAAACAACAAACAACCATCTCTGCGTAAAGAAGCACTTTTATAGCGAGCATGCAGTTCCTTCACGAAGTCTTCTAGTCCAACGAGTGAAAACCGTGTCTGCATTGCGAAAATTTTGGGAACGGACGCCGAAATAGTTGGTGACCATTTCTCCTTGCGAACTGCTTTTATTGTCATCTCTTAGATCTTTCCTTTTTTGTAAATATGAAATATCGTGATAATGACAAGAAACAACAGTAATATAATTAATTTCGTGGTGTCTGTGCCACCGATAAAATCACCCATTAATCTAGTATGTTCAATACTATATTTATTAAAAGTCTAAAGATAATCGTAATCTATTTAGACACTGGTGTCAATGATTCCAATAAGAGAATTTGTGACTTATTTACGCTTGCTTACATTACAAAAGAAGGTGTTTTTACTTACGCATGTATTGGTTCATGATTTTCTTGTATCTTCCCTCTGCTTATGAAAAATTACAGCCAAACGCGGCTCATATATTGACCATTGCGTCAAGACTATAAATGAGGCATACTTTTATTACTTTAGTCTTATTTCTTAAGGTTATTTTATCTTTACCTTAGTAATGTTTACAAGCCCTTTACGGTAGTAATATGGCGACGACTACAGACTGTTAGCTTCAGCTGATACCAGTGATATTCGATAGTGCATTGCCATTCTAGTTAATTTATGTCAGTGCTACCACGGTACTGTGTCCGAGTAACTGCCACCACATCAGACATAAACATTGTTCTAATATTAAAAGCGAAAACAAATGCATTATGGTCAGAGAATATAATTGCTAGAAACATCCCGGAAGCTGTATATGATTGCAGCTTAGAGTGTGCGAAGGGTGTCATAGTATATTATCTAATTTTGTGAATAAAATGGACCCTGGTGAGTTTTGTCGTAACCTCTGAAGTCTGGCTGATGTGAGGTAGTGTCTTACGTATTTTGACAATATTCACACCACATCAATAGTAACTTTATGTTATGTTATCGAAATATTGTGCTAAAAAGACACGAGAAACTTGACGTATACCCGAAAGGTTATTATACAACATAGACCTTTGATTTTCAGCCTTCACCATTTCTTAATCGCTAATGGCATTACGATCATATTTGAGAGAAAGTGCTATTAAATTATATACTGTTGGAATTTGTTGCTCCATTGGACGAGAATTCATGAACACATGTCAAGGCCATCGTTTTAGACAGAAACTTGTGGCAGATGCATGCAAACGCTCTTGATGTCGACATGAATCGTTGAGTACCTTGCGTATTGTTTTCGTTTAGTGCACGCAACGTTTGTAGAAGGATTTATTTCTGAAACGCAACACACGATGAGAGTAATCACGCAGAATCGACATCGATTATATTCTGTCACGATATACTGTAACTCTGTGGCCGTTTCGTCGTCACACACTATTTTGTCTGGCACGTGTTCGATTATGTAAATTCCGTGATTGTCTTATACACTGGTAACATGCTGCGTACATTATATTCAGGCGCTGTGCCGTTCTGTACTTGATGAACAAGCGGGAAAACTTTCCAGCACGCTACTGTTGCTTCACAAGTAACTAGACTTGTTTTATAATTTACCACATAAATAAATGAATACCCGAATAAATCAGGATGGTTATTGTTATTCTATCTGTTCAGCTATTTCAAAACCTTATCATAAATTTTTTTTTTTTTTTTTTTTTTTTTTTTTTTTTTTTTTTTTTTTTTTTTTTTTTTTTTTGCGGTACTTGTAACGTTACAGATTTGAATCGATGTACAATAATCGTGAGTAGGCTTCGTCTGCGCCCATGTGGATGGTTATTTAGATGATTACATGGACGGATCTTTATCTATACATTAATGCAACCTTCACCCTAGGGGATTGGTAGAGTTGGCGCAGTGGTGACACGCTTGACTCGCATTCGGAATGACAGCGGTTCAAACCTCCGGAGATTCTGATTTACGTTGGCCGTGATTTCCCTAAATCACTCCATGCAAATATCGGGATGGTTCCTTTCAAAGTGCACGACCGACTTACTTTCTCAGCGTTAGCCAAATCCGAGTGTGTTCTCTGTCTCTAATGATCACGATGTCGAAGGGATCGTTAAACTTCAAATCTCCCTCCTCCTCCAACCTAGACGTTGTTCAGATAGATATTTACACAGTCCGAAGAATAAATCGTGCGCCTCGGTTGCACAGTGGTAGCGTGCCAGACTATAAATCTAAAGGTCGCTGGTTCGATCCCCACCAGGTCCTAGGATTTTTATCTGTCACTTTCCACTTCTTTCACCTCTGGCAGTACTGCTCATGTGAAAAATACCGAGTAGCACCGTGGTTCGGAACCCACGTTAAACTGTAGGTCCCCCTATAACTGGCTGGGTAAGTTAGTTCTAAGGTCGGAGGAAGGCAACGGCATACTACCTCCAAACAGGACCATGCCTAGTAAAGCACTGTGGTGTTCAAACCAATCTTCGGGTTGTTGACTGCTTTACTACTTAAGAATAAATCACAAGTAACGTATTACACTCTCGGTTAAGTGAAGCAGAGAAATGGATGGTTTATTTTTGTTTCTTGTTTTTATGAGTTCTCTGTGAGTTAGGCCTAACTTTGGTGTCGTTATTTAACTCTTCAATGTCTTCAGGTCTTTGAGCCACTAATGTTTCTTCAAATTCTAAGAGAAAGTTAAAATCACTGGCTAACATATCAGCGCTGTATGGCGAATGATCAAATAATTCAGGGTTTGTTAAGCAGTAAGTGACTAATGTTAGCATAAACTATGTAAGAATAAAACATCTACGCCTTAGTATGGGTCTTTGAGCTTATTTAGTGTACAACAAAAATCTCTGAGAGTTTATTGTAGTGCCTCTTCGATAATATTAACGAGAAATACTTCTTTACTGTGCCCAAAATTGTTTGTCAGATTTTGCGACGAAAATGTTCAGTGAGCACTCTAAAAACTTACATAACGAGCTAGTGTAACCGCATGTCATTAATTTGCTTCCTCTCTCCACGTCAAATCATTCAACCCATGTTTCATCCCCTGTCACAATGTGATTGATGAATTGGTTTTCTTCTGCAGCGTACCGTATCGGAACCGTTAATGGAACTCCCAGTCTGTTCGTTTTGTGGACATTAGCCAGTTACTTGCCGACCCATGGGACTCTAACTTTGTATTAAACATGATTATCAATGACAAAGTTAATGTACCACTGATCGCGATAACAGAGGGAAATTGACTGCGGCTAGAGTCACAGAGGTTTGAGCAAAACGACCAGCTAAAATAGGGTCAAAGCTTACAGGCGTATAATGAAGGCACTGAAAAACTTTATCCTCGATGTAACAAGTGCGTTAACGTAGGAGTAAAAAATGTCGAGAAATACCTTTATGGTTAGAAGGCATCAATATCACCCATTTAGCATTAAATTATCAGCCTGCTTGTATTAATTAACTTCCTTTACTTACTTCAACAGACTGCTTTGTTGCTTCTTAACATACCGTCAGGATTGCATAGGGAACCAATTTTACTGTTACTATTTCAGTTTTTATTTCATATCTTCCGTATTTTTCCAGTTATTCATAACCCATAGTCATGTATAGCCCCGTGATTTATTAATGTATGGATAAGTGATATTTCATTTGAAATCGGAGAATCAGAATAGTCTTCTTTGACTCCGTCCTGGATTGAACGTTGTTTTCGGTATGATAGGGCAGTAGATGTCTCTTTTTAAAAATGAGAATTTCGATTTGTGAGCATGTTTTCAATGCTTGTAATTCTAAGGGACCAAACGCTTTCAGTCATCGGTCGTTAGACTTACAAACTACTTAAACTCCTTATACTAAGGACAACACACACAGTCATACCCTAGGGAGGACTTAAACCTTTGTAACATGGCGCTCCATTCCCGCTCGGCGATTTGTAAGCATACCAAAGCACAAGAGATGCAATTTTCCACTAAATTCTTGTTAAAATTTGACTCTTGTCAAAGAGACATTGCTAATATACATTCCCTACCAAGCTGTACTTTTTTTTTCAGTTTGTTAAAGGATTGCTATATTTGAGAATATGACCATTTTTTATGGAATATAGTGCAGCAGTATAAATTTCCTCCCCTGTCTTTCAGCCCTCCCTCCTACATGCAGCAGCCAAGTGATTTTCATCTTTCCTTTCCATCTTCTGCTTGAGAAATGCCTTTTAAAATTGCTGAGTGCATTTCATTTTCTGTCAGCTGTTCTTAACTCGCCAGTTACTAGTAAACATTTGGTGGTAATTTCAGTTCAATCTCTTAGTGACATCACATGCCATTGCACCCAGAGGATTATGAATTGCCTGCTCATGACTATGCGGAAAATCACGGAAAATCATGTGTCCCTTATTCATTTATTCATTCGTTACAAGCCAACTCCGTGTTACGCCAACACAACTTTTTTCCCCTTCTCTTTAATCATTCACTAGTACTCAATCATTTTTTTTTTCCTTTTTTGTGAAGAGATCTTCCCTCTCCTCTAACATTTGGTTCCATTAAGAAAAGCTTCGAATTTGTTGGATTTATGTATATTGTGTATGGTCTCCAGGTCTTTTCTCACAGCACGAACCACGCCGTGTACTTTGCCTCTTTTCCTGCTTTGAAAGAGCGAATCTTCTTTGCTAGTCGTTTGTCGTTCATTCTCTCTAGATGACTATAGAATGTAACTCGTCTCTACTCATGTATGTAATTTTTGGACAAAATTAATTAAACTCCATATTCGATCTTAGAACCAACTCTTTATTTCGTTGAGGACAGTATTTTTTGTAATATTCTCCTTGCTTTATTTTGAAGATCTCCTGAAGCCATTTTGGATCCGCCTAAACGAAGTGTTTTTCCACCATATTTTGGTTTATCGGCCGCGTAGTAATGCCTCAATTTAATATGGTTGTATAGATTTCTTCTTTTTCATTTTAAGGTTCATAAAAAAAGAGGTTTAACGTCCCGTCGATAGTGACGTCATTATAGACGGTGCTCAAGCTCGACTTTTTAGATAAGGATGGGGAAGGAACTGACCATTCATTCAAATGAAATTGTGATTTGAGGAAATCAAATAAAAACTAAATCTGGATGGCCGGAGATGGATTTGGACTACCATCCTCTGGTATGGGAGACCAGTGTGTTACTACTGTACACATTTGCTCGGTTTTGTTTATACAGGGAGCGGCGTTTAAAACACTTTTTTTTCGAAATATTTGGAAAAATATAAATCATATTGAAAGAAATCATGAAAATGTTTCAGACATAAATTGCAAATTTTAAACGGACAATTCAAATCTGCAATAAAAAATAGGGGATCATATTTAAGATTTCAAAGTCCCCCGCACCCTCCCTCTCCAGTGGGTGGGGTCGAGCATTAAGTTAATGGATGTCCCTCTTGGAGGTGATCAACTTTCGTTGCAACTTTTTCTTAATTTGATTTGTACTATTGCAAATATTCTGAAAAAAACAAATTTAAATGCCTCACCCTGCAATTTGACCGATATATTTGAAGTCACCTTTTCCCCGATTCAGCCATATTCAGTTTTTAAAACTGTTGGAGAATTTTTTTCGTTGGTAGTATATTCAATTGTTTTTCGAATGATATTGTAATACAGATCAATATTGTGAATCAGACAGTAATCAAACGGCCGGCCACAGAGGCTGAGCGGTCTGCGGCGCGCCAGTCGCAGTCTGCACAGCCGCTACGGTCGGGGGTTCGAATCCCCCCCCCCCCCCGTCGGGCATGGATGTTTGGGTCGTCTTTAGTATAAGGTAGTTCATAAGGAGTTTGTAAGTTTAGGGACTGATAACCTCACAAAAATATTTAAATGTTTGTATACCTTATGGAACTTAACTACGGGGTCATCAGTCCCTAAACTTATAAACTACTTATGAACTAGCTAACACTAAGGACGGTTCAAATATCCATGCCCGAGGGGGGATTCGAACCCCCGACCGTAGTGGCCGTGCAGAGCGTGACTGACGCGGCGCAGTCCCCTCGGCCACCGCGGCCGGCTATGACCCCGCAGTTAAGTCCCTTAAGCTTAACAAACATTTGAACATCTTGAGTAATCAAATGTTAAAGAGAGTGTCAATGAATAGAGGTAAAATAAGAAAATAAAGAGTTTTTCAGCCAAGATCGCTTTCTTTTTTTACATGGCCGGTTTCGGCGTGCTTGACGCCATCTTCAGAATCAAGTGCCTCTGACTTAGACCTTGAGAAAGATGGATTCAGTCATTTTATTATTGACGTGTAAATTTTATTTGGATGACACATCAATGTGGATGTATACCAATATGCTATATTAAAAATTGTTGCAATAGCAGTGATGTAAAAAATTACGACAGGTCTGAAGATGGCGTCTAGGACGCCGAAACCGGTCATGTAATTGAATGAAGGAAGCGATCTTGGCTGTAAACCTCTTATTAAATAACTCTAGATCGTCCCAATAATGCCGGCCGCGGTGGCCGAGTGGACTGAGGCGCTCGAGTCACGGTCTGAATGGCCACTACGGTCGGGGGTTCGAATCCCTCCTCGGGCATGGATATTTGTGCCGTCCGTAGTCTTAGCTAGTTCATAAGTAGTTTGTAAGCTTAGGGACTGATGACCCCGTAATTAAGTCCCATAAGTTCTACAAACATTTGAACATTTTCGTCCCAATAATGTGTTCCTTAAAATAAGAAAAGTTAACAACGGGTATCTTTTTAAGTTGTAGCCTTAAGCTGTAAGTCTGGAATGTTCCATAAATTAACGGATCACTTTTTTTTGTGAATGGCCCTCGTACATACCGCAGTTCTCTTCAGGGGACAAGTACGACGATATGACGCACTTCTCATCTCCGCCAGTCGGTCCCGCGTGTGGGCAGATATGCTCCAATTGCCGAACGTTCCGTTTCTAGGTACTGGCGCGCTGGGACAAAAAGCAGGCGGGATGAAACGCGTCCAGCGAGCCGTCCGTCCAGCCGACTATCGAACGGCTCGATCAAATTTCCGGCTGTGCTGCACGGCTCCGAGCCGCGTGCGCCGGCGTCCTCGGCAGCACAAAGGAGCGAGCCGAGCGGCGAGGTGGACTGGCCATGCGGGCGCTCTGTCCTCTGGACACGCCGCAAAGCCCAGCCCTCCGTTCGCATCCGTGCTCCGTACCAACTACTGCCTCGCTGCTAACGACATACATTGGTCAAAACAATTAGGGGATCAGTTGAGATATCCAGGTTCTGAAGTATTGTCGTCGTAAGAATGAACTCGAATGACAGAATGAAACTTTCCTTCTGAAATTAAGAAAATTATAAACTCTCTTAAGATCAAAAGCTCACATGGAATTTCCAGCGGGGTAATAGAAGCTTGTTCTCAAGAAATAACTAGGATTCTAAGCCACATATTCAATATTTCTTTTTAAGCAGGGTATTTTTCTGATACACTGAAATATGCTACAATTAAACCACTGCACAAAAAAGGGGATACGTCTGATGTCAACAACTACCGCCCAATCTCACTTCTGACAGCCTTATCCAAAATTCTTGAAAAAGTATTGTATTCTAGAATTCTTTTACACATAAGTAAAGGTGTGAAGTAATACACATGACCACTAAAAGAAATCCGTTGAACTTCAATTACGCGATAAATCAGTCAAACCTTAAGATCGTAGATTCTACCAAATACCTAGGAGTTACAATTACGAACAACTTTGACTGAAGAGAACACGTAGAAAATATTGTGGGGAAGGCGAACCAAAGGTTACGTTTCATGGGCAGAACGCTTCGAAGATGCACCAGCTCCACCAAAGAGACTGGCTACATCACACTTGTGCGTCCTCTCCTGGAGTACTGTTGCCCCTTGTAGGACCCTCACCAAGTGGGATTGACGGAAGACATTGAGAAGGTTCAGAGAAGGACAGCTCGTTTTGTTCCATCACGTTACGGGGGGGAAAGCGTCACGGAAATGTTGCACGACTTGAGGTGGAAATCATTAAAAGAAAGACGTTATTCATTGCGGCGTGCTCTGTTTGCGAAGTTTCAATCACCGACTTTTAGTTCTGAATGTGAAAATATTTTGCTAGCACCCACCTACTTAGGGAGACATGACCATCCCAATAAAATAAGAGAAATCAGATCGAAAACGGAACGATTTAGGTGTTCTTTCTTCCCGCGCGCTATTAGAGAATAGAACGGTAGAGAAAAGTTATTAAAGTGGCTAATAAACCCTCTTCCAGGCACTTGAAGGTGATTTGCAGAGTATCGATGTAGATGTAGATAGGTAAAAACAAAGTTCTAATAAAACCTCAGTTTGGTTTTCAGACAGGCTTTTCAACAGAAAATGCTATATATACTTTCACCAATGAAATGCTCTGAATAACCGGACATCACCCGTTATCTCTCCAAGGCTTTTGATTGTGTAAATCATGGAATTCTGCTAGATAAACTAAAGTATTGTGGTATGAATGGGACAGTGTACAAATGTTTTAAATCATACCTAACAGGGAGAGTGCAGAAAGTTGAAATTAGTAGTTCTCATAATGTGCAGAAAACAGCTGATTCCTCAAACTGGAAAACAATAAAAAATGGGATGCCACTAGGTCGGTCTTGAGCCCTTTGTTGTTCTTAATATATATATTAATGACTTGCCATTCTATATTCATGAAGATGCAGAGCTGCCGGTCGCGGTGACCGAGGGGACTGAGGCGCTCCAGCCACGGTCTGAACGGCCACTACGGTCGGGGGTTCGAATCCCCCTCGGGCATGGATATTCATTAGTTAGTTCATAAGTACTTTGTAAGTTTAGGGACTGATGACCCCGTAGTTAAGTCCCATAAGCTATACATTTTTTGATGCAGAGCTGGTTCTTTTTGCTGATGATACAAGTAAAGTTATCACACCTTACAGACAAGCACTAACTGAAGAAATTGTAAACGAATGTCTTTCAGAAAATCATTAAGTGATTCTCAGCAAATAGACTATCATTAAATTTTGATAAAACACAGTACATACAGTTCCATACAGTAAATGGAATGACACCTTCAATAAATATAGACTCTGATCAGAAATCTGTAGCAAAGGTACAATATTCAAAATTTTTAGGTGTAAGCAATTATGAGGGGTTGAACTGGAAAAAAAAACACATTGAAGATCTGTTGAAACGTTTGAGTTCAGCGACTTATGCTATTTGGGTAATTGCAAATTTTGGTGATATACATCTCAGTAAATTAGCTTATTATGTCTATTTTCATTCTCTGCTTCCGTACGGCATCATTTTCTCGGGCATTTCATCATTGAGTAAAAAAAGTATTCATTGCACAAAAGCGTGTGATCAGAATAATTGCCGGAGCCCATGCAAGATCATCCTGCAGGCATTTAAAGAGCCAGAGATCTTCACAGTAGCTTCTCAGTATATATATTCACTTATGAAATTTGTTATTACCAATCCCACCGAATTCAAAAGCAATAGTAGTGTACATAACTACAACACTAGGAGAAAGAATGATCTTCACTATTCAAGGTTAAATCTAGCTTTGGCACAGAAAGGTGTGAATTATGCTGCCACAAAAGTCTTTGGTCAGAGGCTGACAGATACCCAATAAGCATTTAAAAATAAATTAAAAGAATTTCTGCATGGCAACTCCTTCTACACTATAGATGAATTTTTAGATATAAATTAGGAAATTTGAAAAAAAAAATGTTATGTAATACTCAGTACAAAGTAATAATTTGTAAAGACACCTTTCATAAACTTGACACGTTCCACATCGCATCCATGATCATCCATAATCACTCTTCAGCGGAGTGTGCGCTGATATGAAACTTCCTGGCAGATTAAAATTGTGTACCGGAACCGGGACTCGAACCTGTCACCTTTGTCTTTTGCGAGCAAGCGCTCTAACTCTGAGCTATCCCGACATAACTCACGGTCCGCGAATGGCAAAGGTCCCAGGTCCCAGGTTCGAGTCCCGGTTCCGGCACACAATTTTAATCTGCCAGGAAATTTCATTCTGCAAACAACCCTTATTCTGTGTCTAGTACATACCTCCACCATATCCTTTCTTCCAGGAGTGCTAGTCATCCAAGTTACGAAGGAGAACTTCTGTGAAGTTTGGAAAGTAGGATGCGAGGTACTGGCGGAAGTAAAGTTATGAGGACGGACCATGAGTCGTGTTGGGATAGCTCAGTGGTAGAGCATTTGCCAGCGAAAATCAAAGGTCCCACGTTCTACTCCCGGTTCCGGCACACAATTTTAACCTGCCGGGTAGTTTTTGAACTGAAATGCTTCTTCGTCTTTCTATCGGTTCTACGGAGTGCAGACAACAACATTACGGCAACCGAGATGGTGGTAATAACAGAAAATGGCTGCAGAGTGCATTGCTGTTGACTTATATTTAGCAAACGAATTGCGCAAGCAGGGTTCAGATAGCGTAGTGAGCAGGTAGTGCAATACAACGTAACCTACTCGGAGCTATAGCATGGAGTGCCATAGGAAGGTTGTCAGCGAGACGATCACAGAGAGAGATAACGGCAGCTATTGGAGTGTCCCAAAGTGTAATTTCCAGGACCTGGACGCGATTTCAGACAACAGGAACAGTTACAAGAAGGGGAGGCCAAGGTCGTCCACGGGTAACATCAGCAAGAGATGACCGTTATCTCCGGTTAACAGCCCGTCGAGACAAGGATCTCAATGCAATTCAGTTGCAATGCACCCTGCAAACGCCTTCGGAAATGTGAACTCTATGCACGGAGGCCTATGAAGTGTGTCCCATTAAAAGCACGACACCGTTTATCCCTCAGAAACTGGACAGAGGAACATCAAGATTGGAATTGTGCACGATAACGCTCGACCCCACAGAGCTTCACTTGTGCACAACATGCTGGAAGCTCAGGGAATTGAACGAATGAATTGACCAGCTAGTTCACTGGACTCAGCATTATTAGTTCTTTATTTGACCTGTCTTTCCACAGTTGCTTTTTTATATTATAATGTAGATATTTCTGTTAACCGTCTATCAAACTGAATAAGAAGTTTTTTTATTGTCATCTGCAATTTGCCTTTATTTGGAAGGCATCATCAGTGTCAATATTTGGAGAGGTGCCTAGTGGTGCTAGTGATGAAGTGCTAATAACAAAAACGCCGAAAGAATATCACCTTCCAAATATTGCCACTGATGATACCTACCAAATAAAGGCAAAATGCATATGGCAATAAAAAATAAAAAAATAATAATAATAAACCTCTTATTATTTATTTGCATAGACGGATAACATAAATGTCTACATTATAATATAAAACCGATTCAGTACGTCTGGGATGCACCTAGTATACGCACTGGAGCCAAACCAACACATCGCAAAACGGTTGCAGTGCTGAATATCGCAGTCATGGAAGAATGGCCATAAATCCCACAAGAGCTGATTGAAACTGTCCATGCCACACAGGTGTGCGACTGCACTGGTCGTCGGAGGTAATGACACACCACATTAGAGCGTAATGTGATTGACTTTTCCATTATTATGCTAGTCCCATGCTGCCTCGCTCTAAGTGAACGTCATGTAAACCTAAAGTATGGAGTGAAAACAGCTTTATATCTTACTGTATCACAGACCAATTACAATCAATATCTGAATAAAATAGGTTATTACTATGTATAATGTGTATGACATCTCTCATGATCCTTTGTTTTCAGAAATGTAGATATGGTCAGAACGTTAAAATTTCTGATCAACTGAAATCTCTATCGGTGCTAAGCATTTTTTTTTTTTTTATTCACATTGAAACTCAAACACTCTCCTGAAGTTCAGCAGCTACTATTTAGTTCATTAATGGACTTTTCCTTTTATGCTGGACGAAACAAGATGAAATATTAAAAAAAAAAGACACTTCCAAATGTTTCGCAAATAAAATTTATTTGTTTATTTACTCGGTCACTAACCGGTTTTCGGGTTCCTAGGTCACATTCAGGTGACTGACAACCGAATGTCGCAGACACAGATAAGATTGAAATATTAAGGCAAAATAAACAAGTTTTGACAATGGAATGTATTAGATTTAATGCTTACAGAAATAGTTCACGCTATTGGCTTCTGACAAAGTCCCGAGAGCGTACTTTTCTCAAAGAGTCAACCAATGTCCTCCTACGTATATCCCGCGAAAAGGCCGCGGAAAATAAAATCTGAGCCCACACGGCGGTTTACCTGTAATCTTGTTTCACCCGAACGATACTCGACAAGCAAGAAAAGAAGTAAGTGGCTGTTGTACACAAGTCTCCCAACTTACCGAGTATAGATGCTTATTCCTTCATACCGTTTTGATTGCAAATTTTTTATTAGTTAATGACGCGTTTCGCCCTTTAGCAGGGCATCTTCAGATTATCTGCGTGACAGAATTTACACAAAATTACAAGGTGGAATTACAAACGGTTATAATGGTACATGGGCTTATTTTATGTTAAGAAGACAGTATAAATGGTAAACAAAGCTTACAATGCACTCTCCGTGGTGTGACACCGTAAGTTGTTATTGCGGTGTTTCTATTTTCCTGGAATGCTTTTTTTTTTGTTTTTTTTTTTTTTTTTTTTTTTTTTTTTTTTTTGGCCTTACAAATGTTCGGGTAACAACGAATTACAATTGGAACAAACTCGGTAAAGATGTGAGAAACATAAAACCGATTTTTAAGATTACCTTAATCGAAACGGTGGTTTACAATTGCGCTCACGGGCGGTGGGCGGGCGTGGTGTGCTGCTCCGCCGACTTGTACCACGCCCGCCCACCACCCGTGAGCGCAATTGTAAACCACCGTTTCCATTAAGGTAATCTTAAAAATCGGTTTTATGTTTCTCACATCTTTACCGAGTATGTTCCAATTGTAATTCGTTGTTAACCGAACATTTGTAGGGCCACAAGGAAAACTAAAAAAACATTCCAGGAAAATAGAAACACCGCAATAACAACTTACGGTGTCACACCACGGAGAGCGCATTGTAAGTTTGTTTACCATTTATACTGTCTTCTTAACACAAAATAGCCGGCCGCGGTGGCCGAGGTGACTGAGACGCTCCAGTCACGGTCAGCACGGTCACTACGGTCGGGGGTTCGAATCCCCCCTCGGGCATGGATATTTGTGCCGTCCTAGTTCGTAAGTAGTTCATAAGTAGTTTGTAAGTTTAGGGACTGATGACCCCGTAGTTAAGTCCCATAAGCTTAACAAACATTTGAACATTTTTTAACACAAAATAAGCCCATGTACCATTATAACCGTTTGTAATTCCGCCTTGCAATTTTGTGTAAATTCTGTCACGCAGATAATCTGAAGATGCCCTGCTAAAGGGCGAAACGCGTCATTAACTAATAAAAAAATTTGCAATCAAGACGGTTTGAAGGAATATTTATTCTAACTAATTGCTGTTGTACACCATGGATTGGAAATCATTTTTTGAGTATAGATGCAGGAAGGAAGAAAGATAGGGTTGAACGTATCGTCACCATCGCGGACGTTAGAGATGCAGATGTAGACGCAGATGCAGATGCAGATACACTAATGAGCATAATAGCTTCAAACCGGTCTTCGTCCTGGAGTCCGTAACAACAGCGAGAACAGTTTACGGCGGACGAGTGTGGCGCAAGAGGCGGCGGCGTACGTTCACGTTGCCGGCCAGTCACGCAGGTGGGGAATGCATCCGCCGGCGGTGATTCAGCGGCCTGGCATTGTCCAGGCGGGCACAGGTGCGCCGCGCCGGCACAGCCGCTGCTACGCGTGGGACAGACCCGACATCGCAGCTTCTCGCAACGGGCTTCACGCGTATACGACTGGCAAACCAGGCGGCCGTATCTCTGCCATCAGCCTTCTCGGCTCAACATGAACAAAGGTGGAGACACTGTACCGGTAATGTTCGCTTTGGAGGTGGCAAAAAAAGTAACGGCCACGGCCACTACGGTCGGGGGTTCGAATCCCCCCTCGGGCATGGATATTTGTGACGTCATTAGTATTAAGTAGTTCATAGGTAGTTTGTAAGTTTAGGGACTGATGGCCCCGTAGTCGAGTCCCATAAGCTATACAAACATTTGAACATTTGAGGCGGACGTCTAGGTTTGTAACTTGTAGATTCGATCAATGCGCGAGTGTTACTGAAATGCCACGGGAACTCAAATGGGAGTCGCTGGAGGGAAGGCGGCGTTCTTTCCGAGAAACACTGTTGAACAAATTTAGAGGGCCGGAATATGAAGCGGAGTGCAGATTTCTACTGCCGCCAACCTACATCACGCGTAAAGAGATTAGGGCTCGTACGGAGCATACAAGCACAGAGTAACATATATTTGTCTGTGATACAAGCATCCGTTTTTTCTTCGATCTATATTGGAGTAGAACAGGAAAGCAAGTAACGTGTACCGAGTACCCTCGTCTCGCACTTTTGGGTGGATTGTGGATTATGCATATAGATGTAGATGTAGACGAGTGGAAGATAGCGCTGAAAGGGCACAACGGAATTCGTTCTCAGCCTCGAAATGATCCAAGTCTTAAATAACCACGAAGTCGACGGAAAGCTAAAAGCTAGGCCCCCTTCCATCCTGAAAACAAATGTCAAACGTTCGGCGAGACCGCTTCTTCCGCGGTCATTGCTCCCCTACACTATCACACTACCTGACGAATGTAAATGCGACCAGCTCAGTCACTCCGCCAAGATAAGCGCTACCGCGCGACTCGCGTGAGAGTTTGCGGGCGAACTGGCGTCGAGGTGCAGGCTTCGTAATTAGCCACGGCGGCAGGTAGCCGTAAAAACCGTACGGCTCGCGACCGGCGACCTTAATTAACTTCCGCGGGAAAAACATGTTTGTCTGGGCCTGCACTTCGCGCCGATACTCTGTCGCTGTTATGAGCAGGCGGCAGTTTCCGCGGAAGGGGGAACCACGCTCCTGGCCGAATTAAATCATGTTGCCTTTCCGGCAAAAACACAAGTTATCTCAGTTTTGTAACAAAAAAAAAGTAGCATGGATGGGACATCATTTTTCTTCGGGTCTCTAAGTCATAAATATTTAAAAATTTCGTCTCGTACGGTGCATAAACTGCAAGCTCTTCTTCCCAGGCCTTCCCACACTTCCCTTGCTCCATTGTGTGTACTCCATTGCTGGTTATGAACTTCTTCGTGGTGAAACACGAAGTTATCTACATTTTTCTTTGGTCTAGGCTTTTGGGTTAAGATTTGTATTCCTAATTCTCCCCCTATTATCAGGTTTCTGATTTTTACTTTCCAACAATCCCTTTCACTGATATTTACAAATTTCACTTCTAATACTGTAGTAAATAAATACTGCACCAGCCATAATAAATCAATTTATTGTACCGTTACTAGTTTCGGGGCTGAGCCCATCATCAGACGGTAGTGCTGATATCAGGTTTACAAAGGTGTCCTACAATAACAAAGTTACGTGAATCCATTAGTTAACAAGGTTAAATATTTTTATCCGAAATATAACAAAGTTTTCTATCTTGTATAGTTCACACTTGACTGAATATATCTATTGCTTATACACTGAATTTACTTCACAGAAAGGTCTTCTTTATACATTATTATAGCAGAGAGATATATATTTGTATTGCTCCATGTTTGTGAGCTTCACTAAATTCAAGAAGGCGGCCTTTGTTTCATTGGCTGATTTGATGCACCAAAGAACATGACACATTTACAGATATGGCTAGTTCTAGTCCTGAATGCTTTTTTCTGAAAACTACTTCGAACAGTTAGTACATGATCCCACTAGAATAGTAAGTGGTTGCGAAAATACCCTTGATCTCCAATCAACAAATAATCCTGAGCTAGTAAACAGCATTAAACAGATACAGGGATTAGCGAACATCGAGTTGTAGTAGCGAGACTGAATGTCAAAATTCCCAAATGCACAAAAAATAAACGAAAAATATATCTATTGAATAAAGTAGATACAAATTCGCTTCACGCTTTCCTGAGTGATAGTCTCCAGTCCCACTCCCATGAACCACAGACATTGCCGAGGTGGGGTGGCTTGCGTGCCTCAACGATACAGATAGCCGTACCGTAGGTGCAACCACAGCGGAGGGGTATCTGTGGAGAGGCCAGACAAACGTGTGGTTCCTGAAGAGGGGCAGCAGCCTTTTCAGTAGTTACAGGGGCAACAGTCTGGATGATTGACTGAGCTGGCCTTGTAACATCAGCTAATGTGGCTTTGCCACACAGCTACTGCGAACGGCTGAAAGCAAGGGGAAACTACAGCCGTTACCTTTCCCGAGGACATGCAGCTCTACTGTATGAACATATGATGATGGCATCCTCTCGGGTAAAATATTCCGGAGGTAAAATAGTCCCCCATTCGGATCTCCGGGCGGGGACTACTCAGGAGGATGTTATCATCAGGAAAGACAATACTGGCATTCTACGGATCGGAGCGTGGAATGTTAGATCCCTTAATCGGGTAGGAAAATTAGAAAATTTAAAAAGGGAAATGGATAGGTTGAAGTTAGATATAGTGGGGATTAGTGAAGTTCGGTGGCAGGATGAACAGGATTTCTGGTCAGGTGAGTACAGGATTATAAATACAAAATCAATTGGGGGTATCACAGGAGTAGGATTGATACTGAATAAGAAAATAGGAATGCGGGTAAACTACTATGAGCAGCACAGTGATCGCATTATCATTGTCAAGATAGATACGAAGCCAACACCGACAACAGTAGTACAGGTTTATATGCCAACTAGCTCTGCCGATGATGAGGAGATCGAAGAAATATATGAGGAGCTAAAGGAAATTATTCAGACAATTAAGGGAGAGGAAAACTTAATTGTTATGGGAGACTGGAATTCGGTAGTAGGACAAGGAAGCGAAGGGAAGATAGTAGGTGAATATGGTCTGGGCAAAAGGAATGAAAGAGGAAGCCGCCTGGTAGAATTTTGCACAGAACATAATTTAGTTATAACAAACACCTGGTTCAAGAATCACAAAAGAAGGTTGTATACGTGGAAGAGACCAGGAGACACTGGGAGATACCAGATAGATTTTATAATGGTAAGACATAGATTTCGAAACCAGGTTCTACAGTGTAAGACATACCCAGGGGCAGATATAGACTCTGACCATAACTTGTTGGTTATGAACTGTAGGCTGAAACTGAAGAAACTACAGAAAGGTAGGAAAATAAGGAGATGGGACCTGGATAAATTGAAGGAACCTGAGGTTCTTAAGAATTTCAGAGGGAGCTTTAGGCAACAATTGACAGAAACAGGGGAAAATAAAACAGTAGAGGAGGAATGGGTAAAATTGAGAGATGAAATAGTGAAGGTAGCAGAGGACAAAATAGGTAGGAAGGCAAGACCTACAAAAAATCCTTGGATATCACAGGAGATACTAAATTTAATCGATGAAAGGAGAAAATATAAAAATGCAGTAAATGAAACAGGCAAAATGGAGTACAGACGACTAAGAAATGAGATTGACAGGAAATGCAAAATGGCTAAGCAGGAGTGGCTAGAAGGCAAATGCAAGGATGTAGAAGAATGTATAAATAGGGGAAAAATAGATACAGCCTACAGGAAAATAAAAGAAACATTTGGAGATAAGAAAAACAGCTCTATGAATATCAAGGACACTGATGGAAAACCAGTTCTCAGCAAAGAAGGAAAAGCTGAAAGGTGGAAAGAGTACATAGAGCAGCTCTACAAAGGAAATGCACTTCGAGACAATATTGTAGGAAGGGAAGAGGGTGCAGATGAAGATGAAATAGGAGATACTGTACTGAGAGAAGAATTTGACAGAGCCCTGAAAGACCTAAGTCGAAACAAGGCCCCTGGAGTAGATGATATTCCCTCAGAGCTACTGAAGTCTCTGGGAGAACCAGCCATGACAAAATTGTTTCACCTAGTGTGTAAGATGTATGAGACAGGTGAAGTACCCTCAGACTTTAAGAAAAATGTAATAATCCCCATTCCTAAGAAAGCAGGTGCAGACAGGTGTGAAAACTACAGAACCATCAGTTTAATAAGTCATGGCTGCAAAATATTAACGCGAATTATATACAGAAGGATGGAAAATCTGGTAGAAGCCGACCTCGGGGAAGATCAATTTGGGTTCAGGAGAAGTGTAGGAACACGGGAGGCAATACTCACTTTACGGCTTATCCTAGAAGATAGATTAAGAAAAGGCAAACCAACATTTCTAGCTTTTGTAGATTTGGAGAAGGCTTTTGACAATGTTGATTGGAATAAACTCTTTCAAGTTCTGAAGCAAGCAGGAGTAAAATATAGGGAAAGGAGAGTTATTTACAACTTGTACAAAAGCCAGACTGCAGTTATTAGACTCGAAGGGCATGAAAGGGAAGCATCAGTTGGGAAGGGAGTAAGACAGGGTTGTAGCCTTTCTCCAATGTTGTTCAATTTGTATATTGAGCAAGCTATAAAGGAAAGCAAGGAGAAATTTGGTGAAGGAATTAAAGTTCAGGGGGAAGAATTAAAAACATTGCGTTTTGCCGACGACATAGTAATTCTGTCAGATACAGCAAAGGACCTGGAAGAGCAATTGAACGGAATGGACAGTGTGCTGAGAGGTGCATATAAGATGAACATTAACAAGAGCAAAACTAGGGTAATGGAGTGCAGTGTAAGAAAATCAGGTGATGCTCAAGGAATTAGTTTGGGAAACGAAGCAATAAAAGAGGTAGAAGAGTTTTGTTACTTGGGCAGTAAAATAACAAATGATGGTCGCAGTACAGAGGATATAAAATGCAGAATGGCAATGGGTAGAAAAGCGTTCTTGAAAAAGAGAAATTTGTTAACATCGAATATTGATTTAAACCTAAGGAAGTCCTTTCTGAAGGCATTTGTATGGAGTGTTGCCTTGTATGGGAGTGAGACATGGACGATAAACAGTGCGGACAGGAAGAGGATTGAGGCTTTTGAAATATGGGGCTACAGAAGAATGCTGAAGATTAGGTGGGTGGATCGCATAACTAATGAGGAGGTACTGAACAGAATTGGGGAGAAAAGAAATTTCTGGCATACCTTGACTAAAAGAAGGGATAGATTGGTAGGACACATTTTTAGACATCAAGGAATGGTGAATTTAGCATTGGAGGGAAGTGTGTGGGGTAAAAATCGCAGAGGAAGACCAAGAGATGGATACAGTAAGCAGATTCAGACAGATGTAGGTTGTCGTTCTTATGTGGAGATGAAGAGGCTTGCTCAGGATAGGGTATTGTGGAGAGCTGCATCAAACCAGTCTCCGGACTGAAGACCACAACAACAACAGTCTCCAGTCTTTCAAAACTAAAAATGCGAGTGTAGATCAGTTGTGGCTTACTTTCAAAGACATAATATCAGAAGCAATCGAGAGATTTATGCCAAATAAATTAATAAAAGAGGGGGCTGACCCCCCATGGTATACAAAACAGTTCAGATCACTGTTGCAGAAACAAAGAAAAACGCATGCAACATTTAAAAAGACACAGAATCCGCAAGACTGGCAATCTTTACTGAAACTCGCAACCTAGCGCGAACTTCAATGCGAGAAGCCTGTAGTAGTTACCACAAAGAAATCCTGTCTCGTAACCTTGCAGAAAATCCAAAGAAATTCTGGTCATATGTGAAGTACACTAGCGGCAAAACACAAACAATACCTTCACTACGCGATAGCAATGGTAATACTACCAATGACAGTACTGCTAAGGCAGAATTACTAAACACAGATTTCGTTCACCAAAGAAGACGAAGTGAACACTCCAGTATTCAATCCAAGAACAGCTGCCAGCATGCGAAACTTAGAAGTAGATGTTCCTGGAGTAGTAAAACAACTTAATCACTAAACAAAAATAAATCTTCCGGGCCAGATTCTATACCAACTAGATTTCTCTCAGAGTATGCTGATGCAATAGCTCCGTACTTAGCTATAATTTACAACCGATCATTAAGCGAAATATTCAAGAAATACAATAGGAGTGATTCCCAAAATTACAGGCCAATCTCATTGACGTCGATTTGCAGTAGGACTTTGGAACATATACTTTGTTTGAATATTATGAACTATCTCGAAGAGAACGACCTATTAACCAATAGTCAACACGTATTCAAAAAGTATCACTCTTGCGAAACACAGCTTGCCCTTTATTCACATGAAGTGTTAAGTATCATCGACAAGGGATCTCAAATCAATTCCATATTTCTGGATTTCCGGAAGGCGTTTGACACTGTACCCCACAAGCGGCTTCTAATGAAACTGCGTGCTTATGGAATATCTCCCCAATTGTGCAATTGGATTCACTATTTCCTATCAGAAAGGACACAGTTCGTTGTAATTGACGGTAAGTCATCGAGTAAAACAGAAGTGATATCTGGCGTTCCACAGGGAAGCGTTATAGGTCACCTACTCTTCCTCGTGTTTATAAACAATTTAGGAGACAATCTGAATAGCTCCCTTAGATTGTTCGCGGATGATGCTGTCGTTTATCGGTTAGTGAAGTCAACAGAGGATCAAAAGCAACTGCAAAGCGATCCTTCAGGTCGTAAATTCTACCAAATACCTAGGAGTTACAATTACGAACAACTTTGACTGGAGAGAACACATAGAAAATATTGTGGGGAAGGCGAACCAAAGGGAGACATGACCATCCCAATAAAATAAGAGAAATCAGATCGAAAATGGAACGATTTAGGTGTTCTTTCTTCCCGCGCGCTATTAGAGAATGGAACAGTAGAGAAAAGTTATGAAAGTGGTTAATGTACCCTCTGACAGGCACTTAAATGTGATTTGCAAAGTATCTATGTACATGTAGATGCTGTGCAAGTGCAAAGATACTTATGCTCGTTGTAAACAAATACATTTAATTTTACATTTAGAAACAGCTACTACGGAGAGTGTCAGTTAAATGTCATCTTTGTTGGTTGAAATTAAAAAAGCTGTACAGTATGAAGTTTTGGAGCCTCAATTGGTTTCTTAATTCTAGCTGATCATTCAGGATCTAATCAGTTTTATCGTGAATGTGACTACATATTTCAATTTTTTCAAGCAAATTCATGTGTTCTACTTTTTCTGTAAAATGTAATATTTCTAGGTTTTCATCTATGCTTATCTTTGTGGTTTTGTGCTGGGCCAAGTGAGCAGCAAAGGTTGATTTATTTAAGTTGTTAAGCCTGAGATCCTCTGTGTGTTCACGGTATCGTGTATTAAAACTCCTGATTTCTTGAAAAGAAAGAAAAAAGTGAGGGATTATTCAAAATTTATTTCGTATAGCAGTAGGTTAAGAAGAATTCTCTCTCTTTTATTTATAAAAGTAGGGCTGCCCATAGCCCCCTCCCCCACCCTCTCGCCGGCTACACCTCTGGTTCCATCACAACGAAATATTGCATTGACAATGACTGCCGCTGTACAGATACAGCGTAGGACCAGCAAAGCCACGGAAAGCGCTGCCCCGAGACAAGGAGACGCAACATGCAACGCCATCTGTCAGGCAACGTTGCCAACATGAAATGAGTAGGAATAAAGATTAAATTGATTATAAGAGATTGTCTTATTTTCACTCCACTAGTTCTAAAATAAATGACTGGGCCCTCTCTTTCTCCGCTCTCATGGGGGGGGGGGGGAGTATAATGTACATTCTGATTTTCACTATACCCTACGAAATTTATAAGCTTCATATTCGAGAAAAAAATTTCGGACCTGGCAACATTGGAGCACGCTGCGTGCGAGTATCCAGGGTCGTAGGTTGAAGTGGGTACCGCCGTATCTGTACCAACAAAAACATTGAAACTGGGTAAAATACCAACTCTTGATTTGAAGGAATTTACATTGAGCCGCGCCGGGATGACCACTCTCGGCCCGGCCGGGCTGGGAAAAAGGGTTAAATCACTTTTCGATTTTTCACGCTGTAAAAACTGTTGACGGTACGTAGGAACCCCCCCCCCCTCCCCTCCCATCGTTTTCCCCTTAAATTTTCCTTACATGTTTTCCACTGCTTGCGAAAATCTAAAATGCCTATTTTTTTTTTTTTTTTTTTTTTTTTTAATGCGTGAGTTCTCGCTCTATTTTGAAGAAAGCTTACGGTCTAAAGATCTGATTTTTTTTATACGTGGTGGTACAGCATCCTAGCTTTCTAATAAACAATTAATATATATATATATATATATATATATATATATATATATATATATATATATATATATAATTCGTAACAGTCGTTTTAAAATGACGCTCTGTATCAGGTATGTGTACGTAACTTATTTAAAAAGTTCTATAGCGGGTAGCTTGCTGTTCGATGCATTTTAGTCCATACATTACAGCGAGTGAAATAGAATTAAAAGTCCAGAAACGTTTTTGAAACGGTTGTCGCAATGAACCTTTCGTCACTCTATACCTGTTCGTCCCCTTCCCCCCTCTATACATCAATTTCCGCCGCCTCCTCTGTCTCCTCTTAGAACGATACCTAACCAAAATCCATGTAATTTTAATGAATTTTATAAGGACAAACGTTAATACGAAAAATTGCAAAACTAATATACATATAGGTTTTATGCAATGCAACTTTGTGTCAAAATTTCAAAGAAATCGGTCAAGAACGTTCCGAGAATAATGGCTATACACAAACCAACAAAACATTTTTATGTATAGATATTAGTGACAGCGGGTGAAGGGGAGGGGCAACTTTTGGACAACTACGCACTCTTAAAAATATGTACTGCCGGGCCTGGATGTTCCCCCAACCATGTTGCAAGCCACATATGCTATGTTTCACTATAGATATCGGTGGAAGACTTTGCTGTGATGTACCTGCTCACATTTGGCTGGCATCTGAACAGGCACTATCAACGTGGCTTTTTATTATTATTATTGTTATTATTATTATTATTATTATTATTTTATTTTTTATTTATTTATTTATTAATTTTACTTTATATTATTTTTATTTTATTTTATTTTATTTTCATTTTTATTTTTGTAACTTGGCCTTACATGGGTATTTTTTAATGAAAATTAGAAAAAAATAGGGGATTTGTTGATTATTAATGATTTTTCGCAACAACATATTTCTGATCCAAAATGTTCAAAATGCTTGTAAAGCTTATGGGACGTAACTGCGGGCTCATCAGTCACTATACTTACAAACTACTTATGAACTATCTTACACTAAAGACAACACAAACATCCATGTCCGAGTGGGGATTCGAACCCCAGACGCGGGAGGCCTCGCGATCCGTAACGTGGCGCTCCACACCGCTCGGCTACTCCCGCACGCCATAGTTCTGAAACGTGTACTGTTATGAAGATACGGTATAGAACCGGATCTTTTAGCACCCTCGCAGCCATACCATCACACTTCAATAACGTGCATTACCACGATAGGAGTGGAGACGGGCACGCAGCCACCATTACAAAAAATTTAAAGAAGCACATTATACTCTTTAAAGAGATATTGCATTGTGAATTTAATCTGAACCTAGAAACAATGAATATTACATTCATTATGAAGGATACATTTACACTGAAAATTGGTGGGTTAGTTTAACTAAAAAAGTTAAACATCTTTTGGAATCCGACATAAAACACCATTAGATACAATAATTATTTTAGAATTTTAAAACTTAATGTACGTGACTACAATATCAAATGGTATTATGAGAGTTAAAGCAGAGCACACATTTCCGTCTGTGAGTCGTTGAGCTACTGCTGTGTCGTGGCCGCAGACTAGGGTCACGCAGAGACGGACTGCTCTTGTGTAACTGTGAACAGTGTCACGTTCCACCGCTCAACCTAGAAACTCGAGAGCAGCGTCTTACTGGCCGCGCTATCTGGCTGTAAATGGTTTACGGTAGTTAAGACACGGACTCGCCGTGCCCAGTTCCAGTTCAAGGCCCAAAGAAATCGCAACTACTGGACGACTCTGCTCGCAGAGCGCTGCAAGCTCACGTAGTCTCCAAAGAACTTCTCGAACTGAAGTTACAAGGTCCAGAGAAATTATGTTCTCTCAAAAACCATTGATCTCTACACTGCCTAGATGTTGAACTTCAACTTGCTTGCCATATAAGTTCGTATTTTCTTTCTTAACAAATTGTAACATGCCTGCTGCTAGAATACAATGAATATACGTTTGATTTCGCTCCCGTGCAAGTCTATTAGATCGCATATTGACATACGATTAAAAGTAAAAGGTAAGAAATTCTTCATATACATCCTGCAGTTGTTATTCTTTTATATTCGCAGAATATATGACATCAACTGCGAATGGCAAAGCTGAAAATGTGTACCCAGCTGGGATTCGAACCCGGGTCTCCCGCTTTCTAGGAAGTAGTGATGACCACTACACCAATGGCGACACAGGGATCATCGCACCTGCAAGGACTACCTAAGCACGCATCCCGTCAGATACAAATTCCCAGCTTCACCCTGCCCACAGTACTCAAACTCATAGTTTTGAAACTAATTCCCCACTAACGGGAAGCGTGCTTAGGTAGTCCTTGCAGGTGCGGTGATCACTGTGTCCCCATTGGTGTCTGACAGTTTCACTGATCAGACAAATTATAGCCTCCCACTGACTATCGATATAAACCCGTCCAGGCGATAGCAGAATCACCACAAAGCAGAACAAATCGAAAAAGCAGTAAATATTTTACACAAAATACCTAAAGGACGAGTTAAGATCATTTTGAAGGATTTATAAATGTATGCACATACAAAAGTACCGTGAACGATATACTAAACGAATAAATTGAACTTCAACACAAGCCCTCCTTAGAAACTTTCATTCTCATTTTCGACAACGAAATTCGCAGATAATCCAACCAAAAATGTTACGCTACATATATCATCCTTGATTCCCAAAGATAAAAAAAAATAGACCCAAATCATAGACCAAAGATAAAATTGACTGTGCGTCAAGTCATTATACTGAAATCAACATCTCAGCCACGTGACTAGGGACAGGAAGGCGTTATCATCACCACGAACAATGTGACGCGAAGCTGACAGTTCTAGTTGTCCTCTTTTGTAATGTAAATTAAGCGTAGATATTAACAATACAAAGTATTAAAGTTAGCGTTAGTTTTTCGGCAATTCCCAATATTAATGTCAAGGCTACAGTTTATACATGTGCGTAAATGAAACATATTGACAGATCTTTTTACAAATAACAGAACTGCGGTTTTTAAGTAAATTATTAGTTTCGTTGTGCTGCGAGTCTTTTAGTTTGTAGCTTACACAGGAGTAGAACACAAAATTGTTTTACATACAGCATCAGTTTTCTTACGATTCTTCAACAATACACGTGAAATGTTGTGTTGCGCTTTTTATAAGATCGTAAATCTGTTTGCATCCATAATGTCCGATTTCAACACAAAACAAGCATTTATATTTTATGACTTCTGCCACATACAGACAGGCCAAAATCTAAAACAAGCAAAATATTGGCTATTTACATTAAATAAAATTTTGGTGAGAAAACATCATCGATACACTCGACAAGAATTGAATTTATAGGTAAATTGAATAGTTTGTGTCCATCTTTAGTTTTTTATAACGTTATGAAAATCAGATCTGCACAAAAAGTGACTTACATTGCGGACATAGAAAGTCAGTCAAAACCAGCTGAAACCTACATCTACAGGGGGTACTCTGCAAATCACATTTCAGAGGGTTTATCGAATTACCGTTATAGTATTTATCTCCCATTCCATTCTCGTATAGCGTTAATCATATTCATAAGTTGTAAAAAAAGTAAACGATTCATAGTGCAACACAAACTTTGAAGATATTCTGTTTTTTTTTTTTTTTTTTTTTTTTTTTTTTTTTTTTAACTAACACTGCTTTTCACCTGGACACATGTAAAACAATAATCACCGCATTAATATTAGTAATACGTAGAAATTATGTTACCTTTACTACTACACGTGTAATAGGATACGAGAAGTCGCTTTATTGTTAAAATTAGTGGTAATTTGGAAGAATGCTTTGAAACGATATATATCGAAAGTGCAAGGTTATTGAGTAACATATCGAAAATGAGAATTATACGTCATTAGGTCACAGATTGTTACATATTCGTTAGCAAAGATTCTTATGCTATGGCATCGGCACAGTTCTTCCATTACTTCCCGATATAAGTAGTTGACAATTGAATGTATTTGTTAGAATGGGCGCAATGACTGAAGAAAGTAGTAGCTCGAATACTGCTATTTGGAACTGCCGTGATTTAATACTGAAATTGAGTACCATTAATAGCTGGAATTTGGCTGGGAACACCGTTACCGTATCATGAGGAGCTAGACTATGATGGAAAGAAATCAGTGCAACTCGGAAAGAAAAATACGGACCTGGATCTTCCTTACAAATGTATTGTTCCTGCCGGAGAGAAACACAATAATTGAAATACATGGATAGAGAGCAGTAAGTTAACTATCCAACAACATATTATCTTGCTGGGTAGAAGACTACATTTTAGAACATACAGCGTCAGAAACAAAACTTTCTGTGAGATCTGCTTGTGATTACTACTCATTTTTCTGAGAAATTTGCTATGTCATTGTGACGAATTAATGTACACCGATATGAAGTTCTAACAAAACAGTAGAAATTGACGAAACACATAACGCAACCTGGAAGAATGGAAAAGGAAGCCTTTTGAAGAACGAGGTGGAACAGATTTTGGTCTTCGGAGGAGTAGGAGAGAGTCAAAGAAGTGTTTCATGGTGAATGTGTACTCCAGGTAAACATACTCTTATACCTCTTTAAGAACCGAATTATTACGGATGGGTGGAAAGCTTATCAAAATCTGAAGAGCATTCCTAGCACGACATTGTCAACCACTCAGTGGAATTTGTGTCATCCGACAATTCATCTGTACATACGCAGAACGCGGAACGCTTTAAAAAGTCAATGAAATCGTTCATCAAAAGAGAAGGCTGGTCTGGGGAATGGGACGAACTTTTTATATTTCAATATACTTATTTCCATAATCTACGTCTACGCGGCATTAAACTTCCCAGTGAGTGACTCCTCACACCCCTATGTGACTTATCGCGAGTGTACCCTGGTTGTGTAGAAAAAAGACTGTTGCCTGCCGCTTATAAATCTCGAGGTATCGTTCGAGACAACATCACTGACGAATAAAGAAAGCATATACATATAACATTCATTTATATGTTAATATTCACGTTAGTCGTTGCTATTGGCAGTGGCGTTAAACATCCATCCGGTTTGTCTTTTGTTATTACCGGTATTCTCGTTCTGTAATCAATCGATATGTCTTCCTCCTTCGATATATATCACTTGCAAGCATTCTTCCAAATGTCCAAATTAATGCTTGATTTCACCTGTAAATGATAAAAACTTTTTGTCATAATGACCAAAGCACAATCACGTGACTCGGTGCACTGTTAGATATTGGTTTCAATCCTCAACACGGCACAGATATGGATACTCGTAGTATATGTTTTCATTAGTCTGTGTTAGCACTGGTTAGCATCTATGCACCTACCTACTAATATCTAATTTATGAATCTCTATATTACTAGACAGGCAATGCCATGAACATTATCAATGATATCAGTGAAGTTTCGCCGCCATATTTCTATACTATAACGTGAAAGCAATCGTTTGCGTTATTACAGAAAATAGTCGTAAAAATAACCGAAGAACTGACATAACTACGGTGTCTTTAGAGTTTTGACATGTGAGAAATTCGTGTGATGTATATGGCTGTAATTTTTTCAGCTGGATTAAGCTTCAAAACATATAGTACAGTAATGAGTTGCACTGATTTCCTGTTATTATTAATTTGTTCCAATTTCATTCAACTTTGGATTTTGTAGCAGTAATATGGTCATCATAAAAGTGTAGTTTATCGTTGGATAAAACGTATTCTCCTTCTTTTGAGAGTTCTTACGAAATCTACAGTCTGCTTTGACACATACACTAATCAGTAGCGTTTCCTGTTTTTGTTAATCTGTTACCAGTTTCAATCAACTTCGGCTTTTCTTTTAATAAATGTTCAAATGTTTGTAAATCTTATGGGACTTAACTACGGGGTCATCAGTCCCTAAACTTACAAATTACTTATGAACTACTTACGAACTAGGACGGCACAAATATCCATGCCCGAGGGGAGATTCGAACCCCCGACCGTAGTGGCCGTGCAGACCGTGACTGAAGCACCTCAGTCCCCTCGGCCACCGCGGCCGGCCTCTTTTAATAGTATGACCGTTAAAAATGTGCTACTTATCGTAGATAACACATCTTTTTATGAGTGGTTTTTTTTTTTTTTTTTTTTTTTTTTTTTTTTTTTTTTTTTTTTTTTTTTTTTTTTTGCGGCCTCACATGATTTTGTTGGCAACATCAACAAAACGATAGAAAGCCATCGCCAAGATAATATAATCTTATAAATCCACACACAGTGACCTGATTAGTATTTCATACAGACGATGAAGTAAATAAATAATGCTGTACCTGCTCTATGGTTGACAGGTTCTTATATGTACACTCATTCACTCAGTAAAAGTAATTGCCCTCGTGAACGAAGACTTCACGACAAAATATTTACGCTGTCACGCGATCGGCTAATGCTAACGTCACATTATTGACAACATAACGACGCGAAGTGGTCAAGACGCTAAGTAAAATTTAACGATACGTAACAAGTTCTGCTCATAACACGATTCGACAATGCACGCCTATGTGTTAAATTTAATTATTGCGGAAGTATTAGTTCAAATGCAACTCATTTTCAATTCAACTAGTAGAGCTTACAACGGGTTAAATTGTACTACGCTTTTCGCCGGGCTGCAGTGGTTATGTTGGCTCCAATGGTAATGACGGCAACTCAGATGACCAATAAATGTTTTTTCGTGACAACTTCAATTAAAACGAAAATTATTTTTTTTCTGAACGGACAAGGGTACATTCAAGAACCTATCAATCATAGAGCAGGTACAGTATTAATTTTGCTGTGAGTGAAACGAGCAGCAATCAAATTTACTCTGTAGCTCGTGAAAAATATTAATGCAATTCACACTTCATTGTTCATCTGTTGCCAACATAAGCACTGGAGCCCGGCGAGAAGCGTCATAAAATTTTACCCTTACAACGTCATATCGTAGCAGATCATGGTAGTACCTTACGGAAAATTTTTGACGCGAGGTGACGCAAGATGGCGGCGTTAGGCTTCAATCACAGAGGGACGTTTGCCAGTCTAGTAATGTATGTCTGTGATCTCTACCCCATATATACACCATCCCTGACTTTCAGTGACAAAAAGCTGTAAACAATGACAACAAAAATCATAAATGAAGCATACAAAAGTATTACGGTACCATCCCTCACCACCGAAAATAAAAAAATCAAGCACCCTTCGACCATAGATACTCGTAGACCGGGCAAACAGCAGACGTACTATATACATGCTGTGGTAGCAGCATAAAACCACGTCACTATTGGCAAACATTAGGCGGATACAATAAAGAACTTACCAGTTTTCAATAAATTGCACTATTTTAAACTAATAATACTTACACGTGAAATTTCATGTTACTCCCTACAGACAAAGCGCTCTGTAAATTTATAAGCAAAGTTGAACAGTATCACGTGACTGCTGGCAAAGTAATGGTTTCGTTGTGGAGATGTTGATGCCATGAAAACGATGCCATGTCCTGTCTACCAATATCTATGGTCGAAGCAAGCACCTAGCATTAGCATCTATGCACCTACCTATCAAAATCTAATCTATGAATATCTGTGCCACATATAAATCATCCCTGACTTTCAAATATATAAAACTGTAAACATCGAGCTTCTACGTACCCGAATTGTCAAAATAAATAACCACGGGAATTTTCTACGAATTCTATAAAAAAACATTATAAAAACAGAAATTTGACTGTAGGTCACTAGATGCAATATGTCCGTCAATCACACCTAGACGTAAGTAATAATGTAAATTCCCGTTATAATGTTATTGTACTTCATTAAGGCGTAAATGATAAGCATTATTACAAACACCTACAGGCGCACTTGAGAATGCCAATACGCTGAAACATGCAGGCTTGTTGTGTAAAATATTAAAACACAAGGAATAAAAAATAACTACAGGAACTTGGACTAATGTCATATAATTCGTGCCCGTATATTGCAACCATGACTTATTAAACTGATGGTTCTGTAATTTTCACATTTGTGTGCACACACTTTCTTTGAGATTGGGATTATTACATTCTTCTTGAAGTCTGAGAGTATTTTGCCCCTCTCTCGTACATCTTACGCACCAAATGGAATAGTTTTTTAATGGCTGGCTCTCCCAGAGGCTTCAGTAGCTCTGAGGGAATGTCGTCGTCTACTCCAGGGGTCGTGTTTCAGAGCTTATGTGTTTCAAAGCTCTTGTCAAATTGTTATCGCAGTACAGTATCTCGAACCTCATCTTCAGCTACTTCATATCCGTTTTTATAACGACGACTTGAAGTTCATTTCGCTTAGGTAGGACCTCTACAAATTACTTCCACATTTCAGCTTTCGATGCTTCGCTTATCATTGATTTTCAATCTGACTCCTGATGTTCATGCAGTTGCTTTTCTTGTCTCCATGCGTCTCATTTTCCTGTAGGCGGTATCTATCTTTCCCCTAGTTGTTCTTCTGAGGCCTGACATTTGAGTTCTAGCCACACCCGCTTAGCCAACCAGCACTTCCAGTCAAAGTAATTGATTTTCGAATATCCTGAAAATTCCATATATCCATATTGAGATGCTCTACTTGTTCTTCTAAGGCCCTGTATTTGTGTTCTAGCCACACCCGCTTAGCCAAGTTGCACTTCCTGTCAAACTCATTGATTTTCGTATATCCTGAAAATTAGTAGCCTTTACTTGATAATTCCTTATATCCATGTTGAGATGCTCGTGGTTGTGGAATATATGGAAGAATAACTCCGAAAGTATGATAGCAGCTGAAATGTTTGTGGCCCAAAAGTTGCATGGGACTACGGGGCCAGAGTGTGATGTCAACTGGTGTTTTTTTTTCTTTTGCAAGTTGGGGTCGCTTCAGAGATTTGTTCTATTTTTTTAATGGAATGCTATAGTTTGGTACTTCTTTCTTGATAGCGGCTATCGTGACAAGTCAAATCATGTGTAACAGTAAGGTCTTTGAATATCAACGAAACCGCCCACCGGTGCTGTCGTGCTAGAATGGCGACAAGCGCTTGGCAATACGGGTCGCTAAGGGTAAGTGAAAGTTTCATTAGTCTCGATAGCTACTATCAGAAAACATTTACCAAACTATAGTATCTCATAAAAAAAGGTTCGTCTTCATATCCTTGAAGCGACCCTCCTAGCAACAAAACACCAACGACATATTCCGGCCTCCGCTGTCGCATGCAACTTTTGTCTCACAAACTTCTCAGCTCCTATCAGAAAATTCGTCAGTGGAGTAGGAGTGGCCCACTAGGTCGTCTTTCAAGGTCCTCTTAAACTGATCATTATGTGTAGCTAAATTCTTTATGGTTCTGACAAATTATTGAAAGCGTGTTCCTGAGTAGTGGACCCCTTTCTGAAGTAAATGCTTTGTAGTCGTTGGGAAGAGCGTTTTTGTTCCAAGCATTGTATGTATGAACTGAGCCGTTTGTCGGAAAAAGAGGCATATTATTCATGACAAATTTCATTAAGGGATGAATACACTGACAGGCAGTAGTTACTATGCGTAGTTCTTTGAAGAGACTTCTATAGGACGTCCGTGAATTTACTCCACAAATAATACGTATTACAGGCTTTTGGACTCTGTAAACTTTTGCTTGACTTGAAGAGTTATTCCAAAATATTATACCATATCACATTATGGAATGAAAGTAAGGACAGTATGCAAGACTGTTTTGGCCCACTTTAGGTTACGGTAGTTACACTAAAAGTGGGCCTTTGCGATCGTCTTTTGACAGCTAGAAATTTAAATGAAAATAAGGGCTTAACCATTATCTGACTCGAAAATTTAATAACCAAATTTTTAGAGAGAAAAGTCTCTATATATATCGTTTCAGAGATATTTGCAAAAAATAACGGCGATTCTGGAATGTCTGTCTGGCTGTAACGTGTTCCCACTTTTTAGGTCGAACCGTTCAACTGATCGGCACCAAATTTTATAGACATAATTGTTGGCACCAGAGACCAGAACCTGGCTTTTTTAAATATTTCGGTCAAGAAATACGTTAGTAATACAAAAAAAAAGCCGTTTGTAGTGTAATTTTAATTGCAAATAAACCGTTCATTTGACGGGAAAATTGAATAAACGAATTTGTAGAGGAGAAAATTCTCTACAACTTTGTTCCCTTGTGCTTCGTATCGTTTGAGAGATATTTGCAAAAATAACGGAGTTTTGACACCCTCCATTGAATTAAGGAAAACCAGCCGTTCGTAGATGTCACGTGACATTCCTCGCCCAGAACTCTCTGTGGCATACGCCATCTTGCGTTGCGTATTTGATGATTTTATTGTAACTTAGACGTTGTCATTTCAAAGCAATGACGCACTGAAGAATTAACAAAAACACGTCGTTCTTCGTACGATAAATGATAATCTAGTGCCTACAAATGCCATATTAGCATCAGTTAACGACGGCCATCAATAGTGTGAGATTAAAGAACATAACTCCTAACGGTTAGCCGTAGCGTAGCTGGCAATGCGTTAAACTGTGACGGTGAAGGTCAGTGCTTCGGAACCCGCCACTACCTAATTTTTTTTTTTTTATTTATTTATTTTTTTTTCATAAAAGGGTTTCAGACACTCTTATTAATTAATTTTTTATTATTTAGATTATTATTTTGGTCCAAAATATTTGCAAAAACTTATAGAACTACAAATCTAAAGTGGGCCGTAAAACACGTCAGTGCGATTTTTTATAGTAAAGTAGTACATTGTGCGTAGCTTTAATCACGGATGATACAACGGCGCCAGCTGCAGTGGCCGAGGGGACTGAGGCGCTCCAGTCACAGTCTGCACGGCCACTACGGTCGGGGGTTCGAATCCCCCCTCGGGTATGGATATTTGTGTCGTCCTTAGTCTTAACTAGTTCATAAGTAGTTTGTAAGCTTAGGGACTGATGACCCCGTAGTTAAGTCCCATAAGTTCTACAAACATTTGAACATTTTTGATAATACGGTATTTATGACAACTTGTCCTGAGAGTGCAGTACCTCCAAGGTTTGTAGTCAGTTTACTTCATAGTTAAGTTCTATCTATGTTTTATAATGTTTGCTCTTGTCGGTATATAACGTACTGCTACACGGCCCCTTCAGCCACTATCCCACAGTTCGTCTCTGTGGCTCAGAACCGCAGTGCTCAGATTTAGTCGCAGGAGACGGTGGCTCCCATTACTGGGAACGTTTCGGACGTCTGACCGTGACTGCATCGTCAGAGATGAGCGCGCCGTCGTCCCGGTGATTAATGGCGGCCCCCTGGCTCTCGCGAGATCCCGGCCTGCCCGTGTGTCGCTCCGCGGCGACCTCAGCCGCCCGCCCTCGCTATAAATAATGCGCCTCCGATGTGCCACGGCGCCTATAAATAAATTGGTCGGAATTTTGCCCAAGCTGGGCTGCCACTCGCGAAACCGCGACAGCCGCCTAATCAGCAGCGCGCCTCCTCCGTCACAAGTTTGCTGGCAGTCGCCGTTCTCCGATCGTAACTTATGGGAGGCCTACTTCCGAAGCACTAATTTCCTCCACCCGCTCCTTTTCCTTTGTCGCTTCTCAGCCAGGTAACCAACACATTACACACTGAAGAAACAATGATAAAGGTACAACTGTCTAATGTCGTATACGGCCCCCGCGAGTAAGCACAAGTAGTATGGAAAATGTTCAAATGTTTGTACATTCTATGGGACTCAACTACGAGGCTATCAGTCCCTAAACTTACAAACTACTTATCAACTACTTACAAACTAGGACGGCACAAATATCCATGCCCGAGGGGGGATTCGAACCCCCGACCGTAGTGGCCGTGCAGACCGTGGCTGAAGTGCCTTAGTCTCCTCGGCCACCGCGGCCGGCGAAGTAGTATGGACTCCACCAATGTCTGAAGTAGTGCTGGAGGCAATTGACACCCTGCATCCTGCAGGACTATCCATAAATCCGTTAAGCCCGTTCTGTACGGGAAGTGAGAGCTTACAAGATTACCCATGATGCATCGGTTACGCCTGCCGCGTACCGTGTAGACGCGTGTACTTACACTATACTTTTTTTTTTTTAACATCATCACATTGTAGGATTTATACGACCAGATGTTGGCATAGCCCATTGAAACCGGTCGTCAGTACATAGTTAATCATATCCGATCTTGACGTTTTCTTTTTCAAATGTTCAAATGTTTGTAAAGCTTATGGGACTTAACTACGCGGTCATCAGTCCCTAAACTTACAAACTACTTATGAACTACTTACGAACTAGGACGGCACAAATATCCATGCCCGAGGGGGGATTCGAACCCCCGACCGTAGTGGCTGTGCAGACCGTGACTGAAGCGCCTCAGTCCCCTCGGCCACCGCGGCCGGCTTTCTTTTTCAATCTACGCACATCGCAAAAAAAAAAGTTTGTATAGCTTATGGGACTTAACTATGGCCGGCCGCGGTGGCCGAGGGGACTGAGGCGCTCCAGTCACGGTCTTCACGGCCACTACGGTCGGGGGTTCGAATCCCCCCTCGGGCATGGATATTTGTGCCGTCCTTAGTTGTAAGTAGTTCATAAGTAGTTTGTAAGTTTAGGGACTGATGACCCCGTAGTTAAGTCCCATAGACTCTACAAACAAACTTAACTAGGGAGTCATCAGTCCCTAAACTTACAAACTACTTACGAACTAGCTAACACTAAGGACGGCACAAATATCCATGCCCGAGGGGGATTCGAACCCCCGACCGTAGTGGCCGTGCAGACCGTGACTGGAGCGCCTCAGTCCCCTCGGCCACCGCGGCCGGCTACGCACATCGCCTCCGTCCTGCGATGTAAATATCAGAAAGGCAGTGGTTAAGATGAAGCCGCACGCGACAGTTACTTGGACAAGATACTTGCTTCGGCAGACTAAATTCCCCTATACGTATAGCCGGCGGCCAGCTAGGCCCGACTGTTGACACGGGCCTTGGACGACTGGCCCCTTTGTCCGCCTCCCTCCATTACGAGAAACAATTCCGCCAGCCGGTGCGTAGGGACATCGCTCTGCAGCCAGACCGTTTCCCTTTCAATCTGACTTCTCCATCTCTCAACGATTCGACGCCCTTCGGGACCGAATTATGGAGAGAATATTAGGAGGACGGCCCAAACGTCATTGCATTTGCTATTCGAGCTCACATCTCCTTATAATGAAAGATTATCTCCATTTAACCCTTTGTTTCCTGACATAAGAAAAAAATTTACAATTTTACATTTTCTTTGTAGAATTTATGCTGTTGTGGCCTCAAAAGGCTCTATGATTTTTTGTAAAATTTTATTTTATTATTTTCAACTTTTTTTTCACTGCTGGTACTCAGAAGTACTGTCAGGCTCCATAGACGGAATCACAACATGCACAGAAAAATGCTCCAATTTGTAAAACTTGCACGTTATTCTACATAAAAATCGAACACATTTACACGAGAAAATTAATTAACAAAAAATATGATATTTATGTTTTTTCTGTAAATTTCACATTAAATTTTGCTTCTAGAGCAACTTTTTGACAGTATGTGATTTTTACATACATATAATATATTTAGTGATATATCATTCAATAGTTCTAGTAATAAGGACAGTTTACAACTCACCGCAAAGACGTGGCGACGATTTGCGACAGGCATGTTCATCGTAATCTGTCTACACGATCAACTCCACCCATGTTTTTATTGTAATTGCATACGACAACTGGACATGGTAAAGTCATGCTAGACCCATCTTTCTACTTTCTCGACACCTCACTCTGTTCAGTGGTATGGAAGTTTGACGCAAAATACAGTTCTTTATTGTTCCTCCATGTCAGTATCTTCCGAAATACCAGAGGGAATGTCCTCATACAAAATTGCTTCAATTTCTGCACCAGTCAGAGGTCGAAAATAGCCACCAGTTTTACGATTTTCGTCCATCTGTGTGATAAAAAGTGGGCAGAAAAACTAGATATATGTAACGCATTGTAGCTACAATAATGTGTTGACACAACCTGACGGTACTAATAAGTCCACTTTATAATTTCCACTTTATCTCACTTGCTTGTAATGTAATGCTTGAAACTTTTATCAAAAATCCACGAGGGTATGTACTAACACTGAAAAATCCAACGGAAGTTTCAATAAATTGCGCACAAAGCCAGGCAACAGAATGGAAAAAAACACACAATCTCCTGTTTTCACAGCAGCGCGCGAAAAACTATTACAAGCTCTGTCTACCAGAGAGGTCTATGTATCGCGCATCAACATCTCTGAGGGATTGCTATGTCCCTATAGGCTCTCAGATCATGAAACTAAAGTATAAGAAAATAATGAGAGACATACGTTACTGGTACTTTTAAGTACCGTCAGCCAACAAAGGGTTAAGGGTTTCATTACGGATGGAAGTAATGGTGCGATAAAATTATAAACGCTCGGCAATGAAAGGTATTCTACACTACGTCAAATCCCTTTTAAAAGCAGAGTTATCAGTAATAGTTAAAAACGTTCGCGCTTCGCCGTGGTTCGGGCAGAAGTGAAGTGAATAAAAGAATTCCTGCGAATTATTCGTTTTGGGACATAAAAACGACGTTTTCTTGCTTCGAGTTATTTATTTTTCGCACAGCCGTTTCGCTTTCTACTTCAAGGCATCTTCAGTAGGTTCTGTATAAAAATTTATCGTCTGTTTGGTTTGTGTTTTGCTGTTCTTTCCATATGGTCCCAATATGATGTCGCACAATTGTATCACTCGTGTAACTTTTTGTGCATTTTTTACTCTTCCGTCTCGCATCTGTAACTGATTTTCTATCTTTGAATTACAACTGTGGCGCTTTGAGACACGTAAATAACACATTCAAAGAGTAAAAACAGCACAGAAAAGCCTCATGAGTGGTACAATTGTGCGACATCAGACTGCGCCATTATGATAATAACAACAAAACACAAATCCAAAAGACGGTAAAGTAATATGTCGAACCCACTGAAGATGTCTTGAAGGAAAAAGCGAAACGCGTGTGTGAAAAATAAATAAATTGTAGCAATGAAACAGCATTTTTAATTTCAGAAACGCATAATTCAACGCTTGGTGAGGAAGATGAATTCTTGCGAACTCATACTCCCCAAGATAATACATAAGTAACCTAATTTACGTTGCTGTGACTGTGCGGATTGGAACGAAAGTCGAAAAGAAGATAATGTATCAGTAAATCATTATTTGTTCTAAAGCTAGTAAAGCGACAATTTTTTATGAGCCACAGTCACGCAATAATTTGTAAATGATTTTACAAGGCATTTGGGTAAAGTATCTTAATTCTTTTGATACAATATCCGGATTTTGGCTTTAAAGCGATTTGCAAGTGCACACTTAATACTAACCAATCAGTTCGTGTATATAAATACCCAAATCTACACTAACGACTTGAAAACCTATACGCACCAACTTCAAAAATGTTCAAATTATTGTTAAGCTTATGGGACTTAGCTACGGGGTCATCAGTCCCTAAACTTACAAACTACTTATGAACTACTTACGAACTAGGACGGCACAAATATCCATGCCCGAGGGGGAATTCGAACCCCCGACCGTAGTGGCCGTGCAGACCGTGACTGAAGCGCCTCAGTCCCCTCGGCCACCGCGGCCGGCATGCACCAACTGACTGGATGGAAGTTTACACTTGAAAATGCCTCTAAATTCGAAATCCGGATAGTGTATCAAAGGTGACCATCTTGTGGATGTTGCAGATCATGCAATAACAATATCAGTAATTAAAGGCAAAAACCTACGGAACAAGGCACAATAAGTGTCGCAACACATCTAGGTGATAATAACAAAATGGTGTCTTACACAAGACGAAATTCCTATTCAGTTTAGAATAAAGAAACTTATACAGTCAAATGGTGGTAATAAAATAATTTACAAACTATTTTTTTTAAATCTTCCTTTCTCTACATAAACATAAATAAAAGATCAGACGGATTACTTACTTTGAAGCATGTGACGTGTAACTGCCTTTGAGAAAAGCAATCGTTTTTTTACATTCCGTCCATCTGCCTCCCGTCCTCTCCCTCTCCTCTGTCTCTCTCTCTCTCTCTCTCTCTCTCTCTCTCTCTCTCTCTCTCTCTCTCCATCTCATCCTGCCACTCTCTCTCTCCATTTCCTCTTTCCCACGCCGAGCTATTCAGATTTAAGAAATTAAAAATTAGTACCTTTCTTCAAAGTTTGTTTTGTCCATTGAAAATGTTCAAAAAGTTACTAAGCGAAATAATTACGTCATTTAACGTCTTTTACAATTATTATAATGTTTCGTTTTCCACTGCTGACGATCTAGAAGTTGCTACATTGTAGCTGCTCGGTGTGTGTTACATCAAATGAACCATTTGAACATAAACGTCTCTACAATCCTTTTCCCCGATACGTCGTTACTTTTGTATGTTATTTCTACCGTAACACGTGATCGGCAAGCAGGGCAGAAGTTGGTAACACTTCGATGTTGATTTATTTTTATTATTGCTAGTATTGCCTATGGTCGAAATTCGATCAATAGAGTTTACAAACTAACAAAACTCAAAATTATTTTAATGTAATACGAATTTATTGTTATGCAATTTCTTAGTTGCTACCTGTACCCTGACTTTACATATAATAAGGGAAGTGTGAAATCGTAGCTATTCAAAAATAAGTAATGAAAAATTAGGAACTACATGAATTCTCTGGTAGCAGCAGCAGCAGGTGATCACAAAGCTATTCTTTCAGGATAACACGCGAAATAGCGACGGCAAGAAATAACCACAAATTTTTTTCACTGCTGACAAAGAGGTCGACCTCGGTAGTTCCACCCTTGTACGGTTAGATGACTGTCGTGCTAGGCCCGTAACTCTAACGACGTATCGCCTGATACCCCCTTCAGAAATGAAAGCATCCACTTCCTTTAGCCACTCTCAACGACTCCGTATACACGCGATTTTTGTTTTGTGTTCATCTATGGTAAATCCCCTTTCAAATTATATAAGATTTATTGGTCTTAAAAGCCGATTGTAGTTCTGTATTTACATCTCTCCCGTACTGTGTCTTCTAAGATGTTAATTCAAATATTTGGAATCCTATGGGACCAAACTATTTTGGTCATAAGTCCCTAGACTTACAAACCATTTAAACTAAGTTAAACTAAACGAAAGAGAACGCACATACAGTGCCCGAGGGAGGACTCGAACCTCCGACGGGGAACGAGTGCGCACACAGCAGCAAGGCGCCTTAGAGCGCACTGCTATTCCCGCAGAGTGAGATGTTAATTTCATGGAGATCTGTTTCAATTTTACGAAGGATCAGGCTGTTATTTCTTTTAGTCAGTCCATCACTGATTACTTTGAAAATATGTCTTTAAAATTTCAATCGTCTTTCCCGTAAAGTATGATTTTTTACACATTATTACTATGTCGGTGATCTTAATCCGAGATAGAGAATGTAACCTCATAACGATAGACATGAAAACATCTACTTTGTTTTACCACTCTTATTGGCTACGAACAGACATGTTTGAGCACGTATCTGGCAAAATACTTTTCGAAACATATGATCAGTCCCCTCCTTGTTCGCGTATTAATCTTTCTAGTACCTAGTGCAGTCGGCATGACTTTATGCTGCACAAGTTTTTCCCAGAATCTGTTAAATTGTTTGTAGAACTGTGGAACCGAACTACAGTAGTCATCAGTCCCTTAACTTACAAACTATTTTAACTAAATGATGCTAAGAATGATACACATACCTATGCCTGAGGGAGGACTCGAACCTCCGACGGAGAACGGCCACGCAATCCACAGCAAGGGGCCTTAGAGCCCTCTGCCATTCCCGCCTGACACTCGCGGAATTTAGGAAAGCCATTACCGTATACCAGAACTTCTTAATAATTAATATTGTATGTCAAAAAATTTCTCTTCTTCCGAAATGCTTTTCTTCCCATAGGCATTCTGCATTTTATATCTTCTTTACTTAGGCGTCTGAAGTTATTTTGTTACCCAAGTAACAAAACTCATCTATTACACCTACTGTCTCGTTACCTAATTTAATTCTTTCAGCATTACTCTCTTTAACCCGCGAGAACTCGCGCCTTAAAGTTACGCGATCCATCGCGTGTGTAGCCTTTTGCTGACAGTCAAAGAACGGTTTGGAATGTACTTAATATGTCTAAATAAGTATTTATAGTTGCGTTTATAAGAAAACAAACATATTTGACTATTTAAAATTGGTAATATGTCGATTGTGTTAAAATTACTGTTAGCAAAATAGCCCCAGTTCGAGGGCTCGCGGGTTAGTGTCCATCTTATACGTTCTTTTCAAGACACTGTTCAAAAAAGCTCTTCCACGTCCTTTGCTGTTCGACAGTATCGTAACATCTTCGGCAAATCGCAATGTTTTTATTTTTTCTCCCTGCTTTATTTCCTTCTCCAAATTTATCTTTACATTCTTTCATAGCTTCGCTATGCACAGGCTGAATAACAATGGGGAAAGGGCAAACGCTACCGGCCTCGGTGGCCGAGGGAACTGAGGCGCTTCAGTCACGGTCTGCACGGCCACTACGGTCGGGGGTTCGAATTCCCCCTCTGGCATGGATATTTGTGCCGTCCTTAGTGTTACCTAGTTCGTAAGTAGTTTGTAAGTTTAGGAACTGATGACCCCGTAGTTCAGTCCCAAACGCTGTCTTACTCGCTTCCCAACTATTGCGTCCCTTTCGCAAATGCTGTACAAGTTGAATATAAGTATTCGTTCCCTATATTTTACCCCTGCTACCTTCAGGATTTGGAAGAGCGTATTCCAGTCAAGTCTTTCAAAATCTTTTTCCAAATCTAGAAAAGCATGGGTACCTTTATAAATAAACTTTCAAGTTACTGACATCGTTACTCATCTTGATGATTCGCTTGACACACTCTCTCTTTATGCGTTGTCGTTAACAATAATATTATAATTCGGTGGGTGCTCCCCGCCTCTGGTAATGAATTACCGAGCGTTCATGAATAATGAGAAGGACAGGACGGAGCTAACAGCCACTTTCCCAGTGGAGCCCCCGCCCAGTGAAAGCTACTGTCGCGCCTGACGCTCGCATCCTGGTGGACAAGCACAGGCTGCAGGTGTCGTGAAAGCGCTCCCAGGCGTGCCCGCTATTTTACGATGCTTTACGGTGTTACCGATGCGTGAGCGCCATAGAAAAGACGAACGGGGGCTATTTACACTGCATGTGTACACATGAGTGTTTGCCTCAAAAGCGCCTTCGGCCTTGTTAGTGGCTGACGACTCCTTGTCACGCACTGCGGGTATTACCGCTGATGTGTCAAAAATGAAAATGTTGAAATGTTTGTACAGCTTATGGGACTTAACTACGGGGTCATCAGTCCCTAAACTTACAAAATACTTATGAACTACTTACGAACTAGGACGGCACAAATATCCATGCCCGAGGGGGGATTCGAACCCCGACCGTAGTGGCCGTGCAGACCGTGACTGAAGCGCTTCAGTCCCCTCGGCCACCGCGGCCGGCGATGTGTCAACAAATGAAGTTTATATACTTGTAAAACTCCTCTCTCTCTGCCCTTACAATGATTTTGGCGGACGTCAATACTACATCGTCGTTCAGGACCTCATCAACAGGTTTGAGAATGTTCCCTTGATCATTGGAAGCAGCGTCGTTGCACAAAGTCTGCAGAAATTCCCTGAAAGTGCCTCCTCGCTCAGTTATTTGGCTGGAGGAAACACGAGTGCGTCTCTGTGGCGTGATATTACAGTAAGGCTTATGGTTGTAAAAATTTCCTGTTGAAGGGTACATGCAGTTAGCGCACTGGCTCTATATGTGGTGGAGACGCTATTCGACAAAACGCCGGCGGTCCACGCAAGTCGCTGCGCCACTACAAGAAGCGATGAATCTATCTCTGGTGCCGCGGCCGCCGGGGGCGCCCGCAGTCTCGGTACCTCTTTGCCTGCTTCGCGCACCGGCCAATAGGAAGAAGAGGGCTCGCCTACTTGTGGCGGCACACCACAAAAGTACGAGACAGTTGGTACCAAGTGTCTGACCCGTTGAGAAATATCCACATCTTCCAGTGATGATTTTCATTCGGCTAACGTCCGACCATATGTTTTGTGGCAGTTCAAAGCTGGGTGGTTGGTGTCGAATGAGCAACAAAATATTAGGAACCATCATCGAGATCTTCTGGAAAATCCTACATCACACAACATGACTAATGTAGTGTGATTATTGTAAAAGGATGTGATTGTACGCCTTTTCGATGACTGCTGAGTCTCTAATTCCACTAGAATGTAGCGGTAGCAGTGAGTGGGTTTTGCGCCGTCGTGTACCGAGCCTGCCTGGAGCGCATTCGCAGCATACCTACTCCATGGAGACGTCATGTGTGTCGCTCTAATACGAAAAGCCAACAGGCGCGGCGCGGCCTCCTCGTCTTGTCGCTACCTGTGTCACCGCAGCTGCCGACGAGTCTCGGCACAATGATGAAGCTTAGTACCACACTAACTATTTAGATCAAGTTCTGTATCGTACTAAGAATATTTTCTAAAAACAAACTACAAGAATTGGCGCGTTTAAGTACCATTTACAGGTATCTACATCTACATGGGATACTCTGCAAATCACATTTAAGTGCCTGGCAGAGGGTTCATCGAACAACCGTTATACTATTTTAACTCTCATTCCATTCTCGAATAGCGTGCGGGAAGAGAGAACATCTGAATCTCTCTGTTCGAGCTCTGATTTCTCGTATTTTATTCTGATGATCATTTCTACCTACGTAAGTGGGAGTCAACAATATATTTTCGCATTCGGATTAGAATGTTGGCGATTGGAGTTTCGTAAGTAGCCCACGCCGCAGCTATAAGCGCCGTTGTTGTAATGATTCCCATCCCAGATCCTGTATCATTTCCGTAACGCTGTCTCCCCTGTATCGTGACAATACGAAACGAGCTGCCCTTCTTTGGACTCTTTCGATGTCTTCCGTCAAACCCACCTGATAAGAATCCCACACTGGACAGCAATACTCCAGAAAAGGACGGATAAGCGTAGTGTATGAAGTTTCTTTAGTAGTTCTGTTGCATCTTTTAAGGGTTCTGGCAATAAAACACAGTCTCTGGTTCGCCTTTCCGACGACATTATCTACTTGTTCTTCCCAGTTTAAGTCTGAAGTAATAGTAATTCCTAGGTATTTAGTGGAGTTCACGGCCTTCACTTTTGATTGATTTATCTTGTAAACAAAGTTTAACGGATTTCTTTTCGTACTCATGTGGACAACTTCACACTTCTCATTATTTAGAGTTAATTGCCAATTTTTACACCATAGTGATATCTTATCCAGATCGTTCTGCAGTCGGTTTTGAACTTCAGATGATTTTACTAGATGGTAAATGACGTCATCTGCAAACAACCTAAGAGACATACTTAGATTTTCCCCTAAATCGTTTATGTAAATAAGGAGCAGCAGAGGACCAATAACACTACCATGTGGAACGTCCGATATCACCTCTGTTTTAGTTGATCCCTTACCATCGATTACTACGAACTGTGTCCTCTCTGACACTGTGTTATCAAAAGTACCCGGATGTTCCCGAAAACTTACATTTTTATATTCGGTGCACAGTGCTGCCACCTTTTGTCAGATGATATCAGCTACCTCAGTAGTCATTAGACATCGTGACAGAGCTGAATGGGGCTTTGAAAGTAGTCAGCTGACTGGGTGTCACTCGTGCCATAAGTCTGTATTCGGGATTTCCACAATCCTAAACATAAATAGGTCTAGTGTGATTGTGAAGCATGAAAGCGTGCTGCCCGACCTCGTATGTTGACTGACAGAGACCGCCGACCGAGTAATAGGCAGGCATCTGTTCAGACCATCACACAGAAATTCCAAACTGCATCAGGAGCCACTCCAAGTATTATGACAGGTGGGAGGTGAGAAAATTTTGATTTCATTGTCGAGCGGCTGTCTATAAGCCACACATCATGCAGGTCAATGCCAAACAACGCCTCGCTTGGTGCAAGCAGCTTAAACGTTGGACGATTGAACAGTGGAAAAAACATTGTGTCGAGTGAGGAATCACCGTACACAATGTGGCGACCCGTTGGCAGGGTGTGGGTATGGCGGATGCCCGGTAAACGTCATCTGCCAGGATGTGTAGTGCCAACAGTAAAATTCGGAGGCGGTTGTGTTATGGTGTGGTCGTGTTTTTCACCCCTCGTTGTTTTGCCTAGCTCTGTCACAGCACATGCCTACATTGATGACTTAAGCACCTTCCTGCGTCCCACTGTTGAAAAATGCAATCCCCATCCCCGAATTGCTCTTCAACACGATCGAGTACTTGTTCATAATGAACGGCCTGTGGCGGAGTCGTTACACAAGAATAACATCACTGTAATGGACTGGCCTGCACATAGTCCTGACTTGAATCATAGAACACCTTTTCGTTTCTTTGGAACGCGACTTCGAGTCAGACCTCGCCGACCTATATCGATGCATCTCCTCAGTGCAGTATGCCATTCCCCAAGAAAACTTACAGCACCTGATTGAATGTATGCCTGCGAGAGTGGAAGCTGTTATCAAGGCTAATGGTGGACCAACACCATACTGAATTCCTCGTTGTAAGTCATTTTCAGCCAGGTGTCCCTATACATTTGATCACACAGTATATTAGGTCGGCGAATATGAACAAAAATGAAAATGGCATCAAAGTGATTAAAGAATATCCTAAATTCAGAGAGAATCTTGAAAGAGTAGGGCCACTAAGTGAAGAGCTTGAGGAACAGTAAAATAACATCAATTAATGAAAACAGAAAGAAAGTGACATGACTGATTACTGACAAATGAAAAGATATACAATCGCAAATGGGAGATGATAAAAGCATTTTATATACTGATTGACGGTGGGAAAACCGGCCGCAAACATTGATTCTGGTGAAGATAGAAGAAAGTAATTCAGGCTGTTCTTAAAAACAACGCTACTACTGATTATGTAAGACCTGTTTAGAGTTTCAAGGTAACAGATCTATATATTGTGGCAATAAATTGAAAATTGAAGTACTAACGTACTCAGTTACGTGTTTACTGTTTCATACAAGGACTTAAGTGACACGACAGTAAGTCATGTTTGTGATAGTGATTACGATGAGAGAGAAATAGGTAGGGAGGTACATAGATAGATAGAGACAGGGAAGGAGAACAAATATATTGAAACACGATACTGATTGTGTCCTCTTCTAGTTAGCTCTAAGGCTGACCATCCAATTCCGCTTACTGATCCCAATCAACAGCAACAAGTGTTTTGATTCTAAATCAAAAAGTTTTTCTACTTCATCCATAGAATTGCTGCATCTCTCTCTCTTCTCGTTATTGACCAAAGTTAGCTTCTTATAGCACAGTGCTTAGCTCACTGGGGAAGAATAGTTCAATTTCACGTTGGGCCATACATATTTAGGCAGGATGACTCCTTCCTTATTGTTCCATAATCCTGGCTTGTGGTCCGTCTCTAATGACTTCGTTGGCGACGAGACGTTAAACTTTAATCTTCCTCCCTTCTTTCCTGCTTCCTCCTAGATTCCAGTCTACTTTCAGTGGCCGCGCGGAAGTAGCCGAGCGGTATGGAGCGTCACCTTACGGATCGCCCCCCCCCGGCGTCGGAGGTTCGAATCCTCCCTCGGGCATGGATGTGTCTGTTGTCCTTAGGTTAGTTTAAGCAGTTTGCAAGGCTAGGGACTGATGACCAACGTAGTTTGGTCCCATAGAACTACAACTTTTATTTCAGTGGGACAAACAAGTCCAAAATAAATATGAAGCTTTTAGTACCTTTGACTACCGAAGAATTAAATTGATTAACGGGAAGAAGAATTAGTAACTTCTCTTTTAGAATCCTAATGAATATTTTGAAGAGCAAGAGAAGAGATAATATAAAATTAGAGAAGAAAAAGAAAAAAGAAAAGTGTATCAATGTTATAGGAGGATAAAATACTGAAGAGGCATGCTTAGGAACTTTCTGTTCATTAAGAAAAAGTGGCACGAGAACCAGGTGGAATATATAAATAAGAAATATCTAAAGATATTTGGCTGTTTCGTGGCGTTGAATTAAATTCAATTGTGAAGTTAAAAAATTATGCCGGATATCCCTCTTTGAGATAGTAGTTGTCGCCTTAATAAATAGGCTAACCAGATACACTTTCTGTCGTCGTTGATTTAATTCAGCGCCCTGAAACAGTCAAGAAGTTTAAATATTACTAATTCACAAATTTATCGATGTTAGTGTGAACCTATGCTCTCCGACATGTCCGAAAGAGTAGACACCTTAGGTATCATCAGGTGGAGTGCATGTGGAAAGACGGGCACTGTGTAACAGCAGCGTGGTGTCGGATTGGATCCCTTACAGAGGGCTTCCTGCGGAAATACCTCTGGTGGGCTGGGCTGTCACCGGAAGTTTAAAGCAGACAGGTCTCTCTGCGCTGCCATAGCGGCGGCAGTCAACGCCTGCCCGAAGTTACTACTAAAGGATCTAACAAGACGAAAATAAAGCAGTAACGTTCACAATGTGAGAAATTCATGTCCCACGAAATCTTGGCTAATGATTTTCCAAAATTCTCCTGGTAGATTACGCAAATGAAAATTATCGCAATAGATATGTAAATATAATTATACAAACTAGCTAAAACGCAACCATGCATCTCTGTGGCTCACTCTGATATGAAACGCAACGGAAAGTAAACGAAAGAAATGTCGCAAAACAGTGGCACAGAAAAAATACAACAAACAAGGCAATGATTGGATTGCTGTGCACAAGTAGAATAAAATGAAAGAAGAAAAAAGTATCCTGAGAAAATAACTTATTATGCAGCCAATGTATTTACTAAATTTGTTATTTTCCATTTTTGAACATAAACTTAAAGATTTCATAGTGAATATTGTTCTACATTACACAAAGGACCATTTCCTTATGAGTGGTAAAAGTAATAGGACATCTTATCCCTTATTTCGGTGTATAGTTGCTGACGTTGACAACTGACTAGTGACAAGTGAAAATATTGACGGCCTCGATAAATTTTATCTTGTCTTCGACTCTCGATCAGTGATCAAGACCCGGTGACACGTTTCCAACGCCCCACAATTGTGTCGCTGCACATGGGTTGCGAATCGCTGGTTTAGAGTTTAGAAATCAATTCAAAGTTAAAAAAAGCTGCAGTTGGATCAACCCGTTATTGACTTGCTTCTCTTGAATCAATGACCCAATGACCAAATTTTCCTCATTCGTCTGTACATATACACCACATCTGCTAATTTATGTTCCATTTAGATAATCCCTTGATTCTGCGTATATTTTTTTAATCTTTATGTAGTCTTCGATCCGATCAACATGCTAAGCAGAGCGCTACAGTGCCATGCGATACTGGTGGTCGCTGTCAACAAAAAGAAAAAGGAAAAAAAAATGGTTCAAATGTTTGTAGAGCATATGGGACTTAGCTACGGGGTCGTCAGTCCCTAAACTTACAAACTACTTATGAAGTAGCTAATACTAAAGACTGCACAAATATCCATGCCCGAGGGGGGGGGGGTTCGAACCCCCGACCGTAGTGGCCGTGCAGTACGTGAGTGGCGCGCCGCAGACCGCTCGGCCACTGCGGCCGCCGCTGCCAACATCTGCTATAGTAAGGGTATTCCTGCATTTTCTTCCTTTGCTGTTTATATTGGTTACCAGGAACTCGTTTCTACGGGTCACTTTTACTTGCCGCACCTGTGTGATGTCTGAGTCATGTGGCCGCGCTGTCTGGGGCGCTACACTATGGATTACGCGGCCGCTCCCGTCGGATGTTCCTATGACTCACAGTCATGATGTTAGTCATACGATCTGCACTTGCGGAGTGTGAAGAAGTTGTCCACTTCGAATAAGAATAGATTCTTCTAATATAACGTTCATTTTGATGCGTCAGTGAACAAGGCTACTAGTAAATTTACTTCATGCGACCAGTTTCAACGATAAGTATCGTCATCCTCAAGCCACCTCAACAAATGTAACAAACCGTGGAAAGAGCTTGTGCCTTTTTTAGCTTGTTCACGTTTTATTTTTAGATTATGACTATACTTTCGTTTTATCAAAGTATGAGGAAAATGAATTTTACTATCCATTTTAATTTCGCGGCCGGCGTTGTATTCAGGTAAAATTTCCGGGCTGATGGGCCGTGGTTCAGATGTAGAACTTCCTCCCGACGTTTCGTCTCCAACTGCGGGAGACATCTTCAAGGGTCTTCCGGCTACTGCCACTGTGGGCCGAGGGGCTCTCGCATTTATAGAGGGCATAGAGGGCGCCACCATACGTCACGTGATGCTGACTTTGTAGCTATCTCTGGATGACATCGTCATTCTCGATTAAAAATAATCGATCGTCGTTTTGTTGGTGCAGTGTCGACATCCATATTTTATCTAACTTCAGACCTTCTTCTTTCCTATTAAAATTATTCTGGTGTTTGTCGGTCTCTATTGCTTCTCTATATATGCGTACATGGTACTGAGATGTCCTTGCTAAAACGGTCGTCTCGTTAAATTTTACTTCATGATTTCCTTTTTGAAAAACATGTTCAGCCACTGCCGATTTTTCCGTGTGGCCCAGACGACAGTTCCTTTTATGTTCAGATACGAGAGTGTTGACGCTTCTTTTTGTTGTACCAATATATACTTTACCACAGCTGCAAGGAATTTTTCCTGGAGCTGTAAAATATTATTGATTGTGTTTGTAATTTCGACACAGAGCCATTGTCAAGAATTTTGAAAGCAAGCACTAACCAAATAAAATACAGTATTGTTGTAAAATTAACAGAAGGCTGAATAATGAAAGCTTAAACTAGTTAAGTAGAAGGTCGGGACCCAATTAACAAAACGTAGCACACGAGGCGGTATAGATCTTACCTGTTCCAAATACTATGGCCCCACGGGAGAAGAAGTGATATGACATGATAGTAAAAACGTCATCCAATATGAATTCAAAATGTCGTGAACCAGGTGTTTGTGAAAAATGTACGCATAAAGGGGAAAAGTGAGAGAAGTATGTGTTAAATAAAAATCTTAATCAACAAACAATGCTGAGAATGTAAGATAAAGTAGGTAAATACCGAAATAAAAGTACTCCTAATCTTAAATGATACGTCAAAACATAACTGGCCAAGACACAGGAAATATCAGCTCGAAAAAATCTGAGTCAGGGGGCCTACATGTGATTATCAAGTCACTACACGTAACATATGCGAATTCTGGAAATGTGCTGTGCCAAGGAATACAAGTGGCGATAAATATGAATATTATCGTTACAATTAAATGATGACTAGATTCCTAAGTACACAAACATTTAATCACATAAATTTATAGCACAGTATAATATATACAGTCACGATACTCACATTGATTTCTCTTATACACTGCGACAGCAGCGCTCAAAGCGGTTGGAAAGCCACATTTCCGAATAATATATTGGATGAGTGCAAATAGTATCGTTTATATTGATTCCAACATTTTTTTTTCTTTTTTTTTTTTTTTTATTTTTTTTTTTTTATGAAACGTATATAGTGCTATAAAATAGACGTAATGATTTAAAAATAGCTCCACATTTGTCTTCCTTAGGTTTCCTAAGCTCCCTGAGAAGGTAAGAAATGGTGCTTTATAGGGCAGTTTATTTACAATTATGTTATAACCTACAGGGTCTTACTGAAGAATTTCATATTCTGTTAAAAGTAAGTAATGGCTAGAAAACACCAGAAAAACTGCCGTTTGGCAGAAATACGTCGCTTTACTACTCACGAATGTTAAGGTTTCTTCACTACAATTCCAGCAAAATCGGCGAGGGTGGAAAGTAGGAAACGTATATAGAATGCAATAACCACAGTATTTAACGTACGAAATCAGCCACCACAGCTGTAGCTGAAGAAAAAACGTCACAGACGTGGCAATAAAACGACAAAGGAATCAAATTGTTTCACAATAAAAAAGAAACCGATTCCACAATTGTTGTTACATCTGAGTCACAAACGGCAAGAATCTTTATAACACAAGCTTTTTAGGCTAAAGTAATTACACTCAAAAAAAGAAAGACGAGTGAAATGTAAAAATGTATGATTCATTACAGTCCAATATCGGAACAGACCATAATAGAAATTTATGTTTCTCTTATGTTTATAATCTACTTACTTTCGGCGAAATAAGCTGCAAATATCACATATTCGTAAGTATTTGTCGTTGACGAAGTTGTTCAAATGTTCAAATTTTTTTATAGCTTATGGGACATAACTACGAGGTCATCAGTCCCTAAACTTACAAACTACTTATGAACTAACTAATACTAAGGACAGCACAAATATCCATGCACGAGGGGGGATTCGAACCCCCGACCGTAATGACCGTGACTGGAGCACCTCAGTCCCCTCGGCAACCGCGGCCGGCGACGAAGTTGTTTTTTATACCTCTGTATCAGAGAAATTTGTGTGCTTTTTGCTTGTAATGCAGAAATTATAGTAACTCTTTCGTTAATCATGCATAAACATAATTATAAACAAACATCACTAGTTCAGCAACTTGCCCACCACTAGGAGCGCTAGTGTCGTTGCAGCTGTCAGTTGTAACAACTTTCACAGCTGTGAGTGTTGCGACTGTATATGTTAGACTGTGTTTATAGTCCGAAAAAGACGTTGATAGCCACGCCAGTAAGCACTTTGTAATCATTAATTTCGTCCATCATCTGTCTTCATATCATCATAGGGTGCCATAACCCAGCAATTGAGTGGAGTTCTTGCACTAGCAAACAATGTCAGGTGCAGTACTAAGATCTGCTTACGGAATTACATGCAGCGTCAATTTTCATGTTGGACCCGCATCTGAGCTGACTTCTTATACAAAAGCTATGCTTCCTTTCTCCAGCTCTCAGCTTTTACATCTTCCTTCACGTAGTTGAGAAAAAAGTGAAATAGGTTTACTAGAAGGGAGGAAAGTTTCCAAGGATATGATTCCATTCGTTCCGGCCGCTGGTTCAGCTAGAAGGCGCCATAGGTGTTCTGAAGGAGCTGGCGCGGTGAAAAGGGTTCTGCGTCGTCAAGCTGACGGGTGCCGGGGCAGGTCTCCGGGGACCGCGCTGGCCTCCACTCCGCCCCCAAGAGGAGGCACTCCCGGATATTGGCGCCGAATTTCTGTCACTCCTAATGGCGCCTGCCATGCGACAGACCACTTCAAGTGTCGCGCTGCCGTGCTGCAGACCCACTAACGGGCGTTCTCCAGGAGAGAATATTCCACCGTTCAGAAACGTAATGTATTCTATGCGTTGGGAATAGTCCATTAGTGAACCCTGCTTTGCTCTGCCCTTAGAGTTTCCAATTAGATTTATTGTAGAAACAGTGCATGCGGAAGACATGAATTGACCACTTTTACCAACTACCGATCCATGCTAAAACACCCCTATTAGTACTTGGTGCCCCAGGAGACTGTGATAGGACCGCTATTATTTTCTATCTATATAAATGGACAGAGTAACTAGTAATTTGCGGCTGTTTGCTGATGACGCTGTGATGTATGGGACGGTATCGTCTTTAACTGACTGTAATAGCATACATGATAACTTAGACAAATTTTCTAGTTGGTGCGAAGAATGGCATCTAGCTCTAAATGTAGAAAAATGTAAGGTGATGCACATGAGTAGGAATAAAAATCCCATAATGTTCGAATACAGCATTAGTAGTGAGCTTCTTGATGCAGTCGCGTTGTTCAAATACCTAAGCGTAACTTTGCAGAGAGATATGAAATGGTACGAACATGTAAGGACAGTTGTGAGTAACGCGGACAGCCGACTTCGTTTGATTGGGAGAATTTTGGGAAGATGTACTTCATCTGTAAAGGAGACCGCGTATAAAACGCTTGTACGACCACGTCTTGAGTATTTCTCAATGTTTGGGACCCGCAGCAGATAAGTTTAAAGGAAGACATAGAAGCAATTCAGAGGCGAGCAGCTAGGTTTGTTACTGGTAGGTTCGACCAATGAGCGAGTGTCACGGAAATGCTCCGGCAACTCAATTGCGGATCGCTGGACGCAAGACGACGTTCTTTTCGTGAATTTCTGTTGAGGAAATTTAGAGGGCCGGAATTTGAAGCTGAGTGTAGTACGATCTTGCTGCCGCCTGCTTACTTTTCGCGTACTGATCACAAAGACAAGAGAAATTAGGGCTCCTACGGAGGCATATGGGCATTCTTTTTTTCCTCGTTCAATATGGGAGTAGAATAGGAAAGGAAATGCCTAATAGTGGTACAGTGTACCCTCCGCCATGCACCTTACGGTGAATTGCGGAGTATGTATGTAGATGTACCTTCACAGGTGGCAATGCAGTCGCTGATTCCGGCATCCATGGGATCATACAGGTGGAGAATACTGTTGAAATTTGAAATTTACCCTTAGGCAAGAGGAAGGGTCTGGTGGGTTACCAAAACATTTACTACTTTGAAATTTATTTATTTGAAATAATCATTGGATGAGGCACATTTAAAATTTGACAACCAATCACAGGGTGAAGCCCAATTTAAAAACTTAAAATCTGACATGCAGTGGGTGAAACCCCTACATTAATTGTTGATTAATTTTACAAGGATTTCAAAAGGCAAAGCGCCAAGTTTGCCTGAATTCTGAAACAATAATTACCACAATCAAGGTACCATTAAACAATTAACAGCACATACATGACGTAACACAACGGTGTAAACTAACATACTCTACGGTCGGGGGTTCGAATCCCCCCTCGGGCATGGATATTTGTGCCGTCCTTAGTCTTAGTTAGTTCATAAGTAGTTTGTAAGTTTAGGGACTGATAACCCCGTAGTTAAGTCCCATAGACTATACAAACATTTGAACATTTGAACTAACATACTAGTCGAACAATGTCTTGAACACACCTGGCTGTCAATGATTAGACCTTAAAGCATGCCAGTGACGCCAACCATTAAACATCACAGTGAATCAAATCCACGAATTAGTAGCTAGCGGGTGGAGACAGCATAATAACATAAAGACTCCAAAAATAACACGTAACCAATAAAAAGAAGAAATTCACCAGCAGGTTGGTTGGGATGGTTTCCCAAATTCCATAAAACTGCACAAATATCTTTCTCTACACTTAATAGTAGCAACATCATGAGATGGTACACACAGAAATAAGTTTAAAATAAACAGCTTTAATTTACAGCAATTTGCCAGTTTCGAATTAAATCCTCACACTAAATAACAGCACAAGAAACACGTTCAAGGGGAGATACACTTAAACAGAACTTGCTGGCTAGACGGGAACACTCGGTTCTCTAACAGTAACAACCTCACCAAATAAGGCACACGATGCGAGGAAACAGTTAAGCAACTTCATGCCACCAAAGTTCGTGGATTTTCGAGTTATCTCAACGCCTTTCATCATCCACACAAGGAGCGACGGAGCGCTCATTCAACTGCATAAAAACAACATAACTTTTATGTAATCCGACATAGCCATCCCCATGTTAACACATAACTTTCCATCTTCTGCAGTCGCGGTCCCATTGCGCTCTTCTTGGGCTGACATAAAGCTGACACCAGATCAAACAGGTCGGGAAGAGACATGACGAGGCGACAGGTCTGGTTCCACCAAGTGTTCAACAAGCCCCTCTAACTTCAACTATCACTGCCCTCTTCGCCAGTCATACTGCCAGTCCCTTTTGGGACAAACCACAGCTCCACTGACACTGCCGAACTTCAGACTGACTGCTGGCCAAACTGCCTGGCCCTTGCAGGATGCCCCATTTATCAGCATGCATACAAAGAAGTTCAAGTCGATAAGAAATGCCCACAGATAGCGACAAGTGCGCCGTCAGTGAAAGCAAGCAGAAACATAATAGACAGTATGGGCTAGAAAACTCACTTTTGTCAAGAATCATGACAGAATGCGCTGTAAAATAGATGGGGGGAGGGGGGAAGATAACAATTCACAATAGAAAAGCAATCTCAATAGGAGAATAATGATCAGCCGAGGTAAAATTAAAAGAAAGGAATTCACGGAAACAAAGATGACACAATTTAGAAAACAAGGTGGTCGTGAGAACTGGGAGAAGGGCCAGCACAGAAGAAAATACACACAAATCGTGACACAAGAGCCGCCATGGCTCAACTGCCTTGGAGATATTATTCGACGCCTTTTTGACCTGTTGACGAAGTTCTGCATTTGTGTTGATGGGTCACACAAGTCAAATGATGTCCCATCACGTCCCACACTTGCTAAATTGGAGACGAGGCAGGATAGCTCGCTGGTCAGGGAGGTTGCTGCACGTCTTACAGAGCACATTCAGTTTCATGCACAGTGTGTGGGCACTGTACTAACAACACATCACCTTCCTGTTGCAAGAACGGCAAAAGATCAGATGTTACAACATGTACTGAAAGCTGGTCAATGTTCCCTTCACAAGCGATAAAGGTGAACGAGAGATTTAGCTTACTACAACCCTAGACCACAATGCCTAAGGTGGGACCATTGTGCATTGGAAAAATGCACTCTACGAGACAGCACTCGCCAGGTCTACATAGTAAGCGCAAACGACCAACACTTACATCCAAGGAAAATGTGCTTCCCACCATTCCATCGTCCAAGTCATCCTCTTAACACGTTGCTATTACACATATGGCCATACACAGTGCCTGTGACGGCACTCTGACAGCTATGCATTACGCTATCTGTTGGCTGGCAGCGGTGGAATCATTGTCACATAATCCCCTAGGTGGCATCTGCCGTCATCATATGACAATAGACGTCGTGTTTCCAGATGTACTATGTTTTATTCCGACAGTGTGCATGAATTATACCATTAGGGTCAGTGGGTCAATACAGTTCCAGTACATGTTGGGGTCACCACATATGAGCAACAGATCTCAGCGATCCGCCCCAATGCGATGTCGATGCAATCTGTAGATCGCCTCTACTCTGTCACACATGAGCGATTTACCAAGCAATTTCAACTATCACTTCGAACGTCACTGTGTCAGATTCTGCTATGGAAAATAAACTGCTCTTTCACAGCTGTTTTATTTGTCCTTAATATCTCCAAAAAAGTCCCAAACATTAATTTACAAAACAAGAATTGTTATTTATTAAACGTCTTTCGAATTCGCTTTACATTTATAAGTCGTCAATTCTTTTTTATTATTATTATTTTATTAGTTTTTAGTTTAAGTACATGTATTTACACAATTTTTACAGTCTCGTGTGTATAGATAAAACATGGACACTGATGATTACTGTGACTCTTAAAAATAATGTCATCCTTCAGTTTAGCTGTTTAACAAATTGGCCATGAACACTAATTAATGGAACGGGCCGACAATATCTTTAGAAAATAAACACTTTAATTATGCATGTAATTGTTTCACAAATAATTCAAAACTAACAGATGGAGCCAAATGTATTGTGAATATTACTATCAAGACTTCATCAGTTCTACTTCTATAGTAAAAGCTTTGAAGTGCTAATATTTACAAAATCAGAGAGTGTAATTTGTATTACTTCTCAATAAATATAAATGTCTTTTGGCTCAAGTGTCACTTCACTAATTGGTTCCTAGTCTTCGAATATATATTCTACAAGATGTCCATAAAGTCTAGGTATATAGGGAATTCTAATAAATACTAATGAATATTAATAAAGAAGCGTTTGGGTGAGTGGCTTCTAGACTGGTTTCGAAAGGATTGGGTCGCTGTCAAATTTTCTATATCTGCCTGAAATCGGCTGATGAGACTCACTGGATTTAGAGGTATTGTGGAGTGATCGTCTAGTTCGTCACATCTTTCTCCCTTTCTCTCCTGGGATATGTTGCAAGAGAATGTTTAGTCGATGAAAATTAGAAATGTAAACTATCTGACAGAATACATTCCCAGTCAGTGAGCTGAAATCGATAGTAATTCAGACCCATATCATCGGGTACAACTTAATCTTCCATAGCGTATTAAATTATGCATTAAACGGCATGGAATTCATTTTGAAAAATTGTTTATTAACATTAAATTGACTAAAACGTGTTTTTCCCTATGCAACTAGACTTTGCAACATTAAATTGACTTTATTATTCTTATTTAATAAAATTTCTTGTGTACCCGAACTTTATGTACAGTTGTACAGTACAGTGTAGTTCTCGCAAGGCAAAACAAGGCATATCTATACAAACACAGTTCGCTGCTCACCAGTCAGGCAGCCGTATTATATGCTGGATTCAGACGTGCCATCCCTTAGATTGCTTGCAATTTCCATGCGATCAGTAACTGACGCCCGAGCGCTGCGATCAGACCAAACACGTGCGACCCATGGAGCAATCAATCGCTCATGAGGTGGTTCGCTGCGGTCCGTTGCACAGGTATACGGCTCTCTACAACTAAATCATAAACACATCACGTACGAAACTAATGTAGAGGGTTGCACACACATGAGCAAACAAGGCGCCGCTTTACGTCAGAGATATAATGGCTTCCTCTCGAGTATGACAAGTCTGACCATCGTTGTTTATTCCTCCATGACTCGTCTCTCCGTAACCGAAAACCGAGTTATTTTTATATTCTTTGGTCCGTGGAAACTTACATTTAGGGAATGATAGTGAGTTTTGTAGCTGATCATTTCCCTAGAGTGTTATTCATCAAAAGGAAGTACTTGCACCATAAAATAACCAGGGGTTCCGTAATACAAAAACATATCCCTAAGTGTAACATAAGGTAAAAAAAGGTAAAGCAGTCAACAATCCGAAGATTGGTTTGAACACCACAGTGATTTACTAGGCATGGTCCTGTTTGGATGTGGTATGCCGTTGCCTTCCTCCGACCTTGGAACTGACTCACCCAGCCAGTTACAGGGGACCTACAGTTTAACGTGGGTTCCGAACCACGGTGCTACTCGGTATTTTTCACATGAGCAGTAGTGCTAGAGGTGAAAGAAGTGGAAAGTGACAGATAAAAATCCTAGGACCTCGCGGGGAGGTAACATATTTACTGTTAAAATTGGATAATGTGTTCCATTCAGAAAATACACAAAAAAAACTTCGTCTAACAATTTAAAAAGAAAGATCAATCAAAGGAAATAATATGAAATATCTTTCTTCTTAGATAACGTAGTTCTGTTGCGGTTCGTGAGGAGTGGTGGAAGGGGGGGGGGGGGTCGAGAGAATATTTTTATTTGGGAGGGGATAAGAGGATCGCCAGAATATTCTTATTTGAAGAAAAACATTGCTCTAACGTATTAGTAGACGTGTGTATTTATTTCAGTAACTACAGAAAAATCCGGCAATGCCTGATTATTTGTTTATTCCAATCTTTCGTTAGGCCTCTTTCCTCTCTAGGTTTACCTCCCGCCCCCCCCCCCCCTCTCTCTCTCTCTGTCTGGTTTCTCTCATCCTCCTTTGTCTTTTTCTGCCTCATGTTTCTTCTCCTTCCTATATCCACCCCCCTCTCCATAGCCTCCTTTTCTCCTTCTGATATAAATAGTAGTACTTGCAATTCACAGTAACATTCCCTGCGTTATACAATTATTCCAATTTTCCCTTAGTCTTTCTCTTCCTATCACACACTCTCTCTCCATTACCTGTGCATCAACTCCGCCAACTTCTGTTCATTCCGCCCTTCCCAGTCTCTTAGTTCATCTCCTCCTTTCTCGCTCCATCTGTTCCTCCGTCCTCCTTCTCCTCCTCCTCCATGTTTTTCCTCCCGTCTCCTTCTCCACTTCTCTGCGCTTCTTCCGTTCCACCTCTCTCTGCCCTTCTCCACCTCTCTTTGTCCATCTTCGCCTGTCTCTCTCTCTGTCCATAACTTCTTCTCCCCCTTCCTGTGAAAAATTACACATATCTGCCAACTTTCATGGTGATAAATGAAACGGTGTCGCAAATTTATTGCCGCGGTGGAGTGGCCGAGCGTTCCAAGGCGCCTAGCTGAGGAGCGAGCTCTGCTCTCCTGCTCTCCGTCGGGCATGGGTGTATTTGTTGACCTTAGCATAAGACAGTTTGAGTAGTTTGTAAGCCTACGGGCTGAGGACTAGAGCAGTTAAGTCCCATAGATTTACAAAAGTTTGAACATTTGAATTTGCAAATTTATTGTAAACTAACCTCCGTCATGCACCATATAATGCAAAGTATAAAAAAATATAATATTCATGTTCAAATGTGTGTGAGGTCTTATGCGACCAAACTGCGTGGCTATCAGTCGCTAGACTTACACACTACTTGACTAACTTACACTAACTTACGCTAAAGACAACACAAGCACCCATGCCCGAGGGAGGACCTCCGACAGTAGCGGCCGTGTAGACTGTGACTGGTGCGCCGTAGACCGCTCGGCCACTGCAGCCGGCTCTTCTTCGTGAAACCACGCATATAATGTATCAGACGACTTACATACTGATTGATCAAATGGTGTTATATTCTACATTGACTTACGAAAGATACTTTATGTATTAATCCGTATTTCATCCAAATCAAAAATAATAATAATAATAATAATAGTAATAATAAAAAAACTTCATCGCCATTTTCTTCTACTGGCTTCGTAACTTGATAACTGATCGAAATTATGTATAGTCGTAATGGTCAAGAATGCAGATTAGGTATTAAAACAAATTTACACGCCGTTCTTTGAAAAATATTTGTGTGTGTGTGAGGCTTTCTTAAGATTCGTTAGGCGTTTTTCGTTTGGTATTTCGGTAGATATTTGCAATTTTGTTTTTCATTTTTTAGTATGCAGCTCCGGTCAGCCAAAACGAATACTGCGATTATCTTTTTCATGTGAGGCCCTGTGTCGATAAGTTTGTTTCTCGTTACAAAAAATTATTTTTAAAGTGAAATTTTGTCTACCACTCGATAGTGAGAGTCCCAAATTAGTGTTTAATGACATGTAAGTTAAACATGAAGAACAGCCAGTGTCCCTGTAGCGCATTAGCAGCGTTAGTCATTGACCGTCCATCTCTAAAGACCACGATATTGATGGGACGCAAAACGCTAAACTTCATGGCTGTGCCAGTTAACGCGGCGCTGTCGCTGTTCTACTGTCCCTGGTTTTATATATTCATGAATATCGCACTAGACTAATTTGGTACCACTCTATCGATTGAGCACATACAGTTAGAATCGTTTCAACTGTAACTACAAACGAACAAAAGCTTTGCGTTGATACGGGTCTTCATATGAAAGACATGGTGGACTCATTCATTTGCATACAGCAGAGAAAACTCGCTTTAGGATAGTAACTTCGTATAAATGTATAAAATACAGTATGTATGTGTGTATGTGTGTGTGTGTGTGTGTGTGTGTGTGTGTTGTCATTCGTGTAGCTCTGCGTGTCCTTCTGAACAAAAAAATTCAAACTTTAGAACTGCGAAAAATTTCTTCACATATTATTGGTAACGTTTTGTTGCATGTAATTATTCATTTTAAATATCGGTTTTAACGATATAAGTCGTCATCTTCAGTTTTTTTTAAAGAAAAGGACATAATATTGAAAACGGTAATTAAGATAAATAATCAGTTGCGATTAAGTGCTAACAATGCTTTACATAATGTTTCAATATTTTATGGCTAGCTCTCTATTTGACAAAATATGCCAAATAATCACAAAAATTATTTAAAACAGACTCACGTAGACGTCTTTTAGTGTGGAATCAAATATAGAAAACCTAATCTGCCTGGCTTTCACCAAAACTAAAACACATTAAAGGACCACTGTCAGTCCTATACACTGTTCGTCACGTTCCACTTTTCCCTGTTGAGGCACTTTGCATACAAGACATACTCGATAATTCTTTTATGTGATTCCACGATAAAAATCTTGAAAATTGGGTGTAGTAACTAACATTATTTTACCTGAAGATGATCAGGGACTAGAATACAGTAGTAAATAATTAAAAGGAACTCTCGGGTTTTTTAAATGGGACTTTCCAAATACGTAAGAAATATGCACAAAATATGGCCCATTCTTTAGTGCAGTTGTTCCCGAACTTTCTTTACACCAGGGTCCACTTTGATTTCTTTTTTGTGACCAGGGACCACAAGGTTAAAGAAAAATAAATTGGTTCAATCTAGGAATAAACTTTACTCGAAACTTTTTACGTATTCGTCACAATCAAAAGTAATATCTATTCCGGGTATGAGGTCCGCCTAATATGCAAAAAACGGTTTTCACTTTTTACCCAAACACGTTAGAGCACCTCTGTATCATCATCAGTGGGTTTTATCTATTTATTTATGGCTTGGTATTACATTTCATTTCCATGTAGGATTATTCTTACATAACTGGACAATGGTAACATTGTCATGGTTCAATAACATAGCGTACAAAGTCGATTTTGTCAAAGGGTGAAGTGATGGTGAAAGGAAAAAGCCCGCCAAATATGTATATCGCATGTGTGCTGTCCACTGAAACACGGAAGAGAAACTGTGCTACAAAACAAATCATGACAACGCTACTATTGTCTAATTATGTAAAACTAAGCCATAAATAAATAGATAAAAGCCACTGATGAGGGCACAGAGGTGCTAAAACATGTTTGGGTTAAAAGTAAAAACAGTGTTTTTCATATCAGGACGACCACAAATCCAGAATTTTACTGCAATCACAGAAATCATAAGAGCTGCACATAAAAAATGGAAATTTGTATTAATAATACCACAGTAATGAAAAATAGTAAGACTACCGACTATGCTATCCCGACGCGACTCACGATGCCGCCTCACAACTTTACTTCTGCCATTACCTCGCCTCCTACTTTCCAAACTTCACAGAAGTTCTACTGCGAACCATGCAAGACTAGCACTCCTGGAAGAAAGGATATGGTGGAGACATGGCTTAGCCACAGCCTAAGGGATGTTTCCAGAATGAAACTTTCACTATGCAGCGGAGTGTGCGCTGATATGAAACTTCCTGGCAGATTGAAATTGTGTGCCGGAACCGGGACTCGAGCCTGGAACCTTTGCTGCGAAAGGCGGTTTTCGTAACAAATCCAATTGTGCGATTAGATTCACGATTTCCTATCAGAAAGGACACAGTTCGTTGTAATTGACGGTAAGTCATCGAGTAAAACAGAAGTGATTTCTGGCGTTCCCCAGGGAAGCGTTATAGGTCCGCTACTCTTCCTTGTGTTTATAAACGATTTAGGAGACAATCTGAATAGCTCCCTTAGATTGTTCGCGGATGATGCTGTCGTTTATCGGTTAGTGAAGTCAACAGAGGATCAAAAGCAACTGCAAAGCGATTTAGACAACATTTCTACATGGTGCGAAGATTGGCAGTTGACACTAAATAAAGAAAAGTGTGAAGTAATACACATGACCACTAAAAGAAATCCGCTGAACTTCAATAACACCATAAATCAGTCAAACCTTAAGGTCGTAAATTCTACCAAATACCTAAGAGTTACAATTACGAACAACTTAGACTGGAGAGAACACATATAAAATGTGTTACGTTTCATTGGCAGAACGGTTAGAAGATGCGACAGTTCCACAAAAGAGACTGCCTACATCACATTTGTGCGTCCTCTCCTGGAGTACTGTTGCCCATTGTGGGACCCTCACCAGATAGGACTGACGGAAGATATAGAGAAGGTTCAGAGAAGGGCAGCTCGTTTTGTTTTATCACGTTACCGGGGGGAAAGCGTCACAGAAATTTTGCATGAATTGGGGTGTAAATCATTAAAAGAAAGACGTTATTCATTGCGGCGTGATCTGTTTGCGAAGTTTCAATCACCGACTTGTACTTCTGAATATGAAAATATTTTGCTAGCACCCATCTACTTAGAGAGACATGACCATCCCAATAAAATAAGAGAAATCAGATCTAAAACGGAACGATTTAGGTGTTCTTCCTTCCCGCGCGCTATTAGAGAATGGAACAGTAGAGAAAAGTTATGAAAGTGGTTAATGAAACCTCTGCCAGGTACTTAAATGTGATTTGCAGAGTATCTATGTAGATGTACGAGGCGCGTCCAGAAAGTAAGTTCCGTTTGGTAATAAAATAAATTTGTACACAGATACAGAAGAAAATTTTATTACACAAAATTCTACAACTCTTAAACTACTTTTCCACATAACAGCCGAAATTTTGCAGGCATTTGTCATAGCGTGGCACCACGTTTTGTATACGTTCTTCATAGAAATCTGCCGTCTGTGTCTTCAACCAGTTGGAAACAGTGAAATTTGGGGGAAGTCCATAGCGAGAGCACTAATTGTAAACCTACGCTTTTCCTAGATCTTGTCATCAATCGCGTGAACCAGTTCTTCTGTGACCAAAGGTGGACGCCCACTCCGTCCTTCATCGTGCACATCACTACGCCCGCCATTGAACTGTCGGACCCATCTTCTCACCATCGAATCACTCATCGCATTTGGTTCGTAAATATCGCAACTTTGCCGATAAATTTCACTTGGTTTCACTTTCCTCGCATTCAGAAACCGAATCACCAACCTGATTTCACAGGCGGCGGGATTTTCAATCTACGCCGATATTTAAAACAAGCACAACAAAGCGTACTTATCTGACAGCGATCTCCAAATGGCGCACGTTCTTCTCCTTGATATACATCGTCCACAGCGCATGTGCGGAACTGCAATCGCAGCGCTGCAGCGGAGATAAATTGAAACGGAACTTACTTTCTGGACGCGCCTCGTATATGTAGATGAATCCTGCTATCGGTGTGAATTACTGCAGTTATATCAATATTAGAGAGATTTGTTATTAACTCAAGGGCAATGAGAATGGCAAACTGTTACGCTTGATTGTTTGAGCATTCATTAAAGCGTTCAAGCAGTATCTGGTAAATAATCTTCTTATTAACAAATATTTAAATGCAGTATATTTTAAGATTTTCTGACATCGTATCGGACCGCAGAATAAGACTTTAATAATAATAATAAAGATAAAAAGTTGTATCCTGCGAAATGCAGGACATTTGGGCACCCTGCCTAGCAGTACACCTGTTACGTGGAGTGTGCGGCACTCTCCTCTGTCGCGGTTGTAACGATACTGCTGACCCCCTCATCTCAATGTTATCGTACGATACCGTCTGCCTGGTCCTCTCATCTCAATGCCATCCTACGATACCGTCTGCGTCGGATCCGGAATCGTGTGGCTCAGTAGTGATAAATATTGCGTGTGAAGTTAGAAACGATGTAGCCAGTCTAGGAATCATTTTAGGACAGTGTCTCGGTGATACTGTGAGTAAAACAAGTGATAGATTTCATTAATTAAGAGATTCATATAGTTTCTTTCCAGACAGTTCTATAAACAATACTTTTGTCATTGTTCATTATTTCAAATAAATAGACAGACGAAGGGTAAAAACTTTTGTAAAACATAAAGAAATGAAAATAAATAGCATTGTATATACGTTAGGCTCATAAACTAATTGTGTAGACCAGCTAATTGTGTAATTAATGATGTATTCGAGATTTGAATATTGTGTTTCTTTGTATATATTGACTCACTTGAGATTTGGAACCTATTTTGAGAATTTCCAAGATAATTGATAGCTCAATATATGTTAGGAACATGTGTGATGTACTCATTAACAAATTAATTGATTTTTAACATCGCACTTTGTTGTCAACAGAAAGATCGGAAATTATGACTTAAAATATTTGCTTCATCTAAAATTATTGTATGTATAGTTTTCATTTTTTTATTGCGATTATTTTTGTGAATAATAATGTTTTTCTGTTATGTTTGTTAATTGTAAATCAGTATATTCTATTGTTATGAACAATGCTTAATGTAATGCCATAATTGTCGATGTTATATATTTACTCACCGCCTTGCGTGGGGGAGTTCGAGTTTTGTCTTTTGTCGAGTACTTTGGAATCTGTCAGTCTGTGTTGTTGTGGTAATTTGTGTACGTTATTGTAATGTTTTGGTGGAGATGAAGGATGATTTCAAATTAAAGAAGAAGTGAAAAATTGTACATATAGAGTATTTATTTCTACCACGACGCCCCAGGAGAATAATGTTGCAGCGAGCAGAACCCCCATACAACGCAATATTAAAAAGCTGAGTATCGGTAGAATGAAACTGTAATTACTTAAATAGTATACAAATGTTTCACGGTACAGAATGTCTATTGTGTTGAGCGTTGAAACAATTAAAACGGGGGAGCTGTGTGAGACGGCCCTCCCCCCCTCCTGGGCGGCGCTAGGCTGGTCACGTGCAGACGCACGCAGGCCCTGCCACTTCCGGCTGCTGAGCCGCCGTCGCCGTGACTCACTCCCGCTCCTTCGCCTCCTCAGAGGTGGCACACAATCTCTGCCCGCCACAGCTGCGGCGGTAATCCTCCTCAGGCGTCGCCGTAATGCGAGATCTCTGTCCTGCCGCCGCCGCCGCCACTTCCCCATTGTCTCGGAGACACCGCTCTCCCGAGCCACAGCTTCACAGCCGCGAGGCGTCGACAACAAACGACCATCTTAGTGGCGGCCACTTACTTTCGGTCTTATCGATCAAGTGTATTCACGAATTTATCTCAGTTGTCGTTGTCTTCTCGTATTGTTTAAAAATTACTTCCTCCTTTTGTGGTGTGTAAGTAGGGAGCCTGGCACAGGAAGTGATCTGCGCAGGCAGATACGGAGAATACTTTGCGTCGTTTATAACGGATCCTCTTTGTCTCAAATGTTCAAGTGTTTGTTAAGTTTATGGGACTTAACTACGGGGTCATCAGTCCCTAAACTTACAAACTAGTTACGAACTACCTTATACTAAGGACGTCACAAATATCCATGCCCGAGGGGGGATTCGAACCCCCGACCGTAGTGGCCGAGCAGACCGTGACTGAAGCGTCTCAGTCCCCGCGGCCACCGCGGCCGGCTCTTTGTCTCACGCCACACGCTCCAGACTAGCGTGGCAACATTGTGGTATACGTCACATTGAGCCCCTGATTGTTCTTCTGAATTTGTTGATTACAGCATGCCTAAACTAATGTCGCTTTAGCTTGTTAACACAATACTTGATGTTGGAACCCCTTTTCTCGCAGTACATCTGATTACGTGGAATGTGCAGTAACACTTACCGGGAGTCGCCGCACACATATTTTTATACAATTTGCTCATGGGAGGGAGAGATCTTATAAATGTATTTTTGTGAATAATAAAATGCCAAGATCGCGGTATTGCGTCTTTATTTATAACAGACGACCGTTTTCGATGTACACATACATCATCTTCTGGTCTCTGCACTAAATAGTAACATTATTACATAAATGCATATTGTAACCAGTTGGATTGTACTGGTGGGTTGTCACACATTAAAATATGCCGTTTGGTTGTCAGATATAAAACTCGTGTAATCATATATACATAAAGAACCACCATATTGTATAGTTGTGAGTGACAACTGAACAATATGGTGGTTCTTTATTTACATATGAGTATACGAGTTTTATATCTGACACTCAACGGCATATTTTAATGTGTGACAACGCACCAGTAGAATCAAACTGGCTACAATATGCATTTATGTAACAATGTTACTATTTAGTGCAGAGACCAGAAGATGCTGTCTGTGTCGGTCGTCTGTTATAAATAAAGACAAATACCGCTATCTTGGCATTTCATTTTTCACATATTTTTATTACAATACATTTCTCTCTCTCTCTCTCTCTCTCTCTCTCTCTCTCTCTCTCTGTTGTGTACAAATTTTCCAACTGATTTTAAACTAACTTCCATGTGTGAGAGGCATGAAACGTAAACATAGCTCAGAACTGGATGACAATGCAATATTAATTCCCTTTCTGGTCAGTTTGTGCGGTAGGTGATAGTGTGAATCCAAAAGTTTCGCAACGTGTAATCTCGGCTGCCTTGCAAGACCAGAATGTTGTACAGTTACATTTACATCCAAACTCCCTACACTTCCGTGTGGCCAATGGATAAAGAAGAAGCTCTCAGTTGCAAATTAAAAAATTATTTTACCAGGTTTCGGCAATGACTAAGATTGCCTTCATCAGAAAATATAAAACGAAACAAGTCACATAATAAAATATACAATTGAGCTGTATAGCTTACATCACAAAGTTTGAAATGTTTGGAAAAATAGTATATTTTATTATGTGACTTGTTTCGTTTTCTATTTTCTGATGAAGGCAATTTAGTTATTGCCGAAAACTGGTAAAATATATTTTTTTTTATTTTGTGACCGAGGGCTGCTTGTTTGATATTTTAACGGTCGCTGACAATAGCTGTTATGTTTAAAATTTTAAAGCTTCCGTATGGTGTTTGGTGAAACCTACTTTGTGTAGCAACGTCCTCCGTTTCCTGTTCCAGTCGCCCATGGAAGGTCGCTCTGGGGGTCTGGCACAAGCAGAGTCAGATACGAACCGGGCAAATCCTATTAAATTAATTCTTATTTAGAAATTTGTATATTATTCAACGCATAAGTATTAAAGACTTTTTTGTGTTAACATAAAAATGGTTTTTACTTCAGGAACACCACTAAGTAACAATCCAATTTAGACCCTTTTAAACTGGCTATTTCCATGTCATTACGAAATATCTTCGTGGTGTCGCACACGTACTTTCGCCACGCACCGCCATGCAAGCACGGCGCGGCGTTCTTACGACGTCAGCCACGAGCACCCTCTGCTACAACTCCGCTCGTGGCACCACTGAACTGGATCGGTCACTTGGGAATAGGACAGGCACAAGAAGAGTCTCTCATCAGCAGGCAGACCTCTATCTAGTTAAACTATGTATCTGCATTCCACTAGTCTTCAGTTAACAAAGTTTTGTACTACCTCTACGAAATATACTGCTTGTTCTAATCTAGCTTAGTGTTTCTACTTTCTGCTGTCCCACTGGCTGGTCACTTTCGTACCTACACACGCGTACATCCTATTTTCCTGTGTCGGACTCTCTCTACTCGGCCACCGACACCCAGGACAACCGGCGGAAACGGGACACAAAAGTGGTGACGAGGATGGGATACAAAAATCTTGAATAGTGGCATAAGTGACACGTACGAAGCAAAAGTGAAAACTAAAAAGTGAGTTCAAATTTGGCCTGTTATTTACCAAGAACCAGGAAAGAGCGTCAACTTATTTGGTGCCAATAACCCTTCAAAAACAATGTGTCGTAGGCATGGTAACCATACGCGAAGAAAGTGTAAGACATTGACAGTATCGTAAGTTCGAAGCAGGTTGCTGCCCCAAAAGGATAACTACCTCCCAGTGCGCACATCTTCCTTGAAATCGCTTTTTGCAACACGTAGCCGTTCTCCAGACGTGTCTGCTGGGCTGTCAACCTTTTAGCTGCGATGGAGTGGCCGAGCGTTCTAAGGCGCTTTTGCTGCAGAGAGGTTGCTCATTATCGGAGGTTCGAGTGCTCTCTCAGGCATGGGTGTTTGTGTTGTCCTCAGTATAAGTTACTTTTAGTTTAAGTAGTTTGTAAGCCTAGGGAGTAATAACCAACGTAGTTAAATCCCTTAGATTTACAAACATTTGAACGTTTTGTTAACGTTTCTTCATGCTTGCATAATTAAATTTTCACTCCCCTTCGGCTGCGAGTTTGGAAGGTATGAGACGGTGAGAGAGCTCGCCATCATCTCTAATAAAAAAACTCAGTCTAGAACGCAAGAACAACGCGCAACGAATTATGATGCAATGGCCGCAAAAACACGATCTACCCAAAGAGCAAAGTAATAATAATAAATTATCAGGAAAATTATCGGACTAGAACTCACAGACGAAGCATACAGGCTTGACTCCAGAAACACCACAGAGAAGTTGTCCAACCACGCAGCGGATATCAGAAAAAGGCGACTAAAATTTTACGGACACATCAGCAGACACACCAACAGATTACTCAGATACATACAAAGGCTGAAAACAACTACACCTTGGATGATCCAAGTCAAAATTGTTCTATAAAAAGCACAGATTCAGTGGACATCAAAGACAAAAGGGTCTATAGACGCAAAATACATAAGTGGGAATTGATGTCAGAGAAGACAGCACCTAAACCCCAGAGACCAAACTGGCAGAAAGAAAGGAAGAGGGCATTTAACGAACGAATGAAAAAGTACAGGAAGAACAAATTGTCATAAATGCTTCACGTAGTCTGATAAATGCCTGTAACGTCTGTAATAATAACTAATAATAGAAAGATTAAATTAATAGTATTCTTAAAGAGCTTAGAGTCAATGTACTTTTCGTAATTTACTGAAATGGCGTACTAAACTTCCTTTTCGTACTGTCGTTTTGTTCTTACGTAATGTTTACACCATTCAATGTCACTGCAATGACCTGTGCGTGCTGGGAAAACCTGCTAATTATAACTTCTTTTCCCAAGAGGAATTTTTTACTGCCTTCTCGTAAAACTCGAACGGTTTAAAGACAACATTATGCGGTGGCTCAAGACTCGGATAAAATAAAGTGAGCCACGGAATCAACTATTAACCTAGAACAAGAACGATACTACGTCCGATAGGGAAAAATCTACCAGAGGAAAAAGAAACAAAAGAACAATAAAGCAGTAAAAACGGTGGTAGCTGAATCCATAATTAACCAATCCATTACGTCAACAGGAATTACTGTCGCTGTCACATTTTAGGTTCATAGCGCTGTAATACTGCCTGTACCCAAAAATATAAAGTAGGACCCTGTTGTGATCAACTTAGAAACTGCTCGGGTAGTAGTCTCGTATGCAGAAGCAACCTAAGGCAAGCTTAATACCGAGGCGTGGTATCGTTGTTTCTTAACCATGTAGAACACATTATTTAAGGTTTCTTCGAAAAACTATCGACCAGTCTCTCAACAATAAAATATTAAGTGTAACCCTGGGTAACAGTTGACAGTGATACCGCTGTATGATGCCAAAGCAGAAATGATCCCGTAAACATGGCGAAAATGAACCGTCTGCAAAATAATTGAGATTGAGTACCTGTAATCCACCTGTATCATCTACATGACATATTTCCCTAATTACTGAGTTGTATTTCAAAGGTGAACATCTTAACAAGGTTACCGACTGGAGTATACAGGAATCAACCGCCCTGTTCACAAGGCCTTACGACCGCCCGTGGCTCTGTTTGACAGAAACTGTTCTTCACAGCAATCGTGGAGGAAGGAATATAATTGAAATATGGGCTGTCCATAGATCCAAGGGATTGTTCCCGGGCTAAAGCTCTCCTCTGCAGCCGAGTTTTCGCCGATTTCAGACCCGTTGGCCAATCAGAATTGTGGGCCGGATCGGAAGTCGCAGATAATTGCTCCACGTTTTGAGCTATCCAGGCACGACTCTGCAATATCGTTTCCTCCAAAACAGGAGACCTTACAAAGTAAGAAGAATGACCTTTCTTATCTTTGGAAAGCAGCGAGAGTACAGCTTTGAGAGCGGGTCCTGAATCTTGCCGTAATAACACATTCGGTAGATCAGTTGACTGCGAAAGTCAAAAGTTCCGTGTTGGAGTCCTGCTCTGGCATACCAGTCCGTCAGAAAGTTTCAGACCAGCACACAGTCGGAGCCCGAATGAAAGATACTTTCTGGACTAATTCCATTCCCACGGAGAAATGTGACTCCATATGTAGCTTGGTTTTTACTAATTTACACTCTCTACGTAAAAATATGTAATATATTCACACTCCACCATGCTTAATAACTTCATATGTTCAAATGTAAATTTTAAAAGAGGGAAAATAAACTTTAATAAAATGCATCTTTCACCATCAGCTGTTTTATTAAATACCTTAAAATCGACTAGTTTCGGTCCAGGACCATCATCATAGATAAAAGGTAGAATAGAGTGTCTATTCTCGCATTTTGTGTTTGTTTTGACTATGATAATCTAGTATGACATTTGTAATTTTTATTGAAAGTGACTCCTGCTGTTTTCAGCCAGATCTATTTTATTTAATGTTTTTGACTAACATGTTTTAATACCTTTTTATCAGTGATGATGGTCCTGCACCAAAACTAGTCGATTTTAATGATGTTAATAAAACAGCTGATGGTTAAAGATGCATTTTATTAAATACATGACGGCTGTTAGCACTCGACGTGACGGATGATACCTGTTACGGAATCGTTCCCTGTACAACCTCTCAGCAGTGAGAGCATTGCAACTTACTTACCGATACAAGAGGTACATATCAATGACTTATGCGGAATATACCGCTATCACACCATCGTATTGTACTGTACTTCTTCCAAATAGCACTGATTGGAAAACGGGTCTGTTATTGATTCAGAGCACGTTCTGTCGTGGGACAATGTAAATATGATACAACAGGCACCTGATGAACAAGTAAAGCGAACAAAACCTTCCTCATGATTTCCTAGTAATCAGGCCCGTCGTCCTTGTTTCCTTGCAGGAAATATAAAGGATGAACATGTTTAATAAACAGCAAGGTACGGATAAACTTGTATGCATGTTAATCGTAAGTAAGATCTAAAACAGTAATGCTAGACAAAGCAGTAGACACGTTTACTTTCACATCTCCTTAAGATGACTTCTCCGACCCCATGATCACTACCTCAGATTGATGAGTGGAGTACTCTATATGCTCTACTAAACTTTTGCACGCTCTTACCGAAATACCATGTATTGCGACAATGGTTGTGGAATCGTTTTTTAATACATAGGACCCCTAGGATACCTTAACCCTCGAGCGGCAGCGCTGGTGCAAATATGCTACCACCTTTTTTTTTTTATTGCTCACTGCTGTCGCATTAATAGAGATACCGTATTTCTGCTTTAGCTATTCCTCAATAAAGCCTTAACAATGATGTCAGTGTAGGTTCTGAGTTTCTAGTGCACGGTTGTGCCCAACCAAAAAAAGTTTTGAGTGCATCACTGGTAGCAGATTTGCGCCGCGCTGATTGTCATGTAAGTAGATTTGAATTGTTTTGTATTACGTCTAGTTTTCCTTGCACATGGATTTGTGGCAGTTTATAGTAAATATGTATTGTATAAATTTTACCCTGTGTATTAGAATGCTCAAAAATTTAAATTTATTTCATAAATAGAAGTTTTACTCTCGATAAATGGTCCACTAGTTTCTCCTCATTAGCCAAGCTGCAGTTTCCGTCAATCTTATTTTTAACTCTTTTTAAACTTTACATAATGCGAAAATCTTCAAGTATCGTAAAAGTGGTATGGATCTAGCAGATGAATAAATACACTTCTTTCGACAAGTAATAAATTTTGATATGAAAAGTTGTCATAAGCAACTTCGAAATAATTTATGTGTTCGTATTCGGATATTTTAATTATGCGTTTCAGTGCCACATTCATAGAATTGTCGGGTCAGGATAGACAGCATCTCAGAAGCACATCAGATCATAAACAGGATACTATTATTCAAATGTAAATCCTAGTTCCGATCCAGAAGAATATTTCAGACGCAACGAATCTGATATTCAAGACAGAACCACTCTGTGGAGTAAACTACCATATAAGCAGCACTCCAAAACACTGAAAAAGTAAATCATAAAAATCCTCTCTGGTTCAAAAGGAAACACAAGGGGCGTGAGGTCTGAGACGCTAGCTCTCTCATAAAAGATTATAATAATTGAGTTGGTTTACTTTCTAGGAGACGACCCACTTATAATATTGTAAAAAGATATAAAAAAGCCAAGATCGCTGATCATCGATTTTTATTTACGACGACCGGTTTCGCTGAACTATGTCAGCATCATCTGGTCAAATAAAATATTTTACAAGGCCATAATCTATTAATGTCATTCAGTTGTTATATAACAATTTACAGTGCATAGGTGCACTATGTCATTATAATAAAACATAATTATCACAGTGAGTGACCATAGCAAATAGTTTGCTATTGTCACTCACTGTGATAATTATGTTTTATTATAATGACATAGTGCACCTATGCACTGTAAATTGTTATATAACAACTGATTGACATTAAAAGATTATGGCCTTGTAAAATATTTTATTTGACCAGATGATGCTGACATAGTTCAGCGAAACCGGTCGTCGTAAATAAAAATTGATGATCAGCGATCTTGCCTTTTTTATATCTTTTTACAAGATTATAATAATATTGATGAGGTAATTACGTGTGCTACGTACCACATAACACAGAAAAAAGCTGGCACTAATTACTCAAGAGACAGGAACTATAGGGAAGTAACTAAAGAGGAAATGATAGTACTGCTGGGTCTATTATAGATGATTATTGTCCACCTTCGGAATAACGTTACGTTAGATATATTTATACACCGAAGGGAACTGATATACTAATCCAGATACTAAGAAATGTGATATTTCTTCCTGTACATTAAACTATTTTTGTCATTACGATCACTTAGTAGCTATGTACTAGGTTTGTAACTCGGAATACACAGTGGTAGCAAATCTGCACCGCGCTGCTGCTCAAGTTATAATAATTGGCGCTGCCGCCCGAGGGTTAATGTAAGGCCGAAATTGGCAGCTTAATATATTAATTTTGAACACAGCAGCTTCTTCTAGTTACTCTTAATTCCACCGATACATAGAATGCGACGTTCATTTGCAAAACTGCAATGTGGAGAAGTGCTTCTTCGGCCGTATGGTCCCCACAAGAGACACGATCGCGGCTCTGCTGAGAGGAACGCCCCAAACACCGGTGTGACAGGGCTCGTTATGGATCGTTACATTGTAGAGAAGGTGTCGCTTTCACGCTAGATTTGAAGTCGCCGACGAACGCCGTCCAGACATAGGAATCTTGTGGAGGCGGCAGTGAGCTATCCGGTTGCGTCCGGTTGTAAGGTAAGGTCACCGTGGAGGGGAGGCGAGGTGAGGCGAGAGAAAGTTGGACGCGTACCTCCAGTGAGTCAGGCAGCCACCGGGGCCTCGCCGAGTTCCTGACCCAGTGCGTCAAACGGCAGCATTCCTCTGCCACCACAGAACACTGCTGACCGCCCACAATGCTGCAACCTGGAAGAAGCATCCAAATCAACTGAAATTTGCGGCAAGAGACGAGGGGTACACGTGATCAGCATTTCAGTGCAGGAGCCAGTAGCGTCGCCTGCAGACGGCCGTGTAGGCGTACTTCTTCTTCTTCTTTTTTTTTTTTTCATTAACAATCACAGAGTGACCCACCACCTTGAAACTCTAAAGTGGGTCTGATTATGTAGAGTTTCCCGGCGTATAAATTGTTGATATTCATGTCGGGTTTCCAGCCGGATCGTTGAGTCATCTTGACACAATATTTCTGGGGACCACCTGGCCGACATCTTCAGGTGTGAATGCTGCTGAGTCTCGTAGGAAAGATGACTCGACGATCCGGCTTGGAACCCGACATGAATATCAACCATCTAAAGTGGGTCGTATACTACCTGTGTTAGTAGCATTGGTAACGTCGTAGGAACTGGAAGTATTAGCTTCGTGTGTTCTACGCCGTTGCCCGTCCCTAGCCACGTGTAAGCGAACCAGTTCATCGCAACCGTACCTAGCTTTTTTGAGTCCCAGCCTCGTCGCCACTTTTGTGTCTCGTTACCCCCCGGTTGTTCTGGTTGTCGGTGGCCGAGTAGAGAGAGACCGACACAGGAAAATAGGATGCACGCGTGTGCAGGTACGAAAGTGACCAGCCAGTGGGACAGCAGAAACTAGAAACACTAGGCTAAATTAGAACAAGTTGTATATTTCGTGGAAATAAGATACTACTTATCTTTTACAAAGTTCAAGACTGCAGAATGCTGATACATGGTTGAAGTAGATGGAGGCCTGCCTACTGGTGATTTCTAGTGCCTATGCGATAGCCAAGTCTTAACTGGTGCCTATCTGATTCCCAAGTGGCCGATGAAGCAGTCGTGGCCACGAGCGGAGTTGCAGCAGATTGCGCTCGTGGCTGACGTCTTAAGAACGCCGCACCGTGCGTGCATGGCGGCGCGCGGCGAAAGTTCCTGTGCAACACCACAAGCTTGCTCTGTGAGTTAAAGTTTCTACCAAATATGGTTTATATTGTTTTGTTTGAGATAAACATTTGAAATAAAGATGAAATTGAAAATAATAAATGTATGATTACAGAGCTGTGTTACAATATCATTACTCCCAAATTATACAGAGATAAAATTTGTTAAGTATACAGTTAATTAAAAATAGTGTTTAAAAATGAATTACATTTAAGTTATAACAAGCGATTGTACAGATCAATAGTAGGATAAAGATGTAATCAATTCGTACTTGTTTAGGGTGCATCACACCAGTATAAAAATAATCTGAAAAGAGAGTCAACGCCTTCGAGATGACCTGTGATCAGGTACAACATCGTAGTTACAGTAGTAATTAACAAAGAATGATTACATAGAGAACGGATTAATTTAAATTGTACAGACATATTTTTCAAGACAATGGTATAGTAAAATTGCAGTGAAATCCTGTTATTTGAAGTAAGTATAAGCAATACAAAGTTGGTCTCAATAGAATATTAACATCTTGTAGTTAATTTTTAGTCAAGGTTTCTTTACATGATTTTTGCATGGAAACCGTATATACATATATAGACACAGCATTCTGTCTGAGACGATAAGATTATAACCATGCAATAAAATATTATAAAATGGGCCCCTAGAGAAATATTGAAAACACATTAAGAAATGTAAAACAGGCGAAGATTTACATAACAGTCAGTTGTGTATAAAAAGGGTGTTTAGAAGTTTAAGTCTGTTGATAAACTAAAACTGTCAGTCATACAATTTAAAATAGGTGTACTAGAACTGTTCTTCCTTTTGAAATGCGTTTCTTCAGTATGCACCGTAGGAGGCGGAGAGTGTCTTTGGACCACGTTCCCCGGAGTTAGACCTAGGAAGAAAAGTTGGCTCTAAGGATAGCCGATTATTCCACAAAGAAATCGGTCGTAACGAAGCAACTGTGTGCATATCATACAGTGTAAACTTTCACGGCACCAAATAAATTTTGACAATATGTGGAAGTAGCATGTACGGATATACCACAACATCTTTGATTCAATACCGAAGCGTGTAGTAGCAGTTATAGTCAGCAACGACGGCAACAGTACAGATTTTATCATTTTGCTCACTTTATACGAGACTGTATTTTCAGTCATGTGATCTTGTAACAACATGGTTTCCAAATAAACCTGCCATCTCCGGTGCTTCTTGATGCTGCATTTTCGATGGTCAGCAATGCATCTCGAAACATCACACTGCAGCCACTAAGAGTTAGTATTACGAGGGGTGTTCAAATGAAATGGTACGAAATGTTTAACAACTACACTGGTTAAAATTGGGACATACCGCTTTGGGGTAACGTAGTGCGACATCAAGGTACGCAAAGATGCGTCCTCACCTCCGCCTAGGCTGTGTCAGCAAGCGAGGTGTTGTTCACCGTCTTTGTCGACGTCCGAGATCCGATACTCATCGAATTTCTCGAGCACGGAAAACCATTAATAGTGACGTGTACTGTGAGACACTCCATAGCCTACGCAAGTCCATGAAGAGCAAACCTGGGCTACTCACGGAAGGAGTGATTCTACTCCATGGTAACGAGCGTCCACAAGTCTCCAGTCTCATACAATTTCCACTGGCCAAGTTCAATTAGGAGCAGCTTAAACATCCACCATACAGACCGGACCTGTCGCCTAGTGACTTCCGTCTGATTGGTCCGCTAAAAAAAAAAGAAGAAAAAAAACGTCAAAGGGATTATCTTCAGCTCGGACGACGAACTGATGAACACACAGTAGAGGATTGGCTCTTGTCACAGACACAGGAATTCTGCGAACAGAATAGTGAGATAGTTGTTCTCAGTCCTCTAGCTATTACTTTTGCATAAAGACTTCAATGATACCCACAGTGCCGTTTCGTACCTTTTCCTTTGAACACCCTCGTACTTTTTCCGTATACATACCATATGATCAAAAGTATTCGGATATCTGTAAGTGGACATCCATATGTATGGACTGTTTTTAATTTCAGTGAGCTGTCGTCTCTGCAGGAATGGCAGACCTTTATTCCTCAATAGCCGAAACCAGCTAATCACGCTAGGGTCTGGCACGAATTCCACGTGAACCCTCATGTGTGTGTGTGTGTGTGTGTTTGTGTGTGTGTGTGTTTTGTCCTTAGGTTAGTTTACCTTCACGCAGTTTGGTCCGATATATTTACAAACATTTGAACATTTGAAGAAATCTGTTAAACTTTGTTTACAATATAAATCAATCAAAAGTGAAGGCTGTAAACTCCACAAAATACCTAGGAATTACTATTACTTCAGACTTAAACTAGAAAGAACACGTAGATATTGTCGTGGGAAAGGCGAACCAGAGACTGTATTTAATTGTCAGAGCCCTTAAAAGATGCAACAGAACTACTAAAGAAACTGCATACACAACGCTTGTCCGTCCTTTTTAGGAGTATTGCTGCCCAGTGTGGGATCCTTATCATGCGGGTTTGACGGAGGACATCGAAAGAGTCCAAAGAAGGGTACGCTGGGAGACAGCGTTACGGAAATTATACAGGATCTGCGATGGGAATCATTACAACAACAGCGTTTATCGCTACGGCGTGAGCTAGTTACGAAAATCCAACCGCCTACATACTCCTCCGAATACGAGCATATATTTTTGACTCCCACTTACATAGGTAGGAAAGATCAGAGCTCGGACGGAGAGATTCAGGTGTTTTTTCTTCCCGAGCGCTATTCGAGAATGGAATGGGAGAGCCGGCCGCGGTGACCGAGGGGACTGAGGCGCTCCAGTCACGGTCTGCACGGCCACTACGGTCGGGGGTTCGAATCCCCCCTCGGGCATGGATATTTGTGCCGTCCTTAGTAATAGTTAGTTTATAAGTAGTTTGTAAGTTTAGGGACTGATGACCCCGTTGTTAAGTCCCATAAGCTATACAAACATTTGATTTTTTGAAATGGGAGATAAATGGTATAATGGTGGTTCGATGAACCCTCTGCTAGGCCTTAAACGTTATTTGCAGAGTATCCCGTGTAGATGTAGATGTAGGAGTACTGTCAGGATGACAAAAACCTCATTCATCTACAAATTGTTTCTCTGTTGTACTGGATACGCAATCCTGTAAACTGTTTTCATATTCCATCGCATTTATCGTTTTCTTAAAACATTAAGGAAACCACGTCGTAACTTGAAAAATAAGGTAAATGTCTTGACCACACTTATTTACGCCTTTCCTGTTTCGGCTTTCGTTATGTTCGAATGCTACAGAAAGACACAGGTATCAGTACGCCTTCCTACATTCTGTTACAATGCTATGAATAACAAACCACAAATAATGCTACTTTTACCCATTACTTTATGTTTAGAAATTATTCCCAATTTAAAACACTTCGTGTTACTGACGATGTGTCATTACTGTAAAACAGATCTTAAAAGCTCGTAGCCGAAGAAATCTTTTCCCACTAAGGCAAGTACATAAATGTCTGTCCGAAAGACCGGTTACCATGAGAGTCCTGCTACCATGTAATCACAAAATTTTGTGGAACCTGTTTCCAGTGTTGGAAGAAATGTCTGATACTTTCATTTGGCGAACAAGGCTGGGGTAAAACGTAAACACAACTCACGGACAGACCAACCCATATAAAATCTGCAGATGTGCCGGGATTAGAAACCGGGCCCTCTGCCCCGAAGGTAGGCTACAGAAGAGATGTAAGGATGAGGTTTGATTTAAATGCAAAACGTCTCCGGTTTCCCGAACACCACAAACTCGACTGTGAATAACGAACCGTACGTGGTAATATTGTATCTTTGGCTTTTCAACTAATCCAGTGGTATGTGCCTTTTGCCAACCATTTCATATTCGCTGTTATTTTTCAGGCATCACGTGAGGGCTGTGTTTTCTGTTTTGTAGGTAAATTACTTGCAGAGGCTTGTCAAGCATGACTAGTCGCTAGCTTGCAACAGCGCATTCCTTCGCGACACGAGAAAGAATTAACGTTATGCAAACACAAGGAAATAATCTGAGTGAGTCGTAGTTCTGAGAAGGAAAAATGTGTTCCTGGAACCTCACTTCCGCTTCAGTACACGTAAAACAAATAACAGAAACGTAGAGGGTTTTTAATGTTTTATTTATATTCTTCACCGGCACAGTTGTACATTTGTTTGAACGTTGTCACTATTTTAGGTATATTTCGTCCATTTTCAAACTTTGTCTATATAAAAAAAGTGACAAGCAATTTGTCGTAGTGTACATGTTAAAGGTTTCAATTATAACATGTTTAACATGTATAACATGTTTAACCTATAGGTTACCTTTGCTCCAAACAAGAAAACCGACTATTTAATTTTAAAATTATAGCTTGACATCTTTTTTGCAATGCATGCTAGGCTAGATGTGGTGGTCTCTAACGAGGCATGAATCTACAATCTAAAGTACGGCGAAGCAGCCAGTATATGTTGGTCATATGCATGCGTACAAAATTTAAAAAACAAAAACGAAAAACGTCACGCTATAATTTTAAAATTAAATCAATTGGTTTTGTTATGATTGACGCACATGTAACCTATAGATCATAACGCTTTCATGTTATAAACATATAATAATTGAAACCTTTAACATGTACACAATGACCTATTACTCGTAACTTTTTTTTAAGACAAAAAGTTTGGAAATGGACGAAATGTGTCGGTAGTAATAACAACTTCCAAACGTGCAACTGGGACGAAGAAGAATATAGATAAAACATTATTTAATAGCAGTTCCGGATCCTAATCCATCTTACAGTGAATTTTCACAAGATAGGTTTAAGTATCTGTTCCCTTGCATTGCCAGTCCTACATATAAGAATATGTCCTCCTATAAGAAAGAAACAAGTGTCCCTGCCGAAGTAACTGCACCTCTATAATGCTTCTGGCTACTTGACATCTTGACAAATAATAAAAATACTTTCTTACATCCTTCTCCTAACGCTTTTCCTGCTTTCGCGGCATTGCATGGTTCAACTAATAATTTGGCATGGGTACTTTTTAAGGGGTGGTCGGATGCCTTTCAGTCATCACCTCATTATCGCTCCCCCTCCCCCCCCTCCCCCGCACAGGAGGGGGCACATGTACTCCAAGTGTCTGCGTACAGTCACAGAGTAACATATATTTGTCTGTGGTACAGTGTTAGAATGTGAAGGTTTGCTAAAGTATTGCTGTTTTCAAATCGCTTAACTAAGGCGGAACTTGGGTATCAGCCCGGCATTCACCTAGTGGGATGTGTAAAACTGCCTAAAACCACGTCCAGACTGTCCGGCACACCAACCTCCCTTCGTTAATCTCGTACATCTTGTCTTGCAGACTTATTATTGCCTATTTATTCTTGAACATAATTCATTTCACGTGTTTCTTGGTGTAGGTTACTCTTACTCTTTTTCTGAAAATTTCGAACATCGTTGCAGATAACTGATGTTAAGTTTGGTACTAAATTAACGAAATTATTTCGACATGTGTTGACTTCCATCAACTTCTTATTCACTGCAGTGTTCAGACCAGTTTTCTGGTTGATGACTGCTTTACCTTATGAAAATAACATTTTTTGTTTTTATTATTAAAATTGTAGGCATTTTTGTCCGTCAACTGTTAATGATAAATTATTTGGATGGAAAAATAAAGGCTGTGACCTCCTTACCCCTCCCCTCGTCACCCCTTGGTCAAATTATAAATTATAATCTTTTAGAATTCTTATAAATAACGACATTGCACTAGTTAAGGCACATACGGAGGCAGACTTGGGAGAGGCTAACTCTTTCAAGAGGACAAAGACCGACGTCTCCCCCTGTTGTTTCATGCGTCGCTTCGGCTCGTGGAGGCCTTGAGGAGCGACACGAAGCGTTACCTGCAGCGGAATTCGCTGTTAGTCGTCGTTCTGGTGTGGAACCATGCAAAGCCGCCGGAGCCCGCTCTGAGATGAGGCAACGCTGTGCAACACCAACAACTTCTACTTACTGAAGCTCACAGCAGTGCAAAATTTAGCAAATGACGTCATATTCACCCACGAGTGTAAAAGTTATGTATTTGTACAGTTGCGATTTCAGGCGTGTGACCATAATCAAGCACACATCCACCACTTGATAATATGACGTAATTAAAAAATGTGCAATTTATCAGACATTTAGTTTGGATGACAGGCTATCGAAAAGGACCAGTGGAAGAGATAATGACATTTTATCGTTATCTATAGGCATCAGATAAAAAACTGTGATATTATTTTCTCCATGTGTCTTCTTACGGACTGAACGTTCTCTAACATATCCTCAATTTTCCGTTCCATTCTTTTGTTTATTGGTCTTGGAAGTCGCGTGGGTGCATGAGCTGTTAAACTGATTGCGGGGTAGTTCTCAACTTATATGTCCTGGCTACTTTTTTTTTTTTTTTTTTTTTTTTTTTTTGATGATATTTTCAGCAAGTTCTTATACACGCTGCATAACTACTTGAATAGCCGTCTGGTTGTCACTTCCAGTATAATTTTAAAAATTCCGCTTGAATGTTTTTGTGTGTTCTGCTTTATTTGTTTTCAAGTCTTCCACAGTTCTTCTAGTACTAGATGCCCTGTGTCTTCCAAATCAACACCAGTTTTCCTGTCACGCCATCAGAGAAGTCACCACAGTCCGTTTCCTATAGATTGACTTGGGTGCATACTATGTTTGTGCTCACTTAACTTTCTCTAGGACCTCGTCATTTGATCTATAGGATGCTTGCTCATATTCTATATAGAGGATGGTAAATATGTCAAGAAGAGAGGTGCATGATTTTATGGTTGACCTTTTTGGTGATAATCGTACGCCTATTTCTTAACGTAACATCGTGGGCGTCAGTCGCTTTTTCTTAAAAATGTGCAACAAGCCGAGTTGAGCACGATAGATCTTTTGAGTAGTCCTCACGACCATTGTCACAATACCTCACTAAACGTATTCTGGGCGTTGAATTGGTCTCCGTGGAGTCAATTCTTTGCCAACTAGATCGCCCGATTCTACTTCTTTAGATTGCTGTTTGTGAAATTGCTATTTGTGGGGTTGCTGTTTGTGGGGTTGCTGTAAGTGTGACATCTACAAGTGCGGAATGGACACAACTAACTTCTTATTTTACACTCTTAGACTCAAGCAAAGCATGAGCTCAGATCAGCAACACGACAGCTGCCTACAAGAGCTGCATGAAGCAATGCATTTCATGTTGGACGTTTTGGTCATTTTGAGAAGAAAACAAAGAATTTCATCACACTGTTTCATTTTACCCGTCCCCATTTGTTCTCATTGCTCTGGAGTGACAAGTTACGAAATAGCGATACTCACACATGTAGATAGCATTAGCATCGCCTACAGCACGTAACACATTGTATGAAATATATGGACTGGTGTGATGTTTGTTCTTTCGGTCATGTTCGAAGAGACGTCTGACCTGGTTAACAGCAACTTACGCATTTGCACAGTTGATTGAGACGAAGGAAGAGGAAGGAAATAAATGATTTAAGTTGCACTAGGGCATTAAAATAACTAAATGGCAACAAGGTAATGTATGAGCCGGGCCGCGATTCGATCGCGGTTCTCCCGCTTCAGGTCAGCGGTCGCCTTGACCACTTGGCTACCCGCGCTCCCCTCCTGGCCCACCGAACATTCACATATCTACGATGGAACAGCCACCACACCAATCTACAAACGAGGGTTTGAACTTAAATAGTGGCAACTATTTATTAAAAACTGAGATACAAGCGTTACATATTTGCACCTGTGACTGTCCAAAGTAGTCACCAGCGGTGTGTAGAACCAGTTGCCAGCGATGTGGAACGCGTAGTACACCGTTAGCAGAGACCTGTTTTAGCGATCTACTGCATATCGAACCTCTGGAACAGTTCTGAAGCGAATGCCACGTAGTGGTTCCTTCATCTTCGAAATCAAATCAAAGTCACAAAGACATAAGTACAAAGAGTATGATGGGTGGTTCAGTACTTCCCAGTCCCGCCGAACGAACAGAGCAGCCACAACTTGCGCTGTATGCGTCCAAACATTGCTGTGCAAAATGATGCGTAGGTTGCACAAAAAGTATTACCGCTTCTACCGCAAAGCTGGTTGTAGGTGATGCTCCCAAAACGAAAAGTAATACTGCGCATTGACGATCTCCGTCGATGCCGCGGTGGAGTAGCCGAGCGGTCTAAAGCGTCTCGCTGCGGAGCGCGCGGTTGCACGCCGTGGAGGTTCGAGTCCTCCAAGGGGCATGGGTGTGTGTGCTTGTCCTTAGGTTAGTTTACCTAGGTTTAAGTAGTTTGTAAGCTACGGACTGATGACCACACAGTTTGGTCCGATAGATCTACAAACGTTTGAACATTTGATTTTTGTCTCCGTCGTTCCTGTTTCGAAAACATAGTGACACCGTTACGGTAGACCGCTCGCTCACAACTGACTGTGTTTCCTTCGACTGTGCTCACGGCGGTGACGTGGGATACAATAGTAGATTCCCATGTATAGTGTCTCCATAGCAGTGTTGCCACTATTTAAGTTCCAACCCTCGTATGTATTTCTACGCGACGACGCTTTATGGTTCCTTATTTCGTCCACAGGTGCAGTAATAACGTTCGACCAATGCGGGAATCCGAAATGGCGAGTATAAGAGTCACAGACGATGGAATCACTGCAGCCGTAGTGTGCAACTGGTGCGAATTTGTGGCTGACGGGAGGCGAGCACTGGTAGGCAACTGGTTAAGACGACCGATGACTCCAAGCGGGACCTGGTTCGGGCTGGATTTTGGTTGCCGTTGAGTTATTTCATATACTCTTACTAAAGTAGTAACTTTCCTCCAGAGTCAAAAGACAGTGCTGGTAACTTGTTTAGGAAAATTGAAAGTAAAATTTGGATGATCACATCTATTTTCCTTTGATAGCTGAAACTAGTCACACAACTGATCCGATACTAGTATTAAAACATTTCAGCGGTTCGGGGTATACCATTACATTAAATATTTTTACTATCCGTTTTCCCTTAAGTCTGTACCTCTGACTTTTTGTTTTGCGATAATCAGTTTCTTTTCATGCGGCCTGGAGAGAGAACGGAAGCGCTCTCCGTCTCTCTGTTCTGTACTCTTGTACTGATCGGATGCCTCTTCATACTCTCTGCTATTAATATGTAAGTGTGAGCTTCCTTTATTCATTCTTATTGTAATAAACCGCCCAGTTTGATTCCAAACATTTTTATAAATTCAAAATGATCTTTTCCAATTCCCAATTATTTTTTATTAATTGTTTTCAGCAATTTGCTGCCAATCGTAAAGATATGCTTGGTCAATGTTACGATTCGTTTTCCGATTACATAATTTTGATCACCTTCATTCAATTTGTACTGATTTGATTTTCAGAACCTGCAGTTAATGTTTTTATTCAGCGAAGTCCGATATCTTGCGATTTTATTCCCCTATTTTGTCAGTGACTTAACGGTATCGTGAAAGTTTACTACGCGAAGCGTGAAATCAACACGCATCGATTTACGGCGGATAATTTAATTTCATTCCATATTCCAGTACAAAACAATGCCTACAGCTGATCCATGCCTGATCCTGCATGTAAAGGTAACTTTTCGCCGACTTTCTTATGTAGTGGTGCTTCCAGTTATTGTCTTAACTTCAAAAATGACTATGGCTATCTTTCAACGCCGATACTATCCTTGCTCTAGTCTGACATCATCTTTAAAAAATCATTTAATTTCTGTAGGTATTTCAAAACTCATTCAATTCCATAAGCGGTATTTAATCCAGATTTTTACAACACCAAATCTAAAATTACAAAAGCAACACTACAGAGGAAGAGAACGGTAAGCTGCATTGTCGAGTATTTTGTTTATAGGGCAGTGAATGCAGTCGATGAGGTGCCGAATATAATAAACCATGAACAGGTTATCTCTCGAAAGAAATTATATATATATATATATATATATATATATATATATATATATATATATATATATTTGGCGTATTATGTTCTGCAGCTCATATGCTGCATTTGCATAAAAAAATTAAAAAAAAAAAGGAGAGAGAGATAGAGAGAGAGAGAGACTCGGCTTATCATTGCGTTCTTCCCGAACCGCTCATTTATCGCTGATCGCTGTATCTACGGAAGCTTGCACTTTATTATGGCACTACTTATCTTTTTATCCCACCGTGGGTATTCGTACCTAAGACGTCAGAAGTGAATATAGTTTAGTAGTACTTAGCTGATACGAGTAAATATTACCGTATGATATGGCACAACGGTTGTCTCGCGGTGGTTCAAATCCACCTCTGGCCATCTAAATTCCTAATTTCCGTAAGTCACTCCACGAAAATTCCGGGATGGTTCCTTTGAAAAGGCAAGGATGATTTCCTGCCCCCACCTTGCGCACAAATCTGAGCTTGAGCTTTGTCTCTAATCCCACGGTCGACGAGACGTTAAACCTTTCCTTCGCTCGAGTAAATATTCTCGGCCCGAGCAAGTAGCGGATACACCGAATGGTGACTGCTTGACTGGAGGAGTGGTGTTTACCTCGCGTTCGCTTCATCTCGGAGTCATTCCGCTGACATCTTCGTACAGAACTGAGGACAGCCGTGGCAGAGAGCAGCAGACGGGCAGACGGCCTGTGTATCTGGGAGGAGCAGCGGCGGCTGGAGCGCTGAGTGGTGATGGGGCCACCCGATAAGGCAGCCACAAGTAGGCTCGTGCTGCCACGGATAGCGGGCCGCGCTTCCGCCGCCGCGAGCTCACTAAGTGGAGGAGCACCGGTTCTCCGACACAGACACCAAAATCTACTCTGCTCTCCACATCACACAAACTACAGGGCACGCACACATACGCAGGAAGCTCTCCGCATCTGAGGCTTGTCGGTCATTAGAAAACTCCTTACGCTGAAACACCAGAATGCGTTAGGTTGGGACGCTGATAACCTAGCCGTTGAGTGCCCGTAACCCACAGCCAAAATACGTCAAAACGTAAATTTTCAGAGAAAAAGAAACAGTTGTTACTCAGAAAAGATTTGTATCTGATTTACATCTACGTCTATACTTCTGAAGCCGCCGCGGTGGAGTAGCCGAGCGGTCTAAAGCATCTCGCTGCGGAGCGCGCGGTTGCTCGCCGTCGAGGTTCGAGTCCTCTCTGAGGCATGGGTGTGTGTGTGTTTGTCCTTAGGTTAGTCTACCTAAGATTTTTTCCCTTGTTCCCCCCCCCCCCCCTAAACGGAACTGCCCGTTAGCGCACCCTGGCGCTCTTCTGCCGAGAAATACATAACAACAAAGAATAGGAGTGCACAAATAAATGTGATAAAAATAGAAGCTAATTTAAAATTTACATGGTGACAGTGTTAAAAAAATGAGTTAAAACGGAGAAGAGAATGTAGTCTTTTCACATGGAAATCGCGAGAATGAAGAATTAATGCTAAAACAGACTCGGAGACACTGCAGCACATAAAACATCCAGAAGTAACACAAGGTGTCAGCTGCGTGCTGGCCGTTCATTGCACATAAAACACTGCACTGTATATGGTGAGATAGGTGGATAAGGGGGGAAGGAGGTAGAGGTGGGTGAGGATGGTGGAGAACACGGGCAGTTAAAAGCACACGCGGCGTTGGCTGAGGTTTGGCCGTTCGCTGTTGGCTTTGAAAACCACACTTTGATAAAACGCAATGCGACGTGGCATCAGAACGACATGATGGCTATAATAGAAAGGGGAGCTAGGGTGGTTGGGAGGAGAAGTGAGAGGGTGAGAACGAGGAGGGGCTACAGGGGCAGGAGGAGGAAATATGCAAGGTGTTTCAGGACGCTATATATCTATAAAAATGGACATGTGCATGTATGCCCTTATGGACTCCCAAGAAGGCTGGAGCAATTTTGATGAAATATTCACATTAGCTGACCTGGTGATCCGGTGAAGATATTTATTAACACGTAGCTAAACGTTTACGTCTAGTACTTGGAAAGACAGTAGCCCCGTTAGCAGAGAAAGGGCCAACCGCTATACTTCTGCAACTACAGTGATGCCGCTTGGAGCACTAGCGTTGCTTCCGTGGCTGATCGTGATGAATATCTGCAGTTAACAGGTAAGTTTATGAATTACGACAGCACCCAATAACGATCCAACATCTGATATGTTCTCTCTCGGCTGGAGTAACTGTGAAGTTCGTAATAATATTTTTTTTAGTACTGACCACATCCTGCGATGTCAGCTGCATGTACAATGATGAATAAAACGCAATTACCGTTTTCAGGATTTATTATTAACTAGTACACAACAGGGTGATGTCAAGATTGCTAAGCAGTTGCACCGTAGTCTCTGATACAAAAGTTTTTGGGTTCGAATCTATTTAAATGCTGCATTTTTTCTCCCTAATCAAGTCTCTACTGTATCGCTCACAAAACATACTTATAAGAACACTAGAATACCATTACATACCATTCCACTACTTAAGCATACCGTCACTTTTCAGAGCATTCGGAAGTTAGAGTCCTCCCTTTGGTCTTTGTGTTGTCCGCAGCAAAAGTTACTTCAAGTTAGTTTGTAAGGCTAGTATCTGATGAACAACAAAGTCTATTAAGTTTACAAACATTTGAAATGTAAAGAGGGTATAAAAATAATGTCTGTTGATGTGCAATATATATTTTGTGTCCTTATATCGCCCCAAAACGATTTCTTGCATCATATATTTTTCGTGTTGGGAAAAACTTCAAGATATCTCTTTTTTATGTTTACTTCCTTCCACCTTTACAATATGAAAACTTCGAAAACAAATATTGTGTGTCCATTAATATCTGCGATTAGGCACAATATTCATGTCGATATCCGATTACATCGGTGTTGTCCTGCATCTTCCGTGCTAACTCAAATCGACTTTCAACCAGCTTCAACGTATCTGAGTTTAACCATACGTTTAGCTTTATACGATTGAGTGGAGCCCTGAGCGGAGTTTAATTTATGTACTAACGTCAGATTTAATCTTCAGTTACCCATGTTTAAACAACCGGCCCGTAAACTTTTAAATATAAGTTACACTGTGATATTAGAATGTAAGTATGAATTAACACTGTGCACTGTGCACTGTGTTTAAACATGTTACGTGGAACAAAGTAACGAATAAAATATATCAATACATCGATGTTTGTAGATATAGAATATAAATTCCACCCGTGTGAAGCCGGGCTGGTCGCTAGTAGTAAAATATGAGAGTTGGAACTTAAATAGTGGCAACTACTTATTTACAATCGATATAAAATCGTTGCATGTTTGCAGCTGTTACTGTCTTTCAAAATAGTTACCAGCGTTTTATAGAACCCGTTGCCAGCGAGGTGGAGCGTTTAGTGCACCGTTAGCAAAGCCTGTTCTTTTGATGGTGCGAATGGAGCGGTCTACTGCGTGTCGAATCTTTGGAACAGGTCTACATCTACATCTACATCTACATCTCATCCCTTGTATCCACAGCTACCTCCAGAAACACTTCCCTTCCGTCTCCCTTTCCCCATTGTGACTTTCGTCCCAAATTCTCCACAGATGACCAACTCCTCCACCGAGGAAGGAGCTTACAAAACAGTTGATCAATATTTGAAAGTTGCTCGTTAATGTGGGACCCGTACAAGGTAGGGTTGATAGGGGAAATAGGAAAGATTCAAAGGAGAAGAGCACACACTGTTGCAGGTTGATTTAGTCAGAGCGAAAACGTCACGATCGCTCAGCTCCGATGGCAGACTCTGAAAGAGAGGCGTTCTGTATCAATGTGTAGACTACTGCCGAAGTTTAGAGAACGTGCATTCTTCTTGGAGTCAGCCAACATATTACTTTCTATTACGTGAACAGGGGTTTAGGAGGAATAGTAAATATTAAATTTAAAAAAAGCCGTATAACAAGTGTCCAGTTTTTATTGAGTACACACGTACAGCCACACACGTACACCGAAACAAACTTAAAGCAAAGGCAAATGAAGAGAATGTTTCATATTCCGAAATAAATCGAAGTCATAAGTACGGGGAGTATGGTGAATGGTACAGTACTTTCCCGTCCCATCGACCGAACAGAGCAGCCATCGCGTGCCAATTGTTCACATGAGTGGGTTACAAAGCTTAAGTAATTGTGACTTTGATTTGGTTCCGAAGATGAAGGAACCACTTCGTGGTACTCGCTACAGAACTGTTCAGACATTCGACAGGCAGTAGACCGCTCCATTCGCACCATCAACACAAGAGGCCCTACTAACGGTATACTATGCCTTCCACATCGCTGGCAACTAGTTCTAGACAACACAGGTGACTACTTTGAAAGACAGTAACAGGTGAAAACCTGTAATGCTGTTGTATCGGTTTGAATAAATAGTTTCCACTATTTAATTTCCAGCACTCATATTTTAAGATCTTAGGTGGTATTACAGAAGAATTGGAATAAAAGTGTCATATAACATGTGTCCAATTATTATTGAGTGCAGAGATACAGCTGATTTCATTTTCATTTTGTGTGTTGGTACAACGGTTTTTATGGCTTGCTATGGGCGAATTTATCGAATATCAGCAATAGAGCGTTGATGTTCAAGTTATGAAGGCATGCTTTTCGTCATATAGTATCGAACGTGTAAATTAATAGAGAGTGGGTGACTGAAGACATTATTTAGTCGGTACAACAACAAGCACACGTAGAATTTTTGCACGTACCGGTGTTCCACATACAAGACTATGGCGGACATTACCACCTAGATACTTGTCGTAGTAGCGTTTTACTGTGTTTGGGAATACGTGCACTTTGCACAGTGTCTTTCATAATGTTCTTAATGTTATTTATGTGATTCACAGACAAATTTGTTGTGGTATAAGATATTTATGAACTGTTAGTAAGATATCTTGCCGATATTGAAATCGGACCATTCATATTAGGAATTTTGCCTCATAACAGCAAAAATCTGCACGGAGAATTAGACAACACGAAAAACATACTGAAACACAGTGGAAGATGCATCGAGAGATATGAGTACGTTTCTTGGCTATCAATGTCTCTGGAGTTTTGCCTGTGGGGATTGTTGAAAGGCGAGAACTACAAAGAAAAAGTAAACATAAGAACCGATATGATCAGTCGAATTATGAATAGTACAGCCCCCACAAAAGAAAGCAAACTCAGAAGAGCCACACGTGGTGTTAACAAGTCAAAAGTGTATTGAAGTTGGTGGTGTAATTTTTGAAAATCAACTTTGCACGTCATTTGCCTTTGCTTTAAGTTTGTTTCGGTGTACGTGTGTGGCTGTACGTGTGTACTCAATAAAAACTGGACACTTGTTATACGGCTTTTTTTAAATTTAATATTTACTATTCCTCCTAAACCCCTGTTCACGTAATAGAAAGTAATATGTTGGCTGACTCCAAGAAGAATGCACGTTCTCTAAACTTCGGCAGTAGTCTACACATTGATACAGAACGCCTCTCTTTCAGAGTCTGCCATCGGAGCTGAGCGATCGTGACGTTTTCGCTCTGACTAAATCAACCTGCAACAGTGTGTGCTCTTCTCCTTTGAATCTTTCCTATTTCCCCTATCAACCCTACCTTGTACGGGTCCCACATTAACGAGCAACTTTCAAATATTGATCAACTGTTTTGTAAGCTCCTTCCCCGGTGGAGGAGTTGGTCATCTGTGGAGAATTTGGGACGAAAGTCACAATGGGGAAAGGGAGACGGAAGGGAAGTGTTTCTGGAGGTAGCTGTGGATACAAGGGATGAGGGTAGATTCAAGGACCTTGCCGAAGACTGGGGTTAGGTTGATATGTCGGTAGAAAGAGGTTTCTCTGAGGTTCATTGAGAGGAAACATATCTTGTTTCCTTACATACATGAAACAGCAGTTCACACAACAGGGTATAAAATGACCACAAATTGTTTTAGATTTGTGTGTGGTATTAATAAGAGCAAATCGGTTTATTAGTGGTGCTATTTTTCATATTGTCAGTAGGACGTATCAGTTAGAATTATACTTTCTACACTCGGTAGCACAGTGATAGAGTGTCAGACTATCATTCCGAAAATTGCGGGTTCTATCCCCGCCAGGCCCTAGAATTTTTATCTGTCACTTTCCACTTCTTTCACCTCTGGTAATGATGCAGATGTGAAAAATATCGAGTATCAACGTGGTTCGGAATCGACGTTAAACTGTAGGTCCCCCTGTAACTGGCTGGTCATTTCGAAGGTCGGAGGAAGACAACGGCATACCACCTTCAAACAGGACCATGCCTAGTAAAGCACTGTGGTGTTAAAACCAATCTTCGGATTGTTGAATGCTTACTCTGTAAGTGAGAGGTATATACATGGCGTCCTGTTACGGTGCTACATAACGTCCTCAGTGAATGAATCTAAGAGTGTGTAGTAACACATCCTGCATACTTGACCATTAGTATTATAATACAACGTAAATGTAATAAATTATAACAAAATACAGTCAACATTCCTTGGCATCTTTCGTTTTTTTTATGAAATGGATTTTCATACTATTTTAATCGTTTACAAAAATAACTTGGCGCACATAAAATGATTTTGCGTTATTTATGTCCCCATTATGTTAGTTATTTGTCATACTAGGTTGGTTTGTAAACCTGTCATAAATGAAAAATTTTATTTTAAATAGTATTAGTAGCAATGGTCATTTATACACCTAGTGAGGGCCACATACTCAACCTACAAGTCATCTGTCAACTTTTTCTTACAATGTGGTATTTGAACGCATTGTGACAAGTATTCATCGACATGTTCAAAGCACATTGTGGATTATTTAACATACCTCAGAAATTTATGGTATGTACTCGAATATATATATATATATATATATATATATATATATATATATATATATATATATATATAGCTGTTTACGATACAGTGCCAAACAGCTAAAGCACACTTTCCTGCTGCGCTTCATAACATTAACACTCCTCTGAAAATCTAGTATTAACAGCATAAATTGTCAAAACACCGCTCAGTAGACCCTACCATCGTAATTACGATTTTCATATTTATTCGCAGTTCTTCTTAATTATTAATTTGTATATTCCCCTCATTTTGGTGCAATATTCTGAAATAAATTGTTTCATGTATTTCTAAGAGTTCTGTTTGAAGCACTCTGACAAATTTCTTTTTCATTACAGGTAAGTTGCAACTCTGGCTTTTGCTGCTTCTGGAAAGTGAGTAAAGTGAGTATAACGGTTTTGTTTTTAAACATATTCGCTACTTTTGAATAACTGATTACGTCTTTAACAGAAGTAAAATCAAAATAATAATAATGAGGTTCTCTTATTCCTGTCATCAAATTCATTTAACCTGTTCAGAAAATAGCGCTCCGTACGTAGGATAGTACAGTATTTCAGTTTATTTTAGTTTTGTGTGTGTGTGTGTGTGTGTGTGTGTGTGTGTGTGTGTGTGTGTAGTTCATCTCTGTTCATAGATTATCTAACAATTACGTTGACGTACAGTCATTGATCTCTTCTGTATGTTGAACTACAGATTTCTAAGCGTGCCAGCTAGAGATATTCATATTCTGTTTCTTGACTAATTACAACATGTCTGCTATGAAGTATAACAAGGATACGAAAAGGAAATAATTTTCGATTCCATACTGATACGAGTCTGTTAGTTCACATATTGACATAAATTTCAAATGCTGAGGTAATCGAGCTATTGTTTACCACGTACTATCTGACAGAAATTCATTTGACTAATTACAACAAGGTGGACGATGCAAAATTGTGTGCAAAAGATATGAATATACAGGCACGCTACAGTTTTATTCTCAGGCACCAGAGTTATACACACACGAGGATGCTATATATTCTCTGCAATGTATAAAAATCTTCGGCATAACGACGGAAATGTAGAACGACCCAGTTCGATAGCCCATGTACACAAGTCCCATGACGTCTGTTGGTACAGTGACATTGCCTCAAGTATAAGGTTGTTTTTTTTTATTTTATTTTTTTATTTTTTTTTTATTTTTTTTTTTTATTTTATTTTTTTTTTTTTTTTTTTTTTTTTTTTTTTTTTTTTTGACGTAGCACTATTTTTCTTACTTTGATCGAAATTTGCATATTTTTCGTGAAGCTCTTACTATAGTATCTCCTCTCTAGGGAACATTTGCAATAATATAAACCGCATCACTTAATTTTCCTATACCTCCGCGCGCAGTCTTACAAAAGCTATTTGAGCCCGATATTCGGTCATTTTCGCCCTATCATTGCTGTTTTGCAGTAGCCGTACCGTGCACTGAAGTGCTGTACTGTTTACTCCTGCACGCACGTTTCAGTAGGAAGCAACCGCAGCGTCCTCATACTCGCTGAACTGTATCCTCATACATACTCCACAAACCGCCATACCGTGCATGGATGGGTACTGGTACCACTTCTAGTCAATTTCTTTCCTGTTGCAAACCCAAAGAGCGAAGGAAAAACGACTGTCTATATGCTTTCGTACGCGCCTTGATTTCTCTTATATTTGTGGTCTTAACGGGGAATGTTATTTGGTGCAGTAGAATCGTTATACTGGCAGCTTCAAATTGCCGGAGGTTCACATTTCGTTAACAGTGTTCCTCAAAACGAATGTCGTCTTTCTTCCAGAAATTCCTGTTTTATTTCCTGAACCGTTTCCGTAATCCTATCGTGTTGATGGAACCTAGCAGTAACAATCCTTCCCGCTTCTGAAAAGATTCTATGGCTTCCTTTGTATCGATCTGGTGTGGATTGCATACACTTCAGCAGTACTCAAGAATAGGTCGCAATAGTGTCCTCTACAGATGACCCACATCTTCCCAAAATTTACCCAATAAATCGAAGTCATCCACCCGCCTTTCGCGCAATTGTCTTCACTTGCTGGTTACATGTCGTATCACTGAGCGCGAATCTCGGCGCGATCTGAGGCACCATGTCAAGGATTGCGCGTCCGCTCCCGCTGGATGTTAGAGTCCTCCCTCGGGCATGGATATGTGTGTGTGTGTGTGTGTGTGTGTGTGTGTGTGTGTGTGTGCGTGTGTGTTTGTGTCCTTAGTATTAGTTTTAGTAGTTTCTAAGTCTATGGACGTATGACCTCAGCAGTTTGGTCCCTTACGTTACAAACATTTGAAGATTTATGAACCATTTCGTATCGGTGCAACGTTATGACTAGCCATTTGGTCGACGCGATTGTCTCAGGTAGCATACCACTAATAGTGTATTCGAATGTTACGGGATTGTTTACCTAATCACTAGCGCATCGGGCGCTGATAACCTCGCTGTTGAGCGCCCTAAAACACCAATCATCATCATCAACTAGCGCATGACCTTACGTTTTCAACATTTAGAGCTACCTACCATGGATCACACCAATTAGAAATTTTGTGTAACTCAGCTTGTATCCTAACAGCCAATCAACGACATCACAGCACCATCAGCAAACGCCCGCCGTTTGCTCCTAACCCTGTCCGTCAGATGATTTATGAATATCAACTCCATTGGGTACTCCTGATGATATTCTTGTCTTTGATGAACACGCGCTGTCAAGGAGAACGTATTATTACTCGAGCTACTCACATATCGGGAAACATATGCATATTGATATTTGTAAAACAATCCGTTTCGCTGTTATAGGACCACTATTTCAGGCACTCGACCGTTTTGTGATTTCAGATAACATCCTCTTGTGCAGCTATTATTAAAACAATAAAAAAATTAAATAATCTTCTCTCAATAAAATACTGTTACCCGCAAAGAGCAGGTCGTCGAAAGAAGATTCAGTCCCTCTCCGGTTCATTTTCAAGGCTTTAATGCTTTAAAATATTTGCACCTGAGGACGTGATATGAAATGATTAAACCAGTCGAGTGCCTGGAAATAAAGGTTATATAATTGGGGGAAGTGGGATTGTTTCTCAAGTTTGAATCACTTCAGCTACGGTTGACTGCAATACAAAACTGCGATTGTTGCATATGCTGATACCTCCATTAGTAGTTGTCAGTGGTGCGCCGTGACACAGTTGCCAATCAAGGAACATGCAGCTCGTTTCGCCTGTCATTGCGCAGCAACTCGACGTGACGGTGAATCAGCAAGTTGCTAAATCAAATTTTGTAAATTTATGGGACTTAACTACTGAGGTTTTCAACCACTTAGGCTTATTTAAACAAACTGAAATTAACCTAAGGACAGCATAGACACACCCATCCCGAGAAACGACACGAACCTCCGACGGGGAACAACCGCGCGCTCTGCAGCAAGGTACCTTAGAGCGCACGGCCATTCCACGGTGGCGCAAATGTTGGAAGTCCCCTGCAGCATAAATGAACCACACTGCCACCAGGGCCGCCCGTAAATACGAAAGTGTTGTCGGCACAGAAATTTATGTAGGAGCTAACCTCTCATATATGCCCCATGACTGTTCGATGGGCTGCATTTGAGTGGGGAAAAATTCGCATGAACTGCCCATGATGTTTCTCAAACTGTGAACAATTGTGGCCCAGTAACGGGTAGCAGCGTTGTTTGGGAATATGAAGTTTATGAATAACTGAAACTGATCTCCAAGTAGCCGAATATACTTCCTGACAGTGATCTGATCAGTTGGGCCACAACACCCAGTCCATTCCATATGGAAACAATCCACACCATTATGGAACCATGAGTGCATTGCTTCGCGGGTTCTTCGCCTCACTGAAACCCTCACTCAAACGCTATCAATTTTTACCACCTTAAATTTATACTTACTTGACCAAATAAAGGTTTCTCAGGCGTCTAGCGTCTAACTGATAGCTATAGTCACTAGTGCAAGAGAGACACTGCAGAAGATGATGTGCTTTTAGCAAAGGCGCATTTAGTGCTAAAACCCACTTAAAACCCACGACAAATTGGGTCGTACTGTTCTATGTGATATCTTCGTCCTGCGCCCTTTTTTAATTACTGTGGTTATTTCACGTAGTAATATATTTTGATATATTGATATAATTACAGCCTTGTGGGGTAAATTAAGTATTTCAGCAGCAAAAAACAGGTCGCTTAGATCACTATCGGTTTTGGCACATTTAAGCTTTCATCATCAGATCTCTTACATTATTAAGAGATCTTGACTTACATGTCGACCAGTGGTAAGGCGTCAAAATAATAGGATACTAGGAATATCAGTATTTACTCTTCACACGCTGATGTTTCCAGGATACTAGGTATATCAGTATTTACTCTTCGCACACTGATGTTTCCAGCATCCTGCTATTGTGACGTAATACCGATAGTTAACATGTCAGTCCAGTTCTGATAATGACACCCAAGACTGCCGAAACCGGCAATAAAGCTTTTTTCAAACTCTTAAGCAACCTGTGCATATTTGAAGTTTAGGAAAAGGCCGGTAGTGTTGCTTGCCTGTTATCATTGACAAATCTATGGAAACGCCGCTGGTCTAGGTCATTAAATATGGATCGTCGGTCTCTCCTTCGTTTGCGCTAACAGAAATTTGGAATTCTCGACACATTCTTGAGTTTGTCTCGAAATAGTAAATACTGAAACGGAATATCCTTTGTATCTGGCGCCAATAGCCAATCGGCTTTTGAAGTGTGTTAATTTCATGTAGCAAACTACCACATCTCTGGCAAGTCGCCGCCCATTTATACACTGTGGAGGTGGTAGTAGCCAACGTCCGTGGCTCAGTGGGTATATCGGTTCCCCCTTGACCATCGAAGATAAGCATAGTCGGGGTTGGCTAACAGTTGGAGGAGCACCACCCGCATATGTCGAGTGCTGTGGGAAAGGCTGGTGCACTACATATACATTCATACTCCGGTGTGTGGCGGAGGGTACTTTTTCTACCATGTCACTTCCTCCTACTCTAGTCACGTATGGTTTGCCGGAAGAAAGTTTGCCTGTATGCCTCTGTGTAAGCCTTAATCATTCTGATCTCATCCTAGTGGTCTCTTTGCGAGAGGTACCTGGGAGGAAGTAACATCGGTTGAGTCTTCATGAAACGTAATCTCTCGGAACTTTTATATGAGCAGCATCTGCCACTATATTTTCTTAATCATCTCTGTCACGTTTTCCCGTTTACTAAATGAGCCCGTAACAAAGCTTACTGTCTTTTATTAACCCTACCTGGTATGGATCCCACACATGAGCGATACTCAAGCGACGGCCGAACGAGACTTTTGTAACCTACTTCCTTTGTTGACGGTCTACACTCCCTGAGGATTCTTCCAATGAATCTGACTGACATCTTCATGACAAAAAAATAATTTTATATGGTCTTTCCATTTCTGATCGCTCCTTATTTCTATTCATAGATATTTAATGCAAGTAATTGCTTCCGAAGTTTGTCCTACTACTGCACAGATATATAATACGGGAACTTTCTTTCTATGTAAACGCAACACTTAACGCTTTTTAAAGTTGAGGCTCAATCGCCATTCCCTGTACCATGTGCCAATACGTTGCAGATCCGCCTGCAATTCGCTACTCTCTTCCAGTCTTGCGACTTGTCAATCATCCGCAGAAATCCACATTGAATTTCCCATGTTATCTACGAAATCATTTGTATAGAATGTGAAAAGCAACGATCCAGAACGCTTCCCTGGGACACTCCTGACACCACATTAACGTCTGGAGACTACTCGCGTTGAGAATGACATGTTGCATGCTGTTAGCGAGGAACGCCACAACCAGTCACACAGTTGGTCTGATATTTCGTATGCTCGCACTTTATTCATTAGGCGACGGTGTGAAACTCTATCGAACCCTTTGTAACAGAAAAGAAACACAGCATCTAACTGGGATCTTGAATCCACTGCCCTCTGGTTATCGTAGATGAAAAGCGAAAGTTATGTATCAGATTATCGTTGCTTTCGGATAAAATGTTGGTTCCTACATAGGAGATTTCCGTTGTCCAGAAATGCCATAATTTTCGAACATAAAATTCTGCAATTGACCGAAGTCAGAGGTCAGAGATATATGTCTATAGTTTTGCCCGTCTGATAGTCGACGCTTCTTGTAACGGGAATGATCTGCGTCCTCTTCCATTTCTTATGAACACTTCGCTCAGCTCATGAGCAGTGTTTTACAACCTTTTGAGATCTGTGACCCAAGTAAAAATATTCTGGAAACCCCCCCCCCAACCCCCTCCTTAGAAATCGTGACAAAAGTATGTTATCCGAAAAAAATCTCCTTCCTTATGCTACAGCTTTTCTTTTAAATTGTTGGACGAAGTTTTTCGTGTATTTTTTCGAAATGGGACGCATTATCCTATTTTTACATGATTTCCAACACAAAAATATGTGTTTTTTAACGAGTGTTTCGCATTTCAGGCAAGACTCAGAAGCCAATTATGCTTATTAAGAAAGGTCCCACTGCATCGACAATTTCTAAAGAAGTAGGCTTCTTTCGTATTTTGCAGAATGACATATGGTATCATGTTCTTTTTCTTGTCCATGGTTGCTGAAATTGAGTACAGGCTTTGCGCTTATTCATCCTCAACACACAGTATCTATGATATATTCAATTTATAAATAATGTTAGACAAAGAACTTCATTTTAAAATTAAATAAATTTCATATAGGCATACGTTTTTGTAGTTAAAACCATTTAGTTTTTCTTTTTTCGTCACAGTTGCACTATTTAGAAGTTGGTAACTAGTTTCGGACTTTTTCGTCCATTTTCAAACCATAGGCCTTATTCCAACCGTAACAACACACTGCATGGAGCGAATGACTGATAAAATCTGTACGTTGTCCACTGTTAATACAAGATTACATTTAAATTTAAAATAGGTTAAAATAGATGATGCGTTCACGGGCCTCCAACGTGTAGTATGCATGTCAACGTCGTTTAGATGATACATCGTGGTTCCGTTAGAGGCCGCCACCGTTGAAAGCTATTCTGGCACAGGTTCTTACTAGCTGTAACTTCTTATTCTTGTAAACATGAGTATCCTTGAGAGTCTGACTTCGCACAAACTTAAGAAAATTCATCGTGAAGATGGGGCAGGATGAGCAACTGGATAAGTAATGAAAACCATTTCGTTTTTATTTATTTATTTATTTTCGTCACATTTGTACTATTTAGAAGTTGGTAACTATTTTCGGACTTGTACAGATTTTATCAGTCATTTTCTTCATGCAGTGCATTGTTACGGTTGGAATAAGGTATATGGTTTGAAAATGGACGAACAAGTCCGAAACTACTTACCAACTTCTAAATACTGCAACTCTGACGAAAAAATAAAAAAAAAATAAATGGTTTTAATTACATATCCAGTTGCTGATCCTGTCCCATTTTCACGATGAATTTTCATACGTTTTTGTATTACTGAACCCCTGGTTATTTTACTACCTTCTGTGATGGGGACCCCCGAGCAAGACGTGGCGACCCTCTGGGGATCGTTGAAAACCACTGCTCTAGAGACTTTCGGTACACCGCTGCTAGAAAGGGGGCACGTTCCTGCTAATACATACACCCTCGTGAGGCCAACTGAGGAGCTTCTTAAAGTAGCGGCTTCGTGTCATGGGAACCGACACAAAGGCCGGGATTGCGGTGCGCTGACCACGTCCCCCGTACCGCAACAGATGATGCCTTCGGGCGGAGGATGACACGGTGGTACCCGATGGACCATTAAATGCATATGGGCCGGAGTTAAGTTTCGGTACGCTTTAGTACCGTCATCAGTGCCCGGGCGTTATATAACTCCTGTCACCTCGGTGTAGGGCAGAGCTCACGATGAACAGAGCGGGAGTTGCCTCGGACGGCCGCGGCCAGCAGGAGGCAGTGTGGGGTCGCGTGCCCAGGCCATCTGGGTCGGCGTGGCTCGGGCTGCCCGCAAGGTCGTCGACCGCGCGCTCGGGAGCGCCGCCAGCGCCGGAGGACGCCGCAGCCTTCCAGGCGCCGCGCCGCTTCCGCGCAGAACAAAGGGCGGCCACTGCGGCTGCGGCTGCGGCTGGGCGTGATTATTTCCGGAACGGGAACCCGTTAGCAGCCGCTAGCCGGCCTCTTACCGCCTGCTCCACCTGTGCTGCCAGCCGTCGCCTCGCGCCTAAACTGCTGGCCGCCCCGGCCTATGCTGCTCCTCGCCGAGCGCCGCGCCGTGACGCAGCGATTACGACACCTGATCCGGTTCACACGGCTGTGGAAGGGACGCGGTGACGTCATGCCCGTCATTACACAGCGGCGTCCCCGCTCCCAGCGGAGTTTAATTGCTTCTCTTTGTGATGCGCAGTGTTGGGCAACACGATTCTTTTTCAGGAATCGATTCTTGCGATTCAATCCCACATTGTGAATCGATTCTTACGATTCGCTTGCGATTCTTTAGCGATTGTTTAGTCTGCATTGGCGCGATTCTTAAGGCTGGTCTACACGCCCTCACTAGGTTGCGAAACTCGTTGCATGAAATGAATTGCACGCAACTTGTTTCGTCTATGTTTGTAGACACGGCGCCAATACTACACAATTCAGTTTCGTTGTTTTGTGAGTGCCGTAGTCGCCGTAAAATGAAAGTGATGGTAGCTGCAGGAGTTGTGGCTTGTCTGTGTGAAGTCGCTCTATAACACTAAACATAAAAAGAATAAGAAACGTGTTTGGGTTCGTGAATGAATTAAAAAAAGACGTCAGCTCGGCTGCTTAGCGACCTTGCTGAAAGAAATTGTGATTGAAGACCCTAGAAGCTATTTTAATCAACTTAGAATGTCACCAGAGCAGTTAACATTCCTTTTAAATAGAGTTAGTAATACAATAAAGAGACAAGTTACTGTTATGCGCGAAGCATTGTTACCAGAACGGAAATTACGAATTGCATTACGTTTCTTGTCAAGTAGATATTCGTCTCTGCAGTACTTGTACCATGTTCCGAAATCCACAATTGCCGTACTTCGTTTGTATAGGTATTTCGAATTGGATGTATTTTAGTCTGCAACTCACTAATCGTCAACCCATTAATATTTAATTTCACGAATAATTGCTTGAATATCACTAACACGCCGTTAAAATCGCACTAACACCTACGCATCGCATATATGTTCAAAAACCGATTTATTTCTTCCGTTTCCTCTTTATGTTGTATTTTGTTCTTTATTGGTTGTAACCTAACCTAAAAACACGCGCAATCACTGTCGCCAAAGTTGGAAGGTGTCGAAATTGTTTAGTTTCGCCATTCGATTGAGCTCTCAAAAATTCTCGAGAAAATAGTCTGACGTTTGACGTGCGGTTATAAATACATATTACTCTACCAACTATTTCTGCTGTCATCATAGCTCATTTTGTAGCGTTGTAGGTTTAGTGAACGTAGGTCACTTATTTCGAATCCTGCTGCAATCTAGTAATTTTTTTTTCGTTCTGTTTGAATATTTCGGCCATTTAAATATAAATTTAATTAAATCTATGGTAATTAACAGATATCTAATCATTATAAAATACTTATTACGTAAAATCAATTCGTATAAGGAAACACGAAATAAACATTAAAATAAAAATCCGTCCCTAAATATTAAATTTCTTTCGAGATGCAAGAAATTCACGTTTATTAAAATGTTTCTTTTTTGTAAAATCGGTTTCTTTCAGGAAAGCTGAAACGTAAAAACCAAAATGGAAAAAAGATTTTTGAGATGGCTTTAAAAACATTTAAAATCACGTTTTTAAATTATAAGAATATTTTTGTAAAATTGAGTTCTTACAAAAACTACAACTACGTAGATGAACTCGAAAAGCTTAAACCTCTCTAAACACTAAATATAGTCCAAATCGTTACCGCCATTTCCGGGATACGCGAAATATAAATGTGTAAGGATTGCTCGTTTAAATACATAATATGTAAACTTTATAAAATACGTATATTCGTATGTATTGGCAGCTGTGTATTTCGCTGCGTTTTGTTTCTGTCATATGTAGTTCGTGAATAGGCTAATAACAGTTCACGATCTTCGTTCTGTGCTTCCTTTGTTGACACGCTTTCTGGCTTTCGTAATTATTCGGCACGATTCGGCACTTCCTTTCGAATCATGATTCGTTGGATCTTGGAATCGTCACGAGTCAGGCGATTCTTTTGAACGACGATTCGTCCCCCCTCTTCTCTTCGGTATTCGCCACGATTGGCCAAGATTCGGCAGTCATCTTCGAATAGTGAATCGTTGGAACTTAGAATCGTCACGAGACAGACGATTCTTTTGAACGACGAATCGTCCGGATCACGATTCGATTCTTACGATTCTTTATTTGTATTCGTTCAAATGATCGACTCATTGGCGAATCGCTACAACTCTAGTGATGCGGCACTACTACTGTTGTCCGTCACCGCTTCATGTGTACCTTCGTTAGCAAGGTGAGGCATTTCACGCATTTCAACCTTGCACATTGTGTTTCCGTGAGAAAAATTTAACAGAAGAACTCCACGGAACGATCCTGGGTTCGGAGAAGCCAGTTTAAGCAGATAATAGGAATACAATAACATTACTGTACAATTATTACAGTTAGTTACATTTAACTACAAATACCACAATTGACACAATGAACGTACCATTTGTACTGTATCTTACAAAATGTGCTGACACTTGTAGCGCTTCTCGACGGTGTATTGGCACACACCAATGCGATAGTACACATAAGTATCCGGCTACTTGCAAATTTTAACTTCATGTAGTGCACGCACTGGTAGGATCGCCACAAGATACGATCGTCACAAAACTATTCCTCTATATTCTTTTAAAAGGTCAATTTTTTTTAAAAGTTACAGCGTATTTTTTAACAATGTAGATTTACAAATATTTTGTTATGTTGAGCCACAGTCATACAGCACTGTTTAAATGATTTGATCGCCATTTGAGTTTAAGTTGTTTCTTGTCACTTCCATTGGAAGAGCGTTTCATTTTGCCTAAACATGTATAAGTTATTATGTTACTTTGACCTTTTACCTCGTGACAACTTGCATCTTAACAAATATGCAAACCTACATCGTAAAAATAACATCTTGGTCATCTACATATACCGAGTAAATGAACTATTTGTGCACTTGATAATGGCCTATAAGCCGAAATCCGGATTGTAACAATAAATAATATAACCTTACAGTCAAATGGCGATCAAATCATTTAAACAATTCAGATTTACTCGTTTCTCAGTCAGATGTTGATCTCAAAGATATTAACTTCTGTTGCATAACAATGTAGACAAATATGTAGTAGCTGAATTTTACTGACGGCGGCACTGAAGTTACACATAAGTCTGATATCTTTGGTGTCTATTTCCTTGTGATTACACCAGTGCGCTCTATAATCATTTATTCAGTCAAGCGAAATCTAAAATATAAAATTGACTAATAATTCTTTGATACACGCGAAACTTCAAGATCCAAAGATAAAATTTCGTAATAAAAGTTTACACGCGTAATTCTGTTTGCAGACATAAATATATTCTCACATTAATTGAGGTGATTGATGTTCATGGTATTAAGCCCTATATCTGTTATCGGAATAATACTTCTGTCCTAACTCTGTCCTATCTCACAAAATTATTTCGTATTACCGTCTTTATCCATCCTCGAACTACACACGGAAGTTGCTATATCGATTATTTATTGTACAGTCAGATACTATTCTTTATCGAATACCGTTATAGCCTTATGTTATTCACTTTTATCATACGAAAATTCTGTAACTCATTATACAGATATTACGAACTGAACTGGAGAATCTCAAACAGGAAAAAACTGCTAACAATACTCGAAATTTCCTTTTTTATAAGCTATTTAACGTCCTGCATCTGCTAGATTGTCCGTTCAGGAATACCTTAAAGCGTCCACACGAGAACATGTTGTTCACTTGTAATGCAAGCTTTTGACATGGGATAATTTGTTTAAGCTTCAATATCAGTCCTTCTCCCCACACAGTCTCATATGCTGCTGTAAGTTCCACAAAAACTGAAGCTGATTTAAGACCTCGTTGGGATCCAGTTTCTACTAATGACGTCAACGTTAACACTTGGTCACAACAGCTCCGATGTTTCCTAAAGCTATCTTGCTCGGCAGGGATGATTTGGTCAATGGTCTCTTGTATGCGGTTAAGAATGAGACTATCAAGTAGTTTATAGGTCATGCTGTGTAGCGATACTGATCGATAGTGCTGTTTCACAGCAACAAGTATGCAAGAAAACGACGGCCACTCTTTGATTCGCCGTGAAAGTGAATTCGCACAAGACATACAGCACCAACTCATGACCTTGTGTTGTGATACTGCGAACAACCACATAACACGTTTCTTGCTTTTCCAGAGCACTGTGACCAGTTTAAATGACATCCTGCGAGCCGTAGCCATACCACTTCTGGTTGACACCAGAGGTGTCACTTTTCAGCAAATGACGACCACATGTAGCTGCTTGAACATGTGCTTTCTCGTTGTCATTGGATGTCAGCCTTCTGGCCTGGGCCCCCAGATCACCAGACTTGACGCCTGCCGAAAGTGTGTGGGATATGCTGAAACGACAGGACAATGCCAGACACCACAGATAAACTTTGGAACTTGGTGAATGCAGCATGGATGTCTGTAACACATGACAACATTCTCGCTTTATACGCATCGATGCAATCACGCCTGCTAAGCAACAAGCCACATGTTGATCCGATGTGACTGAAATTATAACCACTTTTTCAGAATATACTAATCAACATGTTCTGTGTACATGGAATCTCTAGTCTTTTAGATGCTTTGTTTTTTCTTAATACATCTTTTTCATCTGTCAACTGCGTTGTTTTGGGCCCACTTTGTGCTAACAACATACGTAGTTAACTGACGTCAGGCCGACTTCGGGCAGCCGAAGAAATTTGCTGTTACCGATCTACGAATGATCGAACTTAAATAATGGCAACTATTTATTCACAACCGATACAAAAGCCTTACACGTTTGCATCTGTTACTGCCCTTCAAAGTAGTCACCAGCATTGTGTAGAACCCGTTGCTAGAGATGTGGAAGGCGTAGTATACCGAGAGCTGAGCCTATTCTGTTGGTGGTGCGAATCTCTGGAACAGTTCTGAAGCGAATGCCATGAAGTGGTTCCTTCACATTCTGCATCAAATCAAAGTCACAAGGATTTCGTTCGGGGAGTATGGTGGATGGCACAGTATTTCCAAGTACCATCGCCGGCCGCGGTGGCCGAGGGGACTGAGGCGCTACAGTCACGGTCTGCACGGCCACTACAGTCGGGGGTTCGAATCCCCCCTCGGGCATGGATATTTGTGCCGTCCTTAGTCGTAGCTAGTTCATAAATAGTTTGTAAGCTTAGGGACTGATGACCCCGTAGTTAAGTCCCATAAGTTCTACAAACATTTGAACATTTTTTGAACAAGTACCATCGACCGAACAGAGCAGCCACAGCTTGTGCTGTATGTGCACGCTCATTGTTGTGCAAAATTATGGGTGGGTTGCGCAGAAAGTGTTGCCCCTTCTTTCGCAAAGCTGGCCGCAGGTGACGCTACAAAGACTAACAGTAATACTGTGTATTGATGGTCTGCCGTGGAGGAACGTAGGATAACACCATTGCAGTCGTACATGAGAATCACTATAACTTTCACCATTCTGGGGCTCAGATGCAGTTTCGACTTTCGCGGCGACCCATAATGACGCCATTTTTTGGGTTGGCGTTTCATTTTTTGTTTGTACGATGTGCCCATATCTCATCCAGTGTTACGATACGGTGTAAGAAAGTGTCTCCTTCGCGCTTATAGCACTCCAATGCGTCTGAGCAGCGTCGTAACGCATCCATTTCTGCATTTCCATCAAACCATACGGAACCCATCGTGATGCAATTTTTTGCATGCCCAGGCCTTCCTTCAGGATACGAAGCACAGTCGTATGCACTAATCTGGTTTCGTGGTCGAACTCATGAATCGTCTGGCGTCGATCACTGTTCACTAACTCGGCAATAGCATGCATTTCTTCTTCAGAGACGCTAAGACGACCTGCCCGATGCATGTCTGCTGTAGTTGGGCGAATTTCGTTGGAAGCGTTCACCCAACATACCACTCTTCTGTACGGCAATGCCGATTACCCCTACGCCTCTTGAAGACCTTGATGGCACTGTCGTGCTGTACGACATCTGGCACATTCAATCTTGATCCAAATCTGTTGGTCCTGTCTCGAAAACATAGTGACACCGTTACGTTAGACCGCTTGCTCACAAGTGACTGTGTTTCCCTCGATTATGCGCACGCCGGCGACGTGGGACGGGCGAGAACAATTGCTCGGAGGTAACGTGGATATGTCAACAACGTGTGCTGTCGGCGACAATAGTAGATTACAACGCACAGTGTCTCCACAGCAATGTTGTCACTATTTAAGTTCCAACCCTGGTTCATGACAAATGAAATGTTTCATGTAATACCCTAAAACGTCCCAGATCATGTAATCACCAGTGCTGTTCTTTACCAATTATTACATACGTGAGCTTTTTTTAAACAGCCGTGTTTAACCTGTGAGACAACACTGTTGACAGTGAGACGTTAACCTGTGGTATGGTAATCAAAGAGATGTAACGTTTTTGACGACGTGGTACGTACAAAGTCCTTTATCTACAAATGGCTTTGCGCTCTTGTGTGTACGATACCGACTGGAAAGCAAATCCTTTGCAAGATTAAAGGCCTGCGCTTGCACATTCGGTGGCTCATCGATATACAGGGGCAGAATGCACGATATATCCCACTCGTCTGACACATCCCATGTAGCGTTCACAGCACGTCCTCCTACAAACAATGCGATGTGCAACTCAGCAGGAGCTGCCTGACGCAGGGGATGCACTCTTTGTCGTGCAGCGACTATCTAACTGCTCATTATAGCACACCCACTCCACACCAACAAGGTCACACCGACATTACACGAGATCGAACCCCCTCGTACAGCGTATCACTGCTTGAACTGCGCACGTAATTGCACTCAAAACTTCGGACATTTGTTTTGTGAAGCTGCAATTTTCGAATGCGTTTCTGATTTCATCTACTGGTGTTTCGATTTTGTTTTTCTATTCCTACCTCTGAAATGTTAATGCAAACTAAATTCACAAATCAATAGTGGTCGTCAATTCTGTTTGTACACACTGTTTCTGTGTTCTTCAGTCCAAAGACTAGTTTGATGCAGCTCTCCACGCTATCCTGTCTTGCACAAGCCTCTTCATCTCCGAATAAGTCCAACACCCAACAGTCTTTTTTAACCTGCTTACTATATTCGTCTCTCGGCCTCGCTCTGCGACTTTTACTCCACACACTTCCCTCCAGTGCTAAATTGACAATTTTTTGATGTCTTAGAATGTGTCGTGTCAATCGGTCCCTTCTTTTGAGATATCTTAGAAATTTCACTCCAATTACGTTCCGACGTGAGGAGCCCCCGCTGTGTGATGCCTGTGGCGTGCAACTTACTGTCCGCCACATTTTAATAGAATGTGATTTATATCGTACACAGAGGGTACGAATCTTAGTGCAGATTTGCCCTCTATTTTAGGTAATGACGAAGCATGTGTGCGCAAAGTTTTAAAATTTTGTGATTTGTCCCAACTCTGGCCTAAACTGTTAGGCTGGAGGTTTTAATATGTTGCAGCGTGGCTTGCTCAACCTTTTATATCGCTGTGGTCAGCCGGCCTCAGCCTAGTAATTTTTTCTCTAGCTTTGGTATTGGGGTACTGTTCACCAGCTTCAAGTCTACTGTTCACCTATGTATTTCACTTCAGCAGCAAGTGTTTCTTGCTGGAGCGCTGTCCTTTGTCTCCTTATTGTTCACACTTGTTGGTCCTTATTTTCTTTGATAGGACGCTGAAGACCTAGATGTCGAGTGCCTCAAAACCCCCTATCATCATCATCCAATTACGTTCAGCACCTCCTCATACGTTACGCGATCTACCCATCTAATCTTTAGCATCCGTCTGCAGCTCCACCTTTCAATATCTTCTACTTGTCTGAGCTTCTCATCATCCACTTTTCTGTGCCGTACAATTCTTCATTGCAGTCAAATGTCTTCAGAAAGGACTTCCTAGCATTTAAATTAATTCTGGATGTCAACAAATTTCACTTCTTCCATTCTGCATTTTATATCTTCTTTACTTCGGCCAATAAAAGTTATTTTGTTGCGCACATAACAAAACTCATTTACTACATTTACTGTCTCATTAACTAATCTCAGTGTCCCGTTTAATTGTTCTTTCAGGTCATCTGAGGTCTCTGACAGAATAACAATTTCATCAGCAAACCGCAAAGTTTTTATTTCATCTTCTGGGACTTTAATTCCTTCTGCTAATTTAGCTTTACATTTCTTCACACCTTGCTCAATGGCACGTTGAGTAACATTATGGAAAGGCTACAACCCTATCTTACTCCCTTCCAAACAACTGCATCCTTTTCATGTCCTTCGACTCATAACTACAGTCTGGTTTTTGTATAAGTTTTGCTGTACATAACTTTTCGTTCCCTATCTTTTACCCCAACTATGTTCAGAATTCGAAAGAGTTTATTCAATTCGACATTGTCAAAAGCTATATCTAAATCCACAAGACTTAAAACATAGGTTTGCATTTCTGTAACCGATCTTCTAAGTAGTGATGTGAGTGTTGCCTAATGTGTCCCTACATTTCTCCTAAATACGAAATTATATTCCCCGAGATCGGATCGTGTTATTATTTTGCGACAGTGACTTATTAAACTAATAGTTCTGTAATTTTAAAGCTTATCTGCATTTGCTTTGTAATTGGAATTAGTACATTCTTCTTAAAGTCTGAGGGTACTTCCCCTCATACATTTTCCACATTAGGTTGAAAGTTTGTGAAACAAAACTACTGAGGTCCTCGATCCCTAGACTCATAAACTAACTTATGTCGATGGAGAAATCGAATCTCCGACGGAAACTGTCGTACTATCCGTGACATGCGCCTCTGATGGTACGACTCATTTCGATAATCAATTTTTTAATCTATTTGGGTCGTCTTCAGATATGATAAAAATATACGTACAAAATCAGTATTTGTCGTCATGAGTAATGATTATTCTTTTAGTAGTACTGAACAAGGCTTGTGATTGGTATCCACATCGTAGTTCCTACTGTGACTGCAAACGGTCACTTACCACTCACTTTTAACTATGAACATAAAGGTAAATATATGCTGATTGTCGCGGTAAATCTGATAAGTGGGCCATATTACGAAAGTCCTCTTCAAAGCAGTGACACACGCACTTCGCTTAGAGACAACTTTTTTTTTTTTTTTTTTTTTTTTTTTTTTTTGCATATAATGTAGTCGATATACCGGAAGATACTTTGATTTAAACAGGGGTTAATATGGCCTTCATACTGTGCCCAGTGCACTAGCAGCACGATACACGACCACCAAACGACTGCCCATGCGTGTCGCAACAGCAGTTACCGAAATCAATAAATAAGGCTCGCAAAGAGTCGCTCAGATGCAATATAAGTATATAGCCTCAGACTACAGACATCAGTGTTTATAAACTTTATATTGTATCTCTAATTTTATTAAAATATATTTAAGGAGCAAAATTAAACGGGAAGAAATTAAATAAGACAATATAAATGTTGTATGAGCAAAGAAAGAGAAACACAGAATCCTTAAGTAACCCGTATTCAGTCACAGTAGCGGATTATTCACTTATTAGATTAAATTCAATCTAAACTGACGGACGGGGATAGCCGCTATCCTGACAAATGCGTGACCAATCTTACGTCGATCAGTGACAGAATTAGAAACTTTTGAACGACTTACCTTTAACATCCTAAATAACTACTTTCCCATAATCAAGATAAATCTATATATGAAGCAAATCATGTTTAGCTACCACAGGAACGTAAACCAGCATGTCAACCTTTCTTGTAACTTAGCTCGTTACTGAGACACAAACAGCAGCACACTGAAATACATTAAATTTTTGTATTACTTTATAATATTTTATTCCTTTCCCTGTATCAGTACACGTTTCCTGTATCCGTATTAATGTAATTCATACACTTGCTGAAATTAAAAATGAAGAAAAAAGCACACCAGTGATTGCGTCAACAGCCTTCAGTTGAAAGTTTGTGTTATTACAATACACACTAATAAACAGAAGGTAGCCATTTGTCTATAGCGAACATAAATTTAGGCTGAAATTTGTATTCTACTGAAGCGTGCGTCACAACAAGAAGAAAAATCCATCGAAATGGTGAGTTTCCTGTCATGATATACCTCTCTGTAAAGTACTTTCGTGCGAGTAGCATTACGCTTACCTTCACCGGCAATAAAAGAAAAGTAGTGATGCAGTTTTTGATCAGCGTCTACCCTTATTATACACAACGTATTATTTATACACTGAGGCGACGAAGAAAAAAAACGGGAGTGAAGCCGGTGTTAGATTTTGTGTACAAACTGACTTCCGATTATGTCCCACAGCCGTTACGGGGTGATCCACAGATGGAAACTAAATGCGAATTATTATGACCCAGTAACATGAAGCTGTGTCATCTATAAAAATTTCATCATTTTTGGGAACATAGAGTCCGTGAATCGCTGCAAATACTCTCCAAGTAAGCGAACAGAACAATTTGCAGTCAACGATGTACTTTTGGACCAGAGGAAGCAGTAAACTTTACGTAAAAAAATTAAATATTTTAAAACGTTCACACAGTTATGGAGTCATCGCCAGCTTGCACATTGTCTCGTAACAGCTTGGTTCCTTGGCTTCATGGAGTCTGCTCCCCACTGGAACCCAACCATCAGCTCTTATCATCTGAAGTTGAGACTCGTGTGACAAAGAAAGTTTTCTAGTCGTCTTGCGTCCAATAGATAGGCACTACCAGTGAGTTGCTGCAGGTGATGTGTTGTTAGCTAAAAACATCCGAGTCGGTCGTCGTCTGCCATAGGCTATTAACGCTAATTTGCGGTCCACTATCCTATTGTATACTTTTTTTGTGCGTTGTCGTTTTTGCAATTATTTCACGGAGTGTTACTCCATGAATGACAATGCTGATACGTCGCTGAGGTTTTTAATTAATGGAAATTTTACTAGTTTCTGGCGTGGCCCATCATCATAACCTGTTTAAATATAATATCATTAGTACTCCGGTTCTACACAATCAGTCATAAAACGACACTAAAATAATACATAGAAACCATTTTACAACATTTACAATATAAAATGTTCAAATGTTTGTTAAGCTTAAGGGACTTAACTGCGGGGTTTTCAGTCCACTACTTATGAACTACCTTATACTAAAGACGACACAAGCATCGATGCCCGAAAGGGGATTCGAACCCCCGACCATAGCGGCCGTGCAGACTGTGACTGACGGGCCGCAGACTGCAGGGCCACTGTGGCCGGAGCTACGTAGGTATGAAACTAAAAATTCCCGTGGGGAAATAAAACTCAACGATAGTAAGAGTGACCACACTCCGCAAACTTCTGTTTACTTACTAATTGTTTTGACCAGTGTAGTTTTTGTGTTTCAAGGAAAGCACTCACCATGGCTGTCTCTCTGGCAGGTGAATATCATTTTCTGGATTTATTGCTTCTCGAATGAAAGTTATTTTTCATAAACGAGATAATTAGTACAACTAATGATTTTTGAGAACATTATGGATAACAGCGATGTTATATGCAATTATTAACTCAAGTAAAAAAGCAGTTTAGAATGCAATTTCTTTTATTTCACTGGTATCCGGTTTCGGTCACCTACATGACCATCATCAGACCACAACCATAATGATACATAATATCTTATTAGAGGCATAAATTATTTCTAAATTGAGTATTTAAAATAAGAATAAAATATAACCTTAATGTTGGCCACTGGTTGTTTATTGCTGGAGCTGCCTAAAGGTTTACTGTAAGCTCCACCCTCTAATTTAAATGTTGATCACTCAGGTATACGTTCTAACGGAAGTTATATAAAAATGGAACATTAGATTGCATAAATGAGCAGCTAGATTTCAGAGATAGATATTTCTTTGAATTATTCGATGATCTCTTGTAGAATTACTCTTTTGTCCCGCTCACCAATTTTATTATTCAGTTTAAGACACAAGGTCGTTTTAATTAATAATTTTAGCTCTAATTGTCATATATTATTGTAATTACTGATGAACCTTATGATGCGGCATGTACTTTATTTTAGCTGGCTCTTAGTTTTCAGGCAAGGGCCCTGAGAGCCCAACATTTCAGCAAAAAACATATTATTGTAGATATAATACGTTCATAGCTAGCAGCAAAACTGTTGTCTACGTTGTTGAAATGTTTGTTAAGCTTAAGGGACTTAACTGCGGCGTCGTCAGTCCCTAAACTTACAAACTACTTATGAACTATTTTATACTAAAGACGGCACAAACATCCATGCCCGATGGGGGATTCGAACCGCCGACGGGGAACGGCCTCGCGTATTGTAGCACAGCGTCTCAATGCGCTTGGCCACTCCGCCGCGGCTGTTGTTTTAGTTCTGACATAATGACAATAATATTTTGATTTTTAATCTGATAGAGGTAAAATAGTACCTCCGATTTCTGTTTTGCAAATCATGACAAAACCATTACATGATTTTTCCATGTTTCCACATGTTACATATGTCTTCTATATGACCATATATATATATATATATATATATATATATATATATATATATATATATATATATATATATATAATGTACTTTTAAATCCGTTTACATCTTTCTACCTGATTAACCGTTCTATGCGCAGGCCGCAGTGGCCATGCGGTCTGCGGCGTGCCTGTCACGGTCTGCACAGCCGCTGCGGTCGGGGGTTCGAATCCCTCCTCGGGAATGGATGTTTGTGCCGTCTTTAGTATAAGATAGTTCATAAGTAGTTTGTAAGTTTAGGGACTGATGACCCCATAGTTAAGTACCATAAGCTATACAAACATTTGAAACTTTATATGCAATGATTTGGTATGTTGCATATTGAAATCCATTGTTGTATAACTTCCGTTAGAATTTGTACCTGATTGGCCAACATTTAAATTAGAGGGTTGAGCTTACAGTATTTAAAGGATGACTGCACCTACATCTACAGCAGCAACATTAAACCTTTAGGCAGATCCATTTGTAAACAATTAGTGGCCAACATTATGGGTATATTTTATTCTTATTTTAAATAATCAATTTAGAAATAATTTATCCCTCTAATATTATATGAGTAGCCTATTATTAAAGACGGACAGAAACTGAGATAAAGGTCATTTTTATTGCAAAACGTAGAGCTAATATATTTATTTACTTTAATACACTATGATTTGTACCTGTAAGTGGCTAAAATCAATTTGGTTGCTCTAGTACTTTCAAATTGTGTTTGAAAATACAGAATTCCGTGTCTGAAACCAAAACGTGTAGGTATCCGCTTTTAACGTGAACACGATGTCCGGTTTTGATACACAGAGATTCGCTTACTGCTGACGAGAATCTTTTACAGGTGTATAATCTGGGAAATTATAGGAATATCGACATAAAGTGGAAAATATTAAATTTTGAACTCTGTTACATATTGGAAAAATGAACTACAATAATCATAATAATCTTTTTAATTTTATATACAAAATGAAATGTTACCGCACTGACTGTCTAAAATTATTAGCATAAGCTCTGTTGAAACTGTCGCCAGATTTGTTCGTTAACATCCTTACGTTATTCATGACATCGAACTTCTTTCCAACAAGTGATAATTACGTTCAACACACCTTACAATGGAACAGTGTAGTTTACAACCTAGTCTTACCTTTGTTTCTTTTCCACTTTTCAGGTTGTCTCAACAGCTTCCTAGCTCTTCCTTCGGAAGCTGGTGATATATTATGTCCAGTTCACTCGCTTGGTTATTATTAATAATACTATAAAAATTACCGAAAAACTGAAGTGCGGGCTAATACGTCTTAGTACCTGGCACATGCTGTCGCCATGTCTGATTTTCGAGGTCGTGTGATCATGTACTGTGTTCCCATTGGTGCACACTGCTTTATCCAACAAGTGTCCGAATTTGATATCAAGCTCATATGTAGGTGTCCGCTTTCGATGTGAACAGTCACCTTTAACGTGTAATTTATCACATTTTCATCCATTTTTGAAAAAAAAAAAAAAAAAAAAAAAAAAAGCGGACTTACACTAATGAAAAGAGCGGAAAAACTTCCCTTGGGATCGACTGCTAACAAAATTTGGACCATTAGGTCAGATGTCCGGGTTTGATATTAGACTACTCATATTATGTAACATTACAGTTGTGATCTGATGATGGTCATTAAATGACTGAAACCGGTTACCAGTGAAATAAAAGAAATTGCGATCTAGACTGACTTGTTACTTCAATTAATTAGCACAACCTCTAAAAGGAATACAGTGTTTCTTCCCACGTACGATATGCAAATGGAGTAGTAGAGTATCAAACAATGTGTGTGTACACTATAAGGTGGTGATTAGGATGTAAATGTTACTCGGCGACAGAGAACGGACTGGGCCTTTTGTGAGAGCGATCGGTGTGAAAGGTCCACAGATCGGTGTGTCCGCTTTTAGCAAGTGGCGGCGCCACGCGCCGTTGAGCAGCGCTCCGTGCACTTCCTCGGACAACAAAAGACGGCGGACGGAGGCTCTCACAGGAAGAGTCGCAGGCTGCCCAGCCGAGCGGTAACTGCCGCGCAGGCGGCAACGGCGAGTGGCGAATGGCGGCGCGCCGCCCGGAAGAAGCCGACGCGCCGTGACGGAATCCACGGATTGTCGATGGCGTTTTTCTCGGTCGTGGATCCAATGTCTTCCTCACTGTGATTCCGGCTTTTAACTGTGCCCATTGTCTGGGGCTACCTCGTTACTACTCAGCCTTCCCTGTCAAATGAATACGCGATTTAACCTCACTAGTAAACAATTTGCACGTAAAATGTGATAGATTAGATTAGTAATTGTTGCATAGATCATGAATACAACTCTTCGTAATGATGTGGAACGTGTCAGGTTAATGAAAGGTGTCTTTACAAATTATTACTTTGTACTAAAATTACATGACACATTTTTTTTCTTTTTTTTCAGAGTTACAAATTTATATCTAAAAATTCATCTATAAAGTAGAAGGAGTTGCCATTCAGAAATTCTTTTACTTTATTTTAAATGCTAATTGGCTTTTGATGCTGGCCGCGGTGAAGTAGCCGAGCGGTCCAGCCGGGCGCCGTGGCTCAGCGCGCCCGGTCAGGGGACTAAACGGCCTCTGTAATTAAAAAGCTGAGCCAAATATTCAAAGAACAATGAAGAACGAAGCAAACGAACGACCGCAGAGCACAGACTACCTGAAGAAAAAAAAAAAAAAAAAAAAAAGAAAAAAAAATAGCTGTCTAAAGCGTCTCGCTGCGAAGCGCGCGGTTGCTCGCCATGGAAGTTAGAACCCTCCCTGGGGCATGGATGTGTGTGTTGTCCTTAGGTTAGTTTACCTAGGTTTAAGTAGTTTGTAAGCTACGGGCTGATGACCACGCAGTTTGGTCCATTAGATTTACAAACATTTGAACATTTTATTATTATTATTTAAGCTGTTTGGTAGGTGACCAAAGACTTTTGTGGAAGCATAATTCAGCCTTTTCTGTGCCAAAGCTATATTTATCCTTGAATAGTGAAGATCATTCTTTCTCCTAGTGTTTTAGTTATGTACACTGCTATTGCTTTTGAGTTCGGTGGGATTGGAAATAGCCGGCCGCGGTGGCCGACTAGTCTGCGGCGCGCCAGTCACGTTCTGCAGGGCCACTACGGTCGGGGGTTCGAATCCCCCCTCGGGCATGGATATTTGTCCCATCCTTAGTATTAGATAGTTCATGAATAGTTTGTAATTTTAGGGACTGATGACCCCGTAGTTAAGTCCCATAAGCTCTACAAACATTTGAACATCTTTTGGATTGGTAATAACAAATTTCATAAGTGAATATATATACTGAGAAACTACTGTGAAGATTCCTAGCTCTTTAAATATCTGCAGGATGATATTGGATGGGATCCAGCAATTATTCTGATTACACGCTTTTGTGCAATGAATACTGTTTTACTCCATGACGAATTACCCCAGAAAATTATGCCATACAAAAGCAGAGAATGAAAATAGCCATACTAAGCTAATTTACTGAGATGTATATCACCAAAATTTGCAATTACCCTAATAGCATAAGTAGCTGAACTCAAACATCTCAGCAGGTCTTCAATGTGGTTTTTGCAGTTCAACCACTCATCTATGCATACACCTAAGATTTTGAATATTCTACCTTCGCTACAGATTTCTGATCAAAATCTATATTTATTAATGCTGTCCTTCCATTAACTGTACGGAACTGTATGTACTGTGTTTTATAAAAATTTAATAATAGTCCATTTGCTGAGAACCACTTAATGATTTTCTGAAAGACGTCGTTTACAATTTCTTCAGTTAGTTCTTGTCTGTCAGGTGTGATAACTACACTTCTATCATCAGCAAACAGAATATATATTAAGAACCTTGTGGCACCCCCCATTTTTGATTGTTCCCCAGTTTGAAGAATCGGTTTTTTTTTTTTTTTTTTTTTTTTTTTTTTTGCATACTATATGAATTACTTATGCCCACTTTCTGCACTCTTCTTGTTAGGTATGATTTCAATCATTTGTACACTGTCCCATTCATACCACAATACTTTAGTTTATCGAGAAGAAAAAAATGTTCAAATGTTTGTATAGTCTATGGGACTTAACTACGGGGTCTTCAGTCCCTAAACTTACAAACTACTTATGAACTACTTACGAACTAGGACGGCACAAATATCCATGCCCGAGGGGGGATTCGAACCCCCGACCGTAGTGGCCGTGCAGACCGTGACTGGAGCGCCTTAGTCTCCTCGGCCACCGCGGCCGGCTATCGAGAAGAATTCCATGATTTACACAATCAAAAGCCTTGAAGAGATCACAAAAAATCCCAACGGGTGATGTCCGGTTATTCAGAGCATTTAATATTTCATTGGTGAAAGTATATACAGCATTTTCTGTTAAAAAGCCTTTCTGAAAACTAAACTGACATTTTGTTAGAACTTTATTTTTCCTATGTGTGAAACTACTCTAGAATGCATTACTTTTTCAATAATTTTGGATAAGGCTATCAGAAGTGAGATTGGGCGGTAGTTGTTGACATCAGGCGTATCCCTTTCTTTGTGTAGTGGTTTAACAATAGCATAGCCACGCCACATAATAACCACCAGAAATTATTTTTTCATTTCGTCAGATAAGAGATTCTCTTTTTGAAATGTCCTTGTTAGTAAAGGGGAAATTATGAAACTGTAATTTGTGATACGAAGGTTATACGAACATGGCTCAGCTTTACGTTTTGCATTACTACTGCCTACTGCTGCCGAGATTTTATTTCGTTTTCATATATGCATTCTGTTGCCCCCAAATCTGTCCAAAAAATTTCAACGTCATAATGTTCAGAGTGTATGTGATTTGCAGACGGATGAATTCTCTCAGTTTCAATTAACCAGCTATGTCATTTGTTCTCTGACTACCAATTGGAAAACGTCGAGTGAGAAACCTGCCAGAGTGCGGAAGCAGTAGTATTCTTCTCTGAAGTGGAAGTCCGAGAAATTTTAAGGATTAGAAGGACATTGTAATGAAAGTTCCAGATCACGGCTTACACTTTATTATATAACGCTACAGCTGTTTCAGCTTTCTGCCATTATCAAGTGCCTGTGTGTATAAGAATTACAGTAATCAATTTCCATCCCATTACAAGTCAAATACTACGAAAAAATATATAAAAATTTACTTATACATTTTTTCTTATAACTTACGTCTACTATGATTTGGCGATAGATACTAATATCTGGCGTGACTGGTGTAAAAACTGCAGTGAATTAATCGCGTATTTCGCAGCTGTATACGTTTCTAGCTGTCAGGTTTTCTGCAGCTTGTTACGCTATGGCGTTAAACTACAGAAAACTTTATATTTTGTGTAATTTTGTGTAATTTTCACCACGACCTACACTTGCAACCTATTGAGAACAATTTTCCGCGCGGGAATGGCCGTGCGGTTATAAGCATCTCGTCAGGAACAAGACGACCGCTCCCGCCGGAGGTTCGAGTCCTACTCGTGCCTGGGTGAGTGTGTGTTGTCCTTAGGTTAGTTTGTAAACCTAGGGACTGTTGACCACAGTAGTTTGGTCCTATAGATTTACAAACGTCTGAACTATAGTCATAGGTTTAAAGAACGGAAGTGAGAATTTTAAGTTGGGGTCAGAAACCATAGGACAGTTGAGAAAATTCAAGTATTTTGGGAGCTAGATTAAGGAAGACATGGAATGCCAACAGGACATCAAATAATGGCACTAGTGAAAGAGACGTTTCAGAAGCAGAAAGAAAACTCTTAACTATTGGTTTACACAAATAACTAAGAAAGCGATGGGTGAAATACTTTATATAGAGCGTGGCCTTATACGAAGCAGAAACGTGGACTTTGAGAAAGAAGGATGAGAGGAAAATTGAAGCATGTGAAATTTGGATACGGCGTCGAATGGAGATGATCAGCTAGACAAAATCAGTCATGAGGACGTACTGGTCAGAGTTGGAGAAGAGCGGAGGATATTACTGACTGTGAAGAATAGAAAGATAAACTGGATAGGTCATAAATTAAGAAGAGATTGCCTGCTTGTGGAGGCAATTAAAAAAAAAAAAAAAAAAAAAAAAAAAAAAGTTCAAATGTTTCTTAAGCTTATGCGACTTAACTGCGGGGTCATCAATCCCTAAACTTACAAACTAAATTATACTAAAGACAGCACAAATATCCATGCCTGGGGGGGGGGGGGATTCGAACTCCCAAAGGGGAACGGCCTCGCGTATTTTAGCATAGCGTCTCCGTCGCGGAGGAGGCAATTAAAAGTTTCGTTCCAGGGAATTGAGGAAAGGGCAGAAGAAGATACTAGATGAGGGATGACGTCACAGGCCACAAGGAGGTTGCCAAAGAACAAAAAGGAAAGCACAAGACCGAGAAGCATGGAGAACTATAGAGTCAAAACCTGCCGGAAGACAGATAACTCGATGATGATGGTGATGAACATCTGAGGACAACTCACAAGTTTCAGTGACTTCTATATGTTCCAGAAATCATTTCTCGCGGTGATTTCATACATTTGTCCAACCGTTATATGAAACAACTAAATTATGAACATATACAGAACAGATACCAGGCGCATCCGCAGAGCATGTTTTTTCCCAATTTTCTAAAAACATATTTACATGAAAAACTATTGGCAACAGGTGCTGCAATGTTTGAGCTATTTTTCGTCATAGTCACCAAAAGAACTAAGGCACTTGTCATATCGTGGGATCGTCATCTGTATTCTTGTATAGTGGAAGTCTGCCGCCTGTGAATTGCACCAGCATGTGGCGGTCGTCTTCACTCCTTGTCGTTATCGAAATGTCGGCCGCATAACGTGTCATTCAGAGCAAGAGGCATGGAATGCTTACTGCGAGTGCTGCACTACCCCATGATGATTACCGTCCACACGCGGTTCAGCACACTGCGGCTGTTTTGCAGCAGTTCGGCTGGGAGCGCCGCGCGGAAATGGCCGTGAGATCTGGAGCGTCGCGTTACAGACCGTGCGGAAGCTCGCATCTGGCTGTCCAGTCCTCCGTCGAGCACGGGTACGTGTTTGTCCTTAGTACTCGTGTAAGGTTTTTTGAAGTATTTAGTAAGCGGTCTAAGGCGCCACGCTGCGGAGCGCTGGTTACTCGGTCGGAGGTTCGAGTCCTTCCTGGGGCATGGGTGTGTGTGTGTGTGTGTGTGTGTGTGTGTGTGTGTGTGTGTTGTCCTTAGGTTAGTTTACCTTAGTTTCAGTAGTTCGTAAGCTACGGACTGATGACAACGCAGTTTGGTTCTATAGATTTACAAACATTTGAACATTTGGATCGATGGCCAGAGTAGTTTGATCCCTTGTAATTACAAACATTTGAACATGTCAGGTGTGCCACAGGGGAGTGTCGTGGGTCCGTTTCTGTTCAAGATGTATATAAATGAAATTGTGGATAACATCGGAAGCTCACTGAGGCTTTTTGCAGATGACGCTGTAGTATAGAGAGATGTTGAAACAATGGAAAATTGTATCGAATTGACGCACGGTACAGGGAATGGCATTTAAATCTCAATGTATACAGGTGTAATGCGCTGCGAATACATAGAAAGAAAGATCCTGTATCATTTAGCTACACTATAGCGGGTCAGCAACTGGAAGAAGTTCATTCCATAAATTATCTGGGAGTAGGCATTAGGAGTGATTTAAAATGGAACGACCATATAAAATCAATCGTCGGTAAAGCATATGCCAGACTTAGATTCATTGGAAGAATCCTAAGGAAATGCAGTCCGTAAACAAAGGAAGTAGGTTACAGTACACTTGTTCGCCCATGGCTTGAATACGGCTCACCTGTGTGGGATCCGTACCAGGTGGGATTGTTAGAGGAAGTAGAAAAGATCCGACGGAGAGTAGCACGCTTCGTTACAGGATCATTTGGTAATCGTGAAAGCATTACGGATATGATCGATAAACTCCAGTGGAAAACTCTACAGGAGAGACGCTCTGTCGTTCGGTACGGGCTTTTTTCGAAGTTTCGAGAACATACCTTTGCCGAGGAGTCTAGCAGTATATTTGTCCCTCCTACGTATATCTGCCGAAGAGATCATGAAGATAAAATCAGAGAGATTAGAGCCCAAACAGAGGAATACCGACAATCTTTCTTTCCGCGAACAATACGTGACTGGAATAGGAGGGAGAACCGATAGTGGTACTCAAGGTAACCTCCGCCACACACCTATCGGGTGGCTTGCATTAGTATGCATGTAGATGTAGATTTCGACTGGGAGCTGTTTGATCATCCAGCATAAAGTCCTGATCTTGCTCCCAGTGTTTCCATGTTTTGTTGCATCTCAAGAATTCCTGTCCTTTGGCCAGCGTTTTTACTGGGACGATGAGATGAAGACGTCTGTCACACGCTAGTTCCATTCACAGACGACAGACTTTAACAATTGACTGTAGACGTGGTGGCTACGTGTATTAACCGTGACTTTTCGAAGTAATTAATATTCGTTATTACTCCTACCAGTCACTTTATTGCAGTTGTTGATTTTAAAACAGTGTAAAACGTTTCGAGCATGTTGTACTCAACATCAGACGTTGAACAACTATTACTATATAATGAACTATACTAACATTGTTCTTCGTTGTTGACGTGGTATCTGGGGTTCTGGGGGTGAGGAAGGGGGGATGTATGACCATAAAATTATGTGCAGTGATGTATTCTATAGGTCTTGCTGGTTGTTGTTAATTATATCGCCACCTGGATGGGATGCAGAGACGTTTGCATAAGATGTGGTGCAGTTATTGTGTGATTCCCTTTACCCATTTACGATTTTTGGTTCCCGTGTCTCTGGTGCATTGGTGAAGTTGCTGCATTATAAAGGTGCATTGTATACTAATTTATCTTGGAACAAATAGATACTGACGAAGACTATTCACATACACGTAAAAAAAGATGGCGGACTGTAATGTTTGTACCAGTATCGATCACGCATATGCACCAATATTTTCGCTGTTTCCTGTGGGATATTGATCTGATTTGCATTAGCACCTTTTTTAACTATTTATACCTGTTAGGCCTATATATTATTTGTTACATTGGCTGCAGGTAATTTGGTAAATTCCAGATGCAACAAAATCGCCTGCAGCTAATGTGACAAATATTATATACGCCAAACAAGTAGAAATTTTATAACCAGTTTTATAGAACACATCGACTGCTACAGACTAAATAAATGTAACAAACCAGCAATAGCAGCTCTCATAAAAGAAACAGAACATCCTATGAAAATTGAAGAAAACTATGCCTGATGATGAACACAAAATGATCGAAATGCGTTGTAATGTTTTAAATTAAGCAAATGCAATAGACTTGTGGCAGTAATAACGAATATTAATTAAAGATTGTAACAACAGAGAAATACAAAGGTTGATCTCTCGGTATGACTACTGATTGCGTTCTTTCAGTAACTAAGTCGAAAAACAGCTGTAACATTTCCATACCTGTTGCCGATAAAGTTTTCATGCGACTTAGTCGTATTTATTTTAAAAAATAAGGAAACTTATTTCCTTGATTCAATTCGTGTAATTAATGCGACGACGGGCAAAATGATCCTTACGTTTCGGTCAGGATGCACACGAGCCTCGGCTAACCACGGCCGCGAGTAAACGAGAATAATGGAAAGGGTGTAAACTGAATTGAGAATTCGAAATATTAAAACATTTCGACCGTTTCAGGCACTGAAATAAATTCAATGGCAAATATGGAAATTTGTGCTGGACCGGGATTGGAACCCAGATATTCCGCTTTCGGCCAGCGGTCACCTTAACCAATTATGCTATACTGGCACGCTTCCCTTCCAACCCAAATTCTCACCTTGCAGCACACTACGATTCTAGTGCCCCACGCCCATTTGTTTCCACTTGCTCGCAGTCTATACTGGATTCCCGCAAGGGATCGCGCGTATTAATGCATCGCATTGAAATTGTTAATTACCTGTTGGGGCAGATATACAGTTATTTATATGGTGTGTTTTCTTTTCGGACATTAGACAACATATAATTATTAATAAGTTGAAAATTAGTCCGGCTGGGAGCGTGCCATTATAGTTACTACTGAACACGTAGATAATGTCGTGAGAACGGCGAACCAGAGACTGCATTTTATTGGCAGAACCCTTAAAACATGCAACAGAACTACTAAAGAAACTGCATACACTACGCTTGTCCGTCCTTTTATGGAGTATTGCTGCTCAGTGTAGGATCCTTATCAGGTGCGTTTGACGGAGGACATCGAAAGAGTCCAAAGAAGGGCAGCTCGTTTCGTATTGTCATGATACAGGGGAGGCAGCGTTACGGAAATGATACAGGATCTGGGATGGGAATCATTACAACAACGGCGCTTATCGCTGTGGCGTGGGCTACTTACGAAACTACAATCGCCAACATTCTCCTCCGAATTCGAAAATATATTGTTGACTCCCACTTGCCGGCCGCAGTGGCCGCGGGGACTGAGGCGCTCCTGTCACGGTCTGCACGGCCACTACGGTCGGGGTTCGAATCCCCCCTCGGGCATGGATATTTGTGCCGTCCTTAGCATAAGGTAGTTCGTAAGTAGTTTGTAAGTTTAGGGACTGATGACCCCGTAGTTAAGTCCCATAAGCTTAACAAACATTTGAACATTTTTGAATCCCACTTACATAGGTAGAAATGATCATCAGAATAAAATAGGAGAAATCAGAGACCGAACGGAGAGATTCAGGTGTTCGTTCTCCCCGCGCGCTATTCGAGAATGGAATGGGAGATAAAATAGTATAACGGTGGCTCAATGAACCCTCTGCCAGGCAGTCAAATGTGATTTGCAGAGTATCCCATGTAGATGTAGAACATCCAGCTCGTGCAGGTAGCTAGTAAGCGAAAGACCCGGTTTAGATTCCCGCTCTGGGCACAAATTTTCATTTAATGCATTGAATTTAACTCAATACCCACAAAAAGCAGCTAAACGTCTCTGACATCCTTCGTTCTAACCAAAGTACAAATAACCAAATGATCAATTATTCATCAGTGAACTGACATTTTTACAAACAAAAAGAGCACGAAATGTTTGGACCATCATTGCCCTATCAACACCATATTTATTGTGTAAGTCTCTCTAAAAAACACACACACACACACACACACACACACACACACACACACACACACATATATATATATATATATATATATATATATATATATATATATATTGGTCACCCTTTAGTTTCTTATTAGAAGTGCCCTGAGGATCAACATGTATTCGATAAATGTAATATTGTGTCCTTGTTCCTTGCTGTTACTATCTGTTGGATGACGCTCAATGCACCGTTTCTCCTTCACAGTACTCCTACACTGTGGAATATTAGCCGATGTTGGAAATGTTTCCTCTTATTGGTCGATATGGAAATTACACGTACTGTTCATCACACATGGCACATTCATAATGTCCATTTGAAAGTCGCAAAAAACTTATCAATAACGGCAGTAATAATATCACGCAGATACAGAGTGCATAAAATGGAAGTTACAGACTTGACATTATTGCTTCCAGAATTTCCGAAACTCATAGTCAACTAATAATATTCGTGGAAATCACAGTTGACCTGTTTGGAAACTTTTGCAATAAACTACTCGCAGCAGTGCGAGGAAAATAAGCATTTATCCTATGCGTGCGAGATTTAAAATTAGGAGCGTCCACCCGATGCCACGAACACACGAAAAGTTATTTAATAGGAACACAGTGACGCGGCTTATGAAGCTGAAATTTAGTAGCAGTCATTTATAAATATTCGTGTGTTAAGTTTGACAGAACCGTGGTGTAGTGGCCGAGCGTTCCAAGGCACCTAGCTGCGGAGCACCCCGCTACTCGCCGTCGGAAGTTCGAGTCCTCCCTCGGGCATTGGTTTATTTGTTGTTCTCAGTATAAGTTAGTTTAAGTAGTTTGCAAGCCAGTGTAGTTAAGTCCTATAGATTTACAAACATTTGAACATTTAACTTTGACAGAGGCTGCAGGAGTGTTGCCGAATCCTGATTTAGTGTTAGAATTAGCTTTTGGCTGAATTAACAACCATCCCAGTTTAAAAAATACTGTTTCTTTATACTTCTTTCGATAGTCTACAATGGCAGTATTTCTGTGTCAGCAGTGTCAGTTGTTAGTATTAGAACGATTGACCCACCTGGCTTCACGTAGGTGGCACTGTGCCTAGACCAACTGTGTGCTGTAGCAGTAATAACTTAAAAAATACTTTTCGTCAATGAGGCTATTCATGGAAACCGTCATCTACAGTGATCCCCGGTATGCCTTCACAAACACAGAAAATGCGACGGGTAAAATTAGAAGTAAAGGTTATTTTACCTAACAGTGTGACGTGAGCGAACCTCCATGCAGGAGGAATATGACTGAAGCTCCCGTAAGATTATCCTGTTCCAAGGTTATAGTGATTTCTTACGTTGCTTCGAAAAGAATAGAGGATCCTCATCTTTGTCTAGAGTTGTACAATTCTCTCCAGTATCGTCGACGATGAAATCATTAACCTAATTTCACCCCTCATTAGAGAATAATCACACAATGACGCACACAGTGTGACCCGAAACTGTCTTAATATCTTGTTACACATTGTGTTTTTCTCAATCGAGAGATATGTTCAGAAGCGAAAATAATTTCTGTCGTACTCCTAGGGTGACCTAGTACAGAACGTCGGAGGTCAACAGAGTTTCTACATTTACATCTAGTTTTTAGCACATGATGCTTTAGTATACTACAAAGCCACAGCGCTTGAAAATTATAGCAAAATGCAGGAACATCTGCAGCTTATCGATACTTGTTGAAGGCAATGACAGTTGACCCTCAACTTTAAACGAAACGTGATTACATAGAAAGAAAGAATCACTGTGTGATTACCCAATTGCAAAGCAACGATTAGGGATAAGCAGTGAGTTTAATTCTCCATCGGAGGTTAGAATCCTTCCTTGGGCATAGATATTTGTGCTATCTTTAGTATAAGTTACTTCATAAGTAGTTTGTAAGTTTAGCGACTGATGACTACGTAGTTTGTCCCATAAGCTTAACAAACATTTGAACATTTTTGATTGAGTTAAAGTAGAACGGCTACATATAATTAATCGAGATTCCGGCAAATGTTAGGCAAATTTCGTGGTATATTCCTCAGGTTATGCAGTCTATTAACAGACAGACAGTGGGCTGCAAAAGATTCATTGACCAATACATGAAAGTTGCCCGTCAGTGTGGAGTCCGTACCAGATACGACTGTTGGAGAGAGTAGCACGCTTCTTAACAGGTTCATTTTGCAAGCACGAAAGTGATCGACCATCTTCCAACTGCAGGTGCCGCAAGATAGGCGATCTGCATCATGGCAAGGCCTACTGTCAAAATCCCGAGTGATAAGGTTTCAGGAACAGTCAAACAATCTATTGCTTCCTTATATGTCACTAAAAGAACAAATATGATAAAATTAGAGAGATGAAAGGGCATATGGAGACTTATGAAGTTTTCCCGCCAACTATAGTCGACAAATAGGAGAGAAAGGAAATGTGGAAGTACCTTCCACAACACACTATGAGGTAGACGTAGATGTAGATTTAATTTCTTGGTAAATAATAGCTAAGTTAGAAAACAAGCGTTGCGCCGAGTTAATTAGCATTGAAATTAACCAAGTCGATCTTTCCTTCCCTTAAATTCACGCAGCGTGTCTGAGACAGGGTTGCTGAACGTATTTTACGTTTGCTTTCCTCAAAACGAACGAGACAGCGAAACAAAAAGTGAACAATGAATGTACAGTAGTATGGTTTGCATCCGACTGGATTCTTCAATACTAATCATATCGTAAATGCCATAATACATATATTTTTCTAAGAATTATTCTTCAACTCAACCTACCGTGTAACACTGTTACAAATTTTCCGAAATGTTTCTGACCCTGTATATCTGTCCATATCACGCCGTTGCTCCCCACACGCAATACGAAATGAGTTGAAACTTCCTGGGAGGTTAAAAACGTGTGCCGCACGGGTAAGTGCTCTACCGAGGACGTGACGCGTGCCAGGGTAGCTCAGTCGGTAGAAAGCTTGCCCGTCAAAGGCAAAGGTCCCTGGCTATGAACCCAGTTCCAGCTTATAGTTTTAATCTGCGATCAAGTTACATGTCAACGCACACTCAGCCGCAGAACGAAAATTTCATTCATTGAAATGATTGTCCAGAAAATTGTACCACAACAGATACTGTAAATTTGCAAAACATGCAAGGCATTTGAATTTTATATCAGAAGACTGAAAATCCCGACACAACAGAATAGACTATCGACGAAAATAATGTCGGATGTAGTGAAACGTATTGGCGAATGCTTAAAGACCAACAATCAAGTACTGCGTAACAAAACTGAAGGTGCCGGCCGCGGTGGCCGAGAGGACTGAGGCGCTACGGTCACGGTCTGCACGGCCACTACGGTCGGAGGTTCGAATTCCCCTCGGACATGGATTTATTTATTTTATTTTTTTATTTTTTTTATTTTTTATTTATTTATTTATTTATTTATTTCTTGTCTCAGGGCGCACAACTGCTAAGGACATTAGCGCCCAGACAAGAACAGAGATTCGCTAGGTCTCAAAAAAATTGCTAACTACCAGATAGAGTATTAAAAGAAGGCTAAGAACGAAAGATAAAAACAATTAAAAGGGTTAAATATCTTTTGATAGATTGGCCATGTTGATAAAACGCAATACTCGAGCAGCTGCTCGTGTGTTATCAGCTAAAAGTTCCTCCAGAGTAGACGGAAAGTGAAGGGCTAAACGAAGATGATTAAAATTGGGACAAGACAGTAAAACATGTCACACCGTCAGCAATGCACCGCAGGAGGTGCAGGGTCGGCGGTTAGCAAATGACGGTGGCTGAAACGGCAGTGACCGATCCGCAGCCGGGCCAGGATGACCTCCTCTCGCCGAGAGGGGCGTGAGGAGGTCCCCCAAGCGGTCGGGATCGGTTTTACAGTTCTCAATTTATTGTCCGTAAGTGAAAACCATGCACTGTGCCAGGACGACACAATACTCCGGCGAAGAGCCCGTTGAACATCGTCCGATGGGACGCAAAAGGTAGCCACGCGAGGTGTGTGTGTTGTTCAAGTGAGTTTAAGTATTTTGTAAGCCTAGGGACTAATAACCGCAGCAGTTAAGTCCCTTAGATCTACAAACGTTTCAATTTGAAAATTTGTGGATGAGTAAATTTGGTTGAGTGAAGTCTCGTTATTCTTTATTCAATGCGTCACATGGTACGGCAGTGTTTTGCGACTCTCTTTGTTTATGACTTCATATTGCCTGAGCTATATGTCCTAGGCTGTTTCTGCTCCCGTAGCTGTTATGGCCTGACGGTAAAAAATAGGTATACCAAATTCGATTGAAATCGGTCCATTAATGTAGGAGTAGATGTGGAAATTTGGCGTAGATGTGGCAGTTTTTGCGTATTTTATTATGACGACGTCATATCTGAATAATGAGCGATTATCGTTTCAGTCAATACATGGATGTGGAATATGCAATCGATATCCCGTTTTGTAAGAAGACAACAGCGGTTGGAAAAATGTGTGAATGATGATAGAACACTCGCCCACCCTATTTCATCTCGATTTGCTTGCTAAATCATTTCAATTGTCTCCAAAGAAAATGTGTGACATGTTTGCAGGTAAAACGTCAATATGCGCATCTTCACAATAGCATGGACTTACGCGAGTGGATGCCAAGTACCTGCACAACCACGTGGACGAAGCAAAGAGAGTCCTTAATTAGTCAGTATTCTTACAGTAAATTTTGTGGCGGATTAAATGTTTAATTAGTTGCTTTTCCTACTACTAATCAACGCTCTATTCTCTTAATTTCCTATCGAAATTGCACAACGAAATTTCACTCCATGCGCATAATAATGTACTACCCTTCTAATATTCTGAGTGAATTAAAAATCTCGACAAGTTTCTGATTTCAGTTTTTTATCTTGATTTATTGCAGGATGTATGTTTGTCAGAGGGGATTGTTTTGTAAAATATTGCTTTAGGTTTTGAAACAATAGTAAAATGATGGCAGACGTAATAAAGTTTCGCCGGCCGCGGTGGCCGAGGGGACTGAGGCGTTCCAGTCACGGTCTGCATGGCCACTACGGTCGGGAGTTCGAATCCCCCCTCGGGCATGGATATTTGTGCCGTCCTTAGTATAAGTTAGTTCATAAGTAGTTTGTAAGTTTAGGGACTGATGACCCCGTAGTTAAGTCCCATAAGCTATACAAACATTTATTGTAATAAAGTTTCCTGTAATTTTTGTATAGAATATTATTCTATGAACAAGCATATGTTACATAAGAAAGCAGGGTTCGCTGCTTTGGGGAGACTCGCATACTGGATACAATCATTAAACTTAGGGGAGACAGAGTTTCAGTACGAACACTAAACAAAAGGAGGCAACTTGATTTTCCGAGAATAAAGTCCAAGCAGTCATTTCTTCAAAGTTAATAGTTGCCAGGTTTTTCTTTGTTTTGAGAAAATGTAAGCTGAAAAAATTACAAATTTTAATGCCTGGGAATGAAGTTCAGTCCTGAAATCCGTCAAATAGAAACGAAAAACAATCATGGATCCGTTTTAATGTGATTAAGTATGATATGCTCAAAAATAAAACTTTAAGAACGTTATTACAAGGATATGACGTCGAAACTAGCCAAGGGCAAACAATACTAGATAACTATAGTAAGATGCGTAGGTTTTGCGCACTGTGTTCTTCCATGGTGATGTACCCTTGACGGTTGGCTTCTAAATCCTGATAATCTGCCATCTCAGACTTAATTGATCAGCTAATAAATTTTAGTCAGAAAACAATATTTATGATGCCACAGTTTCAATATTCAATCTATGTTGCCCTATCTGTTCCCAAAGACAAAAAAAAGTAGTTGTACAGGCACAGAAGAAAGGCAGAACGCATTGTTTATGTGAACAACAAACTACCACAAAGAATATGCTCAGGTGTTTCCGGGGACTACAAAAGTGGTGGTGTATAACATTTTATGGGGCTGCTTTGTAAATATAGACAACTAATTTGCCATTTTTCAACGCCTCTCGTAGTGCAATTTAATGGCATCGCCCAGAAGCCTTTGAGCCTGTTTGTTTCATTCAAATGAGGTAGATTGTGCACCGAAACCAGGAGAGCCCATATCCTATTACACGCCACTCACTTTAATTACAAGTCTAGCAACCTATCGGTTTTTCGGAAGCAATTATCGCACAGGAAAAAAGCTCTTCTCATGGCAAAGCTGTTCCGCAGACCCGTTAATATTGGAACTGCGCTTCATGCTCTGTCCATAATAGTGTAAGGAGATAGTAAAGACCACCTACATTTTCCTGGACTCTTTCATTCGGCTGCTTTAACGATTATTTTGTCTTCAATGTGCTGAAAATGCCTTTACAAACGTAATATTGCTTTTTCGTGAGTAGGCGTGCGTATATTCTACTTCTCCTCATAAACTAGCATTACCGGACCATACTTGGTATACGTATTCCTTCCTGGTAGGCAACTAACGCTGGAGGATGAGGGGGAGGAGAGGGGGTAACAACCACCAACGAGGTATAGTTCGAGACACGTGACGTCAGAACCAACAAAATGCGAAAAAAACTGCCACAACACGCGATAATGTGCCACATCTGCTACAAACCTAAAGGACCGATTTCATCCAAATTAGGGCGCACGTATTCTTTATTGTCAGCCAACAATAGCTGTGGAGGTTTGAAGCACCTACTCGTAATCAAGGAGAGTTACAGAAAACTCCAGTATCGTACGACGTGTGAATTAATAGACTTTAGTCATTCACTATTTGAGAGTTACAGCACTTATCGACTTGCAACATACTTTATACATAAATTCAAACTTTCACGGAACTTTTCTTCCTGAAAACTCGAACAAAATGATGAAACGAACGAATTTTACCCTTTACTTGTTTTCCGCTGTTCTTGCAGTAAGAATTCGGCATTCGATATAAAATAACAATTTTTTACGTCTACACTACTAATTCCCTTCGCGTGAGATTAAACAGACAATATGCACACAAAAGAATTAAATGTACCCTCGAAGTTACATTACGACTTATAGTTCATGATATGTAATCTTCAGTCCAAACACTGATCTGATGCAGTTCTCCACGCTACACTGTCCTATCAAGACTCTTCATCTGTTAATAAGAATGACAGCCTACATTCTTTTAAATCTGCTTACCGTATTCTTCTCTCAGTCTCGGTTTGCGAATTTTTTACCTCACACACTTCCCTCCAGTGTTCAATAGATGATTTCTTGATGTCTCAGGAACGTGTTCCACCAATCGCTCACTTCTCTTAGTCCAGATACGCCAGAATTTTCTATTCCCTCCAATTCTGTTCAGCACTTCCTCATTAGACACGCCTCTACCCACCCAATATTCATATTTTGTCTGTAGCACCACATCTTTTTCTGTATAAACTCCTTACCGTCAACGTTTCACTCCCCTACAATGCTACACTCCATACAAATGCTTTTAAAAAAGGAGATACTAAGATTTGAATTAATATTGGCTGTCAACAAATTTCGCTTCTTCAATATTCTTTTCTGCCCATTGTTATTATGCACTTTATATCATCTTTATTTCGGCCATCAGAAGTTCCTACATTTCTATTAAATCCAAACTGATGTCGGATTATACGTTTTTCCATTCGTTTTTAAATAATTTGTGTTAGCATTTTGTAACCGTAACATATCGTACTGTTAGTTCTGTATTTTCACACCAGTTTGCATTTGATTTCTTTGGAATTGGAACTCTTATATTCATCTTGAAGTGTAAGCCTACTTCGCCTTCTCATATATTTCGCACACAAAGTGAAACGGTATATTTGTCTCTCCCAACGATGTCATCAGTTCAGAGGAAATATCGTCTATTCAAGGAGCCTTATTCCATCTCAAATCTTTCGGTGCTCTGTCAAATTCTTCTCACAGTATCGTACCTCCAATCACATCTTCCTCTACTTCCTTTTCTCGTTTCACAATAATGTCTTATGTTCATTTCTCGTGTACGGGTCCTCTGTATATGTATTCCTTCCAGCATTCCCTTCTTTGTTTATTACTGGTTCTTCATCTCAGCCCTTGATATGCAAGAATTTGCTTTTCTTATCACCAATCGATTATTTTTTTACCTGCAAGTATGATCTCTCTTTCCTCTGGTTTTACATTCTTATGGATTTGCATTTGACCTCCTTTTTAGGCAGACTGCACTTCCTGCAAACCTCATTTTTCAGCACTCTGTACTCGTTTATGCCTGTTTCACTCGCTGCATGTTTATGTTTTCTCCTTTCATCAATTAAATTCAGTATCTCCTGTGTTATACAAGGATTTCTATTAAATGTTCAAATGTTTGTGTAGCTTATGGGACTTAACTACGGGGTCATCAGCCCCTAAACTTACAAACTACTTACGAACTAGCTAACACTAAGGACGGCACAAATACCCATGCCCGAGGGGGGATTCGAACCCCCAGACCGTGACTGGAGCGCCTCAGTCCCCTCGGCCACCGCGGCCGGCGATTTCTATTACACCTTGTCGATTTACCTGTATTATCCTCTCCGACCTATACTACTGCTGCCATTCTCTTCTAGTGTTTTGCTTGGTGCTCCCTCTAAAACTCTAAACAATCTCTGGTTACTTAAATTTATCCAGGATCCATCTCCTTGCGTTTTTATATTTTTCCAGCTTCTTAAGTTTCATTTCATAACCAATAAGTTATGACTCTGTAACTGCCCCTGGATATGTCTTAAGGTTTAAAACTTGGTTTCCAAATTTGTACCTTACCTTTTTAAAGACAATTAGGTACCTTCCGGTGTCTCATGGTCTTTTCCATGTACACATTCTCCTTGCGAGCTGCTTAAACCAAGTGTTTCTCATGATTAAATTGTGTCATGCACAAAATTCTACCCGGCGATCTCATCTTTCATTCCTTTTCTCCTGTCCATGTGTGTGTGTGTTGTGGTCTTCAGTCCGGAGACTGGTTTGATGCAGCTCTCCACAATACCCTATCCTGAGCAAGCCTCTTCATCTCCACATAAGAACGACAACCTACATCTGTCTGATTCTGCTTACTGTATCCATCTCTTGGTCTTCCCCTGCGATTTTTTCCCCATACACTTCCCTCCAACGCTAAATTCACAATTCCTTGATGTCTAAGAATGTGTCCTACCAATCTATCCCTTCTTTTAGTCAAGGTATGCCAGAAATTCCCTTTCTCCCCAATTCTGTTCAGTACCTCCTCATTAGTTACGCGATCCACCCACTTAATCTTCAGCATTCTTCTGTAGCACCATATTTCAAAAGCCTCAATACTCTTCCTGTCCGCACTGTTTATCGTCCATGTCTCACTCCCATACACGGCAACACTCCATACAAATGCCTTCAGAAAGGACTTCCTTAGGTTTAAATCAATATTCGATGTTAACAAATTTCTCTTTTTCAAGAACGCTTTTCTACCCATTGCCATTCTGCGTTTTATATCCTCTGTAATGCGAAAATCATTTGTTAATTTACTGCCCAAGTAACAAAACTCATCTACCTCCTTTATTGCTTCGTTTCCCAATCTAATTCCTTCAGCATCACCTGATTTTCTTACACTGCACTCCATTACCCTAATTTTGCTCTTGTTAATGTTCATCTTATATGCACCTTTCAGCACACTGTTCATTCCGTTCAATTGCTCTTCCAGGTCCTTTGCTGTATCTGACAGAATTACTATGTCGTCGGCAAAACGCAATGTTTTTAATTCTTCACCCTGAACCTTAATTCCTTCTCCAAATTTCTCCTTGCTTTCCTTTATAGCTTGCTCAATGTACAAATTGAACAACAATGGAGAAAGACTACAACCCTGTCTTACTCCCTTTCCAACCACTGAATCCCTTTCATGCCCTTCAGCTCTGACAACCGCTGTCTGGTTTTTGTACAAGTTGTAAATAACCTTACGTTCCTTATATTTTACTCCTGCTTGCTTCAGAACTTGAAAGAGTTCATTCCAATCAACATTGTCAAAAGCCTTCTCCAAATCTACAAAAGCTAGAAATGTAGGTTTGCCTTTTCTTAATCTATCTTCTAGGATAAGCCATAAAGTGAGTATTGCCTTCCGTGTTCCTACATTTCTCTTGAACCCAAACTGATCTTCCCCGAGGTCGGCTTCTACCAGCTTTTCCATCCTTCTGTATATAATTCGTGTTAATATTTTGCAACCATGACTTATTAAACTGATGGTTCTGTAGTTTTCACACCTGTCTGCACCTGCTTTCTTAGGGATGGGGATTATAACATTTTTCTTAAAGTCTGAGGGTACTTCACCTGTCTCATACATCTTACACACCAGGTGAAACAGGTTTGTCATGGCTGGTTCTCCCAGAGACCTCAGTAGCTCTGAGGGAATATCGTCTACTCCAGGGGCCTTGTTTCGGCTTAGGTCTTTCAGGGCTCTGTCAAATTCTTCTCTCAGTACAGTATCTCCTATTTCATCTTCATCTACATCCTCTTCCCTTCCTACAATATTGTCTCGAAGTTCATTTCCTTTGTAGAGCCCCTCTATATACTCTTTCCACCTTTCAGCTTTCCCTTCTTTGCTGAGAACTGGTTTTCCATCAGTGTCCTTGATATTCATAGAGCTGTTTTTCTTATCTCCAAATGTTACTTTTATTTTCCTGTAGGCTGTATCTATTTTTGCCCTTTTTATACATTCTTCTACATCCTTGCATTTGCCTTCTAGCCACTACTGCTTAGCTATTTTGCACTTCCTGTCAATCTCATTTCTTAGTCGTCTGTACTCCATTTTGCCTGTTTCATTTACGGCATTTTTATATTTTCTCCTTTCATCGATTAAATTTAGTATCTCCTGTGATATCCAAGGATTTTTTGTAGGCCTTTCCTTCCTACCTATTTTGTCCTCTGCTACCTTCACTATTTCATCTCTCAGTTTTACCCATTCCTCCTCTACTATTTTATTTTCCCCTGTTTCTGTCAATTGTTGCCTAAAGCTCCCTCTGAAATTCTTAAGAACCTCAGGTTCCTTCAATTTATCGAGGTCCCATCTCCTTATTTTCCTACCTTTTTGTAGTTTCTTTAGTTTCAGTCTACAGTTCATAACCAACAAGTTATGGTCAGAGTCTATATCTGCCCCTGGGTATGCCTTACACTGTAGAACCTGATTCCGAAATCTAAGTCTTACTATTATAAAATCTATCTGGTATCTTCCGGTGTCTCCTGATCTCTTCCACGTATACAACCTTCTTTTGTGATTCTTGAACTAGGTGTTTGTTATAACTAAATTATGTTCTGTGCAAAATTCTACCAGGCGGCTTCCTCTTTCATTCCTTTTGCCCAGACCATATTCACCTACTATCCTCCCTTCCTTTCCTTTTCCTACTACCGAATTCCAGTCTCCCATAACAATTACGTTTTCCTCTCCCTTAATTGTCTGAATAATTTCCTTTATCTCCTCATATATTTCTTCGATTTCCTCATCATCGGCAGAGCTAGTTGGCATATAAACCTGTACTACTGTTGTCGGTGTTGGCTTCGTATCTATCTTGACAATGATAATGCGATCACTGTGCTGGTCATAGTAGTTTACCCGCATTCCTATTTTCTTATTCATTATCAATCCTACTCCTGTGATACTCCCAATTGATTTTGTATTTATATTCCTGTACTCACCTGACCAGAAATCCTGTTCTTCCTGCCACCGAACTTCACTAATCCCCACTATATCTAACTTCAACCTATCCATTTCCCTTTTTAAATTTTCTAATTTTCCTACTCGATTTAGGGATATAACATTCCACGCTCCGACTCTTAGAATGCCAGTATTGTCTTTCCTGATGATCACATCCTCCTGAGTAGTCCCCGCCCGGAGATCCGAATGAGGGACTATTTTACCTCCGGAATATTTTACCCGAGAGGATGCCATCATCGTATGTTCATACAGTAGAGCTGCATGTCCTCGGGAAAGGTAACGGCTGTAGTTTCCCCTTGCTTTCAGCCGTTCGCAGTAGCTGTGTGGCAAAGCCACATTAGCTAATGTTACAAGGCCAGCTCAGTCAATCATCCAGACTGTTGCCCATGTTCCTCTTCAGGAACCACACGTTTGTCTGGCCTCTTAACAGATACCCATCCGCTGTGGTTGCACCTACGGTACGGCTATCTGTATCGTTGAGGCACGCAAGCCACCCCACCTCGGCAATGTTCCATTCCCCCAACAAAAGCAATGTTTCCTCTTCCTCAACTGTCTGATTAATGTCTTTCGCATGTATTTTTGCAAATGTTCAAATGTTTGTATAGCTTATAGGACTTAACTACGGGGTCATCAGTCCCTAAACTTACAAACTACTTATCAACTAGCTAAGACTAAGGACGGCACAAATATCCATGCCCGAGGGGGGATTCGAACCCCCGACCGTAGTGGCCGTGCAGACCGTGACTGGAGCGCCTCAGTCCCCTCGGCCACCGCGGCCGGCTGTATTTTTGCAATCTTCTCATCATCGACATATAAGTTGGCATATTAACTTGAATTTCTGTGGTCGGTGTTGACTTCGACAGTGCGATTGCTATGTTGTTCATAGTAACTCACCTGCATTCCTATTTTCTTATTCGTTATTAGACCTACTCCTACGTTCCCACTAACTAATTTTGTTTATAATCCTGACGAGAAATTCGGTTCGTCCCACCAAGGAAATGGCGATCTACTTCTGTCATCAAAATTTGTAACTTACCTATCGGATTAAGGGATAGAATATTCCAAGCTCCCTTCTTCCTGAGTAGTCAACGCTCGGAAATCCGAATGGGGGACTATTTTATATCCGGAATATTTTACCCAAGAAGACGCCATCGTCATTCATTCATACAACAGAGTTGCATGCGCTTGGAGTAAGTAGCGACTGCAGTTTCCCCTTGTTTCTAGCCGTCCGCAGTAGCTGCATAGCAAAGCCACATTAGTTGATGTTACAAGGCCAGCTCAGTCTATCATCCAGGATGTTGCCCCTGTAACTATTGAAAAGGCTGCTGCCCCTCTTCAGTAACGACACTTTTGCCTAGTGTCTCCACACATACTCCTCCGCTGTGGTTGCACCTACCGTACGGCTGTCTGTATCGTTGAGACACACAAGCCACCACAGCTCGGCAATGGCTGTGGTTCATAGGGGTGGTTGTTCATGTAGTATGAGGACATAAACAGTAAGTTTCAAGTAAAATCTTTCCATCACGTATGAATTTTTCATTTATTACGTCTTTATTACCAACTGTAATCGCAACATATATTGCAGACAGTGTGCACATTTATCAGTAAATGTACCTTCTAAATTACATCACAGTGTACCACATAGTTCATAAGTGAAAGCCACCAATCACTCTTGAAGTTGCAATTTTTTATATCATTACTATCAGCAATACATTTCTAAAGTACTTTCTTAATATTTCAGTCTATGTATCTGGATAATTAATTATGTTATTGTGGAACATATTTTCTGGGAGAATTTATCTGCAATAGAATGAAAGTGAAATGGACAGAGAGGTGGAATAACGTAATGGACTACTATAAGAATGGAATGAATGAAACCTGAAACCCGGGAACGCCGGGAACCAACGATACTTGACGTTGAAACTTCCTGGCAGGTTAAAATTGTGTGCCGAAACCGGGCCTCGAACCTGGGACTTTTCCCTTTCGCGGGCAAGCGCACTACCGTCTGTGCTATCCCGACACGACTCACGATGCCGCCCCACAACTTTACTTCTGCCAGTACCTCGCCTCCTACTTTCCAAACTTCACAAAAGCTCTCCTGCGAACCATGCAAGACTAGCACTCCTAGAAGAAAGGATATGGTGGAGACATGGCTTAGCCACTTCTTCCAGGAGTGCTAGTCTTGCATGGTTCGCAGGAGAGCTTCTGTGAAGTTTGGAAAGTAGGAGGCGAGGTACTGGCAGAAGTAAAGTTGTGGGGCGGCATCGTGAGTCGTGTCGGGATAGCACAGTCGGTAGTGCGCTTGCCCGCGGAAGGTCCCAGGTTCTTGTCCCGGTTCCGGCACACAATTTTAATCTGCCAGGAAGTTTCATATCAGCGCACACTCCGCTGCAGAGTGAAAATTTCATTCTGGATACTTGACGTTGCTTGCGGAGTATGAATGTAAATCTAGAATAACAATAAAATAGTTTAAAAAACGGATAAAAAGGCACTGAATTTGCCAAAATATTTCATCCAAATTCGTGAAACATAACAAATTTGGCAATAAAATCAAACGAATTCTTGTTGCCCCTATAAACGAATCGTTTCCAGTCATTCTCTATCCATTGGTATCGCTCTTCACACCACGTCAAGCGCTACGTAGTTCTGACACAAGTGAGGCTTATGACGAAATGTTCGACCACTGTACCTCTTCTTTAACCCGCTATGCACATTTGTTTCTGATGTCGCCCGGGTCTCATAACCGTATATGTGTCATGCGCAGTTCCATTTTATACTTGTGTGATATAATTTCAATAGATTGTTCAGAATAAAGGTGTAACGTGTTTTAGAGTTGAAAGATAAGATTCCGAAGTCGCAATATATGCCAGCAGTAAAATTTCTTCCACGTAATCAAAGGAAGTACTTATTTCCTACTGTAGTCAAACTTCCGTTGTTTAGGGCATTTACGGGCCTAAGAATATGTAAATCATAAATGAAATCTCGAAATGCAGAAGGACAGTTAAAACAGCGTCGAGGGGTGAAATACGATGTGGTGAGACTGGTGCTGAAATATACTGGATGAGATAGTCAGACTTCTGCTGCAGTACAGTGTGTCCCAAGAGTGGAGGAAACAGAGAAATTGATGGGCGATTAAGTGCTGTAATAACTTGTACCGGACGTGAGAAATGAGCCACGACTCGGTTAGCGCAGCTGTGGCATCGAGCCAGTGGGCGCCAGCCCTGCTGGTCCATTTGCCTTCCAGTTGGACGCGCGGTCTGAGAGGGATGTGGCGGTAACAAGTGGCTCTGACTGCACGGCGGGAAAAGCGAAAAATATACCGGATGAGAGTTACTAGGCTGTTCTAGATGAGGCTGTATTTACACTACTGGCCTTTAAAATTGCTACACCAAGAAGAAATGCAGATGATTAACGGGTATTCATTGGACAAATATATTATACTAGAACTGACATGTGATTACATTTTCACGCAATTTGGGTACATAGATCCCGACAAATCTGTAACCAGAACAACCACCTCTGGCCGTAATAATGGCCTTGATACGCCTGGGCATTAAGTCATACAGAACTTGGATGGCGTTTACACGTACAGACCGCCATGCAGCTTCAACACGATACCACAGTTCATCAAGAGTAGTGAGTGACGCGTATTGTGACGACCCAGTTGCTCGGCCACCATTGACCAGACGTTTTCATTTGGTGCTGGCCAGGGCAGCAGTCGAACATTTTCCGTATCCAGAAAGGCCCGTACAGGACCTGCAACATGCGGTCGTGCATTATCCTGCTGAAATGTAGGGTTTTGCGGAGATAGAATGAAGGGTACAGCCGCAGGTTGTAACACATATGAAATGTAACGGCCACTGTTCAAAGTGCCGTTGATGCGAACAAGAGGTAACCGAGACGTGTAACCAATGGCATCCCATACCATCAAGCCTGGTGATACGCCAGTATGGCGGTGACGAATACACGCTTCCATTGTGCGTTTACCGCGATGTCGCCAAACACGGATGCGAACATCATGATGTTGTAAACAGAACTTGAATTCGTCCGAAAAAAATGGCATTTTGCCATTCGTGCACCCAGGTTCGTCGTTGGGTACACCATCGCAGGCGCTCCTGTCTGTGATGCAGCGTTAAGGGTAGCCGCGGCCATGGTCTCCGAGCTGATAGTCCATGCTGCTGCAAACGTCGTCGAATTGTTCGTGCAGATGGTTGTTGTCTTGCAAACGTCCCCATCTGTTGACTCAGGAATCGAAACGTGGCTGCAGGATCCGTTACAGCCACGCGGATAAGATGCCTGTCATCTCGACTGCTAGTGATACGACGCCGTTGGGATCCAGCACGGCGTTCCGTATTGCCCTCCTGAACCCACCGATTCCATATTCTGTTAACAGTAATTGCATCGCCACCAACGCGAGCAGGAATGTCGCGACACGATAAACCGCAATCGAGGTAGGCTACTATCCGACACCCTCCGCCACGCACCTTGCGGTGAGTTGCGGAGTATGTAGATGTTATCAAAGTCGGAAACGTGATGGTACACATTTCTTCTCCTTACACGAGGCATCACAACAACGTTTCACCAGGCAACGCCGGTCAACTGTTTTTTGTGGATGAGCAATCGGTTGGACACTTTCCTCATGTAAGCACATTTTTAGATGTCACCACCGGCGCGAAACTAGTGTGAATACTCTGAAAAGTTAATCATTTGCATATCACAGCATCTTCTTCCTGTCGGTTAAATTTCGCGTCTGTAGCACGTCATCTTCGTGGTGTAGCAATTTTAATGGCCAGAAGTGTAATAACCGAACAGCCCGTGTACTATAAACACTACTAGTAGATGATTCTTTGACATTAGTCCCTCACAATGTCACATTCCATAAATTTCTTCGTACTTTCCCCTTCCTTTACCCTCACTCGTATTCCTACGAGCGTCCACGCCAGTGATCGTATTTTTACTAGAAATGCACACATTTGAGGGGCCAAGTGGTTTGGACGCAGTGGTTGTAATCATTTTTAATAACCTGAGATCTTCAGATGTCGGTGTCGCTGCGCAGAAGTAGCACTCAGGTCATAGGTCCGAATTTCTTGAAGCTGAAATCGTAAATCCTCCGGTGGCAAAGGGGTTTTGAATGTACCGGTACTAAATAAATATGTCACTCGAGGATGCTGTCAAACATCTACACTCTTAGAAATATCAAATTGCGTGCTTTAAAATAATTAAACTTTATCCAGAATTAGACTAAAGTGAAGGGTGTCTTCATCAGAAATAAAACTACAACATGAGACGTTTACAGATAGAGTTGTGCTCATGCTGTATAAAGTTAGTTATAAAACATGTTAGCTGGTTAAGAACTAGCAGTCTAAACTGAGTCTGATGCCACTTTGACCGCTGAGACGTCGGCAGCCCATAGTGGCCAGCCACTACGTTTTATTGTCCAGACCGATAGTTATTAACTAGCTAATACATTTTATAACCAACATTATACAACTTGAGCACATTTAGCTCTATGTGTAAACGTCTCATGTTGCAGTTTTATTTCTGTTGTAGACACCCTTTTTGGTACTTGAAATCTAGATGAAGTTCAATTATTTTGTGGGGCTGCATTTTCTCACACAGTAAATTACGTTAATAGAGTTGCTGCTGCAGACAGACCATGGTCAGAATCACTGATAGGTAAACTTCATCCTGTTGTACTACGCTGTTAACTCGCTATTAATGCGCTTAGATCGTACAGATACTCACGCTCAGCTACATCTTGTGTTATTGGAGTGCCAGCGTTCGACTGATTGTGGCAGTCAAATGATTTCGCACTGGCTGCGCATTTTGGGCACCAAGCAAACTTTCTGGGACTCTTCGTCAGTTTTTTGTTAACTTGTCTTACAGTTCATTAAAAATGGCAAATAACTGAAAGATTGTTACACGGAGGTTAATGACGAAAAATACGAGATTTCCCACGGAAGTAGTACTTTACCATCTCTCACTCCACCTATGGCGCCATACTTTCTCTGCTGTTGTATACGAGCCAAGATACGGAATTAAAATCACCAGCTGATCACGTAGTGGTAGCGGTCGGCGCCGTTGTGTGGCTGCTCCTACACCACTTCGCTGGATTGTCTTAGAAACCGAGTACTAAAGTGCAAATGGGAAAAAGGGTAGCGGCAGATCAAAATGATGTGTGACACGCAGTTTTAAAAGTCGTTGATGGGCAGAGCGACAAGTGAAAACCATTGGTACCACACACTGCTCCCACCACTATAAGACAAGGACTAAAGTGTCAACGTCACACACACACACACACACACACACACACACACACACACACACACACACACACGTATCCAACTACAAAACGAACTGTCTGTAAATTTGGACAGAATAGGCTGGTGGAGCTCTCTCTAAGCGAGTCCTTCATGCTCAACCTGTAGGAAAACAACCAAGTAAACATCCGGGGATGCAATGGGAGTACTGAGTACTAACAAGACTTAAACAAGTCCAGCTGACAGCGGTGGAGATCAAAAACAGTAGATTAGCATGTACAGCATCTATCTCTCTCCCTCCCCTCCCCCCCCCCCCCCCGCACACACACATACACAAGCGCGCGCGCGCGCGCGCGCGCGCGCACACACACACACACACACTCGCACACATACCTCAGACACACACATACACATACACATACACAAACATGTGCGCGTGAGACTGAGGGCCGCATACTGCATGAAATGTCGAACACATGCTGAGCGCTGTACATAGGTTTCTCCGCAGTTTGCCTGTCACGCACATACAAATCTATTAAGAGAGCGACAAACCTGCGTCTGTGACTGAAGCCTAACGCTGTCATCTTGTTTTACTTCTGAGACGAAATGACGTAAGCTTTGCTAGAGGTTTAAACTTGTTTTGCCTTTGAGCCAGTACTTCTGTAGTAGTGGAATTTAACACATACATTGTAGTATAATGTTACGATAAGAACATGTTACGAACGGTTAAAGAAAAATTTATTATCACGAAAAAAACTCAAAAGAATAAAGATATGTGTTACTCTCAACAAAAAGCATTTTTATAACGGCCATACTATTGAATAAAAAGCCGACGTTGATCGAAAATAGTAAATGATAATAAAAACAGTAAACTAACGCGACTTATTACTGTATGTGTCAAAGCAGACTGTAGATTTCGTAAGAAAACTCAAAAGAAATTTTCCTAATACAATAAAAAAAATATTGCGCTTCGTGGTATAATATAAAATATGTATTTAAAAATATCGCGTGTCGATTTCATTCTTTGAATCGATGTCTAATGTCTGAGTCATGGAACTTGTTTATACGGCACTAAAGATGTTCATTAAATAAATGAAATGCCACGGCGGATTAGCCTTGCGCACTGGGGCGCCGTGCTGCGGTGCGCGCGGTCGTTCGCCGTCGGGGGTTCGAGTCCCCATTCGGGCATGTGTGTTTCTTGTCCTTAGTTTACCTTAGTTTAAGTAGTTTGTAAGGTATGGACTAAAATGAGCAAGCAGTTGAGTCCGATAGATTTACAAACATTTGAATTGAAATAAATGAAATCGATATGTAATATTCTTAAATAAATATTTTATATCATACGAACAAGCGGAAAATTTTTTATTATTATAATATGGAGGTGGCTGTGCACAAAACTCATTATGGGTCGTCATACAAAGAGATACGAGTCATCCAGAACAAATAGCTTTGTTATTACGACCATTCTACTGAAATAAAAGCCGCAGTTGAATGAAATTTGTAACAGATCAATAAAAACAGCGAATAAGTGCAACTCGTTAGTATATGTATCTTCCGTTTGCTGTACGCAAAATGTTAATTTACTATTATGACAAAACTCTAAAGACGGTGCAGTTTCGTCAGTTCATCCGTATTTTTACGACTGTATTCTTTATTTACATGCACGATTGTTCACACGTTTGTAGGATACAAATATGTCGGCGAGACACTAATGATACTGTATACGACATTGCCAGTCTAGTAATATACTCATATTTACTGAGTGTATGACATTAACTGCGAATGGGTAAAGTTGAAAATGTCTACCCAGCCGGGATTCGAACCCGGGTCTCCTGCTATCTAGGTAGTTCCGCTGACCCCTACACCACTGGAGACAGTGATCACCGCACCTGCAAGGAAGATACAAACTACCAGCTTCACCCTGCCCACAGTACTCAAACTCGTAGTTATGAAACTAATTCCCGTAAGAGTAAGGGCTTCAAACTTGCCCACCCCTCCCCACTAACGTAGGTATCATTGCCCGTCAACGGCATATTATATACATACGTGTGGCGTCTGTTCCGAAAGAACAGACATCACTTCTGATCCTGGTCACTTGCCCATTCCCAGTTGATGTCATATATTCTGTGAATATGAAACAATAACAACTGCAGGATCAGAAGTGACGTCTGTTCTGTCGGAACAGACGCCACAAGTATGTATATAATATGCCGGTGACGGACAACGATCCTTTCGTTAGTGGGGAGGAGTGGCCAAGTTTGTGGCCCTTACTCTTACGGGAATTAGTTTCATAGCTACTAGTTTGACTACTGTGGGCAAAGTGAAGCTGGAAGTTTGTATCTGACGGGAGGCGTACGTAGGTAGTCCTTGCAGGTGCGGTGATCATTGAGTCCCCAGTGGTGTAGGGGGCCTAGAAAGCAGGAGACCCGGGTTCGAATCCCGGCTGGGTACACATTTTCAGCTTTGCCCATTCGCAGTTGATGTTATATATTCTGTAAATATGAGTTACATATACGTCTGTGGTCACACAATCTGTACCTGTTTGTAGTACCGTTGGTTCGGTATTCCGTAGAAGCTGTCTGTTATGTCAGACTGGCAGATGTTCCTTAGCATTTTCGAAGCAGTGTAATAGTAGAACGAACTCCCGCTTCCTCCCACGCATTGTAAGTGGCTTGTGGGGTTGGCCTGTGCATCCGTTCTCGTTATAGCGCTGTTAGCCTGGCTCTGCGGCCGGCGCCCATTGTGTGCGGGGGTAGCGGTATCCGCGAGTAAATTCGCACAGAGCGGTAAATTCATTGCGGGGCGTTGTTAACTGTACCCCGGGCCGTGGGGTGGGATCCAGGCGCCGCGCCGCTGCCTCGCTGACGTTTCCGGCTGGGCGGCCCGTTACATCTGGCATTCACTCCACACTCGGCCCTCAATTCACAGGAATTGAGATCAGTTGCGTTTCGGTCGCGTTTCGGTCCCAGTTTCGAATCCACACGTGACAAGCTTTTCGAGATGTTAAACTTTTATGTAAGCTGAATGAAACTTTCACTCTGCAGCGGAGTGTGCCCTGATATGAAACTTCTTGGCAGATTAAAATTGTGTGCCGGAATCGGGACTCGAACCTGGGACCTTTGCCTTTCGCGGGCAAGCGCTCTACCGAATGAGCTATCCCTACACGACTCACGATGCAGCCTCACAAATTTACTTCCGCCAGTACCTCGCCTCCTACTTTCTAAAGACAAAGGTCCCAGGTTCGAGTCCCGGTTCCGGCACACAATTGCCGGCCGCGCTGGCCGAAGAGACTGAGGCGCTTCAGTCACGGTCTGCACGGCCACTACGGTCGGGGGTTCGAATCCCCCCTCGGGCATGGATATTTGTGCCGTCCTTAGGATTAGTTAGTTCATAAGTAGTTTGTAAGTAAACGCACTAATAACCCAGTAGTTAAGTCCCATAAGCTGTACAAACATTTTAACATTTGGCACACAATTTTAATCTGCCAGGAAGTTTCATATCAGCTCACACTCCGCTGCAGAGTGAAAGTTTCATTTTGGAAACATCCCTTAGGCTGTGGGTAAGCCATGTCTCCTTTCTTTCAGTAGTGCTAGACTTGCGAGGTTCGCAGGAGAGCTTCTGTGAAGTTTGGAAAGTAGGAGGTACTGGCGGAAGTAAAGTTGTGAGGCGGCATCGTCAGTCGTGTCGGGATAGCTCAGTCGCTAGAGCGCTTGCCCGCGAAAGGCAAAGGTCTCAGGTTCGAGTCCCGGTTCCGGCATACAATTTTAATATGCCGGGAAGTTTCATATCAGCGCACACTCCGCTGCAGAGTGAAAAACTTTCATTCTGGAAACATTCCTTAGGCTGTGGCTAAGCTATGTTTCCACCATATCCTTTCTTCCAGGAGTGCTAGTCTTGCAAGGTTCGCAGGAGAGCTGTGAAGTTTGGAAAGTAGGAGGCGAGGTACTGGCGGAAGTAAAGTTGTGCGGCGGCATCGTGAGTCGTGTCGGGATAGCTCGAGAGAGAGAGAGAGAGAGAGAGAGAGAAGACATGGAAATATTCTGTTTCTGGAGACGCAGAGACATCTATTCTTTCATATCGTTAATTGATGATCAGGACGTAAACCAGGTTAAGGAATTCTAGTACCTTGGAAGCAAAGTAATCCACTACGGACGAAACAAAGAGGCCACAAAAAAAATTGATAACGTAAAGAGGGCATTCATAGCCAACAGGAATGGTACCAAATATTGGACTTAGGGTGAGGAAGGATTTTGAGACTGTACTTTTGAAGCACAACTTTGTAAGGAAAGTGTAACAAAGACAGTGAAAAAATCGGAACAAAAGAGAATAAAAGCATTTTATAAATTGGTACTACAGAAGAATGTTGCAAATTAGAAAACTGTTATGATAATCAATGAGGAAGTTCTCCACAGAATCGGAGAACAAATGAACATTGGAAAACAGTTGAAAGAAGAAGGCATAGGATGACAGGACATGTATTAAGACGTCAGGGAATAGCCTCCATTGCAAGAGAGAGAGAGAGAGAGAGAGAGAGAGAGAGAGTGAGAAGTGCAGGAGTAGCTACTCTGAAATGAGGACCTTGCCGCAGGAGTGGACAACGAAAACGTCAACTGGACTCTTAGTAATATCGTCTCTCAGCATCTGCACCCCAGCTGTTAAAAACAAGTCTAATTAGACACCTCAAACTTATATTTAACGCATCGTTGCTTAAATAGATATATATCACCAGTAATATGACTGTTTCAAGAAAAATATTAGGTTTGTTCATATACGTCAAATATAAATATCTTGATACATTCGTCAAGTAATTCTCGGAAAACAGAAGTATATAAGAAAACATGAGAGACCGAACCTTGTTGTAGAGCGCTGTTAACGAAACTCTTACCTGAATTCATTAGTATTGCGTTTCTAGTCTGTGAAAATACAAGCCACAAATGTAGTTCGCGATAAATGAGTGGTATATATGACTTCGGCTCAAGTAATCAAGTGGATTCAACGAACGACTAGGATCCACAGTGCAGCATACTTGTTGAAGTAAGGAAGTCTGTTGTGCTGATTGCTTCTATTCTCGATTGCAATGCACCCTAATTCTCGACTAACATTCGTGCTAGAATATGGTTCATCTAGGTGCCTTTCACAAAAAAAAAGATGAAGGGTTGTTTGAAGTCTTCTAGGATTGTGGCCTTTCAGTTATCAATTTTGGTAGCAGTGGATTTCCTACTGTGACGACATATAAGGAACTGTTTACTCACTGAATCCACAATCTCATATTACTTCAAACAGCACGAAGAGTATGCGTGTCGCACCGTGACACGAGTAACTTTAGTAACTTAGATGTAGTCTTCATGTCGTTTAGAAAGCACACTGAGTAATGGGCGTTCGAATCGTGTACCTCAGTTAAATTATTTCGCCGCCGCAACATCCATATCAGTAAAGCACGTTCCATTCGCCCCCAAAACTTTGAACGTTTCTAGGTTCCTAACTGGTTATTATTAAAAATTTAATTTCTAAGCTGTAGCATTCAATTTATCAACTGTAGGATTGAAAAAATATTTTATTAAAAAATATAACTCGGTGCTGCAACTCTCTGGGAAATAACTGGATAAACTATTTTCATAACTCCGTAGATAGAGTAACGTTTCTGGCATGTATACCTATCTAAATAATCCACTAATTATTTTGTACGTTATAGAGAAAAATATCCTATTTGAAAAACAACTCTGTGTATTGGTATATCGACCGCAGTTTTATTGTTTCAAGAGGGCTTATTTACGTTTCAATTTTTCTGTAACGATATTACGCTGCAATGCGTGTTTGCGGAGCTGTATTTAATTCAGCATCACTGTGATGTAACAAGCAGCAAGCTACCGAAAACCGCAGAGCAAATTGCACGGATAATTGGGAGAGAAGCCGCCGATAATCGAACAGATGAGCAACGCTGACCACTGTGCCACTGAATGGCACGTCAAGCTGACCCGTGGCGAACTCAATACCGAAAAGGTTTTAACGTGGCATCACATGGGTCAGCACCTCTTAAGGGAAGGCTAATACAGGAGAATACACGAACAGGGTGAGTTAAATTTAAAACCAAAGACAAAAACTTTATTAAGAGAAAAAGATATCTTCAAATTTTGTTGTGGATGTTGCAGATATCGAGACAGGCAGTACATCAGAAAACCGAGAGGTATTCACGGACGTCAGACGATCCTCTGCGTGCTTGGTGAATGGCTGCCTCCATCATCATCATCATCATCATCATCATCATCGGCAGTCATAGATAGCTTGGAAATTCATTAAAATATGATGCGCTGAAGCTAACCGAGAACACACAAAAACTGCGTGGTGTTACATTTCCCGCTCGATTCGGCGCCTTTAAAGAAACGGTTACGTTTAAAAGTCTTGATTTGGCTTTGCTGTCTGGGTATTCTAGGTTTGGCTGACGACGGCTTGTGAGTCAGACTACTTTCCAGTCCGCATCTTGCTGCTTTTGCGAATCAGCACGCTGTTTTTGCTACTATCTATCAGTGCCGGCTGCAAACTTTCTGGTAGCCGCATCGTTCAGCACTTCTGCTTACGGTTCCGCCGCTACCTCCAATGCTCCGTCTGCCAGCAACCACGCCATTGTCGAGTTCGACGACAAACATGGGTTAATAAGAGGCGTGTTTTTTAAGTAAGTACCGTTTTAAATTTTAAGAAAAGACTTGCTAAGATATCTCAATAATATTATTTTTACATGAAAGCCTATACCTTAATCTACTTTTCTACATAATTTCCGTCAATATTGAGACACTTGTCATAAGGTTGTATCAGTTTTTGAATACCCTCCTCATAGAAGTCTTGTTAACCATTACATCCCAACTGTTTTCACTTCGTTATCGTCTTGCTCGGTCACAATGCCATGCAAAACACTACGAGAAACATAAGGAAAATTATTCCGCAAGGAGGAAATCGTAAAGAGTCTGTTTTCTCTCACCTTATTGTCCGTTTCCTGCACCAAACTTTCATTAACGACCGAAGGACGCCCAGTCCGTTGTTCATCACGCACATTTATGTGGCCATCTTTAAATGCTAACACACTCATAATTTTTGTCCGTAAACAGATCTTACGATGAATAGCGATCGCTTTTAGGCCTTTAGCACTAAGAAATAACAGCCCGTACATCACAGTCGGCGGGGCTCACGATTATCGAGTATCTTAAGCTCTCAAAAGCAGACTGTAATGGCGCCAGGGCGTAAACAACAGATGTAGGTAACCAGTGCGCATAATATTATTGAGATACCTTAGCACGTCCTTATTTAATTTCAAAAAGGAACTTACTTTGAAAAACATGCCTCGTATCATGCCAAATAGGATTAAAAAAAAAGTAGCGAACAAGTGGGATATCGACTGTCACCGTCTTAAAAGAACCATCCAAACATTACAAGTACACTGAAGAGGCAAAGAAACTGGTTTAGGAATACGTATGCAATGTAGACACTTTGGGGATAGAGCTGCAGGGGCAACCCTTATATAAGACAACAGGTGTCTTGCGCAGGCGTTAGGTCCTTACTGCTGCTACAACGGCAAATTATCACGATTTAAGCGAGTTTGAATGTGGTGTTATGGTCGGTACACGAGAGATGGCACAAGGCATCTGCGAGGTAGCGATGAGGTGGGGATTTTCCCGAACGACCATTTCTTCAGTGCACTGTGAATATCGGGAATCCGGTAAAACATCAAATCTCCGACATCGCTGCGGCTGGAGAGAGATACTGTTACAACGAGACCAAAACCGACTGAAGAGAATCGTTCACCGTGACAGAAGTGCAACTCTCCCGTAAATTGTCGCGGTTTTCAATGCTGCACCATCATCGATTTGAACGGAACATAATCTAAATGGGATTTCGGAGACGAAGGACCACTATTACACTCTTGTTGATTTCACGAAACAAAGCTTTACGTCTGTTCTGGGCCCGTCAACTTCGACATTGGACTGTTGATGACTGGAAACATATTTAAATCCAAATAATAAATGTATTTACCAACAGCCGTAAAGTTTGTTGTTTTATTCATTTACCGGTTTCGGTATTATAATAATACCATCCTTAGGTTATGTCATAACAGATATCCAAGAAAACTCTTGAAATGGCTTTTTATATCGATTTATTTAATATCTCACAGTTTCTGAATAAACGTGTGTTAATACACACATGTGACAGCAGCTGTCAAAATAAGTAACACCAATAAAGTAAACGATTTTATTTTTCTATTGCCGTGTCATGTGTGTGTATTAACACACGTTTATTCACAAACTGTGAGATATTAAATTGGGCTGGGTTGTTTGGTTGGAATAGGGGGAGGGGAAGGTGTGAGGATAGGAAAGGAGGGGAGGGAGAAAAGGAAATGCCGTCCGGGAAGTAAAGAAGGAAGTAAGACTACATTAGCTCGGGGCCCCGTGCTCGCCATGCACTTACGAAAGAAAGAACCGTGAGCCCCCTGGGGGGAAATCTATACCTATAAATGTGAATGTCTGTTCGGTCTATGTTTATCACGTCCGAACCACAAGACATAAAGAGCTAGATTTTTGTACAGTTACTAATGACTACTCGGGGAAGGCTTTAGGCACGGTTTTATGGCGATCGGATAGCTATATATATATATATATATATATATATATATATATATATATATATATATATATATATTAATGTGAAAGTCTGTTCGGTGTACGCTTATCATGTCCGAACGACAAGACGCAGAGACTTAAATATTTGTACAGTTACTAATTTATACTTGAGGAAGGTTTTAGGCACGGTTATATAGCGATCTGAAAGATATTTAGCTATTTGAAGAATATAACGCGAAATACGGAACAATAATTTATTCTTTGAAAATGGTTTTATTGGTTGCATTGTTGCTTGAGGGTTGATAATAATAAAAGGCTGGAGTATATTGGGATGGTGAGTTATCGGTGTATGTAAAATTCTACGTGTGTGTGTTAATATTTCGCTCTGCAACGAAAACTACAGAACACAAACGAATAGTCTGTGTGTAATTGTTGTCTTAAGTCTCCCGTTGTACACCATAGCAGTTCCAAGTCGATAGCTATAAGGGAGTGGAAGATATGGTGGTTGAAAGTCGTCAAATTATAAAAAAATTGGGACTGAAGGCCAGCGATGACGTTTACGACTCTATAGCAAGGAGGTTACATACAGCGAAACGTGATGCCACAGACCATATCTTTGGTCTATGCGTGCTACAATGTCCTCAGCTCTTTCTCTGTAAGGATAAGCATTATTATTATTATGTAGTATTCTGCCTAGTGGCAGGTCCATGTCATCGTACGGAAAATTTCTGATTCCATTGTTCCCTGTCTTCAGCTTCTTCCTTCAGTCTGTTGTATGTTCTTCCATCTTTCATGTCGTCCAGATGCTGAATCCTCCTTCTTCCTCGTCCTGTGTTTCCTCTTATTTTTTCTTCGATGACATCACGTAGGAGTCCCTCGTGTCTAAGTACGTGTCCAATCCAGTTGGCCTTTCTCTGTAGAATTGTATGCAGAATACTTCTCTCCTACTCTTCTCAGTACATCATCATTTTTCATGCGATCTGTCCATTTGATCTTTTCCATTCTCTTCCGGCACCACATTTCATAGCTCTAAGTATTTTTTCTCCTTCTTTCTCGTGGTCCACGTCTCTGCGCCATACAGTGCAATGCTCCAAATGTAGCACTTTACCAGTTTCTTCCTTAATGCCAAGCTCAACTTGCTGGGATATGCATATGAGGAAATATAAGAATAAATAAATAAAGCAGTATAATTCTTTTCATACATCTCTTTAAAAAAAATCGATTTGACGTTTCGCGCATTACATCAAGTGATCAATCTGAGATATTATTACAATCATTGTTGTTGAATTTTGTGAGTGGATTCTTCGAAACAAGTGCACTTTTACGTGTCATTCGATCTACACTACTTACTTTCCTGCCGCGGTGGCCGAGGGGACTGCGGTGCGCCAGTCACGGTCTGCACGGCCACTACGGTCGGGGGTTCTAATCCCCCCTCGGGCATGGGTATTTGTGCCGTGTTAGCTAGTTCATAAGTAGTTTGTTAGTTTAGGGACTGATGACCCGTAGTTAAGTCCCATAAGCTATACAAACATTTGAACATTTTTGAACTTACTTTCTTGATAAACAGTAAGTGCATAGACTTCAGCAATCTGATAGGAATATTTTTCAGTTCCTTCAAAGCCAGTCTCATAGCACACTACTGAAAGATTGCTTATCTATCATAATCAACCAACACACGAGCGGAGCAGCGGGTTTAAGCTAGTATTAAATAAACCGGTATAAACGACCATCACAAGAGTTTTCTTGGATATCTGTTATGACATAACCTGAAGATGGTATTACTATAATACCGAAACCGATAGTTCAATAAGACAACAAAGTTTACGGCTGTTGGTAAATACAGTTCTTATTTAGATTTAAAAATAGACCAGCCGAAGCCCCAATCCCAGAATAAGATGAAACTACATCGATGGAAACATATTGCCTGATCTTACGAGTGTCTACAATTTTTATCGGCGGATGGACTTATACGGGTATGAGGCAACCTCATGAATCCATGGACCCTGCTTTGTTAGCAGCGGGAATTTCAAGCTGGTGGAAGCTCGTGATGGTGTTGGGCGTATGCAGGTCGAGTTATGAGGGACCCCCTGACACGTCTCGATGCGACTTTGGCAGGTGGTATGCAGGTACGCATGCGGGCCGATCACCTGAATCCAGTCTGACGGATGTGAGCAATTCCAGAAGGACAATGCGACACCCCACACGTCCAGTTTCTAAACAGTGGTTATGGGAACACTTTTCTAGGTTTAAACACCTTCGATGGCCACCAAACTCTCCAGAGATGGGCGTTATTGATCTTATCTGGGAACGTGCTGTTCATAAGAGATCTCCAGCTCCTCCTACTCTTATGGACAGTCCTGCAGGCTGCATGGTGTCAATTCCCTTGAAGCACCACTTCAGACATGAGTCGTTTCCCCGCCACCTCGTGCTGCGACACTTTGCGATCCTGTGGTGGCCATACACAATATCAGGCAGGTGTACCAGAGTATTTGGCTCTTCAATGTATGATTAATCTCGCTGAACATACGGATTTTTATGACAAAAACGAATGAAACAACACAAGGAAAATCACGTTTAGCATCCTGTCGGTAGGCGAGTTCGCCATCACCCTGAACAAAGGTGGTGAAGGAAATCATCCGTTTACTTTGTCAGGAGCCATCCTGACATCCACCATAGCTGTCAGAAGCACCATGGTTAATACTATCAATAACACGTCCGTTTTCTGTTGTCAGAGATGTAGTGAGTATAGCCCACGATTACACATCTCAAAACTGCATCACAATTTCTTCATCGATGCTTGTTGAATGAATTTTTTTCCCTGTCACGTCTTACGTATTACTGGAGGGGTAAATATTTTCCATATTTTCTATTTTTTATCAATAAGTTCGGTAGTAATCCTTCTGTTACAAAGTTTCGTATAGACGACGTGTTTTTTGATTGTTCACGGAGATGACTGTTGGATGTGGATATTCTGACTGCTTGATCGCCCGGGGACGAGGTGGGACTGCGGCACAGATAATACAGGAGATTTTCTATTTAAAAAAAAAAAGATGAGCACAAAGTCATTATTTTACAAATAGCACTAAGGTTTTTGAAGTGCCAGTAATGGAATACTTTCTTGGGTACTTAAAAGTAGGTATTCGTCTTCCGAATATTAAAAATTGTCCCCCTGGTCTTACCACCCCAACCCCACAAAGAAGATGTCATATGGGCGCTCTTGTCTGCTTGTAGTAAAACTTTGTCCAATGCAATGGAGTTCAAGGCGTAATTAAAAATAACAATGACGCTTGCTGTTGTGCTCATGACTAAGAAGTTGAACTGCAAAACAGGTGACAAAAAATCATGTTATGATTACTTCATCGGCTCGATAAAAGATTGTTCTCAGAATTTTATCACTGTTTTCTTCTTCCTTGAAACCTTTATTATCCAGTATCACAAGGAAATATCTGTACTGATTTGAGTTTGACGTAACGTGTTGACACGGACATGTATTAGTCAACTGTATCTTACACGTATCTGTTGTTCACATATAGGACAACTATTGTTTCATTATGACGACAAGCGTATAAAGTAACGTCTTCTTCATACGTTTTAACTAAACGTGACGATGAGTAAGGAACTGACCATTTACTACAATGTAAGGTCTCAATACGTTACAACTGTAGATGATCAATTTAAATTGCGATCGTGGGTACTAAAAATTTCAAGTAAAAAGACTACAGTAATGAAAAAAAAAAAACAAAAAAAAAACATGTATTACGTTGTGACATGACCATGTCTTTCGCAATGTAGATAAATTTGTGATTGAGATATAAATAATATGAAGCCAGATTTTTAGTCTATGGATTATATTCTATGTATACTTGCGATGTATAGCTGGGTTCAAATTGGTATATGTGCATAATGGAAAAGCAAAATTCTTTGAATCTTTTTGGAGACATAATCGCCTCCTCCTGGTCCTTTCCCTCGCCCATTTTTGGCAGTGGTTCAAATATTTTGCTGTGTAGTGTAACAGTTGTTATATTAAGACTCACCCATTAAGTTATAAGGTAAACTTCAAGGAGACTGAGTTTTTTTGCAGTAACTTGATAGCTTGTATCGTTCTTTATCTCGTCTATATTCCATTTCTGTTTACGCATGAAACCAGCATTATACGGTTTTTAGCACCTCAGTATTCTTCCTTCCTGACTTTTTAGAAACAAACTATTGTTTAATTCCCTTTGTCAGTGATTTGTCCTTTTGTGAAAACGATATACGAACTGCCTAGGTGAGAGATCATTGGGAAAGAAGGTGACATAATAAAACTTCCTGAAGATTAAAATTGTGTGCCGGAACCGGGACTCGAAACTGGGACCTTTGCCCATTGTAATCGATCGTCGTAAAATAAATATTTTGCGATCTTGACTTTCTATTCTCGTAGATAATAAATCGGAATTAAATTTCATGTAGATTCTGGTCGTTAAGAAGCGTGTAAACATGTAATGTAGCTCTTACATTAAGAAACAGTTTCCCTAAGATGCGTTTTGTTATTTCTTTCAGGTGAGCTTTATTCCTGACTTCCTGGTTTTGCTGTGCAGACTTAAGAGTAAGTACTGCTGGAGATCCTCCTTTTCGTTCTTGGAAGAGATCACTGCACGGCTGTGATAGACGATGGAAGATATGACGTTATGTCTGAAAATTTGCAACACAAGGTACAGGAGACAAACATTTTTGTACATCACCAGCATTAGTGTTATTTACTCCACCAAATGAATAAGTACACATTGCTCTTCATAAATTTCTGGGAGCCAAACACCAACGAAATAACAAACATGTTATTGTATTTTACTAAAGATCGCCTTTACGTTCTTAGAATAACATGTAAAGAAAATTTAGTGCTCCATGCTAACAACAGTAAATTAAGTCCCCTTCTTTGTTTGCTTGTGTGACCATCTTTCGCAGCAACGTTTAAATTTAATTGTAACCGATTTTTCTGTCGTAATCTGACTGCAAATAATGACAATTTTTAAACAGATGTGTTTCGCTTTATATTTAAAAAAAAAACGTCATCTGTAGTTCTGTAATTGTTTATACACAGGCTGATACATTTTGTTTTTATAATGATTGGAAAGAGTATTAGATGGTATGTAATTTACTTATGGTATTCATGTCTGTTTCTTACATCCGGCTGCTTGTTTCCGTCTTGTTGACTAAGACTGATGTCGATTTGCGATGTAGACGTATATTTACAGTCTGCAATTTTTTACTTGTTTTTTATCTCATTTTTTCGTAGCATTGATGTACACTTCACCTCACCATGCTAGTATAACCAAATTGTCACGTGTTTTCCACTTAATACAGTGGTTATGTCTGTTCATTTGGATTGTGTGTTGGGTGTGAGTGTTGACAATATGTCCAACGAAAGAAAAAATGTAATAAAATAGATAAATATTTCCTAGCGTAAAATAGGCCTACATTGTAAATCGACATTAATGTCAGCCAACAAGGCAGATAAAAAGAGATATTAACGCCATTAGTAAATGACTACTTACATACATAATGTGCATGCAAAGTTTTTACTTTTCTTTGTAAACTAACAAATTGTACAAACCGCTGTATTCATATTTAAAAGACAGCAGAGGATGCTTTGAAAATGAAAAGCGAAACGCTTCTGCTGTAAAAAAGTAATTATTTTTATTCAGTGTAAGACACAAAAAACGGATATAATTAAATCCTTTTTCATCAATATACTTCTGGAGAAGATCACTAGGCCCAAAGCGGTCGAAATTAAAAATTTAACCTATGCAACTGGTTGCTACTTCTTAACAACAAAATACTTCAGTATTTAATTATGATGCCGTATATACAGTATCGGAGATGTTAAAACCGCATTTGAATACAAATATGCAACAATTAAATTTCGACAACCTTCTCCACTTCGCTTTCTACGTTAGCAAAATTAGAGCCACGTTAGAGTCAATGTCAGTTTTGAGAAATGCCAAAGATCGCTTATTCACATCTAGGCGAAAGTGAACGTAGAAGCAAAAAACGGACTGGACAGTGCTATGAATAGGAACTCATATCAGATTACAAACACTTCTGTCCTTCAGTGGTGAAGATTTTTTGTGGGGATAGTGTGGCTGAACGAACATGATAATAACAACACATAACTGTGTCGCAACACGTGTTATTCCAATAAAGGAGAAAAAAGAAAACAAATTATCCTCCAGTCATATCATTAAGTTGTAAAATATGAATGTAAATATAAGACCACCACACCCAGGTACCCACTCCTGGTAATTTTCATTCTCTACTCCGAGGAGTGGAGCGGGCTGTTTGACATCTGGCCCATAAAGAGTCGCTTTTCTATTCAGCCAATTATCAGCCAAACTGATAGTGGGGCAAAGGGTGGATCCAGTTGGGAATAAGTGGGAGGGACTTACCAGTTCCGGTGTATGCCTTACAACCAAGGAAAATCCGCCGGAAACCTTGGTCGGAACCGGAGATTGGGCGTTGTTCCAGACTAAACATGGATTATCGGGGGAGCGCGAGGGCACTCACGATAATCAAGGATCGGACGTCCGAGTTGTTCTCGTAAATTAGGAGAGATCAGCTCCCTAGAGGAACCGCACTTGGGAAAGGAAATCGTCCGTTTTATTTATTATTTTTTATTTGTTTATTTATTTATTTTTTCATTGGAATCATCCCGTCATTTTCCTGCGAGTTAGGGAAATCAAGGCTCACCTAAATATGGATGGCCGGAGGTGGATTTGTACCACCGTCCTCCAGAATCAGAATCCAGTGTGTTACTTGACATAGTAGATGACAATGAGAAACTAAAATCAGGAATAACTGCAGCTATTCAAACTGTTTAGCCTGAGCTCCTACAGGCAGTGCGGAAGGAGTTCGACTAATTGGATTTATGTCATTCGAGCGCCTGGAGGAGGTCATATTGAACGTCGATGAGGTAATTGACTTCTGAAAACCCTTCACATTGTTAAATTACCCAAGTTTACATCATAGATGTTTGATTAAGTTCAGATTTTCAAAGTTGTGCTATTCTTTTTAAATCACCTCGTATAGAGGGTGTCAAACTTAATTTTTTCACCTGAAATATCTTTGGAACAATGAAAGTTATTGACAAATGACTTTCACAGACATGAACGTACGGCAGAGGTTTATGAGATAGTTTAAAATGTTGACAAAAATTATTTTCAATAAAAAATTAAGTTTTTTTAATGGATACCTCATATTATTTCTTATATCATTAATAGCATAGAAAATCACAAAAAGAATAGCGTTAATTGCATCCGAACACGTAAATAACATCCAAAGAAAATGCAAAGCGTAGATAACTGAAATACGCGAAGCGCGCTTCGCGTACTTCGGTCAACTTCGCTTTGCATTTTCTCCGAATGTAATTGACAAACAATGCCATTCTCTTTGTGATTTTTCGTGCTATTGATTGTATAAGAAATAATATGGTACACACATTAAAGAATGTAAGTTTGTGTCGAAACTAAAATTTGCTGGCGTTTCAGACCGTTTCACAGTACTTATTTCATAAATCCCTGCCGTACATTCATGGCCGTGAAATTGGTTTTTCAGTATGAATTGTCGTTCCATAGATATGTGGGGTGAAAAGTGTAAGTGGGTCACCCTTTATACCAATTCCGCTGAAGAATAAATTACTTTCTGATTTAATACTGCAGAACGTCATTTGGCACAAAAACTCGCCTCTTCCGCTAGTGCTATGCGGCAGATTTACCGCGACCCGCGGCAATTATGTTTTTGCCGTTGAAGACGCGGTGCGGTATTCCTCGGCTCTGACCCGCTCTGAATGCGGCCAGCGAGCAGCGAGCACGGGTGCGATGTTATAATTGCACGGGGCGCTGGCAGCCCGCTGTAATTGTGGCGGCGCAGGGTTGGCATTCCTGACAATATGGCCGCGCGCACCGAGAACGCCGCGGAGGCTCAGGAGAGCGAGGCTTTATCTTAATTAACGCGACCTCCTGTACGTGCTTTAATGCCGCGCGGCACCCCGTGCTTTACTACTGGCCTCAAACGGTGATGCTGCTGGTAGCACGACACGAATGACCGGTCTCCATCTGCCCCTCCTATAACCCTTTCGTACACTTCAGTAACTCCCTTTTCTGCTAGTTGTTTGTAAGAAAGGTAAAAGAACGATCCCCTAATTTTGCAGACCAATTTGCGAATGGCTCGATAACTCTTTAAGTAACAGAAACCAATAATGTGTCATGAAGTCGTATGGGTGGCAGGCGACCAGTAGCGGCTGGTGCTTCAGATGACTGGGGGTTCACTTCGTTCATTGCCGGATCTACGATATTTCCGAACCGGGTCCGACACTTGATAGTGCCTCCCCTCCACCCTCCAGCTCGGCGTCCGAAGAGACAATTTGTTGCAACATTTACCTTCAATATCCCCGCGACACATTCGCAAAAAGCGTCCAAAATTATGTGGCAAGTAACACTACAAAAGTATCTGTTGAAAGGAAGATTGTGTTTAAAAAAAGTTGCTTGCACTCGGACTCTTGCCTACTACCTCTGACACTGCAGCACAATGCCGCTAATCGCGCGGTTATTCTTGCTAAGTGGACAGTACTGACTTTATCATTTATTCCTTATTTACATAAACGATTTAGGGAAAAATCTAAGTAGCTCTCTTAGGTTGCTTGCAGATGACGCCGTCATTTACCGTCTAGTAAAATCATCTGAAGATCAAAGCCAACTGCAGAACGATCTGAATAAGATTTCAGTATGGTGTAAAACTTGGCAATTGACTCTAAATAATGAGAACTGCGAAGTCGTCCACATGAGTACGAAAAGAAATCCGTTAAACTTTGTTTACAAGATAAGTCAATCGAAAGTGAAGGCCGTAAACTCCACAAAATACCTAGGAATTACTATTACTTCAGACTTACATTGAAAAGAACACGTAGATAATGTCGTGGGAAAGGCGAACCAGAGAGTGCGTTTTATTCGCAGAACCCTTAAAAGATGCAACAGAACTACCAAAGAAACTGCATACACTAAGCTTGTCCGTCCATTTTTGGAGTATTGCTGCCCAGTGTGGGATCCTTATCAGGCGGGTTTGACGGAGGATATCGAAAGAGTCCAAAGAAGGGCAGCTCGTCTCGTATTGTCACGATACAGGGGAGACAGCGTTACGGAAATGATACAGGATCTGGGATGGGAATCATTACAACAACAGCGCTTATCGCTGCGGCGTAGGCAACTTACGAAACTACAATCGCCAACATTCTCCTCCGAATGCGAAAATATATTGTTGACTCCCACTTACATAGGTATAAATGATCATCAGAATAAAATACGAGAATTCAGACTTCGAACGGAGAGATTCAGGTGTTCTTTCTTCCCGCGCGCTATTCGAGAATGGAATGGGAGATAAATAGTATAATGGTGGTTCGATGAACCCTCTGCCAGGCACTTAAATGTGATTTTCAGTGTATCCCATGTAGATGTAGATGTAGATTATTCACAATTGGATCTTCTGAAGGCTTTTACTGTTGATGCGTCTTTAATTGATAGTTAGTTTACCAAATATCACGTAATTTTGATAAATCTTCCGTGCGCCAAAAAAAAATATGAAGTGCGGATGTTGCCTTCATGGAGGATTTGCCCATGCGTAAGGCAAGGCGCGCATTAGTTCCACCGCCTTTGCTTCGGGACCATTCGTGCATAACCGCCAGAGCTCGGGTAGCCAGGAGATGGTGTTGCACCAGCTCCAACGCCAATGTTAAAAGCGGAGTTTCCCCTCCACCCTCCCTGCCGCGGGACCGTCCATATGTAGCCTCCAGGGGGTTCAGAAAAGAATTTGAACCTCAGCTGCGCATGCGCATTGCAACGCTGCGGCCACAGCTACCTATTTTAGGCGGCCGCATTACGATCGCATACGAGGTGTCTCCTCGGCGTAAAACGTTTCTCACACGATAAAATGCTTTATATGTGCATTTAAAATGATCTGAGTTTTTTCCCTGGGGGAAATCTAAATAGGTCGCAGTATTGAAGGCTATACATGAGACACAGCATGGCTTCATTATGACGCGTTTCGGAATTATTCCCATAATCAGATATGCATTTGTTCATGAGCAGCAACCACACATAGAGACGTAACACATGTTAGATACATAGATATCCAGTATAATGTCTTCAGTACATACATTGGCAGATAGTCTGTCATTGTTTGTACAACGGACATCTTACTAAACATCTGTTGTTGTTGTGGTCTTCATTCCGGAGACTCGTTTGATGCAGCTCTCTACCCTACTCCAGCTTCTTCATCTCATAAAAACGGCAACCTACATCCATTTGAATCTGCTTACTGTATTCATCTCTAGGTCTCCCTCTGCGATATTTACCCCACACAATTCCCTTCATCGCTAAATTCACGATTCCTGATATCTAAGAATGTGTCCTATCAATCGATCCCTTCTTTTAGTCAAGGTACACCAGAAATTCATTTTCTCCACAGTTCTGTTCAGTACTTCCACATTAGTTACGTGATCCACCCACCTAATCTTCAGCAATTTTTTGTAGCGCCACATTTCAAAGGCTTCTTCCAGTCCGCAGTGTTTATCGTCCATGTTTCACTCCCACACAAAGCAAAATTCCACACAAATGTCGTCAGAAAGCACTTCCTATTGCTAAAATTAATAGGCATTGGTTGTTATAAAATTTCCCTTTTTAAAAACGCATTTCTTCCAATTGCCATTCTGCATTTTATATACTCTGTACTGCGACCATCATTTTTCATTTCACAGCTCAAGTAACAAAATTCATCTACCACATTTAATGTTTCGTTACCTAATATAATTCCTTTATCATCGCCTAATTTTCTTAGACTGTTCTACATTACCCTTGTTTTGCTCTTTCAACTCAATGTCCATGCCGTTCAATTGCTCCTCCTGCTCTTTTCTTGTCTCTGACAGAATTACAAGGTCATCGGCAAAACGCAATGTTGACCTTTAATTCCTTCTCCAAATTCCTCCTCGCTTTCCTTTACAGCTTGCTCAATGTACAAATTGAACTACCTTGGAGAAAGACTACAACCCTGCCTCACTCCCTTCCCAACCTCTGAATCCCTTTCATGCCCTTCACCCTTCAGCTCTATTTTTTTTTTTTTTTTTTTTTTTTTTTTTTTTTTTTTTTTTTTTTTTTTTTACTATTCGTAAATATCCTTCCGTTCCCAAGTTCCCTATTTTTAGTTCTCCTGATTTCATAGTCTGTACCCAATAGCTGTTACGTCTCTACATGTATCTGTGGCTCACGAATAGATGCTTGTCTGATGGGGGATAAAATTCCGAAATGTGTCATAATAAAGTTATTATGTGCCTGATGTATGTCCTTAAGGCCGTTGAGCCACATCAGCTGTTTATTATTTGGAGTCGTGGAGTACCACACTACCGATTAAAGTTGCATCTTCGGGTGTTTTAATTGGTTTTTCGTGTAACTTTTAGGATGGTTAACGGGGTGTTACTGGTCAGGTCCATCAGCTTGCTTTTTTTCCCTCAGCTCGTCACACATAAAATGGCTTGACCGACCGGCTTATGTCTTACAGGTAAAAATTATTAAAAATTCGGCTTGTCGGTTTGACGAGTAACTTGGCTGGTTCGTCATTTAAACCGATTACTTCTCTTATATTAGGGGTAGTTCACTGTTTTACATGTTCGGCTCATTTTTTTCTCGTTTTGATATCTTAACTTCTCCTACCCTGGACGTTCCAGCTATGCATCTCGTCTTGCGACGTACTCCATAAAAAATTAGAAGAGTACTGTCTATATTTAGGATTTTGTACGATCTTCCTAGGCCGTTCCTGTAAGTAGATCCAAAAGTCTGATATATCGCTTCGGGTATGCCTGAAAATATAGAGCACCAATTGTCCTCGAATACATGTTACTGAGCTATCCCGGCACGCTTCACAGTCCGTCCTTGCAGCTTTACTTCCGCCAATCCTCCCTCCTGCTTTCCAAACTTCACGGAAGTTCTCTTACAAACCTTCCTAGGGGATGTTCACTCTGCCGTGGAGTGTACGCTGATATGAAACTTCCTGGCTGATTAAAACCAGCTGGTCCCCAGATTTATAGGGTAGCTATAAGCGTAGTTATCGATGTCAGCAGTAGAGTGTTGGTATACAAGTTGTGAAGTCGTCCTTTAGTTTACATCGAAGTTTTCATTGTGAATTTTTGACAAAGTCAAGTACACTGTGGCGTAGCGCGCAGGTGAAATTTAAATATCCCATGAAGGCTTTCACGGCCGGCGTCTTCATCAGTAAACACTTCCGGGCTGAGTTGCCGTGGTCGATCTATAAAACTTCCTCCCCCTGACGTTTCGTTCTCGACTATGGAGAACATCTTCCTAGGTTGAGTCGACGACTGAAGATGTTCTCCGTAGTCGAGAACGAAACGTCAGGGAGAGGAAGTTTTATAGATCGACCACGGCAACTCAGCCCGGAAGTTTTTACTGATGAAATTTAGTTATAAGTTTAGCATACATAATCAGAACTTTAGGCGCCCGCTTGATATTGTATGATGAGACAATGCGTTACGTCGGGAGCTGTGTGCTCAGACGGCAGCTTGGTGTGACGGCGAGACCCGGGAGGTGAAAGCTCGCCTGGTCCGGTCTCGAGTCCCTCCGGACTGGTCCCGCGGGGCGAGCAGGCGCAGCCAGAGAGAATACCGAGCAGCGCGCCTAACTCAATACGGCCGTCTTCAAAATCAACAGCGCCCGCGGCGACGCGAGTGCACGTCCCTGTAGCGGCGGCGGCAAGGCTGCGGCTGACCTACCAGGCGTATAGCTGCTGGACATGGCGCCCCGTGTGTCACCGCATAAAGAGTGCACAGTATCGAAGAAATGAACAGGCAGGACGATGGGCTATGTTCGGACATCGGCGTATAACTCTCAAAGTACCAGACAGACCTGTAAAGAGTACAAACTGTAGCGGCAGCAGTTACTGAAATGATGTTGTTGTAGTCTTCATTTATGAACCTGATTTCTTGCATCTCTCCACGCTGCCCTATGTTGTGCTAGCTTCTTTATCTCTCACTAGCTGAAAACCCGGCGTTGCCTGGGTGTTTATCTATATATCGCTGTCATTTTTCAGGTTTATATTCATTTGTATAAGGACTGTATGTCTGTAAAATCTCTTGGAAATGCAGTTAGTAATAGAGAAGAAATAGATTAAAACTTGGTGCGTGATGGGACGGTTTTCCATGAATTCTACTGTTTATGTGCTCATATAGCATGGACTACGTGTCGTACTGAGATACAATTTAGAAGGTACACTCAACTATATGTGTGTATACTGTCTGTAAAATTTCCTGAGGCTACAATTTGTAGTGTAGAAATTATTAATTGTAACGTCATACCGAAATGCGGAGTTTTAGTCCATGAACAGCGGAACGTTAATGTTTATGTGTTCATATCTCATGAACTACGTGTCTTACCGTGGTACAATTTAGAAGGTACATTCAACTGTATCTGCGTATCCTGTCTGTAAAATTTCCTGCGGCTATTATTTGTAGTGTACAAATTATAAATTGTAACGTCATACCGAGGGCCATAGTTTTTACTCCATAAACAGCGGAAAAGTAGTAAGCGAGAAACTTTTTTCCTTTCATCATTTTACTATGGCTGCCAGCGAGAAAAAGTTTAATAAAGCTTTGAAATTATGTGTGTAGCAAATTTGGTTGAAATCGATCCAATGGTTTAGGAGAAAATGAGCAGCATTGTCGCAAAATGCAGCAGTTTTTCTCGCATCTCATTGTTTATGACGTCATATCTCGTGAACTATATATCGTATGTGATTCTTACACTTACGGCGACCGTCCTCGTGGATTGAAGCTTACGTGTACAAAATTTCAAAAAGATTGGAACAAAACTGTAGATTTGTATGCAACACGTACAAATATACGGACACTCTGCTTTGTATATTAGATTAAGAATGGCAGCCTATACATTGTGATGAAAAGTATCCGGACTCCCCAAGAAACATAGGTATTTCATATTGGGTGCAATGTGCTGCCACCTGCAGCCAGGTCATGGAGTCACTGTTAACACGAAAAGCCAACAGGCGCGGCGCGGCCTCCTCGTCTTGTCGCTACCTGTGTCACCGCAACCGCCGACGAGTCCCGGGAGAATGATGAAGCGAGTGCACGTCCCTGTAGCGGCGGCGGCGGCGGCGGCGGCGGCGGCGGCGGCAAGGCTGCAGCTGACCAAGCGAGCCTCTAGCTGCTGGACAGGGCGCCCCATGTGTCACCGCATAAAGAGCGCAGAGTATCGAAGAAATGAACAGACAGGACGATGGGCTATGTTGTTGTTGTTGTTTTCCTTTATTGATATTTCAACGCTAACCTGTGTACAGACAGCAGGCTGGCAGCAGCTTCGGTGGCTGCTCTTCAGCCTTGCGAAACGCAGATGACAAGAAGTGATTCACATGATGCGTGGAATAAAATCTGCAGAGTTAAAACCATAGACAATGTGAGAATTCGGAGAACAATAAAAAAAAAAACAATTTGACAGACATATACATGGAAGACAGATACAGGCAAGCGGCAATAAAATACATACATATATTCATAAAAACTGTCTAGAGCCACGGTGACGGTTAAAATGACATTGAGAGACACACGTGTACAAATCGGAGACAGCTGAACAGTGCACACGGTAAAAAAAATTGTAAAACGTGGTTGGTGAAGCACTGGTTAAAACACATCAAAGATCACTAAGCATTGTGACACTGGAGCACTGTTTAAAAACGTCGAGACGCCCCCGCGGGGTGGGGGAAGAGGGGAAGGGGATGGGAGAGGGACGGGGGAAGCGCGGGGGAAGGGGAGTGGAAAGGGAGGGGAGGAGGGGGGAAAGGGGGAAGGGGGGCTATGTTGGGACATCGGCGCATAACTCTCAAAGTACCAGACAGACCTGTAAAGAGTACAAACTGTAGCTGCAGCAGTTACTGAAATGATGTTGTTGTGGTCTTCAGTCATGAAACTGATTTGTTGCATCTCTCCACGCTGCCCTGTCTTGTGCAAGCTTCTTTATCTCTTATTAAGAATGTCAGCCTATACTTTGTGATCAAAAGTGTCCGGACACCGCAAGAAACATACGTATTTCATAATGGGTGCAATGTGCTGCCACCTGCAGCCTGGTCATGGAGTCACTGTTAACACGGAAAGCCAACAGGTGCGGCGCGGCCTCCTCGTCTTTTCGCTACCTGTGTCACCGCAACCGCCGACGAGTCTCAGCAGAATGATGAAGCTTAATAACACACTAACACTTTGGATCAAGTTGTGTCATCGTAAAAAAAAATATTTCTAACAAAAAATTACAAAAATTAGCGTATGTGATCAAAAGTATCCGGACATTCCCGAAAATATACGGTTTTTGTATTAGGTGCATTGTGCTGGCACCTACTGCCAGGTACTCCATACCAGACATTAGACATTAGACATCGTGAGAGAGCAGAATGGGACCCTCCGCGGAACTCACGGACTTAGAATGTGGTCAACTGATTGGGTATCAGTAGCCTCAGAAGTCTTTACGTGAGATTTCCACACTCCTAGCACCACTGTTTTTGATGTGATAGCGAACTGGAAACGTGAAGGAACACGTACAGCACAAAATCGTACAGGCCGACCTCGTATATTGACTGACAGAGACTGCCGACAATTGAAGAGGGTAGTGAAGTGAAAGAGGCAGGTTTTCAGACGAACACACAGGACTTCCAAACTACATCATGACCCATTATGACAATGAGGCGGGAGGTGAGAGAACTTGGATTTCTTAGTCGAGCGCCTGACCATAAGCCACACATCACGCCTCGCTTGGTGTGAAGAGCGTAAACATTGAACGACTGAACAGTGGAAAAACGTTTTGTGGAATGACAAATCACAGAATTTGGCGATCCGATGGAAGGGTGTACGCATGGCGTATGCGCGGTGAATGACGTATGCCAGCGTATGTAGTGCCAACAAAATTCGGAGGCGAAGTTGTTATGATATGGTGATGTTTTTCATGGAGGGAACTTGCACCCCTTGTTGTTTTGCATCGCACTATCACAGCACAGGCCTGCAATAATGTTTTAAGCGCCTTCTTGCTTCCCAATGTTGAAGAGCTGTTCGGGGATGGTGATTGCATCTGTCAACACGTGCTCCATAATGCACGGTCTGTGGCGGAGTGGTTACACGATAATAACATCCCTGTAATGGACCAGTCTACACAGAGTCCTGGCTTGAATCCTATAGAACCCCTTTGGAACGTTTTGTAACGCCGGCTTGGTGCCAAACCAGACCTCACCGTCGTACATCGATACCTCTCCTCAGTGCATCACTCCGTGAAGAATGAGCTGCCATTCCCCCAAGAAACCTTCTAGCACCTGAGTGAACGTATGCCTGCAAGAGTGGAAGCTGTTATCAAGGCTAAGGGTGGGCCAGCACCATTGTGAATTCCAGCATTACTGATGGAGGGCGCCACGGACTTGTAAGTCCAGTCAAGTGTCTGTGTACTTTCGTTCGCATAGTGTACAACCTTTTAAATCTGCGTACTGTATTCGTCTTTCGCTCACCGCATGCGATATTTACCGTACCAACTTCCCGCAAATGATAAACTGACGATACTTTTATGTCTTAGAATATGTCGCATCAATCTGTCTCTCTTTTAAGTTACGCAAGACATTTCTTACCAGTTCTTTTCAGTGCCTACATATTACTTTCGCGATACGTACAGCTAATTTGCATCATACAGCTGTCGCACCATTTTTCAAATGTTTCATTCATCTTTTTGTCTGAACTCTTAGCCTCACGGGGATGGTCGCGCGATCTAAGGCTTTACTTATGTAATGCGCTTCCACTCCCGTCGGAGGTTCGAGTCTTCGCTCGGGAATGGGTGTGAATGTTGTCCTTACAATAAGGTAGTTAAGTATTTTGTAAGTATAGAGATTTATGGCCGCATCAGTATGGTCCAAATGAAATAAAACGTTCAAACATTTGTAAACTTGTTGGGACCATACTGCTATGGTCAACAGTCTATACACTCACAAACTACTTAAACTAACTTACAGTAAGGACAACAAACACACGTATGCCCGAGGGAGAACTTGAACCTCCGACTGGAACGGCAGCGTAATGTATACCATGATGTCTTAGACCACGAGGCTACTCCCGCAGGGTGCAATTTGGTCCCCTACGTTTAGAAACATTTGATTTTTTCTGAACTCCTTATTGTCCATGTTTTACTCCAGTACAATAACACCGTAGAGACAACTACTTCCAGAAAACACTTACCAACAGTTATATTAATACTGGATGTCAACAAATTTCTCTTCTTCAGAAGTGTTTTTTATCACATGGCCATTCTTCACTATATATCTTCTTTACTTCGGCCACCCAAATAAAAAATAAACCATCTACCACTTTTGTTGCCTCATTACCTAATCCAATACCTTCAGAATCGTGTGATTTTTTTAGATTGCATTCCATTACCCTTCTTTTGCTCTTGTTAGAATTTACCTTATACTCTCGATTCAAGACGTCCATTCCGGCGCTTATGACCTTAGTAGTTTTGCGCCCGAAAACCCCATTCTGTTCAGTTGCTCCGACAGGTCCTTTCTTCTCTCTAACAGAATTACAATGTCATCGGCAAACAGCGAAGTTTTTATTTCTTCTCTCTGAACTTTAATTATTTCACCAAATTTTTCCTTGCTTTCCTTCACAGCTTGCTCATTGTACAGATTGAATAACATTGTGGAAAGGCTACACCCTTATTTTACTCAATGTCCTTTCCAACCAGTGCTTCCCTTTATACCTTTAGACTCTTATAGCTACTTCTGATTTTTATACAAGTTTGTAACTTACATTCTGTTCCCTATGTCTTGCCCCTTCAACCTTCAGAATTTGAAACAGTGTATTCCGTTCAACATTTTCAAAACCCGTCTATAAATGTACAAACGCTGAAAACGTAAGTTCACCTTTTCTTAATCCATCTTCTAAGGTAAGTCGTAAGTTACTGCCTCACATGTTCCTACATTTCTCCTGTTCCAAACTAATCTTACCTGAGGTTGTATTCTCCTAGTTTTTTCATTCGTCCGTAAATAATTCCTGTTAGTATTTTGCAACCACGACTTATTACACTTATAGTTCTGTAATTTTCACACTTCTCTGCATTGTGCGAACCAATAGTGCAGTACATCCGGAACAATTGTAAACATATAATGCAAATATTCCGAAATGAAATCTTCATGCTGCAACAAACCTAACGCGATAGTCATCCCAAAAATACACTCATTTTCAGAAAGAAAACAGATAACCTTTCAAGAAATAGGAAGATGATAGCCATAGGACATGTTCACTAGTTGTTCATTAGGACGTATAAAATAATATAGTTGATCACATACGTTCATGGTTTGTAAAAAAAAAAGAAAAAAAAAGAAAATAATCTGACAATTTAATTACACAAAATGGGCATATAATTAATGATAGTGAACCATTCTAATTCTTAGTAATACTGATAGTAGACGTAAGTGTCGTGGAAAGCCCAGGTTAAGGATCCTGTTCAGAAACTAAATACTGCTTTATTTTCATTAGAACAATGATAGTTGTACACGAAATAGTCTATTTTCATTCGCTTATGACGACTGATTATTCTGGCGAAATGTGGTGTCAGTTCGTGAACGCCTTGTCGGCCCCTGTTGATTAGTCTGAGAATTCTTATACTGGCTTCTCGGTAGGTATTTTTAATGTCATTTGTTGTTAACAACATTAATATATTCCCGACAGTTAATAGCTTTCACTCTGTTAATACTAGGCAGAAATCCACTCACTTCTCCTTGACTCCTGTGCAGTAAGGCGTGCAACATTATTATGCAATCACTTTCAGTAAACTGCTGCAAGAACTCAAAAAACATAGCAGTAAGCAACTAACTTTCATTTCTAAACTGAAGAGTTTCCTCACATTTCATTTTTCAGTTCTGTCGAGAAGCTCCAGGAAAAATTTATAAATGTTAATTTCTGTTTTATGGTGTTGATTATGTTCACTTAAACCTTCGCCTTCTCGTCTTCACTAGATTCCTATATGTGTGATTTCATATATTACTACTCTTCTGTTATAATTTCATGTGCTGACTCGTTCCGTAACCATGGAAGTTTGGCCCTCAATTTAATCCTAAAATGTGTTAAAGCTCCGGGAATTCAAAAGAGGACCGTGCAGCAGGCAGTACATGTCCTGTAAGCATATGGTTTATTTGCTTTCGTTAGCGTGTTATAGCCATTTGTTGTGGTGTACATAACACAGACCGCTTCACCAGCCATGTCAGTCATTTGTGTAGGAGGCACACGACACATCTACGTTTTGTGCCTATTTACATCTGTGTGCATTTTCTTTGCATTCAAAGTCACGTAGCAAAGTAAACACGTCCAGACAGACCATAAGCTAGACTGGAGTGATACGTGTTAGCTATTGTTATGGGGTGTACGTACGGTACAAGTCGTGTATTATTACAGTGGGGTACTCGGATCAGGAAACAGCAAACTTTCGTAATGAAACGCAAATGAGGCATGGTGTTTGTATGCAGTACACTTTCCTAATAGACGTTTACCGGAACAACAAGACGTTCCAAAGAATATACTGTATGTCCACCTGTGCGAAACAGACTCGTTTAGTATTCGTGCTGCTGATAATGGATGACCTAGGAGCACAAGAACACCTGTCACATATGAACGAGTTGTCAACTATATTGAGCAGAATAGTAGGAGAAGCACTAGGGAAATAGCGACAAGGGTGGATATGAGTCCTGTGACATTGTGGAGGATTCTACGACAACAGTTCCTTTATCTATATCACCCTCAAAGATTCCAAAGTCAGCGCAGCTGTCTTTCCACCCAGAGCAGCATTTTGTACTTGGTTACGACACTGTGGTCAGGAGCAACATTTCCTCTCTACTAGTCTGTTTAGCGATTGAGTGCAAAACTTTCACAATACGCATGTCTGGGTGTATGAAAATCCCAGAGAATTTATGCAAACCAGGTATCAACAACAGTTTGGTATTAACGTTTGGTCTGTAAGAGGCCTAACAGGCTTTAAGTCAGGGCATGCGCCACGTGCCTGATGGAGCACCGTCTCATTAGCTCGTGCTGCTAGAGAAATTTTACATCAGCGTTTCCCAAATTAATGGATAGAGCGTATCAACAAATGACCACACTGCATAGTAGTCTGTTTTAAGTGCACCACAACAAATACCTGTAACGCGGTAACGAAAGCAAATATTTTTTCAATAGGAATAAAAACCGTCTAGATCGCTAAAATTGTATTTATTGATTACGACGTTTCGGCATCTGCCATCACCAGATCTAAAAACCTCTGAACTTTCAGAGGTAGATATTTTATCATTGACGCTGTACTTCTTGTGGAAGTTCAGAGGTTTTTAGATCTGATGATGGCAGATGCCGAAACGTGGTAAACAATAAATACAATTTTAGAGATGTAGACGATTTTTTAATTGAAAAACGATCATGGACTCGTACAGGAAATTCGTTTCCTTTATGAATAAACAACGATACCAAATAAACCATATATATATATGCAGGCCATATTCTTCTTGTTGTAAAGTCCTCTACAGAATCACCGGAGGTTTAACACATATTTAGTTACACCCTGTATATACAGAATGTTCTGAATAAATTACTAGCATTTCAGTTAGCTGGGATGATCATGTGTTCCGTTGCCTAGAACGCACAGAGTTTTCCATGGTCGCTGATAAGTTGTTCCTTGCGTGATTGTATCAACGTGTGTAAGGCGCGATTGGCGTCCTATCTTATAGAAACATATACTGCATTCACCGGGTTCCAAAGTTCATCTACGGTGGTTGGCAAAGAGCTACACCCGGCGTTTACAAACATCCCACTCATTTTCATTTCCTCGCGAACCATGCGCGACTGGAATATGTGAAGGAAGTGACGATGGTACACAGAGGAGCCTTCCCCCACACACACCAAAGGCGGCTAGAGGATTATGAATGTAGATAACGTGCAGTGCATAGGAGAACAACAGCACAGGCAGTGCCTGTGAGGCCAGCTGGTCACGGGCCGTTGAACTCCGGTGACCCCGTGGCCAAACTGCAACTCCCCCCCCCCCCCCTCTATCAGACTGGAGCCTTCAACGTTGGCCGCGTGGGACGTGACAGCATTCGGCACTCGCACCTGACACCGCTCTCTCGTTTGTATTCTTTGTATGACTGACACGTTGTCCGTTCGAGACGCGGCGTGCATCTCTCGCCTCACTCCGATTGGCGACATAAAAAAAAAAAAAAAAAAAAAAAAAAAAAAAAAAAAAAAAAAAGCTACGTTGTCAGCGTCAGGCTCCGTGAGGACTACCACCAATCGGCAGCTGTAAGGATTTTTCTGCCGTTTTGTAAACGATAGGCGAAAAGTTGCCAGAAAAAGGTATTGCTACATAGCAACACGTAAATACATTGCAGGCAAACGTATACTTTCCTCAAACATAATGTTCAAATGTTTGTAAAGCTTATTGGACACAACTGCGGGGTCATCAGTTCCTAAACTTACAAACCACTCATGAACTAACTTACACTAAAGACAACACAAACATCCGTGCCCGAGGGAGGATTCGAAGCTCCGACGTGGGAGGCCGCGCGATCTGCAACGTGGTGCTCCACACCGCTCGGCTATTCCCGCGCGGCCTCAAACATTATGAACTACCTCAAAAAAAACATCAACAGAAAGCATGGTTCTTGTAAAAAAATAATAATAATAAATAAATTAATTAATGTGAAGTGAATTAGTGCTATCGACAAGAGATCTCAAATCGATTCCATACTTCCGAAGGCTTTTGACACTGTGCCTCACATGTGTTCTTAAGGAATATTGCCACAGCTGTGCGACTGGATTCGCGGTTTCCTGTCGTAAAGGACGCAGTGCGAAGTAGGTGCCGTAAAGTCATCGAGAAAAACAAAAGTCATATCTGCCGTTCCCCATGGAAGTGTTACAGGGCTCCTACTGTTCCTTATCTATATAAACGACTAGCGAAACCGGCAATGCTTCGAAGTTGCTAAATACTCTAATACTACCACTTTCTAAATACTACCACTTTCCCCATCTGTTTTTTACCTCTTTATCGTCCTGGGCTTCTCGCACTATTAGCAACCTGAGAACCCTGCGTTTCTGGGGTATTTATTAGTTCCCATATGAACGTTTCTCGGTCCTTTTCCTCCTTTTCCCTGTTTCTGCCTCTGTCTGTCTGTTGTGGCGTCGCTACTCGCACTACGCCGGCAGTCCACTCAAGTCGCCGCGCCACTACAAGACGCGTTAAACCGCTATACGCTACTTCGGTCGCCGGGGGCGCTCGCAGTCTCTGTACGTCTTTGCTTACCTCACCCGCCGGCCAATAGGAAGAAGGAGGCTCGCCTACATATGCTGGCGAACCACAGAACCACACAGATAGTACGAGGCAGTTCACAGCAGTTCTACAGAGGAGTTGGAGGAGCTCCATCCACGATAGCTAGCAGTCCATGTTAACACAATCCGTAACAGCATACCACTGCCATCTAAATGATATATTGTAGAACAATGTTATAGATAGGAAGAAATTTGTACCAACACAAGCACAACAAAGTATTTACTTCATCATGTCATAAATATCAAGTGTGCTAATCAATTCTTTTAGTTACAGACCTATGTCCACAACCTTACTAGTCACTATCCACCTGTTCACGCAGCATCCATAAGTCACAACACTGTCTACCTACCTCTACCTGGTCGTCGTAGTCGTCCTCTTCCTCCTTCCTCTTCCTCTCCACCCACCTATCCATCCCCCTAACAAAGTTATTATCATCGCAGCTCTCCTCCTGTCCCCTTTCTCTTTACATGCCTCCCTTCTCTGCATATGATAAATTACAGTACCTGCCAAACTCATGGTGAACGGCCAAACGATGCCAAAATCTATATTATGATTCCCCCAGCACTCGCTGTACGAAATAATAAATAGGTAGCGATTTTCTCTGGTTTTGAAGGTCAAGTGTGGAAAATTTCATCAAAATGGGAATGGAACGCTAAATCTGTGTCAACGTCTGTTATAAAGTACCCGTCGCCATGTACTTTACGAATTATTATTTAACCAATTGTGGAAATTAAGTGTGTAAAACGTTTACTGCAGTCAGAAGAACGCTATGGCAACGCATAAAATACGAATCTTACCTAAACTGGCGATGCCCCCCCCCCCCCCCGTTACAAAATAACCTATTTCAGTTTTTCAGCTGTACTGATCGGTTCCCTATTTATTTTAAAACACCCCTGTATTAAAGCGACAAAACAAAAGGAAATATCAATCATATCGGTGACGTCATTTCTGAGTTTTAGTGAGCATAACACAGCAAGTGATATATATTATTTATTTATTTATATATTTACCCGATCTTCAGGAGAGCGATTGAACTTGAATTCATAATTTCATCTTCGGATGTTTTTCTTCTTTACTTCCTAAAAACTCTTCACCCTCTCAGTATGCTCCTTCTTCCGTTCCTCCGTCCATTTTTTTACCAGGCTGGCGCGACGTTCTTTCCTCAAATTTCACACTTGTGATTTTGTTCCGTCACTCGGTGCGATCTTCGAGATTTTTTTTTTTTATATTAATCTGCTGTAGATCCCTCTGGACTTCTTTCAGCAATTCTGTGCCTCCTTTACTCTTTGTTATAATATTGAGTAGTTTCTTTTCTGTTCTGGAGTCTTCCATCCTGTAGGTGTGTGTATAAAATTTGGCTCGACGTTTTCCGATTTCATTTATTATTGTGTTGATCTTCCTAAAGAGTTCGTTTTCTGGTCTCTTCATCCAAATGCCGTTTTTGTTGATTGCAATCTTTTTTGCTTTCCTGCATTTCTATTTCCCTAATTTTTGAATGTCCATCGATCACCATTGTTTCAGCTGCATAGATTTCTCCTGCAAGAATCGCCGTTCTATACTGTCTTAATTTTGCGTCTGTGGAAATGCACTTCTAGTTGTAATGCGTCCATGTTAGCTTGTAGGCCTTCTTGAGCATGGTGACTCTTTGTTCATTGGCGATTCGGTTTAATCTTGAAGACTGTATAGTATCTCCGAGGTATTTAAAATGACAGACTTGTACAATTTTATCATATTTTTTTGATTAAAGAGGATTTATTTGCTGGATTTCTTTCATTTACTGTTTTTTTTGTTTTTTTTTTGTTTTTTTTTTCGTAAGATATCTGTAGTCCGGTTTTTTTGTGAGATCTCATGCAGTTCATCCACTGCATGAATCGCTTCTGTTCCGCTATTGGTGATAATTGCAATGTAATCAGCGAAAGCAAGGCACTTGACTTTAATTCGGTTCTCTTTTTTGATACCAATTTGGATGCCTTTTATGTGAGATCCCCATTCCCTGATGACCTTTTATTGAACATTACTGAAAATGATTTGGGACTCCGATTTTGATTTCAAAGGGTTCTGATACTTCGCCCATTAATTTCGCTTTGAACGTTGTTCCTGTCAGTGTCTCAAATGTTCAAATGTTTGTAGAGCTTATGGGACTTAACTACGGGGCCATCAGTCCCTAAGCTTACAAACTACTTATTAACTAGCTAAGACTAAGGACGGCACAAATATCCATGCCCGAGGGGGGATTCGAACCCCCGACCGTAGTGGCCGTGCAGACCGTGACTGGAGCGCCTCAGTCCCCTCGGCCACCTGTAAGTGTCTGTTCTGCGATTTTGATATATATACTTGGGAATAAAATCAATACACGAAAAATTTAAAAGGCATGGTTGTGCCTTACGTAAATTCAAGAAAACGTGTGTAGTATCAAGGAAAGATCGTAAATCTAATATTATAATAACTTCATGTGTCTTAGTGACCTGGTGGGCGTCGTTCGAGTGAACGCTACTTCGGCCTCTAACACATCCCTAAACTACCCCAGTTATCCAGCCGGGAAAGTGGACCTGCGGCTTAACGTGCAATCCGAACAGCGTGTGCTAGCGATTCATCACATCCTTGAGAGGTGAAGGCCAGGTTACAACTCAAACTGAAACCCATGACCTTTTGCCCAGCTACAGAGCACTTTTCCATTATCCCAGACTTCAAGCTGAATAACGACGCCAATTATAGGATATTTAACAGACCTTGATAAAACATTTAATTTCCAATAAAAATAATACTCAAATTAATCTGGATGAAACCTATCCTATCTCTTAACTTGGACCAAATGACACACACTGCGCAACATTTCATTAAGATCAGTGGAGTAGTTTCGAAATTGATCGCGGACAGTCAGACTGGATTTTTATTTATATAAATATTAAGGAGACTGTCTGAGCAGCTGTCTTAAACTTTTCGCGGATGATGCTGTCATTCATCGATTCATGGGTCAGTAAAGTTGCCAGAAGATCAAAAGAAACTACAAAAGTATTAAGTAAAGATATCTGCATGGTGCGAAAATTGCCAGTTGACCATAAATAATGATAAATGTGAAGTCATCCATGTGAGCACTAAAAGAAATCAGTTAAACTTCATTTACACGATAAATCACTCAAATCTAAAGGCAGTAAATTCAACTAAATACCTAGGAATTACAATTACGAACAATCTTAACTGGAAAGAACAGATCGAAAAATATCTTGTGTGTGTTTGTCCACAGATTTTCTTTTTTTTTTTTTTTTTTCCTTCAGTTATGACAGTCTAATCTGCCGAAACCAGTCACTGAATAAAGATCTTGGCTCTTTTCCATAGTAAACTAATTGAACAGATCAACGATCAAGTATGAGAATCTTTTACTGTATAGCCGCGGCGGAGTGGCCGAGAGCATTGAGGCGCTATGCTTCGATGCGCGAGGCCGTTCCCCGTCGAGGATTCGCATCCCCCCTCGAGCATGGATGTTTGTGTTGTGTTTAGTATAAGTTAATTTGTAAGTAGTTTGTAAGTTTAGAAAGTTATGACCCCGCAGTTAAGCCCCATAACCTTAATAATCATTTGAATATTTTATTAAATAAATAGTATCGTACGAGAATGCTGATTCTAGCCTTGCTAACGCCCAATGTTCACTACTTACTACTTGATTGGCTAAACTCACTGCTAATTAAATTGCAACATATAGACCATTTTTTCGTTCGCTGACAATTATATCTCAGTTTCTCGGAACAATCTAATACGCTTATAAGCATTTCAAACTGTTTGTGACTACCCTATATAAATCTGTCTCTCTGCCTTTCTCTCTCTCTCTCTCTCTCTCTCTCTCTCTCTCTCTCTCTCTCTCTCACCCACACACACAGAGAGAGAGAGAGAGAGAGAGAGAGAGAGAGAGAGAGAGAGAGAGGCAGATTTCCCAAGTAGAAATTTTGATGCAAGAAGGATGGAAGGAAGCTTGGAGTTTAATGTCCCGTCGACAGCACCATCACTACAGACGGAGCTTACTCTCAGATTGGGTGAGAATGTGGAGGGAAATAGGCCGTGCCTTTTCAAAGGAACCATCCCGGTATTTTCCTGGAGTGATTTACGGAAATCACGGTAAACTTAAACCTGGATGGCCGGAGATGGATTTGAACCACTGTCCTTCCGAATGTGAGTCTAGTGTGTCACCACTGCGCCACCTCGCTCGGTTTATATGCAAGACAAACAGCTTTCTGTGGTTAATAATGCTCGTAAAAAGTTACAGATTGTTATGTGGGACATTTAGCAGTGGATAAAGAGTTAGCTGCGGCGCAATTCCCCTTCGAGGTCAGCACTGCCGTCGACACACGATGACCGCGGCTGTCGGCAATCGACTGCTGGCTGCTATCGGCTGGTATTAATCGATAGCTAATGGACCAGACTGTTGTGGACAGGAACCCAATCTCTCCCCCCACTCTCGTCTGCCCTTCCATCTCTTCAGTGCAGTAGTGGCTTTGCCCTGTCCACAAACTATATCTTCAAACTGGGAACGGTTTTGCAGCAGAAGTCTCTTTTTTGTGCTCTTGCACTCTTGTCCGTTCTCGGGCTATTTGGCGCGTGGCTCGTACTCTGTAGGCAGTCGCCCAGAGCCAGTAGCTACTGCTGTTCCCCTTCACTCAGACTCTCTCCTGCCGAATAATTGAGTTCCGCCCGACCAGAAGTTTATTTTCTGGCGCGGAGGTAGTTTTCCGCGGCGAAATGTAATTGTCCCTCCAGCCGTTAAGAGAAGGCCAGGGCGGAGGATGCATAACTGGACGGGAAAGACGAAAGAAGCAGCCCTTTGTGGGGTGTACGTTGGCCACGTCAACGATAATAAAGACAAAAGAGCTTTTCACAGAACACAACAATCGCGTAAGTAATGAAGTGCTGCATCCTCATACCTTCTGTGTGAAAGACCTTAACGAGTGAGTTAAGTATACCTCTGTATAGATACTATTCTCTAAAGTTCATTCGTGTGAATGGGTCTTAACTTCTACCAGTATTTTGAGCTGCATTAATCTCAAAAGTTAGAATACAGGATTTCTTTTAAGCCAAAGTTGAGCCTTATTATTAAACGTATATCGTGGTAAATTACTGACTAATTTCCGCACTTATTGCTTTCGTATTTGATACAACTAGCTTCGGTCCATACCCGTTGTATAAATAAGGAATTTCTTAGGGTTTTTTTTTTTCTTTCAAATATATCTACGACATTTGGGGTACCTCCTACAAGGTAGGCTCAGTATTTTTAGTTTGATTATACATGAATTTGATTTCTTTAACTCGGCCTTGGTATTCTGTAAATTGTTTTATTGCGAATTGTACATTTTTCTGCCTTTTAGAATAAGAAGTTAACCATGCTTATTTATAAAGTTTTAGCTGTATTTGTGGGACAAAAACGCCTTACGAGAATCACACACACACACACACACACAAACACATATACACACTCATTATAAATGATTGTTATATTACAAGCTAATTGCAAGTACAAGCATATGGTACTCAACATACCGAGTTATCTACAGATACAGAGTGTGTCTTTTCCTCTTATAATGCTTCAGCACGGCGTAATCGAAATTAGTCAGTAGATATAAAGAAACTGTCTTCCAAACCTTAAGCATCTTTTTATCTCAAAACAAATTTGCCATGATCAAGTTTTTGACTAAGCGTAAGTCGTCCATGATACTGAGTACGACAGGCAATTTCTTTTATTTTTCTTTTTTATTTATTTATTACATGAATCAACTCAGTTTTGTGTAAGGATCATTTCATGGCTTTGCAAGGAAAAAAATAGCAGTTGAAGATGTATTATTCAGTCGGTGTAGCTATCATTGTTGATAGGTTTGTCGAGTCTATACTAAAAATCATTTCCGTACATTACTTCAGAGGTTTTCGTGGAACTTATCTTTCACTTGCTGGACAATGCGTATTTTGTTAGTTGCTCACTAGTTCACATAATTTGTTTGTAATGGCTCTTATGAGCAAAACATCAAATGTTGTATATAGATAAATTGTTTAACTTTCGAAATTTCTTTCTAGAGAACACCAGGCTGTTCCTCTATCCACGTCTACTGGTACTTCAAGTACTGTATCTGTGCCTACAAACACATCACTTACTTACTGTTGTGCCGTTTTGACAACTTCACCTTCAGTTGTTTTGGATCAGTTTATCACACTGAGAATAAGGTTCAAGATTTTCAGAATTCATGCGGGATAGACATCCACACGGACGAAGTAGAAGGTATGAGCTGGTATTAAGATACAATTAAAAGTTAATTGAACTCAAGGAAAATTCATTTATCTGACGGAGTTACTACGGTATGTCGAACGACAAAAAGTTTAAATAGAGCTTACAGAGTTGTTTCCATTACTCAGTAACCAAAGATATCTCGATGAGACCGCCTTAAGCGCGACAGGCACTACTTTACGGAAGATAAAGTATTACGCACCTTTAATTGAGAATGCTCAAATACTACTGTGCTGTCGTCAGAGCTTGACTGCCCCAAGCCAGAACTTTCAACTAGCAATCGGGCCATATTACGGCAGCTACAAGCTCACTAGAAGGTTGCTTTTCAAACTGTGGGGTTCGCTGCCCCGCAATGAGGACTTGAGGGCATGTAGAAGAGGACGCGGCGTTGTCGAGAAGTACGAACGCATTTCATTACTAAAAACGTATATGTTTGGCGAAGACAAATCTGTTAGTACTTACGACGAATTGTCTATCATGTACCGAGTACTTCTTTGTACTCCGAGACAAATTTTCGTCATAGATCATCAGCCTGAGTGTAAGCACAGTAGGTGACATTCGCCAGTTCGACCGTTGGAATTCGTAACGTACGAGTACAGCAGACGTGCGAAAACTTTGCCGATTGTCGCACTTCATGAGAGCTGTCTTCTGTGTAGGTTTTTTCACAGCTTCAACGGTGTAGTAAAATTTTGCCAGTAGTGGCTTTCTTTCTGAGCAGTGTTCGTGCTCTTGTATTAGTTGCATCGTGTTCAGTCTCTTTAGATCCAACACAGTTTATTCGTGTGCACTCTTTGTTTGAAAGTGGACTTTTGACTTATAAACCTATTGTTGTTTATTTGGTCATTAGTTTTTAGAAGAAACGGAAATACGTGATAATTACTTTTTTAAAAAGAGCATGTGCCAAAGTGCAGTAAATATATCCGTATTTTTATTGTTTTTCGCTTCATTGTGCAATTTTGGTCTTCTGGCAGTTCGTGCATGCACACGCGTTTAAGATATGATAGTACAAAGAAACACGGATTCTAATAATGAGTCTTCACGAATCCATGTTACTTCCCTGCGCTATTTATGTTGTAGCGGCTGACAGCTACACGATGCGTGCGCCAACTTTATGTTGACGGAGCCGAGAGAGAGATTAATAATACGTATGACGGGACATCAGCCTATGACTTTAAAGTTCCGTGAATCGTCTTGTAAAATTAAAGTAGATGAGCGATGAACTACACTTACTTTACCATCCTTCGAAATAGTCACCTCCCGTAACTACGCACCACTGAGCTCTTCAAAAGATGTACTGGAAACTTTGCATTACGTATTCCTTTTGGATGGTGTTCAAAAGTCTCTTCACGTTCCGTTAGATATCAGGAATATTGTTCAATCTCTTTCCTTTCAAAGCGAGTTTGAGTCGAGGGAATAGGAAAAAGTCTGATGGTCTGGGATCCGGCGAGTAATTTGCAAGACAACGTTCGCCCATACAGAACCAATGTCGACAAACAGTTCCTGGCAAAAACGGGGATGGTGCAACTTGAAAATACACCATACTCTTCGGATCTCAATGCACCAGACTTCATCCTATTCCCTCGACTCAAGCTCTCTTTTAAAGGAAAGGAAAAAAAAGTTGAACTATGTGAAATGTAAGGGACTTAACTACGTTGGTCATTGTTCCCTAAGCTTACAACCTACTTAAACTAATGTAAAGTTACTTATGCTAAGGACAACACAGACACCTATGCCCGAGGGAGGACTCGAAGCACCGACGGCGAACAGCCGCGCGCACTGCAACCAGGCGCTTTAGTGCGCACAACTATTCTGCCACGGCGAAGGAAATGCGAATTGACGGTGTTCCTGACATCCAACATAACGTGGCGAGGCTTTTGATGCCGTGGGGAGACTTCGTGCAAAGTTTCCAGGACATAGTTATGGAAGATGACTATTTCGAAGGACATTGAGCTAACTTAGTTCATAGTTCATTTGCATTAATGTTACAGGACTATTCGCCGAACCTTAATGCATACACTATGCTTGTCCGTCCATTTTTGGAGTATTGCAGCCCAGTGTGGGATCCTTATCAGGTGGATTTGACGGAGGACATCGAAAGAATCCAAAGAAGGGCAGCTCGTCTCGTATTCTCACGATACAGGGGAGACAGCGTTACGGAAATGACACAATGGCGATTATCGCTGCGGCGTGGGCTACTTGCGAAACTCCAATCGCCAACATTCTCCTCCGAATGCGAAAATATATTGTTGACTCCCACTTACAAAGGTAGAAATGATTATCAGAATAAAATACGAGAAATCAGAGCTCGAACAGAGAGATTCAGGTGTTCTTTTTTTTCCAGCGCGCTACTCGAGAATGGAATGGGAGATAAATAGTATAAATGTGGTTCGATGAACCCTCTGCCAGGCACTTAAATGTGATTTGCAGAGTATCCCATGTAGATGTAGATTGTCAGAGGTTTAAATTGTATATTTTGATGTAATTTTTAGTCTTGACACGCTGATGTTCCCATTGATGCAGGGCCAAAGGTTGACAGGAGAATCATGTTCATTTAACAATTACAACATCTGATAATGGCAGCTTAGATCTGCCGAAACCAATCAAAATAAAGCCATCTTGAATAATGTATTCTTTTCTTTTTTTACGATTTTTCAAAATACGCATTTCCTTTTTCACGTCACTCTATCCTTACTAAATCCTTACTACTTTCTTTTTAACCCACCCCCTCCCTTCCACTGTCTAATTTTCAGGTGTTTGTTGTAGGTAATTATTGTGAAGAAGAGGGGGCCGAAGTTTCCAGTGTGGGGTTGGAGAACCGGTGCAGCAGAAGAATGGGTTTGTGGGAGGGCAGAGCACGCGGCGTTCTCATTATGCCAACAAAGGGTGGCGTCGGCGCCAGGGGCCTCTTTGGAGACGTCGGCTGAGCGGGCGCAGTGCCGAGGTTTTGGTAACGCAGTTAGCGTGCAAGGCGGCCCTTAGCCGAGAGGGAGGGGGTGGAGGTGGGGGTCTTAGGCCGCCTCATCTCTGGGCTGATTGGATTCCTGGCTGGCGGGGACCCCAGCCCCAGCTGCACGGAATCCCTCCGACGGCCGCAGACCGGAGTTTCCGACACCGCCCGCCTGCGACTTCGGAGCAGTTACTAGCTATCTCAACTTACCGTGTTTGGTGACCTGCATATACTTTCAAAACATATTAAAATAGTGGAAGATGTGTATTATAAAAATCAAACAGCTGGTACATCATGTGCAGACCATTTATTTATTTAGCGTATGTGGTTTTCAAGTACAAATGGTTTACATACATACATATAGATATATACAATGGCGTTTGAAATCAATTAACAATTTAGTAAGCAAACAAAAACAAACTACGAAATTATATTAAAGTTGTATGTCCAGTTTTTCCATCCACTCAACGGCTTTAGGGGAGGCTTCATATAGTTCTCCAAAAGTTCCTGTGAATGCACGTTTTGGACATTCCAGAATGATGTGCTTGATCGTTTGTTCAGGATGTCCACAGTCGCACTGGAGAGTATCTCGCATGCCCCATCTGAAGAGCATCTCTTCACTTCTGTCATGGCCTGTGCGGAGTCTGTTGACTGTGACCCATGTTCTTCTTGGCAAGTCTGTACCAGGTACATTTTTGCCAGGTGATATTTCCCTATGATTCCTGGCTAGGCCAGAATTGGACCAATCATTTTTCCAGGTTGTCATGGCATCGAAAGGGATGGATATAAGATTTTGAGCTGTTCTCCATGGTGGTCTTCTGGATCTCAGGCGGCGATTGTTCGGAGTAGTGTCTTGGTGGATAGGGAGATTAATATTGCCGGAAATTTTATTCCACTCATTAACTAACGCAGCTTGCCGTCTGAGATGTGGTGGAGCTATATTGCAGAGAATGGAGAGCTACGGCAGTGGGGTCGATTTTATGATCCCAGATATGATCCTCATGGTGTTATTTAGCTCGATGTCCACTTTGGATGTGTGGCTGCTGTTAAGTCAAACAGGACTGCAGTACACTGCAACAGAATACCCCAGTGATAAAGAAGAGATCTTCAGAGTATGCGCATCAGCTCCCCAGCTAGAATTGGCAAGCTTTTGAATGATGTTGTTTCTTGTTCGTATCTTAGCTGCTGTTTTTGTTAAGTGAGATTTGAATGTAAGTGATCTGTCCAGTCTGATGCAAATGTATTTTTGGTTTGGGTTGTGGCTTAACTTTTTTCCAGCAAAACTAACATCAAGAGATCGAGTGGCTTGTTGGTTGCATAAGTGAAATACTGTAACTTCTGTCTTCGATGGGTTGGGGATTACTCTCCCGTTACCGAAGTATTCTTCCATTATTCGGAGATCTTGGTTGAGGGTGTTTTCACACTCTTCGAAGCTTCCATGTAGCAGAACATCCGAGCATTTGTTGTCGGTAGATCGTTTGCGTATAGGAGCCAATACAAAACCTTGTGGTAAGCCATTATTTAAGATGGTAGTACGGCTTTTCTTTCCTTGTAGGTGAACTTCAAAAGCTCTATTACTGAGCATTTCACTTAGTAATTTATACAGAGTTTGGCATGGGAAGATCTCAAGAATCTTGGAAATTAGGCCTTGTCTCCACACTGTATCGTATGCGGCAGTCAAATCTACAAATACGCCAGCTGTTTTAAGTCTGTCTTCATATCCACGCTCAAAAAAACGTTCAAATGTTTGTTAAGCTTATGGGACTTAACTACAGGGTCATCAGTCCCTAAACTTACAAACTACTTATGAACTAACTAATGCTAAGGACGGCACAAATATCCATGCCCGAAGGGGGATTCGAACCCCCGACCGTAGTGGACGTGCAGACCGTGACTGGAGCGCCTCAGTCCCCTCGGCCACCGCGGCCGGCATCCACGCTCAATTTGTGTTGTTAGAGCCAGCACTTGATCACAACAGCTGCGTTGCGGACGGAATCCGGCCTGCTCGATGCGGAGTCTTTCGTTCAGAGTTGTTACAATGCGATTATATTATATGTAGACCATACATTCACATTACGATATAGGGAAACATAAAATATAGATATAGGATTTATTTCTATAGATCTAGAAAAAGCATATGGTGTTGTTCCAAGAAAACTACACTGGAATTCCTTGATTAAAACAATACAACAGATGTATAGCGATAACATTTGCCATGTGAAAATTGGTATTACACTTTCAGGGAAATGAAGAACAAGCTAGGGTCTGTTGCCATGTCAGCAACATTATTTAAAATCTGTATAGATTTTTGCCTTAGAACGTGGTGCCGTAAATGTAATAGTATGGGATTAGAAATTAGAGATGGAGTTTATCTACATCATTTATTGTTTGCTGATGATCAAGTTGTTACAGCACAAGACAAGGTGGAAGCAAACTACATGTGTAACCAGCTAGCAGTAGCATACAAAAATTGGGGTCTAAAGCTCAATTATCAAAAAACAAAATACTTGACGAATGATACAGATGAAATATACATAGAGGAGAAGACAAAAAAATAACTACTTTCTGTTATTTGGGGTACATTTTAGAAATTGAGAGAAAATCAGACTCAGAAATCAAAAAAAGAATTACTAGTGGACGGAAGGTCATTGAGATGCTCAACTCAGTCTTATGGAACACGAATATAATGAACAGAACTAATATATGAGATTATAGTTCTGTACGGAGCCAACACTTCAACCAGTAACCTGTAGCATATTCAAAAACTACAAGCTTTAGAGATGGAGTTCTGGGTAAAATTGGCGAGAATTTCTAGGAAAGGAATAAATAGGGAACACCGAAATAATAAAGAGAATAGTAATAAAATAAAGAATAGATGAAGTGATGCACAGAAAGAAATTACAGTGGTACGAAGAATTGACCGGCCGCGGTGTCCAAGCGATCTGCTAGTTTATAAGTTTTTTGTAGGTTTAGTTAAGTCCCATAAGCTCTACAAACGTTTGAACATTTGAACGAAATTGGTACTGAGAGGACGACCTGTGACCACCTGGCTCTAAAATGTACAGCACACAATGAGAAGACTGGGCGCAGAAGAAGAGGACACACAAGATTCAGACACCTGGAGGAATATCTTGAATACCGCATTTAGTTTAAGACCATATGTAATAGGTGTAATCATTTCAAAGTTAATTATTCTGTGGAGGTAAACCTTTGTAATGCCGCGGTGGAGTAGCCGAGCGGTCTAAAGCGTCTCGCTACGGAGCGCGCGGTTGCTCACCGTGGAGTTTCGAGTCCTCCCTGGGGCATGTGTGTGTATGTTTGTCCGTAGGTTAGTTTACCTAGGTTTAAGTAGTTTGTAAGCTATGGACTGATGAGCAAGCAGTTTGGTTCGATAGATTTACAAACATTTGAATATTTGAAAATCTCAATAAATCAATACAATAAAAAACAGAGATTTCTTTGATATTGAATGATTGTGACTGCGTAAAGTACGTTGCATTGCTTTCGTATGCGCGAGGACTTTGTCAGAGTAACTGCGCCGCTTGTGTATCTCAGCGATCTCCATGGAGGTATAAAAGAGGGGAGCCAAAGTCCGCCATTTCAGTTGACTCGAAACAAAGAATTGAATTATATTTGATCCTGTAAGATTTCATGGTGACAGTAAATGTATAGTCCGTCTTTTATAGGAAACGTCAATAACAAAATATATCCGCAATCATCTCCTAATGTGTAAGGGCAACATCAGAATCTTTTACGCAGTTAATGTCATATATTTTATAAGACACATAAAAAAAGTCCATTTTCAATAATTACCTAGAGCGTAATAACAATCTGTACAAAATTTATTAAGTTAGTACTCCTCAATTCTGTCAAATTCTTTTTCCACCAGATAGTCTTTCAGTTTCTTTGAAAAGTTACTGCTCTGGAGACAATGTTCAATGGAATCTGCTATTGTCGCCGATAGCACAAGTCGCTGACATATCTACCGTACTTTCGAGCAAATGGAATCGCCCGTCCCACGTCACCGGCGTGCGCACGATCGATGGAAACATAGTCACTTGTGAGCAAGCGGTCTAGCGTAACGGTGTCACTATGTTTTCTAAATATAAACAACGGTGTTGTATCAGAATTTAATGTGCCAGAGGTCGTACATTATGGATCACCGCGAAAGTCGAAAATGTGCCAGAGCCCCAGTACGGTGAAAGTTTGGTGATTCTCGTGTACGACTGTGATGGTGTTATCTCACGCATTACGTTCCCCACGGCAGACCGTCAATGCACAGTATTACTGTTCGTTTTTGGAACATCACCTGCCATCAGTTTTGCAAAAGAAGCGGCAACACTTTCTGCGCAACCCACCCCTCATTTTCCACGGCAATGCGCGGACGCATACCGTGCAAGCTGTGGCTGCTCTGTTCGGTCGATGGGCCTGGGAAGTACTGTACCATCCACGAGACTCCCTATCCTTGTGACTTTGATTTAATTCCGAAGCTGAACGAACCACTTCATGGCATTCGCTTCAAAACTGTTCCAGAGATTTGACAGGCAGTAGACCGTTACATTCGCACCATCAGCAGAACACGCTCTGCTCTGTTAACGGTATACGACCCCTTCCACATCGCCGGCAATGTGTTCTACACAAAACTGGTGACTACTTTGAAGGACAGTAACAGGAGCAAAAATGTAACGCTTTTGTATCGGTTGTGCATAAATAATTGCCACTATATCTTATATTATGATGCAGTATTTTAGATGCTCGAGTAGCGATGTCATTTCTCAAGACTTGTCAGTCGCTGTGGTATGCTTCTTATCTCATTCTTCCCCCGTGTGTTGTTGGTGTGCACATTAGCATTTGTATCCCACTTTGAAATCTCTTTTATGTGTTACTTTAATGTATTACATTTTTTCAGAGATTATTAATGTAACAGAGATGAGTTTTTTTTGCTGTCAGAGTTAATATGCTCGTTCCATTTAAGCTCATTATCCACAGCAATACCTAAAATGTAGTGGATTCTACTTCTTCCAGATTAGTATCATTGACCAAATTCATTTATGCAGACTTCTTTTTCTTTATGAACACTGTAAACATAGTCTCTTTTGGGTTTATAATCACTTCATTTCCAGTAAGCCATTGAGCTGTAACATTTGCGGAAGTAAATGCATTTTTCTCGAGCTCTTCAGTATTTGCCCACGGTTGAGTACTGTCGTCTTATCGGAATACAATATTTTTACTCTTTTTCTTTAACACCTATATTATTTATATAAATATTAAACAGCAAGGGCCACATTACAGAACCCTGTGCCACTCGCTATTTGATGGATTTTGCTTCTGATTTATATGAGTTCCCTATTGGTATAAATTGTTCCTTGTTGCATAGGTAAAATTGAATCCATTCTTCTGCTTGCCCATGAATGCCATAATTTTCCAGTTTTTTTATCAGTTTTTCATGGACAGTGGTGTCAAATTCTGTGGAGAAATCCAGAAACATTGCAAATACAACTTTGTTTTTATCTAAAAACTGTATAACATGTTCTAGCAATGGCAGATGTTGCAGATTTACCTTTAGTGAAACCATGCTCTAATGGCACAAGAGTAACGTGTTTGTCCATATAGTCTACTAATCTATTTACAGGAAATGTTCCAGTATTTTTGAGAACCCTGATATTAGAAAAATTACTCTTAGTTGTTACGGTCATCTTCGTATCCTTCCTTATGCACTGGCACAGGCCTGATTGTCTTCAGTTTCTCTGAAAAAAACTCCATCTCTAAAAGAGCTAATTGTATCACATCATTCGTATTTCGTCATCTCCAATTGATGTCTTGGTTTTCAGACTAAATTTCATGATTCCTCTTTGTTCTTAATTTCTCATGTATGTACATAATAGCTGTTGTTTTTAGTACTAAATATTATAGTACTAAACAAGTAACATATCAAAGGCAGTTTCAAACTTTTTCTGCTCTTGGATGCGTATTTGACCCAGTGATGTGACTCATTTGGCTTCTTTAATGCGACTATTTTTACTTTTACATTTAGAAAAAAACTATGAAAGTAGAGTGTGTGATTTAAAAAGGATTTAGCTTCTAGTTAAAGAAAGAAAAGACAACATTAGTTGACAGTAACGGCCGTAAATATACAAAATCGAAATATTTGAACATTTCGACCGCTTCAGGGAGTTGAAATAATTTCAACGACGGAGTTGCAAATTTGTGCTGGACCGGGATTCGAACCCGCTTCAGGCTGGCGGTCATCTTAACCAATTAAACTTCTAGTCCTCCTGCCCAATGATTCCTTGTGCTCGCAGCCTATACTGGATTCCCATAACAGGCAATGACAATTTCAAAGCTTTGGTGAGGCGAGTGTCAACAGCCGTAATATATTTCATAAAATGCATCTTTAAAACCATCAGCTGTTTATTATAAGCCTTATATATCAACCAGTTTCGGTCAATAGACCATCTTCATGAATAAAAAAAAGGGGTTAAAACTGAATGGTAAAATGCATCAAATAAAATACATCTAGTTGAGACAAACAGACAAAGGTAAGGACAGACTAGTCTGTTCTTTTATGTTGTGTTGACTGATAGGTTTCATCTGACCACTGTATTTTTAACGTTTTTAGTTATACTGACTCCTGTTTGTCTCAACTAGATGTATTTTGATGCATTTTACCATTCATTTTTAACACCTTTTTATTCATGAAGATGGTCTATTGACCGAAACTGGTTGATATATGTTTATAATACACAGCCGATGGTTTTAAAAATGCATTTTAAGAAATGACCATTCAAGTGTTTGCATAGTCTATGAGACTTAACTACGGGGTCATCAGTCCCTAAACTTACTAACTACTTACGAACTAGGACGGCACAAATATCCATGCCCGAGGGGGGATTCGAACCTCCGACCGTAGTGGCCGTGCAGACCGTGACTGGAGCGCCTTAGTCCCCTCGGCCACCGCGGCCAGCGAAATAGCCATTTCAATGCCGGCTATCACCGATAATAATAGTGTTAAAAACGGCGGTAAACAAACTCCGAAACAGCACAGAACACGCAACAAACAAACGACAGCATCAGCGCATTGTTCTGCAATTATACATCGATATATCACTTTTCGTAATAGGTGATGTGATCCAAAACTAAAGTGAGGAATTACAAGGATTAAAGACCTACGGGTTTTAGCAAAACGGCAAACTTACGTTTCAAATGTAAAATTCAAATGTTTGTAAATCTATGGGACTTAACTGCTTGGTTATTAGTCCCTAACTTACAAACTACTTAAACTACGTTAAACTAACCTAAGGACAACACATACACCCATGCCCGAGGGAGGGGGGGGCGGGAGGGAGGGAAATCGAGCCCCAGATGGCGGCGAACGGCCGCGCGAACCCCAGCAAGTCGCCCCAGTACGCACGGCCGTTCCGCCTCGGCAAATGGAAAATCAACTTGGAGTTTCCAGTGACTTAATATTACGACAGCTACGATTTATTCTTGTTTTCGCACGACGTAATGTTACATTAACCGTGGACTGATAAAAACAAAATTCATTAATGCAAGCCGCGGCGGAATAGCCGTGCGTATTGAGGCACTGTGCTACGGTGCGCGTGACCTTTTGTCGTCGGTGGTTCGAGTCCTACCTTGGGCATTGGCGTGTGTGTGTGTGTGTGTGTGTGTGTGTGTGTGTGTGTGTGTTCCTTAGATCAGTTTAAGTATTTCGTAAGCCTAGGGACCAATAACCAAGCAGTTAAATCACATAGATTTACAAACGTATGAACATTTGAACTTTACTGCAATTAAAATGAATTTGTGAGACGATTATACAAGAAACGTGTAGTGTGTGATTTGATGTGTTTACTGAAAGCCGGGAGAAAGGCCTGATGAAAATGCCGGTGAAGGAAGCGCCCTGTTTGCGTACATGCGGCGTGTTTACCCCCTGAGCCGGCGCCGTTGTCGCCTTTACGATGACAGATTGCCGCTGCTGCTGCTGCCTCAGCTGCCTGTGCCTCAACCCATCATTTATAAAGTCACCCCACACTACCCTCGTTCCTATACGGTAGTAAAACTAAAAGTCAGCCTTTGAGGTCGCCTTTTGACAGCTCCAAATTTAAATACAAATAACGGCCTAACTGTTCGTCTGAGACGAAAATTGATTAAATGAATATGTAGAGAAGAAAAATCCCTATAACTTTGCTCTTTTATGTTTTTTCCACGTCTCGCACCATTTTAGAGCTATTTGCAAAAATAATGTCGATTTTACAATGTCTGTCGGTCTTGTGTTCCCACTTTTTAGGTTGCGCCGTTCAACCAATCGACACCAAATTTCATAAACGTAATTGTTGGACACCAGTGACCGTAACTTCCCTACTGCAAACAGTCGAACAAAAAATAGTTTAGTAACCCTAAACATAGGCCGTTTCTGATGGCTATTTGACAGCAAGACATTGAATTGCAAATATCGCCTAAACCGGTTATCCTAGACGAAAATTGAAGAAATATAGAGGAAATTATTTACAACTTCTCTCTATTTTGTTTCTTTCCATAATTTTCACTATTTCAGAGCTATTTGTAAAAACAACGGAAATTTGACACTGTCACTTGATTCTACGTAAACCAGTACAGACAAAGATAATACAACTGAAAAAGATGGCAAACTACCACGCAGTGACCTCACTGTTGCCACGCAATAGAAATATCTCTGGAGTGAGCATTCAGATGCGAAAATTCGGAGCCACGCCAGTTAAGGAGTCTCCCTGGCTCCGGCCAATGAGAACTCGCTAGCTGCGTGATCTTAACCGGAGATTCGGGCGCGACGCGCCCTCACGTTTCTGAGCTCATTTACATACCGTAGTTGTATTTTCTGAAAAAAAAACTAAATTTTACGAAAATATCCTATATATATATATATATATATATATATATATATATATATATATATATATATATATATATATAAACGCGATTTAAAATGTTTTGACGCCATCTCGAAAATCTGTTTTACTATTTAGGTTTTTATGTTTATCTTTCCTGAAAGAAACCGATTTTACAAAAATGATACATTTTACTATAAAAAAGCTAATTTCTTGTATCTCGAAAGAAATTTGGTATTAAGAGAAGGATTTTGATTTTTAAAGTTTATTTATATAGACATGTATTCTGAAAGTAAATGATTTTATATAATAAGTAGTTTATAACGATTATATATGTTACATGTAGGCGACTCCATCCGGAATCTGGTGCAGAGCGACCACATTAAACTTATTAAAATTGGAAGAACCAGCTTTGGCCGCAATTAAATCTTTATTTTTGATATGCAATAAAGATCGATTTCGGTCAGTGTCTGACCATCCTCAGTGCATGAATCCAAGCCCTGTGGGCCCACAAAAACCTACACTTTGAATATTAACATCAAGTAGGCAATACATAAGTAGAATCAACTGCCTACTAGATGTTAATATTCAAAGTGCAGGTTTTTGTGGGCCCACAGAGCTTGGATTCTAGTACCGAGGATGGTCAGACACTGATCGAAATCGATCTGTATTGTATATAAAAAATAAAGATTTCAATGCGGCCAAAGCTGGTTCTTCCAATTTTAATGATTATATATGTGTTCATTACCATACATTTATATTTATATTTAAATGGCCGAAGTATTCGAAAAGAACGAGAAAAAAAATTGTAAGGATACAGTAGGATTCGAACTACATGACCAATGTCCACCAGTTCCTACAACGCTACCAATTGAGCTACGACGACAGCAGAAAGGACTGATAGTGTAATATGTCTATTATCTGCTTGCAAAACTTCAAAGACTATTTTCTCGTGAATTTTGAAAGTTGAATCGAATGGCTTAGGATGATTATTATTTTAAGTCTGAACTTCACGCACCATAAATATATATATTTTTTAAATCCGTTAATCATATTGTATCCTTTTTGGCACTCTGTAATAATCGTGCCATCGTAGACCAGAAAGAATCGTGAACGAATCGTAGGGAACATGGAGGTAAGAATAAAGGGAGATGGCGCTACGTATCCCAGCCGTACTACGCTTTGAAGCCATGGCCGCCATGACACTCCGACCAAAACACTGACAGTGTGTTATAGCTGTGTCGTATTTACAGTCGCTAATTACATCATATACGCACGTAACGTTCTCAAATTGGTTGTTTCAAGTTTCAGTTACAATAAAATCTCGAATAATGAAAACATTTCGTATTTATTCTGTTTAAAAATATTTGTTACTACAATATTACGAATCACAAACGTGGTTTCTTTCTTTAGCTAATCTGACGATCGTCAGATAAAATAATTCGATTGAGTGAACCAACGCCAGCTTTACGAGCACAGTGACGATATCTTTTCTTTGTGGCCGGCCGCGGTGGCCGAGGGGACTGAGGCGCTCCAGTCACGGTCTGCACGGCCACTACGGTCGGGGGTTCGAATCCCCCTCGGGCATGGATATTTGTGCCGTCCTAGTTCGTAAGCAGTTCATAAGTAGTTTGTAAGTTTAGGGACTGATGACCCCGTAGTTAAGTCCCATAAGCTTAACGAACATTTGAATTTTTTTTCTTTGTGTAGTAAGTTTCATTAATATTGGAACTAGGTTTTTCTTTCGAATTCAATGACTTAATAAAAATCAAATTTATTTTTTATTCCTTATTCATTCGTAAATAGTATGTTAAGTGGCGGAATTAACTTTCATCTTTAGGAAATCGAAAATCGTAAAAGAAAAATACGTTACAAGTAAAGATGTTGTATAGGTTCGTTTAGAATAAAAGTGGTAATCTCATATGTTAGCGAGGCAATTTTCACGTGAAATGGTATTTCCTACGATTTCGCGTCACAATCAGAACGATTCGTGCACATAAACTTCATATAGGTGGCCAAAGCTGTGTAAAATCCTTCCAAAGCGGGCGACAAGCATACACAAACAATGTAAATACCGCAGTGTTTTGGTCGGATCAAGATGGCTACCCTTGGCTTCACAGCTGTGACGTCTTACCTCCATGAAATTACCTCCATGGTAGGGGGATCGTGTTGCCCAACTCTAGTAGCGAGAGGCAGCGCTTTGCTACCTCCATGGTAGGGGAAGATTCACAAGGTTAGATTCCACTATCTATGACAAAGACATGAGAACGTTTGGCAGTCTGTAAGAATCGTGCCAATGGAGACTATAAAGAATCGTGAACGAATCGTAGGAATCGATCCACATTGTGAGGTTGAATCGCAAGAATCGATTCCACTATCTATGACAAAGACATGAGAAGGTTTGGCAGTCTGTAAGAATCGTGCCAATGCAGACTATAAAGAACCGTGAACGAATCGTAGGAATCGATTCACATTGTGGGGTTGAATCACAAGAATCGATTTCTGAAGAAGAATCGTGTTGCCCAACTCTAGTGTGTGTAGCGAGAGGCAGCGCTTTGCTACCTCCATGGTAGGGGAAGATTCACAAGGTTAGATTCCACTATCTGTGACAAAGACATGAGAACGTTTGGCAGTCTGTAAGAATCGTGAACGAATCGTAGAAATCGATTCACATTGTGGGGTTGAATCGCAAGAATCGATTCCACTATCTATGACAAAGACATGAGAAGGTTTTGCAGTCTGTAAGAATCGTGCCAATGCAGACTATAAAGAATCGTGAACGAATCGTAGGAATCGATTCACATTGTGGGATTGAATCACAAGAATCGATTTCTGAAGAAGAACCGTGTTGCCCAACTGTTGTAGCGAGAGGAAGCGCTTTGCTCCGTACTTGCGCTCAGTGTCAGAGTAGCGGCGGTTGGCGGCCGCCGCGCCGGCTCGGGGCGTCAGCTGGTGGCGCGGCTGGCGGCTGGCAGCTGGCTTTCGCAACTCTGGCTTTGCCGCTCTGAATGGCGCCGGCTGACGCACTTCCGCCGTGCAGCCGCGGCGGGCGTGTCGCGCCGCCCGCAGCCTGGCGGTGGCGGTGGCGGTGCGCTACCTGATCCCTGCCACTCGCCAATACCAGAACAGCTGTCAACGCGGCCGCCGGCACACCTCACCTGACCGCCCACGCTTTCTCTCTCGGAAAAATTCTGCCACTTCCAATTTCTTACATTTCAGAATTGCGGCATTTCTTTCGGATGGTGCAATTTATAACTGTAATCAATGTAGTAGACGTATGATGCTTCTCTCAGGGACTGGATGCACACAAACACTGGAATCCTGCGGATGTGTAAGGCATACTACCTGCCATTGCACAATTGGTTGATTCAGCACAAATTGTGTATGCTAATGATGAACACAATCATTGGCAAATATTTATTTCTAGATTTCGGTCGCTGCGTGACCATTCTCAATCCTTTAAAAACGTAGTTTTAAACCATAAAAAATTATCGACCCTCAGGTTTCATCTACATCTACATGGGATACTATGCAAATCACATTTAAGTGCCTGGCAGAGGGTTCATCGAACCACCTTTATACTATTCATCTCCCATTCCATTCTCGAATAGCGCGCGGGAAGAACGAACATCTGAATCTCTCCGTTCGAGCTCTGATTTCTCGTATTTTATTCTGATGATCATTTCTACCTATGTAAGTGGGAATCAACAATATATTTTCGCATTCGAAGGAGCATGTTGGTGATTTCAGTTTCATAAGTAGCCCACGCCGCAGCGATAAGCGCCGTTGTTGTAATGATTCCCATCCCAGGTCCTGTATCATTTCCTTGACGCTGTCTCCTCTGTATCGTGACAATACGAAACGAGCTGCCCTTCTTTGGACTCTTTCGATGTCCTCCGTCAAACCCACAGAAGGATCCCACACTGGACAGCAATACTCCATAAAAGGACGGACAAGCGCAGTGTATGCTGTTTCCTTAGTAGTTCTGTTGCATCTTTTAAGGGTTCTGCCAATAAAACGCAGTCTCTGGTTCGCCTTTCCCACGACATTATCTGCGTGTTCTTTCCAGTTTAAGTCTGTAGCAATAGTAATTCCTGGGTATTTTGGGGAGTTTACGGCATTCACGTTTGATTGATTTATCTTGTAAACAAAGTTTAACGGATTTCTTTTCGTATTCAAGTCAACGACTTTACACTTCGCATTATTTAGAGTCAATTGCCAATTTTTACACCATAGTGATATCTTATTTAGATCGTTCTGCATTTGGTTTTGATCTTCAGATGATTTTACTAGACGTTAATGATGGAGTCATCTGCAAACAACCTAAGAGAGCTACTTAGATTTTCTCCCAAATCGTTTATGTAAATAAGGAACAGCAGAGGACCAATGACACTACCCTGTGGAATGCCCGATATCACCTCTGTTTTAGTCGATGCCTTACCATCAATTACTACATACCTCTCTGACAGGAAATCCCCTATCCAGTCGCAAATTTGGGGCTATATACCATAACCATGCAATTTGATTAAAAGCCATTTGTGACGTACGGTATCAAAAGTCTTCTGGAAATCAAGAAACACGGACTCAATTTAAGAACTCTCATCGATAGCACTCATCACTTCGTGCGAATAAAGAGCTAGTTGTGTTTCGCATGAACGATATTTTCTAAATACGTGTTGACCTTGGGTCAATAGATCATTGTGTTCAAGATAATTCATAATATTTGAATACAGGATATGTTCCAAAATCCTGCTGCAAATTGACGTCAATGAAATAGGCCTGTAGTTTAGTGGGTTACTCCTACTGCCTTTCTTGAATATAGGTGTGACCTGTGCAACTTTCCAGTCTTTTGGTACAGATAACGTTCACATGTTTACGTGGACTTCAACATGAAGATCGATAAGTTTTATATGGTTTAAAACAGGTTTTAAGACTTTGAGAATCTAGGTATGTAATAACCAATAAGTGCTGTAACTCACATTATCTTTACATTCGATCCCATTTCATAGATCGGTGTGCCTCACGACAACAATGTGATTAAGACATGGAATGAGCAGCACTGGTCGTAATCTTTGCTTTATTAACAGGAAATCGATTTCAATCACAGAGTGACAATCATTATTTCAAGTACGGAAACCTCAAGATCAAGCTGGGCGTCACCATTCAACCCATCCGCTTCAATAAAGAGTGTTTATCCCAAAAAGTGACGCCAAGGTTGAAGATATGCGCTGATAACGGTCACTACGTGATTGAAATAATTAATAAAGAAAGGATTACGACCATTGCCGCTTACTCAAAAAAAAATGTTTAAATGTTTGTAAAGCTTTTGGAGGTTAACTACAGGGTCATCAGTCCCTAAACTTACAAACTACTTATGAACTAGCTAATACTAACGACCGCACAAATATCCATGCCCGAGGGGGGATTCGAACCCCTGACCATAGTGGCCGTGCAGAACGTGACTGGAGCGCCGCAGACCGCTTGGCCACCGCGGCAGGCTTGGAATGACATGGGGTTTTATTAGTACAAAAAACAAAAGTTAAAAAAAATCCCGGCAGATGACGCTTCGTCTGATCAGAAAAGCAATAATTAGCATATCAAATTAAGACGAAGCAAAGATCATGTTCTTTACAGAAATGGTCAGTATGTTCACCATCATTCCTCAACAATAGCTGTAGTCGAGGAATGATGTTATGAACAGTACTGTAAAGCATGTCCGGAGTTATGGTGAGGCACTGAACATTTTTCTTGTCATTTCAGGCACGTGTGTCAATTTTTCCTCTCTATCTACGTTATTCCGTGCTTTATTAAGTTTTCAATTTTATACCGACTTTTTTATCGCTCGGTAAAACTAATTTAAGCTAAAGACAGCACGTACATCCATTCCCGAGGGAGGTCTCGAAATTCCGGCGGGAGCGACCGCGTGGCGAGTCTCGTGCGGCGGTACAAGCTTCTTTAATTAAACGAGTACCGTAGAAGTAATGAGCCTGATCTGTAGAGGTAGATCATACTCTACAATCCACCCAAAGGTGCGTGGCGGAGGGTACCTCACTGCCATATAGAACGATGGAAAAGCGAATGCTTGTATGCATCAAAATGTTCAAATGTAAATCTATCGGACTTAACTGCGTAGTTATTAGTCCGTAGCTTACAACTACTTAAACTAAATGAAACTAACCTAAGGACAACACACACAGCCATACGTGAGCGGGGATTCGAACCCCGACGGCGAACTGCCGCACACCGCAGCACGGCGCCCCAGTGCGCACGGGTAATCCGCCGCGACTTGCATGCATCTGTACGAGCATATGTAGGAGCAGCTGAACGATCCCTAATATCTCTAATCTTATCCTTGTGGCCTTTGCGCGAAATTTAGGTTGGCGGCAGTGGAATCTTTCTATAGGCCGCTTCAAATTCAGGCCGTCTAAATTTCTTCAGCAGTGTTTCTCGGAAAGAACGTATCGTTCTTCCCGGCGACCCCCGTTGGGTTCCCGTAACATTTCGGTAACACTTGCGCATTGATATAACCTACATGTAACCAACATAGCCGCCCGCCTTTGAATTTCTTTTGTACTTTAAATCGATCTGGTGGGAATCCCAAACACTTGATCAATACTCAAGACGGGGTCTCACAAGCGTTATGTATGCGGTCTCCTTTACAGATGAATCACACCTTCCCAAACTTCTCCCAAAAAACCGAAGTCGACCATTCGTCTTCCCCACGACTGTCCTTATATGCTCGTTCCATTTCATATCGCTGTGTGGCGTTACTCCAAGATATTTGACGCGACTCTGTTTGGCAGCACAACTAATGCTGCATTAGAAAATTACGGGATTGTGTTTGCTACTTATCTGCATCATCTTATATTTTTCTTCATTTAGAGCTAGCTGCCATTCCTCACACCGCCTAGAAATTTTGTCCAAGTCATCCACAGCATCGTCAACAAACAGTCTCAGATTGCAACTCACTCTGTCCGTCATAACATTTATATACCTGGAAAATAATAGCGGTTCTAAAACACTTCCCTGGGGCACTTCTGCAATTAAAGTTACGAATCGAATAAAATAATGCAAGAATAATCACCCGCTTAATATTGGGAGCAGGTAACGCTACAACGACCATTATTAATAACAGAAATGGACCAAGTTAGTGACGCTCTCTTGGTACGCAGTGTATTCTCACACGTTTCGGTGAGCTTTGCTCAAATCAACTGTTTCTCGTCGTTGTAAATTGCCGACAACCTGAAGCTTCTGGCTGCAAACAGGCAGCGAGTTATTAGCGAGATGACAAACGATCCAGAAATATGTATCTTGTCTTATGGTACTCTGTATGCCTCATCATTAAATATCTCTAGTTTCGTAATAACGTTTCTTAAGTCCATCTACAGAATGAAAATTTCAACCGCATGCTAATTAAACGTACAGACTTTGAAAAAATTATTTCATTATAGAAGTAGGTCACCCAGTTGTCTTCTCGGGGTATTCGATGCGTTATATGTCACTAAACAACGACGGCTCACCAAGAGTCACAAATGAGTCGTGTGTGAAAAATTATCGATTGTAGTTTTCAAAAATCAATCAACTATTCAGAGCCCGCCACATTCGCCAACCGCTGAGCGCTTCTCACCGCGGGACAAATGCAGCTAATGATGCTTACTGTGTTGGCGTTTAATAATATCGCCGCCATGTGCGCTCGCGACTTCAGTGTTTGGTCCGTATCCAAGCATCTGATGAACTGCAGGCATCTGTTACAGTAGGCAGCGTTCCAGGCCGCCGGCACATGGCGTCACCAGCTGTTCCACGCACTGTTTCTCATACACTAATTCTAGTGCCGCACCGAAGTTTGATAATAATTAATGTTGTGCAAAAACATAAAAATAACTCTTTCGCTTCTAGTCTTGCCAGTTGCACTGTAATGCACTGTAAGTTTTCAGTAATCATACCAATCAGCTGAAACCCGTAAGTCATTTCATACTTTAATAGAGCCTGTCATACAAAGAAACTAAAAATATTGCTCCCTGATGATACTAATGATACAGCTGATTTTGATCACAGCTTTTTCACGGCGGAACCATAAGTTTTCATACAGATCAGTACAGAACGGACTCCTGAATAAGAGAAGATTCAAAACGGCAGTGGTCAATAAGCAATTAATGGTAGGATGGACTTGTTTGCTGAATTACAAAACAATTCAACAGTTGAGAGTGCGCGTGACAGGCAGAAAACAGCGTGGTCTGTTCCTACCTGCAACAGTTTACTCACCATAGGAAGGGGTCAGGACCCAATTATTTACTTGGAATGAGTAGAAAGTTACCCGGGCGCGGATTCGCATTCAGTAGCGTGTGTTTAATTTGAACTTGTTCAAAGCAACTAAATAATTGCTTTGAAAAAGTTGCCAGAGCGAGAGGTCCTAAATGCCATCTATGAGTTTCTGTAGTAAGCTTGAGTTTTTATGCCACAGCCAGTATTAGTTTCATGCTTTCTACGAGTGTAGTGAAAACAGTATGGCATTTGAAGTGTTGGAGGTTGTGTCAGTCGTGAATCGAAGAAACTGACAGGTCGCTGGTACTTTACAATTATTTTCTTTATACCACGTTCAAATCTACTTACAAAAGCTAAACTTCTGTATATTCTTCCACGTTTAAACAGGTGGTCCCAATTTCTCTGGGTGGGTGTTAATACGAACAGAGGTGGGCAGTATTAGGAACATACTCCGGGAATATTTCCTTTCAACACTTTCTAAATTTCCAAAAGTAACTGAAATAGCATATTTTTAGAAGCAATATGGCCTATGGCAACCAAAGAAGGATAGTCTCTAATACGAGAGGTGTTCAAATGAAATAGTGCGAAACGTCTTAACAACCAATTTGGTTGAAATTTGAATATGCCGCTTTCGGATACGTAGTACGACTTGTAAGGACGACAGGCATGCGTCGTCACCTCTCCCTAAAAAACTCAATACTTTACCCTCAACAGGCAAGGTGATGCTCACCTTCTTTTTTCGAGGTCCGTGGTCCGATACTCAACGAATTCTTTGCACGGAAAAACCATTAATGGTGACGTGTACTGTGAGACACTCGGTAGCCTACGCATATCCATCAAGATAAAAACGGCCTGGGCTGCTCACGGAGGAAGTGATTCTGCTCCATGACAACGCGCGTCCACACCAAGTGTGCTAGACAAGTTCAAGTGGGAGCAGCTTCAACATCCTTCCTACAGCAAGCATATGCTGCCTTGTGACTTCCATCTGTTAGTCCGCTAAAAGCCATCTCAAAGAGAAGCGCTACAACTCGGACGACGAACTGGACGAACTGTCACTTGTAACAGCCACGGGAATTATGAGGACAGGGAATCCTCGGCTCAGACCCCTGGATACCTTTGAATAAAGACTTCAACTGTACCCATAGTGTTATTTCATACCTTATCATTTGAACATCCTCGTAATATTCATTTAGTTTCAATCTTCATTTCACAAACTAAGAGGCTAAGAAACGGGAAAATTATTACGTTGGAGCCTTTAACAAAATTTAGTGCTGCTAAACGACTACACCATGAAGTGCAGAATTCATGGAGTGTAAAATTCACGAAGTATGTGTTTCGATCGAGTCTTGCAAACTGCTCGTCACCTCGTCAGTACATCATTTATTTTCCATTGGTAGACAAATAACAGTCAAACAGTTGTTTTAAATTGGTATTTAGTAAAACCTTTATCTGGTTTGGGTAAAATTAATTTCTTTCTTTAGTAGTTTGATATGTACATCACATAAAAGTAGTCATAAGAAAAACATAGGATCAAATGCTATAGTTAAGCGCTGCTTTAACTCCATGTGTACAGTTAAAATATAAAAGGTAAAAATTGACACGGCAAAATTTAAAAAAAATTGGAGTAATGAATGGCGCACATACAGGGCGAGTAAGCTCCGCTTACTGACACAGCCATAGGCATCATTTATTTATTTACTTATTTATTTATTGTTTTACTGTAGTGAGAAGTGTATACTTACAGCACGACGGTATTAACAACCTAGTAGATTAAGTAAGTTCCTGAGGCTTTCCGCGAATTATCTATTGTACCTAAAGTCTTTGCTTTGTGCCTATCTAGCTATCTATACGTCTAGAAAATTTGATGTTTATGTAATGTCGGATTCTTCGCTGTAAAAGTATATCGTGAAGATTAAATGCTAGAAAATTACAGCAAAGATCAGTCACACCTGCAGATTAGAGATTAAATTAGATTAGTACTCGTTCCATAGATCATGAATACGATATTCCTTAATGATGTGGTGTGTGTCTGTTTAATAAATGGTATCTTCACGAGATATTATCATTCTTCTTATATCATTTTACTTATTTATTTATTCTGTTGTAAAGTTAGTAATTTAAAAATTCGTCTACTATTTAGGAGGAGTTGCAATTCAAAAATACTTTTTAATTATTTGTAAGTGGTAGTTGGCTACCTGTAAGAATTTTTATGCTATTTGCTATGTGATCAAGTACTTTTGTGTCACCATAACGCAAACCTTTCTGGGCCAATGGTAGATTTAACCTTGAATAGTGAATATCATCAGTTTTCTAGTGTTGTGTTTGTGCACGCTGATTGTGAGGCGAGTGTGAAGATCCCTAGTTCCTTAAATAAATTTCATTTTTTTTTTTTTTTTTTTTTTTTTTTTTTTTTTTTTTTTTTTTTTTTAATTCTGACATGTCTGAAGGATAATTTTGAGTGTGCTTCAACGATTATTCTGATTACACACTTTTATGCGCTGAACACTTTTTTACTCAGTGATGAATTGCTCCAAAGATTATATCATTTGAAAGAAATAAACGAAAATTGTCGTAATGAGCTAATATACTTAGGTGTTTTTCACCACAATTAACAATAACCCAACAGAATAAATAACTGAAATCAAAACGTATTAGCAGTTCTTCAATGTGTTTTTACTATTCAATCTCTCATCAGTACGCACACGTAAAATTTTGTAATATTCTGCTTTAACTACAGACTTCTGTCGAAAATCTGTTTATTTATGTTGTTACTAGTAAAAGCCCGACAGTCAACAGAATTCACTGTTCTAGATATTATGAATTGTGATTAAGAATATCTGTGCAAAGGTGTCTGGTAATTCAAAGCCAGGGCAGACGGCGAGGACGCCCCTTTGCTTATTGCCCCACGAGGTTTCCCCCTTTTACTTGCTAAATTGCTCAAAGTAGAGTGCAGTGGAGGAATATCTATCAAGTAGCTACTTATGAAACTCGACAACAGCTCTGCGCATGCGCAGTTCTATCGGCGACAAATTGTCACACACGTAAGCCGCTTAAATATGTAATTAATTTTGTAGAACTGTATATACTATATTTTGTCAAAATTTAACGAGACTCCATTTGCAGAGAACCACTTAATGATTGTATGGCCGATCGCGGTGGCCGAGGGGACTGAGGCGCTCCAGTCACGGTCTGCACGGCCACTACGGTCGGGGGTTCGAATCCCTCCTCGGGCATGGATATTTGTGCCGTCTTTAGTCTTAGTAAGTTCATAAGTAGTTTGTAAGTTTAGGGACTGATGACCCCGTAGTTAAGTCCCATAGACTTTACAAACATTTGAATTTTTTTTTTTTTTGAATGATTGTATGAAATACATACTTTGCGATTTCATCAGTTAATTATTGTAGGTCAGCTTTTATTACAATACTCTCACAAACTTTGCATCTTCGTGAATATAGAATGGTAAGTCATTTATACTAAGAACAGCGAAGGATCCAAGACCGAGCCCTGTGGGAGTCCGTTGTTGATAGCTCCCCAGTTCGAGGAAACAGCTGGTTATGTAAACCACTTATTTCAACATTCTGCAAGTAAGAGGATTGAAGCTTAGTTCCAGGAGTTGTAAATGCCTCCCAACAAAAACTGATGTCACGAATTTCGAAAACCAGAAAACAAAGTTCCTTCATTATGTAATTAAACGAATGCAGAACAATTACTGAAAACAGACTGGAGTGATTTGTAATGGAAAGACCATATGCCTGTTTAGTCAGGTACCAGACGGCTACACTGGTAGAAGTCTCAGAAAATGTAGTCCATCAACAAAGTAAGTATCTAACAAAAGATTCTTTCAACCATTACTTAAATATCTTTCATAAGTGGGGCCTCCGTACCACATAGGTTTAGTAGAGGAAACCATTCTTGAAATAACAACAATCATACACAGGACCTCAAGTAACATTTTAACAGAGCGAAACAAAGTAACAAGATATAAATCCCGTAGGAAGGAAATCATACGCAATTTAATGGCGTCAATGAATCATTACATATTCAATCAGCAGCGCCAAAAACTCTCTGGTTAAATTATCTGTAATAGCTCAAAACACACATACTCAGCGGTACCAAACATCTGAAAGTGTTTATATTAGTCCTCAAGTGCAGATTCGGGATTTCGATGAAGTGGTTAATACTAAGTGGGAGAGAAAAATGTGCACACCTCACTACTTTACCGTATATTGTTAACACGGTAGTGGTGACTGGCTAAGAAAATATAGTAAATATGCTTATATATACTCAGTATTTCACCTCTCGCTAATTAATGAAAATTAGATTTCTTGCTTGCTGAGTATGTACTTGCATAATTTATGTAATGTTATGTTTTGAATATCGAGTGATTGCTTTTCAACAAAATATAGCAGCTGTAAACGTTTACAGTGTACTTCAGTATTCAATTATTCAATGATTTATTTTAAATGTATAATAAAACTGTAAAATAAGTTTGGGAGCTTATCACAAATTTGTACTTATTAAACAGTTGCAGAAACACTGACTCAAGTGCAATCTAAAATAATTCTACTTCAATTACACTGATTCTGCAGTTTGTATGTAGCGTCTTCTTTTGGAAGTTTAGATTTTCCTTTTTTTCCTTTAAAAATGTATTTTTTTATTTATTGTATACTACCTATCAGCTTTAAATCCAGTGAATCTACATCTACTACATGGGATACTCTGCAAATCACATTTAAGTGATCCTTGATTAGGATATGTTTTCACGTGTTAACAAACCTTAGATAATATAACACTATTAACAAAGTGCATAATGGAAGGCTATGCTTGTAATTTTATAATAAAGAGTGTGTATGTTAAAAAAAACTACGTTGTCACACTCCAAATCACTTTCGCATTCACGTAGTCCAATATCGAAAGCCACACTAATTACATTTTGAAATGATGACGTTATACCTTGACTTTCACCAAATCTATTGCAACGTAGGCTTATACGTATGTACAGAAAACTCATTGTAGATCACAGAGTGAAGTTTCACAATGTAATAACGATCATGTTCCTTGACTTGTGGTTTGGCACCTCGCAGTCTTACAAAATCAGTTACCTTTCTTATATAGAGTTCATATTGTCGGAAAAAATAAACATTAAGGGGTTAAAATATTTAGTTATTGCTGGTGGCAAGATTTTCAGGATAACACTTTTGTTTGGAAAACTTTCACCTAGAAGGGTACGATCTGTATGATCCGACCAGGTATCACTCAACAGTAGGCTACTCTATGCCACTATCTAGTGGCGCTTGCAGACAAGTGCGGCGTTTTACACTGAAATCACTCATTCCAATGTTTTGTTTATGATTGTTTGATTTCTAATCATGGTTTCATGCGGTTCCTAGCCAGCATTTGAATCCTTCCAAACTCGCACAGTTGGCTGTAAGAAGCATAAGTGTGACTTTCGAAATGGCGCCAGTTTTCTTCACACGTTGATATCACACTGTAAACATTCCCTGTTAAAGGGAACACAAACATACAGTCCTACATAATTAGCCATTTCTATGAGCGAACTGTCTATCATGACAAACTTGGCTATGTTTACAGGTATACTGCCGCAGCCGACTCAGGAGACTTCACAGGAGTTTAGCTGCAGCAGAACCTCGCACCAACCGGACTGATTCTTTATGACAAACCTAGCAAAGTTAATGGTACCGAGATATACCCTTTACTAAAATTATCAAATCTTGTATGATCTGTCGCAGATAGCATACCGCTACTGCCCTTGCAGCCTACCCTAATGTCGCAGAGTTGTTGTTTTTTTTTTTTTTGTTTTTTTTTTTTTTTTTTTGCTCTTGCTTTGGCAATTTTTTTCCTCTGCCCTTACACACCTTCACCCTTTGTTTACCTTTAGATCACTACTATCTCCAGATGCACCGTATTAATGGGTGATCGTGCCCACACGTACGGAAAACATCGCGGCTCCCACATCCCGTGATCCACCTTAACAAAACCAACAAATACGGAGGTGTCAGTAGAACTATTGAGCTGGTCACCTCGTTGGTGTGGGCGTAGAGGGGCCCCATCCTTTCTAAACAGTGCTCTGGTAACAGTGTCACTACGCTATCTTTGACGGGCGACGTTATAACTACTATCATCACATCTACTGTCCACATCTACTGTCCCCTAAATAGCCTCAGCCACCATCAGATCAAATTCGATTTCGTCTTTCCGCGTCTACTAGTTTGCTTTCCGGTAGTGTATGTACGGACGAGTCGTATAGTTTTTGAGGGCAGGTTGCCTGCACTCGCCGGATGGTAGTTGCAGAGGGGAGCGCAGGGTTTCGGAAGACAGTGGCGTATCGTTGCGAGGGAGCAGCGAGGTCGGCGAGTGTTTGGAGAGGCTCTGGCAGGTGGAGGATCCCGCAGCCAGGGGGCGCGCTCTGCAAACAGCGGGGGCCGCGGGATCCACTTTGCGGCAGAGAGCAGAGGCCACCACCAGCCTACAGCCTCCAGCCGCAGGGACAAAGGGACGCCCCGCCGGAAGCTGACAGCCGCCAGCCGCCCACAGGTCGCGGCATTCGTACTCGCGCGACCAATTACGGCGCCTGCCAGCTGATCCGTTCTCGTCAAGCACATTCGTGTCAACGAACTCCATAAAGAACATGCATCGCCTGTCAAGAAAAGAGAAGTATCCAGGAACGAAATGAAACTTCAGGTATTGAAGAGGGTATGTGACGTCACTTAAGTTAAAAGGACATTGCTACAAGGCACTGTACCCTCGTCTGCTCTGCAAAAGTGTATTTTGTATGGTATGGATATCAAAGTCCCTAGGCAACGTGGTCCACAACTGCTGTAGTCAAAATTGACACATATGCTTGGAATGACATGGTGTTATACATAAATATATATTAAATGTCCGACAGATGGCGCTTCATCTGATCAGAAAAGTAATAATTAGCATAACAAATTAAGACAAAGCAAAGGTGATGTTATTTACAGAAAATGTTCACCATCGTTCCTCAACAATAGCTGTAGTCGAGGAATAATGTTGTGAACAGCACTGTAAAGCATGTCCGGTGTTACGGTGAGGTATTGGCGTCGGATGTTGTCTTTCAGCATCCCTAGAGATGTCTGTCGGTCACGATACACTTGCGACGTCAGGTAATCCAAAAGCCAATAATCGCACGGACTGAGGTCTGGAGACCTGGGAGGCCGACCTGGCAAGTTGTATCAACATACTAGATTAGGAAATCATTTTTAAACCTAAATGTATGAATATTTATATTTAGAAGTAGAAACAACCAATGGAGACCATCCCGTTTACGCGTCCATGGGTAACATCAGCAAAACATGACCGAGATCTCCGGTTAACAGCCCGTCGACACAACAGGCTGAATGTAACTCAGCGCCGCGGTGGAGTGGCGCTCTAAAGCGCATCGCTGCAGAGCGCGCGGTTGCTCGCCGTTGGAGCCTCGAGTCCTCCCTCTGACATGGGTGCGTGTGTGTTATCCTTAGCACAAGTTGTTTTAATTTACCCTGAGTAGTTTGTAAACCCATCCACTGACAACTTCAGCAGTTAAATCATATAGATTTACAAACCTGAACATTTTCAACTCAGCTGCTTCGCACCCTCCAGGCAGCAACAGGACGTACAGTATAAAGTCCTAAATCGCCTTCAGGAATGTGGCCTCTACGCACGGAGGCCTATGGTGTTTGTCCCATTGAAAGCACGAGATCGTTTAGCCCGCAGAAACTGGGCGGGGGAACATCAGGATTGAAGTCGTAATGAATGGCGCCGGGTTGTGTTTACACATGAGTCAAGATTTTGTGTTCAGCTGGAGGAAAGTCGTTCTCTCATCTGAAGAGGATGTATAATTCGGAACAATCCTGGTTATGCGCAGGCCCTCTATGTCGTTCAGAATGGCGCTTTGACTGCTCAGCGGTATAGAGAAGACATGCTTCGACCTTTGGTAGTGCCATAGAATACGGGTTCCTTCTGGTGGATGATGTTGCTCGTCCGCACAGAGCTGCACTGGTGAACAACATGCTTGTAATATTCTTCTCGGGTTTGCTGCCGGATCAAAACGTCATCTTGACACGATATTTCGGCGGTCCACCTGGCCGCCATCCTCAGGTGACAGTGCTGGAACACCGACTCGCCGAGACTGAGTACAAGCCGCGAGCGGCGGCCCCTATATACGCCGCGGAAGGCCGATGGCGCGTGCGCAAAAATTGACAGTTCTGCCCTCTACGTTTCAGCGCCGCCAGTGGTGGAAGCCGGCGTAAACGATAGATCGCTATTCTGCAGAGACCGTTGTTTTTTGATGTCAAATAATAAAGGGTTCCACATTCTACTCAAAGGAAAACCCTTATCTCTGTTTATAATATTGTCAGTAAGACGAATAGCAATCGATTCTTTTAAAATACAGTCCCAATAGCGAGACGCTGAAGCAACCATTTGTGTTTCATCATATTTCATTTTATGTCCCTCAGTAAGACAGTGCTCAGCTACTGCAGATTTCTCTGGTTGAAGCAATCTTGTGTGTCGATGGTGTTCAGTACATCGATCTTGAATTGTGCGAATTGTCTGGCCGATGTAAACTTTTCCACAGTGACAAGGAATTTTGTATACACCGGGTTTCCTCAATCCTAAGTCATCTTTTACTGAGCCCAGGAGTGCTCTAACCTTGGCAGGTGGACGAAAAATGCATTGGATGTCATATCGTTTCAAAATCCTTCCAATTTTAGATGAAATGCTTCCAGAAAACGGTAGGAAAGCCAGCGACTTGCAAGTTTCTTCTTGTGGTTCCCGCGACGGTCCAAATTGAAAAGCACGGCAGATCTGTTGGTCCGTGTAACCATTCTCCTTGAAAACCGTTCTCAGATGGTCCATCTCTTTAGTTAGACTTTCAGCATCTGAAATGGCAAAAGCTCTTTTTGTCAGCGTACGCAGGACACCAGTGCGCTGGTAAGGTGGATGACAACTTGTTGCATGCAAGTAGCGGTCCGTGTGAGTGGGCTTTCTGTAAACACTATGTCCCAATGTTCCGTCACCCTTTCTGTACACCATGACATCTAAAAATGGAAGCTTCCCATCTATCTCGACCTCCATAGTGAACTTAATGCTAGGATGGAGGCAGTTAAAATGGTCCAGAAAACGGTTCAGAGCATCTCTCCCATGTGGCCATACCATGAAAGTATCGTCAACGTACCTCCAGAAACATGTAGGTTTTAGAAAAGACGTTTTCAGCGCCGTGTCCTCAAAATCTTCCATAAATAAATTGGCGACTATGGGGGATAATGGACTCCCCATAGCCACTCCGTCAGATTGTTCAAAATATTGACCGTTGAATAAAAAGTACGTCGACGTCAGCACATGGCGGCAAAGCTCCGTTGTCTCCTCGTCCAGAATTTCACTAATTGCAAGGATTCTTCCAGAGGAACCCGGGTAAAAAGCGACACCACATCGAAGCTAACCAGCAAATCAGAGGGACTCAGACGCAAAGACTTCAGCCGCTGAATAAAAACTGTAGAATTGGAAATATGATGTTCACATTTACCGACGTGAGGGCTGAGAATCGATGTCAGATACTTGGCCTGGTTGTAAGTGGGAGCGCCCAAATTACTCACAATCGGTCTCAGTGGGATTAAGGTCTTGTGTACCTTTGGCAGACCGTACAATCTAGGTGGAACCGCGGCACCAGGACGAAGTTTTTTGAGCTCCTCCTCAGGTAAGGAACTCTTCTTCAACAGTGAAAGCGTCTTTCTTTTGATCCGCTCGGTTGGGTCATTCTGCAACCTACGGTATGCTGTGTCCTCAAGTAAAAGATCCATTTTCCGCAGGTAATCATCACGTGACAGAACCACCGTGGAATTACCTTTGTCTGCTGGTAAAATTATTAAATCCTGATCGTCTCTTAAGGACCGGATGGCAGCTCTTTCATGTGAGGAGATGTTACTCCGTGGAGGCGGCGCCCGACGCAACGTATGTGAGACCTCATGTCTTATTACTTCTGCCTGGTCTTCAGGGAACTTTGATACCGCTTGCTCAACCGCACAAATGATTTCCGTGATGGGAACATTCCTCGGTGTGGGAGCAAAATTAAGGCCCTTTTCCAACACAGATAGTGTGGCGTCATCCAATTCCTTATCTGTGAGGTTAATCACATTCCATCGGTGAGTTTCGTCATCCAATATCGTAGCTTTGGAACAAAGCCGGTCAAACTTGGAAGATTGCCTAGTGGCAGCATTCCTGTGGGCCCAGTCGGACATAGCCCAAGAAGAAACATCCACCCACTCCCATGAAACAGACGACAGTTGCGAAGATACCTCCAAGTGCAAATAAAACAAATCTTTGGATATGAGATCCAGTTGTCTGCGAGTAAAACGAATACGCTCCCTCACCAAAGCAAAACTAGCACGCTTCTTTATCTTGTTGGCCATTTGAGTATCAATAAAATGAGAAATTTTTGCAAAATTCGGTATAATACCTTCATTGCGGCATCTCAGTAGAAAAGCTAGGGCACTCAGCAGCTTTCCCTTCTTCTTCCGAAGTTTATCAAACTTCATTACCAGCTGAACCATCTCCTCCCCGTACAGGCTCTTGATGTGACTGCGTAGGCTTTCCCGGCGTAATGCTTCATAATATTCTTCTCGGGTTTGCTGCCGGATCAAAACGTCATCTTGACACGATATTTCGGCGGTCCACCCGGCTTTTTACCCGGGTTCCTCTGGAAGAATCCTTGCAATTAGTGAAATTCTGGACGAGGAGACAACGGAGCTTTGCCGCCATGTGCTGACGTCGACGTACTTTTTATTCAACGGTCAATATTTTGAACAATCTGACGGAGTGGCTATGGGGAGTCCATTATCCCCCATAGTCGCCAATTTATTTATGGAAGATTTTGAGGACACGGCGCTGAAAACGTCTTTTCTAAAACCTACATGTTTCTGGAGGTACGTTGACGATACTTTCATGGTATGGCCACATGGGAGAGATGCTCTGAACCGTTTTCTGGACCATTTTAACTGCCTCCATCCTAGCATTAAGTTCACTATGGAGGTCGAGATAGATGGGAAGCTTCCATTTTTAGATGTCATGGTGTACAGAAAGGGTGACGGAACATTGGGACATAGTGTTTACAGAAAGCCCACTCACACGGACCGCTACTTGCATGCAACAAGTTGTCATCCACCTTACCAGCGCACTGGTGTCCTGCGTACGCTGACAAAAAGAGCTTTTGCCATTTCAGATGCTGAAAGTCTAACTAAAGAGATGGACCATCTGAGAACGGTTTTCAAGGAGAATGGTTACACGGACCAACAGATCTGCCGTGCTTTTCAATTTGGACCGTCGCGGGAACCACAAGAAGAAACTTGCAAGTCGCTGGCTTTCCTACCGTTTTCTGGAAGCATTTCATCTAAAATTGGAAGGATTTTGAAACGATATGACATCCAATGCATTTATCGTCCACCTGCCAAGGTTAGAGCACTCCTGGGCTCAGTAAAAGATGACTTAGGATTGAGGAAACCCGGTGTATACAAAATTCCTTGTCACTGTGGAAAAGTTTACATCGGCCAGATAATTCGCACAATTCAAGATCGATGTACTGAACACCATCGACACACAAGATTGCTTCAACCAGAGAAATCTGCAGTAGCTGAGCACTGTCTTACTGAGGGACATAAAATGAAATATGATGAAACACAAATGGTTGCTTCAGCGTCTCGCTATTGGGACTGTATTTTAAAAGAATCGATTGCTATTCGTCTTACTGACAATATTATAAACAGAGATAAGGGTTTTCCTTTGAGTAGAATGTGGAACCCTTTATTATTTGACATCAAAAAACAACGGTCTCTGCAGAATAGCGATCTATCGTTTACGCCGGCTTCCACCACTGGCGGCGCTGAAACGTAGAGGGCAGAACTGTCAATTTTTGCGCACGCGCCATCGGCCTTCCGCGGCGTATATAGGGGCCGCCGCTCGCGGCTTGTACTCAGTCTCGGCGAGTCGGTGTCCCAGCACTGTCACCTGAGGATGGCGGCCAGGTGGACCGCCGAAATATCGTGTCAAGATGACGTTTTGATCCGGCAGCAAACTCGAGAAGAATATTATGTAGCATTACGCCGGGAAAGCCTACGCAGTCACAACATGCTTGTAGCTGCGGGAATAGAACTAATGTAGTGACCAGCTTGGTCATCGGACTTAAACCCGATTGTGCATATCTGGGATGCATTTGGCAGACGCGTTGCAGTCAGACTACCTCCCACAACGGTTGCAGAGCTGGATATTGCACACATAGAATAATGGCCTAATATCCCTCAAGATCTGAATTACAACCTCATACTGTCCATGCCATGCAGATGTGAAGCTACTGGTCGAGGTGATCCCACCATATTAGAGGGCAACGAGTATGACTTTTTGAATATTATGGTAGCCCCATGGTGCGTCGTTCTAAGTAACGGCCATGTAAACCTCAAGTAACGAGTAGAGACAGTTAAATATCGTGCTGTATCACACACAAATTGCAACTGTAACCAGTACCTGTATAAAATATGTTACTATATGTATACTCTGTATAATAGCCCACCAGATTTCCTAACTGTTTTGAGCAGTGTATATTCATACTCAGCAGAGAAGACGACTGCATACTTTTGAGAAGTGTTTATCTTTTAGGTGGCCAAGTAATGTATCTTCAGAAATATTCAGTTTTAATCGTTTCACATTGCAAATGTTTAGCATTAAAAATTCAATCAATTGCAATTATCTGCATCGGTTACTCTTTTTATTACTTCCACGACACGTTTCGAGAGTTTACACTCTCATCTTCAAATGGAACAATGGTTTTTGTTTACATTTATACTTGCAGGATTCAGTTAGTTCTTATTTTGGGTTTCATTTTGTTACAAAACGAAGTCAAACTCTTGTTCATGTTGGTAGGTACAAAGATTATAAATTTAAGTACTGATATGGTTACTTAAAATTTGTAATTAACAAGCATTGGGCGTGAGCCAAAACATAAACCAAGGATTACGGCTCCACAGATATAGTGCCTTGTCTGAAAGATCATAGTAACTATCTTAACACTGTGGGCTATGTGAATTTGTTTGAAACAGAATATTATTAAGACAATGGATATTGCTAAATCAACGGTGTTTGAGACACAGATAGAAAAATAATATAAAGCATCTAAATTAAATACTATATACATTGATTGTTACATACAATGTTTATGAGGTAGTGTTCTTAGGGTCATTTGGTCACGGATTTTGCAATATTCATAGTCTTAATAATATTCTATTTTAAACAAATTCACATAGCCCACAGTGTTTAGATATATATGATCTTTGAGACAAGGCACTATATATGTGGTTTGGATTGTTTATGTGTGTAGTTCTACTGTAATGTCAGTTCGTGAAAAATCACAGAATTATACACACTGGAACAAATTGTAAGTAAGCAAATCAATACTTCAATGTAAAATCTTTGTACCTACCTAGATTAACAAAAGTTTGTACGCGTTTTGTTGCAAAATGATATTTATTTATTATTTATTTAATGCGCATTCATTTGATACATAGTCATTAGTCTTCTAACTTCCCAATACAACTGACCATCTGACACCCCGTCACAATATTGCAGTCTTTCACAGTTTCTGAGATGCTCCCAATTCATAATGGTGTCTTCTCTTTCACATATAACATACTTCGGTGAGGGTAAGATTCCAATCCTGTGCAGGTGTTCCGCAAGGCAGTCGTGACGAATAATTCTTCGAAATGTTGCCACAGTTTCCCTTCGTGGGTGTATAGGAAGTGCGTTCTTCTATTCTAACAGTATGAGCCATGTTTTTCCTTGCCTGGTCATAAAACTTCTTCTTGAAACTGTTGTTGATAAGTCTTTTAATGGATATGTATGATAATTTTGGGCAATTTGTTTGAGAAATCTTGGTTCCTTTTTTGGCTAGAAAGTTTACCATTTCATTCCCATGTATTCCTGTATGTGTCCACTGAAAAACCATTTCAGTTCCAGCTTTGGTGATTGAGGCTATAGAGGATTTTATTTCATTTATGCAAGCTCTTAGAGGTGTTTGGAAGGATGCAATTGCCTGTATTGCTGAAGTTGAATCACAAAATATAACAACCTTTTTGTGACCTTTGGATACGGACAAAAAATATATTAGTGCCAGGATTATTGCCTCCAACTCTCCATTAAAATGGGAGTAATACTGTCCTAAAGCTTTGTAAAAATAAAATATTTCACTGTACACTCCAGCACCAGCGATACTATTTGCTTCAGACAAGGATCAATCTGTATATATATGTAGGCATTCTGTTTGTGAGTAGTTACCATTTATCATTTCTAGAGCCATATTTTTAAGAAGTTCTTTATTCGTTTCTGTCTTAACAACCTTTTCATTCAGTTGAAGTCTGAATATGACAGGGCATAGTTTAAGTTGTTCGACTGGGGCAGCGAAGTCTTCTTTACTGATTGGTGGACAGTGGTCTTACTGTATCAATACATTGCCTAAAGCCTTTCTGTGTTTTCAGTCGGTTAGCATGATGTTGGTAATTGTTCCAATATGTGTCATTGGGTAATATGGTTAATTTTTCATATTGGTGTAGTGCCAGTCTCATAATTTCTGATTTTAGAAGTGAAATGCCAGACGTTGCTTGAAGAGCCGAAATTGGTGTTTTATTTACTGTTCCTGTAATCAGGCGTAGAGCTAGATTTTGAAGAACCTCTAATTTAGATTCATTTAGTGGGAGTAATACTTGCCATCCATACAGAATACTGGGTTCTATATAAATTTTATATATAGGGTTTAGAACTTCAAAAGAGCTGCCCCACTTTTTTTTTCCAGCTAAGCTCTTCAATTTTTTCTTGACCTTTTCAGCAGTATTTTGTATATGGTTAACCCATGTCATTTTTCGGTCCAGAGAGATACCAAGGTACTTTGGATCGTCACATTGAGTTAATAGTTTGATACTCTAAATTTATATTAGGGATTGAATGAGCCAGCGAGAAAAACTGAAAGAATGTCTTTTCGGTGTTAACTGTCATTAAATTTTCTTTTGACCAGTCGCTAGTGTAGTCAGGGCTTCATTCTTTTTTGTCGTAAGTTGGTCAATTTTTCTCTTTGGCAGTGAGATCCACATGACTAAATCGTCAGCATAAAGATCTGTTTTAATGCCCTCGACTTTTTCTCTCCTGGTAAGTCGTTAAAAATGAAACCCGAAATAAAAACTATCCAGATCCTGGAAAAATCAATGTAAACAAAAATCATTGTTCCACCTGAAGATGAGAGTGTAAACTCTCGAAACGTTTCATGGAAGTAATAAAAAGAGTGACTGATGCAGATAGTTGCTTTTATTTGAACTTTCATTCTCATTAACAGTCGCAGTTCCTTACCGCAGTCCAAGATGGATGATATAAGAACATGTTGCGTTATGCTACGATGCCGTCGGGGATTCGACTCCTCCCTCGGACATGGATGTCTGTGTTGTCTTTAGTATAAGTTAGTTCATAAGTAGTTTGTAAGTTTAGGGACTGATGACCCCGCAGTTACGTCCCTCAAGCTTAAAAAATTTGTACATTTTAAGGACATGTTTAACATACTTAAATTTGGTTCTTGGAGCACAATACATCTACACGGGATACTTGCAAATCATATTTAAGCGCCTGGCAAAGGGTTCATCGAACCACCATTATATTATTTATCTCCCATTCCATTCTCGAATAGCGCACGGGAAGAAAGAACACCTGAATCCGTTCGAGCTCTGATTTCTCGTATTTTAATTTGATGGTCCCACTCCCATGAACCACAGACATTGTCGAGGTGGGGTGGCTTGCGTGCCTCAACGATACAGATAGCCGTACCGTAGGTGCAACCACAGCGGAGGGGTATCTGTGGAGAGGCCAGACAAACGTGTGGTTCCTGAAGAGGGGCAGCAGCCTTTTCAATAGTTACAGGGGCAACAGTCTGGATGATTGACTGAGCTGGCCTTGTAACATCAGCTAATGTGGCTTTGCCACACAGCTACTGCGAACGGCTGAAAGCAAGGGGAAACTACAGCCGTTACTTTTCCCGAGGACATGCAGCTCTACTGTATGAACATATGATGATGGCATCCTCTTGGGTAAAATATTCCGGAGGTAAAATAGTCCCCCATTCGGATCTCCGGGCGGGGACTGCTCAGGAGGATGTGATCATCAGGAAAGACAATACTGGCATTCTACGGGTCGGAGCGTGGAATGTTAGATCCCTTAATCGAGTAGGAAAATTAGAAAGTTTAAAAAGGGAAATGCATAGGTTGAAGTTAGATATAGTGGGGATTAGTGAAGTTCGGTGGCAGGATGAACAGGATTTCTGGTCAGGTGAGTACAGGATTATAAATACAAAATCAATTGGGGGTATCACAGGGGTAGGATTGATAATGAATAAGAAAATAGGAATGCGGGTAAACTACTATGACCAGCACAGTGATCGCATTATCATTGTCAAGATAGATACGAAGACAACACCGACAACAGTAGTACAGGTTTATATGCCAACTAGCTCTGCCGATGATGAGGAAATCGAAGAAATATATGAGGAGCTAAAGGAAATTATTCAGACAATTAAGGGAGAGGAAAACTTAATTGTGATGGGAGACTGGAATTCGGTAGTAGGACAAGGAAGGGAAGGGAAGATAGTAGGTGAATATGGTCTGGGCAAAAGTAATGAAAGAGGAAGCCGCCTGGTAGAATTTTGCACAGAACATAATTTAGTTATAACAAACACCTGGTTCAAGAATCACAAAGGAAGGATGTATACGTGGAAGAGACCAGGAGACACCGGAAGGTATCAGATAGATTTTATAATGGTAAGACGTAGATTCCGGAACCAGGTTTTAAACTGTAAAACATACCCAGGGGCAGATATAGACTCTGACCATAACTTGTTGGTTATGAACTGTAGGCTGAAACTAAAGAAACTACAAAAAGGTAGGAAAATAAGGAGATGGGACCTGGATAAATTGAAGGAACGTGAGGTTCTTAAGAATTTCAGAGGGAGTTTTAGGCAACAATTGACAGAAACAGGGGAAAATAAAACAGTAGAAGAGGAATGGGTAAAATTGAGAGATGAAATAGTGAAGGTAGCAGAGGACAAAATAGGTAGGAAGGCAAGACCTACAAAAAATCCTTGGATATCACAGGAGATACTAAATTTAATCGATGAAAGGAGAAAATATAAAAAATGCAGTAAATGAAACAGGCAAAATGGAGTACAGACGACTAAGAAATGAGATTGACAGGAAGTGCAAAATGGCTAAGCAGTAGTGGCTAGAAGGCAAATCCAAGGATGTAGAAGAATGTCTAAATAGGGGAAAAATAGATACAGCCTACAGGAAAATAAAAGAAACATTTGGAGATAAGAAAAACAGATCTATGAATATCAAGGACACTGATGGAAAACCAGTTCTAAGCAAAGAAGGGAAAGCTGAAAGGTGGAAAGAGTATATAGAGGGGCTCTACAAAGGAAATGAACTCCGAGACAATATTGTAGGAAGGGAGGAGGATGTAGATGAAGATGAAATAGGAGATACTGTATTGAGAGAAGAATTTGACAGAGCCCTGAAAGACCTAAGTCGAAACAAGGCCCCTGGAGTAGATGATATTCCCTCAGAGCTACTGAAGTCTCTGGGAGAACCAGCCATGACAAACCTGTTTCACCTGGTGCGTAAGATGTATGAGACAGGAGAAGTACCCTCAGACTTCCAAGAAATATGTTATAATCCCCATTCCAAAGAAAGCAGGTGCAGACAGGTGTGAAAACTACAGAACCATCAGTCTAATAAGTCATGGTTGCAAAATATTAACACGAATTATATACAGAAGGATGGAAAAGGTGGTAGAAGCCGACCTCGGGGAAGATCAGTTTGGGTTCAGGAGAAATGTAGGAACACGGGAGGCAATACTCACGTTACGGCTTATCCTAGAAGATAGATTAAGAAAAGGCAAACCTACATTTCTAGCTTTTGTAGATTTGGAGAAGGCTTTTGACAATGTTGATTGGAATAAACTCTTTCAATTTCTGAAGCAAGTAGGAGTAAAATATAGGGAACGTAAGGTTATTTATAACTTGTACAAAAACCAGACAGCGGTTATCAGAGTTGAAGGGCATGAAAGGGATGCAGTGGTTGGAAAGGGAGTACTACAGGGTTGTGGTCTTTCTCCATTGTTATTCAATTTGTACATTGAGCAAGCTATAAAGGAAAGCAAGGAGAAATTTGGAGAAGGAATTAAAGTTCAGGGGGAAGAATTAAAAACATTGCGTTTTGCCGACGACATTGTAATAATCTCAGAGACAGCAAAAGACCTGGAAGAGCAGTTGAAGGGAATGGACAGTGTGCTGAAAGGTGCATATAAGATGAACATTAACAAGAGCAAAACTAGGGTAATGGAGTGCAGTGTAAGGAAATCAGGTGATGCTGAAGGAATTAGATTGGGAAACAAAGCAATAAATGAGGTAGATGAGTTTTGTTATTTGCGCAGTAAAATAACAAATGATCGTCGCAGTACAGGGGATATAAAATGCAGAATGGCAATGGGTAGAAAAGCGTTCTTGAAAAAGAGAAATTTGTTAACATCGAATATTGATTTAAGCCTAAGGAAGTCTTTTCTGAAGGCATTTGTATGGAGTGTTGCCTTGTATGGGAGTGAGACATGGACGATAAACAGTGCGGACAGGAAGAGGATTGAGGCTTTTGAAATATGATGCTACAGAAGAATGCTGAAGATTAGGTGGGTGGATCGCGTAACTAATGAGGAGGTATTGAACAGAATTGGAGAGAAAAGAACTTTCTGGCATACCTTGACTAAAAGAAGGGATAGATTGGTAGGACACATTCTTAGACATCAAGGAATTGTGAATTTAGTGTTGGAGGGAAGTTTGTGGGGTAAAAATCGCAGAGGAAGACCAAGAGATGGATACAGTAAGCAGATTCAGACAGATGTAGATTGCCGTTCTTATGTGGAGATGAAGAGGTTTGCTCAGGATAGGGTATTGTGGAGAGCTGCATCAAACCAGTCTCCGGACTGAAGACCACAACAACAACAATATGATGGTCATTTCTACCTATGTAAGTGGGAGTCAAGAATATATTTTCGCAATCGGAGGAGAATGTTGGAGATTGGAGTTTTATAAGTAGCCCACTCCGCAGCGATAAGCGCCGTTGTTGTAATGATTCCCATCCCAGATCCTGTATCATTTCCGTAACGCTGTCTCCCCTGTATCGTGACACTACGAAACGAGCTGCCCTTCTTTGGACTCTTTTGATGTCCTCCGTCAAACCTACCTGATAAGGGTCCCACAATGAGCAACAATACACCAAAAAAGGACGCACAAGCGTAGTGTGCGCAGTTTCTTTTGTAGTTCTGTTTCATCTTTTAAGGGTTCTACCAATAAAACGCAGTCTCTGGTTCGCCTTTCCCACGACATTATGTGCGTGTTCTCTCCAGTTTAAGTCTGAAATAATAGGAATTCCTAGGTATTTTGTGGAGTTTGCGGCCTTTACTTTTGGTTGATTTATCTTGTAAACAAAGTTTAACGGATTTCTTTTCGTACTCATGTGGACGACTTCACACTTCTTATTATTTAAGGTCCTAATGCAGATCGTTCTGCAGTTGGTTTTGATCTTCAGATGATTTTACTAGACGGTAAATGACGGCGTCTTCTGCAAACAACCTAAGTCGGCCGCGGTGGCCTAGGGGACTGAGGCGCTCCAGTCGCGGACTGCACGGCCACTACGGTCGGTGTCCGGACACTTTTGCCACGCCGGACACTTGCCACGCCAGACATTTGCCACACTTTTACCTGCTCCGAAAGGTCGGGTGCCCCTGTCTCCTCCTCCTCCTCCTCCCCCCCCCCCCTCCCGCCGCCACCACCACCACCCGGCTCGAGAACTCTGTGGACGGTGTCCCGACATATGCACACTGGTCGCTTTCGCATTTGGTAGTACGTAGTACGACCGTCAATATGGAAGTTATTACAACGGCCAAGGGCACGCCTTTTGCCCACTACAATGGTTACGCGATAATAAGGTGTAGATGTGCTTACTCCTAAAACAGGATCATTGCGAGGGAAAGTCAAGGAGACGTATTGAACGTAGAAACACCTGTGAGGACCACCCAACGATGCTACCTTTATTAATTGTAAAAATAAAAAGAGTGTATCAGACCTCAGTATCCTTAAATAACTTAATGATGAAGTTAGCTGGTCATAGTTCGGTTCATTAGCGTTTAATCAATATGCGGTGAAATTTGACTCAACGAAGAAAATACATTAAACATCACTATAATGATCCTCCTGCAACCAGAATGTATGGTTACATCTACCGCTTTTCAATTTGCAATTTCCTATTTAGGTAAAAGCTGCTACACTTGACACGTTAAGAGAACTTTTTTCTACATTCTAATATTATGGCCATACCGTCAAAGATTGTGAGTTCTAAAATTATTCCTGTAACTTCGGAACCGCAATTATCTCCTAGAAATATCATTTTTGTTAAACTGATAAGGTACACTTTAGGTTTTAAAAATAATCTGAACTTTAGAATTGCACCTAAAATACAACGCCAAAACAAATCTGCTCTTAAGATTGACAAGTTCGGCAGCTATAGAATTGAAATAATTCCCATACCTCCAAAATTATACAAGGATAGAAATAACTTTACAGTAGACGTAGATCTCATGAACTACATTTAGCTGTAGTCCTTAAAAATTAAAGTTTCGCACCATGTTGTTAATTATCTTTAATCAGGCTAGTAAAAACTATGGAAACAAGGCAAGGAGCTTACTATTCAAAAATAATTGTTACAAAAGAATATCATAAATAAATGTATTAGATGTATTTCTCTTATGCATTAGAAACTTTTGAAAACAATGTTTATCATTTCGTCTGGAACATCGATTATTTGATAGGGTGATTTGCTTTGCAACACCAAGGGTATTTAGTTTTATGTTATGTTTGCAGCAGTTCTCATTTCGAATTGTGGAATAGTTACTTCGTCTTATTTGATGACAGAATATTTGAAAACTGCATTTAATAACTCCGCTTTAGTGGCACTGTGTTCAGTAACATCACCGTCGCTATCGCGCAATAAAGGCATTCACTTAGTCTTTCCGCTGCTGTAGATAACATAGGACCAGAATCTCTTTGGATTTTCCGCCACATTTCTACAAAGAGTTTCGTTGTGAAAAATATTAAACGAATTCTCGCATTGAAGGCCGCGCTAAATTTCGAGCTTCAGTAAAACATCGGGAATTTTGGGGATTTTGAATTCGTCTAAATTTTCTGCAAAAGCTTTCTGTTCTGTTTTATGTACCATGGGGGACCAGTTCAGTCTCTTACTAATTTATTTGGCAGGAATCCCTCCAATGCTGTTGATACTATTTCTTTGAATGTAAGCCACATATAGTCTTCACTTACATAGTTAATTTAGAAAAAATGGAGAATGTGTCCTAGGAAGATGTCAACCGATTTTTTATCTTTTTTTCCTTTTTTAATAGACGTATTTAGCGTTTAGTTTTGGTAAATATCTTTGTTATGGATTTGAGCTCGCTACAAATTTGTGTTCACTTATCCCTGGCCGGCCGCGGTGGCCGAGGGGACTTAGGCGCTCCAGTCACGGTCTGCACGGCCGCTACAGTCGGGGGTTCGAATCCCCCCTCGGGCATGGATATTTGTGCCGTCCTTAGGATTAGCTCGTTCATAAGTAGTTTGTAAGCTTAGGGACTGATGACCCCGTAGTTAAGTCCCATAAGCTATACAAACATTTGAACATTTTTTGAACTTATCCCTGTATCCGTCATGATACTCAGGAGTATTTGTGACTAAGAGTTGAAGTGTGTTTTAGAAACCATTTACAATTTGAATGGGCTCGTGAACCAATTGTTCAACATAATTAGATAAAGAAAAGCATTTAGAACAATATCGGAAGATGTATCTGCCACCCTGTCATAAGGTGTATTTTTGTCAACATACGGATGGTAGATTTAAGTCACCGCCAACTATAATTGTATGAGTAGTGTACCTATTTGTGTTGAGACTCAATTTTTCTGTGAACTCTTCAGCGGCTGTATCATGAGAGTACCGGGGTCGATAAATTGAAATTTTGAAATGTTTGTTAAGCTTAAGGGACTTAACTGCGGGGTCATCAGTCCTTAAACTTATAAACTACTTATGAGCTACCTAATACTTAAGACGTCACAAACGTCCATGCTCGATGGGGGATTCGAACCCCCGACGGGGAACGGCCTCGCGCATCGCAGCATAGCGCCTCAGTGCGCTTGGCTGCTCCGCCGAGGCAGTTATTAATTTATTCCGGTAGTCAGTCGAATGTAACATCTGCTCACACTAAATGACAGGAACTATCGACTTCAGTTTCGCTTGTGAACTAGTACACAAATTACATTGTGCTTTTTGTTTCTTTTGTAGTGCAGATCATAGAAATTATGACATTTCCATTAAGAAGCTAGGGTGTTTCCTCTGCGATTCAGCTAAACAATGTAGAACAACAGTATACTTTGCAAGCATAGTAGTCTATATTTCTTCATTTCTTTATTTCAGATTTATATGTCGACTTTAGGTGATCTGTCAAACATAGACGCTCTTACCTATATTTTGTAAACGTATTTTCTGTCATTGATTTGAACATTGTCCCAGTTCACTTAATAACTACTATTTCGCCGCAAAAGAGTAAATTTTTGAAGTGTATCGTTCTTCTTTTCTCCTTTTTTTTACCCTGTTTTAGCAATTAATATACGTACAAATGAAGTAATCAAATTTGAATGATAAGCGAACATTCGAATTGTCTTAATATCGTTCCTTTTATGTTCCTTCCATGGCGATGGACTGTTTCTATCGGAATCAGTAAGTGTGGAAGAAAGCTACCGTACAAACGGAGGGAGAATGGATCCATATTTGTGGTTGGGAGAACTAATTATACCCTGACATAGCCGACGGCATTGCTTTCGTTTCCCAAAAGTTAAAAATATTTCGATTTCGGGATATTGAAAAGAAGTTGTACATTTCGGCGAGATGTCGAACAAAAATATGTCTTTCGTATTGGTTGTATCGTGTAAGATCGGAGACGGAGGTTTGGAAGCAAGCAGCAGGATTGACTGAGGGGCCGCTAATCCTTCTACCTGGCGAAGGGTCAGGTGTGGCAAAAGTCCGGCGTGGCAAGTGTCCGGCGTGGCAAATGTCCGGCATCCCTACGGTCGGGGGTTCGAATTCCCCTTCGGGCATGGATATGTGTGCCGTCTTTAGTATTAGTTCATAAGTAGTTTGTAAATTTAGGGACTGATGACCCCGTAGTTAAGTCCCATGAGCTATACAAACATTTGAACATTTTTGAAACGACCTAAGAGAGCTACTTAGATATTCCCCTATATCGTAAATAAGGAACAGCAGAGGGCCAATAACACTACCCTGTGGAACGCCCAATATCATCTCTGTTTTAGTCGATGCGTTACCATCGATTACTACGAACTGTGTCCTCTCTGACATATATCCCCTATCCTATCGCAAATTTCCAAGCTCAAAGAATTGTCTCTGTAAAAATTCGGAAGTTGAGAAAGTTGCCTCCTCTCGGAAAACAATGTGCGGACGCGCATGCACGCGGCCCGCCAGCGCGTTCGCAGCTTCGGCCGTTGAGATTCAAACGCAGCGAATAGTGGGCGGCCGGCAGCGGAGGCCACGCGGCGCACGCGCAGCCGCGGCCGTTGCTCTGCTGTCTGCTGCCAGCACGCTGTTCTGGCCGACGCGACGCCTTCTGTAGCGCAGCACGGCGAGCGCTCCAGGAAGTGCGAACGGCGTCCAGTAACCAGGGCAACCACCATTATCGCAACAAGGGAAAACTGCTCTGTTGCCGCGCGGAATGGCCGCGTGCTATACGAGGGAACATCATCAACTCGACCACAAATTTTCTTGAGAAAAAAAAAGAATACATGAGCTAGATATCAACTCCAGAAATCGATATCACCTGAAAATTTGGGCCATTATTCAGATACTACGCAGTTACGGTCTCCTCAAAGTACAGCATAGTCTAGTAAGAGGTTTGTGTTCGCGATGTAAATTAACCCACAGGCTGTCGTGCGACATATCCAGTGTGGTGTCGCACAAGTCTAAAGTGCGCGCCACCTACTTTCGCCGCGCGCCGCCATGCACGCACGGCGCGGCGTTCTTACGACGTCAGCCACGAGCGCCCTCTGCTACAACTCCGCTCGTGGCCACCACTGAACGACATCGTTCACTTGGGACTGAAATAGGAACCAGCTAACACTTCGGAATCAGATAGGCACCACTGAAGACTTGGCTATCGGATAGGCACTAGGCAGGCCTCTAGCTCAACTATGTATCAGCATTCTGCAATATTGAGCTATGTAAATGTTAAGTATTACTAAGTCTCTAAGAAATATATATCTCGTTCTAATTTACTCTAGTGTTTCTAGTCTCTGCTGTCCCACTGGCTGGTCACCTCCTACCTGCACAAGCGTGCATCCTTTATTCCTGTGTCGGTCTTTTTTCTCGGCCACCGACACCTACGACGGAAACGAGACACAAAAGCGGCGACGAGGCTGGGACACAAAATCCAGGAGCGGTATGGAATGGTGACTAATGTGCAACGATTAAATGTCAAAGAATTAAAAGCTCTTTAAAGTCGTCACCGGTAAGCATAATAATTTGCAGTTATTAGACGTACTGTACACGGTAAAAGAAAATGCTTTTCCTTATATCTTTCAACTGCGTTTAACATATCGTAGACAACTGCACTGATGAAGATGTGCTGGATACAGAAGGAAATAGCGGGTTGACGTTCGTTGCAGATTTACATGAGGATGACGTCGACGATAACGACGCTGCCATTTCATCACCGTTAGATTCGTCGAGTACTTTTATTGTTTCAACGGAGCTTGAATGTGGAATTGAGGTCGTCAGTGGTGGTGAAAGCTACTTTGATGATTTTAAATCGTCGAATACCATTTTTCCCGTCTCCGTAACCGAAGAATATATGGAACGAGCCGCTTGCGTTTTATACAGCGCGTCACGACTGCAGTGGAAACGAATGAGACAGTTTTCCAACAAGCAGTATAACGTAATTTAATTAACAGAACTTTTATTGCGCATCGTTATATGTAAAGCTGACACTACTGAAGTGGAGTAAACGTGAAAGAGTTACAGTACATATGTTTCATTTTGTAATATTATTTCCTCCTCCACTTCCATAGCTCTTCAAGTTCTACATTTTGGGGGACTCGCTATTGTCCCTTCATTGCACAGCACTTCGCGTTCGGACATTAAGCGGACGCAGTGAAGCGGACCTAGTGAGGAACATCCCGAGCGCGCGAATGTTTAAAAGCTGTACTTTGAGGAGGCCGTAACTGCGTAGTATCTGAATAATGGCCCAAATTTGCACGTGATATCGATTTCTGGAGTTTATATCTAGCTCATGTATTTTTTTTCTCAAGAAAATATGAAGTTCCCTTGTACGACGTCTTGCTACGGACTGGGCGACCGTTCCCGCCGAAGGTTCGAGCCCTTCTTCGGGCGTGCGCGCGCGCGCGCGCGCGCGCGCGCGTGTGTGTGCGTGTGTGTGTAAGTTTAAGTACTTTGTAAGTATAGGGACTGATGACCGTAGTAGTTAGGTCCAATATGCTTACAAACATTTTTTTTTTCAACTGCATTGTTGATTTCCTCCGTGATGTGCGGGAAGGACGATCGGCAAAAATTGTCCAGATGGTATGAGACACACGTATCTCTTCGGCGCTTCGTAACTGCGTTGCAGTCTGTAATAGAAACAGTGGATGGCGGACGCTGATCACGTTGAAACGACTGAAGTAAGTTTGTAATGAACATTTCAACATCTTATGATTGGGCATCAGTGATGTAAAACTTTAAGGAATTCACAGCCATTTGACTGAAATATTGTTTATTTCCACGACCAGATTTCGGCCTTAGGCCATTATCAAGTGCTGTGCATAACATTATTAAAATACGTTATTAAAATTATTAAAAGGCAAGATAAATTACAGATGAAGGGTACATTAGACGTAGCATGAGTTGGTGGTTACTTACATAAACTTTTCACACAGGTTTTTCTCGAACTCATTGTAATGGCAATAAAATCGTTACGACAAGTCCATGTCCATGTCATTAACATAAAATAGGTACCAAATACGAATATGATACTTTTCTGCCAGAAGTATTTGTCCCTGCTACATTAGATTTATATTTAGCTGTTATATGGTGTGGTGTATCACTTTGCAATACTTTTGTAAAGGTATACTCATCATATGTAACACTTATTTTGAAAAATTGCCCCCATGCATAACTGTAAGGTCTTCATTATAACTTGCTAATTCACTGATATTATACAGTAATTTACAATTTGTTATTGTAATATGCTGAAATAGTTTTATAAATATTATGTTTGTTCCACCACAATGTGAACATGATACCCCTCATTCCACACAAATAGACATCCGAACCAGATTAGTCCTGTTTCGAACATTTGTACAGAGCTAACGTGAGTGATTTGTGGCGATGTGTTATATTTATTTATTATCTAGACAATGTTTTACGTTTTGGAGTGATAAATGCCTCACATCATATATATATAGTGTGATAACATGACTTACAACTTTGTAGTCCGCAGGTAACCTAAACATAAAATCCATCTGTGCACTGTAAATAATAACACTATACCCATCCCTCTATGATAATCCATCCATCGATCACTTTACTGCCAGACATACCACTCCAAACACCAATACGGTGGGATACCTTTGTAATTATATTTGTAATAATCTTTGGCATACCGTCGCTATACATCAACCAGTTGCTTTTGTTACAAGGCTCAATCTTTGAGCATAGGTGCTAGCTAAAAAATGTTCAAATGTTTATATAGCTTATGGGACTAACTACGGGGTCATCAGTCCCTAAACTTACAAACTACCTATGAACTAGCTAATACTAATGACGGCACAAATATCCATGCCCGAGGGGGGATTCGAACACCCAACCGTAGTGGCCGTGCAGACCGTGACTGGCGCGCCGAAGTCCCCTCGGCCACCGCGGCCGGCTAGGTGCTAGCTGCAAAGCATAATACTCGAAGAGAGCACAGTGATATGTTCGTATCACTGATAGTAAACGAGTTTTGATAATCCGAAAATATGCGGGAATAAAGAATTTATTCACGTCGTCTTTTTTATGCACAGAGCAGATGAGGAGCCGTTGGAAGGCACTAGGCCGCTCTCTTCCGCCTTTAGCTGTCCAGTGACAGGCAGGAACAGAGGCTGGGGAAGAAGGCGGGCTTCGCGCTCCAATGAACCGTGTCCCCCTGCAAGCTGCCGCTTCACAGACTGCCTTCCAGCCTCCCGCTGAATCTGCCCACCACTCAGGCCTTAGCCAGTCATGCCACCTCTGCCTTACGTTCACTGTGTCTACCTAGATGTGTCGTTTAAAGGATTTCATCTCAAGGGTTCGTCGCTGAGGATCATGGAGGGCCGCGTGTAACCAAAGCCCGAGACCCCGAAAAAAAGCCGAAGTTGTGATATTGAACGAACATCTCCCAGAAGCTGAAGGACACGGCATTATTTTATTCGCAATTATCCACTGCTCTCAGGACCATGCACAGACGGAGCATCACAAGATCGCACATTAGCGGATTCCTCTGTACGACAAAACCTCCATGAAGCCGAGCAAAATAGGTGTTTCGCACAACAGACTTGCGAGATCACGGTGGGAAGTAAAAGGAGAACCTAATTTAATAAAAGAACGTTAGTCTGATTATGTTTATGTATATAAAAATCCCGTGGCACTCCAAAACTGTTCAACTGATCTTAATGAAATTATGTTCAGTGTGTGTGAAAAGATAGGACAGTTTATATCTCGATTAATAACATCGATATTATTACTGCAAATTACATTTTATGTAGGTTGTGTAAGTGTCGAATAGTCGTGTATGGCGGTAACTTGCTAGGTTGGGTGTAAAACTCGATACGATCACAAGTATTTTTTATTTATTTTTTTATTTAGTTTTAACCTGGGATTCACCCTTCAACGATGTGAGGATTGGCCAGGAAGGACACATGGTATGGATTATTTCACGTTAAATTGTGTCACCTTTCCGTAAGTGGATAATTGGACTAGGTTTTCTGTCGTAGGTGATTTTATACTACTTTGTCCATTGTGCATTCCAACGGACTGGATCAATTCCAGTGGGAGAATGCTACACCCCACACGTCGAGAATTGCTACAGAATGACTCCAGGAACACTCTTCTGTATTTAAACAACTCTGCTTGCATCCAAACACCCAGACATGAACATTATTGAGCATATATGGGATGCCTATAAACGTGCTGTTCACAAGAGATCTCCAACACCCGTGGATTCATGTTTAGCCCTGCAGCATGCATGAACTGCCTCCAGCACTATTTCAGGCATTATTGGAGTCCGTGCCACGTCGTGCTGTGGCACTGCGTGTTCGAACGGGCCCTGCGCGATATTGGGCTTTTTTTTTCGGCATACAGTTTTACAATATGTATAGATTATAGATCACTGTCGATGCAGCTGATGAGCTTGTTCATCGATTTTTTATTAGTTTTTGTGGTGCACCCAAAAATCTAGTAGCTTGAAAGATGGTTAATGATCATGCAATAGTCAGAGTTGATTATCAATTTTCAAAAATGGTTGTATTCCCTTTACTTAATAATTCATTTGAGGGATTTAATTTTGTTCCTGCAGACACATGAAATGAATCACTGTATTTGGCGACCATGACAGGATATAATGTCATCTTCTTAAGGTTAGTCTTAATATTCACATCACCCTCTTTCTGTAAGGAGGTAGTCTGAAAATCGGAAGTGAGGCTTAACATTTCTGTTATTAGTTTTTTTGACTGTTTTTTCCCCTTTTATGTGTATGTGCCTTATAATGTATTATCTTAAAAATACTAATGATATATGCAAATATCAAGTAAAAATCATATTCCTGAGGTATTTTTCTCACTATTTATCAAAGATATTAAACTAAAGGACAGTCATTGAATTAAATTTTGTGCCATGGCCAGGTTTGAGCCTGGGGCTTTCTACTTACTATGCAGGCACTTTACCACTAAGCTACAATGACTTAATAAATTTGGCGACTGCACAGTCTGTTTTAACGCACGTCTCATTCCACAACACAAACTTCAATTCTGCCTCATGTTCCCCTATGTAATATGTATGAATGTTGCCGAGGCTCTCCAATAGCGGAATAGCACAATGAATGTCAATGGGAACAATCCTGCTTATTCCTCAGGCACAGGTGATATATGTTAGTATCAAATAATAAATCATTGTCCAGAGATATATTTTGTCTCAATATTTATCAGAGATAATAAACTGAAGGTGAGATACTAAATTAAAATTTCTTCGATAGGGGAACACAAGGCAGAATTGAAGTTCTGGAGGAAGACTACCATAAGACAGTCCGTGCAGTGACCATATTTATTAAGTCATGGTGACCTAGCGTAGAATCTGCGTAATAAGCAGTAGGTTCCATGACACAAATATTAATTCAATTCCCCTCCTTCAGTTTAATATCTCCGATAAATATTGAGGCAAAATATATATCTGGACAATGATTTATTATTTGATACTTACATATATCACCTGTGCCTGAGAAACAAGGCAGGATCGTCCCCATTAACATTCATTGCTGGGGTCCCATTCCGCTATTGGAGAGCTTTGGCAACACTAATACGTATTACACAGGGTAACATGAGGCAGAATTGAAGTTTGTGTAGTGGAGGGAGACGAGCCTGAAGACAGTCCGTGCAACCAGAGTATTCATTACGTCACGGTGACTTTGTTGTATAGCGGCTACCTACTAAGCAGGAGGACCCATGTTCGAATCCCAGCCATGGCACAAATTTTAATTCAACGCCTTTCCTTCAGTTTAATAAAAATATAATTGCTACGTAAGTATCTTTAAGTAGATCTTTTCTGCGTCCTCGATTAAACGAAGTAATAAAACAATCATTTTAACATTGATGTAGAAGCTCTTAGTGGTATTGAACCAGGCTTGTTATTATCTTAAACCCATGTGACTCAGAAATGCTCCTCGTAACTGTTGCCATTCGATATAGTGCGGCGGACACACGCAGTGACGCGACATGCCGGGTGTTTGCGGGGTAAATTTAATCCTAAGAGAGTGGACGGCCGCGCGCGCTTCTTAACCTAATCCCCCAGAGAGCCGGCGCGGCCCGGCCGCTGAGGCGGAAACCTGTTAGGCAAATAGCAGCAGCGCCTCTGGCCGCGGCCACGGCTCTACAGCCAGCCATTACAGGCCCCTACACACGCACCGATCTATCGTACGATCAACAAGATGTCCAACGAACCAACCAATTGGTAACATCCTACTCACGTTCCGATCAACTTCACGCAGCGCCACCGTGTTCTGGTGTCTGTTTGTCGACCTGTTTTTGTTTTCGTGTGTTCGCTGTGCAGACGACCTCAGGCATGGAAGTTGGTCGGGAAGCGCTACATACGGCACAATTTGTCAGGTGAAGTGGTGGAGAAATCGGAGATCGGGTGGTCAGACACAACCAACCGGCCGACGAGGAAAGTTGGTCGGGTAGCTCCTAAAATCGCCCAATTTATCGGGCGACCAACGAATTGGTCCAATAAATCGCATCGTGTGTAGGGCCCTTAAGAGTCTATATAGCGTCACACGCGCAGCCGCGCCGCCGCAGGGCTGCGGGCTGACCACTCGGGGTTGGAACACTTGCGGGGAGTGACACTTGCGGGGAACCTGGGGCCCTTGGGGCGGCTGATGCCTTTTCCTGGGTACAGGCACACCAAGAAGTCTAGCACTGCTGTTGTCATGTTTCCACACTGTCAACATAACACGAAACTCAGTGAAATTGCACAACCCTTTGAAGAGCAATATAGTAACTTGTTCTAACTACATATTAATTCGTTGACTGTTCCTCCTGAAAACAAAAAGGTATTAAGACATTTTCTGCTACTACAAGACGATGACTTTCCACAGTCATACCTCCTAAAAGCATATTATTCAGAACACTAAGCATATCAAGACACCTGCGTAAGCAATAAATATATTAGGCATCCTGCACAGATACGTTGATGTAATTGACCGCTATGTAGTTAACCCAACTATCACGCAACTTCCATCTCTTTAAAAATTGCTACTATGCTTTTTAATAGGAGACGCAACCTTAAACCTTCAATTAAAAAACGTTAATAATAAGTCAATGAGTATTTTACATACTTGAAGCGTTTATTCGTAGACCCCAAAACGATTTGGCTGTATTCGAATTACAAATACATCTAAGTAATGTATTAAATACGGAATGTGTAAGGGAATGTCACACACCGAAAAATGCTAAAGATAAATTCTATTTTCTACCACCGTCACATAGAACAATTTTTTGTCCGAACTTGGCATAAACCAACAGGGAGAAACAAGTTGCAAGACTTCCAGGAAAAATGAAGCGAAATTGGCAGCCAATAGTTGGTTATAAATTACATTGCCTGTTAACTGTATAAATATAAATTACCGTATACGTGGAACTCCTGTTCAGTACAATCAAAAAGGTCTAAGGTAATATGCAGTGGTTTACAATCAGATATCCGTATCACTCTCCTCCTCAGGAAGTCTGTGTGAAGATTTATATTCAGAACATTCAAGAAAAAGGCTACTGTGGTGTTGAAACTACAAGAAGCAGCTCAATTACTAAGGAAGGGAAAACGTTATGGTGCCCGTAAATTTGAATGGCTGTAACTCTTGTAGTAACATTCATTTTTTGATAAAATGTTAAAATCCTCTGAATACGGCACAGGTAGCGGCTGGAAGGCGCGAAGTAGGGGTGGTGTATCCCTACTTCTGGAACACCCTGTTCACTACCTGCATCGTCCGGGTCTCCCCGCAAGTGTCTACACATTCCCTTTCCTCGCAAGTGTCACTAGGCGCGTCACAAACTCGACCACTCTGTTCCCTCAACCGGGAGCCCGGCGTCCGTGGACTGTGCCAAGTGTAAGGGGCGCCACAACAACACACCTCTGTCGCGGGCTCTAATTTTCTGTACTTATCCAAGGCAAGACGGATTATGGGCGTAGCAAGAGGGGGTTTTCTTGGGTTCAAACCCCTCCCTAAATCGTAACAAAGCTAACAAAAAAAAAAAAACATTCTGTGTCAGGACAAAGTCCGCCTAGATTTCTCCAAGCTGGGAAGCATTTATACATGCTCCACACCCGATTTCTCCCCAAGAGTTACATTTTTCGGAGTCCTGAAGAAAGACATTTTTGGGCATTAGTATGTTCCAGAGAGGTGCATACCTGCGTAAAAATCATGGCCATGTAGCTAACTGGAAACATTTGTACATGGAGGGACTGATCATCTTGTCTCACAGTGAGTTAAATGTATTAATAGTTAAGTTGATTACCACTGAAATAATGAGCAGTGTTTTCCTGGGCGTCTTCTACTTTGTCCGCGCCAGATAGAAGAATGTGATTTTTTCCGTTTTCTCAACACCAGGAACAATTCCTCGCTCAAGGTATCCCACGGTAAATTATGGTAAAGAGGGGGACTAAATCCTTCGATATTCTGTGTAGAAACTGTCAGTGACCCTGTAGGGCCCTGGAGCGTCATTGTGCTTTAGAGATTTGAGCTGTTTTTCAACATCTCTAATAGTAATTAAAATGACAGTCAGCAATATTTCTCGTGTAAACGAATCAAGATTCCCTTCTAGTCAAACAGTATTTGCACACTTATTTTTTACCGTTGAAAGCATTCACGTGCTACAAAAATTTGAGTTGGGGGGGGGAGGGGGTTCTCTGATATTGCTTCAGAAATTATTGAAAGCTTCATGCACTGACTTTCTGATTGCCATATGTGTTCTGATCCTTATTTCCTATCTTCATAATATGATTTTCCTTGTTCCTATTTCGGAGAATACGTAAATTCTTAAGAAGTTTACCTATTTTGTTTCTTTATAATACAGTCCTTTGAAATGTAATATACAGTACCATTACCGTTGGCAGTTCTATTGAGAGTAAACGTTATTACAATGTCCATTCATTGAAAACCCATCCCGAAATCAAATCCTGGCTACGCCTATGAGCCGGATAATACACGATAGATAAAAGTTGAACTGTTAGAATGGAAGCTCAAGATCGAAGTGGTCGTATTGACAACCTTATAAGGTATGCAGGATTTCTCCGTCACACACTGAAGAAGTAAAGGGGGAAACAAGAGAAAGTGATATAATTCAACGCTTTGATGGCAGATAATTTCACTGACAGTTACATATCAATTCTCGTATGTGTACACTGCGAGAAAAAAAATTAATACTCTATTAATACGCTGTGACAAATGCCTACAAAATTTCGAAAGCTATGGAAAAAAGTAGTTCAACAGTTGTAGATTTTTGTGCAATAAGTATTTTTCTTCTGTATCTGTACACGTTTGTTTTATATAACCAAACGGAACTTACTTTTTGGACATACCTTGCACATAGCAACGTGTCGTATGTATTGAGGACAAAAAGTTGTCGTATTTCAGCTTCAGAAAGAGTTTGTCCGAAAGTGTATGGACCATTCGTCTACATATGAAGCACCTCTCCGTCAGAATTACAATGTCAGACCACACACTTACTAGAACCACACGACAAAATAACGAGCCTGCTTACTGGATAACGCTTGAATCGAGGCACATTTGCATGCATATGACTATAAATCGGATTACAGCAATCACTGACGCCTGCTCTTATCTGAAACTCCGAGCCGTCAGATCAGCACCCATCGTATTTTTATGTCTTTTTTGCAAACTCGGAAATGCCTCGCAACTGCTAAATATGCATGGGAATCGTATATACATCCTACACTACTTCCCTTAATCTTCGCCCTTGTGTATTTCTCACTTTCCTGTTTGTCCTCCTAGGCCTTTCTGTATTATCTAGCTAAAAACCAGGCGTTGCTCGGGTGCTTATTTATTCCAATATTCAGCTGGTTCGTGTGCTTCACCCTCCTCACTCTGTCCATGTCCTCTCCCCCCCTTCCACCTCCTCCACCTCACACCTCTATTCACCCATCCATCCCACTGTTTCTGATACTACCTTCAGTAACTCTGTGCCAATCTCCTTCTGTGTCCCCTCTCTCTCTGTGCCGCGGCAGAATAGACGTGCGCACTACTGCACTTTGCTGGGGTGCGGGCGGCCGTTCTCCGTCGGGGGTTAGAGCAACCCCACCTAGAAGGCCTCACAACTGACCGTGCCTACGTCACACTTACAGGCCGCGGCCGTCAGCTCACTGGCTGGCCGCTGGGGCACGCCCTCCGCCGCGTAGCGGCCGACCAGACAGATGGCGGCCGCGGCCTGTAAGTGTGACGTAGGCACGGCCAGTTGTGAGGCCTTGTTTTCTAGGTGGTGTTGGGCATGCCCACCGTCTCGTAGCAGCCGGCTAGTCAGCTTGCGTTTCGGCCTTTTGGGGTGACATAGGCACGATCAATTGTGAGATGATGTTGGTCCGACTCCTCCCTCAGGCATGGGTTGTCCTTAACATACGTTGCCTTACGTTAAAGTAGTTTGTAAGCCTAGGGAGTAATGACCAACGTAGTTATTTAGATTTACAAACATCTGAACATTTATTTATTTCTCTGTTCATCTCCTCTCTCCCCCGTATATATATATATATATATATATATATATATATATATATATATATCTGGCAAATTTCATGGTGATCGGTCAAATAGTGTCAAGGTCTGGAGTGAGCTACCCTCCATCATACACCGTACGAAATTTTACGTAGGCAGTTATCTTCCTCTTGTTTTGAAGGTCAACAGTGCAAAATTTCATCACTAAAGACTCTGTTGTAAAGTATCCTCCGACAATTACCGACCGAATTATTATGCTGACAGTGCCGTTCCTCTTGAATGTAAGGTCAATTGTGTAAAAATTTATCACAATGGTATGAAAGGTATCGCAGCGCATAAAAAACCAGTGTAATCTGAAGTGGCCATGCCCATAACAGAACAACCAAGTGCGATTTATCAGCTGTCAACCAAAACGGTTGAAATTTGATAACGTAGTGCGATATCTAGGAGCGTGAAGCAGGTGTCGTCACCTTCCCCTAAAAATTTCAAGTCTGTGCCCTCAGCAGGCAAGATGATCTCACCGTCTTTTTCGAAGTCTGAGGTCCGTTGGTCATTAAATTTTAAGGTTATTCATACTGGATCTTGTGAAATCCAAATGTGCAAATGTCTGTAAATCTATCGGACCAAACTGCGTGGTCATCAGTTCGTAGCTTACAAACTACATAAACTAAGTTAAACTAACCTATGGACAAACACACACACACCCGTTCTCCAGGAAGCAACCGCGCGCTCCGCTCGGCTACTCCACCGCGGCTTGTGAAATCCGCGGCCTTTGATAACTGTTGGTGAATAATGCAACCAGTCACATATTGCGTAATTCACCAACAACTCATCGAATTCCTCAAGCACGGGAAAAAAAAAAAAAAAAAAAAAAATTAACAGTGACGTCACTCCGTAGCCTACGCAAGTCGTTAAAGAGCAAACGGCCTGGGCTGCTCGCGGGGAAGAGTGATTCGGCACCGTCACAGTGGAGTGACCGAGCGTCCTAAGACGCCTCGCTGTGGAGCCCCGCCGTTGCTCGCCGTCGGAGGTTCGAGTCGTCCCTCGGGCATAGGTGTGCGCGCTTGTCCTTAGTTAGATTAATTAGTTTAAGTAGTTTGTAAGCCTAGTGACTGATAACAATAGAAGTTAAGTCTCAAAGATTTACAAACATTTGAACATTTGATTCTCCTCCATTATAACGCGCGTCCACACGTCTCCAGGGTCACACAAAGTGTACTGGCCAAGTTAAAGTGGTAGCAGCTTGAGCGTGTGCCCTACATCCCGGACATGTCGCCCTGTGACTTCCAACTTTTTGTTTCACTAAAGAAATATCTCAAACGTAAGCGCTCCAACTAGGACGACGAACTGAAGGATACAGTAGAAGACTGACTCTTGTCTCAGTCACGGGAATTCTGGGAACAGGGAATCCTTCGGGCTGGTTAAACAGTGGGATAGTTGTGCTCAGGCCTCCGGTAATTACTTTGGAATAAAGACTTCAACAATACCCTCTGTGTCGTTTCGTACTTTTTCATTTGAACACCACTCGTAATTTGTCTTTTAATTGGTGAGTTGTGTGCGTAAATACGTTTTGCTTTTGATTTCATTGTGTGGAATGTCGCTTATGGATATCAAATTTTATGTATATTGTCTATTCTTGTGTAAATTTCTGTTACAATTGTGTGCAACATAGGATCAAAAAGACTGAGACGTTGCGTGGCCTGTGTGAATGGGGTCGTCCCTAGGGTTTCTTGTTACTAAAGCTCTCCAAGCCACACAACGAATGAAAATTAAAAAAAAAAAAAAAAAAAAAAAAAAAAAAAAAAAAAAAAAAAAAAAAAAACCTCTTGCTCAAGTTAATAGCAGCGCATTTTCCAAGGTTCTTCTACCAAAATAAAGTCGTTGTTAGATGAGAACAGATTTTTATTGATTCTTCCATCACACTGCAGCACCGTATACATCTGGTCTAAGGCTCCTGGCAAACGAACTTGCAAGAACGTACTACAGCTGTCTACGACTTTCAGCAGCTTACAACTGCTTACAAGTTACAACTGCCCCTTGCCGTCAGTAGCGGCATGTTTAAATACCTAGATTTTGGCGCCCAAGTCACGAATACGTCACGTCACGTTTACAAATTATGTTTCAAATAAATTGACTACAAAGTTTGAAGAAATTTATACAGTTCGATTTAGTGGTTAACAAATAACATAACTGGTTACAAAAGTTGGCGAAAAAGGTTACAATTCATGCAATAAATTAATTATTTAAAGGTAAGTGGTGCGTATTTCGCTACACAGTCGCTAGGTCGTACAATAGCCTTTGAGCTGTAAGTTCATGTAAACAAACGCGTCCGCATCTGACGTCTTATAACTGATCTTCAAATTCAAGATTTTGCCAAAATTTTAAGGTAACGGCAATTTACAAGTGAAAAAAATGCTCATAAAGGTGTATGGTTTATCAAAACTTAATAGATGACAATTCTAGTTTTTCGTAAATAGTTCGAAACTGATATAATCGTTAGATAAACAGTTAGGTTCATAAAATTTACAATATTCTCGTTTCAAAAAAAATCTTAGTAGTGACTGTTTTAGCGTGAGGCTTTTTTAACTCAGGATCTTTAAAATTTCCCATCGAACGTCACAGACGTAATCTCTATTTAATATAAGACAATGCCCTAGTTAAGTACATTTCCTATCGAACGTCACAGACGTAATCTTTATTTAATATAAGACAATGCCCTAGTTAAGTACAGCTATAATATCTGTGGAACTTTGCTACTGCGAGAGATGAGTTTAATTAAACAACAAACTGCGGGAAGCCGTGCTAGCTCGTGAACGCGGCGAAGATGCGCTGTACACCAATTTCTGAAATTTTAATCTGGTTGTACGGGATTATGAAGTCAAGACTTGATATGAGCCAGGAACTACTTCGAAAGATTCGGAACAAAAAAAGTTGGGAAGGATTCTGCTGAACACAGCTGATATTTTATACTCTGGAAACGCCATTTGGTGTGCTGCAGTGACTGCAATTGGCAGACTGTTTTGTTACGTAAAGAAACGACCATGATACAACTACAGTCATTGCGAACCTGATCACAGAGGATAAAGAGAATAATCCAGTGAAAGAAGGATCAGATCAAAAAGCGTAAACTTTCTTATTACCAAGGTTTCCGACGAGGAACTGAATGCTTCAGAATTCTGTTAGGTGCTGATTTATAAGTAAAACAATGATTCGTAAATCAACTATAAAAGTCATTTGCAAGTTTCATTGTGGCAAAAGATTAAATATAAACATCCACATTCCGCAACAATAAAACTGAAGTGGACGTGTACATTCTACTTGCATACAATGTTTCCACCTAATTTTCAAACCTAAAAAAGCACTCCAGGGTCTCTAGTGGTTACACAACCTTTTATACGTTTAGAGGGGTTTTACTGTCTGCTCTTCACCATCAATCTCCAGAAACTAATTTTTCAAGTAATTAAAATCCAAGAAGGTGCACGCCATTGTGGTCGACTGCAACGTTTTTCGTCCACGGCAAGACGCAGCTATTACACTAAGCAGCGTCAACAATTTGAACGCCACCTTTTTATTTGATAGAAGCTATTAATATTGGAGACCAAATGTTAATATAAAAAAGCAATATAATAATACTTTTAAAGGTATTAAACGTTTCTGCCTTATAGGAACTAATATTTAGTGTTTTATCGCTTCATTTCATCCAACTGAAAGCTGTATACATTTAGCATATTTAATTTATATTTTGGTACACTAACTGCTGAGAAAAAGATGTGTTGCTGCAAATGAAACACGTCAGTTTCTACACTGAAAAATCCAAGGAGGTTAGAATAAAGGGAGATGCCATTATCTATGCCGAGCATATACGTCAGTTGAAGCCTGTCCGCCATCTTGGTCATTTTTGGAATGCTATTTCTCCGTTAAAACTATGGGTTAAGACGACCTCTTACTGTTAACGCATTGAACTGACAGTCATTGAAAAGTATGTACTTTCAAACAATATACTTTCCTTAATAAATAGTAATAAATACTCATCATAATATATTTGAAAACTTAATTTTAACGGTTAATTTGTACTCTTTTAACAAGTTCTACATCACGGCAAAACTGTAGAACTTTTCATCCTGTTTTTAGTGACATAAACATTACCTCTACAATACGAACAGTTCTTCAAAACTTATAAAACGGTGGAGGCAGGCTTCACTTTTTCAGCATAAGGGCGTCTCCCTGTATTCTAACCTCCTTGGAAAAATCAGACTGGTTGCTTTCTGTTAAAATGGCTGCCGAGCTTACGTTGGTTGCTTCAAGGTGCGCTGTAAATCCTGTTTGCCACTCTATGAAAACTAATCTCAGTGCAGTAAATAGTCAGCCAGCGTACACGCAATATGAACGTTAAACCCTTCAAATACGGTCATTTCTCTGGAGCCGTCGGCGTCAACAGAGATATATTATCTGAGAAACTAGGAAGTATTTTATCAGAGCTAAAACAGGGACACAGCAAATGAAATTTTTTATTCAAGAATCATTTCCAATTTTCTCATTCAAATATAAGTCTACATTATGTTGTTTGTTTGGCAGAGAACTTAAAAACAATTAAAAATAGAAACGGAAGAATATTTAGCATCAATCAGTTCAAGGACTGCTGAAATATGGCAACGTTGCGTTAAGGCCTACCTCATGCCTCTGGTTGTATGGTAGCGTTTATCGATGTCCGTTTGCGGCGTCTCTTTTGCACGATGTTATACTGTAATTGTGTAATACAGTATTCTACGAAAATTGTAGTGCATAGTCGGGGCTACAGTCGAATATAAAACACAATGTAAGTATAGTATTCTGTAAAGCTTGCCGCAGTTTAACACGTGTGTGTTTAGCTATACTACCTGACGACTTTCGCTAATACAATTTCAACGTGGATCTATTTGGAATTATTGTTAGACATGAATTGCAGCGTTATTCCTAGTCAGAGCATTTTCATGTGTAGAAATATTTACCAGGTATAAAAAACAAAATATTCTAAAATTAGTTTCTAGTGAAAAATTTATCATAGTCTAGCAACAAGAAAAGCAAGTATTGGGTAATTTGATATAATCCGTTTACATCCAAGGAAACGGCATTGCCATCGATATATATCGAATGTTCGATATATAAAATCTCATCCCTACACTCCATGCCTAACGGTGCCCCCCTCCCCCACTCACTATCCTGTCTTTTCTTCCAAATCGTGTCTTTCTTCCAACTGTGTGTCACCTCTTTTATTTTATTTATTTATTTTTCCTTAATATTTCAATATTACTTTATTATTATCGGTTTACAGTCCTTCAGTCCCCCCCCCCCCCCCAAAGATTCGGGCACTACGCGCCCTCACGTACTAAAAAAAAATTTAAAAAAAAATAATAAAGAAAAACCTTTTTGTTTAACCTATACCTAACCTAACTTTGACTTTAAAAAATAATCTGATGCGTAGCCTTAAGAGGTTAGGTGTTTTTTTTTAGTATGTGAGGGCGAGTAGCGCCCGAATCTCCGGTTCAGAAACACTATATCACATTCAATATATATCGATGGCAATGCCGTTTCTTCGATGTACACGGGTTCTACCAAATTACCAAGTATTGTATCATTATGCAGCAATTTTTCAGTCTTAGGTTGCTTATAAAACTATTAAAAGTATTCCCTCTTAACAGAGAAGATGCCTCTAAGGCCTAAAAAGGGTGGATGATAATAGGTCACACTTCATTGAGGAGATACATCATTAACTCTGAGCAGGTAGCAAATTATATTCTAGATACTGAATGGAATTCAGGGGCAGTACGATATATTATAGGTTTCATGCATAAGATTATGCCTTTTAGTTTCGTTACTGCTGCCCAGGATACATTTATGGATAAAAATGAAAGTACTGTTGCATTACTCTTCCATTATCTTGATTATGTGAGTGACACAAGACTGTAATGTGAACACATAATAAATAATTTTTATTCCATACGTACTTAAACAACTGTGCATGATTCATTTGTTTATAACTGTGGAAGACAAAGTAAGTCCAATGCTTATTCAAGAGAAGATATGTTTGAATGCGCTTAAGAAGAGATTGCTTATATCTTTCTTATGTAGCGTGGCGGTTTTGTTTTTAATTTTCTTCAAATGTGTTTGGAACATATTATGCAAAATACAGATTAAAGAAATAAAATTTAATCAGATTATTTAGTCTTAGCCAAAAATGTACTACTATGAACTAACGTAACGTAATATATATAAAGAAGGCGAACAGCGAGTCAGCGTGTAAAGTAAGTGATAATGAAACTACCTTTATCGTCCGATGAAGTAATTGCGTAATTTTAACATAAGTGCAGCATATTAATGTGATAAATTAGCAGTTACCATGTTATATGTTGAAACTGTATCTCCAAAACGAAACTAATTACATATTTACTATATCCGGCACGGCGTCTGCACTTGCCGAAATCTACATTGTAATACAGCCGGCCCTAGAGCTCCTAAAAACACAGGCTGGCGCATCCGCCATTTTCATTTCCTGCAAATGCTAAACACAACACGTAGATAATGCAAACAGTGTTGTTTTGTTCAAGTTTAGTGAACTATTTTAGAAGTGTCTGGCATAGAGCCTTAGAACGTGCTTCTTTGAGCTTGCATTTCGCTCTTGTTTACATCGATATGTGGATTAGACCCAAAAATCTCGTGTTTTCTTATTGCTGCTTTTCTTCGCTGTCCGAATAAAATAAACATATATATTTCTGTGATAAAAATCACGTACTACGTTTAATTCTGCCGAAAATTGTCATCTAGATGAAAGTTTTCAGCGATCTCGGCTTGTATTTGAATCATGATTGTCAATATGCTAGGTTGGTTTGCCGTCTTGTCTGCTGTGACAAATACACTACATCGGATTTTTGTACTCTCATTTCTGAATGTATTTACATTACGTTATTGAGAAAGTTTCAGAATGTATCACAAACACTAAAACGAAAACGAATATTAGTGTACAGGATCTAGAGTTTATGGTCATAGAGGCACACGGTGCCGATTTTGGTAACAACCGTCAAATGCTATTTGAAAACCTGATCGTATAGAATGAGGAGAATAATCCTTTGGGTTGACCATGAAATAGATAAATAAGGTTGACAGGTTTTTGTATGTGACAGTACCCTTGTATTGTCAGTAATTTAATAATCCTTGGAAAGCAAACATTTCGTTGCCAACATTATCACACTACGCCGCCACAGCCGTAAATAAAATTTACCCAGTATTTTGTGTCAGTTATGTTATAATCTCTTGAAGATATGGGCCAATATTGGCATTTACTAATAATATATTGAATTGAGAGTTATTTTGTGATAAAACATCAGGTTCTATTCTTTCAAATTGCGTACTACAAGTTATGACGTTAAAACTTCGAAATACCACAAATAACATTGATCGGTAGTTGCCTGTAGCAACACAGTACGCTGCCACAACCGTAACTAAAGTTTTTGCCCAGTATATTTATATTTTCAGTTTTAGTGATTGTAATACTTTCTCGCAATAATTTAATAGAAGAATCTTCGACAATTTCTGTGATGTCAGTACAAAACTTTTTGATGTGGTGTATTTCTCAATATACTATATAAGACACACGTATTCTGCTCTAAAAACGTATGATCTGGGATGTTTTGCTGTATTGTGATAAACTGCGGCTGCTAACTCCCTAGAGGCAGCTTCTCTGTTAAGAGGTAGTACTTTCAAAAAAGTTAAACAAAAACTTACCTTGCAATATCACAGACGATTTTTACTATTAAATATTGCTTCAGACAATAATAATAAATAATATTTACTTCTAATACATAACTGTGCGCTCGGTGCGGGTTCCCAGTTTTTGCGCCGACAATTAAGAATCCATTTTTTTTTTCTTCTCTAAGAATCTCTGGGGAAATTAAACATTCTGTAACCACCTCTGGAATGATTTGAACAGTATGGCAACACAACCACCCATAAAGTCGTGCTAAAGTGCCGTGACGAAAATCCTATAGCACTGCAGTATGTTTAACTTACTAGCTACGGGAATAAAAATGGCAGATGCGTCAGCTCGTACTGATAGGAGCCTTAGCCTGCCCAATGACGTCACAGGTTACGGCGTTGTCAACTGAACGATACCAGCCTCTAATATAGGCGGCCGCGATCAGTTATTATTATTATTATTATTATTATTATTATTATTGTAGCATTCCAGATTTCAGCTATAAAAAGCTATATTCGTTGCACTTCTATGAGTTACTTGAACCCAATCAGCACACAGTAGAGCATGAAGCTCTATTGTACCAGTTGCAGTTACGGACAATATAACAATGTATACATTTAAGTATGACTATGAATGTTTCGAACGTCACGTCATGTATCTCATGCGAGATACCGCCGACGTGTACTTGATTGTTTCAATATTTGTTCAAGGCGGCTTCTGTTTCAGTTCACAAAACAAGCCGACGTTCGGGAATAAAAGCCCGTAGTTTTTCACGGTATTTCGGAGCACAGTTAATTCGATATATAGCCGGCACTCAGCGCTACGAGCCAGTGACAGCAAAAACCACGAATCCAAATATTTCTACGCCACTCACGTCACGGGTGGAATTAATACCCATCCGGTTCTGGTCGATTGATCCTAATTAATGTGACCGAATTGCAAACAGCGCGCCCTATGCACACCAAAAATTGAAGTCATTTTTATCCGACGTCTTTTTTTTTTCAGACCTGATGATCAATGTTGTAAATATTTGCATCTTTTTTTTCTCTCTTTATCTGTTGTTAGTATTAGTTGTGGAAAGGTCAGTACACGTATAAGTTCAAATAAGGGCACGAATTTCTGACATTCATTTTTTATGTTTACGTCTCATTGCGTTGTTTGCGATAGCATCCCGTCGTGGATCTCTGATATCAAGCTTATGATTAAAGTGCACATGGGAAAAATTAGCAAAAAAAAAGTAAGTGTCGAACTATAGCAAAACATTAGTTATTGGGTCCTGAGATGTGAATATTTATTTCAACAATGGAAAGTCAAGGTTGGAATTCAACATATAATGTTGTAATGTTTCTATATCTATGGGACTAAGCTCCTGTGGTTCTAAGTCCCTAGGCTTACAAACTACTTTAACTAACCTAAGGACAGGACACACATCCGAACCTCCGACTAGGAACAACCACGTGATCCGCAGCAAGGCGCCTTAGAGCGCTCGGCCATTCCATTGCGGCAACAATAGCATGGAAACATGTTTATTTTTATATTCTTCACAGTCGCAGTCGCACATTTATTTGGAAGTTGTGAGTAGTTTCAGAACATTTCGTACATTTTCAAACTTTCTGTCTACAAAATAAAGTCGCAGGTAATACGTTATAGTGTTCATGTTGCAGTTTTCAATAATAATATATACAAGGTGGTCCATTTCTAGTGACCGGGCCAAATATCTCACGAAATAAGCATCAAACAATAAAAACAAATTTTTTCTAGTTTGAACGGGGAAAACAGATGGCGCTATGGTTGCCCCGCTAGACGGTGCTGCCATAGGTCAAAACTGCTTTACCCCCATATTTATTACATATTTGTCTAGTACGTAGATAAATATGAATGTTTTCTTTGGAACACTTTTGTCGCTTTGTGATAGATGTCGCTGTACTATTCACAAACATATTGCTCACAATTTTATACGAACATTGGGTAACAGGTAGGTCTTTTAAATTAAAACACAGCATGAAGGTACGTTTGAACTTTATTTCGGTTGTTCCAATGTGATACATGTACTTTTGTGAAATTCTCATACATTATGAGATCGTATACTGTTACTGCGTGATTATCTGTAATTACCTCATGATTTCAATAAATGTTCAAAATGATGTCCTTCAACTTCAATGCATTTGGCAATACGCGTAACGAAATTCCTCTCAACAGCGAGTAGTTCGCCTTCAGTAATGTTCTTACATGCATTGACAATGCGCTGACGCATGTTTTCAGGCGTGTCGGTGAATCACGATAACAAATATCCTTCAATTTTCCCCACAGAAAGAAATCCGGGGATGTAAGATCCGGTGAACGTGCGGGCCATGATATGGTGCTTCTACGACCAATCCACCTGTCATTAAATGTTTTATTTAAGACCGTTTAAAATGCACGCGAGCCATGTACCGGACATTCATCATGTTGAAAGTATATCGCATATCTGTTATGCAATGAAACATCTTGTAGTAAAATCGGTAGAACATTACGAAAGAAATCAACATACATTGCACCATTTAGATTGCCATCCAGAAAATATGGGCCAATTATCCTTCCTTCCATAATTCCGCACCATACATTAATCCGCCAAGGTCGCTGATGTCGCAACCAGCGTGGATTTTCTGTTGCCCAATAGTGCATATTCAAATTTTCAAATGTTTGTAGAACTTATGGGACTTAACTACGGGGTCATCATTCCCTAAGCTTACAAACTACTTATGATCTAGCTAAGACTAAGGACGGCACAAATATCCATGCCCGAGGGGGGATTCGAACCCCCGACCGTAGTGGCCGTGCAGACCGTGTCTGGAGCGCCTCAGTCCCCTCGGCCACCGCGGCCGGCATAGTGCATATTATGCCGGTCTACGTTACCTCTGTTTGTGAATGACGCTTCGTCACTAAACAGAACGCATGAAAAAAAAATTGTTATCGTCCCGTAATTTATTTTGTGCCCAATGGCAAAACTGTACACGACGTCCGAAGTCTTCGCGATGCAAATCCTGGTGCATACAAATATGGTACAGGTGAAATTTATGTTGATGTAGAATTCTCAACACCGACTTTTTTGAGATTCCCGATTCTCGCTCAATTCGTCTGCTACTGATGTGCGAATTAGTCGCAACATACATAGCACAGGCCCTTTGGGCATTTCGATTACAATAGCCATACATAAATACCATATCGACCTTTTCTGCAATTGGTAAACGGTCCGTTTTAACACGAGTAATGTAGCAAGAAGCAAATACCGTCCGCACTGGCCACATGTTACACGATACCTTTGTGACTATTACAGCGCCATCTATCACAAAACGATAAAAGTGTCCCAAATAAAAAATTCATATTTATATACTAGACGAATATGTTATAAAAATGGGGGTACCTATTTAAAAAGCAGTTGATATCCGTTTGACCTGTGGCAGCTCTATCTAGTGGGCCAACCATAGCGCCATCTGTTTTCCCCCTTCAAGCTAGAAGAATTTTGTTCTTTGTAGTTTTTCCGTTTGATATTTCGTAAGATATTTGGCCCGGCCATTATCAATGGACCACCCTGTATATATTCACTTATGAAATTTGTTGTTAATAATCCAGTTCGCCGGCCGCGGTGGCCGCGGGGGCCGAGGTGACTGAGGCGCTCCAGTCACGGTCAGCCCGGCCACTACGGTCGGGGGTTCGAATCCACCCTCGGGCATGGATATTTGTGCCGTCCTAGTTCGTAAGTAGTTCATAAGTAGTTTGTAAGTTTAGGGACTGATGACCCCGTAGTTAAGTCCCATAAGCTTAACAAACATTTGAACATTTTTTTTTTTTTTTTAATCCAGTTCAAAAGCAATAGCACTGTGCACAGCTATACCACAAGCCAGGAGAAAGGATGATCTTCACTGTGTAGGGCTAAATCTGAGTTTGGCACAGAAAGGGTTAAATTATGCTGCCACAAAAGTCTTTGGTCACCTACCAAGCAGCATCAGTAGCCTGACAGATAGCCAAGTAGCATTTAAAAATAAAAGAATTTCTGAATGACAACTCCTACTCATTGGATGAGTTTTTACATATAAATATGTAAATCTAAAAAAAAAAGTGTCATGTAATATTTTGTGTAATTTAACGTCCTGCACAGATACCCTTCATTAACCTGACACGTTCCACATCGTTACGATCGTGTGTCGTATTCATGATGTATGGAACAAGTATTAATCTAATCTAATCTGGAAATGCAGATGATTTACAGAAATTTGGGTGTCATCTGCACACAAAAGGTGCAACAAACGGAAGATGCCTTCAATTTAGCACAAATAACAATGAAAAGAGAACAAAATTAGCAAATATATAGTGGTTGTCGCGTACCTTTGTGTAAAGCATCATGCTTCGTTATGTCCCAGGGACTTAGAGAACGGGAGGACGGAGGGAAGGGGGTCCAAATTTCCCCCCTCCCTTCCCAGAGGGTTTATTTTTTATTATAATTTACTTTTTGGTAGCTCATAATGCAACCTGTGTTCCAATTAGAAGTTGTAAACGTCTTGACAATATAGCTACATAAACACACATTAAAAAATATTGCATCACGATGATTCTAGGGGTTCATGACCCCTTACATAAAAATATAATATTTACAAAATCCAATTTAGTTCTCTCCATTCCTCATGAAAACAGTTGTACGACAATAACCAAGTTATTCTGAATTTGTGTTTGAGATTGCAGCATACATCTATACCCCTAATACCCGGTGACACATCATCTTGGAATGTTGCATGCCTGTATTCGTCGGGACTGTTGACCTAGCTGTTTAGTTCCCTCAAAACCAACAACAACTGTATTCATCGCGGCGTTCTGTCCACTAAAAACACCAAGGGACTGATGCTCCAGAGTCTGGTTGGTTGATAGGTCACATCCTTCAAAAACAGCCCTTTTCAATGTATACCAGTCCTGGTCATGTTAACCAGGCTGCCTCCAAAAATTTCTGGTTGAAGACAGTTGCGAGTCTCATCTGTGAATGCCACTTGATGTCCATTCTAATGTGTCCGTTGGGCGTGCTGTTTGGCCCATCTGTACCGCGGTGGCCGAGGGGACTGAGGCGCTCCAGTCATGGTATGCACGGCCACTACGGTCGGGGGTTCGAATCCCCCCTCGGGCATGGATATTTGTGCCGTCCTTAGGATACGCTAGTTGATAAGTAGTTTGTAAGTTTAAGGACTGATGGCCCCGTAGTTAAGTCCCATAAGCTATACAAAACAAAACAAAAACAATTTTGTACCGCGGTGCTTGGTGTTTAGATGTCAAAGTTGGATCTCGCCATTGACATCGGGAGTGAAGTAGCATGTCATGCAATCTATTGCTTACAGTTCGAGCGAAAATACGACATCCTGCGACTGCACCAAACTCATTATTTAACAATGACGCCTTCCCTTCAGTGTTCTCAGAGCTCAAATCCGTAAGTAGGGGTCGTCAGCTGCTGTGATAGCCTTTGGGCGGCTAGAGCGAGGCAAGTCATCCACAGTTGCTGTATCTCCGTAGCTCCTCCACGTCCTAACAACAACGCTTTGATTCAGTCCGAGACGTCTGGAAACTTCCCTTGATGAGAGTCCCTCCTGACACAAAGTAAAATGCAGATACGTTCAAAGAGATTTCGGGTTTGCAGCCGGTCGTCGTTACTTAAACCTCGAAGCTTCACCCTTCTCTTCTCTGATTGTGATGGCGTAACACAATGCTGATCTCTGATTCGGCACCCTCCAAGCGGTGCACATTGGGTTACGCTAATGCCGATGGTATTTACTTTCAGGTTAATCCGTATTGACGAATTTCATGGTCACTTCAAATTCACGAAAATTTCACCAGTGGACAGAGTTCAAAAACCACACAAGTTTATCATTAAAAATTTTTCCCGTCTTGCTTCGTTGTCGAGATACTGTTGACCTGGGAAAGTTACAATGAAGTGCCATTTTGCGACAAACGATTGGTTTTTCGAAAAAAATGTTACCTACAAATACATATTTTTAACAATGTTATGTAACAGCCAGCAGGTTGCGTAATTTTAAGGTACTTGGCCTAGGTTTCGTTGTCGCTAGGGACAACTTCATCAGAAGAATAAAAAGCAGTTACATGAAACACATGACGTCAAAAATATTGCTATCAGAATTGATCAAGTCGATTACAATAAAAACCAGCATTTTTGCAATGCAAATAACATCAGTGTGGTATGGAGGGCATGAATACTGGTTTTTATTGTAATCGACTTGAGCAGTTCTGCTCGCAATATTTTTGATGTCATGTGTTTCATGTAACAGTTTTTTATTCTTCTGTTGAAGTTGTCCCTAGCGACAACGAAACCTAGATCAATTACCTTAAAACTACCCAACTGGTTGGCTGTTATATAAAATTGTTAAAAATAATTGGATTACCGTCGCTGTTAACCAGCCATATTCAAAGTTGTAAATACATAATTATTTTTTCGTGTAGAATAGCAACATGGAATAGAAAATAGGGGTTTCCATTTTAAAAAATGAATTTGTCCATGGTTTGACCTTGAAAACAGGCTTCAAAGTCATTTCGAGGTAACCATTCCATGACTGCTTTAGATCCTACAACTTTCACCAGAATCATTTTTTGCAGAACTGTTCCACTCCAGAGATATTGGCTAATATCTCAAATTCAAAATTCAAACTGTCATTTTTAAGACTGTTTCACAAACTCAATAATGTTCTCATGAGAACTTGTGGAAATAATTTGGTCAAGAATATGAAATTATCTGACAGATTAAATCTTCCGGAATGCTTTATGCACGTGAACTTTCGTGTAAATGAGACTTATAAACACTATAAGTACATTAAAAGTACATAAATACTTGAAGTGCACGATAAATTCAAAAATACTTTTTCTACACCGCATAAAAAAATATTGTACAAGCCTGTGTATCCATATTAAGACACGGCAGAGGCTTTTAAAAATAAAAATGGAAACGCGGCTGGTACAAAACGGTCTTTAATTACAGTCGACTGAAGACAGAGGAGCCGATAACAATTAACTTCTGTGAAGTTTGGAGGGCAGGAAATGAGGTAATGGCGGAAGTACAGCTGTCTTCCCCACGTCAGAGCGTAAGGCACTTCCTCAAGAAAGGTAAATATTGTAGATTCGAGTCTGTCACACAGATTTAATGTGCCAGGTATTTTCATATAAGCGTGCACTCATTTTCAGACTGAACATTCATTACAAATCTAGGAATATGCATCCAGAAATATGTCATAAAATCAGTGGTAGGAATGACAGATGGAACGGGATTCACCGATGTAGGAGCTACCATATAAAACCGAATTTTCTCATGGCGCATCATGTGTACCACATTGTATTACGAGGGTTACCCAGAAAGTAGTGCACAGCAATCCTTTTCTCAGTCGAAAAAAATGTCGAGAATGTGAAACGTTACGTAGGTAATTACTTGTTTCCCCAGTGCAACTGCAAAAACTTTTGGCTTCTCTGACAGATAGTGCAGCTGCAGGACCGTTGCAAAATGGTGTCTGTAAGCGATGTATTTTACAAGCAACGTGCCGTCATTGGATTTCTGACTGCAGGAAAAGAGACTGGTGGGGAATAGTCACACACTTCTGAGCACGGCCTATGGAACTTCAGCTGTCGCGATACGAGTATGGTTAGTCGCTGGGCACAGTGGGTGACGCTATCACAAGGCGGTACGGCAGAGCTCCAAGATTTGCAGGGGTCGGAAACACCATCCATGGGTGTATTGAAATGATGCAGCAAGATGATGTCATTCACAAGTACAAACGCATTACCATAAGTGGCATTGAATCTGATAATCAAGAAAGGAAGTGAGGCTGTAATTATTCACACTCCTGAATACTCAAAAGTGTGTAGGAAAAAAGAATGGGGAAAACAAACTAAAAAGCCTGATTAACCTTTTTGAGCTAAGGGTCCATTAAAGGATGCCACTCAAGGAAGACATTTTTAGGGCGACAAGGAGGTGATTCACGCAATGAATAGATGTCTTTGCAACTAGAACAAGGATCGGTTCCGGTTGAGCACATGCGCCATAGAACGGAACGGAGATAAAAAAAGATGCAAAAGAGGTCAAAACAACTCCTCACAACGCTTTTTAGCAAACACTTCGGTGTCACCGGGGTTTTCGTCTAATTCCAATGCCACACACTGCAAGGGAGACGTGGAGACGTACTCCTGCAATTCCGTTGGTTGGTTGGTTATTTGAAGTGACCCAATTGTTAAGGCCATCGGTCCCTACAATTCCTTGGCAGTACCTTCTAAGAAGAGTCAAGTAGAATTTTACTTTTTCCTCCTACATGTATACTAAGTGAGTAAATGTGTCCAGACAGCCCCCCCCCACCCCACCCCCCAAAAAAAATACCGTACGTTTTTCATATTAGGGTCATTGTCTGCCACATGCTGCCAGGTACTTAATATCAGCAAACTCGGTAGTCATTAGACATCATGAGAGAGCAGAATGGGGCACTCCGCAGAACTGACTGTCTTCGAACGTGGTCAGGTGACTGGGTGTCACTTGTGTCAGAAGTCTGTACGTGAGATTTCCACACTCCCAAACATCCCTAGGTCCACTGTTTCTTGCGTGATAGTGAAGTGAGAACGTGAAGGAACACGTACAGCACGAAAGCGTACAGACCTTCTCGTCAGTTGACTGACAGAGAGTGCGACAGCTGAAGAGGGTTATCACATAGAGACCATCACATAGGAATTCCAAACTGCATCAGGATCCACTCGAAGTACTATCACAGACGGGAGGTGAGAAAACTTGGGGCTTTTGTGCTCGAGCGGCTGCCCATAAGCTATGCATCACACAACTGAGTAACATACGACACCTAGCTTGGTGTAAAGAGCGTACACATTGGACGATTGAACAGTGGAAAATATTGTGTGGAATGACGAATCTCGGTACAGTACACAACGTGGTATTCCGATGGCAGGCTGTATGTCCAGTGAAAGTCAACTACTACGGTCGGGGGTTCGAATCCCCCTTCAGGCATGGATATTTGTGTCGTCCTTAGTGTTAGGTAGTTCATAAGTAGTTTGTAAGTTTAGGGACTGATGACCCAGTAGTTAAGTCCCATAAGCTATACAAACATTTGAACATTTGAAAAGTCAACTGCCAACATGTTTAGTGCCAACAGTAAAATTGTTGATTTTCGTGCACTATCATAGCAAAGTCCTACATTGATGTTTTAAGCACCTTCATATTTCAACACAATCGAGCACTTGTTCATAATGCATGGTCTGTGGCAGAGTGGTTACACGATAATAACATCCATGTAATGGACTATAGTCCTGTCTTGAATCCGGTAGAACACCTTTGGAATGTTTTGGAACGCCGACTCCGTGCCAGGCCTCATTAATCTATAGCGTACCTCTCCTCAGTGCAGCAGTTTGAAGAATGGGCTGCTATTCCCCAAGAAATCTTCCAGCACAAGTTGTCACTTGTATGTATGTATGACTGCGAGAGTAGAAGCTGGCATCAAGACTAATGGTAGGCCTACACTGTATTGAATTCCAGCATTACCCATGGAGGGCACAACGAACTTGTACGTCATTTTCATCCAGGTGTCCGGATACTTTCCATCAATAGTGAATATCACGAACTGTCATTACTTATAAAATCACATCTTGCCGCTATTCGTTCTTCTTGGGCACCATACCAGCAGGGGAGAACGAAGAAAATAGTGGTAGCCATTCCATAGAATAAGTCATACCCTTAAATTTTACGCAGAAGTAATATATCCTTAAAAGACCTAAACGTACATTTTAATTTGGTTTAGAGAGCATATAACTATTGACCCGCCGCATGCTTTAATTGTGCACTGGTTGTAGTGCGTTAGAAGCTCAATCTTATAAACAATTAGCAGTAGAGGGTTGTCCGGTAATCCAACGCAAGAACTTCATTGTTCTATTTTTGTTACTGGTGCATTGTTCCGCAGAACCTCGGTCAAGCTCTGATCTGTTCGGGTTACGGAATGAATTTTCTAAAGCATTCCAATAGATACAGTTGTTGGCTGCATGAATATATGTTACTTGTGTGTTTTCTGTACATTAAGTTGGCCTAAGTATCCAAAAGCCAGTTCATGACCGAATAAATAACGTTTGTTAAATACTATTGAGTATATCCTTTTTTATATTAGCATGTTCTACTAAGAACCAACATGAGTCACTATTCTTTCATGTCTGCGCTAATGTTACAATAAACCCAAAGCTACACAGTATATAGAAAATTTAAATAAATGTAAGCAGTTCGAGATACAGAAATTACAGAGACCATAATTGTCATAAATCGTCTTTTTAATCTCACAACAAGGTCAATAAAATATTAACAAGATGATTTACTTTGTTATATTTTCATTGTGGTTATTATTTTTGTTGTGTTTTCATGCGTCTACTTGATGTCTTTCGCTGAAGTGGATGCTGAAAGGGATGTAGTTAAAAGTAGTAGTACTTACTAGTAAAGAAAGGAAGAGAAATTAGGCTTTAATGGTCCGTCGACATTGAGGAGACATGCAGAGGCTCGGATTGATTGAAAGATGGAGTAGGAAATCGGGCGTGTCTTTTGTAAGGATCCATCCCGGCATCTGCTGGACAGATTTAGGGAAATCATAGGAAACCACATCGCCTCATCGCCCAGTTATTCACTAACGACGACTGTCAGATTAATGATTACATGATTTAGTATCACTGTCGAAGCAGTCACTGAATTCATCTAAAATGTAGGTTCTTTCTTAATAACTGCTGTTTGAATATCCCAAAGCAGAAACTGTAAAACTGCAGCTCTTAAAAAGGCTTAGGAAAAATTAGCCATCCTGACCGAGACAATGGTTTACAGCGCTTCTTATCTTTAGAGCTGTAGTCTTATCGCGAGCGTAAAGGCACCTTCGCCCGCATTTCACAACACCAGTGTTGCACACGTAAAGGCGGAAACCAACGGAACAAAAGACAGGTACCGTAAGGACTGTGTATGGTGCCAGATTTCACGCATCGAGACTACATTTTGACACTTTATCTTGCCACTGCTGCTTGCTTCCGGACCAGATGAAGATACTAGTGCCCTCTATTACCATCAAAAACCTGAAACAAAGGGGACCTTCAAGTTTGTTTTCAATAGTTAAATATGCCAGATTTCAAGAAAGGTACTCTTGCTTAATATTGGTTTTTAAATGACTTCTAATATACGAAATGTTCTGCGTTTTAAAAACGCTATTGCATTATTTCACATTTCTAGCTCAAGTTACAAAGATCTTTTCATCAGCTTTCCGTCATCTCAACATATTGCAATTTTTATAATTTCGTAGCCTTCCTCGACCAGTATCAATAAATTAAGAAGGCAGATGAAATTCGATCCTGTTCCATAAACCAACATCAACTTTTCCCGTATTTCTTGAGATACTAAAAGATTATTTGCTATATAACTCAGGAAAATGGAAAAATGTTCAGGGATAATTAATTAGCCGGCCGCGGTGGCCAGGGGACTGCGGCGCGCCAGTCACGGTCTGCACAATCTCTACGGTAGGGGGTTCGAATCCCCCCTCGGGCATGGATATTTGTGCCGTCCTTAGTATAAGCTAGTTCATAAGTAGTTTGTAATTTTAGGGACTGATGACACCGTGGTTAGGTCCCATAAGCTATACAAACATTTGAACATTTTTTTATAATTAACTTCGGCTCGTTGTCCTCGTCCTACCAACGGGAGCGTTTTCACCAGAAAGGTTGGAACTATCAGCATTAACGCAATTTACTTACTGTGGGCCGGCCGCGGTGGCCGAGGGGACTGAGGCGCTTCAGTCACGGTCTGTACGGCCACTACGGTCGGGGGTTCGAATCCCCCCTCGGGCATGGATATTTGTGCTGTCCTTAGTATAAGGTAGTTGATAAGTAGTTTGTAAGTCTAGGACTGATGACCCCGTAGTTAAGTCCCATAAGCTTCACAAACATTTTTGTCAGTCAAGTTCGCAGAAAGGTTTTACAATTTATGTATAATGTGACCGGTTTCGATCTACGCAGAGATCATCATCAGATCGAATTCGTCACAAGTTTGGTGCCGAGGTAAAGATCGTGCGGCGACTGCAGTCACCTTATTATAAATAAATTGTAAACACTTTTTTGCAAACTTGACTGACATTTTCATTTCGAATAAATATTTTTGTCCACGAAAAAATTAATAGCTGGTGTTTAATCATTGCAGTATTTTGTTGTATGATTACGTATAGGCCTGCAAGACGGTGACAAAGAAAGAACATACAAAAAATAATTATACTCAAATAAGTCGTAAAGAACTTACGTTCATTAATTAAAAGTAGAGGAACGTTGTTTCAATCAGATGTGGTATGATAACGCGTGATGTGTGCTCCCTGGTACAGGGTTCGAGCTTGGCCGGCTTGCCGATGTACGGCAGTAAATAAGAAAGATCAATGTTTTGTTTAATACGCCAAATCTTTATAATTGTTTATTGAAATATAGAAGTTTGTTATTCTTGGGGCGGTCTGTTCAATCGATAAAGCTCTAAATACCCTTTATTTAGGTGACCGGTTTCGGCAAATTGTCAGCCATTATCGTATCTGTCATTTACATTCGCCCCATCACAGAGGAAACCTAGTATATCTGTACTTGTTCGCTAACATCACTATTGGCAAGTCACAACGCAGATGCCACTCACATCACATTGTTGCAAGATGTGGGTGACATTTTGTGTGCTACGATGTGATGGTGACATTTTATTTGTGTTGTGACATATCAACAATAATGTTGGCGACCAAGTATAGTTTTACTAGGTTTCCTCTGTGACGTGGCGTATGTTTATGACAAATCCGATGACGGCAGTAAAACCTGTTGAAACCGTTCATCTATAGAAAGGATAAATAGCAGTCTTGTCTATTGTTTTACATTACACGAGTTTAAATAAAATCCTCTTTTGTATAATGACAAAGCTTTGAACTGTTGATGTATAGAGCTGTATAACTTCTCAGTATTTGAAAACATTTTGTACTACTTTCTTCAAATATTCAAAGGTTTTTAAACCTATTGGACCAAATTGCTGTGGTCATCAGTGCCTAGCCTTAAAAACTACTTAAACTAAGGACAACACACACACCCATCAACTTTTGTCAATGTAATGTTAATGTGTAAAACAAAGAATACTATAATGTCCTTCATAGTAAGTTCGTTTACATCCATCATACCTATAATGTAACAAATATATAATAATCGATGGGTCTGTACGCTTCTTGTTCTGTTCCAAATTCAATAATACTCGTAGTCTGCCATTGGCTGTACAATGAACATCTAGTTACCAAACATCTATGTACCTACCATTTGTAACTTGTCTACGTTTAGCTGTCACTCACGAGAGGTGTAATGTAAACCCCAGAATTTTAATTATTTGGAGATACGTAACTTTTCCCTGTTAAGTGGCATCAAAAAGTAATGATTCTTTGTTTTTGTAAATGCATATCTGATGACGGATAAAATCCGAAATGTGTCATAAACAATAAATTGAATTACCTTCAATACTGCGACCTATTCGGCTTCCTTGCAATATTACTGATTGATGTAGTTATGGTCGACCGCCCCCTCTACGACTTAATACCACAGTTACAATACAAAAAAAAAAGCTCAATATCACACATTTTCTGTTACGAAAACTTCGAGCCGTTTATTGGAACTCGAATAAATTAGATGAGCCGGAGAAAGAGAATAAAGATATTGACTTGTCTCTAAGCATTTAGGATTTGATCAAATTGGAAAAATTTGAAAAGTAACCAGTAACACAATTAGAAATGTTTGTAAACCTATTGGACTATACTATTGTTGTCACCAGTCCTTAGCCTTACACTAAGTACAACAAACACACCCATCGACTTTTATCAATTTAATGATAAGTGTAAAACGAGGACTACTACCATATCATTCCTAGTAAGTTACTTTACATCCTTCATACCTACAATGTAATAAATAAATAATAATCTATGTGTTTTGCCTCAATTGTACGCTTTCTAATGATACCTGCTGGCACAAAATGTCTTCTTGTTCTATTTCGAATTGAACCATACTTGTAGTCTGCCATTATCTGTAGAACGAGCATCTAGTTACCGAACATCTTTGTACCTACCATTTGTAACTTGTCTACGTGTAGCTGTCAATCACGATCAGGTATAGTGTAAACCCCAAAATTTTAATTATATGGAGGTACGTAACTTTTCCCTGTTATGTGGCATAAACACGTAACGTTTCTTTGTATTTTTGTAAATACATATCTGATGATGGATAAAATCCGGGTCGGCCGCGGTGGCCGAGGGGACTGAGGCGCTCCAGTCACGGTCTGCACGGCCACTACGGTCGGGGGTTCGAATCCCCCCTCGGGCATGGATATTTGTGCCGTCCTAGTTCGTAAGTAGTTCATAAGTAGATTGTAAGTTTAGGGACTGATGACCCCGTAGTTAAGTCCCATAGACTATACAAACATTTGAACATTTTGATAAAATCCGGGCTGGCGGCAGTGGCCGAGCGGTCTGCGGCGCACCAGTCACAGTCTGCACGGCCGCTACGGTCGGGGGCTCGAATCCCCCATCGGGCATGGATGTTTGTGTCGTCTTTAGTATAAGGCTCCGGCAACTCAATTGGGGATCGCTGGAAGATAGACGACGTTCTTTTCGTGAATTTCTGTTAAGTAAATTTAGAGGGCCGGACTTTGAAGCTGAGTGTAGTACGATCTTGCTGCCGCCTACTTACATGTCGCGTAAAGATCACTAAGACACGATAAGAGAAATTAGGGCTCGTACGGAAGCATATAGGCATTTTTTTCCTCGTTCTATTTGGGAGTGGAATAGGAAAGGAAATGCCTAGTAGTGGTACAGTGTACCCTCCGCCACGCAGCTTACGGTGAATTGCGGAGTATGTATGTAGATGTAGATGTAGAAGGTAGTTTGTAATTTTAGGGACTGATGATCCCGCAGTTAAGTCCCTTAAGCTTAACAAATATTTGAACATTTTTTTTATAAAATCCGAAACGTGTCGTAAACTATAAAGTCATGCTGTGCCTGTGTGCAATACTGCGTCCTATTCAGCTTCCTTGCAATATTACCGATTAATGTAGTTATGGTCGACAGTCCCCTATACGACTTAATATCACACTTAGATTACAAAAAAAAAAGCTCAATATCACACATTTTCTGTTACGAAAACTTCGAGGCGTGTATTGGAAATCGAATAAATTAGATGAACCGGAAAACGAGAATAAAGGATACTGACCTGCCTCTAAACTTTCGGATTTGATCAAATTGGAAAAATTTGAAAAGCAACCATTAACACGATTAGAAATTAGTGAAAGTGAAAGAACGCGGATTTAATGTGAGTGAATTGGACAGAGTGAGGTCGGATATTGGGGCAGCAGAAGGCAGCGACGGTTCGCTTCCACCCATAGCCGGCAACTGTACCCGCGGTGGGGCGCGTTTCTCGCCCGCCTTCTAGAAAGCCCCATTCTTCAGACGCGTCGCCTCTTTCGGGGGCCGTTTCTCTATTGCGCTGGCGTGCCTCGATTCGCGTCAAGCGTAAAATCGTGCTGGGGTGCGGCAGGCTGCGGGACTGAACGCCGTGTCCTCGAGCGTTCCTCAGGGACTTCGCACAATATCTCGCTCCTATAACGGTGGCTGGTGTGAAAGCAGGACACAGTACTGTATCTTCGCCACTACTCTCTACGCACAGACACGATCAGGGGCATCTCTGTACGATACGATACTTGAGCAAGTGTGTCCAGCGATCACACACAATATTGGTATCATAATTAAAGTACGTTTCAGTAAGATGAGAGGGGGGGGCTGATTCTTAAAATGTTCACCGAGCGAGGTGGCGCAGTGGTAACACACTGGACTCGTATTCTAGAGGGTGGTGGTTCAAACCCACCGCCGGCTATCCAGATTTAGGTTTTCCGTGATTTCCCTAAATCATTCCAGGCAAATGCCGGGATGGTTCCTTTCAAAGGGCGCGGCCGATTTCCTTCCCCGTCCTTACCCAAAACTCTGAGTGTTACCTCCGTCTCTAATGACCAAGCTGTCGATGGGACGGCCGGCCGCGGTGGCCGCGGGGACTGAGGCGCTTCAGTCACGGTCTGCACGGCCACCACGGTCCGGGGTTCGAATCCCCCCTCGGGCATGGATATTTGTGCCGTCCTAGTTCGTAAGTAGTTCATAAGTAGTTTGTAAGTTTAGGGACTGATGACCCCGTAGTTAAGTCCCATAGACTATACAAACATTTGAACATTTTTCGATGGGACGTTAAACCCTAAGCTTCCTTCCTTCCTTAAAATGTTCAAATGATTGTAAAGCTTGAGGGACTTAACTGCGGGGTCATCAGTCCCTGAAGTTACAAACTACTTATACTAAAGACACACAAATATCCATACCCGAGGGAGGATTCGAACCTCCGACGCGGAGGGCGCGCGATCCGCAACGTGGCGCTCCAGACGGCTCGGCTACTCACGCGCGGCTGTGATTCTTAAGTTAGGTAACTATTACTCATTTCACTGACGTTCAAGGAATTTCATTTCTGTCGTTAGGTACTCTCGTCTACTTGCTTAGTTACCATCCACGCCTCTGATGACATTGGAAATAAGAAATAAATAAAGGTAAAGTAGTCAACAATCCTAAGATTGGTTTGAACACCACAGTGATATTCTACGCATGGTCCTGTTTGGAGGTGGTATGCCGTTGCTTACCTCCGACATTCGAACTGACTTACCCAGCCACTTATAGGGGGACATACAGTTTAACGTGGGTTCCGAACCACGGCGCTACTCGGTATTTTTCACATCAGCAACACTGCCAGAGGTGAAAGAAGTGGAAAGTGACAGATAAAAATCCCAGGACCTGGCGGGGATCGAACTCGCGACCTTTGCATTTGTAGTCTGGCACTCTGCCACTGTGCTACGGAGCCACACTACTGGATAATAACGATGTAAAAGAAAATTAAGTGTACCTCTATCTTCCAACCACGTATTTTTATCTCTACATGTTCTCTACATTTCTATTTTGAACTACTAGTTCAAACTAATTATTCCAAAATGCTTAATATGGTTGCCCATGAGACTGGCTCTTATTTTGATAGGGACTTCTCACGTACTTCTTTGATAAGTCACTGAAGTTTCTGAACCAACCTTTTTTTGCAGTACTCTAGTGAAGGGAAATGAAGTAGAAATGTTTGCGCGCCAACAGTGCCATACGAACGTTTTTAATTTATGTGGAACCTCTGACAATAAAGTTTCAATAACGTTGATGAACTATGAACTACAGTTACCATACTGTCCTTCAAAATAGTCACCTCCCATAACTTTCTACCGCTGACCTCTGCGATACATGTCCTGGAAAATTTTCACAACTTGCTTTGGGATGGTGTTCAAAGATCTAGTCACGTTTCCTTGAATGTTAGGAATATCGTCAAAACTCATTTCTTTCAAGCGAATTTGGGTCGAGGGAGTACGAAGAACTCTGCAGGAGGTTCGAAATCCGCCGAGTATGATGGATGTTCAAGTTGCACCATCCATTTTTTTTCTTTTGTCAGGTGTTTGACGATATTGGCAGTGTGTGGGCAATCTTTCTCGTGCACAAAAGACCAGGATCCTTGCTGTGCCTACTGGGGTCGTGCCCTGCGTTGACACGGCATGAAACGTATCCCCTCTCAGATAGAAATTCCTTCTGGATAGTACCTTATCGAAGAAGGTGATGCCTGATTTTTCTGCTCTGATATTTTCCCGACGAGATGATGTCGAGAAACGCCATTGTATGCCTTGCCGTTTCATTTGGAGATCGTACAAGTGGCACCAGGTTTCATACTCAGAGACAATTGGGTGTCGCATACGCCGTCGGAGGTTCGAGTTCTCCCTCAAGCATATGTGTGTGTATGTGTGTGTGTGTGTGTGTGTGTGTGTGTGTGAGCTGTCTTTAGGTTAGTTTAACTTAGTTTAAGTAGGGACTGATGACAACACGAGTTGAGTCCCACATATTTACAAACATATTATTTATTTATTTGTGTCAAAAACGTTGCACACAAAAGGTCAAAGACAAGAGTACAACTATGTTACAAAACAAAAGGGATTATATACAAACAAATTACAAAACCACTAAATATAATCAGACCAAAAATTATCAAGCTCGACGGCATTCTCCTTGGCCTGCAATAGGTCCTACACCGTGCAGGATACTGGGCACTGAGGACAGCTGTACAGATGCTTGGTGGTTCGTTCAGATTCACGTTCGCAGAGAGTTGATTCATCCCCGAGGTAGTTCCATCTGGCCATGTTGACCTTTGTTCTATCCACCCCACGTCTTAGTCTGTTGAGGGACTTCCACGTTTTCCACGGCAGATTTTCGCCTGGGAGGAGGGCCTCCAGAGGTGGAATCCATGTTACGATATCAGCATTTCTGGGTGTCCACAGGTTTTGTCTTACCATTGAAGGTGATGTACTGCAGTTGACAATAGTTTTCATAAAACTCTTCCTGGATTTAATATATTCATTTGAGAAATCTGATTGTTTACTAATTGACTATACAGCATGACCTTGCTCAACGAGCATAAATCGCTTCTGAGCTTTACCTTGTTATGCAACATATGTTTTTCTGTCGGAATTAATGTAATAATAGCGTATATTCCATTCACAAAAATGAACTAAATGTATGCCATAATGTACAATACTGTATTTTTTATTGGTTTTCTTTACAAGAAAGTTGTAGCAACAGAAGAAAATTAATTTTGTTACCTTTGAAACTACACACACAGTTGCGTTATGGTTTGAAGAGCGGGTGGGGATTAGCCAAGATAATTTTCGTTTTAAGGAGGGGGGGTCTCGTATTCAAAAACATTGGGAATCACTGACGTAGACGATTACCGCTACGGCCTAGCGGCCAGCCAGCTAGGCGATCGCGGCCTACTCTACGTTACGTCATTAGGCGCGTGCTGACTAGGCCAAAGAGATTGTGGATTCGGTGCAAGGTTACTCGCAAACGCATTGGCATCCGTCTTCACCAAACCAAAGAGTTGGGCCAAGGGACTTTGGCATGTGAAATCTCAGATCGCTCTGACACGTTGCCGAGGTAGCTGCCATTTGGTTTAGTTAGAGCAAGAAGGTTAGAATAAAGAGAGGTGGCATTACCTATGCTGAGAACAGGCATTCGTTGAAGCCAGGGGGAGGGGTGCATTTGTGCCGGATAGAAGGATTTCTCGCTTAAAATCCTGTGTGAATATTGCCCTCTTTACGTAAAGTCACTACATTGGTAGTCACATCGGAGTATTTATTTAGATATGACATACATTTCAACGACTAGAGGACTACTTTACCACACAGTCCGACCAATGTTTTGGGCATAAACAAATGCCGGAATGTGCATTTTGTTGGCTTCACTCTTCCAGTGTTAGGGCATCTCCAGAGATTCTAACCTCCTTGGGTTACAGCCAACGTATACGCCACCTGGCATCCACATGACGTGTCGTACGGACAACAAGTCGCCAACGCCTTGATTGTACCGCGGGAAGCCCGAACCGCATCGAAGGTCAACCGCTTCCTTTGCTCAGATTCGGCGCACATACACACTAAAGCCGTAGCGTGTATTTGAACGAGCTTGGCCAACGTGGCGAGTTTCTGACGTCACAACGTGCGAACCTCAAGTTGGCGAGTCTTTTCTATCGTCTGTGGCAGTATAAAGCATCCCAGAAATTATCAGCGTGCTGATCAACAATAAGGTGGGAGAATGCGACCGACGTCACACCACGTGGCTATCCTAGGGAGAGGGGCAGCTCTTTTCGGTAGAGAGAAGCTCGTTTTTGATGGGCTTTCTGCATATAACTAAGGTCTTACGAATTAAGTCATTTCAAAGCAATTAAAAGTAACTGAGAAAATTGAGGATCTCTCAAAAACTGGTCATTAGAGGTACTATTTGTTGGAATAAATGACTGGAAAGTCTAATGTGGTTAAAAAATTTAGGTATTACAGAATTCTGCCGTTTCAAGGTAACGACGCAATTGAGATCCGTCAAAACGAATTGTTCTTTAGATGATCTGTTGTAATTATGCGTCAGCAACCGATATATCTACCACTAGTGTATACAATACGCCGTCGAAGACACACAGGAGCCACGGTGGAGTGGCCGAGCGCATTGAGGCTCTATGCTCCGATGCGCGAGGCCACTCCCCATCGGGGGTTCGAATTCTCCCTCGGGCATGGAAGTTTGTGCTGTCTTTAGTATGTTAGTTCGTAAGTTTAGGGACTGATGTCCCCGCTGATAAGTCCCATAAGCTTAACAAACATTTGAACATTTTTGAACATACAGGAAGATCAGCTGGCGCAGAGCAGAAAGTTGTGGACTACAAAACAGACGGTTTACCCCGACGCTGATCAAGGCTCACTGAAGACAAATATTTCTTTTTCCACATATTCGGGCTTTCTAATAGGCTCATAGTCTTTTTTTATTATTATTTCATAGAAGTTTACTGTAAAATATTCGATGGTATGTAAGCATAAGTGCGCATCAAAAAATGTTCAAATGTTTGTATAGCTTATGAGATTTAACTACGGGGTCATCAGTCCCTAAACTTACAAACTACTTATGAACTATCTAATACTAAGGACGGCACAAATATCCATGCCCGAGGGGGGATTCGAACCCCCGACCGTAGTGGCCGTGCAGCAGACCGTGACTGGAGCGCCTCAGTCCCCTCGGCTACTGCGGCTGGCAGTAGCATATACGACACGTCTAATATCGTAGGTGAGGATACACCGGTAATGTAACTGGCCGTAGCGTAGAGAGGGGAAAAAAAAAATGAAATGAACAGTGGGTTAAGTCGTGGACTACAAAATTAAAAGAGGTTGCGGTGTTGGTTCAAGGCTTCTCACACCTAATATTTTTACTTATTTTATTCGCTTTTCTGATAGACTCAAAGACTTTCCTATAAATTTCTTAGAATTGCCATGTAAAAATAAGTGTGTACCCTCTGAGGAGTGAGTTTGTTGGATTCGTTTTATGAACAAGACAGTTTGCACCTGACTTGGAGTAAAATACGCACTTATCGTTTCACATATTGCAATATGCACGTTCTTAACATTCTTGTACTGAACAGTAACATTGACTGTAGAAGCATGATCTTTTAAGATTTACTAAAAAGCGAGACTTTTGCAGTAATCTTTGTGTTGTGAAGGCCTATTATAATTTTATATGGCTCAGTTTGTCATGAAACTTTTATTATTCGCTGCACTTATTGACATAAAATGCAACTTTTATAAGAGTTTAACACAAATAAACAATCCCTGAGTCGGATTTTCGTCTCGAGTATGCCATGCTTATAAGCATGGAAGTTCGGGTACTATTCCCGGCCGCACCATAAATTTTAATTCAATGCTTCAGATTTATCAATAATTTTATAAGAGTTCATAGTTATTTTGTTGTTACTTATTTAGGCCTATCACACAACATAACGAACATAAGCACAAGTGCGGAAGTAAGCGATTCAATAGAGGTAAAGCAGGAATTCCACTCTTTTGATTTGGTAAACTGATTCCAGCAACGCCCCCGACGTCACACCACGTGTCGCTGGAGCGCGCTGCGGTCGCGTGTAGCTCGTTGAGGCACACGCCTCGTATGCTCAAGTTGCGGCGTCTCCGAGCGTTCAGCCGCACGGTGGACTCGGCACGTTGACCACACACGTTCAGACACATGCTCCGTGTACCGACGGCGTAAGCAAATCTCGGTCAACGCGGGGGTAGGCTGCCGTTGGTTGTCCTAGTGGTGTATCCCTCTGGCGAGATGTTTTTCGGTGTCGTCGTGAGGAGTGCGTGCCCCCACGGGTCGCCAGGTGCGCGTCCTTGGGCCGGGCGCAGAGTTTCGCAACGGCCGGCCGCCTGCCGGGCCGGTTGGCGTCCTCGGCGGCGGAGTTGAATAACCGCCAGCAGGCGGCGGCGGCGGCGGCCGCACTGCGGACGTGGACGCTCGCCAGCGCCGGCGCCACGGGTAAACAACGTGCTTTATGGACGCTGCAAGCCACATCGCGCACCGGCCCCCACCGCACCAGTCATAACACGCACGGCGCAACTGCTAAACGTCCGTGGCAACTCGATAAACATCCTACATACCTTTCCGTAATTTTTCTGACCCTCACTTCCCTCATCTATATGCCTGTTTCTTACCTCTTTGGCTTCTTAGCCTTCTCACCGTATTGTTGTTATTGCTGTTGTTGGTGTTGGACTTCAGTCCGCAGACTGGTTTGTTGCAGCTCTCCAGGCTACTACTCTATCCGGTGCAAGCCTCTTCATCTGAGAATACGTGCCGCGGTGGAGTAGCCGAGTGGTCTGCCGGGCGCCGTGGCTCAACGCGCCCGGTCAGAGAGCTCAACGCTCTCTGTAATAAAAAAAAGCTGAGCCAAAACTTCATCGAACGAGAACGAACAAACCCGATCAGCGTCCGCAACGAACAGAACTACCCTTAGAAAAAAAAGAAAAACAAGTGGTCTAAAGCGCCTCGCTGCGGAGCGCGCTGTTGCTCGCCGTGGAGGTTCGAGTCCTCCCTAGGGCATGGGTGTGTGTGTTGTCCTTAGGTTAGTTTACCTAGGTTTAAGTAGTTTGTAAGCTACGAATTGATGAGCACGTAGTTTGGTCCGATAGATTTACAGACATTTGAACATTTGAGAATACGTACAGTTAGCTACATCCTTTTGAATCTGCTTCGGTCTCCCTCTAGATTTTTACCCAAGACACTTCCTCCTAATGCTAAGACGACGATTCCTTGATGTCTCAGAATGTGTCCCACCAACCTACTCCTTGCCAGAAACTCCTTTTCTCCCCAATTCTGTTCAGTACATCCTCATTAGTTACGTCATCCACTCATCAATTCTTCATCATTCGTCTATAGCACCACATTTCAAAAGCTGTTATCTTCTTGCCTGAACTAATTATCGTCCACGTTTCACTCCCATACAATGCTACACTACAAACAGACATTTCAGAAAGGACCTAACATTTAAATTAATATTGCATGCCAACAAATTTCGCCTCTTCAGAAACGCTTTTCCTCCGATAGCCATTCTGCCTTTTGTATCTTCTATACTTCGGCCATCAGAAGTTATTTTTCTACCCAAATAACAAAATTCATCTATTTTTTATTGTCTCAATCTAATTCCTTCAGCATCGCCTGATTTTCTGACACTACGTTCCATTACCCTCGTTTTACTCTTCTTAATGTTCATCATATATCTTCCTTTCAAGGCATCATCCATTCCTTTTAATTGCTCTTCCAGGTTCTTTGCTGGAATTGTTCGATTATTTGTTGATTCCAATAATCAGTTAGTCCATCCCGTCCTTCCTCAAAATCTCTTCGTCCGCCTAACTGCCTTTGTTTCGTTCTCCTCCTCCTAGTCCCCCTCTATCCCCCTATCCATCGGCCTGCCTCTGTCTTCTTCCTCCATTCTGTATATGAGTACCTACCAGATCCATAGTTGTCGGTCAGACGGTGTCAGAGTTTGCAGTTCGCTCCGTACGAAATCATATGTAGACAATTCCGCGTGGTATAAGACGTCATGCATATATATATATATATATATATATATATATATATATATATATGTGTGTGTGTGTGTGTGTGTGTGTGTGTGTGTGAGAGAGAGAGAGAGAGAGAGAGAGAGAGTTAGTTTATGTAGTTTGTAAGCCTAGGGACTGATGACCATAGCAGTTTCGTACATCAGGTTTACAAACATTTGATTTGATATTGGTGTGACTATTCTGTATTAAACTCCACCATGCACCGTGCGAATTATTATGTAGACAGTGGGTTTCCTCAAATGTTCCAATGTTTGTAAACAGCTATAGTCATCAGTTACTAGACTTACAGCCGGCCGCGGTGGCCGAGGTGACTGAGGCGCTCCAGTCACGGTCAGCACGGCCACTACGGTCGGGGGTTCGAATCCCCCCTCGGGCATTGATATTTGTGCCGTCCTAGTTCGTAAGTAGTTCATAAGTAGTTTGTAAGTTTAGGGACTGATGACCCCGTAGTTAAGTCCCATAAGCTTAACAAACATTTGAACTAGACTTACAAACTACTTAAATTAATACTTACCTGGCATGTTACGCCAGGGGAGTGCAGAGCGATCTGTTTAAATGTTAATAAAATTACACGTGCTTTAGGTTGTTAAGCCAAGGGCGCTGATAAAATATATTTGTTACTCTTTAAAGGTTTCGACGATTTAAATCATCATCTTCAGAAGGGTTTGCAAGGTCTTCGCTTAGGAGAACATGTGAAATAAAGAGTTTCTCATCTAAATGTAAAAAGAAAAAAAAATGCATAATCAGCAAAGTCTTTCTTATACTTACATTAGAAACAATCATATTTTATCTTTTAATCAAATATGACGATCCATTTTGGTGACACATATTTTAACATGTTCATCATGCATTTTTATTCATTTCACATTTCGACGAGAAATTCTTTATGTGACATATTCTAAATGAAGATCTTGTAAACATTTCTGTAGAACATGATGATGATGGTTTAATTCATGGAAACCGGTAAAGAGTAAGAAATATATTTTATCAGCGATCTTGGCTTAGAAACTAAAGCAGGTGTTTTTTTTTAATACTTAATTTACACTAACAACAACACGCACACATACCCATATCGGAGGGAGGACTCGAAGCGCCGGCGTTAGTGGCCGCCCACACAGCAGCATGATGCCTTAGACCACTCGGCTACTTCCGTGCGGCAATTGCTTATCTCTTGTCTTGAAGCTCAAGTGTGAAAAGATTTATCTCGGTCAGACGAACGATATTACTATGCATGAAATACGTTTTTTAATACGAAGCGGCGATGCCCCACTTAACAAAATTAGCAATTTTTCAGCTGTTCCTTTTGGGTTGTCTTTGATCTCTTCTAAATCGCCCCAGTATTAAAGCGAAAAAAAGCAAAATTTGTATGTATTAATCCAGTCCGTAAAGCGGTTTTGACTTTTAGCGAGACCAAAGAAAGTTTCTCTCTCTCTCTCTCTCTCTCTCTCTCTCTCTCTCTCTCTCTCTCTCTTTTTGACACGAAACATTTCGTAAATTTTGATATAAATGTGAAAAATGAAATAAATTGTAACATGAAGGAAACATCCTAAATCTAGTCTGTGACCTGGTGTAAGTCTTTCGACTGGACTACCATTTGGAAAAAAAGAATAAAATTTATCCTGTAATGAACAATACTGTATATTTATTTTTTTTACAAGAAAGTTGTATCAACAGAAGAAAATTAATTACGTTGCCTTTGAAATTACACACATAGTTGTGTAATAGTTCGGGGAGGGGTGAGGGGTCGTCATAATATTTTTAGTTGGAAGGGGGTTGCTTATTCAAAAAAATTTGAAAACACTGCTCTACACTAACACAAAAAACCGACACCATTATGTAGCGCTGGGAAGGTGGGCAAAGAAATACCTGTAATGGAACATACACAAGTCATTCATCTCACACTTTTTTTCAGGAATTTTATTTTTCTGAGACTTTGGTAACGCCATATCGTAAGCAATGTGGTCAGCGGTGAGTGGTATCTCCCCACAGTTGAGTGTGGGTCGTCAGAAAGCCATTACTACCAGGACAGAACTGAGACAAACACCACGCACAGGCTTCAGCTCCGACGATTGAAATCACATCGAGTGCCATCCTATGACTTTTGGTGGCTGTGTCATTATTCCTCTCCTCTTTGTCCTTCATCTTTTTAAAAAGTATCACATTAGGCCATTTATTGCGTCTTTCCAAAGCCTTTCCTGCAACTCCATTTTCTAGTTACTAAGCAAACATCACCATACTTTTTTATGACTCTCATGATTTCTTTCTTCCTACTTCAAAACCCGTTTTCAATCATATGTAGTAGTGGCAAAAGTAACTACTTTGTTTTGCGCACAACTAGTGGATCTTTTGAACCTATTAATACTCCATTTCCTTCCAGTATCTCTCCATCATTTCGCTAGGTTCCTTTTGTCCGTTATTGTGACCATTCTGCAGTTTGTCGACGACGTTTCCTTGCAAATACGTGATTGTTAGTTATGGCATGTAATGTTGTCGTATCTTCATGTGTGTCAATTTCGTTAATGTCTTTGTTGTTAATTATCCGTTTCTTCTCATCACAGACAGCTATTTACATTTTTTCTTTCTTTGTAGATATTCATTCAACGTAATTTAGCATGTTATGTCCGTTTCCTGTTCAAATCTGTAGATTTTCTTGTCTTTTGCTAGGGCCAGGATTATCCTCTGTGTTTTACTGCCGGCCGCGGTGGCCGAGGGGACTAAGGCGCTCCAGTCACGGTCTGCACGGCCACTACGGTCGGGGGTTCGAATCCCCCCTCGGGCATGGATATTTGTGCCGTCCTAGTTCGTGAGTAGTTTGTAAGTTTAGGGACTGATGACCTCGTAGTTAAGTCCCATAGACTATACAAACATTTTGTGTTTTACTGCCTTGTTTTTCCAAGTTTCTTAATTCATATCTGCCTTCATTATTATAACTGTTTCAGGTGTGTAAAGTGCTTCTGTTTCTTTAGCTGTTTCGCAATTTTATAAAGTTAATTTCTTGATGTTGTATAAACGAAATGAGATAAAATAAAAGAAGGAAGGAAGATTAGGGTTTAATGTCCCGAGGACCTCGTGGTCATTACAAACGGGGCATACTCGCAGATTGATTACTGAGGATGGATAAAAAAATAGGCTGTGTCATTTCAAAGAAACCATCCAGGAATTTTTCTGGGGTGATTTAAGGAAATCAAGAGAAACCTAAATCATGATGGCTTCAACTGTCTTCCTCCCGAATACGAGTCCAGTCTGTTACCACCACGCCACCTAGTTCGGTCAAAATATAGTACGTTATCTGTAGTAATTCAGGTCGTTCTTTGCTCGAAACACGAACCAACAAACTGGATTTCGTGATTAAAGGTTGATTAGTGAATCGCGTGCATCTGCTAACTCAACTTGAATGAAGAGAAAGAGTTAAATGAACAGGAACAAATATACAAAGCAGCTGCAGCAGGCTAAGCATTATCGCGAAGGAAGCACTTCTTCTTAGTGGTCGGAGCACACTGAGAAATTCATTGCCGCGCAGTCGGCCGAAAAGCGCCAATTGTCTCTGTGCCAGAATTTCTCTGATTCGGGCAGTGTGGAGGACAAGGCAGGGGAGAGATTACGCGATACATCCGACAAAATGTGTGCTCGGCACGCAGATCGCAGCTATTGTGTCCGCGGAATACGGCGTTTAGCTCCATTGTCAGTGCCAGCGAAAGCGAGAGCACCAGAAGATAATGTGCCCTTCATAATGCACGGCAGGGACGCTACGCGGGTTGCATACTCAAGAGGTCGCAGGCGCACCGCGAGCCATTCCGTAGCGCGTGGGCAGCGACAGACAAAAGGGGCGCCCACGCGCTAGCGGTGGCCAGGTAGGTGTCAGGACTGCGGCGTTCCTCGTCAACTACACGCCAACTCTAACGAAGAAAACTTAGCGATTAAGGGCAACTTACTTACGAAGGAAACAAGTTTCATATGTCATCTTGTACAATCGGGTATTCCGTCTTTTCTTGCACGATATTTCAACTGTGTACCTCGCAGTCCTCTTCAGGTGCTTTCTAATACGGATTACACAGTGTTGTTTTTTAAGCACTTTTCATTCTTTCCCCTGAGGGGGGAGAGCGGGACTTCTCAGAGCTTGCTGTGCGCTCTTTATCGGCCTGTGGTTATACATAACTTTATTTGGAAATACTTTCATTTATTACATTGTGTGCCTGGTTCTTAATAAGTATTAGTTGTATTTGAAATTTTTTTAACAATTTTAATGAAAATTAACGAAGAAAAATTATAATTTAGTGAGGGTTAATTATTGAATAGTTAAAAATATTTGAGGAATATTTACAATGTTTTTTATTATTGATTTTGGCGATATCTTTGTCGTTTTTCATAGATATCTTCATATGGAGGGTCGCCGTAATCCTCCTGCAGATGGTGTGGCGTCCCCCTAGTCCATACTTTCCAGTATGGTTCCTGGAATACCCCGCGACGTGGCCACATTCCTTGCGCCTTCTCCTTTTAGTAATTCTCCTTCAAGTTGTTCCAGATGTACTTGCTCCCCAGCTTATTCTTCCAGTACAGGATTTCCTCCGTCATTAGCACCAATTCTTTGGTATTCTTGACGTTGGCGGGGAGCGTCGTGGCCGGCCGCGGTGGCTGTGGGGACTGAGGCGCTCCAGTCACGGTCTGCACGGCCACTACGGTCCAGGGTTCGAATCCCTCCTCGGGCATGGATATTTGTGCCGTCATTAGTATAAGGTAGTTGATAAGTAGTTTGTAAGTTTAGGGACTGATGACCCCGTAGTTAAGTCCCATAAGCTTAACAAACATTTGAACATTTTGGAGCGTCGTGTCTTCTGTTTGTGTTTCCTTCTCTCGGGCGACTGCTCTGCCTGCGTCTTCATCTTTGGGCGGTTCGTTTGTGTCCACCTGTCCTGTGCTTGTGATTGGCCGGCGACGTTCTCCATCGCGATTCCTGCTTCGCTCGTCTCCTTCCGCCGCTCTTACAGCAGGAGGAACCCGCGTAGTCGCAAGCATGCTGCCTCCATTTCCGTGTGGAGCGCCATCCGGAACCTCGTCTCCGCCTCCATGATAGCGTGGAACGTGTCCGTTATTTATGCCTGTAAGGTGCTAAGCGCTCCGTATTCCGTCCGCGCCGCTTCATGCGCCGAGTCCAGAAGGACAATTTGAACACCAGCGGCCTGAAAATAACATTGCAGCCGCTCCTGGCAACCGATGACTCCGGAGGGAACCACCGACTCGGCGCACTACGGTAGCAGATCGCCCCACAGCGCAAGAGAAATTAATTGACGCCCATGAAAAGATGAAATGTTCTGAACAACTAGGAGGGCATTCAGAACGTCATACCGTAGGAGCGGTAATGGATAATAACTACAAAGTATGCGCTGTCCGAACAGCCGTGGCCAGAAGAAGACGCCATTGCCGCTGCAATTGGTCGGTGCATTACACCGCCGGCGCGCATGACGCGGCGTGGACGGCATACGGAGCGCCTAGCACCTTACAGGCATGAATACCGGACACGTTCCACTGTGGAATCCGTATCAGGAAGCACCTGAAGAAGACTGCGAGGTGCGCAGGTGAAATATCGTGAAAGAAAAGACGCGAATAACCGGCAGAATACCCGATTGTACAAGATGACATGCCTCGCCTGAAGAATTACAAGTTTCATATGAATAAAACCTTCTAAATAGCTAAAAAATTGTTTCTTTATTTGACACACCCTCGGTATCTGCCATCTGCAGATCTATCGAAACGAAGGGGCGATTTAATTATTGACACAAAACTTTTTTCGCAAAGCTTTTTAGATTATATTAGATTAATACTTGTTCCATAGATCATATATACGACATATAGTAATGATGTGAAACGTGTCAGTTTAGTAAATGTTGCCTTCACTTGACACTCAATATTTTAAGGATTTTTTATTACTTTTTTAAAAGTTCTATCTAAAAATTCATCTACATTGTAGAATTCCTTTAATTTCTTTTTAAATACTGGTTGGCTATCTGTCAGACTTTTGTTGCTACTTGGTAAGTGATCAAAGACTTTTGTGGCAGCATAATGCACCCCTTTCTGAGCCAAAGTTAGATTTAAACTTGAATAGTGAATATCATCCTTTCTCCTGGTGTTGTAGCTATGCACACTGCTATTACTTTTGAATTGGGTCGGACTGCTAATAACAAATTTCATGAGTGAATATATATATTGTGGATCTACAGTGAAGATCCCTAGATCCTTAAATAAATTTCTGCAAGATGCTCTTGGGTGGGCTCCAGCAATTATTCTGATTACACGCTTTTGTGCAATGAATACTTTTTTACTCAATGTTGCATTGCTCCAGAATATGATCCCATATGAAAGCATTGAATGAAAATAGGCGTAGCAAGCTAATTTACTGAGATGTATATGACCAAATTTTGCAATGACTCGGATAGCATAAGTTGCTGAACTCAAACGTTTCAGGAGATCTTCAATATCTTTCTTCCAATTCAGTCCCTCGTTAATTCAAACACCTAAATATTTCGAATATTCTATCTTAGCTACAGATTTATGTTCAAAGTCAAAAATTTATTAATGTGTCATGCCATTTACTGTATGAAACTGTATATACTGTGTTTTATCAAAGTTTAATGAGAGTTCGTTTGTAGAGAACCACTTAATAACTTTCTGAAAGATATCATTTATAATTTCATCAGTTAATTCCTGTTTGTCAGGTGTGATAGCTATACTTGTATCATCAGCAAAAGGTACTAGCTTAGCATCTTCGTAAATATAGAATGGCAAGTCATTAATCTGTTGATCTGTTGATGACAGACGTCGTATCAAAATTGTAAATAAAAACACATTTTATTAATCTAAGTAGTTTTATTCATACAATTACAGATAAATGGACAATCCAAATACAAGAAAACTAACGTCAAAGCCTAAATTGTGAAGGAACTTGTTGAAGGTAACAGCTTCACCTCAAGATGGTGATTCTTAGAGTGGATCCTCGGTTTCAACGACGTCATTAGCGATCCATTTCTGAGTAGCAATTTGCGAACAGGACCCGACAGTTAGGTGAACCTAACATGTCTCTAAAAGTTTCCCCGCTTATTCGGCACTGCTGCACAGAGTGGCATTAGAAAAAAAATGCACTAAGATGACAATCTGCCGTTTTCTTATTCGGACCGAATTGTTAAATACGATACCGTAGGGTCACAAAGACATACTCTTATCGGTGTCGTGGAGCAATCATCACATAGCAGTTACGTAATGGGGTACTCTACATAAAATCTAGTGCTAGGCGTCTTTCTGGTGAAATTCTGGATATGAGACATCCCGAACTGGCAGCAGTAGTGAGATCCTTTCAAAGTCGGGTAAAGTGTTCACGGTTTGCAAGTTGTAACCGCCGAGCATCGTCTGCCATACACAACTATCTCTGAAAGTTGCTACTTGATACTTGTTTTCCAATATGCTTATAAAGCCTAGATGCAGGGTCAAATTTGGACTCATCTAAATGTTACGATTGTGTTACGGTCCCTCCTATTCACCCACCTGACCCAAATAGGGTAAATTTACTGCTTGTTTCATGGCTGAATGTAGGGATCAAGTCAAGTGATTTCACAGCCACAAGGTGTGGAATCATCTTTGTTAGTTGTTAGAGGGAGTTGTGGAGAAGCCACATGAAGTGCTACACTGTCATTACAGGAATGATAAGCAAGACGAAGTCATAAAACCAACTAAATGCTTGCAGGGCAGAAAGAAAAGACTTGTTATCATTTTGTTAGAGTGCTGGAAGGTCGAGAGGAGCACTAAATACATCCTGTGCTTTTACCACTATCAAACTTATTAAAACTGTATAACGCATTTTGTAATTTCACCATAAGATACGTGGAACGAAATCACGAATACATAAGAGATGGGTCACAGTAAGGCTAGAAAACATTTCTGTAGCTGGGTATCGTTGACTATAACTCAGCCTCTCAGTCAGCTCATCCGAAATGCTTTTAGAGTGAGTTGTTTTATTTCTTATGTTCAGGCTGGTGGTGTCAAAGTTAATTTTGTCAAAAGTATAGTGCGAGTGAATTCTAAAAATTAAGAATTGTGTGTCCTGACACTCCGGGTGTTAAAGTATAATTGCTCTTTTGATCTTGCATCTGATACAGCACGTAGGGGAAAGGAGAGTACGATGGGAACAGTAAACTTCTGAATTTTTTATCCCCTTATTTTAGACCTGACGGCTATATGAATACATCAGAGAAACCATTAGAGTTTTGTTTCCAACCACAGATTTCATAATTTTTCTAAATGTAACATTTATGGCAAATATTTTGAATTTTTTCAAATTATGTCAAACTCGTCATCTTACTTTGCGGGTAAGATGAAGAATGTCGGCGGGTAATTTGACTAAGAAATACACAATTGAATAAATATAAAAAAAATCGTTTTATTTTAAGCATAGAAGTGGCATACATTTGCTTTGCGCTTACTATCTGCCCCAGTGAGTTTGGTATAAACAGCACGGGATCATTTACGACAGCGTGAACGACCATACAAAGTCTCTAATTTACCACAATCATGGCTGATTACACAAAGTTCTTCTCTAACGATATCATGATCGTCTTCAGTGTAGTTGACACATGGAAGAATCAGGTGCCTCATCATATTTGTTTTTTCTTCTCCCATTGTTCCCCTATTTGTCATTCAGTTTTTCTGCATTTTTCTTTATACTTCTTTTTCTTCAGATTGGCTTGTGTTTGTGATGCGTAATTACGGCAACTTTTTCCTCTGCTTCCTCTTCGAAGATGCTTACACCACTGCACCATTCTCTACCTACTTCCCAAAGGTCATCGATTCCTGTGACCATTGCTGCATATTGGACCTTCATTCAGACTTGTTACACACTCTCAATACTGCAAGTATGAAAGGCTCATTAAAATGATTTAAGAATTCTTTGGGAAAGATGACGAGTTATCATCTTGTCCGCCCACTAAATTCATCAACTTACCCGAAACGGACTTTCATAATTTTAACCTAAGAACAACAGTTCATTAAATTCTCTCTTGAGTTTAATACATACATTACACGAAAAAAAGTGAAACCAGCTTAAAATTTACAACGCGTGTTCCACATGCCATTTTGGCGCACTGAAATATTACAAACAAATTGTGTCTGACAGTGCTAAATGATGACGGTGGGCTTTAGTAAATATTTTAGCAATTGCAGAGTGCTAATCGCTAAGAAGGCGTGATCTTTATTTGCTGCTTTTCTCCCACAGTCTCATTAAATTAATGATTCGTCACATTACACTCCTCGTGTAACACCCATCACGTATAAACGAAGTAGAACGGATGAATGTAAAGAGAAATGTATCGGGTTAATAAATAACTTACTCAACTGATAAATTAGGGCGTAAATTTAACCACATAATGCAATTTACTTCCACTGCTCACTTTGAGAGATTGAACTGCTTCTATAATGAACAGTGTGCAGATTTTTTGAACAATTAGCTTACAGTAGCATTAGTTAACGTTCCTTCCGACGCTCTGGAGATCGTGCTAAAGACCTGCATTCCGTCTTCCGCCACACGTCTAGCTCTTCCACATTCCGGAAACTAAGCATCGGGGCTGCTACATTCGTCTTCGTTCCAAGCGATAGCTCTGAGTGTGCTGCTGAATGTCACGAAATGTCAGCGGCATTAATATGAAGCTCACTTTACGACTTGCTTTAATCATTTACATTTGTTAGATATTCTCATGCGATCGCTCTTTTTGTTCATCTTGCAAGTCCAAATGATAATAGGACACCACTTTCGAATCGATACGGTCACTAACGATTAACTTAGTTGATTATAAAATTTCTTTTAAATGGGAGTAAAGCTGCATTATACATCTAAATTGCTTCATATTAAAAATTTACTAATACATATTACAGATGAAGCAATTTTTCAGTAATTTCTACTGTTTCAGGCTTTACACATACATTCATTTCATTTTTATTATATTGCGTATTGGTTTGTGCTTCTTAATATCGTAAAAAAGTATCCGTTAAAACTGCTGTTTTCAATTATTCTAACTTCCGTTTACCGTTTGGCATTCTGAGTTTCGCTCTCTCGAAATTCTCAATCAAAATTTATGTTACTTTCCATAGCTGAAACTCGAGAGATGTTTATAAGGCACAACAATTGCGTTTTGATGAAATACTGATGTAATAAATATCTATGTAGCTTGGGGAATACAACAGTCTGACGCTTTTTTCTACCGTTAACGTGCACTATTTTCTATGAAGGACGTCGATAAAGTCAGAACGAGGGCGATGCATTGCTCGGGAAGCTGCTATACTACTTGAAGTTCTCGTTTCCTTTCCTGTTCGTGATGGACCGTAGCGACGCGATAGCTCCGGAATAGTAACCAGACTCAAAAAGTTGACGTGGACTTTTATGGAAAATCTTGTTGCCGCTTCAGAACCGGTAGCTACTTTCATCATTCCTTCTTTTCGCTTTGGAGTTAATGCCCCTCCAGTAGCCTAGTGCGACGTTACTATGGTTTCACATCAACTCGTACAGGAGTTACTTAATCATCTGCATAAGGCTGTTATATAAGTGAGGAAAACTCAATATTCATGAGCGGAACTTGGTCTAGGAGCGTCTTTTCCCCTCTAAACGAGGTGTCGCTGGGGTTAAGATGCTGTACCCGCAGTTGCCAGGCACGGAACTGAATACTCAGTACTAGAATCCCGTTTAATTTTGTTCATGGTCCACTCAGTACACGCAATTAGTTCCTCTGAAGTAAACTCTCATTCTTTCGCAATAGGATCTCGTGTCTCTCCTCCAGTGGCTTTTCTTCGCCTGTTTCCAATCTTAGTATTAGTAGTAACTTCCAACTAGTTTAAAATGTGTACCGTGCCGGGACTCGAACATGGGACCTTTGTCTATCTCTAAAAAGTTAAAATATCTAAGCACTACTTGCAAACCGCTCTCTACAGTGCCGCCCATCAATCTTAGATCTCTTTAAAGGTTCGAGTGCTCGACCGAAAACAAGGTGTCAATCTGCAAGGAAGTTTCACCCTCCACTCAAAGTGAAAATTCATTATGTAAATTACTCTGATCTAGTCTGTTTTGAAGGCAGTATTACTATCATTTTTTCCACGAATTCAGTTCTCTCATTTTACCATCATGAACATTAAGCGATATGTATTTGGAACAAGGATGTTTCCTTGAAACATCTTGGGACGCGAGTGTTCTGAAACGCTCAGCATTAGAGATTTCTTAGAAATTTTCAGACGCCCTCAAGTTAACTACACAAATAAGAACGAATTGACTTGAAAACTTGCTGTCTGAATATCTTCCATTAATCGGAATAAATATATGCTACTCACGTATTATATTTTCGCGATTTTCCTGGTGTTCTTCCCGCCTGCTCACTAGCTGAATTCACATAGCTTCTCCTCAATTTCTGTATTTCCTTCTTCATTTTATCACTATTTCACTGTTTACTATTTTACAGAGTTGAAGGTGTATCTCGTTTAGGAATTCGTTGGTAAGTGAGTATTTGTATGTGATGTCTGTGTTCTGTGTGTACGAAAAAGATGTTGCTTATTTGTATTAATATAGATTGTGTGTGTGTGTGTGTGTGTGTGTGTGTGTGTGTGTGTGTGATTGTCGTCATTTGATTATTTGAGCATTGATTTCAATGTTTTGTGGAAGGGAGAGTTAATGGGAAAGTGAAGTGAGTTGTTTCATATGTGTACATTAATATTCATCAGGATTTTCTTTCTGCTTTGGATTTTTGGAAGTGGTAATTTTCTTTTAGTGTTGGAATGTGTTTCTTGCTGTTTATTATGGTTATCTTCATGTCTTCTTCTCTAGATGTTGGTTTGTGGTTTTGTGTTCGTAGGCGCTCAGTAAATGGTTTATTGCACACTTCCAGGCTCTAATATATTCTTTATATCTGATATCAAACGTTTTGCTTGTTTGTCCTACGTATCTCCCAAGTGTTGCACATCAGTTGGTATATTCAAGCTTTTTGGTATATACGAATTCGAAATATAGAGACATTTAGACGGTTTCGGGGCGTTGAAATAAATCCAAGGCGAAGCTGGAAATTTCTCCTGGACCAAGATTCAGGCGAGCGGTCGCCTTAACCAATTAGGCTATCCGGCACGCTTCCCTTCAAGAACTGTTGAAATGTTTGTAAATCTATTGGAGCGAACTTCGTAGTCATCAGTCCGTAGCTTATAAAATATTTGAACCAGGGTATACTAATCTAAAGACAACACACACACACACACACACACACACACACACATGCCCCAGGGAGGACTCGAACCTCCGACGGCGAGCAACCGCGCGCTACCCAGCGAGACGCTTTAGACTGCTCGGCCACTCCACCGCGGCGCTTCCCTTCCATTCTTTGAACGTCTAGCCTCCTGCCCATTGATTCCTCTTGCTCGCATCCTATGCTGGATTCCCGCAAGGGATCGAGCGTTTCAGTGCGTGCACATTGAAACTGTCAATTGTCCGTTGTTGGCGTACTTATGAATTGGCTACTACTAAGGACGGCACAAATATACATGCCCAGGGGGGATTGGAACCCCCGACCGTAGTGGCCGTGCAGACTGTGATGGAGCGCCTCAGTCCCCTCAGCCACCGCGGACGGCGCATATGTTAAAATTATTGATACGGTGTCTGTTCTTTTTGGACATGTTAGAAAGAACAGACACCAATGGTTATCAATCAATTTCGGAGATGTATTTTTTAATAGAATTGTCCGTTATGTACGCTATGCTGCGGGAAGATGGCCACACAAAAACTAGTCATTATTACTAAAAATTACCGCGCTATTCAAAAGTGCCACGATTCCCCTTGGAAATGTCCTCCGCAGTCGGAGACGAAACACTGGGTTTCCATAATAAATCCATAAGACCGCGGCATAATAATTTTGACCTTTTCGCCCGTGAATGTTCACATTTTGCAATAAACTGGTCATCCTTTCTACATCGACGTCATCTTTCCTCAGGTACCTTTTTTCGGCAATATATGAGCACCTCTTTGATCGACTTGGCAGAGCATATATCCGTACAGAGGGTTATTGCTGTCAGGTGATAACAGGGCTAGTAACTTTCCAGCCGGGATGGATGCTACTTTGGTGGACATGTCGGTCGTATGGGAGGCAGCAGTAAGACGGCCGCGGCGGAGTAGCCGAGCGGTCTGAAGCGGTTGCTCGCCGTGGAGGTTCGAGTCCTCCCTGGGGCATGGGTGTGTGTGTGTGTGTGTGTGTGTGTGTTGTCCTTAGGTTAGTTTACCTAGGTTTAAGTAGTTTGTAAGCTACGGACTGATGACCACGAAGTTTGGTCCGATAGATTTACAAACATTTGAACATTTTGAGCAGAAAGACGTATTGTGACCTCGACCTTGTGCCCGATCTCGTAGCGGCCGCGTGTGCGCCACGAGCCACGTGTGTGGCCGGCTGGGTCCGGGCCGGACGTCTGCGTCCCGCAGTTCGGCGCGGCCCGCCGGGCGTCGCCGTGGCGCGTGGGCGCGGCGGGCGGGTGCTGTGGGCGCGGCAGGCACCCCGCCCACGCCTGGGACGACCAAGTTCCGCGCCGCCCAGGCCACGGGCCGCCCTCTCCCTCATAACACAGTGTTTTCCAAACCGAGGGGCGCGGCCCCCAGGAGGGCGCAAAGTCTTGCTCGGGGGTAGTCGTCACAGGACGACATTTTAAAGAGTGATATAAAGCTATGACAATACATAAAAAGTGCTTATGTGTAACGATTTACTCCATTTAACACATGGTTTGCTATTTATAACACGCACCATATTTCTAACTAAATGTGAAAAAAAATATTTTTGTACATTTAATTGTACATAAATTCATTATAATGAAGAATACACAGCTTGCCCTTTATTTACATCAAGTGTTAAGTGCCATCGACAAGGGATCTCAAATCGATTTCATATTTCTGGATTACCAGGAAGGCTTTTGACACTGTACCCCAGAAGCAGCTTCTAATGAAATTGCGTGCTTATGGAATATCTCCCCAATTGTACGATTCGATTCACGGTTTCCTATCAGAAAGGACACAGTTCGTTGTAATTAACGGTAAGTCATCGAGTAAAACTGAAGTGATATCTGGCGTTCCACAGGGAAGCGTTATAGGCCCATTACTCTTCCTCGTCTTTATAAACGATTTAGGAGACAATCTGAATAGCTCCCTTAGAGTGTTCGCGGATGATGCTGTCGGTTATCGGTTAGTGAAGTCAACAGAGGATCAAAAGCAACTGCAAAGCGATTTAGATAAAATTTCTACATGGTGCGAAAATTGGCAATTGCCACTAAATAAAGTGTCAAGTAATACACATGACCACTAAAAGAAATCTGCTGAACATCAGTTACACGATAATCAGTGAAACCTTAAAGGTCGTAAATTCTACCAAATGCCTAGGAGTTACAATTACGAACAACTTAGACTGGAGGGAAAACACAGATAATATTGTGGGGAAGGCGAACCAAAGGTTACGTTTCATTGTCAGAACGCTTCCAAGATGCATCAGCTTCACCAAAGAGACTGCCTACATCACACTTGTGCGTCCTCTCCTGGAGTACTGTTGCCTCTTGTGGGACCCTCACCAGGTGGGACTGACGGAAGACATTGAGAAATTTCAGAGAAGGGCAGCTCGTTTTGTTTTATCACGTTACAGATGGGGGGGGGCGGAGCGTCACGGAAATGTTGCAAGAATTGGGGTGGAAATCATTAAAAGAAAGACGTTATTCATTGCGACGTGATCTGTTTGCGAAGTTTCAATCACCGACTTTTACTTCTGAATGTGAAAATATTTTGCTAGCACCCACCTACTTACGGAGACATGACCATCCCAATAAAATAGGAGAAATCAGATCGAAAACGGAACGATTTAGGTATTCTTTCATCCCGCGCGCTATTAGAGAATGGAACGGTAGAGAAAAGTTATGAAAGTGGTTAATGAACCCTCTGCCAGGCACTTAAATGTGAATTGCAGAGTATCTATGTAGATGTAGATGTAGAAGTACTTGCACCATTAAGCCTTTTCTACACGGGAAGTGAGAGCTTACGAGATTACCCACGCTGCACCGGTCACGCTGTCGACATACAGTGTAGACGCGTCCACTTGCACAAGATGCACGCATGCGATCGCTAGTAGACGGAATAGGATGGATCCTATTCTCACGCGTATGGAAGTACTTTGCGCATTCGCAGACGACCGAATGGGGAACATCTGACAAACGAAGCCAAGAATTTGAGAATGTGTACTTGTCTCCTGCTCAGACGAACGTAGTTTTTCGACACAGTCGTAAGTATTTTAGGAGGTGATACTATAGAGGAAATTTAATATAACCTGTGTACAGTTTTTATTTAATACAGAGATATAGCTGTTAATATAAAATCCAAACAAACGAGGAGCAAATGTAATTCAAGAAATTTTCACTGATTTATCCGTCGGTTCTTTGTAGTAAGCCGGCCGCGGTGGCCGAGGGGACTGAGGCTCTCCAGTCACGGTCTGCACGGCCACTACGGTCGGGGTTTCGAATCCCCCCTCGGGCATGGATATTTGTGCCTTAGCATCAGGTTCCTCATAAACGTTATTCCATTATGTATTATCCATTCTGTACTCTATGCATCAAATGTGCATCTGTTCGTGAGGGACTTAGCGATACTGCAGAATGTTTGACTTCCATGACGAGCTCACAATTTCATTCCTGATTGCACCGATTTATCACTATACTCGGAGGCGCCCGTTAAGTTTCGTTAATAGAAGAAAATTGAAAATTGGATGGGTCCAAGTCCAGACATGTAGAGGATCACGGACAACAGTGAACATTGTTACAATGTCGCAAAGGCTGTGTGTGGTCTGAATTCACGCCATACACAGCTTCTATGGATTTCAATGGGACGCATGTTTTCTGCAGTTAGAAATTCCATTGTAGTTCGCTATTTTTGACGTAGAAACACAGTTACTTTTTCATCTATCCATATTACGCACTATAGTTCTTAGTATTTCATGGGCACAGGGATGCAACTTCCAACAGTGACGCAGACTAATAGGCATGACATGTAATACCTCAATGTGGAAAATAGAATTAAAAAATCAGTACGCATTAGTTTTCAAACGGTCCTACCTACGATATACTTTTGATAGGAAAGGAAGGTCTTCTGCAAGGACTCTTTTGAATTACATTGATTCATAGGCCTTTCCATTTTCAGCTGTTCTAGTTGAGCTCCTTTTCCCTTATTTGCTATTCAGGCATCCGTGTTACTAGTAGGAACTATAATACGATCTTCCTCAGGGAAGAAAATTCAAGTTCAGATTTCTACCTTTTTTATCTTCCATTTTAAAGTTAGTATGATGTCTGAGCTTGCTCTTATGCATAATCAAAGCTTTTTTAGAATTTTTGTCAGATAATAAACTGTATTAAAATTCTCTCTCTCTCTCTCTCTCTCTCTCTCTGTCTCTCTCTCTCTCTCTCTCTCTCTCTCAAGTTCATTGAAGCGATAAGACTGTGGCAAGGTAATCAATCCGTCTACATGAAGTCATTAAAAATGTGTGTAATTTTGAACTTGGCCTTGCACAATACTTTTAGCAAATGCCAATGACAATAATTTTTTGCAATTTGATTAAATCTTGAAGGATTTCAATGATATGTAATAGTTTGAGTCGAAGATAACTGAAGGTGGCATTCACTTCACTAAAACTTTTCAGGAAATTCTAATCCGCTACCAGTTTATGCAGGAAGAATCATACCAGGGCGTGTTCCTATACCTTCCACACAGAGGATGTGTGAGCTTGCTTATCACGAGTGCGCCAAGGCCGTTCCCTACAATCTTTGACGTCAGTTCCTTAATAATTCTTCCACCATTCAAATGAAAAACAATGTCGCCCCTATAGACAAAGAGGTTGTAAGCCCTGCGGCGATGAATATATTACGCTGTACAGACTGAAACTTTGTAACAGTGGCAAGATTTTTACTAAAGCAGGTTTCAAAGAGCTTCTGCATAAAACATTAGAACGTATCCCGACACATCGGCGGCGTAATATTATTTAGTATAAATCACCGTCTGTGGTCACATTCGTGAGTTACGTTTTTGCAACGTAACCGAAATGCACACTTAAACGCGCAGTAATTAGAAAAACGATTGCTCTTAATACCTAAGCTTCAGCTGTTTCAGCCTTTATAAGCCATTAGATATGGAAGGAACACTTTCAGTTCAGTAAATGAGAAGTAATCAACAAGATATGGATCTATTAAAAGTCACGCGAATATATATTTACACGGCTAAGTGCATTTGCGTCCGCTGCGTTTAGATTATGATAATACAGTTAGTTATTAGAATACATTCATCCATGATGGACTTTAAAACGGAAAGTAATGTATCTGGCAACAGGGTACTGAAATAATTCAGTGACGACAAGTGGATATTTTTGCCGGACCGGGACTCGAACCTCGCGTTTCCACATCAGGCCAGCGGTTGTTTCCCATCTGTCCCAAATTCCCAAAAGTCGCACACCACGGATATAGGGCCCCTACCGTCCATATCTTCTTATAGTTACCATTCGGATTCTCGCACGAGGTCGGTGAAGAAGTGAACCCTACGCCATCATCTATAAATACATACATAGGATCTGTGGTATCTGTTGAAATAACGCGGATTTTTTTACGTATTGCTGACTGATTCCAGACACACAGTTGGTCGGAATCCTGATAGTCACATAAAGGGTGTTAGTTAAATAGCCCATTTCCGTAGTGCGTTAGCAGTCGAAAACTACGGTCTGCCATGCAAAGAGCAGCAAGAATAAGTTCTTCACAACGTTCGAGACTGTTTTCACCTCGTGATCAGTTGAACTCTTCTCTGGGAACATCGTGAGTTTACGAGTGTTCTGACCCATTTGGAGCATACTAAAACTGTGACGAAATTTGAATGTGATCCGAAGAGGTAGATGTTTGCGCTTGCCCTTCTATTTTATGCCATCCTGTGGCATAATTACGGGGGAATTGCAACATCTACACATTCCTCTGACCCCTACCTGTCCATCTTTCAATACAGCAACCATGTTGATCACTTTAAACTGCGAGATACTGACAACCATTCAGCTGAGTAGCACTCGAATTCTGGTCTAGTGCTAGAGGCCAAGCAGCTCCTTCGCCGTCTACGGACTTTGCTTGCCTAGAAGAACGCGCTATACTAGGAATAGAGTGCGAGTAAGCTGAATGGTTGTCTGAGTCAGTGAACCTTTACATCTTGAAAACGTCCAACAAAGATGCGGAGGTAACAACGAAGATGACAACAGGAAACAAAACAGTCGTTCTTCTTTCTTTCCTACCTGGACTGCATTTCCTTTCCCTTCCCATCCTTTCCTCATTCCTTCCCCTCCCCACTGGAGGACTGATGACCTTAGCATTTTGGTCCTCCTGTCAAATCTAACGTTTGTAAATCTAAGGTACTTAATTGCTGCGGCCATCAGTCCCAAGGCTTAAAAACTACTTAAACTAACTTATGATAAGGACAACACACTGCTGCGATAGGCCATGTTAATGCCGGTATGGTTCCTTTCAAATGGCACGGCCGATTTATTTCCCTGTCACTGACATAAACTACCCAAGCGTGTACTACGACTCTAATGACCACGTTATCAAATGTTCAAATATTTTTAAATCTATTTCACCAGATTGCTAAGGTCATCAGACTCTAACTTACAAAGTACTTAAACTAACTTACATTAAGGAGAAAGAAACGCACACACAAACAAGCGTATGAGCGCGTCTGAAGGAGGAGGACTTGAACCTCAGGCGGGAGTTACCGCCCCTTTCATAGCACGATACCTCAGACCAAGGGGCCATTCCCGCGCGGCTACCACGGTATCGGCGGAACGTTAAACACTGAGCATCCTTCCTTCTAGTTTGGACTGTGACGCTAGCGCAGTATTGTTTCTGGTATACACGGTGGAACCACTTGAGACAATTCAGATCGATTCGACGGAATCGGAATGTTATCAAAGTAACAAATAGGTGTTCAGAGTGTTCAAATGTTTATTAAGCTTAAGGGACTTAACTGCGGGGTCATCAGTCCCTTAACTTACAAACTATTTATGAACTAACTCGTACTAAAAACCACACAAACATCCATGCCCGAGGGGGAGATTCGAACCCCAGACCTTAGCGGCCGTGCAGACTGTGACTGGCGCGCCGCAGAACGCCCGGCCACTCCGGCCGGCGTAAATATTACAGTTACTTTCGACACTATACACGGAAGTATAACTGTACATTACATCTACATGGGATACTCTGCAAGTCGCATTTAAGTGCCTGGCAGAGGGTTCATCGAACCACCTTTATACTATTCATCTCCCATTCCATTCTCGAATAGCGCGCGGGAAGAAAGAACACCTGAATCTCTCTGTTCGACCTCTGATTTCTCGTATTATATTCTGATGATCATTTCTACCTATGTAAGTGGGAGTCAACAATATATTTTCGCATTTGGAGGAGAATGTTGGCGATTGGAGTTTCGTAAGTAGCCCAAATCGCAGCGATAAGCGCCGTTGTTGTAATGATTCCCATCGCAGATCTTTTGTCATTTCCATAACGCTGTCTCCCCTGTATCGTGACAATACGAAACGAGCTGTCCTTCTTTGGACTCTTTTGATTTTCTGCGTCAAACCTACCTGATAAGAATCCAACAATAGGCAGCAATACTAAAAAAAAAAAAAAAAAAAAAAAAAAAAAAAAAAAAAAAAAAAAAAAAAAAGGTTGGTTGGTCAGTCGTAGTGCATGCAGTTTCTTTAGTAGTTCTGTTGCATCTTTTAAGGGTTCTGCCAATAAAACGCAGTCTCTGGTTCGCCTTTCGGACGCCGTTATCTACGTGTTCTTTCTAGTTTAAGTCTGAAGTAATAGTAATTCCTAGATATTTTGTGGAGTTTACGGTCTTCACTTTTGATTGATTTATCTTTTACACAAAGTTTAACGGATTTCTTTTCGTCCTCATGTGAAAGACTTCACAAAGTAACTTAGTTAGTTTAAAAAAGTAATGTTCGCTGACTGTTCTGTCGGTTCTTGACAGAATATTTGATACATTATGAATGAAATACACAAGATAACTGGGAGACATTCTGCAAAATTTATTGGCTTACGAACCGGTTTTCGGCTGTTACGCCATCATCAGGTAAACATTACAAGTTTTAAGTTTCAAAGATCTCAACTTGCTAGATATATAACTTTCAAAAGAGACTAGTATTTTGTTTAAAACCAACCTACGGGGAATATTACAATTGAAGTTGTGGTGTAAATTCCTGGCATTGATAAAATACGTGACAATGTAATAGATTATGACCCTATCCTAAGAAATATAAAGTGAAACACTTTTATCAATGTCAGGAATTTACACCACAACTTGAAGTGTAATGTTTCCCACAGGTTAGTTATAAACCAAAACTCTAGTCCCCTTTGAAAGTTATATATCTATCAATTTAAGTTCTTTGAAACTTAAACTTGTAATGTTTACCTGATGATGGCGTAACAGCCAAAAACCAGTTCGTCTAATATATAAAGCAGAGTGTCCGTATATTTGTACGTGTTGCATACAAATCTATAGTTTTGTTCCAATCTTTATGAAATTTTGTACATGTAAGCTTCAAACCATGAGGACGGTCGCGGTAAGTGTAAGAATCACATACGATATATAATTAACGAGCTATGACGTCTTAAACAATGAGATGCGCGGAAAAACTGCTGCATTTTGCGACAATGTTGTTCATTTTCTCCTAACCATTGGACCGATTTCAACCAAATTTGGTACACACATTCCTTACCATGAGGTAACAACTGCTGCATGGTTAAGTATCATACACGGCGCACGGCATAACCAAAAGAAATCGCAAAAAATGCCATATAATGCGGCGAGACTTTCGAAATACATTATATGAGAATGACAGTACTTAGCGACTTGCAACAAACTTTAAACATGATTTCAAACCTTTATGAAACTTTCCCTCTCTGGCAACCATAGTAAAATGATGAAAGGAAAAAAGTTTCTCGCTTACTACTTTTCCGCTGTTTATGGAGTAAAACTACGGCTTTCGGTATGACGTTACAATTTATAATTTGAACACTACAAATTGTAGCGACAGGAAATTTACAGAAAGTATACACATATATAGTTGAATGTAGCTTCTAAATTGTATCACATTTCAACTTGTAGTTCATGAGATATGAGCATGTAAACAGTAACGTTCCGCTGTTCATGGACTAAAACTACGGCATTCGGTATGACGTTACAATTTGTAACTTGTACAGTTTTAATTATAGCTGCAGGAAATTTTACAGACAGTATACAAACGTATAACTGAATGTACCTTCTAAATTGTATCACAGTGTGACACGTAGTTCATGAGATATGACTACATAAACAGTAACGTTCATGGAAAACCGCCGAATCACGTGCCAAGTTTTAATCTATTACGTCTTTACTACTAATTGTATTCCCAAGAGATTTTACAGACATACAGCCCTTATACAAATAAATATATAAATAGGGAAAAATGGCAGCAATACATAAATAAATACCCGGTCAACGTCGGGTTTTCAGCTAATAAGCCAATAAATTTGCAGAATATCGCAAAGTTATCTTGTGTCATCATCATCATCAACATTAGAGACTGATTATGCCTTTCAGCGTGCAGTCTGGAGCATAGTACCTTTAATAAAATTCCTCCATGATCCCCTATTTAATGCTAACATTGATGCCTCGTCTGATGTTATGCCTTTTACTTCAAAAACATTCTTCACCGAATCTAAGTACTTTCTTCTTGGTCTACCTCGTCTCCTCTTACCCTCCACTGACGAACTCATGAGTCTCTTAGGTAACCTTGCTTCTCCCATGCGTGTAACATGACCCCACCATCTCAGTCTGTTCGCTCTAACTGCTTCATCTATGTTGTTCATACCCAGTTTTTCCTTGATTTCCTCATTATGGACACCCTCCTGCCATTGTTCCCATCTATTAGTGCCTGCAATCATTCTTGCTACTTTCATATCTGTAACCTCTACCTTATGAATAAGGTAACCTGTATCCACCCAACTTTCACTCCCATACAACAAAGTTGGTCGAAAGATAGAGCGGTGCACTGCTAGCTTAGTCTTGGTACTTACTTCCTTCTTGCAGAAGAGAGTAGACGTTAGCTGAGCACTCACTGCATTAGCTTTGCTGCACCTCAATTCCAGTTCTTTCACTATGTTGCCATCCTGTGAGAAAATACGTCCCAGATACTTGAAACTGTTTACCTGTTCTAACTTTGTTCGTCCTATTTGGCACTCTGTTTAAATCTCTTTCCCACAGACATTACTTTCGTTTTGGAGATGCTGATCTTCGTATCATAATCCTTGCACCTCTAATCGAGCTCTGAAATATTAGTTTGCAACCTTTCGATTGAATCGGCTGTTACAACTAAGTCATCCGCATATGCGAGACTGCTTATTTTGTTTTCACCTATTTTAATCTCGCCCTGCCAGTCTACTGTTTTCAACATATGATCCACGAATAGTATGAACAACAGTGGTGACATGTTACAGCCTTGTCTTACCCTTGAAACTACACTGAACCATGAGCTTAATTTGCCATCTATTCTAACTGCTGCCTGACAGTCTACGTAGAGCCCTTTAATTGCCTGAAGAAGTTTGCCTCCTATACCATAATCTTGTAGAACTGACAGTAGCTTCCTCCTAGGAACATGGTCATAAGCCTTTTCTAGATCTATGAAACATAGATATAATTCCCTGTTCCACTCATAGTACTTTTCCATTAACTGCCGTAAGCTAAAGATCTGGTCCTGACAGCCTCTAAGAGGCCTTAACCCACACTGATTTTCATCTTTTTCTCAATTAATACTAGCACTCTCCTTTCAACAATATCCGAGAATATTTTGCCTGCAACGCTAATTAAAGAGATACCTCGATAGTTGTTACAATCTTTTCTGTTTCCATGTTTGAAAATTGGCGTGATTACCGCTTTCGTCCAGTCACTCGGAACCTGTCCCGATTCCGACGCCTTCTCAATTATCCTGTGTAACCATTTGAGACCTGATATTCCACTGTATTTGACGAGTCCCGGCTTAATTTCATCCACCCCAGCCGCTTTATTGTACTGCAATCTTCTGACCATTTTCTCCGCTTCCTCAAATGAGATCCTGTTTCCATCATCGTTCCTATCCCATTCTACCTGAAAATCTGACACATCATTGAACGTTTCACCTACATTGAGCAATTCTTCAAAACATTCCCTCCATCTGCTCAAGGCATCCACAGGATTGACTAGCAGCTTTCCTGACCTGTCCAAACCACTTGTTAATTCCTTCTTTCCTCCCATTCGAAGATTGCTAATTACGCTCCAAAATGGTTTTCTTAAGTAGTCCACACCGCAGCGATAAGCGCCGTTGTTGTAATGATTCCCATCCCAGGTCCTGTATCATTACCTTGACCCTGTCTCCTCTGTATCGTGACAATACGAAACGAGCTGCCCTTCTTTGAACTCTTTCGATGTATTCCGTCAAACGCACATAAGGGCAACAATGGTAATAAATAAAAAATAAAAAGGAGGGGGGGGGGGGCGGACAAGCGTAGTGTACGCAGTTTCTTTAGTGGTTCTGTTGCATCTTTTAAGGGTTCTGCCAATAAAACGCAGTCTCTGGTTCGCCTTTTCCAGTTGAAGTCTGAAGTAATAGTAATTCCTAGGTATTTTGTGAAGTTTACGGCCTTCACTTTTGATTGATTTATCTTTTAAACAAACGGATTTCTTTTCGTACTGATGTAGACGACTTCACAAAGTAACTTAGTTGCTTTAAAAAAGTAATATTCACTGACTATTTCGTCGGAATATTTGATACGTTATGAATGCAATACACAAGATAACTGAGATATTCCGCAAATTTATTGGTTTAGGAACCGGTTTTCGGCTCTTACACCATCATCAGGTAAACATTACAAGTTTAAGTTTCAGAGATCTTAACTTGCTATATATGTAACTTTCAAAGGAGACTAGTGTTTTGGTTTATATCTAACCTGTGGGAAATATTACAAATCAAGTTGTGATGTAAATTCCTGGCATTGATAAAATACGTGACAATGTAATAGATTATGACCCCATCCTAAGAAACATAAAGTGAAACACTTTTATCAATGTCAGGAATTAGACCACAACTTGAATTGTAGTATTTCCCGCAGGTTAGTTATAAACCAAAACACTAGTCTCCTTTGAAAGTTATATATCTAGCAAGTTAAGATCTTTGTAACTTAAACTCGCAATGTTTACCAGATAATGGCTAAGAGCCGAAAACCGGTTCGTAAACCAATAAATTTGCAGAATATCTCACAGTTATCTTGTGTATTTCATTAAAAAAGTAACTTTCCCAGCCGTGTTTGCATATATTTTCCTTGTTTCACTGACCCTCGAATCGACCATTTTGCTACCGAGACACACTATTGTTCCGTAAATGCAATCGTTTCTTGTATTCCACATTCAGTGTTTGAACATAAGACTAAAAGAGGGTGTAGAAATTCCTATTTCCGGGGCTGTACTTGAAGAGGTGAACATTTTAAGGGGTGTGGGGAAGAGCTCCAGAAGCTTAGACGGGTGCGGCGCCCCGCTTGGTGTCAGAGAGGGCGGCAGCAGCAGCGGCAGCGGCAGCCATCGACCGCGGCGACCTTGAGCGCGGCGGCAGGCGGCGCCAGCCCCGAGGCGGCGGCCGCGGCTTTGGCTGTGCTGTGGCCGCTCACTGCCGGGGGCCTTGACCCACAGGCGCCCGCCGCTCTGCTGCGCTGCACCCCGCACGCAAAGGTCGCGCCCCGCAACACTCGCTCTTCTCTTGCCTCTCCACACCTTCTGCCTGAATTTTACCCTTCAAAGGCAACTCGCTCGCTATTCGTTTAGTCGATTCCGACTCTTCGTGACCCCATGAAGTGGTTATGGTATATCGCTCCAAATTTGCGGCTGGATAGGGGATTTCCTGTCACAGAGGACACAGTTCATAGTAATCGATGGTAAGGCATCGACTAAAACAGAGCTGATATCGGGCGTTCCACGGGGTAGTGTTATTCGTCCTCTGCTGTTCCTTATTTACGTAAACGATTTAGGGGAAAATCTAAGTAGCTCTCTTAGGTTGTTTGCAGATGAAGCCGTCATTTACCGTCTAGTAAAATCATCTGAAGATCAAAACCAACTGCAGAACGATCTGAATAAGATATCGCTATGGTGTAAAAATTGGCAATTGACTCTAAATAATGAGAAGTGTGAAGTCGTCCACACGAGTACGATAAGAAATCCATTAAATTTTGTTTGCAAGATAAATCAATCAAACGTGAAGGCCGTAAACTCCACAAAATACCTATGACTTCAGACTTACACCGGAAAGAACACGTATATAATGTCATCCGAAAGGCGAACCAGAGACTGCGTTTTATTGGCAGAACACTTAAAACATGCAACAGAACTACAAAAGAAACTGCATACACTACGCTAGTCCGTCCATGTTTGGAGTATTGCTGCCCAGTGTGGGATCCTTATCAGGTGGGTTCGAAGAAGGACATCGAAAGAGTTCACAGGAGGGCAGCTCGTTTCGTATTGTCACGATACAGGGGAGACAGCGTTGCAGAAATGATACAGGATCTGGGATGGGAATCATTATAACAACGGCGCTTATCGCTGCGGCGTTGGCTACTTACGAAACTACAATCGCCAACATTCTCCTCCGAATGCGAAAATATATTGCTGACTCGCACTTACATAGGTACAAATTATCATCAAAATAAAATACGAGAAATCAGACCTCGAACGGAGAGATTCAGGTGTTCTCTCTTCCCGCGCGGTATTCGAAAATGTAATGGAAGATAAATAGTATAATGGTGGTTCGATGACCTCTGCCAGTCACTTAAATGTGATTTGCAGAGTATCCCATGTAGATGTAGATGAACCAAAGCACGCCACTTTCCTCTGCCCTGCACGTCCTCCCGTAGACCATCCAGGTTGGAACCCGTTGCTTCTGTGATGCCATCGATCCACCTCACCCTCTGCCGTCCTCTTCTTCTAGCGCCTCCGAGTTTCCCCAGCATTAATGTTTTTTCCACGGAGGCATGTCTTCCCATTATGTGTCCAAAGTATGTCAGCTTATGTTTTAAAATTAGACCTTCCAGACAGCAATCTGCTTTTATTTCCTCTAATATAGATCTGTTGGTTCTTTTTGCCGACCATGGAATCCTAAGAATTTTCCTCCAGCACCTCAATTCAGAGGAGTCAATTCTTCGCCATTCAGCCTTTCTAATTGTCCACGTCTCGCATCCATACATTACTACAGGAAAGACCATAGCCTTCACAGTACGTATCTTTGTTGTTAAAGTTATATCTCAGGACCTTATAATCTTTTCAAGGTTTGTCATCGCCTTTCTTCCGAGCAACATGCGTCTCCTGATTTCGGTGCTGCAGTCGCCATCATCAGACATCTGGGAACCGAGATAATTGAACGTGGACACCACCTCCATGGATTCTCCTCCTATATCCCAAGAATTAATAGGTGTAGTTATGATAATTTTGGTTTCCTTCACATTTAGCCTGAGACCGGCCTTTTCACTTTCGTTTTTTTTTTTTTTTTTTTTTTTTTTTTTTTACCTTCAGTGACAGTCTTTAACTCTTCTTCATTTTCCGCCAGCAGTATGGAATCATATGCATATCTGAGGTTGTTTACATTTATTCCAGCTATTTTAATTCCTGTCCCCTTCATTTATCCTGGAATTCCTCATAACGTGCTCTGCAAACAGCGTTGCCGGATCCCTTTCTGAATCTTTATCCATTTTGTTGTGCCATACAAAGTTCTCACTGTGGCTTCTTTGTCAAGGTAAAAACTACGTATCAGACGAATGAGGTGAACTGGTACTCCCATTTTATTGACTGCATCCCATAATTTGTTGTGATCGACACAGTCAAAGGCTTTGGCATAATCAATAAATCAGAGGTATACATCTTTCAGGAATTCTCTTGCTCTTTCCATAATCCACCGAATGTTGGTAATTTGATCTCTGGTTCCTCTCCCTTTTCTAAACCCAGCTTTTTCTTCAGGTAGCTCCCGATCTAGATATTGGCGAAGTCTGTTTTGTAAGATTTTCAGCATGACCTTGCTAGCATGCGAGATAAGTGCAATTGCTCGGTGATCTGAACAACTGCATCTACATAAATACTTCACTAACCGCATTTAAGTGCATGGCAGAGGATTCATCGAACCGCTGTTTTGATATTTCTCTACCATTCTCTAATAGCCCGCGAGAAAAAGGAACACCTAAATCTTTCCGATTTCGATCTGATTTCTCTTATTTTATTACGATGATCATGCCTCCCCATGTAACCCCCTCGGTTAACCGGAAAGCACCGCTTTCCGAGACGGGGAGGCGTACCGTCCCCGGTTAGAATCCCTCCCGACGAATGAACGGAGATCGGAGTGCCTGCCAGCCTGGATGTGGTTTTTAGGTGCTTTCCAACATACTCATACGTGAATACAGGGCTGGCCCCCAAATCCCGCCTGAGTCACACGATTGGCAATCATTTCGTAACACTTTCCAGTTTCACACATATAACACTATCCGCTGACATTTGGGGTGCACATTTCCTCTTGGGGGGGGGGGGCATGTGGTGACGACAAGAAGGGCATCCGGTCACACCGTAGATATTAACACGCCCTGCATCTGCGGGCATATATATTCTTAACTCATGACATTTACTCACAGAAATAAAATTAATAAGCTCAAGAAGTCCTTTCAGAAAAGTACATGTACATCTTTCTACGATTGTGGCGGTCTCTACCGCTTCCAAAACAAATATTTCTAGTGCCAACTCCTAGCCTACGACTGAGAGGTCTTATGCGAAAATGCGGTCCGGTGTAATTTTGTCACGAGCACTGCATTCACTGTTTACATTTGGTTTCCCAGAAGCACTGTACCGTAAGTGATTACTGAATCTTCTGAAACCTGCAGTCACATCTTGTGCGTATGAGTAAAATTTTCTTGAACTGTGATGCACTCATAGCCAAGTTCCTTCCAAAGCTGAAACTCTAAATTCTATGAAAGCTATACATCGTAAGAAAAAACAAAAAAGCCCTAAAACGTTTGGTTAAAGGGAAATTTTCGTGTGAGTACTCCGTTTTACAAACACTTGGTACAAAATTGGGTTTTGCATAGGTTCAATATCCACTGAAAATTTTAAGTATTTGGTGTTGTACTTCAGTCCCTGCCGTTCATGATTCTTCCCCCATCTCCGTATCCATATTTTTCCCATCCCACTATCCACAGCCACGAGGAAGGGACGACGTCTGTTCGGCGGTGGATTTCATCTACGGGCGGGATGTGATTAAACCCCGGCGGGCGCGTCTGTCTCCTCGCCATACGGAGAGTAAATTCTTCAATTCTCGTTCCCGAGGAACGCCGTCAGTGATTAAAATTCTCCTTTGATATTCGCCAGAATGCCGGGAACGCTGTAAAAGCCAAAGGCGCCAGACATTTTCTTGAGCAAAGGCGTCGAACTTCCTTGTCCGTTTTCATAACGTTCCATTCCGTACTCTTGGCCTTTATACGCTCAGCGTGCAGGTTTTAATTCGTTAGAACGTTCGTCTCAAATTCAAAAGCGCTACCTCGACCCTGAAGATGGGGTCGTTTGAAGGTAATTTCTTTTATTCTGACCTGTCACTTCACACTTGATGCGACGTTTGTAATGAATTTCAAATAACCTACGAAAGTAAGAATTCAATATGGCTTTCAGCCGATTGGAACTTAATGTACTTAATCATTTTATACTGCGAATGAATGGTACTTTCTGAGCTTTGATTATTTCTATCGTTAACAATGGCAGGATGCTACACGATAGGTATGGTTGTACTGAAACTAATGAAAGTGAAAAAAAACATCAAAAATCTGCGAAGCGTTACTTTATGAATGATTACCTACACATTCTGATGACATGGGGGAAGGGGAGGGGGGCTGTGAGAATAGGATGTTAAGTGGCATTGTTTTCAGCCTTCGTATTTGTGCTTTCAAGTAACTTTTACAAGTTCTTTAAAAATATAATTTCATATGAACTGTAAATTTTGTAGTAGACCTATAACTAGAAATATTTACCAAAGATTAAGATTACTTTTTTGTTGGAATAAAAGAAATTCCAACGCTTCCACTTCTTACGAGAGCAAATATTGTAAGCATTGAAATGATTTCATCAGAGTTTTGCGACTGCTGTTTGTGACATGCTGTGGGTACCATGATGAATGTAGTCACTCCGCTTTTTTCCAAGATATTACTGTTTTTCAGTGAATAAGAGAAGCTAATTCGTTGATTTTTTTATTCGGTTACTAAAGGAGTGATATCAGCCTGTAAAGGGCAAAGGAGAATGTAGTCTCGAAGACGAGGGCAACATTCGGATAATTTTGCAAATTCCGTTTCGAATAGCACTTTATATCGTCAACTGAACATATTTTACACTGTATAGTATCAATGTGAACACCGGGCAATAGCCGGAATAACACCCTTTTGCAATGCGTGGCGTTGTAAGATCGGATGGTCGCACAGATTCGTGATTGGGTTTCAAATGTTCAAATGTTTGTAAAGCTTATGGGACTTAACTACGGGGTCATCAGTCCCTAAACTTACAAACTACTTATGAACTACTTACGAACTAGGACGTCACAAATATCCATGCCCGAGGGGGGATTCGAACCCCCGACCGTAGTGGTCGTGCGGACCGTGACTGAAGCGCCTCAGTCCCCTCGGCCACCGCGGCCGGCGATTGGGTTTTAATACTGGACCACAGAAGTAATTTTAACGCATTCTGGTGCTGTTCGAAACACTCACTCTGTGAGCTGCACAGTAGTATTAGATGCCATCGCGCAGATGTGGACATGAAATGAAATCATCATTTGACGTTCTTGGGCGTGAGACCCAACTTGGGTTTGTTCGGCAGCCTGATGCAGGTCTTTACTTAACGCCACGTGGGTGACTTTTGTGCCGTTGTTGTTGTGATGTTCAGTCCAACCGCGGTGGAGTGGCCGAGCCTTCTAAGGCGACTCACTGCAGAGCGCGCAGGAGGCGCAGGAGCGCCATAGGAGGTTCGAGTCTTCCCTCGGCCATGGGTGTCTGTGTTGTGCTTAGCGTAAGTTACTTTAAGTTAGTGTAAGTAGTTCGTAAGTCTATGGACTGAGAACCAAGTTCTTTAGATTTACAAACATTGCATTGCATAGCCGGCTGCAGTGGCCGAGCGGTCTGCGGCGCGCCAGTCACACTCTGCACGGCCGGTACGGTCGAGGGTTCGAATCCCCTCTCGGGCATGGATGTTTGTGGCGTCTTTAGTATTAGTTCATAAGTAGTTTGTAGGATTAGGGACTTATGACCCCGCATTTAAGTCCCTTAAGCTTGACAAACATTTGAACTTTTTTTTTTTTCCATTGCATTGGATTGATGCAGCTCTCCACCCTACTCTACCCTGAGCAAGCCTCTTTATCTCCTCATAAGAACGACAACCCGCATCTGTTTCAACCTGCTCACTGTATTCGTCTGTTGGCCTCCCTCAGCGATTTTTACCCCACACACTTCCTTCGAATCCTAAATTCACGATTCCTCGATATCTAAGAAGTGTTCTACCAGTCGGTCAATTCTTTTGGTCAAGGTATGTCAGAAAATCCATTTTCCCCCAATTCTGTTCAGTACTTCCTCATTGGGTACGAGATCTACCCACCTAAGTTTCAGTATTCGTCTGCATCACCACATTTCAAAAGCTTCTATCCTATTCCTGTGTGAACACTTATCGTCCGTGTTTCAGTACCATACAAGACAACACTCCACACAAATGCCCTCAGAAAAGACTTCCATACAATTGAATTAATATTCAATGTTAACAAATTTCTCTTTTTCAGAAACACTTTCTTCTCGTTGTCATTCTGCATTTTATATCATCCGTGCTGCAACCATCGTATTTTACTTTTACTTCCCAAGTACAAAAAATGTGTCTAACACCTTTATTGTTTCGTTGCCTAATTCCTTCAGTATCTCCTGATTTTCTTGGACTACATTCCATAACCCTTTTTTTCTCTTCTTGATGTTCATCTTATTCGCTCCTTACAAGCAACTGCCCATTATGTTCCACTGCTCTTCCAGGTCCTTTGCTTACATAATTGCAAGATCATCGGCTAAACACAAGGTTTTTATTTCGCAGCGCGAAATGGCCGCGGCGGAATGACCAAGTGCCGTACGGCGGAACGAGCGGTTGCTCCCCGTCGGAGGTTCGAGTCCTCCCTCGGGCGTGTGTGTGTGTCTCTCTCTCTCTCTCTCTCTCTCTCTCTCTCTCTCTCTCTCTCTCTCTCTCTCTTTCTCTCTCTCTAGGGACTGACGACTATAGCAGTTTCGTTCCATAGGTTTACAAACTTTCCTTCACAGCTTGCTCAATGTACAGATTGAATAACATTGGGGAAAGGCTAAAACACTGACTTACTCCCTTCATTACCAGTGCTTCCCTTACATGCCCTTCAACTCTTTTATAATGCTAATGGAAATGAGCACAACACAGAGTCTCCAACAGGAAATCAAATCCAACAGGGGACTGGGTGTTACGTGTTGTCCTCATCAACATAGGCACGCTCATAAGCGCGCTCACAGCGCTGCTTGTGTTCCAGTTTTGAACGTTGAAAGTTCAGATGCAGCTATAATGGACACTTAGCTGAATTAACTTCTATTCCGAAGGCTACTCAACCCACCACCCCCAGAAGAATAAATTATCTACGTCCCTGGTCGTAATGTCTCACAGAGTTGGTGGCGAGTGCTTCCCGTTAAACTTTACGACATCATGATAACCGACGAAATTAATCGTGAAACGCAAAACTTACCGGCAACCTCGGGATGACGCTCTATTATGAAATGTTAACGGTCCGTTAAGATTGCTCTGAGAGCCAGGGTTTAGACGCATTAACCTGGAAACGCAGTATCAACGCAGAGCGAGATGAAACGCCAACAGAATTGTGTGGAAGTCATACACTCCCGGACCGTATCTTACTGTTACATTACCCGTACTTGCATGAAAATCGCAGAGTAGCTCCGAAGTACGCAAGAGATGGTGCTGTTTGCTTTATTTAGTACTAAACCCATAAGCTGTCTAGCTTGCGTTTCTCGTTTTCTGTTTCTGTGCTACTGAATTTTATGGCGTCTCTGTATAGCTTAGTATGACTGTAATGTCTGAGAAACTATTCTGATAATTCCATGGCCCCAACACAGGATTTCTTTGCATTGCTCAGACAATTCCTCCAGTCTTCTTTACGACGAGTGTTAATTTCTCTTTTAGTAGTTTCATTGTACAGTTAACGCCATCTTAGAGATTGTTCGATACTCCTGCTGCAGCTAGATGTGGCCATAGTTTCTTTCTAGTGACCTCGCTTTTTTTTTTTTTTTTTTTTTTTTTTTTTTTTTTTTTTTTTTTTTTTTTTTTTTTTTTTTTTTGGCTTAAACACAGCATGAGACGATATCTCCCCAGCACCCTGCTGAAGCAACATGCGACCGTTTTTAAAAATGAAAGAAATTATTTTGCTTTAGCAGGTTCTTTTACGCCATAAGCTGGAGAACTTTTAGGATGTATAATTAATGGAATTCCGCACCAGTAGCTTCATTTGAACTGTATTAAGTCCTCACGACTGGGTTGGTCTTTATATTGAGCCATTAAAAGTTTCTTTAATGTACCTGAATTTTTAAATTGTGACACGCCAATTTCCTTCTCATGTCGTCAATGGGCACTATTTCTTTTATCCATTTTTATCACAAGACTTTACTCGTTGCAGAGGTGAGAATTATTTACGTGTTCATGACGTCATAAACAGAAAATGCCGTATAATGGAAACCGTGACTAACGAGACTTGAAATGATCCATTAGACCACTATTTTTCCATAAAAGTGAAATTACAAAACATTTGAGAATGAGGGCATTTATCGACCTGCAAGAAAGATTACACAAAATTTTAAACCTTTACGAAATTTTTCTCGTTGCCAACTTCAGCAATATGAAAAAATGAGAGAAAGTTATCGCTTATTAATCTTCCAGTAAAACTATATCATTCGGTATGACAGTACAATTTACTATTTGCACGCTACTTACAGACAATGCGCACATTTAACAATGAATGTATCTTCTAAATTAATAGTACGGCTCAAAAATCATGGGATCTGTCCTAATAAACAATGAGATGCACGTATGAAGTTTCATTGTTAGTTGTTTTCTGACCTTTTTCCCCATAGCTGCTTTTTATATGGCAAAATAACTTGTTTGTTTGTATATCTTATGGGACTTAACTACGGGTTCATCAGTCCCTAGACTTACAACTACTTATGACCTAGCTTACACTAAGGACGGCACAATTATCCATGCCCGAGGGGGGATTCGAACCCCCGACCATAGTGGCCGTGCAGACCGTGACTGGAGCGCCTCAGTCCCCTCGACCACCGCGGCCGGCGCAAAATAACTTGTCTTGCTGCACTTGCATAGTCGGTTTATATAAATAAATATTTGCATATTAATATGAGGTTTCGATTTACTGCCTCTTTACTACTAACTGTCTTCGTCATATATCTGCAGACAGTATGCACAAATATCCCTGAATATACTTTCGAAATCATAGTACGACACAGAGTTCAGGAGATATGTCTTCATAAATACTGAGATGCGTGGAAAAATCTCTTCATCGTGTATGACGTTGCAGTTTTTTACATATTTACTACCATCTCTATTCGCGACACATATAGTAACCATTTTCCTAATATTTCAATTTACGCACCTGGAAAACTATATCATTTTAGGGCAGATTATTCAGGAGGCACGACGTCTTAAGGATTAAGCTGCATGAAAACGAAACTGAAATGGATGGAGAATGGGACAGAAGGCAATGAACAGAGAGTAGGAGGAGATAGCTTAACAAAAGAATGGAATAAATAAATACCCTAGCATGGCCGGGAACTAGCGCTTGGCCGGCCGCGGTGGCCGAGGGGACGCCGGGCGCCGTGGCTCAGCGCGCCCGGTCAGGGGGCTCAACGCCCTCTGTAATAAAAAAGCTGGGCCAAGAACACTTCGAACATCAACGAACAAATACGATCAGCGTCCGCATTGAAAAGAACGACCCAAAAAAAAAAAAAAAAAAAAAAAAAAAAAAAAAAAAAAAAAAAAAAGGGGGGGCGACTGAGGCGCTTCAGTCACGGTCTGCACGGCCATTACGGTCGGGGGTTAGAATCCCCCCTCGGGCATGGATATTTGTACCGTCCTAGTTCGTAAGTATTTCATAAGTAGTTTGTAAGTTTAGGGACTGATGACCCCTTAGTTAAGTCCCATAAGCCTTACAAACATTTGAACTTTTTTTTTTTTTTTTTTTTTTTTTTTTAACTAGCGCTTGAATTTAATAAAACAGAAAAATATTCAAATGTTTGTATAGCTTATAGGACTACGGGGTCATCAGTCCCTAAACTTACAAACTACTTATGAAGTAGCTTATACTAAAGACGGCACAAACATCAATGCCCGAGGGGGGATTCGAACCCCCGACCGCAGCGGCCGTGCAGACCGTGACTGGCACGCCGCAGACCGATCGGCCACCGCGGCCGGCTAAAACTTAGAGGTTATTTATATTTAAACTGTTGAACTTTCAAATACCGTGTAATTTAAAATCAGTGACATCTGGTACTGTAAACATATACTGTTAGTAAAGTTTGTAACTACTGTGTTGACTTTATTTAGCATTGCCATAAATTGAAATTACAAAACAGTTTATGAAGACCTGCAGGGTAGCTGAACATAAATATTGAAAAATTTACACATTTTTGATGCTCATAAGTAAATTTTCTTCCCAGTTTGTCAACGCTCACCCAGTTCACGTTAATGTTCCAGGTCGGGACATCCTGCGAGAGGGAGGCTACTTCGGGCCTTGGCAGACGTGCAAGGAGCTGCAGTATAACAGAGAGATATGCGGCAAAGACGTGTCCCGCTTCCACCCAGTCGGTGAGTATACAGAATTTCCCAGCTTTTTAAATACGCAAGCCCTCCTTACATGAAAAATATACGAGGTGAGTTCAGAAAGTAAGTTCCGTTTGGTAAGAAAATTAAAGTGTACACAGATACAGAAGAAATTTTTATTGCACAAAATTCTATAACTCTTAAACTACTTCTCCACATAACTTCCGAAATTTTGTAGGCACTTGTCATAGCGTGCCACAAGTTTTTGCATGCATCTTTCACAGAAGGTTGCTGCCTGTGTATTCAACCATGTGGTAACAGCTCTTTATCATCGTTGAAGTGTTGACCACCAAGGACAGATTTTAGGTGTAAGAAGAGATGAAAGTTGCTAGGAGAGAGGTCCTAGCTGTATGGAGGATGATCAAACAGGTCCCATTGAAATTTCCGTAAGAATTGTTTGGTCACATTCAGTGTGTGAGGTCAGGCAGTATCATGAAAAAAAAATCTTTTGACAGTAATCCTCTTCTTACACCTAAAATCTGTCCTTGGTGGACAACACTTCAACTATGATGGCGAGCTGAAAGAACATGTTACCACATGGTTGAACACACAAGAGGCAACATTCTATGAAAAAGGCACACAAAACCTTGAGCCATGCTATGACAATTGCCTACAAAATTTCGGAAGCTATGTAGAAAAGTAGCTTAACAGTTGTAGATTTTTGTACAACCAATATTTTTTTCTATATCTGTAACGGTTCGTTTTATATAACCAAACGGAACTTACTTTCTGGACGCGCCTCGTATTTGGCTTCCCCCTCCCCCAGACTGCAGCCTCAGGACTGTCCTTTCTCGGCACTTTCCTGACGGTTCAGAACGATCGATGGCGTATGCCTCCACATACCTCTCTGGCGCCCAGTGCTTGTTTTTCCAAATTGAAAAGGAAGTTATCTTTTTAACCCGTTTCTATTATATCGTCAGTTTTCGTACAAAGTCCCCTCATGCCAATGCCGAAGGTCGCAAATTATTCCTCGCATGGACGACAGGTTAGTTCTCTGCCACCTCGGATGGACAACGAGGATTAACCAATGCCTCTCATAACACAAGACCTCTTGGAGGTCGTCCTCTCACCTGGCCTGCTCATACTCAATTATCATCAGGTCCCATTGGTTGGCAAATGATCTCTTGAGCAAGCTAAGTGCCATTGGTGTCCTCTCTGACCCCCCTCCCCATACTCGGCAACTTCTCCAAGGGAGGGGGAGTACTTACTGACCATAGACCGGCCACTGAAGGCCACCCTGATGTCTCAGTGGTGTACCGGGAAACATACTCAATAGGTGAACGCCCTGTTCCATATACAAACAACCTGTAAAAGTGCCCAATCACTAGATCGAAACAAATGTACAAACAAGCTTAATATGCACTACTTTTTGCAAGAAGCGCTGACTGCAGTAGATAGTCCTGACAGACCAAACCCTGCCACGCTGTATCCACACACTAAACCACCAATGGCCGTGAGCTCAGTGTCGGCTCTGAGGCCAGTTCACCTTCCGCCTAGTGCAACCAGGAGATTCAAGAAGTACCTCCGGATCTTCAACCGAGAAAGCGTCGCCTCGCTACGTATTGGGAGTACCAAGGCCTTCTTCTCTAGAGCGTCGTTCGCCTTCCAGAGGACCTTGCCATCGCTGCACTACGGACTTGGTATATGAACTCCATATTGTATACTCGTACAATTTTCATATGATCTCTCCAAGGTCTGTTGAGCTAAGACTTCTTCTGTTAATGGTAGACTTTACCATGCATTTAGACATTTAATCGTCTTATTTAATATTTAATTCTTCACATTCTGATGTAATTACGTGATTTGACGTTGAAACTTCGTGGGTATGTTACGTAATCTGTGAGCTCGCCGAATATGATGAAAACAAATTTAGTTACATTTTCTGCCACCAGACAAAAATATGTTAAGATTACCTGACATAGTCGGGTCTGGAGGCGATCTAGTGACTAAGTGCAATGTTGCACTTGTTATTTTATACCCCATTTTTTTAACAAAATGACCAGATTATAACATATATGTGACCAGATGATGGTGACACAGTGCACCGAAACCGGTCGTCATTTAATAAATTATTAGTGTGCGATGTTGGCTTGTCATTTTGATAACTATAAAAATATGGTACTGTAAGCAATCATAATGTGGTGTACGTGTGCAGGAATAGGGGAGGAAAGATCAAACACATGATAACGGTGGTTCGGGCAAATTTATTAGGATATGGTGACAAGTTTCAACAGGCGTTCAGTGTGGTCTTCCAAGTCAACTGCATCATTAAAACGGCATGTTCAACAATTGCCCACTGTGTATCCGGTCTAATGTAGGCCATAATTCGCCGTATGCTACCCCTCAGATCCGGACGAGTCTGGACACATCCCTTAGTGACAGGACCCTTCAAATATCCCCAAAACCATAAGTCACATGGATTTGCGTCAGGTGATCTTGTAGGCTATACACCTTGAAAGTATCTAGAGACGATGCTATTATCACCGAAAGTTTCTCGAAGCAGAACTTTCACCTGACAAGCGACATGTGGTGTCATCCCATTTGGCATTAAAATAGTGCTGTGGATAGAGTTCCGTTGTTGCGAAGCCGGAATCGCGTGTTGCACAAGGAAAACTTTATAACGTGCAGTTGTTACAGGACCAAGAGGTGCCAAGAGAAAATCGGACCGGGAATAAAGGATGTTGTGAAACCACACGACAGTGTGGGGGAGTAGAACCCCGTATTCGACACATCTGTGCATTCTCAACATCGTGTAGCATAAAATGTGCCTTGTCCGGCCAAAGAAAATACCCTGTTTACATGTCATCCATTTCCACACATATTGTCGACCGAGTGTTTTGCAACCTATTTGTTGATGGACTACACTTCCTGAGGTTTCTGTCATTGACTCTTAGTTTGGCTTCTGCCTTACCCATGATTAATTTTATGTTGTTGTTCCTTATACCTGCTCCCAGATATTTTATGGGAGCACGTGCTTCCAGTCATTAATCTGCAATTTCATAGTTACATATTACATTTATTTTCGTATATTCACAGTACGTTACATTTGTTTATGCATCGACAAACTGCAGATCCTCGTGCGTTTCACAACTTCTCGTTAGACTATAGCATCATCCACGAAAAGCCTCAATGAAGGTCTTGTGTTATATAGTGAAAAGCATCGTTCTTATAACACTCCTTTTGGCACACGAGAAATCATTTTGACGTCGGAAGACCTCTCTGCTGAGAATATGCGCTGTTAGCTAGAAAATGTTCAATCCACTCACACAGTTGGTCTGATTTTCACAAGGCGACTACGCGGAACCGTAGCGAACGCCTTGCGAAAGTTCACGGGATAGACATGGAAGCCTGTATTTACTGCTTTCTAGGTCTCGTGGATTAATAGCGCTAGCTGGGTTTCACATTATCGTAGATCTAACCACCTATGTTAATTCTATTTTCCATAAATATCATAATACACATAAAACACGTTCCAAAATTCTACAACAGACCAACGTCGCAGATGTAGGTCTACAGTTTCGTTCATCTGTTCAGCGTCCCTTCTTGAAAACGACAATAACATGTGCCTGTTTCCTACTCATCGGAGTGTATGCTTCCAAAAGTACCGCAACTTCATGAAAATAATATAGGGTATTAGTGAAAAAATACGTATTGACATACAAAAAACGGCATGTTGCATGCTATAATATAGGTGTGTTTGTTGTCTTGTTTAGTGTATATTTAGCTGTTGTTGTTTGGATGTTTTAGGGGGACAAAACTACGGAGGTCATCAGTCCCCCAGTATAGTTAGCCTTGGCATAATTTCATTACATATAAGAGAGGTTATTTTCAGTACATCTATGACGATTGCTATGAAAGTATAACGTGAAAAGAAATCGATTGGAAAGGGTTAAAGCGAAAGCCTCACGTAGGTAATACGCAAATTCCAGTGGCAGACACTATTTACGTTCCTAAAAGAGTAAACTAATATATTACTTCCCTGTATATACTTATATATCTTGCGAGAACATATATAGCCCACACGGATGCGTACCTGCAGTAGGCATAGTACCCTCTGCCACACAACGTCTTGTGACGTACGGAATGTAGATAAAGGCATAAAAGTTCCCGCATGGTCCTCCTCAGGATCCCACTAATTCGATGTTCTGTTGTGTTGTGGTCTTCAGTCCGGAGACTGGTTTGATGCAGCTCTCCACAATACCCTATCCTGAGCAAGCCTCTTCAACTCCACATAAGAACGGCAACCTACATCTGTCTGAATCTGCTTACTGTATCCATCTCTTGGTCTTCCTTTGCGGTTTTTACCCCACAAACTTCCCTCCAACGCTAAATTCACAATTCCTTGATGTCTAAGAATGTGTCCTACCAATCGATCCCTTCTTTTAATCAAGGTATGCCAAAAATTCCTTTTCTCTCCAATTATGTTCAGTACCTCCTCATTAGTTAAGCGATCCACCCACCTAATCTTTAGCATTCTTCTGTAACACCACATTTCAAAAGCCTCTATCCTCTTCCTGTCCGCACTGTGTATCGAGCATGTTTCATTCCCATACAAGGCAATACTCCACACAAATGCCTTCAGAAAGGACTTCCTTAGGCTTAAATCAATATTCGATGTTAACAAATTTCTATTTTTCAAGAACGCTTTTCTACCCATTGCCATTCTACATTTTATATCCTCTGTACTGCGACCATCATTTGTTATTTTACTGCCCAAGTAACAAAACTCATCTACTTCCTTTCTTGTTTCATTACCTAATCTAATTCCTTCAGCATCGCCTGATTTTCTTAGACTGCACTCCATTACCCTAGTTTTGCTCTTGTTAATGTTCATCTTATATGCACCTTTTAGCACACTGTCCATTCCGTTCAACTGCTCTTCCAGATCCTTTGCTGTCTCTGACAGAATTACTATGTCGTCGGCAAAATGCAATGTTTTTTAATCTTCACCCTGAACTTTAATCCCTTCTCCAAATTTCTCCTTGCTTTCCTTTATAGCTTGCTCAATGTACAAACTGAATAATATTGGAGAAAGACTACAACCCTGTCTTAATCCTTTCCCAACCACTGCATCCCTCTCATGCCCTTCAACTCTGACAACCGCTGTCTGGTTTTTGTACAAGTTGTAAATAACCTTACGCTCCCTATATTTTACTACTGTTTGCTTCAGAACTTGAAAGATTTTATTCCAATCAACATTGTCAGAGGCCTTCTCCAAATCTACAAAAGCTAGATATGTAGGTTTGCCTTTTCTTGATCTATCTTCTAGGATAAGCCGTAAAGTGAGTATTGCCTCCTGAAACCAAACTGATCTTCCCCAAGGTCGGCTTCTACCAGCTTCACCATTCTTCTGTAAATAATTCGTGTTAATATTTTGCAACCATGTCTTATTAAACTAATGGTTCTGTGGTTTTTCACACCTGTCTGCGCCTGCTTTCTTTGGAATGGGGATTATTCTGTTACGTTTCCTATTGTTTACATTAAGATGGTGCTTATGTCATCTGAGTTCGTCGTCCAAAGCCCGTCGAAAGAAGATGCCATCTGTTATTTACGGGACTAAGAGCATTTCCCGTCATCCCTTCCTTTCATACAGCTCTCAGAGCCAGCGCCGGCTGAGTTTTTAGCGTTCGCAGAAAGCCGGGCGGTGAAAGTTGTGCCTGAGTGCCACGCCATCTCAGAGTGGTTGGCTGCGGGGTTCCATCTGCTGCTAACAGCGCTGTGCGCTGGCGAAAGGCAGCCCACGCGGGGTTTTGGCCGCTGACGGGCAGAGCACAGCCGCCGGTCTCATCATGGCCCTTAGTTCTGGCATGGAAAAATTTTTCCTCTACACTGTGTGTCCCTGGAAAAATGGAACTCACTCTCTCAGCGTTACCATTCCCTCTCTCCCCGCACCTTATTAACGAATCCCTCTGTATTACTGCTACCAATTTTTTCTAATACTTATTGAGGGGAATCACGCAATAGTTGTCAGTTATATAAAAGTTTTTTAAGATATTGAGTTAAAGCAGAGGCATTGAATTAAAATTAGTACTTCAGTCGTGTTTGAACCCAGGACCTCCTGCTTACTCGGCAAGTGTTATAACCACTAAGCTACGACGACCTAATGGATACAGCATTTGAACGGACTGTCTTACAGTAAATCTCCCTCCACAACACAAACTTCAAATCCAGAAGCAGAAAAATGTTCAAATGTTTGTTAAGCTTAAGGGACTTAACTGCAGGGTCATAAGTCCCTAAACTTACAAACTACTTACGAAATACCTTATAATAAAAACGACAAAAACGTCCATGCCCGACGGGGGGGATTCGAACCCCAGACCGTGGCGGCCGTGCAGAGTGTGACTGGCGCGCCGTAGACCGCTCGGCCACTGCGGCCGGCTCCAGTGGCAGGATTAAAGTTTGTATTGTAGAGAGACATTCTGTAATATTGTCTGTGTAATTTTTCTGTCGATTTAGTCGCAGTGGTTTGGTAGTTATTACGCTTGTCTAGTAAGCCAGAGGTCCCGGGTTCGAATCCTGGCTGTGGCACAAATTTTAATTCCTTGCCTCTCCTGCAATTCAATGTATTTGATATATATTGAGACAATATGTCTATGGATATTGGTTTATTATTATTATTTTATTATTATTATTATTACTATTTTTTTTGTCAAAACTGCAATGAAAAACAAGGAAGCAAACGACAAACGAACAATATGCAACTCTCAGAATAACATACCTTAAAAATTAATCTGCCATTAGGCATTGTCGTCAATCAAATACACGCAGCATTGCTGCTTTGTTATCAGAAACCCGTTGTCTAAAGAAAACCATACTACCGCTATGATGCACAGTTGTGAACTACAGGACAACTACTCTCACATACCAAAGATAAATCGTATGTAACAAACCATCAAATGTGACCAACGATAACTATCCTTACATCTGAATAACCAGGAGATGGCGTTATCTATGTCGAGCACTTATGTCTTTTGCAGTCTGTCTGCCATTTTGGTGACTTGTGGAATGCTATTTCTCCGCTAAAACTATGCGTTAAGTCAACCCTCTTTTGTTAACACATTGTATTAACGGTGCAAAGTATGAACTTCCAATTAATATTCTTTCTTAAATAAAAACTAATGTGTACTCATCACAAGACATTAGAGGACCCGCATCACAACCGCTCACGCCAGCAGTGCGCCCTGTTCCCCTCTTACTTGACGGTACAGCTCTATCGTACATCTGCGAGGCATCCTGCACATCTGCTCAAATCTTTCTCATCAGTTTACTCTCGATTCATAGCAGTCGCGGTGGAGCGACCGTGCGTTCTCAGGCGGCTTGCTGCGGAACGCACGCTTGCTCGCCGTCGAGCGTTCGAGAATCCCTCGGGCATGGGTGTTTGTGTTGCCCTTAACGTAAGTTAGTATAAGTAGTTTGTAAGCCTAGGCACTGATGACCTACGTAGTTAAGTCCCTTAGATTTACAAACATTTTATCTTTGACTTCAAAAAGGCGTTTGAGGCGGTGCCACACTGCAGACTGCTAACGAAGATGCGAGCATATGGAATAAGTTCACAGATTTGTGACTGGCTGGAAGACTTCCTAAGTAATAGAACGCAGTACGTTGTTCTCGACGGCGAATGTTCATCACAGACGAGTGTATCGTCAGGCGTGCCCCAGGGGAGTTGTGATAGGACCGCTATTATTTTCTATCTATATAAATGATCTGATGGACACTGTAACTTGTAATTTGCGGCTGTTCGATGATGATGCTGTGGTGTATGGGAGGGTGTCGTCTTTAACTGACTGTAACAGCATACAGGATGACTTGTAAGTCTAGTTGGTGCGAAGAATGGCAGCTACTTTTCAATGTAGAAAAATGTAAGCTGATGCGCATGAGTAGGAAAAACAATCCCATAATGTTCGAATACAGCCTTAGTAGTGAGCTTCTTGATGCAGTCGCGCCGTTCAAATATCTAGGCGTAACATTGCAAAGGTATATGAAATGAAACGAACATGTAAGGACAGTTGTGAGTAAGGCGAACAGCCGACATCGCTTTATTGGGAGAATTTTGGGAAGATGTACTTATCTGTAAAGGAGGCCGTGTATAAAACGCTTGTACGACCACGTCTTGAGTATTGCTCAAGTTTTTTAAACTCGCAGCAGATCAGTTTAAAGGCAGGCGTCTCCCTATATTCTGAGCGCCTTGTCAATTAACTATGTGTAGTCCTTTCGCATACCACTTTAGTAGTAATTAAACTGACCTCACAAATCCTATAACTGAAAGAGGGAAACACAAATTGCCGGTGTCCTGGCTTTTAAAATCCTCTATAGGACGTGTGTTACGGCAGCAAAAATGTTTCTTTCAAGAGCTCACGTGTCAATTCTTATAATATATAACAATATATAACACATGCTGCGCGTGTCCTTTACTCTGCAAAAGTTTTTCTCATTTACAGGTTAAATCAAGCGTTGATTTTTAACAACGAAAAGACTTGCCCTATGCCTGTTACACATATAGCAGTAAAGGTAATGTAATTTACAACACTACTGATATTAATGCAGTGATTATCGTTTTTACGTGTGCCCAGGAGAAAAGTATTTTCAGTTGTTCTTATAAGGAAAAGAATTACATTTCTAGGTGTTTGTGGTGCACTATGGATCTTTTACTTTTTTCACGTTTATCGATGGGAAGGTTATTCAAGTTGCTCTAGACCTAGTTTTTATATCTGTTAGTAAGTCATATCTGGTGCACCGAGCGAGGTGGCACAGTGGTAACACACTGGACTCGCATTCGGAAAGATGGTGGTTCAAATCCACCTCCGGCCATCCTGATTTAGGTTTTCCGTGATTTCCCTAAATCGCTCCAGATAAATGCCGGGTTGGTCCTTTCAAAGGGCACGGCCGATTTCCTTCCACATCCTTACCCAAACATTCCGAGCGTAAACTCCGTCTCTAATGACCACGCTGTCGACGGAACGTTAAACTACAAGCTTCCTTCCTCCATATCTTGTGCAGATATGCTTTTAATACCGTTATAAAAAGCAAAAAAAAAAAAAAAATACATAAAGACTACTCGTTGTACCTATAAGACCAGTTCTTGTTGAATTCATCGATAATGTTTCCGTGCCAGATTATTACGATATATAACTGGCCAGTATTTAGCTTGGTTGGCGTTATTGCATGTCGCAAAAATATTAGAAGACAAACAGTAGTGTTGTGTTAAAATCGGACATTATGGATGCAACAATTTCAGTTCTTTTAAAAGCTTAACAAAACACTTCACGTATAATGTTGCGGAATCGTAATAAAACTGTTGATGCATGTTAAACTGATATTTATTCTTTTACTGCTGTGTGAACAACAAACCAAAAGACTCACAGTACGACGAAATCAATGTTTCGCTTACAACCTGCAGTTCACTTGCTTGTAAAAAAAAAAAAAAAAAAAAAAAAAAAAAAAAAAAAAAAAAAAAAAAAAAAAAACTCTCAATAAGTTTCATCTCGGTACATTTAAATATGCGACCGTTGCATTAATTTTTGAAACTGCAGAGTACTAATGTTAGCTGTACTAATAAAGATGTAATAAGAATACGATAAGCCTTTTATTGCTATAAACTGTAGTAATTGCCACTAAAAATAATAACTGCAACTCTCAGATCCATTTCAAACTGCTCATAATTACAATAACGGATTCCTGTTCCAAGTCACGTGACTTAGATGTAGATTTCATTACAATGACGTCACGCGCAGTCTGTTATCTTTAGTCTGTCTACTACAACATGCCTGACAAGAAATAATGCTAGAACACATTCTGATCCCACATCGGCCTATTAAATTGCATGGTGACAGAAGGTACAAAATTAGAAACAACTAAATAATTATCTATCACGTACAGACTAACGTAAATGTTTTGCCAAACACCATAGACGATGTGGATGATGGAATTCTGAGGATCGCCAGAGTTTTATGTTCTGAGTTTTACAGCCAGGTAGTAAGGAGAGAATCACCGCGCGGTCTGAAACGCCAAGTCACGCATTGCGCGGCCGCTACCGCCGGGGGTTCGAGTCCTCCCTCAGGCATGTGTGTGTGTGTGTGTGTGTGTGTGTGTGTGTGTGTGTGTGGTGTCCTTTGTGTGTACGTCTGTGGACCGAATCACTGGAAACTTGCTGAGTTGTTCAAATCGATCATCACAATTAATATAAATAGGTAAGCAGTTTAACTGACAGCAGCTACTTTTGTCAGCTACCCCATTATAATTAAATATACAGTAACAGTTGCTCAAAGAGCTATCTTGCGTGACCGGGAAGTGAGACAGGTACCGCAATCTGCTGGTACATAGGCTAGCCTGAGTAGTTTCAGGCGGCTCCTACGCTAGTGTTACTCAAACATCGATAAACTATCGATTAAGTTACAATGTCTTCAAAATGTTCAAATGTTTGTTAAGCTTAAGGGACTTAACGGCGGGGTCATCAGTCCCTAAACTTACAAACTACTTATGAACTACCTTATACTAAAGACGACACAAACATCCTATAGTGTCTTCACTATCGTTACTACCGGTAGTCTGGTTTAACTATCGATAGTCATACCGTTTATAGTGTCAGTCGTCTTTCATTGGCGCGTGGAAAATTGTTGCATACTATTAACCCCATATCGTGTGGAGTGCAAAGTGAATGTAGCATTTTAGATGGTGGCTCCTTAGCCAGTCACACTGTTTACATACTATGATAAGTATTTTGTTCATTTTATCAAATGTGGTTTATATTAGGTTAAGTGTGACAACAAAGTGTTGCAGGGTAACTGGTTGCTGTCTCATTTAACCTAACAGACTTTGTTGTTAATAAATTGCGCTATGGGAGAGAGGACGTGAGAAAGAGAACGTTATTGTTTGTTTTCCAGAGATGACAACTTGTGCCTGTACCGATCTGATTGATGCTCATGGTAAAAAATTACACAAATAAATAACATGAAATTATTAATGTGCGTTATACCGTAGCTCTTCCAATGTGTGAATATACTTACTTGTAGCAAAAATATAAATGAGAATACCGTTGTTTGTAATACAACGCAATTAGTAGAGATAACACGTATAGTTTAACGGTTTATTAAACGTTGGTTGCTGTACTGCATAATGCATTTTAAAATAAAAACGATGATTAAGGTAAAACAGTCAAAAATCCGAAAATTGGTTTGAACACCACTAGGCGTCGTCCTGTTTGGAAATGGTGTGCCGTTGCCTTCCTCCGAACTGACTTACCCAGCCAGTTATAGGGGAACCTACAGTTAAACGTGGGTTCCGAACCACGGTGCTACTCAATATTTTTCACATCAGCAAAACTGCTAGAGGTGAAAGAAGTGGAAAGTGGATTTGTAGTCTGGCACTCTACCACTGTGCTAGCGAGCCGCATTACGATCGTCATTAATTAAATACGTCCATCTTCTATTTTTGAGTTCTCATAGTACTTACAAGTATTTTCAATTTTACATGTTAATATATAACGTGTTTCGAAAACACGAAACATCGAAGTGATCCTGGCTGCATGCTATGTTCCTGAAAGAAGTCGCCAGTTTCTGCAAAACTGATTATAATAAATGCAAGATTTTTATATGTATGATGACTGGACATCAACATTAAAATACACAGCTGTATTTACGCACTATATGCTTTCAGAGTACTTCAAAGAATATTAATATGTAATAATGAAAAACGGAACAGATTAAAGGAGAAAATTTTCAATACCATACTTTCTATTTAAAAAAAAGTGCATATCTTGTATCGTATTTTGTGGAATAAAAAACTATTAGAAATTTGTTTTTCATTTCAAATATGTGCCCTAAACAATCAACAGTTAATCAATATATTTTTAAAATACCATCCATACTATCGTATATATCAAATATCCTTGTTTAAGTACCACTTATCGTACGCTCCTTCCAGCACATTCTGTGCTTTAACCCGCATTTCATAACAGAACTGCAGATAGTTAAATCAAGTTCGTTAAAAGCTGAGAAAGTATATCCCGCACTAGAAGAGATCAATTTTAGGATAAATATATAATGAATAGTCCAAAAGGTAACAGGATAATCAAGAAATGTGGTGCTATTTATGTCATAGCGCTGTTTAATACTTTAAAAAATACTGATATAAGCCATTATGATACGAGAGTGTTATTAGTGTTATTATGACAATAGAGATAGAGAGAGAGAGAGAGAGAGAGGGCATAAATGAAATCATGCGTGATTCGCTAATCAGTTAAGACGCCATTTTGCTGCCTCAATACATGTCGGTGGCACTTTCGAAAATATACTTTTCTTTTAAAGGATTTAGTGAAGCGATAAGGTTTTTAAGTTATTTAAAGTTATTTTCAAGCACTTTGTATACGTATTAACTGTAGTGAGTCTGCCTTTTGTGGTAGAATTTATGGTGTGAGCTTGAATACAAGTTTAAAGAAGAATTTATTTTGTCATGAATTCAGTACGGTTTTAAAATCAGCAGGGTATCAGTTTTACCTTATCTGTTTGGTCATCTGTAATTCATTCTGCAGATATTTCTACATTCTAAAGTGACCAGTTAAGAGGAAGTTAGTGACATGCAATTTCTCCGCGTGACAGAGTTGGTAAGATGTAAAGCCTCAGTTACTAGCACATGTTTTTTTTTATTTGTAGTTGCATGATTCGGCAGTATACATTGTTGAACAAATCGTTGTGACTAATTGTTTCAATTTATACCATGCCAAGTCTAGAGATTTCTGTCTCGGAAAAAAAAAAAAAAAAAAAAAAAAAAAAAAAAAAAAAAAAACTTCAAAAATATTTGAACACAGTTATGCAATTGTGCAGAAAACATTCTGCGTATTTGTTGTAAAGTCGCCTGTAGTTCAGTTAGTGGCGTTTTAGACTCTAGATCTTGCTGACGGCAGTTTGATTTTTTCTGTAACTTTATTTTCTATTATTTTAATTCCATTACTTGAATTTAAATGACAACTAACAAAACTCCCATCAAAAACATAAAATGTACAAAAATGCAAGTCTCGCTACGAATTGCTTCCACCATCAAAAGTCGTAGGATCTCATGGGAAACCAAATCCGTTATTTTAGTTAGTGTTCAGGGAAACGACTGTTTAACACCCTGTCATAATTTTTTATCTAATTAGTTTTCTACCAACATCTGTAGTGACTATATCAAAATTATACATCTTTATTTCTATAATAAATATAATGAGTTCGCAATCGCACTATAATATAATGACATCAGAATACATGTACTGATCGGGCAATTACATATCGAAATATAAAAATAATTTATATTCCACTCTGCAACCAAAGCCGTGGCGGAGCGGCCGAGCGCATTGAGGTGCTATGCTACGATGCGCGAGGCTGCCTCCCGTCGGGGGTTGAAACCCCCCTCGAGCATGGATGTTTGTGCCGTCTTTAGTATAAGATAGTTCATAAGTAGTAAATTTAGGGACTGATGACCCCGTAGTTGAGTCCCATAAGAACATTATGTAACCAAACGTAACCGTGTAGAAATGAAATACATCACATTTGCATAGTTTACGTTTTCATGCGATTGCCAAGTCATAATTTTTTATTGTAGAAATAAAGATGGTGGAAGGAATTCGTCGCGAGCCTTGCATTTTTGTTCATTTTTTGTTTTTGATGGGATATCATTTATTTTTGTAGTTAGGCTTTCTCTGTAAAATCTTTTGTGCATCAATCACGGATTTTCTTAAGATCCATTCTCTGTCTCTTTGGTTTGGTTTAATTTGGTTTGATGTGCCAGTATTTGGGAAGTCTGGAAAGCCGATTACATTGATATTGTTCAATCCTTTTTATCATGTACACTAGTGCAACCTGTGCTGGATCACTATACAAATATCAACAATTTAGTGTTGTATTTCGCGTCAGTTTGTGAACTTCATAATACACGAAAGTTGCGGATATTTCCTGTATTAGGGAAAGTAGTAATTATTTTGCATCGTATTTATTGACTGATCAGTTTATTTTATAAAACAGTTAGTAACGCAAAATTAATTATTTTAGTGCGTAAAAAGAAGCCTTGTTTTATACTGACACAGTTGTATGGTATGAAAGTTGTTACATATAATTGCATAAATCTTTCTCCTAGAAACAGTACAATTAAAAATTATGAGAGTTTTACGGAATAAAAGCCGTAGTGGAGCGGCCAAGAGCATTGAGGCGCTCCAATGACCTCACCGTGCCGCCTTTATATACGATTATCAAAAGTTCCCTGCATTGTTAGAGTTGTAAAAGTATGAAATGCGCGAGGCCGTTTCCCGTCGGGGGTTCGAATACCCCCTCGGTCATTGGTGTTTGTGTCGTCTTTAGTATGAGGTAGTTCATAAGTAGTTTGTAAGTTTAGGGACTGATGACCGCGAAGTTATAATAACTTATATTTCAGGAAGCTGCAGGTACAATCCTCTTTACGAATCTGGTATCATTTGTTGTACATCAGCCACGGATTTTCTTAAAGCCCACTCCCTAACTTTTTTTTTAAGTTTTTCTCAGAGGGTTTGATGCAACAATTTTCAGCATACATGCTGACAGCACGTTGGCGCTCGTAGTGACACTGAGACTACACTAATTTTGTTCTTTGATAAAGACGCTTCAGGACGTTGCCGATCGCGCTGACGCCAATATTGCACCAATCTCCGCGGCACATTCGTCCAATATCATTTGATAAAGAATATTTAACGTGATACCAAGGTCGATCCTCAGACATAGAAATCATAGATAATCATAGACTTATAGTTAATATATGTCTGAGGCACATTTGGTATGAAAACATAGGACTATCGATATCTCCCTACTGAAGATTCAACTCGATGATCTAAGAGAAATTAGGATAGCCTTAAAATACCAAGCCACAAACGAGATAGTTGAATATAAATGTATGTTCTATTTCGTGTACCATATCTTTGTGTAGTACATGATATAATTACACTTACGGCAGTGTTGGCGTAGAGTGCTGAAGTTAGCAATGGCGACGAATGAGACACTTCGGAAAACCAGTCATGCAGAATGAGAGACGTAGTATTTTGTGTTGACCATGAAGTAAATAATTAATTCTGTTCCTGCTCTGTAGTTGACAGGTTCTTGTAGGTAGCTCTCATAAAGCTAAAATTTTGTCAATTTGATTTCATTGGCAAAATTCGCATACAACGCCACGGCCGTAAGTATAATTTAGCCTTTACTTCAAAACTTTAAATGTGGTGAAATTATATTAGTTTGTCCCTAGAACATGATTAATTGTGATGTACACAAATAATTGTTAATACGGTGTTTAAAGCGACAGGGAGACAGATAATACTGTATTCCGTAGTGCCAGTCTAGTAATGTGTGTCATTGGTTCTGCCGAGGATTGTTTTGGCACCCAAAACAATGATATTCTCAGACGTCGATGTTTTCCTTTCGATGTACATCGTACATCTACACCTTGAAATGATGATAACATTGATGTTACCATCGTTGTTTACGGTATCTAATATCGATCATCCAAGGGGCAGTAATTGGAAGCACTTCAAATTTTAACGTTCACTTTTTATTAGAGTTGGAGAATTTAAATCGCCAAAACATCTATTTCGTTTTACCAGTCTTAACGGCTATGTACACTCATGATTTATGTATTGTGCACATCTACATCAAACCACCCTTCGAATTATATATCACTGGCCTCCTGATAAAATGATCGTAGAAAATCGGTACTTTAATTTTCAAGTTCGCGTATTTATATAATGATATCACGTAACAATCCTAACTTAATTTTGATAACATGAGCAGAACCAACTCGTCCTATAGAAGACCATAGATACTATAGACGGCGTATCTCCCAGATCAATGGCGTCTCCCTATCTCTGCCGTGATGTGGTTTGTAACCAACATGCAACGTTTTTGCTCTCGGTCTAAAGTTTTTGCCAAGCATTATATGACGGAATTTTCGATATTACGAGCATCAGTTTTCTCATTTATAGCTTGAATGAAGTTAGAATGTAGGTGTCATTGGTACCGTTTAGAGCTGTAGCAAACCGTATGTATTCGGTACTGAGTAACGAATACTTCGGCTTGTAGTGGTAGCATCAAGTTTGTGCAGTGCTATACATCGAGATATTGACGTGCGCGAGTCGAACAGAGATTACATTCACGTAATATCTTTGCTATTGCTCAATCATTTTTCTATATGTGTTTATTCTGTTTTTGTTTAGTTTTTGTTTCTGTATTCTGTGATGGAAATATACGTTTATGTTACCCAAGAAATGTTGCTGTGAAATTAATTTACTACGAGTCGCGACAGGCTGATACAAAATACTGAATCGTTACTCATGAATACATTTCGTTAGTCACATCTGCCGTATCGATACGAACCGGCTAATGCATAAATTTCGTTAAGCGCATCAACCGTATCGACACGAACTCTGTAAAGAAAAACAAACGGAGAATGCGTATTTTTCGTGATACTAATTGTTATAGACATCTGTGACGTACTTTAAGTGCATATTGTGTAGCTATGCGATATTATATGATTATTTTTGTTTGTAAAAATTTTAGATTATACTTCATGACCCGTGTTTTCAGGTTAATCCTCCACTATCTGACGCGGTGGCGGACAAAGGGGAGGGGGGGGGGGGGGGCTCTCGTCCTGGAGGGCCTCCAAATACCTCAGAAACACTCTTTTTTTCCTTGCCCTCTCGTTTTGGTGCTTCCAAATGTCGAAAGCTATTTTTTTTTCTAAGTGTGTCCCGAGGCTCTCCCCCTCGGGGACCTCTAAATCTGAAAAGTGACTATTTTATAGTAATACATATACTTCTAAGTGGATGGGGGGACCTTTTTTTTTTCTTTCTGCCGCCTCGGGCCTCCGACTGCCTTAGTCCGCCACTGATCTGACGACCGCTTTTCACGCAAACATACGTTTTATTGTATTTTTTACCTGTAAAGTTTTCAGTTTAATGGTTTATTATTTGTTTTTGATCTTGTCTATTATAAAAAAAGTTTTGTAAAAAGTACTAAAAAGTTATAATCTACACATTTTCATTCACGACGGTACTATCTTAATTGTTAATGTCACATAATACACTACAACAGTGCCGCTGCTCGAAAATGTTGTGCTACATTTTGGCATTCGTCACAAAATATTCCGATTGATTCTGCCATTCCAAGCCTTTAAGGGGACATGCTCGTGAAAATGAACAAAAATTTGAAAAAAAACATTTTTGATCTATATAAAAGAGCATTTCATGCTGATTTCAAAACTGTATAGTTCATGGGCATTATAATTTTCCGTTCGTTCAAAAATTTAGGTTGAACGTAATGTTGCACAGGAACCACGCCCATCTGTCAGTTTGTAGTGCGTCAGAATACGTGATGCATTATTTTGTTCTTCCATTTTTTCCGTCGATAGTAACGGATCGTTAACACAGGTATATTCTAGAAGGCGCAGACTCCCGGAACCAAAGTACAGGCATGTCTAGATAGCTGTGGTTCGACTGTAAACAAAGATCTAAGAATAAAGCACTGCCAGGGTTGTTGAAGTAAATTTAATGGCACCCGCGTTTGTGTAAAGAACTTTGATGGTCCAAGTGCGAAACATGGGAAAAAAATGAGTTCTAAACATTTTTAGATCAGAGGTCAGCCTTAGTGTGTGGTATGTAGGCTACCTTCGGGATGGAGATTGTAAAGGACACTCCACTGTTGTTAATGACAGACCATATGGGGACACTCTGATTCAAGCTTTTCAATGTGTTGAGCATGTACAAAAGAGAATGGGAGCTCGGGTGAGAGAATTATCTAAAGACTTCATTGGAAAAAAAACGGTCAGACCGAAAACACATAGGTGGTTCAGGACGTAATACAAAATGTGATTCTTTGACTCAGTATTAAGGACTAGCAACAAAAAGAAATGTAAGAGATTTGAAGATCATGAGACTAGCTGTTTGGGCAACATGTCATCACAGAGTGTCAACAGATGAAATCCCGTAGCTTTGTTTGTGTCCAAAAGCGAAAGATTCGTGGTGCAAGAACTAGCTGAGCAATGCTACAAGCATACATTATACCCCCAAGCATTACTTACCACTTGCTGTAATGGAGGCAATTAAGCCTGGCAAATAAGAATCTGCTTAGAAAATGTATGCATGGCCTCTCTCAGAATGCAAATGAAAGCTTCAATAACTGTATATAGGAGAGAATACCCAAAACTGTATTTGTTGGGGTGACAGTGCTGAAGATTGGTGTAATAGATGCAATAATAACATTCAATGATTGTACAATTTCAAGGATCAATGTTATGAACAAACTGAACCATCAGACAGGAAGGAATATGGCTTCAGCTCTACTGCTATTGATAAGCGGCGTGTCACCGAAGCAGAGACAGCCGTAGAAACTGCTACCAAGGAGCGGGGTATAAGGAAAAGAATGAAGAGAAAGAGTACGGAAGAAAAGGAAACAGGAGGACAACTGGAGTACGCAGCTGGAATGTTCTAAACCAGCATAGTGGCAGGTTAATAAATCTGTAAATCTTCTTTTGCGATTTACCGAAAACTTGAATTTTCATCTTTTAGGTACACTTTTCTCCTAAACGACTGAACTCACAAATATTTATACAGATATTTACAATGACATCCTCTACCTACCTTGCCTACTATTTACTGAAAAATTTATAATATAATGATGAAGTCGGTGATGTTTGAGCTACTTTTTTAAATATTATTGTCATAGTAAAATAAATTGTTTGTCGTTTTCACAGATCAGGATCAGGGAACGAAATTGGAGGCATAAAACACGTTAATGTTGTCTCTACTCTGATTCCTTTTCCAAGCTGTGCAGTCAATGGTTTCACAGAAAACGGTACCGCAGTGAAATAGTGTTCCGTTTTTATACTATTATAAATATTGTTGTCAGTACTAAAATATAACAAATATATCATTATTTTTTGGGAAATTCTTTGATAATTATCTTAATTGTGTGTAATAATTTTGAGCTATCTCTCATTTATAGGTCACTAGGAATGTGAGAGAGAAGATAATGCTAAAAATGCAGCCCGTTCAGTACTGCGGGAGCAGTACTAATTTTGATCAGATTGTATGACAGTTGTATTTTAATCAGGAGGGAAATGCAAAAGTAGAATTGCCTCAAAATGCAGGCCTACTGTGTGTACGTGGCAAATGTAATTGTTAAATTAATATTAATAGTTAAAAATTTTACACGGTTTCAAAGTCAGTGTAGAGGCCGTATTTCTGGGTGACACCGGTAACGGGAGTAACAAGTAACGATGCGTTTGTAACGAGTACAGATTCTTTTAGTAACAGATAGATATGGATATGTATCTTTTCGTTACTATTACAGCTTTAGTAACGTTTCCATTTGTAACAATTTAATTTATATCTTACCAGTTACCCTTTATTCTCTAATCAGGAGCCACATATTATTTCTGACGACTCGTCACTTAGTAGAAAGGTGACGGCTACGTTAAAATGAAAAGTTAAAAAAATTACGATAGTAGGGATCTAACCCGCGATATCTTGCTCGTGAACCCAACGCTCTACCACAAGGCCATTACTAACACAACAATTAAATGTCTAAATAGCAGATGCTGTTCCGTCAAACGATAATGTGTTCGTGAACGGAATTAATATTTTCAGATGTTTGAATTTTTCCTTCCATTACAGGCTAAATACTACCTAAATACAAAATTTGACGTTTGTGTGTCTGCTAGAAGTACTTAGAATTTTGATCTTCGGTGAGTCAGTGATTGACAGAAATAGCGATTTTCGACTGATAATATTTAGTAAACTATGAAATGTATAACAGTATAATTGGAAAATCTGGCTAGTTATAGTAGATTCTCTTGGTAACCAAAAATTCAGGCTTCAAGGTATATCCACAACGGAGATACAGGGGGTTCGAAAGTGCCGTGAACTGCTTCCAGAAAAGGGTGGTACACCCATGCGCTCGACTTGGCGGGGACACTGCCGTGCCCCCAGATGTTTAATTGGTAATCGCATGCAGATGCGTGTATTCATAATGACAAAGGTTTCCTTTTCTAAAATAAGCTACTGTGAAATTGTTTTACCATGATTTCAGTCTTTTGGAAACATTGGTTTCCAAATATCATTACAGAAGCATGTCTTTCGGATAGTTACTAGATCCAAAATTAACTCTTCTAATATATAACTAAGCTGGGGAAGAAAAAGTGTATTAACCTTAGTTTGAAATTACTATCTGCGACTTTGAAATTCCATGTAGGAAACAATAAAATTATTTCAGAAAGTCTGAAATAAAATAAATAAAACTTATTTGTTCCTGGTCCACTCCAGTTTTTCTGAACGTTGTAATTAATTGCAAATACACACCACCTCGCCTGATTTTAATTTATGACATATTAAATTTATAGTAGGCATATACTAACTAGCAAGCTACAAATTCATGTCTTTCAATAGTTGACAATATTTCCCGAGCGAGTTCTGATAAGAGAACGGGTCGCCTCTATATACATTATCTATGCTATAAGAAGCATTAGTTTGGTTACTCTCTCTCTCTCTCTCTCTCTCTCTCTCTCTCTCTCTCTCTCTCTCTCTCTCTCTCTAATAGCCCTATATACCCTGTATTCTTTAGTCCTTACAACGTGACCGGTACTCACAGATGAAAATGAAGGCCCCGTTTCGCACCTGCACGCTCTTTAAATGTCTCCTCAAACAAGACTACAAAGAGCAAAGCTCTTTGCCCTGCTCGATTTTGCGAGGAGTCGAAAGGCACATAACACATTCATTGTTTCCTGCAAAAAAAGAGAGAACGGTTCGCACGATAATATGGGTTTGCCAGCGCCGTCAATTTTCCGTTCACTTCAGACAAATAACTAGTCCGGGACATTTTTATGATGATGTTAGTAGCTACATTTCGGAATTGTAAAATATTCATCCAAAAAAAAAAAAAAAAAAGTGGAACAGGTCTACCATTATTCAACGAAAGGTGGATTCTTTTAACGACTACAGTTCTTGAGGACCTACATTATATAAATGAAACTGCCTTCGCGGTGATTCCTGACCACCGTTATTAGAGGGTTGGAAAGGTTCTCGCTATTTCAGAATACAATAAGATGTCTTTTACAATTGAAAAACCGTCAAGTGTTACGTGTAACACGATTATTGCTGGTTCCACGATGAGCTGAGAAAAGCTGTACAACATTTGACCTCCCTTCCAAGAGAGCCTACATATCTGTACTGCCTATAAACAATAACAATTTGGATTACCCAATAAATCCTTAGTACATAGCCCTTAAGGCAAGATGCAGTTTTGAAATTCGCTCACATTACGTTCGACAACAATGGCATCTCGTGACATAAGCTAATTCCGATACGCAACCATTTAAAAATTCGATTATCACTCATGATTGTTTTAGAATATATTACATTAAAATACGTTAATGTGTCAGTTCCGTTGTAAAACTGGTAATTTAAATGTAAAATCAATTTGAAAATTCAGTCAACTGCAAAAATGGTACTTGTCGAACACGAGCTAATTCATACCCCCTTTCCCATACGTCAGATTTTCACATATGAGTAAAAAAGAGTAAAACGCAAGTGTTCATGCAGCTTGTAAACAATATAGTACATTAAACCACGTCAATAGGTCATTGCACCGCATTCTCGATATACTGAATTCCACCGACGTTTCGTCCACTATTCTTACGGGTGTCTTGCTTGATCTATCGTGAAGTGGTATAATATGTGATCAGTTACGTACGTTTCTTTACTTTTAGACTGATTTGATCTCCTGAAAACCATTAAGCGTTTAGCAAGGGAAAGTTCGAAACGGATTTAAAGCGCAGGCAGAAGAAATAAAAACTTTCCGCTTTGCAGACTAGATTGCCATTCTGTCAGAGTGTGCAAAGGACCAGGAAGAGAAATTGAACAGAATGGATAGTGGCCCGAAAGAAGGGGCCAAAACGTTAACAACACAAGGGTGTTGCTCAAAACAGGCGATACCGAAAGAATTAGGTCATAAAACGAGACAATAAAAGTATTATGTGATTTTTTTGACCAGTAAAACAGCTTATGATGCCCTAAATATAGAAGGTAAAAAATGCAGTTTGATTAAGTTAATATGAACATTTCTAAAGAAGCAGTATTTATTAACATCGAATACTAACTTAAGTATCAGGAAGTCGTTTCTGGAGGCATTTATTTGGAGTGTAGCCTTGCAGGGAAATGCAATGTAACCGAAAAACATTTACGACAAAAAGAGGACAGATGCTTTTGAAAGTCTGGTACTACAGAAGAATGCTGAAGATCAGTTGGGCAGATCGCTTCACTGATTAGGATGTACTTAACAGCGTTGAGGAGAGAAGGAATTTGTGGTATATTTTGATTAAAAGACGAGATCGATTGGCAGGCCTCATTCTAAGACATAAAATAACAATCAGTTTAGTATTGGAGGGAATTGCGTGGGGTAAAAATTGCAGAGGGAGACCAAAAGGCAAGTACAGTAAACAGGTTCAGTGGGTGTATGATATCGTTTTTATTGAGAGAGGAAGATTCTTACGTAGGATTGGGTAGCGTCGAAAGATGCTCGATACAGTCTTTGGATTGAAGACCACAACGCCGGCCGCGGTGGCCGAGGAGACTGAGGCGCTCCAGTCACAGTCTGCACGGCCACTGCGGTCGGGGGGTTCGAATCCCCCCTCGGGCATGGATATTTGTGCCGTCCTTAGTTGTAAGTAGTTCATAAGTAGTTTGTAAGTTTAGGGACTAATGACCCCGTAGTTAAGTCCCATAGACTCTACAAACATTTGAAGATTTTTTGAAGACCACAACAACAACGAGACATGTCAATTCTGTTTCGTAAAAAGTTAGCTTTATCCAATTAATATTATATGATGGTGTGACAGCGGCCGGATTCCGACCAAACCGTGTCTGTGTGGATCAAGTACTTTCATTGACAACTTCTACTAAAACTGGCTTCCAGAAAAGATTAATTACAGCTACTGTATTTATTAATCTCTGACCCAATCGTTGCCATCTTTTAGTAAAGATACGCCAAAAATTCTTCCCAATTCGTTCGGTATCTTCCAATTGTTTAGCTTTATGCATTCTCCTATAGCAGCAAATTTCAGAACCTTCATCCTCTTCTTGTCTGAAATGCTTATAGTCCACACTTCACTCCCGTACAATGCCTCTTCACACAAATGTCTTCCAAATATACTTACTAAAGCTTAAATTAATATTCGATGTCAACATATTTGTCTTCCTCAAACCTGCTTTTCTTGCCTAGCCATTCTGCATTTTATATCTTCTCTACGTCGGCCATCATATGTTATTGCGCTACCCAAATAACAAAACTCATCTACTACTTTTATTGTCTTTCTTTCAATATACTGCACATTTCGTTCAGTTGCTGATCCAGGTCGTGAAAGAATTACAATGTCATCGGCAAACCGCAAAGTTTTTATTTCTTTCACCTGTACTTTCATCCCTTCTCCAAATTTCTCGTTATTGTCCGTCACAGCTCGTTCAACATACAGATTGAATAACCTTTGGGAAAGGCTACAGCCCTGTCTTACTCCCTTCTCCATCAGTGCGTTCCTTTCATGCTCTTCGACTCTTTTAATTGTTGTCTAGTTTTTTGCAAGTTGAATACAACTGTTTGTTTCCTATATTTTACCCTTGCTACTTTCAGAATTTGAAAGAGTGTGTTCTAGTCAACAGTGTCAAAAGCTTTCTCTAAACCTACAAAAACTATAAACGTAAGTTTACCTTGCTTTAATATATCTTCTAAAATAAATTACCTCGCGTTTTCCTACATTTCTTCTAATTACAAACTGCTCTTCGCTGAGGTCTAATTGTACCATTCTTTCCATTCGTCTGTAAATAATTAGTATTTTGCAACCACAACTTATTCAAGTCATAGTTCCATAATTATCACACCTGTCTGCAGTTGCTTTATTTACTAAAGTATAAATAAACCGTCTAACTATGGTGGAAAATATTTGAAATGATTTTCCGACCCAAACTCAGCATTGTTATTCTGAGGCTACTTTCATGGCTGAGATTGTCGGAGGTTTTTCAACGGAGTTTTAAAGCAGAAGGTCCCGTCGTGGAATTTCTTCAAGGCAGTGGAACTTATACGCAGAGGCGACGTTTATTTCTGTCATTTAGACCAATGTGGATGGTGCTCCCATTATCAAGAATTATGACCCTCGGGTTTGGAGTTGATTGGGGTTCACTGATTAAAAACTCCTTCGTCTACAGTGGTGCAATTACACCGCGTAGAGGGTGACGCACTCAGCAAGGCCTGGGGCGTGATGAGAACAGAAAAGAGCAGCTTCCAGGACTGCTCGCAGTTACGAAAGAGTAGAATAGAACTGTCACAACATTTCCCGTACCAAATGTCGCAGAAATTTCCCCCTTAAGGACCAGTAGATCTAATTGTTCGCCGGAAAATTCATTCGCTTTTAAAAAAGAGACAGGATAAATGTACTAATGGATTTATTTATTTTGCTAAGGATGTTAACTGAGCTGAAATTAATGTTCAACTAATGCCCCTTTTTTGTTTGCAAAACACTGTTTTTATTGGAGTTCTTTTAAGCGAATCGCGTCTGCACTTAAAACTTGTACTAAACTATTCAATCTTTGAACGACGGTAGATAAATTAATGAAGCCAATATAAATTTTTGTAATCCATTAGTCGTGCTCCATTGTCGAGACTGATGCTTTAAACATACGTTGTTTTCGATTAACATTATATGTCACATGATTCACATAAATCCCAATGAAAGTCTTACAACATCATGTCATGTCGTGTAACACTTCGCATCAGGTACATTGTTATATTCCAACAGAAATCACATTTTATAAGCCCCATCTAAAGTCTCGACTCATCATTCCCTATTGTGGCTTGTGAAACACTACATGCTTTGTAACGACTTGTATCATTGACACGTGTCACGTGATGTTGTAACACGTCCTATACAATGTCATGACACTTTGCGTTCAGGTGCGACACATGACATTACGTTGTGATGCGACACGTAATACCATATAGTGCTCTATGATAAATCAGAATAAGGTTGTTCCCGTAAGAGCGAGAAAACATTTAACAGGGCATTGAGAGTTCCCCACTGAACAGGTTGAGGAATACATTCACACCACTGGGTATTATCTATTTACATTAGTTACAGTTAACCGCAAACATCATCATTGACACAATAAACATACATTTTTACTTTACTACTGAAGCCGGCCGCGGTGGCCGAGGGGACTGAGGCGCTCCAGTCACGGTCTGCGCGGCCACTACGGTCGGGGGTTCGAATCCCCCCTCGGGCATGGATATTTGCGCCGTCCTAGTTCGTAAGTTGTTCATAAGTAGTTTGTAAGTTTAGGGACTGATGACCCCGTAGTTAAGTCCCATAAACTTTACAAACATTTGAACATTTGGCTCGCCCTCCTTGCTTCCTTGTAAAATATGTAAATAACAACACAGTACCTATAAACTTGTAACCAAGTCAGCTCATTTCACCAACTGCGACGTAACCGCTCTATTTGGAATAGGCCACAAAAGTTTTAAGTTTACAGTCGTCCACAAAGTTCTGTACGGCGCATTTCTTGTAACTCGGCATCTGGAATTGCAATAATGCAGTAACCTCTGGTTCACGTCGAATACGAGCCGCTGAATTCAATTAAGGTGTACGCTGTTGATTTGAAATTATTCAGAACAACACCAGGTAAGTTTGAATCAGTAGTTAATCCAATACTTTAAATAATCTGGCAAGATAACATCAATAATCACGCCCAACAATGAAAAGTCTACGTGCTCGCAGTCATAGTGAATGCCTCGAAATCTGATGAAAAACTTCGCTCCAATGACCTCTCCGTGCCGCCTTTATAGAAATGCCCTGCTTTGTTAGAGTTGTAAAAGTATTAAATGATTAAATTTAAAATCAGTTTTCTCAGTCTTATTAACATTTGATATTCTATTAAACAAACTTAAATATGACCATCTTTTAATAATATTTAAACCTTCTACGCATGATTTACGAGTATTTCCAATTCTGAACAATATTGACTGGATAGAATTAAGTATACAATTGGATTTGGCATTTATGACTTAATTCGTTCATGCTTCTGTAGGATCTCATTTACATTATATTTCTTTAGATTGGTATTTGAGCTGTACTTCATGACTTCTATTTGGTTAGGCATGTGCTTTCATATATTTGCAGATTTACATTACACTAATTCGTAATTTAGGTTCCTACCAATTGATAGGCTATTTCATATTGCTGATTTCCTGTCGATACTAGTTAGATTCACCTTGTACGCAGATATATCTCGTTGTTTATGTTTTCCCATGTGTCTCAGAAACATTACAGTTTCAATTTAGTATTTTTGGCTCAGAAAATGGGATGGTAACTGTTTTTTTAATATTGCTGTAGGTCTTGTCTGGTACATATCAAAATTCAGGGACTATTAACCAAACAGTTAAGTCCCATAAATTTACAAACATTTGAACATTTTTTGTCATCAATCCCCGTCACATTTGTGGTGTAGTATAGGCATTTTTTCGCTCTGGTTTTATGTTATCTGTATTTATTACACATGTGAGTAAATGATTTAGAGCTGCATTGTTGAAGAGAGCCACTTTGTCGCAACTGCAAACAGAATATTTGGGCACTAAGCCAAAAATAGAGCGATCATTTTTGGTTCAGGACTGATTTTAATTAACCATTAATTAAAATCAGGATTAAATATAAATATGGTTAGAGAAGCAATGCACCTATATGCCTTTCTTGCTTCGCCAATAATACGCTATTTTGCTGACATGTTAGCCAAATTTCGTCATCTGCTTCGAGGTCACCAATTTTGATGGTAAATTTTTTTCTTAATCTTCTGCTACTTTATTACTTTTGTCATTTCCGTGTAAATATTCTGTTATCAGTAGAATGGGTCTTCTACTGGTATTTCCTGTAATTCTGCCTTACTTTCTTTGTGGATAGCAAAATCACCCACTAATCCCAACATTGATATTCTTTCTGCCTGAGTTTTAATCCCATGTCTGGAAGAATTATTGATATAAAAAATTCAGACCATTTGCAAATAATTTTTCTTCCATTGTTCCGTGTATTTATTAGTTTATCTTTCTCTCAGTTATAAGAATATTTTATTTGTGCACATTTCTCAATTTCACGATTATATTCATGCGTGGTATTTATAAATCTTTTCACATCTAGAAAAAGGCGTTTTAAAATTCGTGGTCGTGTGTTTGTTGTGTGTGTGTGTGTGTGTGTGTGTGTGTGTGTGTGTCGCACAAACGCATGAAAGGAGGTAGAGAGAACAAGTTGGACAGAAAGCGGGGACGAATGTTCCAGACAGGGCGTAAGTCATGCGCACAGAGCAGAGAGTTTGCTCAGGACGGAAGACATAAAGCACCGTGTTTACACACCGGCGAGCACGATCTCACCCGCCGCAGAGCCGTCCGAACCAACAGCTTTAGCCTAACGCCATCCCAGGCAAACGGTTTACATTCTGACGGCCTTTTCTGCAACTGTTAACTGCTAAAGAAGCCACTTAGAAACAGCGCTTACACGTACATTTCTAAAAAAAAAAAACACTTTGATATTTCCCACAAAGGTGCAATGTAATCCTTCGATAATCTCGGTCCAGATTGAAAAAGAGCTTCCAATTGGTATTGTTACAGTAACGTTCGTATGTGGTTGAATGGCCAATGCAACGATTTGCATGGAAATGACGCACACCACTGTCCTGTTTATGATTGCCTATTATTCCAAGCATGGTTTCGTACGGTTCCGAGCGTTCGAGGTCAAAGGTGTCCCATGTGAGTATAATTGATAAATATTATAAAAATGTGTGTCTATGTGTGTGTTGGTAGTTTTTCGGGCGTAAATGTTCATAACAACTACCTCCCTCAATGTGTTCATTTAATATCCAGATGTAACAAGGGAAGAAGGTGAAAATGTTGGTATTTCACGGCAGACCAATATATATATATATATATATATATATATATATATATATATATATATATATATATTAGAGACGGAGCTTTTCAGGAAAATATTCCGCCTTGGCATGGCATAGCTGAATGGTCGACTTGTGAATTGAATCAAAGTTTCTTGAATGCGAGTAAATGGCGTAGTAACTACTACCACTAGCTCAGAACCCACACAGATAATGCTGAAATAGTATTCAGAAAGTTCTCTTCATATTTGGCAGCTAATAGAATTTTTATTTGTAAAGGTTTCAAGAACTCACACATAGACTCTGCCAATTTGGCATATACCGATACAAAAACAATATAAGTCCTTTGAAATGAAAGAAGGATGAAAGATTAGCGTTGAAAGATACCGTTGACATCGTGGTCATTAGAGAAGGAGAACGCGCTTGGATATATTTTGTGAGGGATGGGGAAGGAAATCGGCCGTGGCCTTTCAGAAACAAACCATCTCGGCATTTGCTGCATACAGACGCCGATTTAATGAGATTTGTTAATTTCAAATATACTTATTCACAATGAAGAGCCAAAGAAACTGGTATAGGTAGGCGTATACAAACAGAGATATGTAAACACTCAGAGGACGGCGCTGTGTATGGCAACTCCTGTATAAGACAACAGGTGTCTGGCTCACTCGTTAGGTTGGTTACTGCTGCTACAAATGAGCCATTATTTGTAGAACAGTTTTCGAGTGGTACTGCGGCTCTCGCCTCAGGTGTATCGTGTAATGCGGCCAAATGCCAGATATTCGTATAAAACGGCAAAGAACTTTTGACAAACTACACTGTGGATGTCTATTGTGATTTTTTTTAACGAATATGTCTTGATGTTAAAGGATGTGGTTAGGCAGGAACCTAAGAGTACAGCTTAAATTGTTGCGAGTGAACAAGCAGCGATGACAGTACAGTCTAGCTTGTCAAAAGTACTTCACCGTTTTCTACAAATATCTGATATTAGGTCTTATTATGTGATACACCTGAAGCGAGAGCCGCGTTACCAGTCGAAATCGGTCCTACTAATAAAGGCAGGTTATCACGATTTGAACGTGGTGTTACAGAGTTAGCTATGAGGTGGAGATTTTCTCGTACGACCGTTTCACTAGTGCACCGTGAATATCGGGAATTCGGTAAAACACAAAATCTCCGACGTCGCTGCGGCCGGAAAAACGTGACGGAAGTGCCACCCTTCTGCGAATGGCTTCTCATTTTAGTTCTTGTCATCAACCAGTGTCAGATTGCTATTCATTCAACGAAACATCATCGATATGGGCTTTCGGAGCCGAAGGCCAACTCGTGTTCCCATGCAACTTGACAAGAAAAAATTAAAAAAAAAAAAAAAAAAAGCCTTACGCCTCGCTTGGGCCCGTCAACGCTGACATTGGACTCTTGATGACTGTTGCCTGGTGCGACAAGTCTCGTTTCCAATTGTATAGAGCGGATGTTCGTGTATGGGTATAGAGACAACCTGATGGAAGCATAGAACCTGCATGTCAGCAGAGGACTGTTCAAGGTAGTGGAGTCTATATATACATGTGGCGTCTGTTCCGAAAGAACAGACGTCACTTTCGATCCTGTAGTTGTTATTATTTAATATTCATAGAATATATGACATCAACTGCGATTGGGCAAAGCTGAAAATGTGTACCCAGCCGGGATTCGAACCCGGGTCTCCTGCTTTCTAGGCAGTTGCGCTGACCCCTACACCACTGGGGACACAGTGATCACCGCCCCTGCAAGGACTACCTAGGCACGCCTCCCGTCAGATACAAATTCCCAGCTTCGCCCTGCCCACAGTACTCAAACTCGTAGTTATGAACTAATTCCCGTAAGAGTAAGGGCTTCAAACTTGCACACCTCTCCCTACTAACGATAGGATCATTGCCCGTCACCGGCATATTATATATATACATGTGGAGTCTGTTCCGAAAGAATAGACGTCACTTCTGATCCTGCAGTTGTTATTATTTAATATTCATAGAATATATGACATAAACTGCGATTGGGCAAAGCTGAAAATGCGTACCCAGCCGGGATTCGAACCCGGGTCTTCTGCTTTCTAGGCAGTTGCGCTGACCCCTACACCACTGGGGACACGGTGATCACCGCACCTGCAAGGACTACCTAGGCACGCCTCCCGTCAGATACAAATTCCCAGCTTCGCCCTGCCCACAGTACTCAAACTCGTAGTTATGAACTAATTCCCGTAAGAGTAAGGGCTTCAAACTTGCCCACTCCTCCCCTTACTCTTACGGGAATTAGTTCGGGGGGGGGGGGCGGTTCCCTCATGATATAAGGTAGGTGTACCAATTTCTTTGACTCTTCAGTGTAGATTACAGTTTGGAGAGTAACGAAAACATGCGCATCCGTATGTATCCGTTACTAAAAGATACAATACTCTTTACAAACGTGTCGTTACTCGTTACTTTCCTTACCAGTGCCACCCAGAAATACTGCCACTACACTGTCTTTGAAACCGTGAAAATTTTTTAACTGTTACTATTAATATTACTTTTAAAAATTTACATTTGCCACGCAGATACTGTATGTCTGTTTTTTTGAGGCAATTATAATACTGAGCAAAGGATCAGTACAGTCCATTTCCCTGGTGATTACAATACAGTTGTCGTACAAATCGATAAAATTAGAGAGACCCACCCGCGACGTCCATTGTAAGTACTGTTTCGCACTTTACTTAGAGGTTTGGAAAGTCAGAACCAGTCTGAATATTTCGTGACGAATGCCAGTGTGACCGATCACAGTAGCAGCACTATATGTGCGAACAACGGGACTGTTGTACTGTATTATTTGACATGAACAAGGTAATACCATCATGAATGAAAATGTGTAGGTGATAACATGCGAGTATGTTTTACCTACAAGACAACCTTAATAGGATTAACTTGCAAACATGGGCCAAGAAGTATAATCGAAAATGTTCAAAAACAAAAATTACCATCTGAAACCGCACAGCTACTTAATATGCACTTAAACTTCGTCACGGATGTCTATATAAATTACTCCTCTCATAATAAATAGTATCACAGAATATATGCATTCCCCATATTGGTTTTCGTTACAGAGTTCGTATTGATACGGTAGATGCGAATCGAAATGCATTCTTGAGTGAGTTCGTATCGATACGGTAGATGCGAGTAACGAAATGCATTCATGAGTAACGATTCAGTATTTCGTACCAGCCAAACTATTCGTTACTCAGTACCGAATACATACGGTTTGCTATAGCTCTAGTGTAGATGTGTCTTTGCGTTTTCATATTTTTACTCTAATTTTTTGTTATTGGGCCTCTAAGGTTTTTTTAAGAATTACGGTATCCGCAAAACCAAAGAAGTTGGAACCGCTGTTCTAGAAAATTTTATGAGAATCCATTTACTTTTGTTCAACTGTACGTCTTGTCTCGTCCGTTGCTTATTCCGAGCCATTTGTTGAATGATTAAAGTCTCTTCTAACGATCACAGCATGATTGGGGAATACTTTTACTAACGAGTTGTTTTCGTGAATACTGTAGACTACACCTGAGGCTAAATCTGGCATAGAAAAATCTGATCACGAATTTGTGTCTACATCTGACAAATTAGTATTCCTTGTGATACGATAAGGCAGTCTTACGCTCATAGTATCTATGGTATTTTCTCACAGGTAATTACTAAATAGTGCAGCTTCGTCGAAAGGATCAAGAAGTTATTCTGGAAGAATCACGCACATACACACTCACATCTGAATAGATTGTTAGGCATTATTGTTACATTATTATTATCGTTGCAGCTATGATACCATCTACTACAACGTGAATAACGCCAGGTAATTTCACGGCACGTGCCCTTTTATCGGATCAAATATTGTTCGGCTCGGAATCACTCGTTTGAAGCGAAAAACTGTGTTTTTATTCCTCGTATGTCACAGCTAATATGAAAGTAACACGTTTTCATATTGGCTAATATCGCTCTTTGTCGACAGATCACTCTGTAAGCGCTTATTGCAGAGATTAACATGTCAGACAACGGAGTGTACGCAAAGCCAATATGCGCTTAATTAGAAGAGAGCTTTTAATGATATAACTGCACGCACCAATAATCTCATGTGAAAGCTACTGCTTTCAAAAAGCATAATGGACAATGCGGTCATACTACAAGCTTCTGTAATCAAAGTACCGTGTTTGTTTGAACGTCTACGAATTCTTATGTGCAACGCACTATGCCGCCTTGAGAGGCACATTTAAAATATTTGTTAGATCATGCGATACTTTTACATTATATTGTTTGTTTCTCATCATCTGTTGGCATTCAGAAACTTTGTAACCCTTTTCTATACTTCTCCTGTATGGTTGAAGTTATCCTATATACATTTTCTTTTATTCCTGCAGCCCTTGCAGCGTTTCTGTACTTATTTTATTTATTTATTTATTTTTATTACAGAGCGATTTCAATCAGTGTCTGTCCATCTTCAGTGCTAGATTCCAAGCCCTGTGGGCCCACAAAACTTGCACTTTGTATGTTAACATAAGATAGGAGGTACATATGGAGGATGGACATAAGATAGGAAGTACATATGGAGGATGGACATAAGATAGGAAGTACATATGGAGGATGGACATCCTCCATATGTACTTCATATCTTATGTTGACATACAAAGTGCAAGTTTTGTGGGCCCACAGGGCTTGGACTTAGCACTAAAGATGGACAGACACTGACTGAAATCAATCTGTAATAAAAATAAAGGTTTCAATGCGGCCAAAGCTGGTTCTCCCTATTTTAATGTGGTCGCTCTGCACCAGACTCCAGATGGAGTCGTCTACATGTTTCTGTATTTATTATCTTCGTTCGTTATTTGTTTCCCACAACATAAGTATAGCGTAAATCAATAAGTCAAGTTATTTGTTGAATGTGACGAATAACATTCACTTCTTATTAGGGCTTGAGCCATCAGGTTGGTTAGCAGCTTTTTAACTTCATTATGTTCAGATCGAACATATAGGACACAATTATACAGCTAAAGAAGGACAATAAGTGCCCTAAACCGGTCGGAAAGAAAAACTTTCAGCCTGCAACCGGTTGCTGCCTTATTTAAATTAATGTAACCATATTTACTGAGTCAGTAGTTGCACCATTCAGTAACACCAAAAATGAGACTAAAAAAAGTGACATTTATTTTATACTAGCTGAAAACTCGGCGTTGCCCGGGTATTTATTCGGTACTTTCGAATTCCATCTCCTCCTCCGTCGTTCCATTTCTTCTAATGTTTGTAAATCTGTGGGACTTAACTTCTAGGCTTACAAACTACTTAAACTAACCTAATTACAACACCCGCATGCCCAAGCGATGACTCGGACCTCCGACGAGGAGTAACCGCGCGCTCCGCAGCAAGGGTTCCATTTTTTCCAACCCTCCCCCTCCCTCCTTCGTCTCTCCTACGTCCTCTGTTCATTTCTCCCACCCCACTCCCTGTAGGAAGATTAATATGTCAGCGTTCGTGATGATTAGGTCCCTTTCTGTTCCTTATGTTTATAAGGACAATCTGAATAGCTCCCTTAGACTGTTCGCGGATGATGCTGTCGTTTATCGGTTAGTGAAGTCAACAGAGGATCAAAACCAACTGCAAAGCGATTTAGACAAAATTTGTACTTGGTTCGAAAATTAGCAATTGACACTAAATGAAGAAAAGTGTGAAGTAATACACATGGCCACTAAAAGAAATCCGCTGAACTTCCATTATGCGATAAATCAGTCAAACCTTAAGGTCGTAAACTCTACCAAATACCTAGGAGTTACAATTACGAACAACTTAGACTGGGGAGAACATATTGTGGGAAGGCGAACCAAAGGTTATGTTTCTTTGGCAGAACGCTTCGAAGATGCAACAGCTCAACCAAATAGACTGCCTACATCACACTTGTGCTTCCTGTCCTGGAGTTCTGTTGCCCAGTGTGGGACCTTCACCAGGTAGGACTGACGGAAGACATTGAGAAGGTTCAGAGAAGGGCAGCTCGTTTTGTTTTATAACATTACAGGGTGGGAAAGCGTCACGGAAATGTTGCACGATTTGAGGTGGAAATCATTAAAAGAAAGACGTTAATCGTTCCGGCGAGATCTGTTTAAAAAATTTCATTCACCGACTTTTACTTCAGAATTTGAAAATATTTTGCTAGCACCCACCTACATAGGGAGACATGACCATCCCAATAAAACAAGAGAAATCAGATCGAAATCGGAACGATGTAGGTGTTTTTTGTTCCAGCGCGCTATTAGAGAATGGGACAGTAGAGAAAGGTTATGAAAGTGGTTAATGAACCCTCTGCTAGTCACTTAAATGTGATTTGCAGAGAATCTATGTAGATGAAACAAAATTTATTGCAAGCTACTATTTCCCACGCACCATACGATGGCTTGCGGATCAGAAATACCCTCTGCAAGAAAACATCATGAGCAAACTCTCATGGTAATTCGTAAAACGAAGTCAAATTCTATTGTAAGGTACCCTCTGCCATGCGCCACATAAAACATTATGTAGACAGTAATCTTCCTCTTGTTTTGAAGGTCAAGTGTGAAAAAACGGCCTTGGCTGCTTACGGAGAGATTGATTCTGCTCCAAGATATCACGCATCCACACGTCTCCAGGGTCACACAAAGCGTACTTGCCAACTTCAAGTGGGAGCAGCTTGGGCATCTGCCTTACAACAGTGGTGGGATGAGGCTGTCGGAGACCAGGGCCGACGGCAAAACAAAATTAGTCTCCCCGTCCACTTGTAAACATATGTATTACTTTGAAAAAAAGAAGAAAAAATACTTTTGAGATTTGGAAGCCCCCAGGACTAGAGGCACGGGACAGTCTAAAAAATAGCATTCGAGATTTGGAGGCCCCAGAACGAGAGGCCAAGGGAACTCCCCCCCCCCCCAAAAAAAAGTGCTTTCGAAGTATTTGGATGCCCCCTAGACGATAGACCCGGGGCGGTCCGCTCCCCCCCCCCACCCCCCTCCTTTAACACTGGCACTGCCGTACAGCCCAGACATGTCTCCCTGTGACCTCCATCTGTTTGGTCCGCTAAAACATTATCTCGAAGGGAAGTGCTTCTACTCGGACGTCGAACAGAAAGACACAGTAGGGGACTGGCTCTTGCCACAGCCACGGGAATTCTGGGAACAGAGAATCGTTCAGCCATTAAACGAATAGTTGTGCTGAGGTCTCTGGTGATTACTTTTGGATAAAGACTTCAATTATACACACAGTATTGTGTCCTACCTTTCAACACCTCTTGTATAATAAGTGCATTTGTTTTACAAGAGAGTTGTATCAACAGAAGAAAATTAAAATCGTTGCCTTTGAATCAGACACATTGTTGTTTTATAGCACTTGGAAGGGTTTGTCAGGGGGTCGCGTGTTCAAAAAGACTGAAAAACACTGTGACACAGCATGGGAATAACAGTGTTCAATCTTTATTGGAGACTCAAAGCTATATAATAACGATAACGATAGCATTTTAATGTTTGCAAACGTATTGAACCAAACGTCTATGTTCATCAGTCCTTAGATTTACAAACTACTTAAACTAACTTACACTAAGGTCAACACAGACATCCATTCCGAAGGGAGGACTCGAACCTACAACGAGAAGGGCTGGCCAGTCCGTAGCAATACGCCTTAGACCACACGGCCATTCCACGTGTCAAGATAATATCTTCCACTCATGAGAAGTGCTGAGATCGTAAACATGGACCTTTCTCAGCGACTTCTTGCCATTTCCTGAGAAACTATTGTTGTTATGGTCTTCAGTCCGCAGACTGGTTTGGTGCAACTCTCCACACTACCCTGTCGTGTGTAAGCCTCTTCATCTGAGAATGTTTACGACAACCTACATCCTTTTGATTCTGCTTACTGTATTCGTCCCTCAGTCTCCCTCTATGATTTTTCCCCATACACTTCCTTTTAATTCTAAGTTGCCGATTCCTTGATGTCTCAGAATGTGTCCTGACAACTTATCCCTTCTCTTAGTCAGAATATGCAAGAAACTCCTTTTCTCCCCAATTCTATTGAGCACCTCCTCATTAGTTACGTGATCTACCCATTTAATGTTCGTCAGTCGTCTATAGCACCACATTTCGAAAGCTTCGTTTCACGGTTCACTTCCATACAATGCTACACTCCCGACAAATGCTTTCAGAAAGAACTTCCTAACATTTAAACAAATATTGGATGTCAACAAATTTCGCTTCTTCAGAAACACTTTTCTTCTCATAGCCATTCTGCATTTTATATCTTCTTTACTTCGGCCATCAGAAGTTATTTTTCTACCGAAATAACAAAACTCATCTACTACTTTTATTGTCTTATTACCTAATCTAATTCCTTCAGAATCGCCTGAAACTACATACCATTATCCTCGTTTTACTCTTGTTAATGTTCATCTTATACCTTCCTTTCAAGACACTGTCCATTCCGTTTAATTGTTCTTTCAAGTCCATTGCTGTCTCTGACAGAATTACTATGTCGTCAGCAAACCGCTAGGGTTTTATTCCCTCTCCCTGGACTTGAATTCCCTCTCCAAACTCCTCCTTACATTCTTTCACAGCTTGCTCAATGTACAGATTGAAGAACATTGCGGAAAGGTTACTACCCTGTCTTACTCTCTTCCCAACCACTGCGACACTTTCATTCCCTTCGACTCTAATAATTGCTGTCTGATTTTTGTGCAAGTTGAATATAAGTCTTCGCTCCCTATATTTTACCCCTGCTACCTTCAGAATATGAAAGCGTGTATTCCAGTCAACATTGTCAAAAACTTTCTCCAGATCCACAAATGCTAAAAACGTAGATTTCCCTTTCGTTAATCTAAGATAAGTCGTAATGTGAGTGTTGCCTCGCGTGTTCCTACATTTCTCCTAAATCCAAATTGATCTTCCCCAAGGTCGGATTCCACCAGTTTTTCCATTCTTCCGTAAATAATTCGTGTTAGTATTTTCACATTTGTTTCTCACTTGCTTTCTTAGGTATTTGAATCACTATATTCTTCTTGAAGTCTGTGGGTAGGGTAAGGTGGTACAAATTCGATATAGGTACAATTCTGATCAACATAAATTTTCGTGCCATTTGTCAGTCTCGTAATGTTTCGTTGTGTGGCATTGTAGCGTAGCAGTTTTCTACAGCTCCTCCTGTCATTTCCAAGAATACACCACTTTGTACTAAGGAGAGAGAAATGTTTTTCACGTTAGGAGGTAAGTGAAGCTACTTAGTCTAACGAGCTCTTATAAATTTTCTATTTAAGGGTGACTAGATTCTCTACCTAAAATGCAATGTTTCGTACAACGAAGTATGCGTTGGTGCCTGACGGAAAAAGTGCTTTTTATGTGGAAGATGCTCTTAGTCAAAATTCTACTAGGAAGTGATCACAATTGTACCTAGTGTGGTACATTTTCGATCGATTTTTCTCAATTCTGTAACTTTTTTGTGTGTCTATACCGACATTTGTAATTGTCTAATATTTGTGTTACATATTAGTTAAACATCCAAGAACAAGTGCTATAATTCAAATTACATCTTTTCTCAATATATTTCCAGTTACAATAACATTTGTCCGAAATGATCGAAACTGTACCACCTTACCCTATTTCTCCTGTCTCATACATCTTGCATACCAGCTGGAACAATTTCTTCATGACTGGCTCTCCTAACAATAACAGCAGTTCAGACGGAACATCATCTACTCCAGAGGCCTTGTTTCTACTCAAGCTACACGACTATAAAATTAGTCTGGCTGAAACACTCGGTATCGCTGACACACCTTTAGTCTGACTGAAGCTAGTTAGGGCGCGGAGATGTGGTTTAAAAGCGACGGCAATGTGCTTTTAATGGGGGCCCTGGGAGCGACGGCCTTCACGAGCGATTTGTGCTGGCACGAGCCGTCGCCTTCTACCTGCTGCTGGCGATAAATTGAAGCTGTCGCGCCCCGACTAACGAGATGAGCCTACAGCGCACTTCTTTAGCCCTGCGCCCCAGCGGCAAACCACACTTGTCAGCTCCGTCGCGGCTTGCGCCCGAGAAAATATATCGATGAGACGCCTTTCTACGCACCTGCTCACTTATTTTGGCAGAAACATTCAAGCACAAAATTTGTCCTGGTGGTTTTAGAATACGTCAGCTGTAAATGTTGATCCGTCGTTGTACACTGCAAAACCACTGGGCGAATTTTCCTGCGGGCTTAACCCTCTATTGCACAAGAATAATTAAAGTAAGAATTCTCCAGTAACAACTTTGTAATTATACTTCATGGTTCAAATGTTTGTAGAACTTATGGGACTTAACTACGGGGTCATCAGTCCCTAAGCTTACAAACAACTTATGAACTAGCTAAGACTAAGGACGGCACAAATATCCATGCCGAAGGGGAGATTCGAGCCCCCGACCGTAGTGGCCGTGCAGACCGTGACTGGAGCGCCTCAGTCCCCTCGGCCACCGCGACCGGCATACTTCATGGTGCCCCTGAATGTAAAATAGATGATCATAAACTTTCTAGTGTGGTTAGGAATCCATGTTAAGCTGTAACTGGCTGGGTAAGTCAGTTCGAAGGTCGGAGGAAGGCAACGGCATACCACCTCAGGACCATGCCTAGTAAAGCACTGTGTTGTTCAAACCAATCTTCGGATTGTTGACTTACATTTTTAAACTTTCCAGTATATATGTTTTGGAAAATATTTTTTTCTGTATTGTTATTATTATACTAGCATATGCACGCCAGTAGGCTGGCAGCAGCATTCAGTACTGCTCTTCAGCCAAGAGAACATAAAACGTGGGCACGAAGACTTAAAACATAAATTGCAATTAAAACAATGGCGAATTGAAACAGGGATAGAAGACAAACTTGAAGTATTTACATTTTTGAAAGTGGAATAAAAAATACAGTCAGTTAAAACAATGAGCCACGGTGACATTAAAGACATGCAGTATGACACCCAAACAAGACGAAGAGCATACGGAGACACTGTGAAAACTGAACGATGCGGCACTTTTCTGTGAGCGGAGGACGCAGATAAAAACATACTGAAGCACTTTGTACACAACACTGGACTATGCACTAGAGTTGTGGCGATTCGTGAATGAGTCGTTCATTTGAACGAATACAAATAAATAATCGTAAGAATCGAATCGTAATCCGGACGAATCGTCGTTCAAAAGAATCGTCTGTCTCGCGACGATTCCAAGTTCCAACGATTCATGATTCGAAGGTGACTGCCGAATCATGTTGAATGATTTACGAATGCCGGAGAGAAGACAAGAGGGGGGACGAATCGCCGTTCAAAAGAATCGTGTCTCGTGACGATTCCAAGATCCAACGATTCAGAATTCGAAAGCAAGTGGCGAATCATGCCGAATGATTACGAAAGCCAGAAAGCGTGTGAACAAAGGAAGCACAGAACGAAGATCGTGAGCCATTAATTATTAGCCTATTCACGAATTACAGATGACAGAAACAAAACGCAGCGAAATACACAGCTGCCAATACATACGACTTTACGTCTTTTATATAGTTTACATATTATGTATTTAAACGAGCAAATCTTACAGATTTATATTTCGCCTATCCCGAAAATGGCTGTAACGATTTGGCTTATATTTTGTGTTTAGAGAGGTTTAAGCTTTTTGAGTTCATCTACATAGTTGTAGTTTTTGTAAAAACTCAATTTTACAAAAATATTCTTTTTATATAAAAAAGCTTATTTAAATGTTTTAAAGCCATCTCAAAAATCTTTTTTACCATTTTGGTTTTTATTTTCAACTTTCCTGAAAGAAACCGATTTTACAAAAAAGAAACATTTTAATAAACGCGAATTTCTTGTATCTCGAAAGAAATGTAATATTTAGAGACGGATTTTTATTTTTAATGTTTATTTATATAGACGTGTTTCCTTAAACTAATTGATTTTGCGTAATAAGTATTTCATAACGATTAGACATGTATTTACCATAGATTTAATGAAATTTGTATTTAAATGGCCGAAGTATTCAAACAGAACGAAAAAAATTATAAGGTTACAGCAGAATTCGAAATAAGGGACTTACGTTCACTAAACCTATTACGCTACTAAATGAGCTATGATGACAGCAGAAATATTTGATAGTGTAATATGTATTTATATCCGCTTGCAAAACTTCAAAGACTATTTTCTCGAGAATTTTTGAGAGCTGAATCGAATAGCTTTGCCTCATTATTATTTTAAGTCTGCACTTTATACTCAATAAATATTAAAAAATTCGATACCCATATTGTCTCCTTTTTGGCATTATGTAAGATTCGTGCCGTCGCAGACCAGAAAGAATCGTGAACGAATCGTAGGAACATATTCACTAGGTTAGATTACAACATCCATGACACAGACATGTATTGCCATCTATGAGCAGGATGTGTCAATGCAGAATAAAGAATCGTAAACGAATAGTAGGAATCGATTCACAATGTAGTATTGAATCGCAAGAATCGATTCATAAAAAAGAATCGTGTTGCCCAACTTTACTATGCACTGTTAAAACGGATGGTTCGGGGCCCCGCAGGGTAGGGATGGGGGAGGATGGGAAGTGTGGGGGAAGGGGTAGGAGAGAGGGCAGGGGAAGCGTAGGGACTTCAGGGCTGGAAGGGAATAGCCAAGTGGGGGAAGGGTAGAGGAAGGGGAGGGGAGAGGGGGCGCTTCATCCACGGGAGGGGATCAGGGTTGGTAGGATGGGTATATGCCAGGACGGAGGGCGTCATCCGGGAGGGGGAGATGACGGAAGTTACCCTGGGAAAGTATGTGGAGAATGTGGAGGTGGAGGGAGTGAGGGATGCAGCGGTGTAGGCGTGGCAGAGGCCCGGGATTGCTGAGGATGGGGTATACCATGGGGTTATGGGAGTCTATTTTGGAAAATATCACTATGTATATTCATATATACATCGTGCAAATACGGATTTTGTGAGTACTTACATATTAGTTAGTTGAAGGCACTAAATATTTTGGGAACAGCGTTCAAAATTTGTGGCACACCAGCAAATTAAGACTTTGAAGTAAAATGTATTTATTTAACAAAATGAAAAACATTAGAAAGGTTGGATATACAAGGACCATCCGGAAAGTGGTACACGTTAACGCCATATTAAGCGTTGACGACTCGGGGAGCCGCTGGGCAGCAGACCGCGTCAGTGGCGTGTGTGCCTGCTCTGTGCGAGGTTGCGTGACGCTGTGTGTTGCCTGTGTTGTGTCGGTGATCGTCTACAATGCTTAAACAAATGGAGAACCCCGCCAGTTGCGAAGTGAGGGCCGTGATTAAATTTCTTAATGCACGAAACGATCGACCTTATGAAATTCATCGACAATTAAAGGAGGTGTATGGTAGTCTTGTGTAGTTCGCGAACGAACTAGTTCGGAAGAGCGCTCCCACAGGCGAACTACGCGATCTAGTTCGCAGATCCCTCGCCTCTTAGTTCGTCCGCTCCTTTTCCGAAGACTGACTGCGAAGTGCGAGAGGACGCGAGAGCGCGCTGCATCGCGTGATTTGTAGGTAATGTTCCTTCAGTGACCTATTAAATAAATAAATGAAGCCATTTTAAAAATAAAATACTACGAGTACTCTGTATTCACAGTAGTTGAATATCATTGTATCACCGATTCGTGTAAATAACTGGTTTATTTGCTTAAGTATTTGATGTCTAATTCCCCAAAAATAAGGGTAATAGCATATGCTTGGGCAACAGTGATCATTATATAAAAAAGCTGTCATAACAAAAGAAAGAGCTCTTTTAGCAGCGGTAGCAAAAGCCAAAAAGTGCGGACGAACTAAAAAGAGCGACCTACTTCGCGGCAGAGATGCGAACTAAAAGGAGAGCGAACCAAGATATGCGCATCGGTCACGAACTAAAATATGTGCGATCGATCGCGAAGTAAAATATGAGCGATCGGTAGCGAACTAAAATATGCGCGATCGGTCGCGAACTAAAACATGCATTATCAGTCGCGAACTATTATGCCAAACGTATCTCGCTTCTTGGTTCGTTGGATTCTTTTCCGAAGACCGACGGGCAATAGCGAGAGGGCGCGCAGCAGAATTAAAAATCACGTGTTTGCCTTCTGCTGATGAGAGCCATTCCGAGGTGAGCGTCTGCCTGCTATATTACATAGTTCAGTGCTACAAAATTTCTGTTTTGAAGTATTCTGCACTCTACAATAGCTGACTAATAAATTCCATAATGCCAAGATATAGAGACAACTCTAAACTTAAACGCGAGAAATTATCCACGAACTGTTTCTTCTGGTTTGCGTGATATCGTTAGCGGCTCAAACAGCAAGCGCATGAAGCAGCTAGGTGGGGGAACATCTCCCTCCACCTGCACGCGCAGACCACGCCGCTCAGTCGTCACTGGGAGCGGACGAACTAAAAGAATGAACTCTGCCGCCAACTAAAGTGAGCGCTCCCGTTATGCGCAAGTCTAGTGTATGGAGACAATGTGATGGACGAGTCATCTGCTCGGCGGTGGTGTCGCAGCTTCAACCTGGGGAGGGGGAACACACACGACGAGGAGCGCTCAGGGAGACCATCTGTCATTATAGCCTATACCAACTGCTGCGCTCCGCGGAGACACAATTAATGCTAATGCGTATTGTGAAACATTAAAGAAATTACGGCGGGCCATACAAAATAGTTTGCGAGGTTTGTTGTGTAAGTGCATCATTCTCCTTCATGACAATGCCAGGCCTCATGCAGCCGCGATAACACAACTTTTGCAGCAATTCAAGTGCAAAACCTTCGACCATCTACCATGTAGCCCTGATTGGCCCCTTCGGATTTTCATCTCTTTCCGAAGCTTAAAGACTTTCTGGCGGGAAAAAGATTTGACAGCGATGAAAAACTTAAACGAGGCGTGACTAAGTATTTCAATACGCTGGTGGCGGAGGACCATGACGCTGGGATACAAAAACTCGTTATGACAAATGCCTAAACTTGCTTGGAGATTATGTGGAGAAGTAGTGTAATGTATGCTCTTTCCATTAAACATGTTTATATGTGTTATTATTTACACTTGTGTTTTATCCGGAGGGCCCTCATACATCAGTTGGCAAAATGTTACTGCTTTGCAATTACTTAATTCCAGAATTTATACATTGTGAAAATTATAGAAACAATTTCTATTCGGTACAAAACACGAATAGGTGTCACCTTTTGTACACATTACATTAGGTGTTTTTTTTTTTTTTTTTTTTTTTTTTTTTTGACATTTATTATATTTGTATCTGGCAAATTTTCCATTATAGGTAAACCAGTGATCGCCTCAGTCCTTCCTGATATCAGCATTTGCTGTATTTGGCTGCCTTCTCTTTCTTGTGCTATTGCCTGGTGAGCTACCCAGCGATTGTTGGACGGTTTTTCTGACCAGCATAAGGGTTCAGCAATATCAAACGTGAAATCAAACAAAGCCATCTGAGTTTTATTTTCAATACTATTTTGAACACAGGCTCTCTTGTAAAGTAGTCAAGCAGCAACACAACTCATGTCCAGTAAATGGAAGAAAAGTCCCATGTAATATTTCTTTTACCTGATTTTCGTTCTGTTCATAGCTAATAAGGAGTCAATAGTCTCAACACTTCCCATAAACTTGTTGTACGCCTTCGCAAACTTTTGGCATTGTATTTGAAAATTGTTTTTTCGTCATATTTGCAACCTGACTTTCTGGGTATGTGCCTGAGAAAGTGCTCAGAAGACTGACACACCTGTTGTCTTGCCATTTCACAAGAATGAAGTCATGTCCAGAAGCTAATGCAGTCAACAGATGTGCCTCTTCCCTGCTTTTTCATTTCACCATCGGATGGCATCTCATTGTTTCTCACTCTATTCAGTTGTACTGGGTATCCATATTTCATAAAGGTATAGTTCGCTTTTACCTTTACTGCACATTGTTCATTCAAATAAACAAACACAAAAGTTTGTATAAAAACCAAAGAAACAATTATTTCAGAAGAAACAATACATTTATAGATTGTGCGGTTTCCTGCTACAGAAACACAGCGAAAGAAAAGCTTTGGGAGACTTCACTCACGAATAAAGAAATTCAAACAATGCACGCCGGGAGACACAGTCATCTAGACATACCACTAGTTCTGCGAACTTTTACTCGACTGCTGTAAGCAAATTCTGCTATCTGCCGTGACATGTGAGAAGCACAGCTTCATGTCGAAGTAGACATTGTGCTTGAATGGCACAGTTACATTACGTGAGCTAGTATAAAGTTTTGAAAACACGTATATTTAAATGTACACAGTGAAATAGAGGGTTAACGCGACTGGCGTTTGACGAGTAGACGTTGGCAACGTCGCAATGAATGACGAGAGGTGAAGGCAGTTAGTTAGGAATCGCATTCGGGCGGCCAAAGAGAGATACCTATACAAGAACCTGTCAACCATAGAGAAGGAACAGCATTATTTATTTATTTCATGGTGGAGACAAAAGATTATTCCCTTCATTCTCTGTCAGTGGGTATTGAAAGAGCATGCACCTTTTCTGTTCACCATGAAATAAATAATTAATGCTATCCCTGCTCTATGGTTGACAGGTTGTTGGTATTCCCTTGTCTGGTGAGTAAATTAATTATCGTCGTAAATACTTCAAGTCGATGCTCGCTTGTTGTTGTTGGTCATCAGTCCGGTCGCTTGTTCAGTACATCACAGCGTCACAATCGCACCATCCATATATATCGTAAAAACCATTTAAAAAACATAATTCGTTCGGATTGTTACTGCTCGCAATGAGGCAGACACCCCACCTGTGGTCGCGTGGGAGGTCGCCACCGTGCGTGAAAGGAAGCAAAAGACTTCACGGTGGATCAAGAATGAGGCCTTCCCTGTTCGTCCGTCCAACAGGCTAGATGCACTATCTGTGCTAGAAGGAAGGAAATAAGCTTAGGGTTTAACGTCCCGTCGACAGCTTGGCCATTAGAGACGGAGCTAACGCTCGAAATTTTAGGCAAGGAAGGAAATCGGCCGTGCCCTTTGATAGGAGCCATCGCGGTTTTTGCCTGGAGTGGTTTAGGGAAATCACGGAAAACCTAAAGCTGGATGGCCGGAGTTGGATTTGAACCACCGTCCTCCCGAATATGAGTCCAGTGCGTTACCAATGCGCCACCTCACTCGGTACCTGTACCAGACAATGCCCTAAGCCGGACGGTGTCGGTTATCCTGACGTCATCTCCCAGCTACAAGATCCGGGCTCTCACCGAGGATGAGTTTGCTTGTAGTTGGAAGCTCCAACTTCGGGCGTTTGATGCAGTCCGTTAGGAATATGGTTGCTAGGGAGGGGAAGAAGGCCAATGAGCACTCCATGTGAATACCGGATGGTGTCACTCCAAATGTGGAACGTGTCCTTTCGGATGACAAGAAGAGTACGGGGTGGAGCCACTTGGAGAGCCGGCCGCGGTGGCCGAGGGGATTGAGGCGCTCCAGTCACGGTCCGCACGGCCACTACGGTCGGGGGTTCGAATCCCCCATCGAGCATGGATATTTGTGCCGCCCTTAGTTTTAAGTAGTTCATAAGTAGTTTGTAAGTTTAGGGACTGATGACCCCGTAGTTAAGTCCCATAGACTCTACAAACATTAACATTAACCACTTGGAGATAGTGGCTCACGTCACTGCCAATGATCTGAAGAGATTCTCTCTGGTTTGGAGCAGCTATCTGAAGTGGTAAAGACTGCACCGTCTGCAGCATAGTTGACTGACTGTGGACCTCTACAGAGCCGAGTGGAGGGTCTGAATTAGAGGCTGAGACGGTTCTGCGACCGTGTAGGCTGCAGATTCCTGGACTTGCGCAATCGCATGGTGGGCTTCCGAGTTTCGCTGCGTAGTTCAGGACACTGCATGTCGCACTAAATGCCATTTCTCTTCTAATGCGAGCTGAAAATAGCTCAGAATAGGTGCATGCTCTTTCAAAACCCAATGACAGAATGTGACCATCATGAAATAAATTAATAGTGCTGTTCCTGTTCTATGGGAAACAGTTGTTGATGTACCCTTACCGACGAGTATATTAATTATCCTCGTAAGCACTACATGTCTACAAATCATAAAAATTCTAAAGCGCTTTCAACACGGAAAGTTAGAGTGCACAAGATTACGCATGATGCACCGCTTACGCCGTCCGCGTACCATGTAGACGCACTCACTTGCACAAGATGTACATACGATACGATCGCTTGTAGACTGAATAAGATAGATCCTATTCTCACGCGTATGAAGTACTACGCGCATGCGCAGACGACCGAATTGGGAACCCAGATGACCAACGCGCCAAATCGCGAATTTGTTTGAGAAATTTAAACTTATCTCCTGTTCAGAGGAACGTAGTCTCAAGAGCAGTCGTAAGTATTTCAGGAGGTGATACTATAGACGAATTTCAATAAAAATTCCTTATGTGTACAATTTTTATCGAGGGCAGGGATGTAGCTGCTAACATATTCATACAAACTTAGAGCAATAATGTAAATGAAGACATTTTCACGGAGTTTTGCGTCGGTTCCTGGTAGAACAACATCATACTGACTTCGAACTACTATTTTATGTGTGTTCTACAAGTTTGTTTCCATTTAATTAACCGGTTTTCGGCTTACAAAGTCATCTTCAGGCTTTAAAGTAAGTCTAAAGTTATTAAAATACAAGTCATTACGATGTTCTACCAAGAAGCGACGAAAGAATCAGTCAAAATATCCAAATTAGCATTTGCTTTAAGTTTGGTTTACATACTAATAGCTGTATCTCTGTACCCAATAAAAATTGTACACGTGTTATATGGAATTGTTAGAAACACGTTATTTGGCTTTTGTATTGCAACTCGTCTTTATTACCACCTTCTAAAATATTTGCTGTTTCTCCTGGTACATGCTGCAAGTGAAAGGTTTGTTTTTAGTGAGCATAAAAAATGTTCAAATGTTTGTATAGTCTATGGGACTTAACTACGGGGTCATCAGTCACTAAACTTACAAACTACTTATGAACTACTTACGAACTAGGACGGCACAAATATCCATGGCCGAGGGGGGATTCGAACCCCTGACCTTAGTGGCCGTGCAGACCGTGACTGGAGCGCCTTAGTCTCCTCGGCCACCGCGGCTGGCTTAGTGAGCATAATTTGAAGCTTTATCCCAGTGAAAGGTCTATGTATAGACAGACTTTCATACAGACACCTGAGCTTGTTCATCATAAACATAAGTGCCTCAAACCGCGCGGCCTGGAAGTATTTAATCGCCTTTTATAAATGAGGGAGTTTACACAAGTGAGCGACGTACTTTCGCATGAACTGCACGAAAACAATTCAAAACAGTTTCACATCGTCAGTCTAAAACAAAAATAAATGTTTTAATAACTACAATAAACAATACATCTGACAGTCTCAAAAAGTGATCTTAACTCGGCGATTCATTTCCTCTAAGTTGACAACAACCACGGGAAGCAGACGAAGCGACAAATGCGTAGTGTGTAAACGCTTCTTTGTAGTTCGATTATCCATCGCAAGGAGCGCTGCAGCTGACAGAGACTTTCTTGTGCGTGTCACACGTCCCCTATAGAAAAGGCTTTAAGCTATTTCTTATTCGCCTCCCGAACGCAACTCCTGATTCGCTGCCTTCACCTGCCGTCATTCATCGCACCGTTGCCAACATCTACACGTCAAGCGTCGGTTTCGTACGCATAAACTGCACTTTAACCCAATCTGGATACGTCGAAACAATTACAGGTCATTCTTCAGCCAAATTATGACTTTAATGACGCATTTAGGAAATTTCCATTATCAGATACTCATCTGTTTTGTGAGCGACAACTGCACGTAGACAGATGTAGGTAGATTAAAATTGTGTGCCGGAACCGGGACTCGAACCTTGGACCTTTGCCTTTCTCGGGCAAGCGCTCTACCGACTGAGCTACCCCGACTCGACTCACGATGCCGCCGCACAACTTTACTTCCGCCAGTACCTCGCCTCCTACTTTCCAAGCTTAACAGAAGCTCTCCTGCGGATCTTGAAAGACTAGCACTCCTGGAAGAAAGGATATGGTGGAGACATGTCTTAGCCAGGAGGTTTCATATCAGTGCACTCCGCTGCAGAGTGAAAGTTTCATTCTGGAAACATCCCTTAGGCTGTGGCTAAGCCATGTCTCCACCACATCCTTTTTTCCAGGAGTGCTAGTCTTGCAAGGTTCGCAGGAGAGTTTCTGTGAAGCTTGGAAAGTAGAAGGCGAGGTACTGGCTGAAGTAAAGTTGTGAGGCGCCATCGTGAGTCGAGTCGGGATAGTTCATTCGATAGAGCGCTTGCCCGCGAAAGGCAAAGGTTTGAGTCCCAGTTGCGGCACACAATTTTAATCTGCCAGGAAGTTTCACATCAGCGCACGCTCCACTGCAGAGTGAAAGTTTCATTCTGGAGAAAAAGCTATTCTCTATAGGCATATGCAGATAGTCTGCGTCATTAAAGTCAACCTGTGCCAGAAGTGTGGCCTGTAATTTTTATGACCTATCTATCTAGCTCCTCTGCAGCACTACCGATTATTTGATCACGGTCGCCTGCCTCGTACGCGACTTTGCGTCGCATTTACAAAATATGGCAAATAATTTTATTGTGGATGTGAGTTCGCTGGCAGTGACGCGAGGACGCGTGTTGGCAGATGCCGTCTACTTCGCGGGGGTGCTGGCGGCGATCGGCGTGGCGGCGCTGGGCGTCTTCTGCGTGATGAGCGTGCTGCAGATGGCCATGGTGGCGTCCAGGGACCGCGTCTGCCTGCCCTACAGCGCAGTCGTCATCGCCAAGCTGGCGCTCGCCCTCACCGCCAGTGAGTATGCCTTCACGTATCACTAGAGAACCCGACACTGGCTAAGCATGAAAGGCAATTGGATATACATCCTACACTCGTTCCCTCAGTCTCTCCACCCATTCTATGCATATTTCTTACCTCCTCTTTCTGTATCAGCTACCTATAAACCCAATGTTGCTCGAGCATTTATTTATTCCAGTATTCAGTTAAGTCTATTTACTTCTCCCTCCCCTCCATGTACCACCCTGCTCTCTCTCTCTCTCTCTCTCTCTCTCTCTCTCTGACTACCTACCTCCTCCTCCTCCTCCTCATGCTATCGCCTCCTCTTCCATCTCCTGCTCCTCACCCCCCCCCCCCATCCCAGCCTGCCGCAATGGCCGAGCGGTTTGCGGCGCGCCAGTCACAGTCTGCACGGCCGCTATGGTCGGGGGTTCGAATCCCCCCTCGCGAATGGATATTTGTGCCGTCCTTAGTATTAGCTAGTTCATAAGTAGTTTGTAAGTTTAGGAACTGATGACCCCGCAGTTAAGTCCCATAAGCTCTACAAATATTTGATTTCGACTTTAGTATAGTGTAGTTCATAAGTAGTTTGTAAGTTTAGGGACTGATGACCCTGCAGTTAACTTCCTTAAACTTAACAAACATTTGAACTTTTTGACCCCCTCACCCATCCATCATCCCACCTGTCATTAGATTACTTTAGATTAATACTTGTTCCTTAGATCATGAATACGAGATTTCGCAATTATATATACAAGAAATGTGTTCGCAATTGCGAATATTAATCAGCATCAGCTGTACGGTCTAATGGTGACATGAAAATTTGTGCCTGGCCGGGACTCGAACCCGGATTTCCCGCTTATCGCGAGCTTAGTTATATCAATAAACACGGACACTGAACATCGTATTTAAAATCAGTCATAGCAAGGCTTGCGACAAATGTACTAAAATGTCACCATGTGCGGGAATTACATCATAGAATGTACGAGCACTCATGGGTAGTAGACAATATGTGGCATATGACGGTTTGGGTCATTCAGGGCAGCTTGCGCGGTAGCGTAATGGCAACGCGACCGCTCGCGATAAGCGGGAAATCCAGGTTCGAGTTCCGGTCCGGTACAAATTTTCATATGTCACCATTACACCGTACAGCTGATGCTGATTAATATTCGCAATTGCGAATACATTTCTTGTATTTACATTAGCAGCTGTAGTCAAATGTTCCTAAAGCTTAAGGGACTTAACTACGGGTCAAATGTTCAAATGTTTGTAGAGTCTATGGGACTTAACTACTGGTCGATCAGTCCCTAAACTTACAAGCTACTTATGAACTAGCTTATACTAAAGACGACACAAACATCCATGCCCGAGGGGGGTATCGAACCCCCGACGGCGGACAGCCGCGCGCACCGCAACACGGCGCTCCAGCACGCGCGGCTAATCCGCTGCGGCCAGCTGTAGTCGCGGCAGTGTCCGTTCCTTCATGTCTTCATGCATACATGTCTGAAGGACATTTCCTTAGTTACACCAATAAACACGGACACTGACATCGTATATATATATATATATATATATATATATATATATATATATATATATATATATATTACTAATTTTTACGTAAAATTTCATCTACGAGAGGTCGAAGGAGTTGTCATTCAGAAATTCTTTCCATTTGTTTTTAAATGCTGGTTGGCTATCTGTCAGGCATTTGATGTTATCTGGTGACCAAAGACTTTTGTGGCAGCATAATTAACACCCTTCTGTGCCAAGATCAGATTTAATCTTCCCCTGTATATCATCCTTCCTTCCAGTGTTGTAATTATGCACACAGCAATTACTTTTGAATTCGGTTGGGTTATTAATAACAAATTTAATAAGAAAAATATATTTTTTAATTGAAAATCAGTCTCTGTTGCGAATTATAATATTTCTTACTTCTAATGCGATTCGCACTTTTGGCACATCATCAGAAAACTGTAACGGGGGAAATACACAGTCAGTTTCGTGCCTCGGACTTTATCTAGTGAAAAATGCTGATCATAGTGTGTTTTAATACCAACTAATGCCATCCAGTTGTTTTAGAGGTATGTTTTCTGTTTTTGTAGTGCCACGGCGGAGTGGCCGAGCGCATTGAGGCGCTGTGCTCTGATGCGCGAGGCCGTTCCCCGTCGGGTGTTCGAATCCTCCCTCGGGCAAGGATGTTTATGCTGTCTTTAGTATAAGTTAGCTTAAAAGTAGTTTGTAAGTTTAGGAACTGATGACCCGCTGTAAATTCCCATAAGTTTATCAAACATTACAACATTTGTTACCGGTATTGTAGTGGATAGGTCCGCGGCTTGAAAGTGACATATTTTGTATATTGCCCCTGTTACAGTTTTCTGATGATGTGCGAAAAGCGCAAAACGCGTTAGGAGTAAATAAATATTATAATTCGCAACATAGACTGCTTCTCAATTCAAATATGGATTCACTGTTGCTACATCAGGCCAGCGAACTTTGGAGTACCGTATGCAGAAATATATATACCCATAAATCAGAATGACTTTGAACAGCGGAGTGACTTTGAACAGTAATTTAGCGGTTTTTTGAAGTAATTTTTGTACTCCATTGTATAAATAGGGAACGATCTTTAGAAGCCCTTAAAACCGCCAGCAGCCAATACTTTCGGATGCTGTGAGAATCGATATGTAATATCGTCATATGCCAACTGCAGAAAATAAAATAAATCTCTGAAAATGTAAATTTTTATCGTCAAATACATTTGCCTGTTGTCAACACCATTTTATGTTTCAGAATTTGAGACGAGTCTTTATTGGAAAGGTTAACACTTCAATGAACCATTGCAGAAATCATAACATGCCATATTTATTATTTGGTGACGAAAATTAAAAAAAAAAAAAAAAAAGTATAAAGGCATGTCTTTCAAGAGGTGTCTTTGAACAGCGGTGTTATCTTTGTCTATATATCAGTGTCTGTGTGTGTGTGTGTTCAAAATGTTCAAATGTTTGTTAAGCTTAAGGGACTTAACTGTGGAGTCATCCATCCCTAAAATTACAAACTACTTATGAACTAGCTTATATCAAGAAGACACAAATATCCATGCCCGAGGGGGCATTCGAACCCCCGACATCTTAGCATATCGCCAAAAATTCGCTTGGCTGTGTGTGTGTATAGTGAAACTACTGTAAGATCCCTAAATTCTTAAATAAGTGTCTGCAAGATGATCTTGCATGGACTCCAGAGATTATTCTAATTACATACTTTTGTGCAGGGAATACTTTTTTTTGCTCAATGATGAATTATCCCAAAATGTAATGCCATATGAAAGCAGTTAATGAAAATGGGTGCATTAAGCAAATTTACTGAGATGTGTGTCACCAAACTTTGCAATAAACGTAATAGCGTAAGTTGGTGAACTCAAGCGATTCAGTAGATCACCAACATGTTACTTCCAATTCAATTTCTCATCAATACATACACTTAAAAATTTTGAACATTCTACCTTAGCTACAGATTTCTGTTCACATACTACATTTATTAACGGTGTCATGCCAGTTACCTTATGGAATGTATGTAATGTTTTATCGAAATTTAATAAAAGTCCACCTAATAATTTTCAGAAAGACATCATTTGCAATTTCATCAGTGAACTCTTGTTTATCAAGAGTGGTTATAATACTTGTTGTATCATCTACAAAAAGAACTAGCTTTGAATCATCGCGAATATAGAATAGCGAATCGTTAATACATATCAAGAACAGCTACGGTCCCAAAACCGAACCTTGTGCTGTGAGGCCCCATTCTTGATGGGTCCTCAGTCTGAGGAGGAATAAGCTCATTTTTGCAGTTTACCTGAACCATCTAATTCAACTTTCTTCACTCTTCCAGTTAAGCGTGAATAAAAATCCGGTGTATATGAAAAATTACAAATGTCCGCCAAATTTCATGGTCACTAGTCAAACGGTATCGAAGTCTGGATTACGGTACCTTCCATAATGCATTGTACGAAATCTCATGTATCTTCCTCTTGTTATGAAGGTCAGGTGTACAAAATTTCATCAAGATCAGAATAAAACTGTAACCGGTGTCGGAGTCTGTTGTAAAGTGGCCTGTGCCATGCACATTATGAATTATTACGCGTTCATCCATTTCTCTTGACTTGAACGTCAAGTTTGCCAAATTTTATTGTGTCTGTCCTGGCTATCACTACCAAGTGCTAAGGAGCCCACAATGGAATAGGGAGAGAGGAGCAGCAAGAAGAGCCACTGAAGTGTGCCCATAGCTCATCTTCCAGATGCAGGTTGCGCGCCAACAACTCTTCGAATCTTCGTTGTAAGTCTTCCATGATTGCGCAAATGTAACGAAAGGCCCGCACACACAAAATAGAAATAACCATGTCACAATAAAACGATAAATACATACAATAATCATAATAAAAAGACTATTCAAAGTCCGAAAATAGTTTGCGTAAGCACAAGGAAATGTTTGTTTCACGAACAGGAACCTAAGTTTTTTACTCGCGGTACTATGCCACACACGCCAGGTTTTTCCATTGCTCTGTCGCCAAATTTTAAACAAAAAATAGCCAATATGTCGCCATATTTTTATTAATAAAATGTCTATATCCATTTTCCTTAGTAAAAATAGTCAAGTAGGCCTATCGCAATTTACAATCAATCAGTTAACGTTATTGTGCTATGGTATTATGTCGTGTGTCTCGACAACAATAATCCTGAAATTCAGGGAGTTAGTTGGTTACTCAGTAACAAGTAACACAAACTATGGCGCTCTCAAATTCATAGACACCAGACTGGACATTCCAAGAAACCTTGTTCTTAAAGGAAACAGTAATCTGAGTCGAGCCAGGAACTGAATCCACACACACCACCAACTGATCAACGAATCCTTTTGAAATATAGTCATATTGTAAATGTAAGAGAGAGACCCACTGCCATGAACCACAGACATTGCCGAGGTGGGATGGCTTGCGTGCCTCAACGATACAGATAGCCGTACCGTAGGTGCAACCACAGCGGAGGGGTATCTGTGGAGAGGCCAGACAAACGTGTGGTTCCTGGATGATTGACTGAGCTGGCCTTGTAACATCAGCTAATGTGGCTTTGCCACACAGCTACTGCGAACGGCTGAAAGCAAGGGGAAACTACAGCCGTTATTTTTCCCGAGGACATGCAGCTCTACTGTATGAACATATGATGATGGCATCCTCTCGGGTAAAATATTCCGGAGGTAAAATAGTCCCCCATTCGGATCTCCGGGCGGGGACTACACAGGAGGATGTGATCATCAGGAAAGACAATACTGGCATTCTACGGATCGGAGCGTGGAATGTTAGATCCCTTAATCGAGTAGGAAAATTAGAAAATTTAAAAAGGGAAATGGATAGGTTGAAGTTAGATATAGAGGGGATTAGTGAAGTTCGGTGGCAGGATGAACAGGATTTCTGGTCAGGTGAGTACAGGATTATAAATACAAAATCAATTGGGGGTATCACAGGAGTAGGATAGATAATGAATAAGAAAATAGGAATGCGGGTAAACTACTATGACCAGCACAGCGATCGCATTATCATTGTCAAGATAGATACGAAGCCAACACCGACAACAGTAGTACAGGTTTATATGCCAACTAGCTCTGCCGATGATGAGGAAATCGAAGAAATATATGAGGAGCTAAAGGAAATTATTCAGACAATTAAGGGAGAGGAAAACTTAATTGTTATGGGAGACTGGAATTCGGTAGTAGGACAAGGAAGGGAAGGGAAGATAGTGGGTGAATATGGTCTGGGCAAAAGGAATGAAAGAGGAAGCCGCCTGGTAGATTTTTGCACGGAACATAATTTAGTTATAACAAACACCTGGTTTAAGAATCACAAAAGAAGGTTGTATACGTGGAAGAGACCAGGAGACACCGGGAGATACCAGATAGATTTTATAATGGTAAGACATAGATTTCGGAACCAGGTTTTGAAGTGTAGGACATACCCAGGGGCAGACATAGACTCTGACCATAACTTGTTGGTTATGAACTGTAGGCTGAAACTGAAGAAACTACAGAAAGGTAGGAAAATAAGGAGATGGGACCTAGATAAATTGAAGGAACCTGAAGTTCTTAAGAATTTCAGAGGGAGCTTCAGGCAACAATTGACAGAAACAGGTGAAAATAAAACAGTTGAGGAGGAATGGGTAAAATTGAGAGATGAAATAGTGAAGGCGGCAGAGTACAAAATAGGTAGGAAGGCAAGACCTACAAAGAATCCTTGGATATCACAAGAGATACTAAATTTAATCGATGAAAGGAGAAAGTATAAAAATGCAGTAAATGAAACAGGCAAAATGGAGTACAGACGACTAAGAAATGAGATTGCCAGGAAGTGCAAAATGGCTAAGCAGGAATGGCTAGAAGGCAAATGCAAGGATGTAGAAGAATGTATAAATAGGGGAAAAATAGATACAACCTACCGGAAAATAAAAGAAACATTTGGCGATAAGAAAAACAGCTCTATGAATATCAAGGACACTGATGGAAAACCAGTTCTCAGCAAAGAAGGGAAAGCTGAAAGGTGGAAAGAGTATATAGAGGAGCTCTACAAAGGAAATGAACTTCGAGACACTATTGTAGGAAGGGAAGAGGATGTAGATGATGATGAAATAGGAGATACTGTACTGAGATATGAATTTGACAGAGCCCTGAAAGATCTAAGTCGAAACAAGGCCCCTGGAGTAGATGATATCCCGTCAGAGCTACTGAAGTCTCTGGGAGAACCAGCCATGACAAAATTGTTTCACATTGTGTGTAAGATGTATGAGACAGGTGAAGTACCCTCAGACTTTAAGAAAAATGTTATAATCCCCATTCCAAAGAAAGCGGGTGCAGACAGGTGTGAAAACTACAGAACCATCAGTTTAATAAGTCATGGTTGCAAAATATTAACACGAATTATATACAGAAGGATGGAAAAGCTGGTAGAAGCCGACCTCGGGGAAGATCAGTTTGGGTTCAGGAGAAATGTAGGAACTCGGGAGGCAATACTCACTTTACGGCTTATCCTTGAAGATAGATTAAGAAAAGGCAAACCAACATTTCTAGCTTTTGTAGATTTGGAGAAGGCTTTTGACAATGTTGATTGGAATAAACTCTTTCAAGTTCTGAAGCAAGCAGGAGTAAACTGCAGGGAGCGTAAGGTTATTTACAACTTGTACAAAAACCAGACAGCGGTTGTCAGAGTTGAAGGGCATGAAAGGGATGCAGTGGTTGGAAAGGGAGTAAGACAGGGTTGTAGCCTTTCCCCAATGTTGTTCAATTTATACATTGAGCAAGCTATAAAGGAAAGCAAGGAGAAATTTGGGGAAGGAATTAAAGTTCAGGGTGAAGAATTAAAAACATTGCGTTTTGCCGACGACATAGTAATTCTGTCAGATACAGCAAAGGACCTGGAAGAGCAATTGAACGGAATGGACAGTGTGCTGAAAGGTGCATATAAGATGAACATTAACAAGAGTAAAACTAGGGTAATGGAGTGCAGTGTAAGAAAATCAGGTGATGCTGAAGGAATTAGATTAGGTAACGAAACAATAAAGGAGGTAGATGAGTTTTGTTACTTGGGCAGTAAAATAACAAACGATGGTCGCAGTACAGATGATATAAAATGCAGAATGGCAATGGGTAGAAAGGCGTTTTTGAAAAAGAGAAATTTGTTAACATCGAATATTGATTTAAGCCTAAGGAAGCCCTTTCTGAAGGCATTTGTGTGGAGTGTTGCCTTGTATGGGAGTGAAACATGGACGATAAGCAGTGTGGACAGAAAGAGGATAGAAGCTTTTGAAATGTGGTACTACAGAAGAATGCTGAAGATTAGGTGGGTGGATCGCGTAACTAATGAGGAGGTACTGAACCGAATTGGGGAGAAAAGAAATTTTTGGCATACCTTGACTAAAAGAAGTGATAGATTGGTAGGACACATTCTTAGACATCAAGGAATTTTGAATTTAGCGTTGGAGGGAAGTGTGTGGGGTAAAAATCGCAGAGGGAGACCAAGAGATGCGTATAGTAAGCAGATTCAAGTGGATGTGGGTTGTCGTTCTTATGAGGAGATGAAAAGGCTTGCTCAGGATAGAGTAGGGTGGAGAGCTGCATCAAACCAGTCTCTGGACTGAAGACCACAACAACAAACAACAAGAGAGAGACTCGAGAGATACAGTGGATACTAAATTTAAACACAGTTACATTTAACTATCATATGTATTAATTTCAGAACTAATAAAATCGTAACATAAAACTAATCAAGAATCATTCTACCAAACTTACACAAGGGAAGTTCTGATGCATAGCTTCGATTACTAATCACTTATATCTTCTTCAAAACTGATATTTACAGGCCATGAGAACTACAAGGAAATTACCGAGTGTTCTACATTGTCATTTATATCTGCAAACCATTGTTTACTAAAGTGTGAAGCAAAGGGCTAGTCTCACAATAGCAGTTATTAGGAATTTCTGTTGTGCTGACATGGAGTGCGGGAAAAAAAAAAAAAAAAAAAAAAAAAAAAAAAAAAAAAAAAAAAAAAAAAAACTGTTTAAATGCCTTTCTGCATGCTGCTATCCTCGCGATGTCTACGGCAGCCATACATATGGGGTTGTATATTTTAGGAGTCATCGTCGTTTAAAGCCTATTCTTGAACCTTTGTAAGTAGGCTCTTCGAGGTATTTTACGTCTATGTCTACAAGTTTAATTTCTTTGTATCTCTATAACGTTCTCTCACAGATCAAAGATACGTGCAGACATTTGTGCCAACTTCTATAGTGTGATTACTTTTCCCCAGTATGCTAGCGATGTTCAGACAGTTTCACTTATACAATGTCTCAAGAGGGATTGCTTTACATTCGTCTTATTTGAAGCAAAATAAAATAGCCTTTAAGTCGCCAACTAATTCTTTTACTAGCCAAATTTAATCGCAAGTCACCATAAAGTTAGAATGTCTATTATTCTAAGAAAATGATAACCAAGAATGCGAAAAATCGCCACACCTGGCAACCCTGTATCTGGTGTCTCGAATCTCGATGCGAGATAGTGTTTGTCTAGCACTGTCTCGATATTTTAATTGTCGGTGTATACGATTCGAGATACTTGTTACTTTTGACCATTTTTCTTTGCTGGGTAGTAATGTTTTTTACTCTCTCGCAAAAGAGAGGAACTGTTTGATAATGGATTCAGTTAAAGGAATTTTACTTGTCAAGTACAATTTCAAACACGTCTTGTGAGGCATTTTATAACTACTGTATATTCTTAAAGATAACAATTCACCTCTACTCTGAGAAGTACAAAAAAATGTTCAAATGTTTGTTAAGATTATGGGACTTAACTACGGGGTCATCAGTCCCTAAACTTACTAACTACTTATGAACTACTTACGAACTAGGACGGCACAAATATCCATGCCCGAGGGGGGATTCGAACCCCCGACCGTAGTGGCCGTGCTGACCGTGACTAGAGCGCCTCAGTCACCTCGGCCACCGCTGAGAAGTACATTCTATAGAAAAGTAGGGTACAGATTCAAAAAGAAAAAATAAATGAAAAATGCTGAAAAATAACTTCCAGGTTATTGTATTGTATTTGTAAGCATTAAATGCTGTTGTTTAATACTACAGCATATTTTCAATATATTCCTTTTTGGTTCTATTGAGAGTAGAGCATGTCTATTACCCAAATGTTTAAAATATAACTCTTTTTTTATTCTAAAATAAGTTGTCAGGCTTTTTTAAATGTCAGGCTTTTTGGGAAGCATTGTCTACTTTTGGTAATTTTGAGTTGGTGACTCTAACGGACGCACGAGTAACGTAGCTGTTGCACCGACCGTCGACCACGTGGGTTGAGCTCAACTCGAATGGTTTACTCGTCGTTTTACGGCATATTTCCGTCCCTTCACGGAATTGGTTGCAACCGTGAGGGACGCGGTTCGCGCGCGACCCACGCTGCACTCGCGTTCACGTTCACGTTCCTCGTAGTCACGTTGTGACATTACCTTTTGTAGTTTGTGGATTCTTGATATTCTCGTTGCTCTCGGTAGCGGCTGGCTGAAATTTAATGGAACAAAAGTAATCCACTACGATTAACGTAGGCAACACACAGAATTGCAGTTCTTTGACACTTTTAATTAGATTAGTACCCAGTTGTCCTCATTTATGGTCAGCTTTTAAGTCTCATGACATCAACTGCGAATGGGCAAAGCTGAAAATGTGTACCCAGCTGGGATTCGAAGCCGGGTCTCCTGCTTTCTAGGCAGTTGCGCTGACCATTACACCACTGGGGATACAGTGATCACCGCACCTGCAAGGACTGCCTAAGCACGTCTCCCGTCAGATACAAATTCCCAGCTTTACCCTGCCCACAGTACTCAAGCTCGAAGTTTTGAAACTAATTCCCGTAAGAGTAAGGGCCACAAACTTTCCCATCCCTCCCCACTAATGAAAGGATCATTGTCCGTCTATATAGTTTTTAATTTGTTTAATTTCTGTTCATTTGTGGGTCTGAGAATTCTTGAATTGACTTCTTGCAATGTAAAAAGTACAGCTAATGTTATCTAAACAAGCATTGTGTCTTGTTCTCTAGTAGCCTGTAACTAATACATAGTCGTATGGTGTACTTAACTTTAACAGCTCAAATTATCAGTGATTTATCATAAGACTACTACAATTTAACTTTTTGAGTGAGCATTTGTAATATATATCAAGTCATCACATTCCATAAGGCTAGGCAACAGGTTACCAGGTCTCTAAAATTTTGTACGAAAATTTATCTAAATTTGATAAACTTTATGAAAAATACCTTTCTAATGAAGAAACTATGACATTAAATACTGCTCTGGTGTAAATTATAAGTGAGGCAAGATGAGGTCTTCTAGAGGATGACCATCACACATAGCAGCAAAATAGCCTATAATCTGACCAAATGTTTGGAGGTAACCTCGATGACACCAGGCAGCTTTCTGAGGTAACACCTAACTGAGTTGCCCATATGGAAAATCCAATAGAAAACATTGAAAAGTAAATATCAACAGCGTCCTAAAATTGGGATCCTATTTTCTATCAGCACTAAGCCCAATGAAAAAACTGAACCAGGCCCTCATTAGTATGATAAATGATGATTTCATGTGGCATTGTTGGCCATTAGACCAGAGCTGAATCATGTTCGGCTTGCCTGGTGCAAGCCTTTAAGTGAGTCCACAAGGGGAACTTGTGTGTTAATGATGATGAAGGCACAACACCCAGTCCCCAAGTGGAGAAAATCTCCAACCAAACTGGAAATCGAAACTGGGCTTCCTGTGTGGCAATCTAGCACACTGTCCACTCGACTATAGAGGTGGACTAATACGACAAATTCAAAATGGTTGGAGTGAATTATACATGTGCAAAGTAGATCAAACATTTTGACCTGGGTATTAAAATGTGGATCCCATAGCTCATCGACCACTGCCAAGAAAGTTATAAAATACCCAGGATATGGTTGACATTGCTGAAACCTGCCAAGAAATCATACCCACCAAATAACTATAATAATAAAGTAATACTGGCCTATACAATTTTTGTCACCTGACTGGCAACAGGTTTATCTGCAACTTGCCACCAGCATTAGGGGACAAACGTATCTGTGCTGATGAAATGTCAGAAAAATTTTGAGACATTTAGTGAAGATCCTGATACAGAAGCTAACAGTCTATCAAAAAGGGCAGATAACTGTCAACAATTTTGTATTTTTAATGAAGTTAGCTTATATTTCAGTGGTGTCTGCAAATAAGTCCTTTAAAATATGAAAAGGAGGCACAAAAATCTTTTCATGAATTCCAGGCAAAATTTGATTTACAAGTTGTTTATATATTGTGTCTGTTCTTTCAGATATGTCCAAAAGAACAGACACACTTTTTGATCCTGCAGTTATTATATATTCATATTCCCATTTAATGTCATACATTCTGTGAATATGAAAATTTTACTTTCCAGTGGTACTATTCAGTAATATAACATTCTTTTTAATAAAACCAAATTACTTAAAAAATTTTAATAGAAAATAAATCTTATGTTTCAGCACTTCTGGCAATTGCTGCTGCTGGACTGTTCGCTCTGCAAACAGACCGCAAAGACAGCTTCAGAGTCACCAGGGGGGAGTCATTTTACATACAGGTCTGTGTTAAGTTAATGATTTTCTTACTTGTGCACAAATGTATACATCATTAGTTTTCTGCAATTCTTTTCTGTAATGTGTAGTACTCATTGACTCTGCATTAGATCACAAGGGACTTCAGGGGAATAATTTAGGTGTTGAAGGCTTGAAGGAAAAGCAATTCATTGTGTATGTAGAAGTGAAAGGGTCATAGGTAATAGATGAAATAAATGTAAACTTTTAGTTTAATCTTGAGTTCTCCTTCTAAGTAACAAATGAAACTATTTGGACTGTTTCTTTGAAAATGTCATGAAAAATTTCCTATCTGATTCTCTTATCATATTTTGTACTTCACTCTTCATGACCTTTACAATTTAAACCATTATCATCAAACCATATGTAACATGGTCCAATTATTACCTAATTCTGTCTGGTACAAATGTGTTGCAACTCTTTACCAGTAAAATACACAGTTTTAAATCCTGATATTTTCCATGCTTTGCTGCTACTGATAAAATAATATTCTTCCTTACATAAATTGTGTTGTTAGATAGTCAAATATTGGTAACTTAGTGAAAATTCCATTAAAGCATGAAGTGTCCACCATAAACACACACACACACTCAATTCTTTGTATATTAATATAGATTAACAACAAGACTGGACTACTTTTAAGTCTAATAGCTCAACAGTGGTTTGGCCATAAATGAAAGATAATTCTTTAAGCAAATTGAAGTTCCTAATGTCACTTTCTGCCTCTCTCAGATAGAGTTAAATGGTAGGCCTACTTGACTGTACTTTTTATGTATAACAAAATAAATTACAATACATTCAAATCTCTTTCATTGAATAAAATTAGGTAAACAGAAGTGATATCTATCATCACACTACTGCAAAGAGAACAGCACACTAGATAGATACACAGTAGACCACAGCTACCTTGCTGAACATGTATATTTTTCCACCTGTAACCTAGGGCAACTTCAGCCTCTTCCCCAAGAGAACAGCTCTTCAAAACTATATCCATTTTCATCATCATTGAGTACACTTTTTGGGTCTCTGTTTCAATGCCTTGTGCCAATATATCACACTTACTGTATAATCAGAATATTTTAAAGTATGGCCTTAAAAAGTAACTTCCATCTCAGATCCCTAACTGTTATCCTTTATACTGGAATCAGTGCAATACAATATATAATTGAATGACTGTACTGATTTTTACACAGATTCATAATTTGTGGTTAAATCTGTAAACTATGAAATTTTATCTTAAAATCATTTAGATATATATACAATAGCAGAAAGTTCTTTTATTGTTGAAGTATATCTCAATTTTTTGAATAAAATATTATTGCTAATTGAATTGAATTTAATTTATCTATTTATTTTTTTTCAGATTGTCACAATTGTACTCGACTTCGCTCTGTTTGTGCTTGCTCTGTACGATATGATGTTCACACGAAGATCTGGAGGTGATCCAACAATGGTTAATCAAGATCCTAGAGGGGATGCTGCCACTACTTTTAACAACCCAGGCTTCCGTGAAAGTCGAAACAGGGCTCCAATTTCAATGACAGATTCAAGTGGAAAACCATACTCTCAGTCACCACCAATTGCCAGTAATGGAAGTGTGCAGTCAATGACCACAACTTCATCAAATGGTTCCACCATCGGTTCAGGACCAAGGAGCCCACTGAGGTCAAGCCTGAAAAAGCCCAGACCAAAACAAGATGGAATGGGAATTCAGAATCCAGGATTTAGTGGACACTCACCAACATTTTCAAGAAATGGAAGTGTAAAAAAAGTCGTCCGCATCCAGACGCACAGCACAGCAGTCTGAGTGCAGCTTGATGTAAAAATATTGATTTTACTTGCTTTCAGTAGGGAAAACTATGTCACTGAAGACACTAATGTGCTCAGTAAGATGAATTGTGTAAGTTTTTCATTTTCAAAAGAAATTAATTTTCAACAAATGTGACTTTTACAGTGATAGGCATCAAATGATAAATTTATTAGTGACAAATTAAAATTTCTATACAGCAGTAAAAGTTTTTACACATTAAAACTACATCAATGGTTACAGTATTAGATCACTGTCATTCCTTTGTGTGTCATTGGTCTATGACTAAAAGGCAAATAATTTTTGTTAATAATTTTTTGCATTTCTGTAATATTGTTATGTGCTCAATACGTTTCAGTGGTTTTCTTTATGCCAAACTGATTTTTTCCTTGTTTCTAATTTAAAAAAAATATATAATTTAAATAACCAGAAAAATATTGAACTGTATATGTAAACAAATTTCTATAGTGTGTCACTTTCTGTTCAGTTACATCTCTAGCCCCTTAACTAAAATAAATAAATAAAACTTCCAGTAAAATAATGTTGGAAGTAAAATTGTAACAAAAGGCAACTTCCAGGTAACATTCGGAAACTATATTACCTTCTGATGTGTAAACATTCATCATTCATTACATTTAAAAACAAAAGGTTGATATGTACCATTAGTATGGAGCATTACTTCAGTTCTGCAGTTGTGTTCATATAATGTTCAGTTGATAATTTCTGAAATATTAAAGACTTGTACCCGAAAGGACTTATTATAGCACATCATATTATTTGTCACTGTAATATGCTGGAAGTATGATGCTTCCATAAATTCTTCAGTACAAAATTTAATACAGTACCATAAATGGAAAGTCTTCCTTTAAAAGCAGCTTTCCTTGTATAATGCAGTTTTTCACTACTACTGATAAAATAAAACTGGTATCAGGTATCTGTGTCCTGACAGTTTGAATATCTTAATGGCAGTAAACAAAACTATGAGGAGAGTATCTTCCTCATTGTGTTTAACATGCTACCTATCCTCTGTGAGGTGTCAATAAGGAAGTGTATGTTTTTTTCCTCTCTCTCTGACTGAAAGAATTCAGAAAAACCATTCCCAAAAGACTGAATCTGAATTTTTCACACAGTCCATTTGTCTTGTTGTGTGAAGACCACATAACTTATGTTCCAAAGACAATAAATGTGTGTGTTGTAACATCAGCATAATAAGAACAAAACTGGAAACAGTGACATTATGTAATTGAGTAGGGATCTTAAAATATTTTTATTTTATGGCTTTGTAAAATATTTTTAAATCTGAGCAACGATGGTGTATGCAATTGTATTATAATGTATATAACTTCCACAAATCCGTCCATGTTATCTGCTTTTAAGTTTATTTTATATTGATTTATAAGAAAACAAAATTTCCATTGATATAAATTCAGTGGCTGTTGTTTATTGTTAAGCAGCTTTTGTATTAAAAATAAAGAATTCCCATAATTAAAGATGTAACAGATATTTTGATAATTATCATTCACCTGGATTCAATCTTTAATTTTTGTTTCTTTCGTGCTCCTTACATCACAAGATATGAAGGTGTCCATAACAGTTCCATGTAACTTACATAAAATTATTTGTCTCCTTGAATCACATCTACACGAACAATTAATTAAGAAAGGCCTGTTTGCAGCCATATTTCTTGGTCAACTACTTGTCATGTTGCGTGGTACACTACACCACTTTCAATGATTTCATTACATAACACATCATTTAAGCACAATGTCTGAAAAACACACACACACAATCACTACCACCACCACCACAACAACAACAACAACAATAACAACAACAACAAAACCACACACAAAGCTGATACTGGAAAAATTCAAAGAACCCATTTCCGAAAGACTGAATCTGGGTTGTTTCACATAGTCATTTCCTGCTTTTTTGTAAAGTCCAATTTAAAAAGTGAGGTTATTTACACTTTTAAAATAGACTTCTGTTCAAATGATGAATTCACCTTCTTTACCACTGTATATACTCAAAACTATTATACAATACACTAATGGTTTGGTGCTCTCATCAAATGACAGGTTTATGATGTTGATACAAAAGCTCTAGCTCTCTATTTTTATAATACTCTTATACTCAAAGATAAGTTACTTAGGCATTCATTTCACTGCACACAATCTCTCCTTTCAAAGGCATTATTATGGATTACACAAACTCCTTTTCCCTTGATTGCTTACTCCAAACTCTACAGTAAAACCATGCATTTCAAAATGTCAGCATAGCTTCCTGTCAAATGTGTTCTCTATCACGAAAACAGAGACCAGTGTGATTCCTTTGGTTCATGCAGTGCTGTTGCATGATTTGTTTCACTTCAAGAATGTTCTCCAATGATTGTATGTGGGCTCAAATTGATTGATCGTCTGCAGAATTGATGGGAAAGCATAGCAAAGTAAAACGAAGTACCTGACAAATGTTTATACTGTACTGAACATAACCAAGTACTGTAGCACACAAGTATGCTGTAATAGTAATTCATATTTTTATATCCTCCATAAAGTTCTTAGATAACCACATACAGGTATGGTCACCTATGAGTTACTAGCCATGATAGCTCTTTGATTGTTTCTCCTTCCAAGAAAGCTCAGATGAAAAAATGACACACAAGCTGTGAAGAACTGTGAACTTACAAATTTCTTAACTGTGCATGGGCATTTCTGAACCTGTTACCTTGCTACATTTACGGTACACACTTCTGTCATGACAGGTATGCTCTTTTTGATCACATTCTGGTAGTTATTTGAAATTGAACAATGCACAGTCAGATGAGTGATAATGAACTCTAAAACTTTTTTTGCTTTGTTTCACAATTCAAACAGGTTCAACTTTCTAAAACAATTTTTTACACAACTTAAAGTGCAGAATAGCCTTCTGTTGTTCAAATTCCTTCTCTCAGGCGTGTTAAAATGCCAGTTCAGCATGGTGCAACAATAATACATTTATTACTGTGAAGATATATTTCTTCACTGAGGTCAGTTTCAGACAGGAGCTATTTGTGATCTATCTTAGATGTAGACTGCTCAACACACCCTTTCAGACAAGGTTTAAAATCTCTAAAATGACATATGTACTTACTATTGCATGTCTTGGTAAACATTCCTATAATGGAATGTACAGAACGTGTAGTCTTCTACAATGGATTATTTCTACAGTGAGACTAAGCCAGTATCAGTGTTAAGAGCCTGAAAATGACATTTTTCATGCCGGTGTTTTTAATGGTGAATTTTATGCTAAACATTCTATAAGAGCCCTAAGAGTTACTGCTGTTGACTATTATTTATTAATCTTAATATATTTCACTACAGTAATCAACTCTTTGGGTGACGAAGTGCATACAAATTACATACAGCATGAAAGGTGCATCTACATACACTTGTTAAGCAACATGATGGTAAATAAAATATTATGACAGATTATGTATTACATCAAATGAACATATATGTGCTGCATATATCATCATTTATTACCTTTAAATGTTGAATCATGCCACTACTGTTAAAATCAGTGTTCATTATTGTTTTTGTAATAAACTTAGAATGTTTTGATAAACATCAGTACTACATAATAGTGTACACTTGCATAGTTGTGAATAAATGCAATCCATACCATAGTTAGTTCTTAATATGGAAGATTATATCATAAAAGTAAACAGAATACAGTTTCTCTTGTTTTATATTGTTTGTGTAAAGATCCAATCTATTATGTGTTATATTTATTTTAAAAACTTATATCTACATTACTTTGAATGTATGTTCTGTTTACATTATATTTTATTTGAAATTGTATATTTCTCTGTGTGATACAATGTGAAACTTATTGCAGTTATATGGTGTTTTCTGGTCCAAATAATCAATGAATTGCAAGTATTTATTCATTAAAAATAGATGGCAATTTCCTTATTTTCCAAACTCAATGTATCACATAGTTTCAACATTTGAAAAATAAAACTATGTGATAATAAAATATTTTGATGTCTGCTTTACCACAACTTTTAATGTGCCAATAAGGGCAAAGGCCTATGTACAAAATACTGAAATTTACCCACACCTCAATAAAGTGTTATTTTTATGAAATTTATATAAAACAAAATCTGTGTATGATACCTTGCACATTATTTGATCTTGTGATTAGAAGGTAAGTTTTTATTATCATCTCTAAGCTGTTCTTGATCATTTTGTATGGCAGGATGATGAGGATTTATAACTAAATTCAGTAACCACTGTGACAGTTGCACTATAGCATATGCTTAATCTAACACCATGAATATGTTGTAATGGTGAGTGGTTATCTATGAATTTAATCAAAGTAACAAACTTGTTATAATTATTGTTTTAATGGGTGCACAGTTCACAATTTTATGTTTTATAGTATTTTGTAATAACATTTGATAACAACTGTGGATTTTATCATCTCAGAAAAGACAAATAGACAGGGGTCATTCATTTTTCTTAGCAAACATTATGTGATACATCAAATTTGCATGTAATACAACCACTAAAGAAAGTAAGAATCCATGGCAATGAGAAACACAAACACTGCTGCAGTTCATATTCTGCCATTGACTGTGAAAGTTTATGGTGGTGTACAAACAACATCTGTTAAACTGATTCACTTGCTTCTGCATCTACAATATAAGGAAAATGTTTGTCAAATTTATCACATTTTTGCAGATAAGTCTAAACTGAAGATCTTTCTTTTTACTAATTGAATTAATATCTGCAACAAAGTGGTTTACCATGCCACAATAAGTTATTTTTCCAAGCTCACCTCCATGTTAAATATTTCTTCATCCTGAATGCTCAAATTATTATCATTATTGCTTATTTGAACTAATCATAAAATAAGCTGCTCTCTAACTAGGGGTAACAAGGTACACAAAAAAATACTTAAACAGCAAAGGGGCTGTGAAACGTCTGGGTTTTCCAGTAGATTGAAAACTAACTTGACATGAACACATCACATATGTTTGTGACAAATGAATATCTTAAGTCAATAAGTCTTCTCCTTCCACATGTTTGAAGGAAAATCAGGAAAAATTTTACACCACAATTACAATATGCACAATAACTGATACGGGAAAGGGTTTCCAGCAGTAGCTATTAAAATGTTCCACCACCTAAACATTTAAATTCAGTACTTGGAATTAGTAAAATTTCAAAGAAAGGTGACACACTATCTATGCCAAGATCCACTATACAATGGAGTGACTTCTTTGTCAGTGAAACTGCAAACTGCACTGTCTGAACAGTCACCAGTTAAGTGAATTAAGTAAACATTTAGTTATGAAAAGTGCTCTTTATGTCCAATACCCACATTTCCCCCTGAATTATTCATACCTCCCTAAGTTTATTCTTTTCTTGTATGTATTGTGTGAACTTGACTTTGTAAAATTGATGCAGTCTGTCCAGTCATGAGTGGCTAATAATGTAGCTTTGATAATAAATTGGTACTTTGCATAAGAAGAGGTTGTCAGTGAGTCTTTATTAAGGTCAAATATTAATTCTTTAAGGATGTATCACTTCAGGGTAGATAATAAATGATTTTCTTGGCAATTTGCATTGATGATAAATGACAATGAAATAAAAATAACATTTGTTGTAATGGATGTAGTGATGAACAAAAGGCAGCTAAGTATAAAACATGGTTTCCTAATTACTTATTTATGCTAATTATGACTTTCAGACAAATTTTAAAGTTAAAAGCAACATGTGTATAGATTGTCTATTTCAGTCATGCATTAGTTATAAAACACTGGATGTTATACATATTACTTATTTTGTTTACCATAAAAGCATCATGAGCATGCTGATTTGCAGAAAAGCTTTTAAGTTGAAGTCTGTTAGGGAGCTTATGCTGGCAAAAGTTGCTCACACAAGTATGTAGTACTAATATCCACATAATCATAAGTGAAAATTTTTAACCCTGTGAAAATTATGTTGAAGAAAATATTGATATAGTTCTATGCAACTTCTTATGAAACTTAACTCACGAACAGTACGAGAAGCTAGACATACTGCACTTACATATTATAAATTGATGTTGATATGCCTAATATTCACTTTGAAGTTCTTAACCCTGTATCATGTTGCTTTTCGTTGATTTCAAATGTGTTGTTCTTCACTTTAAGCAGTGTGTAATAAATACACTGCTCAAAATAATTGGGGGATCAAGTGAGATATTACACAATATATGTGTATGGTAACATATTTTATTCAGATATTGGTTACAATTGTAATTTATGTGTGATTCAATATGATACTTTCGCTATCTCAACTCTTTACGTGAGATTTTACATGGCATTTACTTAAAGCGAGGCACCATGGGGCTACCACAATAGTGAAAAATTCATTCTCTGATATGGTGTGTGGTCACCTTGGATGCCCAGTACTGGTGCACACATGCACTGCATGGGCAGTATGAGGTTTACAATCAGCTCTTGAGGGATATTTGACCATTATACCATAAGTACAATATCTATCTCTGCAAACATTGCAGGAAGTGCTGGTGTAGTTGCAATGCATCTGCCAAGTGTGTCCCAGACATGCTCAATCAGGTTTCAGTCCAGTGAATCAGCTGGACACTCCATTTGTTCAGTTCTCTCACTTTCAAGCATGTTGTCCAGCAGCACAACTTTGTGGGGATGAGCGTTATCATCCACCAGAAGGAACCCATCTCCTATGGCATCAGTATAGGGCACAACAAAAGGTCGAGCAGTCAAAGCACCATTCTGAATGACACATCCACCAATACTGACTCCTGCCCACACTTTTTGTGCACCACCATGATACGGTGATGTTTCCTGTATATAAGCAGGATTGTTCTGAGTTCCACATTCTCTCCAGATAAGGGAACGATGATTGTCCAAATGAAGATAGAATTCTGATTGTGAACTGAACCCGGCACCATTCACAAAAACTCCAATCCTTTTGTTCCTCTGCCAGTTTCAGCGGATTAAATGATGGTATGATTTTAATGGGACAAACACCACAGGTCTCTGTGCATAATGGCCACATACCTGGAAGTGATTTCAGACTGTTCGTGTTGATATTGTGTGTCCTGGACGGTGTGTTGCAGCTGTGTTGCATTCAGCCTCCTGTCCTGATGGGTTGTTAAACAGAGATAATGGTCATCTCTTGCTGGACAATCTTGCCCTGCCTTCTTTCAACAGTTCCTGTAGTTTGAAATAGCATCCAGGTCCTGGAAATTACACATTGGGACAATCCAATACCCGCAGCCACCTTGCTCTGTGTCTTTTCCACTTCCAACCTTCCTATGGATACCCACACCATAGCTTTAGGTAAGGCATGTTGTTTCTGCATTTCACTATCTGCTACACTATTTGATCCCAACTGCTTGTGTAATTCATTTCGTAGAGTAAACACAAGTCAACACATCAACAACAACACATCAACAATGCAGCTACTTTGCATTATCATCACTATATTGGTTGCTGTAATGTTGTTGTATCTACTCCATAGAACCAACAGAAAGACTTCAGACCATTTTAGTTCATTCCACTGAAAACAATACTTAAGAACCTAGTTATTTCAACTGATCTCCTAATTGTTTTGACCAGTGTATGAGATAACTGTGTTCTTGGCATCATATTTACTCAGTTTGTTTCATTATCATCCATTACTGACATTCCTATCGGATTTTCCATTATGCATTGTATATGATTTGTGGCCACTTTCACTATATTTGGTTGCTACAAAATGAAGTAGTATAGTTTCCTACTAAAGATGGGACAAAACCTGCAAAGGAAGGTAATAAAACACAAGGGTCACAATTTAATTACTGTAGCAACATTCAACCACCCTGTTGTTTTAGCCTTTAAATGCTAAGAGTGTGTTTGATGCATATGCAAAGCTACGATGGCTTCATGGCATTCATATAAACATATAATCAACTGCTCACTGTACCCTACTGCTCATCGTGTTATCACTTTCCCTAAATTTTAGAAGCCATTTAAAATATTTTTGACAACTTTCAGTGCAACACACATGGTGCAAGACAAAATTTTATGAACTGTTTGAAGCTGATGTTTTTACATTTTTCTGAGAAACACATATTGAAGCAAAATTAGTGAAATTACAAAAGGCTGTTTTTATTATAACCAAAAGTGTTGCATAACCATGAGGACAAAGCAAATTAAAGATACAAATTCATGTAACAAGACAGTCTAGATCCAGTTGCAATCTAGACTGTCTTGTTACATGAATTAATAATTAAGACTGCTGTTAATCTATAATGTTCTCAAAGATACAAAGTTTGATTAGGTCACAGAACATGGCAACGGACAGAATGAACATACCTTTCTTGTATGTTCACATTACTAACATTGATAAATGGCCACCAACACTCAGTATATAAATTCTATCCAGAAAGTAACAGATGTTTTGCAATGCAAAATAAAGAATATGGGAAAAAACGTTTTCATGATACACACCTAATCTATTTTTCCACATAATCAACATTCAAATTAAGGCCCTTATCATAACAAGGAACAAGTTTTTCAATACCATCTCTGTAGAAATCTTCCACCTACAATTTCAACAACTGATATTCACTGGCTAGTTTGTAATTAGTATTAATCAACCTGTACTGAGCCATGTCATCTTCATTACGAGAAGAAATAATTGAAGTCTACTTACCAGGCGAAGGAGCACAGGCAGTGATAGTAACAAATAAACACACACACACACACACACACACACACACACACACACACACAGACAGACACAAACGCTAGCTTTCACAGCCTAGCTGCTTCGTCAGGCAGAAGAGAATGAGAGGGAAAAGGAAATGATGAGGGTTTTAAGGGAGTGGGTAAGGAGTCTTTCCAATCCCAGGACAGGAAAGACCTACCTTGGGGAAAAAAAGGAGGGTAAACAAATACACACACACACACACACACATTTACACAGATGCAAGTACACCTAGGCAGACATACTGTAGAAAGCAAAGAAGTTAAGAAGTTAGACAGAGATACCACTTGAGGCAAAGGCTCTGTCCAGAGAATAGAGGCAAAGGTGTTAAGATGGTGGGTGGGAATTCGAATTTAGCAGAGGTTGAGACCAGGTGGGCAACGGGAAGAGAGAATATGCTGAAGGGCTAGTTCCCATCTCCGGAGTTCTGAAGGATTGGTGTCGGTGGGAAGTATCCAGATAACCCGCACGGTGTAACACTGTGCCAAGATGTGCCAGCCATGCCCCAAGGTTTGTTTAGCCACAAGGTGATCCTCATTACAAACAAACACTGTCTGCCTGTGACCATTCATGCGAATGGACAGTTTGTTGCTGGTCATTCCCACATAGAGTGCTTCACAGTGCAAGCATGTCAGTTGGTAAATCACGTGGGTGCTGTCGCAAGTGGCTCTGTCCTTGATCGTGTACACCCTCTGGGTTACGGGACTGGAGTAAGTGGTGGGGTAGGGTGCATAGAGCAGGTTTTACAACGGGGGCAGTTACAAGGGTAGGAGCCAGAAGGTAGGGAAGGTGGATTGGGAATTTCATAGGGATGGACTAGGAGGTTATGGAGGTTAGTTGGGCAGCGGAAAGACACTCTCAGTGGAGTGAGGAGGATGTCATGAAGGATGGATCTCATTTTGGGGCAGGATTTAAGGAAGTCGTATCCTTGCTGGAGAGCCACATTCAGAGTCCACTCCAGTCCTGGTAAATATCCGGTGACAACTTCTGGGGTTCTGTTGAAGGTTCTGAATTTGGGGGGATAAGGAAGTGGCTCTGGCAATTTGCTTCAGTACCAGATCAAGAGGACAGCATTTCAGGCAATCAAGGAAGTGGTTGGTGTCTTTCCTCGATTGCCTTAAATCCTTACCCACCCTCTTACCTCCTGAAACCATCCTTGTACCCATTGATGCCACTTCCTTATACACAAATATCCCACATGTCCAGGGCCTCGCTGCGATGGAATATTTCCTTTCACGCCGACCACCCACTCCCCAACCTAAAACCTCTTTCCTTAATACCCTAGCCAGCTTCATCCTAACCCACAACTTTTTCACTTTTGAATGCCAGACATACCAACAACTAAAGGGAACAGCCATGGGGACCAGAATGGCCCCTCGTACGCAAACTGATTTAAGGGAAGCTTAGAGGAAGCCTTCCTGGAAACCCAAGCCTGTCAACCCAAAGTTTGGTACAGATTCATTGATGACATCTTCATGATCTGGACTCACAGTGAAGAAGAACTCCAGAATTTCCTCTCCAACCTCAACTCCTTTGGTCCCATCAAATTCACATGGTCCTATTCCAAATACCATGCCACTTTCCTCGATGTCGACCTCCATCTATCCAACCGCCAACTACACACATCTATCCACATCAAACCTACCAATAAACAACAGTACCTGCATTATGACAGCTGCCATCCATTCCACATCAAACGTTCCCTTCCCTACAGCTTAGGTCTTCATGGCAAACGAGTCTGCTCCAGTCCTGAATCCCTGAACCAATACACCAATAACCTGATAATAGCTTTCACACCCCACAGCTGTCCTCCTGATCTGGTACAGAAGCAAATTTCCAGAGCCACTTCCTCATCCCCCCAAATTCAGAACCTTCAACAGAACCCCAGAAGTGCCCCTCTTGTCACCGGATATTTTCCAAGACTGGAGCGGACTCTGAATGTGGCTCTCCAGCAAGGATACAATTTCCTTAAATCCTGCCCCGAAATGAGATCCATCCTTCATGACATCCTCCCCACTCCACCGAGAGTGTCTTTTCACCGCCCACCTAACCTCTGTAACCTCCTTGTCCATCCCTATGAAATCCCCAAACCACCTTCCCTACCTTCTGGCTCCTACCCTTGTAACCGCCCCCGTTGTAAAACCTGCCCTATGCACTCTTCCACCACCACTTACTCCAGTCCCGTAACCCGGAGAGTGTACACGATTGAGGGCAGAGCCACTTGCGACAGCACCCACGTGATTTACCAACTGACATGCCTGCACTGTGAAGCACTCTATGTGGGAATGACCAGCAACAAACTGTCCATTCACATGAATGGTCACAGGCAGACAGCGTTTGTTGGTAATGAGGATCACGCTGTGGCTAAACACGCCTTGGGGCACGGCCAGCACATCTTGGCACAGTGTTACACCGTCCGGGTTATCTAGATACTTCCCACCGACACCAATCCTTTAGAACTCCGGAGATGGGAACTAGCCTTTCAGCATATTCTCTCTTCCCGTTGCCCACCTGATCTCAACCTCCGATAAATTTGAATTCCCACCCATCATCTTAACACCTTTGCCTCAGTTCTCTGGACAGAGCCTCTGCCTCAAGTGGTATCTCTGTCTAACTTCTTAACTTCTTTGCTTTCTACAGTATGTCTGCCTAGGTGTACTTGCATCTGTGTAAATGTGTGTGTGTGTGTGTGTGTATTTGTTTACCCTCATTTTTTCCCCCAAGGTAAGTCTTTCCTGTCCCGGGATTGGAATGACTCCTTACCCACTCTCTTAAAACCCTCATTTCCTTTTCCCTCTCCTTCCCTTCTGCCTGACGAAGCATCTAGGCTGTGAAAGCTAGCGTTTGTGTGTGTCTGTTTATTTGTTACTACCACTGCCTGTGCTCCTTCGCCTGGTAAGTAGACTTCATCTATTTTTTTACATATATTTTTCCTGTTAGGAATTTTTTCCTCTATAATATTCATTACAAGAATAGGTAGTTATTGAATGGTACCAAATCTGGCCTATATTTTGGATGGTCAAACATTCAAATCCTCATACGACATCTCAGTTACAGTTGCTCATGCATTTCCATGCAACAGGGATTAAAAAAAAAAAAAACTCTTGTCAGTTATTTTTTGTGCCATGTTCCAGAAAATCTATGATAATCGCTCCCTAAGTATCCAAAACATGGCTACCATGATCTTTTTTGCTGACAGCATTTGCAAACACATCTTTGGTTTTTTCATTAATTGTCATTTTATTTGAGAAATATCAGCAGTACAGGCAGAGTATTTGGAAACGCATCTAGCACAAATTTTGTTATAACAAAGCTTCTCCACAAACAATGTCTTATATGAAATTGCAAGAAATTTGGAGACAATGTTGTGAAAGTTCTGTTTTTGTGAAACAATGCCCCCTGCCCCCCCCCCCTTTTTACTCCAATGCAACACATTGTTCAGTTTCAGTTACTTTGTAGTTTCTTGCCAATAAAAACCTAATCACAGAATGTATTTCACAAGTGCTGGGATTTTCTCTTGCAGTACATGTTGTAATATTTCGGCCAGGGACACTTTTGTTCAGGGACTTTGCCAATGGGAGCATTTGCACACACCATGCCAGCGTCCTGCCGGCCCAGGTGGTGGAGAGGGAGCCAGCAGGAAGCGGCCCATCTTTCACATTCAGCACTGTCTACCTACCCGAATCCTTCCAATAGGGGGCAGCCTGGCAAAACCAGCCTGCGTCCAGATAAATGGTGACAATGGATGCAGGGCAGAGAAAGCCCTTATCTACAGACACCAGAGGAGTCATTTCCAAAAAACAGCAATGGCATTGCAGATAAGACATGGACCCCTGCAGACGGACGTGCAAGAGTGGGAGAGAGTCTGGCCTGCAGTATAGATAAAGTGGTTCCACCAAAACAATGTTTCTCACCAGGGAAAAATAAATAGCTTACCAGGCAGGCCTAACATAGATAGCAGTTTTTTAGAACCAAGAAAGCAAGAAAGAATGTAGAAGATAAAGACAACATGCTTGAAACATGGGAAAGGCGCCCGTTTGCGAATCTCATGTCAGCCCACAGAAAATTTCCACCGGAGACTGAGAGACGAGATCGTGGAAACAGCAGTCAGCTATTGTATGGCATTGCAAAACCAACCCACCAAACACAAAGCCAAAGAGACATAAAATTTGAGCAGAAGCTGTAGCTGGAGAGCAAGAGGGACTTGGGGAGAAACCACCGAAGTGTAAACTTGGTCCGTCGCCAGAGAAGAGAGGAGTCATGCAAGCGGCTCCCGCCTGGGCACACACAGAACTTTGACACTTTCACTTGGGGGTTGCGCCATGCCACACAGCCGCAGAGCACAGAGCAGGGCAGGGTTGGCGAGGGCTATGCCGCCGCGACCACCACCGCGCAGCCACACCGCACCGCGTCGATGCAATGCCTGATGCCCACATCAAGCTAATGTTGGTGAGACTGAAAATTACCTTCTCCTTCCCTGTCCATATCTGAGTCATGTCCCTGCCCAGTCAAATTGGCCCTGAGATATTATTGGTTTTGCAAATCTTTTAATAAATAAAACTAAATTACATGTGGTAATCCTCTGTGTAAACTGTTATGTTCTCATATCAGTCCCTTGAATCAAATGTCCCTACCAGCTTAGTTCCATAATTAATCACTACATTTTTATTTAATTTTAATGCAGTATGGGAATTACTCACGGAGAGATTTGATTTACCACAATGTTTTAACGTGTCACAGAAAGCACAGTAGCAGGAGCACAGGTCACTCACTACCAGCACTGAATGCATACTGAGTGTACTGATGTTACAGCACCAAGATGGCAGATGCTATGTTAGACCAAAACATTCTAGATAGCCCTCATAACAAGCTCACTGTTGCCAAGACTCACATGGTTTTTTTTTTTTTTTTTTTTTTTTTTTTTTTTTTTTTTTTTTTTTTTTTTTTTTTTTTTTTTAATTGAGTGTGGTTTTCATAACATTAATAGAGTTATTCTATCCAATTGTAGTATTTAACACATGGCATTTAAATTCACTGTAATAACTAATCTCAAAAGTACATTCACACAACTTAAATCTTTGTCCATGACCTTCATCAAAAAAGAAACACATACATTCTCACTCACCGTAGGACACAAGTACCTCACTTTATTTCACTAATTTAGATTTGACATAAATAAAACAATGATAGTGTGGTCTCTTCATACTTAATTGAATCAATAAGAGTGACACAAATAAAACAAAACAGCATGGTTCCCTTCACACTTAAATTGATCTAACCTAAATACAAAAAAATAGTTTACCTGAATGAAGACAGTGTGTCGCTTATGTCTTTGATACTGACAATGGGATACTATTGGTTTATCACACCAACTGCACATACACAGTCACTCTGTGGCCAAGGGTGACACCAGAATTCGTTAACTACAAATTAACACAAAAAAAAATTCTAAACAAGAGTGTGACATTGCAACCAGGTCTTTCTGGACAACAACTGCCGTTTCACCATAACCTATAAGAAGAACAGCCTGCAACTGTTTCATCAGTTATCTCAACTATGTTGTGAACTGTCTCCATTTGGGTTAAGGGTGATCAAAGTGCTGCCACTACAATCAGTTTTCCTGGTACTGATAATTTCTTACCATAGACTAAGAGAGCAGTTGAACATTGGAACCCTGTGTAACAGCTGTTTATAGAACCAGTAATTGCAAAGGCAAAACATCCTCCCATGTGGAGTGTTCAACAAAGCTACTATGGTTGAGAAAGTTCAGGAACAATATACTACACAAGTTTTTAACTTATAACAGCTGTTCACACCTTATATAAAGTTGCCAAAGCAGCTAATTAAATCACATTGTTCACCAGACCTTACTTTTGGAATATTCCTTGTAGATCAGTTCACAATATATGCTTTCAGCATCTCTTCAAAACCAGCTTTTGCTGCTAGGACCTTGTGAGGTGGAGCCCTTCTCAGCTGAGCAGCCATCTGTTGTCTTGTTGTAGTTTGAGTATGTTGCAATGTCATATGGCACACCTTAAAATCAACAGCCACTTACTGGGTCAGCAGTGCAAATTCATGTAGCAGCCAATTGACAAGCTTGTTATTCTGAATTGGCGAGAACTTTTTCATTGTCCAGAAGATGTTATCTGTCCATTTTACAGTTTCCTTTGCCTCTTCACCTGCCAGTATTTTGATCACCCAGAAATTTACCAAATCTGGTGAGAGATGAAAATCCATTAAAAAAAGTCTGCACTTTGTATCAGGTCAGTGACTTTGGCAGCAATAAATACCCATGTAATCGTATAAGAAAGTCCCAAGTACAATATTACTGTTCAATCACCATAGCTGCCAATGAATGATTCATTATCTGCCATGAGCATTATGTTGTGTCAGTTTTTACAGAGCAGTACAAGGTAATTTGAAATGGACACTTACTTTTCATCCAGAAATGATGAGAAGATTTTTGCCTGATACATGATCATATAGCTACAAACAACCGAAGTAACCAGTGCTGCAATGACTGTGTTGCATTAGTATGATGCCTTCCATTTTTCATTTGTAGGTGCACATATTGCAGCAACTTCAATATCCATATGCTGTGTTTTAGTAACCAGAAGACTTGGTGCACTGACATGCTACCTCAACATAACATCCATGGTTCCAGCAGCACTGTGATGAACTTGTGTCAAATCTTTGTAAGTTATATTTTAGCTGTGTCATTCAATGTTCAGAAGCATGCTCATATTGGTATCAGATTTCATTCTGGTGCTTTGAAAGTTTAAAATTTAATTTCAAAACTGATCCTCTAACAGTTCTAGCCTTTGTTCCTGTGTTGGTACACCTGTGCACTGTGTGTGGTCTTCCATCTTTGTGCTGCTGCTTGCTGGGTCAATACTCAATATGTGACTTTTTTAGTCACTCTTTCTGTTTTAAGAATACCTTTTATCACACCAGTTTCTCTGATAGCAAATTTTGATGAGCTGCCAAAACTGACTGAAAGGCAACTGATAATTTACAGAGCCATATGATTGTTCTGGCAGTAACTCAAAAGTAGCTAGAGTGCTTCAGATTAGCAAAATATATGACAGGGGCAGCTAATTATAAATGGCCACAGGGGCCCGACTCCACAAAAAATTTGCAATATACTTCTGCACTATTATATCAAACAGTTGGAGTTTGAGATGATCCCCTTGACATCCTAACTCAATTTACAGTGACACGATGAAATGGTTTCACTTGCCTCTCACTGCAGCATTTGCCCAGTGGACCCCCCTTTCTTTGTTACACAGCTGTGCCAACAGCTGAGGACCAGCAGCAGCTGCAGTAGCAGTGATGTCACAGAGCTGTTTTCCTTTCCCCTCCTCACCCCTCGCCTTAGTGCTGCTTGGGGCCCAGCAAAGTGGGCCCCAGTGAAGCGGACTGCCTGTCGCACTCCTACTCTTCACCCCTTACGCACCTGTCCGTAGGTTTGCAGTTTAGGGCCAGTAACGCTGGGTCCTTAGTACCTATTCAAAACGTATTCTGGAGCTGTGTCATTGCAATTTGAGTGTTCGTAAACTGAGTATAAAATGTATATAAAGTATACTCTTCAGAACACCCTTTCATTTATTATGAAAGAGAAGCTAGAAATCAATCAGTTAGGCACACATTAACCAAAACGGAGAGAAGAAGAGAACTTTCTGCTATACATGGTTCTGCAAAAAGTCTTGGCTAACTGTGAGTGAAGAGAAACAAAAATTGTTTTGTTTCTACTGCACATTGTTTGGTGGTGAAGGATTGTGGACAACAGTTGGCTGCAAGGATCTAAAGCATTTAAGTGAATGAATTAAAAAACATGAGGAAAGTTGACTTCATTTAGAAAATGCTTGTAAATATAAAATGTTTGTCAAAATTAACATTGCTGCTCAGATTGATTTGGTGTATAAAATGTCAGTTCAGAAACATAATGAATTATTTATGAAGAACAGACACATATTAAACAGAATAGCAGAATGCTTATTGTTTTGTTGGAATTCATGAGTTAGTGCTAAGAGCTCACAATGAAAAAAGAAGAGTCAGCAAATTGTTTGAATTTCTTAGACTTGTTATCTCTTTTGGAAAATCTTAACAGTGCATTAGATGATCACTTAAGCAGCTCTAGTAATTCCGTGTGTGAATATATGTCACACATAATACAAAATGAGCTTTTGGACTGTATGTATGAAGAAGAACTGATTAAAGAGATTAACATTGCCACTTTCTTTTCTGTGCAGGCTGACAAAACAACAGATATTACGTGCAGAAGTCATTTTGTCATTATACTGTGGTATATTGCCGTGGGACCTTCAGCACTGCAATCGGTGATGCCACGCCAGCAGTCAGTTAACGCAAGCTCTTGCAGCAATATTAATGGGAAGAAACCTGTTGAAAGATTTCTTTCCTCTGAAAATGTCAATGATAGGCCAGCATAAGGACTTAGTGAGGTTTCAAAAATATGTCTGGAACCTTTCAGTGTTAAAGAAGGACTCATTGCTCAGGCATATGAAACCCCAGTACTGAGTGGTGTGCAGACACATGCAGAGCACTTTTCCACATGCCGAGTATGTTCACTGCTATGCACACCAAATGTATTTGGTTCTTCACAATGCTTGTAGTAAAAGCATAAAGTTGATAAGGTTGTTTTTGGCTAATATTGCTGATTTTACAACATTTTTTTTCTTCATCTCCCAAGCAAAGTGATTAATTACAGACTGTCTGCTAGAAGCGAATTCCTTCAATCTCTTCAACTTCCAGTCCCGCATTGTAAATACTGACAAAGAAAACAAATTGCACTTATTGGAATGTTTTGAAAAGATTGAAGAAGAGGATTCCTGGGATGATGTTACAATAAGAGAAGCATTTGCCTTAAGAAATTTACTTCACAATCCACACTTTTTGTTCCTCCTACATTTTTTATGATATCATGAAACACATTTATATTTTCCAGAACACAGTTCGGGTGCCGAGTGCAAATTCCATTACCATATCCAATGCATTACATTATTTTGAGTGTGCTGTGTCTGAAATATGAGAGACCATTCAATGCTTTCAAGTTTCCGATGTGAGTGTATTGCTCCTCCAAGAAAATGTCCCAGCAGATGCCAAACAAGTATGTGACATTATGACCAACCAACTGAAAGGAAGATTTCAAAACTCTCATGTATTTGGCAGATTCAAAATAATTGAGCCAAGAAAGTAAGTTTGGTTCTTTTAGAGAACATTTCTCAGCCACTTTGATCAATATTTTTTCATTCAACTACAGTCTGTTTATTTGCCATGATAAATTGAAAAATTAGCTGCCAGTGATTTATTGCAATGATACATTCAGAGGCATTACATTGGTTTGTGAACTGTTTATTTTCTTTTTGGAACATTCCTTTGAAGAATCACTCACTGAAGTGCACAAAACATTAGAAATTATGCCAACTATACCAATTTCAACAACAGAAGCAGAGCAGTTTCAGCACCTTAAAAAGAATAAAAATCTCCCTCCAGAACAGTATGGATCAGGAAAAGCTGAACTCGCTGGCTGTTTGTTTCATTCACAAGGACGAAATCAGTGATATTGCAAACTTCAACAACAGAGTAATCGACAAATTTGCCAGTCAGAACAGACTTGCACATTTACTGTATAAATAACCTGTCAGAAAACAGACCTCGTTAGTTAACATGCTCCTATCCACGGTTTTCCCCAGAGTTTTCACTTTCGCTGTAAGGCAAAAGCCAGGAGGGTCCCTGTTGTCTCTCTGGTGCATTCCCAATGGGGAAGAAGTCAGATACATCCTCTCAAAGTTCATTTTGATTGTGACATCACAATCAGTACACAGAAGCACATCTACAATAAGTTCAAACTTCAGCATGAAAAGAGCTGCTGAACTTCGGTTTGAATCCAAACACCTCCAAGCCCCAAAGTTCTTCAATTAATTGTGTCATCACAGCATAAAATCAGACACCCACACAAGTACACAGAAAACCAGTGAAGCTGGTGGACCAGACCAACTACAATATTACACACACATAACACCCCTCCCCCCCCCCTCCCAAAAAAAATAGTAATGAAATAATACTGTTTATTTCACATTTGTATAAATTTTTATTATCTTCAGTGTTTTGTGGATTGTATTAATTACTGCATAATTAGCATCTTTAATCTCTTTTGAATTTGTTTAAATGATTCATATAAATGGAGGTTATATAAAGAACACTTCAGACTGATTCCATTATACTGCATACTGACTTTTTGTCTGGGCCTCACCAATGAAAGTGAGCATGAGCCGCCACTGATCTGTGATGACAATCTGTTGTCAATCTTCATCTCAACAAATGGTTTTGCAGCCTAATACCTGGTGACAATATAAAATGCAACAGAAGTATCTCCTTCAAGTTTAAACATTGCTTTAGAATATTCTTATTTTTTCCGTGATTGCCCCTTCGAAATACTCCACTGTTATAATATAGGGCCTATCTCTCTTCCCCTGCACACACTCCATGTTGCTGGAAGATGCTTTCATTGTGTGTCAACCACGTCCATATATGGGTGATATAAGTATTATGTGACTCTACTGGCTAACATTATACATATCTTGGTGACTGCTGTCCTTTGCTGATCATTGCAGTGCTGCTGCAGAGATGATTGGATCTATTTTAAATTCTGCTTCCATCAGACACAGTGTCAAATCTGTCATTATCACAGGCAGAAATAGAAAACCAAGTTTAGTTTCCATTCTCTTCTCATTGATCCTCGTCAGGGTCACTCCTGTGGTACTTAGGCTATGCGTAACATTTTTACTTATGAATCAATATACACAAGAATTCTTAAAAGTAACTTTACTGTAACTCAACTTTTAACTAACAGACAAAGATTACTCACCAGGCGAAGGAGCACAAGGTGTGATAGTAGCACAAATAAATAAAACACACACACACGTAAATGCAAGCTTTCGCAACTCAGTTGCTTCTTCAGGCAAAAGCGAAGGAGAGGGGAAAAGGAAATGATGAAGGTTTTAAGGGAGGGGGTAAGGAGCCATTCCAATCCTGGGAGAGGAAAGACTTGCCTTGGGGCGAGAAAAGGAAGGTAAAAAAATACACATACACCCTCACATTTACACAGACGCAAACACACCTAGATTGTCTGCCTAGGTGTGTTTGCGTCTCCTAATGGACAGTTGGTTATTAGTAATGTTGACATAAAAACTGTGCAGTGATTATAGCACAATTGGTAAAGTACATGACTGCTTTCACAGTTGTCTCAGCCTTTGATAGGGCAGGATAAGCCTATGATGGGACTGGCACAGGAAGTGTTGGGTAGGTGGATTGGACAGATCTTGCAGCAGTGTCTTCAACAATGATATGATCCTTGTGGAAGGGTACTGGGGTTGGGGATGGACTAGGATGTTATGGAGATTGGATGGGAATGTAACACCACTTTAGAAAGGGTGAGGAATATCTTGGATGATGTTTCTCATTTCTGGGGATGATGACAAAAAATTGAAACCTTGGTGGAGGATACATTTTAGTTGTTCCATTCCAGGGCAGTATAGGGGGCAGTCTTTTGTGGCTGGTTACTGGTGATGGAGGGAGGATTTGGGATGTGTAGGGATATAGGATGCAAAATCTGTCTACAGGCTAGTTCTGGGGGGCTACTTCCTGTCAATGAAAGCCTCTGTAAGACCTTCAGCATATTAAGAATGCAAGTTTTCTTAACTGCATATATGCCTTTCCTGTGTCGCAAGTCTGTAAGGGAGGAATTTTTTGATGTGGAAGGGATGGCAACTGTCAAATTGTAGATACTTTTGGTAACACCATGCTCATAAAAACATGACCTTTCTTGAAACATTCTTGGGTTATCAGTTGTATCTTCTTGTGGAGAATTTTTGGCTCATATAGACGGAGTGACTTTTCTACAGTGAAAAAGTACAAATATTAAACCAAGCATGAGTCTATTTAAGAAAAGAGAACAGTGATTGTGTTGACTAAATAAGGAACTGAAACAGCTGTTTGTCAGATGCCATATTTGACTGGGATAACAAATCTGCTTCTGCCCTTAACATGTAAATAAAACAGCAAAAAACAGATTTCCAAATTCAATTTTCATCTTCTGGAAGATGTCTCACATGTAAAGTTAGTGTAGCGCTATGAGAAATGTTTGTCACCAATGTGGTCAGAGACTGATGTTTAAAACTTTCCCGGCATACAGATATTTCCATAAAATCTCGGGCGAACTCCCGGATGTCCATAACTTCTTGCCACAATATTTCAGCGCCGAAGTACTTCGGCGGTACTCACCTGAAGATGGCCAGAAGACTCTGCGCCGAAATATCGTGGCAAGAAGTTACGGACATCTGGCAGTTCGCCTGAGATTTTATGGAAATGGTGAGAGACTCATTCCCATAGACACTGCATAAACAGCTTTAAAGCATAGACATATAGGTCTGGTACTGCAAGAAAATGTTTATTTTCACTACAAACATCATCAATGTCTGTGATGAAGTTATGAGGGTCATCTGGAAAGTAGTATTCATTTGGGAATAAAAATAAAAACTAGTAAATATTTAGATTTTAATGAAAAGAGTATACGTTAAACTACTTTTCTACGTAGTCACCATGCAAATTTAAGTGTTTGTTGTAATGTATGACAAGGTTTTGTATTCCAGTGTCATATTTGTCCTAACTAGTGTCACATAGTTTGTCAGTTCTTCATCACTTTTGAATTTCTTTCCAGCCAAAACATCAGTTTAGTAAAGAGATGAAAATCTGAAGGAGCTAGGTTTGGGCTATAGGGTAGAATGTTGAAAGTTTCCCACTTGAATTGTTGCAGAAGTGGTATTACCCCAGCTGTATGACACCTGGCATTGTTGTGGAGGAGAATGACACTACTAGACAACACCTATTCATAGATTTTGAATCACCTGGTGTAACTTACTCAATATGCATCAGCATTGATAGTGTCTGCACAGGTTATGAAATCAAGCGTACACCTTGCTTATCCTAAAAAATTCTAGCTATGAGTTTCTGGGTAGACAAAATTGTCAATGCTGCAGCCATACACTTGGTATTGTCTTCTCCAGTATTCCAGTATGCATGCGTGCAGATCTGCACACAGGATTATTTTTTTCAGGTGGAAAGGGGGGGGGGGGCTGGAGGGCTGAATCGAAAGCCTCATTTACCTAGTGTGATAAAAACTAACCTTCTACAATGGGATATATACAGACTAGTTTTTCCCTAAATTTTCAATTTTTTTAGAATACATTTGCAAATTTTTGCTCCATATGAATGACAATTACAAACGGGAAAAACTTAACCAAGCCAATTCTGTCAAGCCATTCTCGAGTAATCGTATTACATATGTGAGGTATCTGATTTTTATTTACATAAATATATTGAGGATAGGTTGCAACTCACCACCACAGGCAGGCACATAGGAAATACACTCACACAACTTAACTTTCAGCCACAGCCTTCATTAGAAATAGGCATGCACAGTTTCATAAACACATGACTACCATATCTGGCTACCATACTTCAACTTGAGACTTTTGACTAATGAAGGCTGTGGCCAAGAGCTAAGTTGTGTAAGTATGACTGTCCTTCCTATGTGCTTGTCTGTGGCTCAGCAATCATCTTTACATTAAGTTGCAACTTATAAGCTAAATATTTATAAAAATAAATATCAGTTCCCACAAGTCTGATATATCATTACTTGAGAATGGCTTAACAGAACTGGCGGGATCTATTTTGCTATGTTTGTATTTGTCAGGACAAGATTTGTAAAGATGAAAAATTGGAAAAGTGCCCCAGAAAATTTGAGAAATATTAAAGAGCCTTTTTCTATGGGATTTTTGTATGAATTCAAGAGCATAATTCAAATTCAAATATTGAATATGCATGACTCTATCTTTGTTTTTGAACAATTTCTAGTAATAAATTCAGACAGTGTGAAAAAAGGCCAAACAAACTGCAAAGCACATGTTTTGAGTGCAATCATATTTTGGCAGATCACCACAATATTTGGCACACATATATGTATTTTTTCATGGAGAAGTTTGAGACACAATATGATCGATGACAGAAAATATCTTGCAGTAAGCTTTGACATTGTTTGACCAATCACCATGGAAGCTGGCAAATATTTGTAATTTCTCATAGATAACAGGGAAGAGAAAATGTACAGTACAGAGAGAGGAAGAGTAGGAGACTGACATGGAGATGGTTTGGAGGTGATAAGTCAAGGAAGGGATTTGTGGGTGAGATTGACAGAGAGAGAGAGAGAGAGAGAGAGAGAGAGAGAGAGAGAGAGAGAGAGAGAGAGAGAGAGAGAGAGAGTGGAGTAGGGGATGGTGAGATGAGACGAAGAGAAGAAAAGAGAGAGTGATATAGAGATGGGCAAGAGGAAACAGACGGAATGGAGGCATAGGTAAACAGACAGAGGAGGAAGGAGGAGGAAATGAACTAAAGGAAATATGGAATAAATACATAATTTACAAAATGTTAATGTGAATTGTGTGTATATTACATCTACCACAGTTTATATCAGGTGAAGGACAGGACAAGATCGATAGTGGAGTCAACTGTAGATGGACTAACAGAAGGCTATACCAAACAAATGTTGTGATGAATGTATTAAAAACACCAACAAATGACTGTCAAAACAATGACTTCTGATTTCATTCCATGATAATTAATTAATATGAATAAGCAATATCTTTTTCAACAAATACACCTCATTAAATTAAATCTGAATTACTTCGGCAATAAATTCATGATCATACTGTAATTGTTTAGTTTCAAATTTTAGGAAAGATTCGGTTGGATGAACCTCTTCTATTTGAACTGACTGATTGACAGATAACTACTGGTTATATAGATATTTATGAAATATTATATGGTACTGTACTTGATTTTTATTTTCACTAAAGGCACAAAGGCAGTGGGACCATAAGAATCATTACAAATAATGTTGAATTAAAATCATGACCCTAAAAATAGACTTTCCTATGTAACTCAAAACATTACATTGATCATTAAAACATCACTCAAATGGTGTGGTCACATTTCTTTTAAAATGAAGTTGCAAAGTTTTGTCATTAATAGCCGAACAGGAGACATTGTGTAATCTGCTGAACCTGCAATGGCCTTCTGCTTAAGTGTACCAAAGTTCATTGTTTATGATGTTTCTCTTGTACAACTGAAGTGCGCACTCCACTCTCACAAAGGTGACTACTCAACATGAAAATATTTGAAATACAGAGAAATGAACTAGTGCTAGTACGTATTTACCCCTTTTGTGAGCGCACGTGATTCAAGTGCTACTAATTTATTTAGACTTATTCTCAGTGAATTACCCAGGTTGTCTTTTTCTCTCATATGCTACCTAGATAACGGAAATACGACTCTGAAGTAAGGTCAGAGGGACTGATTGATTGATTCTTTAATCATCCCATTAATCAAAATAGTATGTTGAATTGTACAGTGAATACAAAGTTAGCACAAAATAATTACATTGTGGTTTACAATTTAGGAGAAAAACAGTTACCACAAAATAATTACATTGCTGTTTACAACATACAGTATATACAATTTGCAAGAAAACAGTCCACTTATAACTTTGACAGTGGTGTGCATAGCAGTTATGATATTCTAAATACTACATATAACACATAGTAAGCAGACAGAAAGTTGTGTACAGTATTAAATATCTGTATTGAGGATTTCCTTTATAGAGTTGAAACAGTTGTTTATGAGAAAAATTGTTAAGTCTAATTTTCATTTCTGTTGGCTTTTTGATTAATTTGAATGCTACTGGAAGGTGATTGCATATTTTGATTGCCATGTACTTCACACTGTTTTCGTATAATATTATTTTGTGTGGTAGGACCTGAAACTGGTTTTTGTTCCTTGTATTATGGGAATTGTGGTCATTGTTTTTATGTAGTTAATGTTTAGTTATAAAGAAGGTTATGTTGAGTATGTACAAACAATGTTTAGTTATAAAGCAGGTTATGTTGAGTATGTACAAACATGGTGCGGGTAGTATCTTATGTTGTTTAAAAAGTGGTCTTCTGTGTGCATATCTCTTTGTAAAAGAGAGTATCCTTACTGCTTGCTTCTATATTTTAAATACGCTGGTGTATTCAGAATTGCTCCCCAGAAAATGAGATCGAAGCTCATTACAGTTTCAAATAAGGCATGGTATACCAGCTTCTTAGTGGTTGCAGAAGTAGTATCTATTATTGATTGTAGTAAGAAACAGAGTTTGCTCAGTTGCTTAGAGACCATGTATGAGTGTAATTTCCAACTAAGTGTATCTCTTATATGCAAGGCCATATTTAGGCAGGTGCAACATGTGAAACTCCGAAAACTGTCTTGAGCAGTTAAACCAGCAACCCACGCACAATGGAAATATTCTAGACCTTATAGTCACAAACAGGCCTGACCTTATTAATGATGTCTGTGTAGAGACAGGAATTAGTGATCATGATATCGTCATAGCGTCGATGGTGACCAAAGTTCATAAACCAGTCAAGAAGGCTAGGAGCGTGTTTTTGTTGGGAAAAGCCGACAAGCAAATGTTACGATCGCACTTAGAAAATGAATGGGCATCGTTTAATTCTGGGACTATGGATGTAGAGGAATTGTGGACTAAATTTAAGTGCATTGTTAATGAAAGGTTAGAGAAATATGTGCCAGTAAAGACGATTAAGGATGGAAAAGATCCACCGTGGTATAATAATAATGTTAGAAAGCTGCTGAGAAAGCAAACGCTGTTGCACTCTCGATTCAAAAAAGAACACGCAAATGATGACAGGCAAAAGTTAGTAGAGATTCGTGCGTCTATAAAAAGATCGATGCGTGAAGCATACAATAATTATCACAGCCATACCTTAGCAAAAGATCTTTCCGAGAACCCAAAAAAATTCTGGTCCTATGTAAAATCGATAAGCGGGTCAAAGCCCACTGTCCAGTCACTAGTTGATCATTCCGAGGCAGTAATAGAAGAAAGCAAACGGAAAGCTGAAGTTCTAAATTTAACCTTTAAGAAATCTTTCACGCAGGAGGACCGCACAAATATACCATCATTTGATCAACGTACTAATTCCGAAATGGGGGACATAGCAATAGGTATTTCCGGTGTAGAGAAGCAGCTGAGAGAGCTAAATACGAAAAAGTCTGCTGGTCCGGATGGAATACCAGTTCGGTTTTACAAAGACTATTCTGCGGCATTTGCCCCCTACTTAGCTTGCATTTATCGTGAATCTTTAATTCAGCACAAAGTTCCTAGTGATTGGAAAAAAGCGCAGGTGACTCCCGTGTATAAGAAAGGAAAGAGAACTGACCCATACAATTACAGGCCAATATCGTTGACATCGGTTTCATGTAGAATTTTGGAGCATATTCTCAGTTCGAATATAGTAAATTTTCTTGAAACAGAAAAGCTTCTTTCCATGAATCAGCACGGGTTTAGGAAACATTGTTCATGTGAAACTCAGCTTGCCCTTTTCTCACATGACATCTTGCGAGCCATGGATGAAGGGCAACAGGCGGATTGTGTTTTTCTCGACTTCAAAAAGGCGTTCGACACGGTGCCACACTGCAGACTGCTAACGAAGATATGAGCTTATGGAATAGGTTCACAGATTTGTGACTGGCTGGAAGACTTCCTAAGTAATAGAACGCAGTATGTTGTTCTCGACGGCGAGTGTTCATCAGAGACGAGTGTATCGTCAGGCGTGCCCCAGGGGAGTGTGATAGGACCGCTATTATTTTCTATCTATATAAATGATCTGATGGACAGAGTAAGTTGTAATTTGCGGCTGTTTGCTGATGATGCTGTGGTGTATGGGAGGGTGTCGTCTCTAACTGACTGTAATAGCATACAGGTTGACTTAGACAAAATTTCTAGTTGGTGCGAAGAATGGCAGCTAGCTCTCAATGTAGAAAAATGTAAGGTGATGCGCATGAGTAGAAAAAACAATCCTATAATGTTCGAATACAGCATCAGTAGTGAGCTTCTCGATGCGGTCGCGTCGTTCAAATATCTAGGCGTAACATTGCAGAGCGATATGAAATGGAACGAGCATGTAAGGACAGTTGTGAGTAAGGCAGACAGCCCACTTCGGTTTATTGGGAGAATTTTGGGAAGACGTACTTCACCTGTAAAGGAGACCGCGTATAAAACGCTTGTACGACCACGTCTTGAGTATTGCTCAAGTATATGGGACCCGCAGCAGATCGGTTTGAAGGAAGACATAGAGGCGGTTCAGAGGCGAGCAGCTAGATTTGTTACCAGTAGGTTCGCCCAATGTGCGAGTGACGGAAATGCTCCGGCAACTCAATTGGGGATCGCTGGAAGAAAGACGACATTCTTTTCGTGAATTTCTGTTAAGTAAATTTAGCGGGCCGGAATTTGAAGCTGAGTGTAGTACGATCTTGCTCCTGCCTACTTACATTTTGCGTAAAGATCACAAAGACAAGATAAGAGAAATTAGGGCTCGTAGGAGGCATATAGGCATTCTTTTTTTCCTCGTTCAATTTGGGAGTGGAATAGGAAAGGAAATGCCTAGTAGTGGTACAGTGTACCCTCCGCCACGCACCTTACGGTGAATTGCGGAGTATGTATGTAGATGTAGATGTAGAACTGCACAGAGTGACAAAATTTTGGGGGCAGCAAAATTTTGCCATCGAAAAAATTTTAATCTTATTTTAATATATATATTGTTGCACTGGGGTGGCACACACCATAAATACGGCCCTGCTTATATGTATTCCAAGGAATTTGGTGTTGTGCATGGTTCTTACATTGATTCTTCCATAATGTACATTAGGGTTTGAGGGACTGGTGTTTTATTTAGTGTGATTGTTTTTTGAGCAAATATCTGTAAAATAATAATGCTTATTTCACTCTCCTGTAAAACTGAATTTTTTTGACGTATGAGGTTGCTGTTCAACACCATCAAATACATAAGTTGTTGCAAGCATCAAAATTGCCTGAAAGGTTGGGGACGTAGGCAGAAATGACCCAGTTGATAACTCTTTGGAACTAAAAATTTATTACATCAAGGGTTGTACATAGGTAGGCGGCCATGAGGTAACTAACTGCCGCTGGGCACATACCAAAGAACATCATGCATCACAAAGATATCACATTCGGTGGTTATCGATGGGTTGATCTCCGCCACGTAACCCCCCACCCCCCCTCTCCTGCAGTATGGAGTACGCGCCCGATGGTGGGGGGTGACGAGAATCCAAGAATGTAACTGGTAGCTCTTCCGCAGGATGCGGAAGACAGCGTGAAGGTGGCGAGCGGGGAACAAACCCGGAACACTCACCGCAAAGTCCGCCAGCAATGGTGGATGGTCAAAGCAACGTCCAAAGCTAGAGAGGGGCTGAAGCGACGCGTCATCTGGCATATGAAGCAGCACCTTCCCACTTGTCCTGACAAATGCTCGTAGGTTGCCCCTCGAAGCACACTCCGTAATGTTAAAGCAACACACAACCCTCTGCGAGGGTGAACCTGCCTGATCCTTGTCACACGCCACTAACACAACCACCAACCTACCGGTGAGCATCACTGACAGGTTGCAAATGTCATCTGGGTGAACGTGTGTGCATAGCTCAATAGTGTGAGCAGACGGTGGAAGCGAGGACGGTGGGGTAGTCGAGGGAAAACCTTGACAGGGAGAGCTCTCGAGGTGCGAGGGGGAGTGGGCATGGCTGAATGATGCGGCCGAGTGTAGCCAGGGGAGGAAAGATCACAAGAAGTAGGGAAGGCCTCTGTGGAAATAGAAGAATCCGCAGTTCGGCCAGGCGAGTGCTGAGGTGGAAAACCTAGGAATGAGTGATGACTCACAGAGGAGTCATGGTAAGAAGAGGAGGCACTCGGAGAAGAGGCACGGCAAGGGTTACTGGCACCTGACCATGAGGCCTGAGAGGGCAAAGAATCCTGATAACCATCACAAGGAGAAAAGGAGGAAGAATTGCCAGCAGAAGTAAGAGCGAACGGTTCAATGAAAGCTGGCTTCACGCTGTTGAGCGAGACAGTGACAGTGTTATATTTGATTAACAGGTCCAGGTTATTGGACGAATGCCTAACAACCTTATAAGGGCCAGTATATGGTGATTGAAGCGGTGCCTTGACCATGTCATCCTGTAAGAAGACGTAATCACACGACAGAAAAGCACGCGGAACATAAATGCGTGGCAGAGTGTGACTGGACAGGAGGGGGGGGGGGGGGCGCTGAATCTTATTACAGATAATGCACAGCCACTCAACATAGAAGGCAGATCAGAAGAATGAGCAACAGGGGAAGGAGACACCAGTTCCCCAGACAGCACCAACGGCTGGCTGTAAACAAACTCGGCGACAGAGCCTTTAAGATCCTCTTTGAAAGTGGTGCATAAGCCGAGCAAAACAAGGGGGAGCATTTCAGTCCAGAGTGAGCCATGGCAACGCAGAGCTGTCTTCTATGCTCGACGAGGCCATTGCTTTGAGGGTGATATGCTGCTGTGTGGATTTTAATGATACCGCACAAATGACAAAGATCAGAAAATAAAGCAGACTCAAATTGTCGACCCTGATTAGTTATAAGGTAGGCAGGACAGCCAAAACGAGCAATCCACTGCTCTAAAAAGGCATGAGCAACAACCTGAGAGGTCATAGTTGATAGCAGGATGGCCTCACCCCATCGAGTGGTGTGGTCGATGGCAGAGAGTACATATTTGAAACCTTCGGATGCAGGGAGGCGGCCCACTAAATCAATGTGTACATGTTGAAAGCGTCCCTTGGGTTGAGACAAACTGCCAAGGAGAGGCGAAGTGTGCTTCAAAACTTTGTTCTGTTGGCAGGGTACACAGGCGCGAGCCCAAGACTGGCAATTGCGTAGCATGTCACGCCATACAAAACACTCGGAAACCAAGCGAGAGGAGGCTTTAAAGCCCGGGTGAGCAAGCAAGTGGAGTTTGTCAAAGACTTGGCGTTGGAGCAACTTTGGTATGACAGGGCACAGGGAGCCCATAGACTCATCATACCAGACCTCACCAGAAATACCGGGGAAGGTGGCACAGACTAGTTTAACTGAGGAACTGTGATCTGAGATCAACTGCATCATGTCAGGATCCTCCAATTGCAGCCTAGGGAGGTCTGACAAGTCAATCAAGGAGGAAACAGCTCCCACATGGGAGAGAAAATCCGCAACAACATTATCTGGCCCCTTGATATAATGCATATCATTTTTAAACTGTAGCACATAGTCTATGTGTCGAAAGCTTCGGGGAGGGGGATCAGCGGACGGGTTCTTAATCGCCAAAATGAGGGGCTTATTGTCTGTTAACACATAAAAGTCTCTACCCTCTAATTCTGTGTGAAAATGTTTTAATTGCCTTGTACACAGCAAGAAGCTCCCTGTCGAATGCGGAGTATTTTCTCTTTGTGTTGTTCAGTTTCTTTGAATAGAAATGGAGGGGAGTGGTAGTGTTGCCAAAATACTGACTAAGGACTGCCCCCACAGCATTGTCACTAGCATAAATGGTTAGAAACTAAGTAGTGTCCTGACGCGAATGGGCAATAGTGACTGCACTGGCTAAGAGTCTCTTAAGACCTTCAAATGCTTTTTCCATGGCTGGGGTCCACGTAACTGTCCTAGTGCCGGAAGTGTTTGGACCAGCCAAAGCATCGGTTAATGGAGCGGCAGCCGGGAAGTGCTTACGGTAGTAATTTATCCTTCCGATAAGCCTATGCAGCTCTTTAAATGTGGTAGGTTGAGGCATATCGAGCACAGGTTGAATCTTGTCTGGGGATGGCATGATACCATCAGCCGAAACAATGTAACTCAGAAACACAACTGACGGCTGGTGAAGCTGCAGTTTCTTGTTATTTAGTTCGACCCCAGTTGTGGCAAGAGTATACTGAACAATCTTCACATGCTCAATACTTTGCTGTTTAGTCTAGCGAACACCAAGATATGGTCCAAATAGGCGAAATGAAAGTCTAGATGAGAAAGCACTTCAATTACAAAATGCTGCCAGGTTTGCGGAGCATTCTTCAAACGGAATGGCATGAATTTGTACTGAAAGAGGCCAACTGGAGTGGTTATGGTGGTCTTTTCAACATCCTCAGGGGCCATGGGAATCTGGTGGAAAGTGTGTTTGCAATTGAGCACCAAAAAGAATTTCGCCCCAGCTAGCGCATGATTAAAATCAGTGATGTGCGGAACGGGATACTTGTCAATAACAGTACGCGCATTCAACCTAGTGTAATCCCCGACCATGTGCCATGAGCCGTCCTTCTTTTGAACGAAATGGATCAGAGAGGCGCAGCACCCAGATGACGGTTCGATGATACCAGCTTTGAGTAACTCATCTAATTGATTACTGGCAATTTTCATGAACTCTGGTTTGAGGCAGCACAGATGGCATGAAATAGGCGGGCCATCAGTCAGGCAGAGTTTCCGTTCTTAACAACAAAAACATTATGCGAGGTGCGGGCGGCAATTGTTTGTGACATAGGGCTAGCAGTGTAGCAGTGGTGGCAGGGCAAAACCGTGGCATCGTCGGCGTGAAGTTACAGTCTGCCCGTAACAGTGCACAAGCAATGGCGGCCGAGCAAAGCTGTGGTACTTCAGGCTCGGAACTACACAGCTGCCAACTGCACGTGGGCGCAATGCGGTAGGCAACTGTTTTAGCAAAGCGCAAGCAGTGACGGCAATGCGAAACTGCGACACTGGAGGCGAATTAGTACAAGCGTGCCAACAGTACGCAACATGAGAGCTACCAGCCTACAAGTCACTCGCAGTAAGGTTGGTACACTGAGCAGTAGTTACCAAGGGCGCGACATGCGGTGTTGCTCGTGCACCTAACTGGCTAGCAGACGCTGTTGCCACAGCAACTGGTCTCTGTTTACAAGCGTCTGCGTGAGTCTGAGGCAACAGTTTAGCGCAGTCACTGACACAAGGAGAATGGCACATTTTTAACACCATTAGTAAATGAAGCACCAGAAATGTCTGGGCTACCATATGCAGTGTCCAATGTATGTGCCATGGTACCCACATGCTGCTGCAGTGTAGGAGTTGTAAAGCCACACGAGTAGCAGCATAAAAATGCTCCATATTATGTTGAAAACCCGGCGGTGGTCACTGGTTCAGCAGAAGCAATTGTACCGTCCAAAACCGATTCATTTGTCTTGGTGACAAATCGGCGGGCACAAAAACCGGCGCGAATGAGCACAACCATTCGAGCGAAGCGACACTATCGTGGCGAAAACTAACTTGGGGTCACCAATGAAGGTTTGGGGACGTAGGCAGAAATGACCCAGTCGATAACTCTTCATAAATAAAGATTTATTACATCAAGGCTTGTACATAGGTAGGCGGCCATGAGGTAACTAACTGCCACCGGGCACATACCAAAGAATATCATGCATCGCAAAGATATCACATTCGGTGGTTATCGATGGGTCAATCTCCGCCATATGTCTTTTGTCATCCAAGTAGCTCTTAAACCATCTTTGGACCACTTCTCGAATTCAATATGGTTCAATCATTTTTAGGAGCATTTAATGGTTTGCCATGTTAAATACTTTTGACTGGTCTAGAAATATTCCTTTTGCTGGCTGTTTATGGTCAGTTAAACTTGAGCAGCTGTCTATATAGTCATATAGGGTATTGAAAGTGGATGTATTGTTTTGGAACCCATATTGGGAGGATGACATAATATTATTTATGTTTAGAAAGTTCTCCAGTCTGATAATAATATTTAGGGTATTCAAATACCTTGGAGAAGGTTGATAGTATTGTAATTGGTCTGTAGTTCTCCATGTCTGTTTTTTCATCTTTCAGGTCAGGAACTGTTCACTCTACATATGATTTATTTGTGATATAAGAAAGAGGATAATTAATGATGTTTGAACATTTTTAAAATAAAACTTTTTGTGTGTGATATTTTCAATTTCTTTTGCTGTTGTAGGCAGAAGGAAAAAGGAATTTTGGGGAACATTTGTGATAGAAAATGTGGTTGATGAGTTAGTACTATTGTCACTAAAACACACACAACACTGCTGTAATTTTTTACAATATTTATTGATTTATACAAATTAGTTTTCAACTGTTATGCCATCATCAGGTACCAAGATTGTTGTAAACAAATGCAATGTCAAAGATTTTTAAAAATATGCACCAAAGAATTGCATAAATTGGCAAAAGATTGTTCTGAAGGTAGATGTATGAAGAAGTGGTGCGAAATTTTTAAGTATTGTACTAAGTAGCTAAGAAAGGTATGTAACAATTTTGAAAGAATTAACACTAGAGTACATGCACCGGGCTACATTTGTAGCCCAGCGCATGAAATGGTCAATTATTTTCAATGATTGGCACACAAAAATGCCATCGCTTCATCTATTCCTCAGGTATGAATCTCACTCACTGCTAGTAGCAAGCTGACTCCCGTGGCACAGAGGAGTCTAAACAAATTTGCATCAAAGTTTGTGGGCTATGTCTGTAGCCCACGCGACTGCTCACAGAAGTAAAATTTCGGATTGCACAAATTTTGGTTGTGAGGTAAATATTCAAATTGGCTGTAATAAATACTTTAAAATTACTATGGATGTTTTGTAGTTTATAGTATTGTCATTTTTACATGTTTCTGTTGTTATTGTAATATGTGCATAATGATTTTTAGAGGCAAGTTATTCATCTAATATCGATGAACAAATTCAGACATGGCTGCTGGAGGATGATGAATTTTGTTGTTATCTAATCTTCACAATGACAACAAAATTGATGCTGCTAGTGGTGAGGCAAGGAAACCTGAAGTCATCACATTTTATAATAAAACAAACTGTGGCGTCAATATTTTTGATAAAATGTGTCAACAATACAACATTCTCGAAATAGTCATTGATGGCCTCTCTAGCTGTTTAACAATTTGCTCAATATGGCCAGCATAAATGGTCTCGTTATTTTTCAGATGAATAAATCTGAAAAAAAAAAAAAAAAAAAAAAAAAAAAAAGTCGTCCACCGTCATTTCCTGCAAGGAGCTGCATATAGCCTAGCAAAACTTTCTACTGAGCGTTGAATATCGCAACAAAATATACCCAGAGGCATCAAACTGAAATGCACACTTCTGCTTGGGCTCCCAGAGCAACCAATGCACCCTGCTATGCCGGCTTGTGGAAGAGCTGGTCATTGTTCTTTTTGTAGCAGAACCTGCAACTGCAGTAAGTGGAAACAGTGCAGCAAATTTACATGACACACTTGCATCGAAAATCAGCAGTCTTGTGAACTGAATGCATGCCAGTGGAGTGGAGATGACTGTCAAACATGGTCCATTGGTACAATTAGACAATCATTTCACATGGAACTAATAATTATAGCTTATGAAATTTAAAACATGTGAACATAATCAAAGCTCTTGTTTGGACATTCATTTTTAAAGACAATTTTGTTTCATTGTGTAGAATAGTTAAAATGTTAGATTTTTGTTAATTTTATGTAAAAGGCTGATAAAAACAAAGATGTTTAGTGATTATACAAAGTCTTTTAGTTAAATTACTTCCAAATTTGCAAATAACCAAATTTTTAGTTGGGCTAAACATGTAGCCCACGCATGTGCTCATGAAATGTTTATGGGCACCTACACTCCAGTGTTAATTCATGACAACTGTTACAAAAGTAAGTGACAATTCAATAAAAAATTAATACATTGTTTTATGAGGAATGAGAGGGGTTTGAGTGCCATAGATACCACATTTTTATGAGCTAGAAATGCACTTTATTGTTACTTGCTTGAAGTACAGATTCAGACTAAACTATTGCATGGTTGACTGAGCTCAGGAAAGCTGGCTCCAAAGATATTGGCGCAAAGATACATTAGTATATAGCTCAAACACCAGCGAAGAAGGAGTCAGTGAGGCTGGAACTCTGGCAGCAAATGAGCAGTGAGACAAGTAAGGTTACTTGCGCATGTCGTCTATGTTGCGGGAGCGACCTTAAATGACAGCAGGGTGGTGAGGCATGTAATGCATAGTAGACATAAGTAGATTTTGACGGATGTCACAAGAGTGAATGTTGTAGATTCTCTCTGCAAATCGAAATCACTCACAGGATGTCAGAAATAGAGCCTCGGCGATAGTCAAATCGCAACACACTTGTTGAGGTGAGATATGAAGTTGGCGCGGCGTGGTAGATCTCCCTGCCGGGACAGGAAAAGAGAGCATTAGATCAGAAACATGGTGCAATGCAACGGCGTTGTAGACTGATGCGGTGAGGCACTGGAATGTGCCGCATTAATGGGCGGTCGCGAGTATCCGAATGTGTCAGTCAAGTACAAGTGCGGAACCGAATGTCGTGGTCGCGGCGTGGTAGGTGCGTCATGTTATGCAACACTTGGCTGCACATAAAAAACATTGTCACAGGACACAGGATTTGAAAATGCAAAGTCACTACGGTGGTAGTTTGAAGCAACAACACTTTCACTGTTCACACATGGGAAAGACTATTGCGCTAAACTTGGAGCAACAGCATTGTCTGGAATGTTCCTTACGCTTGCAGAAAAAGGTGCACTCAAAGCACAAAAAAACTGATCTGAATTGCAAGAATAATTCCTAGAAAAACTTGAAATTGCACAATCACTTAAGTCACTGTGTCCCGGCTGAAGAATAAGGTTTGATTGTGGTGGCAGCGTAGCACAATGTTGACCGGTTATGTAACCAGCGGTTGAAAGTTCATTGTTCAAATTTTACAAGTCTGAAAAATATACATTTGGATAATTTGAATCACACGGTAGAATGTTCAGTTGTTTGTTGGCACTAAATAAAGGCAAAACATCATGAAGCACATTGGTCGCAGCAAAACTGGAGTCCTTAAAATACGTGACTACACTCGTAGGAAGCGGAGTGGCAAGAAAATATTGCGAAAAATCTTTCAGCAAGGTTGAAGGTGAAGCACTCATTACACCATGCAGATTAGGCACTCTTGGAACACGCTGAGGTTCGAAGTGAAATCCGTGCAAAGCGTGGAAAGGTGAAGTAATTATGGCCATTGATTGTTGGCTGGTGGCACGTCGTATTTTCGGAGAAAAATTGTCGTGAAAGTTGTGGATTTCACTTGTGCGGTCAAATAAATGTAAAAAGAAACTCGTCATCAGTATGGAGATTGTGAGGTGTTTGAGCCCCAGAGATACCTCATTTTTATGACCTATAAATGCACTTTATTGTTACTTGCTTGAAGTTGAAATGTTTTAATACATTTTAAGTAAATTACAGTTCATTCTACCACTTTCCAACATAATACTCATCTTTTCAACATCAAGATATATGGGTGTTCTTCTCACTGCAACATTATTCTCCTGGGTCATCGTGGTAGAAATAAATACTCGTAGATACAATTTTTCACTTCTTCTTTAATTTAAATCAAACTTCTTCTCCACCAAACATTTTAACAACAAAACATTTACAAAGCATCAGAATGGTAGTACTTCCATTTCAAAACAAAGACTGACACAGCTTCCAGAGCACTTGACAAATGACCGAAACTCGAACTCCCCCATGCAAGGCGGTGAGGCAAATATATAACATCGGCAATAATGGCATTACATTACGCATTGTTCATAACAATTGAATATACTGATCTACAATTAACAAACATAATAGAAAAACATTTCATGTACACAAAAATAATCACAATATAAAATGAAAACTATACATACAATAATTTTGGATGGCGTAAATCTTTTTAAGACGAAATCGCGGTACTATTTGTTTCACAACAAAGAATAATGATAAATGTCAATTAATTTGTTAATGAGTACATCATACATGTTACTAACATATATTGAAGTATCAAATCTCATGGCCATTCACAAAATATACTCAAAATCTCACGCCAGTCAATATATACAAAGAATTCAATATTGATAATTAATGTAATAGTCGAAATAACACAATTAGCTGGTCAACACAACTTGTTTATGAGCCTAACATACATACAATGCTATTTATTTTCATTTCTTTATGTTTTACAAAAGTTTTTACTCTTCTTCTGTCTATTTATTGAAATAATGTACAATGACAAAAGTATTGTTTATAGAATTATCTGGAAATGTCTTATACAAATCTCTTAATTAATGAAATCTATCACTTGTTTTAATCACAGTATCACTGAAACACTGTCCTACACTGATTCATAGGCTGGCTATTTCGTTTTTAACTAAACACGCAACATATATCACTATTGAACCACACGATTCTGGATCCGACGCTGACGGTATCGAACAATAACATTGAGATGAGACGGCGGTTCGACGCAGATGGTATCGTAGGATAACATTGAGATGAGGGGGCCAACAGTCTCGTCACAATAAAGTACAGATCCAGACTAAACTATTGCTTGGCTCATGGAACTCAGGGAAGCTGGCTCCAAAATTTTTCCCACCTGGAAAATCTCCTTCCAAATATTGATGAAAGATTACTCACCAGTCGAAGGAGCACAGGTGTGACAGCATCACAAATAAATAAATGAATACACACACACACGCAAATGCAAGCTTTCGCAACCCAGTTGCTTCTTCAGGCAGAAGGGAAGGAGAGGGAAAAGGAAATGATGCGGGTTTTAAGGAAGGGGGTAAGGAGCCATTCCAATCCCGGGAGACGAAAGACTTACCTTGGGGGGAAAAAAGGAGGGTAAACAAATGCACACACACCCACACATTCACACAGACACAAGTACACCTAGGCAGACATACTGTAGAAAGCAAAGCCTCAAAAAGTGTTTGTGTGTGTGTGTGTATTCATTTATTTATTTGTGATGCTGTCACACCTGTGCTCCTTCGCCTGGTGAGTAATCTTTGCGTTTGTGTGTGTGTGTGTGTGTGTGTGTGTGTGTGTGTGTGTATTCATTTATTTATTTGTGATGCTGTCACACCTGTGCTCCTTTGCATGATGAGTAATCTTTGTCTTTTTATATATATATTATAGAAGGAGACTTTCCTGGTGGGAAAAATATGTATAAAATAAAGATTTTTGACTTACCTAAAGTACAGGCTTGTCGACAGAAACATAAACATATGGTCCCACATTTTGTTTATTCAGGCATGTCTAACATTTGGCATTCCTTTCTTTATAGATTTCTATTTTCTTTGCTGAATTCCTTTCGCTATCTATCCACCTTCTTATTTTATAAATTATAATTTTTTCTAACCACTTTGTAGTCAGTTATTCAACGCATAGTTCTCACTTTTGCATTCCATACATTATGTTACCCTACCTTCACCCCATCAAGTTTGCCCTACATTCCCTCTGCAAGCATGCTTTCACCCTACCCAGATTACGGTCCCACATTTTGTTTATTCAGGCATGTCTAAAATTTGGCATTACTTAAAAAAATTTATGTTTCTGTCGACGAGCCTGTACTTTAGGTAAGTCAAATATATATATATATATATATATATATATATATATATATATATATATATATATATAAAGTATAGAAGGATATAAAGTATAGAAGGAAATTATCCTGGTGGGATAAACAAATATAAAAAATAGAAAACGGATGACTTACCCAAAAGGACCGGCTCGTCGATAGACACAAATAAAAATAAAAATCACACACATACAAGCTTTCGCCACCCCAGGCAGCTTCTTCAGGAAAAAGAGGATAAAGGGGAGGAGAAAGGGAAGGATATGGGTTTTAAGGAAGTGGAAAAGGAGTCATTCCAATAATATACACATTCACACATATCGAAACGCAAACACACCAGACCAGGTGGGCAACGGGAAGAGAGAATGTGTTGAAGGGCTAGTTCCCATCTCTGGAGTTCTGAAGGATTGGTGTCGGTGGGAAGTATCCAGATAACCCGGACGGTGTAGCACTGTGCCAAGAAGTGCTGGCCGTGCACCAAGATGTGTTTAGCCACAGGGTGATCCTCGTTACCAACAAACACAGTCTGCCTGTGCCCATTCTTGCGAATGGACAGTTTGTTGCTGGTCATTCCCACATAGAACGCTTCACAGAGCAGGCATGTCAGTTGGTAGATCACGTGGGTACTATCGCAAATGGCTCTGCCTTTGATCGTGTACACCTTCCAGGTTACGGGACTGGAGTAAGTGGTCGTGGAAGGGTGCATAGGGCAGGTTTTACAATGGGGGCAGTTACAAGGGTAGGAGCCAGAAGGTAGGGAAGGTGGTTTGAGGATTTCATAGGGATGGACTAGGAGGTTACGGAGGTTAGGTGGTCGGCGGAAAGACACTCTCGGTGGAGTGGGAAGGACGTCATGAAGCATGGATCTCATTTCGGGGCAGGATTTAAGGAAGTCATATCCTTGCTGGAGAGCCATATTCAGAGTCCACTCCAGTCCCGGAAAGTATCCGGTGAGAAGAAGGGCACTTCTAGGGTTCTTCTGTGGAAGGTTCAGAATTTGGGGGGATGAGGAAGTGGCTCTGAAAAATTTTCTCCTGTACCAGATCAGGAGGATAGCCGCGGGATGTGAAAGCTGTTATTAGGTTATTGCTGTACTGGTTCAGGGATTCGGGACTGGAGCATACTCGTTTGCCACGAAGACCTAACTTGTAAGAAAGGCAACGTTTGATGTGGAATGGATGGCAGCTGTCATAGTGGAGGTACTGTTGTTTGTTGGTTGGTTTGATGTGGAGAGATGTGTGAAGTTGGCCATTGGACAGATGGAGGTCGACATGGGCATGGGATTTCGAATAGGACCAGGTGAATTTGATGGGACCAAAGTAGTTGAGGTTGAAGAGGAAATTCTGGAGTTCTTCTTCACTGTGAGTCCAGATCATAAAGATGTCGTCAATGAATCTATACTAAACTTTGGGTTGACAGGCTTGGGTATCCAGGAAGGCTTCCTCTAAGCGTCCCATAAATAAGTTTGCATATGAGGGGGCCATCCTGGTTCCCATGGCTGTTCCCTTTAGTTGTTGGTATGTTTGGACCTCAAAAGTGATGAAGTTGTGGGTTAGGATGAAGCTGGCTAGGGTATTAAGGAAAGAGGTTTTAGGTAGGGAAGTGGGTGGTCGGCATGAAAGGAAATACTCCATCGCAGCGAGGCCCTGGGCATGTGGGCAACGGGGAGAGAGAATGTGCTGAAGGGCTAGTTCCCATCTCCGGAATTCTGAAGGATTGGTGTCGGTGGGAAGTATCCAGATAACCCGGACGGTGTAGCACTGTGCCAAGAAGTGCTGGCCGTGCACCAAGATGTGTTTAGCCACAGGGTGATCCTCGTTACCAACAAACACAGTCTGCCTGTGCCCATTCTTGCGAATGGACAGTTTGTTGCTGGTCATTCCCACATAGAACGCTTCACAGAGCAGGCATGTCAGTTGGTAGATCACGTGGGTACTATCGCAAATGGCTCTGCCTTTGATCGTGTACACCTTCCAGGTTACGGGACTGGAGTAAGTGGTCGTGGAAGGGTGCATAGGGCAGGTTTTACAATGGGGGCAGTTACAAGGGTAGGAGCCAGAAGGTAGGGAAGGTGGTTTGAGGATTTCATAGGGATGGACTAGGAGGTTACGGAGGTTAGGTGGTCGGCGGAAAGACACTCTCGGTGGAGTGGGAAGGACGTCATGAAGCATGGATCTCATTTCGGGGCAGGATTTAAGGAAGTCATATCCTTGCTGGAGAGCCATATTCAGAGTCCACTCCAGTCCCGGAAAGTATCCGGTGAGAAGAGGGGCACTTCTAGGGTTCTTCTGTGGAAGGTTCAGAATTTGGGGGGATGAGGAAGTGGCTCTGAAAAATTTTCTCCTGTACCAGATCAGGAGGATAGCCGCGGGATGTGAAAGCTGTTATTAGGTTATTGCTGTACTGGTTCAGGGATTCGGGACTGGAGCATACTCGTTTGCCACGAAGACCTAACTTGTAAGAAAGGCAACGTTTGATGTGGAATGGATGGCAGCTGTCATAGTGGAGGTACTGTTGTTTGTTGGTTGGTTTGATTTGGAGAGATGTGTGAAGTTGGCCATTGGACAGATGGAGGTCGACATGGGCATGGGATTTCGAATAGGACCAGGTGAATTTGATGGGACCAAAGTAGTTGAGGTTGAAGAGGAAATTCTGGAGTTCTTCTTCACTGTGAGTCCAGATCATAAAGATGTCGTCAATGAATCTATACTAAACTTTGGGTTGACAGGCTTGGGTATCCAGGAAGGCTTCCTCTAAGCGTCCCATAAATAAGTTTGCATATGAGGGGGCCATCCTGGTTCCCATGGCTGTTCCCTTTAGTTGTTGGTATGTTTGGACCTCAAAAGTGATGAAGTTGTGGGTTAGGATGAAGCTGGCTAGGGTATTAAGGAAAGAGGTTTTAGGTAGGGAAGTGTGTGGTCGGCATGAAAGGAAATACTCCATCGCAGCGAGGCCCTGGGCATGTGGGCAACGGGGAGAGAGAATGTGCTGAAGGGCTAGTTCCCATCTCCGGAATTCTGAAGGATTGGTGTCGGTGGGAAGTATCCAGATAACCCGGACGGTGTAGCACTGTGCCAAGAAGTGCTGGCCGTGCACCAAGATGTGTTTAGCCACAGGGTGATCCTCGTTACCAACAAACACAGTCTGCCTGTGCCCATTCTTGCGAATGGACAGTTTGTTGCTGGTCATTCCCACATAGAACGCTTCACAGAGCAGGCATGTCAGTTGGTAGATCACGTGGGTACTATCGCAAATGGCTCTGCCTTTGATCGTGTACACCTTCCAGGTTACGGGACTGGAGTAAGTGGTCGTGGAAGGGTGCATAGGGCAGGTTTTACAATGGGGGCAGTTACAAGGGTAGGAGCCAGAAGGTAGGGAAGGTGGTTTGAGGATTTCATAGGGATGGACTAGGAGGTTACGGAGGTTAGGTGGTCGGCGGAAAGACACTCTCGGTGGAGTGGGAAGGACGTCATGAAGCATGGATCTCATTTCGGGGCAGGATTTAAGGAAGTCATATCCTTGCTGGAGAGCCATATTCAGAGTCCACTCCAGTCCCGGAAAGTATCCGGTGAGAAGAAGGGCACTTCTAGGGTTCTTCTGTGGAAGGTTCAGAATTTGGGGGGATGAGGAAGTGGCTCTGAAAAATTTTCTCCTGTACCAGATCAGGAGGATAGCCGCGGGATGTGAAAGCTGTTATTAGGTTATTGCTGTACTGGTTCAGGGATTCGGGACTGGAGCATACTCGTTTGCCACGAAGACCTAACTTGTAAGAAAGGCAACGTTTGATGTGGAATGGATGGCAGCTGTCATAGTGGAGGTACTGTTGTTTGTTGGTTGGTTTGATGTGGAGAGATGTGTGAAGTTGGCCATTGGACAGATGGAGGTCGACATGGGCATGGGATTTCGAATAGGACCAGGTGAATTTGATGGGACCAAAGTAGTTGAGGTTGAAGAGGAAATTCTGGAGTTCTTCTTCACTGTGAGTCCAGATCATAAAGATGTCGTCAATGAATCTATACTAAACTTTGGGTTGACAGGCTTGGGTATCCAGGAAGGCTTCCTCTAAGCGTCCCATAAATAAGTTTGCATATGAGGGGGCCATCCTGGTTCCCATGGCTGTTCCCTTTAGTTGTTGGTATGTTTGGACCTCAAAAGTGATGAAGTTGTGGGTTAGGATGAAGCTGGCTAGGGTATTAAGGAAAGAGGTTTTAGGTAGGGAAGTGGGTGGTCGGCATGAAAGGAAATACTCCATCGCAGCGAGGCCCTGGGCATGTGGGCAACGGGGAGAGAGAATGTGCTGAAGGGCTAGTTCCCATCTCCGGAATTCTGAAGGATTGGTGTCGGTGGGAAGTATCCAGATAACCCGGACGGTGTAGCACTGTGCCAAGAAGTGCTGGCCGTGCACCAAGATGTGTTTAGCCACAGGGTGATCCTCGTTACCAACAAACACAGTCTGCCTGTGCCCATTCTTGCGAATGGACAGTTTGTTGCTGGTCATTCCCACATAGAACGCTTCACAGAGCAGGCATGTCAGTTGGTAGATCACGTGGGTACTATCGCAAATGGCTCTGCCTTTGATCGTGTACACCTTCCAGGTTACGGGACTGGAGTAAGTGGTCGTGGAAGGGTGCATAGGGCAGGTTTTACAATGGGGGCAGTTACAAGGGTAGGAGCCAGAAGGTAGGGAAGGTGGTTTGAGGATTTCATAGGGATGGACTAGGAGGTTACGGAGGTTAGGTGGTCGGCGGAAAGACACTCTCGGTGGAGTGGGAAGGACGTCATGAAGCATGGATCTCATTTCGGGGCAGGATTTAAGGAAGTCATATCCTTGCTGGAGAGCCATATTCAGAGTCCACTCCAGTCCCGGAAAGTATCCGGTGAGAAGAGGGGCACTTCTAGGGTTCTTCTGTGGAAGGTTCAGAATTTGGGGGGATGAGGAAGTGGCTCTGAAAAATTTTCTCCTGTACCAGATCAGGAGGATAGCCGCGGGATGTGAAAGCTGTTATTAGGTTATTGCTGTACTGGTTCAGGGATTCGGGACTGGAGCATACTCGTTTGCCACGAAGACCTAACTTGTAAGAAAGGCAACGTTTGATGTGGAATGGATGGCAGCTGTCATAGTGGAGGTACTGTTGTTTGTTGGTTGGTTTGATTTGGAGAGATGTGTGAAGTTGGCCATTGGACAGATGGAGGTCGACATGGGCATGGGATTTCGAATAGGACCAGGTGAATTTGATGGGACCAAAGTAGTTGAGGTTGAAGAGGAAATTCTGGAGTTCTTCTTCACTGTGAGTCCAGATCATAAAGATGTCGTCAATGAATCTATACTAAACTTTGGGTTGACAGGCTTGGGTATCCAGGAAGGCTTCCTCTAAGCGTCCCATAAATAAGTTTGCATATGAGGGGGCCATCCTGGTTCCCATGGCTGTTCCCTTTAGTTGTTGGTATGTTTGGACCTCAAAAGTGATGAAGTTGTGGGTTAGGATGAAGCTGGCTAGGGTATTAAGGAAAGAGGTATTAGGTAGGGAAGTGTGTGGTCGGCATGAAAGGAAATACTCCATCGCAGCGAGGCCCTGGGCATGTGGGCAACGGGGAGAGAGAATGTGCTGAAGGGCTAGTTCCCATCTCCGGAATTCTGAAGGATTGGTGTCGGTGGGAAGTATCCAGATAACCCGGACGGTGTAGCACTGTGCCAAGAAGTGCTGGCCGTGCACCAAGATGTGTTTAGCCACAGGGTGATCCTCGTTACCAACAAACACAGTCTGCCTGTGCCCATTCTTGCGAATGGACAGTTTGTTGCTGGTCATTCCCACATAGAACGCTTCACAGAGCAGGCATGTCAGTTGGTAGATCACGTGGGTACTATCGCAAATGGCTCTGCCTTTGATCGTGTACACCTTCCAGGTTACGGGACTGGAGTAAGTGGTCGTGGAAGGGTGCATAGGGCAGGTTTTACAATGGGGGCAGTTACAAGGGTAGGAGCCAGAAGGTAGGGAAGGTGGTTTGAGGATTTCATAGGGATGGACTAGGAGGTTACGGAGGTTAGGTGGTCGGCGGAAAGACACTCTCGGTGGAGTGGGAAGGACGTCATGAAGCATGGATCTCATTTCGGGGCAGGATTTAAGGAAGTCATATCCTTGCTGGAGAGCCATATTCAGAGTCCACTCCAGTCCCGGAAAGTATCCGGTGAGAAGAAGGGCACTTCTAGGGTTCTTCTGTGGAAGGTTCAGAATTTGGGGGGATGAGGAAGTGGCTCTGAAAAATTTTCTCCTGTACCAGATCAGGAGGATAGCCGCGGGATGTGAAAGCTGTTATTAGGTTATTGCTGTACTGGTTCAGGGATTCGGGACTGGAGCATACTCGTTTGCCACGAAGACCTAACTTGTAAGAAAGGCAACGTTTGATGTGGAATGGATGGCAGCTGTCATAGTGGAGGTACTGTTGTTTGTTGGTTGGTTTGATGTGGAGAGATGTGTGAAGTTGGCCATTGGACAGATGGAGGTCGACATGGGCATGGGATTTCGAATAGGACCAGGTGAATTTGATGGGACCAAAGTAGTTGAGGTTGAAGAGGAAATTCTGGAGTTCTTCTTCACTGTGAGTCCAGATCATAAAGATGTCGTCAATGAATCTATACTAAACTTTGGGTTGACAGGCTTGGGTATCCAGGAAGGCTTCCTCTAAGCGTCCCATAAATAAGTTTGCATATGAGGGGGCCATCCTGGTTCCCATGGCTGTTCCCTTTAGTTGTTGGTATGTTTGGACCTCAAAAGTGATGAAGTTGTGGGTTAGGATGAAGCTGGCTAGGGTATTAAGGAAAGAGGTTTTAGGTAGGGAAGTGGGTGGTCGGCATGAAAGGAAATACTCCATCGCAGCGAGGCCCTGGGCATGTGGGCAACGGGGAGAGAGAATGTGCTGAAGGGCTAGTTCCCATCTCCGGAATTCTGAAGGATTGGTGTCGGTGGGAAGTATCCAGATAACCCGGACGGTGTAGCACTGTGCCAAGAAGTGCTGGCCGTGCACCAAGATGTGTTTAGCCACAGGGTGATCCTCGTTACCAACAAACACAGTCTGCCTGTGCCCATTCTTGCGAATGGACAGTTTGTTGCTGGTCATTCCCACATAGAACGCTTCACAGAGCAGGCATGTCAGTTGGTAGATCACGTGGGTACTATCGCAAATGGCTCTGCCTTTGATCGTGTACACCTTCCAGGTTACGGGACTGGAGTAAGTGGTGGTGGAAGGGTGCATAGGGCAGGTTTTACAATGGGGGCAGTTACAAGGGTAGGAGCCAGAAGGTAGGGAAGGTGGTTTGAGGATTTCATAGGGATGGACTAGGAGGTTACGGAGGTTAGGTGGTCGGCGGAAAGACACTCTCGGTGGAGTGGGAAGGACGTCATGAAGCATGGATCTCATTTCGGGGCAGGATTTAAGGAAGACATATCCTTGCTGGAGAGCCATATTCAGAGTCCACTCCAGTCCCGGAAAGTATCCGGTGAGAAGAGGGGCACTTCTAGGGTTCTTCTGTGGAAGGTTCAGAATTTGGGGGGATGAGGAAGTGGCTCTGAAAAATTTTCTCCTGTACCAGATCAGGAGGATAGCCGCGGGATGTGAAAGCTGTTATTAGGTTATTGCTGTACTGGTTCAGGGATTCGGGACTGGAGCATACTCGTTTGCCACGAAGACCTAACTTGTAAGAAAGGCAACGTTTGATGTGGAATGGATGGCAGCTGTCATAGTGGAGGTACTGTTGTTTGTTGGTTGGTTTGATTTGGAGAGATGTGTGAAGTTGGCCATTGGACAGATGGAGGTCGACATGGGCATGGGATTTCGAATAGGACCAGGTGAATTTGATGGGACCAAAGTAGTTGAGGTTGAAGAGGAAATTCTGGAGTTCTTCTTCACTGTGAGTCCAGATCATAAAGATGTCGTCAATGAATCTATACTAAACTTTGGGTTGACAGGCTTGGGTATCCAGGAAGGCTTCCTCTAAGCGTCCCATAAATAAGTTTGCATATGAGGGGGCCATCCTGGTTCCCATGGCTGTTCCCTTTAGTTGTTGGTATGTTTGGACCTCAAAAGTGATGAAGTTGTGGGTTAGGATGAAGCTGGCTAGGGTATTAAGGAAAGAGGTTTTAGGTAGGGAAGTGTGTGGTCGGCATGAAAGGAAATACTCCATCGCAGCGAGGCCCTGGGCATGTGGGCAACGGGGAGAGAGAATGTGCTGAAGGGCTAGTTCCCATCTCCGGAATTCTGAAGGATTGGTGTCGGTGGGAAGTATCCAGATAACCCGGACGGTGTAGCACTGTGCCAAGAAGTGCTGGCCGTGCACCAAGATGTGTTTAGCCACAGGGTGATCCTCGTTACCAACAAACACAGTCTGCCTGTGCCCATTCTTGCGAATGGACAGTTTGTTGCTGGTCATTCCCACATAGAACGCTTCACAGAGCAGGCATGTCAGTTGGTAGATCACGTGGGTACTATCGCAAATGGCTCTGCCTTTGATCGTGTACACCTTCCAGGTTACGGGACTGGAGTAAGTGGTCGTGGAAGGGTGCATAGGGCAGGTTTTACAATGGGGGCAGTTACAAGGGTAGGAGCCAGAAGGTAGGGAAGGTGGTTTGAGGATTTCATAGGGATGGACTAGGAGGTTACGGAGGTTAGGTGGTCGGCGGAAAGACACTCTCGGTGGAGTGGGAAGGACGTCATGAAGCATGGATCTCATTTCGGGGCAGGATTTAAGGAAGTCATATCCTTGCTGGAGAGCCATATTCAGAGTCCACTCCAGTCCCGGAAAGTATCCGGTGAGAAGAAGGGCACTTCTAGGGTTCTTCTGTGGAAGGTTCAGAATTTGGGGGGATGAGGAAGTGGCTCTGAAAAATTTTCTCCTGTACCAGATCAGGAGGATAGCCGCGGGATGTGAAAGCTGTTATTAGGTTATTGCTGTACTGGTTCAGGGATTCGGGACTGGAGCATACTCGTTTGCCACGAAGACCTAACTTGTAAGAAAGGCAACGTTTGATGTGGAATGGATGGCAGCTGTCATAGTGGAGGTACTGTTGTTTGTTGGTTGGTTTGATGTGGAGAGATGTGTGAAGTTGGCCATTGGACAGATGGAGGTCGACATGGGCATGGGATTTCGAATAGGACCAGGTGAATTTGATGGGACCAAAGTAGTTGAGGTTGAAGAGGAAATTCTGGAGTTCTTCTTCACTGTGAGTCCAGATCATAAAGATGTCGTCAATGAATCTATACTAAACTTTGGGTTGACAGGCTTGGGTATCCAGGAAGGCTTCCTCTAAGCGTCCCATAAATAAGTTTGCATATGAGGGGGCCATCCTGGTTCCCATGGCTGTTCCCTTTAGTTGTTGGTATGTTTGGACCTCAAAAGTGATGAAGTTGTGGGTTAGGATGAAGCTGGCTAGGGTATTAAGGAAAGAGGTTTTAGGTAGGAAAGTGGGTGGTCGGCGTGAAAGGAAATACTCCATCGCAGCGAGGCCCTGGGCATGTGGGCAACGGGAAGAGAGAATGTGCTGAAGTGCTAGTTCCCATCTCCGGAATTCTGAAGGATTGGTGTCGGTGGGAAGTATCCAGATAACCCGGACGGTGTAGCACTGTGCCAAGAAGTGCTGGCCGTGCACCAAGATGTGTTTAGCCACAGGGTGATCCTCGTTACCAACAAACACAGTCTGCCTGTGCCCATTCTTGCGAATGGACAGTTTGTTGCTGGTCATTCCCACATAGAACGCTTCACAGAGCAGGCATGTCAGTTGGTAGATCACGTGGGTACTATCGCAAATGGCTCTGCCTTTGATCGTGTACACCTTCCAGGTTACGGGACTGGAGTAAGTGGTGGTGGAAGGGTGCATAGGGCAGGTTTTACAATGGGGGCAGTTACAAGGGTAGGAGCCAGAAGGTAGGGAAGGTGGTTTGAGGATTTCATAGGGATGGACTAGGAGGTTACGGAGGTTAGGTGGTCGGCGGAAAGACACTCTCGGTGGAGTGGGAAGGATGTCATGAAGCATGGATCTCATTTTGGGGCAGGATTTAAGGAAGTCATATCCTTGCTGGAGAGTGACATTCAGAGTCGGCTACAGTCCCGGAAAGTATCTTGTGACAAGAGGAGCACTTCTGGGGTTCTTCTGTGGGAGGTTCAGAATTTGGGGGGATGAGGAAGTGGCTCTGGAAATTTGCTGTATTTGTTTACCTTCCTTTTTGTCCCCTAAGGTAAGTCCTTCCACTCCTGGGATTGGAATGGCTCCTTTTCCACTTCCTTAAAACCCGTATCCTTCCCTTTCTCCTCTCCTTCCTTCCTCTTTTTCCCGAAGAAGCCACCAGTGGTGGCGAAAGCTCGAATGATTGTGTGTTTTTGTGTGTGTTTTATGTTTCTTTCGACGAGCCCGTACTTTAGGTAAGTCAAATATCTTTATTATATATATATATATATATATATATATATATATATATATATATATATATATATATATATATATATATATACATATGAAGGAGCGCAGGTAGTGATAGTCACAAATAAATAAAACACACACACAAATGATAGCTTTTGCAGCCTAGCTGCTTCTTCAGGCAGAAGGGAAGGATTGGGAAAAGGAAATGGAAAAGGAAATGATGAGGGTTTTAAGGGAGTGGGTAAGGAGCCATTCCAATCCTGGAAGAGGAAAGACTTACCTTGGGGGGGGGGGGGGGGGGGGGGGGAAAGGAGGGTAAACAAATACACACACACCCACACATATACACAAACTCAAACACACCTAGGCAGACAAACTGTAGAAAGCAAAGAAGTTGGACAGACATACTAGAGGCTCTGTCGACAGAATCAAGGCAAAGATATTAATGATGGTGGGCGGGAATTTGAATTTAGTGAAAGTTGAGACCAGGTGGGCAACGGGATGAGAGAATATGCTGAAGGACAAGTTCCCATCTCCGGAGTTCTGAAAGACTGGTATCGGTGGGAAGTATCCAGATAACCCAGATGGTGTAATCCTGTGCCAATATGTGCTGGCCGTGCACCAAGGCATGTTTAGCCACTGGGTAATCCTCATTACCAACAAACTCTGTCTGCCTGTGACCATTCATGCGAATGGACAGTTTGTTGCTGGTCATTCCCACATAGAAAGCTTCACAGTGCAGGCATATCATTTGGTAAATCACATGGGTACTATTGCAAGTGGCTCTCCCTTGATCGTGTACACCTTCCGGGTTACAGGACTGGAGCAATTGGTGGTGGAAGGGTGCATAGAGCAGGTTTTACAACAGGGGCGGTTACAAGGGTAGGAGCCAGAAGGTAGGGAAGGTGGTTTGGGGATTTCATAGGGATGGACTAGGAGGTTATGAAGGGTAGGTGGGCAGCAGAAAGACACTCTCTGTGGAGTGGGAAGGATGTCAACCACAGGGTAAAGAAGCAAAGTGATCTGTTGTTTTTTTTTTGTGTAATATGGAGTCCACTAGTGAAGCAGTGTAACTATTACTTGATGAAATTAGTTTGATAGTTTTCAGTTCTGTCTGGAAGTTGTCATAATTCATTGGTATGGACAATAAAGAATGGATCATTGAATTTAGGGCAGCATGTTTCTGGGTCCCTGAGTGTTAAGAATTGGCAGGTATGATAATGTCAGTCATGGTGGGTTTTCTGTTTCTTGCTATTGTGTTACATATTTTGTGCATTTTTTGTGAAATACCTGTTATATTCATTTGCTATTTTATCTTTATTGATTGTGACCTCTCTGTCTATATTTAACACCATGTTGTCTTCAGCTATTTTCTTTCTTCCGGTATGCTGATCTCTGCAGTAGTCTCATATTTACTGATGAAACTTTGATGCCCTGTATAAGCCAGGTATACATCTTTTTGTGGCTAAGAGATTTCACTTTCTCTGGGAAATGGATATTGTAATAATATTGAAAAGTATTCATGAAGTTGTCAAACATTTCATTTACTGTTGAGGAGTTGAGCACACTGTTCCAGTCTTCTTTTTGGAAGTCAGAGGTAAACTTGTTTGTTTTGTAGTTGCTGTAATTTTTACATCTAATAACTACTTTTTCACTTGGAAGTAGGCATTGTGTGAGAGCTGCATGGATGGTGACTGCCTTATTGTCCAAGAAGCCCATAACTATTACCTTTATAAAGTAATTAATAACAGTTGCTATTTGATCTAGAATGCTGGTCACACTTGTTGGTTCGATAACTTTTATGTCCATGTTGACAGACAGCATTAAATTCACCAGATTAAATTTTCTATCACACTCAGTTAAAAAATCCACATTGAAATCACCAGATATTATTACATTTTTATAGTTATTTTGGCATATTTTATCCAGTATAGATGCCAAGTATCTAAGGAAAGGGGTAAAGTTTCCACTGAGGGATATATATAAGGTTATAATGCATATATTGAACTCTGTAAGTATTACTCCTGATAATCAAATGTCTTTGTCTCTGCAATATGGCTCATAGATATTGAGAGGGTCACCTTTGACGTCATTTCTCAGGTATATGCAGGTCCCACCATTATTAAAGTTTTTTTCTTCAGTACATGTGAACTAGTCTAAAATTTGGGATGTGCATGTAAGTTAGTTCAAATTCCCTTAACCAGTGTTCACTAATGCACAGGAGATACATAGCTGTAGGTGTCTTGTTATTGCTGGTAAGAATTTCAATTTGACTTGCTTAGTTTCTGAGCCCCTGGATACAGTGAATATAAATGCTGAGGCTGTCTTTTATTTCCTGTTGAGGGTACAACTCCCTGGTCACTTCAGCTGCTCCTGTGCTGTAAGCATTTGTTAATTGTTATACTGTGTGAATGAATACGAATTCTACAATGGTAATTACAGGAAGGATTCAACAATATTTTTGAGGATAGTTTGCTACTCACTACAGAAAGTCCTGATGAGCTGCAGAAAGACACACATAACAGATCAACTTATTACAAAGCTTTTGGCCATTATGGCCTTCATAAGACATAAATTTTCCTTACAAATTCTGTGTGATGATGTGATTCAGAAACAAAAATTTAGTTACAATTATTTAGAGTTTCCAGCTAGGTCTATACTTGAAAACAGTGTGTTCTATGATGAACCCAGGTCTGTGATACACACTGTATACTCAAATTCAACATTAAGTAACAACTGTAATTTTTCTGTTCAAATGCAATTGTTTGTAAACATAATGAACCAAACTACTTAGGTCACAGTCTCTATACCTGCAATCTACTCAAACTAACTGATGCTAAGGACAAAACACACACACACACACACACACACACAAACACACACACACACACACACACACACACACACACACACACATATATATATATATATATATATATATATATATATATATATATATATATATATACACATGCCTGAGGGAAGACTCGAACCTCGGGTGGAAGTGGCCTCACAATCTGTAACATAACACCACAAATCGCACAGCCATACCCCACCCAGCTATTTTTGCTGTCTTTGGAACAGAATAACCTTTAAATCTCATTGGTCTGTCTTAGAAATATCCATCACAACATTGCTGATGTGGTGAGTTATACATCTCCTCACCACTGTCCATTTGTTTTTAATTGTTTTTAATTCTCTAACTTCCATTTTAGGAACTTTTTGTCCCACCTTTTCTAACACTTGAAGATGCTTTTGATTAAATCCTCAAGTTTTATCCAGTCCAAAATGCTGAGCATCATGTGCTTTTAAACCAACTAATGCCATCTAGCTGTTTCTGAGGTATGTTCACACCCCCAATTCATTGTTTCCTGTTATTGTAGTGGGTAGCTCCACAGCATAAAACCAACATATTTTGTATATTTTCCCTGTTACAGTGTTTTGATGATGCACCAACAGCGCAAAATGCGTTACCAATCAGCCTTCTTTATCGACATCACAAACTGAAAATTTACTTCCAATGGCTAACTCTGTCAAAACCTGTCTTCTAAGTTCACTGATGAAAAATTCCTGGTGATTGGCTCCAAGCTAGTGCTTATGTGGTTGGAGGTGCTTCCTATACAATTAATGGACAGGGACTTAAATACCACTCTCACTTTGATATTTCTATTCAAGAACGTTTTAATAAATTTAGTGCCACCTGAGAAGTATGAGTTTGGAGTCTGTTTACCTTTTTCCTAGAATATAATTTTGTTTCGACAAACTATTATACACACACACACACACACACACACACACACACATACACACGCACGCTCACGCGATTTCACAACCCAAGGTTGCTTCTTCAGAAAAGAGGAAGGAAGAAGAGGGGAAAAAGGAAGGGATGCAGGTTTTAAGGGAGTGGATGAGGAATCATTTCAATTCTGGCCGGGAACATCTGGGGAAGATGCTAGACCCACTTTATGATCTTACGGAAATCCAAATGGACATGTGACAGATGGAATCCTATAAACAAAACACCTATTTATTTTATTTGGCATGGGTGTTCAATGGATCTGTACATGTGAGTAATTTGCTTGGCTGTGGAACATGTCAATATAATTTTACAAATACAATAAATGTGACAGAATTATAATATACTACAATAGTATAAATATCAATATGTACAAAGTTTTATCATTTACTAGCTAACATTTTACTAGTATTGTAATTCACTATTTAACATTAACACAGTGTTGTATCATCCATCTATTAACTGAATAACAATTGTTGTTGTTGTTGTTGTTGTTGTTGTCTTCAGTCCAGACACTGGTTTGACACAGCTCTCCACCTTCCTCTATCCTGGGCAAGCCTCTTCATCTCCTCATAAGAATGACACACTACATCCATTTGAATCTGCTTACTGTATCCCTCTCTGGGTCTTCCTTTGCTATTTTTCTCCAGAAACTTCACTCAATTGCTAAATTCATGATTTCTTGATGTCTAAGAATGTGTCCTACCAATCGATCCCTTCTTTTAGTCATGGTACACCAAAAATTTCTTTTCTCCCTGATCCTGTTCAGAAACTCTTCATTAGTTACTCAATTCGCCCACCTAATCTTCAGCATTCTTCAGTAACACAATTCAAAAGCCTCTATCCTCTTCCTGTTCACACTGTTTATCATCCATGTTTCACTTCCATACAAGGCAACACTCCACACAAATTCCTTCAGAAAGGACTTCCTTGGGCTTGAATCTATATTTGATGTTAACAAATTTCTCTTCTTCAATAACGCCATTCTACCCATTGCCATTCTACATTTTATATCGTCTGTACTGCGATCATTTGTTATTTTACTGCCTAAGTAACAAAACTCATCTACCTCCTTTATTGTTTAGTTACCTAATATAATTCCTTCAGCATCACCTGATTTTCTTAGACTGCACTCCATTACCCTAGTTTTGCTCTTATTAATGTTTATCTTATATGCACCTTTCAGCACACTGTCCATTCTGTTCAACTGCTCTTCCAGGTCCTTTGCTGTCTCTGAAAGAATTCCAGTGTCATTGGCAAAACACAATGTTTTTCTTCTCCCTGAACTTTCCTTTCTTCTCCAAATATCTCTTAGCTTTCCTTTATAGCTTTCAGAATGTGCAAATTGAATAACATTGAAGAAAGGCTACAACCTTGTCTTACTTCCTTCGTGCCCCTTTCAAACCCTTCAACTCTGACAACTGCTGTCTGGTTTTTGTAGAAGTTGTAAATAACCTTACACTCCCTATATTTTACTCCTGCTTCCTTCAGAACTTGAAAGAGTTTATTCCAATCAACGCTGTCAAAAGTCTTCTCCAAATCTACAAAAGCTAGAATTGTAGGTTTGCCTTTCCATAATCTATCATCTAAGATAAACCATAAAATTAGGATTGCCTCCCAAGTTCCAACATTTCTCCTGAATCCAAACTGATCTTACCCAGCTTTTCCATCCTTCTATAAATAATTCATTTTAACATTTATAACCATGACTTATTAATCTAACGGTTCTGATTTTTCAAATCTGTCTGCACCTGCTCCCTTTGGAAAGGAGATTATTACATTTTTCTTAAAGTCTAAGGGAATTTCCCATTTCAGACATCTTACAAACCAGGTGAAATAGTTTTGTCATGGTTGGCTCTCCCAGAGACTACAATAGTTCTGAAGGAATGTCGTCCACTCCAGACGCCTTGTTTCGACTTAGGTCTATAAGTGCTCTATTAAATTATTCTCTCAGTATAATATCTCCCATTTCATTTTCATCTACTTCCTCTTCCCTTCCTACAATATTGCTTCTACTTTCACTTCCTTTGTAGAGCCACTCTATATACTCTTTCCAACTTTCAGCTTTCCCTTCTTTGCTGAAAATTGATTTTCCATCTGACTTCTTTATATTCATACAGCTACTTTTCTTGTCTCCAAATGTCTCTTATTTTCCTGTAGGTGGTATCTACTTTGCCTTTATTTAGACATTCTTCCACTGATATGCATTTGCCTTCTAGCCACTCCTGCGTAACTATTTTGCATTTTCTGTCAATCTCATTTCTTAGTCATCTGCACTTGATTTTGCTTACGTTTCATTTACTGCATTTTTCAATTTTCTTCATTCATGAATTAAATTTCGTATTTCCTGTGATATCCAAAGTTTTTTTGTAGGTCTTGCCTTTCAACCGATTTTGTCCTCTGCTGCCTTTCCTATTTCATCTCTCAATGTCTTATTCCCCCCACCCCCCATCCATTTCTGTCAACTGTTGCTTAAATCTCCTACAGCGCACACTCCGCTGCAGAGTGAAAATTTCATTCTGGAAACATCCCATAGGCTGTGGCTAAGCCATGTCTCCACCATATCCTTTCTTCCAGGAGTGCTAGTGTTGCATGTTTGCAAGAGAGCTTCTGTGAAGTTTGGAAAGTAGGAGGCGAGGTACTGGCGGAAGTAAAGTTGTGAGGCGGCATCGTGAGTCGTGTCGGGGTAGCTCAGTCGGTAGAGCGCTTCCCCGCGAAAGGCAAAGGTCCCAGGTTCGAGTCCCGGTTCCGGCACACAATTTTAATCTGCCAGGAGGTTTCACCCTTAATGTTCCTCAGATACGTTCTGATAATTTTTTAATTTGCTGAATGATTTTTGGCGCCGCGTTGGAGTAGCCGAGCGGTCTAAAGCGTGGAGGTTCGAGTCCTCCCTGGGGCATGGGTGTGTGTGCTGTCCTTAGGTTAGTTTACCTAGTTTTAAGTAGTTTGTAAGCTACGGACTGCTGACCACGCAGTTTGGTCCAATAGATTTACGAACATTTGAATATTCTGATCTTTTAGCTGTTGCAGAAGTGACAGGAGTTGTATAAAACAATAACACTGTGGAAAACACTTCCGTAATCTCCCACTATAATAATACATATTTTGTTATAATTTCCTTACATAATTTACGAACTGTTCATGTTAGCGTTAGTTTCGGCAGGACAAGGTGATATCTGTTAATAAACGGAAGTGAAAATCTAGGGCCTGTTACATCAAACATTTACTTCGGAATGGAACACATTTTTGTAATAAAATTGGTTCATCTACAGCAGAGGGGACCACCGCCGACGGCCTCGCGCTTGTGGGGGCCTCACAAAACATTGTTAAAATTTTAGTGTTTTTTTTATGTTTAACGGCTCTTTCCAACTGCTACATCTAATTTACACTAGCTTAACTGAAGGACGAACACAACATCCGTACCCAAGGGTGGGGTTCGACCCCGACGAGAGCGATTTCGCTCACTGTCATATGACGCCTTAGAGCACTCGGCCATTCCCGGCCGGCAGTTATTTAGTTGTCCGTATTTATTTTCGTATGAGTGCGGCAGTGATGGAGTTTTTAGTTAAATACTTGCAAAACAATTTCTTCAGTACAGTTTAAAGAACGATTTGGAACAAGTATATCCAAATGTTGATAAAACAATCAGAATCATGCTCAGTTCCAGTCAGGACAGCTTCGGCCGAGAGAAGCTTTACAAAGTTAAAATTGATTAAGACTAACTTGAAAAGCACAGTGAGCGAAGCAAGACTATCAGCGTTGTCAGTACTATCAACTGAATCCGAAATAGTGGCTAGTATTAAGATGTGATCTTAAAAAAATTCAGTGAGACGAAAAGTTGAAAAGTTTCTCCAATTTGTGTTTGTTTATTGTAATTTTTGTCGTTGCAATAATAGTCGTATATTATACTAACAGAATTTTAGTATAATGATTATTCATGTATAATTCAGCTCATTTAACATTTTCTTCACTAATGAAAAATGAAAGGGGGCTCGCAAAGACGAGTTCGCCGACGCCCAGTTTTCATCTAGCGCCGCCACTTATCTACAGTGACCAAAAATGATCATAGGAAATGAAATACTTGACAGAGTGCACTCATACCAGTAAAACGTTTATTTAATAGAGCTATTTTTGCGTCGAGCACATTTTTGAAAATATTAACTTTAAATATTTTTTCCCTGTTTCGAAATCGGTAGTCAGAAGCTAATTCATCAAAATGTTTTTTTAACTTTCTTTCGCTTTTTTTCTTGAATACTGGGATTTGTGTCGTATTTATTTATGTTTATTTTCTTATTTTTATTTAATTTTTATTTGTTATTTATTTATTGTGGTTTCACTATCTTTGCACCTGAATGATTCGAAATCATTTCTATATTTCAGTTTTGTTTCAACATCTGCCAAAGCTCTACGTGCAACCAAATCGATATCGCATTTTTGTGAAATCTTGGATGTCTAATTGATGTCATCCAATATTTAGTGCATTAATTCACAAAGATACACAAACTGAAAATTCAGCATTTTTGTTTTAATACTTTCTGCTTCTATACACTCATCTTTACTAGAACTCTTCAGTACTATTTCTGATAAGGCCTTAGATATAAATAAAGCTTTATTGCAAACATTGTATTAACTCTACTATCCCATCTAGTCGGATTTAATTATTTTAGATTCGCCAGTGAATTTTAACAGTAGATGCCAGTGCTTAATGCTGTTGCCGAAAAAATATGTACGTCTTCCACTGTTGCGAAAAAAAATCTGTACTTTCACGCAGCTGCTGATAGCATCATTCATCACGAAATTCAAATTATGACTAGCTCATGTACACCATTATGAACACCACTCATCACACTGCCACCATCATAACCTTCACGAGAGGTGCCCGCAAGGGGTTGGGGAGGTCATGACGCGTCGTTGAAATTTCTGGGGGGGGGGGGGGGGGGAGGAGAGGGGGCGAAAAATGAGTACTTTTAGGCAGCCTTGGTGGCCTTTATTTATTTAATTTTAATATTAAATGGTAAAACGATTTTTATTAGACAATAAACTAGGAAACTCGGCTGTCGGAGGGTGGGCGTTGGTCACAGTTTGGGATGGGGTGGAGGGTGAGTCATTGGCCAAAGGGGTGAGGGTGGACACCTCCGACTTTGACCCACACACGTTTTTAAAGGAATATCTTTGTCAATAAAAAATTTAGTCACCTGTTTGACTAAATCTGCTGAGCCATATTGGATGACTGCATAAAAGCCTACAAATAATTCTTTTACTGCTATATTTATTGGTTGCCAATTCTCTGATCTGGTGATCATTGTATATTTGAGAACAATGCTCAGATGGTCTACCTTCGATATCTCCTGTGTAGTGTCCATTATGAAGGCGAAAACTAATTTGGTCCAGGAGCTTATTTTAAAGTTTGTTTTCTAAGCACTCAGTCAATTCATTTTGGATTGTTGGACTCGAATACATTGTAGATCCTAAAAAGAAAATGGAATAATTAAAAAAAGTTTTCAAATATAAGCAATTGAAAAAATAAACAAGAGAAATGCTAAAAAATTTCTTCCTCCTGACTTAGCTCTCTCATTCTCCTCTGAAAGCCAATGAACATTTTGCTAATATCGAATAACATTGTAAGAACCATTTTCCAAAATGACGCTTCCTTATGAATTTCATTTTCATCTTCCTTGTCGACAGTATTATTCATTCTCCAAAGATTGTACAACGCACATGTTTCTGCATGGCCACACGAAGAACTGTGTTCTGTAATTTAATGGTTCCAGTCCCAATTACCCATATACCATACATTATTTCTTTGCGATGCAAACAATTAAGGTTGGAAACAGCCAGCATCTGATATTTTGGTATAACATAGCCAAACACGATTAACCGGTCCATACTTGGAAACTGAAACGTAGTATGAGGTTGAGAAACACCTGTTGTTCTGGTGGGGATCTTTAGGAAATGGTCCTCAAGGCTGTAACGGTCCCATATCAAGAATTAGACGTTTTTCTTTATCACTCAATGTATTGTTCGTGAAGTTCCCCGAGTCATAGTTAGCTTTATTTACCATTTCGAACATTGTAGACGTCGATAGTTCTTTCCCATGCAGATGTCATCGACAAGATCGGTGGTGTCGTCGTGAGCAGCGATATTTGTAACAGCAAGTGTTGTCGGATTCTCTTCAATAGGCTTTTTAATAGGTACCACATTGAGTCACAATCGACACAAATAGTTGAGCTGGAAGTACTTGTAGAATGATGAGTAAAAAATTTATCAATTTTCTTCAGTTTTTGTTTACTCTCTTATTTTCCCTGGCGTTGTTTTCGATCAAAGGCACCACTGGGTTTCTTTTTCTTTTCCATGATTATATTCACGTCATCAAATACTTCTCAAACTAAACAGTCCGAACGCTTCGTTTACTGTATGTGCTAAAGTCAAATAAACACTGCACTACTTTGTTATTATTTGGCCACGGTAAATATAGTAATCGCGTGGAGGTTGCCGGGAATGACCAAGCCCCTGCATGACTGGTGGGGAGAAAATGTTCAAATGTTTGTAAAGCTTATGGGACTTAACTGCACGGTCATCAATCCCTAAACTTACAAACTACCTTATACTAAAGACGGCCCAAACATCCATGCCCGAGGGGGGATTCGAACCCCCGATGAGGAACAGCATCGCGCATCCCAGCATTGCGCCTCAATGCTCTCGCCCACTCCTCCGCGGCTGGTGGGGAGAGAGCGGTGAGTGAAGACGGTGTCTCCTGCTTGCAACAATTACCCTTAACAATGTGTACTGTAACACGTCGCGTCTACAGGCAGCGTAACGTTGGCAGACAATAAATATCTTTCATTTTGTGATCATTTTTTCCGCTTGTGTCAATATAAGTAGGCTATAATGATCAAGTTATCGTGGGAAAAAAGTAATAAGTTAGAATAAATCTAATGTAAACGCTGCGCTTTGCATATGTATTCACAAACATACTGCTAGTAATTCAGTTCCATTTACTGTTATTTCGCAAAGATTTGCAGCCATGGCAACTCAGCCTTCAACAGACAACCCGCTGATGGCGGCAGTGTCCAAGTAGTAATAGACCTTGTTATGTTTATATTCTGAGGTGGGAGGATTTTTCGATTTCACTTCGTGCGTCAGAGGTTTGTTAGCCTGAGTTTAAAAAGTTAAAAGTCCAAAATCGTACATTCAATTCAAATATTATATACTGTAGAACATTATTATCCGAAGTGTCTGGAGGACACGGATGTTTGGAAAAACGACTTATTCGCTTAACTGAACTGTACACTTCTATTTGCTAATAAGTACTGTTCAGTACACATATTTATACGGTATCTGGAAGCGCGCGATCCTTCACACTGCGCCGAGCGCCACGCGGCAATAGTTGGAAGGTGCAGCTGTTGCTGTGATTAGCTTTGCTACTGCCGCTACTTCTCCTGCTATACCGACTGAAGTGTGCCGACTGTTTGACACATTTGACTGGCGGCTTGGCCGCTCAGCAGCGCAGCAGAGTGGCGTTGTGTGAAGGCCTATTGGAAGCAATGTTCCGCCACCAGGTGGCCCAGTGCGGCTACTGTGGGGAATTTGGTTTGAGGGAAGGGGAAGCTGATGAACGATACGATGCGAGATTTTTTTTTTTTTTTTAAATCGACACACTACTGTAACTTTTTTCGAACGTCGCACATGGAGGCCGAAGGGCCCCTTGAGCTCGGGGGCCCTATGATAGCTACGCCACTGAACGCTGTGGACTTCCGAAAACTTTGAACAAAGACGCTTCTTATACCCCCACTACAAGCCTGAGAGTTATGCGCATGCGCGAGTCTGGCTGCATGAGCTGCAGGGAAAATTAAACCTCCTAGGCGCAGCTGCTCCAAACGGAAGTGACGTCAGAAGTACGACTTCATTGGTTTCAGCGAGAGCCAATAGGATTGCAATGATTTGTTGATATCAGCATGTGCTGTCATCCGAACCGTGGTTGTCAAAAGTTAAGGAAAAAAAGTTCGAAAGAATGAATTTGCAGCTACTTTCGAATGAACACAAAGTCTTGTGGAATGTTATTAATGATTAGTCGTAACGTGGATATTTCTGGTGACATGTCTTTTGCTTATTGGGATGTAGAGGATTCTTCAAAACGCAGTAGGCCTAATGTGCTTTCTGTATTGTTTGCAGCAAAAGTATTAAAGATAAGGAAAGATACCCGTAATGATTAACAAATAAAGTGATAATACATGAAGCAGTTGCAGCACATTATTAAATTTTAACGTCAGCAGTACACAATATAAAACTAGGTAGTGAGTAGTGAAGTGTAACATTACCGGTATATGACGTTTTCGTGAGTAAGGTTATGACTAACGAGAATCTCCAAAAAATCCATATATCTGAGTATATGCTCACAGTGGCCGTGATTTTGAGTCAAAGTCCGATTTTATACGTTCTGTGCCCAGGCAAATATTATCTGAATTATAAACGCCTATGATGTAAAAAAAATTTCTTAGTTGCTGTCGGCTTAAAACAGAAGAGCCGATTGCAATTAATTGTAACGGGTCCTGCAGAAGATGACCCCACAAACAAATATATAAAAAATTTCTTTTCTTCTTTCAGCGAAAGCAACGTTTTATATACCGTATATATAAAGGCTAGGGATGCCCTGTCCCATAATTATAGTGTATTTGCCACTATCTTTGCTATTCTTTAATCGTTCTGCTGCATTTTGTTCTTAGCACAGAGTTGCAGTTATTACAAATATTGTGTACTTACATCAAGTGTAGACATAACATAGGGTCAGGACTTATAACTATGAGTACCAAGACTCAAACATCAGCCCACCCATTCAAGTTTTGGTTCTTAGGTTTCACTAAATTAACTTACCTTTGTAATGCTAACATGATTGTGAAAATATGGCATAGCAAATTCCTGGTATTATGTAAATGCAGAAACCAATGGTGCTGTATTTTCATAATTTGGGCTTGGTTTGTCACTCTTCAGCAAGAAAAATTTCTTTATACTTGTTCTGTGGTTCTTATGCTCTGTATTTCGGTGCAGGTCAGAAACCTCTTGGATAGCATATTGAACGTACCAAAAGTCAGACTGGGCATAAAATTTCAAACTCCATCTATTTGACCATTATTTCCAAACTTAGCACAAAAAACAGCTAACATAATAAGCTAAAATTATACAAGTTACACTCAGAATACTACTATTAATCATCAGTTAATGATGCACCAAAGGATATCAGTTGCAGAAGCAGTGATCGAAGAATTAAGATCCTGCCATTGTGTTTCTGTATCACACAATACCTGAAACTAATAGTACTTTATCATTGTAAGTTCTGTCTCACCAGGAAAATTGCTACTGCCCTTACTACATATCCACTTTTGAAGAGCTTCTTTTCCCTTGCACTTTTCCTCCTGCTCTTAAAGTCCGTATCCTTCAATCGCCTTTCATCCAATATACTGAAGTGGGTCTATATGAATGGGAAATCTTACCCACATGTACTCCAAATAACATCATATCCACATCTTGTGAACTACCTGACTGACTACTGATGTATGTAGAAGTGACAGTAGAACATATGTGGTGGTCCCCTGCTTGTGTGTATTAAGGGCTCCTAAACAAATAAATAAATAGAAAATAAACTGACAGAATTGCAATCTACTCCACCCCTTCACTTCTCTAAAAATTTGGCATAATTGAATGCAGAACCTAAATTAACATTTGATAATATTAATGGTTTTTAATTTTCCTTATGAGGTATTCAGTGAAATAATTAGCACTTTCTCCCTTGAAGGATGTGAGCTACAACACTTACAATTTCATAGGCCAAAACAAAGTTGTACACAATATTACCCATCCATTGCCCTCCTGTCGGACATCATATTGTAGTGGAACTCTTCTTCGCATACTCTATTTATCTCCTTCATTATTGTATTTGTAATCCAGTTCAATTGTACATACACATTTTCATGTCAATCATTACAACAAATTTTTGTTCATATTTTAGTCTCATCTGAAGCCTATTACTTATCCACTTGTAACAACTGTCAAATTACACCGACTGTAACTGCCCGCACTTAGCCAATCATGTGACATCAGTCCAGATAAATTGCATTAAGTTAAAACAGTGAAAGCAACTTGCATATAAACCATGTTTGTTTCTCGGAATAGACCTTTTATGAAATCCAAACTACATATTCAAGCATCTGTATGTGCTCTCCTCTATAGTCACAGAATTGATGCTGAGGTGATTGGTGGCCATTAGTTTCAAATTGTTATGTTGTTTTATATCATAAGCAGTTGTGTAATATATGCCAGAGCTGTAGCACTTGTATTCTGCAGGTTGCCTGCATCGAAGTTGCCGACAGATTTTTCTGGGTAGGATACAGATGGTGTAGTACCATACATGTTTGTGGTAATTTTTGTTGTAGTTCTATTTTTACTCATATTTCAAACATCGGAACATTAAAAATCGGTTTCACAGCTAAACAACAGTCAACATAAGATGAAAACTCATCTCACAATTTAATGATAATCAGCAGAGGCCATAGTCATGAATGAAATGCATATTGTCAAGCAGCAGTTTCAAGTAAGATTATTGACCATTGATCAGGCAAGGTGAAATAGGCTTTGTCATTAATATAGTACACATCAGAATAAAACTTTCTCACATAATTTGCAATGAATAGTTCTTATGGAAGCAATTTGTATGTATGATAAAATTATAAGAAGAAGCCACATTGTCTAAAAGATAGTTCATTTTTAATACTATTATGTATGTACAAAGTATACTGAAAAAGCAAGTACAGCTAATAAGTAGAATTTATAAATTTATATGAATTATGCATACCAACATTCATTAGTTAGAGTGGTAAAATTTTACTTGCCGTGTAAAGTAGCAATTCCCAGAGCTGACCAATTTTAGTGCAGATGGGGCAACCAATCAAATATTAGCCGATAACAGATGTTTTGTCTTCACAATAAACATTATTATTTTCATACAGCTAAATGAGGTACATACATGTCTACAATCTTACTTTGTTACCATGAAGATGCATGTGAAAGAGGGGTTAACTTTTTTCGCTGATCATAAAGTAAATAACTAATGCTCTTCCTGCTCTAGATTGACAGGTCTTGTGTGTTCCTTCGTCCACTCAATTATTGACCTGTACTCGTAACCATGTCATGTACTATCACCTGAGTGGCTAGTGTCACATGCAGCAGCCATTCCCTAAATCGCGACACTATGCCAAACACAAGAAGGAAACTTGAGCCATTAGTGGATTCAGCTGCTGTTCCTTATACTTACAAAATTATACATTTGTTAAATGGTAGATCCATGTAAGTGCAAAAAAAAAAAAAAAAAAAAAAAAAAAAAAAAAAAAAAAAAAAAAGGCACAGCTAGTACAGTCGCTGAAAAATTTCAACCAGAGGTGCCCAAGGGGGTGTCATAATGCAAACTGCGTCATTGAAATTTCTGGGGGGTGGGTGAAAAATGCGTCCTTTTGGCCAGCCTTGTGGGGGGGGGTCTTTATAAAAGAATTTACAAAATGTGAAATATATGTAATTTAATTTCAATATTAAATGGCAAAACCATAACTATTACATAATAAACTAGGAATTCAGGACCTAATATCTCGGGAGGGGGGGGGGGGGGGCAGGGGAGAAGGAGGCACCTCTGGTTTCAACAATACTGAGGCAATATAAGTCTTAACAGTAGAATTGGTTGTCAGATAGGCAGCTGTGCTGTCTTTCCTTAAGAATTTAAATTGGTATGGCCTGAACTGTTAGTGACAGTTTGTTGAAATCTTTGGAGCATTTACTTTGTGTGAATTACCAGTTTGTGCTTCTCTGTTTTGGTATGTGAAAGTATATCCTCTTTCTGATGATTTAAGCATTAAAAAGGACCCTGACAAGGCCTTTCATGCCACTGGTGTTTCCCATATATTACACAAATATATACGATCACAGCAGTCAATAGCCTGTACCTGGAAAACAGTGGACAGCAGTTCTGCTTGGAGCCTCCTTTACACCTTGTCTGTAATGTTCTGAATTTTCAGAATTCTCAAAATGTAAGGAGTATGTCTACAAAGAGAAAGGCCAAAAGTTACATGTCTCTGAAAAGTCCAAAGTACATTAGTCTAAAAAAGTTTCCAAAGGAGACTCAACATCTTTTCACACACATGGTCTATATGCTCTTCCTAGTTGAGTTGTGAATTAATATAGAGTCCTAAAAGTTTCAATGTGTATTTTTTATGGCACTGGGCAACCCTACGAGAAGGTGTCTTATTTTTTTTGGATTATATAGTAACTTACTTCATGATAACCAGTGGAGGATGAAATTGAATGATTCCGGTGTGCTATTACTTAAGGCTCTGACGTTCTTGTGTGAGGGGAGAAGAGTTGTGTCTTCAGCATAGCATATAACTGTACTGTTTATGTAACAAGGCACATCAATTACTGTGATGATGGAGGAGGTCTCAGGAATCAAGCATTTTAGTACCCCAGTATTAATTATTGCTACTGGGGAGTGTTTATTTTTAGCTGTGACAAACTGCCTTCTGTTGGGAAGATATGAAACTTCTACTAATAATCTTGGATTACATACAGCATTACCTTCTAGTTTTGCTAACAGGACATCATAGAGAATGAAATTAAATGCCTTACTTAAATCATGTAAGACAAGTGGTACCACATTCTGCTTTTTAAAGGTGGTTAATGTCTGGTCAATAATTTGTAAACAGCTATAGTGGTATTTTTACCCTGACAGCATCTACATTTGACAACTGTCAGAATGTACAATTGAAATTGTGCGATAACAAATGTTTACTGTCTGGAGGACAAACAGCTAAGTATGAATGTTAGTAGTTTGTAGGTAAAATCTTGTGGTTTTATACATTGTAATTGGAGAGTCAGTAGCAGTCCATACTCAAGTTTGATCATTTTGGGTGTGTTCTTTTAATTTCAGTGAGTATGATATACCAATTAATAAAGGCATTAACCAATTCCATAGCAAATGTGTCAGTTGCTTCTATTTTAGTTTCAGTTTCCTTAACTAATATAGAAGTTATTCAATTCACTGGAACAAAGTCGCGTATTGTTTGTGCAGACTCTTGAGCTATAATTTGCTGTACTGCCTTGCATCCGTTAAATGCATCTGCTGTGTAGCTCTGCGTGTTAGATAAAGTTCAGAACAGTATATGTTAAGTGATCTTAGATTATTGAAAGTTCATCCACAGTGTTGAACATTTCTACGTTAAAATCCTCAGGTATGGAAATTATTGTTTTATATTTCATATTTTTCTAAACACTAACTCAGATTTTTCAAAATGTAGCAGTCAGCATCAGGAGACCTATATAAGCTTAAAACTACTATGTTTTCAGTGATGATTTTTTTGTAACTTAACTCTGCATCTAACTCTTTATAGTATGTAGGTGCATCAGTTTTTGGCTATTCAATATCTCTAATAAAGATAACAGCATACCGTTTCATCTCTGTTGCAGCAGATGTTGTGTGTACAAAACAAATCTATTAGAAACAGAAACATCTATCTGATTTTCAATTAACCTTTGCACAACATTCATGTCACCACAGAAGTGTCCAAGTACCTTACTTCTAATACAACACATATTAGTTTGTAATGTTGTGAGGACCTTGCCTTTCTTCCTGTTTTTGTGGAAGACATTTAGTTTTGGAACAATGTTTACATTCCCTGCATGGCTGTTAGGTTGTGCTGCTGCCGTTTTTCGCACACCAGAATTGTGATTTCTCACAGGTGGTTGCTCTTCTAGTTGGTCAGCTGTTGCTGGGTTCAGGTATGTGAGGTGAGGCTGCTATTCTTCTTTGTTGCTGGGGTTATTTCCTTTCTGTTGCAGCTCCCTGAGTATGTTTCTCCTTAGTGGTCTTCTTTGTGTCTGGTTTGCTACTGCCTTATATTCCTTTGTCATCTCTCTTGATTTATGGATGGTGCACATGGTCACAACCTTTCCTTTTGTAATTACTAATGTATTTGCTGACTGTGAATCTATTTCTTCTGATTTTGATGGTGTTCTTTCAGCAGAAGTTTGTTTTTTTCTTTGAAGTCTTCCTTTGTACTGAACTATTAGATATGAACACTTCTTCATTTCCAGATAGCAATTTATTTGGTAAGTCTGCATATACAGATTCACTTGGTGTAGGCCTATAATGTAGGTATATGTTCGACACTATAAATTATTCCCTCTAATTCCGTGTGACAGATTTTCGAAGAGAAATCAGAGTTCATTGCCAACATCAGCACACAACGCTGTTGCTGAAGCTGGAAGTAAGATTTTAGTCCTTGTGGTACCTTTCCCTTGTTGTTTGCGCTTAAGGGCTTTATGTTGGCTGCACAACTTTTGCCGTGATTGTCTGATGAAATACATATTTTTCATTTGCAATACCTGCTTTTCAGGTTAATTGTGTAGGTGTGATTGTACTTCTTAATGAGTGTCTTTCGTTATCAGATTTATTGCATCTGTCTATAGTTGACACTGTCATCGGTTGCGCGTTGTTTATATTTCAGACGGGCCGAAACAAATGTTTACAACACGGATTTGTTGTCTGACCTCATTATGTTCCGTGCATTGTACATACCTTTCGCACCTTTGTAATTCAATAGTTAATGCACTAACTATCGTTTCCATATTTTTATGTTAATTTCGTGTTGTTGAACTTCGGCTTCCCGAAGATTATCAGACGCACCAAAAACGATTTTGCTTAATTATCTCGATCGTTGGACACACAAATTACACTTCTAGCTTTTGACTCAGGAAGCTCAGACACAAACAGCGAAATATTCTTCTACATTTTATTCAGCTGACATATTTCCCTGACATTATGTTGCAATAACATGGCTAATTTCACTCGCTTTATGCTCAGTGTGTAACACTGCACTACTACGAGCGAATTTTCATTTTAAATATTTTGTTTTGTTTTTACACTATTTTCTCCCGCTACCGTACCGTAGTACTGTTAGTGTAACTCAGTTAATGACACATTACACGGCATATTTTGACAGGCTATTGTTTTTCAGAATTTAGGAAAGTACCGATTCTTGAAGAGCTGATATACTTAATTTCACACATATACCGTAAAAAGCAAAAGAATCACTAGAGTATGTGCATATAAATGATATTTATTAAATACGGCACTTAAGCTGTAGCAGTTCGGTTTCTCGTACATTTTATTTCAGGCGCGCCTACGCTGCTGACGTCATCAGTAACCGATGACGACACTTCCGTTTGGAGCAGATGCGCCTAGGAGGTTTAACGTCTTGTGAAAATTTCCTCCTGCAGCTCCTGCCTGCATGAGCTGCAGGCCTGTAGCTCTTCGAACAGCCGGCAGAGGGGCAGACTGTAGGCAGGCTGCAGGAGCGGCGCCTGCGGCTCTTCAAACACGACTTTTCGTAGCGATCGGCAGATCGATAGCCGCATTCACATTTCACAGCAATGATACGTCACGATTGCAAATGCCAGAAACCACAGACCATTTATGGTCTGTGAGTGAAACAGTCTCACTACGTTTACATGGAACACATCTTCCGGAAGACGAAAACCGATTTTCGTAAACCGTTTTTCGCTGTCGTGTTTACATGGCATAGCCTGAATCGGATTTCCTAGCCCACTTCAATATGGCGGCTGAAAAACAGCTGATTCAGTTCCTGATTTAGTCCGAACAATCACTATTTTCCTTTATTTAAATACACAAATTCATGTTCACACTAATATTTATACTTTTATTTCACATTAGAAAATATCAATCTTTCAATATGTGCAGAAAATTCTTAACAAGAATACACAATATGACAAGCCAAGAACACTTCAAAAACGGTTGCGTTTACATGGGCACGAAAATCGATTGTTGAACTGGAAAACCGCTTTAGAGAAGCGGATTTCCAGAATCGGTTTTGGAGTGTTTACATGACCAACCAAAAGCGGAATTGGGAAATCGGTTTACGAAATCCGGTTTTGGGAGCCCATGTAAACGGGGTGAGTGATCTCTATACTAGTATAGAGAAGTATAGAGATCACTGGTGTGGAACGATTAAACGAACGCTGCCCCAAAACCAGTGAGCTCAAAGATAATCATTGAGATCAGTGGTCAAAACAGCCAAGTGCGTACTGCTTTGAGACACACGCGACTCTTGTTATGTATAATGCCAGAGATTGTAGTTAACTTTGAGGTAGCGGCGTGTTCAGGAACGAAGTTGTCAAAGTGGAAGTGAATGTTTTGGGGTTGTGTTGTTGCTTAGTTTGTGGAAAAAGCTATGGCGTGAGTAAATTCGATTACAGAAGACGATATAGACTACATCTGGGATAGAAGATTTATTTGCTATGGACGATAAAAGCTGTAACATGTGTAACATATTGAAGTAACATGATCATTATTTCATTTTTCAGGTCCAAAGTAACGTTCAAGATTACCCTTACGTCAGATCCTAAACTGCCATTTAAAGTGTAAGTTTCAGAAATATTGTGTTAGTAAGTAATTACAGCAATCACTGTATCCTATGGAGATGACATACCTTTAACAGCAGCAGGAGCGCATTTCGCGTGTAGACACTATATAAAGAAGAACATTTCTCAAATGATTATAATGTTAGTACCCTAATGATGACTGTACATTAAAAACTGTTGCTTTGGAGTATTACTAGAATTGTTTATACAAAAATGGATTTATCTTATTTCTTCTGCCATGGGTGAAATCTTTTCAGTAAGTAGCCACACCTGAACAATTTATTTCTGCTGCTCTGAAGAGCCTGCTGCATTCCATGCTAAATACACACACGCCTACTCTAGTAAAACACGAATTATAGAAAGAGCAAATTTATTTTTTTACAAGAAAATGATGCTATTTAACTTCTGTGATTATGAACAGGAGAAATTCATGTAGCCTACCAGTTTTGAGAATCTTCTAACATTCACCAAATCACGATGTATTTCTTGCATAATATTCTCTTTGTAGACCACGTGTCAACTATGAAAAAATGCTCTTTTCATTTGAGCCAATATGTCAATATAACATTAATCCTCCACAAGAAATTGTATAGAGCTCTGTAGACACTACCTTGTACTACAGAGTCATTTCCCCCTTCCTACTTGACTCATAAATGGAGCAAGGTATTAATACTGCCAACACATTTCCATAAAGCTCTTGCTTTCTCATATGTTTATGCTGTCCTTGAACAGGGCATATGTTGGTAGTAAGATTATACTGCTGTCTCTCATAAATGTTCATTCTCTAAACTGTCTTTCCCAACATGCAAGCATGTCTGAAGGAAACCCTTGATGAGAATACATAGCTGCATTAAGTTTTTCAAAAATAAATAAAAAATTGCAAATTCTTTTTGATGTTGGTGTTTTGGATTAAGTATGTTTGTAACTTGAGCACTGTTTCGTACATATCATAAAATAAATAAAATGTGCTATACCAGCTTTATGGTGGACTCATGTGGTGTACACACATTCTGTCGTGTTGCCAACATTTGCAGTGTATGGGCAACAGACTCTACAGTTTACCCTTATGACCTGATACTCCATAAGTTTTAAATATTGTCTTGATTTACAAACTTTCATTTTCCGTTATATTTTTAGTACTTGTGGGTATTCAAGGTGAGAAGGACTGATGATCTAGTATCTTGGTACTTTAAACACAAAAGCAACCAACCAATTGCATTGTTCTGTGTGAAATACCCGTAAGTGGATGGTTTAGTTCTCTGAAGAAAACAAAATTGCGATATATTCATCTATATATAAATAGTTGTGGTTGTGTGGAAATAAGTCATTAACCCTGGCAATTTTCAGACAGCATTTCTGTAGTAGCCAGTTGGAGTATGAATGCACATATAAGTATTTGAATTTTCTATTTGGTGCAGATATGTTGGTTTGTGGTCAGAGCTCTTTTAATGTTATGAATGACTCGTTGATTTTCCCTGCTTAAGTTCCTAAATCACCTGGTTAATATCAAAATACCATCTGCCAGTGTCTGGGCCACATGCCACTGCATATCTGTAAATCATAGTCCATCTTCCCAGTAGTACCCTTATAGCACAAGACAAGCCCAGGAATTATGCTGAATTTGAAACATGTGGTCTTGGCCACTCCATGGGAAGAGGAACAAGGTAGGCATTTTGGCACAAAACATTTCGCCGGTTAAACTGTACGACGCCTTCTCACCAGGCTCCAGTGCTTCTGTTGGCACCAACAGTTATTGAAGGCAACTCAGGTGACCAATAAATGTTGTCTTAACAACTTCAATTAAAACGATTTTTTTTTTTTTTTTTTTTAACATACAAGGGTACATACAAGAACCTGTCAACCATAGAGCAGGTACAGTATTAAGTTTGCTGTGAGTGAATTGAGCAGCAATAACACTTACTCTGTAGCTCATGAAAAATATTAATGCAATTCTACACTTCATTGTTCATTTGTTGCCAACATAAGCACCGGAGCTCGGTGAGAAGTGTTGTAAAGTTTTACCCATTTTGCCCATTACTTGATATGTTCTTGGACTCACAGGGCTACTTTTACTGCAACAAAACCATTTTTGGTCACAAATATTGAAGACTAAGTTTGCAAAGTTAAAGAGTCTGGGGAAACTGTGAAACAGTTATTGAATGAAACTAACTCTATTATCTAATATGCAGCTCTTAAGGCCTGTGACCATCTAGATAACACACTTGTGACTGTTGTCCCACAGAAACTGTGAAATTGGTCAAAGGAAATCTTTCTCTGAGAGCTTACATTTCAAACGGATGAGGAGCTCTGAGCTAATCTAGAGTGGCAAGCCATTTAGATATGTACAAAAATGGGTCCATGCACCAAATGTGATTTGCAGAGTATTTATGGGGATGTAGAAGTATAATCGTACAGATAGATGTAACCTTTATCTTGCCTTGTGGAGGAACACTCTTCAGTAGTAAGAAATTTTTCATGGTGCAGCCTAGATTTGCAATCTGTAACAATGTCCCACCGCCTATGACATGTTTTGAAACATTGGGCATATGCTATCCCACTGTCATGTGGATCCATAATGTGACCATTGTGAATGATTACTCCATGAAGGTAGCCCTCAGTGAGCTATAGCAGGGCTTCCCAGCCATTGTAGCTGGCGGACTCACTTTTCATGTGAAAGTCCACTGTGGAACTCTTGTCAGTCAAGCACATAGTAACTTGAAATTCAGCACTAAGCCTATGGAAATCGAAAACTTATCAATGCAAGTGCCATTTTTCCACTAAATCCACAAATAATCAAGAGTTTGTTGTTTAAAGATAAATGGAAACCACTTGGATTAAACAACGTTCCCACTTGTCTGTATTCCGAGTATATTCAGACGCTTTGCTGTTGGATATACTCAGATTGTTCAACACACTGTAGCCTGATACAATTTTCTTGTTAGTTGACAGTTCATGTATTGGAGCTGTGAGTGATCAATGTCACACCTTAAACTGTCAGCTGCTAACAAGGTGCCGCAGAAGATGGTCAGTACAATTTGAGTGTTTGGCAAGTTTCGTGTATAATTCATTAATGTTGTTGTACATGTTTTGTTTTTGATTTTGTCGCCGTGTAGTGCAATACGAAGAAAAGGGGCAGATCCACAATTCGGGATGTAAACACAACAGGAAAGCAAAGTGGGCAATAAATTAGGCCAACATTTAAAGGACAATCTCAACAACAAGTGTGCAACTTGTGGTAATACTTTGACAGGGAGGCAGAAAACGGAGGATCTCTCTTACCAGATTCCAAAGAAGTAGCGCAAAATGCTAATGCACTTAAGCTTAGAGAAATGATGGTAATGCATGTTAGTAAAGAAAAGTAGAAAAAAGAAATAAATGCAGGACAACTCTTGCCATGATATGTAAGGAAAGAAGAAAAATATTCTAAAATGCATAAAATATTAGATCCTTCCACACAAGAAGCAATTAGTGTCACATGCAGTCACATGGTACCGTGGCGAGTTGATGTGCCCACTCTGTCTTCAGCACACGAGTTCTTCAGCCCACCAGAAGGTTCTGGACATAGTTTGCAGCTATATAAGCAGAACACCATGCCAGCACTGGCAGTCAGTGATTTTGCTCTTGATGATGGTGACGGAGCTTGCCATCAAAAGCTTGGGAATTTTATTTGGCGAGATGCATGTTGTATGCAAAGATTCTATTGAAGAATGCTACTGCGAAAGACTTGGATGGCACACCACAGTTACTATCACAACAAAGATTGCCTACATTAAATAGGCTTTGTATGCCATTGTATGGGGCCAAACTTTGTTACAGGCAAAAAGTGCCAGGTTCGCACATGTACATTGTGACAAATGGAAGTAGAACACGTTTTGGGTTTTCAACAGGGGGTACAGTTTTTTGTGTTCCAAATGGATCCTAAAGTTTAACTGTCACTATTGAATATAGCTTTCATGGTGGAGTCTGTGGCAATTTCTATCAGCAACTCCTATTCACTTGATGACAGAATGTTTGGCTTTCTGTACACAGTGAAATGGGTTGACCACCCATTCTTATTCCTGAAGGTTCTTATCTTTAGCTGTTGCAAAGGAATGCTCCAACAATGCCATCAAGCTTCGAATATGTTTGAGGATTTGGCATCTGGTGAGTTATTGCCTCATTTAATAAACTCCACAAATCAAGTTGACTTCTGCAGCTCTGTGTTCTTTCTTCCATTTTTCAAAGAAGAAATCTTCTGTACTAAGTTGTCTTAAAATGTCATACTAGGCAACTTCTGTTTTTACTTCACGCAAGTAGCTGCCACTTTCTGGTTGTGTGAAGGCTTATAGGCTGTAGCTCATATCTTGGTGGAATGCACCCTTCTTTTGGGTCTGTATGCTAAGTATGGACTTTCAGACCCATTGCCTCTAATGTTGCTGAATAGTTCTCAAAGGATGTAATTACTTTTCAGTTTTCTTTGTGAAAGCAGATTTTGTTCTCACTTAAAAGGTTTTAATATACCTGTGGAGCAGGGGTAGGCTGCTTGAGGATGGAGCATTTCTCGCTGTATCTTGGATCTGTGGGGTTCTTGATCCTATCTACATGGCCAACCCACTCTTTCATTCCTCTTTTTCTATGTATGTGTGTTTTTTGTTTTCTTCTTTTCTTCAGTCACTTTTAGATATGCCTTGCTTCCTTTCTGCTGCACCCAAGTCTTGATTCTAGGGACTGTGCTCTCTTGACTGTAATGAATTAAGTGAGGGACTCCTGTAGGTGGAAAATTTTCTGTTGCATGTAGAGACATAGGACTCCTCCCCCATCTGCAGACACTTCCATTATTGATGTTAAAACTTACGTCCATTACATTGTTTACAATCATTTTACAGATAAGATCTGCTGACTAGATCTGGACACTTTCTCAGTGGCCATCTGTTCTTCTGGATACAACATCCTGGACTAAAGGCATTGATGACCATGTTGGAATGGCAATTTGAGGCCCATTGTTCTGCAATCAGTTTGCCCACTTACAGACTCGCAAAACAGCTGTCTGTCCGGACGAATGCCGTTGTCAAACTGTGGCCAGCCCTGCATTTAGATCACTTCAATGATTGCTACAGAGCTCATGTCATATGGATCAAACACCAGCTTTTATGAATTTGGCAGGTGGGAACTCTCCCTACATTTTATCCTATGCTCCCACAGTCCCAAAGGCCTAAACCTTCGCTAGTCCCTGCCCTCATCACCCTTCCTCTCTTCCCCTTCTATGCCCACACTTTAGCATCACCCCCCCAGGGGGCCCACAGTTCATTTGTGGGTACGTGTGTGGCGCGCACGGGGCCCCGAGCCGGAGCAGCCTTTCTTCTGCCCCAGGCTGCTTCACTTTCCCTCCCGGTTTATGCCTTCGCCCGGAGACGGGCATATTTCGTGATCTACGGTGGTTCTTGTCATTTTTCTTCCTTCGTTCCTTCCTTACTTACCCTTTGTTTTCTTTCTCTCCTTGTACTCTCCTTGCCTTCTTCTCCTCATTAGTCTCCGCTTCGGCGTTTGAGACACTTCTTCCTTCTCTCTCTTCATTTCCTATCCTCTTCTTCTTTCCTCCCTGTGCGTGTCTGAAGGCCAACCCACGCATTATCGTGCGTAGCAGGTGACGGGGGTAACGCGTAATTCCCCGCCCCGGGTAGACAAGTAGGGCACGTACGTACCCCCTGGTAAAGGCCAGGCCCAGGGAGGGGTGATTACCCGAGCTGGTACCTTCCGAACGTGCCGATTGGTCCCTCCGTCAGTTATCGGGAGGTGTGACCTGAGGTGTGAACAATCACCTAAGGCGGGTAAGCCCTCGGAGAGGGCCCCCACTAGGAAGGAGCGCGCCATCGGAGACGCCGGTAATCACGGGGGACACTTCCGCAATGACTTCCTTATCTTCTTTCGTGACGTTGACCCAGAAACGTAAGTTAGACTCGCCTCAGCCTAAAAAGACTCTGCCTAATGTACCTAAATTTCTGGTTCTCTCTCGCACCGACGGAAAGGATTTCAATTCTGTCAATCCTTTCGTTATACAGAAAGGTGTAGATGCAATTGCTGGCCCTGTTAAAACCTGTTCACGTCAGCGCAATGGCACATTGTTGCTGGAAGTGGAAAGTGCCTTCCAAGCCCAAAAACTGATACGTACTACGTTGTTGCACACGTTTCCAGTTAAGGTAGAAGCGCACCGCACACTCAACTCGTCACGGGGGGTAGTTTTTACGAGATCCCTTGACGGGTTGTCTGATGAAGACATCCGATCGTATATGTCCGATCAGGGTGTGACAGCCGTCCACAGGGTGATGAAAAAGGTCGATACCCAATTGACACCGACTCGTACTGTGTTTTTGACGTTCGACATAGTTGATCTCCCGTCGAAGGTCAAAGCAGGGTATGAAGTCATCTCTGTCCGCCCTTATGTGCCTAACCCAACGCGCTGTTTTCAATGCCACAGGTACAACCATACCCGTGAACATTGCCCAAATGCAGCAAAGTGTGTCACTTGTGGTAGGGACGCCCATGAGGGGGATTGCCCACCTCCGTCCCCTCACTGCCTAAACTGCAACGGTGACCATGCGGCTTCCTCTCGCGACTGCCCTGTATACAAGGATGAGAAGGTAATCCAGCAAATTCGGGTTACGGAGAAGGTATCAACATCTGCTGCTCGTAAGTTGTTGGCGAGTCGAAAGCCCGCTGTCCTCCCAGCGGGTACATACAGTAAGGTACTCACCTCAACTCGACCTACCAAGGATTCCAGTACCCAGACATGTGACTTCACTTTCGCTGACACAGTTGTGCGATCCGCCAGCCCGAAGATTGCCCGTTCCACGTCCCCGCTTCCTCCTGCTGCTTCTAGGGTACAGTCTTCGTCAAACTCTAGTAAACCGCGAGCACCTAAACAAGATGCCCGGACCTTGAAAAAGGAACCCGTCCGTGAGGATTTTCTGCGTTCTCAGGCTTCCCAACCGTCAACTGCCTCTTCCCGCCGTCACTCTTCCAGAAGAGCTGACAAGAACAAGAGTTCCTCGCCTTCCCCGCCGAGGCGTGACCCATCCGTCACGCCGTCCAACAGTTGCCGGCCTCGGCCGTCTTCTGTTTCACCGGGTCGCTCCGTCTGCCGGGCACCCGGCCCTCTACCGGCGGCGGAAACTGCCCCTCCTGATCAACTCAGGGAGGTGGCAGGCGCGTCGGTCGAACCTATGAACCACGACCCTTTGCCCCTGGACAGCGATAGCAGTGCTCCCTCGAAATCGGGTCCTCAGCGGCCGTCGAGGTGACCCCGCTTGCTAGTTGGTTTTTATCCTTATTTCTTATCTAATTTTTATCATGGCGCTCCTTCAATGGAATATTCGCGGCGTTCGTTCTAATCGGGAGGAGTTAAAACTACTCCTTCGATTGCACTGCCCGCTTCTAGTCTGCCTCCAGGAAACTAAGTTGCGTCCCCGTGATCGTGCAGACTGTCCACACTACACCTCTGTGCGGTTCGACTTGCCACCCATGGAAGGTATCCCAGCCCATGGAGGGGTTCTGATGCTCCTTCGAGACGATGTCTATTACCGTCCCATTTCATTGCATACTCACCTACAGGCAGTTGCCGTCCGCATCACCCTATCCACACTTACCTTTTCCCTCTGTAATATTTATTCGCCGTCGTCAGCTGCCCTTACTAGGGCAGATGTGCTACACCTTGTTGATCAGCTCCCTTCACCCTTCATGTTCATAGGCGACTTTAATGCCCACCACCCCTTATGGGGCTCTCCGGCACCTTGTCCGAGAGGCTCCCTTTTGGTGGACCTCCAACACCTCGATCTTGTCTGCATCAACACCGGTGCGCCAACCTTCCTTTCTGACACAACACACACTTACTCCCATATAGACCTCGCAATATGCACTCCTCAGCTTGCCGGTCGGTTTGAGTGGTATGCACTTTCTGACACGTACTCGAGTGACCATTTCCCCTCTATCATCCACATTCTGCATCATTCCCCATCTCCTCGTCCCACCAGTTGGAACATTTCTAAAGCCGACTGGGGGCTTTATTCTACCATGGCTGTTTTTCACGATCGGGATTTTCCCACCTGTGACAGTCAGGTCGACTACCTCACAGAGGTTATTCTCACAGCTGCCGAACGTTCCATACCTCGTACTTCCTCTTCTCCACGTCGTGTCCAGGTCCCTTGGTGGACTGCAGCCTGCCGCGACGCGCTTAGAGCCCGGCGCCGTGCTTTACGCACCTTCCGCCGCCACCCGACTTTGGAGAATTGCATACATTATAAACGTATGAGAGCGCAATGTCGTCGTATCATGAACGACAGCAAGAAAGCTTGCTGGACTGCTTTTACTAGTTCTTTTAACCGTTTTACTCCCTCCACGTTTGTTTGGCGTGGCCTACGCCGTCTATCCGGCATCAAGGTCCACTCCCCGATTCCTGGCCTGACCGTGGAGAACGCAGTCCTCGTGGACCCCTCTGACGTTTCCAACGCATTGGGCCGTTTCTTTGCGGAGGTTTCGAGTTCTGCCCATTACCACCCTGCCTTTCTCCCTCGCAAACAGGTAGAGGAGGCCCGGCCGCCTTCTTTCCACTCTTCTAATCGTGAAAATTATAACGTCGCCTTCACCATGCAGGAGCTGGACCGTGCTCTCGCCCTGTCCCGATCTTCTGCTCCCGGGCCCGATTCCATTCACATTGAAATGCTGAAGAACCTCTCTCCTGCGGGCAAGTGCTTTCTTCTCAGTACCTACAATCGCATATGGACTGAAGGTCATGTTCCCACAAGTTGGCGTGAAGCCACTGTTGTCCCCATCCCCAAACCAGGGAAGGACAAACATCTTCCTTCCAGCTATCGTCCTATTTCTCTGACGAGCTGTGTCTGTAAGGTGATGGAACGCATGGTTAACGCTCGGTTGGTCTGGCTCCTCGAATCTCGCCGCCTCCTGACTAATATCCAATGCGGTTTTCGTCGACACCGCTCTGCTGCTGATCACCTCGTTACGTTGTCGACCTTCATTATGAACAACTTTCTAAAGAAGCGTCAAACAGTAGCAGTGTTCTTCGACTTGGAGAAGGCATACGATACCTGTTGGAGAGCGGGCATTCTCCGCACGTTGCACACATGGGGCCTTCGGGGCCGCCTTCCTCTTTTCATTCAAGAGTTTTGGCGGATCGCAAGTTCCGGGTACGGGTGGGCTCTGTTTTGTCAGATACCTATTGCCAGGAGAATGGCGTACCACAGGGCTCCGTCTTGAGTGTGGCGCTCTTTGCCATTGCAATCAATCCGATCGTGGATTGCCTTTCAGCCGACGTCTCCGGATCTCTTTTTGTTGACGATTTCGCAATTTATTGTAGCGCCCAGTGGACGTGCCTCTTGGAGCGTTCTCTTCAACGCTGTCTTGACCGTCTCTATTCCTGGAGCATCGTAAACGGCTTCCGATTCTCCACTGAGAAAACTGTGTATATAAACTTCTGGAGATATAAGGAATTTCTTCCACCCTCTCTACATCTCGGCCCTGTTGCTCTCCCTTTCGTGGAGACTACGAAATTCTTGGGACTCATGTTGGATCGTAAACTTTGCTGGTCCACGCACGTGTCCTACCTGGCTGCCCGTTGTGCCCGATCCCTTAACGTCCTTCGTGTCCTCAGTGGCACGTCATGGGGAGCGGACCGTACCGTCCTGCTTCACCTTTACCAGGCGATTGTTCAGTCGAAGCTCGACTACGGAAGCCTTGTATACTCTTCTGCACGGCCGTCGATTCTCCGCCGTCTCAACTCTATCCACCATCGGGGATTACGTCTGGCGACCGGTGCATTTTATACCAGCCCTGTTGAAAGTCTGTATGCCGAGGCTGCTGTATTACCCTTGACCACTCGGCGTGACATACTTTTGTCTCGGTACGCATGCCGCCTGCGGTCGATGCCCAACCATCCATCTTACCGATTATTTTTTGACGACTCACTCGATCGCCAATATCAGTTGTCTGCGATTGCCTTGCTTCCACCTGGAGTTCAGTTTCGCCGCCTACTACAGCAGCTCGATTTTACCCTTCCTTCCACCTTTCGGTTGAGCGGGAGCCCATTGCCACCGTGGCATAAGGCCCCGGTTCACACTCACCTCGAACTTAGTTCGCTCCCCAAGGAGAGCACTCCGGATTTGGTATACCGCTCGAGGCTTGTCGAACTCCGTTCGCGGTTCGATAACGCCATATTTATTTACACTGATGGTTCCAAGAGCACTGCCGGTGTCGGATCTGCCTTCGTCGTCGGGGACAACCGTTTCCAATACAAGCTCCCTGACCGGTGCTCTAACTTCACGGCTGAGCTTTTTGCCCTCCACCAGGCCGTTTTGTACACCTGCCGCCACCGCCAACCTTTCTATGCCATCTGTTCGGACTCCCTTAGTGCCCTGCAGAGTCTTAAGGACCCTTTGTCGCACCATCCTCTCGTGTATCGGATCCAACGCTCCCTCCAGTTGCTAGCAGATGACAGCTGTCACGTTTCTTTCCTGTGGGTCCCTGGCCACGTAGGTGTGCCCGGGAATGAGACGGCCGACATAGCAGCCAAGGCAGCAGCTCTCTTACCTCGCGTGGCTACCTTTTGCGTCCCATCTGACGATGTTCAACGGGCTCTCCGCCGGAGTATCGTGTCGCAATGGCACAGTGCGTGGTTTTCGATGTCCAACAACAAATTGCGAACTGTAAAACCTATCCCGACCGCTTGGAGGACCTCCTCACGCCCCTCTTGGCGGGAGGAGGTCATCCTGGCCCGGTTGCGGATCGGTCACTGCCGTTTCAGCCACCGTCACTTGCTGTCCGCCGACCCTGCACCGCTGTGCTCCTGCGGTGAACTGCTGACCGTGCGACATGTTTTACTGTCTTGCGTACTTTTTAATCATCTCCGTGTAGCCGTTCACTTTCCGTCTACTCTGGAGGAAATTTTAGCTGATGACACACGAGCAGCTGCTAGAGTTTTGCGTTTTATCAACTTGGCCAACTTATCCAAGGATATTTAACCCTTTTAATTGTCTTTTATCTTTCGTTTTTAGCCTCTTCTGGATGTTCTGACAGTCCCCATTTTTTTTGAGGCCATAGCGAATCTATGTTTTTGACTGGGCGCTAATGACCATAGAAGTTGTGCGCCCTAAAACCACAAAAAAAAAAAAAAAAAAAAAAAAAAAAAAAACTTTAGCATCACTATTGTTGTGAAATTCTTGGGAATTTAAAATTGAGGAAATATTCCCAGGAAATATTGCCGTCAATATTCTCAAAACTCATAAATTCCCAGGAATTTATGATTAATTGGCCAGATAGCTCAATAAAACTTAATTTTTAGGTTTAAGACAGTAATTATATAGTTAAATCAAACACAAAAACTGAAATATATTTTAAGAAAAAATATAATTAAATAAATTTCTTGTGAATTTATAATTTTAAAAATCAAATCACTCAAATTAATAGGTCAATGTGGTAATTGTGTTATTAGGGGAAAAAAAAGAAAAACACGAACACTCTTACATGTTGAAAGTAATAATAATAATAATTAAAAAAATTGAACACCGCAAGGACCTTTATTTTGTTTGCAGTTTGTTGTAATCGTAACAAATGTTGAAACAACTTTCATAAACAAGGAGAATTGTCGCAAATAAATATGATTTTCATGGGAAACATTTTGTAAGAAATAAGTTACCAACACTTTATATGGTCAATAAAATTGACTGCTTCCAACCTGGTTGCTGTGCAAGTGACCAGAAAGTTACTAGAATACAACACAGGTGTTAACTCAGTTCAGATGCACACACATGAAACACAGCACCTTCTGATTGGCTTTCCTCGCGTGCCATTTCATTGTTTGCTTGCTTGGAGCTGAGACGATGAGGTGGGGACTCTTGAAACTCCTGGTCATTTCCATAAATGCGCAGGGATGCTGTTTTCAGGGGGGGGGGGGGGGGAGAGAAAATTCCCTCTTGGCCTGTAAAGAACTACATTTCCCCATTACAGCTCACTGTAGATGACATTTCAGCCGAAATCTCGAAGAGCTTAAAAGAAACAGGCAAAAATAAGTTGATTTCCCTTTGCAACTAAATCTATGTCAAAGGAGTATGGCCAGAAGACTTTCTCGTAAGTATAATAGTTCCAATCCCAAAGACTAATAGTGCTAAAAACTGTGAAAATTGGAGTACAATCAGCCTAATATTGCAAGCAGCAAAAGTACTTCTTCATATCCTGAATAGGAGGCTTTATGGAACACTGGAAGAAGCACTTGGAGAGGAACAGTATGGTTGCAGAAGGCGAAAGGAAACACAAGATGCAATTGGACTCCTAAGAACCATCCGTGAAAGATACATTGAAAAGGGTAAAGAAGTGTATGGTGTCTTCATAGATCTTGAGAAGGCATTTGATAGAGTGCAGTGGGATAAGCTGTTAGGTATCTAGAAAAGGAAGAGAGTAAAGTGGAAGGAGAGAAGATTAATTGCAAATCTGTAGTGGAATCAGAAGGCATGAGTACAAATAGGTAACGGGATCTCTCAAGACAAGGCTGTTCTCTCTCGCCAATTTTATTTAACATTTATCTGGATGAACTAGTACTGGAAATCTGTTTGGATGGGACAAGAGGCATAAGGATAGGTGGGCGGAAAATTGATGTATAAGATTTGCTGACGACATGGTCATCCTTGCAGAAAATAAAGATACACTGATTCAAATGCTAAATGACCTGAGTGAAGCTTGTACAGCATATGAAATGAAAATTAATAAAAAGATAACCAAAAGCATGGTCATAGGTTTAAAGGAAAGAAAAGTGAAAATTAAATTGGAGTCAGAAGTCATAGAACAGGTGACAGCATTCAAGTATTTGGGAAGTTGGATTAAGGAAGATATGAATTGCCAACAAGACATCAAAATGAGAATGGCTCTGGCGAAAGAAGCATTTCAGAAGCAAAGAAGACTCCTAACCAGTGGTTTGAACAAAGAATTAAGGAAGAAACTTGTTAAGTGTCTAATATGGAGTGTGGCCTTGTATTATGGATCGGAAACGTGGACATTGAGAAATCAAGATGAGAAGAAAATTGAAGCTTGTGAAATGTGGTTATGGTGTAGGCTGGAGAAGATCAGCTGGACCAATAAAGTCAGAAATGAAGTAGTAGTGGGAGAGGAACGAAGGATGTTGATGACGGTAAAGAACAGGAAACTAAACTGGCTAGGCCACAGTTTAAGAAGAAATTGCCTTCTGGTAGAGGCAGTTGAAGGTTGCCTTCCAGGAAAGAGAGGGACAGGCAGATGAAGGTACCAGATGCTGGATGACATCAACAAGCCACTAGAATGAAGATAATTGCAAAAGGCAGACAACCAAATGATGTGATGTAAAATTAACCATAAGAGCTAAACAATGGTTATTATCAATTTAAGTAGCTTTTTTTTTTTTTCTTTAATACTTTTTTGAGTACTCCTATTTTCTATTTTAAAATATAAATAAAGTATTTGGTTAGGTTTAGGTTTATCTGGATCTCCTTGTTTGAAATACACCTTTTTCAGTTTTCAATATTTTAAATATGAAAGAATTAGCTCTAGGATACCAAGCATCGAAATTTAGGTTTCCTAGAACTGCCAACCTCGAAATAATAAACCTTTAGAAAAACCAATTTGAATTCTAAAGTGAAACACCTCTAGTCATTCATTTGGGGGGGGGGGGGGGGGGAACTACAGATGACGGCTGGTTGAGAAATACACCTACAGAGAAATATTTAGTAAGTTTAGATTTCATTCAAAGAAATGTGGGATTCCAACATGCTGAAAAATTGTAGCCCTAGCGAATATTTTATTGTAAATGGTGTTCTGCATGGAATTAGAAAGGAAATGAAAGCAGAGAATGATAAATCTTGGATTGAAATGTATGAATTTACTTTGTTAATCTAGTTATAAGGTTCTTTTACTGTTAATAAGTGTTATAACTTTGAGAATCTAAAAATTTTCATAAATTCCCAATTTTTTTACAATCTTCCCAGGCCAAAGAAATATTCCTATTTTATAAGTTCCTTCCCACTGGGAATATTACTGGCCCACATCACTAAGCATCACATCTTCCATTCTACCACAGACCCTTCCCTTCCTCCCTATTAGCTAAACAGAACTGGCATATGCCCCACCCCCACCATGCATCCCTCTCATCCCCCTCCCAGTTGCCCTCCCCACCTCCACCACAGGTTGCAGCTTACATATTGGACAGTCTAACCACAGAAGCTGGAGAGTGAAAGTCAAGCATTGAAAAAGAGATGTGTATTGAAAATGAGATAACACAAAAAAAAAGGTAACACAGGCAGGGAACTGAAGAGGGATGAACAGGAAAGTAAAGATGAACTTTGAGAACTGGAAGTTTACAAGCTCAGTAAATTTGCATGAGACTAAATCTGACTCAAGAAAATTGTCCCACCTTATAGTTACAATACATTACCAATACGAGAAATAATTTTAGTGCTGTAGTTTGTCAATCAGTGGACAGTTTATGGAAGAGAATGCACTGTGGTGAGCCAAACTAGATCTTGGTTACAATGAGGCAGTGGTTGTTCATACCACTGGATGTTTGGTTTATTTTGTGCCCCTTATAGACATCTCCACAGAGTCTACAAGCACATTGGTATATGATGTTGTTGTTTTGTTAAGTAACAGTGCCTTTGTAGGATAATACTTGTAATTGTTTTCCTATTCCCTGTGTGCTGCATCTTTTCCTTACCTATACATAGCACATGAGCTTGTTGGTGCTTTAAACTGGTTTTGTTCTCACTTGCAGCACTCATGCTTGCAAGTGCAACCTTACCCAGTTCTGTCCTGATCAGTGATCATTCCTAAATAAAAACTATTTTCAAGAAGGGTCATCAAATAGATGCACAAAACTATCAGCATATACTGTATGTCTAACATTTGGTCAGTTGCTGAATTGTGGAACATGTATTGGCACAACTGTAGACTGGGATACCACCCATCTGCTTTGACCCATGACGTCATCAAGATATCGGAAAACCAGAAAACGGGTGAACTTAATACGTCTTTATTGTAGATACAAATAATCTGGACTTATTATATATAATAATCAGAATGTACCATCAATCACAGGTCTTGGCACAAAAATTCTTTTAAACAAACTATTATCTTTAATTGAACCACCATATAATCACTCACGCCTTCTACAAACGCGCATGTACCTAAAAACTACTGTGCTGCGATGTCGCCATGGGTCAAGGCTGATGGGCGGTATCCCAATCTACAGGTGAACCCACATATTTTGTTAGAGTATTATTACCTTTCTGGAAACCAGAAATCTCTTCTATAGGAATCAATCTGGATTCCAAAAGCAACAATTCCTGTCAAACACAGCTTGTGCTAGTCATCCATGACACCCAAAAGGCAATAGATGCAGGCTCCAAGGTAGGTGTCCTGTTTCTTGGCTTCCACAAGGCATTAGATACAGTTATGCACCATTGCCTGATGAACAAAGTGTAAGCATATGGAATATCAGACCAACTGTGTGACTGGACTGAAGAGTTTCTAGTTAAAAGATCACAGCAAGTTATTCTCAATGGAGAGAAAACTTCTGATGTGAAAGTGGTTTTTGGTGTGCATTAAGGTAGTGTTAGAGGACTTGTTTTTCACAATATATAAAATGACCTTGTAGGTAACATCAGAAGTTAAGTAAGGCTTTTTGTAGATGAGAAGCCACAACATTGTGAAAAGGTAGCAAATGCAGGAGGATCTGCAGCAAATCAACACATGGTGTAGGGAATGGCCATTGATCCTACAAACATAAGCAAATGAAAAGTGCTGGAAGCAATTGTTTCCAAAAAATATCTGAGAATAGACCCAAGGAGCAATTTGAAATGGAACAACCATGTAAAATTAATCATGGGTAAGGTAAATGCTGGACTCGAATTGAGGAATCCTCGGGAAGTTTGTCAACAAAGGAAGTAGGTTCAAAAAACTATTGTTCAGCTGTGTATTGCTGATCAATGTGTGGGAACTGTGCAAGATATACTTGAGAGAAGACATAGAGGAGATGTAATGGGCACCATAATGCTTCATTTTAGGTTCATTTAGTAAATGCAAAATTGCCACACAGATGATTAGGAAACTAAAGTGGCAAGTGCTGCAAGAGTGATGTTCTGCATCACTGTACGACATTCTGTCAAAGTTAAAACAGTGGACCTATATGTTTCTTGAAGAGTCAACTACTTCATTTCTTCCTCCTATGTGTACCTCTTGAAAATACTGAAAGGATAAAATTACAGAGATTAGAGCCAACACAGAGGCATACCGGCAATAATTTTTTCCACAAACCTTACATGACTGGAATAAGAGGAAGGAGTGACAATGGTACACAGGGTACCTTCTGCCCCAAACTGTACAGTGGCTTGTAGTGTATGGATGTAGATGTAGACTCAAAATAGCTGAGATGCAGTTTCAGAACAGATTTTTTTGTTTTATTTTTGCATGGTGGTAGTGTATTTGGTAATTGTTAGAACATGACTTCATAAGACAGAAGGTTATAACCAGTTGGTGCTAGGATTTCTTTTTCCTGCCAATTATCAATTCTTTCATATTAAGGCTCTTTATTGAGGAGTGTGGAGTAAATTGCTGTGTGGCCACACAAATATAAGTTTTTATGCGTGTTTCTAAATTTTAAAAAAGACCATTGCTGGGATAATTCTCTTAAATGGAAACTGCTAATTGCCTTCAACATCCTGTTAAAATAAAAAAAGTGTGCTCTGTCCTTTATTGACCATATTGTTGAATATATGTTGAACATTGAATTTTCCTTCCTCCCTTTCTTCCTCAGTTGTCTCTTATCTGCAAGAAAGTAAGTGTGACTAGGCAACAAGTTTCATCTTACTAAATTTATTGTTATGCACTCTCTTAATCATGAGCTGCAGTGAACAACATACACTTATGGAAGACTAGATTGTATTGCTGGATATAACACAACAGATGAGAGATTATTTTATGTTGTTTTGTCATACATTTATAATACTCATTTGTTTAATTGAAAGTGGGCTTAATAGTGTAAGACAAATAATGATGGGAAATACTTGGGAGTTTTGTATACACCAATATACAAAGTATTTTTTTCTCTCTCTGTTTATCAGATAAGAAGATTGTGAAGAATTTTGGTGCCAGCTGAATGAATCAGTTTCTGATTTAGAATATCAGTAAGATATGGAGGAAGATGAAGCTGCTCCTCTCTTTCATCATATTGACAAATTCCTTCTCTTGTGTGAAGAAACTTCATGGATAGAATCTGCAACAGAAACTAATATAAAATGTGCTTTCAAACTGGCTCATTCTTTGGAAATGCTTTATTTGAAAATGAGTTCAAATGGTACTGCAAGCAAGTTTGAAGAGCAGTTAATTAGTTGGTGGAATAAGAAAAATAGACAGGTACCATTCACATTTGGTTTCTTTGAAGAAGCTTGTGACAAGTTATTAATATCTTTCCTTTCCAAAGTGAATGCAGATGCACATGTAGTATTTACTGCTATAGACAAATATATTGATTACTGTGGAGTGATTAGATTTGAAACTACAGTTCAAAGTTTGCTGTCAGAAAGGATCTGTGAAAGAACAGTTATGCATTTGCTGTCCTTGAAAAATTGTGACACACACCTGCTGGAAAATTTTGAGTTTTTACTTATGTCAATGTGGACAAATAATCTTCTGCATGGGAAAAAGGAAAGGGTTGCACAGTCAGCCAGCAAAGTGATTTCTGAGGAGATTTATGTTCCATGCTTATTCAAGATGCTCACTCTGAAAGAAAAAGATGAAAGTAATGCAAATGTTAAAAAAATCATCCTGGAGACAATTGTTTTAACATTAAGACAGGGAGCAGGCCCTGAAATGGTTTTCTGGAAGAAGGTACTTACATCTGTTGATGAACGAACTATGGTACTTGTGTTAGAAAAATATCCTGAGTTTCTTTCAATTTTTCTTGAATTTCTGGCAGATGCCGGTAAAAACATGAGATGGGACATTACATATTTTCTTAAGCATGGCACGGTTAAGTGGGCCCCATCAGACTCAAAGGCATCATTATCAGATGAGGAATTTAATATGGCTGTTAAAATACTAAAGTCTCTTTCCTGTTCTGAAATTGTAGGCTACCGAATATTTGCTTGGTTGGATGATTTAGTGAGTAAATCAGATTTCCCATGGAGAGATGTACGATGTATGTGTGTTTCTAAGAACTAACTTTGAAACACATTTTATAATTTTATACATAAGTTGCAATGTTGTCACAGATTGAGTGTTCCTGAAAACACACCATTCACAGCAGTTTTGAAATTTGCTGCAGAAGAATTTAAAGTTCCACCTGCAACATCTGCTATTATCACAGATGATGGGATTGGTATTAACCCACAGCAGACTGCTGGTAAGCATATAATCAAAGTTGTATTGTAACAGTTTCTTTAAATATGACATGAGAATAATTATTTAATATGTTGCAGGCAATGTTTTTCTAAAACATGGATCAGAGCTGCGACTGATACCAAGGGATCGTGTGGGCTCACAATGTGCTGTGCGACAAAATATCAGATAACAGCATTAAAATTTTTAGCTGTTATTGATCAGGCAGTATAAAAATTTATATGTAAACAACTATGATAATTTTAAAGTATATGTTAAGAAAATCTGTACAGCTTTTGATTATATTTTACATTATCACAAAAATGGAATTAAAATTATTTCTTATATAAAATGAGTCTATTTTTATTTTTGCATTGATTGTTCACTACAGGTATTTCATCACAGGGTAGGATACATAAATAAAAATAAAATAAAAAGCAGCATTTGGAAACAAAAATTTAGTACTTATGATGAGTGTTGTCATCAGTAATTCAAAACTGTGTGTCTAATGATAAAAGTGACAGCTTCACTTTTTACAGTTTGAGGCTCTGATCGATCCTCACTATTTTAGCAAACCTCTGTAAAAAGTTTTCAGTTGTAAACACACAACAATGACTGCTCAAGCCATCATAACAAAGTTATTGGTGAAATTTGGCAATTTTTTTAATCCTGAAATTTTGACTTTTCTCTTGAGTGTGGAATATTTTTAATGATGTGATGAAATGTTTTGGCACTCTTTACCTTTTCTTCTATCTCTCTCTCTCACTATTCTCAGAAAATTTGACTATTCTTAAACTGCACACTTAAGTTATTTTCTAATAATTCTTGTGAGCAAAAACATTCCACATTAGCAAGATTTTGTGACTTCACCAGTCAGAATGAATCCTTTTCTGACACTGCTTTAACTCATTGTTGCCCACTTCTCTTTGTAGGTGACCAACTAAATACTTAGAACATCTAAATTGTGGAAGGGGGAGGAAATGTGATGTGTCTAATCAAGATAACCATTGCTTCTGAAAAACAAAGTATCTTGTGCCCTGCTTTGCTTGTGTTTGTTTGAAATACACTTCTCCAGAGCAAGGGAGACTTTTGCAGTGTGCATTTTCATGTATTTTAAGATGCTCAATTACCAATGGGCAGTTATATTGATGGATTAAACTTTAAAGCAGTGTTGTAAGCCTATCTCTGTGGTTGAGTGATCTGTGCCCAACTTTTACATTGAAGTCCGAAATTAGAAGGCATGCAACTCAGAATTTTACATTGTTGATAGGCCTATAAGCAGGCTATTTCAGTGTCACTAATATTGTTACATTTTAGGTAACTGCTGCAAGAAAAATGAAAACATTACAATATTTTTTGTTAAAGCATATTTTCAATTGGGGGATGTGTATATAATAGGCTGACCATTGTATCAAGAAGTTAAGATATAATAATGTGAATATTTTCAGTAGTAATATAGTAATATCTCACAAACACTTGAATGTTCTGTTGTTTCTGTAGCATCTGTCATTTTCATATTTCCTGACATGGTTGGAACCCACAGCAGTAATAGTACCACAGACAAACAGCACTAGTTCTGGTATTGGCTGAAAGGAAAATAGTCCTGGAGACATGTTGACTGTGTTATAGACTGTTATAAATAGTTTTTTTTTTTTTTTCATTTCCATGAAGTTTCTGGATTACAGTTGGATGATGTTGACAATGTCCCACAATGTTTCAGTGGATAACATGTTTAACTCACCTGAAGATAGCTGAAAACTTGTATGACAAAATATTCTGGTGAGATGTCAACATCATCTGGCTGCAGTACTGAAATCTAACTAGAATACTCAAACTTCTGGAAAAACTAAAAGGATCAGTTTTCATTCCATGCAGATATTCATATATAAACACTGTGACATTGCAATAATTGTATAATATCTAAGTGACTGGATGTCAGTAATGGATGAGAGATAACGACTCACCAAGAAGATGGATGCTGAACTGCTGAAAGTCTCATAAGCAGGCAATCACATTCATACAACTTCAGTTTTTGGCCATGGCCTTCATCCTGAAAAGAAACACATGCATTCACACAATCACTGAGCTACACACACACACACACACACACACACACACACACACACAACCACCATCTCTGGCCGCTCCAGCACCACAAGCATCTTGACAGTGAGTGAGGCAGGGAGTGGAGGGGGGAGGATGCAGGGTAAGGATGGTGATGGAAAGCTCCGCATTGCATGATGGATTATAAAAGCTCTGGTAGGTGAGCATGCGGCTGTATTATTGTATATAGTGAAGGGAAAGAGTGGGGGGGAGGAAAAAGGGAGATGTAGAGTTGTGTGTGTGAGGGCAGGGACAGGGGGTGGGGGGGGGGGGGGTGAAGATGGATTTGAAATGCCTTTGGCATAGTTGGAAGGAAGACATGAATTATAGGGATACAGGATAATGAGTGGGATAGGAGATGTTTAGGTATAGGGATAGCAAGTTACCTTATATTAAAGCCAGGGTGGTTGCGGGACTGTAAAATGTGTTGAAGGGACAACTCCCATCTGTGCAGTTCAGAAGAGCTTCTGGTGTTCAGAAGAGCTGCTGGTGGAGGGGAGGATCCAGATGGCTTGGTCAGTGAAGCAGCCATTGAAGTCAAGAGTGTTCCACTCAGCTACATGCCTGTGCCACAGGCTGGTCCATCTTCCTTTTTACCACAGTTTGGCAGTGGCCATTCATACTGATGGACTGCTGATTTGTTGACATAGCAATGTAAAAGAACTGTGCAATGATTGCAGCAGAGTTGGTAAATCACGTGGCTGCTTCCACAGGTGGCCTGACGTCTGTGGGGTAGGATAAGCCTGTGAAAGGGCTGGAATAAGAAGTGCTGGATATGTGGATGGGGCAGGTTTTGCATCAGTGTCTTCTACAAGTATATGATCTTTGTGGTAAGGGGTTGGGATGGGAGTTGCATAGGGGTGAACTATGATGTGGAGGTTGGGTGGGTGGAACACCACTTTAGGTGGGGGTCAGAAGGCTCTTCAGTAGGATGTCTCATTTCAGGGCATGATCACATATAATTATGAAAACAGCCCCCCCCCCCCCCAGTGAATATAATATAATTGTTCCAGTCCAGAGTGGTATTGGGTGACAAGAATATTCCTTTGTGACTGGTTATTGGGGCTGGATTGGTGGTGTGTGTGGATATGGCATGGGAAATCTATTGTGAAGGCCTTTGGCATGTTGGATAATGGACTTCTATTCACTGCAGATTTGCTGACCATGGGTGGCAAGGCTCTATGGGAGGGATTTTTTGATGTGGAATGATGGCACCTGTCAAAGTGCAGGTTGTTGTGGTTTTCAGTTTGCAGACTAGTTTGATGCAGCTCTCCATGCTATCCGGCCCTGTGCAAGCATCTTCACCTGCAACCTACATCCTTTTGAATCTTTTACTTGTATTTGTCCCTCGACACTTGTATTTGTCCCTCGACAATTTTTACCCCCCTCCCCCCCCCCACCCCCCCGCGCGCGCGCGCGCACACACACACACACACACACACACACACACACACACACACACACACACACACACACACACACACACACACACACTCTCTCTCTCTCTCTCTCTCTCTCTCTCTCTCTCTCTCTCTCTCTCTCTCTCTCTCTCTCTCTCTCTCTCTCTCTCTCTCTCTCTCTAATGCTAAGTTCACAATTCCTTGATGTCTCAAATGTGCCTCGCCAACCTATCCCTTCTCTTAGTTGGGATATGCCAGAAACTCCTTTCCTCCCCAGTTCTGTTGAGACCTCCTCATTACTTACATGGTCTACCTATCTAATTTTCGCCTGTAGCACGAAATTTAAAAAGCTTCTATCATCTTTTTGTGTGAACTTCTTATCATACACGTTTCACTCCCGTACAATGCTACACTCCAGACAAATGCTTTCAGAAAGGACTTCATAACATTTAAACTAATATTGGATGTCAACAAATTTCAGTTCTTCAGAAATACTTTTCTGCCCATAGCCATTCTGCATTTTTTTATATCCTCATTACTTTGGCCATTATAAGTTTATCTTCGTACCTAAGTAACAAAACTCATCTACTAAATTTATTCTTTGATTACCTAATCTAATTCCTTTCAGCATTGCCTGTTTTTCAAACACTACATTCCGTTACCCTTATTTTACTCTTGCTAATGTTAATTTTATACCTTCCTCTGAAACTGTCCATTCTGGTTAATTGCTCTTCCAGGTCATTTGCTGTCTCTTACAGAATTACTATGTCATTAGAAAACTGCAAGGTTTTTATTCAATCTCCCTGGACTTTAATTCCCTCTCCAAATTTCTCCTTGCATTCCTTCACTGCTTGTTCAATGTACAGATTCAACAACATGGGGGAAAGGCTACAACCCTGTCTTACTCCATTCCCAACCTCTGCATCCCTTTCTTACCCTTAGACTCTAATAAATGTTGTCTGTTTTTTGTACAATTTCAATATAACTCTCCATTCGCTATATTTTACCCCTGCTATCTTCAGAATTTGAAAGAATGTATCCAGTCAACATCGTCAAATGCTTTCTGCAGATCTACTAATGCTATAAATGTAGGTTTGCCTTTTCTTAATCTATCTTCTAACATGTCACAATGTATTGCTTCCCATGTTCCTACATTTCTCCTAAATCCGAACTGATCTTCCCCAAGGTTTGATTCCACCAATTTTTTCCTGACGATATGAGCAGTTCACACAGAATGTTGTCTACTGCAGGGGCCTTGTTTCAACACAAATCTTTAACTGCTCTGTCAAATTTGTCTTGCAGTATTGTGTCTCTTATCTCATCTTCCTCCACTTCGTCTTCCATTTCTAGAATACTGCCTTGAAGTTTATTTCCTTTGTATGGGCCCTCTATATATTCCACCTTTCAGCTTTCCCTCCTTTGCTTAATATTGGTTTTCCATCTGAGTTCTTGATATTCATGCAGCTGGTTTTCTTGGCTCCAAATGTCTCTTTTTTCTGTAGGTGGTATGTCTTTCACCTAGTTATACGTTCTTCTACAGTTTTGCATTGTTCCTCTAGCCACTCCTGCTTAGCCAGTCAGCACTTACTGTCAGCCTCATTTTTAGCCGTCTGTACTCCCTTTTGCATGCTTCACTTGCTGAATTTTTATATTTTCTCCTTTCATCAATTAATTTCACTATGTCCTGTGTTATCTGGGGATTTCTCTTAGGCCTTATCCTCCTGCCTATATGATCTTCTGCAGACTTCGCTACTCTCTCTCTCTCTCTCTCTCTCTCTCTCTCTCTCTCTCTCTCTCTCTCTCTCTCTCTGAGATACACATTCTTGTACTGTATTGTTTTCCCTTGTTTTACCCATTCCTTGCCTAATGCTGCCTCTGAGACTCTCAGCCACCTCTGGTCCATCAGTTTGTCTAGGTTCCAATTCCTAACTTTTCTACCTTATTGCAGCCTCTTTAATTTTAATCTACACTTCATAACTAATAAGTTATGGCCAGAGTTTATATCTGCCCCTGGATATGCCTTACCATTATAAAGTCAATCTGATACCTTTCAGTGTCTCCTGGTCTCTTCCACATACACAACCTTTCAAGATGATTAAATCAAGTGTTTGTTATGATAATTACTTTCCCTTCTCTTCCCTTTCCTACTACTGAGTGCCAGTCCCCCATCACACTCAAGTTTTCCTCCCCCTTAACTGTCTGAATAATTTCTTTGATCTCCTTGTCAATGGCAGAGTTTGTTGGCATATAAACTTGTACTACTTTGTGTCTGTCTTTGCTACGATAATGCATTTACTACGCTGTTCGTAGTAACTTACTCTCATTCCTATTTTCTTATTCATTTCAAGACCTACTCCTGTGTTACTTCCTACTGATTTTGTATTTGTAACCCTATATTCACCAGACCAGAAATCCTGTTCATCCTACCACCAAAACATAACTTACCTACCCAATTAAGGGATCTAACATTGCACACACTGATCTGCAGTTTCTTTCTTTCTTTTGATAACTACATCCTCCTGTGTGTGTGGGGGGGGGGGGGGGGGGGAGTGGTGGCAGAAGGCAGTGCCTGATCAGAACAGCAAAGGAGTGGTGGAAGAACGGAAAAGGCCACAAGGATTTCAAAAGCATAGAATACACTGGAGAAACAATTCCCATCTCTGTACTTCAGAGAAAGTTATGTTGAAAAGTAGTATCTCATTCGCCCACATTTGTGGTGTCTGTAGAATGTTCAAGTTTGTGTGGACATTAAAATGATTATACAATTGGTTACTTGACAGACCCACATAGAAAGTTGCATGATAACATATATAAAATGACTGCTTTTATAGGGTGGGCAATGCCTGTAAATGAATTGCAGTAGACCATGGTAGGTGAGCATGGGGGAGGGGGAGCAACATCTGGGCTGACCTCAAGCAACCAACCATGGGTTGCAGTATTGGAATACAGACAGTCAAGGATACTTTTTAGGTTAGGTGGGTGGTGGAACACTACTTTGGGGATGTGGCTAGGATATTCTTCATCATAGTTCATCATGAAAGGTAACTGAAGCTCTGCCAGAGTAGCCATTTGAGCATACTTGCCTTTACTATTTGTTTGTAGATCTGGCCATGGAAAGTGAAGTAATTTTGAGTCAATCTTTGGTTGGTGACAATTATGAAAAAGGTGTAGGGTTTGGGATTAGGATGCTATTAGGGAAGGTAGTGTACCATGACTGCTAGGACATGGGCAATGTCGGTGTTCAAATGTGACGAATAGGTGTCTAGTGGTAATGGGATAGGAAATGTGAAAAGGGGATGGAATGAGTGAGTGGTGTCCTGAATGTAGAGTGAAGATTGGGGAAGTTGGAAATAAAGGCAGAATTATGTTCTTTGGAAGCATTGTATCTAGCCCCAATGGAATGACCAGTAGGGGCTCCTGTATGGCTAGGTATGTGGAGTTCTAACCCTCCGTCATTTGCGCCATAATACCGACATTGTTGTTTGTGTGGATGACGGGCATCATCCAAAATATTGCAGTTCATTCTGATACTTTGAACAGTGTGTATGAATAAATTTATCATTTTATATCATATGTAACACATACACAATAGTATGTTTTAACAGTTTGTGATAGAATTTAATAGGGTAACATTTCCAGATTGCGAAGTTGCATCTGCTTTCCAAGTAAACATAGTATACTGATCCTAATCTAAACAACATGATAATTTTTATTTTTTTAAAGAACCTAGATAATTAGCATGAACAGTAATTTAGGTGAAAAGTGCAAACAAAATGGAGATAACAGCACATTACTTGACAACACAGTTTATGCTTGGAATGTTCCATAAACATCCATTTGCTTCATGTATTACACCTTCTATGAGTTGTTTCATGTCATGCTCTTCCACAAATGTTACCACAAACTTCAGTGAAGTTAATATTGCTACATTTTACATTTCTGTTTACATTCATGAGTAAATCCAAAATATCTATTTCTGTTTTCGTAACACGAACTTCAATTTTGGATCCAGGTAAATGATTAATAATATTACCAGAGCCAGTTGTAACACATGCTATTTGGTCTCATTATACAACCCAGGTTGGTTACCCACCCTCCACATCTGGCTGTACTGATGATATTGTCCTTGACATGTCCCATGCTGTTACTCGAGTCGCCAGCATTGCTATCCCCCAGTTGATGGGCTCTTCTAGCTGCATCAATTGCCTTGGTGGAATGCAACTATTGCTGCAGCGATCTGATAGTGTCGTCATGCCTTATAACATTCTAAATGCTACCTGTTCCATGTTGGTCTTACCAGCTTTAAATGCCTTTTTGCTAAAGCTCATTATATAATCAGAGCAAGCGGGTGTGCTGGGAGTATTTTGTCTCTTTCTTGGGCTCTTCTGTAGCCTGGTAATGAGTGTGGGCTATGCTCTGCTCCATCCGAGGTTGCCAGCTGCCAGCTTCAATCCCTGGCCTTGCACTACCAGATGGGGTTTGAACTAACCCGTCTCTTCTCACAGAGCATCTTGTAAACTTCTTTCCGAAGGCATTGGCAACGGCTTCCTACGTGGTGGCCTTTCTTTTCAAGAAGGCTGAATCCTCCAATTTATGTTTTACCTCTTACCAAGAGGAACCTAACATGATCTCTTTACTGAATGGGAACTACTTCTGGCCCTTTCCTCTTCCCATGATTTGGCACCTGGCCTTGATGCCACACATAATCAACTTCTCAAACACTACAATCCTCAACAATGGCAATATCTCCTGCTATTTAAGCATATTTGGCTCCAAGGGTTTTCCCCTCACAGTGGAGGGACAGTACAGTGGTTCTTGTTCTTCAGTGTAGGATCTGAGAGGGGCAGTCTACTATAGACCATTTACTTCAACTGGAAATAGTAATGAGTCAGGATGTCTCTAAACATCAACATCTTGTTGCAGTTTTCTTCAATCTATGTAAGGCGAATGATTTCAGCTTGTATCATCATAATTTAAGTACTCTTCATGACTGAGGCCTAAGAGGCACCCTACCGATTTTTGTCAGTCAGTCTTTATCCCACTGCATGTTCTAAGATAGGGTCAGCTCTCCACTTAGCTCCCCACAAACACAGGAGAACAGCATTCCATGGGGTTCTATGTTGTTATACTCTTCCTAATCACCATCAATGGGATGGTGAGTTTTGTTGGGACACTGGGCACTCCTGTGCTGTATGTCAATGACTTTTGCATTTGGTACAGCTCCTAATTGGTAGCTTTGGCTGAACTCCAGCTCCAAGGTGCCATTTTGCGGGCTTCCACATGGGCCCTTTACCATGGTTTTCGGTTCTCCCCTTCTAAAGCAAGGGTAATGAATTTTTTTTCATCTTAGTACAGTTCACCCTGATCCAGAACTCTGGTTTGGTACTCAGTGCGTATACGTTCTGTTACAGCACCGCTTCTTTGGCCTCCTTTTTGGAAAAAAAGCTCACTTGCCCCATATTTGCCAGCTGAAGATTAGCTGCATGTGGAAGCTTAATGCCTTTTGTTTCCTAGCCCACGCATCCTGTTGTGCAGATTGTGCAACACTCCTTCATATCTATCGGGCTCTGATTCAATCATGATTAGATTACAGGTGTCAGATTTATGGCTTGGCAGCTACTTCTGCCCTGAAACTAATAGACCCAGTTCACCTTTCTGATGTCAGCTTGGCTACGTGTGCCTTCTGGACCAGCCCTGTTGATAGTCTCCTTGCCGAAGCAGAAATTCTCGCTCTTCAGATTAGGCAACATCAGCTTTTCGTGTCCTATGCCATTGCCATTCGACAGTTCTCTGCTCATCCCACATATTGTGTTCTTATTTCAGGTGATGGTTTTCGACCTCCTAATACTTTCCCTCATGTGGGATTACCTGTCAGATTGTGGCTTACTTTGCAGGGAATTCCATTTCCCTTCCTTTTGCTTCCCTTCCCTTCCCTTCCCTTGACTGTATGTGCTGTGCTATACTGTGTGCACCCCCTTAATGGTGCCCTGGCTGCAAATCCGATTGTTCCAAAAGATTCAGTGTGCCCCATAATCTTCCAGCATTTGTTGCATCCAGTATTTGCAAAGTTTCAGGGTGCCACGATTTTCTACATTGATGGCTCAAAAGCTGCTGGACATACATGATATGCTTTTACATCTCCTATTGGTATGAAATGCCATTCTCTGCCAGAATCATGCAGTGTATTTACGGAAAAACTGATGGTCATTAGTAGAGCACTTCATTTTACCTAACAGGCCACCCTGGACTAGGTTTTATCTGTTCAGACTCAATGAACAGCCTGCATGCCACAGACCGATGCTACTTTTCCCATCCTTTGTTCACTTGTATCCATGATCTCCTTGCTGACCTTCCTTTATGCTGCCTGCCCCATTGCTTTTCTCTGGGCCCCCATCACATAGATGTCCTAAGAAACAAATGGGCTGACTAGTTGACTGAAGCAGCCATTACTTACTGTCCATTCCCCTTGGCAATCCCAGCTGCGGATATGCAGTTGCAAATGAGATCTTTGCTTACACAAGACTGGAATGGCAACTGGCAGGCTTTCCTGTGTTCTTCTTGGAGGGAATCCACTGTCCTTTGCCGCCTCCGTATTGGACATACCAAGCTGACCCATGGTTTTATTTTGTGCAGTAAGCCTCCCCCACATTCTGTTTGTGGAGTCCTACAATCTGTGGCTCATATCTTAGTAGAATGTCCGCTCCTCTTGGTGCTTCGTGCCAAATATGGAATTCCGGACTCATTATTCACGAATGGCCAACCTGGTCGTTGAGTCTCTCCGTGAAAGTGGTTTTTATTCTCAACTGTAAAATTTTATATCTGATGCTTGGACAGGATGGATGGGTTTGTAGCTATTCCTGTGAGTAGTAGGATTTGGAGAACCTCTCCCCTACACTGCAAGAGGTCCATTTCTTCTTTTTACCTTGTTTTAACAATGTTTCTTTCTTCCATTTTTAGGCTCCTGCTTTACGGGCATAAACAATTCACCTGTACATGCTCATCGTTAATGAATGGGGATTGTACAGCTGTAGGGATGTGCATCTGAGATTTCTGCACTTTGTTGGTTTTTGTCCTTTTAATTCCATTTTAGTTTTCCCCATTTTGCTATCGGAATGTACTTAGCAGGACTGTATCTTTGCTTGCATCCCATTCGGAGCTAAAGGGATTGATCACCTAGTTGTCTGGTCCCTTCCTCCCACCAACCAATGATACAGGTACACTATGTAGTTAACTTCGAAAGTAATTTATTGACACATTTCGAATTCAAACAACTACCTACATCTATATATATACTTCGCAATCCCCGCAAAGATGCATGGCAGAGGGTACTCAGTACCAATACTAGTTACTTTCTTTCCTGTTCCACTCTCATATAGAATGAGGGAAAATGAATGCTTGTATGCATCCATACGAGCCCTAAGCTATCTGATCTTATCTTTGTGGTCCTTACACAAAATGTAGGTTGGTGGCAGTAGAATCATTATGCAGTCTGCCTCAAATTCCAGCCCTCTAAATTTCTTCAACAGTGTTTCTGGAAAAGAATGTCACCTTCTCTCCAGCAACTTCCATTTGATTTCTCGGAGCATTTCAGTAACACTCTCGCATTGATTGAATCTACCAGTTATGAAACTAGCCACTCAGCTAAACTGCCTCTGTGACCTTTTATCTGGTAGGTATTCCAAACACTTGAGCAGTACTCAAGACAAGGTTGTAGAAATGTTTTATATGTGGTCTCCTTTACAGACAAATCTCACACCTTCCCAAAATTCTCCCAATAAACAGAAGCTTACCTTTCTCCCTACCCCAAGACTGTTCTTATATGCTCGTTCCATTTCATATTGCTATGCAACATTATGCCTAGATATTTGATGCAACTCTGTCAAGCAACATGCTACCTACAATTTCTACGCTATTAGTAATTTGAACGTTTTACAACTTCCGTCCTTGCCGAGGTGTCAACTTGACCACCATACTCAGTCCAATGTTTGACTCCAAAGTGCAAAACTGCTGTGTTTAGTCCAGTACCAGTGAATAAGTGCATGATATAAAAAATAGCATCCTTAAAGGCCAGAAATTAAGCACCTCAAAAACAACTGATTCTGAGGAAACTGAAGAAATATACAACAAAAACAAGGTGCAAGAAGATAAAATCAATATCACAAATGATGCAGCCTAAACTCTAAAGTCAACATGGCGAAAGAAGACACCAAGCACCTAAAAAGGTGATTTTTTTATGGACAGAATCTCGCCAAACATAGCTGATGTTGTTGTTGTTGTCATCTTCAGTCCACATACTGGTTTGATGCAGATCTCCACACTACCCTGTCCTGTACAAGTCTCTTCATCTGAGAATACGTTCGGCAACCTACATCCTTTTGGATCTGCTTACTGTATTCATCCCTCGGTATCCCTCTACAATTTTTACCCCACACACTCCTTCTAATGCTAAGTTGACAATTCCTCGACGTCTCAGAATGTTTCCTACCAATCTATCCCTTCTCATAGTCAGGATATGCCGGAAACTCCTTTTCTCCCCAATTCAGTTAAGAACCACCTCATTAGCCACATGATCTACCCATCTAATCTTCATTATTCATCTGTAATACCACATTTCAAAAGCTTCTATCATCTTTTTGACTGAACTCCTTATTGTGCATGTTTCACTCCCATACAATGCTACACTCCAGAGAAATGCTTTCAGAAAGGACTACCTAAATTTAAATTAATATTGGATGTTAACAAATTTCGCTTCTTTAGAAATGCTTTTCTTCCGATAGCCATTCTGCATTTTATATCTTCTTTACTTTGGCAATAAGAAGTTATCTTGCTACCCAAATAACAAAACTCATCTACTACTTTTATTGTCTCATTACCTAATCTATTTCCTTCAGCATCACCTGATTTTCTGACATTCCATTCATTATCTCCGTTTTACTCTTGTTAATGTTCATCTTATATCTTCCTTTCAAGACACTGTCCATCCCATTCAATTGCTCTTCCAGATCTTTTGCGGTCTCTGACAGAATTACTATGTCATCGGCAAACCTCAATGTTTTTATTTCTTCTTCCTGAACTTTAATTCCTTCTCCAAATTTCTCCTTCCATTCCTTCATTGCCTGCTCAGTGTACAGATTGAACAACATTGGGGAAAAGCTGCAACCCTCTCTTACTCACTTCCCAACCTCTGCATTTCTTTCTTGCTGTTCAACTCTAATAACTACTGTCTGGTTTTTGTATAGGTTGAATATAACTCTTCACTCCCTATATTTTACCCCTGCTACCTTCAGAATTTGGAAGAGTGTAGTCCAGTTGACATTGTCAAAAGTTTTCACCACATCTACAAACGCCAAAAACATAGGTTTGCCCTTCCTTAGCCTATCTTCTAAGATAAGTCGTAATGTCAGTATTGTCTCGTGTTCCTACATTTCACCTAAATCCAATCTAATCTTCCCTGAGGTCAGATTCCACAAGTTTTTTTATTCGTCTGTAAATAATTCGTATTAGTATTTTGCAACCGTGACTATTAAATTAATATTTCTCTAATTTTTACACTTGTCTGCACTTGCTTTCTTTGGAATTGAATTACGATATATTTCTTGAAGTGGGAGGGTATTCCCCCTGTCTCATACATCTTGCATACTAGGTGGAAGAATTTTTTTATGACTGGCTCTCCTAACGATATCAGCAGTTCAGATGGAATATAATCTACTCCAGAGGCCTTGTTTTGAAAAGTCCTTCAGTAGTCTGGCAAATCTCCTATCATATCTCCTATCACATCTTCCTCCACTTCGTCTTCTATTTCTAGAATACTGCCTTGAAGTTCATTTCCTTTGTATAGGCCCTCTACATATTCCTTGAAAATCTATAAAGGCCCTCTATATATTCCACCTTTCAGCTTTCCCCTCTTTGCTTAGTACTGGTTTTCCATCTGAGTTCTTGATATTCATACAGCTGCTTTTCTTGTCTCCAAATATCTCTTTTATTTTCCTGTAGGCGGTATCTATCTTTCCCCTATTTATATATTCTACTACTGTCTTGCATTTCTCTTCAAGCCACTCCTGCTTAGCCAGTCTGCACTTCCTGTCAACCTCATTTTTCCGACCTATGTACTCCCTTTTGCCTTCTTCATTTGCTGAATTTTTATATTTTCTCCTCTCATCAATTAAGTTCAGTATATCCTGTGTTACCCAGGGATTTCTATTAGGCCTTGTCCTTCTGCCTATATGATCCTTTGTTGCCTTCACTACCCTATCTCTCAGAGCTACCCATTCTTCTTTTACTGTATTACTTTCACCCGTTTCAGCCAATCCTTGCCTAATGCTCCCTCAAACTCTCAACCACCTCTGGTTCCTTCAACGTGTCCAGGTTCCATCTCCTAACATTTCTACCTTTCTGCAGTCTCTTAAGTTTTAATGTACAGTTGATAACCAATAAGTTATGGTCAGAGTTTTTATCTGCCTCTGGATATGTCTTACAGTTTAGGACCTGGTTTCTAAATCTATTACTTAGCATTATAATGTCAATTTGGTGCCTTCCAGTGTCTCCTGATCTTTTCCATGTATGCAGCCTTCTTTCATGATGATTAAACCAAGTGTTGTTGATCATTAAATTGTGCTCTGCACAAAATTCTACGAAGCGATTTCCTCTTTCATTTCTTTTTCCCAGTCCATATTCATCTACTACATTTCCACCTCTCCCTTTCCTACTACAGAGTTCCAGGCCCCCATCACAGTCAAGTTTTTGTCTCCCTTAACTTTCGGAATGATTTCTTTTATCTCCTCATACATTTCTTCGATATCCTCATCATTGGCAGTGCTAGTTGGCATATAAACTTGCACTACTGTGGTCAGTGTTGGCTTCATGTCTATCTTTGCTATGATTATGCATTCACTATGCTCTTCATGGTAACCTTCCTATTTTCTTATTCGTTAGCAGACCTACTCCTGCGTTACCACCAACTGATTTTGTATGTATAATCTTCTACTAACTTGATCAGAAATCCTGTTCATCCTGCCACCGAGCTTCACTAATCCTTACCATATCTAACTTTAACCTATTCATTTCTCTTTTCAAATTTTCTAACTTACCTATGTGATTAAAGGTTAGAACATTCCACACTCTGTCCCGTAGAATGCCTGTTTTGTTTTTCTTGTTGACAACATCTTCCTGAGTAGTCCCTACCCAGAGATCTGAATGGGGGACTATTTTACCTTTGGAATATTTTACCCAAGAAGGCGCCATCATCATATATTCATACAGGACAGCTGCATGTCCTCGGGAAAAGTAACGACCACAGTTTCCCTCTGCTTTCAGCCATTCCCAGTAACTACATGGCAAAGCCATGTTAGCTGATGTTACAAGGCCAGCTCAGTCAATCATCCAGACTGTTGCCGCTGTAACTACTGAAAAGGCTGCTGCTCCTCTTCAGGAACCACACATTTGTCTGGCCTCTCCACAGATAACCCTCCACTGTGGTTGCACCTATGGTATGGCTATATGCATCATTGTCTGTGGTTCATGTGGGTGGGTAGCTGAAGTAAAGAATGTTTGTAGGAATTGCGAATCTTGATTTAAAATCCAGCAAACAAATTAATATAAGTGACAGCTTTCTCTCCATATTCCACCAAAATGTCCAGTCAATATCAAACAAGATTTTAGACTTTGAGATCTTGCAGAACTTTGGTCTGTCAGTGTTACGTATCTCTCAGAACACTGGTTAAAGGCAGCTCAAATACATTCATTTTATATATCTGCCTACACTATTGCAAATTACTTTTGTAGAAGTAATCACAAAAAGGGGGAATTGCAGTAATAGGACAGGCTTGGAAACCAAAACTGTTGATGGTTTCCAACACCACAGTACAGAAATAGATTTTGAGGCAACAGTCATTGAAATTGGTGGTGCAAAAACACTTGTCACCTGCATCTACATCTCCTAATTGGAACTTTGAGTCATTTCTCAATAAATTAGAAACATTACTAAATGGAATACATAGTGATAAGAAAACAACAATACTATGTGGGAATTTCAACATTGATTTTCTTGTAAGAATTATTACTCAACCTAACATATACTTTTGATCTAAAACTAACATTAACTACCCCAACAAGAACCATAAAAACAGCTACAAACCCAGACCAAATATTTGTAAACACAATCTGCTCTGCAAAAGTTCTAAAGTTTTAGTGATCATGATGCCCAAGTTATAAACCCTCTCAGACTACCCACTGCCCAATCAAACCCATAAAAGAACTGTCACTGCAAGAAGGTCCCACAAAGAGAACATATACACATTCAATGACTTATTATCAGGAGGAAAATGGGATGAAGTTACTCAGCTACATGACATCAACAGAGTTTAAAAAGTTCTCTGATATTTTCAAAAATTATTGTGAAACAGCATTTCCAAGCATCACAAAAAGAAACTTACTCGTTTAAAAGAAAACCCATACTATATGCCCCCCCCCCCTTCATCAACAATTACATTACTAAATACATTCAAATATATAGGAAAGTTAAAAGGTGGGCAAAAATAATGGGCAATGACAAGTTTAACAGAATCAGGAAATAAAAGCAGAGCAATATGGAAAGTAATAAAACAAGGAGAAAACAGAAAAAAAATCATCATCATGTAGTACTATGGCAACAATAGAATAACTGACCCTCAACAGATTACAAATCTCTTCAGGCAATACTACTCAGACAACAGAAAAAAATCTTATAATGAATAACTGTAGAAATAGCCCAATCATTCAACAAAACAGAACAAATTCTTGCCTTCAATCAGTCTGTCTTTATGAAACAACCCAAAATGAAACGAATGCTTAAAAAACATTTTCTGGAATAGATGACATTCCAGACTTAATCATAAAAGAATTTGTTAATAATATTGCAGTACCACTTGCAGATATAGTCAATTCATCCTTCTTGTCAGAAATCTTTCCTGGCTGACTTAAACTTGCCAAAATGATCTCTACCCATAAAAAAGGTGACAAAACAAATATAGAAAACAATAAACCAGTTTCCTTATCAGCTTTTTTTCGCAAACTCATTGAGAGAATAATGTACAACAGATTAATAGATTTCCTGGACAAGAATGAAATCCTTTCTGAAGCCCAGCATGGCTTTTGGAAAAGTAAATATATGACTAGTGCTATATACTCACTCTCTCTCTCTCTCTTTTTACAAAATGCTCTAGAAGCAGTTGATGATAAACAAAATGCTGCTGGCATTTTCCTAGATCTAAGTAAGGCTTTTGACATCTTAGACCACAAAATCCTGTTGGAGAAACTCAAAAAAGTATGGCTTTAGAGGCACACCACTAGAATGGTTCTCTTCAATTAAATGGCAGCTCTAAAATTTGTTTTCAGATACAGCTGAAATTATTGGTGGAGTACCTCAAGGATCCATGCTAGGGCCTATCCTTTTCCTTCTGTACATAAATGACCTAGAATTTAAGTATTGACTCATTTATAAACGATAATTGCAGATGACACCAGTCTCCTCTTCATAGGGAAAACCCCTGGAGAATTACAGACAAACACAAACAAAGTTACAGATCAGATGAATGATTGGTTTGAAGGAAATAAACACATCAAAATCGTTTCTAAATTTCTGCTTAATACGTTGACTGCCATGTGGCCACAGCAATGCCTTACGCCCAATTCTGTGCGGCCGGCGGCAGCTACAAGCGCCATTCTGTTCAGTGCAGTATAGCATTGGTTTGCATGTTTCCAATACAGACACAGATATGTGAAACTTATACTGTGGATCAATGTGGCCTGAAAGACGACCTTGGAATGATGATTGTATATCAGTTTAGCCCTGGTCACCATGCCCGGCCTGGCCCAGCGTGTAGGTGAAACGCCCATCATTAAGCGTGTGGCAGCCAATGTGTTAAAGGGGGATGCTTCCAGCTCCTTGATTATATTACATCATCACTGGAAAGAAAATTTTTAGGCATTTGGCTTCAACATGATTTTAAATGGCCCACATACATATCAAAAACAAATCCAACACTGAAAAAAGTATGCTACAGCCTATGTTTACTTGCACACAAAGCAAGTTTTTCCACAGTTCGAATTGCATACTTTGCTCAATTCCATAGTGTTCTACAGTATGGGGTCATATTCTGTGGTTGTGCAGCTGCTAGCTCAATCATATTCCTGATTCAAAAAAGAGCTATTAGAACAGTGCACCATGCATGACAAACAAATTTCTGCAGGCATCTCTTTCATAAATCTTCAGTCCCCCCAATCCCCTCTGACCTTATCCTAGTAACTTGCAAACACGGGAGGAAAAATCTAACAGAGATAAACAAAAATCTGAGTGTACGTGACTATAATACTAGATAGAAAGATCATCTTCATGTTCAGTCAGTAAGGACAGCAGCCTTTAAATCGTCCACTACAAATCGTGCTACACAAATATATAATAGTCTGCCACAGAAAATAAAAATTAGTCCTTTATTTTTGCTGTTCTGTGAGTCACTAAGGGTACTCTTATTGTATCACTGCTTCTATTCAGTAGAAGAATTTCTAGATCACATGAAGTACAATAAACTTAAAACAAGACTGTGTAAAAACAACTACCACTCCTAAAGCACAACCAATGATATTAATCTTTTGCACTAGCCTCCATGTCACCATTCATTCAGGGATAAAGCACTAATCAGAAGTTGCCATACTATTGCAAATACCATGAAGCTCTCTGTACTCCCCCCTTCTCTGGTATCAACAACAAAACACACTTTGTAACAATCAATCATCCAACTTCAACAGAGAACTATTCCCACAATTGAAAGTCAGCACCCTTCTAATGTTACATATGAAATTTCAATACCAGAAGGAAACATGAAAATCAGACTAGATTAAGTTTGAATCCAGCATAAAAAGTGGTGCTTAATGCTTTGATAATAAATTTTTGTCAGTTTTGAAAGTAAAGCAAAAAGTTAAATGGCCATTGTGTAACCATGTAAGGACACAAAATGACTGGTTCCACATCATTAAAATTAATCATACAAGTTCTGGAATGTGAAATCAACAATGGTAAGCAGTATATATATAATTCACTGCAAGAATATTTGCTATTATGGAACAGTGTGTAGCTAAAATATTCAGTTTGAGGAGAATACAATAAAAACTTATATCAAAATTTACACCATTTCTGAAAATAACAGCCACCACAGTCACAGTTATTTCTAATGACATTACAAGTTTCAGCCAGCATAAGCCATCCTTGGATAATAAAATTCCACCATGGAGAAAACCTTGCTGTTAATGTGCTGTAAACATTGGTTCAAATGTGTGTAATCATTTTAGCATGAAATTCTACCCATAACAGAAATATGATGCTCATCTTATGATTGGCCAAAAAGGAATGACTTCATAATGAAATAAAACACATCTAGCTATTCACTATAATCTATATAGAACTAAATGTATAATCCATTCAAAGATCCAGTTCTTTCTTTATATTCCTAAATTGTCTGAAGGTGTTCTTTAAGTAATATAAATACATAAAATTTTCTTGAAATATTTATCTTCTGTTTCTAGATTGGTGATGGAGTGGAATGCAATTATAGCTACATATACACCCATCTTTTGTGAGTGTTTTTATTAATACTGTGAAAAGGGAAACACCTACAATTTGCCTTCCCCAACCTTGAAAAATCCTTCAACTGAGTGCTATGCAAGTCGATTGGTTTGCCTGAAGAGCTTGTTAGGTGGGTCAGATGGCTCTACCATGATGCTAAAGTATTGGATAGAATCAGCTGCTGGATTATCAGATGACGTTCCTTTTTGTGGAGGAGTACAATAGAGATCTACTCTTTCACCCCCCCTCCTATTTAACAGTGACATGGATACAGCCACAACACACCTGCAGAAAACTGTGCTCCAGATGTTGTTATATGGTAATGCTATGCTACTGGCCTCTGAAGATAAGACTGATCTGCAACTTTGAATACAAACTTGGAATGATAGCCTTACAGAAGTAGAACTACAGCTAAATAATAACAACAATAATATTTATTCAACATTGAATATTATATATACAGTCTCTTGGCATTGTACAGATTATTCTTCTGAATACGTCAGTTTCATAAATTATAAACTAATGATTACTGTTTCATATAGACATTATTTCTTTTATACAATTAAACATATTACATGTTTTTAAGTCTTTATCTGACAATTAAACAGTTAACTACAGTATTACATGTTTTCAAGTCTATTTGACAACTAAACAGTTAACTACAGTACATACTTGTCTTGGTTAAGAAACATTTTTCATATAGTCATAGAATTCATCTAGAGAATAGAATGCATTTTCAATTAGGATCCTTTTTAGTTGGTCTTTTAATTTGTTTTTAGGAAGGGCTGCAAGGCTTTTTGGTAGTGCATTGCTAAGCTTCAGGCCAACATGAAGTCAATTTTTTTCATATAATGCTGTTCTGTGGCTGTTTAAATGGTATCTCAGTTTTTGTCGTGTATTATGTTGATGTAGATCACAGTACTGAGAACCCATTACCACAGATTTAAACAACACTGTTACCATTAGAATCAATAGTGTTGACATGTCAACAGCACACACTTTCAAGTAGCTGGGGTGGACAGTTTCTGCTGACGAAAATCTAAAAGCAGAAATCTCCAAATGCTTGAGCAGTGGATGACTAAAATTATGGCTGATTGGTGTACGTTGCTACAGTTGCACTGTACAGGCCTTCAACAAAAGAAGTGGAGCAAAGACTTCCGTTGTGGAGACAAAGATGCTTAGGTGGACAACTTGCATGATCACATCACAAACAATGAAGTTCATAGGTTATACTAAGTAGCTCCAATATTATACAAGATGAGAGAAAGCTGTCTATGTTAGTGTTAGCATTTTGTTAGAGTAGGCAAAACAACAGAGGCAAAGACTGGTTTTAGTTTTAAAGTAAATGGAAAACGGCCTTTACGACAAACTAGGAAACGGTGGCTTGGCATCCTGCATAAAGACCTAAAGGTCTCATGCCTCCATCCTGACCAGATACAAGATGAAAAAAGTGGTGCCAGCAAGCCAAAACAGTGGACCCAGCCAGCAGGTGGGACAAACTGTTCTCCATGCATGTAATAACTGAACATTGTTGTCCACTGAAGTATATTTGTGTATTTACTTCATAATTTAATTTTCTGTACTTATACTGTAGCTGTTGGATGTAAAGTAATTTTTACTAGCATTGTGGTTCATAGACCTTTGGTGACATACTGGACTTATTTAATTTGAAGAGAAAGTAGTGCCATTAGATTTACAAAATTCAAAACCAGGGGAGCTACAGTTTTAAATAAACTGCCTGCCAAAAAGAATGAAGCACTACGAAGACATAGTTAACTGTGAATACATGACACTGACAAAAACATGGATTATCAGTGTTTCAGTTCTGTAACAGAAGAGCCATCAGAGTGCATCACTGATTTCCAGTTTCATTGTCAGGCCTGCTGCGGTATCCAAGAGGTGTGATCATCATCATAAACTGAGCGGTCACTGATGGAAATGATGATGACAGTGTTACCAACACCTAACAAAGTTTGAATGAGACCTCTTATGGGTCTCCTTTTTGCCACATAGTTGAATTGTGCAATATCCAGACTTGGGCATTTGGAAGTGAACTTGACCGTATGTTGGAGTTTAGGGCAACTTGTCCTCATGATTTCAGTTGGCCACATCTGACTACCACAAGGGTGAATTACATATCTTAATCCTGTCACATCTGTGTCTACCATCCAAGAACAATTAGGTGACTCCTGACTCCCTGCGACACTGTCATCTAAAACCACTGGTCTCTGACTAGCAGTGAACTACTATCATCTGCACAGGATGCCATTGAAACCACAACACACAACTGTATTTGGAGTGGTGCTGCGAATGGAAAGCATACACTTATGATAAATGGCATTCCATTTAGTTTAGTTGTTCTGCACTCTCCCAGACGACCTTTGATGATTATGGTGGTGCTGAGGAGAGGTCCCATTTATCCATTGTTGGGAGATATACAGCAGTTTTATTTCTGGCATCAGGGATGATATCATGTTGAGTGAGGAGCCATTGGATATGATCTCACATCATGGCTGGCAGTGACTGAAAGAAATCTGATGGCAGGTGGTAAGTAATGATTGTCCTACATCCTCAGGTGTTGCCCTTTTCTGACATGACCTTGCTCATCCACATGACATGCATTAGAGGTCTAGGTACATCCATGGTCATCAGGATCTCCAGATCTGCTTCTTATAGAGCATGTATGGCATCAGCTCAGACATCAACTCTATCCCATTGCCAATATCAAGGGTCAGTTATAACAGTTGAGTCTGCTTTCCTACTATAGTGTGTGTGTGTGGGGGGGGGGGGGGATATTTTTAGGGAATGTTTATTGGATTGAAGCAGAACTGCATTTTTCACTCGTAACTAGTTTCCATTGTGGTTGGTGCTGATGAGATGGCAGCAGTTGCAATGTGGCTGCTTGATACAGGTAGGCAGTGGCTGATTAGCTTTCATGTGGACTGCTCTAAATAGTTTTGTGGAGATGGCAGTTGTGGCATATCGGTGGTTCTGCTTCCAGTGGTGGCCTGCATGTCAACAGCGTCTTCTGTCCTCAGGTATGCTGGCTTGTGCTGGTCAATGTACTCTATAGTGAGTGTCTCTTTTATGTGAGGAGTGAATGTCCTACCATCTCATTGGGCATTGGTAAGACGGCCCCAGTGATTTGGGCAGTGGACCACTTCAGAGGAAAACTTACTTTGTTTTTCCAGGTCTTTGAGGATGAAAGAATCCTGCTTTCTGTGTTGTGGAGTTCCAGTTGGCCTCTATCTATGGAGACATGGCATGAAATCTTCATTAGAATGTGGGAGGGGGTTGGGCTGGTTAGTGTTTGAAAAAAACCCTCCTTGTAGTTGCAAAGGTTCACCATACATCAACCGTACTGAGGAGATCTGCAAGTATTATTTTAATGCGCTGTGCAATCCTAACAGTGCTACTAGCAGGGTGTCAATTGACGAATTCATCATGCAGGCAATTACAGCAACCTTCAAAGACTGGTGGAACTGTTCCACTCTGTCATTTATGGCTGCATGATATGGTTAAGTTCCACAGAGATGATAATTATTCTTCAAAAGAGATAGATTGGCTGGCTAGTACTTACCTTAGTGATGTACTGCCGAAAGACACAAAGAAGGAAAAGGATGAAGAAATACCACTCCTTTCCTTTATTCTTCCCTTCTGTCCTATCTGACGAAGGAATCCTATCCCAAAAGATAGTGCTATTTTTTCATCCTTTTTCTTCTTTGTGTGACTATTGGCAGAACAGCACTAAAGTAAGTGTTGGCCAACCAGTCTATCACTTTTGAAGAATGATATGGTTAAGTCCTTGTCATGTGTATACTGTACATTGCACGGAATATTTTGGTGTCCCAGTGCAGACACTGGTTGGAAGCTACTTTCTGGGAACAACCAAAACATTAATGCAACAGCAAGAGAAAATGTGCATCACATTGTCAGCATGTTGTGTGTTTACAGTTTAAATACCTTTGGCCAACTGGTATACTGTCAATCACAGAAAGGCAGTACCAGTAACTAAGTGTGACTTGGAATCCCATAATCTTGCTTTTGGTACATCGAAACTACCAAATGGAACTCATATGTGCCTTATCAGTTTGCTCTTTTGGCAGGGGATGTATGTTTGAGTCCAAGCAGAGCAGGCCGTCTTTGTACTAGGTCACTGATAAACACAGTGTTACTGGTTCCCTCATAGCACAGATTCCCAGATGAGTGAGTCCATGTAAGAAGTCGAAAACTCATTGTTATCAACTGCTCAGTGCGACGAAGTCTCAAAGCTGTCTTCTCTTGCAGAACGTCCTTGATGAAGTTGCTGGAGAGAATGTCTAGAAGCAGGCTCTGGTGCCTATAACTTGGACTCTCCATAGTGTCGTTGAATGGCATTTTTGAGCATGGCTTTCTGTGCTCATTTGTTCCTCAAGAAACCTTCTACATCCACTAGAAATTTGTTGGTGTATTTTTGTAATTTTGAAACACACTGATGTATGGAACAAACACCAATACCAGTTTTTTATGTTCATTTACTGCTGGAAATATGTGCAGAACAAACTTTTGTGAGAGACTTTTTTTTTGAGCTGGCATGTGAGGAAATGCACTACAAAGCCGAAGTGTGCGAATTTTTCTTCACTCTGTATAGTGAAGATGTCTACTTCCATCAAGAATTGTAAGTACCTAACTTCTTCATAAACTACTAAAAGTCATGTGTAAAATGATGGCCAAGAGCACTTTTCATCTGTGATTTTTTTTTTCTTTGAGAAGAAACCCAACTCATTGAAAACCCAGGTTTTAAAGATCGTTGCACATTGCTTCCTCACTACAGTTTTGCCTTGAAAATGGCAGGGTAGTCTCCTGCCGAAATATTGGCCGTTGTTGATTTTGATACCCGACTGCATACCCGTAAGTTTCTTTGAAATTGGACAGGTTGTTGTTGTAGATGGCGAGGGGTTCATCACTGGAGCGGATATGTTTCCCACGAATGGGAAGGGATTATTTAATATAAAAGGGATGCCAGTTATCAAACTGAATGTACTGAGGTGTGGATGTAGGACTTAACAAGATCAACATCAAAGAAGGTGACTAGAGTTCCAAAGAAAAACCAGGTTAATTTTATGTTAGAAAAAGAGTTGAGGTCTTGATGGATTTTCAGAAGGGTTTTTTTCACCAGAATCGAGACCACAAAGATGTTATCTATAAATCTATACCACAAGTCAACTGTAATCTCAATCAATATGCCACACAGAACCTAAGAAAACTATCTACCCTACTGGTCCATATCCCAGGAGCTGTGTCCCTCTTCCCATCATTCACAACCACCTACCACAACACCACCCTCAACAACCACCATGCCCTAAAGGCAATGAACTGATCCTGGGTCCCCTATTGAATCTTTCAATTGCAGCACATGCCTCACCCAGAACATATTACTACCATCACCACACGCAAATACAACTTAACACCAATTTCAATGCAGTCCTTAACCTCTCATCCAAATCCCTCTCTATGCCAGAGATATCTGTCCTGTCAAAAGGATTAACCTTCAGTCCCACACTTAAATTCAACCACACTGCCCTGGTTAAGGAACTCCTCTCACTCACCTGAAATATCAAATGGAGATACCCCTTCACCACCCAGTCACAACCTCCAGGCAACAGAGTAACAACTGAACCCTGCCTGAACAATTCCGACCTGTTCCTCATGACCTCATTCCCTCAATCCAGGCTGAACTACAGGAAATTTTAAAAACCCTAGGTCACCATAGATGCCACATCCCTCTAAAGCGACACCCCCTACACCCACGATCTATCAGCCCCAGAACACTACCTTTCCCAACACCCACCTGAAATCGTCCCAAAAACTTCATTTCTTGCTAATTTCATTCTCATCCATAATTACTTCATTTTTGAAGGCCAGACCTACAAACAAATCAGAGGGACAGCTATGGGAACTAGGATGGCCCCTTAATATGCCAACAACTTCATGGGACACATGGAAGTGGCATTCCTTAAGATGTAGCAGTTGCACCCCTAGATTGGTATATATTCATAGATGACATCTTTGTGGTCTGGTCTCATGGTGAAGAACCCCTTCTGAACTTCCTTCAAGAAAGTGACTCTTTCTCTAACCTAAAATTCACCTGGTCCTTCTCTAGAACTTGAGCCACCTTCCTTGATGTTGACCTTCACATTGTTGAGTCCCACATCCACATCTAAATCCATATAAAACCCATGAACAAACAACAGTGCATCCACTTTGGTAGCTACCATCCTTTCCACGTTAAACAATCACTTCCCTACAGCCTAGGCATCCACGGGAAACATATCTGCTCCAGTGACTAACTCCTCACCACCACCGACAACAACAATGTGTCCAATGCTTTCCTTTCCCACAATTACAATACACAACTTGTCTGCATACAGATCTCCTGAGCAGTACATTCCTCCCCTTCCAGCAACAGAGTTCCTAACCTCAGACCACCCAGATGCATTCCATTAGTCATCCAGTACCATCCCAGTCTGGAATGCCTATACAAATTGCACCATCAGGGCTATGATTTTCTCAAGTCATGTCCTGAAATGAGATTATTGTTCCAAAGTCTCCTTTCCACACCACCCAGAATAGTCTTCCACAGTCCTCCCAACCTCTGCAAGAGTATGTAGATTACGCCAGGTGCCGAGAGGAGAAGTATTTTAAGGAAAGGAGCTGTTGGGAGCGATGGTTAAAAGAAACAACTTACTGTTGAAGTCCTTTGGGGTTGTTTCAATATTCTAAAAGTTCCCATCTCTAGGTTTAATACTGCATACACCACTTAACACCAATTCACTCCTTAACGTCTCATCCATATCACTCTCTATGCCAGAGATATCTATCCTGTCAAAAGGCTTTACCTTCAGTCCCACCTACACTCCAACACTAACAGGTGAGAATTTGGACACGTCTTTTCTGCCTCTGGGATACGTCTCACACCTACACATGCAGAGGCCATTCAAAGGCTACCCCCACCCACTGACACCTCCCAGCTAATATCTGTACTCCAACAGTTAAATTACTACCAGAGATTTTTTTCCACATGTGGCTACCATTGATGAACCATTACATCATTCACTCTGTAAAGGAGTACCATGGCAAGAGCGATCTCCTCAAAATGACCAGTCCAAGTGTGTATGATCCAGGCAAACCATTAATCTTCGCAGCAGACTATGGAGTAGGCACAGTACCAACCACGTGTAATCAATAGACTACAAAAACCAATCGCATTCATGTCAAAAACTCTCAACTTAGCTCAGAAGAATTATAGCCAGATTGTGAAAGAGGCTCTGGCAATCGTTTTTGGAACTAAGAAATTACGTGTCTTTGTGTGTGGTAGAAGTTTTACCTTGCAAACAGACCATAAACCTCCGCTACTGCCCCTGCAGTCCTCAGTGACCATAGCAACAAAAATAGGGAGAAAGCTCCAGCATTGGGTGCTATTTTTAGCTAGCCACTTGTGAGATTATAGTACCGATCTTTGACATAGCATATTACTTCTAGGTTACCAACAGGCAACTACCCAGAGTTCGACATGGATCCAATAGTATGCTGACACTTAGATAGAGATGCCATGGACATCCTGGCATATCTACCCCTGGATGCCATGTTCACCCATCAGCATACAACACAGTTCTCAGCAAACTCCTATGGTTCATTCAGTTCAGGTGACCGGGCAACAAAAAGTAGCTGCAGCACCTAAACTTCTAAGACTACTGAAACAGGCAGCGTGAGTTCTCATCTCTTATGCAAGAAGAGTCGTCATTCCACCTGCTCTGCACAAGAAAGCCCTTTGTACTAGGTCAGGGTCATTGGGGTGTGGGGATAACCAAACGCTTGGCAAGGAAACCCGTGTACTGACATGGATAGACAAATCACAACCACAATGGCCAGCTGCAAAACTTGCTAGAAGAACCAGGCTTCACAAACAATACAGTATGTTCCTTGGCCTACCATCAACACACCTTGGTCCTGGGTACACATAGATTATGCAGTACCTTTTATAGGATCCTCATGGCTTATTGTGGTTGATGCTTGCTCCAGATTTCTACATATATTCCAGATGACATCAATAACATCTGCAGCCACTGTAAAAGCATTAGCCTGCATATTTTCCATAGAGGAACTACCAGTCACACTTGTGTCTAACAACAGGCCTCAGTTCTAAGCATTCTGCTCCCACAATGGTATTTGGCTGGTACATGCTGCACCTATCCATCCAGCTTTGAATGGCCTCACAGAAAGATTTGTTCAAACATTTAAAACACAGATGCAAAAGCTGACTCAATACCATTCCATTCTGTAGCACTATCTTTGTTTCTCTCTTCCTACAAAGAGGCAGCTCACCAGCAGAGATTTTCCATGGATGACTATTGCATTCACTTCAGTCACTAGTGCATCCAGTGGCCCATCCTGCAGCCTCCCCAACCTCAGCAATGGAAGAATGTAACAGACAAGATGTGGACTAACATCCAGGGACATCCATGGTGGGTTCCTGGTATGTTTCACCACCTTTTAAGAAGAACTCTGGTGACATCATCTGCACTAGTGGCACTCTGCACAGAAGACACTTTAACTAGATTCTGCCCTTCAGAGACGACCCTTCACTACAGAGCGTCCTAACACCAAGTCCTTTTACAGATCCCTCAACCTGGCCAGACATCACAACAATCTGACAATGCAGTGGTGTCCCCGTCATCCTGCCCTTCAAGAGCCATACACCCTCCGACAACAGGACTTCACAACAACACCAATACTTCGTGGGTGATTCAATAAAGTCTGGAGAGAGAGAGAGAGGAATTTCCTGGAGGTCAACACATCTGTATAAAGCATAATTTATTTTCTTGCATTCCAATAACCAAGAAGAGCATTTAATTATATTTTGTTCTTCAGAACTTTTATCAGAAGAATATTTTCTTGAGTTAAATTCATTTGTTTTAGAAGATATTCTTTTACAATTAAACCATTTCTTTTCCCAAGATTTAATTATCCATTATCATTGTTTTGGGGGCTTTGCTTCACGAAGACGCCTAGCTCAATAGAACAAAGTCTTGGTAATGTGTGATTTTAATAGATCTTTGTTCCTTCAAGTACTGACAGAATATTCTATAAATATGAATTTATGGTTTTGCTTATTATCTAAATCATTAAAAATATTCTTGAGTATCCTCTTTAATAGGATTACACCCTGTGTTGAAAATGCTGTTGTCGACTATCAATGTAGATTTCAATCAAGGAAAACCTACTGTTGATCATATCTTCACAATATTACAAACACTGGATACATTGAAAGAATGTGCAATTTATATACACAAACATTTTGACTTCAGTTCAAGCTGTGACAATATTGATAGTTGGGAATTGTATACAGCAACATAATATTACATTAGATTACTACTTGTTCCATAGATCATGAATACAACACTTTGTAATGATGTGGAACTTGTCAGGTAAATGAAAGGTGTCTACAAATTATTACTTTGTACAAAATATTACATGACACAATATTTTTATTTATTTATTTATTTTTATTTATCTTATTTATTTATTCAGATTTACTAATTTATATCTCAAAAATCCATCTATAGTGTAGAAAAAGTTGCCATTGAGAAATTATTTTAATTTATTTTTAAATGCTGGTTGGCTATCTGTCAGGCTTTTGATGTTGTTTGGTAGGTGACTAAAGACTTTTGTGGCAGCATAATTCACCCCTTCCTGTGCCAAAGCTAGATTTAACCTAGAATAGTCAAGATCATTCTTTTTCCTAGTGTTGTAGTTGTGTACACTGCTATTGCTTTTGAATTTGTTGGGATTGGTAATAACAAATTTCATAAGTGAATATATATACTGTGAAGATCCCTAGCTCTTTAAATAAGAATCTGCAGGATGATCTTGGATGGGCTCCAGCAATTATTCTGATTACAAGCTTTTGTGCAATTAATACTTTCTTCCTCAATGATGAATTACCCCAGAAAATGATGCCATATGAAAGCAGAGAATGAAAATAGGCATAGTAAGCTAATTTGCTAAGATAAAGATTCTCAATAAATTTGTCACCTGTATGAAAACTATTATGTAAAACACTCAGAGTCCAGTTAAAACACAGAATATTACAAAGTGCTGTGAGCACAAACAATGCAGTAAGGCAGGGAATCATTATCCTGCCTACAATTTAATACAACATTGGAAATGGTTAAGAGGTGCAAGTGTCAATGGAATGGGGAATATCATGCACAAATCAATTGAAGTACTGTCATGTGCAGATGGTATTGATATAATCACAACAATGCCAAGAGCAATGAAAGAATCTTTTATGAGTTATGAAAGAGCAGCTAGAAAGATGAACCTATAAACATATGAAGGGAAAATTAGGTATATGCCATTACATAAAAAGAAGGGGAAAAATTCCAATGAGCCACCATGAACATGTATGCAAATTAGCTCGTATAAGTTTGATATTGGTTATGAACTGTAGAATGAAACTGAAGAAACTGCAGAAGGTAGGAGTGTAAGGAGATGGGACCTGGATAAATTGAAGGAACCTCAAGTTCTTGAGAATTTCAGAGGAAGATGAAGGCAACAATTGACAGAAATTGGGGGAAATAAAACAATAGAAGGGCAATGGGTAACTTTAAGAGATGATATAGTCAAGGCAGCTGAGGACCAAGTAAGTAGACAGGTAAGAGAAAAAAAACCTTGGATATAACAAAAAATACTTAATTTTATAATAATAAGGACAGTTTACAGCTCACCACAAAGATGTGGCGATGAGCTGTGACAGGCACATACAAAAGACACACACATACAGCACTTCCAGTTATTGGCCATGGCCTTCTTCAGAAAATAGAACATTCACACAATCACACAGTCATACAACCATCACCTCTGGCTGCCACACTTCGAAGTGCGGTGAGTTATACAGTGTCCTTATTACTCTTTTATTAATTCCAACCTGGACTTTCCATTATTAAAATACTTAATATAATTGATAAAAGAAGAATGTATAAAAATGCAGTAAATGAAGCAGTAAAATAGAGTACAGATGACTAAGAAATGAGATTGACAGGAAGTGCAAAATCAAAGGGAAAAATAGATAGCACCTACAGAAAAATAAAAATAGACATTTGGACACAAGAAAAGTAGCTGTGTGAATATCAAGAACTCAATTGGAAAACCAATTCTGAGTTAAAAAGGGAAAGTTGAAAGGTGGAGAGACTATATATAGGGGCTCTACAAAGGAAATGAACTTAGAGAAATAGAACTTAGAAAATAGTGTAGGAAGGGAAGAGGAAGTAGATGAAGAAATAGGAGATACTATGCTGAGAGAAGAAATTGACATAGCACTTAAAGACCTAAATTGAAGCCAGGCCCCTGGAGTAAATGACATTATCTCAGAGCTAATGAAGTCTCTGGGAGAACCAGCTATGACAAAACCAGTGAGTAAAATGTATGAGGCAGGCGAAATAACCCTCAGACTTTAGGAAAAATGTAATAATCCCCATTCCAAAGAAAGATGATGCAGACAGGTGTGAAAATTACAGAACCATCAGTTTGATGAGTCATGGTTGCAAAATTTTAACACACATTATTTACAGAAGGGTGGAAAAGCTGGTAGAAGACTGGGGAAGAACAGTTTGGATTCAGGAGAAATATAAAAACACGAGAGGCAATCCTCACCTTATGACTTATCTTAGAATATAGATTAAGGAACAACAAACCTACATTCCTAGCTTTTGTAGAGTTGGAGAAGGGTTTTTAACAATGTTGATTGGAATACAATCTTTCAAATTCTCAGATTTAAAATATAGGGAACAGAAGATTATTTACAACTTGTACATTAACCACACAGCAGTTACTAGAATTGAAGGGCATGAAAGGGATGCAGTGGTTGGGAAGGGAGTAAGACAGGGTTGTAGCCTGTCTCCAACTTTATTCAATTTGTATGTTGAGCAAGCTGTGCAGCAAAGCAAAGAGAAGTCTGGAGAAGGAATTAGAATTCAGGGTGAAGAAATAAAAACATTGTATTTTGCTGATGACGATGTAATTCTGTCAGAGATAACAAAGGACCTAGAAGAGCAACTGAACGGGATGGACAGTATGTTGAAAGGCTTTTACAAGATGAACATTAACAAGAGCAAAACAAGGGTAATGGAATGCAGTATTAGAAAATTGGGTGATGCTGAAGGAATTAAATTAGGTAGTGACACAATAAAGGTGGTAGATCAGTTTAGTTATTTGGGCAGTACAATAACATATGATGGTCACAGTACAGAGGATATAAAATGCAGAATGTCTATGGGAAGAAAAGCCTTGTTGAAAAAGAGAAATTTGCTAACACCAAATATTAATTTAAGTCTAAGGAAGTCTTTTCTGAAGTCATTTGTGTGGAGTGTTGCCTTTTATGGGAGTGAAACTTGGACAATAAGTAGTTTAGACAGGAATAGGATAGAGGTGCTGAACAGAATTGGGAAGAAAAGGAATTTTTGGCATACCTTGACTAAAAGAAGGGATCAATTGGTAAGTCACATTCTTAGACACCAAGGAATCGTAAATTTAGGTTTGGAGAGAAGTGTGTGTGGGGGAAAAATCACAGAGGGAGACCAAGAGACAAGTACAGTAAGCAGATTCAGATAGATGTAGGTTGCCATTCATGTGAGGAGATGAAGAGGCTTGCTCAGGATAGAGTAAGGTGGAGAGCTGCATCAAACCAGTCTCTGGACTGAAGAACACAACAACAGCAACAAGTGTGATGAGAGTAATGTCACTTACTTGGATCAGAGTAAACTGTAAGAATAATGTCAGCTTTGAAATCTAGACAAGAATACTGTCTATAACAAATGCTTTCATTGTCAGATAATATTTACTCATGAGAGGTCTGGACAATTATAAATGATGGGTTTGCTTGTCATTTGGAGCTACAAAGTTAGGCAGGTGCTGGAATCCCTTAGGCAGGCAGGTCAGAAAGAAATCTAGTGTTCACACTGTATGCTTATCAGGTGATATCATCCAAGATATGGAAGAAAATCTGACAATCATGACAGAGCATTAGGTGCACCAATGATGGGTGCGTCAATGATGCCTGCCAACTGGGTTCACTGATCATCTTTACTCCCTAAAATTTGCTGAAGACAACTAGTCTTGTTCATGTGGTTGAAAGCTATTGATGAGTAGCATCATTTCCAGGAAAAATCATGGTTTTGTGGTTCTGAGTTGAATGAAAGACTTATACCAGAGTATCAGATAATTGTTTACTCATCTTGGATGCAAACCCCAAACCACCTTCCCTACCCTCCAGCTCTGACCCATAAAACTGCCCCTGGTGTAAAACCACTCCTATGCATCCTCCTACCACTACTTACTCCAGTCCTGTAACCCGGAAGGTGTACACAATTAAGGATAGTGCCACTTGCAATATCACCCACATGATTTACCAACTAACATGCCTGCACTGTGAAGCGTTCTATGTGGGAATGACCAGCAACAAACTGTCATTTCATATGAATGGACACAGACAGACAGTGTTTGTTGGTAATGAGGATCACTCTGTGGCTAAGCATGCCTTGGTGCACGGGTAGCACATCTTGGCGCAGTGTTACACTGTCCGGGTTATCTGGGTACTTCCCACAGACACCAACCTTTCAGAACTCCGGAGATGGGAACTTGCCCTTCAACATATTCTCCTGTTGCTCATCTGGTGTCAACCTCTGGTAATTTCAAATTCCTGCCCACCATAAAACTGCATCTTTGCCTCAGTTTTTTGGACAGAGCCTCTGCCTCGACTGGCATCTCTGTCCAACTTCTTTGCTTTTTACATATGTCTGCCTTTGTGTGTGTGTGTGTGTGTGTGTGTGTGTGTGTGTGTGTGTGCCTATCCTTTTTCCCCCCAAGGTAAGTCTTTCCTCTTGCGGACTTGGAATGACTCCTCACCCGCTCCTTTAAACCTACATCGTTTCCTTTTCCCTCTCATTTCTGAAGAAACAACCCAGGGTTTCGAAAGCTCAGTATTGGTGTGTTTGTGGATTTTTATTTATGTTTCTGTCTACGTACCTATGCTCTTTTGTCTGGTAAGTAAACCACACCTATTTTTTATATATAGTTTTCGTGGTAGGAATTCTTTCCTCTAAAAGACACACACACACACACACACACACACACACACACACACACACACATCCTTTCCTTCCCTGCTCTTTTCCTGAAGAAGCAACCCAAGGTTGCAAAAGCTCAACATTTGTGTGTATGTGTTTTTATTTGTTTTTCTGTCTGCCTACCAGTGCTCTTTTGCCTGGTAAGTAAACCAACCTACTTTTTATTTTTTCCCTCTGTATACATTTAAACAGGAAGCACACAGTACAGAAAGGGGCATGAATCGGTAGGAAATGTAGGATGTGAGGGGGGAAGGGACTGTGGGGCATGGAATGTAGGAAGTTAGGTTATCTGAGGTTGAGGCCAGGATGGTTGCGGGACCATAGGATGTGGTGTAAGGACAACTCCCATCTCGGCAGTTCACAAAAGCTGGTGGAGGAGGGGAGTATCCAGATGGCTCAGGTGGTAAAGCAGCTGTTAAAAGTCCAAGGTATTGTGCTCCGCTGCATGCTGCACCACAGGATGGTCCATATTGCTCTTGGCCACAGTTTAACAGTGGCCATTCATCCTGATGGAGAGCCGGTTAGTTGTCACTCCAATGTAGAATGCAGAGGAGTTATTGCAGCGGAGTTGGTATATTACAGGGCTGCTCTGATTTGATAGGACAAGCCTGTGATACGACAGGAATAGGAAGTGCTGGGTGGGTGGATTGGGCAGGTTTTGCATCGTGGTCTTTCACAGGGATATGATCCCTGTGGTAGAGGGTTGGGATTAGAAGTGGCATAGGAATGGACTAGGATGTTGTGGAGATTGGGTGGGTGACGGAACACCACTTTAGAGGAGGTTGGGAGGATCTTAGGTAGGATGTTGACAGATAAAGTTCAGTTTGTTCCAGTCCAGGATGGTAGTGGGTGACAAGGGAAGGGCACTCCTTTATGGCTGGTTAGTAGGGTTGGAGAGAGGGCTGTTGGTATGTGAAGATATGACACAAGATATCTGTTTATGGACTAGGTCTGGTGGGTAATTTCTGTCTGTTAAGGCCTTTGTGAGACTTTTGGCATACTGGTTAAGAGAGTTCTCATCACTGCAGATACGCCTTCCACGGGTGGCGAAGCTATATGGGAGGGATTTTTTGATGTGGAAAGGATGGCAGCTGTCAAAGTGAAGGTGCTGTTGAGAGTTGGTGGGTTTGATGTGGACAGAGGTGTGCACGGAGCTGTCAGAGAGATGCAGATTAATATCCAGGAAGGTGACATGTCGGGTTGAGAAGGACCAAGTGAAACGGATCGGTGAGAAAGAGTTTAGATTGTTGAGGAATGAGGATAGGGAGGTTTCCTCTATATGTGCCATGAACAGGTTGGCCCACAGCAGTGCCGTGGATCTGTTTGTATACTTTTCCCTCAGAGGAAAAGTAGTTGTTGGTTAGAATGTAGTTGGAAAGGACTATGAGGAAGGAGGGAATTGGGCTTGGAGTCTGAAGGATGTTGGGAAAGGTAGTGCTCAAGTGCGGCAAGACCATGGGTGTGAGGGAGCACAGTAACCAGCCACAATTGGATGTCCTAGATTATTAGGTTTGTGGATTTTAGGCAGCATTTACAAGATAGGTGTGCTGAAGGTAGGTGGCTGAAGGTCTCCGCCAATTGTCTGATTCCTCCACCTTAAAGGTATGTCAGGATGATCCCATTCCAAAAGTCCAACATGACCTTCAATCCCTGATAAAATCCTATGGCCCTTCCCGGAACCTCTCAACTGAATCCACCTCTCTCCTCACTCCAAAGACACCCCGCACACCAACTTTCTTCATGCTTCCTATTACGCACCAGACCTAGTCGATAAAGAGGTTTCCCATGCCATATCTTCATACAACAATAGTTCCCCCTTCAACCCTACCAACCAGCCACAAGGAGTGCCCCCCTTTGTCATCCAATCCATCATGGACTGGAACAACTGAACCACAACCTATGTCAGGGCTTTGATTATCTGTCAACATGCCCTGAAATGAGGGACATCCTACCTAAGAACCTCCCAACCTCCACTAAAGTGGTATTTCATTGCCCACCCAACCTCAATAACATCCTAGTCCACTCCTGTGCCACTCCTAATCCCAACCCCTTACCACAGGGATCATATCCCTATGGAAGACTTCGATGCAAAACCTGCCCAATCCACCCACCCAGCACTTCCCATTCCAGTCCCGTCAGTGGCTGGTTCTACCTCATCAGAGGCCAGACCACCTGTAAAAGAAGCCATTGGAATGTCAACTAACCGGCTCTCCATCAGGATGAATGGCCACTGTCAAACTGTGGCCAAGAGCAATATGGACTATCCTGTAGCATATCATGCAGTGGAGAACAACACCTTGAAGTTTAACAGCTGCTTTACCACCTGAGACATCTGGATCCTCCCCTCCTCACCAGCTTTTCTGAACTGCCAAGATGGGAGTTATCCCTACACCACATCATATGGTACCACAACCATCCTGGCCTCAACCTCAGATAACCCAACATCCTACATTCCATGCCCCACAGTGCCCCCTCCCCTTCACATCCTATATTTCCTTCCGATTCATGCCCCTTTCCCTGCTGTGTGCTCCTGTTTTTAAATATATATATTTGCTTTCTACAGTATGTCTCCCTAAGTGTACTTGCATCTGTGTAAATGTGTGGGTGTGTGTGTATTTGTTTACCCTCCTTTCTCCCCCCGAAGGTAAGTCTTTCCTGTCCCGGGATTGGAATGACTCCTTACCCACTCCCTTAAAACCCTCATCATTTCCTTTTCCCTCTCCTTCCCTTCTGCCTGACGAAGCAGCTAGGTTGCGAAAGCTAGCGTTTGTGTGTGTGTGTGTGTGTGTGTGTGTGTTTGTGTGTGTGTGTTTAATTGTTGCTATCACTGCCTGTGCTCATTCGCTTGGTAAGTGGACTTCATCTATTTTTTACGTGTATATAATAGAGACGATATAATGTACCCAAAACACAGGCTCGTTGACAGATACACAAATACAAAGTTTCAAGCTTTCATAACCGTTGGTCGTTTCATCACGAAAAGAGGAGAAAGGAGAGGAAAAAGGGAAGGATACGGGTTTTAAGGGAGTGGATGAGGAGTCATAAAAATTCCGGGAGTGGTAGGACATACCTTAGGGGAAAAAAGAAAGGTAAACACACACACACACACACACACACACACACACACACACCAAGGCAGACATTTGTAGAAAGCAAATAAGTTGGACAGAGATACCAGTTGAGGTAGAGGCTCTGTCCAGAAAACAGAGGCAAAGATGTTACAGAATGTTAGGTGGGAATATATATATCATCATTTGTGTGTGTGTGTGTGTGTGTGTGTGTGTGTTATTTCTGTTACTGTCTCATACCTGTGCTCCTTCGCCTAGTAAGTAAACCTCATCTACTTTATATATGTATATAAAATAGAAATCGGATGACTTACCCAAAGCACAGGCCCAGCAACAGACACAAATAAAATCACACACAAACACACATAAAAGCTTTCGCCACCACTGGTAGCTTCTTCAGGAAAAGAGGAAGGAAGGAGGGGAGAAAGGGAAAGATACAGGTTCTAAGGAAGTGGAAAAGGAGTCATTCCAATCCCAGGAGTGGAAGGACTTACCTTAAGGGGATAAAAGGAAAGGCAAACAAGTACACACACACACACACACACACACATGCACTAATGCAACACTGTAGACATTTGTAGAAAGCAATAACAGTTGAGACAGAGGCTGTGCAGAAAACTGAGGTAAATATGTTAAGATGGTGAGCGGGAATTTGAATTTAACGGAGGTTGAGACCAGGTGGGCAATGGGAAGAGAGAATATGCTGAAGAGCAAGTTCCCATCTCCAGAGTTATGAAAGGTTGGTGTCGGTGGGAAGTATCCAGATAACCCGGACGGTGTAACACTGCACCAAGATGTGCTGACCGTGCACCAAGGCATGTTTAGCCACAGGGTGAACTTCATTACCAACAAACACTGTCTGCCTGTGACCATTCATGTGAATGGACAATTTGTTGCTGCTCATTCCCACATAGAACGCTTCACAGTGCAGGCATGTCACTTGGTAAATCACGTGGGTGCTATCACAAGTGGCTCTCCAGAATTTTCAACTTCTTTCGTCCCATCAAATTCACCTGGTCCTATTCCAAATCCCATGCCACTTTCCTCGATGTCGACCACCATCTGTCCAACGGCCAACTTCACACATCCGTCCACATCAACCCAACCAACCAACAACAGTACCTCCATTATGACAGCTGCCAACCATTCCACATCAAACTTTCCGTGACTGGAGCGGACTCTGAATGTGGCTCTCCAGCAAGGATACGACTTCCTTAAATCCTGCCCCGAAATGAGATCCATCCTTCATGACATCCTCCCCACTCCACCGAGAGAGTCTTTCCGCTGCCCACCTAACCTTCATAACCTCCTAGTCCATCCTTATGAAACCCCCAAACCACCTTCCCTATCCTCTCACTCCTACCCATGCAACCGCCCCCTTTGTAAAACCTGCCCTATGCACCCTTCCACCACCACTTACTCCAGTCTAGTAACCCGGAAGGTGAACACGATCAAAGGCAGAGCCAACTGTTATCTCTTTCCAACCTCTTTGCTTTCTACAAATGTCTACCTTGTTGTGTTAGTGTGTGTGTGTGTGTGTGTGTGTGTGTGTGCGCGCGCTTGTTTGCGTTTCCTTTTATCCTCTTAAGGTAAGTCCTTCCACTCTTAGGATTGGAATGACTCCTTTTCCACTTCCTTAGAACCAGTATCCTTCGTTTTCTCCCCTCCTTCCTCCCTCTTTTCCTGAAGAAACTACCAGCGGTGGCGAAAGCTTGTATGTGTGTATTTGTGTGTGATTTTAATTGTGTCTGTCGATAATTAAAGTAGATGAGGTTTACTTACCAGGCGAAGGAGAACAGGTATGTGATGGTAACATAAATAAAAAAAAAATACACACACGTATGAATGCAAGCTTTCACAACCATTTGTTTCTTTTTCAGCCAAAGAGCAGAGAAGGAGAGGGAATAGCAAAGGATGTGGGTTTAAAGGAACGGTTGAGGAGTCATTCCAATTCCGGGAAAGGAGAAATGTACCTTTGTGCAAAAAGGATAGGTAAACGAACACACACACCCACCCACACACACCAAGGCAGACATATGCAAAATGCAAAGAAGTTGGACAGAGATGCCAGTCGAGGCAGAGGCTCTGTACAGAGATTGGAGGCAAAGATGTTGTAGAAAGGTGGGCGGGAATTTCAAACTAACAAAGGCTAGTAAACTGTTTATTACAGTTTCATGAGTATGAAATTGCTTTGCTATTACGGTCATGTCTGAGTGGTTCAGTCGAATCCATTATTCGCCGAATGTAGCACACTTGCTTTGGATTCAATGCATAATGACCGAATGCTACTGAATCCTGAATCCAAAGTGTTATATGGAAACCTTCAGTTTCGAATGCTTTAGTTTACTCTGCATAACAGCACGATTTCGTTTGCATTATTTACAAAAAAAAAGTTCTAATCGTGTGCCGTCCACGCAGGATGACATCAATTCAGCACCCACTTGACGTCTGTTTCAGTAAATCATTTAAGGTCAAGCTTAATCATGTACATTGAATGCCTTTCAAAAAGTGACAGTTCATGTAAAATGCATAAGTGCGCCAATGGAATGATATATGGAAGTGGGTTCCAAATCAGATTGCGTAACAAGCATTTAAAAGTGTCTGATATTGAATGTACTAGATTGTACGAGGTATGATGCTGTGTAGTACAAAGGAACTGAATAACAAGGAATCAAGTGATTCAGAATTACCATACTGGTACATTTTGTAATATTCGTATTATAAGTCTAATAACTATGAAACTAAATGCGGAAATATAAAACAATTTTATTTGCATTCTTATTTAGTAAATGTTTAGTGTTGCTACAATAGTTGTATATTTGAAGTCTTATCTAACAGCTACAATGTAAAGCCAACTGGCAAGCACGTGTTGCGTCAATATGCCTGACGCTACAACCACTGCCTTTGTGCTACAACTTATGTGTTTTTCTATTAGGGGCAAGGGATAGTTCCTATGAATCGTGATTCGAAAATTCCACACTCTCTTCGCCATAAGAATAATGCAAATGTAAACATTACACCAAGTAATCTTCCGTGTAATTCTGTACGCCTAACAAGTGTTAGGTGGGTACTATTGGTATCGGACAGCTACTCTGTGCTTCTACCACCAGCTCTCAGTACTGCGATCCCTTCTGATACACACTGGCGAGCAAGCCACAGGACATTGGGGACCAAAGACCTTACAGAACCAAAAATAAAACTATTCCTGACAAACCAAGATACTGAATCCTCGGTTCAGTATCGAAGGTGAACAGCTGTCATCTCATCTGTTGCAGTTCTGGGAAGACTGTGAGGGCTGTTACAATTCGCCTTATTCTTGAGGGCTCCCCAGACACACACTATGACCTTGGTCTGACTAACCTCTGTGCTAACAACTCTGGGCTCCAAGGTTCAGCTGGCTGTTGGGCAATTTCTCCATCCTGTTGGAAGTAACTGTAGGTCTCTTTACCTCCATTAATGCACAATTGGTTTCAATATTATATCCACCTGTCCAGGCTAGAGAGCCTCTCTAGTGGCCAATGTTCCATATACCATAGATAATATGCATATGTAGTCACCAAAGTTTTGCAAAAATTCATGCATGAAAGCATCTCACTTGTTGAAAATTGGAAGAAATGAATTTGACACTCCAAAAATAGCAAAAATTCTAGTTTGCCATTTAGTATATGGCTACCATAAATGCAGCGCGAGCCATGTAAGACGTAACACCCCTTTTATTTCGTAAGCGGTTACATACATCAAAATGCAGTTTACAGCACACGCTAAGGAGTTGAGGAGCACATATATTTTTGTTTGTTGAAAGGTTTTAGCACCACTATCAACTGAGATATTGAGGCAAGAATGTTTTTTTAATGGAACTGCTTACTTTCTATAACTGCATTCAATAGTTCTTGAGAAGATAATTATTGTGATATAGTGGTTGTTAATGTTGACATTGAAACCTGTTGTAACAAAATTCAGTAACTGCCCTGGAATATGAGGGCATAGTGGCTGGAATCGGAGTTAGCAGTGCAAACACTGCAGCAAGCATCCCGGACACACAATTGTATACTGTGAAGTAGGCCTGTGGGACTACAGTAACACTTTGGTTTCCCTTGAACCAAATGAAGACCTACAGTGGATGAAAGTTGTACATGGACATGTGACATAGGTTAGAACCTACTGTGTCACAAATGGCAGAGGGGAGTTACTGTAATTGTACATAAGTTGAAACAGAGAAATCACCTGTTCATTCTTCAAAAAAATAAATGGGTCTTATAAGTTGCAAAAAGCAACTACTATATGAAATATCTACATTATAGGACTCATTGACACATCATTTCCTGCACGTGGCTGTGCGCTTCTAAGTTGTACAGTCAACCTACACAGCTATAAATTTATCTTATGTGACACATTCATTGAACTAAACATTTTGTTAAAAATAATTTTGTGGCCGCCTGTACACTGCAAAATCAACATATACAGTGTTCTGCACTGTTTTCATGGCAATACAGACAAAAAAACTAACTGGAGCATGAAACCAAACCGAATACATTTCTAACAACCTGTCAGAGACTATGACTTCCTTGTACCAAAATATTCAGAAGGTATCACTGGAGAACTCAAACTTTTTCTATAGACTTCTAGATCACCCTGTATGTATACGTTCTGAAAAAAAAAGAAAGTTCTACAAATGGAAATATTTTAATCTACAAAGCTTCCTTCTAGGAAGTTCCACTACAATCGCAGGTTCCTGATATTGAAGTAACAATTTCCTACATCCTTACATATGACAATGGAAATTTCTCATGATGCTTTTCTTGCCACAGTTTCACATGTCCTAAAAATATGTTCCTTACAATACCTGATTCCAGGTTTGAGGAGTAACGCATTACTTGTAAAGCCGTTATTAGTAACAATTACATTGCAGAGGTAACGGCATTATTATTTGCATGAAGTAACTTAACTATAACTAAGTTACTTTTATCGCTTAACATCTTCCAAATTCAGCTTGCACAGCATGTCATTCATATGCAAATGTTTGTAAACCTGTTGGACGAAACTGCTGTGGTCATTAGTCCCTATACTTAAAAAATAATTAAACCATCTAACACTAAGGACAAAACACACACACACACACACACACACACACACACACACACACACACACACACACACACAAAAGCGTGCACGTGCGGGAGGACTCTAACCTCTGGTGGGAACGACCTTCCATTGTGCAGCATGATGCCTTAGACCATGCGGCCATGTCATGTGGCAGTGTGCCATTCCCGTTACATCTTCTATATAATATATGTTGTCATCCTCCGACAACTACAGTATGTCTTCTTTGTCTGTTTATTTCGTCGAGTTGCCTACTATTAATGCAGCGTCTTTTAACACTAATTCTTCCTTTTCACCTGTCATAGCTCAAGATATATACATAGTTTGAAAGGTTTGTTCATTGCTGCTATTTCAGCGTAACAGACATTGCAAATATATAGTAGACAACAAAGTCAGCAATTTTCACGGAGAAGCAAACAACGTACATCATGAAACAGAACTCCCATAAGATGGAATGTTTTAAAAACAATTTTTATTGAAAATGCATAAACAGTGCAACTGAGATGCACTGAGAATGAAGATGCTGTGGACAATTTATTTAATAATGCATTGATTATGTATTATTCATTATGCATGTATTAATGTATTGAATTGTTGATTGACATTAAAGCTTTTTTCCTTTCTACATGTATAAGATTCACAACAGATTTACAAATGAGTTACAATTACAATTTTTAAAAGTAACCTTAAAAGTAACTGTAAAAATAAGTGTAAAGATACTTGTAACTGCTACAGTTACTTTCGATGTATAGTAACTATAACTGTAACTAAGTTATTTTTCAGGGAAGTAACTTTTACTGTAACTGTTATTTTAAAAAAGTAACTTTCCAAACCGTGCCTGTTTCTATCCACACATACAACTACAGATGGGTGATGTGGGGTCTGTCAATGACAAAAACTGGGATGGTGCAGATGAAAAATACTGCATTTATTTATTGTGGTGTGTACAAAAAAAGAAAAAAATATAGCCATGAAGCCTACATATTACTACAAATAATATATGTACAAGCTGTTTGACAACCACTTTGATTCATTTGTGACTTTCATTAACCATACAGAAAATGTCACAGGTTAAATTTCACACATGTTAGATAATGAGCAAGTTACTGAATCATTTATCAGCATTTGTAAATCTCCTATAAAATTCTCACTATATCACATGCACAACCTACTTACAATTCCAACCTCACATTACAACAGTCACACAAAATAAGCTTTGTTTTTTCCTTTTAAAATCCAGAAATTAACTCTAAATACATATTATAATAAATATTTAAGAGATTTGGAGTAATGTATGTTATATAGTAACAAAAACTAAATAATGAAAATGGAAAACTTGACACATTAAATGAAAAAATATGCAAAATAAAGCTGTAATCTCAGTAACTGCATGAAACATCTACCATTTAAAATACTCTTTTGCAAATTGCATTGAAGTCATTAGCTACTGGGCAGTAATATATGACCATACCAATCTTTCATTGAAAGATAAACTTTCCAACCACAAGTAACTACTTTCCTGTTACTTCATACACATACAAAGCCACACAAAAATGCTCTTAAATATATAGTGAAACTATAACTTATCAATTGTTGAGCAATTTTCATTAAACAAAAAGAAAGTTTAATAATACTGAAATTATTCAGACTTTTACAAACCGATTTTGGCACCTTACATGGAATGTCTTAAGCACCTGCAGTAGACAACTCTGTTAAAAATTTTAAATAAAATTCTATGCTAGTGAAAAAATGCAATAGATGTTCATCAGCAAGTTTCACCAACCACTAGTACGAGTCCAACAGCACAAAAATAAACAGAATGAGCTTTCACAAATTTGGCACTAATGGGTGTTTTAAAGAATTAATAATGTTGACAAAAAACAAGACTAATAATTTAAACACATCATTCTGCAGAAATGCACTCTAATTAAACAGAATAATTATGCAATTTTACTGGAGATATTTTGAAATGATAGGACTACATATTTGTAACATAAGTAATAAAAAGAATTAGATTTTGATGTCTGTTGTAAAATGACGGGCTGCATAACAAGGTATGTAATTTAAGATGAAATTATTTACAATTATGTCATATATGAATAGTAATGAAAAGTTTGGTTGTTTACGTAGATGATAATTGTTATCATAATGAAAATAAAATACACAGTTGCATGGTACAGTGCATGTGCACCATGGTGTAATCCATTAACTGGCTTGACACAGATGGTTTCAAAGGTATTTTAACATTCTTATTGATGCCACTATATTAGAGGATTGGATATGCAGTCAAACCTTTAGAAGATGTAATTGCATGTACACATTCCTCCTTTCTGTTAAAATGCATTCTCAGAATTATGTGGAATCTCAAACCCTTTTGGAACCAAAAATATGCAAGTTCTTTATCAAAATACGGATGTATAGGGGATGTGCAAGAGTTTCTTATGAATTTATGCCATGATATTATTTGCACACTGTATGTTATCTATTATGGAAATAATCAGTAACTGCTATTGAACTTAAAATCCATCAAACCACCACATCCACATATATAATGTGGTGTGTCCTAGCTTGCATACATGTGCGCGCACACACACACACACACACACACACACACACACACACACAGTTTTCATTCATTCAGGAACTGGTAGATAAAGTTGTGAATTCCACTTCACAGAAAAATATTTCCAGCTTCTTTGAGGAAATCCTCTCCGGTAGTAGTGTTACTATGGGACCAGTAAATATGGTTAAGAAATTTGCTAAGGCAGACTGGATGTTATTAACAACATTTGCAATATTTATCAAGTTTCAGGCACTTTGGCACTCAGTGACTTAATTAACTAAATACAGTGTTATTAACTTAAATGTTATAATTAAAAGCATCTGCAACTGTAATGTGTCATGACAGTCCATGTTTTGAAATCTAGAATGGAAAAGACAGGAGAGCACTGAATAATAGTGCTTAATTTCTTTGATGTCAACTTGGTCTCTTTCAAATATTCCTTCCCAGGTCTCAGGAAATGCTAAAAAAATGTTATTCCTGCAAAGGAATTACACAATAGTGACTACCGATCTCTATTATTAGCATCACCCACTTTTCCCCCTAAGATGTGAACTGTTTAATTAAATTTGAAACTTACCAAGGTGCTAAAAAGAAATCTGACTAAAGTAACTTTGTATTGTAAGTGAAATTATAATGGGTAATTCTAAGCTGAAAACAGATACACATTAGAGCATTACATTATATAATTTTCCAAGAGCAATGATAATGTTTGTTTGTGACATGTTGAATGCAACAAATATGCACAAACCATTTAATGTATTTTTAAGGCTAATGTGTGACCTGTTAATAGATAATTAATATGAAGACAGACTGATATTTCAAAAATTAAAGGGGTGAGCAATAATGAAGAAAGTAATTACTGTACCTCCATTATTCTTCCTTGCCGTCAAGAGGCAATACAGGAATGTGTTTAGATTACCAAACCATGCTTAACCTAACAGGCAAGTTTAGATTGTGATGGGTGAGGGAAGAAAAGAAAATTACAATTCAACATGCTTTTTATATCACTCACATTAATCTGGTGTACAGATCTGGATTTGATGATACAAGAAGGAAATTTATCATTATCTCATTTAAGGTACCATATAAGTATTTGCCTCATGTGGCTTAGGTAAACCATGGGGAACTTAATTCAAATGCTGAGATGGACATTTCAAACTTTTTCACAAAATAAAAGTTCAGTATTTTAAAAACTGTGCCCCATTACTTGGTGGCAGCAGCAATGAATCTTAGAGGAGATAATATGAGCAAGAAGTTGTTTGGGCTAATAACAAGAAGGATACAGAGAGAGAGAGAGAGAGAGAGAGAGAGAGAGAGAGAGAGAGAGAGAGAGAGAGAGAGAGAGAGAGAGAGGAGGGGGGGGGCGAATTTAACCTAGGTAGTTAGGAGCATCCCACACCTTGCAGGGAGAGAACAGGAAATGATTGTACAAACAAAAATATCAGAAAAAGAGATTTGAAGGAGGATAGATGACACGTAAGAAGTTACTGAAAAATTGAGCAGATAGTTTGGTTTCCATTGTTCAGGTGTACTTTCAATGTAAAAGAAGATACATAAATGTTTAATTTATTTTTTTTTTACTATGAAGATTTTAGAAATGGAGTAAAAACTAAAATTGAAGAAGGAAATTAGCCACTTCCATTTTAAAGGAAGCATCCCTCAAGTCTTGATCTATTTAGAGGACATACAGAAAAACTTAAAATCTGAATTAGGATTTGAACTTCTGTGGCATTATTTGCCATGGTGTAATAGTAGTAAACTGATTTTAAATCTTTAACTGTGACATTATGTTGTGAAAGGTATAATTAACATCAGTATCAGTGACAGAATATATTAAGTAGAGACGTGTTTCTGAACTTTTCAAGGAAGTTAATTGATGGAGCTCCTTCACACCAACATAGAAAATTGACATGCAGTTATTTTTTTCTGCAGTGTAAGGTGCACATGATTGTATGTGTGCTTGAAAATGACTCGACCATTGAGGGAACCACCACTAATGAATGTATATATAGAAATTTGCACTATAAGTCTCATTTCTTTATTTGACTCTGTATCTCACTCTCCAGTGACCTGCAAGTAATTACTACTAGGGAATAATTCATTCACTGCTTGGATTATCTTTGTTAAAACTGTTAGTATAACTTGTGGCAATTTACAGGAGCAAAGTTTCAAAGCAAAGATTACTGTCAAATATGGAAACAATTTATAGCTACTACAACCATCAGCTTAAAGTAAGTACTCCCAGAGAGAATGGGACTGGATAAGTGCCGGCACAAAATAACAGAATATGAAAATCAGTATTTGTACCTGAGGTATGTTCTGGAGACAAGAGGGGAAGAGGATTAGAGAAAGATTCCACTAGTATGAAGACAAAATAATTAGGTATTTATAATGTTTCAAGATATTCCTTTATCATTCTCATGGTTGGAAAAGACAGTAGCAAGTATAGAATAAACTATGAACATAGCTTTAAACCAGTTAAGATTCTGAAGGTAATGAATCCCTCGAATTCCTTGCAGTCCTTGACACACAATGAAGTAACATCAAAACTGTAGCAGACCCAGCATTAATTTACAATGAAATAAAAAGATGCTCCTTCGTAGAAACTAAGTGTATTATGTCACAAAACAATTGTTTGCAACAATTGTTTGCGTGCGAGCATGCATGCGCAAAGTTAGTATTCAGCCACAGCCACTGATGCATGTTTAGGAGGAGTGTATTTTATGTGCCTATTAAGACTCAATGACTATCTCCCTAGTGAGTTTTTTAACTATCCTCACTAATACATTTAATTTAGTGTACTTTAAAACTTTTCCTGTAACCTGCTGCTATTTTACATGCTTTAAGGATAGGGTTACCAAATGTCCTCTTTTTTTTAGACAATGAAAAGATCTGGGCCAATTTTTAGCTAAATGAGAAAATGTCCTCTCTCTTTTTTCTTTTCTTTTTAGTAGTACAACTTCTTCAAACGGAAAGTAAAAAAATACAATTTTTTTGAACTCTCATAAATGCAAACTCTAAAGAATTTAGTTTTTCTTTCAACACTGTAATATTGTTTTTTAGACTATCTTTTATATGTTGCTGCTGCACTGAGCTCAACTTGCAATTTTAGAAAACAGAGATAATTAAGGTGGAAATTAGAGTGTATAATATGAATTGCAATTTGTCCACTTAAAGGCATTACATATACAAAACACAAGGTAACTAAGTTTTGATAACTTCAAATTTTAATTGTAATGCTTTTGCTGATTTTTGTATAACTATAGAAGTGTCATCTTTATTGAAGGCTAGCATCTCATAACACTACCTAAGGCAGCCTCTGTTGCCTCCTCTCACTCTGCCTCGATCTATCTTTTGTGTGTTCCTTAAGCTTTAATTAGATCAATTTTGAAACATGTACAAAAACTGATGGTGGGTCAGCTTTAAAAAGCATGATATCACTTGTCTGGTTCAACTGAAGGGGTCTAAAAGAAGTTTAATGACAACTTCAGTGTTCAGCATGAATACCAGGGAAACATTCTGCATAAATATTTTATGTGATAAATAGAGTACAAAATTTGATCGATTGGAATGTGAATAATGGAGGATACATAATAACTCACTGGAAAACCATCTGCTGAGCCATTGATAGGTATGTAAAACTGAAAAGGACATTCACACGACTTAACATTCACACAATCACAATCACTTACACAACTGTAGTAGTTGTTTGGTTGTGATTATGTGGATGTATGCATTTCTTTTTCTGATGAAGGCCATGGCTGAAAATTTAAGTTGTGTGAATGTGATTTTCTGTTTTATGTGCCTGTCAGTGGCTCAGCGGATATAATAATAGTATTTTGTTATAGAAATGTTTTACATTTCAATCACTTCATATATTTATATTATAGAGGAAAAATATACATAAAAAATAGATGAAGTACACTTACCAGGTGAAGGGGCACAGGCAGTAATAGCAACAAATAAACACACACACACAAACACACACACACACACACACACACACACACACACACACACACACACAAAATGCTAGCTTTCGCAGCCTAGCTGCTTCATCAGGCAGAAGGGAAGGAGAGGGGAAAAGGAAATGATGAGGGTTTTAAGAAGGGGGTAAGGAGCCATTCCAATCCCGGGACAGGAAAGACTTACCTTGGGGGAAAAATGGAGGGTAAATAAATGCACATACACCCACACATTTACACAGACACAAGTACACTTAGACAGACATACTGTAGAACTGTAGAAAGTTCTACAGTATGTCTGCCTAAGTGTACTTGTGTCTGTGTAAATGTGTGGGTGTATGTGCATTTATTTACCCTCCATTTTTTCCCCCAAGGTAAGTCTTTCCTGTCCCGGGATTGGAATGGCTCCTTACCCCCTTCCTTAAAACCCTCATCATTTCCTTTTCCCCTCTCCTTCCCTTCTGCCTGATGAAGCAGGTAGGCTGCAAAAGCTAGCATTTTTGTGTGTGTGTGTGTGTGTGTGTGTGTGTGTGTGTGTGTGTCTGTCTGTGTGTTTATTTGTTGCTATTACTGCCTGTGCCCCTTCGCCTGGTAAGTGTACTTCATACATTTATTAATACACCTCAGTGACAGTAATCTTTGTACCTCAAAAGATAAGTGGTAAGTGATTAGTGCATTTGGCTGCAATAGGGATGGTCCAGGTTCAGTTCTTCATGTTTCCTTTTCCATTGTGGGAGGACAGGAATGGTATTAACCTGGAGAGTGATCTATTGACTTTGTGGGAATCTATACTGCATCAGTTTATGTCACTGGAAGAGGGTATATGAAGGCTGCATGGTACTGAGTAGTCTGTTTGGATCATTAGTGGAGCTGATATGATAGTATTTATGAAGCCAACCAGTTTAATGAATATCAGTCTATAGAATTTTTAAAAGTAGTATGAACTACCCAATAGTAACTTCAAAAAAGTTTGAAGGTGAAACTTCAGTATTCAGAGTTTATGTTGAATATCCAAACAGAAATTTGTTTTGAAACCTGTAGGAAGATGTTGAAGACATGCAGGAAAGAAGTCAATGAAAACAATTGATGATCACACATTAAATAATTTCTAACAACATCATAGCATCTAATTTGCAGAACTCCTTATCTTTTAGCAGATTGTTTTCTACAATATATTCATTATGGAATTGAATCTTGGCTGTATTTGCTTCTCCTCCTCCCCACACCCCTCAGGATTGCTCTCTCTCTATTACTCTCCACTTAAATGATACAATTTTATAATGTTTCTTCTAACATCTGATTATTTTACTCCCTTCTCCACTAAATCACCAATTATATTAAAACAGGTACTATGAAATGCTTTGGGAAATGTATTCATTATCTTTTAGTACATTATTAGTGATCCTTTCTATCACGGAGATGCATACCAGGGTTAAGTGCTTATGGAAATTGTCTAAATGCAGTGAGAAATGAGTGGAATGGGCAGAGGCAATGTGGCAGTTATGTATGGATAAGTTGAAAATTTGGATCTGGTAGAAGATGTGCTGCAGTATTCTGTGCTGTCATCATGATTACTCTATCCAGATGGCCTAGTCACCAGCATGACTGTCTACTAAGCCAGAGACCCAAGTTCAAATCCTGGCCTGGTGCAAATTTTCAGCTTTCCCCATTAATTTGATTCAATGCCAAGTGGTAACTAAGGTGGTAATTCTTCATATACTTTTTTTTTTTTTTTTTGGAAAATATTTATATTTTGTCAATAAGTCTTATGTTAGTGAGCATTATTTTTCTTTTTGAGTTGTGATCATAGCATGGAGCTTTTTTTCTTGTGCCATTTTTCTAAGAATACCTTTGATGCACATCCATTCAGAAACCTGTCATGAGTTTTGTATTTTGGAAACAAGTTCTTCCTCATACCTAAGATCAAAAAGATTATGTAAATGGTGGGCCAATGGGTAAAGTAATAGATACAAAATCTACATCAAAATCCAACTTCTGAATAACCACCAGAACAGGATGTAGGTCACAGGAGGAAGTTTAAGTTTCCTGATCTTTATTAGGGTTGTGAAAGATAGAGGGTTCAAACATTCACCAACAAAATTAGCAAGATACAAATCGACTACTTGTCTCTCTCTTCCTCTTGTTACTTAGTTTGTAAATAAAACTTCATACCTTCTGTATCGCTACGATCTCCTACAGTTCTTCCTATTCATGTTCCTCCAACAATTCCTATCCACAAAGGCCATTATTTTTGCCCTTGCTGGTCCTCTCACTGATTTCCTGTATGTTCAGATAACATGCACTTTCAACCACAGTCATTTAAATATCCTTGTGTCTTGAAAGGTACGAAGGTGTAATGACAAGAGACACACAACTTGACATTCTGCACAACAACCATTCAAGCAACTATTTGGCTCTCTTCTATTGTTCTGTATTTTCTGTTCTTATCCTCTTGGCAATGAATCCCAAAATCTCAAGGGTAAGTAGCCATATTTTTAATGTTTGGACTGATTTAGCAATGTGTTGCAAAATTACACCTTTTTATACTGGAAATTACTATTTCACTAACAGAATGTCGCTCTTTTCATTTGCTTAGATGCTCTATATACACTGATATGTATTTACTATACCAACTGCAGTATTAAATGAACTTTCCCATTGCATTTGAACCTAATGTCTGTCATTTAATAAATTTTTTACAAGGCCATGCAGCAGATTGTTCATATTATGTACAATATATGAAGAAGATGAGAATTCCATTGTATATTAGTAACACACACACACACACACACACACACACACACACACACACACACACACAGACAGACACACAGACAGAGAGAGAGAGAGAGAGAGAGAGAGAGAGAGAGAGAGAGAGAGAGAGAGAGAGAGAGAGAGAGAGAGAGAGAGAGGGAGAGAGAGAGGGGGGGTTGCATGTGTATTTATATCTCAATCACTCATTTGTAGTTTCTACAAAAAAGGGGGAAATGGGTTTGTCCAGCTCTTAACCCAAGTTTGTTAACTTACAACAATAAATATGACAACCAGAACATTTTAAATAAAATACATGAGGTCACAAAAGTGACTTTTAAATACAGACACATACATAAAAAAGTATTAAAAATAATATATGACAATGAATTTTGTAATTCTAATCAAGAACAGAAAATCTTTGATATTGCATGATAAGAATAGTTCATATTCTTAATAGTGTTCATTATAAATATATATCATAAATATTTTAAATATATAAAAACAGACAGACCAGTTAAATTGTATCTGACACTACACTTCAGCTATACGTCAATAATAACTAAAGACCAGACTCCCAAATGAACAAATCAGAGGCCCAGCAAAACAGATCAGTACAATGTTTTAACTTTAAGGAGAACTTAATAGCCCTTAATATAATCAGTCATTGTTAACAAAGTTTACAGACTTTACCATTGTTTATTTCTTTTTATTACACCTTTGCAGGTGGGCCTTTTTAGATGTTTATAAAGTGCCTGGAGTGTGCAAGAATGTCAACCTGGAAATTCTAAAAGTATTACTTGGTGACAGATGCAGAATTTACCCATACAAGAATTCAGTCAGCAGAGCCATACACACAGAAGTACTCAAAATTAGGTGTTACAAGAGATTTTTCATACTGTGGCAGTGAATTCACTGAAAGTGTAAATTTCAATCTTTCAGTTTTAAAATGACCCTGCTTCTTCCATTGCAACAGCAGTGGATTAAAAAGATCCATAAAAATTGGTGTGGTCCCTATGTAGATTGTAAAGTCTTGATGCTTCAGTACCATAATTTCAGTCCTCCTGTAAACAAAAATTTTTTAAGTTACCAACTGATTTAGAGAATTTTCACATCCCTATTATAAAAGTAGCACGACATGAATGTATAACAACAATGAAAATAGATGGACAGAATCGTGTGTAAAATAAAGAAAAGGCACCTATCTTGATTTTTGCAGATTGATGTGTAGTGCACAGAAACGTGCAACTGAAAACAGTCTTTACACTACCAGTAGCTTTCACTAGGGGAACTGAATTAACAAATATGTATAGAAGTTCAATGAGCCACAGAGAGGCACATGAATTTTATCCACAAAATCACTCAGTCACAACTTGTGCATGCACCACCACCACCACCACCTCCAACTGCTGTGACATTCCAACCTGGACTTTCCTTTGTTAGTTAACAAGAACATGTTTCATGTTATGACTGTTTACATCTTAAATGAAAACTTGTACTGGAAGGATTATATGCCAACCCATGCTCTAAAAACTTTTTTATGTAATAACAGCTCTTGATACACTATTTTTATTTCCTGTAATAGCGTATATTACTGCAACTATTTACTTCATAATGTTGGGAACAACTTCTCTCCCACCTTCCTTGTAAAATATGTTTTGCAATATGAACAAAGTGGTAGCTCCACAGAAATGTGATTAAATGACAACCAAATAAAAAGGCAGTTATTATATTTCAAAATAAATGAGAAATTTCATTTTTGCCAGTAACAAGGAGACTGAAATATGATAAATAAGTAACATATCATGAGACAGTTCCAACTGGAATAATTACACGTTCTTCATTTTTCACATAGTTATGAACAATTATAATTGTGCTTCTTAAGGATAAAGGGTAGTTTAAAATGATTGAAAAATCAATTTCTGTCACTTCAAGTAACATAAATGTTAGTGACATGGCACGTCTTCAGCAGGTGCTACACAACTAAATCAAACAGCAACAGCTTCCACCAGTGCTATATGTGAGTTTGTTTCTGCCCACACCAAAGGCCGCCTCTCATCATTGACAATTCCCACTTTTCCACCATACGAAGAGACTACAAGAAACGCCTTTTGCAACATTTCATGGCTTTCAGTGTTAATGATCAACAAAAATTTAAGTATTTATTCCTTTCATGGATTTCGCCAAAGTTGTATCAACTTTGGTCTAATCTAGCACCATTGAAAGAACCTTCCTCCTTGTCATTTCATGAGATATGTACTCTTCTTTCAATATATTTTCAAAAACAGACACACATCATCTCATTTTGCTTTGCATTCTACAGGTGTAAGAAACAGCCTCATCAGATCTATCTTGATTGGGATACGGAATTACAAGGACTCAGAAGCAAATTTCAATTTGTAACAGAAATTCACAAAGAATTATATGCCGACTCTCTGGTTAGAGATGCGATTTTGTGTTCTGCACTGGATAAAGAAGTTCACCAACAAGCTCTTCAGTTAGATAATCCAACGCTGGATGAAGTACTTTCCATAGCTCACTTCTTTAAAATCACTCATGCTGCAGGCCTTCAATTAGAGGCATGGGGTGACAATGGTGACATACAGTCAGGTCGGGCAGATAACGACCTGCTGGGCACTAGCACAAAAGAGGATGATGTTGCTGCAGTACACACACGCCCGCAGCGTTGGCCAGGCAGTCAACACAACATGAAGCACTCAAATACAGTTTCTCGTTCTCTTCCTTCCTGCCCTCATTGTTTCGCCAAACTTGCACATGAAGATTGTCTACAGTGTTGGACGATTTGCCACTGATGTAAAAAGAAGGGACATGTTTTGTTTGTTTGCAAGTCAGATAAAGAACATGATGTGCATGTCAATGATTCTGTACTGTATGTAAATTGTGTCCCCCCTTATTCTGGCAAATTTTACCTTACTGTGCCAATGCTAGGAAAAGGTGAGAGGATGCAGGTCACACTGGCACAGTGGTCAGCATTATTAAATTACAGATGTATTTAAGGCTGGGTTCTCTGCCATTGTTGGCTATCATGCGTCACCTAAGCACTTATAATCAGCAGAAGATTTCACTTCTGGGTCAATTTGATGCAGATATTTCCTACAAATCTGTTGTGCGCACCGTCAGTGTGTGTGTGTGTGTGTGTGTGTGTGTGTGTGTTATTGACAGCAGTGGCACTGATAATTTATTTGGGTATGAAGCCTTTCGCATTTTTGGATTCTCCGTGGATGACATAATGCACATCGTCTATGAAGACATTCATTATGCTCCGCTTGATTCTTTATTTGAGACCTTTTCCATGCTCTTTTCTCCTGGTCTCGGTTGTGCCACTAATTTTGAAGCACATGTTAGTCTCATGCCTGCTGCCCAGCTGAGGTTCTTTCGGGCCCGACCTATTCCTGTTGCCTTGCGTGACTCCGTCAAACGGGAGCTTGATCAGCTGACTGTTTCAGGTGTATTGCATCCCATCTCTTCCAGTGAGTGGTTCTCTCCCCTCATTATAGTTAAAAAAAAAAACCAATGGCAGTCTTCACCTCTGTGGCGATTTCAAAGCGTCTATCAGTGCTCCATGCCTTACTGACACGTATCCTATGCCTCGCACTGAGGAATTGTTTTCAAAGTTCGCCAGGGGTCAGAACTGCAGAACTTTTCTAAGAACAACCTATTTGAAGCATATCACCAGCTTTCCTTGGATGCTGAATCTCGCCAGTTTCTTGTTCTCAACACACCATTTTGTCTTTATCAGTATCAAAGGTTGTCGTTTGGGGCTGCTAATTCCCCCCGTCATCTTTCAACGATTTTTGGAACAGTTGCTTGCCGCTGTTCCTGGCTGTATCAATTATCACGATAACATTGTTGTGACTGGGGTCACCACTGTCAACCATCTCAGCATCCTCCAGATGCTCTTCACAGTTTTACAATTTGCGGGGTTAAAACGCACCTTTCAGAAATCATCTTTTTTTCAACAGTCGATTGTCTACTTGGCTTTTCAATTGTCAGGCGAAGGTATTTGCCATCTTTGACAGGATGTAGCTGTTACTGAGACTGTCCCTTGCCTGACATTGGTCAAGGACCTTCAGGCCATTCTGGGAAAAATAGCCTACTATCACAAGTTTTGCTGTCTGCTACAAAAGTGGCTCACCCACTACACTTGTTGCTTCATAAGAATGTTCCTTTTCATTTGTCCACTGATTGTAACACTGCTTTTCTTCGTCTCAAAGAACAACTGCAGCAGGCCCTCTTTCTTGCCACATATTACTCTGGACAACATTTGGTTCTAGCCACCGACACTTCCCACTATAGAATCAGTGCGGTTTTGGTGCAACTGTATACTGATGGCTTGGAACATCCGATTGCAATGCAACACAAGTATTCCAAGATATAAAAGGAGGCTCTGGGCATTGTGTATGCATTGAAAAAGTCTGGTGTCTTTCTTTATGGGGTGAAGATTCATCTGACCATTGATCACAAACCATTAGTTTCTCTCTTCCATCCCTTGGCCTCGCTCCCCGACAAGCCGGCCTACCATTTACAACATTGGACTCTGTTCCTTTTTTGCTTCAACTACGAGATTCATTTCCAACCCACAGCTCAGCATCCCAATTCTGATGTGTTGTCCCCTTTGCCACTGGGGCCAGACCCTGTTTTCGACTGTGATGAGTTGCTGTATTTTCTTATGGTCGACGGCAAACAACGTGTTGTTAATGGGTTTCCCATCGACGGTGAGACGTTAGCCATGGCTACTACTTCTGATTCTGTTCTGTGTTGTGTGCTGCATTTCTTTCAACGGTGTTGGTCTGACTGCCCATCCGGAAGAGCCTCTGATGCATTGCGTAACTACTTTGCCCTTCATTTTTGCCTCACTGCTCGTAACAGTGTTGTCCTCCTCTCCACCAATGGGGCCTCACTGCAAGTGGTCTTTCCTGCATTCCTTCAAGCTTCTGTTCTCTATCTGCTTCATCCGGGGCACTGGGGTGTTTCACGCACCAAGGGACTGGAGCGTCGGCATGTTTACTGACCCGGCATCAATGTGGACATCGCATACATGTTGCTGCCTGTGAACCATATGCTAATGTGCGGGTCCCTTCCTTGGCATCTACTGGCTTCTTGTGGTGGACGCATATTATAACTTTCCCTTTGTTGTACGTTGCCTTCCACAGCAGCGACCACCCTGGCACTAGCCAAAATATTTTCATTGCAAGGACTCCCTTCCACACTGGTCTCTGACAATGTCCACAATTTACTTTCTCTGAATTCTCTGATTTTTGTACTCAACATAGTGTTACGCACATCACTGCTCCAACCTTCCATCCTCAATCGAATGGCAAGGTTGAGTGCTCCATTCAAACTTTCAAATCACTAAAGAAAAAATTGCTCTCTTCATCTGAAGAAGCCTTGTTTCCAGGTTTCTGGAATCTTACTGTTTCACTCCGATGGGCGACCACAGCCCGGCTGAGCTCCTTTACGACCACCAGCCTCATACCTTGCTCCACCTTCTTTGCCCTCCACCCCACCGGCCAGGGCAGACTCTAGGTACAAAGTTTTCGGATGGTGCTACTGTTTGGGTGTGTGGCTAATGCAAGTGCCCAAAATGGATTCAGGGTCAGATCCTTAGCCCTCACTGCAAACACATTTACATAGTCAGCATAAATGCTGGAGAAGTAGTGCGCCACATTAACCAACTTTGTCCCCAAGTGACTCCAGCAGCAGTTTCCATGGCAGCACCAACACCATCTCCCCCAAGGGCTGCAGCCGATGGGGTGGAGGTGCACAATTCGTACCATGGCCCGTTGCCACGGTGAGCCGACCATAAGCACAGCAACAGCCACCAATAGTTCCTGTATTAGTTACCAACCCAGTATCACAAGAAAACATCATCATGAAAGAGCTCAAACAAACACCTCAGGAAGAATCATCCTTATCCCCTCGGATTATTCAGAATGACCAAACACAAAGCTCACTGGTCATTGCAACATATTATCGTGCATCATGCATTCCACACCACGAGCAGACATCTGGCAGCTCACCACGGTCTCCAATCATCGCTTCGAGGCATCTTCCTACAAGACTGGGGTCTAGTTGGGGACATTTTTGTCCATATGTGAAGGTGGCTCCCAGGGAGTTCGCAGAGACATGCACAAAACAATTGGACATCGACACTCTTCAGACCACCTACAGCAAGTGAGTGCTCAAACAAAAGGTGGGGAAGTGTTGTGGTTTTGTGCATGATGTTTAATGAGGCCACCCTGTGTCTCCGCGCAACATATGCTCTCAATATAGTGATACAGCAGCGCTATCCAGAACGGTGGGCCAGAAAGAGAACAGCTATGAGGACAGTTCCTTTAGAACGATCTTAGTGTCCACATCAATTAGTTTCTGAAGTGTGTTTTGCTCTGTATGCATTCTGGAAGTGGAAATAAAGTTTTTTTAAGTTACTACACAAATGTCTCTTATTTTCCTGCAGGTGATATCTATTTTTCCGGACATTGTTCCTTCATCAGGTAGGAGAGAAGGAAAGAAAAAAGGAATGGGAACAAAAGTGGAAGGTAATTGGTGAATTACCTTCCCCTTCTGTTTCCATTCCTTTTTTCTTCCCTTCTCTCCTACCTGATGAAGGAACATTGCCTCAAAACTTGTTCTTCTCTTTTTTTCTTTGTGTTTTTCTTTCTTTGTGTGACTTTTGGCGATACAACACAAAAAAATTACTGGCCAGCCAATCTTCCTCTTTTGAAGTATAATTTATCATCTCTGTGGAGAATTTCCATCATTAATCGAATATCTATTTTTCTCCTAGTTCTCTATTCTTCTATAGACTTGCAAATGCCCTCTAGCCACTCCTGCTTAGCTTTTTGCACTTCCAATCAATCTCACAGGAAATACTAAATTTAAACGTATTTGAAGAAATGAAAATGCAGCAAATGAAACAGGCAAAATGGAGTACAGATGACAAAGAAATGAGATTTACAAGAAGTGTAAAATAGACAAGCAAGAGTGACTAGAAGGCAAATGCAAGTCTGTAGAAGAATAGGGGCGAAATAGATACTGCCTACAGGAAAATAAAAGAATCATTTGGAGACAAGAAAAGCAGCTGTATGAATATAAAGAACTCAGAAGGAAAACCAGTTCTCAGCAAAGAAGAGCAGCTGAATAGAATGGACAGTGTGTTGAAAGGTGCATATAACAATAACAAAACAAGAGTAATGGAATGCAGTCTTAGAAAGTCAGGTGATGCTGAAGGCATTAGATTAAATAACAAAACAATAAAGGTGGTAGATGAGTTTTGTTACTTGGGCAGTAAAATAACATGTGATGGTCACAGGCAATGGGAAGAAAAGCGGTTCTGAAAAAGAGAAATTTGTTAACATCAAATATTAATTTAAGCATAAGAAAGTCCTTTGTGAAGACATTTTTTGTGGAGTGTTGCCTTGTATGGGAGTGAAACATGGATGATAAACAGTGTGGACAGGAAGAGGATAGATGCTTTTGAAATTTAGTGTTACAAACGAATGCTGAAGATTAGATGGGTGGATCACATAACTAATGAGCTACTAACAGAATTGGGGAGAAAAGGAATTTCTGGAATACCTTGATTGATAAGACACATTCTTAGACACCAAGAAGTTGTGAATTTAGTGTTGGAGGGAAGTTTGTGGGGTAAAAATCGCAGAGGGAGACCTAGAGATGAATATAGTAAGCAGATTCCAATGGATGTGGGTTGTCGTTTGTATGAGGAGATGAAGAGGCTTGCTCATTATAGAGTAGGGTGGAGAGCTGCATCAAAGCAGTCTCCGGACTGAAGACAACAACAACAACAACAACAACAGTCTCATTTCTTAGTCATCTGTACTCCATTTTACATGCTTAATTTACTGTCTTTTTATATCTTCTCCTTTTGACAATTAAATTTAGTATTTCCTGTGATACCCTAGGATTTTTGTAGGAATTTCCTTTCTACCTATTTGATCCTCTGCTGCCTTGACAACAACTCTTAAAGCTCCCCCTTCGTCTTCTACTGTTTTCTTTTCCCCTGTTTCTTTCCCCCTGTTCAGATTCCTTGACTTGTGCCATAGGTTGGTGGGCTTCCGGGTACTGCTGAGTAGCTCAGGAATCCATCACATGCAGGATGAGGTTACATGGGAAGCCAGAGCTGTGTGGCATGACTTGGCAGTATTTCTATTAAAGGGCCTCATCTCAGGAACATACAGAAAGGGTGTCAATCTCAAAGGGTACAGATGACATATAGAATGAACAGATCTCAAAACAATTGGTCTAACAGTTTTAAATTGTTGTAGCTGTGTGGGGAAAGTGACAGCTCCAAGTACTAATAGAAAGTACTAAATCTCAAATCATTATAGGTATCAAAAGCTGGCTAAAGCCGGAGATAATTTCAATTGATATTTTTGAAAAGGGAAAAATGTTGTTCAGAAAAGACAGATTGAATAAAACAGGTGATGGCATATTTATTACTGTTGTAAGTGGTTTATTCTGTAGCGAAATTGAAGTAGATGTGGAAGAGCAATTGAATGGAATGGACAGTGTCTCGAAAGGAAAATGTAAGATGAACATTAACAAGAGTAAAACGAAGGTAATGGAATGGAATGTCAGAAAATCAGGCAATGCTGAAGGAATTAGATTAGGTAATGAGACAATGAAAGTAGTAGATGAATTTTGTTATTTGGGTAGCAAGATAATGTCTGATGGTCAAAGTAAAGAAGATATAAAATGCAGAATGGCTTTGGGGAGAAAAGCGTTTCCTAAAAAAGTGAAACTTGTTAACATCCAATATTAATTTAAATTTTAGGAAGTCCTTTCTGAAAGCATTGTATGGCAGTGTAGCATTGTATGGCAGTGAAACATGGATGATAAAGAGTTCAGACAAAAAGATTATAGAAGCTTTTGAAATGTGGTGCTACAGATGAATGATGAAGATTAGATAGGTAGATCACATGACTAATGAGGAGGTGCTTAACCGAACTGGGGAGAAAAGGAGTTTGTGGTATATCCTGACTAAGAGAAAGGATAGATTGGTGGGACACATTCTGAGACATCAAGGAATTGTCAACTTAGCATTAGAAGGAAGTGTGTGGGGTGACAATCGTAGAGGGAGCCCAAGGAACAAATACACTAAGCAGATTCAAAATGATGTTGGTTGCCGAATGTATTCTCAGTTGAAGAGATTTGCACAGGACAGGGTAGCATGGAGAGCTGCATCAAACCTGTCTGGGGACTGAAGACCACCACCACCAACAACAACAACAAGAACAACAACAACAGCAGCAGCAGTTCCTGTGAGTTGGTATGGGTAAGGTTACACCTGACAACCTGGATAAATTAATAATTGGTTCTTTTTGCTGACCCCCTGACTTAATTGCTCAAATTTTCAAAGAAAGCTTGGATAAAATTTCAAAAATGTATCCAAGGCATACAATTTAAATTGGTGATAACTTTAACCTAACCTCAGTATATTGGCAAAATTACATGTTCAAAACCATAGGCAAGCATAAAAAGTCATCCAAAATTATACTCAAAGCATTCTCCAAATATTACCTCGAGCAACTAATTCATGAACCCAGCAGGATAGTAAAAGGTTGTGAAAACATACTTGAGCTCTTAGCAACAAATAATCCGGAGTTCAAAAAGAGCATCAAAACAGATACAAGGATTAGTGAACACAGAGTTATCATAGCAAGACTAAATATCGGATTTTCCAACTACCAACATTAAATGAAACTAATAATGGAAAGTCCAATTTGGAATTAACAATATATAATAGGACAGTTTACGACTCACTGTAAAGACGTGATGACGAGCCATGACAGGAACACAAAAAAGACACACACATACAACACTTTAAGCTATCAGCCATGGCCTTCTTCAGAAATAGGAACACTCAAGTAATCACACAGGCACACAACACAGTCACACAACCATCACCTCCAGCTGTCATACTTCGAAATGTGTTCCTGTCACGGCTCGTCATCATGTATCTGCAATGAATCGTAAACTGTCCTATTATATAGCATTAAATGAAAAATGCATTTATTAAAAAAAAAGTTAAAAATTCAATTAACACTTTCCTGAGTGACAATCTCCAGTCTTTTGAAACTAATGAAGTGAGTGAAAATCAGATGTGGCTTACTTTCAAAGAAATAATATCAACAGCTATTGAGAGATTAATATCAAACAAAATAACAAAAGAGGGGGCTGACCCACCTTGGTACAAAAAGCAGGTTAGATCATTCTTGCAAAAGCAAACAAAAAAGGGTGTCAAATTTACACAGATGAAAAATCTCCAAGACTGACAATCTTCTACAGAAACTCAAAATTTAGCTCTAACTTCAATGCGAGGAGCTTATAAGAGTTTACACAAGAAAACCCAGTCAGGCAATTTGATGGAAAATCATAAGAAATTCTGATCTTATGTAAAGTATAAGAGCGGCAAAACACAATCAGTTGCTTCACTATGTGATAGCACCAATGGTTCTACTGATGACAGTTGTGCGAAAGAAGAATTGCTGAACAGAGCTTTCAGAAATTCTTTCACTAAAGAGGACAAAGGATATACTCCAGAATTTGAATCAAGAATAGCAGCCAGAATTTGTAATTTATAAGTAGACATCACTGCTGTATTAAGCAACTTAAATCACTTAACAAAGGCAAGGCTCCTCGTCAAGATTGCATACGGAGTATGTTTCTTGATCAGAATATGCTGATGCAATAGCCCCATACCTAAATAACATACACAACTGCTCGCTCAGCAAAATATCTGTACCCAAAAATGGTAAAGCTGCACATGTCACTCCAAAATTCAAGAAAGGGAAAAGGACTGATCCACAAAATTACAGGCCTCTATCATTGACATAGGTTTGCAGCAGTATTTTAGAACATATACTTTCCTCAAACACTATGAAGTACCTCGAAGGGAACAACCTATTGACCGATAGTCAACACGTATTCAGAAAGCACCATTCTGGTGAAACATAGCTAGCTCTTTACTCACAAGAAGTGATGAGTGCTCTCCACAAGGGATTTCAAATCGGGGACTGATGACCCCATAGTTAAGTCCCATAGGCTCTACAAACAACAACATGATTTCAAATCTATTCCATACTTCTAGATTTCTGGAAGGCTTGTGACACTGTACCTTACAAGTGTCTTCTAATCAAATTAAATGCTTATGTAATATTGCCACAGTTGTGCAATTGGATTCATGATTTCCTGTCAGAAAGGACACTGTATGTTCTGACTGATGGAAAGGCATAAAGTAAAATAGAAGTGATATCTGGCATTCCCCAGGGAAGTGTTATAGGGCCCCTACTGTTCCTTATCTTTATAAACGATTTAGGAGACAATCTGAGTAGCTCTCTTTGACTGTTCATGGATGATCCTGTTGTTTATCTGTTAGTAAAGTCACCCGAAGATAAAAAGCAACTGCAAAATGATTTAGATAAGTAATCTGCAAGGTGCAAAAATTTGCAATTGACCCCGAATAATGAAAAGTGTGAAGTCATCCATTTGAGCAATAAAAGAAATCCGTTAACTTCATTTACACCATAAATCAGGCAAATATACAGGCCATAAATACAGCTAAGTACTTAATTGAAAAGAACACACAGAAAATATTGTACGGAAGGAATGCGAACCACAGGCTATGTATCACTGGCAGAACTCTTAGAAGATGCAACAGTTATACTACAGAAACAGCCTACACAACACTTGTGTGTACAATTTTGGAGTATTCCTGCCCACTGTGGGATCCCCACGAAGTAGGACTGATGGACGATTTAGAGAAAGTTCAGAGTAGGGCGATTTGAATTGTATTATAACAATATAGGGGTGAGAGTGTTACGGAAATGATGCATAAGTTAGGGTGGAAAACATTAAAAGGAAGGCATTATTCATTGCAGTGAGATTTATTTGATAATTTTTTTCCCCACCAACTTTCTCTTCTGAATGCAAATATATTTTGTTAGCACCTACCTACATAGGGAGACATACCAACACATTCATACATTTCTTCGATCTCCTCATCACTGGCAAAGCTAGTTGGCACATACATTTTTATTACTGTGGTTGGTGTCTACCTTGACTACAATAATGTGACCACTGAGCTGCTAATAATAGTTTACCAGCATTCCTCTTTTCGTCTTCATTATTAAAGCTACTCATGTAATAACCCCAACTGATTTTGTATTTACAATCCTGTACTCACCTGATCAGAAATCCTGTTCCTCTTTCCACTGAACTTCACTAATCCTCAATGTATATAACTTCAACCTATCGATTTCCATTTTTAAATTTTCCAAGCTCCCTAAATGCAGTAACAGCACTAAACATTACAATTCATTATCAGACCTGTTTAGATTATAATGAAAAAGAGACAATACTCAATAAATGTCATATTCAGATTCTTACAACAAAATATGTCGTGTACGATGTAAGAAAGTTAAGACACTGCCCTTAAATTGTTACCAAATAAAGATAGTTACAATTAAAGTTACTTAATGGAAATAATTTTCAAGGGTAATGCTCAGTAATTGTTACTATCTCTTTTCTTAATGACATTAAAGGTGATGTGTTACTTCAACCCTGAGGAGGTAATGGGGTGCGGGGGGGGGGGGGGGGAGAGATATTCCAAATCAGATAAGCTTTAGTGAGAGACTAGTCCAGAAAAATAAAGCAATTAATCTATTGGAATGAAGATGGTGGAAAACCAACATAATGAGAAAGCAGGATACCAATTCACCTCTGCTTGGCATCTAGCAGAAAATAGTTTCCACCTGTATTAATAAACCTCTGACAACCACTTTGAGAGGCAGTCACTGAGGGTGTGGAAGGGATTTTGAAGATTGGTGTGAAAGAGATATGGGAAAACATGAACATTCCAAGACCTTATGTATTGCACTTTGCAGAAGAGACCTTAATACGTATGACCTAGACAGACACACACACACACACACACACACACACACACACACACACACACACACTTTCCATGAGGGGGAGGAGGAGGTGCAGCAGCAGCAGCAGCAGCAGCAGTGAACGATACGGGGAGCAGCTGCAACGGCTAAAGACTATCAGCAATATTCGTCCTGAGCATGGATGAAATATGAACACGATGAGATATATGCCACTCAGAAAACAACTCCAGTTGGCACGGACAATATGGGGACCATCTTCAGAAGCATGGTAGCAAGATCAATGGACATGGAGCACATATGGAACATAAGATGATGAATAGTGCCATGAGAAAGAACCATAATGGGAACAAATGACATGAGTGATGCCTAAAAGTTGCAAGACTGGAAGGAACACACTTCATGGGAACGGATGGAATTCAGAACACCATGATACAGATACTGGGATCAGAAATGTCAGAAGCAAGTTCAGAGAGAATAGGAACTGTTGTAGCAGTGCAGAAGCACATTTTATAAGTATCGACCTAAGATGGAAAATCTGATCTGGCTGGGTTATCAGTCCCCTGTTCCCAGCAAAGAGATCACATCATGTGATTTGCAGTTGAAGATGAAGCACTCCACAGCCAGTGCACAAGAAGTGTACCATCATTTGATCAACACACAACACATTAACTCCCAAATGGAGGACATAGTAATAGGTATTCATGGTGTAGAAAAGCAGCTGAGAGCTGAATACAAAAAGTATCCTGGTCTGGATGTAATGGCAGTTTGGTTTCACAGAGATAATTCCATGGCATTGGCCCATTACTTAGCTTGAATTTAATGTGAATCTTTAATTCGGCACAAAGTTCCTAGTGATTGGGAAAAAATGCAGGTGACTCCCGTTTATAAAAAAGGTAAAAAGGACTGATCCACATAATTACAGGCCAATATCATTGACATCAGTTTCCTGTATAATTTTGGAGCATATTCTCAGTTTGAATATAGTAAATTTCCTTGAGGCAGATAAGCTTCTTTCCATGAATCAGCAAAGGTTTAGGAAACATTGTTCCTGTGAAACTCAGCTTGCTCTTTTCTCACATATCTTGTGAGCCATGGATGAAGGGCAACAGGTAGATTGTGTTTTCCTCGATTTCAAAAAGGCATTCGACACGGTGGCACATTGCAGTATGTTAACAAAGATACGAGCATATGAATAGGTTCACAGTTTGTGACTGGCTGGAAGACTTCCCAAGTAATGGAATACAACATTGTTCTTGATGGCAAGTATTCATCAGAGTTGAGTGTATTGTCAGGTGTGCCCCAGGAGAGTGTGATAGGACTGCTATTATTTTCTATCTATATATATGATCTGATGGACAGAGTAACTTGTAATTTGTGGCTGTTTACTGACGATGCTGTGGTGTACGGGAGGGTGACATCTTTAATTTACTGTAATAGCATACAGGGTGACTTAGACAAAATTTCTAGTTGGTACAAAGAATGACAGCTAGCTCTAAATGTAGAAAAATGTAAGGTGACGCACATGAGTAGGAAAAACAATCACACAATGTTCAAATGTAGTCGCAACGTTGAAATATCTAGGTGTAACATTGCAGAGCGATATGGAATGGAATGAACATGTAAGAGCAGGTAGCTGGCCGGCTTTGGTTTATTGGGAGAATTTTGGGAAAATGTAATACATCTGTAAAGGAGACCGTATATAAAATGCTTGTACAGCCATGTCTTGAATAGTGCTCAAGTGTTTGGGACCCGCAGCAGATCAGTTTAAAGCAAGGCATGGAAGCAGTTCAGAGGCGAGCAGCTAGATTCATTACTGGTACGTTCGACCAATGCGCGAGTGTCACAGAAATGCTCCGAGAACTCAAATGGGGATCAGTGGAGGAAAGATGACATTATTTTTGATAAATTCTGTCGAGGAAATTTAGAGGGCCACAATTTGAAGCTGAGTGTAGAAGGATGTTCCTACCGCCTACTTACATTTCACATAAAGATCACAAAGACAAGATAAGAGAAATTAGGGCTTGTACAGAGACATATAGACATTATTTTTTCCCTCATTCTATTTGGGAGTGGAAAAGGAAAGGAAATGCCTAGCAGTGGTACAGTGTACCCTCCGCCATGCACTTTACAGTGGACTGCGGAGTATGCATGTAGATGAACACGAAGTTTTGCTGACCTATGTATATCATTTTTGAAGGACAGAGATTACTGGTTCCACTCAATCTCTTGTGCTTCAAAACAGAAAAGGGCTATGTAACATAATGCAAATACTGTGGCTATAATACAGAGCATGGCAGTTTGAAAATGTCGAGTGAGAAAATGAGATTAAGGCCCATATCTCAGGTTCTGTTGATCACAGATATAAGTGGTACACTGTTTTAGATACCCCTTGACCTACTAATGTTTAATGTTCATCTGTATATTTATCAGAAGTATTGATATGTTGTAGCTATCCTACAGTACAATGTCAAAATTTAAATATTACAACTTGATGAAGCCCAGCCAAATTCAGTAAATCAGCTGGTTTTTGTACAGTACATGTGGTTTAGGATGGTTCGTAACAGCACAATGTTTCATAGGAAGCTTGCGTGGCCAATTGTGTGTCGAGTGCAGGCAGCATTGAGTCTTTCCAAATTTGAACAAATCTTCATTTTTGACAAACTTTCATAGTGCTATTACTTGCTGCCTTACTAAAAACTCAAAAATCTTGAAATATTTGTAGCAGAACATAATTATATTTCTGACAAGAAACTGTGTGAAAGTGTCAGCTGTTGTATGCATGGAATGAGGCAGAAGAAAGATGCTGCAGTTTCAAGAGAAATGTGATTAAATACCAGATACTGATTATGCATGAAGAAAACTTTACTTCAGCACAACACTCTGCCAAGCAATCTACACTGTAATTGATTATTGCTTTTTAAATGAAATCATGGGGCTGATAGGCCATTACTGGATGAGCTTGTATTCTCGCAATCACAGAAACTACGACAATCTCAAACATGAACAGCCAAAAAACACTGAATGAGACAATCCCTTCAGTTTAGATGCAGTAAATTCACTCAATCCTTTCTCACCTTTCATTAATTACATGAAATACAGAGAAACACATGATAATATTTACGAGATGCAAAACTGTGTATTCCTACCTAATTACGCATTTGCAAATCTTAATGTATTGCCAGCTATCACTCTTGGAAGAATCCTGAAGCCTTGTACATTGTCGGTGTACATGCAAGAAATTTTTGCAGTTATGAATAATTCAAAGGCACCTAAAATGGAAGATTAGTGATAATGAACTTCCCTTTTCTCCATTGGATAATGTATTAAAATGCAGTAGTCAAAACTTGGATACAAGTATACTCTAAATTCGTCGACTACTATGTTTGTACTAGTATTTGAGTTTGAAAAGCATGAGTAGTGCAGCTTAATTAGACAACAAAAGTTAATTCTGGCAGCTCCTAGCACCATTTTTCAGAACTACAGCATTTTGCACCCAATTCTAGGCAGTAGGCAGTTTTTTGGATCCAAAAACTGGGGGAAAAATGGGTGAAAAAAGTGCAGCTAAGATTTGGGTAAATAGGGTAAAAAATTCCCTGACACGTTACAAAATTCCCTGATATTTCAAAATGTTCAAATGTTGGTAAAGCTTATGGGACTTAAATGCGGGGTCATCAGTCCCTAAACTTACCAACTACTTATGTACTAGTTTATACTAAAGACGGCACAAACATCCATGCCCTAGGGGAGGTTCGAACCTCCAACGAAGAACGGTTTCCTGGTATTTCCATGATGTATTCTGGTCACAAGAAATTCCTTGGTAATTTATGATATTTCAGGTTTTCCCAGTTTGTGGCCACCCTGTAAATGGATGGAAAATAGCAGTGGGAGCAAATTAGAGATAAGAAGGTAGGGTGAGAAAATGATACAACTGGGGATCATATTTGAGCTTTTGGGGTCTCGATCTTCCAGACTGGTGATCTTTAACAAGAAAAAATTTCTCCACTTTTCCTCATTCCTAGCATCCATGTGTTACTGTTTTTTGGTCTAGAGTTTATAACCTCAGCCAATCTAGCTACAAAGATATGTAGACAGACAAAAAGAATGTGACAAAGACAATGGCAGACAATGAAAGTGACACAGGTAGTGATATGGAAGCTTAGGAGAAATGGATGAAGAGAGTGGAGAGACAGTCAGGAGAAACTGCCAATAGGAGACATAAGAGACAGACACATGTAGACAGTGGCAGAGAAAGGGGGTTGCTGTGTATTTATACTTCATTGCAGTGGTAGGCTGGATAAAAGGATTTAGCTTGCTTAGTGTTACAAGTGTGTAAATAAGTTTACATGCCCAAATTTTTGTTGAGATAGGTGGACAGGCGATTGAAGCAGCTGGTTTTTCACTTTTCTGACTGAGTCTTCCAACAGGAACATATCTTCCTTTATTTGTACTCCAAAAAGAGCATTTTTCAGCTCATATATTAAACACTTAAGGTACACTGACAGAAAATGCAAGATGATGATTAAAAAATAGCTAAATCATCAAACACTGAAATATATCATAACTTGTGACATTAATATTGAAAACAATAGATTGAGACATGTATGTAACACAATGTGCCACCTATTCCCCATACAAATCAAGATGAAACAGCATGTTCCCTTCATCAAGCATAGCTTGAAGCTATGATTTCTAGCTCATCATTCAGCAAATGTAACAAAATAGATAGTAATTTTTCGAATGATAGGTTGCTTACCTACCACAGAGATGTCCAATGAGCCACAGAAAGGCACAAATAATAGAATAAAAATTGTAGCTTTTGGCCATTAAAGTCTTTGTCAGCTACAGAGAAATACTCATGCATACACTCACACAGACAAACTACTCAACCCAATGAACCGCCTTCCCTGACGTTGACCTACTCCACAAAGATGGCCTTATCAGTATACCTCTGTTAACAACAAACCTACCAACCTTCAAAAATATCTAACTTTCATCCTTCCCTTAAATATCCTCCTCACCACCTACAATTGTATTCCGCTGCCCATTAAACCTACATAGTATCCTTGTCCATCCCTGCCCTCAACTCATCGCCCATGGCTCATATCCCTGCAACAGACCTAGATGCAAAACCTGTCCTATCCACCATCCCACCACCACATACTCCAGTCCTATTACAGGTATTTCCTGTCCCATAAAACACAGGGCAACCTGAGAATGTTATCTAAAAACTGTGCTGTAACCAACTGTGCAGCTTTCTATGTGGGCATTACTAGCACCAAGCTGTCTATCTGCATGAATGGCCATCATCAAACTATGGCCAGGAGACATCTAGACCATCCTGTTGCAGAACATGCAGCACTGCATAATGTGGCTCACTTCAATGACTGTTAAACAGCATGTGCCATATGGATCTTTCCCACAATTACCAGCTTTTTCTGAATTATGGAGATGGGAACTCTTCCTACAATATATCCTATACTCTAGCAATTCCCCAGGCGTAAACCTTCACTACTTCATGCAGTTCCTGCCTCTACCAACCTTCCCTCCCCACACTCTATACTTACATATGTCTCCCATTCCACCACACATTTCATTTCATTCCCTTCCCTTCCTTTCAGCCTGTCCATCAGACAGCAGTGGTGTATTCCCCACCCATGCTGTCCATTTCCTCCCTCCTGTCCTGCTTTCCTCTCCTTGCGACTTCCTCACCCCCATCACTGGTTGCTCTCACCTCAGCCATGCTGAGTACCACAGAGTGGCCAGAGACAGTGGTCGTGTCTATGTGCGTATGTATGTGTTATGGCCACATCGCATTTCAATCCGCCGCCTACCGCCGGTATGGAAAACAGCCACACTGCTAAACCGAGCAGCGATAACAGCGCCACCTGGGCGCAAGCGGGCGGAGATGCGGCAGCGGGCAGTGCATGTTTGGTTTCCAACCAGAAAGGTTTAGCCGACTTTCGTTTATGTACCGCATGTGTGATTTAATAAAGTGTTCTAAATCACAACACTTTTAGTGGTGACGAGTCAGGGATTTTTACAAAGTTCCGCCCATGCCCTTAGTCTCAACATGACGATGTTAGAACAAATACTCACAAATTTGGTGGAGCAGCAGAAGCTACTCTACGAACAGCACAAGCAACTTGCAGAACCTCTGACAGTCATTGCCGCTGCCTTACAGTAACTTCTCACTGCCGCCAACAACAACAACAACAACAACAACAACAACAGCCGACTGCCAGCCCTGAATATTCCAATGTTCGCACTTACAAAGACACCGCTGAAGATTGGACAGACTACGAGAAGCGTCTGTGTCAACACTTCTTGGCTTTCAGCATTGACAATCAACAACTTCATAAGTCTCTGTTCCTATCTTGGATTTCTCCCAAATTGCATCAAATTCTCACTCAATTAGTGCTGTTGAAAGAACCCTCATCCCTCACATTTGACGAGATGTGTTCCTTGTTGATGTCTTATTGTAGCAAACAGACGCACGTCATAGCCTCCCGTGTGGTGTTCTACCAGAGTAAAAAGAAACCAGGACAGACATATAGGTACGGTCCGCAGAATTACAGGGGCTTAGCCAGATTCATAACTGAGGTTCATTGGGAATCCTACGCCCACCACATGGTTCGAGATGCAATCCTCCGCTCAGCCCCTGACAAAGATGTCAGACAACGAGCTCTCCAACTTGACAATCCTTCATTAGATGATGTTCTTAATATTGCTCAAACCTTTGAAGTTACAAGAGCTGCAGGGGCACAGATAGATTCGTGGGGTGACGTATGTGATGTGCAGTCTGATAGGGCCCTTGTTGACAACTTAACACACGCTGCAGACTAGGAAGTTGCTGCTATCCATCCGCAGCATGCCCGTAAGAAGTTTAAGCAGAAAACTAGTCTCAAAAATAGACAGGCTCTACCCTCTTGTTCCCGCTGCTTCAGGCAGCATGCACGAGAAGATTGCCCACAGCATTGGGCTGTGTGTCATAAAAGCAATAAGAAGGGTCACGTTGCGCAAGTATGTAGGTCCAACACTGTCCAAGCCATACAAGATGACGAGGTAGCAGACGATTCTGTCTTTTGTGTTAACTCGACACTCTCTTCCTCAAACAAATTATACATAGATGTAAAAATGCTAGGCATCGATGTTCGACACCGGATCCGCCGCTACCATCATCACTTATCAGACGTATGTGTCCTGGGGTTCACCAATTCTGTCTCCAGTTACACGTCATTTACGTACTTATAACCAGCAACAGATATCTCTTTTGGGACAGCTGGATGTGGATGTCTTCTACAAGTCGGTCGTTCAAAACATCACTGTTTTTGTGGTTGATCAGTCCAGCACCGACAATTTATTTGGTTACGACACCTCTAGGACATTTGGTTTCTTATCTGCGGAATTTTCAGATCTCTTCTCGCTGGCGTTAGGAAGGGTGAAAAACTTCGAAGGTCACATTACTCTCAAACCCACAAGACGACCAAAATTTTTCCATGCACGTCCCATTCCGGTCACGCTGTGCGATTCTGTTAAACAGGAAATTGATAGACTCACCGCCTCCAGTGTCCTTATACCCATTGTGGCTAGCTAATGGGCAGTGCCTCTTGTTGTTGTGTGGGAACCTAATGGTTCTCTTCGCCTGTGTGGCAACTTCAAAGTTACGGTAAACGCGCAAAGCCTCATTGACACGATATAAAGAAATGTTTTCCAAGTTATCAGGCGGACAATTCTTTTCCAAAATTGATCTGTCTGAAGCTTATCACCAGCTTCCCCTAGACGGAGCGTCATGCACATTTCTTGTTCTGAAACGCAAGGAAATGCTGGCACAGCCCGTTTTCATATGAGTCCCAATCTTATAATGAGTCATCAAAACCAGAGAAAGGAGGCGGGAACGCCGTTATCATTAGACACGGAACTGGAAGCAATCGCTGGCAGAGAAGCCGATGGCAACCATGACACAAGGGAATGAAAGGGTTCCACCTGACCCAGCACGATCATAGTTAACCGCTGAACGAACTCAACCACAGTTTGTAGAGATTGTTGGAGAATTTGGCCCCACGGGAGCAGCTGTAAGTCTGTTGGACCCAGTCTCTTGTTTTCCACCATTGTCCATGACGTAACACACGCCAAGTCAAATACCACACTCATCGCCACTTGTGTTATAATGAGTAACAAACCTATGCAAGCTATGTAAGCCATGACCAGTACAGAAGTCTTGAGTTGTCTCATTCGGGGTCTAAGGACCTACGATGTGAGCGGGTCCCACTCGAGTCCATGCGAACAGCACAAGGTACAGTCACGAAGCAATACACACTAGTTCATAAACACTGGTGAAACCATGCTGGATAGAAGCAGCTGCAGCTGGGCCCAGCAGCTCTCTTTAATGGCCGCGTGGCCAGCAGGGTGCAGCGTACAACGGCCAGTCCTGGTAACAGACGGTGCACTGTTCAAACATACGCGCTGAGTGATACCACACTGTGGCTATCGGACATCTCTCTGGTGAGTAAGGAACCCATCCTTCTAAACAATATTGTTGAATCCTTAATGAAATTTCTACTGTTCAATAGACAGTATGTCACAGTCATATGAACTTGCAGAGTAATCCCATGTCCAGTTCATTGAATGTTTTCTTATATTTCATGATACTATGATTGATACTACCTACTCTTAGCTATACTAATTCCAATATCTTAAATGTACTCATGTTGAAAGGACTGGCAGATGCTTTACTGAATTCATAGACATTGCACTTGCTCCCACAAGTTAATCTGTTGTCAGCATGTTGAAAGGAAATGAGATTTAGTGCAGCACTTCTTTAGAATTTCTACATTTGACATGGTTTCTCAGGCAGAAAACAAGCAGTAGTCATGTGCTGATTACCAATGCAGTGACAGACTGCCTGAAACTCCAACACTGATAAATGGGGGCCATTATCCAAAACCAAGCTGGCTGGTGTACCGTCTATTGCAAAAATAGACGATTTCTCTGCTGGTGATTCTTGCTGTCCTAGTGGACATCTTGCTTTGTAGAGAAAACTTGACAGAGCACCAACAATAATTAACATCATCTCCCCCCCCCCCAACCTCCCAAAAAAAGGCTACCCAATACTGAAGAGGAATTGCCTCTGATGTCTCGCCACACTGAAACAGGATAAATATCAATTTATCAATTTACCTTATTCATTTGTTTAGCCACTGCAACTGCTTCTTAACAACTTCTGGTTACTTTGAATCTTTCAACAATGTGCCACTATTGGGCAGCTCAAGTGCCCGAGTTAACTGTGCCACTTCTCCTAAATAGGTTTAAATGACTGCAAAGCCTTCGCCTTAAATACCTTACCTGGAGACAGCTGAGGGTTATCTTTCCCTTCTGTCCCCTTTTTCTTCCTTCCTCCTGCCTGACGAAGGAAATATAAATTTCTGTCATATTTTTGTGAGTAGTATCACCGGTATCAAACTATCATAAGTACTGGCCAGCCACGCTATCTCATTTGAACATTATTTTCACATCTCAGTAGAGAATTTCTGTAATAAATGAAATTTACATAACACTAACAGATTTGTAGAAGATGGCTTCCAGGAGTGACTAGTGTGATGCTCTGTATAGAAACATTTAGCATTTTGTTTTCAATATCCATTTTTCATAAATGGAACTAGGATACAACAATGTCACCTGGTGATGAAATCATAAACAATAAATAAATAACCTTGGTTGTAAATAACAGAAGCTGCAGTTTCAGAATTCATCAGAAAATACCTGTACAATCTCATTGCCTAAGATGGCAATACTGTAGGTATGTGAACTCATCCAAACCTGTGATAAGTCTGACACCGAGCAATGTTGTATGATTATCTGAGGATGATAACAAAGGTATGTCACTATTTGGGGAGGTGACTATAGAAAAATATTAGATTAAAACTAGGACCATTATCTGCATTATAATATTAAGAGTTAATAATGGCGGATACATAATAACTCACCGTAAAGATGTTCACTGAGCTGCTGACAGGAACAGAAAACAAAATCACATGCACATAACTTAAATTTTTGGCCATGGCCTACATAAGAAGATTATATATACACACACACAATCAGACAACTATATACACACAGTCACCACCACTGGCCATTCCAGCACTGCTAGCTTCTTGACAGTGAGCGAGGAAGGGAGTGGAGGGGGAAGGATGCCAGCTAAGGGTGGGCATGGAAAGATCCAAGTTGCATGATGGATTGTAAAGGCTCTGATAGCTGGGAATATGAGATGCAGCAATGAATGCAGTGAAGGGGTGGGAGAGGATACAAGGGAGGTGTAGACATAGGTGGGGAGGGAAAATTTTTTAACAATAAAAATAATAAGAAAAAAGTAAAAATCAATAAATCAATAAAAAAAATGAAGAAGTAATTAATGGAGGGGATATTGTATGAGCCGATGCACAGTTGGAAGGAAGAAATGAATTGGAGGGATACAGGATAATGAATGGGGAAGGGGGGAGATGGTAAGTTATCTTAGGTTGAGGCTTGAGGCCAGGGTGGTTGCAGGACTATAGACTGTGTTGAAAGGAAACTCATATCTGCAAAGTTCAAAAGAACTGGTGGTGGAGAAGAGGATCCAGATGGCTCAGGTAGAGAAGCAGCCATTGAAATAAAGGTATAGTGTTTAACCACATACTTTTTGGCACAGTTTGACGGTGGCCATTCATCCTAATGGATATTTGGTTTGTTATCATGCAAATATCAAACACTGTGCAATGATTGCAGCAGATTTGATAAATCACATGGCTGCTTTCACAGGTGGCCTGGCCTCTGGTGATGTAAGATACACCTATCACAGGACTGGAATCAGAAGTGGTTGGTGGGTGGATTGGAGAGGTTTTGCACTGGGATCTTCCACAGCGATACGGTCTCTTTGGTAAGGGGTTGGGATTGGGAGTGACATAGGGATGGAGTAGGATATTGTGGAGGTTGGGTGGGTGACAGAACACTGTTTTACTAGGGGTTGGAAGGATTGTGGGTAGGATGTCTTATTTCAGGACACAATGACAGATAATCAAAGCCCTGATGAAGGATGTGATTTAATTGTTCCAGACCAGGGTGGTACTGGGAGACAAGGAGGACACTCCTTAAAGACTGGTTATTGGGGGTGGAGGGTAGATTGTTGGTGTGGGGATAAGGCATGGGGAATCAATTTGCAAACTATATCAGGAGGGTAATGTCTGAACGTGAAGGCCTTTATGAGGCATTTGGAATGTTGGGTAAGGGACTTTTGATCACTGCTAATTTGCCGTCTACAGGTGTCAAGGCTGTATGAGAGGGATTTTTTGATTTGGAATGATGGAAGCTGTCAAAGTGTGGGTACTGTTGGTAATTAGTAGGTTTAATGTGGATGGAGGTTTGGATGGAGCCATCAGTGAGGTGGATGTTAACAGCCAGGAAAGTGACATGCCAGGTTGAGAGGGACTGATGGGAGAGGAGGAGTTGTGATTGTGAAGGAATGAGGATATAGTGTCAGGCCCAAGTCCAAATCATGAAAATATTGTAAATGAACCTGAAACAGACCAGGGATTTGGGGTTTTGGCAGGCTAGGAAGGTATCCTCTAGATGGTTCATAAATAGGTTGGCATAGGTTGGTGTCATACGGGTGTCCATGGCTGTGCCACAAATTTGATTGTAGACTTTTCCTTCAAAGGAAAATTAATTGGTAAGGCTTATAAAGAATGAGGTGTTGGACTTTGAATCATAAGGACACTGCCCCATGGGCATGTGAGATACTGGTGTATAGGGACATGGCATCAACATTGATAGCTAAGGGTACAAAGCTAAAGGTGTGGGGATGGTGGAGAGTCAGTAAAGGAAATTTTTGGTATTTGGATGTGAGAGGCTGAAATTCTTTGAGTTGGAGCACAGTAACCAGCCACAATTGGAGGTCCAGATTATAGGTTTATGGATTTTTGAGACCATTAAAATGTACTTGCGCAGGGTTTGTCAGAGTGAGGAAGGAGATGGATATGGAGAGAAAGGTTCTGGCATGAGCCATAAGATTTTAGCAGGTATTGTAGGTCTTGTTGGACCTTTGGGATAGGGTCATCCTGGCACAACATGTAGGTGGAGAAATCAGACATTTGACATAGGCCTTCTGCCAATTAATGAGTGTGATTCATCACAACAGTGGTGGAACCTTTGTCTGCAGGAAGGATGATTAGGTTGGCATCTATTTGAGGTTATGTAAAGCTGGCCAGACCACTTGTGAAAGCAGGCATGTGATTTATCAACTCTACTGCAGTTGTTGCACAGTGTTTTCCATTGACTTGACAACAAACCAGCTGTCCATCAGAATGAATGGCTGCTTTACTATCCAAGTCATCGGGATCCTCCCCTCCACCACCAGCTCTTCTAAACCAACACATTCTGCTGTACTGTAATCACCCTGGCCTTAACCTAAGATAACTTGCTATCCCTACACCCAACACCTAGCATTTCCTGCCCTTCCACACTACCCTGTATACCCCCAATTCATGTCTTCCTTCCAACTGTGAATCACGCCTTACAATATCCCCTTAATTACTTTTTAAATTTTACTAGTATTTTATTTTTTTTATTTTTTCCTTATATCAAGATGTTTGTAGCATTGGAGAGGCCAGAGATGGTTGTTGTGTGTTTATAGTTGTCTGAGTGATTGTGTGGGTGTGTGTTTCTTTTTTTGATGAAGGCTATTGCCAAAAATTTAAGTTGTGGGAATATGATTTTCTGTTTTAAGTGCCTGTCAGCGTCTTGGTAAACGTTTATATAGTGACTTGTTATCTATCCTCCATTATTGAGGTGTCATCATCATTATTACTATAAAATGAGGAAGCCTGTAGGTGATATTCATAATTCCAAATACCAAAATAATATGGACAAGTATCACCACCAGGTCCAGCATAAATGCCCTTCTCATTTTATATCTAGGCATGAGCCACAAATTAATAATTATTCTTAGTTTAAATCCTCATGGACAGTTTTTGTCACAGTGATTCAGTTCAACTAATATTTAACTGACAAGTGGTAGTTTCATTCCAGACTACCAGTTTCCAGATATGCTGAAATTACTTAATTGAAAGTCTGCTCAGAGCAGGCTTTTCCAAATAGGCCTAGGAGGCAGGGGAACCCTTGAGCTCCTGTGGGCACACCCATGATCAGACTTTGTAAGTGTAAGTCATACGAGAATGTTGTTCCTTTACATTGTTATTTACTGCATTTAAATCTGATATTTTCTAAACATTTCAACTCACCCATTCACGGTCATCCACTCCTTCCATGTCATCTTGTTCCAGCTTCAAGTTAACCTCCATGCGGCTGCTCACAGCTCGTTGTATCTAATACCACACACCACTTAAATGTCTACACTGAGAGTGAGAGTGACATAAGAGTATAAAATTCTAGAAACTAATATGTCAATTACAGACATGCAAAGATAAATAATATTCAAAGCAAATATTGTAGTAGCTTATTGCAGAGCTCAAAAACCTCAAAAACTACAGGGTACTAAAAAAATATACTAACTACAAAGTAATGAAGTTGCTACAAGTATGATAAACACCTGAAACACTAACATATATTAGTAATATATGAAGGCAGAAATGGATACATGCAAATTTAAAACAGTAGCTTAATATGCAATAGTCTGTATTTTTTGAGTTCCTCTAATACGTGAAATAGAAACAGTTAGAACAGAAAAAAAAAAAAAAAAAAGATTATATAGTCTGTGAAAGTTCAATGTTCTCACATTAAGCATCCTTTATTTGCAATCCTTTTAAAATGCCTCGCTTCAACTTTATCATGTACCATATATACCATCTGTATGCTAACCAGAAATTTACATTTGCTGAGCATAACAAATATCCACCATTGTTAGATTTTGATCCAAATTGTTCATACGTAAGAAGTAGTCTAGCTGCAATGCCTTTTGTTTCATGTGCTTGGTGACAACTTTGTGTTAGGAGATGAGGCTCCATTTGAATAAAAGCAAGAACTGAATCCAACTTTTTCTCATTTTGTTTGAAGAATAACTAAACTGTAAAATTCTGAAGTACTTTTGATATTAATTGTAGCAGAAAGCTGGTTTTAGATAAGGGAAACTTACTTTGCACTTGCTTCATCATCAGCTAAAATAAATGGCAGGACACCCTGACAAAGTTGCCACTACTACTCCATTCCTTTAAAATGTGGTATAAAGAAATTAATGTACCACAATGACCACAAATGGGTGGGGTCTATTGTCAATGTCAAAAGCCATTATACAGGGCTATGTCGTTCACAGAGAAGGGAGAGTGTCACTTCAGCCTGTCTTTGTGGAGTACAAGAAGAATGTTGCTGCAATGCACACTTCAACATACGAGGCTCACCTTGTCAAGTCTGAGCCTGAACTGCCGATGTGGCTGCCTCTGCCTCGGCTCTGTTCTCTGCTCTGTGTCGTGGCAGTAGCTATGTTGAGCAATGAGCGAGACCTCTGGCAGACATTTGGAGTACCGTTGGCGGGATTTGGAATAGTCTGCATCTGTCAAACATGCTTCGTAGCATCCCTCCCCCTTTGGGAAGTAGATGTTCCGCCACTGAGGAGGCACCTTAGTCGTCGATCTCCATGCCTTCCATGAAGGAAGACATAGGACAGTCCCCAGTCCCTGCAGGGGAAAGAGAGATTTCTGGCCAGTACGGATTAGTATGGAACAAACTGACGAGGCTTAGGGCATTTGAATGTAAGTCCAAGGACTGGAGAAAGTGGCGCAGGCAGCATCTGCGCGTCTGGCAGTTCAACTCACGTTTCGTCCTGAAGGAGGTTCCACACCGGAACATTGTGATATGGTCGGAAACGGTGAGACTTAGGGCACTGATTACCTTTAGCAACAACTGGTGAGAGCGAATGGTGGTGGTCATTATCCTCTAGAACACGCCTGATGGGTGTTACGTCACCTGAGGACAAGGGTATAGTAGGCTCGATGCACGGTGTTCAGTCTGGCACACAAACCCGAGATTGTGCTTCCTTTGGCACCTGGAGTGGCGGGAGCCACATTGGAGGAGTTGCAGAGGTGACCACAGGAGGAAGTAGAGCACAAGAAGAAGGCAGTAGTCTCTCTGCAATAGGTGTGCCAGGAAGAGGCTGTGTCCCGTAGACCCAGCAAGGCCCACCAAGTGTCCCATCTGCTAACTGCGGACACAATTAATCATGGTGGCGCATTACCACACAATCGCAGGTCCGAACCTGACAAAGGCGCTGACCTCACAAACTGTGCACCACAGCGGAAACCTATTTAGGGCAGCGCCCAAACCCTCGGGCCCAGACCTTAGCCATACTGAGAAAGTTGCCGAGCAGGAACAGGAGAAGATGGAGACAAGGAAGGGCGAGGAAGATGAAGGAGGGTGTGACGTTGATGCCCATGTTACAGTTCTGCGGAGCTTTTATCCCCAATGGGAGTGAAGCGAAAGGAACTGAAAAAAATGTGTCAAGGCCTCTATAGTGGACAAATCTTCAACATGTTGCCTTATTTGAACCTAAAACGTGTGAACCATCCTACCGGGCGTGTGTGCATGGTGGACCGACAGGTTGGGGAAAATCAGAATAATCGGGATGAAAATTTTTTATTCTTCCGTTTAATTACGCGGCCGGCGTGGCTACATGCAGGCGACCATGGGACCGGCTTCGCCGGATGCGCTGGGAACTTGGTTGTCAATACCTCCTGGCAGGCTGTGTTCACGTGCTGCCCGTGTGTGGGACGCCGTGCTGACGAGGTAACGCCGTGTCGACTGCCTTGGCTGTGGAAGAAACCCGCCAACCAGCCAATCAGAAGGCAGGGTGTGGGCACGTGGCGACTGCAGGATGGCCTGGCGAGGGCCGACCGGCAACGGCGATCGCTCTCTTGCGAGCCAGCCTCCAGACCGTTCAGACGTGCCCCCTCCCTGCTCCTGCAGCCCAACCTGTCGGGGACCTCCCGGCGTATCACTTTGTTTTTTCCCATAATTGTACCCCATTGGAAATGAACTTTTTCTAATAATAATGTGGCAACCGCTACGTTTTAACCACATTCCTGACTTCTTATTTAGCCTGTTCTTTAAGTAACCATGGATGCCCACTATTGAACCGCTCCTATCCTGTACATGTGATTGTCGAGGTAAGTCCTTCAATAGCAAATACATGGTACAGAGCCTGAATAGTGGTCTCCGAGGTTGTGGAAGCACAACAAGCTATGTAAGGAAATTTTGAGAAGGCATCAACAACAATCAGCCAGTATGAAGAAAAAACAGGGGCCCACAAAATCAACGTGAATGTGCTCCCAGGGACACTGGGAGGACGGACATGGCGAGAGAGTAGAGCGCGGAGCTGCCTGATGTTAAGTGCACAATGGGCATGCCACAACAATGTGAACAATGTCGATGTCAATGCCAGGCCAGAACACGTGGCGACGTGCCAAATTCTTCAAGAAAGAGGTACCTCAATGGCCTGGAAGAAGCAACCGAAGGACTTGCTGTCTAAGAGCAGGAATGATGACCCTGGAAAATGAGCCATCGGTAGCTAACAGCAAAACACCCTGGAAGACAGTGAGGCGGTAGCATAGTCCAAAGTAATTATGCAAGGAAACCGAAGCTTTGCCCAGAGGCTTTTCTGGCCACCCATTTTGAACTAAGGATACCACCTTACTGAGCACTGGATCCCTAATGACAGTTGCAGCAATCATGGAAGCATCAATGGGAAACCCACCCACAATGTTCTGAGCCTCTATAACCAAATGTAACACAGCAACTCACTACTCTCAAAGGAGGGGTCTGGTCCCATTGGAAGCCAAGAAAGAGTATTGGCATTGGTGTGTTGATCGGTGGCCCAAAAGTGGTTCGTATAGTGATACTGTGAAAGAAACAGTGCCCAGCACTAAAGCCTGTGGGATCAGGCAATGAAGCTGAAGGATTGAATAAGGCAACCAACGGCTTGTGGTCAGTAATGAAGTGAAACTTAGACCCATATAGAAACACATGAAATTTCTGAATGGCATAGACAATGTCAAGTGCCTCCTTCTCAATTTGGGAGTATCATTGCTGAATAGTAGTGAGGGTCTTGGAAGCAAATGCAATCGGACACTCAGAGCCATCATCAAAATTGTGAGAGAAGATGGCACCCAATCCTGTCTGGGAGGCGTCGATAGCTAATACCAAGAGCTGGCCCGGATGATATGTGACCAAACAAAAAGCAGATGTGAGTTGGGTTTTCAAAATCTGAAAGACCTTTTCACAGGCTGGAGTCCACTGAAATGGAGGTATTTTTTCCCCAAAGTAAGGCATGCAAAGGATGAGCCAATGTGGCAGCATCAGGAAGAAATTTATGGTAATAGATGATTGGGCTTAATAAAACCTGTAGCTCTTTAACATCAGTAGGCTTAGGCACAGCTGTGATTGCAGCAACATGATGCCATCTCTAAAAAGCTCAAGCCATTATATGTGATTGAAGGCTGGAAGCAAGTTGATTTAGACAGATTGCATTTGAGGCCAGCTGTCTGAAAACTGTGAACAATGTACGAAGATTTGACAAATGCTCCTCTCTGGAGGCACCTGTAACGACAATGTCTTCTTGATAATTAACACACCCTGGAATGGATACTGTTAATTGTTCTAAAAACCACTGGAAAATTGCGGGAGCACTAGCCACTCCAAATAGAAGATGCTGATACTGGTACAACCAGAATGGTATGTTGAGTACCAGAAATTGTTTGGAGACCTCATCCAAGGGGACCTGTAAGTACACCTCTGATAGGTCGAGTTTGGAGAAAAACTGACCACCATCAAGGTTTGCAAAGAGCTCATCTGGGTGTGGCAATGGGTATGTGTCAAAGATGCTCTAGGCGTTAACAGTGCTCTTAAAATCGCCACAAAGACGTAACTGGCCGTTACGTTTTTTAACAATCACTAAGGGTGACACCCATTCGCTGGAGGAAATAGGCTTCAGAGCACCCAGAAAAGTCAACCTACCCAATTCCTGTTTAACTTGGTCGTGCAAGGCAAAGGGCACCACACGCGCAAAAAAAAAAAAAAAAAAAAAATGAAGAGCTAGCTGAGACTTGAGGCTAATGTGTGCTGTAAAATTGGTGGCACAGCATAAACCTTTTGAAAAGAGAGACGAAAATTCAGAGAATTACAATCCTCCAGGCCTACATCTTTGCTAGTCCCTGCCTCTCAAACCTCCCCCTCCCTTTCCCTGCCAACACACTTCAATGTTCATCTTCCATACCACCATATACTATAGCCTTTCCCCTTACCTTCCTTCCTGGGTGACAGCACTAGCTTGTTCCCCCAACCCTGCCATGCATCCATCCTCTCCCTCTGTGCTTCCCTCTCCATGCTGCATCCTCAACCCCCAACATTGGTTATTTCTCTTTGGCAATCCTAGGACTCGCTGTTTGGCTATAGTGTGTGTGTGTGAATGCGCGCATGCGTGTGTGTGTGTGTGTGTGTGTGTGTGTGTGTGTGTGTGTGTGTTATACTCTGACTGATTAAGGCTGTAACAGTCAACAGCTTTGTAGTAAGTTGTATCTGCTCTGTGTGCCTTATCAGGATGTCTCTTGTGGTGTCTTATGTAGAATATTATAATACTCAATGCATTTATATCACTAGTGGAAATACACTACAGTGACCAATCTAAGTTGTCACTTTATATTAATATGCAGGTCTTTCTTCCCCTGTTTCCTTAAGTCTTTAATTGAAAAATTAGGACCCCTGCTAACTGGTCTCCTCACATGTAACTCAGCAACAGATTCTTCTACTACTCAGCAGGGGAAGTATTTTGGTTTGAAGCAGTTGTCGAGACTATTCAAATGAATAATGCCCGATTAATGATGAAAATTCTCCTCAGAGATGATAAATATTGTTGAAACGAGATAGAATGGCTGGCCAGTACTTACCATTGTGCTGTACCGCTGATAGTAACACAAATGAAGAAACAGAAAAAAGGGGACAAAAAGGACAAGCTTTCGGAACAGAGTTCCTTCGTCAGGTGGGAGAGAAGGGAAGAAGAAAGGATGGGAACAGAAGGAAAGGTGGTTCACGACCTAGGTCATGAAGGTGGTGTTTCGGGAGTGTGGACATCAGAGATACTGCATGTATGTACTGAGCCAAGCCAGAGAGGATAAATATAACCAAAGAGGAAAGATCAAGTAGTAAAGAGAAGAGAAGATGAGTGAAATGAATGATGCTGAGGGGTGTAGGAGGGGCAGGGAGGGTGTGTCTAAAACGTTTTTCATAAACAGGGAAATATGGATGGACACACACACACACACACACACACACACACACACAAACAAATGGAGAGAGATAGAGAGAATGACAGAGAGAGAGAGAGAGAGAGAGAGGGGGGGGGGGTAAGGAACGGATAATGAATAGGTGAGCTGAGGATGGAGGAAGGGGAGGGGTTAGCGTAGATTTAGGCCAGGGGGGTGGCGGGAGGAGAGGATATGTTGGACAGCAAGTTCCCACCTCCGTAGCTCTGAGGGACCGGTGTTTGTTGGTACTATCCAAATGGCACGTGTGGTGTAACATGTGCCCAGGACCCTGGAGTTATGCTGGAGGGCATGTTCTGTCACAGGATATTAGGTGTCCCCCAGGCGAACAGTCCGTCTGTGCCCATTCATCTGCTCAGCCAATTTGTTAGTAGTCATACCAACATAAAAGGCTGAACAGTGGACACATGTCAGCTGGTATATGACATGTGTTGTCTCACATGTGGCCCTGCCTTCAATCGGGTAGGTTTTTCCTGTGGTGGGGCTGGAGTATGTGGTAGTGGGAGGATGCATTGGACAGGTTTTGCAGCAAGATCGGTTGCAGGGGTAGGAACCATTAGGTAGGGAGGGTGGTTTTGGGATGTTGTAAGATTGGACAAGGATGTTGCGGAGGTTGGGAGGACGACGGAAGGCTACTCTGGGTGGTGACGGAAGAACAGTTTGGAGTGATGGTCTCATCTCAGGGCATGACTTGAGAAAGTCATAGCCCCGTTTGAGGAATTTGTTGACGCCTCCAGGCCAGGATGGTACTGGGTGACTAAGGGGGTGCTTCTGGGTGGTCTGGGGTTAGGAACATTGTTTTTGGAGGGAGAGGAGTGGACAGCTCAGGAGATCTGTTTGTGGACGAGGTCTTTAGGGTAGTTGCAGGAGAGGGAAGCATTGGATAGATTGTTGTTGTAGCTGGTGAGGGATTCGGAACTGGAACAGATACGTTTCCCACGGATGCCCAGGCTGTAGGAAAGGGATCGTTTAATATGGAAGGGATGGCAGCTGTCAAAGTGGAGGTACTGTTGTTTGTTAGTGGGTTTAATATGGAGTGAGGTGTGGATGTGAGACTCAGCAAGGTGAAGGTCAACATCAAGGAAGGTGGTTTGAGTTTTGGAGAAGGACCAGGTGAATTTAAGGCTGTATGCCGCACAACACCTTAGAAAACTGTCCAACCTACTGGTCCATCATCTCAGAAGTGGTATCCCTCTTCCCATAATCCACAACCACCCACCACAACACCACCCTCAAAACCCCCCACTCATTGGCAACAAACCAAGCCTGGCTTCCCTACTGAATCTTCCAATCCCAGCACAAACCCCTCCTAGAACCTATCACAACCATCACCACATGCAAACACCACCCAATACCAATTCCAATTCAGTCCTTAACCTCTCATCCAAATCCCTCTCCATTCCAGAAATATCTGTCCTGTCTAAAGGCTTAACCTTCTGTCCTACACCTAAATTTAATCACACTGCCCTGGTCAAGGATCTCCTCTCATTCACCCATAACCTCAACTGGAAATACCACTTCAGCACCCAGTCACAACCCCCAGGCAGCAGAGCCACTGTTGAACCCTGTCTTGAACAATTCCGACCTCCCTCCCAAAAAGATCCTCCTGCTCTTCCTCAAAACCATCCCTTGCAGGCATTTCAGGAATTCCTCACATCCAGCATTGCTTCCCAATCCTTCCTGAACAACATACCAATCACTCCTAACATCAACCCAGCTGAATCCAAAGCCATCCGAGAGCTGAAAGCGGACCGCTCCATTGTAATTCTCCCAGCGGACAAGGGTTCCACAACTGTGGTACTTGATCGAGGGGAGTATGTGGCAGAAAGGCTGCGTCAACTCTCGGATACCTCTACCTACAAACCTATTCCTTATGACCCCATTCCCTCAGTCCAGGCTGAACTACAGAAAATTCTTAAAACCCTAGGTCCGTTACAAGGTCTCACCACTGCCTCCTTAGAACTTCTCTCTCCAGCTGAACCTCGCATGCCTACCTTTTACCTACTCCCTAAAATCCATAAAGAGAATCATCCTGGCCGTCCCATAGTAGCAGGTTTCAAAGCTCCAACAGAACGTGTCTCAGCTCTGGTAGACCAACACCTCCAACCTATAACCTGCAGGCTCCCATCCTATATCAAAGATACAAACCACTTTCTGGAACGCCTCAAATCCATCCATATGCCCCTCCCACGTGATAGCTTCCTTGTCACCATTGATGCTACATCCCTGTACACCAACATCCCTCACACCCATGGTCTATCAGCTCTGGAACACTATCTTTCCCAACGCCCACCTGAAAGCCTCCCAAAAACCTCATTCCTTGTCACACTTGCTAATTTCATACTCAACAATAATTACTTCACCTTTGAGGGCCAGACCTACAAACAAATCAGGGGGACAACTATGGGTACCAGGATGACCCCTTCCTATGCCAACCTCTTCATGGGCCGCATGGAAGAGGCATTCCTTAAGACACAGAAGTTGCCTCCCCTCGTTTGGTATAGATTCATAGATGATATCTTTGTGGTCTGGACTCACGGTGAAGAAACCCTTCTGAACTTCCTCCATGACCTTAACTCCTTCTCCAGCCTTAAATTCACCTGGTCCTTCTCTAAAACTCAAACCAACTTCCTTGATGTTGACCTTCACCTTGCTGAGTCTCACATCCACACCTCAGTCCATATTAAACCCACTAACAAACAACAGTACCTCCACTTTGACAGCTGCCATCCCTTCCATATTAAACGATCCATTTCCTACAGCCTGGGCATCCGTGGGAAACGTATCTGTTCCAGTTCCGAATCCTTCACCAGCTACAACAACAATCTATCCAATGCTTTCCTCTCCTGCAACTACCCTAAAGACCTCGTCCACAAACAGATCTCCCGAGCTGTCCATTCCTCCCTCTCCAAAAGCAATGTCCCTAACCCCAGACCACCCAGAAGCACCCCCTTAGTCACCCAGTACCATCCTGGCCTGGAATGCGTCAACAAATTCCTCAAACGGGGCTATGACTTTCTCAAGTCATGCCCTGAGATGAGACCATCACTCCAAACTGTTCTTCCCTCACCACCCAGAGTAGCCTTCCGTCGTCCTCCCAACCTCCGCAACATCCTTGTCCAATCTTACAACATCCCAAAACCACCCTCCCTACCTAATGGTTCCTACCCCTGCAACCGATCTTGCTGCAAAACCTGTCCAATGCATCCTCCCACTACCACATACTCCAGCCCCACCACAGGAAAAACTTACCCGATTCAAGACAGGGCCACATGTGAGACAACACATGTCATATACCAGCTGACATGTGTCCACTGTTCAGCCTTTTATGTTGGTATGACTACTAACAAATTGGCTGAGCAGATGAATGGGCACAGACGGACTGTTCGCCTGGGGGACACCTAATATCCTGTGGCAGAACATGCCCTCCAGCATAACTCCAGGGACCTGGGCACGTGTTACACCACACGTGCCATTTGGATAGTACCAACAAACACCAGTCCCTCAGAGCTACAGAGGTGGGAACTTGCCCTCCAACATATCCTCTCCTCCCGCCACCCCCCTGGCCTAAATCTACGCTAACCCCTCCCCTTCCTCCATCCTCAGCTCACCTATTCATTATCCGTTCCTTACCCCCCCCCCCCCTCTCTCTCTCTCTCTCTCTCTCTCTCTCTCTCCATCCCGCCCTCTCGCTCTCTCTGTCATTCTATCTATCTCTGTGTGTGTGTGTGTGTGTGTGTGTGTGTGTGTGTGTCCATCCATATTTCCCTGTTTATGAAAAACGTTTTAAACACCCCCCCCTGCCCCTCCTACACCCCTCAGCATCATTCATTTCACTCATCTTCTCTTCTCTTTACTACTTGATCTTTCCTCTTTGGCTATATTTATCCTCTCTGGCTTGGCTCAGTACATACATGCAGTATCTCTGACGTCCACACTCCCGAAACACCACCTTCATGACCTAGGTCGTGAACCACCTTTCCCTTCTGTTCCAATCCTTTCTTCTTCCCTTCTCTCCCACCTGACGAAGGAACTCTGTTCGAAAGCTTGTCCTTTTTGTCCCCTTTTTTCTGTTTCTTCATTTGTGTTACTATCGGCGGTACAGCACAATGGTAAGTACTGGCCAGCCATTCTATCTCGTTTCAACAAATGAATAATGCCACACTCTTGTCATATAATAATACCTTCACACTCAGTAACAGGCATATAACATCAACTTCATTCAATAGGATAGTTCAGTCTGTGTTTCTATAACGAGTCCTTACTCTTAGAACAATACTTTTAACAAAAAGACCATTGTTTCTTAATCTCAGAGACCAACTTACAGTTGCTTATTCTTCATGCACAAGTGTAATTTCTCTTTGACACGTCAATATTGTATTGCCGCTTACTGGCAATTAGGACTGAATATCATTTCATTCATGCAAACTCTCGCATGCTCCCTGTAGACATATTACAGGTGTACCATTTTCTGTCCCTTTATATAAGTATACAATACAAATATCTTCTGTCAGAAATATATAATGAGTGTAAGAACAAGTATGCTGATACACTAAACTCTGTGGTGAGTAGCAACCTATATTATCAACAATACTGTTGAATCCTTCCTGGAATTTCCACTGTATAATTTTAGTACAGTTATAAGCTTTGTGTAATAGTTAATTAAAAAATGTTAATAAAGGGCAATACTATGGTTTAGCAGAACATAATTATACGATGGTTAAGCAAGCAGACACCATAGGGTTTTGTATGTGCAGAAGGTTGTCTGGATGTGTGGTTTCAGGACAGTCGGCAGTATCACTTGTATATAAGTAGTACTGACTAGAAATCTGCATCAGTAATGGTACATTTGCCTATGAACTATCAAACAATCAGACCGTGAATGCTTAAAGTGTGACAGGTAGCTACCATATATTTAAAAGTTCTATTATTTTGTGGTAGAGTGGGGAAAAAAGGGGGGGGGGGGGCAGATTTTTCAACCAAAAGGACTACTGCTGGCTTTCAAGACTACAAAATATTTTTTTACTTTCATGTCATCTACATATCCAGACAGGTAAGATGATGTTTATAAGTATGTATCAGATCAGAAACAGCAATCATGAGAATCTATCCAAGTAGCTGTTAGAAAGACAGCTGTAGTTTAAATAATGTTTAGCACAATAAAGACAAATGTCTGAAATAAAATACTGCAACATTGGGATATTTGTCGAGATCAATGGTTTGTGAAAGGTGTCCATGCCCAAAGAACATCATGACTTTTCTTCCTGTTAACATGTGTTTATCTAACCCGGCCTATTTCCTGTTTCTATTTCATTCTCCAGACAAGTACTATGTAATATAAATTAATACTTCTTATACAGCAAGAAAAGTAGTAGCTTTTGATGGATAGAGTATGAGTTGTTATGTAAGCTTATTTTCACAGTAAAAATTAAAAAACAGGAGCAAGCACATGCAAGTAATCTCTGAACATAAATTAACATGCTACAAGCACACCAAACTACATACAGAAATTGTTTTCTTCCTATGTCATTCAATTGCATCAAATGATCTGCTTGTACACAGATATACGAAGTAACTGTTACTATTTACAAGGTATTTATGTACTTGTGTTATATACAGTACATAAAATTCAGGAATTAAAGAAATGTTGAAATTGTATATGTGACATAAGGAACTTCAGACAAGATACCTTGATGCAGAATTATGTCGATATACACACATATTTTTAGATGCTTATTAAAGTAAGGGGAGTAAAGTTTACGTTCCTGATTATATAAATATTTATTTCATTTGGGAATGTAATGTCATATATAAAGAAATGGACATGCTAGGTTTGTTGCTCCATATCCCAGCACAGCTTGATTTTAGATAAAAATTGTGTGATTAAAATATTTTTGATATTTACCCTCTTTGAGTTTCCTTGTACAATTGTGTTTAAAATTTTTGTAGAAACAATGTTACAGGATTGACATGATTTTTGGTTTCAGTAACTGAGTGGAAGTGTGTGGTGTGGTGAAGAAGCAATGAATCTACAATTTATGCTATAGCAATATTTGATGCAGGTTTTCATCCCACCCTGTGCTGTGCAAGCCTGTACATCTCTGTATACCTTTGAACCTACTTACTATATCCATCTCCTGGTCTCCCTCTGCAATTTTTACCCCCCTCCCCCCCCCCCCCCACACACACTTCACTGCAATGATAAACTGACAATAAATACTCTCCAAATCACTTTCATAATCTTTCTCTATCGTTCCATTCTTTAATAGCGTGCGGGAAGAAAGAACACCCAAATCGTTCCATTTTCGATCTGATTTATTTTACTTTATTGGAATGGTCATGTCTCCCTATGTAGGTGGGTGCTAGCAAAATATTTTCACATTCAGAAGTAAAAGTCGGTAATTGAAATTTTGCAAATAGTTCTCGCCGCAACGAATAACATCATTTTTTTAATGATTTCCATCTCAAATTGTGCAACATTTCCATGATACTTTGCCCCCTGTAATGTGATAAAACAAAACGAGCAGCCCTCCTCTGAACATTCTCAATGTCCTCCATCAATCCCACCTGGCAAGGGTCCCACACTGGGCAACAGTACTCCAGGAGAGGACGCATAAGTACATCCTCATTAGTTATTTGATCTATCCATCTAATTTTCAGTATTCTTCTGTAGCATAAAATTTCCAAAGCTATTATTCTCTTCCTGCCTGAACTGTTTTATCATCCACTCCTTCACTCCCGTACAAGGTTACCCTCCAGACACACAAAAATATTCCAACACATACATTAATATTTGAAATTAAGATTTTTGCTTCTTTAGAAATGCTTTTCTTCCCATTGCCATTCCATATTTTATATATTCTCCACTTCGGAGATCAGAAGTTATTTTACTGCTCAAATAACCAAACTCATCTCCTACCTTTACTGTTGCATTTCCTAATGAGAGGATGAGACGTCAGGTGTAATGACCTCTATGTGGCCTGAAGGTTTACTCCACATTTTAACCTGTGCTTGACTCTTCTCGGATGCCTTTTTGGACTTGGTGCTCTTAGCCGTAGTGACAGCAACACAAGAAGGGCCAGTGCTCACCTTTGGAGTAGTTTCTGATATGGATGGTGGCAGGAGCATACCAGCTGTCTTTGCCGGTGAGGGTGCCGAGAGTTCCATAATATTGACATCAGAGGCTTTTTCTGATGTTAGTGGAAGTGGTTTGGGCTCAAACATCTGTTATGGTACATGGTCCCCCTCCCCATCCCCCCCCCCTTTTTATTGAAGTGACTACACCTATCATTGCAGGTATAAATTCCAACATTTGTCTTTTGAAATACACTATTATACAATATACATTTATAATTAGAGCTGAATCACTGTAATACTTATTCATTCTGTAATATTGAGTTACACGATTATTGCATCATATGAACAGAATATCTGAAACTTTTTTTGTTAAATGCTACATTGTTTTCACTCGTAATAAGATGTAATACATTTTTTTTTCATAATTATGTATATGTATTTGCAGGTTACTGGTAACTATGTCCTAATATCTTGTATTATTACCACTTATGTTTAATTGCACTGCACTACATCTTTGGTTCTGTAAATCTGTAATATTTTGAACATTTGTATATTTGTGTATTTTGTCACAATGATTTTGCTTATGATCAAACTTTACCAGTGTCATGCCAAAATTAAAGTGTGTGTGCAGAATGCATATTAACCTCTTTGCTGAGGTAGATGTTTTTCATCTGTGAGTAAAGAGTTGTGATCTTTTGGTTATAAGCAAGGGAATGGCTCTAGAAGGTTGTCATTTGGAAGTCAGTGTTGGCTTGCACTTTGAAAATGATAGTTAGGTTTTGAATTTCTGTTGGAATTGTGATATATTATGGTAGTGTGTGTTAGCGATTACCTGATGGAATTATGTATTTCAGTTGTGACAGAGTGAAATAACAATGGGACCTTCACCTTAGAGAAGGAAATAAACAACTTGTGAAGATTTCATTTCAGCTTTTCTTTTTTTGAAGCTAGACTAGTACTTATAACAGGATTTGTGCATATATCATGAAGAACCTGGGAGTGATCCTTTCTTTTCTGAGTGTGTTAAAAGTTTTTTTTGTTTTGTTGGAAGTGTATCGCCCACCATCTGCAACCTCCAAGAAGTATGGGGCAGTACTCTTTCACAACTGCAGCCTGACAGGTACATTGACAAACACAGGTGTTGGTGCTGACACTAACTACCTCCGTTTGAGTTAAAGCATCAACTTTGGCAACTGGTTTCTGAATAACAGCAGTGGAAGGAGGTTGCATGTCCTTAAAGACCTTCTTGGGCTCTGTATAGAAAATGCATTTTGTTGTCTTTATTTCTTGAAATTTCTTCTCCTGCAGGTAGATGCTGCAGTCCCTACTCCAAACCACATGTCCTCCAGAGTAGTTGACACAGTTCGAAGGAGGTGAACAAGGTTCTCCATCATAAGCGTTTTACCTCTGTTGCCACAAGTAGCAATGCCATTACATCCATGCATAGTACAGTAAAACCTCGTTTTTACATTCTCGGTTTTTACGTTTTCCCGCCATTTACACCATTTTTTGTCGGTCCCATCAAATTTCCTATGTTTACAATGTTAATTCTCCCTCGTTTTTGCGTTAACATATCTACACTTTTCCCGCGTTTTACACTTTTTGAAAGAATTTTCGTGAAGAAAAATGACGTAATGTACATAAATTGACGCTAGCATGGCTTTCCCCATAAAGTATAGCGCTTAAAAATTATTCACAGTCGAGTTTCTTGACACTTTGCATTTATTCAAACGTATATTTCGCCTTTCATTGACGATTTATGACGTGCCGATATGTGGCGATGTAGTTCCTCTTTCAACCAGCTTCTTTGCCAGAGCGCTTGGCGTGAGAATAACGTCGATTTGTGGCGGTGTAGTTCCTCTTCCCGTTAGCTTCATTGCCAGAGCGGCTGGCATCTACTCAAACAATCAGAACCAGTTGCTTTGTTGGCGTGAGAATAAAGAGTTGCATTGTTCTTGTGATACATATTTCTGATTAATAAAGAACGATATCTGTCAAAGTTGGGTATCATAATACCCACAGCCTCAAAACAGCGATAATAGTGAGAGGTGCCGATTCTATGCAAACGTCACAAAAATACTTCTGCATATGTTTGTACTCGAAAACGGGTATAAATTCTCTGATAATGTCGTGTGAAACGTCTAAAAATACAAAAGTAACGGAACTTTGAGTTTTACTACGTAAATAATTACGTAATGCCGGTAAAATGCAGTAATTTTGAAGATGTGTTACATAGCTTGGCAGCAGTGTCCAAATGATATCGAAGCGGTTCAGGTAATTTTGAAGATGTGTTACATAGCCCAGCAGTGGCGTCCTCGATTATAATGAATGAAATTACGTCTAAAATTTCTACTTCCCATAAAATTACCAATTCTGTTTGGCGCTTAAAATAGCGGCGTCTTCGATTATAATGAATGAAATTACGTCGAAATTTCTACTATCCATAAGATTACCAGTTTTGCCTGGCGCTTAAAATAGCGGGTCCTCGATTATGATGAATGGAATTACGTCAAATTTCTACTTCCCAATAAATTACCAATTCTGTTTGGCGCTTAAAATAGTGGCGTCCTTGATTATAATGAATGAAATTACGTCGAAATTTCTAGTTTCCATAAGATTACCAGTTTTGCCTGGCGCTTAAAATAGCAGCATCCTCGATTATGATGAATGGAATTACGTCAAAAAATTATACTTCCCATAAAGTTATGTTTTGCCTGGCGCTTAAAATAGTAAAAATTTGGATAACCTTTATTGTATAACAAACTTCCTGGCAAGTATTTAGATGCCTATTATGTACATATATCACAAATAAACTACGAAAATGCAAGGCTCATGCAGTATGCATTTTTCACCATTTAAAACATTATTTCCTGCATTTTACATTTTCCTGCATTTTACACCATTTTACTTAAGTCCCTTGAAAAGCGTAAAAACGAGGTTCTACTGTATGACTAAACCGCTGGCACTTAAAGCAGCGCATATGGTTGGGGAAATAGGGCCAAACTCTTAGGCGGAGGAAGCCAGCTTTGACACGTTTGGGGAGTTTTGAGCTATTAAAGATGAGGATGAAGGAGTCTGATTTTACTAACTCACCAACCACCCTTTCTATGATATGGTGTACATCAATGATACCTCTCTGAGTCTACTCACCTTTCAGTTCTTCAGTTGGAATATTCACCTATTCACCAGATCCCTGCATATTTCTAACCTTTACTGTAATGTAGGGTGCATGCAATTCCGTTTCAATGGAATATTCCCCGAGCCTTTTGGCTTTCTCCACGTTTGTCAGTTGCTGTGAACTGGGCATTTCGACTAATAATGTCCCATTATGGAATCGTTTGACAGATTTCAAATTACCTGCAATACCCTCAAGACCTTTTTGAATGTAAAATGTTGAAAAATTTTCAAAGCTATTATTTACGTTTAATATTCTGGCTAGCAGCCCGTGTTCTGTAACTATTCCAAAAGCTCTGCATAGTACTGCCCAAATCCGGAGAACTAGTGAACCTAGCCCTCTTGTTAGATTGGGTGTTGCAATTTGCAGTAGAATTCAATTAAACTGGCTACTTGATTAATGGCTGAAGCAAAGCAGCTACAGCACAAAAAAATGATAGCTACAAAACTATGAGGAATTGGAGCTTCACAAATGAACCTAATGATATCAAGGTAAGACCTATAAGGTTATCACATTTGAGTCCATGTTGAAATCTTACAGCTCGGTGAATACTTTAAATATGTAACAATGGAAAATTCAAAATGGAATATCAATAATAGAGGATAGATAACAACTCACTGTAAATTTGATCACTGAGCCATTGACAGGCAAAAGGCACATAAAATAGACAACCACACCCACACAACTTAAATTTAAAAATAAAAATACAAAATAAAATAAAAGTTGATTGAGCATTATAAATATATTGAATTACACATTGTTCATTTCTTTGTCATATCAGATAATTGTATTTGCATTCTGAAGTATTTTGTAATATGAGAAACTTTTAAGCCATTCAGATAGCATGCATGTGTGGCAAAGTGCTGCACAGGCACTGACAATGTTCATGTTAGCAAGCAAGCTTGCAGATGCTGCTGCAGTGGGTATGGGCAACAGGAAACATGAGTCATTATATGGGCCCTTGCACAGGTGTAACAACCAATGCTCTTGGACTCTTTCAGAAAGCTAGGAATTGACCTGAACTGAAAGTCTGCACTGCACAACAGAAGTGCTGGAAAAATTTTCTTACAATAGATCATTAACAGAGTGTGTTGTATGTCTGAATGTTTGTTAAGCTTATGGGACTTAACAGCGGGGTCATCAGTCCCTAAAGTTACAAACTACTTATAAACTAACTTATACTAAAAACAACACAAACATCCATGCCTGAGGGAGGATTCGAACCTTCGACACGGGAGGCCATGCATTACGCAAGGTGGCGCTCCAGACCGCTCGGCTACTCCTGTGCAGCTATGTTGTATGAATATAATCTATTTAAATGCATCAAGGAATTCAAGATGGCAGGAAACCACATAACTGATAGTTCAAAGGATTCTTGTATTTCAAAACATATAAAATTTAAAGCATTAGTGCTTTAAGTTGTGTGCTATGGAAATGCAGTGTATCAATGCTACTACACGATGCTCAGTCAAAGGTGTGTCATTGTATTACTATTTGTCGTATTAAAATATTGATACCTGTAGATACAGTCTTTACATAGTATATACGTTAATGGAGTCATTAATGTTCAACTGAATCAATGCCAAATGGTATAAATGATAACACTGTACACAGTGAAGCATGAGGTCGTAGGTTGACATCCACCTACCAGCAAATATTATTTGTCTTTATTATTATTATTTATTATTATTATCCGCATTTTATGAGAGATTTACAATAATAAATTAAAGAAGGATGGAATTTCTACATAATTATACCTCTACAGGAGATTGAATCCCATTATAATCATCAGGTTTCTTTTAAGTCAATTTTTGAGTTCCAGAAGTGTTGTCAAGTAATTTAGAAAACTGAATTATTTGGTAAGGTAAACACAGTAAAAGTAGTGAACTGCCTGTCATTTTAGGGACCACTCACCACCGGTCTAGTTAATCTCTCCAGCACATAAGCTACTGAACAATATGTCAAACAATCTGGACATTTTCCTACTGTGCTCATAAATAGAAGATGTAATGATGATTTCTGTAGTTTAGAGGTATAACATGTTCTTCAATCTAGTACTTGTTGTTCCATAAAGTACAATGTTTTTCCCATATTATCTCCTATATATGGCTGTTTAGCACATTATGTACTCTTGAAATCCAAAAGTTTTCATAATTACTATGATTAATACATTATTTGTATTAATTCTATAACTAGTTTTATTACAAGCTTAGAACTATCTTCACAGATAGATTGAAGTGGTTTACTGCTGATGCCTTAACTCAATAATATCACAACAGTCATCATATAGAAAGTTTCATGTGTGTCCCTCTCTCTCAAGAATCAGCTGTAAGTTGCAGCATTAAGTGCAGACTCAATGTGAAAGCCACTTCACACTCCTGACCACCCAAAATTCAATACTCTCCATAGTTAATGCTGGTTTTCAATTTGGTGTTAGCCCACCTGTAGTCTTGATGACAGCTTCCACTCTCACATGCATATGTTCAATCAGGCACTGGAAGGTTTCTTGGGGAATGGCAGCCCATTCTTCATGGAGTGCTGCACAGGTATCGATGCAGGTCTTTGAGGCCTAGTACAAAGTCAGCATTCCAAAACATTCCAAAAGTGTTCTACAGGATTCAAGTTAGGATACTATGCAGGCCAGTCCATTACAGAGATGTTATTGTCTCGTGGTTTCCACCACACATCATGCATTATGAACAGGTGCTCGATCATGTTGAAAGATGCAATCAGTATCCCCAAATACTCTTAAACATTGGGAAGCAAGAAGGTGCTTAAAACATCAATATATGCCTGTGTTGTGATAGTGCCATGCAAAACAACAAAGGGTGCAAACCCCCTCCGTGAAAAACATGACCACACCATATCACCACTGCCTCCAAATTTGACTATTGGCACTACACACCCTGCCACTGGATCGCCACATTGTATACACTGATTCATCACTTCACACAGCTTTTTTCCATTGTTCAATTGTTCAAGCAAGGAGTCATTTGGCAATGACCTGTGCGATGTGTGACTTACAGGCAGCTGCTCGACCATGAAACCCAAGTTTTCTCACTTTCTGCCAGTCATGGTACTTTGAGTGAATCCTGATGCAGTTTGGAATTCCTAGGTGATGGTCTGAATAGATGCCTGCCTATTACACTGTATGACCCTCTTGAACTGTTGACAGCCTCTGTCTGTCAACTAATGAGGTTGGACTGTACCCTTTCATACTATATGTGTTCCTTCACATTTCCACTTCACCATCACATCAGAAACTGTGGACCTAGGGATATTTAGGAGTGTGGAAATCTCATGTTGAGCCTTCTGACGCCAGTCACACCCAATCACCTGACCACGTTCAAAGTACAAGAGTTCCACAGATCACCCCCCATCATGCTCTCTCACGATGTCTAATGACTACTGATATGGTGCACCTGACAGTAGATGACAGCACAAAGCATCTAATATGAAAAACATATTTTCTTGGAGGTGTCCAGATATTTTTATCACATACTGTACTTAATATTTTTACAATAAATGTATGCATATTGTGTGAGTGTATGAGAGAGAGAGAGAGAGAGAGAGAGAGAGAGAGAGAGAGAGAGAGAGAGAGATATTCAGTGTTTATTAGAGACTGAAAGAGATGGTATAATCAAAAGAGAACATTACAAAATCACATGTGTGCTATATGTTTAGCTAGTGTTACAGCATTGCTCTTGTGAATACACTATTGAAACTTCTGCAGCCTTCTTTTCCACGCCACAACCTGGCAGTGAGTTGGTTACCTTTCCATTATTGGTCACATTTATTATAACACTTTAAAGTTTATTAATTCACACATGCTTTTCTATAAATCTGCAGTGAATTAAGAGTGAAAACTGTGATTGATAAACTGATGGAAGTACAAATTGGCAAATGGAAACTGATATATTTCAAAAAGCATCCCTCAACCATCTACAAAAGTATTACAAAATACTGTGTATTAATACATCAGACATTTTGAAATGCCATTACAGATGATTGTCGTACTGCCTTTATTATGTTTAAAAATCCTACATTTTTTAATTTTCAATGGAGAGCCATTTACCTACCTGTCTTCTGTGTAATTTAAAAAAGTAACAATGACTTTAATCTCACCATGTACAGAATCAAATATAAAAAATAGAAAACAGATGACTTACCAAAAGGACGGGCTCATCGATAGATACAAATAAATAAAATCACACACATACAAGCTTTCGCAACCGTTGGCCGCTTCTTCAGGATAAGAGGAAAAAAGGGGAGGAGAAAGGGAAGGATATGGGTTTTAAGGAAGTGGAAAAGGAGTCATTCCAATCCCAGGAATGGAAGGACTTACCTTAGGGAAAAAAAAGGAAGGTAAACAAATACACACACACACACACACACACACACACACACACACACACACAAACACACCTAGACATATGTATGTGTGTGATTTTATTAATTTGTATCTATTGACGAGCCGGTCGTTTTGGTAAGTCATCTGTTTTCTATTTTTTTTATATTTGTTTATCCCACCGGGTAAGTTTCCCTCTAATTTACGTTTCATGTACAGAATCATGTTTACATCTGCAGGACTACTGCAAAACTATATTAAACAAACCAAAGATACATCCCACACTGAAGTAGATTTTCAGAAAATGGTATACTTTATCCACAGAACGGGAAAACATATATTTTGGATTTACTTGTATCTCCTCTACCCAGATGTCATAAAATGATTTTAATGAATTGGATGTCACTCCAGCAACTTTTATGTCCCTAAAGAGTTATCCAGGCACATAAAAGGGAGCCATAGTGCAATTTCGAATTTGAGCCACACTTCCTTTCTGGCTGATCACAACAACGAGTGGCAAATGTAAGGTTAAAAGATAAAGGAAAAATTTGTGACCCAGCCAGGATCTGATCCTACAACCTTGAAATTTGTACTGTTAGTACACCACACCCAGACACTGGTCCTCACTTGAGCGATTGCAGAAGTTCCAAAGGTAGCAAAGGGATCATTTTCACAACTTAACTTTAAATCAATATAATGTAGAAAATCAACAAAAAATAGTTATAAATTATATGTACGCATCTTTCTTGTGAATTAGTGCATCAATTATAAATATCGCATCAAAAACCCTACAGTAGTTCACAAAATGAACCTGCTTAAACGAATTGGCACATTTTATGTATTTACCTCAGCCAGAATTAGTTAACTTTAATTTATTATTACTATTATTCCCATTTTAAAAAAAGTGTTTGAATTTTAAGTCTTTAATTGCTTTACTATGATTGTCTCTGTTTTCTCTGTTCGAAAATTTTCTTCATGTGCTCAATGTGTTTTATCTTTTCGCTCTGCTCTCCAATTACACCGTGGTCTTTTCTGTGTTGTGGTATAAAATGTATGTTTTTTGATAATGTTCCTGAATTCTTTTCTATTTTCTGGATCATTTATTGTTATATGTGCTTGTCTGCGGTCCTATTCAACTTCTTTTATCTCTCTTGTTTCTCCCCTGCCTTCTAATGTGAAATTTTATTTTCAATCATCCCGGGAATGTGGCTTTAGAACGGCATTTTCCTTTTTCTTATTGTATCCATTATGTTATCAGTGTATTTATACATTTCTGATGATGGTCACTTCTTCCAGGTTCCTTGTTCTTCATGCTATTACTGTAGCTGTGATGATATAATGATTATAATTAAAAAAGTGACCATCCACAAGTGTGGTATAAAAATGTGTCTTTATTTAAACCATGACTAATAATTTTGGATTTTCTTACAAATACCTTTTCAGATGGTTCACATGCTTTTATATATATAAAACCCACATCTTTTCCTTTTCCCTCTCCTTCCCCACTCTTTTTCTGAAGAAATAACCCAGGGTTGCGAAAGCTCAGCGTATGTGTGTTTGTTTTTGTGTGTGTTTCTATGTAGCTGTGCTTTTTCACCTGGTAAGTAAACCATGTCTTCTTTTTACATATATTTTTCCTACCAGAAATGTTTCCCTCTATAATACTCGTATCATTATTTTGAACTCAACAATTACATATGTTTGTTATTGCTCTGTTGCTTTTTGAAATCTTTTCTGTCATCTTGCTTTGTCCTTTTATTTTTATTGTTGCATAGCAGTTTCATTCTACATTTGCCTTGCTTGTTAGTTTACCATTCATTTTTCACTTGGCCCAGTACTTACAACAATACATATTTACTTCCGAACCTTAACCGAAAAGTACTACTAACACATTTTTATTATTTTTATAATGATATTTACCGCTTTCAACACTGCATCTTTTCTGTAAGATCCACAAACTTTCTTGAACAACTTTTCCTTTTTTCATATCTGAATTCCTTTTGCTGTCTGTTCACTTTTATCTCTCTCCCCATATAAATATATATATTTTTTTGTATTTTTTTATATTATTTTATTCGTTTCATTGCAGTCTGTTACAAAGCACAAATTTCACAATTTTCCATCTTCCATATACTATGTGTCTCTCACAACATCCCTACAACGACCCCATCAAGTTTTATTTACATTTCGTTCGTAAACAAGATTACTTCCTAGCCAGATTATGTTTGCACATTTTATTTACTCAGGCTTGTCTGGCATTTGTCATTACCCCCAAGGGCCTCACACTAAAAGTTCCCATCTCTGGCTGTAACCCATCTTTTCATCATACCCTATAATGATTCCAAACTGAACAATCCATAGCCCTCATCCGGCTAATCCTTAACCTACACATCAACTCAGCCAATGAAAACACCTGTCAATTCCTATCCCTAATCAAAATCCTCAACCTTTCCACTCCCACATCCACACCTTCAGTTCAGAACATCCTCCTTCAGGCCAACCACAAATTAGAACATGCCACCCGCCACCTCAAAAACTATCCACTCTCCTGGTTACCCACCTCCGGAAAGGCACTACACTCTCCATCAACAACCTTTCCAACAAACCTCAACCTCCTCTTAAAGCACACAAAACCAGTTTCTCCCATCTACTCAATCTCCCACTTCCAGCTCCACTCCCCCCCCCCCCCCCCAACCTAACCTCAAAATGCATAACCACACAATCTGGAACAACAACATCCTAATATCCCAATTCAGTAGTCAACCTCTCTTCTAAACCTCTCCCCCAGTCTGAAACCTCTGTCCTATCCAAAGGCCTCACCTTTAGCCCTACTCCCAAATTCAATACAGCCCTTGTCAAAGATTTACTATCCTATACTCTTAGTCTTTGCTGGAGATCTCTTACTCCTAATGATCCAGCTCCCAAGACACCATTCAAATTGAACCCTGCCTGGAACAGTTTTGTTCTCCGTCACAGCGAGACCCACCTCTTCCTCAAAATCACCCTCTTCAAACCTTCCAGGAAAATCTCACATCCAACCTTGCCTCTCAATCTTTCCTGAAAAACCTTAATCCAACTCCCAACAACACCGCAGCTGAAGCCTAGGCTATCCGTGATCTGAAGGCTCATCATTCCATCGTCATTCTCCCGGCCGACAAGGGATCCACAACCGCGATACTTGATCAGCAGGAGTATGTGGCTGAGAGACCGTCAGCTTTCAGACAACACTACATACAAAGTTTGTCAAGGCAATACTATTCCTGACATCCAGGCAGAGCTTCAAGGAATTCTTAGATCCTTAGGCCCCCTACAAAACCTTTCACCTGAGTCCATCAACCTCATGACTCCACCGACACCCCGCACCCCCACCTTCTACCTACTTCCTAAAATTCACAAACCTAATGATCCAGCCCACCCCACGAACGAAGCTCTACCTATGTAGACCAACACCAACCCATTATGTGCAGTCTCCCATCCTTCATTAAAGACACCTACCACTTTCTCGATTGCCTGAAATCCGTACCCAATCTGTTACCTCCGGAAACCATCCTTGTAACCAGATGCCACTTCCTTATACACAAACATCCTGCAAACCCAGGGCATCACTGCAAAATGGAGTATTTCCTTTCACGCTGACCACCTGCAGCCCTACCCAAAAACCTCTTTCCTTATTAACCTAGGCAGCTTCATCCTAACCCACAACTTCTTCACTTTTGAGAGCCGGATATACCAACAACTAAAGGGAACAGCCATGTGAACTAGGATGGATCCCTCCTACGCCAAATTATTTATGGGACACTTAGAGGAAGCCTTCCTGAATACCCAGGCCTGTCAACCCAAAGTTTGGTATAGATTTATTGATGACATCTTCAAGATTTTGACTCACAGTGAAGAACAACTCCAGAATTTCCTCTCCCACCTCAACTCCTTTGGTTCCATCAGATTAACCTGCTCCTATTCCAAATCACATGCCACTTTCCTCCACCTATTCAATGGCCAGCTTCACAAATCTGTCCACATCAAACCCACTAACAAACAACAGTACCTCCATTATGACAGCTGTCATCCACTCCATATCAAACAGTCCCTTATTACAGCTTAGGTCAGAGGTGGTCACAAATCGGCTCAATGAACAGCGCTCTGGCTCAGGCCGGAAAAAGAGCAGCTTTCGCACTCGGCCGGTAGTTATCCTAGTTGCCGCTAGAGGTCTGCATGCTTGCTGGAACACTTAGTTCCGTGAGAGTCCGGTATTAAACAAAACACTGTGATTACGTTCTCGTAAGTAGGTACAGCATTATAATACATACCTCTACTTTACTTCCTTCCTCGCGTAGATTATTAAGAAGATTAAGTCTCATTTCACCTTCTACACATCCTTACTGGTTGAAGTGATGTGTTCTATAGTGGCGTTCTAAATTGTACTTTTTTATGCCTAGTATTTTACCACATACCAAACATTTTGCTCCTCCTTTGCTTTCAGTGAACAAGTAGTCACACTCCCAACTAGAGTTGAACTGGAAAATAGAACGCCGTTTTACCGCGCTGACTTGACTAGCCATTTCAACTCCACAGGGTACTGTACCATAACGTAATGTCATAGATTATAACGAAAACCCTGAAGTACAAAATTTGAACTAACAGATGGCACTGTTAGCGGTGTCTTCTGAAACAAAACAAAAAATTGCTCTTATCTTTATAAGTTATTTGCCAGCTTGACTGCACGCACTGGACGTTTTAGAGAAGAGTTTCCAGTATTATATTTATAAGTTACTTACTTATAAACATAATAGCATTTTTTCAGGAGATACCCCTAGCAGTGGAATCTGTTCATTCAAGTTGGATACTAAAGAGTTTGCACTATTATCTTTATAAGTTATTTTATAATGCACTCAACCAGGTGCATTTCTGAGGCTATGTTAGCGCATTGGCTGCGCATAACACCATCTAGTCTTTTCAGCAGGAACTACGTGATGGATGCCAGCTGCTTGCTGCTCTGCTCCCGCTCAGGCAGGCGGCTCCGAGAATGAGGCCCGCTCATTGCCCACCTCTGGCTTAGGTCTTCGTGGCAAACGAATCTGCTCCAGTCCTGAATCCTTGAACCAGTACACCAATAACCTGGTAACAGCTTTCACATCCTGCAGCTACCCTCCTGATCTAATACAGAAGCAAATTTCCAGAGCCACTTCCTCATCCCACTAAATCCAGAACCTCCCACAGAACCCCAAATGTGCCCCTCGTCACCAAATACTTTCTGGGACTGGAGCGGACTTTGAATGTGGCTCTCTAGCAGGGATACAACTTCCTTAATTCCCGGCCCGAAATGAGAGCCATCCTTTATGACATCCTTCCCACTCCACAAAGAGTGTCTTTCTGCCACCCACCTAACCTTTGTAACCTCCTACTTCATCCCTATGAAATTCCCAAACCACCTTCCCTAACGTCCAGCTTCTACCCATGTAACCGCCCCTTGTGTAGAACATTTCCTATGCACCCTCCCACCACCACTTACTCCAGTCCTGTAACCTAAAAGTTGTACATGATTAAGGGCAGAGCCACTTGCAATAGCACCTATGTGATTTACCAACTAACACGCCTGCACTGTGAAGCGTTCTATGTGGGAATGACCAGCAACAAACTGTCCATTTGCATGAACGGACACAGACAGTGTGTTGGTAATGACAATCATCCTGTGGCTAAGGATGCCTTGGTGCATGGCCAGCACATCTTAGCACAGTGTTACACAATCTGGGTTATCTAGATACTTCCCACTGACACCAACCATTCAGAACTCTGGAGATGGGAACTTGCGCTTCAGCATATTCTCTCTTCCCATTGCCTACCTGGTCTCAACCTCTGGTAATTTCAAATTCCTGCCCATCATTCAACAACATTTTGTCTCTGATGTCTTTGAACATGAACTGTATGATTTCTGTTAACATTATTTATAACTATTTCACACAACACGTTCATAAATTTAAGGTAATGTACCCTATAAGCTATCACAAAGCATAACAAATAATGTTTATGTTTGTGAATCTGGGCCACACTTTGATTGCTTATAGTGTAAATTGCCTTAAATTATAGCATGGGGTTCTGTGAAGTACGTATCAACATTAACATCACCCATACAGTGCACATTCAAAACATAAAATGTTTAAAATACATAAGAGGAATACAGGACGATTTCATCACAGACAAGAACACAACACATAAGTTTTTGCCACACTTCATATGTTATTAAAACTCTTGTATAAATATGATGATAGAGACAAATACAAGGAAACCTAATGTAAACTTCAGTAAATAGTAAACAATTTTTTTTCTATCCTCAGACTGCACAACTATAACAGACATAAAACGAGGCTCCAGCTGGAAAGGATGTGAACCATCTGCAAGGTATTTGTAAGAAAGTCCATAACTAGTGATGGTTTAAATAAATAGACATTTTTATACCACAAATGTGGCTGGTCATTGTTTATATTACAAATATCAAATTCCTTATTTTTGTACTGGACCAAAATTTTTCCTGCGATTCTTCCTTTCTTGTTTCATTTCTTTCATTTCAACTTGCCCACCGATTTGTGATGTTTCAACTGTGTTTAACGCCTCAGGACGTGTAAAAGTGTGGTATAGTCTAAATGGAAATGGACTTTTTGATGTAATAGTTCCACGTGAGTTTGTATACTTTCCTAATTGGCCTTTAGTTTGATCCTTGATGGCTGGATGATTTCTCCCAGGTACTTAAAATGTGGCATTTGTATGATTTTCCCATGAATTGTCATAATAGGAAATTTGTCGTGTGGCACTCTTTCTATGTACTGAGTTGTCTCATATTAAGTTTGCAGTCCTGTTCTTTGTGCAATTTCATGTAATTCTTCTGTGGCATTAGTGGCCTCTTTTCTATTAGTTGTGAAGATTGCAAAATCTAAATATTTCAAATCGAATCTATTATCTTTTCTAATGCCAATTTGGATTCCTTTGACTTTTTTCCATTTTCTAATAATATTTTGTGGTCATGACATAAGAGCAATGGTGAAAGACTTGCACCCAGTCACACTACAGTGTAGATTTCAAATGGATCAGACACATCCCCAATAAATATCATACATATATCTCACAAAGATATCATGAGGATAAAATCAGAGAGATTAGAGCCCACACAGAGGCATACCAACAATCTTTCTTTCTGCAAACAATACATGACTGGAACAGGAGGGAGAACCGATAGTGGCGCTCAAGGTACCCTCCGCCACACACCGTCGAGTGGTTTGTGGAGTATGATTGTAGATGTGGAAATATAACCTTGAAGACACTGTCAGTTAATGTTTGCAGAAAGATTTCTCATCTTTCGGTTAATGAATAAGTCTTTTAGAGTGTTGTAGAGCACCACTCCCTCTATACAGTTGTAGGCCTGTTTTTCTGATATTTTTTCATCTGACAAATAATTTTCAAATTTCACATCTGTTCTGTGCAGGATCATTCCCTTGCGAAAACCTGCTAGGTATACTCCTTTTTATTGGTCAGCTTGTTCTTGTTCTATTCATGACAACTTTTGTGAAAATTTTATATGTGATCGGCACAGGTGAAATAGCCCTGTAATTTTTTGGTTCAGTTTTGCCCCTTTATTATGAAGTGGGTGGATGAGTGTGTATTTCCATTCATAGAAGATCTGTTCTGTTTCCCAAATGTCTAATATAATTTTGTGGACTTTTCTCATTAATCTTTCATCATTTAGTTTCCAGAGTTCTGCAATAAATCCCTTTTCCTGGGGCTCTATTATTTTTAAGTGTCTTGATAAATTCTTCTACTTTCTTGATCATTGGTAGTTTAGCATCGGTATTAGGTGTACATGTCTGGTAGTGAATATCTTGTGCAGGTCATTCACAGTTGAGAAGTTTGTTGAAATATATGAATAAATAACAGTCTAGAATGCAATAATTTATTTAATTCAACTAGTTTCAGTCTTATTTAGACCATCTTCAGGAATTTTGACTCCATCGATGTTGTGGAGCTGGAAGGTAGCTGGGAGCCTTGCAGTGACACACTGCTGGTTTCCTGCAGGGTGTTCTTTAAAAGTGTTACAGAAATTCCTGGTGTTGTTGTTCTTAAAGCCTTTTTCTGCTGTTTGTTGTAATTTCTTTTTCCCCTCCAAATGGTTTTCAATGTTTGTTTTCAGATCTGCAGAAACTGGTTACCATTTTTCTGAAGTTTTGTTACTATTGCAGTTTTCCAGGCATTGGTCCTTGTGTCTATTGCTTAGTCACATTATATTCCACCATCTGTGTTTTCTCCTTCTCAGGGGTTAACTCAATTTCATTGCTGACATCTGCAATTTGTCCCGTTTTTTATTTTTGTTTGACTAATTTCCTGTAGAATGTTTTCTTTGTTGAGTTACTCAAGGTCTGGTCTCAGCACTTTTTTCCCTTTCTTTTTGTTTAATATTTGCTTTTCGAGCTTTATTAATTTAATTTAATTGAGTGGACAAGGGTACATGTTCAAATGTTTCTTAAACTTAAGGGACTTAACTGCGAGGTCATCAGTCCCTAAAATTACAAACTACTTATGAACTACCTTACACTAAAGACGACACAAACATCCATGCCCGAGGGGGGAATTCGAACCCCCAACCGTAGCAGCTGTGCAGACTGTGATTGATGCGTGACAGACCACCCTGCCACTGCCGCCAGCGACATATAACCTATATGCCATAAAGCAGGAATAAAAATAATTATTTACAATGTAACTTGATTTTACAATGTTGCTTGTAAAAAATAATTTCTTAATCCAGAGTCGCACTGAAATGTTTATAGTATATTTATGTATGGAGCAGTGAAAGCGTTAAAATATTTCGGAGCTATACGCGACAATTGCGGCTTCCTTCGAAATTCTTTATCTTCTGTTCTTGGGCAATTTTGTGTGTTTTCACCCACATCGGTGTGATTAAATGTCTCAGTGTAAGAAATAAAAAAAACTTCACTGCTTTAAAAAAGATGCTTCTTCACGATTGGATACAACGTAGCACTACACATACGAAAGTTCAAAAGCAGGCCGCAAACACTGCAACAAAGGGTGAAATCCTGGGGTATCAATCACAAAAACTACTTTAACGGCTACTAACGGCATTTTTCGGAACTTCCTGAAGCTTTGCCTCTGAATCTAAGTCGCAGGCATATTTTTAGATCCAGAAAATTGGAAAAAAAGTGTGGCAGGCATTCGGGTAAATACAATAATTTGGGGTCATCTTATAGGCGGGATATATGCTTAAACTATAAAATTTTGTACCTAGTCTTACCTGAAGGTTGTCTTATCTGCGGAAATATACAGTAGGTGATTTTAAGTTAAGACCCCACAGTGTCGAATTCAGGATTTTGGTCTTGGGGTGGCAGGGAGGGGGGGGCTGAACTCTTAGAAATATTTCGGCATCACAGAGATTCGAATTGTGTTGACATAAGTACAAGGCTGAAATTTTTGCAAAAGCTTATTAATCATATGCCATTTCTGTTAGTTCTCCTGTGGGCTGTTTGGAGTCCTGTGCTTCTCCTGTATTTTTTCTCTTTGCCTAATTTTACATTAAAGTCATGTAATTGAATTATTACATGGTATTTGGCAATTTTGTTTGTTGTCTGTTCCAGGTCATTCTAGAAGTCATCCACTTTCTGGGGGTCTTCTTGTTATAATCATTTGTGGGTGGGTGTGCACTGAGCAAAACATACACTTTGTTGTCCAATTTGATGAAGAGCATCAATGTGTGTTATACAGCAGAGTGGAAGTTGATGACAGAGTCTCTGATGGATTTGTGGACTACAAATGCTGTAACCATCTGTTTGAGTTCTCTCTCATTAGTTTTAACTTCTGGTTTTCCTCTGTATATTCTGTAATTTTCTGTGTCAAAATGGTTTTTGTTTACAAATAGTGTTTCCTGGATTGCAAGGATTTTGATCTGGAAATTTTGTTTTGCAGCATGTCTGCAAGTCATTTAACCTTGCCGAGTCTGCAGAGAGTGTTAGTATCACATGTACCAATAAAACGTCTGTGTTTTGCATGTAATAAGTTTGATGACTTATTGTTCTTAACATTAGGTGTAACACAATGCCTGTGGAATCCAATGACCAGGTAAAGCCAGCCTTGGGACTGGTTTCAGTCTGTGTAAATTGACAGTTAATTTAACAGAATGGGTTACTTTCACTTCTTCCGCTGTTTATCTCCAAATCATGATATTTCAGTATTACCTGAAGATTACTATGGTGAATTCCATTGGTTGGATCACAAATATAGTACTGCATCTCCTTTATACCTACCTGTCAATGGCATATAAAGGTAACAACAAATATGTTCATCCTTGTAATCTCCACAAAGCACAGGAAATGGTTTGAGGTGTGAAAATGTAAAAAATTAAATACTCAACTATCAACACCACTATGATGAAATGGTCTTTTAAATTTACATATTTCAGTTCAATTAATATGTCTTGGATCATTTTAAAATCAATTTCACTGTATTTTCTTCTGATACAAGTACCACATAAAGCTAATGTATTAGATGATCAAAACATAGTCACGAGAAATTCATTACAGCTTAAAATAACTGTGCCCTTATATTTTGCAACACTTTACATAAAGTACTTAAGACCCCCTAACATATACGAGAGAGAGAGAGAGAGAGAGAGAGAGAGAGAGAGAGATTACTTATGACTATTTGTACAAATAAACTGGTATGTATAACAAAGCAATTGTTACCTGCTCTTGTGTTTCTTTGGTAGCATCAGACATCTCAGCATTCCATGCCAACCTGTTGAATGGCTGCTGGACAAGGGTAGATATTGTCTTTCCTTGAGATGAAGTATTTTGTTTACCTTGATCTTGGCAACCTTGTGCTTCTGACACTGGAAAATATTTTGAACATTCACTGTTATTTTTAAGACAGTGGAGTTGGAAACTTCAATTCTTGTATAGTTGAAAAATTACTGAAGTATATAAAAAATACTTAGAAACTAATAGTAACAGTGTGTGTGTGTGTGTGTGTGTGTGTGTGTGTGTGTGTGTGTAATACCAAGTATATTTTAAAGTCCAGACTCTTATTTTAGAAAACCACCAGTATTCTGGCCAGTGTCTGTTTACCACATGAAGTGTGGGGGACCACTAGGCTACAGGAACTAACAATCCCTGGTTCTACCCAACTAACATAAGCTGGAACCCAGTTACAAGCAGAACAATATGTGCAAGTAATATTAAAATTACCCAAAGTGGTCAAACAACTCCCCCTTAGGATTAAACAAAGCTGTCATATTAACAGAGGATGTCAGTGTTCTCTGGTAAATTTCCACAAATGTCTAACACATACATTGTCACTTAGCATCCAAACATTTATTCCAACTTACAAATTAAGTAATATTGTTACAGAACTCAGACAGAAAATTCAAATCCCCCCACTTTAAATAAGAGACTAGATTCACAGATTCAGAAATAACACACTACAACAACTACCACTGCATTAAAAGCAAAACGGACAAGAATATATGCAAAGGTGTTAAATTAATTTGCATGACCTTTACTGTGGTTAAGGACATCCTTCACACTGTTTTAGATGTGAATCAAATAAAAAGCACACTAATGATCATGCAAATGAAGCATGTAAAAAAAATATACTTTCACACACTTTCACTAACATCAACAGCAAAAAGAACCTGAGAAAACTTGAAACTGAAATAACCAAAATTTCAAAAGAGGACATACAAATTTCCGTGATTTCAATGTAAGAATTGGCAAAAAGAGGAAACACGAAAAGAACAGTCAGCAATTACCCTGCACTGAAACACACAAGCATAGTGTGAAGTCATCCACATGAGCACTAAAATAAATCAGTTTAACTTCATTTACACAATTAATCTGTAAAATCTAAAGGCCATAAATTGAATAAAATACCAAGGAATTAAAATTACGAACAACTTAAATAGGAAAGTACAAACAGGAAATATTGTTGGGTAAGGTGAACCAATGGCTGTGTTTCAAAAGCATAACACTCAGAAAATTCTACTAAAGTAACTGCTTACACTATACTTGTCCATACTCTTGTGGAGTATTGTAGAGAACTGTGGGATTCTCATCATGTGGAGCTGGAGGGCATAGAAAAAGCTCAGAGAAAAGCAGTTCATTTTGTATTATTGTGATACAAGGGAGTCATGGAAATTATGCAAGAGTTGGGGAGAGTGGAAGGGGAGACTTATTAAAAGAAAAACATTAATCTTTGGGGTGCGATCTATTTGCGATATTTCTTTTCACCAATATTCTTCTCTGAATGCAAACATATTTTGTTAAAACACGCCTGCATATAGAAACATGACTGTAATACTAAATTAAAAGATTTGGGTGTTCCTATTTCCCACTCACTATTAGAGTATGTAACAGAAGAAATATATTAAGAAAACAGTTCTAAGAGCACTCTGCCATGTACTTAAATGTGATTTGCACAGTGAATATTTCGACGTAGATCTTGCAATCTCCTATGATTCCCAAAAACAAAGACACAACATTCAAGTCTGTGAATGGGCAAATATAGAATGTGACCACTATCTTACAAATTACATTCAAACTAAAAAAATTATGCAGAAAGCAAAAGAACTGATTCCATTAAGGAAATAATCTGAACATTTATAGTAGAATTCAAATTCTGATAATGCAATAAAAAAAGAGACTGACAGTGAGACTTCTAAACTTATAATTGTGACAAATCAGAAATAACACAGCACAAAGTTTTCAAACTCAGAAAACAAACAGCTAAAATACTGAGACAAACTAAAACAATGTATCTTAAACACTAAAGCCAGAAAAATGTTCGAACAAACACTTACAGAAACCAAATAAAAAAATGATATTTGTTTATGACTGTTCCTATTTAAAAAAAGGAGGAATACAAGGAGATGTGTTGTTTCTAATGTTATTTAACATAGTTTTAGAGGAAGTAATGCAATAACTGGAAATGGAATTAAGGAAACAAAGCTTTAGGAAGTTAAGTCACTCAAATTAGGAAGAAGTCAAGGGAAATGGAACATTCAGTATTTACAGTTTACAAATACTTAGCAATCTTAACAAAGAGTGAAGAAATTACAGTAAAACAAAACGAGAACCTCAAAGGATGTGCTGAGAAGGCTGGCCTTAAATCTCCTTCAATGAGACTGAATTCATGTGTCCCAAGATAGATAAATTTAAAGAAAAGCAATAAGTGGTACAGACACTGTTGGTAAGGGCTGTGAGGAATGAGGATGAGATCTGAAAGATGCTGGGAGATGTAATGTTTGAGAGCGACAATACCACGATGATGTCAGATTTTGGTATATAGGGAAATGGCATCAACAGTGGCGAGTAAGGATCAACGAGGTAAAGGAGTAGAGATGGTGAAGAATCGGCGAAGAAAGTGATTGGTATCTTTGATGTGGGAGGCTAGATTTCGAATAACTGATTGGAGGTGTTGGTCAACAAGGACTGAAATTGTTTCAGTGGAAGACTAGTAACCAGCCACAACTAGCTATCCAAGATAATTACGTTAATTACGTTTGTGGACTTTTGATGGCAAGTACAATGTAAGTATGTGGTGTGTTGTTGGGGACAGGAAGGAGATGGATTTGGGGGAGAGGTTCTGGAAAAGGTCATAGTATTTCAGTAGATCATGTAGGACATTAGTGATGGGGTGGTCCTGGCACAACTTGTAGTTGGAGGAATCAGACAACTAGCAAACACATTCTGCCATGTAGTCACTGTGATTCATTGTAGAAGTGTTGGAACCTTTTGTCTACAAGGAGGATGATTGGGTTAGAATTTATTTTGAGGTCGAGTAAAGCTGTCCTTTCTTCTGCCTATAGGTTTGTATTCTTAGGAAGGGATTGCAAAAACAATGGTGAAGCCAAGTCAAAGGTAAGGAATTCCTGAAGAGTGACCAAGAAAGTTCGGTGGAGTGAAAAGGATAAAGGTTGAATGGTTGTACACAGTGGGAATTCCTGAAGAGTGACCAAGAAAGTTAGGTGGAGTGAAAAGGATAAAGGTTGAATGGTTTTACACAGTGGGAAAGACAGGGTTCAATGTTTGGATCAGGTCAGTTTTGGTTGGAGGGGATTGGTGTCATAGTAGTGTTTCAACTGTAGGGATCCGCAGAAGTACGGAAGGTCATTAACAACACCAACATGGTTAAATTTTGGTGTTGGGATGAAAGTAAGACCTTTGGATAGGACGGAAAATATTGTTGTTTTTTTTTTTCTTTTTTTTTTTTTTTTGCATAAATAACAGTGTTCTGGAATTGTTTTTGCTTTGGATATTGTGGAGTGTTGGTGGGGAGTTTTGGGAGATGTGGCAACGTGAAGAAGTCAGCAAGGTGACGTCTGAGTGCTATGGGAGGTTCACAAGAAAGAATACTTTGTGTAGGATAAGTGTTGGTTAATGGTACACATTAGATGAGGCAGTACAGTGGTTCTCCTCCAATAAACTCTTGTGCAAACCAGCCAAGACCCAGCAGCTTCTGCTGGACCTATCTCATGATGTTGAAAATAGAACAGTTAAACTTTTGGGATATAATATTGACCCCAAACTGACCTTGGTAGAACATATCAATTCTATCTGAAGAAAGAAAGAAAGGGGGAAAAATCCAGAGTGTCATACCTAATGTTGAAACTAAGAGATTCAGTAACATCTGCGTACTTACGGGTGACATATTTTGGCCTGCATCGTTCATTAAACAAAACAAATGAATTTCAAATAAGAGGAGACACACACTATCACAACACTAGGGGGAAATTAAATTAGATGTTCCCAGACACAGACTATAGTCAGCTCTATAAAAATATTTAACAAGTTACTACTATCTGCAGTTACAATGCCTTTAAAACTATTTTAAAGAAAACTGTACTGCTGGTTGGCTGACAATCCATTTTACAGTGTATCAGCATTTTTGATGTTCAAAATGTGAATATAGTTTAAGATAGCTATAACAAGAGTGTGAATATACAAGTAAATATTTGTAATTAATTATAACTGTATGTCTTTGCATAATAGTGAATGATGTAGCCTATTCCATATTAATTATGGCCAATGGCAAATAAAGATGAATAAAGGTGCCAGTAGGATGTCAGCAGGCTGGATAAAGTGTGGAGGTGTCTGGAAATCTGCTCCAGCTGCTGGAGTGAAAGGAATTCAATTTGAAAGATTGGATGTATGTAGTGGGGATTGCATATTAGTACTGTCTTGGGGTGGGAGTACAGATGTTTCCGGGATGCCGGTGCCATGACAATGTGTTTTGTAATACTAGGTTTGAGAGGGAGTGGTGGGATCTGAAAAATCATTGTGAAATTGGAGGGAGGGGGGAAAGGTAATTTAATTTAATAGTTAGAACATTGGGAGGGATTCCATGGTTTAGGTAGCACTTGAGAAACAGAAGGTGGGACTTTATTTTAGCCAGGGACATGGAAAGTTTTATGAACTGGTGCAGAAAGATGGGCTAGGGATCCATGTGAGCATGTATGGTATTAGGAAAAGAGAGTATGATGGAGAAATGGGCAGATGAAGGTGTTAGGAGGTTGTGAGGGGACTTGGCTGAAAATAATGAGTGAAGATACACAGCTGTGTCATGAAATCCTGACACAGCATCTTGAAATGTGTGTTGTCTCTAGGTTTATTCTATGAATCTTTAATCAAGAGAGGCGCTCTCTCTCTCTCTCTCTCTCTCTCTCTCTCTCTCTCTCTCTCTCTCTCTCTGTGTGTGTGTGTGTGTGTGTGTGTGTGTGTGTGTGTGTGTGTGTGTGTGCAAGTTTGCAATTAAATTCGTAATAAAACCTAACCTACATACCACCTACAAAATTTATGAAATACAGTTGGAAAATTAGACTTATACTCACAGCTTTCCATGCCTTGGGGCTTGAGACTTAACCGAGATGGCATTTTATTGAATCCTCCTAACCATTCAGTGCTACTCATGGTTGGTTTCCACGTTACTTTTGTTGGAGGAAACAAATCATCTTGGAACAATTCACTCTGAAAGCGGATTACAGATTTAAGACTTATGGCCAGTTTTTAATATATAACAAAGGCAAAATAAAGACCAAAAATAGAAAGAGGGAAAAAATTGTTGTCCAGATGCTTAAGAAATTGTAAATGAATAAAAGAACATGCTAATATTAGATATTTTTGATTCCATACATAGTTTTAATAAAGTTTTTCTTTTAAAATTACTGTTTCTGTTCAAAACTTCCTTTATCGATTTTACTTAGTTGTAAAAGAGAAACATCTTTAATCTTCACTTGAAAACATGTCTGCTGTCTGTCGACATTCCCTGTAGCATTGTAGCAAAGCAGACTGGTTCAACAATCCTACTTCTTACACATTCCTATTTCATACACATAAATGCATATGTATAAATTCTTACTATTGTTTTTACATAAAAATTCCATGAGTGGATTTCCCAATGACCAAAGACTATAAAAATATCCAACATTATAAATATTAATTCCCCCAAAAAATTTTATTAATCATTTCACCAGAAAGAAACTCTTCTAAAGAGATATAAATAAATAAAAACTAAGAGAGTGGGGCAACGCTTATCTCAGCTCAATACTGCCAATAGTAGCACAAAAAACTAAAAGTAAAATCGAGGTTATTGGAGCAGGGGTGTGGGGACTCCTCCTCCAGGGAGGGGAAAGGGGATAAAGGGGAAAGTGGTTTTAAGTGCTCACAACTTAAGCCTAGCTTCACTTCCAGTCTTTCTTCATTTCAGTTTTGGTTCAGCTTAGCATCAATTTCGACACTGTTACATTCATTTCAAGCACTGCCTTGGGACGAATCTGTTCCAAATTTGTTTTATTTAATCAAGGCTAAGTGGACATATTTTATAGTGATGGTCAGTATAAGTTAAAAAGTATGTTCATGTTCAGATGAGTAATGTTTGTGCCTACTGATAGTGTTTTATGAATTATCTAATTAACACAACCTTAAAGTACATGACCTCATATTTTAAATAAACATGAACATAATGCTCTGCATAGGCTCATATTCTGTGGTTGTCAAAATTACTTAAAAATGTATGAGGCATGCTCATCAATTTCAAGGAACTTAAGAAAGTGATTAAAAAGTGAACTGCCATTTTTATCTCATTAACAAGCATATTGGTACATAAATTTAAGAATTGTACCTATCCTTTTAAAGCTTTGTTTCAGGTACAACTGTATGATTACCAGAGGTAGTTGTGACAACTTTTTAGGCTTTCTCAGCAAATCTGTTGCAAATACACTTCCCAGTTTTGCTGTTAGATAATTTAACTGTTTGAAATCATCAGGTGGGACTTGTTGCTGTTTTAACTGCTGCTAAATGTTCAAATGTTTGTTAAGCTTAAGGGACTTAACTGCGGGGTCATCAGTCCCTACTAACTGCTGCAAGATGTTCCAGGTTATACATGATGGTGGTGAAATTCATCAGAGTCAGGACCGTTAATTTCATACACATGAAGAGTGCTCAACAGTTTTACAATGGTAGAGCTCATGGTACCCCTGTTGGGAGCTAGAGAGAGGCCTTGAGCACCTGTGCAGTAGGCAATGATTAAATGATAAAGACACAGCATTGGTTATTGCTAAAATAAATTTGCTGCATTTCTCATACATGTTATCAACCAGAGTTCAAATACCTTACTGTAAACAACTTAGAAAATTTGTTATTGAAATCAGATTGTACAAGGAAATTAATATACCCAACTAACATTTTCACACTGAACCTTTGTGAACTATTAACTGAGTCTTCTTGAAGATCAACAATAGATACAAAAGCCTCATAAATAGATGAAGTTTTCATGTGAGGATATAAACACTGTTAAAGTACACAAACTGCCAGTTTCAATATTTATTACTTATGTTCAACTTTCACATGACACAAAAATAAGGCTGCTGATAAACAGTTTTTCCCTCTTTCTAAGCAACAAGTTAATTTCTACACACTTATTCCAGCAACACACCTTTCTTAAGTAAACACAGTTACGGCCATGTTTAAGGAAACAACTTACTTTCAGCCTTGGCACTGTAAAGGACAGTGGTTCTATGGTGTTATTTGTGAGTCGCATAGCTCGAGCAAACTCAACACTGCTGACATCACAGACATTCTTAGGCAGGAATGAAAGGCCCTGATGCAATGAGTTACAGCGATGGTGACTCAAAGGACACAAGTATGGTGTCTCTTCTGTTACCTCAAATGCATAAATTGTAGAATCACCCTGTTTAAAAACACAAAACAAAGAAGGAAAAGTAAAGATGAAGTATGCAAATAATGTACAAATGTCATCATAGATAATACTTTTAAGCAACTTAATATTTTAAAGAGTGTTAAATAGTTAAAATTATACAATTTGTTAAAGATTTTTGTGAAATTTCCAGTACATTATGCTAAAGGACATACACCAATAACATTTACACTAGCATTTCACTTCAGTACTTATTGAAATAAACTCCTAAAACTAAAAAATAATAATACATACTTGCTGAGTTCATGTTGTTTGATTAGAAATCTGTCTTGACAACAAGGAATTGCTACAGACAGTTTCATGTGTAATGGAGTTAAAGCAATTACATTCTTAGTGCAGATCAGTAGAGACAGTTGAATCTCCAACAGTTTATAGGAAAATGCAACTCCTGTATTATATTCAGTCTGTTGACATACTTCAGAGGACCATTTCTAGGGCCAAGGCTGCATTGTACATTAAAAGCATGAATGACTGCCAGCATAGAAAGTTTCCTGCTGAAATGGTGTATTCCACATATCAGACATTCAGATTTTATCATTAGATATCTGCCTCAAACGCAAGTTCTACCTCATAGAGGTCCACCATGGTCTGTTATGTGCAATGAAACATTACCGAAGTACTTGCTTTTACAAAATGGCTGGAATAGCTACATCAACTCAATCAGTAAGCAACAGTACCCACATAATCAATTTGGTTTCTTTGCATCCACAATGAAGTATTGTAGACCAACCTCTTCCCAGTCCCCTCTTCAACTCCGGTTTAGGGTGCAAGAAGAAGATGGATATGGGAACATCTAAAATGGAACCTGCAAGTACGACAATGGTTTCTCTTTACCAATGAATGAAAAATTTGTCTATCACCTGATAATTATGACAGGAGAGTATTCTCTCATTTTTGACAAAAAAGTGCATCATTTGCGTATATTTTCAGTGGATGCGATGTATGAATGTCTCACAGACCTCTCATCAGTATTGAAGGTAATTTGATGGCGTTACAGCATTGAGGTAGTAGCTTCCATTCTATTGTGCAGCCATATGATAGCCAAAAGTTTGGTTAATATCTGTGTTCCAAGGAGATAAAACACAAGCACACTGTAACCTTTCATGGCCAATTCCTTTTGGAATGCAGGAACCTACTGAATGGAACAATCAAAGCTATTTGCTGACACAAAAGTAACTGAGTATGCTAGAGATAGACTTTTTACTATGTCATGGTTATCTGCCTGGTGTATTTACTTGTGTTAGCACAGCAATGTTGGCAGCAATCATACAGCACACTGGGACAAAGCAGCGAGAATCTGTTGTTTGTTTGTTTATGTGTGCACCAAGTGACACACATATTCCAATGAAAAATATGATGGAATATTACATTTTCACCATGGGGCCATTCTATGGAAAATGTTCAATGTTTCAAGCAACTACTACTTTTTAATTCAAACATGGGGCTCAGTAAGTGGATGCATGGAAGTAAATGGATCAGTTTGTACTGTAAAAGTGATGATCCATTTTTAACAAAGGAATCTTCAGTACAAATATTCAATGCTTCCAATGATTAGTTTCTTTAAATCATCAAGCTAAGTAGGTGGGTGGATGAACATAATCTAATCCGGTTGTATTGTAAAAGTCAAAGAGGCATGTTATTGGCTATACAAACTGTGGTGCGTTGCCAATCTATGCATGCTATGGAAATGTCGTGGATACTTGCCATGATGTCAACTTTACGTTGGACATGGTTCAAAGGAGAGAACAGCGATATGTGGTAAAATTATGAGGTGAAAACAAAATTCTAGAGCACAATACAGTAATGTGTCATTGGAGTCTTTCACGATGGCATTCTTCCATAAAATATTCTCGGTTCACAAGCAGTGCCATGTCAGATAAAATTTGATTTTATCTGACATGATGCAGCTTGTAAACCAAGAATATTTTATGGAACAATACAGTAATATTTATTTTTATTGGTGGGCTTCAACATTACTTACAGTCATCATCAGAATACATGCCCCCTATAGCTGCTGTTGCACAGATGGCATGACTGTAGCTCCAGTTACAAACGTCTCACCTTTAGCACAGCCAAGTAACTCCCAGAAGCAGCCACATGGGAGCATGCATTATTAAGATGACTTAAAAGGCAAACCTTGTCACTAAAAATAAATATTATTCTGTTTTTGGCTGTTAACGAGGTAGATTTTTATTTTCACTGTGGTGCAGTGACATACAAGTTTGAGCAGACTACCTTTAATTAGACTATTGTTTTGTTTTATTTCACAGTAATTAATAATAAATTTCATCATGAACTGCAAGTGAGTTTTGCATGTGGTCAATACTGTACATAAATGACATATACCCCTGAAACATATGACTTGATATTTGGTAAAATATGATGATGGGAAAATTTTTGAAATAATTAGAGAAGTTCACTGTAGTGACTGCAAGAGAGGCTGAACGGTTGCAAATTTAAGAAATACTTCTCAAGTGAAGTGGTAATGATGAATATTGCTAAAGTGTGTGTGGTGCAGATTTCTTTCATATATTTTACTGAATCTTTGTTGTGATGAGAGGGAAGAGGTGGTGTTATCTAACATAACCTAGACCAGCAGTTTATTATAATATCTTTATCATTAGAGATAAGTAAATTATACATTTTTGTAGACAACTACAGACAGCTAAAAACTGATTACAACAAAATGAAGTATCAACAGAAAATACAGCCATCCATCTACAAAGTTTAAGCACCAAACGTAAATATGGTATATGGATACCATTACAATTTCAGCACTCTCAACTGCTTGTTTAGATAACCGTAACAATTTGAACAAACTTAAAATAAAAAATTTAAAATTATGGGAACATTTTCAAAGGCAAAATTACCTTTCCAGTAACAAAAAGGGTAGAACTGTCTTCATCATAAAATGGAATGAGTATGGCTGGAGAAACATCCAAACCAACTGTATTGAGGGGCGAATTCAAACTATCTGCCTTAAAAATTTGGATTTGTCTTTCAGAAACCCTGAAAAAGATAATAATAATATTGATGAAATGAAAGTACAGTCAGTCACATTTATTTCAACTAATATAACAACAAACAAAAAGAAGAAACTGAGAACACTATTTCGTAAATCTATTAAATAAAGTTATACAAACTTGTCAAATCCTGTAACAACAAGGAACTGTCCATCTAGAGCCCAAACAATTCTTGCTCCTCTCGATCCTACTGGACCTTTTCCTTCTCGGATCGGTTGGACATTCACTCTGGGTTCATACACTCTTAGCTTGCCATCCTTGCAAGCTGTTGCACAGTATGCCCCACAAGGACTCCATGCAAAACAAAACATCTATCCAACACAATCAAAAAATATGAATGTCAGTTTACAGGCGGTGAAAAGACACACAAATGGCAAACACACAGGTCATTAGTTTAGAATATGATCAAGTAAGCAGTGGAAAAAGTGAAATAGTACAATAAAAATGTGAATTATGTAACCCCCCCCCCCTCTCTCTCTGTCTCTCTCTCTCTCTCTCTCTCTCTCTCTCTCTCTCTCTCTCTCTCTCTCTCTCTGTCTTGGTAGATGCAGAATTCTGACTCTAAATATCAATACCGATCCTGATCATGATCAACGCGTGACATTTATAAACCCTGGTGTAAGTTTTTTTAACACTTCGACGAGTTGCATGTCAAATATCAAAACTGAAAGCTCTGATTAATTTCTCCTTGTGCACATAGCAACTTGATGATCATCTTATTAAAATGTTAAATTAATATTTAATGTTATTCAATCTGTTCATTGGGCAAGCTATGAAGGAAAGCAAGAAGACATTTGGAGATGGGCTTAAAAGTTCAGGGACAGAAAAATAAACACTTGATACCAACAGAAATTTCAGAACTGGTTGTACATCAGATGTTTATTCAACTTTGCATAATGATTTCAACTATGTTAAAAGTCATCATCAGTGCATTTACAATCAGTAAGACTGACAGAGGCACAAAATATGAATGAAATAGTCAGGTATTTTGTACAACCAATTTGAAGCCAATCTTTATAGCAAAGTTATACAAATATTGTGTAATGGACTGTAAGAAGATGCCGAAGGAATTAGATTAGGTAACAAGTCAATCAAAGTTGTAGATGAGTTTTGTTACTTGAGCAGTAAAATAACTTACATTGTTCAAAGTATAGAAGATATAAAATGCTAAATGGCAATGGGAAGAAATGTGTTTCTGCAAAAGAGAAATTTGTTAACATTGAATATTAATTTAAATGGTAAGAAATTTTTTTCATGAGGCATTTGTGTGGTGTGTAGCCTTATGTGGGAGTGAAATGCAGACAATAAATATTTCAGACAAGAAAAGGATAGAGGCTTTGAAATGTGATGGTACAGACATATGCTGAAGATTAGATAGGTACATCATGTGACTTATTAGGTAGTATTGAACAGAATTGGGATTAAAAGAAATTTCTAGCATACCTTGACTAAAGAAGGGATTGATTGGTAGGACACATTATGAGACATCAAGGAATCATCAATTTATTATTGGAGGGAAGTGTGGGGGAGTAAAAATAGCAGAAGGAGACCACAGATGAATACAATAAGCAGGTTCAAATACATGTGGCTTGCTGTTCTTACGAGAATATCCTGGAACTTAGCACAAAGACAATTATCAAGCCATAAACCAGCACATAAAAAGCTAATCAGCTCACTTAACTTGGCTTTTGGCCATAGCTTTCATAAAACATAACACACACTCACTAACACAGTCACAGCCTTAGACAATTGTGTATTGTGGGGGTGAGCCCGTGTAATGAGTGTGTATTCTGTTCAGACGAAGACAGTGGTTGAAAACTGAACGTGCATACGAGAGAGGCAGAGAGAGAGAGAGAGAGAGAGAGAGAGAGAGAGAGAGAGAGAGAGAGAGAGAGAGAGAGAGCACTTTGCAGTCAGTTACTATTTACATTTGTGAAAGGAAACTTGGTTCATTTGTAGACTGTACTGTAAACATTTTTTATTTATTTGAATTTGTATTTAATTTTACACCACTAACATTTATTCATTCTTATAGACACAATTACTATTTCACTTTATTTCAAATTCATGTACATATTAACACAAATTTCTCTCTTACTTTTGATAAATTTTAATTAACTCTACATTTTGCAGATGGAATTGGAACGAGCACACTCAGTAATCCACTTTTATATGCAAGTCTTTTCACTGTCACGTCAACATTTGGCATTCATAAGCAACGATTTTTTTACTCCGCAAAGATGACAGGTTTCTCTGTCAGCAACCAAATGTGCTGACTAATTCCACGTCTACATACATACTCCATAAGTCATCTTATGGTGTGTGGTGGAGGGTACTTTGCGTACCATTGTCACTTCTTCCTATTCCAGTCGTGTACAATTCATATGAAAAATGATTGCCTGTATACCTCTATGTGGGGCCAAATCTCTCTGATCTTATCCTTGTGGTCACTTCACGAGATATACATAGGAGGAAGGAATATAATAGTTGACTCTTCATGTAACTTTGGTCTTGGAACTTTGACAAAAGCCTGTACCGTGATAAAGAACATCTCTCTTGCAGCGTCTGCCACTGGAGTTTCTTAATCATATCCCTGAGGCTTTCATGCTTACTAAACGAGCCCATAAAGTGTGCTGTTCTCCATTACAGCTTATGTACATCTTCTATTAACCCTACCTGGTACAGCTCCCACAATGATGAGCAATACTCAAGTGACATCTGAATGAAAGTTTTGTTGACAGATTACACTTCCTGAAGATTCTACTAATGAATCTCAGCTTGGCATCTGCCTTACCCATGACTGATTTTTTATGTCCGTTCCACTTCAGATCACTTCTTACGTCTACTCTCAGATATTTTATGGAAGTAACTGCTTCCAGTGTGTGTCCTACTATTGCAGAGTTATATAATAAACGATATTTCCTTCTATGTAAACACAGCACTTTATACTTGTTTATGTTGAGGCTCGATGGCCATTACCTACACCATGCGTCAATATGCTGCAGACCATTCTGTAGTTTGCTACCTTTTTTCCAGTGTTGCAACTTCTCAATAACCTACAGCATCATCCACAAAAAGCCTAATTGAACTTTCAATGTTATCTATGAGGTCATTTATATATAGCGTGAACAGAAAAGGCCTTATAACACTCCTCTCGGGCATGTCTGAGATCACTTTGTCTGAAGATTTGTCTTCATTGAGAGAATGAAATGCTGTTTAATTAGCTAGAAATGTCTCAATCTAGTCACACAGTTGATCTGATATTCCATATGCTCACACTTTGTTCATCAAGCAACGGTGTGGAATGGTACTGAAAGCCGAAAACTAATTCAACAGACAAAATAAGCCAACCATACTCTGGTAATTACAAAGATGATGTTCTGGGTAAACAAACCTGTCTACTTTCTGTATTGTTTGTCATATGATCTCGATCTGATACTGGTCTTTACTATTCCTTTGTAAGTAGAGATTGCACCTGACTACAGTTAAAATGGCAATACCACTTTCAGTGTCAATGTGTGTTAGCAGTAGCAGAACCACCACCACCAGTCATTTGACAATACTGCTGGATAATAAAACAAAAATAAGCTGATTAACAGATTGGACTGCCATTTGACTGTAAGGTATTTTATTTTCACAATCCGGATTTCGGCTTTTAGGCCATTATCAAGTGTACAAATGTCCAATTACTTGGTACATGTGGATGACCAAAATGTCATTTTTTTATATATATATGCCTTCATATACATAAAGATGCAAGTTATCATTCAGTAAAGCATCAAAGTAACAGAACATATACATATTGAAGCAAAATGGAGCATTGCTCTAGTAATCCTTTGATTTCCACATATAGCAAATAATTGGACTATTTGTACACTTGATAATGGCCTAAAAGCAGAAATCCGGATTGTGAAAAATAAAATACATTACAGTCAAATTGTGGTCCAATCTTTTAATCAGTACTGTATGATTGTGGATGAACATAACAAAATATTTAAAAATAAGCTCTTCTAAATGTTTCTACACATTAGAAACTCCAAATTTACACTTCAAAGGAGCCCCTGCTGTTTTCTGGCATCTACCCACCATCCAATAGGCCATCGTCTCATTATTTTTCTATCTCTTGGTATCTAACAACTTCTTTTCTCTGTATTTATTACATTTCCAGGGTTACTTGTCCTGCCCATCTTGCTCTCCATCGCCCTTCCAGTCATAATTAAATCTCCCACTTGTGTTTCCCAATTTATTTATTTTATTTTCCTGTCCTTCATACTAATACTCAGAAAGCAAGTTTCAGTGTTGTCTAATCTGGTAACATACAGAGATTTTAGTCTTTCCTTGTTAGATTCAATGTTTTGAAAACCAACTTGCTGTATCAAAAATACTCTAGTCTTTTTAACATGAGAGGATGTAAGCAAAAACTTAATTTTATTAATTACTTCAGTATGAGATTGGAATTGTCAGCTTACCTGATCCGTGTGTCCAAGAAGGACAATCTTTTCACACTGTGTGGCTAAATCCCAGATCCGAATTGTCATATCATAAGAGCCAGAAGCCAGAATATCTTTTGCCAGTGGATGGAACTTAATGAAATATATCTTCTCTGAGTGACCTGCTAAAATCTGATCAGGGGTATTTGTTGGCTCTGGGAGGCCTCCTTCAGGTACCAACCATAATCTTATTGTTCCATCATCACAAGCTGAAATTTAATTTTTTTATTCTATATACAATGTAATTTTAGTTAGAAGTTTTAAGAAGCTATTACTTTGGAAGTCACAAAAATAAAGTTCAGCACTCTCGAGTAATAAGTGCATTAAAATATTAGATAAGTAAATAAAAATGACTCATTAAAAACTTCCATTAATTCTACAGCTGGAAGCTATCTACTGTAAATTAATGCAAAATTCAGTGTTACACACAGGATAAAATATGTGCATGAATTAAAATGCTTGAAGGACTTCACATTATACAACAAGATGCAGCAATCCATTGTATATATACATGAACTAGCTGAAAAACCCGGTGTTGCCTGGGTATTTATTTATTTATTTATTCCAGCCTTGAGTAAGTACTTCTCCTATCCTTTCTCTTTGTCAATCTCTTTTTTCTTCTAAAAGCATGTTATATTTATGACAGAATATTTTATGAAATAAGGCTGTCTTGCACGATGTACAAAAGTGCAGTATCCAAGGAAAAAATATAGTAATCAAAATACAAATAACATATAAAATTCAGGTATATATTCATTTGTGTAAGTGATATATGTCTGTAAAATCTGTTGCAAATGCAATTAGTAGTAAAGAAGTAACAGATTAACACTTGGCGCGTGATGGGAGCGGTTTTCCATGAACACTACTGTTTATGTGCTCATATCTCATGACTACGTATCATACTAAGATACAATTTCAAAGCTACATTCAGCTATATGTGTTTTTACTGCCTGCAAAATTTCCTATGACTACAACTTGTAGTGTAGAAATTATAAATTGCAATGTCATACTGAATGCCATTGTTTTATTCCATGAACAGCAGAATAGTAATAAGCAAGAAACTTCACATAAGGGTCTGAAAAAGTCTTTAAAAGTGCTGGATTGGTGGTGGCCTAAGATATCAGGCTACTGCACCCACCACTAGATAAGAGTCATAAAAACCAGCTGCACGAATAAAACTTAAAACTGCGTTAGCCATAGAGGTGTTATCGCCTAAAACTAAGGGTAGTATGTTTGGGAGATTAAAAGATTGCCGCAAGTTGGCTAAAAGCAGACAGTCCATCAAAAGATGGGCCACTGTCAACACTACACCACATCAACACACAGGTGGGGCCTCACGGCGAAGGAGATAGACGTGGGTTAACCACATGGGCCGAATACGGAGGCGGCAGAGGACAACCGACTCTCAGCGGATTGGCCACAGTAAAGATTTCCATAGAGCTGTGGACGCTTCACTGCCCAAAGCTTATTCGGTGCATTTGCCATAGTCCACTCGGTGCTCCAAGCCTTGCGCACCTTCTAGTGCAAAACCAATTTAAGATCTGTTTCCGTGACGCCAATATCGAGAAGTGGTGCCATAGTGGCCTGCTTGGCTAATCGATCAACACGTTCATTCCCTGGTATGCCGAAATGGCCCAGGGTCCACACAAGACCACAGAACGGCCTGATCAGCATAGAGAGTAGACAGTATCCTGGATCAACCACACTAATGTCTGGAGAGAGAAACACTGGTCGATCATTTGTAAGCCACTCAGGGAGTCGGTACAGATGACAAATGACCCCCTGGGGCAAGCTTTGAGGTGTTGCAGAGTCCTGAGAATGGCAACCAGCTCGGCGGAGAAACTGGTACTCCCACATGGCAGAGAATGCTGTTCCACATCGTCGTCATGAAGAAATGCATACCCATCATGGCCATCTACTATGGATCATCTGTGTAGATGGCTTTTACGGCATGGAACGAGTCGAGGAGTTGCAGAAACTAGTGACGGAGATGTCTAGGGGAAACTGAGTCCTTTGACGCACGTGACAGATCCAGACGGAGCTGCAAATGAGGAATAGACCAAGGAGGGGTTTGAAAGGAATAGTGGAATGTGCTAGGGAGTGGTGAGGATGTGAGGGACGAAAGAAGGGAACGAGCACGGACTGAGATCGGATCACGTTAATGTTTACATTTGTATTATTCTTATGCTGAATGGGAATAGTTAGAAATGAAGCATGGCAACTGACTTCTAGTACTGAATTTTAAATCTTTTATGAATATAAATTCTGTGCAGACAAGTTACGTGATCTTAAATGTTTGAAAGAATAAATAAATCCACAAAATACCCTTGCTTAACCTCCGGAATGTGCAATCTGCACGTTAAGTACTTTTCACAGTTCTGAAATGTCTTCGTGGCAATAACAAGTACACACACGTCAAACGCGGATTACTCTGCGTCTGATTGTCCTGTTCATCACTTATGGAATGACTGATTTGTCACTATAAAATTATTTAACATTTACACATCCTATTTTTAAGAATCTATTTTTTTAACTTCCAGAATATCTACTCATCTCTTCAGGTTTTATTTTTGACTCTTCCCCTTTGAGAAAAGAAAAGAAATATGTAATCCTTTCCTTTCTAGGACTACATTCTGCAATCTTTTTATTTCATAAAAATGAAACAGTTTGTAATAGAGTGAAAAAAGTTGCTTATTATCTTTTAGAGCATCTAAACAACATATATCTCAAAATGTTTCATACAAATTTCTTCTAAGGATATGGGGTATTAAAAAATCCTTAAGATTTAAAATAAAAATCTAAATGAAATTTTAATTTCTTAAAGTTTACTTCCCCAAGTCTGGATGTAACTGGGTGATCAGAGGACTGCTGGTCAGTGGATTTGATAACATATTTATTTGTGTCAAACTGTGGATCAAAGTTCAAACCTCCAGCATGGCAATTTTTTGTTAGATTATTTTTTATTTTTTTATATGCATTTGATAATATTCTTATATTTGTAATACCTTTTCTCGCCTTATTTTAAAGTAGAGCATAAGTAAGTGTGAATAATATTCAATTAAGTGTATTATCTGTTTATAGCTATTTTATTTGTGGTACACAGTACAAAAACAATAAATTTTGTTTGATACTGGATTCATGGTGTGATCAAACCAATGTGACAGGCTACGACAGGACTTTTGTCAATGACGATGCTCAACAAACCTGCACTTTTAAAGTGATGCCACCAAAATGTACCTTTCTTTGTCAAGCTTGTGACTTTTACTTGTTTCAACAGGTCACAAATTTTATCCCAAGAATTCAAAATCATGCCACATTACATGAAAGTAGAGAAATTAATTATAGAGCAGATGCTATTAAAATTCATGCATTGTTACCTAATCAGTTGCCCGCACCTGTCTTTCAAGATACGCTTTTATACTCTTGTTATTCATCAAAATTAATATCTGATAAACCTGTCTTCAGCAATACAAATCAGGTATGTTTTCCATGAATGATATCTCAGACAACATGTGAATGTGGCACTATGTTGTTTGTATGTTGTGCATGATGTGAGAAATATCTGTGTTTGGGTTAGTGTTATAAGTTTCACTCTACTGATTGTGAGAATGCTGACGAATATATGGCCAATAATTGGAATTACGTAATAACATACTTTAGAGGTTTTTTATTTCATTAATTTCTGATTTGCACTGCGTAACACAAAACAACTGTAAACAGATAATACACTTAACTGAACTTTCATCACACTTCCCGATGCTCTACTTCAAAATAAATCAAATTGTTGTTCTTGTTTGTAAACCTATTGGACCAAACTGCTATGCTCATCAGTCCCTAGACTTACAAACTACTTTAACTTACACTAAGGACAACACACACACACACACACACACACACACACACACACACACACACAACCAGAGGAAGGAGTCTAACGTCCAATGGAGAGCAGCAGATTGCTCCACAGCAAAGTGCCTTAGAGCGCTCGGCCACTCCACCGCAAAGAGGCAAGAATAGGTGTTACAAATATAAGAATATTAACAAATACATAAAAAATCTAACAAATAATTTCCATGATGGAGGTTCGAAGATGTATCCAAGGTTTGACAGTACAAGCCCTGGATCACTTAAACGGTGACAGCATTCAGAAAGTCACTAATGTTTATGAGTACCCAAAGCTACAGCATCAAAACACAAAAATGTTAATTATTCGAATGTCATTAGCTTTTGACCCCACATGTATTAGTAGGAAATGTTCACCTTTAGACAATCTTTCAATGCATAGCATTGAAAGTGTGAATTTCCATCATCAACTTTGACCTTGACTTTTCCAAAAACTACTGAGTGTCTAGCAAAAATACAAAACACATGTCTCTACATATTAAATATAGAATGGTTATCCAAAATTTGACTAACATCAGTGACCCACGTGTCAGATCCTGTCCTTGTGAGTAAAATGTATTTCAAGTGTATTGGATTTCTGTGTGGCTGTATAGGTGTGAATGTGTGTACTTCCAATAGAAAAGAGTCTTAGCTCTAAACCTAGTAGTTCATCTTCTACTGGGTTTATTCTATGCTCCACACATCTCTCACCCATATGCAAGTTATTGCATTTCTTTCATTTTATATGTTTATTGAGCCTGGATTTTTCAATGTAGTTTAACATTAGGAAGAGATTGAATAGCAGATCCTGATAGACAAGCTTAAATGAAAATCTACATGGTACAATTCAGGTTAAACACCAGTATGTCATGAATAATATGTGAATGTAATTTTAGATGATTTTTCTGATAGGTACATATGTTCTTCCAGCATATAGATGCTTATCTAGAAAAATGTTTTCGACATAGCATTCTTCCTGACTTACTACACAATACAAATCTAAAAATAGGTAAGAGGAAACATGAAGCAAGTGGACTATGCAAGATGATGTTTCAGCATATTTCAGTCACATTGCTGTTGATGTATTGGGTGATTTCTCAGATGGATATTTTGGCGAGGGCCAGATTTTATAATCTGCACTATTTCCCAACAACCACGTTTTCAATTATTACCTGTGGGATCTATCTATGATATTGATGCAAGCAGCAGACATTCATCAATGATTATAGGAAACCTGCAAGTGCATTTGAAATAATGCTGCGATCATTGAAAATTTGAACAAGTCCGTGACTCATCAAATGCACATATGAAAATTTGTAAGAGGAGGATGTTTGACAATTAAAAAAATATTTCTTCATTAATAAAGTTATGAAAGATTTACATACATTTATCCATACAGATTTTATTCTGTCTTTCAGACATCTCCAAATAAACACACACTGATTGTATTTATGCCTCAAACAGGCGAATGACAACTTAAGTACTGATGCACAATTAAGTCCAGTCCCTTGCAGGTCTACAGGTAAAGCTGAAAGCAAGTGGAATAATGGACAGAGAGAGCACTGTACTAGTAATGTGCTCTAAATTGAGAATTTAGGAGGACAAGAAGCATGTCTAGATAGCTGATTGGTTAAGGCAGCCACTGACTCAAAACCTAAGAAATCCCGGTTTGAGTTCCTGTCCAGCACAAATTTTCAATTTTGTCATTAAATAATTGAGCACCCTGAAACAGGTCAAGATGTTTAGATATTTCTAATTTGTTTTCAGTAATACTTTACTAGCTCTCAACAATGATGCATTTGCTCAACTAACTGTCTTCCATAAATTCACTTCTTCATTTATATTATGTAGGTTTTCACCTACTAGAAAAGAAATTTGAAATCTTGACTGTAAATAAATACCTGGAGCACTTTCACACAACTGACAATAAAAAAAGGCAATTTTAAAAACCATACAATTTTTAGAATTGTGAATTGACAAGACTTAGAAGTTAAAATAAAACCTTGCTTATACAAAAAGTACTGAAATGTTGAATGCGTAAAGATAAAAAATATCCAGACAGAAAAAAAAGTGATTGGCTATTCCATGTTTCTTTGTTTTCTGAAGAACAATCATTGTAAGATGCATTCACAATATAGGTCATTTACTGATGATTGCTACCCCCATTTTGGTCAAAATCAGAAGCTAGAAATCTATAATTTAGTTGCTTTAGCTGTGTAACTTACCTACTGCCAACCTGCTGGAATCAAATGGATCCCAAGCAAAATCCATGACATTTGTTCCCTGAACAAGTGTAGGTATTACTCCATCTGGCAACTTGCCAGTTCTGCTGATTTCAAACACTGCAATCTTGCCCCCAGGTCCACTGAGTGGTACAGCAACACGTTCAGGGTTTGCTGAAATAAACCTGTCTGTTAGTGTGCCTAAAAACAAACAAACATGACTGCTGCTTCCAGCCGCTGGGGCTGTAAAGCTTCCTCGTAACAAGTATTTTTATACACGGCACATAAGCTCCTCCCAGCAATTTAGAGATTTTTATTATATTTAGGACTGGTATATACCAAATCTTGTGATGTTCATATCATATTCTAGATAAATTCGGTCAGTATAACTTATTAATTTCATGAAAAAATGATCTAGTTTAACAAAGTCCTCAGTCGCAACAATGGAAACTATAACAAAATGCAGTAGGATATGCAGCATATTGACAAATAGTGCAGGGAATTGACTCTTGACATAAACAAATGTTAAGTGCTACAAATACATGAAATTAAAGATCCTTTATTATATAACTACTTAAAATATCTGGGAGTAAGCATTAGGAGCAGTTTTGAATAGAACAACCACATAAAATGAATCATGGGTAAGGCAAATGCCCAGCAGATTCGTAGGAAGAATCCTCAAGAAGGGCAGTCCATCAACAAAGAAAGTGGGTTACAAAACATTTGTTCAGCTGATGCTGGAATAATTCTTGTCAATGTGGGATCCACACCCAGTGGGGTATGCTTCATTACAGGTTCATTAAGTAAGTGTGCCTTATTGTGCCAACAAAATTCAACAGGCAACATACCAATGCCCCTCTAGGTAATAATTTATTTTATTCAAAATAACAAGATATATGTATTTGATTAATGATGGAAATTCTGCTTAGAGATGATAAATTATTTTTCAAAAGCAATAGATTGGCTGGCCAGTATCTCTGACTTCCACACTCCTTAAACACCATCCTCATGACCTAGGTCGTGATTTATCTTCCCCTTCCGTTCCCATTATTTTTTCTTCCCTTCTCTCCACCTGAAGAATGAACTGTGTTCTGAATGCTTGTCCTTTTTGTCCATTTATTTTTTCTTCATTTGTGTCACTATCGGCGGTGCAGCACAAAGGTAAGTATTGGCCAGCCAATCTGTCTCTTTTAAGAAATATATATTTTCAGTTAATGATCTTCCACATATAGTTTTAAAAAAGGGACTCAATATCTGAATTTATGTATTTTCAAAATGGTCCATCAACATAAAAAAAAAGAGACAATGGGAGGTAGGAAATAGAAAATGTTAAAAAATTAGGTAGGTGTTGAGCAGATGTGAACCATATTTTAAGTACTGGATTAAGAGGAGAAATAAAAAGCATGAACAAAATGGAAATAACAACCTCTAATGGCTTATAATACTTTTCTGCTCATTGCTGGATCTCTCAGACATGGTACAAACTGCATTCTTTTCAAAGAAAGAAAGAAAAGGAAACCCTTCAAATGACAGAAGTAAAGGAAGCAACCAGTAACAGTACAAAAAATGTCAAATAATGTTGGGTCTTCTTGGTTGTTTTGTACAATATTGGGTAATATGAGTGAAAAAAGAGAACGTACCATGAAAGCCATCACATTCCCCAGAAATCTGCCTGCTTACATTGCGTATGTTCTCAATGTGTGTTGACTTGTGCAAAGGGGTGCCTTTTAAATGGCGGAATTTTGATACACGACCTGAAAGACAAAAGATAAAAAGCTTAAATTATTAATCTAAATTCAAATAATAAATTACATGAACAGTTGCTGGGCAACTGTAAATAAAAAATCCTTCAGAATAAATAAATAACTTTCAAAAATTTGCCTTTAAAATCAAGCCATAAAAGGCAAACAGCAAAATCACTTGTTGACTTCAATGCTTATGCTGAAAACCTGAAGGAGATGTAGGGTATCATCCTGGAATGCCACACGAGTATACAAAGTTTAACAAAATAAATAAATAAATAAAAAATCTAGATTATCCACAATAGTGAAGATCAATTTGTGGCAGCATAACAGTGCATGACTGTTTGCTAACCTTTATCTACATCTTTACACAAATATCATGATAAACAACTAGTTTGCAGAGATCCAAGATGTGGACTTGAAATAAGACAATGTTATATACAATAAGTAACAACAGAAATTTCTGGGTGGAGCAGTACGTACAATAAGGAAAAGGAACCAACTCATTTAATGTATAAATTTGTGGAGCATTGTAACACATAACAGAATCAGTGTTCACACTAACATTTGAGCATTACCTCTTTTTCTAGCAGTACACACATTGACATATGAACACACAGCTACACCTACAGTGAAATGTAAATTGATAAAAAAGCAAATGCTTGGAAGTAGGTGTGAATACTATTTTCTGTTATGAAACTACCTGGCAGATTAAAGTTGTGTGCCGGAAATGGGATTTGAACCTGGGACCTTTGCCTTTCGCAGGCAAGTACTCTGCTGTATGAGCCATCGCAGCATGCTTCACAGTCCATCCTGACAACTTTACTTATGTCAGTACCTCACCTCCTACTTTCCTATTTTCTGTTATTTGTTGGTGTGATCCATGTATATCAAACCTCCACAGGTGAGTGCTAACTTTCCTTATTTTTACAGTAATTTGAAAAGCATAAATTGCTACTCAGCACAGAGCCGCCCGATGAGCCAGAGAAAGGCACACATAACAAAAAAAATAAATAAATAAATAAATAAATAAATAAATAAATAAAGCTAAAGCTTCCAGCAGTCAAGCCTTCGTCTGCCAGAGAACACGCATACACACACACACAGTCACACAAACCTAACCACCATTGGGTTTGTGTGAGTGCGTGAGTGTATATGCATGTTCTCTTGCAGGCAAAGGCTTGACAGCCGAAAGCTTCATTTTATGTTTATTCTGTTGTGTGTTCCTTTCTGTGGCTCATCCAGCATCTCTGTGGTGAGTAGCAACCTATCATTTCCAAAATATTAATTAATCCTTCAAGGTATTTCCATTGTTTGATTTTTCCTTATTTTTACATATATACAAAATCTGACACACACACACACACACACACACACACACACACACACACACACAGACACAGACACACAAAAGAGACTAATCTTAAATATTTGTATTCTTACGAAATATAATGAATGGTACACTGAAGGAGTCTTCCCACATACTGTTTGTAAATTAATAAGCAATCACACTTACCCTGGGTAATTTTGGCATTATATCAACAGCAAATCATTAAACCTCTAACAGGTAACAGAGAGAAAACACAATTCCTTGCTCAAGATTAGTGACAAATTCAATCAACGTTTGAAATTTAACAAGTACTAAAAATATTTAGAGCTGAAATTAAAATAATAATAATAATAATTTTAAAAAAATTGAAAAGTTGACAGTATTAATATGTGAGAAACAGACAGGACAGGAAATCATAAACTGTGGCAAAAAAAAAAAAAAAAAGATTGACCATCCTGTGATACAGCATGCAGCTGAGAATAGCACTTTGGATTTCAATGGCTGCTTCACTACTCGAGCCATCTGGATCCTCCCCTCCACCACCAGCTCTTCTGAATTGCGCAGATTGGAGTTGTCCCTTCAACACATTCTACGGTCCCGCAACCATCCTGGCCTCAACCTAAGATAACTTCCCATCCCTGCAACCTATACATAACATCTCCCTCCCCCTCTTCCTTCCACCCCCATTATCCTATATCCATGTCTTCTTTACAACTTTGTATCACCACTTGCAATATTCCCTTAATTTGTTACTTTTATTTTTACTTATCCTTTTTTCCTAACTTTATTTTTTCCCTTTTCTCCTATTTTTATTTTCCCCGCCTTTCAGAGCCTTTAAAATCCATCATGTAATGCGGAACTTTCCATCCCTACCTTTAGCCAATATCGTTCCCCCTCCAACCCCCATCTCACTCACAGTCTAGCTTGTGTTGCTGGAGTGGCTGGTTGTGTGTGCATAGTTGTCCGAGCGATTGCGTGAATGTATGTGTTTCTTTTTCTGACAAAGGCCATGGCTGAAAATTTAAGTTGTGTGAATGTGATTATTTTCGTGTCTGCCAACAGCTCAGCGAGCCTCTTTACAGGGAGTTGTTACCTATCCTCCATTATTGATCTTCCTATCAGATTTTCTATTTTTGATGGGTAAGATACAATAAGAACCATAATCCATAGAATATTTCCATTCGTTTACAAGAAACTCTGTGTGTGCTAAATACAGTTGAAGAACCAATGCTAAAAAAACAACATAACCTAAATAATGCTCAGTAGTTAGAGTTATCAGCCCAGACGAAGTTCCCTTGAAACAATTATTCAGCTTCAAAAATGAGAGCCATCTTGCACCTTCACCACTCTTTCCACCAAGGCAGTGAGCCTGTAACAGGTGGAGGTTCAGTCTCAGGCCCCTGACATAAATCTTATTGCACTGACTCCAGAGCAGAGTCAGTGGATAGATCAGGCAGAATGATCTCAACATGGTCTGATGTTTTATTGTCTTTTTCCAGCTGCTTGTTTTGGTCTTGCTTTCTTGATAGAAGCTACAGTAACAGCTGGCAGAGCTTGTACTGACTGGCTCTCTGATTCTGACAGCCATGGCTCTTTCTAATGTGCACACGTGTGTGTGTGTGGGGGGGGGGGGAGAGGGGGAGGGGGGAGGGGATTGAGGCTTCAGGCTACATAACAGCTACAGTCTTAAAAGTACAGTGACAAATCCCACTGTCAGTCCTGAGACTAACATCTGTTTGTGTATAGGCATCTACTTTTGGAATGGGCTTCTATTTAACAGTAGCAAATGAGAAGGCCTGAAAGATCTTTTTGCACTTTGTTCTTTTTGTTTCCTGTATCTTCCATTCTTCAAGCAGACAGTGCAATGCTAAGCACAAACAGGGTGGCTCTCAGAGCAGTTTACACACTTTATAGGTGATAAACCAGAGTCTTTTATGGGTAGCCTTATGACATTTTCCACGGGTAGCTTCTCTACTACAAACTTGAGCAGCGAACTGAAATGTGGACATATGGCCCATATGTTTCATCAAAGAAACCAGTCTTAATGTGCTCTGCAATGTTTGGAAGGTAAATAAGTTTTACCAACTCTCCATCTATCCTTTTCATGACATTTTGAACACAAATGCCAGCTTCTTCAGCCCCCCTTTCAGTTTTTTTCTTTGGCAATATCCTTAAGTCCCAAAACCTTTGCTACATTTGAAGTCACTGCATAGCTCTGTCCCTATGCTATATTCTCCAAGGCATTTCACTTTTTGAAGGGGTGCTGCAGTCTAGATATTTCCATTAACAAAGATTCCATTTTGCAAATGCTTGACAGATTTTATGGTTCCAGCGATACTTTATAAAACCTTTTGGATGTAAAATGGTGACACTTTCTTACAACTACTCCCCCTTCTTTTTAATTCCCAAAACACAGTCTGGCTAGCAGCATACATTCTGTTACTGTAGTGACTACTTTTATAAACTCCTACACCGGGAGGACTGGATACCACAGCACTTTTTGTTAGTTGGGTGTTGTTACACACATCCCGCCGGGAGTTAAAAAGTACAAAGGATCAAAAAAATTTTCAAATGTTTGTAAATCTATCAGACCAAACTATGTGGTCATCAGTCTGTAGCTTACAAACTACTTAAACTAGGTAACACACACACACACACACACACACACACACACACACACACACAAGGGAGGACTTGAAACCCCGACGGCGAGCAATCGCGCACACCGCATTGAGGCGCCTTAGACTGCTAGGCTACTCCACCGCAGCTATGATAGATCCATCTCGATCCCATGACCAGCTAGAGAATTAAGAGTCCAACCATAGAGCTCCGCTTGCCTGTGTAAGCCTCATACAACTGAGGTGCAACAGTATCCTCAGAGGTTGCCTGCTAACAACTGTACCACCTCAACAGCCAAACATCCCGTCAGTGTGCAGCACACTATAAATGGAGTGACTTTTTTAAATTACTAAATAAAGGATTTTACCATCCTCATGACCCAGATGCCAAGACCCCCATTCCTGCGACACACATTGTTCCATCACTGGGCTGCACGGTGTTTACTGAAGAATGGACTGATGACCACACAGTCTAGTCACCTCTAAACAACAACAACAAGAACTGAAGAATGCGCAGAGGTTACATTGTCTTAGCTCTAAAACCCAAATTCGCTAAGCCAGTACATGGCAAATGGAATGCTGATCTACCTGGACATGTATATATTAATCTGTGTTTTAGGTCATTAAAGAATTCAGTTTAAAACTAGCAAAGTTTTCATTCCTTTTTGTGTGCCTCAGTTTGTGGTCTTCTTTAATCCTAAATTATTTAAATGCTACTAAAATGTCCTTACCATATGCAATATTGAAGAAATTAATCACCAACCTGAAAATTTGTTCAAACTCTTAAAGTGCTATACTACTAACTGACCCTTTGGAGACAGTCTGGATACATTTAGTTTTAACCTGAAAGTAAATTTATACTCTTACTTCAATTTAATGAGAAAACCATATTACGATGCTGAGCCACATTTCTTGTTCATTCTTACACATGTACAAAGAACTGCCAGAGAGGAAAGCAGACAGACAACATAATCTGGTAAACATAAGAGAAAGTAAAATCACATTGGAAACATATACCTAGCTGGATGTGAAAAATAACTTTACACCATAGTGTAAAACTTATTTTTACAATGTGTAATACTAACATACTTTAAGCAATAAATACCGAAAACAGTTGATGTTCTCTTGGGCGTCGGTGTTGTTACGGGCTCCTGCTTCCTCTCCATTGGTGGTGTTTTGCTTGTTGGCTGCTCTGTCAATTTTCTTTGAGGTTTGTCCTCCTCCAATATAGGTTTTTGTGATTTGAGTGAATCACGTCGTCTCAAAGGTGTAGGACTGAGAGTTGTGGGACTCCGCTTATCAGAAATACTTGTTTCTTGAACAGAAACAGAACGGTTTTCATAAAGGCGTCGACGTTCTGCTATACTTGTTCGTTGCAATGAAGCCCTCTCAAAGTCTTCAAGTTTGTCTTCAATACACTCGTCACCCTTTGGTGATTGTAGGGTGTCCACAGTCCCAGATCCAGAATCTTGCTCAGTAGTCATTGAACTTATCCTTTTCTCAAAGACCTTTCTTCTCTCTGCTGTGCTTGGAGTTTTTGCTTTACTGCTTGGTGAAGATGGAAGTTCTTCTGTAGTAGGACTGATGTCTTGATCTTCAACCATAGCGCCCTCTACATTATTTTCACTTTCAGGGGTATCTGCATGGATTGTTTCAGTATATTTTTCTGGTGCACTGCCATCTGTGTGCACATCATTGCTATTTTCCTCCCTTGTTGCCACAGCCCCATTCACTTCCACACTAGGCACAGGTGGCACAGAAAATACTTTATCAAAGGAGAAATCTGTTGTTACTTTTAATTCTGCATCTCCACTTCCCACTCCAAAGTTTAATTTGGGTGGTGTAAATGGTTTAGGTCCAAGCCGAGGCTGCAAAATATGAAATCTTTGTCAGCATATCGTCTTATTTATGGAGGCACAGTAAAACACATTGAAAACTTATCGCGGTCAGCAAAGACAAATTTTAAAACAAATTTTTAAAAAAATAGAAAGAAAAAATTATTTATGTGTTACTTGCACATTGTAAATATGTGTATTGCCAACAATAAAGTTATTTCATTGAAAGCTGAAGCTAACATCTAACATATTAGTTATTTCAATGCTTGTTTTTTATTGATGCAACAATTACACCACTGCAAATTAGTCAAGTAACAACAATACTTAAGACATGGCTAAGTTTATTAATAATGTCATTTCATAAATCCTGAATATTGTGGTACACTCTTATTTTGTTAACTACCTGAGGAATCTAAATGCTGCAAATGATGCGAAGGCAATGTTACAAATTGTATATTTCACTTCACTTGTGTTAACACACAGAACTAATATAAGCTTCTTGACTAATTATGTTCATAGGTATAATGTGGATAATAATAAATCTAAAGTGTAACTGTATTTCCTATTCGCAAATATATTCATGTCTCTACTAACTCATTACAGTACTAACAGAAGTAAAGAACTGAAACAAACCATTACATCAATGTGGTATATCACTATAATATATTCCTTGTACTCAGTGTTGTAATAAAATTTCCAATTTCTTTTACAAAAACCCTTTTTTATGTTAAACTAGTTCTCACATGTAAATTCTGTGTGATTATGAGATGAAATTGCAAAGTGTAGTTTCCGTAGCACAGTATAGATTTGAAATTACAAATACTCAAAATTACCATAGGTAAAGATGAATAACACAATCTATCTGTGAATTAAAATGGTACATCATATTGGTTTTTCTGGTATACATCCTCCATGCAAAATCTTTGAACATGCTAAACATGCAGTCTTTCAGCAACAACAATTATTTGATAAATAACCTTTGAACTTCACTGTCCAGATGATGGGCAAAAAACCTCTATACCTTGCTATGCTACCATTTTTATTTTTATTTATTTACTTGTAATGGTTTTCCAGTAGTCACAACTGTAAGAGAGAGTCTTTAGAAGTTATCATTGTGTGTCTTTATATCTTCCTTACAGACAATGCAAACTCAAAAAAATAGACTTTATAAGTTTAAGCAGCTAATGGTGTCCTCTAAGAAGACATTGATTTACTAAATTCATCGCAATATGATACTGACAAAGGAAACTGAGGAAATTCTGTTGTCTCACTCCTGATACAATTTTGTCAGTCTTCACACAACTGTGAAATTTATCAAAATAATATGAATTGTGATGCAGGCATCTGCAACAGAATTTTAGTGTAAACTAATAAAGACTTTTAAAACATCTGTAAGAGTTGTATAAACATTTTTATTCAATGTCCTTGCTTTAGTGAAACTATATCTAAAATAACAAAATGAAATAGCTATATAAAAATATGGAACGCAAATGTACAATATAAAAAAATAATAAGAAATATGAAATCACTATTAATTATCCCTTTAGCTGCTGCTGCTGCAGAGCATCTGGACAGTCAGGTCGCGTGCACCATTTTGGCTGCCTAATCCCCGCACGTGTGCTACTGTGCTTCTCGACGGTATCCCACTCATCCGTCACTTGGCTGACCTTGCCTGGTGGTGAATATTTCTGTAGCCAGGGCAGTCATGGGTGTGTCGCCTTCTGAGTGTAATCGCTGACACACAATGTACGCTATCTGCCTACTTCCTCAGTGACAGAAGAATTACTGCATATTAATTACGGAACATACAGTATATGCATTGAAACTGCTTATGGGTCATTCCATGTCAAATAAATAAATTTTGGAACATTTTCCTGATCGACTAAAACGGATTTCAAAGTAATTTTATATGAACATTCTCATATGTCCACTATGAATATTAGTGAAGTTAAATAATCGTCAATGTTCTATTGGATGTGATATAGTCACTTGTTTGGCTTCATGCACGATGTTGCATAGAGTGTGTGTGAATGTATGGGGAATTTGAACTGTTATATCTCAGTTAATATTTTGTTATGATATATTAAAATTGGCTACCTTGTACAACTAGATTTGTTATCTTAAGAATAACAAAGAAAATAATTTTATGAGCCATATTAAGTCAAAAATATTATGCAAATCCACCCTAAAAACTCGGTGCCAGAAAATATCTCCAAGTTGGCCTTCTTATATCTCAGGGACTGAAAGTATACCTAAAGTGAAACTTGGTATGTAATAACCTAACACACGGTTCTCAAATAAAAAGTTTCATTTATGTACCTCTTTACCATACTGAGTAAATTTAGTTCAAATTTGCTCATCAAGCCATTCAAGCGACTACATCTCAGTCAGTATTATTTTGAGATCGTTAAATATTAACAATGTTCACCCTTTGAATATATTTTCCATCCTTCTTTTTGTTTTGGGCTTTGGACCAGCACTGGGGAATTTAAAAATATATTTTTATTTGGTTTTGTTGTGTTTTTATAACTCTCTCTCTCTCTCTCTCTCTCTCTCTCTCTCTCTCTCTCTCTCTCTCTCTCTCTCTCTCTCTCATTTCTTTCTTTTCATTTTCAATGGTTTATTTGTACTTTCATGGGATTGGTAATTCATTTTTGTGTGGTAATTTTCAAAACAGATGTACGATGTACAATGGTACAATGGAACCTGCTTTCACGGTGCACTTTCTGTTTCCAGCAGACAGTACATCTACATGTTAGCATACTTTTCTTGGATTGGTAACTTGTTATAAGGTTCGGAAAATGCCTTCCAAGAAACCTTAGAGGATTATCATCACAACACCTTCCCCTGCCAGATTTTCTGCACTGTGATGCATACATTTGGGTGAGTTCCCTTATCAGTGATAGATGAAACTCTGCTATTGACATGTTAGTGACCTGTGTAAGACATGAGAATTTAAAACACACAGATCGAGAACATGGAAAAAGAACTTCTCAAACAGCTACATTGTTTTCTGTATACATCCAACAGAGCTGAGCATCATATCAAGAAGGTCAACTGTTACCATATTCAAGTTATAATCTACAATGCTTTATGGTGTCTTAATTTTCTCTCCTGCATGTCTGTCAGTCTTTCTCATTTCCACCATTTCTGTGTTGTTACATGTGGTCAACATCCACACTTCCCTTTTGTTGCACCATTTAATAGCAAGCATTGTATTAGTACACATAAATTGAATATCTTCTCACTTCAGTATCTTGTGAAGTTTAGGCATATTTTGTCTCTTCTTATGGGCAGTACCAAGTGTATTCATCCCATGACTGTAAAGCTAAGAAAACAGGTCTGGGCTTGTATACCAATTATCGACATAGTGGGTATGTCCACGTTCTAAGTAGGGCTTCAAAAGTGTAGCCACAACATCACCACTTTTTCCTAAATTATGGAACTCAGTTTCTGTTGATGTCCCTGTATTAGCAATGAAATCTAAGATATAGCTAGTCTTAGAATCACATAACACAAATGTCTTTACTTTGAATCTACTACATTTGGCAGGAAGGAATTGTCTGAAAGATAAGTTTCCTTTGAATAATAACAAACTTTCATCAATGCAGAGTGTCTGATATGGATTAAATGCAAGACAGAAAGCTTGTGCACTTTCTCGGCAATGTTCCTAATTTTGGACAATCTTTCTCCTTCAGTATTGGCAGAGTTATCACTGAAACGCAACATTCTCAGCAGTAATAAAAAGTGGTCCCTTGACATGAGTTCACTAAAAATTGGAGTATTTAGAATAACATCTCTGGATCAGTATTCACTAATTTTTAGTTTTTCCCCAAGAGGCATAGGAAGACAAACAGCTATGAACCATCTTTCCACTTCGATGTCGGCAGTGCACTGATTCTGGAGTATTCTCCTTGCTGAATAAATCAAACAGATTCATTTTGTCAGGTATATATTTCATCAGTTCTTCTGTAAAGAATAACATGACATCTGATAGAATACTTGGCTCATTCACTATTTGGCACACATGTCCCGATAGCACATCATCGAATGTGTGATTTCCTGGCCGAATATCATTTTCTTTCCAGTCGAATTTATCGCTGAGACGCGATTTCTTCAGAGGCATTATACTATCACTTTCTGATTCTTCAGATTCAGAACAACTAATGTCTGTTGCTGAAACATGAGACTGCATTGACATCCCTGCTGACATGGACAAGTATATTACTACAGTTTTCAGATTCTATGGAAGAGCTATCACTCTTGTCACAATCAAATTGTTCATCCTGCTTTTTGTAAGAACCTCCATAATTTCTTCATCAGTATACCCATGACATCTTGCCATTTTCTTTGTAAAATACAGGACGTGATATAAATTCTGATGAACTGTGTACTATGGTGTAAAGCCTAAGTTCAAACAGATGAAGAATAAGACAAGCTAGTGGCCACAGCTGTGAAACGCTACAGAGACATGGGGCAGGAAAGCCGCAGTGCGACTTAACTCATCAACTGAACTCAGGTAGCGGTGCGGCTATAGTCATCATCATTGCTCAGGGGCCGGAAAACTCGTGCTACCTAACTTGTCAACAGCACTCAGTGAAAAGCCGGAGGCTGGGACTAAATTCTTCATGAGCACCGAGGAAGCGGCAGGCAGCATGACGAGTAAACTTGGCAACAGCAGTCAAAGGGTTATAATCAATATTTTGGCACATGTTAGATAACAAAAGAGTTAAGTATGTCAAGTAGAGTCAGTATGTCCTAAATCATATGACAAAACATAAGATTGTGAATTTAGGATGAATAGTGCATGCACATTGTAATGTAGTGTTGCATCACAAATGTGTATGTTATGAAAGATTCTTTCTTTTCTAAATTTACAATTCAAAAATGCCACAAAATTGTTCTGCAAGGTTTAACAAATATCTATTCATTATCACATTAGGACAACAAATCAGTTATTTGATAAAATGCATGTCTTTATTAGAATTATTAGGGAAAAAGCAGTTAGATTCTGGTAGTCAATTACAAATTTAATAAAAAGCAAATAACTATACTACAAGTGTATCTCACCAAAAGGAAAACTAAAAGTAAGCTATAATTACATAACGTAAAAATTATATAAGAGAACAAAACATAGAAGCACACTGTTAAAACTGTCAAAGCTTTCAATTCTAAATAACAGCAATACATGTAATCAAATGAGAACTACAACAAAAACAGCTCATAAAAAAATTACAATGTCTATTGAAAGTTCGCAACACACGAGTAACACACTTCTTTTGAAAACAAAAGGCAATTGTATACAGCAGCAAACTACCTACACTACACAAGTGTTACAGTATGAACCAAAATCAAAGCTTGATATATTAACTGAAAAGCAAACACAGCAACGAAGGAAATCGCTGTTAGTTCCCAATACTGAACAGGTTGTACAAGTGTGCTTCTGACCTTGTAACCCCCTGAACTAAGCATCAGGGGGTTCACCGGAGTGACGACACTAGCTGGAGGAGGAACAGTGCCAACTGGAGAAACCTGTGGCTGTACAGGTTCTTGAGATGATGCAACAGCTTGCGGCTGCTGGGATGGTGCAGCAGCCTGTGCTGGTGCATTGGAGGGACACGTAGTACCCATTCGAGGCCTTGCAACTGGCCTTGGTGCAGGTACTGCTGCAACTATTGGTTCATCAGCTTCTGTCAGTGAGCTCTGGCGTGATGACCTCGGCAGTGGCTTCGGTGGAACAGGTCCAGGAATTGCAGCTGAGCTGCGGACAACTGTCGCTGTTCCATTTTGATGGTCATGTGACAACTCTCCATTCTGCTGTGTGTTCTTTGTCTCTTCCTCCTTTGTTGCATTTGATCTATAACTCTGTTGTGGTTTCTTGTTCTGCTGCTGCAGTTGTGGTGAACTTGTCACATACTGCTTTAGATGAAGATGTTTTCGCATTTCAGAAAGGGTAGTGCTGTTCACCTGGGAGTAAAATTCTCAGTAACCATCTACATCACACTTTAAGGTAACCCATTGCAAGGTACTACTTATGTCTTTCAAATGAAATTTAATACTATGTAATAGCTACAGTGAAAAAGCTATGTTCTACAAACAACAATGTATTAGAACATACAATGTGTTGTATTAACAATGCAAGTCCTAATACATTGAACAAAATTAGACAAAATCCTGTCATGATTATAACAAACTGCATAAAATGAAAAAAAGGGTATAAGAAAAATGTTAAACTGACAAAAGAAATAGAAAAACAAAATTGGCACTTTCAGTAAAAATCATAGGTAAACAATGATCACAAATCCCATTGATTCCATAACTTAGAAACACAAGGATTCCACTAAAATGCCATACTCCTGGTTTTGCCAATGTTTACCAATCTGAATGAGAATTTTTCTGGCAAGCTAATGTCCCATGGGTAGCATTTCTAGAGGCTAGAAAGTTACATAGGTGTCCTCGAGACATTGCTATTACAGCCGATGTGATAGACCATTACAAAAATATACACTAAAGGTAGGCAATGGCTTTAACCCATGGGGTTCATTAAACTAGTTATAAGGCCATATTTAAATACAAAAGATACTTATCTTCCAACTCATTCCTTTAATTTAAAAGTATAATTGTATATCATCACTTATTGTCTTTAGATATGTTTGCATTATTCTTTCCTATCTGCATGTATAATATTGTAACAATATGAAGCGTATGGTTAATGTTCTCAAGATTGGTAAAGGTTTGGCTTATGTGTGCATTGTCAAAAATATCAACATACCTTGCATGAAGGTGACATATCAGACATGTCACTAGTTGGCACCGGCAAACAATCTCATATCCATGACAATACGAAATGCTATCTAAAATTTTTGAGACCGGTGCTGCCATCTGTTGAAAACCTTACCTTTGGACTAATGGTCACCATCGACCCTCAAAGTAGTTCCCATCCACACATAGACACCGGTCTCAGCACTTCTGCCACTGGTCAAACATTTTCTGTAAGTCCTGTTCTTTGAGGGTGTTTAGCACCACCAGTGATGCTTCTTGAATCCTCTCTAGAGTCCTGAACTAATGGCTTTACAACCTGAGTTTTAGTTTTGGGAATAGCACGAAGTCACAAGATGCCAAATCTGGCGAGCATGGTGGGTGGGGTACAACTGCCATGTTGTGTTTTGGCAAAAGGGTCCTGGTGAACAATGACATGTGAAAGGGCACGTTGTCGTTATGCAACAGCCAGTTCCTTTGACGTCAAAGTTCCAGCCTTCGTTGCCACATGTTTTCACATAGCTGTTGCAAAATGTCACATTAGTACGCAGAATTCACGGTTTGGTTGAGACAAATTCTTTCTGTTACAATTCCCTTGGTATCAAAGAAAATAATGATCATGCTCTTCACTTTTTTTTTTTGGGGGGGGGGGGGGGGAGGGGGGTCTTTGGGAGCCTAAGTTCTTCTACTGGGACAATTGTTGCCTTGTCTCTAGGTCATAACCGTAAATTCAGCTCAAGTCGCCGGTGATAAACCGTGACGAGAAGGTTGGATTATCAGTTGCGGTCTGACGAAGGTCTGTGTACACTTAAACACACTGTGCCTTCTGATTGGCAGTCAAGATCCTTGGCACAAATTTTGAAGGGACATGATGCATGCCCAGTTCATCAGTCAACATTCATTGACATGTCCCATAACCAATACCCACTTCATCCTCAAGGTCTTGAATGGTTCGATGTCAATCTGCATGAACCAGTTGTTCGAGTTTAGTAACAATGTCTGGCATTGTGCGGCTAATAGGCCTTCCAGTGTGAGCATCATCTTTGATGTCTGTATGGCCCTGAACTGAGCATGCCACGCAAACACACACGTAAGGCTCATGCCGTTCCCAAAACACTTGTTGAATCACTGCAAGTGTCTCTGTAGCACTTTTCCCAAGATTTGCACAGAATTTGATACACACAAGCTGCTCTATTTGTAGATCCATCACAAAATTGCCACACACCAAACACAGAGTACTACAGAAATCACAGTGGACACACAACACGTCCTCCCAGCTGAATGCCACTCAGTACACTGACTCATCAGATATGGCTCTCACCACCTAACGGTGCAAAGATATACTACTCCTACTTTCTAGATGGCAGCACCAGTCCCAAAACGTTCGAATTCCACCTTGTACTGTATTTAAAGGATCATCACCGCAGTGTTATGACATGTAAAACTTCATGATATGCTTTTAGTCAAACTATGAGGTCTGTTCAGGAAATATGCCAACAAGGCATTGGAGACATTTTATTACATGTGGTTGGCAGAAATGCCGTTCACATAATATCAGCTTAGAATAAAAAAAGAAGAATCATGAACATTTTTATTGCATTACTGTGTGCAAAACTCCTATATTAATTATTAGTACCAAAGAGAGGAAATGACCCCTACGCTACACTCTAGTAAGGAAAAAGAGATACCACAAATCACTAGGCAACCATTTCAAGATAAAAAGGCAGAGGAGATCTGAGGTTCTCAATATAAGGAGATGGATCCTCCTATGAATCTACTTTTTTTTTTATTTATTACATTAGATTAATACTTGTTCCATAGATCATATATACGACATACCGTAATGATGTGGAATGTGTCAGGCCAGGAACCCTCATCTTCCTTCCCTCAAAAAACTCAACTCCTCCCCCATCTGCTTCAACTGGTCTTTCTCAACCCACTGTGCCCCATTCCTGGATGTTAACCTCCACCTCACGGATGGCTCCATCCACGGTTCTGTCCACATTAAACCCACCAACAGTACCTACACTTTGACAATTGTCATCCCTTCCACATCAAAAAATCCCTTCCTTACAGCCTAGCCACCCATGTATGGCACATCTGCAGTGACAAGAACTGCCTTTCTCAATATGCTGAAGGTCTCTCAAAACCCTCCACAGACAGAAACTACCCACAGACTTAGTCCGTGAACAGATCTCCAATACCACATCTCTTCACACCCCAAATCCAACTAGTACCACCAGTAACCAGCCACAAAAGAGCACTCTGCCTATCATCCAGTACTACCCTGGACTGGAGCAACTAAACTGCAGCCTTCGCCAAGGTTTTCATTTTCTGCCCTCGTGCCAAGAGTATTTTTCTTAAATTTCATTAGTGCTTCTATTTTGAGAGCTTTATTCTAACATATTTTGTAAATGGTGTTGTGTAGAGCTTTTGTGTGTGTTTTGTGTTTTCATAACAAGTCAGACCGTTGCTTCAGCTGGTTAGTAGCCAGTCTTAAATTTTGATTGTGTTTTCATCTTAAGAAGCTTTATTCTCACGAAGCGTTACATATTGTTCCGTAGACATTAGTCTGTTGGTTTGAACATTGGGAACTGTTTATCAAAGCTCAGCAGGTACCAGCCACCACTAGTGAAGTTTTAGTATAGTAGCAAATTGAATTATTTAGCTACATTTTTCTTTTCTTTTCTTTCTTCACTATTAAGGAATTTCAATAGCAGTGATAGGATGGATAGGGTACGTACATGCTGTGTGCGAAGGCAGGAGGAGATGACAACTGTTTGGAAACAGCTGAACATGCTTTTGGCGATGGTCAGCCATCTCCAGGCTAATGCCTTGGGGTGTGGCGGCAGCGGGGAGTTTGGCATGTCACAAGGGGCACCTAAGGTGTCACATGGTTCTACCATGCCACGACACCTACATGTACCACAGTGGATCCTACATTGTTGTAGGATGAGGGACGGGTACCGCATTCACATCACTCAAGGCAGAGGGCCAATGTGGAAGATGTCTGTGTGGCATTGGCCATCCATCCTGTGGACGGGTGGCCAGCCCTTCTGCAGGGTCCGAGCAGGCACACGGGGAGAGGGGTCTTTTAGTGATTGGGAGCTCCAATGTTAAGCATACTATTGGAGTCCAGGACCAAAAAGACTTTCAATGTGCACTCCGTATGTCTGCTTGGGGGTCTCATTCAAGATGTGGACACAGCCCTGCCGTTGCTTTTGCCCTTACAGGGTGCAGTTATCTGCAAGTTTTTGCTCATGTCAGCACTAATGACACATGTTGCTTGGGTTTCAAAGACACCCCCAGATCGTACGGGCGTTTTGCAGAATTGGTGAAGGGTGCCTGCCTCGCGCTTGGGGTGTAAGCTGAGCTTTCAATTTGCAGCATTGTTCCCAAAGTGGATCGGGGTCCTTTGGTTAGGAGCCGAATTGAGGGTCTCAAACAAAGGCTTTATCAAATGTGGCAGTCATAGCTGTAGATTTCTGGTTCTGTGTTATCAGTTGAGAAAATGTAGGGATCCTATTGATAGATCAGGGGTGCACTACCCAAACAAAGAAGCTATGGTGTAGCAGAGTACTTGTGGAGTGCACAAGGTTTTATTTTATTTATTTATTTATTTTCTTCTTTATGCTAGGCCATAGTTCTGATGACCACTCGTCAGTCAATATGAAAGCAATACAGAAGGACTTTTCAAGTTTAAAATTTTAGCAGTAAATTTTGAGAGTATCAGAAACAAAGTTCCCGAATTTACTGCGAGTTGGCTGAAACTCGACATAGGAAGCTCTGAAATGGTTATCAAATAGTGTAATGTATATCGCAAAGATATATCAGGTACCATTGGATGGGATGTGTTGATTGCAGCTGACAAAAATAGTTTTTCTACTTATGTCAAAATCAAGACTGATTGTGAGGTTATCTGGATGCATATAACATGTAAAGGATAATCAAGTTAATGGCTGGATGTTTTTTACTGGCTCCACAGTTCCACTACCACAGTACTAGAGGGTACTAGTTGGGGGTGACTAATCTGCTGAGTACAGAAAAGGATACCTATAGTTTCACTAAAGGGCTACAGACAAGCAGTCTTGCGAACTACTGTTGGACACGTTTTCCAAACACTGCTTTGAGCAGTTAAATCATCAACCAACACACCATTAAATATTTTAGATATTACAGCTATGAACAGACCAGACATTGTCAATGATGTCATTGCCAAGAGATTAAGGCACTGCTCATGTAAAGGGGAGGTCCAGGTTCGACTCCCGGTCTTTCACAAATTTTCATAGGTTACAAAATTATAGAGCACCTTTAGAAGAGCAGCTAAAGTCAGTAGTTTTTTGCAAATTGTGAATAAACATCTGTTTATTTAGTATATATAGCTGTGAACCATCATCAATGTCTGTTCATTTGGAATGCACATATGATAATCAATATCATTAACATAAGTTTGCTGTAGAATTGTTGAAAATATTCTCTGTTCTAATATAGTAAATTTCCTTGAGGCAGAATAGCTTATGTCCATGCATCAGAACAGCTTTACGAAGCATTGATCATATGAAACCTGGCTTGACCTTTTCTCTCATGACATCTTGTATGCTACAGATGAAAGGAAACAGGCACACTGCATATTTCTCAATTTTCAAAAGGCCGCAGTGCCGCACTACAGACTGCTAATGAAGGTACAGACATATGGAATAGATACTTGAATAAGTTAAGTGGCTCGAAGACTACTTAAGTAATAGTCTTCCTTTATGGTGTGTGTTCATCAGTGACTCACAAATTGTCAGAAGTGCTCCAGGTAAGTGTTATAGAACTGTTACAATTTTAAATCTGAATAAATGAAATACAGTCAGAGTGAGTTTCAGTCCATGGCTGTTTGCTGATGATGCTGTGCTGTACCAGAAGGTGTAGTTACTGAATGACTGTAGAAGGATGCAGGATAACTTGGACCAATTTCGTAGGTAGTGTGAGGAATGGCAGCCAGCTTTAAATGTATAAAAATGTTAACATGATGCATATGAGTAGGAGAAAGAATTCCGTAAAGTTCGGATACAGCATTAGTAGTGTGCTACTTAACAGATTTATGCCACCCCAAACCCCAGCCCCTTGCCACAGGGATAATACAGTACATCACTGTGGAATACCCTGCTGCAAGACCTGTTCAATCCATCCACCCAGAAATTCCTATTCCAGTCATAACATAGGCTTACCCTCCACAACCAGAGACAGGGCCACACATGTGGAAGCAGCCATGTAATTTACCAACTGTGCTACAATCACTGCACAGTTTTTACACTGGCATAACCATTAACCAAATGTCCATTTCAATGAATGACCACTGCCAAAGTGTGGTCAAAAACAAAGTAGACTACTCTGTGGCACAACATGCAGCACAGCAAATGCTGGATTTCAATGGCTGCTTCACAACCTGGCTCATATGGATCCTCCCACCAATCACCAGCTTTTCTAATTAGACACATGGGAGTTATTCTCACAGTCACTCCTCTGATACTATAATTATCATCTCTCCTCCCCCGCCTCACCACTCAATTCCTAAGCTCCAGCTCATTTCGCCCATTTATTATATATATATGCTCCATAAGGCCATGCTGTATCCATCCCAACAGTACCATGCAACCTTCCTGTCCCCCGCTATCCTCCCTTCTCCTCCTATTCCCTTACCAGAGTGTAGTAGGCTAGAGATGACAGTTGTGTGACTGAAGTGCACCTGTGTAATCATGTGAATGCTCTCTTTTCTGAAGATGACTAATGGCCAATAGCTTAAGTGTTGTAGGTGTGACTGTCTTTTTTGTGTTCCTATTGCAGCTCATCGTATGTCTTTGTGGTGAGCTGTAAACTATCCTTACTACCCTGTTGTTACATACAATTATAAGGCATTGATGGCCAACGATCCTTTGCTCATTGGGGATGGCCATTAGGCCTTAACTCTTGCAGGAATCGGTGAAATGCTGCGAGTACTGAGTGGTAGTGGGCAGAGTCACTACTGGTAGTACTCTGTGGAAAGGATGAAATTTTGCATCTGATGGGAAGCGTGCTAGACTAGTCTGTGTGGGCGTGCTTATCACTGTGTCACCAGTGGCATAATGCTCAGCACAACTGTCTACAAGCAAGACACCCAGGTCAAAACCCTGGCTGGACACAAATTTTCAACTTTCCCCATTGATTTACTTCAATGTTCACTAACAGCTATGTTGTAAAATTCTTTCTGTATGGAGCATTGTAGAGGAAAAATCCACTTCAGTTGCACACTTTCTTATCTTATATATCACCAGTTGTGGAAATGTGAAATCCCATCAGGTTTATAACCAAATCAAAAGCCACCAAAGGCTTCCATTGAGAGCAGGTGTGCAACTGAAGTGGATTTTTCCTCTTCATTGCTCAGTATACTCAGCAGATGTGGATCTTCAGACAACCAACTCCTGTATGGAATTATAGTTTTCATTGTGCTTTTCTGCAACTCAGTCCAGATAGATAGAGAGAGAGAGAGAGAGAGAGAGAGAGAGAGAGAGAGAGAGAGAGAGAGAGAGAGGATAATGTATAGCCGCGGTGGAGTAGCCGAGCGGTCTAAAGCACCTCGCTGCGGAGCACGCAGTTGCTCGCCGTGGAGGTTCGAGTCCTCCCTGGCGCATGGGTGTGTGTGTTTGTCCGTAGGTTATTTTACCTAGGTTTAAGTAGTTTGTAAGCTACGGACTGATGACCATGCAGTTTGGTCTGATAGATTTACAAACATTTGAACATTTGATAATGTATAAATATCAACATCTGATTGAATGCTTTTATTTTGAAATGCCATCTATATACACAGTGTGTATTATTATTTCATGTAGTATTAAGACCCTCGTAACAGACACAAACAGTTTCTGTACGCCCCCCCCCCCCCCTTTAAGAAAATATATTCTTACCTGCAGACCAGTTTCTCCTTGGTTTCTCTTTGCTGGATCAAGGTTAACACGTGCCACTTCAGCATTTACCCCACTACTCCACTGACTTGCTGAAATTGGTGCAACATTTCCTGCAGTCTCCGGGAAGAGGTCTCCATGAAAATCTCTGTATGACTGTAAACAAATATTTTGATTAAGAGAACAATATATACATAAAACAGCATTTCAATGTTCAAAATAAATCATCATACGGAAAAAGATGGAATAAACAGCCCAATGTAATACAGAGAAATACTGGCGTACAAGGATAAAATATTGGTTTCAGACAAAAGTGTATTTCTGTATAGCGATGAGTTGACTAATAATCTGAAAGTTCGATGCCATTAGAGATTTCATAATCTATATGCTCAGTCACTTCACAAGTCCTAATATGTTCTATGGAGGATGATTTATAGTGAAATAAAAATCATTCACTGCCTCCCAAAATAGTTATTATTGTGAATATGTAAGGGGGAAATGACAATCTGTATGTTTTGGTGTCAAACCAAATTATAAATTTTATCACAGTTTTAATTAGACTACATGATGTGGGAAATACACATATGCAAAATTGAATTAATAGACCCTCCAGAGAGGCATAATGTTCACTTGTTACCTAAGACACACATTGTATTTACATTTATACTCCACATCATAGAACCGCTATCAATTTTCTCTTCCCTTCTCTATTCATTAATGGGAATGATAACTGTTCATAAGCTCTAATTTACATAATTTTATTACTGTGGTCCTTCACAAGAAATACGCAGGGTGAGGGTGGTAAGTAATATGTATGCCTCTTCTTTCTGCAAGTGAATTTAAAAGTAGTGACTCTGAACAAAAAATTCATATGAACATATATGGTCTAGTCACATTCATGTGACCATCCATCACCTATGTTCAATGGCAACATGCAACAAACACTCATGGGTGGAAGTTGGAATTGATAGTAGTGGAGGGTACATGTAATCATTACAGAGAGAGAGAGAGAGAGAGAGAGAGAGAGAGAGAGAGAGAGAGAGAGAGAGAGAGAGAGAGAGAGAGAGAGAGATGACACACTGATTTTTGGGTAGGGCTGGGAAAGAAAATTGGCCCTCCATTTTCAAAGGAACCAAACCACCCTGGCATTCCCTGGAGTGATTTAGGAAAGTAATGGAATATTTAAATATGGATAGCCAGAAGTTGATTTGAACCAAAGTTCTCCCAAATGCAAGTCTCATGTCTTACCACCTCATTCGGTTTTGGCTTTTGGGCCAAACATGAAAGCCTTACAAGACAGCTAAGTATGTAAACTGTTCATGTACTGTCGTAGTTAAAAGTATATTCTGCAGGGCAAAATAGCACTATCCAGACCAATGCTGAAGCAACACTGGAGCAGCACATGCTTAACGTGCAACTGTCGAGCAACGAACTGCAAACCAGGTGACACCAACATTGTATCTTCAATGACGATTCAGAAAATGTAGCTGTTTACAGGCTTCTGCAGCAAGCATCTGATACATGCATCCATGCTGACTGCCGTCACCAATTAAGGCTGGAACTGGCATGCCAGTACTGCAAAAGGATAGGTGAGGAGTGGCATTTTCCACTGAATTACATTTTATGCTCCCTTGCACTAGCGTGTAGTGAAATGTCTGAAAGTAAGGTGTTGGCCAGAAAAGTGAGAATTCTGGTTTGGGAATTGTTTTTTTTTGGGATGTCCTAAATGATCTCTTTCTTCTGTATAAGCTTCCAAAATTATTCAGGTGTTACATCTTCGTTAGTCTCAGAGAAAAGTATAGTAATATGTTTTCTTATGGTTTTCCCAGAACAAAATAGTTCAGTTCAGGATAATGTAATCTTTACATTTTTAATTAAAACTTCTGGGCTAAACTGCCATGGTCAATCAGTAAAACTTCTTCCCCTTGACGTTTTGTTGTCAACTGCGGACATCATCTTCTGAGGTGAGTCGACAACTGCGTTCTCGGCAGTGAAGCTGCCACTTATATAGAGCAGACAGAGGGTGCCACAATGTCACATGCTGCCAACTATGCAACTATCTGTGGTTATTGTCACTTCTCTCGATTACAGCTAAGCGATTGTCACGTCATTGGTGCAAAGTCGACCGCCATATCTTGTTCAATTAAAAACCTTCTTCTTTTCTATTAAAACTGTTTTGATGTTTGTGGATTTCAATAGCCTCTCTGTACATATGCGTATAATAGTGCAACGTCCTTGCTAGCATGTTGATATCACCAAATTTTATTTCATGATCTCCGTTTTGAAATACATGTTCTGCTACTGCTGATTTGTCGATATGTCCTAAATGACAGTTCCTTTTGTGTTCTGTTAAGTGTGTATTGACACTTCTTTTTGTTGTTCCTATATATACCATGCCACAACTACACAGAATTTTATATAATGCATATATTTTATTATACGCATATGTACAGAGAGGCTATTGAAATCCACAAACATCAAAAAGTTTTAATAGAAAATAAGAAGGTTTAAAATTGGACAGGATATGGCTGTCAACTTTGCACCAATCACATGACAATCGATTACCTGTAATCAAGAGACGTGACGATAACCACAGATAGTTGTATAGTCGACAACATGTGATGTGTGTTGGCTCTCTCTGTCTACTCTATATAAGCAGCAGCTCCACCGCCTAGAAGCCAGTCGTCGAATCACTTCAGAAGACGTCTGCAGATGACAACAAAACGTCAGGGGGAATAAGTTCTACCAATCAACCACGGTGATTTATCCCGGAAGTTTTAATTGATAACAACGCCGGCCATAAAAGCCTACTTGTTACGATTTACATTTTTAAATTTCTTGCTGTAAGTGAAACATATTTTCTGTTCTGATTTTTTTTTTCTGTTAAATAAATCATTACAGAATAAATAATATGAGTATATATTTAATCACTTGGATTGAGAAATACTGGTTCTTTACTGCCCTGTGCAGAAGGCAGAGAAGCAAAATGCAAAAACTGTACATGGAAGCTGGGAAACAAATTCTTGGCTGTATCTAGGTAGATACTACTGAGAGTAATAGATGTGTCACCCACCAAGTGGGTATATCATGCATTGTTCATTGCAATTTTAAAGAGGAGTGTCTACTGCCTTGTCACATTCAAAGCGTTAAAGCATAGCAAGAGCAAGATGTCCCTCCATGATGAGAATTTTCAGAGTGATTTTTGTTCAAAGTGCACAGCATGCTTTTATAAACAAAATGAAGCATCTATCACTTGTGATGGAATAACTAATTTCCATAACATGCACATATTGAGGTAAAATAATCCTCATCAAGTAGTAGCAATACATTTTCATCAACACTCATCAAAAATATATGGGCAGTTATAATCAATTATTACATTATTGGGCCTTATGTTTTACCTGCACAATTTACTGATAATTACTGATTGTTTTTAGAGGAAACATAGCTACCAACTTTATTAGAAGACATCCCATTAGGCATACATCATAACATCCACAATGGTGCTACATCACACAATGGCCACAGAGTACAATGATTTTTGAATAGACAATTTTCAAGATGATGGATAAGGTATTTTGGATCATGTAAATGGCTAGCATGCAATCCCAATTTAAATCCACTGGTATTTATTTTTGGAGCCATATGGAGGAGCTTGTTTATGCTCAGCAAGTAAATAATATTAATGAACTTATGCAAAGAATTTTTGATGCTGACATACCATAAAGGCAAATGTACATGTGTATGAACATGAATGATAAAACTGGACTTGCAGTCATGAAGCATGTGTAGAAACAAATGGTGGGCATTTTGAACACTTATTGCAGCATTGGTGTAAGAGGAAACAAAGTAATTTGGGTCTCTCTCTTTTGTTATGGTACAGTTGTACAAAAAAAATCTAAATTTAATTTTCATTATGGTTGCATTTTAAAGAGAGGAAATAGTTGACTGTAATTATTGCCAATACACAACGAATTACTTGGTAATTTTGTTTTTTAGGAATTTTCTTACATGTTAGCTTTTCTTTACTACCAGAACCTACATAGCGGTGTTGTAAAACAGAACATGTACAGTTGTGCTTAATTCATTGCTTAAAAACTGAATCAACACATTCTTTAGAACCCAATAACTGTTTGGATTGTTTGTTTCAATAGCACCTAAATGCCATTCCCCATCATCAAACACGAATTGTATTCGTGCACTCTCTCACACACATCCTAGGTACTTGCTGGCTGTGTGGATAGGCAATGTGATTGCAGGACACACTTGTGTATTGGCAGTTGATAATTTAAACAGAAATACATTATTAATATTACATATACTGGTTTTTAGGAAAACAAAAATAAAGAACAAATCAAAAATATTTCATTAGACTTTTTTGTCAAGTATACGGATATGTACCACCCGTATAATTATGGATGCTTATACCATTCATGCCCTGTATAGAAAGGCTATACAATGGAAATGAACTTGAAGGCAGCATTGTAGAAATGCAAGAGGAAGTAGATGAAGATCACATAGGAGATACTCTGCTACAAGAAGAATTTGACAGAGCACTGAAATATACGAGTCGAACCAAGGTCCCTGTAACAGATGATACTCCTTCTGAACTGCTGATATTGTTGAGAGAGAGAGAGTCAAAAATCAAACAATGGAAATTCCAGGAAGGATTCAATAATATTTATGAGAAGGATAGGTTGCTTACTCACCAGAGACTTCCGATGAGCTGCAGATAGGTACAAATAATAGACAACAACATTACAGCTTTCCGCCTTTTAGGCCTTCGTCAGACACACACACACACACACACACACACACACACACACACACACACACACACACACACAACCGCTGTCTCCGACCGCTGTGGCCAATCTCGAAATACCTTCAGACTTTAAGAAAAATGTAATAATTCCAAATCCAAACAAGCAGGTGCAGATAAGTATGAAAATTACAGAACTATCAGTCATTGTTGCAAAAACTAACACTAATTATTTTCAGACAAATGGATAAAAAACAGATTCTTACCTCAAACAAGATCATTTTCAATTTAGTGGAAATGTAGGAACACTTTAAGAAACACTTGCCCTCAACTTATCTTAAAAGATACCTTAAGGAGAAGCAAACCTACATTTATAGCTTTTGCAGATTTGGAGAAAGCTTTGAATAATGTTGACTAGAATACACTCATTCAAATTTTTAAGTCAGCAAGGGTAGAAGATTATTTACAACTTGCACACAAACCAGACAGCAGTTATAAAAGTTGAAGGGCATGAAATGGATGCAATGGTTGGGAAAGGACTAAGGCAAAGCTGTGCCCTTTTCCCTATGTTATTCAATCTGTACATTGAACAAGGTATGAAGAAAAGCATGGAGATATTTTGAAAAGGAATTGTGATTTGCCATTGACATTGTAAGTCTCTCAGAAACAGTGATGGACCTGGAAGAGCCAAGGAACTGGAACTGCAATTGAACAGAATGGACAGTGTCTTTAAAGGAGATTATCAGTTGAACATTAACATGAACAAAACAAAGGTAATGGAATGTAGTCTAAGAAAAGTTGAAGGAAACGCATTAGGTACCAAGACAATAAAAATAGTAGACGAGTTTTGTTAGTGGAGTTGCAAAATAAGTTCTGGCAACTAAAGCAAAGCAGATATAAACTGCAGAATGATAATGGAAAGGAAAGTATTTTGGAAGAAGAGAAATTTGTTGACATCCAATATTAATTTATATGTTACGGAGTCCTTTCTGAAGGATCTGTTGCTCTTCATTCATGGCTCACGGGATATCATGTGAGAAAATGACAAGCTGAGTTTCAATGAGCAATTATTTCTAAAGCATGCTGATACCCAGATAACAACAATGTTTTGAAAATCCAGTAAGGAATGTTAATAATATGCAGATAGGGAATAACTCACCGTAAAGACGAACATTGAGCCGCCACAGTCACAAATAAGAGACACACAAACAATTCCAATATTTCAGCCACAACCTTCCTCAGAAAGAGAACACTCAACCACACAATCACACAGGCACACTCAACCACACATGTCAGCCATGTATAGCCGCCCAACACAGTTCGACTCATGGGAGGCGGAAGGGATGGGAGGGGTGTGAGGAGCAGTGGAGGGGGAAAGGGAATTGGAGAGGGAAGATAAGAGTGGGGATACAACAAGCAGAGGCGATGTTAGGCTAAAAATGAGATGCAGTATAAGAAAGGGGATTATATATGGGGGAAGGATGTGGGTTTTAAGGGAGTGGAAAAGAAGTTATTCCAATCCCGGGAGTGGAAGAACTTACCTTCGGGGAAAAAAGAAGTTCCGAAAGATTGGTGTCAGTGGGAAGTATCCAGATAACCCTGACAGTGTAACACTGTGCCAAGATGTGCTGGATGTGCACCAAGTCATGTTTAGCCACAGGGTGATCCTCATTACCAACAAACACAGTCTGCCTGTGACCGATCATGCGAATGGACAGTTTGTTGCTGGTCATTCCCATATAGAACGCTTCACAGTGCAGGTATGTCAGTTGGTAAATCATGTGGATGCTATCGCAAGTGGCTCTGCCCTTGATCCTGTACAACTCCCGAGTTAAGGGACTGGAGTAAGTGGTGGTGGAAGCGTGCATAGGACATGTTCTACACCAGAGGCGGTTACATGGGTAGAAGCCTGAGGGTAGGGAAGGTGGTTTGGGGATTTCATAGGGATGGGCTAGGAGGTTACGAAGGTTAGATGGGTGGCAGATAGACACTCATGGTGGAGTGGAACGGACGTCATGAAGAATGGATCTCATTTCAGTGCAGGATTTACGGAAGTTGTATCCTTACAGGAGAGCCACATTCAGAGTCCGCTCCAGTCCTGGAAAGAGGGGCACTTCTGTTTTTTTTTTCTGTGGAAGGTTATGCCTTTATGTGTGTGTGTAGGGGGGGGGGGGGCATGAGGAAGTGGCACTGGCAATTTGCTTCTGTACCAGATCAGGAGGATAGCTGCGCGATGTGAAAGCTGTTATTAGGTTATTGGTGTACTGGTTCAGGAATTCAGGACTAGAGCAGACTCGTTTGCCACGAAGACCTAAGCTGTAGGGAAGGGAAAGTATGATGTGGAATGGATGCCAGCTGTCATAATGGAAGTACTGTTGTTTATTGGTTGGTTTGATGTGGAAGGATGTGTCAAGTTGGCCATTTGACATATGGAGGTCGACACCGAGGAAAATGGAATGGGATTTGATGGGACCAAAGGAGTTGAGGATGTAGTGTATCAAACACTACATGCTATCTGAATGCTCTCGAGGTGCTCTCTGCAGTTCTACAAGATGTCAAAATGTAGTAGTTTTTTATATATTTAGGGAGGTTTTATTGGGACTGTTACTGTCCTTGGCTTTTTATTTTACAGATGAAGGCCCAGACAGAAACTTTACTAAGGGCATGGAATGTGCAGAGGCAAACCACTGTGCATAATAAAAACTCTGTGAACCTGCACAGAAGTGTTTGCAATGGAAAAGAAATAAAGGAACTGTGATTGATAATGTGTTGTTTTATAATTAGTTACCATTGTAAAGTTGACCTGAGCATACTGAGATCACAACACTGTATATGTGTTCTGGTTGTAATATTGTAAATCAGAACTGTAAGTTGGTTTAATCATTGTAAAAAGGGAAAAAATAAACCCAAGATGTTGTTTATGTTGAAAGGAAGACTCTTCTCATTTTATGAGTGAGAAAGTGTGGTGTGCTCCAATCTCTCTCTTCTAACGATGATTTTTATGGAGAAGAAGCCCGACCAAATTTAAACTGGAAGGAACTTATTTAGAGTCACAGAGTAGCGGGACCTCTAACTAGAAAGTCTCATCGACTTAGGGGAGTGAGTATCAAATAACTAAACAATAAACTTTAAATATGTGATGGTATTCCTAAATTGGTGGAATTACACGGTCCCATCGCAAGGTTGGCGAGGAAATTCTGGAGTTGTTCTTCACTGTGAGTCCAGATCATGAAGATGTCATCAATGAATCTATACCAAACTTTGGGTTGACAGGCTTGGGTATCTAGGAAGGCTTCCTCTAAGCGTCCCATAAATAAGTTTGTGTACAAGGGGACCATCATGGTTCCCATGGCTGTTCCCTTTAGTTGTTGGTAAGTTTGGCCCTCAAAGGTGAAGGTGGGGGTGCAGGGTGTCGGTGGGGTCATGAGGTTGATGGACTCAGGTGAAAGGTTTTGTAGGGGGCCTAAGGATCTGAGGATTCCTTGAAGCTCTGCCTGGATATAAGGAATGGGATTGTCTTGGCAAACTTTGTATGTAGTGTTACCTGAAAGCTGATGCAGTCCCTCAGCCACACACTCCCACTGATCAAGTACCATGGTTGTGGATCCCTTGTTGGCTGGGAGAATGACGATGGAATGGTCAGCCTTCAGATCATGTATAGTTCGGGATTCAGCTGCGGTAATGTTGGGAGTTGGATTAAGGTTTTTCAAGAAAGACTGAGAGGCAAGGTTGGAAGTGAGTAATTCCTGGAACGTCTAAAAGAGGATGATTTTGAGGAAGAGGGGATGGGTCTTGCTGTGACGGAGGACGGAACTGTTCCAGGCAGGGTTCAATTTGAATGATGTCTTGGGGAACTGGATCATTAGGAGTAGGATTATCTTTCTTCGTGGCAAAGTGATATCTCCAGCAATGACTACGAGTATAGGATAGTAAATCTTTGAGAAGGGCTGTTTGGTTGAATTTGGGAGTAGGGCTAAAGGTGAGGCCTTTGGATATGACGGAAGTTTCAGATTGGGAGAGTGGTTTAGAAGAGAGGGGTTTTTTTTTGTGGTGTTGGGAGTGGGAGATTGAGTAGATGAGAGGAGAGAGACTGGGTTTGTGTTCAATAAGAGGAGGTTGAGGTTTGTTGGAGAGGTTGTTGAGGGAGACAGTATAGCCTTTCCGGAGGTGGGTAACCAGGAGATTGGACAGTTTTTTGAGGTGGAGGGAGGCATGCTGTTCTAATTTGCAGTTGGCCTGAAGGAGGATGTTCTGAACTGCAGGTGTGGATGTGGGAGAGGAAAGGTTGAGAATTTTTATTGGGGATAGCAGTTGACAGGTGTGTTCATTGGCGGAGTTGATGTGTAGGTTAAGGATTATGCGAGTGAGGGCTGTGGATGGTTCAGTTTGGAATTGGTATAATGCATGATGAAAGGATGGGTTACAGCCAGAGAAACTGTTAGTGTGAGGCCCTTGGGGGTACTGCCAAATGTCAGACAAGCCTAGGTAAATAAAATGTGTAAACATAATCTGGTCCAAGAAGATAGATTAAGAAAAGGCAAACCTACATTTCTAGCTTTTGTAGATTTGGAGAATGCTTTTGACAATGTTGATTGGAATAAACTCTTTCAAGTTCTGAAGCAAGCAGGAGTAGAATATAGGGACCGTAAGGTTATTTATAACTTGTACAAAAACCAGACAGCGGTTGTTAGAATTGAAGGGCATGAAAGGGATGCAGTGGTTGGAAAGGGAGTAAGACAGGGTTGTAGCCTTTCTCCATTGTTATTCAATTTGTACATTGAGCAAGCTATAAAGGAAAGCAAGGACAAATTTGGAGAAGGAATTAAAGTTCAGGGTGAAGAATTAAAAACATTGTGATTTACCAATGACATAGTAATTCCATCAGATACAGCAAAGGACCTAAAAGAGCAATTGAACGGAATGGACAGTGTGCTGAAAGGTGCATATAAGATGAAGATTAACAAAAGCAAAACTAGGGTAATGGAGTGCAGTGTAAGAAAATCAGGTGATGCTGAAGGAATTAGATTGGGTAACGAAGCAATAAAGGAGGTAGATGAGTTTTGTTACTTGGGCAGTAAAATAACAAATGATGGTCGCAGTACAGAGGATATAAAATGCAGAATGGCAATGGGTAGAAAAGCGTTCTTGAAAAAGAGAAATTTGTTAACATCAAATATTGATTTAAGCCTAAGGAAGTCCTTTCTGAAAGCATTTGTATGGAGTTTTGCCTTGTATGGGAGTGAGACATGGACGATAAACAATGCAGACAGGAAGAGGATTGAGGCTTTTGAAATATGGTGCTACAGAAGAATGCTGAAGATTAGGTGGGTGGATCACGTAACTAACGAGGTGGTACTGAACAGAATTGGGGAGAAAAGAAATTTCTGGCATACCTTGACTAACAGAAGGGATAGATTGGTAGGACACATTCTTACACATCAAGGAATTGTGAATTTAGCATTGGAGGGAAGTGTGTGGGGTAAAAACCACAGAGGAAGACCAAGAGATGGATACAGTAGGCAGATTCAGACAGATGTAGGTTGCCATTCTTATGTGGAGATGAAGAGGCTTGCTCAGGATAGGGTATTGTGGAGAGCTGCATCAAACCAGTCTCCGGACTGAAGACCACAACAACAACAATCTGGCTAGGAAGAAAGCATGTTAATGAAGAGACTGCAAATAAAACTTGATGGGGTTGTTGGAGGGATGTTGTGAGAGAGACTAAGTATATGGAAGATGGAAAAGTGAGAAATATGAGCTATGTAGTATGGGCCATGTAACAGACTGCAATGAACAAATAGAATAAAATAATATGTATAAAATGTATATTATTTATTTATTTATTCAGTTTTATATGGGGAGGGAAATAAAAGTGAACAGACAGCAAAAGTAATTCAGATAGGAAAAAAGAAAAGAAATAGAAAAAGTTGTTAAATAAAGTTTGTTGTTGATACTGTGGTCACTATTAGTCAGACAACAACATAGTGTCCAAGGGTTTGGTAGTTGTATTTGCATTCAAAAAGGGTTCAAAGATGGAGAAAATCAGTAAAAGTTCACGAAAACTGCGTGAGAAAGTTAAGAAAGTGTCTTGTCAGGATTGGTTCCGTGGTAGCAGATTACGATTTTCAGGCTGACAATAGTCTGATGAAGGCATAGTAAAATCAAAAGATATGGAAAGTTGCCGAAAAATGATCCGAAATGTAGGAAACACAAATGAAAATGTGGAAAAACGGGAATAGGAAATAACCACAAGGTAACTAAAAAATGCCGTAAAAGGTTATAAACAAGGTAAAATTTCCGTTCGTGTTTCCTACATTTCTGATCATTTGTCAGCAACATTCTGTAGGTTTTTATTTTACTATTCCTTTGTCAGACGATTGTCAGCCTCAAAATCGTAATCTGCTACCACAGAACCAATCATAATAAGACGCTTTCCTTACATTCTCATGCGGTTTTCTCGAACTTTTACAGATTTTCTCCATCCTTGAACCCCCCTTGTATCTGCACCCTTATCTTCCCTCTCCACTTCCCCCCTCCTCAGCTCCTTCCCCCTCCCCCCTCCCATCCCTTCCACTTGCCATGAGTCAGACTATGTTGGGTGGCCAGAGATTGCTGACATGTGTGGATGAGTGATATACAGATTTATGTCTGAAGGAAACTTATTACATTTGAAATGAGAATATATGCAAGAATTTTACAGCTAACTGATTTTAATGTTGTTTTTGTTGTTGTTGTTGTTGTTGGTGGTGGTGGTGGTGGTGGTGGCGGCGGCGGTGGTCTTCAGTCCACAGACCGGTTTGATGCAGCTCTCCCTGTTACCCTGTCCTGTGCAAGCCTCTTTTTCTGAGAATATGTATGGCAACCTATATCCTTTTGAATCTGCCTACTGTTTTCATCCCTTAGTCTCCCTCCACAATATTTACCCAAAAAGTTCCTCTAATGCTAAGATGTCTCAGAATGTATTCCACCAACCTATCCCTTCTCTTCGTCATGATATATCAGAAGCTCCTTTTCTCTCCAATTCTGTTGAGCACCTCCTCATTAGTTGTGTGATCTACCCATCTAATCTTCATCATTCTTCTGTAGCATCATATTTCAAAGGCTTCTATAATCTTTTTGTCTGAACTCCTTGTCATTTACATTTCACTCCCATATAACACGACACTTCGGACAAATGTTTTCAGAAAGGACTTCTAACATTTGAACTAAAATTCGATTTCATCAAATTTTGCTTCTTCAGGAATGCTTTCCTTCCCATAGCCATTCTGCATTTTATATCGTCTTTACTTCAGCCATCAGAAGTTATCTTGCTATCTAAATAACAAAACTCGCCTACTATTTTTATTGTCTCAATTATTTAATGATATTATTCTGTAATTATAAAGATACTTTCTTATAAATGAAATGTTCTTTTCTCCAACCACTGGGATTTAGCACTGGACAAAAGATTCACAAAAGGAAAGGTAGTAAGGAGTCAATGCTGAAGAGCACTCATTGTAAAATAACATGGGAATTTGATACAGACCTGGTGACTTATTTACTTTCAGCTCTCTTAAGTTGCTTCTCTACACCAGGGATGCCTATTATTATGGCCTCATTTAAGGAGTATCTGTGATGGTTAAAGAATGTTACGTTCGTATGTTCCTCCTGCATGAATAATGTATTAAATATAAATCTTCAGCTTTCTTTTTGCCATTTTCTATCATCACCCAAGTATATTTAACAAATGATTAGATAGAGGCCTTTGACTCACTTACCGATTTTCATCAGACCAAAACTGTCATGTTCTCAGCAAGGTCTTTAGCTAATGTTTGACGATGGTAGTTATGGTATGCTTCATGCATCAATCTTTTTAGACAGACAAATCTCTACTAACTTTAACCTTACTTCGTTTCCTTGTTCCTTCTTGAACTTAGAGTTTAACTGTCTTTTCTTCCTCGGCATTTTCTGAGTATTATTATAAAACCATGGTGGGTCTTTTCCATCCTTAATCAACTTAGAAGATGCATATTCCATCACTCCTTAAATGTTGAACATACTTCACAGTAATTTGATGTTTGCTGCTTACCAGATTCATGATATTCCAATTTTATTGGACAGCTCTATAATTTGAAGCTCTGAGTATTTTCTAATACATTAAAACAATGTACAATATTAACAATTAATTTGATCAATTTGGATGTGTCAATATAACATGAAAGTTTTGCTACTCAACCAAACAAAATGAAAACAAATCAGAGATAAGAATTCCAAAAATTTGAAGACAAGTGGCTACTCACCACAAAGATGACAACTGAGCTGCAGACAGGTACACAGAATATACAATCACATTCTCTCTTTGACTTGCCTGGCTGCAGCTCAGCAATTGCCTTTATGGTGTATTGCTACCTGTCTTCATATTGTATATATTCCAACATTGACTCTCCATTTAGAGAAATCAATGTTTACATACAATTTATAAAAACAAATTTTATTGTTGATTATTACATCAGTCTACTAATAAAAGCCAAAGGCTGTGATACATCAATATCAGTTGCTGATAAATGGTAGCAGTAAATGATCAAGTAATGAAACATACGTACATTAGGCTAAATAAACAAAACATTATCTTGTGAGTTTGTGAGTAACTTATTACAAAATGCAGAATAATTAACTAATATATTTAAAAATTGAGATAAATAAAACATGTTACAGTAATGCTCCCAAAAAAATTAGTAATGCCCAATGAGAAATTCAACAAGATCCTTAATATACACCACTGTGTGGTATCAATGTACTCTACGAGCCAACATGCAGATGGAAGATGAAATATGCAATTTCTTACCTCTGGAATATCTATGAAGTACCTGCTAGACATAATAATTTAAACTGTGTGTTTTGTACACTAGAGCTATGTAACAAACATACCTTATGAGGCATATGCTGCATAACTGAAACATACCTTACGAGGCACCTGGTACATAATTGGTATGACTGATGATGATGTCAACTGAAGCACACGATTCACTTCAGCCTGCATGACTGCAAGGGCTCGCTTGGGAACAAGGCAAGCTCCTTTTGTCTGTTCACCATTGTGCCTAATGCCCTCAACTAGATATGGTTCCTTGTCTGTCACCTCCATATAAGCTATTGTAGTATCTCCTTTGCCAGCCAAGAATAACATCCCAGTATCAGGGTCATACAGAGGTATCAGGACCCTGTAAACATATGTCACAATCTTTTTTGTTTGATTTGGTACTAACTTCTTCAGAACTACTTTAGAAAGATAACAAACAATAGTGTAGTGACAATAATAATTTTTCGTAACTAATACAATCTATCAGATATCATTGCTTTCAATACTTTACCAAAAGTCATGGACCTCCTTTTGTGCCTCAGAGCATATCCTCACTCTAAAAACATTTACTTTCATCAGTATCATAACATATACCTCAAATCACTGGTTGACTGTGTGCCATTTTGTTCTCAATTATTGCACACCTTTGCTTCATGTAGTCCATTCTAAATCACTTTGGGATTGGCAGTTCTGTAGGAGTATATGAAGGCACAAGGCAAAGTTTCCTTGCCCCACGTGTAACTCATTCAACATCTCACGTTTCATTCAACTCACTCTAAAACACAAACTATTCCCTGCATAAACGTGGGACATAGAGCTCTGTATTCTGAGAGAACTGTGATACATTTTCAGACAGCAGATTATTAAGACAAATAGTGACAGTTTATGAAAATACATTTTCAGACTAATTTACAATTTTTCAACATGAGGAAAACTTTTTTGTTTTCAAGTTAGGTGAAGACATTAAGCGAATGAATACATTCCCCCCCCCCCCCCCCCCCCACTTCAAACTGTAACTGTCAGAAAATTTCATTTAAATATGACAGACTATGGCTCACTTACATGTCACATACTTTGCGTTTGCCCATTGGGTTTAATTATGTCAAAAGATCAAAATGTTTATAATTAACCAGTTTTTAACTTTTCTGAAGCTGCTACATATCTAAAAAATAATGAATATAAGATTTACACGTCTTTGGCATGGTGAGAAAACTTATCTTTTATAGGCCGCCCAATATGGAAAGAGAGAGTTTAAGTGATCCAGTGTTACATGATTACATTGTAAAAATAAATAGTTATTTTTTGTGATGTAGACTACATTCCTGATACAAACTTCATTTGGGATTAGTTGCTGATAAGACCTTGTTACTAAAATATCAAAATATGATTTTGTGTTGTAGCTATTTACCACTGTAAATTACACATGTCAACATGCAGCTGTACCTCATTAATTTAGTGGTAATTGAATGTAACTTGCTATTATCTGAAATAATTATCTCCAACTTCCATAGTGTAACCCTTGGCCAAGTGTGTGACTGCCTTGAAAAATACCTCATTCTTTAATGATGACCAGTAACCTGGCTTGGATTATTTCTATTTATTTATTTTATTTGCGTGTATGTGTGTGTGTGATACATAATAATAAATAGCAAATCCTCAGCAAATGAAACAGTATCAGTAATCAACTTATCTATACATTTTTCCTAAAGAATTTCAACTTCTTATGTTTTATTTCTCAAATTTCACACTGATATTATTTTATGTTCAGAGCTGTAACATTTATATCAGTTACATAGTTAATGGAGAGCACTGGGCCTAGTAGGCATGAAACTTGCAAACCGCTGTCTTGTAACAACACGAACACTCAGATCATGACACTATTGAGATTAGAATAGTTCATTGCACTTACGAGTCTGAATGTTAACTGCCGTCCCCATACTCCTGTCAGTCTTTCCGCCACCAACTGGGCATGTGGCGCTCGCAAACTTTCACACTAGTACCGCACTGCCAATGGGTGAGGCAGAACATTTGAATTCACGCACTTGATATACAACATTTCTCCCACCTTTTCGTATTTCACTCACTTTGTAGTAAGCCTATGTCCATCCTTTCTTCGTCACTGTTTGCGAATGATCTTCCCATATGGCCGATAATGTTCTGTTCGGGCTCATGATGAGATGATGGGTGACTTGGGTGGTGAGGTGCGTGATGGTGCATATGTGAAAGACGTAGGTAAGACTGGAGACATCTGCATATCGGTGGCTTCACGGTTGTCTTGTTCCATCTGTTGTGCTGCCCAATCCACCAAGATTTCAGAAGTTTCAGTTTGATTTCTCATTGTAGGAAGGTCCGTGTCCACATCGATCTTCAAATCCTCCGTCATGGGCGGTGCCAGTACTGTGGTGACTCTTGGACGAAATTCGTCGACATGGCAAGACACCTCCCCCACAGGAGTGTTGACGGTGTACAACCGCTGGTCCTTCCATGCAACAACATGGCCTGGTGACCATTTTGGTTGCTTTCTGTAGCCTCGCACCCACACAGGAGTGCCCTCCTCAATTCTTCCTTGAGTGCTGATAGTGCCTTTAGAAGGCGGGGGTGTGGTGAGGTGGAGGAGAGTACGAGGTTGGCATCCATGCAAAAGCTCCGCCAGGCTATGGTCCCAGATGGAGTGAAGCGATATGATGCTAGGAATTGCAGGAATGCGTCATCAGTGGAAGAGGATGTGAGATGTTTCTTCATTTGGGATTTAAAGGTACAGACCATACGTTCCACTTCCCCATTGGACTGGGGGTGGAATGGTGGTGCAGTGATATGGGACATTGCCCTCTGGGCACAAAAGTCGGAGAAGGTGAATTGAGGTCCATTACCAGAAATAATGGTAGTGAGTAAGCCTTCCAGGGCAAAGATTTTGGCCAAAGCCTGGTGGTAGCAGCTGTGGTTGGTGAAGCACAGCGAAGTACAAAAGGAAAATTGGAATAGGAGTGAATGACTAGGAGCCAATAAGTGTTGAGGAAGGGTCCAGTGAAATCTATATGAATGCGGTCCCATGGCTTTTCAGGTGTGGGCCATGGAGAAAGTGGGGACTTGGGCGCAGGTGCTTGTTGCACCACACGTTTGACAAGCAGCCACCATGAGTGCAATTTATGCATCGAGTCCAGCCCAGTAGACATGCCGTCTAGCGAGATTCTTCGTTCTAGAGACGCCCCAGTGTCCCTGATATAGAAAACATAGGACTACAGGCCACAACATTGCCGGAACGACAACTCGGGGAGAGACACCGTCAGTAATCAGCAGGATAACTCCATTGTGGGAGGAGAGGCGCAGCCGCAGATGGAAGTAGTTCCGGTGGGGATCCAACGATTTTCCGGAAGGACGGTCTAGCCAGCCATTTTCTAAGTAATGTAGAACCCAGTGTAGAACAGGATCCTTGGTAGTGGCTGCCACCAGGTGTTGTCCCGTGATGGGGAAACCCACAGCGACAGTCTCGCAGCCTCATCCAAATGAAAACAAAGAAGTTCATCTTTGTTGAAGACGGGGTCAGGACCCATAGGAAGTCTGGATATGGCATCAGTGTTTGCATGCTGAGCTGTGGGACAAAATGAATGTTATATTGAAAACGAGAGAGAAAAAGTGCCCACCTTTGGAGCCTGTGTGCCGCCTTGTCAGGAATGAAAGCGGACGGATGAAATAGAGACCAATGGCTTGTGGTCCATAATAAGATGGAACTTATTACCACAGAGAAATACGTCAAATTTCTTTAGAGCATAAACAATGGCAAGAGCCTCTTTTTCAATTTGTGAATAACCCAACTGTGAGTCATTTTAACGTTTTGGAGGCATAAGCATTAGGACATTCCAAACCATCAGGATATTTGTGAGACAAAACAGCACCAATAACAAGTTGTGACTCATCAATAGCTAAAACAAGTTGTTGCCCAGGCAAGATGAGCTTTAAGGCAGTTAAAAGCAGCATCACATTCGTCAGACCACATAAAAGGAACATTTTTCTTGAGCAAGCAAGTGAGTGGGTAAGATCTTTGCTACAGAGGGAATAAACTTGTGATAGTATGCTGTGTTCCCGAGAAAAGCTTGCAGTTCTTTGGGCAACAAAGGGCACGGAAGGTCGTCAATCACAACAATGTTGTCACGAAAGGGACAGATACCATCCTGTGAAAGGCAAAAAACCAAGTACACTACAGAGGGCTGAAAGAATTGAGATTTGTGAAAATTGCACTAAAGACCAGCCTGTTTTAGGACCGAGAAAAGAGTATGCAGATTTTTGAGACGTTCATCCTTGGTAGCCCCAGTAACGACAATGTCGTCCTGATAGATAGTGCATCCAGGAACAGAGATAAGAAGTTGTTCAAAAAACTTTTGAAATTTGGCTGGCGTGCTGGCCACGCCAAACAGCAACCGTTGGTAATGATAAAAGTCCAAAAGTCATATTGAGAACAAGAAATTGACGCGATGACTCGTCAAATGGTAACTGATGATAAGCCTCAGACAGATCCATTTAAAAAAAGTATTTATCTCCATCAAGTTTGGAAAACAAGCCAATCTAATACCATTTTACAGCATCGCGCAATGCTACAGGAAGGGGGCGAGCTTGAAAAAACTGCGGCCTGGCTCCCGGTATGAGAGAGAAATGAGCTTCAATAGCTGTGGCACAACCAAAGTCGGGTCAGAAAAAGAGAAGAAAAGTCCATAGACAAGGTATCTAACTGAGTGTAAGAAATGTGGTCTGATACAACACTGACAGTATCGTTGACAGAGAATCCAAATACGCAGAAGGCATCATAGTCCAACAAGTCAGCCATCCCTGTGTGGTCGACATCATACACAGAGACCGTTCGTACAACAGACCTATATGTGATTTGGACATCCATGTGTCCCCAAAAGGGAGAGTTGTTGCTGATTGTATGTGCGTAAACAGTCCAAGACTGGTGAAAAGGGCGGTGAACCCAGGTGAAGATAAGTTTGTGATATAATTAATTGTGGCTGCCGAGCCAGTATCAATTTGCATCTGTACATCTTTTTCCAAACATCTGCACCGTGAGGTAAAGTTTGTTTTCAGAAGAGTTTGTGGAGTTGACAAATAATATGGAGCCTGTATCTAAGTCAGTATCGTGTATAGCCTGCACTTGGTTAGAACGTCAAACAGAAGAGATGTGACCCTTTTTCTTACATTTGCGACATGTAGCCCAACATTGGAGACAATTCTCTCTTGAATGCTGGAAAAAACAGCGGGGACGAGAAGGTAAGGCAGCAAGAATTGCTTCTGTTTAGAACTAGTGTGAAATGACAGTGAACAGGGTTCTTTGAGAGGCACTAATTGAGACAAAGTTGGTAGAACTTGGGGAAATGCATGAAAGAAATAGTGATTTACAGAGATTAGTGTCAACAACACTGAAAACTATGAAGTGTTGTCAAAGCCGCTTCTCATAGTCCGTCCAATCTTCTGTGGTCTATTCTTATGGTGAAAAAGTGGGTATGGACAATGCCGATGTGCGATTGTGTGTTGCCATGAGGAGCTGTTGTAGAACTGTTGTGACGAATTTCTGATTTTTGGTGTGGTGGTCGACCAGCAACTTTTGCTGTTCAACAAGGATTTGCTCAAGCATTAACACCCCAAATGATGTTTGCAGCTTAATAATTGTGAAAAATCCCAAATGTTGTAATAATACAAACACTCAACTCAGGACACTATTAAGATTAGAGCAGTATATTGCACTTACAAGTCTCAATGTTAACTGTCGTCCCCATACTCCTGTCAGTCTTTCCGCCACCAGTTGGCCAGGTAGCGCTCGCGAACTTTCACACTCGTACTGCAGCGCCAACGGGTGCGGTGGAACATTTGAATTCACACACTTGATATACAACACACTTTCTTTTGACTGATGTTGTATGACAGTCTTCCAGCTAACACAATGAGGGTATAATATTTTGGGGTAACTCTTCAAGACAAGCAAAAGTCTTCAGAGTCCAAAAGCATATAATTCTTATTATTTGTGGTGTAAATTCACAGACATCCTGCAGAAGCCTCTTGAAAGAACTGGGAATATTAATCACTGCCTCTTAGTACATTTATTTCTTAATGAAATTTGTCATTAATAATACATCCCTTTTCCCAACAAACAGCTCACTTCATACTTACTTACATACTTTTGTCAGATGCAAGTCTAAAGGGTCGCTTAGATAAGTGTGACTTTTTCAAACTGGAACTGCAGTATCTAGGACATGTAATAAACAGTCAAGGTGTGAACCCAATGTAATCACATTTGCTTGCCATTCACGACCTGCCAGCACCAAAAGATGTGAAAGAATTACAATCCGTCTTGGGAAAGTTGATGTACTATATTAGATTTATCCCAAATGCAGCACAAATTGCAGCCCCTTGGCATTGGCTACACCATAAAAATGTTCGTTTTGTTTGGACAGACGAATGCCAATGCACATTTCAGCAAATAAAAGATTGTTTGCTTAGTGATCGATGTTTGGTGCACTTCAATCCAGAAAAACCAGTTCTTTTGCAAGTGGACGAGTCATTGTTTGGTCTAGGTGCAGTACTGTCACATAGACATGGGAATACGGACCGTCTGAAAGCTTTTGCGTCAAAACGTTTGACAAACACACAGTGCCGTTATTCACAGATTGAGCAAGAAACTTTAGCAATAGTGTATGGTGTCACAAAATTCCATCACTATTTGCATGGGAGAAAATTATATTTAGTAACTGACCACAAGCCTTTGCAGTCATTTTTTCATCCAGCCAAGCCAATTCCTATGCATACGGCACACAAATTGCAACATCGGGCATTGCTCTTATCACAGTATCAGTACGAGATTGTGTACAGACCCACAACTCACCATGCAAATACTGACGCACTTTCCCATCTTCCGGTTGGTCATGACAAAGACTTTGATGCTTCTGAGATGTCGTGTTGTTAGATCGATGCACAGGAAGATAGTTTGTTGCAATCCTTCCCTTTGGACTATAAGAAAATTGCTCCGGCCACAGATACAGATCCTGATTTACAAATTTTGCTGCACTACATTTGCTCAGAATGGCCTTGTTCACAACATTACATTCAAAATTCACTGGTGCATCACTATTTCGCTAGATGGAATGAACTTTCAGTGTATAGAGGCGTCATTCTAGTTTCCAATGACAGTGGACAATCGTGTGTGTTGATTCCGCGACATTTGCAGAAAGAAGTATTGAACTTACTTCACCAAAGACATTGGGGAATGATTCGCACTAAGCAATTGGTACGATGACACTGTACTTGGCAGGGTATGGACACCCAAATAGAAAAGATGACGTCACAGGGTTTAGTGTGCACTACCAATCAGTCAGCCCCACCTCAAAAATATTTTGGGTGGCCAAAAGCAGATTCACTTTGGCAACAAGTGCATATTGACCATGCAGGTCCATTCTGGAACACGGAGTGGTTAATTGTAGTTGATGCTTTTAGTGGTTACCAGTTTGCAGTGCCAATGTCTTCTATGACTTCTAGTAGCACGATTAGTGTTTTGTCTTCAATTTTCCTTTTGTGAATGCAATGGCATTAAGCATCTAACCAGTGCACCGTTTCTCCCGCAGTCAAACAGCGCTGCGGAAAGCTTCATCCGGACATTTAAGCAGCAGATGTCCAAACTTCATTCGGAGCACTCAAGGGAGGCAGCTCTGGAACTGTTCCTTGCCTCCTACCACTCTCATCCACAAAAAGGGTCATTGCCGGCCAAACTTCTACATGGCCACCACCACCACACCCTGCTCCATCTGCTCCCCCCCCCCCCCCCCCGTGCCACCTGGAGCAACAGCAGCCGCCGGCATGCAAGTATTGCTTCGCTCCGCGTAATCCAGTCTTTTTCAGAGTCTTTGGCGGTTTCTGGTGGTGGGAGCAGGGCAAGATCATCCAACCTTGTGGTGCTCACATGTTTGAAATTTCAGGTCCTGATTGCATCATTTGCAGGCACTGCAACCAAATTCCCCTTTGTCAGGTACTCTGTGATCCTTCTGTGTTTCTCTCAGCAGATTCACGCCACACGCAGACCGCGCGGCCTCTGCCGCCTGCGCGACCTCAACAGCCGCCCTAGCTGCAGATCGTCACAGCAACGTGGCCCGACGTCATGGAGATGGAGCCCTCGCAGCTTCCGCCTCACCTGGACATCCCCATTGACATCGAGCAAGACTGCATCCAGCGCTGACGTCGCCACCGATGTCACCATCTACGTCATCACCTGGGCCACAGGTCGTTGGCGTGGGCCCTTTGGAGGTTTCACCAGATGATGTACCCTCGCGAGCTCAGACCAAATGGTGGGGCCTGGCTGGTAGTCTGGCGTCCTCTGAAGCTACAGACTCCGGTCCATCAGTATGTCCACGAGCCTGCCCCCTCCCCCGTTGTCGAGCTCCATACACGGCAACGGTTCGGCACTTCGGGGGGGGGGGGGGGGGATGTTGTGGTGTAAAGTGAGCGCCACACACCAGACTTAAGAGAAAAAATTGTAGAGAAGACAGCGATCAACCGAAAGCCAACCACAAGCAGGCGGCGCGCTTCCTGGAGGAAGTAACCGAAAATGCGCCTCTACAAGTGGCTATATCTAGGGTGACATATATCTGGATAGCCCGTCAGTTACTAGTCAGAACCCCGACAGTTACTAGTGAAAACTCTGTCAGTTACTAGGCAGATACGAAGTCAGAAATAGGAACTACGAACTTAGCAGTCACAGTGCAGCTAGCATCATACGGACGATGACATGAGAAGCAAGAAGAATGAAGAAACAGCCTTATGTTCTTAAGTTGAGTATTATCATTTTCAGTTAATAAAACTTTTATTATTAATCTAAATAGTTGTTACAGATTGACATCCATTACTGCAGCAGTACCTTTATTGACAACCAGACCTGGACAAGAAACAACAAAAGGCGACGAGGTCACAACACAGTGCTTGATATCTAAGTTATTAAAATCACATACATATTTTAAATTTTCTGTGTTAAGTACATATAAACTAGATGTATCAAATTTAAAATCACATGCCGTACTTCATCATTTTCAAACAACTGTTGCTTCTACAAACAGTGCAAACAAGTGAGGGAAAAACATTGTCTGGGTTTTTTTTTTTATGAGCTGTGGCATATGATTTTAAATTTGGCATCTAGTCTACATTTACTTAATGCAGTACATTAAAATGTGTTTGTGACTTTTATAACTTAGATATCAAGCACTATGTCATATTATGTGCTATTTAAAAGAAATTAGAGATCTGAAGATAACAATAAGATTGTCGGTCCCCTTGCTCAGAAAATGTCAAGCATATACAAAAGTAATTGCCCTAGTGCAATGAAGATTTCACAACAAAACATTTGCATTCCCATGTGACTGGCCGACTGGCCAATGTCATGTGACTGCCAGCATTCAGCATCCTTCACCAACATTACCACACGAAATTGCCGGGATGGGAAGTACAGTGTAACCACTATCACACTAACTTAATGGAACCTAATACCATGCAGATAGTTTTTAAGGGATCTGATTATTTAAAAAAAATCTTTTCAGATATTTAATTTAATTCTGTAAAATATGGCTACTCTTTGACTGCATCCCGTACTACAATAACAGAATCACACTGTTGAGTAGGCATGGACACCATTTTATTTATGTAAGATACTGTAGTTGGACAAAAATGTAATAAAAAGAAAGAAAATTTCATTAAATATTTAGGGACATTCATATAATAATACATGTAAATTCTACGTACCCTGTCGAACTGTCAAGAACCAAACTTTTTTCAATTTCTTCAAAATTTCGTAAGTCCCTTATGTAAACTTCTCTTTGTCGTCCCTAAAAAAAGCAATCATAGATGTGGTGAAATATTATCACCTGCACATAGAGAAACACTGCTTGAGGAGTAAAGAGCTTACCGAATCAAAGCCAGTGGTAAGTATTCGATTGGAGTCTCCTAACCAAACAATTCTGGAATCTTTGATGCTCTGATGGCTGTTTGCTGATTGAGTGATAGCTGCTGCAGCCCTTGGGTCAACAATCCGCACCTGTTTGTCCTTGCAGGATGTAGCTAAGAGGACTCCATCTTTTTTCCAACTTACTGACTGGATTACATCACCATGGTCAGCATTTGCTATACAAAATAAATATGATTAATTGGTTCAACTATATTTAAGACATTCTGACATAAGTAATAAAATATGCACCGTAAATCATATATCCGGTATAATAAATCAAATAAATGAAATAATATTTTGGAAAGGATAGGTTGAGACAAACTGCAGAGACACCCAATGAGCCACAGAAAGGCACACATACAGAATTATGTTGTGTGTGCTTCTGCAGCTCATTGGGCGTCTCTGTGGTGAGTAGCAATCTATCCTTTCCAAAATATTGTTGAATCATTCAAGGTATTTCCTCTGTTCAAATAAATGGAAGATTTATTTTCATTTTCATATTTTTATTTTTTAGAAACATTATGAGGAAAATATGAATGAAAGGAAAATAATGAGATCACAAAATGTAAGGTCAATAGAAATATTACTTGGTTTCAAATGAAAACAAAACCAGGTCATGTTACAAGTATACTCACAGAACAGTTCTTTCTCTGCAAGGATGTCCCATAAGGTGAGAGTAGTAAATGATGTGCTCGTTAAAAGACAGTCTGCTACAGGATGAAAACAGACTGTTTCTACACGACGCTGTTTGTGTGAAAACGTACACTCTGGGTTTGTTAGATTCTCTTCCAGCCCATTTTCTGGAATCTGCCATATTTTTACCTGGTGGATAAAGTGAAATTGACAGTAAATGTCTTATAACTTATAATAGGAAAAAATAAGGATAATAGAATTAATTATGATATGTAGAAACCCTGTAGCTTTAAGGTAAGATTGCTTTAACTACCAGTAATCAATGAGTTTCAATGTGTAATATGAAATATACAACCACATCTCAATGATTAAATTTACAACAATTCAAGGTGGACAAAATAATACCGGAAATTTTTACTTGTATTGCTTATATAAAAGGTGAAAGAATGACATAAAATGAAAAAATGTGGAAAAAATAAACAGAGTCTAAAGTGTAAAAAAAAGTCAAAAACCAAAATCTTATCAAAATGAAAATAAAACTTGAAGGAACAACTATCAGGACTGAATGAAAAATGATCACAACCCCCTGAACGAGTTCAGAAAGAAGTACAAGTAGCCTTTTGAAATGGTTCAGTTTTTATTGTACCATGATCAGTTTCAAGTCCCCTAACAACTCTCAATGATATAGTACATACTTTTAATTGTTGACTGAAGCATTGTAGGGTCACTATGCACCTGTTACAAGATCAAAACAATGATACAATGAAGTACTGAAAGTGCTCTCGTCTCAGGAACTAATAACACCAAAACACAAGTTTAATCCAGATCACAAAGCACTTTGGAAAACATAATTTACATTTTTCAGTTGTTTTGCTTCTACAGTGTAGTATCAGAAGTATCCAGCTGCACCCAGTTCAAATGGCACACCACTACAAAACATGAGGCAAAATCTCCTACACCACCAACAACTAAGGAGGGTGCTTGAAGATCATCTATAGACCTAGCCAATGAAACAGAGTATTCACCTTGTGCTACAGCTACAAATGTATGTAAGAACCAACATTTTATTTAATATTTCTTTCCCTGTATGTGTTATAGGCTACACATATAGGCTGTTTATGTTATTAAACTTAATAACCAGATAGAATTTTGTTTGATTCTCATTTATCTTCTAAGTAATCAGACTTTACTAGCAATTAGTTACTATACAGAAAGACTCTGCAATTTTTTCAGCATACTCATTACTCATAATTGTGTTAAGATTATTCATATCAGGACTCACACCATGAAAACTATCAGTAAGTGATAGACACTATATCGTCGTGTGAGAGACGAACGAATCTCCAAAACTGCAATTTTCGTTTTTTTTTTTAATGTATGTCCTCACGCTAATCACGTCCTTGTTGTGTCGAAACGGCATATCTCTATCTCAACTTCTTGCTAAAATAAGCAAATGTGTATCTGTAGGTTGTGAGCTAGTTTTAGAAACAGATAAACATATTGGCACTTAAATTCTTCTGCTCAAGTCAGGACACCTCTATTTTTGGATCAGCAAAATTTATGGGCACTTACGTTCCTGACTGCTTACTTCATGACGTATAATTTGAAATACATTTTTATCCAGAACATACCATTATCTGCTTCATTTGCTTAACATAATTTTAATGCATTTGTGTGATATTTTCCTGTGTTCTGAAAGAGAAGTATATGTGGCCTAGCAGCATATAAAAAAGCTTGCAATGCCAAGTAGAAAAGTCACATCATGTCATATTGCTGAATTATGCATCTGTTCACCAATTCTCGAAATTCTTGATGAACAACGTTTCAAGCCACTGTATTTTCCTTGCAAAAACCAGTAAGCAGAGAAATGCTAAACAATGAGTGCCCTTTGAAAGCATTGTCAATGCAGTCAAATCGCTTTTATTGGCATGTCACATTCTGTTTAGTATCATGTGTATTCACTGGGAACAGGTTGATGTTAATGTACGCTCTCTTGTAGATAAAAAATGACTTAACAAGGACTTGGGGTCCTTCTGTGAGAGGTTCTGGGTTTGGGGGATGAGGAAGTGGCCCTGGCAATTTGCTTCTGTACCAGATCAGGAGGATAGCTGTGGGATGTGAAAGCTTTTATTAGGTTATTGGTGTACTTTTTAGGGATTCGGGACTGGAGCAGACTCATTTGCCATGAAGACCAAAGCTGTAGGGAAAGGAATGTTTGATGTGGAATGGATGGCAGCTGTCATAATGGAGGTACTGTTGTTTATTGGTGGGTTTGATGTGAAAGGATGTGTGAAGTTGGCTGTTGGAAAGATGGAGGTCAACATCGTGGAAAGTGGCTTGGGATTTGGAATAGGACAATGTAAATCTGATGGAACCAAAGGAGTTGAGGTGGGAGAGGAAATTCTGGAGTTATTCTTCACAGTGAGTACAGATCATGAAAATATCATCAATAAATCTATACCAAACTTTGGGTTGACAGGCTTGGGTATCCAAGAAGGTTTCCTCTAAGTGTCCCATAAATAAGTTGACATACGAGGGGGTCATCCTAATTCCCATGGCTGTTCCCTTTAGTTGTTGGTATGTTTGGCCCTCAAAGGTGAAGAAGTTGTGGGTTACGATGAAGCTGGCTAGGGTAATAAGGAAAGAAGTTTTAGGTAGGGTTGTAGGTCGTCGACATGATAGGAAATACTCTATCGCAGCGAGGCCTTGAGCATGCGGGATATTTGTGTATAGGGAAGTGGCATCAATGGTTACAACTATGGTTTCCGGAGGTAACAGGCTGGGTAAGGATTTCAGGTGATCGAGAAAGTGGTTGGTGTCTTTGATGAAGGATGGGAGACTGCACATAATGGGTTAAAGGTGTTGGTCAATGTAGGCTGAGATTTGTTCTGTAAGGGCTTGGTAACTGGCCACACTGGGGCAGCCGGGATGTTTGGGTTTGTGAATCTTGGGAAGTAAGTAGAAGGTGAGGGTGCAGGGTGACGGTGGGGTCATGAGGTTAATGTAGTCAGGTGAAAGGTTTTGTAGGAGGCCTAAGGCTCTGCTGATTCCTTGAAGCTCAGCCTGGACAGCAGGAACGGTATTGTCTTGGCGAACTGAAGGGATCGGGAGAAGGAGAGTTGGTATTTGACAAGTCTAAAATTATTGAATTTTGGTGTGGAGCTGCAGGTGAGACATTTGGAAAGTGTTTTGCTGGATAGGTTGACCACAGTGTTCTGGGGTTGTTTCAGCTGTGGATGTTGTTGGGGGGGGGGGGGGGGGAGGGTGCTTGGAAGGATGAGGCAATTGGAGAAGGTCAGCAAGGCAAGGTTTGGTTGCTACGAGTGGTACACAGGGAGAGGGGGGGGGGACACTCGGGGTAGAATAAGGATGTGATAGTGGTGCACCAAAGCGACAGTAGGCTGTCAGCAGGGTGGATAACTTGTGGAGGTGGGATCCAGAAAAGGGAATTTTGATGGTTAGGCCATTGGAGGGATTCCATGGTTCAGGCAGCCCTTAAGAAATAGGATGTTGGACTGGGTTTTTGCTAAATGATTTATTTGTTATACACATAATGGATAACAAACATGCAATTGAAACAAAATTTTCCTGTGCTGCCATCTACATCATTTATGAAAAGGATGCTCATTTATCTGACAGTAAACTAGTATATGCAAAGGGTTCCAAAATCCTCATATATAGCATGTGCATGCTAAATTTTGCTTCACACATCCAGTGCCGCACGCAATATGCAAGAATATTGCAACAGTACTTCATTAGCTTGAACCATTTGGTTTTCTGAATTCAATCTCATCCAGTCAGTCAGTATCTCATGTGGTCATAACACAGAAACCAAATGCAAAGATTTATCTGTGTGCAGATTTCAAATGCACAATCAACTGACAAACAGTGCCACTTCCAAGAGCTAAGGAAATAGACCTGCAGGAGGACAATTCTTCATATGTCACAAATAGTTGATGCCTACCAGAAATTGCATTTTGACAAGGAACCTAAGAAAATTTTTGTAACAATTTTTTTTTCTTTTTTTCCAAATAGCAATACCAACCCTTTGGGTGCAGTTCTGTGTCAGTGTTATTTCAAAAATTCTTGCAACAAGTCACATCTGAAATGCTTTCCTGTTCCAGCTACCTTCACAACATAATCATTTCCAGACAAATCACAAAACATCATTACAAGAATTTGGAATGTCTTTTCAAAGTTCCATATCTGCCAGCTTTTGAAAGGGATGTCAATAAAAATCTAACCAATGTCGACATACCCCAGCTTGACAATAATAATACTTCTGGGCTACCAAATACAACATTTCATGCTTCAAACAGAATACTGAAATGAAATCATAACTACTTACATCATGTGCCAATGTTTCTAGATGACTATAACAATCAAGAAGAAAACAGCAGACATGGTGCACATTGGTTTGGAGTACACATAAAATGACTTCCTTGATAAATTAAGCAGATATGTGATAGTTGATGAACCTAGTTTAATGTAGAATGGACAAGAAATAATAGAATGCACACTGCAAAAAATATGCTAGTCTGACTTTAAAGTCATAGTTATGACCTCCTTAGCTTCATGCAAGAAGACATGAGAAAATGTTTGGTCATAACAGGGACCAGAACTATTGGTCTTAAAAATAGAAATAGACTCCTGAGATTCATTGTACACTAATGATTTTAACTATGTTCTGTTCTATTTTTTTTTTTTTTTTTTTTTTTTTTTTTTTTTTGTAAGAATTAAAACACATTCACATTCTGCACTGCTACGAGGTGCGGTGAGAATAGAGAGCACTACTCTAGAAATTCGGTTATACTCAAGAAGTCCATTGGCTCTACGAATTCTTCACATCGGTGTCCAACTGGAATCACTTACTCAAATTGCAACCAAACTGAGACCTACCTAAAGAGCTGTGGACTACCTCTGAAGCTCATTCACTATCTCATCTGTAGTTTCATTCCCTTCCTTGTTAACTCTTACAACAAAAAAGAAAACTGCATCTTCAATTTTGTCTAACATTGAGTAAATACTTGTAGTCACAGTACTTTCTCATTGGTGAAAAGAATAGGGATATATTTGTATCCTGAAGATTGATTCTAGGTCTGAATGCCAATAACTAACTGATCATCATCACTTTGCATTTGCGGAGCACAACCCGTTGACACCTAATATTCACATGGAAGAACGTATCCCAGCTGTAAATTCAATTCTAATGATGACGTAAACATCACACAGTTGAAAGCATCAATGATATCAAAGGGAATTATCAACTATCATTGGCTTGCCTACGACCCATGTGAACAACCAATTGTACAAAAATGGTGTGATTATCGAATGGTAAAGTTACACACTTTGTCCGCAAAGTCATATAATAACACTGTCTGTCAGTAAAACAGTAAGATAGTGCAATTTACATAATTTTTGTGGATAAACTGTAAAAGTTGGTAGGTATGAAGTTCTGACTGAAGCAGCCCTTAAGTGTAACGTGCAAAATGCTCATTTCTCAACACAACTGATTTAGAAAACATCATCAACATCAATGGTGCTCATCCTTCTATCAAAAATTGTCTTGGGATTCAGAAACTATCTTCACCAACAATATTCATGAACTGCAAGCTATTTTGGGCAAATTAATCTATCACATAAAATTTATTCTGAATTGTCCTCTGAATCGTCTCACAGGCAAAAATGTGCTGTATCAATGACCAAGTTTAAAAACATTTCAAAGGTGCAAAAAATACTTCATTTCAATCGTGCCTGATGTGTTACAATCAAACCGCTAGTGGTTGCTTAAGTTGCCTCATCCCATGGCATTGGTGCCATTTTGTTCCCTAACTTGGCAACTCCTGAACAACCCATAGTTCTTGCTTCAAAAACTTTGAATTCAGCACAAAGAAACTGCAGTTATCTGGATGCCGCTCTACACAAAAAATTCTTCTCAGGGCCACAATTTGGTATATCATGGCAACACTCACATACCATATTTTTTAATATGATTCACATCAACTTTGATGGACCACTTTGGTGGGACCGTTGTTTCACTATCATTGATGCCTTTAGCAAGTACCCTTTTGTAATTTCAATGCAACTGACAAATGCTGACAGCACTATCAAAGCACTTTTACAAGTATTTCCATTAGAAAGATTGTCACAGACAATTGTACCTATCATGACACCATCCTTTTCTTCTAATGAATTTGCACTATTCTGAAAATAAATAAATAAATAAAAATAATGGAACTGAATATGTCAGGACAGCTCCTTTCTTGCCATAATCTGATGCAGAACTGAACATATTGTTAAATCATTCAAGATACAAAAGAAATGTCATAAAATCAGTTCAATGAACATTCTGCCATGCATTTAAGGTGATTTGCAGAGTATTTATGTAGATGTACAAATGTAAGAATTAAGACATACACATTAATAAGAAAATGGACTGGTCACATTTCCAAATTCATATTGCACTCAACCTCCTCCTGACAATTACACTAGCGGTACTCGGGACACACCATCAGATCTTATTGAATTTTTTTCTTGTCCACGTTGTTCTGCTCCTGCTCCAAACCTCACGATGCAGTTTCATCCAAATGACAGAATTCAGTACAGAATCTACCAAATCTACAACAAGCAATATTGAATCTGGCACTGTGAAGCATTCTATGTGGCAATGACCAGCAACAAACTGGCAATTAGCATGAATGGTCACAGGCAGACAGTGTTTGATGGTAATTAGGATCACCCTCTGGCTAAGCATGCCTTGGTGCACAGCCAGCACATCTTGGCACAGTGTTACACCGTCCAGGTTATCTGGATACCTCCCACCGACACCAGTCTTTTAGAACTCTGGAGATGGGAACTTGCCATCCGGCATATTCTCTCTTCATGTTGCCCACCTGGTCTCAACCTCCGCTACATTCAAATTCCCGCTCACCATTCTATAACATCTTTGCCTCTGTTCTCTGGACAGAGCCTCTGCCTCAACTGATATCTCTGTCCAACTTCTTTGCTTTCCACAAATGTCTGCCTTGGTGTGTTTGCGTGTGTATATGTTTATCTTTCCTTTTTTCCCCTAAGGCAAGTCATTCCACTCCCAGGATTGGAATGACTCCTCATCCACTCCCTTAAAACCCGCTTCCTTCCTTTTTCCCCCTCCTTCCTTCCTCTTTTCCTGATGAAGCGGCCAATGGTTGCAAAAGCTTGAACCTGTGTTTGTGTGCGTTTTTATTTGTTTTTGTGTCTGTCAATGACCTGCACTTTGGGTGAGTTAAACGACTGCTATATAAAGGAAACTTTCCTGGTGGGATAAATATGTATAAAAGAGATCGTTTAACTTACCCAAAATACAGACTCGATAGACACAAAAACAAGTAAAAACACACACTAACATAAAAGCTTTCTATATAAGGAAAAAATTCCTAGCAGGAAAACTATATATAAAAAATAGATGTGGTTTACTTACCAGGCAAAAGAGCACCGGTACGCAGACAGAAACATGAATAAATACACACACACACACACACACACACACACACACACACACACACACACACACACACACACAGATATTGTGTGTGTTTGTGTGTGTCGCACATTGTTTACCTATCTTTTTCTTCCCAGGGAAGTCTTTTCTCTCGCCCGGGATATTGGAATGACTCCTTACCCACTCCCTTAAAACCCTCATCCTTTCCTTTTCCCTCTCCTCCCTGCTCTTTCTGAGGAAGAAACCTAAGGTTGCGAAAGCCAGCATTTGTTTTTGTGTGTGTGTGTGTGTGTGTGTGGTGTTTATGTTTCTGTCTACATACCGGTGCTCTTTCGCCTGATAAGTAAACCACAGCTATTTTATATATTTTCCACTGTTATTGTTTTCAATAAATACCACACGCATTCCATGTGATTCCAATATACTAGTTAAAAATAGTTTGAGAAATGTAAAATGTAAACTTTCACGACCGGAATGGCCAAAATTACTAAAAATTTCCGGGCTGTTATGCCATGGTCTAGTGGTTTTAATAGTAAATTCACTAGACCACATCATAACAGCCAGGAAATTTTTAGTATGTTTGAGAAATGAGACCATAACAAAGAATTTTTGAGAGTGGATGAATTCATGGAGAAGGTTATTTTCAAGAATTGCGCTGCAAGTATCCACGTTTAACAGTAAAATTGTATTATATAATGTTACAATCAGTATTATATGTATCTATTTACATCAATTACTATACCATATTTCTTCAAAGTATTTATAAGTGTAAAATGTAAATAGATAGAATTAATGTGTAAAAATTTGTGAACAGTAAACTACTGTTATTTAAACTTTTACATCAGTGTAATAGAGTTTCCAGTAATTAAGTGTATATAAAACCACATTGTAGGCCTACTCTAACCCGCTCGGTTAGCCATGTGGTCTAACGCACTGCTTTGCGAGATGGGGAGGCATACAGGCCCCAGTTCGAATCTGCCCGGCGGATTAACGAAGGGGACTGGAGTGCCGGCCAGCCTGGATGTGGTTTTTAGACAGTTTTCCACATCCCCTAGGTGAACATTGGGCTGGTCCCAAAGCCCCCCTCAGTTACACAATTCACAAACATTTTCATAACACTTTACATTTTCACGTATACGTATATAACACTATACACAGATATTTGGGGTACTACACATTTCCTCTCGCGGGGCATGGAGTGGTGACAGGAAGGACATCCAACCACCCCATAAATATTAACACTTGCCAAATCCGGATTTAACAAAGAGGCAACCTTGCATATGTGGGAACAAGGCCAAACAGAAAGAAGAAGAAGATTGTAGGCCTACTCTATACAACTTGTTGCTACCCATAAAATTAAATTAATAACTGTATTGGTTCTTTACAGTTGGAAATGCATTCTGAATCAAAATACATTGAACAGTTGACAATTTTAAAGTAAATTAAAAAAAAAAAAATAGTTTTCTACTCCTCTTTCCTAATATTGAAAACTTGTAATAGTAAGGGCTTCAGAAAAATAAATGTTTCCACAACTTTGACAGCTGAGGAACCACTAGACAAAAGAATTTCCACTTGTTCATTTGATACTGACATAACTTGGAAGGATTGAACAAATTCAAAATTTCCATGGAGAGCTAAAACCCACATAATGGGATTAAATTGTGATGAATTGTTGTTGTTACTGTTGTACTAGGTTTGTTGGTTATAAAGGTCAGATAGGTAGGAAGTTGGTGGAAAATTGAAACCAACAGAGAATTTTTGACAGTTGGAAAAGTGTAAATCTTGAACTGAAAGCACCACAATTGATAATGGTACAGTATTTAAAAGAACATGAAGGAGATACAAATTTCAATACAGTGTCTGACATTAAGAAAAATATCTTATAGATGAAACAATAAAACTAATTACAGGTCATGGCAATTTTAGGAAAACCATCACTTACTGGGCTGACACTCTTACACACACACACACACACACACACACACACACACACACACACACACACACACACACACACACACACACACACACAAATTTTGTCAAGAGCTTAATTATCCGACTGATAATAGATTCTTACAAGGCAGTCTTGTGATCCTGTTGCTAAAATGCTGTCATGGAATGGTGAAAAATCCATATCAGTTACAGTGTCGCTATGTGCATGAAGTAAGGGCATGGTCTTGCTCTTACGGCCGCAATCATCAATTGGAAGAACAGCAAGACTTGAACCTGAAGGAAAGAAAATACATGAAATATAAGTGAACAATAAAATTGATGAACCTAGCGAGAAAGGCGTTCTCATATGCTTCTAGTCTGAATAGGTAAATATGACCAAGAAACTTACAATAAAGTGAACAATATGGGCAAGTTTGAAAGGATTAAATGTAAATATATGCTAGAACATTTGATCAGTTATACTTAAGTGATATAAGTTCTGCAAAGTGTCGAATGTTATTCAAATGTTCTATCGTGAAAATTTATCAATTCAATTATATGTGATGACTCGTATGTCAATACCGGGCAGTGTGATTAATGTGGAAGTCTCGACAACACGATTAAAAGAAAGGTAATTTCACTCTGTATCAGTTTGTAATTGACATAAATAACAAACAAACTGCACACTTACCATTGTGATCGACATTAAATGCCATGAAAGTGGCGGAAGCGGCAATGTTATTCCCATACGTTTGATATGAACCCACAAATATGTCACGTATGCATGCCTCCGGTTTCGGAACTATGGGCGCTGCGTTTTTATATTTGGAAGCTTTAAAACGCCAAGCCATTTTATTGAATTAAAAATCTTACACTTGCGCGCATACAATGACTCACACGCTCACTGAAAACAAGTTGCGGAGCTGTTAACACATGAACCGCACGAGAGTTTTATTCAATCAGTACACAAATCTGGACATTTTTCTAGGTATACTTTAAATACACGGATCTAACAACCTTGTTTACATCAATATTTAGGAGATATTGTCGACCCTAGGCCACAGCTAACTAGAATGTTTATATCCGCCCACTCCACACAGAACGTCGCCACCTTGTTTTCAGATAGCGTCTGATGACAGATGTCAGTGTACACACAGTGCATGACGTATTATGACAGCAAGTCGCTTTATAAGCCGTGGGGAGTTTGTAAATACAAGTATTAAATTTCAGTCCATGATTCACGGTTATTTAACAATTTACGGAAAATTGTTTGGATTTTTCGATTCCCGAATCACGTAGTTGCAAAGACATCAGGGTTTGTTTGCGTTTGCACTTTGAAGCTACCCGCTAGCTAAGTACTAAGTAGGTAAAATCAGATAGCCCAAGACACGTTTGAAGATTAGTTTTATCGCTCCTAGGATCAGTTTTTGATAATGATTAACATTAGACAATTTAACTTGCAGCAAAGTTATTAAGCGTAACTGTTGTTAAGTCCTATGTTCCTGCCGGAGCTTCATTGAAATGATTTGTTGGGCATATCAACAAACTCGTTTCTTCAAGAAGGTTATAATGGCCCTATAAAATGGTTCAGTAATCCTTATTCACTGAAGGAGAACACCGAAAATAAATTGTTTACGCTTGACATGTGTGACATGGCAAGAACCTCAGTTGCTATTGGTAGATAGCCTATCAAAAAATCCAAATTTATTCATTTATCTCTTGAAAATAATCGTCCTGCGAAAGACATAGTTAGAGTCTTTATGTTAATTCTAAATACAGGCGAAGACAGAGTTCCAGGAGATGGTTAAAAAACACGGAACCAAAGTTCATTTACTTATATTCAGAGAGTATAGTTGATCTAAGCAACAAATGAATCGATAAAACAATCAAACTGACTGACGCAATAAACGGCAATGGCATTCTTCAACTATGCAATCAGTGTATTCGAATGCAACAACTATTTATTAAAACCTGTAGAAAATTTCTTCATAATTTGTCACGGTAGTTTCGACTTTCGCGACTTAGGCCACCCAAAGAGGAGCGTAGAAGTTGGAATAGTGGCGTTATTCTTGTAACAACAAATTACTGTGCAATGGTAATCGAGAATGCCTTTAACAGACAAAATATTCCGTGAAGGGGGCGGGGTAAGGAAGTTTCATTTTGGTTTTCTTGGATAACTTGAAAACACTATGATTTCTACTACAACAAGGTTTTACGACAGAAAATTTTCTTATAAAAACTTTCATTCTATGGCTAATATGTTTTAGGGGTGTAATGGTGCAGGAGACAGGGGCAGGGGCTAACCACATTGAAAAATGAGCACGTAATTCCGTGTCTGCCCCACTATGTCAACCAGAGAGTATTTGCTTTCACATGTAATACACATATGGGCTATGGTGTTGTTGTGGTCTTCAGTCCGCATACTGGTTTGGTGCAGCTCTCCAGCCTACTCTATCCTGTGCTATCCTCTTCATCTCCTCATACGATCAACAACACTTATCAATCAATCTACTTACTATATCCATCTCTTGGTCTCCCTCTGTGGTTATTCCCCCGCACACTTCTTTCCAATGCTAAATTTACAATTCCTTGATGTCTAAAAATATGTCCTACCAATTGATCTCTTCTTTTAGTCAAGGTATGCCAGAAATTCCTTTTCTCCCTGATTCTGTTCAGTACTACCCAAGATCTACCCACCTAATCTTCAGCATTCTACTATAACGTCATGTTTCAAAAGCCTCTTTCCTCTTCCTGTCTAAACTATTTATCATCCAAGTTCCACTCCTGTACAAGGCAACACTCAACAGAAATCCCTTCAGAAAAGACTTCCTTATGCTTAAATTAATATTCGATGTTAGCAAATTTCTCTTATTCAAAAACACTTCTCTTCTCATTGCCATTCTGTATTTTATAACCTCTGTACTGCAAACATCATATTTGACTGCTCAAATAACAAAACTAATTTACCATCTTCACTGTTTCATTACCTAACCTAATTCCTTCAGCACTCAGGCTGCATTCAATTACCCTTGTTTTGGTCTTGTTAATGTTCGTCTTATACGCTCCTCTCAACACACTGTCCATTCAGTTCACTTGCTATTCCAGGTCATTTGCCGTCTCTGAGAGAATTACAATGTCATTACAAAAAAACAATGTTTTTATTCCTACACCCTGAACTCTTAATTCCTTCTCCAAATTGATCTGAGAGAATTACAATATCATTACCAAAAAACAATGTTTTTATTCCTACACCCTGAACTCTTAATTCCTTCTCCAAATTGATCTTTGCTTTCCATCACAGCTTCCTCAATGTACAAATTGAATAATATCAGAGAAAGGCTACAACCCTGTCTTACTCTCTTCCAAACCACTTTGTCCCTTTCATGCCCTTAAACTCTAATAACAGCTGTTTGGTTAATATACAAGTTGTAAATAACCTTCAGTTTCCTATATTTTACACCTGCTGACTTAAGAATTTGAAAGAATGTATTCCAATAGCATTGTCAAAAGCTAGAAATGTTGGTTTGCCTATCCCTACAATCATACTAATATTACCACAAACTAATATGGAGAGAATCCTCATAAAGCTCTACACACCCCATAGGCCTACATAAGAATTGGAAAAAGGATAGTAGTATATTTTTATATGTTATGTTTGGTTATTACTTTATTAATATGATTGCTGCATTACACACACACTTCATTACAAAACAAAAGACTAACTTCAATTGTCAAAATTATTTACATTGAAGAGTATTAATATTTGCATTTTTTATCATATTAAAACAATCTTACCTGTTATCAACTGAACATTTTATTCAACACACTCCCTTAACAGTAAAATTGTACACATTTACGTTTTCACTCTCTAAACAAAAATATTTAAATGATTAAAAAAAAAATATGATTTGATTTCAAGTTGTCTTAAGTCATATTAACTACACAGGATCTTCTTATATTTTTCAAATTTTTCTCTAGAAAATATCTGCAACTTGTTCATCTGATGTGTAATACTGGAGATTGAATACACCTTCTTTCAACAATTAAATTATATAGTGATATTTCATGTCAATATGTTTACTATGTCTGCTCATTTGACCAGATTAGTAAGTTTTATGGCACTTTGATTATCAACAAACAAAGTAGTATCAATGAAATTTTCTGTTAGTTCCTCTAACATTGTCTTTACAAACTTCAGATCTTTTACACATTCTGCAGCTGATATTTCTGCTTCTGTAATCGATAAGGCTACGATACTTTTGTTTCTTTGAACTCCACATTACTGATCCTCCTCCAATGAATATCACAAAGCCGCTTTTACTCTTTCTGTCTTTTTGTTCACATGCAAAAATATGCATCACAATATGCTTCAACTGATATACTTTTCTTATTTACATTGGACTTGTTAAGTATTCCCATCTTTTGGATTCCTTTTAAATATCTCAGGGTAATCCTCACATTATTGATTGCTTCTTTTGTGGGGTTATTTACAGACTTACTTTCAAAGTTAACTGCATGTGACAAATCCAGTTGTGTCTTACATGAAAGATACAACAGACTACCCATGACTTTTGTGTAAGGAAATTCACTTTTTGTTTTTCATCACAGTTCATGTTAAACAGCAAAGGTACTTTTCTTGGTTTTGCTTCTGTCATATAAGACATTTCCAGAACTTTTTTAGCATATAATTCTTCACACAATCCAACACCATTTTCTGTTCCTACTAATTCCATTCCAAGATAATTGTTTGGATTTTCATTCACAGCTGCATCAAAGTTTTCCTTCAGTTTTACATCAAGTTTTTCGTACTGGTATCTTTCGAATCATTTCCCACAACTAAACCACATGAACATGAAATGCAATGTATACAACTGAGCTGCCAATTTTCTTTACAAAAACTCATCTATCTGATTTCAGTTGTCTCGTGCCTTCACTAGTCAAAAATTTTGTCAGTCTTATATTCCATTGTAATTGTGCCTGTTTCAGTCCATACAATGTGTGTGTTTTTAACAGACATACCTTACCAGTATGGTGGCACTTTCATAGACATTTCTTCTTTTAATTGGCCACGCAAGAATGCAATTTTACATCAAAGGTTATCATTTTGTAATTGAAGTGAACTTGTGGCAACCTCTCAACCTCCACGTCAACAGTGAGGACAATGTATGAACATCTTTCCAGTTGGCCTCTTTGGGAGCCAGCTTCACTGTGCTCCACCAGCACAGTCTTGTATGAACTAATGTAGTGAAGCAACAAAGTTGTCCAAGTTTAGATGTGGTCTCATCAGGGCTCAAACCCCTCAGTTAACTCACACTGGCGACCCCAAGGTTAAGTGCACCATCATAGCGTACATTGTGCAGTGTGTAATGTAACAGCATGAGCAGTGCATTAGTGAAGACCAGGATACCATTCCTTAGTGAAGACCAGGATACCATTCCTTAGTGAAGACCAGGATACGATATTCCAACCTTACAGACCAATACTACTTCCGTTCCTTTTGTTCCAACTACTCCATTTCCGCTATTACATGGTATTTATGGCATGACTTGAATATATATGTAATTAATTAACCTCAAGAAGTCATAGTATACTAAACAAAACAATTATCAACGAGTAGAATCATAAATTTTGAATAATAAATTAATTATACAACATAGAACTTTCTAGAATTTACTTTAATTCACACCTCCAAAATTAATTTTAACTTGAACTTTATTGCACAGAAATTCTAATTAACTCAGATGTAAGGGCAGTAGAACACTTATATATCGTGGAGTTGGAGCTGGGATTGGAAAGAATGTTTAAAGACTTTATGTTAGAGGTTGAAGCAGATGATGATAAAGTGCCAAGGACTACCAATAGACTGTGTCATTCGTAAAGGAAAAAAATATAAACATCTTTGGAATAAAGAAAAAAAAAGTGTTGGCAATGAGATAAAACAACTAGGGACGAGCTAATAAAAACAGAAGGAACAGAAGTAGTATCGGTCTGTAAGGTAGGAATATGGTATCCTGGTCTTCACTAAAGAATGGTAGTCTGTACTACACCAATGCACTGCTCATGCCATTACATTACAATTGGTAACCTTTTTTCATGTGAATTTCGACTGCAAAATATGGGAGTCAATGTTTTGCCATCCACTACAATGATTACGCTGGTGTGACCTCCGCCGGGACTTCATGCAGCACTATCTTGAGTGCTTCCCCGTTTCTTGTAGTGCTTTACATTTTAGTTGTCAGAACGCATACTAACAGGACATGTTCACCATGCTGAGAACCTCAGGTGCTATGAGGAACTTAATGGACTCAAGACTCGGCTCACCGTTTGTCTTGTCCAGTGCTAGCTCTATGAACAGTTAATCTTGTTCCACACCACGAATCATGTGCTCAGAGCACTCAAGTTTAGCAAACCTTCAAACTTACAAAATTTGAATTTCAGACCAGCAACCGTCCCACCAAATGTGTGTGTGTGTGTGTGTGTGTGTGTGTGTGTGTGTGTGGTACCTCCAACCACATGCTCCGCCAACGAGGTGCGGTTGCCTTCAATCATTCTATCAGTGTTTCTGGCCTTAGACTTTCTTCTGAAAGCACTCCCCATGGCTTGTTCATCAACTGCCCAGTTAATTATGGAAATTTTCACATGCTTTGGGTGCACCTTTTTCCCCGCACGCAGCCAACTTGGACTATGCAAGCAATGTGTCGCCCAGTCTTGTGCAGTCTGCACCATCGAGCATGTTAAGTGATTCTCCGATCGGATCTGCTCGTCCTGTCAACTTGGTGATTTGAACTAAAATATTCTCAAGGTACAGGTGTTTCCTTTGTGCTCCCTGCATCATGTGATGTGTCTGCCACGTCACGAGTTCAACTATCGCTCTCGACTTATCACACTGTTGACACACAGGAACATTCTCGTCTCCACTCATTCATGCATCCGCTCGATTTCATGGCACACACTTGTGCCTCAATTGCACTGGGCACCTGCATCATCTCGCCTCTACCTGCCATGACTCATTCACTAATCTTCGAGGTTCTACCAGTTTCATCTGCCACATCGGGTATTTTCAATGCTGCCTCAACATGTCTGCATCAATCCCTCAGCTGATGTTCCACATGCAGCACTGTTGCTGCCATCTGGGCACCTTCCCAAGCCACCACCTTTGCCTAGAGAAATTGACTGCCATCAAGGAAGAAACTGCAGAACTTTTGAAATTGGGTGTCACTGAGCCCTCGTCCAGCAGCTGGTCATTGCCCATTCACTTAGTGCCCAAGCAAGATAGCTGTTGGCGCATGTGTGGGGATTACCGCAGGCTCAATGCCCGTACCCTCATGGACAATTACACAATTCCGAACATTGCAGATTTCACACAGACTCTGGAAGGTGCAAGATTGTTCTCTGTTGTGGACTGCAAGCTTACTTACCTCCAGATTGCTGTGGCTTCTGAAGACAGTGAAGAGACTGCCATTACCGTTCCCATAGGTTTATTTCACTATTGGTTCATTCCATTCAGTCTTAAAAACGCCACTCAAACTTGGCAACATTTTATTAATGAAATTCTTTTTCCCCTGAAATTTTGCTTTGCATCCTCGATAACATATTAGTGCTCAGTGATTTCGTCAAGGAGAACAAAAAACATTTACAAACCCTTCTTGAGACTTTGGCTGCAGCAGGCATAAAACTTAATGACAGAAACATCAATTACATCAAAGCTCAGTGCTTTTTCTTGTTTTCACAGTTTCTGGTGATGGGATAACACCCCGTCTCAGAGAAAACTGATTACGTCAGAAGCCTACTACTTCCTTCAACCTTGAAAGAATTGTGTTGCTTCCTTAGAACCATTAATTATTACTGACGGCATTTACCCAGCACGGTCAAGCTTCAAGCCCCACTCACTGACACCTTCGCTGGCAAACACACCTCCAGCAATCGGCCTGCTCCCTGGATGGACACTAAGTCTTCTGCATTCTCAGTCCTCGAAGACCTTCTTGCTCGAGCTGTCACTATTGCTTACCCTCATCCAGATGCTGAACTTTTTATCACCACAGATGTGTGATACCGTCATTGGTGCAGTACTGAGCCAATACCTTGATGGTGTCACATCTCCTCTGCAGTACTTGTTGAAGAAAACTTAAGAACGCTCAAAAGAGGCTCTCTGTCTTTGATTGGGAACTCCAACTGTCTACGAGTCTATGAAACATTTCCACTCTGCCGTAGACGGTCACTCCTTTTACGTCCTGACTGACCACAAGCCTCTTGCAGCTGCTATCACGAATCTCCCAGTGGATCCCCCTCCCCGCAGGTTCTGCCATTTCTACTACACCTCCCAATTCACCACTGATGTCCAATACATCATGGGTGTGGACAATGTGACGGCCGACTTCCTATCATCCATTATTGATGCCATTTCGTCTCTCTTAGATCTCTCTCATTTTGCCACTCTTCAGGCTGCGGATGAGGACACAATGCAACTCATACAAGACTCTTCCTCTTCTCAGTGACCTATTTACACCACCTACCCTGGTGTTTCAGGTGAGGTTTGGTGTGATGAATCAACAGGCACTCTCTTCCCCACATTCCTTGTTGTCTCAGGTGCAAGATCTTCAATAAAGTCCATAACCTTGCTCTCCCTGGCATAAAGGCCTCCACCATATTAGTCACCAACCGTTTTGTCTGACAGGACATGAGATGCAATTTTCAAGCCTGGACTCATGCCTGTCAAAGAAGCAAAATTCAGACTCACACGTCCCCTCCCTTGAGCTCATTTCTTGTTCCCGCTGGCCACTTCCAGCATGTTCATATAGACCTAGTTGACCCCTTTCTCCATTTGACAGTTTTCGTTACCTGCTCACTTCGATTAATTGCTCCACCCATGGGCTGAAGCTGCACCCCTGCCAAATATCTCTGTAGAGACTGTTGCTTGGGCGTTTGTGCACTCGTGGATTTCCTGCATCGGCTGTCCGGCTGTTATTACCACTGACTAAGGCCGGCAGTTTCAATCAACTCTATCTCAAAATTTATGCAATCTTTTCAGAATTAAACACATTCACACTACAGCCTACCATCCTCAGGGGAATGGTTTAGTCAAATATTGGCACCACACACTTGAAGTGGCTCTCATGTGCCATGACTCACTACGGCTGGAGGCTCTTCCCGTAGTCCTTCTAGGTCTCTGCTCTACAATATACCTGACCTAACTGGCTCTGTGGCAGAGTTTGTCTACGGCCAAGACCTGTCTCCCCCTGGTGAACTTGTCCATCCTCCCCCTCCCTCTGACATTCTGTCCTTTGTTGATCAAATCCGTCTCTACTGCTCCAAATACTCCCCCCCCCCCCTCCCAAATCCAGTCACTCCTCATATTCCCAGTGCCCTGGAGACATGCTCAAATGTTAGTGTAAGCAATAAAGTTAAGCAAGTTTAGATACATGTAGTCCCATTGGTTGGGGCTCACACCCCTCAGTTAACACACAAGCTATTAAAGCTAACAAAATTCTTATTGAAGTTGTTTTCACCACTGCACTAAATGTATCTTCAAAATCTAGGTAATCATCATTTTGCTGACATCCTCACACTACCAATCTTGCTTTGTACCTATTTCCACTTTAAATATCTGACTAGTAACCCCTTTGTGATTGCCATCAGAGGAATTTGCATCCTCGTCCAGTGGGGGAGGGGGGGGGGTCAACTCCACATAAGCCTTTTGACCTGTTGAAGTAACACGGTGGCCTTTGACGTCAGTGTCTAACATCACTTAAGGATTTTATGTGGGCCGGTATAAGGTAGCTATAGGGGGAGGGGGGGGGCCTCACTGTGCCATCGCGGAGCATGATGTGTGGGCAACTTTCTAAAGAGGTGCAGTGTGTATGTGGATGGAAGGGTGTGTCTGGAGGGGGGAGAGGTAGGAGTTTAGAGCCATGTAGCTTGATGCACTCGAGTAAGGTAGGTACCTCGGAGAGGGCGGGTTTGGGTAAGCGGTTGACCAGTTCACCAGGTAGGAGGAGGGTTTGTCTGTAGACAAACTCAGCAGTGGTGCCTATCAGGTCCTCCTCCTAGGTTGCACGGAGGCCCAGAAGGACAAACGGCAGTGCCTCAGTCCATAGCTTGTCGTGCCATCGAATCGCCGCCTTTAGCGTCCTGTGCCACCGCTCGACTAATCCGTTGGATTGTGGGTGGTAGGCTGTGGTATGAATATGGGCGATGCTGCAAACAATGCAGAGGGAATCGAATAATGTGGAGTATAAGTAGGTACTATAATACCAAATGATATGCCATTTACAAGATCACTTCTTTATTGGACTGTAATGCACAACAGGTCAAAGTGAACTGAACAAAAGGCGCCAAGACGGAACATCGGCTTTGGCGAGCAAAGAATATTGACACAAAGATGTATATTGGTAGTTGGTGACAGTCGATAGTTACTTCTGTGATCACCGCCACAAGTCACTGACCTTGACTTTTGACCTTTAATGTCTCAAAACAGTCCATTTTCAAATTTTCTGGAAAAAATATATTTTATTGTTCAATTATGTTACTATAAATGTGGTAAATATCAAGATGGCACACCAAAGGCATCATTCACAAAAAAGTAATTTTGTCAGCATCAATACACTACTGAAATGAATAAGGTAACCCACATATATGAAACACAAATTATAATAATATAGTGAGGACAGTTTACAACTCACCGCAAAGACATGGCAATGAGCTGCGACAGGCACATACAAAAGACACATACACATACAACACATTCAGCTATTGGCCATGGCCTTCTTCAGAAAATAGAACACTCATGCAATCACACAGGCACACAACACAGTCATACAACCATCACCTCCAACTGCAGCACTTCGAATCCGATGTAAATTGGAATGCAACTATTACAGTAAGAATTTTCTTGTTTTGTACAATTAATATTGTGCATACAGACTACTTATAACTTAGATATATTCTCCTTCAGGTTTACAGATACTATGATTTATTTTCATATGCTCTATTACTTGACAAATTAGGAAGTTGACAAATAAAGCATGCATTGTCGCAATACCTAGAATTAAAATTCAACAAATAATAGTGAAATGATATGGCAAAGAAGACTAGGGTGTCACCCTTTATTCAGTAATCAGACACAAAAGAGATAATAGCACCCAGACCAAGCTTAGCTGATCTGTGGAACCTACCTCATCCCTCCAAATTTCATACCAACCCTAGACAATATTTAATGCCAAAACAACCCCAGAAGACTGTGGTCAACCTATCCATGTAAACCCTCAATCCCACAGAAGTTGTGTTTTATCCAAGGGTTTTACCTTCACCCCTACACCCCTATTCAATCATGTTGGACTCGTCAAAGATGTACTCTCCTTTTCCCTATCTCTACAATGGAAACTATGCTTTGCCACCAATCCCTCCGACTGTAGCCAACCTTATCCCAACATTGAACTCTGCCTTTCCCAGTTCATACCACCGTCCAACAGAGATCCCACTGCACTGCCACATAACCACCTCCTGGTTACCTTCCAAGAATTTCTCACCTCCAACTTGGCCTCACCATTTATCCACAGGTCCCTTCCCAAGAACTCAAAGCTTTCAGCAGAAGAAAGGAGAGCCACCTACAACTTCAAAACAAATCTCGACATAATCATCCTCCCTACAGATCAATTTTCCACCACTGTAGTTATGGATCACAGTGACTACCTAACAGAAGGGCACAGCCAACTCTCTGTCTCTTCCACCCAAAAGTTGTGCTGGAATGACCCCATCCCAATAGTCCAACAATATTTCCAGTTCCTCCTGGAAGCTCTCTCTTGAACCCCAACAGCAGCCCACACACCCACCTCCTACATGTTCTCCAAAATCGACAAATCAAATAATCCTGGACACCCAATTGCTGGGTACTGTGCTCCTACTGAAGAATTTCAGCCCTTACTGCCCAATACCTTCAACCAACTGTCCAAAATCTATCCTCGCATATCAAGGATACCAATCACTTCCTTCACCAACTCTCCATCATCCCCACCCCATTACCTCCTGCATCTCTATTTGTCATAGCTGATGCCACCTCCCTACACACTAACATCCCACATGCTCATGGCCCTGCCGCTCTCTAACACTACCTCTCCCAACATCTGAATTCAAGCCCGACACCTTATTCCTCATAAATCTCATCAACTTTATCCTAACATATACTTTTCCTTGGAGGGAAAGTTTACCATCAAATCCATGGCACAGCCTTGGCTACCTGCATGGCAACCTCCTATGCCAACCTGTTTATGGGCCATCTGGAGAAACCCTTCCTAGTATCCAAAACCTCAGGTCAGATCAGGTTCATTGATGATATTTTCATGATCTGGACTCATGGCCATCGTCCTTCCTTCAAAACCTCAACTTCTTCTCCCTCATCTGCTTCCTCTGGTCTTCTGCAATCCACCATGCCACTTTACTGGATGTCAACCTCCACCTCAAAGATGGCTCCATCGACACTTTCGTCCATATTAAACCTACCAACCACCAACAGTACCTATACTTTGACAGTTCCCTATAACATAAAAAAATTCCTCCATTTACAGTGTGGCCACACGTGGATGGCATATCTTTCTCAATATACTGAAAGTCTCACGAAGGCCTTCACAGACACAAACTATCCCACAGACCTAGTGCACAAATAGATTTCCCATGCCATATCCCTGCACACCCCAAATCCTCCCTCTAGCACCAGTAACCATCCACAAAAGTGCACTCCCCTTGACACCCAGTACTACCGTGGACTTGTAAAACTAAATTGTATCCTTCGCCAAGGTTTTTATTTTCTGTCCTCGTGCCCAGAAATGAGAGACTTCTGCCCTAGAACCTTCCAACCCCTCCTAAAGTGGTGTTCCGTCACCCTCCCAGCCTCCATAACAGCCTAATCCATCCTTATGCCCCCCCCCCCTCCCCCGAATCCCAGCCCACTGCCTCAGGGATTATATCCCTGTGGCTGACACAGCTGCAAGACCTGCCCAATCCACCCTCCAGCACTTCCTATTCCAGTCCCGTCACAGGTTTAACATACCCAATCAAAGGCCTGGCCACCTGTGAAGGCACCGATGTAATATTTACCCATGTATTTTACCAACTGTGCTGCAATCACTGCACAGTTTTCTATAATGGCACAACCACTAACCAGCTGTCCATTAGGATGAATGGCCCCCACCAAACTGTGGCCAAAAACAAGGTGGACCACCCTGTGGCACTGCATGCAATGGAGCATTCGCTTGAATTCAATGACTGCTTCACAACCAGGGCAATTTGGATTCTCCCTCCACCAGCCTTTCTGACTAGACAGATGGGAGTTATTCTTACAGTACATTCTCTGACCCAGAAATTAGCCAGTCCTCAACCTATGGTAACTCCCCTTTTTCCACACCCAATAGTTCCTGTCCCCTCACCCTGCTCTCCACTCCATTCCTAAGCTGCATCACATTCCACTCATCTAATACATACATGCCATGCTACATCTATCCCCACCACCATGATGCAATCTTCCCCCCCCCCCCCACTCCCCTTGCTTGTTTGCACACCGCAGAGCGTGATTCGGAGTGCAGCAGGTGGAGATGACGGTTGTGTGAGTGTGTTGTGTGAATGTTCTGTTAACTGAAGAAGGCCATGGCCGACAGCTTAAGTGTTGTATGTGTATGTCTTTTTTTATGTGTTTGCACACCGCAGAGCGTGATTCGGAGTGCGGCAGGTGGAGATGACAGTTGTGCGAGTGTGTTGTGTGAATGTTCTGTTTTCTGAAGAAGGCCATGGCCGACAGCTTAAGTGTTGTATGTGTATGTATTTTTTTATGTGCCTGTCACTGTTCGTCATTGCATCTTTGCGGTGAGTTGTAAACTGTCCTCATTATATTGTTGAAATCCAACCTGGACTTTCCATTATTAATTTTTTTATGATGTTGTATCTCCTTTACTGTGTGTCATTCTATGATATAATTTCGAAGCTACATTTAGTAGTGTATGTACATAATATGTGTAAAACATAAGACGAATGCAGTTAGTGGTGTAGAAGCAATGATTGTAAGTGATGCAGAATGCAATTTTACTGCAAGAAGAGTTCAAACATAGTAGGGGAAAACTAATTTCATTTCATCATTTTTTTTTATTTATTTATTTATTTATTTTTTTTTTTTTTTGTTGACAGCGACAAAAAGTTCTGTAGATTTAAACTTATATTGTCGCGTTGAAATGGGAGCAGGCTTGACTTTGAAGGCAACTGAACACAGCACTTATACTCAAAGCTGGTTTACGAACTCAACATACACGCAGCACTAGCTGCCTCTTAGGCAGAGTGCTCTGCTATTTATACACAGACAGAATTTACCAGAAATTAGAAGAACAGTTAACATAAGAAACAAGTAGAATTTACAAGTGAACATAAGAAAGATGTAGAACCTTCTGGAATTGTTAATTACAAAGAAATAAATTTTTGCCGGTGGGTGGGATTGAACCGGCGACCTCCTGCACCGCAGTCCGTGAGGCTATCCCCTACGCCACGCCGGCAGTCGGTGTTCCTGGTCTCTCGCGGCAATATGTCAAGATTTTTGTAACTCACTAAGTGCTCTCATTCTCAAACAGTGGATGAATAAAGTGATGTTATTCCTGTGTCGCAGGAGGTGGCAGTTTTTTGCTCACAGTACTTGACTGTTAATGATGTCGTATCTCCTGAACTACGTGTCATACAATTTTCAAGGTAGATTCAGTGATATACACTGCTCAAAACATTTAGGAATTAAAGTGAAATATCATACACAATGTAAAATGGCAACATATTTTAATCTGATATTGCTTGCAATTGTAATTTGTGTGGCACAATATGATATTTTTCTGCTTCACCTCTTTACTTGAGGTTTATGTGGCATTTACTTAGTGCAAGGCACCATGGGGCTACCATAATAGTGAAAAAGTCATTATTGTTGCCCTCTAATATGCTGTGTGATCACCTTGGATGGCCAGTACAGTTGAACACCTGTGAGACATGGACAGTAAGAGGTTATCAATTAGATCCTGAGTAATATTTGGACATTCTTCCAAGAGTGCAATATCCAACTCTGCAACCGTTGTGGGAGGTGCTGTATGGCTGCAATGCATCAGCCAAGTGCATCCCAGACGTGCTCTATTGGGTTTACATGCAGCGCACAAGCCGCTACTCCATTTCTACATTTCTGTCGGCTTCAAGCCTGTTGTCCACCAGTGCAGCTCTGTGGAGCCGAGTGTTATCATCCACCTGAAGCAACCCGTCTCCTGTGGGCCCTACCATAGGGCACAACAAAAGGTCGAACGAGCTTGTCTCTATACCTCTGAGCAGTCAAAGCACCATTATGAAGTACATAAAGGTCCTGCCCACAACATTTGTCCACCACCATGATATGGTCATGTTTCTTGCACGTGAGCAGGATTGTTCCAAGTTCTCTCCAGATGAGGGAACGATGACTGTCTGGCTGAAAACAAAATCCTGACTCATCTGTCAACAGAACCTGCCACTATTCATTCCGACACTAACCTTCTCTGGACTAAATGGTGGTGTGGTTTTAATCGGACACACACCACAGACCTCTGTGTGTAGAGGCCACATTCTCGAAGGGGATTCTGGACTGTTTATATTGCCTGGAGAGCGTGTTGCAGCTGAGTTGCATTCAGCCTCCTGTCTTAGCAGACTTTTAAGTGGAGATAATGGACATCTCTTCCTGGCGTTACCTGTGGACAACCTGGTTTTGCCTTCTTGTAACGGTTTCTGTTGTCTGAAATCACAACAAAATCCTGGAAATTACACTTTGTGACTCTTCAATAGCTACAGCCACCTACTGCTGTGTCCATCCTGCTTGCAAAAATCCTATAGCTTTCCACATGATAGCTTTGAGTAAGTCATGATGTTGTTGCAGTGCACTACTTACTCACTACACTATCTGAACCCAATCATTTGTGTAATTTGTTTGAGAGAGTAAACACAAGTCAACACCAACTCACTCTGCAGCAACTTTTTGTTATTAGTTATTACTACTATCTCAGTTGCCATAATGTTGTTGTCTCCACTCTGTAGAACTCACAGAAAGATGTTAAACCATTTTAGTTCATTTCTCCTGGATGATGTGCCGTACAATGATATTAACTGTTGGTGCATTCAGTAAATCAGGTTGTGGTTATAAATCAAAATTTCATAGCAAATGCTGAAGTTTAACCACATGAATAATGAAAATGTAGTAGGAAAAACTTTTTTAATCATCATTTTGTGAGGTTTGTCAGTGAAAAAAAGTCACATGAACATTTAAAATTGTATGTGAGGTTGTTGGGATTAGGTAAGTGTTATTTTTCCATGTGTACAAAAAAATATTTTTATTATTTCACAAATTTTATTTATTTATTTATTAATGGGGAGGGGAGCGGCAGTTATGCTTGTGCCGGCCCTAACATCAAGAATACATGGAACTACAACAGTCACTGGACAATTGGTTACAAGAGGACAAAAGTAACAAGATATAATACAGTAGAATGTTTTTAACCTGTTAGGTTGTTATTACCAAATGGTTATAACTATGCCTTTCAAATTGGTATAAAATGCAAAGAAGAAGAAGCACAATAATGAAACTAGTGAATGTTGAAAGCGTGATCAATGAAATATGTTTTCTGAAGCATTAAAATGTTAATGAAAGATGAAAGTATCTTTGCATTACAAACCTTTTGTGAAGGTGGTGCTACTGCAATTTTTATGTATGAGGAAGACACTTCAGATCAAAACCACTGACTACTTGAATGGTGTACAACATACGTGGCAGATTACAGGGTGCCTCACGAAAGACGCCTGCCAGGCGTCCGCGGATCGCACGGTACGGCTCCCAGCCGCCACCACTGCATCCACCAGCCACGGCAGCGCCCGATTCTCGGGCTCTATTGTGCTGCAGGCGCATACACTGAGTTAAAGTCTAAAAAACATTGTCATCTGAGTAACCTAAGCTTACCTTTATTTACAGTAGATGTTCAAAATGATGTTCCTCTATGGAAAGAGTGGCCTGACATCTCTTGAACACATTTGTGAACACTCAAATTTCATCTGCCGAAATCTGGGAAATGACTAGTCGAATATTCTTTTCACAAAACAATAAATTCTACCATCCATTTTTTCAAGAACTTTCACCCAACGAAAAGCTGTACGGTTATTTCATGCAGGATAATGCAAGACCACTCATTGACAATGCTTCTATGGCAGCAATACAAAGTGTTTTTGATGATAGGATAATTGATTGGTCTCCTCCTTCTCCAGATCTAAATCCCTGTGACTTTTATCTTTGGAAAATGTTAAAAGACAAGGTGTATGCAAGCAGTCTCCGAACACTCGAAGAGTTGGAAGACAGGATTCAAATTGTTATTTCCCAGATTTCACCAGCTGAAATTTGTCGAGTGTTCGCAAATGTGTTCAAGAGATGTCAGGCCGCTCTTTCCATAGACGGACATCATTTTTAACATCTACTGTAAATAAAGGTAAGCTTAGGTTATTCAGATGGCAAGGTTTTTTAGACTAACTCAGTGTATGCGCCCACGGCACAATAGAGTCTGAGAATCAGGTGCTGCCGTGGCCGGCAGATGTGGTGGCGGTGGCGGCCAGGAGCCGTACCGCCAATCCACGGATGCCTGGCAGGCATCTTTTGTGGACACCCTGTAGAAGAATACGGAACTGTTATCAAAGAACAACCACAATGGAGGAAAATGAATTGCAGGTATGTGAAAATCAACCAGATGGTTAGCAACCAAGTTGCACTTATCACAAAGGTCAATGATAAGAATGTTACACAACAGGACATTTAAACTTTACTTTCCACATTTACTAAGTTACTTGAAGATAATTATAGAAGGAAACTTTCCTGGTGGGATAAACAAATATAAAAAATAGAAAACGGATGACTTATCCAAAGGGTAGGCTCGTCGACAGACACAAATAAAATCACACACAAACACACATACAAGCTTTTGGAACCGTTCGTCGCTTCTTCAGGAAAAGAGGAAGAAAGGAGAGGAGAAAGGGAAGGATATGGGTTTTAAGGAAGTGGAAAAGGAGTCATTCCAATCCTAGGAGTGGAAGGACTTAGGTTTGTTTGGTCTTAGCTTATACCATTATTTATATGTAATGTTTTTGATCTTTTGTTAAACATTTTCAATAATATTCTCCCCACACAGCAACAATAATTCTGAGTAAGACTTTTTCTGTTATCAATGTATCACTTCTGCCTACAAACCAAGAGCAACCACACCCTGGGTTGAAAAAAGTTAGGTTGATTTGGATTGCTTTAAATTAGGTGGATTTGCTTTGTTTACTCAAAGCCTTGATCTTATCCTAAAATGGCTTTAGAAAATGTTACAGCACCAGTTGCTTACCGAAAACAGAAGAAAGTACAAGTTCTATTTACAGTGCATTAGAAAGAAGAGAAACTCATTTTCATCAGTGTAGCAGAGTATTGGTCACATAGTTCACCTAATAAACAACCCTCCCCCCCCCCCCCCCCCAGGGAGCTCACGGTTCTTTCGTGAGTACATGCTTAGCGAGCAAAGGACCACAATCTAATGCAGTCTTTCTTCCTTCTTTCCTACCTCGACTGCATTTCCTTTCCCTTCCGCTCCTTTCCTTTCCTTACCCCTTCCCCTCTCCACCAGGAGACTGATGATCTAAGTAATTTGGTCCCCTTATCCCAAACAACCACCCACCCCATCCCTAATAACAAAAAGGTATTTCAGTATGTAGGGAATTGAAAAGTTAATTCATATGGTTTTCAACATTATGAGTCATCAATGTGACTTTCATAAAGTTTTACAATATAACGAGGATGGTTTGCAACTCACCACAAAGACATTTGAAGAACCACAACAGAAACACAAAAAAAGACAATCATTTATACATAACTTAGCTTTTAGCCACAGCCTTCGGCGGGAAAACACACACACTCTCATTCATACAATCATAAAGTCACACAACTATCTCAGGCTGCTAAATTTCATATAATATTCATACTTCACAGTTGTAATTTTTTCTTTCTGTCTTTTTTCCTAGTAAATGACCTTAAACTGCAACATTTACTTGATTTTGAAAATGTCCACAACATAAACATAAATATTCCCATGTTATGTGATTGCTGACAGACAACAATGAGAGGTTTAACACAACAACAAAATTATTTTCAAAAATAACAGTAATAAATATGAAATTTTATTGAATACCAACATTCAGATTCAAATTTACAGTAATGGCCTAAGTATCTCTCTGCAGGAAAAGGTTTGGGTAAAACCGCAGACCTTCTATGCTCTCATCTCTACATGCTTTCCCATATTTCTCAGTTGTGAGCAGTCGCTCTCTAGCTAACAACACAGATATTCCCAATGTTTGAGCTAATTCTTCTGATGTAAGAGATCCTTTGGCTTCCAACTGCAATGAAAAGAGGAAATAGTATATCCTTTTTATATTATTACAACATAAAAATAATTTTTAAAAAATGTGTAAAAAACAGAATATTATAATACAGCTGTTGATCAGTACTTTAACTAGTAATGCCAGTATGGCCAACAGACAAAAATAAATGCATTTTCATATCTTTCATAACTATTAGCACTCTTGAGGCAAGTTGCCTTTTGATAATTACATATTACCAAGTACTGTACAGGATTTGTCTAACACAATCTACATCTATACCTGGAAAGAAACCAGGCAGTGTATGTAAAGGAGTGTACTTTGTGTACCAGTGTCACTTTTTCACTTTTTTTCAGTTTCCTGTTCTAGTTGCAAAGGTTGGGAGGAAGAACAACTTCGGGTGTCTGCACGTGCTTTAATGTCTAATTTTACTTCATGGTCTCTTCACGAGGTAGCAATATATTGATCTTTTTTAGAAATATGTGCTCTTTGAACTTTGACAGTATCCCGTAACATGAAGCAAAATGCCTGTCCTGCATAGCTGAGCCATCTTTGATGCTTTTGCTCTTGCTAAATTAAACTGTGACGAAACAGGCTGCACCTCTTTATATCTTCTCTATTTCCTCTTTCACTCCTACCTGGTATGGTTCAAGATGATAAGCAAATTCTAACATATATTTATACTAATCTAGTGCCTTTAGTGGACTATGATAAGTTGTCCAATAGCAGAATTAAAAATAAGTGAAAGATTCAGGAACCAAAAACAGACATATTGGACACAACTTCTCAGACTTTTATTGTACGTAATTACATTTTTAGCATTACCCTTCTGTAATAAAATCATTATAATGGAGTGAATGTGAAACATTTTCAATCAAGCATGAGCAAAGTATGGGACTAACAGTTTTATCTTAGTACTAGCCATCAGTAATGGGCCTGAAGAGTTATAGTGTGTGTGTGTGTGTGTGTGTGTGTGTGTGTGTGTGTGTGTGAGTGTGCGCGTGCGCTCGTTTTAATTTGTGGTACATTACTGAACCAACGTAGTCAGTTTTTTATTATATACTAGGGGCATTTGAAAAGTCCATGCAAAGTCCAAAAGATGGCACACTGGCGCATATCAAGGTCATGTTTAGTTAGTAGCAACTTTGAAAGAGTGCACACCACGTTTCAGCCATACTGGTCAATTTCTTTGTTTTTGACATTCGTGTGAATCAAGGAAGTCGAATGATTGACAAAGAATGGATGAAAAAGAATTTGTGTGGCAATCCAACATCATTTTATGGAAAGCAAAACGCCTCAGGAAACTAAAGAGAAGCTTGATAAACATTATGGCGGTTCTGCACCTTTGATTAAAACAGTTTATAAGTGGTTTTAAAATTTTCAGAATGGTCATATGGGCACAAGTGACAATGAATGTTCTGGACACACTGTGGAGGTTATAACTCCAGAAATCATTGATAAAATCCATGATATGGTGATGGATGACAGAAGAGTTAAGGTGCGTGAGATTGCTAGTACTGTGGGCACCTTGAATGAATGGGTACATAATATTTTGCACAAACATTTGGACACAAGAAAGCTACCCGCAAGGTGGGATCCGCGACTGATCATGCTCAACCAAAAACGGAATCGTGTGAAGTGTTGCAAGGAAGGTTTGCAGCTGATCAGGAAGAATCAATGGGACTTTAAGCATTGTTTCCTCACTGTGGACAAAACATGGATACATTACTATATTCCTGAAACCAAAGAACAATTTAAACAATGGGTTACCAAGGGAGAATCTGCACCAAAAAAGGTGAAGACAAATAGGTCACGGCAAAGTTCTTTTGGGATTCGCAAGGGATAATCCTCATCGACTATCTGGAACAGGGAAAAACTATTACAGGTGCATATTATTCATCATTATTGGACCATCTGAAAACCGAGCTGCAAGAAAAACGCTGACGATGGATCCACAAAAAGTCCTTTTCCATCACGACAATGCACCAGCACACACCTTAGCAGTTGTGGTTGCAAAATTATTGGAAATGGGATTTCAACTTGTTTCACATCCCCTCTATTCTCCAGACTTGGCTCCCTCGGATTACTATTTGTTCCCCAATTTGAAGAAATGGCTGGTGGGACAAAGATTTCATTCAAGTGAGGAGGTGATTGCATGAACTAATAGCTATTTTGCAGGCTTGGACAATTCCTATTATTCGGAAGGGATCAACAAATTAGAAGAGCATTGGACAAAGTGTATAAGTCTAAAAGGAGACTATGTCAAAAAATAAAAATCAGTTTCCCCAAACATGTCAGTAGTTTTTATTTTTGCATGGACTTTTAAAATGCCCCTCATACTGCTGGCCATACAAAATGCAACACAAAGAATGACTGTAGATACCACAGCCACAATTATGTGCGAGCTAACACGTATAAAGGTCACAAGACAGAAAATATAGCCCTATATGAAGTAAAGAAGAGGATGAAATGTGTATAATGTGTTGGCCCCATTGCTGGCTATAACTGCTGCTGCACACCTAAACACTGAATTAAAGAGTCTCTGGATCTGTTGCTGGGCTATTGCAGTCCACGAGGATAAAATCAGTGTAGTCTTGCATAAGGCAATAGTTTGGCCACATCTCACCAGGGAGTCTCCCGACTAAAAAAACTGACCATAACTAATGCTCCACCCCCATGAACCACAGACATTGCCGAGGTGGGGTGGCTTGCGTGCCATAACGATGCAGTTAGCTGTACCGTAGGTGCATCCACAGTGGAGGGGTATCTGTGGAGAGGCCAGACAAACGTGTGGTTCCTGAAGAGGGGCAGCAGCCTTTTCAGTAGTTATAAGGGCAACAGTCTGGATGATTGACTGAGCTGGCCTTGTAACATCAGCTAATGTGGCTTTGCCACACAGCTACTGCGAACGGCTGAAAGCAAGGGGAAACTACAGCCGTTACTTTTCCCGAGGACATGCAGCTCTACTGTATGAACATATGATGATGGCATCCTCTTGGGTAAAATATTCTGGAGGTAAAATAGTCCCCCATTCGGATCTCCGGACGGGGACTACTCAGGAGGATGTTATCATCAGGAAAGACAATACTGGCATTCTACGGATCGGAGCGTGGAATGTTAGATCCCTTAATCGGGTAGGAAAATTAGAAAATTTAAAAAGGGAAATGGATAGGTTGAAGATAGATATAGTGGGGATTAGTGAAGTTCGGTGGCAGGATGAACAGGATTTCTGGTCAGGTGAGTACAGGATTATAAATACAAAATCACTTGGGGGTATCACAGGAGTAGGACTGATAATGAATAAGAAAATAGGAATGCGGGTAAACTACTATGAGCAGCACAGTGATCGCATTATCATTGTCAAGATAGATACGAAGCCAACACCGACAACAGTAGTACAGGTTTATATGCCAACTAGCTCTGCCGATGATGAGGAGATCGAAGAAATATATGAGGAGCTAAAGGAAATTATTCAGACAGTTAAGGGAGAGGAAAACTTAATTGTGATGGGAGACTGGAATTCGGTAGTAGGAAAAGGAAGAGAAGGAAAAATAATAGGTGAATATGGACTGGGCAGGAGAAATGAAAGAGGAAGTCGCCTGGTAGAATTTTGCACGGAACATGATTTAATCGTAACAAACACGTGGTTTAAGAATCACAAAAGAAGGTTGTATACGTGGAAGAGACCAGGAGACACCAGAAGGTATCAGATAGATTTTATAATGGTAAGACATAGGTACCGGAACCAGGTTATAAACTGCAGGACATACCCAGGGGCAGATATAGACTCTGACCATAACTTGTTAGTCATGAACTGTAGGCTGAAGCTGAAAAAACTGCAGAAAGGTAGGAAAATAAGGAGATGGGACTTAGATAAATTGAAGGAAAGTGAAGTTCTGGAGAATTTCAGAGGGAGATTTAGGCAACAATTGACAGAAACAGGGGGAAATAAAACAGTAGAAGAGGAATGGGTAGCATTGAGAGATGAAATAGTGAAGGCAGCAGAGGACAAAATAGGTAGAAAGGCAAGACCTACAAAAAATCCTTGGATATCACAGGAAATACTACAGTTAATTGATGAAAGGAGAAAATATAAAAATGCAATAAATGAAACAGGCAAAATGGAGTACAGACGACTAAAAAATGAAATTGACAGGAAGTGCAAAATGGCTAAGTAGGAGTGGCTAGAAGCCAAATGCAAATCTGTAGAAGAATGTATAGCAAGGGGAAAAGTAGATACCGCCTACAGGAAAATAAGAGAGACATTTGGGGACAAGAAAAGCAACTCTACGAATATCAAGAACTCAGATGGGAAACCAGTTCTCAGCAAAGAAGGGAAAGCTGAAAGGTGGAAAGAGTACATAGAGCAGATCTACCAAGGAAATGAACTTAGAGACAATGTTGTAGGAAGGGAAGAGGAAGTAGATGAAGATGAAATAGGAGATACTATACTGAGAGATGAATTTGACAGAGCCTTGAAAGACCTAGGTTGGAACAAGACCCCAGGAGTAGATGACATACCCTCAGAGCTACTTAAGTCTCTGGGAGAGCCAGCTATGAGAAGTCTTCAGCAAGCTGTGAAAGTATGGGAAGACAACCTTGGATGATTAGTATACTGTCAATATTTACTAAGGGTGGAGATGGTAATGAAGTCAAATACCAACCCAGACCATAATACTGGATGCAGGAACACTATGGCGATGTACATGGCAAAAGTTTGGCCATCTCTCACCAGGGTGTCTCAAACTAAAAAAACTGACCATTGTGATGAAGCAGGCATAATTAGTATTTATAAGTACAAACACAATGGTCAAGGTGTAGAGTCTGGAGACACCAGGCTGAGAGACTGTCCAAATACTGTCTTATGCATCACAATACTCTGGTCTGACATCTGGTGTAATGGTTTGGGATGTACTGATTTCCACACATGCCCCTCCCCGTACACATTGCCATAACACTAACCATGTAACATTACATGTCCGACATGTTGGAGCCTATTAGTCTCTCATACCGTGCAGCTTTTTGATGACCACATTGCTACAGGATAATGGGCAAACACATGTAGCACACAATGTTGAACACTTCTTCGTCTCACAATGGACTACATCGCTGACTTTGCCTTCCTGTTCTCCAGCTCTCTTATCTGTCATAAATGTCTGGTTGATTTTTATGCAATGAATAGCCTGGGATACACCACCTGCTGCTACACCACATCAGCTTTGGCTACATGTGGAAGCATCGTGGACTGCTATACCCAACAACACATCCAGAGTCTCTAAGATTCCATGCCGAGTTGTGACGGAGTAGTTATAGCCAGCAATGGCTGCAACACTCACTTCACATGGGGCTGCATCATGTGCTCTTTGTAGAAAAAGTGTTAACCTCCAAATAAGCTTAACTTGTAATTCCATTCCAATCTGTGTGGCTCCATAGCACAGTGGTATAGTGCCAGACTACAAATCCAAAGGTCCTGGGTTCAATCCCCACTAGAACCTAGGATTTTTATCTGTCATTTTCCATGTCTTTCATCTGGCAGTGTTGCTGATGTGAAAAATACCGAGCAGCACCATGGTTCGGAACCCACATTAAACTGTAGGTCCCCCTATAACTGGCTGGGTAAGTCAGTTCAAAGGCCGGAGGAAGGCAATGGCATACCACCTCCAAACAGGACCATGCCTAGTAAAGCAATGTGGTGTTCAAACCAATCTTCGGATTGTTGACTACCTTTTACCTTAGTTCCAATCCTCCTTGGCCTTACATTTTAGATGGCCAGCAGTGAAAATATTCCCTTAAAGTCTTTGTACATTCTTCCACAAAGAGAATGTAAATGTACAAATACTTAGTATGCAGCTTGAATTATAATGTAACAGCAGAAAATCCAGGTTGGAATGTCAATAATAGAGGATAAATAACAACTCACAGTAAAGACAGTTGCTGAGCCGGCATATAGTATTGACAATCACATTCACAAAAAAAAATGACCACAGTCTTCATAAGGAAAAGATACATATGCACTCACACTCACTCAGACATAACTGAAGTATCAGCACCATTTCTGGCCACTCCGGTGCAACAAGCACCTTGGCAATGCATGAGGAGGGTAGCTGAGGGGAATGAGGAGGAAGGACACCATGCAACACTCCACATTGCAAGACAGAATGTAAGGACTCTAGTAGGAGGGAATGTGAGATACTGCTGGGAATGCTGCAAAGCGAAGGCTGAGAGGGATTGAAAAGAGGGAGGTGTGTGTGTGTGTGTGTGTGTGTGTGTGTGTGTGTGTGTGTGTGAAGAAAAAAAGAAAATGATTAATGAAACTAAAGAAATACTTAAATATTAAAGAAAAATACATAAATAAAATCTAAAAAAAGGAATCTCACATTTGGAAGAGGGCATGAATTGGAGGGAGATACAGGATAGTGGGCTGGAGGCACTGTTAAGACATTGGGTGTTAGGATGGTAAGTTACTTTAGGTTAAGGCCAGGGTGGTTGTGGAACCGGAGAATGTGTTGTAGGAACAACTCCCATCTGCGCAGTTCAGAAGAGCTGGTGGTGGAGGGAAGTATCCGGATGGCCCAGTTTGTACAGCAGCCACTGAAATCAAGTGTGTTGTGCTCAACTACCTGCTGTGTCACAGGGTATTCCATCTTGCTTCTGGCCACAGTTTGAGGGTGACCGTGCATTCTGATGGACAGATGGTTGATAGTAATACCAATGTGTAAGTCTGTATAATTATTGCATCAGAGTTGGTAAATCAGATTGCTGCTTTCACGTATTACCTGGCCTTGAGGAGGTAAAATGAGCCTCCATCATGCAAGGCAAAATGTTCTATCTTCACCCTTGCTCAGCATCCTTCCTCTTCCACTCTCCTGTTATTCTCTTCACTAAATGTCAAGTTGCTTGTTGCACCGGGTTGGCCAGGGATTGGGGGGGGGGGGGGCACTCATGTGTGATTGAGTTATCTCTGAGTGTGTGAATGTATGTTTTTCTTTTTCTGACTAAAGCTGTGTCCAAAAATTTAAGTTGTGTGAATGCGATTGTCTATTGTACATGCCTCTCTGTGGTTCAGCAATAATCTATTCTCTGTTATCAATTTTGAAATGTTAAGATTTGAATCTTCATCTGGCAGTAAATCTTAGCATTATTTATCCATCAATATGCTGCCTTTCATATTCAGAGAAGGCCTCCTTTCCTTATACGGATAGTTACATTCATTTGTAATATCTAACAAATTGTTCCTGGAGTACAGGATCTTATGCAATGTGAAAATGAAAAATATTTGGAGCATTTGGTTCCCCCTATTCTACATTACAATTATAATAATGAAATAACTATACTTAGCACACAGACACTATTTATACTTCAAACCAAGTTCTTTAATTCAAAGCTTATTTTAAAGTAGTAAACATTTGCTGTGTGATTCAAGAACTGAAGTCTCTTGACTAACCTGAGATTTCATCACATTGTCTCATATACATAAAACAAATCAATATGCCCAAACCGTTAACATATACTTTGGCTATGAATGCAGCACAGCAATCAGAGAACCGAGTTATTTACAGGAACTAATTTTCAATATTCCAACAATATTCTTACAATGCGCTCCTACTTCCAGATGCAAATCTGCTCACGTAGGTGGAAAGTAGTTGTTCATTCTTGGAAGTATATGAAGACCTTGGGGGTAAATAATGATAACCCTCATTTATAAAATGCTGAGAAATGAAACCTGTATGTTTGAAAAAAAGCTTCTATTACATGTTTCAATATTTATATTTGACATCTCTCTCTTCAGCTTCATGTACTACTTGAAGAAAATTAAACATTCTGTCAGATATGTCTGTCTGCACCAATTACATTAAAAATACAGCAGTTGAGGGTTATCATTATTTACCCCCGAGGACTTCATATTTGTTCACAGCATGCTCTCTTTACAATATTTAATACATTGCAAATTTCTGGAAGAGTTGTGTCTGTATGACTGTGTGTTTGCGTATGTGCACAATTTGGCATTAATGAACTATTGCAGCAGACTACCACCTCAAGTGTCTTTGCTAACAGCACATAGTTGCCTGCAGTGCCTCTCCTGGGGTAGTGACCATAATGGTTCAACCCAAGTTAACTGTAAAACCCCCAGTTTGGTCAGATGAATCCTGACTTCAACTGGTAAGAGCTGGTAGTACGATTTGAGTGTGGCACAGACCCCCACCCCCAAAGCCATGGGCTCCAAAGCACTGTGCAAGCTGGTGGTGACTCCATAATGTAATTTTTTTTCACGCCTAATGGAATAGACTGAATCCTCTGGTACAACTGATATGATCACTAGAGCTATGTGAAATTAGCAAATAAACTTTGAAAATTTAGCATTTTGAAATTCAGATTTAGCATTTATTTAGTGTTTATAGTTTTAAACGTGTTTAAACATTTAAATGAGCTACGATTTTTTAATTCTTTAACATATCAGTAACTGGCACTTTAAATGTGTTTTCTGCATTTTCGTCCTCCCAGTTGTTTCACATTGCAAAAGTAACACCAAGGAATTTCAGCCATGAACCTTATTTTAGATTGTCACTGTGTAATGCCTAAAACTCAGTTCATACGTAGTCATTTTTAACACACTTCAGTCAATGTAAGTGTAGGCTTCTGTGACCATCATTATTGTCAATACAAATTTGTTTAGGCCACTATTGCAAGTAGGTACCGCAAGGTGCATAATGGTTAAAATGCAGTTCAGTTTTATAAATTGAGAATAGGAAAAATAGCAGCAATTCCAAAATTTAAGTAATTGGTATATATTTGCCATTTTTCTAACAAATAGTTCTGTGCTTAGTGCAAAGATTTTGAATTTTTATCTGTTTAGGTAATGGAGCAAATAAAGGAGAAAGAAAACATAGATTAGGATGAAATTCTACACTATAAAACATCATTCACAAGCAACAAAGCAAGATAATATACTATTCAAAGTCTTCTAGTAAAGGTTTTTTTTTTTCTTATCTTCCCTTCTTTTCTTATACCTCCAGGTATAAATGAAATACCTTTGGCCTTTCACTGATGTTAAATATCACAAAAAAGTATCTCATGTACTCTAGGGTAGCTCAGTAGTGCACAAATGTGTCTTGGAAAGTTTAACAGAACATTGTATTTACACAACAAGTACTCATTATCAATCTTAATTTTCGATCTTTTGGTCACTTTATCTGGTGTTTTCACATATAATTGTAGATATATTATAATCAGTCACATTCTGTTGCCTACATATTAAGATGTTTTATCAATTGAGCAATAAATTCTGCTGAACTAACTAATTTTAATAAATGTCACCGACTTTTACTTATTTAGCATTTATAGCACTTACAAAGCATTTACAGCATTTATAGCATATACGAATTTCACATAGCTCTAATGATCACCGACTTTGAGACCACTGGCAGTCCTTCAGGGACTATGTTCCCAAACAACAATAGAATTTTCATGGATGATAATATGCCATGCCAACCCGGTGATAGGTATGAAGAACAATCTGGACAATTCCAGGAATGATTTGGCCAGCAAGACTGCCCATCATCAATCCCACCGACGGGACACAACCCAGAGTTCAGTTCATGCATAAAATACTACACCAGCAACACTTTTGCAATTGTGTATGGGAACATTCAGCTTGAGCCTTCCAACAGCTTGAAAAATCCAGGCATGTCAAGCTACTACACTTCACCAGGCAAAAGAAAATCTAACAAGACATAAGTTTGCTTCTGTTTACTTTTTTCACCTCAGTGTATGGAAGGTGATAAGGAACTACATGGAATGATAAATCCAATGTGACTATTAGCTAACTTTTGCACAAGCAACGGATATTTTACAGCGAAAATTTATTTGTAATTATTCAAAGTGCTCCTAATTACAGTTTTCCTTTCATAAAATTTCAAAACTCACTACATATAGATACAAATGGATTTAAGCGTAAATAATGAGTTGTGCATCTCCTTTATTTCAAAGGACAACTACTTTGCAGCACCTTCTTTCAATTAGGAAGGTGCGGACTTCTCATCTATTTTTAATAGGAAACCATAATTGGTTTAGCATTTAGACAACTCTTATGTAGTATTTAACAAGGGAATATATACATTTGTACTGATAATTTGAATAGAAACATTGTTGAAATGTGACACAAACCTCATTTAGAGTTCTCTCAACAACACTTTCATCATCATGTGTCTGAAGCTGCAACACTTTCACACCACTATCAAATGTTCGCAGCCTGATTGGGAGATTTAATTTTTCCAACATATTGCAAGCATGCATAAGATCTTCAGGAGACAAAAGTTCTAGGCCTCTAGCACGATTTACTCTGCAGTATACATCCGCTAGTGACATCATTCCACCAACTTCCTGTAACACGATAATACATTGAGAGCACAGACATATGGGTACCAAAAATCACATTTAAGAGACAAATGAAATTAAGACAACATATGTTAAAGCAGCATTCCTTTTAATTCATTTTCATATAAACAGTAAAATAATTGCAGTGAGTAAGTGTCTGAATGAATTTCTTCAATTGCTGCTAACCACAATGCTCTGTAATACAAAATGTGATTTATACCTCACTGTAAAACAAGTTTCTATCCCCCCCCCCCTTTCTCAGAATCGTTGTATCTATTATCACTTTTCAGATCATCTTCCAACTGCATGTTGCTTTATCACTTTCTTTTTATCTCTCTACATATTATTTTTCTAACAAAAATAAAACTGGCATTAATAGCATGCTACACCACTCAACTGATAATTAAGTAACTCCAAACAGCCTAACTCATCTTGTGCACTTGGGGAAAAATTTGCTCTAGTAAAAACTAGGTATGGTGACTTTTCTTAAAGTTTTGTGTCTCAAAAATGTCAAAGACATTAAAGTTAAAGGTGAAGGATTGAATTAAAATTTTTGATGCGACCAGGAATCGAACCCGGACCTCCACGCTCACTAAGCAGACATCTTAACCACTATTTTAATAGAATAGAGAAGCTGAATTAGAGTTTGTGACAGAGCGCCTTAATCGCTAGTGGTGCGGTGGTCTAGTGGTTAACACTTCTGCCTAGTCAGCATGGATGTCAAGGTTTGATTCCCAGTTGCATCACAAATTTTAATTCAATGCTTCACCTTTAATGTATTTGACATTTTTGAGGCGCAAAACTGTCTCAGGGTTTGTAAATTTACAATTTTTTAAAGTTGTTTTCTTGTTTTACAAAAATGAACTGGCTTTGAACTTTCAAATCACATAGAATCAGCTAATGTTGAATTAAAGAAAATTCTGAATGATAACTGAAAGAAAAAAAGAAAGAAACAGGGTATTGTGAAAGATATGAAAATTTCCTTCTTTTGAAACCGAGTTGTTTTCTTTATTCATCTATTCAGTGGTAGGCATCTGCTATGGACTACAACACAATTCCTCAAACTGTACTCTGAGAAATACCTGTTGCTCTGTGAAACATTTCAGAGTGCCCAAGAAAAGGTAAGGATTTTTAAAATAAAATTAATATTTTTTTTGATATTTAAGAAATAAATGGGACCATTATCTCAATATACCAACATTTTCACGTTTCAGAGATGTGTAGGAAAGTATGAAGTAGAGTTGAGTAGTGAATAATATTAAGCACCTTCCATATGTCTACCTCAATAGCTGCATGGTTTAGTCTGCTGGCGGACGTTGGGTGTTTTAGAGGGACATAACTGCGGAAGTCATCAGCCCCCATTCCATCACAGGGTGGCACACGGAAAGTATCAATGTGGGGGATCAAAGCACCCAGAGTTAAAATAGCAATGGGAGGAAAATCCCACTGAATTAGTAAAGTGTCAACAACGCTGAGTGCGCCTCGGTTGCACAGTGGTAGAGTGCCAGACTACAAATCCAAAGGTTGCGGGTTCGATTCCCGCCAAGTCCTAGGATTTTTATCTGTCACTTTCCACTTCTTTCACCTCTGGCAGTACTGCTCATGTGAAAAATACCGAGTAGCACCGTGGTTCGGAACCCACGTTAAACTGTAGGTCCCCCTATAACTGGCTGGGAGTCAGTTCGAAGGTCGGAGGAAGGCAACGGCATACCACTTCCAAACAGGATCATGCCTAGTAAAGCACTGTGGTGTTCAAACCAATCTTCAGATTGTTGACTGCTTTACCTTTACTAACAACGCTGACAAGAGAAAATACAAAATGAGACAATCACTCAGAAACACCCAACAACGAAAGGAACAAAAACAACAAAGCTGATGTCTAAGGTTGACTGACGTTGTGATTAAAAGCACGAAGGGGCAACCACGGGGCTACACAAGGAAACAACCAATCAGAGTACGTAAGACGGGAGGATCACAATGATGGACTGAAGCAAAGCTTTAAAGAGAAAGATAAAAAACAAAACCGGCATGAATAAAACTTAAAACTGAATCACCCATTGTAGCACTGTCACATAAAACATGTGATAAAACTGCTGGAAAATGAAAAGTCTGCTGCAAGGCAGCTAAAATAGGGCAGTCCAGCAAGATGTGAGAGACACTGACACTGGGGCGGGTCCTTCAACGGACGAGGTGGCCATGTGTGAGCCAAGTATAGCCAATTCTGAGCCAGTACAGAACTACAGAGTCCTAGCAGAGGTCCACTTGGAGGAACGCCACACAGCCGCGGTCTCCTTCACATCCTGGAGTTTGTTGGGCACGGTCAGGGTACGCTACTCAGTATCCCAAAGCGAGAGCACACCACCAACCACAGATCAGATGATGGAAGGCCGATCTCCAGGACAGACACATTGACAGCCTGTGTCACAAGCCTATCAGCACATTCATTACCCGGGATACAGACATGACCCAAAAACCAGGGGAACACCACTGATTGAACAGACCGGTCAACGGCAGGAAGGGTCTCCTGTATACTTAACACCACGGGAGAACAGGGATAGAACTGGTCCAGAGCTTGAAGCCTACTCAGGGAGTAGCTGCAGATGAGGAAAGACCTGAGCAGGACCAGACATACCGTATATACTCGAGTATCCCGTGCATATTTTTTTCCAAATTTTGAAACGAAAAACTGGGGTGCACAAATTGCTCAAATTTAAGGTTGGTATTACTTGTTCTGCAACAACAAAACACACTAGGCGGGCATTACTCCACTTTAAAAAAATAGATCCCTTTAGGCCGGTATTAAATGATAATATTTTCGATCAAATCTTTGAGAATAAAAATACTATCAAATATCCGTAATATTTCTTGGACATAAATTTTCATCGTGGTGTTAAAAAGGGGTATTATGGTTGTCATATTTCGAGATAGCGGATAATAACAACTTTTTATTGTGCACTGCCTGGGCCACTATCAACATTGCATATAATTTACTTGACAATGATCAGTAACTTCCATGGTAATGTCACTGTTAAGGGCCTCCTCACGTCACAAACTGATGTGGTGGAGTAGTGTCTCTTTCCGCCAGTTTCTTTGACAGTACAGCTGGCACCTACGAGCAGTTGCATTATTGATGTAAGGATGACTAGTAGCATTTGCTTGTGACATCATCTTTCCGAGTAATAAAGTACATTATCTACTTAAGTTGGGTATTATTCAATTCAGTACCACCATATTATCCACACTGGTATCGGCTGGTGACAAAGACTGTATCTGGAGAAGACAGGGTCACAGTGATTTCTTGCTTCTGAGGTTAAACGTTAATTATGGTGTGCCGTTGCAGCTACGTTCAAACAAACACACACACACACACACACACAATCTATTAGCAACAGAGAACAGAGGACAAGCAACTTTTATAATCAAATATACAGTGAGGCACTACATTTGATGATATTTCTTTGATGAAAGATACCTGTATGTCAAAGTTCCCTATTACACTATCAAATATCTTTGATGTAAATACACGACATATTGACTTTGGCAAAGATATATGACTGTGTAATACCAAGTCTCAGCCCCAGTTATTTATTAACTGTTCAGATTCTATACCCATTCATTTCAGTGCGTGTTACTGTGAGTACGTTTTCACAGTTATACGTTATGAATGAAATAGTTTTCAATTTGTATGAGAATGTTTAGTAGGTAAAATACGAGAATTTTTATGGGATCGGTACAAGATTCACGCGCTCTGGATATGACAATCCTGCATGCCTCTCTCTCTCTCTCTCTCTCTCTCTCAATCAGCGTGGTGTCAATTGTTTGATATTTACGTGTCATAAATTTAACAGATGTGACATCCCAAGATAGCTGCCCTCACATGCTTGTTCAAAGCCGATGGGGTGATATTCTCATCTACACAATTCCGCGTGGTTGTTCCCCCGTGGTTAATTAAGGATTGTGGAAGTCAGAAATACTGTGCATTAGTAGTGAGACATGCAGAAAAGAGAAGTAAAGATGAGAGAACCGAATGATGATGGGTGGAGGAGGGAGGGGGGGGTTTATCTAAAACGTTTTTCATTAACAACAATAGATGGAAAGATAAGAGGGGGGGACCCCCCCCCCTCTCTCTCTCTCTCTCTCTCTCTCTCTCTCTCTCTCTCTCTCTCTCTCACACACACACACACACACACACACAGGCGAACAGCCAATTTGTTGGTGATCATACCAACATGAAAAGCTGCACAGTGGGCCCATGTCAGTTTATGTATGACATGTGTTGTCTAGCATGTGGCCCTGCATTGAATAGGGTAGGTTTTTCCTGTGGTAGGGCTGGAGTATGTGGTTGTTGGAGGATGCATTGGACAGGTTTTGTAGCAGGATTGGTTACAGTGGTAGGAACCATAAGGTATGTTTTTGGGATGTTGTAAGGCTGAACGAGGGTGTTGCGGAGGTTGGGAGGATGGCAGAAGGCTACTCTGGGTGGAGTAGGAAGAACACTTTGGAGTGATGATCTCATTTCAGGGTATGACTTGAGAAAGTCATAGCCCTGACGGAGCAATTTGTTGAGGCATTCCAGGCGGGGATGGTACTGGGTGACTAAGATGATGTTTCTGGGTGGTCTGGGATTAGGAACATTGTTGTTGGAAGGGGAGGAATTGACTGCTCGGGAGATCTGCTTGAGGACAAGGTCTGTAGGGTAGTTGCGAGGAAGGCAAGCATTGCATAGATTGTTGTAGGTGGTGAGGGAATAGTTACTGAAGCATCCCAAAACTACCCTCCCTACCATATGGTTCCTACCCCTGTAACTGATCCCACTGCAAAAAAGTTGAATGCATACTCTTACAACCACATATTCCAGCCCCACCACAGAAAAAAACCTACCCTATTCAAGGCAGGGCCACATGCAAGACATCACACATCATATATTAACTGACATTTGTCCACTGTGCGATCTTTTGTGTTGGTATGACCACCAACAAATTGGCTGAATGGATGTAAGATCACAGACAGACTGTTCGCCTGGGGACTCCTAATATCCTGTAGCAGAGCATGCCCTCCAGCATCATTCCAGCAACCTTGGCACTTGTTATACCACACGTGGCATTAGAATAATACAACCAAACACAAATTCCACAGAGCTACAGAGATGGGAACTTGCCCTCCAACATATCCTCTCCTCCCGCCACCATTCTGGGCTAAATCTATGTTAACCTCTCCCCCTCCTCCATTCTCAACTCACTTATCCATGACTCATGTCTCACCTCCCTTCCTTACCTTCTTCTCTTTTGTGTGTGTGTGCGTGCATGTGTGTGTGTGTGTGTGTGTGTGTGTGTGTGTGTGTGTGTGTGTGTTTCTTTTTTTCTCTATATATCTTGTCATCTTTCACTGTGAATAAAAAAAACATTTTAGATAACCCCCCTCCTCCGCCCCTCCATCATTCGGTTCACTCATCTTTACTTTTCTTTTCTCCTTGAACTATCCTCTCTGGTTTTATATATATCCTCTTTGGCATGGCTCAGTACTAATATAATCTCTGACTTCCACAATTCTTAATCATCAACCATGGCCTAGGTCAAGAATTATCTTCCTCTCCTGTTCCCATTCCTTTTTTTGTCCTCTCTTTAGCACCAAATAAAGGAACCCCGTTCTAAAAGCTTGTTCTTCCCCTTTTCTGCCATTTTATTTTTATTTCCCTTTGTGACTATCTGTAGTACAGCACAAAGATAAGTACTGGCCAGCCAATCTCTCTCTCTAAGTATAATTTAAAACTAAAATATCTCAAATCATCTGTGCCACAAACTTAGCTTCCTATCACTGCTCACAGTAAGTGTTACCAATGTATACACTTCTCAATAAGAATGCACACCACCTTTTCTATAATGACAAAGGTTGCAATGTTCACAGTTCACTTTAATTGCTGTGTAACATAACCTGTCTGCAAGATTTCAGTGGAAAAGTTTGCAAACCACTTTTAATTGTTACTGAAACATACGAGGAACTTAAAATGTTTGCCTCAGAAACATCAATTTTTTTCCGGAGAGCTACTATCATTCTATGAACTGCTGTTCCACCATCTTAACTTCCCATTACTGCTCATGTTAGGAGTTATTGACACACACATCATGTTAAGAATATACACTGCCTTTCTAGGATTTTGGCATGAAAATGTACCTCGAAGAAAATTGCTGTGTTTTTCAGAGGTGAAGTTACCTCAGTCCACAACAAAGGAACTGCAGCTGAAAGTATAAAGCAAGTAAACACTTATAGGTTTATTTCTCCTATCTATGTCAACTGAGAGAGGAAGTAAACACTTACAAGCAGCAATGGCATGAACAATCAGAGCATGCCAATTCACAACAAATCTCAACCAAGAGGATTGTTAAAGTTTTCTTCCTTTGGGATATCCACAACTGTGAAGCTCCTTTTCATACAATTATGACCACAACAATTGAGAGTGTGATGGTTGGATGATGTCACTAGTGCATAGTTGATACTGCTGCCTGGCTGCCAGCAGTCCAACTGCTATGGTGGGTGTTGGAGGGCTGATGTGGTGCTCAGGCGGTTCGGTAAGTTGCATTTTTACATGGGGCTCAGATTTTGGTTCAGTATAGTTAGGCAAACGGAATATAAAAACACTCTTCTGTTCTTAACAGCACCATCTTTTCGATGTTTCACTTCTTAATTAAGGAACTTTTGTTTTACATGCGGACCCTGCCTTGTGAGTGGCTATGTCGCGTCCAAGTTGCCTACAGTGCCTCCGGCTTGTTGCACGTAGCAGAGACTCACTATTTTAATCTGTTCCTAAATGTAACAGTTTTACGGACTCACAAAGTATGTTTACTCCCTTTGTACTGAATAATTTTAGCAAAGGTGTAGGGTAGCCATTTTATTACATGATAGACGTCACTAGTTTATTTGATTGTAATTTGCAGATGCACCTAACGAGATATAGGTCTCGAAACTCGGCTGATGCATAAAAAAGTTTAAAATTAACAACTGTTGTGGATCCTGTTATTTAAAATTATTGTCTAAGTACAAAAACTGCAGTCCCCATACTAAAAAGGATTTCAATAAATTGTGTTTTGAAAATAACTCCACAAGAGTTGTGGAATATATGAAAAACCGATGTTACATTATTTTACTTTGGTGGACTAAATGTTTTGCTATTGTAAAAAACAGTTTTGAAGCAAGCTTGGTGCCAAAGCTTGAAAAGTTAAGTTCATTTGGTATCACGGAGAACAGATTAATTTCCTTTTTGACACTACCTATCAGGAAGTTTGTAATCCCAAGGTGACCCTTTCAATATGATCCGAAGCAGTACAACACCAACACAAGGATTTGGTAATACGTTTCTGAAGATCACACATGACAAAGAACACCAGGTAGGCACAAACACAGTGAAAGAAAGAACCTCCAAAAAAACAATAGAAACATAGCATGACACCTAACAGATGAGCAAACTAATCAATTCCAATTGACTTGGCTGTGATATCAGTCTGCCATGGGTAGAATAGCAAGTATGAAACTGACTACATTCATCATTATAAAGTATAATGAAATGGCATGAATCGCTGGGAGACCATGAAGGGCAGTTTCAGCCACCTAACTTGAAAGGTTTTCCCTATCCTTTGCGCCTGTAGGCACCTTTCCGTTGTGAAGTGTGAGAATTGTGTGCTGCAGTGTCTATGTTAACTGTAGGCCACTGTAATGGATGTGTGTGTAGTGTTGTGTTCATGTTGGAGATGATCAGAGGGTGAAACCCAGTGGTGTTGTATAGCGTACTCCTCTTGAAAAGAACCAAGGGGGCCGCTGAGCTTAACGTCCGCATCCGATCCGATGGATGGATCACCACCAACAGTGTCCCATGCCCTCACTCCATGAGACATTGTGGAGAGGTTTGGAATTTAATCCAGGACATTGGTGCAAAGATTGGTGACCAAGGACTTTGAGACTTTTCATCTCCACCTCTCCTGTCCCCCTTGCCATAAGGCAAAGGGATGACTGTCAACAGCATGTGACATACCTGGACAGTTACTCATTCCAGTTCTGCCTACACCTGATGGTACTCAACATTGGTGATCTGGTGGGAACTGGTGTATCCACCGTGGCACAGCCAATGACATTCGACATTATGCTCGTAATAGAGTCAAAGTAACAGTTTTTACTCTTGGAGACAGGGAATTGTAAAGGAACTGGAAGTTAGCGAGAAGAAAAAACTTGGAAGCTGATTCCAAAAACCAACAAGTAATTGACTTGAATTCTTATTTGGCACAATTATGACAAGACATTTTCTCCAGACTTCAGATATCCAGAGAAGTTCTATTTTTATTTATGTTTTTTATCTTAACTTCAAAATAAAATCTATATGAAATACCAGTGTGCTGGGGATCGACACAAAGGATCTTGTCATTTGTAATCTTGATACATCGTCATACATGCTCAAGCAATCTCGAGGCTGGAGCTTAAAATTTCTTGACTTCTTCATAAACTGACACCGATTTTCAATCTGTACTACAATTCACTAGTTGAGGTCATTTTGAAATAATTACAGGAAAGGCAAGAATGTGTCACAAAAAAGAATATCTCAGAGATAGGGAAATGCATATCACATTTATATGTGCCTTATGTGGATTGTGTAGCAACGGCTCAATAGAGTGGAAGTTCTGCACAGTACTACCACAGTGCTTTACTGGGCATAAATTGCAACATACTACACTAATTTTGATAATTCAGTGATTAATAAATTATAAAATGAAACATTTACAACAAAAGATCTCTGTCTAGAAGTGCTCTTTCGGCTGGTAAGTAAACTACATCTATTTTTCCTGCTGGGAATTTTTTTTCCTCTATAATATACGTAATTTCAAAATAGAGCACTATAACACAGTAAAGCGAGGGTGGAAATGGTGAGTTCTCTAATGCGCCTTAATGCGAGCACGCGGTTGCTGCTCTTAGGGGATTCGAGTTCTCCCTCGGGCATAGGTGTGTGTGTGTGTGTGTGTGTGTGTGTGTGTGTTGTCCTTAGGTTAGTTTAAGTAGTTTTAAGCCTAGGATTGATACCCACAGTAGTTACATCCCATAGTTTTACAAACATTTGAATATACAGTAGTAGTAAAACCAGAATGTATTTATGCAAGTGACTGTTAAGCATTGAATTACAAACTACACAGACTTGAAGTCTTAGAAAGAAGAATCATCAGAAAAATACTTGGTCCACAAAAATATACAGAGGTATGGAAATTAAGAAATAATGAAGTTTATCCCAACATACAAAACATAACTGAAACACTGTGGAAGAGATGACTGCTATTTTTTGGACATTTATTTAGAATTAACTTCAAAAGGTTAACCAAACACATTTTTAAATATCTTTCGGACAAAATGTCAAAAATAGCTTGGATTAAAGAAAGTAGGAAAGATTTGGGGAAAAAACAACATATGCGATAAAGATGCAACAGAAACAGAGCTTTTTAAGAAAAATAATGAAACATTACAAATAAAAGATTTCCAAGGCAGGAGAGAGAGGAAGAAAGAATCCAAATGGTCTGATGAGAGAAAAAAGTATACATAGAAAAAAGATGAAACAATACTGGAGGAAAAAAGAAAGAACAAAACAGGGAGAAGCATTGAAATTGGTGCATGGTACTTAGATGACCCAAATGGTAAAAGAAAAAGAAAGAAATTGCTTTTGATTCATGATCAAAAATCTCCACAGAGATGATAAATTATTTTTCAAAAGAGATAGAGTGGCTGGCCAGTACTTAGCTTTCTGCTGTACCACCGATAGCACAAAGAAAGAAAAAGGACGGAAAAAGAACAAGCTTTCGGAACAGGGTTCCTTCATCAGATAGGAGAAAAGGGAAGAAAAAAATAATGGGAACTGAAGGGTAGGGCAATTCATTACCTGGTCATGAGGATGATGTTTGAGGATTGTGGAAGTCAGAAATTAATTCATAGCAGACAGAACAATAGACTTCAACAGTACTTTTCTCTTTAAGTATACCAATACGTATTTTGGTTAATTTATTTTTCCGCTAATGCTAGTGAAATGGCTCAAAATGGAGATTCAGACAGTAAGAACACTTACTTACCGTGATTGGTTGTAGCAAAATTTCTGATAATTGTTTAGCAAGTTGCTGAAAGTACTGGCTTTCACTGCGGAAATCATTTCTTGTAACAGGATCATCTATGCCTAGGCTTAGTAAATAAGATTTGAACCTGACAGTTTCATCTTCTGTTATATCACCTTGCCTTTCCTGAAATATAAAGTCAACAGCATGAATGTCACTAAAGGTTTCACAAATACTAATATATTCACTTAGGCCATGTGAACATCTGAAAGAGCCAATTACCAGTTATTGGAAAACTTACTCTGATTTTTTGTGAAATATTTTTTGATAAATTCACCATGTCCTTTGCCATCACCATTAACTTGCTTAAATCTTGAAAAGCAACACTGATACTTTCATCAGTAGCTTTCTGCTTTTCACTTATACTTCTCTCAATTCCAACAATACCAGTCCTTAGCTTTATGTTTGATTGGTGTGCCTGAAAATTGAATCATATGTAGTACCCTCTGACTGCTGATGCAAAAATGTCAGAATGAGACCAGAAACACAAAATGAAATGTCATATTGAGAATTGGCAAATGTCTTTGTTACAAAAAAGTCAACTGTGAAAATAAAAATAAACAAAACATAAGTGAAACAGTACATACATCAATAATAGTTTGAAACAGAGAAAATATGCTGAAAGGCAGTTAATACTTATCAATTTTAGGATCTGTGACTTTAACTATATTTCAATCACTACTAGACTTGTGTGTATGAAACAAGCTAATCATCAAGAACACTTGGTATCAGAAAAGGGAGAGTTACAAAATAACCCGTTACAGCTGGGATGGACAACATAAAACTGTCATAGACTACATTATAACAGACCAAAAAGCTAGTCAGACTGTTACAGATGTGAAAGTTATTCCAAGTGAATGTATGGACAGTGATCACCGACTGTTAACTGCGGATCTGAAGAATGTACGAGTGCCATTAGTTAAGTACAAGAAAATGCCAAAGATTAAGACTTTGCCGTTGAGAGACCCTGAAAAGAAACAAGAGTACCAGAAAAAGATCAAAGATAGAGTACCCAAAACTGAAAAACTTGGGGTAGAAGAAGAATGGAAACTCTTTAAAGACACTCTTGTTACAGAAGCTGTCCACATCTGTGGGAAAACAAGTGCAGCACAAAGAGAGAAGGAAACACCCTGGTGGAATGACAGGGTAAAGACAACAATTAAAGAAAGAAATGTGTTAAAGAAGAAATTAGACCATGAAAAACAAAATAGAGTAGATGTAAGAAATGACACAGAAATTGAATGTCTGTCTCAGGAATATCGAAACAAGAAGTTGGCTGTGAAAAGGCTGATCCAAAATGAGAAGGATAAATGTTGGGATGACTTCACCACCAAATTACAAGAAGACTGTCAAGGCAATAAAAAACTGCTATATAAGTTAGTCATTGATAAAAGATATGAGCGTACTAACATCGTTGTGCTAGAAACTGAGGAGGGGAAGCTGTTGAGAACAGAATATGAAATTAGGAGTGAAATGAGGAACTATTTCAACTCGCTGTTGAGTGGGAATGTTGACAGCAGTGATGATAGTGATTGTCCAGCTGAAGAAACACCAGAGGTTCTACATCCATTAACTTGGCTGGAAGTTGAGTCTGCTCTGAGAAATACGTGAAATGGAAAGTCTCCAAGGTTTGATGAGCTAAGCTCAGATATGATTAAGGCAGCCGGAACACCTGGCCTACAATGGATCTACAGAGTTCTGTCAGTCATCCGGACAAACAACAAAATTCCAGATGACTGGACAAAAGGAATCATCATTCCACTGTTTAAAAAAGGAGACCGAAAGAAGTGTGGAAACTATAGAGGTATCACCCTACTTTCACATACCCTAAAGCTGACGGAAAAAATTATAGAAACCAGACTTAGGAAGATAGTTGAACCCTTATTATAAGAACAGCACGGCTTCAGGAAAGGGCGAAATACTATAGACCTCATCTTTGTGGTAAGGATTTTGGCAGAGAAATACTGGGAACATGGAAAGAACTTAGTGATGGTGTTCTTAGAACTGGAGAAGGCATATGATAGTGTCCCTCGCAATAAAATATGGAAATGCCTGGAAGATCTAAAAGTGCCCAATTACCCGATTGACAGAGTAAAGATGCTGCATCAAACTTGCAAGAGTAGTGTCCAAATAGGAAATGGTCGCTCTGAATGGTTTGAGACGAAGAGGGGAGTCCAGTAGGGAAGTGCTCCATCACCACTCTTGTTTATTATTGTAATGGACAGAATGCTAAAATCTATTAAGGAAACTGCAAATGAGTCGAGATCATTGGTATTTGCAGATGATGATGTAATATGGGGAGAAACAGAAACAGAAGTGCAGAAGAGCCTGACTGTCTGGAACAATAAATTTAAAGAATTTAACCTGAAAATCGGCAAGACCAAAATGGTTGAGATGACCATAAGCAGAGAGGGAACAAGTTCAAACATCTACTTGGAGGGAACAAAAATTAAATCAGTTTTCCACCTTCAGTACCTTGGAAGTATTTTCTCCAAGGACAACACCATCTGGCAAGAAATCCTCAAAAGAACACAAAAAGCCTCAAATTTCTACATGCAAGTTCGGAATCTAATCAAAATCTAATCAAAAAAAGTACCCCAGGCAGCAAAGTTAACTTTGTATAACACTTACTTCACTCCAATCCTTACATATGGCATGGAAACATGTACATCGTTAAAAAAGGATTACAGCCGAATCCAAGCAACAGAAATGAGGTTTATCAGGACTAGGAATTAAAGTACCAGGAGAGACAAGATCAGAAATGAGGTACACAGGGAAACAGCTGGTATTAGGGTCCCTATTGCGAACATCTTGGGAAACGAAGACTGCAGTGGTATGGCCATGTAATGAGAATGGATAGCACAAGGACAGCTAAAAAATACTTCAGAATGGAAGTGGGAGGAAGAAGACCAATAGGAAGGCAAGGGAGACGATGGATAGAGGCAGTTAAATCAGACATAGAGAAGAACGGTTTTAACTGGGATGATGTCCAAGACCAAATGTTATATCAAGATTGGATGAGGTGGAGAGCGCTTGTTAGCCACACCCGGGAGACTGGAGATGGAAAAGGATGATGATGATCACTACAATATTTCTACAAATTTCTTTACTGTCACTTTGGTCTTCTTCTACTACTACTACTACTACTACTACTACTACTACTATTACAAATATTTTCACCTACAACAAGCAGTATTAATCATGAATGGAAGAGGTGTGATGAATTTTCCCCCAATTAATCTACTTTTTTAAATTAATATAATTGTTAACAAAACTGTCTAATTTTGGGCAATATTGATTATAGTATGTTACAGGCCATATTTGAAGCATTTGTAATTATGCACCTTAATAGACCATTGCCATACCCACAGGCCTTTCTCCAGTTTCACACTTTAAGGTTACTAGCAAAACAAGTGTGGCAAATTGGTCTAGAAGTCTTCATTAAACCACTTTTCGCAAATCTTTGAAGTGGAAATGAACACAGCACATTTCTAATTTGATTAGAACAGTATCAATGTAGCAAAATAATATTGTTTAGTGCTGTCACAGTTCACAGACAGAATGACACAAGAAACCTAAATAAATAAATGTCGGTGGTAATTTTCAAGAATGGTTACAATCTAAGTATCACAGCCTGAAACAATAGATATCTAACGTGCAACTCTAAACTGATTATGTGGACATTCATGTGTGACTTGCGAATTATGTTTTGTTCATAGTCATGGGAAAGTATTTTATTGGTTTATATGGTCTTGAGTAACCAAGTTTTTTTCTTATTTGTTATGATTTAAAATACTTCATAGTCAAAGCTATCCAATGGAAAAGTAAAACTGTCACAACCATATAGTGACTAGTTCTCTTAGTACTTTTCTGCAGATATTCTGCAGCAATCTATTATGCGATGAAAGTTGTATCTATAATTGTCATTTATTTATACAAATAAAATTTGATCTTTTATTCTTGCTCATCTCAGAAATACATACCGTATTGATACCTATAGTGGATGAAACCTTGCGTTACAATGTATATCATCAGAAAAATTCAACAAATTTCTATGAAAGTGTCATGTAGATATGTACTACCACAGCTTCAAATTCCATCAGTGACAGTTCGACCAATTACATTTACACTGAAATCTGTCAAAAACATTGAGCAATTTCCTACGACTGTGTCATGATTCTGCTGTGAAATTATTCACGTCAATGCAGCTTTACATTTCCACTCGTCAAAATAATTAGTATGTAGACATTCACGTTTTGTCATCTCGCACATCAATGCCCACATAATCGATTTAGTTACACATTCAATATATATCATTTCAGGCCAAGATACTTCTGTTGCAAGCATTTTTGGAAATTACATAAAGATCAGTAATGCTACATCTTTGCTGTAATTTGGAAAGAATGAAAACAGTGATTAGCCCAAAAAGAAACATGACTATTGGATAATTTCTCTACTTTGAATACCACATTTGATTTTATATTTAAGTTATTCATTGCATGCTAGGAGTCTTTTTCAAAATAAAATGTGGTAGGCATAATATTTTAGTTGAGCATCTAGCTTCGAGCAGAAATAGTTAAGTCTTTGACATGACCAACTGAACACAACATTCAAAGCCCAGGATTATCATATAATGCAGATATGCATCAGATTAATGAATGTATACATACACTGAGCATGTTACAATTACATCACACATTACTAGAAATATCAATTGAAGCTGATACATTGCCTGTTGATGATGATGATGATGATGATGATGATGATGATAATAATAATAAGTAGGATATTACACTATTGTGTGTTATTGCCAGTAACAATCTATTGTGGCTCCACCACACAATGTGCCTCATCTTAGAAGAAAGATTGGTTGATAGAAAGTGAAATATATCTATAGCAAACACGTTTCACCTTTTTGTAGCACCAACAGAATCTGAAAAATACGTTTGGGGAAACTTTACAGGCCTAGTCAGTAAAAGTCTCGATCAGTGGCATGGCCTAATGTATTTATGTGATGAGAAGTGGCAGTGTTGGCAACAGTCGCTGTGGATACTGGGCTGAATGGCGACAGACAATGTTTACAAGATGTGAAAATGAATGTGTTAACATCATGTTTGAATGATTTTATTTTCAAAATGAATCACAGCGTTTGAATGTAGAAGATTGTACACTACAAAACTGTTTCTCCCCATGCACTGTCTTTCTGTTCAGACGCAACACTCTATTATGTAAATTGAAATACACGTGTGTGTCTGTCTCTCAAATGATACGAATCACAATAATTTCTTCAATTTCATAATTTGGTAAAATGCTTGTAATAATTTAATCTGTACTCTTCGGTTCCTGCCTAACCACTTCCTTTAATATCATGACATATTCATAAAAATAATATTCGTCACTGCACCCTTGTCCAGTCAGTAATTGAATTATCATACACACTATTGGCTATTCAAAATGTACTACGTTGCTAACCTAACATTGCTACGGATGCACCGCGACGCTACCCATGTAGCTGATCGAGACTTTAGCCTGCCTAGTCTTATCATGAACACTAATAAGAAATACATTACTACTGACCTCATAATAATGTTTTACACCGGTCAGCTGTGAAAGGACTTCATGCCAAAGCCAGGCAGTGTCAGCATTTAAAAGTAGCACTGGGTTACGGCACCCGCAAAAAGCTATCTAAACAGCACTTAAAGTGTGGTCCTATTCTGCATGATGCGACAGTATGAACTTAACAGAAATTTTAAAGAATTGCAAGTTTTTACCCTCCTTGCACCATGTCTCATAATTAGCTCATTGCCAAAAACAGATATGCATCATGATAATTTGATAAAAAAGGAAAACTGGCACATGAAGTTATGAAATTGAACATATAAAATGGATAAATTTACCTATAATAACATTGCAGCAACACCCAGGATAGCACATAGATAGGTAAACTAACAGATCAGGCAATGTAGGAATGCACTGATGCTGCCTTTACATATCTGCATTTCATATGATTGGCCTCTTAAGTAGGTAATAAGGCAAGAGCCCACTAGTTGTTCTTGAAGTCAGGAAGCATAGTTTAACAACAGGGGACAATCATTACACTTAAAAAGTTTCACTCATAGAGCTCTGCAGGCATTGAAAGAGAGCGCTCCTCATGTTCTTTCTGTTAATATACATCCTCTCACATTCTTCACAGGATTAAAATAGATGATACAGTAAATTCTAAAACTACAATTGGCTTTGCTAAATTGGTTCTGCTAATAAGCTGATCACAGAGCACCCGTTCTTTGGAAGTGTACATTTAACAATTTCAAGTTCTCCAACAAACTTTTTCATGAGAATAACATTCAACAAATAGATGTGGAGCCTACAGCCATTTATACTAACGAAATTAAATAGTGCTTTTTAAAATGTGATAATACTGTCAATCCTAACATTCTACCCAGGCTTACATTAATTAACACAAAACCAAATCTATTACTTATCATCACTGTTCATGATAATATTAGGCCTGTGAAGTTTCCCCAAACTTATTTTCCAGATTCTGGTGATGTCCCAAAAAGGCAAAATGTGTTAAAGAAAATAGATAATTGCAAACAAGACGGTGTTTTATTAGAAATATCTGTATGTTTATTACTCATGAGGAAATGATCAGAATATTATTAAAATTACAGATTGCAACTCACCACATAGATGATTTGCCAAGCCCTAAGCAATAACAATCACATAACTAAAACAAGTGTGCCGCACACACACACGCACACACACACACACACACACACACACACACACACACACAACACAACACACAAAACCACTGTCCAAGACGCTGAGTGTCATATCAAATGGAAGTGCAATTTGGAATGAGGCAGGGAGTGATGGTGTGACATAAGTGCTGTTAGGCAAACAGTGTGCTAACAGTAAATTACTGTAGGTTGATGCTGGAGTAATTCTAGGGCTGGAAATACACTGTACGGATAAATCTCATTTGTGCAGTTCAGAAAAGCTTGGTGGTTGATGGGAGGATCCAGATGACCTAGGTTGTGAAGCAACCATTGAAATCAAGCCTACTGCACTCAGATGCATATTGTGCCACAGTGTGGTGTGCATTTTGTCTTTGCAAAATTTTGTGTGTGGCAGTATACACTGGTGGACAGGTGGGTGGTATACCAACATAAAATGCCATGCAGTTATAGTAGCAGAGGTAGGCATGCCATTTACCACCTCTGCAGCACTTTTTATATAGGTATGACTACCAACCAGCTATTTACCACAACGAACGACCACCCTATGGCAGTTAAGCACAAAACTCTTGATTTCAATGGCTGTTTCACAACTTAGGTCATAATTATTGTCTACTTAACTACCAGCTTTCTTGAATTCACAAATAGGAGCTATTCTTACAATACATACTCTGGTTCCAATATTAATCCAACCTCAATCATAGTAACATTGTCCTCACACAGAACATCTAAAAGTCACCAATCTCTCTATACTATCACTTTCCTCTCATTCACATCCCTTAACCCACATATTCTGATACCATTTTCCCCTTCTCTGCTCCTTTCATGTTCAATCCTTCCTTTTAGTGATGACAGGTTACCTTAAGTTGCGGCAATGCAAATTTCAGGAGATCTGGTGATGGAGCCAAGGATACAGATGGCCTAGGTTGTAAAGAAGTCATTACATTTAGCATATTATGCTCAGCTGCATGCTGTAGTACAGGGTGGTCCCATCCTGCTTCTGGCCAAAATTATACAAATTATCAAAATGTAAAAAGCTGCACAATGACTGCAGCAGTGTTGGTAAATCAAATGGCTGCTTTCATAGGTGGCCTAACATCCGATACTATCCTTGTGGCAACAGGTTGGAAATGGAAGTGGTGTACGGATGTTGTGGAGCTCAGCTGGATGTCAGAAACCAACTTTCAAAAGGGTTCAAAGGATTTTGGGATGGATGTCTCTCGTTTCAGGGCATGATGATAGATACAGCACTGACATAGGATATAGTTTAACTCTTTGGGTTAAAGTTCAATTTACATGTCAGAAGTTACAGCTTTAAGTGTAGCCAGTCACGAATGGCATTAAGACAGCCAATACGAATGTATGTCTACCTTTTCTTTTAGTGAACAACTCAGTGTTGTGGACGAATTAATTTTTACAAGTAATAAATTGCAAATTGTGACAACTTTGTAGAAAATACTTTAATGCTTTCACAAAATATTCAAAAGTTTGTATAGCTTATGGGACTTAACTACAGGGTCATCAGTCCCTAAACTTGCAAACTACTTATGAACTAACTAATACTAAGGACAGCACAAATATCAATGCCCAAGGGGGGATTCGAACCCCCGACTGTAGTGGTCGTGCAGACCGTGACTGGAGCGCCTCAGTCCCCTCGGCCACCGCGGCTGGCAATGCTTTCACGATTTACACTGTAAATATTATTGGTGCTCCTTTAACTCACATAAATTAAAGTTTTGCTAAGAGTTGGCAACTGCATAGCAAAAACATTTAAAGTTGTGACACATTTGCTGTGGCGGCCCCTTACTGTGATGAGTGCCCACACAGGCAGCCAAGACGTGTTGCTTAGTTTCCTCCAAAAAATCTCACACAAACAAGTCTTTGGACGCAAACAGAAATTAAAACAACAATGACAACTTCCTGCTAGACGGCAGTACTTTACAAGAAGCCACATGTGACAGTGCCTGGCCAATCCAAACTGTAAGATCAAGTGTAGCCGTCCGTCAGTGCTGGCTTTATAAATGTACCAATGGACAACGGAGCGTGGAAGACAGTGCAATCCCAGCTAGGACTGCGACTGGCTGCTCCTATGTGGGATCTAGCTCTCTCGGCACTCACTCTACTGTTCACATATCTTGTAGTTGTATCATTTGAGCCTAATGCCACAAGTAAATTGTGGTGGTATTTTGAGGCTTTACGCTCTCTGTACTTGTTAAGTTTTGTCAACAAATAGTTTGTTTAGTGCCCCCCCCCCCCCACACCCTCTGCGATTTCTCATTGTACATCAAGGAGGCATTTTATTTTGTGTTAAATAAATCTCATTTCGTTTCATCATTGGTGTCTTTCCTGCAGATCACAGGAAATAACAATATTCTTAGAAGATCATCAAGATCTAATTTAAAGGAATCATTTTGCAAGAAAGACATAGCTTTTTAATGATGTATTTAAATAGATAACGAGAGGTAGAAATAAAAATTATAGATTCCACTTTCACCAAAGAAGAAATTGATACAGAAGATCTTCAAAGAAGCAGTTGGATAACAATACACTACATAGGTGTCAGCACAATTTTTATTCACTCAGTTATAACTGAAAACCGTATTTTAATTGATGCCCAATAAAAGTGACTGCCAACCATTTAATCGACTAACCTGCCATAACAGCACAAAATATAACACACTCACAACGACCTCACAGAAACAACAAACCAGCCATTTTAAATATGGAGGTATAAATTCTCTCCATCATTTCTCATCTGTCATTGGTTACTTCGGAGTGACATGCCAATGGCTATATGAAATGTCATGAGTTATGGAACATTTTTATGGATGAAAATCCAGTTCAAGATACAATATAGAAACTCTTAAATGTCATGTTTTATGTAATTTTATAATGAACACTGTAATACCATAATCTAAACACACTGTACTACAATTAAAGATACATCTCTGACATACATTCACATCCCGCAAACAATTATGTGGTATACAAGGAAAATGCCTACGGTATTACTTAAAAATATATAGTATATGATTCATGTGTCCTCTTATATGGGAGAATTTTCTACAATGTAGAGAGTGACACTATACAAATTACAGAACATCCTACGAATGGGATTACTATTAAACTAATTTTTTAATCTTTTTTTTTTTTTTTTTTTTTTTTTTTTTCCATTACTGTATGTCAGATTTGGCAGCTAGTACAACATCAGACACATCATACCAAATCTGCAGAACTTTTAGTGATTAGGTGTACAGTCTATTTCCTCTTAAATGACTCAATTTTCATTAACGTCGATACCAATCAGGATAAGCACAAAAACTTACCTGGGGTTAAGTTGTATGACACTTCTTGCCGGGCTCCAGTGCTTATGTTAGCACCAATGGTTAATGGCAGCAACTCAGATGACAAATGTTTTGTCTTGACAACTTCAATTAAAACGATAACTATTTTTTCTGAATGGACAAGGGTACATACAAGAATCTGTCAACCATAGAGCAGGTACAGTATTAATTTTGCTGTGAGTGCAACTAGCAGCAATAACACTTACTCTGTAGCTCATAAATATTACGTAACACAATTCTGCACATCATTGTTCATCTGTTGCCAACATAAGTACCAGAGCCCGGCGAGAAGCGTCGTACAGTTTTACCCTTACCTGGTATCAAAATAATGCACTAAAAAGAAAGTTACATGCTAGCCTACATTAATGTGATGTGCGTAACTAAAGTGTCAGTGTTAAACAATTAACAAGGTACTTTTACTGGTATGTACATATCTGATACAGCAAGTTGTAAATACAAGCTATTAATTTTTCTAAAGTTATTCCATGTAAATTACTATTGCTAATCTGATACATGAAACAATTTCATGGTCTTGTTCAGTACTAAAGAATTATTTTAGACTGCCTCGAGAACCAAATTTCTGTGGCCAACATGTTTTGTTACCTGTGAAGTTGGTGGAATAGGCAAAAGAGTTTCCCATGCTTTCTTCTGAACGGTTTCATTGAGTACCCGAAAGAAGTCATGTTCCAGTCCTTCTTTAAAAGACAGCTTAACATAATTGTAGCTACTTCTACCGACAGGACCGGGTATCTTCCCTTTAATAACACAATTTCAATTTAAAAGTGACATATAAATTAGAGCAATGAGCACACATAGAAATAAGACTTAACATAATGGAAGAGTACATAGATTTTAGCTATGAAGGAAACAAAATAAATTCATCTATAGCTACAAACTGCAATACACAATTGGCAAATGAAACAGTGGGTCAATTGTCGAGAACTACAGATATTCTGAGTTCTGTACCTGGAATTGGTTCTGCAAGGTGAAGGACTATTTTCTTGCTTCTAGTGAATGCAAATGAACTTGGTGATTCCTCTTCTGAAAATACAACATAACGAAGTGGCAAGGATAAGCAAGTCCTGCCGCGAGGGATATCTCCAGGTCTTCCCCACAACAAACGATGAGTAGTGAGAACAAGTTCACCACCTTCAAATGATGTCTAGAACAAATGCATTGAGAAAATAAATAATCGTAATTGCTTTATGACAAATACCTTAGGTACAGTTCATGGGTACTGTCTGACATTTGCGGTGTTTACATACCTTTGTGTCACCATCATACAGCTTGACAGCTTTTTCTCGCGTTACGTACGACTCGCCGGTTGAGAGAAGTGGCTCGGCGTATTCAAATCTATCCATTATTTTAATTTCCGTATTAATTTCTGAACGAAACGAGAAAATGAAACATTGTTTATTTCATAAGAAACTGTCAAATAATCTCATTTTGGCTTTCTGTTGACAATTACCGGCGAAGTCTTGCAAGATAATGTTACTTATTTATCAAAATCAAATACAGCACAACACATTTCTTATCTTCAAGATTATGAATCACCTCGGGGCTTATATCACTACTTTCAACACAAACCCAAACATTGAAAATGGGTTGCAGTATCGAAAATTAAGACAGCGATATATTGAAATATCGATATTTTTATGATTTATCTAAATTATATCGACTAGATGTGTCGATATAAGGTTCGTTCCTGCAGCTACCAGACTGCTTGACGCGCATGCGCAACGCGGAGATTGTTCCAGCAGCGCCTTCTCCTGCTTTTGGCTACTTGGAGTGTGGCTGCTTGGTGTTCAAGCAGTTGCTGCAAGCAACCAGACGCTACCCGGAAAATTATTTCAGGCGCGGTCAAGCTGCCAATTTGCGCATGCGCAGAAAGGTCTGCGTTTAGAGAGGGGTAGCCATCACGTGATACATGTGTGTTTGTAGCGTGTTTTTTGATTATTTCGAAGTCACTGCAATCCCACTTGAGATCAGATATTTCTCTTTTACACTTCTTCGTTATTAGAAAGGAAATTATTTTAATTATTTCTTTAAACTCATCTTCGCCTGCAGCCAGAAACAGTGCAAAAAGCGTTCCAGCAGTGCAAGTATCAAACGAGGGTTTTTATGTCATAGTAACTGTGCGTGAGCAGTAATATCTGGTTAGCGCTTGAAATTAGCCGCCTGGCAGCAGCTGGAACGAACCTCATATGAATCAGCCTGCAATAAAAACCTTTTAGCACAGTCTAACATAAACAGTCGCGACACTCATTGCTGTGAAAGCTGTTACCAACTGACAATTGCAACGATGCTAGCGCTCCTAGTGGTGGGCAAGCCGCCGTAGGAGTAATGTTTGTTTATAATTATTTGTGTGCGTAATTAACGAAATAGTTGGTATAATTTTTGCGTTACAAGCATAGTAGAATATAAACATAAGAGAAACATAAATTTCTATTATGGTGTGATCTTACTATGACAAGAGTTTTTTGACGCGTATCAATTCGGTGTGTAGTCTAATGATTCGAACATTTTTAGGCTTCACTCGTCTTTCTAATATGCGCATATTCGTTTGAGTGTCATTACTTTATCTCAAGAAGACAATTTCTTGAAGATTCTTGCCGTTTGTGGTTCAGTTGTAGCAACAATTGTGGATTTGGGTTCTTCTTTTGCTTTTTCCGTCCTTTTTTTTTTTTTTTTTTTTTTTTTTTTTTTTTTTTTTTTTTTTTTTTTTTTTTGCCAGGTCAGTGACGTTTTTCCTTCAGCTGCAGCTGTAGTAGCTGCTTTGGTACATTAAATACTGTAGTTATTGCATTCTCTATCCGTTTCCTACGTTCCAGTCTCATTAATTGTACTGGAATTGTAGTGAAGAAACTTCATCGTTCCTGAGTAGAAAAGCGACGAATTTTTGCCAAGGGCAGGTCTTGCAGTGTTTCTTAGCCATTCCCTATTTTTAATAGAAAATGATATTATTCAATAAAAGCCTGTAGGTTGCAAGATAATTGTAAATAAACTGTCCTGCAATGTACTGTTTCGTACCTCACCAGAGATCGCAGTAAACCTAATAAAGTCAAAGGTGGAGCTAATTTTAAATTACTACCTATTTTTATGGCACTACATACGTTCCCTAGAGTGAAAAGTCTGCAAAATTAAATATAAACGATACTATTCGCACTCATCCAATACCGTATTTCAGAAACGTAGCTTGCCGGCCGCCTGAAGCGCTGCAGTCGTAGTGTATAACAAAAACCTGCTGGAGTGTCGTGACTGTATTATGTTAGACTGTGCTTTTAGGTCGTATCCTACGTGAGCGACAAAAGCGAACGACAGATCGCGACCACCTGACCTCCTTGCGCGCGACTTGCAGCTACGCGACACTGTCGCTACAAGCAGCGTCATTCGGCGACAAGGACGTGCTTCCTACGTGAGCGAGACACGAGTGGCTATGGCTACATTCTGGAAGTATTGTAGCTTACACGTCGCGTTCGGTAGAAATCGGTCACGTGACATCTTGTTCTATCTGTTTTATGATCTTTTTGTATAACTCACGCGTTGTCATTTCAAAGCAATTGCACACTACAGATTTAGCAAATACACGTCGTTCTTAGTACAATAAATTATAAATTTAGTGTCCAAAAAAGCCTTTTTACCAGATAGCAACTGCCATCAAAGGTATATGATTTACAGACGTACCAGGCTGTTTGCTGTAGTGTAGTGGGGAGCGCATGAAATAGTGATGTTCCTGGTTCGTAGTTCGAATTCCGCCACTTCCACCTTTGTTTTCATCACCTTGGCGCCTTGAAGGTTTTCGCAAATTGTTGTTAAATGAGTACAACTATGTTCTGCAATATTCCGAGTTGTTCAAAGGTAACAGCACTTTCTCTGTAAAGTGCATTTGTTCTATTTTATGAACATGCCATGAAGTACATATTAACGAATTGCAAACATAGACGTATTTATCACAACGACTTAATCTGGAGATATACTGTTACAATGACTGTTGTCAATGACGTCATTAATAGAAGTAAATTTGTATATAGGTTAAGTACTAGGATTCTGTTGAATTCAGTATTTGTTATTTTAGCTGTAAAAGAAAACGTAGTTACAGTTTGAAACAGAATATTTGCTCTTTATTTAAGAGCAGAACTAAGTAATGTGAAAAAAAAAAAAAAAAAAACAAAAAACAAAAAAAAAAAACAAAAAAAAAACAAAAAAAAAAAACAAAAAAAAAACCATGTGAACTCAGATTTCTTTAGAGGAGGGGAGGGGGGCAAGAAAACCTATACTGTCTTTCACAGTAACGATTCCAGAACGTTGGTCTGGGGAGGGGGCAAAGTCATGGAACTTTTCCAGTATGGGGGACAGAAACCGTGCCTTGCCCCTCCAAAGTTTGAAGTGCCACCGGTAGATTCGCCGTTGTCTGAACCATGAAGGTAAGAATAAACGGAGGTGCTCTGACGCCACAGCTGGTCCGACCAAAACAATGCTGTATTTACCTTGATTGCGTATGCTTGTCGCTAGTTTTTGGAAGGATTTTGCACTGTTATTGTGACTTGTTTGATGTTTATGTGTACGAATCGTTCTGACTGTGACGCGAAATCGAAGGAAATACCATTTCATGTGTAAATTGCATCGCTAACATACGATTTTACCACTTTTATTGTGAAAGAACCTGTACATCTTTACTTGTAATGTAGCGCATTTTTCTCTTTTCGATTTCCTAAAGATGAAGTTATTTCCCCCACTTAACAAGTTATTTACGAGTGAATAAGGAATAAAATATAAATTTGATTTTTATTAAGTCAATGATTTCGAAAGCAAAACCTAGTTTAAATATTGATGAAACTTACTATACAAAGAAAATATATCGTCACTGTGCTCGTAAATCTGGCGTTTGTTCACTCAGTCGAATTATTTTATCTGACGATCGTCATAATAGCTAAAGAAAGAACCCATATTTGTGATTCGTAATATTGTGATAAGAACTATTTTTAAACAGAATAACAGCAAAATTTTATCGTTTCCCGAGATTTTATTTTAAACAGAACCTTGAAACAATCAGTTTGAGGATGTTACAAGCGTATATAATGCAATTAGCGACTGTAAATACAGACACAGCTATAACTCACTGTCGGTGTTTTGGTCGGAGTGTCAAGGCGGTCATGGCTGCAAAGTGTAGTATGGCTGGGATATGAACAGTGATACAGATCAATGGATACGTAGCAACCAAGGATTGATTGATTGATTGACTGATTCTTTCAGGGAAGCCAAAACAGTCTTGGTCTAACCCGCCACTGCCCGCACCGAAACAAAGTTTATTGTGCAGTATCGCTCCCTGTATGTCTAGTAAAGCCAACCAATGCCCTTGAACAGTGCAAGGAGTCCCTTTACCAGTTCTTTATTAGACACAATTTCTTCGGGTCTGGTTGTCACAAATGTTCTGTGCCTTTTACTCTCCAATGCAATGCATTCGAAGATCAGATGTGATGCAGTTTCATCACCGTCATCACAGATCCTACATTTAGGGTCCTCTTCTGTTATTCCCATTGTATGTAGGTGTTTTTTGAAATTCCCATGGCCTGTCAGCAATCCAGCCATGAGTCTAATCTCTCTCCTGTTCAGACCCAGGATTGCAGAGCTTCTTTTAAAACAAGGCTTTGGCATCACTACCTTGCCATGTTTTTGTTGATGGACTTTGGTCCAATATTCTACGTGCTGTCTTCTGAGCCAGTTATGTAGCTCCAATTTAATCAGTGCCTTGGTGATTGTCAGGACAGGTTCCGGTCCAATAAATGGAGCCTCTGCCCCCATCCTGGCTAATCTGTCGGCATGTTCTTTGCCACTGATCCCCGAGTGGCCAGGGACCCACAATAGGTTTACTCTATTGCTTTCCCCTAGCTCCACCAGAACCCTGTGACATTCTGCAACAATTTTAGACCTTGTTGTAGGAGCTGCCAGTGATCTCAGGGCTGCCTGGCTGTCTGAATAGATATAGATGCTACGATCTTTGTAGCACCTACACAAATTCTCCTCCACACACGCCCTGATGGCAGTGATTTCGGCCTGGAATACTGAGGCCAGTTTCCCTAGAGAGATGACGCCCTCCAGTCTTGGCTGCACCCCGTATACCCCGGCCCCAACGCCTTGGTCTGATTTCGACCCGTCAGTGAACCAGACAATATCCCCCATATGGTGTCGAACTATTTTCTCCCACTGCTCCCTACTTCCAATTGTTATACTGAAAGGCTTGTTGAAGCAGTGTGGGGTTATAATATAGTCGGCTGGCATTTCCCCAACCTTTCCTATATTTACCTCACTCACCATTTTAGTGTGTGATTCTGGATATCCCAAAGAGTTCCAGTTGTTGACAGATTTGAGTCTGTAGGCACCAGCTGCCACCTCCATCTCGACCCAAAGGTGTAATGGGGGCATATCCAGCATGGTTTCCATCCCAGCAGTTGGTGTGCTGCTAATTCCGCCTGTTATGGCTAAGCAGGCTAGTCTCTGCACCTTACCAAGCTCCTTAGCAGCAACCTGCTGTTCTACCTTCTTCCACCACATGACCGCCCTATAGGTGATCCTGGGTCTAATCACTGTGGTGTATATCGAGTGCATACCCTTGGGGCTCAGGCCCCAATTTTTGCCACAAGCTCTCCTGGTACTCACAAGAGTACCTTTTGCCTTGGAGCAAATATTCCTAATGTGAGGGGTCCATGTCAATTTCTCATCTAGGGTAACCCCTAGATATTTTACTGTCCCCTTCACAGGTAGTGCTTCATTGAAAAGCTTTAGATTCCAACTTGAGTGTTGGATATGTTTCCTTGTGAATGGTACAACAACAGTCTTCTTAGGACTAACCCCCAGATCCTGTTATCTGCACTAGTCTTGCACAATGTCCAAGGCACCTTGTGCCATATTCTTCACTGTGTCAGCAAATTTGCCAAGTATTACTATGACAAGATCGTCTGCGTATCCTTGGCAAAAGTACTGCCTAGAGTTTAATTCTCCAATGAGATCATTCACCACTAGATTCCACAATAAAGGGGAAATAACTCCTCCTTGCGGGCAACCCCTAGTGGTGTTGATTACCATTTTTTCATTCATCATGGTAGCCTCTACCTTTCTTCCACTGAGCATGGCCCTAGTCCACCTACATATTGTGGTCCCTAGGTCATGCACCTCTGCTGCCCTAACCATGGAATCGAAGGTCGTGTTGCTAAAAGCCCCCTCAATGTCCAGGAAGATACAGAGGGCTATCTCCTGAAAGTGTAGTGCTTTCTCCACCTTCCCAACAAGTTGGTGGAGAGCTGTCTCACATGATTTACCTGGTTGATATGCATGTTGGTTTGAATGTAGAGGAGCCCTACTTAACCTCCTTTCTCCAACATGCACATTAACCAGCTTTTCCAATGTCTTAAGAATGAAGGAGGACACACTGATTGGTCTCATATCCTTGGCCTTGGTATGATCAATTCTCCCTGGCTTTGGAATGAAGACAACCTTCACTGCCCTCCAGGCATTGGGAATGATTCCTGCTGCTAGGCTAACCCTAAATAACCTGCATAGGAATCTAATAAGATTTTCTCCCGCTTGTTGCAGGAGAGCTGGATAGATTCCATCGGGGCCAGGTGACTTGAACGGTTGAAATGTTCCCACCGCCCATTGGACCTTACTGAAATCGACACACTCCTTGGCCAGATCCCAGTCCTCTTTGCGAATACCTGAGAACCGTTGTCTCTCAGAAATCACATTCTGGTCTGAGTTATCCCCCAGAGTATATTGAGGAAAGTGAGTATTGAGGAGCAGTTCCAGCGTTTCATGTGCTGTCTTTGTATACTCCCCATCCTCATTCCTCAATGTTCCTCCTGGATTAGTTGGTACCCTAGTGAGGATTTTATGAAGTCTCGCTTGAGCAGCCGTGCCCTCCACTTCCTCACAGAATACCTTCCAGGATGCCTCCTTTGCCCGTCTGATGGCAAGGCTGTAATTGACAAGGGCCTCACGATACTTTGCCCATTGTCCTTTGCGCCTCGCAAGGTTATCCAGCCTTCGTACCTGTTTCCTTTACATTTCCAGGTTATTATTCCACCAAGGCACACTCCTATTTGTGCACTTCTTGGTGATTGAGCAGTTGTCCTGGTATGAGGTCACTATAGCAGAGGTTACGGCCTCTGCTACTTCCTCAAACTCTGCTGGATTCCTTATCGAAGTTTTAATTTCTGATAGGCTGAAGTCAAGGTCTCTCCTATATGTCTCCCAGTCCGTTTTCCTGGGATTCATGGTCTGTCTGGTTCCCATTTCAACCTTGAATTTAATATACATGTGATCTGACGAGGATGGCTCCAGGAGCACATGCCACTGTTTGACATAACTTCCCATCATCATGGAACCAAAAGTTATGTCAATTACTTCTTCCCTTCTAGTATTCCTGAATGTAGGTTCATCACCCCTATTCAGGATCTCCAAGTTGTTAGATAGGAGAAATTCAAGAAGGTGCTCACCTCTACTGTTGGTGTCCTTGCTGCCCCACGATAGATTGTGGGCATTGGAATCACATCCCACCAACAGTTCGTCACCTTGCCGATGGCAGGCTTCCGTCAGTCTCCTCATTTCCAAAGGAGGAGGAGAGCTGTCTTCGTAAGGAAGGTATGCTGAGGCCAAAACAATTTCCCTCTTCATACCTTCCTCACATTGCTGCATCCTGATGGTCACCAGGTCCCTGGAACAAAAATCCATCAGTGGTATGAAAGGTATTCCATTTCTAACATAAATGCATGTTCTGTAGTTTTTTAGATTTCTGGCATAAATCAGCTTACCACCAGTACCACCTAGGCCCGATACACCCCCTTTGTATAAATAGGGTTCTTGTATCAGGGCCACGTCCACCTCCTGTCTCCCCAGGCGATGGCTCAGGGCAGCAGTGGCCCCTTTACTGTGCTGCAGGTTTATCTGCAGCACTTCCAGTCCCCATCTTGCTGCCATTATTGCCTTTAAGATCTTTGATTACCCTGACGGCGACCTGCGAGAACCCTAAAAACAGTTTCAGGCCTTGCTCTCGCATTGCCTTCAGGGACTTCTCTCCGACCTCCACCACCAGGGTTCGTCCTTCTGGAACGACCTTTTGGTTAATTACCCTCCAATCCTCTGTCGAGAATTTTGGGTTCTGGAACCTTTTGGGGGTCTTGGGCTCAAGCCCTTTTGATTCCCTCCACTTATGTTTAGGAAGCCATTCTTTTCCTTTCTTTTGCTTCTGTTCCTTGATAAGTTTCCTCCTCTGAGCCCCAGACAAGGCCTTAATCCTAATCTGGTCCAGCTTCTCTGTTACAGTTCCCACTTCTTGCTCACGTCTAGACCCTGACTGAGAAGTAGGAAAGCACTCCATCGGTCCTGATCCCGATGTTTGAGTATCTGAGGTCTCAGATTGCCCCTCAGATTCTTTAAAAATAATTTTTTTCTCCGTGTTCATCTTAGTCCCACGAGATTTGGGGATTTATATGGTCCACACCGCGATAACCCCGCGCGGTGCAAGGCAACTTACTCAGGGATGTCGCCCGGTATCCCTGAGGCTCCGTTCGAGACACATCCACCCATGTGCCACGCACCCCTCAGCACGGGTCGCACCACACCTTGGGTTGGGAGGCAGTTTAACGTCGTGCCCGGGACGAAGCAACCAAGGAAGTTAGCAACATTTTCCTTTATTCTTACCTCCATGGTCTGAGCCATAGAGTATACTATGAGTATATTCTATGGTCTGAACTACAGAAAAGTTAAAGCCCTTTCTATATGAGACGTGCGAAACTCACAAGAAAGTCATTGTCAGCTGGAGCGCTCGTTGCGATAGATTGTCGATCGACAAAGAAGCGTTTACATGGACATGCATTTAGCCCAAGGCCCCACAATTCCGTAAGCGGCCGACTGCGATCAGTGGACAAATTGAAGAGAGCCTCAGAGGCCATTATGGTGGCAAACTTCCGCGCGAACTTAAAATATGCGTAAGACTCTTTTGATTAGAGTGTGTAGTCATTTGAGTTAAGTCGCGAAAACTATGTCTCATTTAAATACATAACTACAAAACAGCTTCAGACTCTTTGAATATACAGCAACCATCAGTTGTGTGTATATTTATTAGACCCACGGTGTAGAAATCGGCCAACAGATTTTCTTTTTCCTAACTAAACCGAAATATAACATTTAGTTTTTTAGCATTCCAAGTGCAGCATATGAACGGAATTCGTCGCCAGGCTCGGTTTTTTGGTACTTTCTCAGTATATTCTACGACGGTGAAACTTTTGTACAAACATTAATTTCGGAAGAGTTTCATAACAATGTGCGTCTTTGTTGGAGTGTTTGCTGTATTCTCCAACATTTAGATATTTTATACCATAAAAAATTACAGAACTGCTTGAAATAGCTAATGTTAAAAATCGACTTTGAAAATAAAATATCCCATCAGATACATAGCTGTAAAATAGCTTCTTACCTTGTGACAACCAACCAACCAACCACTACCAAATTCTTTTAAGAACATAAAGCATGCCATAACTTTTTCTTAACTAAGTGCACATAACATCAGCATTAGGGTATCAAGCATGCATATTGGCATTTTTAATGCTGTAAACCAAATACTTCACAATAGTGTTGTAAAGCTGATGACCTTTAAATTCTTTGTTACAAGTTGCTAATATTAATTCACAAACAATAGTCATTTTGTTGTTGTTACGGTCTTCAGTCCGGAGATTGGATTGATGTAGCTCTCCACCCTACTCTATCCTGAGCAAGTCTTTTCATCTCCTCATAAGAATGGCAACCCACATCCACTTGAATCTGCTTACTATACGCGTCTCTTGGTCTCCCTCTGCGATTTTTACCCCACACACTCCCCTCCAATGCTCAATTTACGATTCCTCGATGTCTAAGAATGTGTCCTACGAAGCGATCCCTTCTTTTAGTCAAGGTATGCCAAAAATTCCTTTTCTCACCAATTCTGTTCAGTACCTCTTCATTAGTTATGCGATCTACCTACCTAATCTTCAGCATTCTTCTGTAACACCACATTTCAAAGCCTCTATTCTCTTCCTGTCCGCACTGCTTATCGTCCATGTTTCACTCCCGAACAAGGCAACACTCCACACAAATGCCTTACAAAAATTGTAGTAACTATTTCGGTAATTACGTAAAAAAGGAATTATAAACAAACATCACCACTGTGGTGGCTTTCCCACCGCTAGGAGTGCTAGTGTCATTGCAACTGTCCGTTGGTAACAACTTTTACAGCAATGAGTGTCGCGACTGTTAATGTGATTGTGATATCAGTGTTTCCATAGCCTCAGAAATCATGAGATTTTCGGAAATAAATAGCCAAATCTTTTTAACTAGTGAATAGTGTAGGCCTAGATGTCATTGATACTCATTTCACTTGCCAGCAATTTAAACGTTCGCATAATTTTTGTCTCTAACTATATTCTCGAATATCGCAACAAATTTTGAACAAAGGTCAAATATTTGTGAGAAGGATGAACATAAATGTCATTGTTTATAGTACCACTTGCAGCAGGCCGGCCGCGGTGGTCGAGGAGACTGAGGCGCTCCAGTCACGGTCTGCACGGCCACTACGGTAGTTAAGTCCCATAAACTATACAAACATTTGAACATTTTGAACTTGCAGCAGCAATTTCATTCTGCGTACTTCAGTCACACATAAATCACCAAATCGATGTTACTAACTCCTGAGACAGCACATAAGAGACTGGATAACATAATCCAGTCAACTTCTACAATGTGTTACAAACGATGAGATTTAAAAAATATTTAAACAGAACGAGTTTCGAACGCAACACCTTTTGACTGGTAGTCCATCACTCTACCCATTGCACAACAGTAACTCGACGCCATTAGTCCTTTCATATTTTATACCAGCTGAAAAATGCTCCTGCTGGAGCACAGAAAAGGCGAATATGTTCTCTAACACAAAAGTGTGGAACCAGCTGCCTCAATCCTCATTCCAACTTCCTCACCAAAAATTTTGGCATGCAAACATATTCGCGCACTTTTAGCGCTTAACTTTGTGAATACTTTTGTCCAGTTAAGCTGTTATATTCAGCAATGTCGTCTCACTGTCAATGTCTGTATATGTCTCTGTCCATCTGTTTGCTGTCTCTCCCACTGCCGCTTTCTGTCTGTGTCAACCTTCAATGTCTTCATCCCTTTCCCTCGCGATTCCTCACCGCTGTCTGTTTCTGCCACTTTCATTGTCTCTCTGCCCACTTACTTTGTCAACTGTTCAACTGTTTGTAGAACTTATGGGACTTAACTACGGGGTTATCAGTCCCTAAGCTTACAAACTACTTATGAACTACCTAAGACTAAGGACGGCACAAATATCCATGCCCGAGGGGGGATTCGAACCCCCGACCGTAGTGGCCGTGCAGACCGTGACTGAAGCGCCTCAGTCCCGTCGGCCACCGTGGCCGGCACTGACTTTGTCCCATTCACTTCCTGTCCTGTTGCCAGTATCCTTTCTTTCTCACTTGGAGTCCCCTTTCATTGTCTTCAATGACGATTTACACATATGTCCATGGGGATGGTTTGCTTGGGGTTTGACCTGTAGACTGGAAAACTTTAGCACACGGGTACTGGGGATGGGAAAAATTGGACTAATTGTTTCATGCTGTAGTATTGGAGAGCCGCACGCTCATGCTTTATGTATGGTCTCCATTCGTCTCAGTTTCCCACTGTTTTCTCTTTTGCTCCAATTGCTACTATCTGCATCTGACTTAGTTTGTTGTTGCCACTGTTCTTGACTTCCGACATCTTGTTTCGTTTCCAACTTCGGTTTTTTCTTGTATATGCCTTGCTCCTGAACTGATAAATTCTCTGTTCCATCATATATGGCTCTCTCTCCCTGTTGAACTGTCTCTGTCTAACTCACATTCAGCCGCAAAAAGCGCGAATACGTTCGCATGCGAAAATTTTTGGTGAGGAAGTTCTAATGAGGATTGAGGCACGCCGCGGTGGAGTAGCCGAAAGGTGCCGGCCGCAGTGGCCGAGGGGACAAAGGCGCTCCAGTCACGGTCTGAACGGCCAATACGGTCGGGGGTTCTAATCCCCCCTCGGGCATGGATATTTAGCCGGGCGCCGTGGCTCAGCGCGCCCGGTCAGAGGGCTCAACGACCCCTGTAATAAAAAAGCTGAGCCAACAACACACCGAAAAAGAACGAACAAATACCATCAGCGTCCGCAACGAAGAGAACAACCCATACAAAAAAAAAAAAAAAAAAAAAAAAAAAAAAAAAAAAAAAAAAAAAAAAAAGGTCTAAAGCATCTCGCTGCGGAGCGCGCGGTTGCTCGCTGTGGAGGTTCGAGTCCTCCCTGGGGCATGGGTGTGTGTGTTTGTCCGTAGGTTAGTTTACCTAGGTTTAAGTAGTTTGTAAGCTACGGACTGATGACCACGCTGTAGAACATATTCGCCTTTTCTGTGCTCCAGCAGGAGCATTTTTCACCTGGTTTCCGTCTTTTTTCTGTTACATCAGAACATGAAATCAATGGTGAGTAAAATTTGGATAGAATTTTATATTAGAACGCATCGTAAAAATTTCGACGATTTGCCATGAGTATAGGTGTAGATTTGCCAATGCACACAGTTGGATCTTTTGATACCAAAAATTATGACATTTGTAGCTTATCGCGATAACGAATACAGATTTCCAAAAACGGGAAACAGATTTTCGAGATAAACACCTGAACAACATACACAAAACATTTTAGTTATTTCCTATTCCTCAAGATACGTTACCTCACAATCCGAAATAGCGTTTTCTAACCTATTACTGTCGCGTGATATCATTCACGGACCGATATCTCAAGAACCACATAAGATATCATTCTGCTCTAAACTTTAAATAAAATTTCGATATCTTATCTACATTTCATATGCAGCTATGTGTAACCTAAAATCAACCATACGAGAAGTCTACACAATGTGGTTTTACCTCTGCAAACTCCTTGAAATATATTGCAATAGTTCACTAAACCGGAAGCTGCATATTAACTGTAAAGTAAACAAAAACAAAAATCACTCCTTCATTGACCGAAGATTTTCAATCTTTAATATGTACAAAAATCAAATTTTTTCGCTGAGTACCTTTCTTCAAATCGTATGGTAAGTTTCAGAGCTGTCCGAACACCATCTTTCAGCACAATACACACTTTTTCTAGCAAAATATCGCGGTTTTTCGACCGTATCCTGCTAACGGAAAAACTGAAAAATGCCGTTTATAGATAAATGTCTACAGGATGTATTGAAAATATTTGAACAATTTTCTATGGTTAGTTATTTAGATATTTGCGATTCACGGTGCTAAAACGGCTAAAATCGGTTTTGTGATTTTGTGCAAAACTATGATAAGTTTCAACCTCTGGATCTCGGTAACGGATAACAATATCGAAAAAATTTAAAAACGGCCTCGAGAATATCATCATAAGAACATATGGTAAAAATTTCGAAGATTCGCAGTGAATAGAAAGTATCGACGTAACCATCTCTACAATTCTTTTTTTTTTTTTTTTTTTTTTTTTTTTTTTTACCAAATATCATGTTTGTATCCAGATTTTCTCAGGAACCGTCCATGAATGAATGGTGCTTTTGAAAGCCGTTTAAAGCCCACCATAGACTACACGTCATGTACAGAAGCCAACTGATTTGCTCAATTTGGATGGGTTCCAGGAAGTGTGTAACTTTGAAAACTTTGACGGTGTACTGTATGATAGCTATAGTATACCCATTCTTCTAATATGTACACAAATGATCACTAGGCCAAGATCAATCCAGAACACTTTACCCCTTCACTCTGAGATGATTAGAATCTGAGATATGGGCCCCTAAAGAATCGCAAACTCGTACGCGCCATTTACGAACCCATTCCCACTTGTTTGTTTCTCAATATTAATATGATTTTAATTACATTTGGTTATAATAAACTGAGCCAAAGATGATTTTGTAATTCATCTTTAATTCGCTTTTGCCCTAAAATGTTTACTGAGAGCTATACTAACAAAAATGTCAGATATACGGCAAATCAATATAGCTTCTGTGGCTTGGAAGGAACAAGTGAATACTGTTTTGACATCATTTTCCAAGTTATAGTTCATTGGCTTATGTAACAGCGCATTTCATTGCAGGGAAAGAAATTTTTGCTTGGGATATAAGAACTCCTGCAACAATAAGTAGATTGCTCACTGGCGCTAGTGTAGTGCTCCCAATTTTATAACGACATTTGCAGGGGAAACGTGTGTAAATGTGGTTCGCTCCTGTGCTGCTTTCAATTGTAGTGATAAGAATAGAAGCAAAAATAGCGATGGAAAAGGTGTTACATTCCACAAGAGTGTCAGGCATCATCAATTCTTTCTTTCTAATAGGATATGAATGTGTTCATTTAGATTTCCTCTTTCTAATTATTCGATTAACCACATGTTGATAGTGACAACTTGCAGAAAGGATTTTAAACCAAAAGCTAATCATTTACTATGCTCTGCACATTTCCAGGAAAGTTGATATCTTGAAAATTACGTACGTGAACAGAAAATAACTGAAGGAGAATGCTGTACAAACGTTATTTGTCTTTCTCATTTGAACAAGGAACACATACAGTATCCTGAAAGTCGCATAGTATTTGGGTATTGTGAATTTTTGTTGTGTTCATATATCAGGACAGGACTAAACTAAAACTAGAGATGCATTGATTGCTACGCCAGTAGTAGTGAAAGGCCACTGGAAGACCGCTGTAGTGTACCTTTTAACTACTAGTGTTCTTGCATGGGAGAATTTTTGTTGTGATAATCAATTAAAAATGTTTATTATTATTATTATTATTTTAAAGTACTGTGCTACTGTCTGTTATGTTTTGTCCACTTTGCAGTTGTCTATGCTTTGGCATAATAGTTCTTTGCAAAGAGTAAATGCATATACAGACTTTTAGTAGATTTACTGCTCTTTGTCTCTTGCCTAATGGTTGTGTGCCTCTTGAGTTAAAGATAACTGTAGCAGTTTTTCTTGTTAATAAAACTTGTCATTATCCTTTTGTGAGAATCAGTGGTATTATATTTAGCCTTTCAACAGGTTATGGGCCCAGTAATCACTGAGTGACAAGTTTTGAACTGACAAAAGTAAAACTGAATAGTGGGTGCATTATTGTAGTATTAAACTTGTGTGAGCAAAAGTTTTAAGGTTATTTCTGCTGTGTTAAAATGATGGAAAACGAAATTTCTAGAATTACAAAACTCAAAGGCATTGAAAATTGGTCTGCCTGGAAATTTCAAGTTCGTGTTACTTTAAGTGCTATGGGAGCTTGGGACATTGTCACAGGTGAAGTAATTAAACCAGAGTGTAATGACAACATGAATACTGAAGCAAGGCTGAAGTATGAAAAAGATCTTGTAAGATGGAATAAGTTGGACAATGCAGCTCAGAAAGTTATTGGAACATCAATTGAAGACAAGCCATTGCTACATATCATTAACTGTGAATCTTCAGCTGCTATGTGGATCAAATTACTTTCAGTTTATGAACAGAAAAACAGTGTAAGCATACATTTACTCCAGCAGCAATGGTATAACCTAAAAAAGGATATTTCAAATGATATGGCTACATATATTTCACAATTAGAAGACCTGGTACATCGGTTAAGGAATCAAGGTGAAAATATTTCAGATTCTATGGTGATCACAAAACTGTTAATGACACTACCAAAAAGTTATAACCATTTTCTGAGTGCATGGGAATCAACACATCCGGATCAACAGACATTAGCAAATTTGACATCAAGATTATTGATGGAGGAAAAACGCCTTAATCTTCAGGAAGACGTGAAGGGGGAAGCATTTGCAGCAGGTACACAAGGAAGAAGTAATCATTTTAAGAATAATCCCTGTCCTACAAATAAAAATTCAAGAAAACAAGGTAAGTGCTTCAAATGTAATAAACGTGGTCATTGGGCTAAAGATTGCAAAACCATTTGTTTCAAGTGTAATAAACCCGGTCATTGTGCAAAAGAATGCAGAAGTACTGTATCAAAGCATCAAGGTCAGAATCAGTGTGAACTAAGAGGGGATGCTTTGATAAGCAAAATTTTAGCAGCCAATCATGTAAATAAAAATGCATGGTTTTTAGATTCTGGTGCTACTGATCACATGTGTAATGAAATTGAATGGTTTGTAAATTACAGTCCATTTGAGAGTGAAGTCCAAATCTGTATTGGTGATGGTAGTTATATTACTTCATATGGGAAAGGCGACATAAACATTCTAGCCTTTGATGGTAAACGGTGGAATGAAAAGTATTTGTCAAATGTTTTATATGTGCCAGATATTCGGTTTAATTTATTTTCACTTGGAGCAGCATTAGACAAGGGCATACAATTTAAATCTGACAAGGCAACATGCAGACTTTTCAAGGGAGAGAATGTTGTTGCAGTGGGAGTTCGTGAAGAAAGGTTGTATAGGATGAAATTTAAGATTTCACTTAGTGAAAATGACAGTGTTCAAGCAAATGTGGCTACCAAGGAAGATCTTAAAATTTGGCACAAAAGACTTGCTCATCAAAATTTTCCCCATGTGAAAAAGTTTCTGAAAGATAGGCAGATTCAATTTAAGGAAGAAGATAAAAGTTTGTGTGAAGATTGTGTCGTTGGGAAAATTCATAAATTACCTTTCCACAAAAGTGATTCAAAGTCAAAAAGGGCAGGTGAACTGATTCACTGTGATTTGTGTGGCCCTATGCAAGTTGATTCTATTGGTGGTTCAAGGTACTTTCTTTTGTTAAAAGATGATTATTCACATTGGAGAACTGTGTATTTTCTAAGACATAAATCTGAAGTTGCGGAACACTTGGAATCTTTCATAAAAACTACTGAAAAACAAATTGAAAATGGCATTAAAGTGATCAGAACTGATAATGGACTAGAATTCATTAACCATGAAGTGCGAAAAATAATGCAGAATTATGGGATAACACATCAAAAATCAGTAACTTATTGTCCTCAACAGAATGGTGCAGCCGAACGTGAGAACAGAACTTTGGTGGAGACTGCAAGAACAATGATTCATGCAAGTGGGCTGCCAATACGACTGTGGGCTGAAGCCATTAATACAGCAACTTATATTTTGAATAGAACAGGTACAAGCAGTGTCAATGGCAAATCACCTCACAAAATGTGGAATGGATTGGATTATGATGTGACCAAACTCAGGATATTTGGAGAGATGGTTTATACACACATTCCAAAGGAGAGACGGCAGAAATGGGATTCCAAAGGTGAAAAAGGTTTTCTAGTTGGCTACGATACAGAAGTAAAGGGGTATCGTGTTTGGTTTTCTCATAAAAATCAAGTTAAAATATATCGTGACATTGTTTTCATGGGCAAATTATATAAGGACTGTCAATCAGAGAAAACTTTCAATACTGAATGTGTACCTTTCCTAATATCTGAGACAACTGATGATAAGCAGACTACTCAAGAGGAAACCCTGAATCAAACAGGAGAAGAAATTAGAATATTTGAAGAAGAATCAAATACTGAAGCCAACTGTAGATCTTCTATGCAAAATGACAATCAAGAGGTCATCAAATCTGAGAATAAAATTAGAAGCAGCCTACGAGACAGGTCAAAAATCAAAAAGCCTGTCAGATACGCCAACTATACTACTGTAAATTCTACCTGCATAACGAAGTGCTATGAACCCATCTCATATCAAGATGCAATGGAATGTGACAATGCAGAAAATTGGAAACAGGCTATGCAAGAAGAAATGTATTCTCTTAATCTTAATGAAACTTGGATCTTGACTGAGCCCCCAGAAAACCAAGAAATACTTGACAATAGGTGGGTGTTCAAAGTGAAGAGGAGAACTGATGGAACTGTGGATAGATTTAAAGCTCGACTTGTTGCTAGAGGATTTAGACAGAAATTAGGCATGAACTATACTGAAACCTTTAGTCCAGTGGTTAGATTTGATTCCATAGGAATAATCTTGTCTATTGCAGCATCCAAAGCAATGCATATGAGGCAGTTTGATGTGAAAACTGCATTTTTATACAGTGAAATAGATACTGAAATATATATGAAACAGCCAGAAGGGTTTGAGGATGGTACCAAAAAGGTATGCAAGCTGAAGAAAAGTATCTATGGGCTTAAACAAGCTTCTAGACTATGGAATAAACGATTCACCAGTGTGTTGAACAAATTTGGACTGACAGAAACAAGTGCAGACCCCTGTGTTTTTGTCAATAATAAGGGTGAATTCTTGACCATTCTAGCCATTCACGTTGATGACGGACTAATCATATCAGAATCTATGGAAGTAATTAATTTACTAATGAGTGATTTGGAACAAGAATTTGAGATAACAACCAGCAGTGTTAATCATTATCTCGGTTTGCAGATAGAGCAGTTCAAGGATGGCTCCATCTTCTTAAACCAAGAGGCATATGCAAGAGCTGTACTGGAACGGTACAACATGGAAAATACCAATGCTGTAGCTATTCCTGCTGATCGTGGACAAATGTACTCTGAGATGGGGAATGACTCAAAAATTATCAATGCTCCATACCGTCAGGCTGTTGGAAGTTTACTATATTTGTCTGTGGCAACCAGACCTGACATCACTTTTTCAGTACATAATGCTAGTCAGCATCTTGAAAAACCAGAAAAGATGCACTGGAATGCTGTGAAGAAAATCTTAAAGTACCTAAAGGGAACTATTTCTTATGGCTTGTATTATCCAAGGAATGAGGATATTCGTTTGTCTGTTTTTTGTGATTCAGATTATGCAGGAGATGTTCTTACTCGAAGATCGACCACAGGTTTTGTTGTTAAGTTTGGTGAAGCTACTATAGCTTGGAGCTCTCAGAGGCAAAAAGTGGTGGCATTATCAACAACTGAAGCAGAATATTTAGCTTCTTGTCAGGCTGTAAAAGAAATTGTATGGATACAGTCAATTTTACAAAATATTATTAATCAGAAAGAAATTACTACCACCTTGTATATGGACTGTCAAAGTGCCATCCGGTTGATCAAGAACCCTGAGTATCACAAACGAACAAAACACATAGACGTGAAGTATCATTTCATACGAGAAAAATTTAAGTTGGGAATCTTCAACCTTGAACATGTAAGCTCTACAGATCAGCAAGCAGATATTCTTACCAAACCACTCACTAGAAGCAATTTTGAAAAAATAAGACAGCTACTTTATGTTGGTGATGCTAAAGTTCTTGCTGACAGAAGACTACAGAAGTGTTAAACATTTGTTAATTGAAGTGGGAGTGTTGTGATAATCAATTAAAAATGTTTATTATTATTATTATTATTTTAAAGTACTGTGCTACTGTCTGTTATGTTTTGTCCACTTTGCAGTTGTCTATGCTTTGGCATAATAGTTCTTTGCAAAGAGTAAATGCATATACAGACTTTTAGTAGATTTACTGCTCTTTGTCTCTTGCCTAATGGTTGTGTGCCTCTTGAGTTAAAGATAACTGTAGCAGTTTTTCTTGTTAATAAAACTTGTCATTATCCTTTTGTGAGAATCAGTGGTATTATATTTAGCCTTTCAACAATTTTTTTATTGAAATTTGAAAGAAAGAAAGATATATTTTGCGAAGGCAAGTATGCCGAAATGTACCACAACAATCGCGCATCCAGAAGTAACGATTTCACGAAATTTTAAAGATCTGCAAAAGAAAAACCTTTTGAACGGAAAATAATACTTTTTGCTACTGTTTAATACGACTGTTTTGCTGAATCTCAACTTGCCGTTTATCGCTCCTAGTTGTTAGAATCAAATAACCAGATGTAATCGTTTTCTGAAAATTTAAACAAAAATTTCAAAAGAAAGACTTTGTGCACATAAAATATCACTTTCCGCTACTTCAGAGGTTTACTGCAACTGTTATGAATTGAAACGATCCGCATTTTCGCTCCCAGTTGTGTAGCTACACATTCCTGACACAAGAAACTTCAATCTGTTTTTCGATGTGAATACAGTGCAAGAACTGTATTCATTTACGTAGTGTGTAACTACCTTGCATACGTGGCAAGACGACCGCGCTGGGGCCTGTATTTCCTGTTGCCGCGGCGTCGTGTTGACGCCAGTCACAACTCGCAAACAAACTCGACTGTGGCCACGACCGGGCACTATCAATCTTTATTGCTATAGAACAAACGAGTCCTAATTTCAACACGCATAAATTGTCTCCAGTTATCCGCCATTGAGATGCTGTGTGTTTCTTAACCGGAAATTTTGGCGCTACGCGCCCTTACATATGATTTGCCGTATATCTCACAGTTTTGGTTTTATAACTCGCAGTAAGGTGTTTCAGGCTAACAGCGCATCAAAGATGTATAACAGAATTGTATCCAGATCAATTTATCATAACTAAATGTAAATAAAAACACACTTTAACAATAAAAATATCTACTAAGGTCTACTATAGTGGATTGAACAGTAGACCACCAAGCTGGAGGTTTTGAGATTGTTGTTTTATTGATATTCCTTACTTGACACCAGCAGGCTCCGCCTCCTTCTGTCGTTGTGGAAGGGATATGCCTTCGCCTGGGGTTATTACAAGTCTTGCCTTTAAGCCCACATCCTTTCCTTTTCCCTCTCCAAAGAAGCAACCCAGGGTTGCAAAAGCTCAGCATTTGTGTGTGTGTATGTGTATGTGTGTGATTTTATTTGTGTTTCTGTCTGCGTACCTGTGCTCTTTCGCCTGGTTAGTAAACCACATCTATTTTTATATACAAACATTAATTGTGGCATATAAAAAGTAAATTGATGCTAAAACCATAGTAAGACTCAGTTTTTATAGTTTCAATCACACAATTCAACACAGACTGACATTTTGATTACACAGAATGTGTATACGATAAGTGAGACTCAACAGTTTAGATAACTAGGCATTGAGAACTTTGGTCTTGTTGCAACACACATTATCTCGTTTCAAAAACACCAATGTCATTGGGGAGCATGAAGGTCATGAAGGGGTGTATGTGGTCTTGCACCCAATGTACAATAATTCATGGATGTCACAACTGGAGCTCCAGATGCCCATGTGATGTTCCACAAAACTAACATAATTAAACTGCCACCAGCTTGTCTCCATCCCACAAAACTGATAACAAGGAGTTGTTAATCTGGAAGATAATGGCTTTGCACCCCCCCCCCTCCCCAAGCTGTTGTGAAAAGTGCATGTACAGGATCTTGTTCAAAAACTAAATACTGCATTGTTTACCATTAGATCTATTTTGGCATCGCTATTTTCTACAATGCTGGTGGTCTGCGCAAGTCGCCGCACAAGTAGAAGACAAGCGATAACTCACTGCTCGGCCACTGGGGATGCCTCCAGCCTCATTACCATCTTTGCCTGGTCCAAGTGCTGGCCAGTCAGAAGAAGAGGGCTCAGCTAGATAGGCCGGTGCACCACAGATGTGGCAGTCAGTAAAGTGGAGGACTACGGTCTGCCTATGAGTAGAAGTCTATGACTCAGTATAGCAGAGTACAAATTAGATCAGTCTACTGCAAGCCAGTGCAAGCAGGAACACTACTATTGACTAATGGAAGAGATCATTGCAGAACTGTTTAGTAGCTAGGATGCAGCTGTATTATACCACAAGCACAATACCTAAAAGTTGTGTATTCTCATTATTTGTAATAAACATATATATGGACTAATCACTTCTTTTAGTTGCAGACCTTGTCCACATACCTCGCTAGTCACAGGCCACTGTTTGCAGAGCTGCTTCCTGAAGACACAAAAAGATCAGTAACTGAAATAAGTGATGGTTCAACACAAAAAATAGTCCACTTTGTTCTCTCATTTGCTTACAATGAATGGTGTTATTTTCTGGGGTATGGTAATTCCTCTGATTCAAAAAGTATATTCATTTGGCAGAAACAGGCAGTTCAAGCAATATGTGTTGTAAGCTCACGAACACCTTGTTGACCACTGTTTAATAACCTGGAAATTCTTAAATTGTCCTCGCAATTTTTATTTTCTTCAATGTTGGTTGTTGTTAACACTATTTGATTATTCCCAAAAGTCAGTTAATTTGAACTCAGTTAATGTTACAGAGAAATTGACTCTGAATTTGGATCACACTTCGTTGACCCTAGTGCAGAAAGGTGTGCAGTAATCTGCTGCATCAATTGTTAACAATGTGCAACAAGAATTCAGAAACCTTAGTAGTAAGTCTAATCCACACAAGTTTAAGACTAAACTGAAGAGTTTCCTCAAAGCTCACTCTTCCTATTCTGTCTGGGAATTCCTAGAAAAATAAAAAAATTAAGCTAATTTCTTTTACATTGTTCATTCTTTTTAATTATGTTTAGGCCTGTCATGTGCATATCATTGCTATGCATTTCACTTTATCTGTTACTACTCTTTTGTTACAATTTGATATGTAAGTTCAATTTATGGATTTGTTTTTAGGCAGGAATAAGTTTTGAAGAAAATTGTAAGGAGGCAGAAAGCAATTTACCATACGGGAAGTGCCCCTCGGTTGCACAGTGGTAGAGTGCCAGACTACAAATCCAAAGGTCGCGGGTTCGATCTCCGCCAGGTCCTAGGATTTTTATCTGTCACTTTCCACTTCTTTCACCTTTGGCAGTATTGATCATGTGAAAAATACCGAGTAGCACCGTGGCTCGGAACCCACGTTAAACTGTAGGTCCCCCTATAACTGGCTGGGTAAGTCAGTTCGAAGGTCGGAGGAAGGCAACGGCGTACCACCTCCAAACAGGACCATGCCTAGTAAAGCACTGTGGTGTTCAAACCAATCTTCGGATTGTTGGCTGCTTTTCCTTTACCTTTAATGTTATTGAATGAATTTATTTATTTATTTTTTTTTTAATTTTTTTTTTTTTTTTTTTTTTTTTTTTTTTTTTTTTTTTTTTTTTACCTGACTGCTATATTTTTTCATCTCTCTCAGAACTAATTTGGGGGAGGGGGGGGGGGGAGGAGCACAGCTCCTCTTGCTGCTAGGGATATCGTTTTCCTAGCCCCAAGTAAAGGGGTGATGTCATTGAGACCCTTTATGCCACCAGCTGATGCCTTTTGGTGTTGATTCTGAAAACTTTTCGTTGAGAAATGTGTAGGTGTAATGCTGGGTGTTATGGTTCTGAACTCCATCACAGAGAAGTCAAAAGGAGTGAAAAGTGCATAAGAGGCAATATGATGAACTTCCATTTGTTTGAAAAGTCTGTGATGGCATTGGGCAGAATTGTGGTAAAATTTGGTGCCAGTGTGACATCATTAACTTATCTTAGAAACCTCACATGAACGTCTGAGCTACAGCCTGTCTTTTTGCACATGCCGACAGATTGCTCTTTGAAGCATAATAATGTGCAATGGTGATGTTCCAGGATGCCACATATTTTTTGAAAAAGTGACCCCATAATTTTGTTACAAAGTGCGTATAAATAATCTAGGAGGTAATCTGAGCACACCTCTCAGTGTCTGCAGCTGATTCTATTCACCATGTAGTCAAGTCATCAGAATAGCAATACCAACTGCAAAGAAATTTAAGCAAGATACCTGTAGCCTATGGTTTGAGAAGTGTCAATTGACATTAAATGGGAGAAAGTCTGGTCCCCCACATGAGGACTAAGATAGATTAAATTTCATTTACATGACAGATCACACAAATGTCAGACTGTCAATTCAACTGAATACTTAGGAATAACAATTATGACAACTTTCAATGGAAAGACCATGTGGATAGTATTGTAAGAAGGTGAAACAAAGTCTGTGCTTTGTTGGTGGGACACTTACGAGATGCACGAAATCCACTAAAGAGAAAGTTTACACTACACTTGTCCAGTTTCTGCTTGCTGGACCAAAATACAAATAAAGGTAGGCAGTCCATTTTCTATTATCACACAATAGTTGTGAAATATCACAGATATGAGACATGTTGCTTAGTATGAAATTCTACAATAAACTCCCCAAGTCAGCAAGAGATCTGCCACTGAATAATTTTAAGCATACCATAGAAGAGTGGTTCAAATATATGCCATATTACTCAACTGACGAGTTCCTAAACAGCAACATACATATTATTTGCAATAAGCCTTCATTACGTGAATCATGAAGTATGCCTGTATGTGTGTGACAGCACTGTCCACCTGAAAATATAAAATTAAATGAATAAATAAAATAAGCATGTACTGTACTATTGTGGAAATTGTAATGTATTATTAATACTTGTATTACTGTATTAACATTGTATGATATATTAAGATGTATTTTTTTTTAAATCATATCTTGTATTATGTGTTAAGCACACTGACGAAGCCAGTTGTATGGAGAACATATTGAAAGGCTAATAAAGATTCTATTCTATTCTAAAGATTCTATTCTGTTCATGAGTTAAGAAGGTAATGATTGAAATGATGCCTTTTTCATTTGGGTAAGCTCAGCTTATTTCATTTGCCAAATTTCTCCTCTGAATGCAATAAAGTTTTGTCAATGCCCTGCCCAATGGGAATTCATAATCATAAAAAATAAGAAAAATCAGAGCTCTAATGAAAATATTTAGGTGTTCATTTTTCCCTTGCACTATTTGAAAGTAGAACATTGTGGAAATAGTCTGGGGTGTATTTGCAAAAGATGCACATTGATTTTCTGTTTTCAAATATAGCCATATAGAAATAGTTTTTCTACAGAAATGGACATGAACGCCATTTATTCTTGACAATGTAATTTGATTTTACTTTGGTGAGGAGTAAAGAACAAAAAAATTCTTGGTCACATATGCAAAAATGGCTAATTTTCAGAAATCTTTCACTTCTTTCCTCAAAAAAATTATTATGGTATCACTTTGCAGTGCTACCAAAATTTGTCAATGAGAAGGTTTGTGGGCCTACTTAGTGTGTGCAGTGTTTGAAACAGTGATATGAATTAATTCTTTTTTCTGTCATGTACACCATTATTTTAAATGGAACAGTTCAAGACGGTAGTCATGTGTGCAAGTTATGTCTGAGTGACTGTGTGAATTTATGTACCTTTTTCTGATGAAGACCATGATGAAAATTTAAGTTGTGTAAATGTAATTATCTATTTTATGTGACTGTCAGCAGCTCAGTGTCTGTCTTCAGAGTGAGTTGTTATCTATTCTCTATTACTGACATTCAAAATGGCACTTCCATTAATTATTTTACAATTATACCACATGAAATTTTCTGCAATCATTACTAACGGATGATAAAAATAAATCCCAAAAATTTTGAAGAGTATGATTTTAAAAAATATAACCCATTTTTGTAATGAGAAGTCACTTGTCACAAACTAGTACATAATTTGAGTGTGCACAGAATCTTTGAGAAATCATCAATACTTTGTCAGCATTAAATTTCAGCTTTCCCTTATCTTAATCTTGTGAGGATGTCTTCAGCAGAAAAGAATAGGTCTTATCTCAAGGACAATGCTGTTGGAGTTCTATCAGCTGGCAGTATTTCTACCTCTGGGCAGTAGCTGCTCAACTGCCTTATAGAACACACAGCACTGTAGCCAGCAGACAGTGCTCCACACCTTTTCACCATGGAGTGTATAGTACTGCCACCTGACAGACTTCATAAACCACTGATTATTCCATACAAGTACATGATGAGCGCTGGCCCTGCGAACTGCACTCCGCGTGTTCTTCATGCTCTGTCTCAGCCTACTATTGGTCCTCTGCATAGAGAAGCATATGAGGTGAGTAAATTGTATAAGACAGTAAAATTTGACTTGTGCTTAGTATTTTTTTCTATTTGCATCACTAATTCTTATGATGATAATGCTGCTCTCCACTCCATCCTGAGCAAGCCCCTTTGTCTCATCATAAGAATGGCAACCCACACCCATTTGAATCTGCTTACTGTATTCATTTCTTAGTCTCCCTTTGTGACTTTTACATTCTTTTCTCTAATACTAAATTCATGACCCCTTGATATCTAAGAATATGTCCTACTAATTGATCCCTTTTTTAGTCAAGGTATGCCAGAAATTCCTTTCCTTTCCAATTCTCTTCAATACCTACCCATTAGTTATGTGATTTCTCTTGATCAAAAATGCATTTCTTCCTATTACCATTCTGCCTTTTGTATCCTCTGTATTGCAACCATTATATGTCATTTTACTGCCAAAGTAACAAAATTCGTCTACCACCTGTATTGTTTTGTGACCTAATGTAATTCATTCAGCGTCAGCTGATTTTCTTAGGCTGTATTCCACTATTCTTGTTTTGCTTTTGTTAATGTTCAAATACACTGTCCATTCCAATCAGTTGCTCTTCCAGGTCCCTCACTGTCATCAGCAATACACAATGTTGTCATTTCTTCATTATTAACTTTAACTCCTTCTCCAAATTTTTCCTTGCTTTCCTTCACCGCCTGCTCGATGTACAAATTGAATAACATTGGAGAAAGGCTACAACCCTGTCTTACTCCCTTCCCAACCAATGCTTTCCTTTCATGTCCTTTGACTAATAACAGCTATTTGGTTTTTGTACAAGTTGTAAATAAACTTCCACGCCATATATTTTGCCCCTGCTGATTTTAGGATTTGAAATAGTGTATTCCCATCAACATTGTCAAAAGCTTTCTCCAAATCTACAAAAGCTAGAAATGTAGGTTTGCCTTTCCTTAATCTATCTTCTAAGATAACTAATCTCCCCCAAGGTCAGCCTCTACCAGATTTTCCATTCTTTTGTAAATAATTTATGTTAAAATTTTGCAACCATGACTTATTAAACTTATGGTTCTGTAATTTTCACACCTTTCTGTGCTTGCCTTCCTTGGAATGGGCATTATTACATTTTTTAAATGTCTGAGGTATTTTTGCCTGTCTCATACAGGTTACACACCAGATGAAATAGTTTTGTCATGGCTTGCTCTTCCAGAGACTTCAGTATCTCTGAGGGAATATAAATTACTCTTGGGACCTTGTTTTGACTTAGGCCTTTCAGTGCTCTGTCAAATATTTCTCCCAGGAGAGTATCTCCTATTTCCTACGCTCTTCCTACAATATTTTTTTGAAGTTCACCTCTGTTGCAGATTTATTTTTTCCATCTTTCAGCTTTTTCTTAGCTACTCAGAACTGCTTTTTCATCTGAGTTCTTGACATTCATACAGCTGCTTTTATTGTCTTTAAATGTCTCTTCTGTTTTATTTTTCTGTAGGTGGTATCTATTTTTCCCATAGTTATACATACTGCTACAGACTTGTATTTGCCCTCTAGCCATTCCTGCTCAGCCATTTTGCACTTCCTATCAATCTTATTTCTTAGTCATCTGTAATCCATTTTGCCTGTTTGATTTTCTGCATTTTTATATCTTCTCCTTTTATCAGTTAAATTCAATATTTTCTTCTTTGCTTTCTACAGTATCTCTGCCTAGGTGTGCTGTCCAGGCAGAGATTCAGGGAATTCTCAGATCCTTAGGCCCCCTACAAAACCTTTCACCCGAGTCCATCAAACTCATGACCCCACTGACACCCCGCACCCCTACCTTCTACCTACTTCCTAAGATTCACAAACCTAATCATCCAGGCCGGCCAATTGTGGCCGGTTACCAAGCCCCCACAGAACGAATCTCTGCCTACATAGACCAACACCTTCAACCCATCATGTGCAGTCTCCCATCCTTCATCAAAGACACCAACCACTTCCTCGATCGCCTGAAATCCTTACCCAGCCTGTTACCTCCTGAAACCATCCTTGTAACCATTGATGCCACCTCCTTATACACAAATATCCCACATGCCCAGGGCCTCGCTGCGATGGAGTATTTCCTTTCACGCCGACCACCCACTTCCCTACCTAAAACCTCTTTCCTTAATACCCTAGCCAGCTTCATCCTAACCCACAACTTCTTCACCTTTGAGGGCCGGACATACCAACAACTAAAGGGAACAGCCATGGGAACCAGGATGGCCCCCTCGTATGCAAACTTATTTATGGGATGCTTAGAGGAAGCCTTCCTGGAAACCCAAGCCTGTCAACCCAAAGTTGGGTACAGATTCATTGACGACATCTTCATGATCTGGACCAACAGTGAAGAAGAACTCCAGAATTTCCTCTCCAACCTCAACTCCTTTGGTCCCATCAAATTCACCTGGTCCTACTCCAAATCCCATGCCACTTTCCTTGATGTCGACCTCTATCTGTCCAACGGCCAACTTCACACATCCGTCCACATCAAACCTACCAACAAACAACAGTACCTCCATTATGACAGCTGCCATCCATTCCATATCAAACGTTCCCTTCCCTACAGCTTAGGTCTTCGTGGCAAAAGAGTCTGCTCCAGTCCCGAATCCCTGAACCAGTACACCAATAACCTAATAACAGCTTTCACATCCCGCAGCTATCCTCCTGATCTGGTTCAGAAGCAAATTACCAGAGCCACCTCCTCATTCCTCCAAATCCAGAACCTTTCACCGAAGAATCCCAGAAGTGCCCCTTTTGTCACCGGATACTTTCCGGGACTGGAGCGGACTCTGAATGTGGCTCTCCAGCAGGGATACGACTTCCTTAAATCCTGCCCCGAAATGAGATCCATCCTTAATGACATCCTCCCCACTCCTCCGAGAGTGTCTTTCTGCCACCCACCTAACCTTCGTAACCTCCTAGTCCATCCCTATGAAACCCCCAAACCACCTTCCCTACCCTCTGGCTCCTACCCATGCAACCGCCCCCGTTGTAAAACCTGCCCTATGCACCCTTCTACCACCACTTACTCCAGTCCAGTAACCCGGAAGGTGTACATGATCAAGGGCAGAGCCACTTGCGATAGCACCCACGTGATTTACCAACTTACATGCCTGCACTGTGAAGCGTTCTATGTGGGAATGACCAGCAACAAACTGTCCATTCGCATGAACGGTCACAGGCAGACAGTGTTTGTTGGTAATGAGGATCACCCTGTGGCTAAACATGCCTTGGTGCACGGCCAGCACATCTTGGCGCAGTGTTACACCGTCCGGGTTATCTGGATACTTCCCAACGACACCAACCTTTCAGAACTCCGGAGATGGGAACTTGCCCTTCAGCTTATTCTCTCCTCCCGTTGCCCACCTGGTCTCAATCTCCGCTAACTCAAATTCCCGCCCACTATCTTTAGCATCTTTGCCTTGGTTCTGTGGACAGAGCCTCTGCCTCAATTGGTATCTCTGTCCAACTTCTTTACTTTTCACAAATGTCTGTCTAGGTGTGTTTGCGTTTCGATATGTCTGAGTGTGTGTGTATTTGTTTACCTTCCTTTTTTCCCCCTAAGGTAAGTCCTTCCACTCCTGGGATTGGAATGACTCCTTTTCCACTTTCTTAAAACCCATATCCTTCCCTTTTCCTCCCCTTTTTTCCTCTTTTTCCTGAAGAAGCTGCCAGTGGTGGCGAAAGCTTGTATGTGTGTTTGTGTGTGATTTTATTTGTTTCTCTCGATGAGCCGGTCCTTTTGGTAAGTCATCTCTTTTCTATTTTTATATATATATATATATATATATATATATATATATATATATATATATATATATATATATATATATATATATATATGAGATGACTTACCAAAAGGACCGGCTCATCGATAGAAACAAATAAAATAAATAAAATCACACACAAACACACATACAAGCTTTCACCACCACTGGCAGCTTCTTCAGGAAAAAGAGGAAAAAAGGGAAGGATATGGGTTTTTTTTTTCTAAATTCAATATTTTCTGTGATAACTAAACAGAGAGAGGGAATGGGGAGTTGGACATAGAGAATGAAGGAACAGGTGAAGATAAGAGGAGAAAAGGGGAGCTGGACTAATTAAAGATTGGCATAATGTAGGAAATCACACTGTGAACTTACTCAGGCCATGGTTTACATCAAAAGGAGGAGGGAGGCAATTGTCAGGGACAATGGATGTGGATAAAGGGAGAATGAAAGGTGGAGGAGGAAGTGGCAGACAGAGGGTAGGAGATGTACATGGTGGTAAAAAGGAAAGATGGCCAGAGAGGAGGGTGGAGGAGACAGTCAGAGAGCAGAGGAAGGTGGGTATGGACAAACAGAAGACTGGAACAAATAAATACCAATGCAGTTATGCCCACCAGTCATTGTCAGAAATAGGGTGATCACTATTTTTTATAAGTTAACCAAAAAAACAAAATCAAACAGCAGTCGCATTGAACATAAAATACATTCTGGGCATGATATCTACACTGAGTTACATATTGTATTCAGCTGACTGCAGCTCTTTTTCTGTACTGAAGGACAACAGGTGCTTTGCTAGCGGAACTTAGCCATAGACTACTTGATTTTTGACTGTATAATAATTTAGAAATAGACAAAATTGAATATAATCATTTTATATTAACTACAAGACATTACAGTTATTTGGTTTACAGGAAATATTAGATTAGAGAATTAATAAACTACATGGAACACTTTCATGCATGCACCCCAGAATTCCTTTACCCATTACTAAAGACAGCAGTATTGTATGAAATATTTATTACATAGAATATTTACCAAAAATAGTAGGAAGTGGCTTAACACTGTACTGGTATGTCAAATGATAACCATGGGAACAAAAGTATGTATTCAATGTCCATAATGTAATAATGGATTTTTGCAAAAACTGCACTAGTAGGAAGCCTGAATGTTAACGTTTTTGGAGTCAATTAGCAAATGAGGGTTGGTACTGAAGCTAATTTGTTTCATCATCCCACCACTGAATTGTTCAGATAGTTACTTGAAATAGTTATTATATTTTACACAAATTCCATGAAAACATACTACCTAGATTGAAAGATTGCTAATGCCTTTCCTGGCCATAAATCACAATGTATATAATGAAAATAAATAAATAAACACATACACACACAATTTCCAAAACGTTTGAATGTCTTATCAAAAAATTAGGCTACATAGACATTACTGAAGTTTTTAATTGATGATCTGGTAGTAATTAGAACAATAATTAGTATGAAGTACAATTTCTTTCTTTTTGCAACAATTTCAATTCTTTTCTATTAGTTTTTGGAAATACACAATTTCAGTCATTTCCTTAGTATTTTTCAAAATAATGTTAAATGAATTCAATACATTCAAATTTCAATCACGTTTCTTATTACTAATGCCTGCTGTGGTAAAAAAAAAGAAAAAAAAAAAAAAAAAAACACAACAACCCACGAAATAAATGAAAGAAAAAAACTGTTTCTTATTGATCATTGTTATTATCAAGTCACACAAAAATTACTAACAATAAGAAAATCAATACAAAGTTACATTTTCTCTCTTACCTACTGTATGTTTGTTCACTCCTTTGTGTACTATGAAACACCAATCTTGTTAGCTAGAGGAATACATTCGGCAAGCCACGGTGGAGTGGCCAAGCGCATTGAGCGGCTATGCTGCGATGCGCGAGGCCGTTCCCCATCGGGGGTTCAAATCCCCCCTTGGGTATAGATGGTTGTGCTGTCTTTAGTTAAAGTTAGTTTATAAATAATTTGTAAGTTTAGGGACTGATGACTCCACAGTTAAGTCCCTTAAGCTTAACAAACATTTGAACAGTAAGAAAACTTTCTGCTACAAATACTGACTGTACCAATAAGACTTTACTCAACACATTTCTTATTAATTCTCAATATTACTCCATTTTTGTTATTCATTATTGACTAATAATTCCACTAATCAGCTCCTTTTTCATTGTACTTTACCTTGTGGAGGTTATTAAGGGCAGTGTAGCCCAATGAGCACACACGTTACAGTATAGTTGCTTTACTCAGTGTTAAAACTACACCGAACATGCACAGACTGGTACAAACATGGCGGATGAAACAAAAACAGAAAAAAAAACCAAAGATTGTCACACAGGTATGTTACTTGGTTCATGACCATGATTGACGACCAGAGACATATAAACACTCACTTTGATGGCTAGAGCTGCCACACAGCCGACCCCCCCCCCCCTCCTCCTCAGGATGGAGTAATCATGAGAGCCATGGGAGGTTGAGGAAGGGTCACAAGCGCTAGTAGACGCACACACAGAGGGCATCACGCACACAGTGAATTCTCTTGTCCCATATGATAGTATCATAGGGGGAGGTAGCTAATGTGTGGTAGGGACTCGAACATGAAGTTCTGCAATATAGGAGGCAGGATAACTTGTCGCAAGAGTCGCTGGCTCGAGCAGGAGCCACACACTGGAACTAAGACTAGCACCGTACTTGACGGGGCAGGAAGGCCCGAGCCTCGTAAGGAGAGGAATCACAGGCCAGTTGAATACATTTAATAGCTTGTGGAATGCCAGGCAGATCCATGATCTCCTTCAAGAAGCAGGAACGACCCCTTGTGACGATAGGTGGCCGTGGTGCAAGGCCCGGTGCGGTGGATTGCGCAAGACGAGATTCTCGAAGATAAACTTCGAGCACTTGGTCTGCAATATGTATTTGCTCACTGGGGGACTCAAGCACACTGTACATTAATGCTGTTTGCACAACCAGAGGGAGTGTACTCGCCCAGATTGCCATGAACAAGGGGTCAGGCTGATCTGACCGTTAACCAAGAGCTAAGGAATCGCCATAGTTCAGATAGATGTTTGTCACCAAGGTTCTCCTCTTCAATTATGTATTGAGCAGTGTCCTCCACAGAATGGTTGACATGCTCCATGATTGTGTTTTTAGCACTGTCATAGCAGTCCCGACTGGGGGGGGGGGGGGGGAGGTATCCAAGTCACAAATCTGATCCACGTGGTCATGCAGCAAAGTGATTATACAGAGATAGCGAGTGGAGTCATCCAAACTGTAATGCTCAAATATACGTTTGATGAGAGTGAACCAGGTGGTTGGAGAGTTGAAAGAAAATTGAAGCAGCTTCGCCAGACAGCCTGGCGGCAGAGATGGAGACGAGCCAGGAAGTGGCAGAGGCACAGTGGAAGCATCGCATGGTGCAGCAGAGGCACTAGGCAGCACCAGGGTCCGTCAATGTTCAGGAGTGGAAGGGAACCACTTTGTGTTGCGGAAGGCACAAACGGATGCATGCCACATGGTAGCACATGCTGTGTAGCACACATGTTTGCAGAATTGGCACAGTGAATGAAACTGTGAGCATTGTAGGAAGGTTCGTTGCATGGAATGTTCACAGAATGCACTGAGTGAGGCAGCTGTACCAGTACAGAGGTGGGGAGATGAGCTGCCGAAGATGAGCTTGCAGGAAGAGGTGCACTCGCAAAGTTAGCACAACGTTCAACACAAACATGGGTATAGTATCAAGACTGGCGAAGTTCATAATGTACACTTTGATGCACAGCACTTGAGAGGCAAAAGTCCGTAGCCCACCAGGTGGTTGGAGGCTGGGGACGTGGCTGGTGAAGTGATACACTGGAGTGCCCGGTGTGACTGCAGGCAGGTGTACATTTGAATTTTGAACAAAGTCCACATTGCAGCTGGCATTGCCCAAAGCACAGAAAAGCTGAGAGTCCTTGAACGGTGGTGTGGCATAAAAAAGGGCACTTAAAAGCATCAGTGGAGTGACAAAGCCAGAATCACATTGCTGAGGCATCGCATTGTTGAACTGTGGTGATGTGAAAATGTCCTGTGGTGAATGTCCAGCTAAGTGCGGCAGCCTGTCATCATGCAGTCATGAAAATGCTGGAAGCCACAGGTTGACAAGGAAGTGCGAGTCCGGGTGGCGGTTGCATGGGTGTCAACATGATGAACTTGGGGATGGGAATGTTGGTGTACCAAGTACGAGCAAGTTATGGTTGAAAGAACACACTGAAAACTGTGGGACAAACTGTACCAGACACATAGAACCATTTTAGTATGGGGGCACCATTGTGAAGGTTACTAGGGGCAGTGGAGCCCAATGATCACACACTTTACAGTATAGATGCTTTATTCAGTGTTAACACTAAAGTAAGGGACTGATGACTAGCTGTTTAGTCCCCTCAAAAACAACAACAACAACAATAACACTAAAGTAAACAAGCACAGACTGATACAAACATGGTGCATGAAAAAAAAAAAAAAATAAAAAAAAAAAAATAAAAAAAAAAATTAAATAAATAAATAAATAAATAAAAAAAGCAAAGATTGTCACACATATATGTTACTTGGTTCTTGACCATGATCGATGACCAGAGACACATAAACACTCACATTGATGGCTAGCACCGCCACAACCTCAAGAATCAATACACAATAATTCACCATCATATTATGTGCAAACTTTACTCTTCATCATAAAACAGATAAAATATTGCTTCTCACTTCCTTGCTTTACTTTATGTCACCATATTAGTCTTCAGTGGATCCTGAAGGACATACAGGTACAACCATCTCTTTCTTTATTTCTAATGTTTCTATAGGCAACTATATTCTGATTTTTACTATTTATTCACTGAAGCTTGAAGAGCTCTGAACTAAATCAAATTAGTACAACAACATTATACTACAGTCATACTTGCCATAGCTACTTAAACTTACTCCATTTAAGAACATATCATAAATATATTCAACATAATCCCTTATGTCTTTGCCACTGCTGCTATATAAACCTGAATTAATTGTATTAATATGAATGTGAGTTTGTTTATTATGCTATTTATTTATTAATTATTTCTTTCTTTCATGTTCTGTAGATCCAGTTAGTGAGTCAATCACAAGGATATGGAATGTGTCAAACTGTACATGGTTTAAGGATAATACTATAAATACAGTAATAGATACAATGTAGGCTAGATAACATAACAACCAATTAACAGAAATAGGAGTATCAAATAAGAGTTATAAATAAGAGCACACATATTACAAGAATAATTACAGGTACAGCCAATCTGTTTTTACAAGAACTGTGATAATACTCAAAAAGATCAATTGAACTAGTTTGAGACACAATAAGTTTAGGTATGGTATACATTTTCTTTCAAATATTAATCCTCAGTATAAAAAGATTTCTCTGTCGGGTAATCTTTGAGAAATTGTTTCAGTTTTGGCAGATCTGTATGAACACAGTTGATATGTAGTGGGAGAGCAATGAATAGCGTAATGCTGGAGTAGTAAACTCTATTTTGCACCAGAGTGAGACATTTCAATTCGAAATGTAGACTGTTTTTGATTCTTGTGTTATAGTTATGGAATTTGCTGTTATCTTGGTAGATGAAATAATTTTTGCACAGAAAGGTAAGCAAGGAAAAAGTATACTGAGAGGCAGTTGTTAGGATACCCATCTTTCGAAACAAGTGCCTGCAAGAGTGTCTTTGATGAACCCCACACATTATTCTGATTGCTGTTTTTTTTGGACAGAATAATTTTAATTTTTTTGCAAGTGGTTGGATCCTTCAGAATATAATAGCATATGACATCAATGAGTGGAAGTAGCCAAAGTAGGCAACCGTAATGGTGTCAACATCAGTCACTGAAGAAATTAACCATGATGCAAATGTTGCTGAGCTAAGGTTTTTACATAGATGAAGAATGTGAACTGACCAATTACATTTGCTATCTATATAAGCACCCAGGAATTTTGTACCTTCAACTTTCTATATTGGTTGATCTCTACATTTTATGTTAATTTCATCAAAATTACTTTGTGGTATATGGAACCTCATATAATGAGTTTTCTGTGCATTGAGTGAGAGACCTTGAGGAGAACCAATTTAAGATGTCATTAAAAACTTTATTTGTAGTGTGTTCAAGATTGTGATCTATCAGATCATCAATTAGAATTGTGGTATCATCAGCACATATGATTAATTTGCTGTTTGACTCTGAACAAAGAGGAAGATTGTTAATGAAGATGAGGAATAGCAGTGGGCTCAAAATGGAGCCTTGAGGCACACCACACATTAATGTGGCCCACTCAGATGAGGCATGTTCTCCAGACAAGCCATTTAGCATTACAGTCGGCTTCCGGTCCTTTAGATATGACTGTAACCACAAGCCGAAAGTACCACCTAAACCATAGTATTCTGCCCTTTTCACAAGAGTTTGCTGGTTTATACAGTCAAATGCTTTAGTAAAATCACAAAAAAATACCCACTGGAGACAATTTTTTGTTAATGGCTTCCAAAACTTGGTTGCTATCATGCCTTAACTACTCAAATGATTATCATAAAACTTTGCATACATGTTTTCAGGGGCACAGAAAAGGACTTATGGTACCGTACCTTTCATTCAGAAAAAGTGCTATTCCTGAGGGATCTATCTATCCAGTGTTAGATATCTCTCTTCCAATATGTAATAAAAAGTGTTTTTTTGTTTGTAATTAATAAAAGACCCATTTTATTCCAATCTTGATGAAATTTTGCACACTTGCCCTTCATAACAAGAGGAACATTGCTGTCTAACAATATTTATTATAGTAAACGGTGGAGGGTACCTCACAAAAGACTTTGATAGAGTTTGACTGATCAGCATGTATTTATGTTTTCATGGAGGAGGTTTTATATTCCACAAAACACTGTATAGTGCATGGCAGAGGGCACTTGCAATTAACTTCAACACTGTTTTATTGATTACCATGAAAGTTGTAAATGTTAGATGTATGTATGTTTTCACAGATGGGTGGAGAGGAGAGGAAATGGATAAAGAGAGATGGAGGAGGAAGAGGAGGAGAAGGAGGAGGAGGAGATGGAGAGAGAATGGAAGATATGAAGAGATAAAGGTGAAAGGAGGATATGGTCAGTGAAGGGAGGAGGAAATGGACTAAGAGGAGGGAGGAGGTGGACAGAGAGAGAAAGTTTTGGGAGGTGAAAGGTGATGGACTGAGAAAGGAGGGAAGATGGATTGATAGAAGATTGAAATAAATAAATATATTCTCAGTAACGGGTATAAAGGCTAGTCCTTCATAAAATGCATTAATCCTGAGTACTCTTGACCTCTCTTCATTACTGGGTGTTACTACTAATGCTACATGGAGTTCATCTTTTTGATTAGAGCAGTACTGTCATTTTGGTGAGTAGAATGCCAATTACTGAAAAACTGTAACCAAGAATTTACTTTGAAGGCAGAACTTCATATAGGGCAGAGCCAGAATTGAGTGTTCAACAAAATAATGGAGATTTCTAGCAAGGGTAAGCCACCACTCACCATGTGTTATATTTGCCACAGGTTAGCAGGCCCCATATATAACTACCGGTACTTTAATCTTGCTTAAAACTGTTATACATTGTTTCCAAAATCTTGAATCTGTCAAAATGCAAGAAATGTTCATTCTTCTTTGTTTCAGCTTACAAATGTCTCATGGATTGTACATACAGTTTTCAGCAGAATGACATTATTTACTCCAAAAACCATGTCAAATTTAGTGTATGCCAATCATGGGTACTGTCATGTGCAAGCCTCACCATTTCATAAGGACCATGATACATATGTAAAAACCTTTTGACCACATCATTAACCTTTCTAGATTTCTCTCTCTCTCTATTATTATTATTTCCACAAGAACAAGTGTGCAAGTTTGAAAGTGGTTGGTTTTACATTCCCTTCATGTCTTCTCTTTCTTTCTGATTTCCTTTTTATTTCCTTGAGCACACTAATCTTCTCATCCTTTGCTAATTCAGAAAGTGTAGGAAATTCTCTTTCTTCTCTAATGCTGTTTTAACGCTTTTCTCCAAAAATGTGTTCACATGGGGAAAATACGATTGATTTGTACCAAAGATTACTAATAACATCCTCAAAGTGATGTGTGTGGTTGTACCAAAAATTTTTTTATACAACCTATTGATGTATTTCACGAATCTCTCACTGATGTTACTCTGTGGAAAGTAGATAGAAATCTTTGATTGATTAATCTTGTGAATCCCCATACATTATAACTTTAGTCCTTCATAAAGTGCATTCATCCTGGATACTTTTGACCTCTCTTCATTACTGTGTGTTACTACTGGTGCTACACGGTTAATGTACAAGTCTGAGCCCTAACTGGAATAGAGGTTAGTTGTTCATTTGCATTGAAATATTAGTCAGAAGCACGCACCTTACTTCACAACAGATGAGATTGAGAAGGTGATATGCAATATGATAAACAAAAATTCCAGTGGTGTGGACAACATTTCTATCAAAGTATTGAAACATTGCTGCAGGTATATTCTTAAATTTCTTTGCCATATATTTAATGAATCTATAAATCAAAGTACTGTCCCCAGTAGACTAAAATACACAATTGTGAAACCACTTTTCAAAAAAGGTGATAAAACCGAAGTTTCTAACTATCATCCTATTTCATTGTTAACAAGTATTTCAAAAATCCTTCAGAAACTTATGTTCAATAGAGTCATAGATCACCTAAAGAAACATAATATCCTTAACAAAAATCAGTTTGGTTTCCAAAGGGATATTTCAATTGAACAGGCTATTTTCTCATTTGTCAGCCAATTCCTCAAATCAATTAACAATAAAATGTCACCAGTTGGATTCTTCTGTGACCTGTCGAAAGCTTTCAACTGTGTAGATAACAAGATTCTTCTGAGAAAGGCTGATCACTATGCCCTAAAACGTAAATTAGGATTGTGGCTTGAGTCATATCTAGATGACAGAAAACAGAAGGTTGTATTAATTCTCCAAAGGCAACTGCTAGCTCTAACTGTGGCACAGTGAAGTGTGGAGTACCACAGGGCTTGGTGCTTGGTCCCCTACTTTTCCTAATCTTTATAAATGACCTACCATGGTGTATGACAAAAAAAGCACAAAAGTACACTTCACCTTATTTTCAGATGACACAACCATTCTGATCAACAAGGTACGCAATGCAGTCTGGAGAACACTGAAACTACTATGTTTCAAGAAGTTCTAAATTGGTTCTCTGCAAATGGTCTGTCCCTCGATGTTAATAAGACCCATTTCCTTCAGTTTCAAACAGTAAACAAAAAAGAGGAAAATATTGAAATAAAATGTGGAAACAAAGAAATATTGAAAGTTGAGTCATCTAAATTTCTTGGATTACATATTAGTAACTATCTGAACTGGTCCGTCCACATCATTGACCTGTGTAAAAGACTAAATTCAGCAGCATTTGCCATTTGCTCAATTGCATCCATTTGTCAATTGGAAACAATCAAGGCTGCATTCGATGGTTATTTCCATTCAATTATGACATATGGCATCATATTGTGGGGTAATCAGCCTCAAGCAAAGAAGTTTTTGTTGTACAGAAGAGGATCATCAGAATTATGAGTAAAGTGCATCCTAGATCCTCATGCAGAAATTTATTCAAACAACTGAAGATCCTCACCATGTCTTGCCAATACATTTTGTCAATAATGTGCTTTGTGAGCAATAATAATACATTTTACAAAACAAATAGTTCATATCATGATCATGACACAAGAAGAAAACATGATCTCCACAAAGATTTAAAGAATCTCAGCATGGTACAGAAATAAGTACATTATTCAGACATAAATATATTCAATAAACTTCCTCTCCATATCAAATCACTCATTGGGAATTTAACCAACTTCAAAAAACGGTTGAAACTTTACCTCTTGGAGACTCCTTTCTATTTTTTTACAGGAATTCTATCATAATGTGTAATACTTAACAAAATTTAAGCATTACTAATAAAACTGATTATGCAGCATTGGCAGATCACTTGTTTTGCAGAATACTATTTACATTAATTGACTTTTAATTTGTTAGTGTAATCATCCTGGGTTATTATTGTATTATCATCTGTGTATTTTAATTTTAAGTTTTCTGAATAATCTGTGTTGTTATTTGAACACATGAACATTCATGTATCTATGTAGGTGTAGATTTGATTTAAATTGTAAACCATATGATCATTTTCAGCTGTTACTGACACATTCTACATTCTAGTGATTCATTCACATCAAGAATCCATGGAATATGAAATAAATAAATTAAACAGGCATCATTGTGATGGTTCCACAAACTTCTATCTCAGGAATTTTACCTGCCATTTATAAGTCCAAGTGGACCATTTACTTCCAGTTAATCTCCTTGCTCCCATTTTTTCTACCTGACTCAAGTCTAATCATTCTATTCAGATCATACTGTACCTGAATGGTTTCAATTATCGAAACTTCTATTATCTTCAGCTGTGGGTTTTAACCATGGTTGATGTCCATAACGATCTATGTTCCTACAATGGGTAATATGACTTTACTCCATGTAGCATCAGTAGTAACACCCAACAATGAACAGAGGATGAGTGCACTTTATGAAGGATTAGCCTTTATACTTGGTAGGCCTACTGTCTAGATACTTATGTATTTATATAACTTTCTGCCACCCCCATGAACCACAGACATTGCTGAGGTGGAGTGGCTTGTGTGCCTCAACAATGCAGATAGCCGTACCGTAGGTGCAACCACAGCAGCAGGGTATCTGTGGAGAGGCCAGACAAGTGAGTGGTTCCTGAAGAGGGGCAGCAGCCTTTTCAGTAGTTATAGGGGCAACAGTCTGGATGATTGACTGAGCTGGCCTTGTAACATCAGCTAATGTGGCTTTGCCACACAGCTACTGCGAACGGCTGAAAGCAAGGGGAAACTACAGCCGTTACTATTCCCGAGGACATGCAGCTCTACTGTATGGAAATATGATGATGGCATCTTCTCGGGTAAAATATTCTGGAGGTAAGATAGTCCCCCATTTGGATCTCCGGGCGGGGACTACTCAGGAGGATGTTGTCTTCAGGAAAGACAATACTGGCATTCTACGGATCGGAGCGTGGAATGTTAGATCCCTTAATCGGGTAGGAAAATTAGAAAATTTAAAAATGGAAATGGATGGGTTGAAGTTAGATATAGTGGGGATTAGTGAAGTTCGGTGGCAGGATGAACAGGATTTCTGGTCAGGTGAGTACAAGATTATAAATACAAAATCAGTTGGAGGTATCACAGGAGTAGGACTGATAATGAATAAAAAAATAGGAATGCGGGTAAGCTACTATGAGCAGCACAGTGATCGCATTATCATTGTCAAGATAGATACAAAGCCAACACCGACAACAGTAGTACAGGTTTATATGCCAACTAGCTCTGCCGACGATGAGGAGATCGAAGAAATATATGAGGAGCTAAAGGAAATTATTCAGACAGTTAAGGGAGAAGAAAACTTAATTGTGATGGGAGACTGGAATTCGGTAGTAGGACAAGGAAGAGAAGGAAAAATAGTAGGAGAATATGGACTGGGCAGAAGGAATGTAAGAGGAAGCCGACTGGTAGAATTTTGCACGGAACATGATTTAATTGTAACAAACACGTGGTTTAAGAATCACAAAAGAAGGTTGTATACGTGGAAGAGACCAGGAAACACCGGAAGGTATCAGATAGATTTTATAATGGTAAGACATAGATTCCAGAACCAGGTTATGAACTGCAAGACATACCCAGGGGCAGATATAGACTCTGACCATAACCTGTTAGTCATGAACTGTAGGCTGAAGCTGAAAAAACTGCAGAAAGGTAGGAAAATAAGGAGATGGGACTTGGATAAATTGAAGGAAATTGAAGTTCTGGAGAATTTCAGAGGGAGATTTAGGCAACAATTGACAGAAAAAGGGGGAAATAAAACAGTAGAAGAGGAATGGGTAGCATTGAGAGATGAAATAGTGAAGGCAGCAGAGGACAAAATAGGTAGAAAGGCAAGACCTACAAAAAATCCTTGGATATCACAGGAAATACTAAATTTAATTGATGAAAGGCAAAATGGAGTACAGACGACTAAAAAATGAGATTGACAGGAAGTGCAAAATGGCTAAGCAGGAGTGGCTAGAAGCCAAATTCAAATCTGTAGAAGAATGTATAAGAAGGGGAAAAGTAGATACCACCTACAGGAAAATAAAAGAGACATTTGGGGACAAGAAAAGCAACTCTATGAATATCAAGAACTCAGATGGGAAACCAGTTCTCAGCAAAGAAGGGAAAGCTGAAAGGTGGAAAGAGTACATAGAGCAGCTCTACAAAGGAAATGAACTTAGAGATGATGTTATAGGAAGGGAAGAGGAAGTAGATCAAGATGAATTAGGAGATACTTTACTGAGAGATGAATAAGACAGAGCCTTGAAAGACCTAGGTTGGAACAAGGCCCCAGGAGTAGATGCCATACCCTCAGAGCTACTAAAGTCTGTGGGAGAGCCAGCCATGACAAGACTATTTGAACTTTTGTGTAGGATGTATGAGACAGGCGAAATGCCCTCAGACTTTAAGAAAAATGTAATAATCCCCATTCCAAAGAAATCAGGCGCAGACAGGTGTGAAAATTACAGAACCATCAGTTAGATAAGTCATGGTTGCAAAATTTTAACACGAATTATCTACAGGAGAATGGAAAAGCTGGTAGAAGCTGATCTCGGGAAGGATCAGTTTGGATTCAGGAGGAACATAGGAACCTGGGAGGCAATACTCACTTTACGTCTTATCTTAGAAGATAGATTAAGGAAAGTCAAACCTACATTTTTAGCTTTTGTAGATTTGGAGAAAGCATTTGACAATGTTGACTGGAATACACTCTTTCAAATTCTGAAGTCAGTAGGGGTAAAATATAGGGAAAGGAGAGTTATTTACAACTTGTACAAAAGCCAGACCGCAGTTATTAGACTCAAAGGGCATGAAAGGGAAGCATCTGTTGGGAAGGGAGTAAGACAGGGTTGTAGCCTTTCTCCGATGTTATTCAATTTGTACATCGAGCAGGCGGTGAAGGAAAAATTTGGAATAGGGATTAAAGTTCAGGGGAAAGAAATAAAAACATTGCGCTTTGCTGATGACATTGTAATTCTGTCAGAGACAGCAAAGGACCTGGAAGAGCAGTTGAATGGAATGGACAGTGTGTTGAAGAGAGCGTATAAAATGAACATTAACAAGAGCAAAACAAAAATAATGGAATGCGGTCTTAGAAAATCAGATGATGCTGAAGGAATTAGATTAGGTAACGAAACAATGAAGGTGGTAGATGAGTTTTGTTACTTGGGTAGTAAAATAACATGTCGCAGTACAGAGGATATAAAATGCAGAATGGCAATGGGAAGAAAAGCATTTTTGAGAAAGACACATTTGCTAACATCGAATATTAATTAAAGGGTAAGGAAGTCTTTTCTGAAGGCATTTGTGTGGAGTGTTGCCTTGTACAGGAGTGAAACATGGACAATAAGCAGTGTGGACAGGAACAGAATAGAGGCTTTTGAAATGTGGTGCTACAGAAGAATGCTGAAGATTAGGTGGATAGATCGCATAACTAATGAAGAGGTACTGAACAGAATTGGTGAGAAAAGGAATTTTTGGCATACCCTGACTAAAATAAGGGATTGCTTGGTAGGACATATTCTTAGACATCGGGGAATCGTAAATTTAGCATTGGAGGGAAGTGTGTGGGGTAAAAATCGCAGAGGGAGACCAAGAGACGCGTATAGTAAGCAGATTCAAGTGGATGTGGGTTGCCGTTCTTATGAGGAGATGAAAAGGCTTGCTCAGGATAGAGTAGGATGGAGAACTGCATCAAACCAGTCTCTGGACTGAAGACCTAATAACAACAGCATAACTTTCTGAATTAAATTGTGAACCATTACATTACAAAATTGCATAGCACCTCTTCATTATAAAATTAATAAGTTTCTAATTTGTCAATGATGGTTTTTGTATTAGCCCTCTTTATTTAGGACAGTTTCTTGTGTTTAAAGAAAATGTTTAAAACAACAAACATGTGTCTGTAGCCTCCTGAAGAAACCAGAAGAGGTCCCAGCAAATCCTCATGGTTTATTTTGGTAAAACTGAATGTATTATCCCCTTAGATGCCTACCATAATGATCTTCATCATTTGACACTTCTAAATTCTTATCCATAAATTATTCAAGGCCATACTTTTCTCAGTTTTTGCTACAATCTTCTCTAATCCCATAATGGCTGTAACTCTCATCCAGCTAGTCAAATAGTTTACCAACATTTTGTTCTGGAAACCACAATTTCCAGTAGTATTTGTATAAAGTTTGTCTCAAAACTGTAGACATTTGTGTATAGTATACACACACTGCCACACTTTTGGCTCATTAACAGAGTTCTAATATTTTTTGCAAACTGACCTATGATTCATATCCTCACTTTATTCTCTTTTCATTTGTTTGTAATTTTTCTGCTCAAACTATCTTTCTCTATTCTCTGCACATAAAATAAAACAATTTAACCCCTACTGACTTCACTGCTGTCATCATTTGTCCTACTGCCTCAGCTAGAATCAGCTGTAATATTATCTTTCCCTCTAGTATAACAAATTTTGAAATTGAACTGTTGAAGAGATGAGGACCATCTACTCAACATCTGATAGTTCAGTCTAGACTGTCATGAGTCCTTCTCTCCAACATTTCTTATTTAATCCTTTAACTGTTTCCTTGTATATCATATTATCTTCATTGTCAGACACAAATTCAAATAACTCTTCACCCTCATATTCATCACTACTACTTGTCTCACTATTCCCCTTCTTACCTGGATTGCTTCTAGAATCAGAACTATTGTTACAGTCATCTCCTTCAAAAACTTTGTTGATTAGCTTCTATACTCTCACAACTGGACTATAATGTAAGACACTTAATGTTTGTTATGTCACTCTCAGTTGTTAATACCTTTGCATGACATACAGTAGTTTTCATCTTAATCCTCTGTACACTGAACACAGACAATAATTATCTTATTACTAAAACTGTATGTCCATTTTCCGTGAGTGAATTACAGCCATTCACATGTGTGTTTTTTCATGTGTTTTGTACAAGTCTGAGCCCTAACTTGAATAAAGCTTAGTTTAAAGAGTTGTGTTTATCATTGTGATGGTTCCCCACACTCATATCTTGGAAATTTTTCATACAATTTATAAGCCTAATTGGACCATTGTTTTTCCAGTTAATCTTCTTGCTCCCATTCTTTCTACCTGACTCATGTCTTATTATTCTTTTCAGATCATACTGAACATCAATGGTTCCTATCATAAAATTTCTGTTATCTTCAGCTATGGGTTTTACCCTTTTCTCTTGTCACATGTGTGTCAATAAGTCATTAATATCATTCCAAAGAGCAAGAAAAAGGAGTTCTCTAACACTTTGGGGCCATTTATTTTCCAATTCCAGTACAAAATGCTTTGTACAAAAATTTCTGTTGTATTCTCTCTGAAGTGCATGGTTGCATACGTGAATGAAAAAGAGTGCTTGAAATAATATTGTCCACAATGTCACTGTTTATAAATACAATATATTTATACATTGAATATAAGCACATACAGTTTGAACATTCTTAAGGCAAACAAGTATTATACTTCGTTACTTCATGTTTTGGCACCAACCGACTGCTACTACTCCAAAGAACATACACTACAGACAGAAAACATAAACTGTAAGTCCTTTGGTTTCTGAGTGCTATACTGTTGGAGGTGAATTCAAATGAGGGCCACCGCATTTATGAAACTGAATTACAGTGCAACAATTTCAGTTTGTTAATACAATAGTGACAGGACCACTATAAGGTACTTCTCTTATGGTCATGACTGTCACCAGACCAAAGTGCTCATAAGGTCCACTATAGTTCATCTTTAGACCAATATTTATTCAAAAACTATGTCTTAAATTTTTCCATGAATTATGAGATTCAGCGGCTTCAATTGCCCAGCCATATGAATCTTCTCTAAGAAAACCAGCATCACCTAATACATCTAAAAGATGCCTCTCACTGTGTGAGTCAATATACAAGAAGCAAAAAGTCTGAAACCATGGAGATGACTTATGGCAAACATGCTCCTAGGGAAAGAAGAATGTGTGCTCCAAAGACCACAGCACTCATGGGCACACACCATTTTGTTGTTGTTCGGCGTGGTGTATTGCACTCTCTCACGTACTCAATACTGCCCGGCTGGCCTAGTCCCACCCAGGCTTAAAAATGGTCATCAGTGATTCTCACCATTGCACTTGCCACTGTTATCCCCTCATGGCAGTTCTTGCTGTTTGATTGTTGTCCTAGTCATGCCAGCTGTTCCACTTCCATTAGATTGTCCTCTGGCAGCAAAGTAACCCTCCCCCGCCCCCCTTCCCTTGAAAAGACCACACAGGGTATGAAATGTTCTGGTTTGGGATGCAATTTCCAAGACAGGACCAGAGAGAATGGTGGTGATTCTAGGTGCTGGCTGACCAGTCCTTAGGTTACTTTTGGTATTGTCGGCTCCATTGGAGTGGCCCATGCTGTTGCGTTGCCTCTTTATGGGACATGAGTGGGGGAGGGGGTGGCAGCTGTGGAGTCTGAGGCCCTGCTTGATTTGTTGATAATAGCAGTGGCAGAGCCGCATCTGCTGTCATAGACTGGGTAGGGGTCATGGGCAGCAAGTAGAATTCGGTGGGTTCCAGCTCCATTGATCCTGGCGTGAGCCTGAATGGAAGTCTATGCCATCATCAAAGGAAAGGTGGCGGGTGCAGCTGACTCACATGTTGGGTCAACTGCTCCCTGCCAACAGCCTGCACACACAGTGTGAAATAATGACATGGAGAATAGGTTAGTGACATATGGGGTATCTGGCAAAGCATCAATAACCAACAAAGATAGGCTGCCCAAGAATGGACCTGCAAAGTTGACATATTCTCTGCCTGTGCCATAGATATTCAGTGCTGTCCAAGTGTGGGGAGGGGGGGGGGGGTGACTTGGGTGGCAGGACAGCCAGGTTATGTACACAGGTCCCACAAGTTCAGATCAGATGCTAGCCAGTAGATATGCTGTCATGCTAATGCCTTCATAAGCATAACCTCTCACAGAATAACCACTTGGCAACTTTGTTCTTTTGTTTTCAGCATGAGGACTCCCTGTACCACATTGAGGTGACTGTGAAGGAGAAATAACTTCACAAAACTGAGTTTGCACCTGAATATATGTGCTCTAGCCAAATGTTTCTAAGCGGGTCTGCTGCTGTGGTGGCCTTGACCTCCTACACTCTCAATGGGAAGTCCATTAGTTTTGAATGAGGGATGAACAAGGTCACCAATGACTTATGTTTGTCTTAGGGATTAACATTGTCTCATACAAAAAGACACGTAATTTCTTAACCTCAAAGACAATTGTCGAAGCCTCTTTCTCTAGCTGAGAATAATTTTTCTGAGCTGTGTAGAATTTCTTCGAAGCATACACAATTCCTATGGGACAGACCAGCACCAGTGCTATATTGGGATGTGTCACAGACTAGGCTTAATTGTTTACCTAGGATATATGAAGCCAAGCAGGGAGCAGAGTACAAACAATTCTTGAAAAGCCCATTGACTAACTGAACACCCTTTTGGTGAAGCCTATTCAGCAGGTGGCAGATAGGTGCCACTTGGGGAATGCATTTAGAATAGTATGAGACCATACCTAAGAAAGACTGGAGCACCTTCAGGTCCTTGGGCGCCGATAAGTCCATAATGACCTTGATATGGTCATCTGTAGGAACAAGGCCATCTTTACTCAACACATGACTCCATAAATGCACATTCAGGGAAAAGAAACTTCACTTTTCCAGATTGCAATCACATATAAGTCCCGTAAAGCCTCTTCTTGTGTGGGGTCTGTGGCCCATATAGGCCTATCATCCAGGTAATTTACTCAGTAGTAAATGTCTTGAATCAAGTGTTGAAAATGTCACTGACAAATTCCTGGGGCTTAAGATATTCCAAAAGCAACTGATTAAATTGGTAAAGTCCAAAAATTTTGAGACACTGCATCCAGTGGCAACTGTAGGTATGTATTGCACAAGTCAATCCATGAAAAATAGTGGCCCCTGGCAAATTTCTCATCTCCCTCATTCATGGACTGGGATAAGAATCTGTTACACATTGTGCATTGACTGTCCATTTAAAATTGCTACACAGGTAGGTGTACAGATTCGTCAGGTTTCAGAATGACCACTGAAGGAATTGACCACTGACTTGATGAGATATGAGAAAAAAACCCTTGATTCTGCCAATGCTGCAGTACTTCCATGACCCTACCACACATGGAGAAAGGAATGGGGTGATACTGGCAGAATTTAGACACCACTGACATATTGAGAGAGATGTGCCTAGAAATTTTTGGGGCATTCTCAAAAATCATGTTGCATGACCAGATTAAAGAGTCCAAACATTAGAAGGGCACCACGTGAGACACTAAATGAACTTCATTCACAACTTGGAATTGTAAAACAGAAAATGCACCCAATCTGAAAATATTCTGCACCAATGATTGCCAACAATGTAAGTTGCCATTTGACATTTTTATAATGTGCTGAGATGATGAACTGCTCTCTTAATGGCATGCTCTGTTTAACATATGACACCATTTGATGCAGTGGTTGTTGTATCACTGAGAAGCCCAACTGATGGTTGTTCACATGTCTAGCTGAAATTCATCTCTCATGTCTACTAACAATGCCAGAAAAATGTGCCACAGGAACTTTTGTGAGGTGTGTGAGACTGTGCCTGAGTTTTGTAAAAATATTGGTATGTTTGATGACAGACTTGCAGCTTGCCAAGTGGCACAAACATTTACTAAATGAACTATCTTATGGCATATCCTTCACATGGCCTCCACCTGTGGGCAATCCTGCCAAAAATGCAGCAAATGCACTCTGTACAAGACCACTGACTCACTCAATGGGCAGAAGGAGAATGCTGCTGAGAACCTGAAACATACTGCAGGTGGCAAATATAATGCTGTGAAGAGTGTGAATCTGTTGTACTCACTGCTGATGAAAATGGGCCACTCTGCAATGTTCTGAGGCTGGCCTTGTCTCCATGTCAACACATTCCAGCTTAGTGGAATGTATAGCCACCGGGCGTACATCTGTTGCCACCATTGTAAGTTTGTGCAGTGTCAGCTTCATTGACTAAAGAGGGCTCAAACAAAGTCAATGCCCTAGTCTGAACCTTGGGATCTGGTAATAACTGTAGTGCTTGTGGTGCTGATTAAACTGCAACTGTGCTACAACAACATGGGTTTAATGCCTGAAATACTGCATAAGCAATTAAAACAATTCCTCAGATTGGAAAGTCTTGGGCTCTGTGTAAGGCTTCAAGTTCTGAACAATTATATATAACCATGCACTACTGGACACTAACAGTGCAGCATCATCAATTAGGTCCACAATTCATGTCACCTAAAAATGCAGCAAGGAATTCCAAAGTAATTCCCTCACCTTTCTGTTGCTGAAGCTAGCAAATGGTGTTGGGGGTGGGAGAAGTGGGGAGGGCAACTGGCCACTTGTACAGTTTGTGTGCAGTAGCTCCACTTTCTTATTTAACAATGCTTTAATCTGCTCAAACTGCTGCTCTTTATTGTAGATTTAGCTGTTCGTGGCAGAACTGTACAGCAGTCCATCGTGGACTAAAATTCACTTTAGGGAGGGGCAAATACTGTAGCAAAGTTACACATGTAAGACATCTTTTGTCCCTATTCCTTTATTGGTTCATGTTAGCAGTGGCAGATGTACTAATAGCTGTTGCACAGCAGTCCAATCTGATGGGGATATGTGGCGAAGTCACAAAACACACTCAAGAAATGTCCCTGACTGTGCAAGTCAGTCTACGGTAAGCCAAGAGTCCGAAACCATGGAGGTGACTTATGGCAAACATGCTCATGCATGGACACACACTACTTAGTTTTTGTTCAGAGTAGTCTGTTGCACTCACTTGCATACATGATACTGCCTGGCTGGCCTAGTCCTGTCCCGGCTTAAACACAGCTCACAGCTGTCAGGGGTTCTTGCCATCACATGCACCACTTGCACCCCCTCCCCTCCACCCTATGATATTTTTTGCCATTCAATTGTCATTCTAGCCATGCCAGTTCTTCTGCTCCCATCAGGCTGTCCTCCGTGGGGATAGTAAACCCCTCACAAAAGACATTTTCTCCTTATAACTTGAATTGCTTAGTACATGATAAAACTCTCTAAAGAAATCAAGAGGATGCACAGTGACATAGGGTTAAAAATCATTAAATAACAAATGAAGTTACATTTGCTGGAGTACACAGTGCTTAATATGTTGAACTTCGTTTGATTTTAAAGAAATTGAGTATCTACTTTTTGACTGACCTTTCTCATTGTATGCTCTATAACAAGTACACATTTACTTTATATTAAGTTGGTGCATAAGTCTGTAGCATTTTTTCCATTAGTTTAATAAACACAAGAGACTTCAGTCCTCAATAATGTATTCTCCCTGTCTATTTACAGTATAAGAATGCCGGCGTAACTTTTTTTATTCAATGAAAGTAGAAATCATGTGGTTTTGAAGCAATGAACTTGTTGAACCATGTTCAGAGTGTTTGTTCCTCTTGAAAGGAAGTTCCTTGAAGGTTGTTCAGTAGAAAAGATAAAATCTGAGGGTGCAAGGCCAGGTAAATAAAGTGGCTGTAGAATGACTTTCCAATCCAACTCCAGTAGATTGCTTAATGTCAGAATGCAAGCAGGCATTATTGTTGAGTAGTGTCACTTCATGCATGCTTCCTCATAATTGTTATTGCATTGTGTCTGCAAGACATCTTAGTTGTTGACAATTGCTGCTGGGTATGATGGTTATATCTGTGAGGCATCTGTGAGGGATCCTGCACATCTACTGAAATCACAGGGATCCATTACCTAAGGTTTATTGTGACAATGAGATCTACAGGCACATTTTACTTTGTAGGTGGTGTTGCACCGTGATATTGATGTTACCCTGTACCCTCAGGTGTAAATGGTTAAACACTAAGCATTTTTGCTGAGCATACTAATGTACATATCCTGTGCATATGAACATCCTATCTCTAGTCTTTCAAGGTGTTATTTTTTATAAACATGAGTGCGTTTTATAAACTAGTGTGATGATACTGCTGACCCTCTCATCTCAATGTTATTGTACGATACCGTCTGCGTCGGACCCGGAATCATGTGGTCTAATAGTGATATATGTTGCGTGAGAAGTTAGTTACAAACAAAATAGCCAGCCTAGAAATCAGTGTAGGACAGTGTCTCAGTGATTAGTTAATAAGTGATAAATTTCTTTAATTAAGAGATTTGTATATGACGTTTCCAGACAGTTCTATAAACAATAGTTTCGTCATTGTACATTATTTCATAACTAAACAGATGAATTGTAAAAACTTTTGTAAAACAGAGACATCCAAATAAATAGCATTGTATATATGTTAGGCTCATAAACAAGTTTTGGTGACCAGCTAATTGTGTTAATTAATGTAAAAGTCGAGATTTACAATATTGAATTCTTTGTATATATTGACTGATGTGAGATTTTGAGTATATTTTCAGAATTGCCAAGATATTTGATAGTTCAATATATGTTAGGAACATGTATGATGTACTCATTAACAAATTAATTGACATTTAGCATTACTCTTTGTTGTGAAACAGAAAGATCAGAGATTTCATCTTAAAAAGATATGCGCCATCTAAAATTATTGTATGTATAGTTTTCATTTTATATTGTGATTATTTTGTGTAAATGAAATGTTTTACTGTTGTGTTTCAGTAATTGTGAATTAGTAAATTCAGTTGTTATGAACAACGTGTAATGTCATTATTGTCGATGTTATATATTTGCCTCACCGCCTTGCGTGGGGGAGTTCGAGTTTTAGCATTGGCAAAGTGTTCTGGAAGCTATGTCACCCTGTGTTCTAAAATGGAAGTACTGTCAGCTAAGTTCTGTTGCATTGTGTACGTTATGAACTTGTAATGTTTTGGTGGAGAAGCAGTTTGATTGTAAAAATTAAAGAAGAAGTGAAAACTTGTACCTATGAGTATTTATTTCTACCACGACACCCCAGGAGAATAATTTTGCAGCGAGCAGAACCCCCATACATCATAATGTTGAAAAGATGAGTATTATGTTTGAAAGTGGTAGAATGTAATTACTTAAGAAGCAAGTAAACATTATACTAGGAATATTTTTTATCCTTGCAATGTCTTTCAGAAACTTCTGCTGCTCTTTCACTCCATATACCATTACAGGCAACAATAACTGTATCTCCTGCTTCATGCAAGTTCACTAAAGCTGCCTCCATTCCCAGTGTACCTGATCCACACATCACAAAAGTCATCTCATGTTTTGTTTGGAAGACAAACCAGCCTTTATATTGTCCAGCACTTATATTAAAACAGTAAGATATCATGTCATACCTAGTTATGTGTATAGTTCTGCTCTACAAAAGATTTGCTAGTTGACATGATTAAAAATTATTAACTATAAGGAGTCTATTCATACTAAAATAAGGATAAATTACAGCCTGCATATTATTTCTCACATTTTCATTAAAATGTCTGAAATGAAATGAACACCAGAATGAAATAGAGTTTAAATAAATTGCTATTTCTAAACTCATGAAGATTAGACAAAGTTGACACAACTATTAAATTTCAGAACAATGTCTCTTGGGCCAGACAAAAGAAATGGAGGATCTGAAATAAATGAATCTGTAAAGAAATTAAGTAGAAAAGGTACCCATTATTTTATGTCAGTTAAGATACAACAATACAGAGGGGAGTTGTAATGTGAGCTGTGAATTTCACAGTGCAGTTTGCATTAATGCTGTAACACTATATATATAAAATAAAATAAATAAATAAATAAATAAAAATGAGAAAGATAGAGGGGATCAGAAATGGCAAGTTGAAGTGTAAAGGAATGAGTGAACGATGCAAGAGCAAAGGACAGGATTGGTTGACTCCACTATTTATACTTGGAAAGAATTTTCTGGAACTTACATTGAGCAATCTGTGACGCTAACCACTACACCATGCATCCCATTGGAAAACTAATGGAAATATTTATTCCAAAAACAAATAAAAAATGGGGAAAAGCAGATTATTTACTACATTTGTCCTAACACATTGTTCCTTTGTCCTTGAGACCAGGTGTAAAGCAGATTCACTATAACTACTACACAGGGTGCCTCAGTATAGCACACATGACAGAGTGTTACAAATGAACATCCTTTTTATAAATGTGGGGAAAATACTCAGAACCTTGTCCGATATGGGTGCACTTGAGTGTGGGGTAACAGTATGGAAGAGTGCACCTGGTCCAGCAGGTGTGACATTGTTTCTATTCACGAAATGAAGTACCTACAAGCTGTATTGTTCAGGAACGTTTTTAGAATATTTCACCAGAATTTGATCTTAACAGCCATGGTATGATTTGAAGCTCCTTGTTTGAGGATTCGGTCCACATGACACAAAAAGCCACAGCATTTGTGTTACTTAACTACTGAACCACTCACCACTCATGCAATCACAAGAATTAATTCTTGCATTATGGTGGGTATTCTAGGTGGAAGCTTAGACAGGCTGAGATGAGGGACTGGGTAGTAGATATTCCTGTTGTTAGGTAGGAATAGTGTTGGTGCTTTGGAGAATAAGAACACAGTGAGCAAAAGGTTGTCTGATAGTGCAGACTGCAGAACTCATAAGAATTATCATTTTACAGTTACTTCCCCCCCCCCCCCCCAACCCCCTGAAAGACGAGGATAGCAGGATAATAGCTAATCAGTGCCAGTGGAAGGGTGATGTGGCAACAACAGTGGTGTATAGGAGCGGACAGCAGGCAATTCAGCAGGTCTGCGACCTTTACAGTGGGGTGTGTCAGCATGTCACGAAGTAGGGAAGAACAGCTGGCCACTGCAGGGTTACATGGCAGGTGCATGACCTTGACAGCGACTGTGTCAACAATGGGAATGCTAGCATAGCATTCAGCAGCAAAGGTAATCTGGCCACTGTCAGTGGCCAGGTTGGGGTTTTGGTGACAGCAGTCTTAGATTGGAGCAGTTAGGGAGGTAGCCATGGCAGCATGTCTTGCATGGGGACAAGTGGGTACCTGGGACACACTTTAAATGGCAGGCCAGACACCACATTGTATCACAACATTGGGGTTGCATCTGGTGGAATGCATTGTAGCCAGTGCTGCATCTCCGACAGTGGGATTGGGCAGTGGAGGGAGTTCCAACACAGTGCAGTCTAATTGAGCACATGGCAGGACACAAAGGCAGACAGGACATGTACAGCTGACATGTGTTTTCTAGTGTATGTCAGGGTATTTAGTTACCAATGAGAGCTGCTGCTGATATTTCTGACATCTTCCCAAATGATATGCTGGAACATGATAGGGTAATACTTCATTCCTTGGACATTGGACGCTGCATTAGAAGCAGTGGCAGGGTCCATGGGGCAACTAGAGGAGTGGGCTTCTGACTTCAAACAGTAGGAGCAAGGTGTTCCACCCATCATACAGTAAGCTATCACATAAACTTGATTCAGTCTGCCAATTGACAGAACTGATGGTGCACTCTAAAATAATTTGAGGGCCCGAGTATTATGGGTAGAGGGGGAGCTGATAGGCTTTGATGTATTTCATCATGTGAGTGCTTGGCACCCACCTAAGGACAGAAAAGGGCCAACAATATCAGTGTGGAGATAAGAAACCAAAACACACCAGGGAAAATGATTCCACATGTTTGTCAACATGATGACTCAATTTAACATGCTGGTGCATGATACAGGTGTGGGCCCAAGTATGACAGTCTCATTGGATGCCTGGCCAAACATACCTGCATGATGTTAGCAGACAGGTGGAGTGTGGAGAGGGAGATGGGATACGGAAATACATGGTCTGTGAATCCATCAGCATGTTGTTGTTGTTGTTGTTGTGGTCTTCAGTCCTGGGGCTAGTCTAATTGAGCTCTCGGTCCTACTCTATCCTGAGCACATTTGGAAAGAAAGGAGATTGCACCAGTTGTACAGGTTTATGCTGGGAATCTAGTGGAGTTGGAGGATGAGATTGGAATTCAGGTCCTTCCATAAATGATTTTTAAGGGGTCAGCGGCTTGGGCTTTAATGAGGGCGTTGTAATCTGGAGGTGGGGGCAGAGATCCCAGGAGAGAGGAGGGTTGAGGCTGAGAACCCAGGAGTGGGGGTTCAAAGGATTCGAATACATGGTCTGCTACTACAGTACTGGCAGCATTTTGATGTCAGTATAGTCTTGAGAGAGCAGTTCAAATCACAGCAGGCAAATGAGAATTCAGTTATGGAGTAAAGACTTGTCTGGCAAGACATGGAGTTTGGTTAAGGTATATTACAGAGCATTCCTTCAGTAAAAATAATGCCTGGGAGCGCTGCATTTCAGACAATATCAATCATGTGGTTTGGCATTCTTGTAATTTGCAGTAGCTACCAGAAAGCCATGAGTTGGTAATGTTGTCATGAGCCTTCGCTGAGACAGCATGACTCAAGTTTAGAAATGTTGCAAGCAGTGCTCATAATTTCAGAATCCAGTAATGATTAAGGAAAACCACACGTGTAGGGATCATGGGTTAAACAATGTTAAAGCAGCTCATAATTCTAGAACCCAGTGAAGATCAAGAAAAACCAAATGTGGAGTAATCATGGATGTCGAATGTGGAGAGGATAGCATTTTCTCATTTGCAGGAGGATTGCTTTGACCTTAGTGATTGTCTACATACAAGAAGACCTTTGGGGTTTTATGAAAATCATTTTAACATATTAATCCACAATGATCCATCTCAGTGTTATCAAGAACTGGTAAATGTGATGAAATATGATCATCCCACCATCATACAACATTTGCATCCAAATCACAAACATCAGCAGAGGCCATCTCTGTTCACCATCCCTTCTTGTTCATCATCAACAGGCCTGTGACTAACACCAGCCATTCTTAACCTGCATCATTATTGGTGATGAGAAATGGTATCTTTATGCTAACAAGTTATTGTTGAACCCAAACAAAACAGTAACTCCTGGTAAAAAGCCCTCTGTCATTCACAAAATATTTTGTTATGTATCTGGTGGAAGAGCAACAGTATGGTATACTACAAACTGTTCTTAAGTGATGTTTAAATCATGCTAGCATTTATTTTGAAAATCATTAATTGAGCAGGTGGAAGCAGTTGAAATATAATCCAGTAAAATTACTACAATGACAAGCATTTCATATAGCAGCTGAGTGGGTAGGCTTAAGGTTTTGTGAATAGAAGGAAGATGTGTTTGAATATAAATGGAAGTTTTTTTCATTTTTTGAAATATGTATTTACACTTGTGCAGGTAATATTTTACACCTTGTACATATTTTACAAATTGTGCAATGGTAGGGTTTGTACATTCTGCATTTCAAAAGATTCCATTTATAATAGACTATTCCTTAAGAAAAAACAAAAACAGACAAATGGTCATAGTAAAAATATTAAAATGGATATATTTACTTATAATTATTGCAACCACCACCTAATATGTTTACAGTTTCCAAGTAAGAGAAACATATCAGCTGATTGGCATGTACTATATAGATACACACTTTGTCATTATGATAATTCCGTGTGGCATTTTTGGCCATTAGATCCCATCTGAGATTAGAGGCCTGCCTAGTGCAAGTCTTTTGGTGATGCCACTTGGCCAACTTTCGCGTTGATGGTAATGAGGATGACATGACACCCAGTCCCTGACCGGGAATCATATTTGGGCCCCCTACACGACACTCTACCATGCTGTCCAATGGACTGCAGAGGTGGACACAGTATCTGATGAAAAGTATCCGGGAACCCCCTTAAAACATACATTTTTCATATTAGGTGCATTGTGCTGCCACCTGTTGCCAGGTACTCCATACTAGTGACCTCTATAGTCATTAGGCATTGTGAGAGAGCAGAATGGGGTGCTGTGCGTGATTGGGTGAAACTTGTGTCAGAAGTCTGTATGCGAGATATAAACACTCCTAAACATCCATATGTCCACTTTTTCAAATGTTATAGTGAAGTGTAAATGTGAAGGAACATGTACAGCTTGAAAGTACCCAACCTTGTCTGTTGACTGCCAATAGTTAGGCAGTACAGTATAATAGGCAAGCATCTATCTAGAACATCACACAGGAATTCTAAACTGCTTCAGGATCCACTCCAAGTACTATGACAGGTAGGAGGTGAGAAAACTTGGATTTCATGGTAGAGCAGCTGCCCATAAGCTGCACATCATGCAGGTCAATGTCAAACAACACCTTGCTTGGTGTAGGGAGTGTAAACATTGGATGATTGAACAGTATAAAAAAGTTGCGTGGCGTGGTGAATCACAGTACACAATGTGGCGATCCAATGGCAGGATGTGGGTACTGCCTCTCCCTTAAGTTTTCTGCTATTAACCCAATCACTTTACCCTTCCCTTTCCTGTTGAGGTGTAAGCCAAAGCTAGTATACTCCTACTCACTGAGTGAATCAACAGGAACCACAGCGGTGTGTGAATCCACACTTGATACAAGCAGCCGTTCCAACTTCAAATTAACTCCTGACAGAAGAATTCAAATGAGGTTGGTCATAGTACTCCGGAACAGACTCAAACTCAATACCGGTATGCATCAATGCTGATGAAATCTTTTCCAGGTCACACTCAGTGTTGAATGCCGGATCTCTACCAATGCTATTCCCTAGACCACCCTAATAACCATGGTGTCTTCCTTGGTGAAATCTTTACGTAGTGAATGTAATCCTCTCTCACCTGAACCAGAGAAACAGATCTGGACTGGAATATAAATTGTCAATGGAAATACTGTGTTATTAATATGGCTTCATGAGTTTTGCCACTATGTTGTTACTTTTCGCCACAATGTGCAAGCCAATTTCTGTGGTTGCGCCTGTTAGACAGTCACAAAACCCAAATGTTTTCATTTCAAATATACTTTTCTCTAACAGAATATATTTTTTAAAATATAAAAAATAGACGAAGATTACTCACCAGGCGAAGGAGCACAGGTGTGACAGCATCACAAATAAATAAATGAATACACACACACACACACACAATCGCAAGCTTTCGCAACCCAGTTGCGTCTTCAGGCAGTAGGGAAGGAGAGGGAAAAGGAAATGATGAGGGTTTTAAGGAAGGGGGTAAGGAGCCATTCCAATCCCGGGAGAGGAAAGACTTACCTTGGGGGAAAAAATGGAGGGTAAACAAATGCACACATGCCCACACATTCACACAGACACAAGTACACCTAGGCAGACATACTGTCTGCCTAGGTGTACTTGTGTCTGTGTGAATGTGTGGGCATGTGTGCATTTGTTTACCCTCCATTTTTTCCCCCAAGGTAAGTCTTTCCTCTCCCGGGATTGGAATGGCTCCTTACCCCCTTCCTTAAAACCCTCATCATTTCCTTTTCCCTCTCCTTCCCTACTGCCTGAAGACGCAACTGGGTTGCGAAAGCTTGCGATTGTGTGTGTGTGTGTGTGTATTCATTTATTTATTTGTGATGCTGTCACACCTGTGCTCCTTCGCCTGGTGAGTAATCTTCGTCTATTTTTTATATTTTATTTTTCCTGCTAGGAATTTTTCGTCTTAATATTCGTAGAATATATTTTTTGTGTGATAATCAGTCTTTAAAGTTCTGGGATGTTATATGTAGGCCTCCTTTATCCACAATGTTTCTTATTTTGAATAACATGATCCCATTGTTGCTGGCTGTGTTAACACTAAAGTGAAACATTCTTGAAATAAAAATAAAATGATTTCTGCATACAATTCCACTGGAAATTTGTGTGTTTAAAAGCAGAAGTCACTAATTTAAAGCATATTCACAGGAGCTGTAAGCAGTCAAATAGCAATGAAGGTGTATTGTTCCTCAGGTCTGTTTCTTTCCACCTTGAAAAATAGTATTGCATTGATTATGGAGTAATTGCTTTGTTGTATAAATGAAATTTGTTGATTGTGTTCACAATTAATTCACATCGGATCATCTGATAAAAAAAACACAATATGAGGGTGGTCCCATAACTACCTAACCCAAAAAAGAAAACGCAAAAAATTTGAAAAACTGTATTTATTTTTAAAAATAATCTCCTTTTAGCTCTATACACTTTTTCCAGTAATGTTCAATAAGTTTGACACCCTCTTTATAACAAGAACTGTCTAATTCATCAAAGCAGCCATTAACTGCTGAAGTCATGTCTCCATTTTTTGAAAATTGTCAATCACCAAGACATTTTTTACAACTGAACAGGACAGAAAATAATCCAAGGGGGCTAAATCTGGCAAATAGGGTGCATGAGTTAGCAATTCAAACTTCAATTCATGAATTTTGGCCACTCCAATAACAGACTTGTGAGCCATTTTTGCTTGATTTCTTTGCCCAACCATTGAAATAATTTTCCATAATATTCAACATTAATAGTTTTTCAATTTTATTGGTAGTTTATGAAAATTATCTTGTGCATGTCCCAAAAAACTATGCCATGACCTTACCTGCAGATGAAACGGTCTTCGCCTTCTTTGGAGTGGGTCATCCAATTTGTGTCCAGTGTTTTGCTTGTTATTTTCCCTCAGGAGTGAAGTGATGAACCCATGTTTCATCCATGGCTATGAAACAGTGAAAAAAAAAATCAGCTCTGTTGCTGCAAAACTTCACTAAACACTCAATTGAAACATCTTCATGACATTGTTTTTGCTTGAGTGTGAGCAAAACCTGCACAATCATTGCACACATTTTTCTCATGTTCAAATTTTCAGATAATATGCCATGTACCATACTTTTTGAAATGCCTACTATGACTGCTAGCTCATGCACTTTCAGTTAACAATTTTTTCACCATTTCTGGAGTCGTCACCTCATTTGGTCAACCACTGCTATGCTCATCTTGGCAGCTTGTATGACTTCATTGTAACTAAGCTACCCAATTTTTGTGCTGAGGTCTATCAAAAAACAACCCCTTACCATACACATACACTTGTTTTCTTTTTATTTGTATTACATCGTGATGACCAATTTTCTCCATTTTCACAAGTTCACTCACAATGTTCACTATTGCTGTCTGCCAAACAAATACTAAACAATGTGGCATCTTCAAACTTTAAACATATGCTCCTAATCTAAAGGGATTTTTCAAAAATGACTGTCCTCTCTCAGTCAGTTCTGGTACTTATGGTACCACCTTCATAGAATGTTGGAATTTAGATCTAATTCTCACTTATGTCCTGAAGATAAGTCATCAAATACATGTAAAAACGGATGAAAACCACATTTTTTTCCAGTCAAATGTGTTACTCTTTTTCCATAAAATTTGCTCTGACCTTCAGAATCTTCAGATTCTGAAAAAATTTCATCTCCAGTGCCATCAAACTGACGAGTTGTGTCAGCTGGTGTACTGGCTCAGGACTGTCTGTTACTTCGGGGTCCTGTTGAAGAGTAATCACTATGAAAAAGTTCACTTTCACTGTCAACTCTAGTTAGTATTTTCCTGATTTCCTCTTCTGTATAATCACAGCAGCAGGCAATTTCCTCAGTCAAAAATGAAGATGCAAATAAGAACACAAACTTAAATGCAGCAATAAATGTTCACAGATCAAACATTGATAACCTATTGAGCATTCAGTGGGCTGCTCTATCCAGCCACTTAACTGCCTCACATATTAACACATGGGCTGGGGAGTTCTTAGTGCACTGCCATTTTGGGAGTACAAATCTGGGGACAATTGTATGCACATAAACACATCTAGGGTGTCTAACAGAAGGATGAAAATGAATGTAAATACATCCAGAGTACCCTGGGATAATAAGAGTAGCATGCATTAACATATATGCAATAATCAAAGGGGTAAGGTGTTATCACCAAACAAAACAGTAAAAAGGTATGAAATGGAGTTGTGAAGTTCTTCAGGCAACAACGAGTGATATGAGTGATAATTATGACAATGCAGTATTTTGATGTACATGAATCATGGTGCAGTTTCTGAATTCTTATGCATGGACTGTGATGCACAGTTGTTAGTACAGTTATTTCATTAGCTTCTCTTGTAACATGTTTGCTTGATTTTCTTTTCCCTCTAACATCAGGTATAAAAGCATTGAAAATCTTGTGAAAGAACAAATGAGAGTTTCTCTGAAAAATGCTCAGCATACAAGGCACCAGCAGCCTAGATAGTTCTCCTACATTCAGTATAAATCAGGATCATTTAAAGTTTTTCTTCTATGAGTACACCATTCATTGACCACTTTTAGATCTGTTCAACAAATGATGACAGTACCAAATGTGTGTAATTTTTGCCATAGAGTGTAATCTCCAATTTCAACAGGATTCCCATTTAAGATTCTAAAGTTGCACACCATCACCCAAGCACTGGGTTAGGTGTAGGTTCTAGTGTGGTATCACTGGTGCCTCCCTCTCAAACAAACAAATTTTAAGTGTATACACTTCTTATATTTTTTTAATCTGATATGCACTTTGTGGGCTATTTCAATGTCTTCACTTAAAATGAACACCCATCACCATCCTATTGAAATGGTTAAGAGAAGGGAAGCTGAAAGACCATTTTGAGCTTTTTAATTGTTTTCATGAATTTCTCATTTATGCTAGCAAATAGTCAATAACAATGTGGTGTGTCTCCTGTACTAGGATAAGATGTGCCACATTGGCTATCATATATTGAGGGTCCAGAAAGTTTTAAAGGAAGTTTTGTTATATGTATCAAACAAGGAGAGGAAACCTACTGTGTGAGTAATAATACTTGACCTTGTTGAAATCTGCAATTCACATCCTTCTAGAATTTAACATTTCCATGATACTAGGATGTTTGTGTGTGTGTTTGCATGTGCATGTGCTTTTGCAGAAAAGTTAGTTTGTTACAACAATGTTATGTTATATTCCAGTTATAAAATGGACCTACCTGGAGCAGCTGATTGTCTAGGAAAATCATGGAAAACCATAATCGAGATGGCTGGGCAGCTGAGTGGGCAAGAGCATTGAGGCGTTGCTACGATGCGTGAGGCTGTTCCCCGTCGGGGGTTCGAATCCCCCCTCGGGCATGAGTGTTGGTGCTGTCTTTAGTTAAAGGTAGTTCATAAGCAGAATGAAACTTTCACTCTGCAGCGGAGTGTGCGCTGTTATGAAACTTACTGACAAATTAAAATTGTGTGCCGGAACCGGCACTCGAACCTGGGACCTTTGCCTTCCGTGGGCAAGCGCTCTACCGACTGAGCTATCCTGACAAACAATGACGCCTCACAACTTTACTTCCACCAGTACCTCACCTCTTTCTTTCCAAACTTGACATAAGCTCTCCTTCGCAGTCGGTAGAGCGCTTGCCCGCGGTAGGCAAAGGTTCGAGTTTCAAGTCCCGGTACTGGCACACAATTTCAATCTGCCAGAAAGTTTCATATCAGCGCACACTCTACTGCAGAGTAAAAGTTTCATTCTGGAAACATCCCTTAGGCTGTGGCTAAGCCATGTCTCCACCATATCCTTTCTTCCAAGAGTGCTAGTTTCGCAGGATAGCTTCTGTGAAGTTTGGAAAGTAGGAGGCAAAGTACTGGCGGAAGTAAAGTTGTGAGGCATCATCATGAGTCATGTCAGGTTAGCTCAGAGCTCAGTTGGTAGATCGCTTGCCCGCGACAGGCAAAGGTCCCAGGTTCGAGTCCCAGTTCTGGCACATAATTTTAATCTGCCAGGAAGTTTCAGTTCATAAGCAGTTTGTAAGTTTAGGGACTGATGACCCCGCAGGTAAGTCCCTTAAGCTTGACAAACTTTGAACATTTGATGGCTGGAAGCAAGTTTGAAATTGAATACCCATAAGAAAAAGACAAGGAGTCTAGAGAGAGAATCAGTGAAGTAACAGCCTATAATTTTCAGAAGTGAACATGTCTTTTGATTCGAATAAAAATGAAGCAAATCCATGTACCGATTAAGTTATCGAGCAAGTGTTCAGTACTGGAAAGTCATATTCCAAATCTCACAAATAAAATTTTGAACTCAGCATCATCTATGTAGAACTAAAATAAATGGGCGAAGTAACTTAACGAAGACATATAAACTGTGGGATTTAATAATTAGTACACCCTCTTAAAGTCTTCCAGTTCACTCGACAGTTGTTGCTGAAACAGTTCATGTGCAGTACATGAAAGGACTGCCTATATAGATCAATAGATGAAACGGTATTGTTGATACCTGTTGTCTATCTTTGTTGAAATACCCATATTAGTACGTGGTGTAGCCTCCAGGGCAGTAATTCAGACGCAATTTTTTGCATCCATGCGGTCAACCAGATGATGAAAAATACGGTTTCATATTATTGAATTCAGAAACATGTCATTTTAAACCGTTTAAAACCATATACAATTCAAGAGAGAGAGAGAGAGAGAGAGAGAGAGAGAGAGAGAGAGAGAGAGAGAGAGAGAGAGAGAGAGAGGTTCATTTCATCTAAGTTGTCGGGCAACCTGCAATACCATAGGAAAGTGTGAACAGCATACACATCAGGCGCTATCATTTCGAGAATGAGCAGAATGAATCCGAAAACAACTAGAAATGGCGTCATAGCCGACAGGTTTATATAAAGCCAGACATTGTGGACACTCCTCAGTTGCTGTTACGCTGAGCTGTCATACGCAATCAGACAGGATAGGAGAGTTAGTGCAATGCCTCCTCGATCAAAGGTGTGGGATCTCTTTGATGTGTGGCAAGTGTATGGTAAGAGAGACGCAACATGTAAATATTGTAACACCACATATCGCAACACCTCGGCATCATGATTAAAGGAACATCTTACCATGTGCGAACTGTGCCCTCTGTTAAATGTATAGCTTCAGATGATACTTTACATCGTAGTTCAAAAGGAGCAAAACGGAAATGCCACCAAATACTGGGGGGCACAATATTGATGTAGCAGGGACTACATCTTCATATACGCTATCGGAATTGCCTTCTGGTTCTGCTCTTAGTGAACAGCTTACAACAGAATCAAAACAACAACCTTCTATGTCGTTGTTATTGTTGTGGTCTTCAGTCAGCAGACTGGTTTGATGCAGCTCTCCACGCTACTCTGTCCTGTGCAAGTCTCTTCAACTGAGAATGACAACCTACATCCTTTTGAATCTGCTTACTGTATTCGTCCCTTGGTCTCCCTCTACGGTTTTTACCCCACACACGTTCCTCTAATACTAAGTTGACGATTCCTTGATGTCTCAGAACGTGTCCCACCAATCTATCCCTTCTCTTAGTCAGGATATACCAGAAACTCCTTTTCTCCCCAATTCAGTTAAGCACCTCCTCATTAGTTACATGATCGACCCAATTATTGTAATGGGTGACTTCAATGTGAACTTTTTAACAGAAAACAATAAGAAAACATACTTTGAACACTTGATGTACTATTACAACTTAGTATCAGTTGTGAACACACCAACAAGAGTAACATCCAGTTCCAGTACCTTATAGATAATTTATTTTTAGATAAGGATATTTACAATAATATAACTGTCAAAATTATTGTTCATGGCCTCTCTGACCATGATGGACAGTTCCTCACTCTAAAGGAAATAAATGTACAAATAAAATCAAATTTCATATGGAAAAACTTTAGAATTATAGACAGACATAGGGACTGATGACCCCGTAGTTAAGTCCCATAAGCTTAACAGACACACCATAGAAAGATTTAAGCATAAATTACAACTTGTGGATTGGTCTCCTGTATATACCACAGCTGATGTTAACTCAAAATTTAATATATTTAGCAATGAAGTTACAAGCCTGTTTGAGGAAAAATTTCCTAAAAAGTTTCTGAGAGAAAACCTTTTAAAATCAGGAAACAAGCCTTGGCTTACTAAAGGCATCAAAATTTCCTGCAAAACAATGAAAGAACTATATGCTGAAGCCAAGAGATCAAATGATCCCAGTAGAATTAGGCATTATAAACTCTATAATAAAATTCTGAATAAGACCATACAAGCAGCAAAGAACATGTGCTTGAAGGTAGACATTGATAACTCAAGCAATAAAGTTAAAACTATCTGGAACTTTGTAAAGAAAGAAACAGGGAAAAATGCAGGTTGCAGTGAAACTATCCATGTAAAAAGTGAGGGCCACCTTGTTAGTGATCCAAAGAAAGTTGCAGACACATTCAACAGACATTTTCTAACAGTAACAGAAAAAATAGGTTTACAAGGTTCCATGAACCAATCCCTGAATTTTTTGAAAGCCAAAGTACCTATCACAATACAACAGATGGAAGTAAAAACAGTCACTGTTAAAGAAATAAAAAAAAAAATTATTAATTCCCTAAAAAGTAAAAATTCTACTGGAGTTGATAATATCTCTAACAAATTATTGAAATACTGCTGCAGCCAAGTAAGTAAAGTCCTTTGCCACATTTTTGATGCATCACTTAAGCAAGGAACAGTTCCCGAATGGCTTAAGTACGCAGCTGTGAAACCGCTATACAAAAAAGGTGATAAGACAGATACAGGTAACTATCGGCCAATATCACTATTAACAAGTTTTTCAAAGGTTTTAGAGAAACTTATGCATGTGAGGATAGTTAATCATCTCAGTAAAAACAATATCATCAGAAAAAGTCAGTTTCGATTTCAGGAAGGTGTGTCAACAGAAGATGCAATATTTGCTTTTGCTGGCAAAGTCTTGGACTCCATCAATAAGAAACTAAAAGTGGCTGGCATATTTTGTGACCTAACAAAAGCTTTTGACTGTGTCAGTCACCAAATTCTTTTACAAAAAGCTGCACATCTCGGCATAAGTGGTTCAGCAGGGAAATGGCTTGACTCATACCTGTCAAACAGGAAACAGAAAGTTGTTCTGGATAGTAAACCTGGTATCCCAATATCATCAGAATGGGGCACTATCACATGTGGAGTACCTCAGGGCTCCGTTCTAGGCCCCCTACTTTTTATTATCTTTATAAATGACCTGCCTCTCTGTACAGAATACTGAAGATTCACCATTTTTGCTGACGACACCACTCTTCTTATTGATAATTCAGTTGATAAACTAGAGGCAACAGCAAATATGGTTTTGACTGAAATAACTAAATGGTTTTGTGTAAATGGTCTTTCTTTAAATCTCACTAAAACAAACTTCATTCAGTTCCATACAACATCTAGGCCTAACGATGAAGAAATTGTAGTAAAAATAGGTGACCAAATTATTACCAGGGTGGATGCATCAAAGTAACTAGGCTTGCATATTGATAGCAGACTGATCTGGTCTAACCACATCCTAGATCTATGCAAAAGATTGAGTTCAGCAACATATGCATTACGCATTGTTTCTTCTTACAGGAATATGGAAACAATGAAAGCCGCCTATTATGGTTACTTTCATGCCATTATGGCGTTTGGAATTATTTTTTGGGGAAACCAGCCATTAGCTAAAAGAGTACTGTGTATGCAGAAAAGGGCCTAAGGATTATGTGTGGAGTCCAGCCTAGAGCCACATGCAGGAATCTTTTTAAAGAACTCGAAATCCTCACATGCACTGCACAATATATTTACTCATTGATGTGCTTTATAAGAAAAGATAATACAATTTTTAAACCTAATAGTGCATATCATAGTTATGATACCAGAAGGAAACATGATATCCACTATGAACAGGCAAACCTAACAATGATACAGAAAGGAGTCCATTTCAGTGGCTGTAAAATTTTAATGCACTCCCCTCAAGAATTAAATGTTTGGTAGAAGATGAGCCCATGTTTAAATAATAATAATAATAATAATAATAATAATAATAATAATAATAATAATAATAATAAAACTTGAGGAAGTACCTATTGCAAGGAACATTTTACTCAATAGATGAGTTTCTTAACTACAATACTTAGTATTTTCATGTAGGTCTAATGTAAACTGTAAATACATGCAGAAATTAATAGTTGTTATCCTTATTATTTTTATTGTAAACCCAGGTTCTATTATACTTACTTACTGTAACCTTTGTTGGCTTGTAATTTTGTTTATCAGTGATTTTTTCTTGTGGTAGAATCTAGTAATTGTATTATGTAAGAAGAAAAGATTTTGTTTGATTTATGTGTTATCATAAACAGTGTCAAAACAACTCGTAAAATTGACACGTTCCATATCCTGTGATTTAGTCACAACATGGATCACCGGAACAAGAAATAAATAAATAAATTTAATTTTCATCATTCATCTGTAGCAATAGATTTCAAAAGCTTCTATTATCTTATGGTCTGAACTTCTTATTGTCCACGTTTCACTCCTATGCAATGCCACACTCCAGACAAATGCTTTCCGAAAGGACTTCCTAAGGTTTCAATTAATACTGGATGTCAACAAATTTCGCTTCTTCAGAAATGCTTTTCTTCCAATAGCCATTCTGCATTTTATGTCTTCTTTACTTCAGCCATCAGAAGTTATCTTACTACCCAAATAACAAAATTCGTCTACTACTTTTATTCTCATTACCTGATCTAATTCCTTCAGCATCGCCCGACTGTCTGACGCTAGATTCCATTATCCTTGTTTTACTCTTGTTAATGTTCATCTTATATCTTCCTTTCAGGACACTGTCCGTTCCATTCAATTACTCTTCCAGATCCTTTGCGGTCTCTTACGGAATTACGATGTCATCTGCATACCACAATGTTTTTATTAACCTTCTATATCTGGGCATAAAGATACCTATCTAGCAAGTCATGGTAACAATTATGAAGCCATTGCTAGGGAAATAAATGCTTCAGCTGCTTCACTATATATGCTGAATTCGAAATACTGGCCGAAAGCATTGCAGGCACTACGGCCCACCTATGACCCTCCTAGTCCCCGTCTGCTTAGCACATCTTTGCTTTCTGCCGAATATAAACGTATGAAGACGTTTGTCATAAAGAAGTTGGAGCACTCAGCTGCTCTTGCATTGGTTTCGGATGGATGGTCCGATGTATCAGGCAATAGTGTCGTTTTAACTTAATTGTGACAACACATCAGCTAATACACTATAAAAGTATACGACCTGGCGATGAAAGGGAAACTGCACAATATATTCCTTCACAACTAACGGAAGTCGTTCATGAAATAGGTGCTGTGCGGTGTTCATAGATGTGGCCACAGACAACGCGTGAAATATGCATGTTGCGTGGAAAATGGTAGAGGAGCAATATACACACATAACCTGCATAGGTTGCGCTGCACATACATTCAACTTACCAATAAACGACACAATGTCATTGAGAACGCTGGAAAAGTGCTTCAGTCTAGCGAAGAAAATAGTGAATTCTGTAAGGCGCGTCATGTCCCCCATGATTTATTGACAACAAGACAAAGAGAAAAATACGGCCACACTTCTGTGACACTAGAGCTTCCATCACCAACCAGTTGGGCAGAAACAGTGGACAGCTTAGTTAAGAATAAAGAGATTGTGTTTGAAACAATTGTTTGTCCAAATGTGCAGTGTGACAAAGCACTTAAATCTGCTGTGTTAGCAGACAAAACATGGCAGCGGTTTGAGGAGGCATGGGCATATCGTGAGACCAATGTCGGAAGCTATACGCCAAGTTAAAGCCGATAATGCTGTACTTCCGGATGTACATGATGTCTTGGATAGCTTGTTAGGGAGATAGATGCTGTACTTCTAGAGTGTAATATATTTCAAGCAGAGAAAGCATCGATCGAAGGAACTTTGAGTTCAAGACACACATTTGCATGTAAAGCTATGCATGCTGTAGCAAATATATTGAATCCAAGTTTTAAGGGGGAAGCCCTTAATCAGGGGGAGCAAATGAAGGCTCTAGACTAGATCGCAACATTGAGTGAAGTCTTGGAATATGACAATGGCATTATCATAGAAAATTTGGCATCATTTTGGGTGGCGGAAGGCTTTTTCCAACACAGCTTATAGTATGCAGCAAAACATATATCTCCGTCTGTATGGTGGAAAGGCTGATGTATGAAATAACTCTTGTGTTCACTTGCTTCCCGAATTGTGAATGTACCTCCTTCCTCAATGGCACATGAGTGTAGCTGGCCATCTCACAGAAGAATTCACACACCATTACGGAACAGACTGTCTCCAGATACAACCAAAAACTGGTGTATATACAGTGGAACCTCAGGTACATGGGTAACTGACAAGACATAGACAAGTTGCTGTCACCGTGGGTGGAGGAATCTGATTAATACTGTATTATGATCAGATTCCGCCTCCCATGATGACAGCAACGTGTCGATATCTTGTCAGTTACCCATTGTATTATGCCACTCCCTTGAACCACAGACATTGCCGAGGTGGGGTGGCTTGCATTCCACAACGATACAGATAGCCGTACCTTAGGTGAAGAGGCCAGACAAACGTGTGGTTCCTGAAGAGGGGCAGCAGCCTTTTCAGTAGTTACAGGGGCAACAGTCTGGATGATTGACTGAGCTGGCCTTGCAACATCAGCTAATGTGGCTTTGTCACACAGTTACTGCGAACGGCTGAAAGCAAGTGGAAACTACAGCCGATACTTTTCCCGTGCAGCTCTACTGTATGAATATATGATGATGCCAACCTATCGGGTAAAATATTCCGGAGGTAAAATGGTCCCCCATTCGGATCTCTGGGATGTGATCATCAGGAAATACAACATTGGCATACGGATCGGAGTGTGGAATGTTAGTTCCCTTAAACGGGTAGGGAAGCTAGAAAATTTAAAAAGAGAAATGGATAGGTTGAAGATAGATATAGTGGAGATTAGTGAATTCGGTGGAAAGAGGAACCTGCCGATGATGAGGAGATAGAAGAAATATATGAGGAGCTAAAGGAAATTATTCAGACAATTAAGGGAGAGGAAAACTAAATTGTTTTGGGAGACTGGAATTCGGTAGTAGGAAAAGGAAGAGAAGGGAAGATAGTAAGTGAATATGGTCTGGGCAAAAGGAATGAAAGAGGAAGCCGCCTGGTAGAATTTTGCACGGAACATAATTTAGTTATAACAAACACCTGGTTTAAGAATCACGAAAGAAGGTTGTATACGTGGAAGAGACCAGGGACACCGGAAGATACCAGATAGATTTTATAATGGTAAGACATAGATTTCGCAACCAGCTTTTAAACTGTAAGACACACCCAGGGGCAGATATAAACTCTGACCATAACTTATTGGTCATGAATTATAGACTGAAACTGAAAAAAATTGAAGAAAGGTAGGAAATAAGGAGATGGGACCTGGATAAATTGAAGGAGACTGAAGTTCTTGAGAATTTCAGAGGGAGCTATAGACAACAATTAAAAGAAACGGGGGAAAATAAAACAATAGAGGGGGAATGGATAGCATTGAGAGATGAAATAGTGAAGGCAAGAGAGGAAAAAAGAGGTAGTAAGGCAAGACCTGCAAAAAATCCTTGAATGTCACAGGACATACTAAATTTAATCGATGAAAGGAGAAAATATAAAAATGCAGTAAATGAAACAGGCAAAATGGAGTACAGACGACTAAGAAATGAGATTGACAGGAAGTGCAAAATGGCTAAGCAGGAGAGACTAGAAGACAAATGCAAGGATGTAGAAGAATGTATAAAGAAGAGAAAAATACACACAGCCCACAGGAAAATAAAAGAGATATTTGGAGACAAGGAAAACAGCTCTATGAATATCAAGAGCACAGATGGAAAACCAGTTCTCAGTAAAGAAGGGAAAGCTGAAAGGTGGAAAGAGTAAATAGAGAGGCTCTATGAAGGAAATGAAAGAGGTAATAGGAAGGGGAGGAGAGTAGATGAGGATGAAATAGGAGATACTATAATGAGAGTTGAATTTGACAAAGAGCACTGAAAGATCTAAGTCGAGTCAAGACCCCTGGAGTAGATGACATTCCCTCAGAGCTACTGAAGTCTCTGGGAGAACCAGCCATGACAAAACTGTTTCACCTGGTGTGTAAGATGTATGAAACAGGCAAAGTACACTCAGACTTTTAGAAAAATGTTATAATCCCCATTCCAAAGAAAGCAGGCGTAGATAGGTGTGAAAACTACAGAACCATCAGTTTAATAAGTCCTGGTTGCAAAATATTAACACGAATTATTTACAGAAGGATGGAAAAGCTGGTAGAAGCCGACCTCGGGGAAGATCAGTTTGGGTTCAGGAGAAAAGTAGGAACACGGGAGGCAATACTCGCTTAATGGCTTATCCTACAAGACAGATTAAGAAAAGGCAAACCTACATATCTAGCTTTTGTAGATTTGGAGAACGCTTTTGACAATGTTGATTGGAATAAAATCTTTCAAGTTCTGAAGCAAGCAAGAGTAAAATACAGGGAACGTAAGGTTATTTACAACTTGTACAAAAACCACACAGCGGTTGTCAGAGTTGAAGGGAATGAAAGGGATGCAGTGGTTGGGAAGGGAGTAAGACAGGGTTGTAGTCCTTCTCCAATGTTATTCAATTTGTACATTGAGTAAGCTATAAAGGAAAGCAAGGAGAAGATCTGAGAAGGAATTAAAATTTAGGGTGAAGAATTAAAAAATTGCATTTTGCCGACGACATAGTAATTCTGCCAGAGACAGCAAAGGACCTGGAAGAACAGTTGAACGGAATGGACAGTGTGCTGAAAGGTGCATATAAGATGGACATTAACAAGAGGAAAACTAGGGTAATGGAGTGCAGTCTAAGAAAATCAGGTGATGCAGAAGGAATTAGATTAGGTAACGAAACTATAAAGGAGGTAGATGAGTTTTGTTACTTGGGCAGTAAAATAAAAAATGATGATCGCAGGACAGAGGATATAAAAATCAGAATGGCAGTGGGTAGAAAAGCGTTCTTGAAAATGAGAAATTTGTTAACATTGAATATTGATTTAAGCCTAAGGAAGTCCTTTCTGAAGGCATTTGTATGCAGTGTTGCCTTGTATGGAAGTGAAACATGTACAATAAACAGTGCGGACAGGAAGAGGTTAGAGGCTTTTGAAATGTGGTGCTACAGAAGAATGTTGAAGATTAGGTGGGTGGATTGCGTAACTAATGAGGTGGTACTGAACAGAATTGGGGAGAAAAGGAATTTCTGGCATACCTTGACTAAAAGAAGGGATCGATTGGTAGGACACATTTTTAGACATCAAGGAGTTGTGAATTTTGGAGGGAAGTGTGTGGGGTAAAAACCGCAAAGGAAGACCCCAAGAGATGGATACAGTAAGCAGGTTCAGGCAGATGTAGGTTGTCGTTCTTATGTGGAGTTGAAGAGGCTTGCTCAGGATAGGGTATTGTGGAGTGCTGCATCAAACCAGTCTCCGGACTGAAGACCACAACACAGCACTGTATTATGATGAAAAGAGACTACCAGAATGTATATTTGTATTTTTTCCAGTGACAGGAAGTGTTTGATTGTTCCACAGAGATGTTTTTGCAGTTATTAAAAAATGTTCAAATGTTTGTATAGTCTATGGGACTTAACTACGGGGTCATCAGTCCCTAAACTTACAAACTACTCATGAACTACGTACGAACTAGGACGGCACAAATATCCATGCCTGAGGGGGGATTCGAACCCCCGACCATAGTGGCTGTGCAGACAGTGACTGAAGCGCCTCAGTCCCCTCGGCCACCGCGGCCGGCTGCAGTTATTATTATTATTTCTAATGCAAAGTTATGATTTATAGTTTGTAGTCATGTACAATGGCATATATGAAGAAGACATTTCACAATGTTTTCTTGTAGTGCAATTACGTTTTGTAATATGTCAAGTGTGCTTTACACACAGTTTAGAGTAACATAACGAATATAAATGTGCTATATTTCTACAATGTGGACTATGAAATGTATGTAAGAAATAAAATACCCATTGTAACATTTCGGATGTCTAATGTTTCGGATTGGACATTGAATATACCAATCTAACCCATTATAACAATACTACCTGGTATTAAACGGTTTTAATACAAGGTTGTCGTAGGATAGACCAGGGCACATTGGCCATATTTTAAAAATTTTTCTTAATATTAATTTATTTTATATATTTAAATTTATGAAATTATTGTTAAATTTTAGGGAGGTCTTTAACGAATCTAGGTGGCATTTTTAAGCTCGAAAATATCAGTTAAAGTATTACAAAAAATTAATTACTGGGCATATGTAAAGTGGGCTAATCTTCCACTACCTCGGGGTACGTTGTCCCAGAGGCTGGGACACATTGACCCATGTAGTCTTTTGGTAAGTTAAAATAGGACAACTTTAGAAAATCAATATAAAACTGACTGTTATCAAGAAACATACTTGAATGTACATAACATCAAATTAAATATTGCGTTAAATGCATAACATTGAGGACTATGACAACAAAACAGGTTAAACTTACTAGGATCTGTAATACAAACCAGTCAACTTTAATCACTGTCAAGCTCTCAAAGGATCAGCACAGTTTCAACATAAAATAGTCCACGGATTTGATTTTTCACGCATGTCTGATGAGCCCAACGCTTGCAGTTTGTGTACTGAATTCCTAGTTCTCCAAGTATTTTGAAAACGGCACAGTGACTCTTCCTCATCGTCATCTTCATCAAAATCTTGCCATGTGTTTTTTGCGTTTTATGCTTCCTGCAGTGGATTTATTTAATTTCATTCTATTACGGCTCGTACTTTATTTTTGGAAAAGAGCTTTTCTAGCCTGTGATTTAATTTTTCTTCAGTATTTCGTTCCAGTGTCATGGGTTGAAATTCAGTTTCTGTTTCCTGTGTTTCTATTACCTGTGCAGACTTACGTGAGGCCTTCCTGTACTTAGCACAGTACCTCCAGTAAGATTTTCTTGGAATTTCAAAGTCTTCGCTAACAGTTCTTTCGGATCCCTTCTTTTCTTTTACTTCTAAACTTGCTCTTAGCATCGTATCTTTAGAAATTATTCTCCTTTCATTCTTTTATAATTTCGGATCATTTAAAGATTAAAACAAAATTTACTGGTTGGCGTTTTTTCAACGCTTTTTATCTTAACAATTTGACGATCTTTTGACCTCTGAAACGTATCAAAATATTTGAACTTCCACAAATACGTCAATGATTTAATAAACTCGAATAATAATCAACATTGTTATCGCTAAAAGTACAAACCTTTCATCGAGGCCGGCCGCGGTGGCCGAGGGGATTGAGGTGCTCCAGTCACGTTCCGCACGGCCACTACGGTCGGGGGTTCGAATCCCCCCTCGGGCATGGATATTTGTGCCGTCCTTAGTTGTAAGTAGTTCATAAGTAGTTTGTAAGTTTAAGGACTGATGACCCCGTAGTTAAGTCCCATAGACTCTACAAACATTTGAACATTTCTTTCATCGAGTGTCAAGAAGTATAGCTCATATAGGACGTGACAGTTTCCAGTTGGCCATCGTGTCCCGTCCTCTCTGGGCCAACATACCCCATCGCCATCATTATAATAAATTCCGTTCTTTAGAAAACTCATTGAAGCAATTAAGACTCTACGTCACATAGGAATAAGCCTTATACTAAGACCTTTAATTATAGTACTCACTCCCTTGGGCCTAAAGCAAGCAAAAGTTAACTATAACACGCATTCTCCGAGGAGTAGAATTTTACTGAAACACATACAAAAACAATTAAGAACTACAGCTTGTCCAAAACTTAGTCGCCTGCGGTATTGGCCCTGTATAAGGAGAGGGACAGTGCTATCTCCTTTTTGATTGATTCCTAAGACGATATAGCGTCTACTGTAAGAAATAATTCGACTGGGCCATCCTGCCCCTATGGCCAACGTGCCCCGGTCTCCCCTATTATATGAAATATACCAGCATGGTTTTAAACATCGTCAGAACTCTGTCTTTGATACATTATTCCACGCCTGCTCGATCTGTTCACGTAGTCCTGCAAGAGTTATGGGGGAACGAGTCGCCCGTGTCAGTTGCCGGGCCACCGGATCCTACACACCCTCAATTGGAGATCAGTACAGAGATCGTGCTGTTCAGTGAAGTTACAGTACTTATGACAGAGCACGTTGACTTTGATGCACAGTGTGAAGGCGAGCATTATCGCGTTGGAGAAATGCCTCACCTTCCTGTTGCAACAACTGCAAAAGAACGGCATTTACCAAACGCTACTCAGCATTCCTTCCACAAAGACCAAAGGTGAACTAGAGTTACAGCTTAACACACTCCAGACTACTCGGGTGGGGTCAACGTGTTTTGGACGAATGCACTCTACGAGACAGCGCTTGCCAGGTCTACGTCGTACGCGCAAATGACCATCACTTATGCGCAGCCCGCCATTTCACGTTCGGAGTGATCTTCTGATGACACCGTCGATGCTGTGGCGGAAGACGGGCTAGAGGCGTGCATGCCTGTAACCCTACTGCAGTTGGTGTAGACACTTCTGGGATCACAAACTCTTTTATCAGTGCTGTAATAGCTGTACATCTACTACTGCCCTCCTTACAATACGACTATGTTGTCGGACGTCACTGCACAACTGACGCAATAACTCTTTGTGGCAATTCCTGAAAGGACCATCCCGCTATTCAGAAGGCCATAATTTGATCACTTTCAAACTGGCTCAGTTGGCTGTAGGAAACACGAGTGCATCTCAAACAGGGCCGCGCGGGAGAAGGGGAGGGCTACTGGCCATTAAAATTACTGCACAAAGAAGAAATGCAAATCATATACGGGTAATCATTGGACAAATATATTATACTAGAACTGACATGTGATTACATTTTCACGGAATTTGGGTGCATAGATCCTGAGAAATTAATACCCAGAACAGCCATCTCTGGCCGTAATAACGACCTTGATACGCCTAAGCATTGAGTCAAACAGAGCTTGGATGATGTGTACATTTACAGATGCCCATGCAGTGACTGGCGTATTGTGACAAACCAGTTGCTCAGCCACCACTGACCAGACGTCTTCGCGAGAGAGCTGGAGAATGTGCTGGCCAGGGCAGCAGTCGAACATTTTCCGTATCCAGAAAGGCCCAGATAGGACCTGAAACATGCGGTCGTGCATTATCCTGCTGAAATGTAGGGAATCGCAGGGATCGAAGGAAGGGTATACACACGGGTTGTAACACATCTGAAATGTAACGGCCACTGTTCAAAGTGCCGTCGATGCGAACAACCAACCAATGGCACCCCATGCCATCACGCCGGGTGATACGCCAGTATGGCGATGACGAATACATGCTTCCAATGTGTGTTCACCGTGATGTCGCCAAACACGGATGCGATCTCATGATGCTGTAAACAGAACTTGGATTCATCCGAAAAAATGACATTTTCTCATTCGTGCACCCAGGTTCGTCGTTGCGTAAACCATCACAGGCGCTTCTGTTTGTGATGCAGCATCAAGGGTATCCGCGGCCATAGTCTCCGAGCTGATAGTCCATGCTGCTGCAAACGTCGTCGAACTGTTCGTACAGTTGGTTGTTGTCTTGCAAACGTCCCCATCTGTTCACTCAAGGATCGAGACGTGGCTGCACGATCCGTTACAGCCATGCGGAAAAGATGCCTGTCATCTCGACTGGTAGTGATACGAGGCAGTTGGGGTCCAGCACGGCGTTCCGCAATCGCGATAGGCTACAATCCGACCTTTATCAAAGTCTGAAATGTCATGGTACGCATTTCTCCTCCTTACACGAAGCATCATAACATGAGGAAACTTTCGTCATGTCAGCTCGTTGTAGGTGTCACCACCGGCGCCAACCTTGTGTGAAAGCTCTGAAAAGATAATCATTTGCATATCATAGCATCTTCTTCCTGTCGGTTAAATTTCGCGTCTGTAGCACGTCATCTTCGTGCTGTAGCTATATTAATGGCCAAGAGTGTAGTTTAAGTACTTTGTAAGACTAGGACTGATGAATAAAGTAGTTTGGTCCTATAGAATTACAAACATTTTTGCATCTTTTTCGAATGGTGACTCTTTGCTTCACACACTGATATCTCACTGAGCCTTTGGACTGCTCTGGGGGCTATGTCACTAAGCTACCTAGTGGCAGATGACATTGATAGATATATATCCACTATCCCCCAGGTGGCATCTGCCATCATCAGATCAAAACAGACGCCGCCTTTCCAGGTGTACTAATTTTTTCCGGCAGCATATTGCATATTTATTCGGCTCATACAGAAATAGCCCAAACACAAAACATTAAGTTACTTGAATTAGACATATGTCCATGTGAACAATTTTACATGAAGTTCAAGTGCAATTTACCATCCTACAGGGATGTTCCAAGGAAAATTTTAAATTTCTTTTACGTTTGACATATGTGTTTGACAATAACTGTTTTAAAAGGAATTTTTTAGTTTTACTTTTTAATAATTTTTAACAGATGTGCCTTCGATAATGACGACATGTCGAAATGCGTAAGGCCTCAATAAACTGAAATTTGTGGTCAAGACACCAAGGTTTATTTCAAGTGCATCAAAATGACCACGCCTAACAAATGTCTAATGGAGACAGCAAGGAGTTTTACAATACTTTTTTGAAAATATTGTTACTTGCCTGTAAGTCACGTTATACATAAAAAGGCGAATGGGCGCTACAATATAAATATTACGGTGTTGTTCCTGGGCTTGTGACAATTCGCTGAAAACAATTTCTTTTTGGTACAAAACCCAGAACAATTTTCACGTTTTACAGTCAGATACCCGCGGAAACAAAACCTACATTTTCCTAATGGGCAATAATCTGGCAAGTGCAGTGACCAAAATTGTCATGTTGTACTTCATTAACTGGTACAGGAAATGCTGTTTTCTACTTCTGCTGCATTGATTGTTCACTCATAGTGATCTGCGAGGCCTCCTCTTTCCTGTAAAAAGCAATCAATTTCAAGGTCCCAGATAAGAATTTGCTAGTAGTCTTGTATGATATCTCACCTTCAAGATTTCCTCTTATCGTATTCAAGCAGTTATCCTTGTATAAGAACAAAACAGCACCACAAAATTGACAGAAACTTGAATACCGGTAATGTATGCTTAAAATGTCTGCTAAAGATTCAGACTATTATATAACTTATTTCAAAATATAATGTAACATCAGTGTACATGAGAGATCGAATGTTGGCTGCAAGTACTACTGCCCATCTGAGGACGAAACTTTAACATATTGCAGAAAACCTACACGATTTTGACAGTGGCGTAGCCGGCCGCGGTGGCCGAGGTGACTGAGGCGCTCCAGTCACGGTCAGCACGGCCACTACGGTCGGGGGTTCGAATCCCCCCCCCCCCCCCCCCCTCGGGCATGGATATTTGTGCCGTCCTAGTTCGTAAGTAGTTCATAAGTAGTTTGTAAGTTTAGGGACTGATGACCCCGTAGTTAAGTCCCATAAACTTAACAAACATTTGAACATTTGACAGTGGCGTAGCTATGTCACCAAGGGCCCCGGGGCAAAAATTACATTGGGGCCCTCTTTACACTAATACTGTACAGATGCAAAACTACTTCATTATCATCTCCTTACCGGCCACTGGAAGACATAATAAGGCAAACCTAAATACTACTAAGTAAATTATTATGTGTCACGCAGCAGATAATATTTAATCGAACTCTCTAATATAAGAGTGAAAGTTTGTTTGTTTGTTATGCTTTCACGCAAATATTACTAGGTAATTTGGATGAAATTTTGCAGAAGGATAGAGATAGAGTTAGACGTGGGTAGGACATACAGATGCCCCATGGGATATTTTTCGTCAGCGGTGACAGCAGGCGGATTTTGTCAGTGCCGACAACTCACTCTTGCTGAACTACTGCGCTGTTGGCTCATTTCGTTGACAGCCCAGTCAAAGATGGAAAACAGGGGAAATATTCGTGTAGGATGGTTTCATCAAAAGTATGTTGCCGAATTTTGTTTGATGAAACACTTTGGAGTGAGCCGTGCCCCTACCAGGCTTCTTGAAGTATATGTTAGTGTCTGGCCAGGAAAAAGTAATAAGTGAAATAACTAAGTCGATATCTTCGCTTATTATCGTGCCAGTGGGATAGAGGGCACCGTCTTGATGCACAATTCACTACTGAGACAAAGTAATTATTACATGAAACTCCAGATCCGTGAATGTAATTAAACCTTTAAGTGGAAGAATAAACAAATAGTGTGTGGGTAGAAATGTACATAAAAGATTGCGTGAAGTGCTGAATTCTCACCATTACTTTAAAGTACAGTGAAGTTGTTTGTTTTTCACATAGAAGAACTGAGCAGAATGCGGCGGAGGGTATAGTGTTAGTATGAACGTAAATTGAAGAGCCAATAGTTCTTATGGTATGGGAAGGCGCTGTTCCCATAAAAAAAATAAAAAAAAAAATAAAAAAAAGGCCACAGAATGCCGAATCGCTTTCCCGCCTTCCATTGCAAGGTAGTGTGTAGAAAGGTATGTAGATTCTATTCGGTATTCCATTCAGTATTAACGCATTTGTGGAAAAAATAAAACATGCCTGTCTGCCCTTTCCCGCACCTTCTGCCCCCCAACCCCCCTCCAACCCTTCCTGCTGTCACCTGTCATATCCCCACAACAAATCATATGCCCAATACTGTTCTACTGTACTTAAATATGCTGTATACATTTTTGTCTTAGTCCATTATGTTTACCAATAACTATATTAACATATTGGCTGCCAAAGGTATACTTGGATTATCGTCCTCTGGGGACGATTTACTCTTTTCCATATTCTGCTTTAGTTTGCTTGACTAAAGCTATTTAAGTGCAAATAAGTTGAAAATATTGCCATTTCGCACCTTATTTTATGTTTTTTTAATTTTTTTTAATTTTTTAATTTTTATTTTTATTTATTATTATTATTATTATTTTTTTTTTTTGAGTTACATATGACTCACATGGCGCCAGAATAAAGTGCCGCCGGCCGCGGGGACTGAGGCGCTCCAGTCACGGTCTGCACGGCCACTACGGTCGGGGGTTCGAATCCCCCCTCGGGCATGGATATTTGTTCCGTCCTTAGTGTTAGCTAGATCATAAGTAGTTTGTAAGTTTAGGGACTGATGACCCCGTAGTTAAGTCCCATAAGCTATACAAACATTTGAACTTTTTGAGTAAAGTGCCAGGTGTGTCATTTGCTATGTCGCTAATAATTTTGGGTTGGTACTCCTGTAAGTCTTTCATTACACAACATTATTTGCGTACAGTTCCATTATTGTTTTTCTGCATTGTTACTACAGTCTTTATTCAGTGCTGTTTGCTCCGTAACACAGTGATATTGTAGCAGGAGAAAGTGTCTCGTAGAAGTTATGTAGATGAACAAAGACACGTACAAAAGCTTTAAGATGAAGTTATGGACACAAGTGAAGAAGATGAAGATACTTCTGAAATGGAAAAATGAGTGGAATGTGTTGATGCTGAGTACTGTTCATGGAGAGGAAGAAGCTGAAGTTCAAACCAAGAGGGGTACAAAGAAAAACCAGCAATGATAATTGATCATTTATAGATCTCTCTCGCCAAATGAAATCTTATATTGTCTGAGGCGGGGTGCGAAATGGTACAGGAAGCTTGCAGTTGAACTGTTGACAGGGTCAGCACAGGTAAATGCTCTTGTGATTTACCGATACATCAACAATAAGATCATCTCAATCACAGAATTCAAAGAGGGAGTGACTTTGAGACTACTCCATGCAGAATATGCCGATGCCCCTGAGAAATCTCTCGCCGTAGCCACCGAGCTGCCTGCAGATTGTGCTCTTGTGAACATGGGAGCAGCAAGTCAGAGGTGTACGGATGCTACGAAAAAATGAAGAATGAATTTGGACGAGAGCAAACTGTCAAGAAATGTAAACAAACTACATCGTAATGTAAGAAATTGTGACTCATATTTTTGCGAAGAGTGTTTCTTCATAAAGTACAGTGCATGCAGGTATTAGAGATACAAAGCGGAATTACCCAATTTTTTCAGTCTGTGTCATTGTTGTTGTAATTAGAGTTGGAGAATGTAATTAAAACTGTATGTGATATACAATCTGCTGTAAAGTAATATGTAACACCAAATAATAAATTATAAAAACAAGGAAACTCCAATATGACGGGGCCATGTGAGTTATATGTAATTCACGATTTCAAGTGTTATTAACTACTCTTGAGCTCTTGAAAACTAGAAGCCACGAACATGATTTGTTACTGGGGCCATAAGGTATTGCAGTGCTTTCCAAACTTTCCCTCGTGGCGACACCCTTTTATAGCGCACAGTTTTGCGCGACACCCTTTCACTAATATAAATATATATGGTAGAATTTAAATGGTTCTAGCGAGGTGGGGGGGGGGGGGCGGAAATAAAGTATCGCTTAAGTGTAGTTTGTAAACGAAACTGAAATCCTCGTACGCATTGGCATGTTTACTGTGATCTTGACTGCAGCAATTACGTACACTCATCGCAAGAAATTGAAACATTAGGAACTACGGAGATGTACAACAGAGTACCGCCGCAACAACAATGCCTAACTCACACAGTAATACTTGCTTCTTCTACATGCGATCCAACTTCCGAAACACGAAAACTGAATTTCAGAAACAGTTTTTCGCTGTCGTGTGTACATGTCGGGGCCAGAAAGGCAGAAACGGTTTTGCTGGATCGATTGAAAACGGCATTGGGAAATTAGCTGCTCGGATTTCTGATTTAGACAGCACAGTGGCTGTTCTCTTTCAGTAAATATCATCACATTATTTTCAGAAATAAAGAGAATGTATTTATGAGAAGTGATGAATTATTATTTAAGTTCTATTGTTAGGTTCTTGCTTCACCAGGACCTCGGAAGTCCCGATATATTCGGAAAAAATGGATAAATATTTGTGACGAGTAAGAACATGAATGTCATTTCTGGTCCAAGACTGTTACATACAGGAAACTGAGAGAAAAAATATTAACGCATACCAGGGTTCGAACCAGCGATCACTGCATTTAAAATACTACTCTCCGTTAATCACCCAGCAATACTCCATACTAAACATCGCTATTGAATAGCTGTAGTCAGTGGAAAATTGTGACTGCTTTTACAATCTGTGACAGCTTTTACAGCCACTGTGTCATTGATTGAGATTTAATTGTAAGAAACGCTACCGAGGGTGACGTGGCTTTGATAAATCCATTAAAAAACGCTCAGATGCAGCTTTTTGAGAAGGAAAGCAGACTACAGTGAAGGTTCGTTCAAGCAGCTGCCAGTTCCAGCAAACTGCGCATGGGAAGAGCAGCTCTGTGCATGCGCAGTTTGCTGGAATCTGGCAACTTGCAGCTGCTCGAACGAACCCTAAATGTCTACTCCTGCTAAAGCAGAGCTTCCGCCCAAAGGGTGAACAAGCAATTAATGTGCACCGATGATTCCTTTAATACGTGATCTGTGGTGCACTGAATGAAGAGAAGGATGATTAGCTGCAGGCGAGACTCCAGGGTAGTATGAAGAGAAGGATATTTTGTGTTATTTTATGACAAGTTTTTTTGTTTTTGTTTAGGGTCTAAATTTGCTAGTCTCGCGACACCCTTGATACAATTACGCGACACCCCAGGGTGTCGCGTCACCAAGTTTGGAAAGCTCTGACGTACTGTAACACCAAGTCACAGCACGCTACTGTGAGTTACAACTGCACCACGGAGCTTTAAATGGAAAAATGTCTGTGAGTTGTATTTACTTCACGTGGCCCGAAGAGAAGACTTCCTGTGACTTATATTTAACTCACGTGGCAGCAGTCAATGTGTTAAAACATAGTTTTCTAAAAGTTGGGAATTTATCTATTTCTTGTAACACGAATACTATTAGTCCTTGAAAAAAAATCATAATTATTTTTCGCGCCTCACTGTGTACCACGAACTTAATGAGTGGCGTTTTTCAAGTCGTGGGGATTTCGTTCGTGTTTCATCACGCACCAAAGTCCGAATGAAAGAATACCTACTGATGTAATACAATGCTTCAAACTGTTAGACTGCAGATGTTGGCAGAGATATGATTTCTGATCCGTAATTATCGATAAGCATTTTCGTGACTGCAGTACATTATAGTAATAAAATGGATACACAATTAAAAAGTAGTCAATTTTATTTTAACAATTATTTTACAATCTTTTCCTGGCTTTGGTTTTTGCAAAATCATACTTGATGCAACATTGTTTTCGATTTCTATGAGTGCCAAATGTCCGAGTCAAGCTTGAGCCATACTGTACCTCAGATGCGTTTTGATAATTTTTAATTTGCTGAACGACCTTTCGGCTGCTGAAGAAGAATAACATTGCGGTAAATACTTCCATAACCAAACATTCTAATAATGTATATTTTGTTATAATTTCCTTACATAATTGGTGAACTGTCCACGTTGGGGGCAATTTCGGCAGGAGAAATTAAAAGTCCAAATTTCTTCATTCAATTAAAATATTGTATACAGTATAACGTCTATTATCCGAAGTAATTTGAGGATATGGATATTCGGAAAACCGATTTATTCGGATATTCGAACTGTAAACTTCTATTAGCCAATAAGAAGTACTGTACAGTGTACAGTAAATGTATTTATATTATTTGGAGGAGCGCGATACTTCACATTGCACGCCGCAACACTTGGAAGACGCAGCTGTTGCTGTGAGCAGCTCTGAAGCTGCCGCTACTTCTGCTGCTACGCCGATTGTTGGACACATACTGGCAGCTTCGCCTGTCAGCAGCGCCACATAGCGGCGTCTTGTGAAGGCCCAATTAGAAGCATTATTCCGCCAGCGGTGACCCAGTGAGGCCACTGTGGGAAACTTGGTTTGAGGGGGAAGGGGATATGATAGACGATAGGGTGGGAGGGTGTAATGAAAAAAAAAATCTAAGCTCTACTGTAACTTTTTTCCGATCGTCGCTCACGAAGGCCGAGGGGCCCCTGGAGCTCGGGCGCCCTGGGGCACTGCCCCGCCTAGCCCTATGATAGCTACGCCACTGGATTTTGATGATGCTTGAGACCAACAGTGCCAAACAAAGGGTTAAAAGGAAATTCAATAAGAAGTTTATTAAACAGAAGGACATGGAATATTAATTCCCCAGCGCGCTATTGCTACACTGCTTAATATACACAGTATACATATGGTAACGTATTTTATCCAGATATTGTAATTTTTGTGTACAATATTTTGCTGTCTCAACTCTGTACTTGACGTTTACATGGCGTTTACTTAGAGCGATGCACCATGCGGCTACCATAATACTGGAAGTCATTCTCGTTGCCCTCTAATATGGTGTGTGACTACCTCGGTCGGTCAGAACAGTTGCATGGACAGTATGACGTTATCAATCAGATCTTGAGGGATATTTGGGAATTGTTTCACTGCAACCGTTGTGCTGGTCTGGCTCCAATACGCCTGCCAAAAGTATCCCAGACATCCTGGGGGACACCATCTTGACGAAGCACTGTCCATGCGGGTGGAGAGGCTTGAGCATCTGCGGGAAGCTGAAGGCTATACCGAAGGTAGAGAACCTACTGCCGGAAAGACCTAAGATGATGGATGAGACTAAGAGTGTCCCACGACGTCCCGTCTTCCTGATCCTCTCCTAGTCCTTTCCCATTTCCCTTCCCAACCCAAGGTGCGATCTGTGCCAAGGGGTGCATGGCAAATGGGTGGATGTGTCTCGAACGGAGCCTCAGGGATACCGGGTAACCTCCCTGAGTAAGTAGCCTTGCACTGCACAGGGTTATCGTGGTGTGGGCCATATAAATCCCCAAATCTCATGGGACTAAGATGAACACAGAGAAAGAAATTATTTTAAAAGAATCTGAGGGGCAATCTGAGACCTCAGATACTTAGACATCGGGATCAGGACCGATGGAGTGCACTCCTACTTCTGAATCCGGGTCTAGACCTGAGCAAGAAGTGGGAACTGTAACAGAGAAGTTGGACCAGATTAGGATTAAGGCCTTGTCTGGGGCTCAGAGGAGGAAACTTCTCAAGGAACAGGAGCAAAAGGAAGGAAAATAATGGCTTCCTAAATATAAGTGGAGGGAATCAAAAGGGCTTGAGCCCAAGACCCCCAAAAAGAAACTGCCTCAAATCGACGTCAAAGACAGGTGGCAAGAGGGTTAGGGAGGAATCTAAGACTCCCTCCTCTCTGGATAAGCATGATCTAAAAGGCTGAGGCAGGAAATAGGGAAACAGACCTATAGTACTGCAGTCTCGGTCTTTAGAATGGCGGTTGTCCAAGAAGGATACCCACTGGTGAGCATTACCTTGCAGCTGGAGGAGCTCTTGCAGATGGCCCTCTTTGAAGAGATTGGGGGGGGGGGGGGGCGCTGGTCCAGGACCCAAATTCAGGAGGGTCTATCTAGATTGCGGTGCCCTCATTTTTGTCTGTGAGGGGGAGCACTCAGCAGAATGGCTTAAGTACAAGGTGCACATGATATCCCCATGGGAGGATGCGAAGCTGCTGGTCAAGACAGCAGCCGAACTCCTGAAGACCGCAAAGGTATCAATATGGGTACCAAATATCCTTAAGGATGTCTCTCCAAAGACTATGTTCGAGAAAATAAGGTTCCAGAACCTAAAAGTCTCGACAGAGGATTGGAGGGTAATTAACCAAAAGGTCGTTCCGGAAGGACGAACCCTGGTAGTGCAGGTCGGAGAGAAGTCCCTGAAGGCAATGCGAGAGCAAGGCCTGAAACTGTTTTTAGGGTTCTCGCAGGTCACCGCCAGGGTAATCAAAGACCCAAGGCAATAATGGCAGCAAGATGGGGACTGGAAGTGCTGCAGATAAACCTGCAGCACAGTAAAGGGGTCACTGCTGCCCTGAGGCGTCGCCTGGGGAGACAGTATGTGGACATGGCCCTGATACAAGAACCCTATTTATACAAAGGGGTTATATCGGGCCTCGGTGGTACTGGAGGTAAGCTGATTTATGCTAGAAATCTAAAAAACTCCAGAACATGCATTTATGTTAGAAATGGAATCCCTTTCATACCAATGATGGATTTTTGTTCCATTGACTTGGTGACCATCAGAATGTAGCAACGTGAGAAAGGTATCACGAGGGAAATTGTTTTGGCCTCAGGATACCTTCCTTACGAAGACAGCTCTCCTCCTTCTTTGGAAGTGAGGAGACTGACGGAAGCCTGCCATCTGCAAGGTGACGAACTGTTGGTGAGATGTGATGCCAATGCCCACAATCTATCGTGGGGCAGCAAGGACACCAACAGTAGAGGTGAGCACCTTCTTGAATTTCTCCTATCTAACAACTTGGAGATCCTGAATAGGGGTGATGAACCTACATTCAGGAGTAGTAGAAGGGAAGAAGTAATTGACATAAATTTTGGTTCCATGATGATGGGCAGTTACGTCAAACAGTGGCATGTGGTCCTGGAGCCATCCTCATCAGATCACACGTATATTAAATTCAAGGTTGAAATGGTAACCAGACAGACCATGGCCTATAGGAATCCCAGGAAAACGAACTGGGAGACATATAGGAAAGACCTTGACTTCAGCCTATCGGAAATTAAAACCTCGATAAGGAATCCAGCAGTGTTTGAGGAAGTAGCAGAGGCCATAACCTCTGCTATAGTGACATCATACCAGGACAACTGCTCAATCACCAAGAAGTGCACAAATAGGAGTGCGCCTTGGTGGAATAATAACCTGGAAATATAAAGGAAACAGGTACGAAGACTGTTTAACCTTGTGGGGCGCAAAGGACAATGTGTCCTTGTCAATTACAACCTTGCCATCAGACGGGCAAAGGGGGCTTCCTGGAAGGTATACTGTGAGGAAGTGGAGGGCACGGCTGCTCAAGTGAGACTTCATAAAATCCTCACTAGGGTACCAACAAATCCAGGAGGAACATTGAGGAAGGAGGATGGGGAGTATACAAAGACAGCACATGAAACGCTGGAACTGCTCCTCAAGACTCACTTTCCTCAATATACTCTGGGGGATAACACAGACCAGATTGCGATTCCTGAGAGACAACGGTTCTCAGGTATTCGCAAAGAGGACTGGGATTTGGCCAAGGAGTGTGTCGATTTCAGTAAGGTCTGATGGGCGGTGGGAACATTTCAACCGTTCAAGTCAACTGGCCCCGATGGAATCTATATAGATCTCCTGCAACAAGCGGGAGAAAATCTTATTAGATTCCTATGCAGGTTATTCAGGGTTAGCCTAGCAGCAGGAATCATTCCCAATGCCTGGAGGGCGGTGAAGGTTGTCTTCATTTCAAAACCAGGGAAAATTGATCATACCAAGCCCAAGGATATGAGACCAATCAGCCTGTCCTCCTTCATTCTTAAGACACTGGAAAAGCTGGTTAATGTGCATGTTGGAGAAAGGAGGTTAAGTAGAGCTCCTCTACATTCAAACCAACATGCATATCAGACAGGTAAATATTGTGAGACAGCTCTCCTCCAACTCGTTGGGAAGGTGGAGAAAGCACTACACTTTCAGGAAATAGCCATCTGTATCTTCCTGGACATCGAGGGGGCTTTTAGCAACACGAGCTTCGATTCCATGGTTAGGGCAGCAGAGGTGTATGATCTAGGGACCACTATATGTAGGTGGACCAGGGCCATGCTCAGTGGAAGAAAGGTAGAGGCTACCATGATGAATGAAAAAATGGTAATCAACAGCACTAGGGGTCGCCCGAAAGGAGTTCTTTCCGCTTTATTGTGGAATCTAGTAGTGAATGATCTCATTGGAGAATTAAACTCTAGGCAGTACTTTTGCCAAGGATACGCAGATGATCTTGTCATAGTAATACTTGGTAAATTTGCTGACACAGTAAAGAATATGACACAAGGTGCGTTGTACATTTTGTAAGACTGGTGCAGAAAACAGGATCTGGGGGTTAGTCCTAAGAAGACTGTTGTTGTACCATTCACAAAGAAGCATATCCAACATTCAAGTTGGAATCTAAAGCTTTTTAATGAAGCGCTACCTGTGAAGGGGACAGTGAAATATCTAGGGGTTACCTTAGATGAGAAACTGACATGGACCCCTCACATTAGGAATATTTGCTCCAAGGCAAAAGGTACTCTAGTAAGTACCAGGAGAACTTGTGGCAAAAATTGGGGCCTGAGCCCCAACGGTATGTACTGGATATACACCACAGTTATTAGACCCAGGATCACCTATGGGGCGGTCGTGTAGTGGAAGAAGGTAGGACAGCAGGTTGCTGCTAAGGAGCTTGGTAAGGTGCAGAGATTAGCCTGCTTAGCCATAGCAGGCGAAATTAGCAGCACACCAACTGCTGGGATGGAAACCATGGTTGATATGCCCCCATTACACCTTTGCGTCAAGATGGAGGCAGTGGCTGATGCATACAGACTCAAAACTGGCAAAAACTGGAACTCTTTGGGATATCCAGAATCACACACTAAAATAGTGAGTGAGGTAAATATAGAAAAGGTTTGGGAAATGCCAGCCGACTATATTATAATTCCATACTGCTTCAACGAGCCCTTCAATATAACAATTGGAAGTAGGGAGCAGTGGGAGAAAATAGTTAGACACCGTACGGGGGATATTGTCTGGTTCATTGATGGGTCAAAATCAGACCAAGGCGTTGGGGCCGGGATATACGGGGTGCAGCTAAGACTGGAGGGCGTCATCTCTCTAGAGAAACTGGCCTCACTATTCCAGGCCGAAATCACTGCCATCAGGCTGTGTGTGGAGGAGAATTTGAGTAGGTGCTACAAAGATCGTAGCATCTATATCTATTCAGACAGCCAGGCAGCCCTGAGATCACTGGCAGTTTCTGCAACAAGGTCTAAAATTGTTGCAGAATGTCACAGGGTTCTGGTGGAGCTAGGGGAAAGCAATAGAGTAAACCTATTGTGGGTCCCTAGCCACTCGGGGATCAGTGGCAACGAACATGCCGACAGATTAGCCAGGCTGGGGGCAGAGACCCCATTTATTGGACCGGAACCTGTCCTGACAATCACCAAGGCAATGATCAAATGCTGGCTCAGAAGACAGCACGTAGAATATTGGACCAAAGTCAATCAACAAAAACATGGCAAGGTGATGATGCCAAAGCCTTGTTTTAAAAGAAGCTCTGCAATCCTGGGTCTGAACAGGAGAGAGATTAGACTCATGGTTGGATTGCTGACAGGCCATGGAAATTTCAAAAATCACCTACACACAATGGGAATAACAGAAGAGGACCCTAAATGTAGGATCTGTGATGAAGGTGATGAAACTGCATCACATCTGATCTTCGAATGCATTGCATTGGAGAGTAGAAGGCACAGAACATTTGGGACAACCAGACCCGAAGAAATTGTGTCTAATAATGAACTGGTAAAGGGGCTCCTTGCACTGTTCAAGGGCATTGGTTGGCGTTACTAGATATACAGGGAGCGATACCGCACAATAAACTTAGTTTCGGTGCGGGTAGTGGCGGGTTGGACCAAGACTGTTTTGGCTTCCATGAGAAAATCAAATCAAATCAATCACAGACTTGCTCATCAGGGTTTAAGTCCGGTGTAGAAGCTGGGCACTAGTTTAATTCCCTCAGCTTAAGGCATTTTGTCCCCCAGTGGAAAAGAGCGTTATCGTCAATCAGAAGGAACCCATATCCGGTGGCATCAGCGTAGGGCACAACAAAAGGTCAAAGGATGCCATTTCTATGCCTCTGAGCGGTAAAAGCGCCGTTCTGAACGACACAAATGACCGTACATCCACAAATACTGACTCTTGCACACACACGACGATTTTCCAGCAAAATCTTGACTTAATTATGAGCAGAACTAGGCGCCATTCGCTACGGCTCCAATTCCGATGTTCCTCTGCTCAATTTCTGAGGGATGAGAGGTGTCGTGGTTTTAATGGGACACACACCACAGTCGCCCGTGCGTAGAGGCCACATTCCCCAAGGCGGTTTATGACTGTTTGTGTCGATATTGCGCGTCCTGTTGCTGTCTGGAGGGTACGTTGCAGTTGAGTTGCATTGAGCCTCCTGTCTCGATGTGCTGTTAACCGTAGATAACGGTCATCTCTTGCTGATATTATCCGTGAATGACCATGGTCTTACCCTATTTTAACGGAGCCCCTGTTTCCTGAAATCGCGTCCAGGTCCTCGAAATTACATTTTGGGACACTCCAAAAGCTGCAGCCAGTTCCCTTTGTGTCTCCAACCTTCGTATGGCTCTCCATGCCACGGTTCCAGGTAAGTCACGCTATTGTTGCACTGCACTATCTGCTCACTACATTATCTGCCTCCAACTGCTTGTGTAATTCGTCTCGTTCAAATGTTAAAATTTTCAAATGTTTGTAAATATATGGGACTTAACTAATCTGGTCATCAGTCCCTAGGCTTACAAACTACTTAAAGTAACTTATGCTACCACCCCACCGCGGAAAGTCGTTTGCAAGAGAGAGAGAGAGAGAGAGAGAGAGAGAGAGAGAGAGAGAGAGAGAGAGAGAAACAACAACCAGGGTGACCAATTTGAGAGCTTAACTTGTCGCTAGTTTGAGCACGAAAAGTTCCTAGAAAGTCGCTAGATTTCCGACAATCAGTAAATTACGGGGTGGGTGGGGGTGGGGTACTTAGGCCTGATCCACATGGTGGGAAACGTCATGCCAACGTCAGTGACGTCACACACCGTCAGAAATTCAAATGCATTTGCCACTGGGCGGAACGTCGAGAGACGTCAAAAATAAAGCACCATTTGCTCGTAACAGTTCTAAAAACGCATTTGTTCACATTAAATTTAGTGTGAATGTTTAATTATGACTGCAGTTGCCTCAGATGACGAGAAAAGAGAGCAGAAATTCGCGTAAGGCAAGAAAACGAATAAGAGTTCAGGAAATGCTTTTGAAGAGAGTGTATGAAGGCAAACTTTATACACTGAGTAGAGAACTTAAGTAGAGATAGTTTTTAAGTCAAATGTCTCTGATAAGTGGGAGGGAGGATCAAAAAGCAGACAAAAATATAAGGTATATAATCCTCCCCCCCCCCCCAAAATAAATAAATGTGTCTGTTGTTTCAGTTTTACCTAGTCATTTACGGTTTTCTCTCCTTATTTTGACGTATTTTATAGAAGAAAATATCTACTTTTAATACTTCGCACCATAAAAAGAATACAATATCAAACACTGGTCAGTAAACATTGACGATTTGTCAGTAGTCAAGCCCTAACTGGCTACTGATGTTAGCATCCCGTAAACAGTGATGTAAGACAGTAGTAAGCAGTGATGTATGTAGGCCTCTATCTGCTACAGTTTCTGTTGCATAAACTCGTCTCTACTATAACAACACAGGTTGGAATGTAGAGTACCACACGGCACATCGCGGTGAACAATCTCAATTAATATTTCGTCATTCATTTTCTAATACTGGTATAACCGAAAGTTCAGTAACGAAATATATATTAAATGGGAAGAAGACAGCTGTCAATGAAAAGGAGCCGTGTTAGCACCCACAAGTCTAGTTGACGTGACGTTGCCTACCGTGTGAATCGAACGTAACACTGATATTTTGTGGCTGCTAACAAAGAATTTAAAAAAAGTCATATCTAAACATTGTGCAATTGTTTCATATTGTACGTCAACTAAAACTTACAACTTACTGCTTTTCTTGTAAAACCTACAGATTTGTCACTAAAGCGCTTTTAAAATCACATGTCTCAAAACGAAATATCTTGTCGCTAGATTAAATTAAAAATTGCTAGATCTAACGACAAAATCGGTAAGTTGGTCACCCTGACAACAACTCCTTCTGCAGAGATTCTGTGTTATTACCAATATGTCGGTTGTCATAAAGTTGTTGTCTCTGCTCTGCAGAACTGACAGGAAGACGTCAAACCATTTTATATCATTCCGCCGACGACACTACTTTAGAATCCAGATATCTCAACTGATCCTCTAATAGTTTTGACCAGTGTAAGACGTATATGTAAACATTTCAGGAGACAGAGACGGAAGGAATTAAGAGAAAATGGAAGTAAAAGAAGGAGAAAAAGTATTATATGATCATACAATGTAAACTTTCACGGCCGGCGTTGTCTTCAGATAAAATTTCCGGGCTGATGGGCCGTGGTCCAGATGTAACACTTCCTCCCGACGTTTCGTCTCCAACTGTGGGATACATCTTCCAGGGTCTTCCGGCTACTGCCACTGTGGGCCGAGGGGGTCTCGCATTTATAGAGGGCACCACCATACGTCACGTGATGCTGACTTTGTAGCTATCTCTGGATGACGTCATCATTCTCGATTAAAAATAATCGATTGTCGTTTTGTTGGTGCAGTGTCGACATCCATATTTTATTTAACTTCAGACCTTTTCTTTCCTATTAAATTATTCTGGTGTTTGTGGATCTCTATTGCTTCTCTATACATGCGAGCATAATACTGAGATGTCCTAGCTAGAACGCTCGTCTCGTCAAATTTTATTTCGTGATTTCCTTTTTGAAAAACATGTTCAGCCACTGCCGATTTTTCCATGTGGTCCAGACGACAGTTCCTTTTATGTTCAGATATGCGAGTGTTGACGCTTCTTTTTGTTGTACCAATATAAACATTACCACAGCTGCAAGGAATTTTATAAACCCCAGGTGTTGCTAGGGGGTGACGTGCGTCTTTTGCTGATCTCAAATATTCTTTGATCTTTTTTGTGGGTCTGTAGATGGTTTCGACGCCATGCTTGGCCAATACTTTTCCGATTCGATCGGTAATCCTACTAATGTACGGCAGAAAAACTTTTCCAGATTGTTGTCGTTGTTGCTCAGAACTTCTAGATTCTTCTCTTCTTTGATGGAGAGCTCTATCAATTTCCTTGGCACCATATCCATTTTTTTTCTTGAAGGCCGACCGTAAGTGATTTAATTCATCCTCCAAGTAAACTGGCTCACAAATTTTGTTGGCTCTATCCACCTAGGTTTTAATAATACCTCTTTTTTGCCTCGGATGATGGTTTGACTCCTTGTGGAGGTATCGATCAGTATGTGTGTTCTTTCTGTATACCTTATGGCCCAGAGTTCCGCCCTCTCGTTTCATTACCGAAACATCCAGGAAATTACGTTGGCCATTGCTGTCTTTCTCCATCGTGAACTGTATATTGTGATTAATGCTGTTGAGATGCAATAAGAAGACATCCAACTCCTCTTCACCATGGCTCCACACTACAAAGGTGTCGTCAACATATCGGTACCAATTAATTGGCTTCTTTCTGGCGGTCTGCAGCGCCTGCTGTTCGAAGAACTCCATGAACAAGTTGGCAACAGCTGGACTAAGAGGGCTGCCCATAGCCACTCCGTTAATTTGTCCATAGAACTCGTCGTTGTACTGGAAATACGTTGTGGTAAGGCAGTGTCTGAACAAGGCCACGATGTCAGATGGAAACATATCTGCTATGTATGCAATAGCTTCGTTTACAGGAACCACAGTAAACAAGGACACTACATCAAAACTCACCAGAATATCACTCGGGCTGACATTAATCTCCTTTAGTTTCTCAATAAAATGCACAGAGTTTTTAAAGTGGCTGGCCTTTTTTTCCAATTTAATAGGAAAGAAGAAGGTCTGAAGTTAAATAAAATTTGGATGTCGGAAGACCCTAGAAGATGTCTCCCACAGTTGGAGACGAAACGTCGGGAGGAAATATTATATGATGTTCCAACACGTTTCTATATGGGAATAAGAAGTCAGAGAAAACTGGAAAGCTGCCATGAGACGCCCTCTTTACTTTATTGCCGACCGTAGACGTGCTACGCAAGAAATGTTTTATCGGACAGCTGCGATTTAACGCCAGAGCGGCTAATTCGATTGCGGAACGGACGCGGTGTCTGGCAGCTGCCGATGCCGAAGTTGGTAGCGCGGCGCGGAACCTAACCTTTAAGATCACATTTCAGACGTCTCTGGGGCCTATTACAGCTGATTACTCGCGTCGTGACTGACATTTTCATTCCGGCGTCGGGTCGTTACGCGGGGCGGCTCGGCGCGTCATTGTTCTCAGGAGGGGGGCGGCCGAGAAAATGAAGAGGCGGCGGCGTGGGAGGCGGGGGCGGCGGTGGGGGCGGAATGGGGTGCGCCCGATAACCAGCCAGCAGCCAGCCAGCCGCCGGGGGCGAGGCGTGCTGCCAAGCCGCTTACCTGCGGGCGGGGCTCTCTGGCAGGTGACCGTTCAGCGGGAACGGTTAACGACAGCTATAGTCGAGCCGCCGAAAGAACGACTCTGACAGCTAGCGGCTATGTTGCCAATGTTGCCACGCGGCTGTTTGTTGTTACACCGTGTCGGTCGCTGGCATACGAATATCACGTCCGAATATTTTGGAACGGTTGCTATGTACTACTAAAGCGTGAACGAACGACAACAACCATGGAGCAAAATTACTAAAAAATTCCTGGCTGTTATGCCGTGGTCTAGTGGATTTACTATTAAAAACCAACGTTTCGTCCCCGACTGCGGAGGACATTCTCAAGGGGGATCGTGGCACTTTTGGATGTCCGATTCACACCCTGGCTCGCTACTGACTGAAGCCAATTTTCGTTTAGTTAGTTTTGACTTGGTATCCCTGTTTACTATGGTTCCAGTCAATGAGGTGCTGCAACAAAATCTCCTCTTTCCACCAGACATTGCAGATCTGTTCAAATATTGCCTCACGACCACTTATTTCAAATGGAACGATGATTTTTATGAACAGACAGATGGTGTAGCTATGGGGAGCCCTTTAAGCCCGGTTATAGCAAATTTCTACATGGAAAAATTCGAGGAACAGGCATTGAAAACAGCAAACAAAAAACCTACTATTTGGTTTCGCTATGTAGACGATACGTTTGTTGTGTGGAGGCATGGTAGAGAAGAACTAGATCGTTTTCTCCAACACCTCAACGGGATTAATTCCAGAATCCAGGTTACCATGGAGAATTAAGTAGACGGAAAACTGAATTTTCTTGACGTGTCAGTTTTCAAAAAGAGGAATGGCAGATTGGGCCACACAGTTTACCGGAAGCACACAAAGACAGACCGTTATCTGCACCGGAATTCAAACTACCACCCACAGCAAAAGCAGGGCATTATAAAGACGTTGGCGGACAGAGCAAGGAACATCCGTGAACCGGAATTACTCGACGCGGAAATGAAACACCTGAGTAATGCTCTACTTAAGAATGGCTATTCGTCTACAGAGATAAGGAGAACTTTGAGGCCGACATGTAGAATTGAAAACGATGAAAGGGTTTCTGTGAAATCTAAAGTCTTCCTACCTTTTATTAAGGACGTCACCGACCGCATCGGTAAAATTTTGACGAAACGGAATGTTGCTGTCATTTACAAACCTACTCGGAAGATACAGGATCATCTGAAATCGGCAAAGGATGCTCGAAAACCGCTGAAAAAGCAGGAATTTATAGGATTCCGTGTAGCTGTGGGGACGTATAAGTGGGTACCACAAAAAGAACAGTCAAAAACGACTAGATGAGCACAAGGGGAACTGTAGAAGGGGAGACATTGACAGATCAACTGTTGCTGAACATGTTTTTCAACCAGGGGACCACCTTATTCAATTTGATAAGACTCAAGTTTTAGCAGCCACAAATGGATACCACGAAAGACTGTATACAACGGCAATAGAAATTGTAAAACACCCCAATAATTTCAATAGGATGGAGGAGGGCGTGAAACTAAATGATATCTGGATTCTGGTTTTGAAGAAGAAATGTAACAGTCTTCCACCATGGGACGACATTAACGGACGGAGGCAATCGGCAACGGCGAATTGAGCGCGCATGTCAAAAACATCTGACGTCACACCACTGCGCGCGAGCCCTTGTAAACGAAAATTGGCTTCAGTCAGTAGCGAGCCAGGGTGTGAATCGGACATCCAAAAGTGCCACGATCCCCCTTGAGAATGTCCTCCGCAGTCGGGGACGAAACGTTGGGTTTTAATAGTAAATCCACTAGACCACGGCATAACAGCCCGGAAATTTTTAGTAATTTTGACCATTCCGGCCGTGAAAGTTTACATTTTACAACCACGAAGCAATGAAAAACACTCTTTTTGCAGTTAAAAAGAAAAGGTTTAGAAAGATATATTGAGTTAAAGTAAAGATTCATATGTTCCAGTGTTCCATTAAATATAATGTATCATATACTCTTCAGCCAAAGGTTAGAAGTTTAAGAATTTTGTTTATATATTTCATTTTTTGTAACCATTTTCCACAGACTCGCTGTTATTACTCGGGCACTGTATTGTGACAGTCTGCCGAGAGGGTAAACAAATAAGGACTACCACTTTACAAGTAGCAAAATAGCCTCTTCCAGTGAAATGATTTGTCTTCTTACATAAAAAAGAAGAGTGTTTTTTGCCTCATTCGTTTACGGTCGCTGTTGACTGCCATAGTATAGTGTCCGAGTAATATCATCAAATCAGTTTCGACAGCCAGTCTATTGGTCACATGGAGTGCTGCTTGTATGGCGTTTTACTCCACAGAGTGGTACCGTCTTCAATATCAGATTCATTGCGTCTGAAATCTTGTACCGGATCGGAACTAGTATTTACATTTGAATAATAGTATCCTGTTCATGATCTGATGAGGAATCTAGACAAAAATTGCTAAGATCTTTATTACTTATCGAAAGAAGTCTGTTTCCTCATCTTTTAGACCCAGACCACGTCTACGAGACCTGAAGATTCAGTTATGTTGTAGAATAACACTAATTTTTGCATTGTGCAAGGCTTAAAAAGGATTAAGATGAGATTGATGGAAACTGCAGCATGGCTAATCAGGAGAAACTAGTGGACAATTTATCGAGAATTAAACTTCTATTTATGAAATAAATTAAAATTTTTGAGCATTCTAATATGTAGGGTAAAATTTATACAATAAATATTTACTAGAAACTGCCACAAATCCATTTGCAAGGATAACTAGACGTAACACCAAACTTACATGACAGACAGCGCGGTGCAAATCTGCTACCAGTGATGCACTCCCTAACAAACTTCTTTTGGGTGACACAGCTGTGCACTAGAAACTGAGAACCTTCACTGACAACATTGTTAAAGCTTAATTGAGGAATAGCTAAACCAGAAATACGGCATCTCCATTATTGCAACAACAGTGAGTATTTCCAGAAAAGTGGTAGCATATTTGCTCCAGCGCTACCGCTCGAGGGTTAAAATATTGACAAGAAGTATTGTTGTCCACCAAAATGTTTTCAGTATTGTCAATATATAGGGTGAAAAGTATTTAAACCGACAAACTCTGGGAGGTTGTAAGGGACACCAAAACAAATATTTTCCCCTAATGTCATTTTTTCCTATGAGAATTATTTAAACCGGTGGAGGTCGTATTAAATGGCAGGCACTATTACAATTTTCCCGCCAGAGCGTTGCCAGAACTGCTGGAAGACGTCCCGTTCCCTACAAGACAACGCATGTGGTACAACATGACGGGGCGCCGGCACATTTCATTTGTCGTGTGCGTCGATTCCTGGACCGACGGTATCCAGAAACGTGGATTGGCAGAGGAGGTCCTGTAACATGGAGTACTAGATCCCCAGATATGTCCCATCTGGACTTTCTTTGAGTGGGGAGATATGCACAACAATGTTTACGCAACTCCTGTTGCATCAGAAGAGGATCTGGTTGCCTAGATAGTAGTAGCAGCAGGAACAGTTACGGATACTCCTGGGGTTTTTGTCCGTGTCAGACAGAACATGATCCGACGGAGTAACCTTTGTTTACGTGTCAATGGATACATTTTTGAAAATCTACTATAATTGAAATTGGGCTGTGTTAATGTATTGTCTCCTGGTAATAAAAAAATGGAAAAGTACTTGTTGGTTTAATTAATTTACCACCGGTTTAAATACTCCTCATAGGAAAGAGTTTGTCGGTTTAAATACTTTTCACGCTGTACATTGAGAGTGTCACCACAAATACTGACAGTTTGATAATATTCGCCTTTCAGATGTCGACACAACTTCATCACACAGGTACAAGGCGCTAGTGAGCTTTGCTTTTGAGTACATTCTCTCGCTAATGTTTATGTTTTTATTTCGTCCATGTGTATGTAGCATTTTGGTTTGTTTGTTTGTGTGCTGTTTGCAGGGGTTTTAAAGATGAGTAGACCTATGATGATAGATTTTCTTGATTGCTACCAACGTAATGAAGTCGTATCGAATCAATGTTCAAAAGAATATATGGACAGAAAAAAATGCAGGATACTAAGAGCCTCTTGCAATATATCGTTCGCGTTACGCAGAAGCCAAATTGGAAGACGTTAAAAAAATCATTGCGGGAGAATTTCTTCAAGTACAGCATTTCTATGTTGTGTTACTGCTCTCACCGGCGAGCGATATGACTCACCAAATTACACACAAACAAAACGAAGGGTATAGAATTTATTACCTGCGTATATTACTATAGTGCACATACAATGGCTTCACAGTTTTTCATCACAATTTTGGTGATGGTATCTGCAGAAATTATGGCACTATAATTCAGACATTCCAATGATCTGTCTGTCACATCTTAATATAACATCCAGTCTCTCATCCACTCCGATTGCCTCTCTCATTACAGTATTTTGTTTCTCTCTTTTATCCCGTATCATCATCGTAAGATGCGGGACTCATCCGAAAATAATTAATGAAAACTCCTTGCTTTCAACCATTCTCGGACCCATTTCCTTTTGTTTCTGTAGTTTGCAAGCAATAGCCAATATAAGCGCAGCTTACGCTCCCTTCTAGGAGGTAGACATATTAACGCTGTGGAACCCTTTTACCAACTGTAAATAATTGTCAATATTATTGATGGTGTGAGGACGCCCCCTGAAATTTTAAATCTTACACGGTTCCAAAAGAGTGAATTAACCCGGCAACAAAAGCATTGTAGAATCTAAATGTAAGAAAAAGTTGGAAATACAAATCATCAAAGCTAGTGTCTTAATGGAAATTACCTACGTCTATCTCGGCACTTGTTTATTCCATACTTTGACAGTCCACTTCTAATCCTCTCTCTTTCTGTCTCTCTCTCTGCCTATATCTTCCTTCCGCTCTTTCGGTCCATCTCTTCAACCGTCATCCCCCAATCCATCTCCTCGTCCTCTCTCCGCGCATTCCGTAACTTCAATTCATCTCTCTTCCCACTATCTACGAAAACTCACAATATCTAATGATACTGTAGTAAATGAATATTGGAACCAGCCACAAGATTTTTATAAATCAATTTATTTCACCGTTACTGGTTTCGGAGCTGAGCCCATCATCGGACGGTAGTATTGATTTCAGGCTTACATTGGTGCTCTTAAATAACAAACTTATGTGACTCCATTAGGTTGCAAGGCTAAACATTTTTATCCTAAATGTAACAAAGGCGTCTTTCTTATATTGTTTACACTTAAATTTAGATTACATCTATTGTTTATACACTGAACTTATTTCACAGATAGGTCTTCTTTGTACTTTATTATAGGAGAGAGTTACGTGTATTTGTATCGCTCCATGTTGATCTGTGAGGTACGTTAAATTCAAGATGGCGGCGTTGTTTCATCAGCTAATTTGATGCACCAAAGAACATGACACATTTACAGATACGGCATACTATAGTGCAAGAGCAAAGATACTAATGCTTATTAAAAATACATTTAATTTTACATTTGAAATCAGCTTCTAATGGTCAATAAATAAACTTTCCTATCAGTCAAATGTCATCTTTGTTAATTAAAATTATAAAACCTGTATGAAATTTTGGAGGTGCGATTGGTTTCTTAATTCTAGCTGATCATTACGTTTATTGTGAAAGTGGCTATATATTTCCATTTCTTCGAGAAAATACATTTCTGCTCTTATTCTGCAAAATGTAATATTTCTGGGTTTTCAGTAATGTTTATCTTTGCGGTTTTGTGTTGGGCCAAGTGAGCAGCAAAGGTTTGATTTATTTAAGATGTTGAGCCTGAGAGCATCTATGTGTTCTCGGTATCGTGCATTAAAACTCCTTTCAGTTTGCCACATGGACAAATGGAACAATTTACTTTATAAATGCCAGAACTATGATGTACTTGTTCCTTTATGAGCTGAGAAAATATTGTTTCCTATTAGAAAGGCAGCGAACCGGTAAATAATTCAAAAATGAAAACATCAGTCAAGCTCGCTAAAAGTTTTTACAATTTATTTTACAATAAGGTAACCGGTTTCGATATATGGTAAGATCATCATAGACCGATTAATTTCAACGCTGATGCCGAGGCGATGAGCGTGCGAGCATAACCTCGGCGTCAACGTTGAGACGAATCGGTCTGAGGATGATCTTAGCATAGATCGAAACTGGTTTCCTTATTATAAAATAAATATTAATAACTTTTGGCGAACTTGACTGAGATTTTCATTTTTGAATGACATATACAACTTTCGTGGTAATCAGTGAAACACTGTCAAAGTGTATTTCCAAGATACCCTTCGCCAGACACTATACGTTGAATTGGAAATGCCGCGCGGAAGTAGCCGAGTGGTCTGGAGCGCCGCGTTATGGATCGCGTGGCTCTCGCGTCGGAGGTTCGAGTCCTCCCCCGGGAATGGGTGTGTGTGTGTTGTCCGTAGGTTAGTTTACCTAGCTTTAAGTAGTTTGTAAGCTACGGACTGATGACCACGCAATTTGGTCCGATAGATTTACAGACATGTGTACATTTGTACCTTCCTTATGTACTTCCCTGTGCAAATTAACATTTCAGAGAAACTGCAGGCAATAGGTAGGTGTGACGTCATCCAGATTCTTTATACAAGAGAAGCTTGCAGAGGGTTTTCCATTCGTAACTCGTGCGTGAATATTTGTTATTTAAGAGAAGACTGCGGTACATCATGCGTAGGATGGAGAAACGACTACCAGTCCTACGAGTTCGACAGTAGTTGGGTCGTAATCTTTCTGACTAGATTATTGTTCTGCTATATTGCAATTCGCGTTGGTCGGGATCCTTCGACTGTCATGGAAATAGGGAATCGATGGGTTCAGGAGAGGCGTATTCATTGCCATCAGGACATCAACGGCTCCAATCGACATTGTTCTCTCTTTCTCTTGCAGGAGTGTGCCACTGCCTAAAATAATCGCGATACGACATTAGCGCACCTAGCGGCAAAACAGCCGGACGTAAGATTAATGTTGGTTTTCAATTACGTGTCTAGTTACTTCACAAGCTATTCTTCTTTTAATTTACCTTTATCGGAATGTTACTATTCATCTGACCTGTAAATCTAAGGGTTGGTAGGATGCCCTTCCTGTCACCACCCCATTATCATCCGGGAGGAAGTTTGTGTTCTCCAAATGTTTCTCAATGTGAAAGTGTACAAAAGTTTTCTAAACGTTCACGAGTCGTGTAACTGAGACGGAACTTGGTTACCGATCCGGTATACCTTCAATGGGATGTGGTACACAGCCCGAGGACCACATCGAAGCTAGTCGGCACACCGAACCACGTCGTTAATCGGCCGGTCGGATTCAAACCGGGGGGTAGGGGTGGGGGTATATCTTCCGGTTCAATGGCTCGGAAAGCGGCATCTTAAACGCGTGGCTAACCGGGCGGGTCTAATTAATTCACAAAATACACTACTGGCCATTAAAATTGCTACACCAGGAAGAAATGCAGATGATAAAACAGGTATTCATTGGACAAATATATTATACTAGAGCTGACATGTGATTACATTTTCACGCAGTTTGGGTGCATAGATCCTGAGAAATCAGTACCCAGGACAACCACCTCTGGCCGTAATAACGGCCTTGATACGCTTGGGCATTGAGTCAAACAGAGCTTGGATGGCGTGTACAGGTACAGTTGGCCCATGCAGCTTCAACACGATACCACAGTTCATCAATATACCATCGCAGGCGCATCTGTCTGTGATGCAGCATCAAGGGTAAACAAAACCATGGTCTCCGAACTTATAGTCCATGCTGCTGCAATCGTCGTCGAACTGTTCGTGCAGCTGGGTGTTGTCTTGCAAACGTCGCCATCTGTTGACTCAGGGATCGAGACGTGGCTGAACGATCCGTTAAAGCCATGCGGATAAGATGCCTGTCATCTCGGCTGCCAGTGATACGAGGCCGTTGGGATCCAGCACGGCGTTACGTATTGCCCTCCTGAACCCACCCATTCCATATTCTGCTAACAGTCATTGGATCGCGACCAACGCGAGCAGCAATGTTGCGATACAATAAACCGCAGTCACGATAGGCTGCAATCCGACCTTTATCAAAGTCGGAAACGTGATGGTACGCATTTCTTCTCCTTACACGAGGCCTCACTACAACGTTTCACCAGGCAACGCCGGTCAACTGCTGTTTGTGCATGAGAAATCGTGAAACCTTTCCTCGTGTCAGCACGTTGTAGGTATCGCCACAGGCACCAACATTGTCTGAATACTCTGGATAGCTAATCATTTGCATATCACAACATCTTCTTCCTGTCGGTTAAATTTCGCTCCTGTAGCACGTCATCTTCGTGGTGTAGCAATTTTAAAGGCCAAGAGTGTAGTTATTCTATATTTGCGTCCCAAGAATCACAAAATCATCATTACTGCGCGGTCGCGTGGAGAATCGCGTTTGTTTGGGGCTTGACACACGCTTCCTGTTTGAACTAGCATCATACGGTAAAAAGTATTCATCGCATGTTTTTGGAAACATTTTGGGAAACAGTTTTTTTATTAATTTCAATTTTTTCAATCCATAGGTAGACTATGTTCAGGCCACTCCAAAGTTGGAGTGGGACGGAGTTGGTGGTATGAATGCCTCCTGGTGCTGTCGCTGCCAGCCCCGTATTTAGGTATTTTACGTCCATGGGCCCAATAAGTTTTGCGCCCCCCCCCCCCAAAAAAAAAAAACTTTAGCAATTCTGAAAAACATTTATCAGCAAATTGTTAACAGGTTAATAAAAATGTATATGTTATTGAAAGAAGAAATCTTCGACAAAAAATATCGTACATAACTAACCTTGAATTCAGTGTATACATTTTGGTTGTAGCAAGTCCAAATTTCAGTATGGAGATACGAGGCACATACTTTTATTAACTACACACTCACATCCATACAAAGAATAACTCAACAGAAAAAAAGTATTAACATTACAACAAAGAATATCAGAAGTTCAATGGCTTTCTTCTTGTCTTGTTATCAGCATTCTGAAAGTCCAGTTTTACAGTGAGATAATTTCCTTTTGCTGGTATGGTCAGGTGATTCAAGCGATCCTGAGTCTGAGCAGCACGCAAATAGTTCTCAACCCTTCCAAGAACTGAGAATGACAGTTGAGCAGAACAGTTCGTTGCTGGTGTGCTCAAATAAATTTGAAGAGCGATCCTAATTTTTGGATAAATATCAAACAGATGTTTCTCTCTTAACATTTTGTTAAGGCAGGTAAAGAAAGACCATTCTCATAACCTGAACTCAGAAGGAAGCTTTTGAGATGGACGCATTCAGTTCCAAAAGAGTCCTCTATGTCCACTGAGTAAACGTACTGCAGCCGCTTTGCAGCATTATAAACTTCATTAGGCTCCATTTTCGTCAAAGTAGATAAGAATGAGAACTTTTCAGAAAATTCTTTGTAGACACCAAGACGCTTATTGAGCTCTGTGGACAGTCAGTCCAATATAATTAAATAATTTTTCTTCAATATGTCACCATCAGATTTGCAACCAACAGTTTCATTTTCGGATTCGGAATCAGAGTCGTCAAAGAACTTCTTTCGTTTCTTCACACGTTTTTCTTCAGTTTCATCGTATCTTATAGGTTGTTGAGTTGTCTCCAGCTTACTCCCCCTCAGCTTTTTGTACACTTCAAAAGACTTAGTCATATCATCTATGAAAGTTAGAAGTGAAGTATACAGTTTTACTACTGCAGATATGTCAACTTCTTCTGACTGCAGTGCTATATTCACTGCATTGAAACGCTCCAAAATACTCCCCCACATTGTAGCCATGAATGCGGTGTCTTCAGAGTTAAGCTTTCTCAGTATCAAAAAATGTTCAAAATGTTTGTATAGTCTATAGGACTTAACTACGGGGTCATCAGTCCCTAAACTTGCAAACTACGTATGAACTAGCTAATACTAAGGACGTCACAAATATCCATGCCCGAGGGGGGATTCGAACCCCCGACCGTAGTGGCTGTGCAGACCATGACTGGAGCGCCTCAGTCCCCTCGGCCACCGCGGCCGGCTTTCTCAGTATCCCTGTTGCTTCTGATTTAATCAGAGGTTTCTCACTTTTCTCTTCAGAAATGTATCTGAGCTTTATTGACTGTATCCCAATTGGCATTTATGCTTTTGCAGGCATCTTCTCGTGCTGACCACCTTGTAATGCAAAGAGATTTTAAATTCACATTTCCCTTTTCAAAACCTGTATGTAAATTTTTCCAGCGTTCAGTAGACGCCGAAAAAAATGTAGATTGTCTGTAGCAAATCAAAAAAAAATTGAAGCCATTTTACAGCATGTGACTGCACTTGATCCTACCAGATTCAGAGAATGAGTGGAGCAAGGGATGAAAAATGCCAAGGGATTTAATAACTTGATTCGGGCTTGTAGGTCACAGTAGATACCCGCCATATTTACAGCATTATCATAACTTTGGCCACGACAGTTGCTAATATCTAATCTATGGGAGTTTAGGAACTTAAAGACTGCATATGGAAATTCTTCCCCGTATCAAATGTTCAAATGTTTGTAAAGCTTATGGGACTTAACTACGGGGTCATCAGTCCCTAAACTTACAAACTACTTATGAACTAGCTAATCCTAAGGACGGCACAAATATCCATGCCCGAGGGGGGATTCGAACCCCCGACCGTAGTGGCCGTGCAGACCGTGACTGGAGCGCCTCAGTCCCCTCGGCCACCGCGGCCGGCTTCCCCAGTATGCCCAGCATTTTGCATAAACTCCACAAACCTCTCTTGTGGTATACCGGTTTTATTTACATATCGTATTATGAAACTTAGTTGGTCACAGTGTGAAACATCAGGAGTAGAATCCACAATAATGGAAAAATACTTTGCATCAACTATCTCCTGTATTATCTGCTCTGTGACATTCTTCCCCATAATATTTATCATTTCTTCATAGGTGCTAAACGATAAATATGAAGTGTGCCCTCTTCCTGGATTTCCATATTTAGCTATATGACCTGCTAAGAATGGATCGAATTCAGCTATTAGGTCCAAACACATCATAAAATTACCATTGCACAAGAAACCAAATTGTTCTTCATCTCCACGAAATGGCATTCCCCTTGAAGAAAGTTTTTTCACTACAGCCACTACCCTCTGTAGTACATTACTCCAATACATCACGTCTTCTTGTAACTGAGTAATAAATTGATTATCAAGTCTACATGGAGTATTTCGCCTTTCTTTAAAACTCAAAACACAATCACGATGTACATTTGAATTTTCATGTTCAGTTATCCTTTGATTTGCATGTTTCCAGTCACCAAAGGCACTTGTTCCGAATTGGGATGAACCGCCAAACAGTTTGCATGGTCCACAATAAAGTGATCCCTGACTGGGAGAATAAATTAAATAATAACGTTGCACGATGTCTCCATTCAACAGTTCATTCAATCAAATTCAAATGTTTGTATAGTCTATGGGACTTAACTACGGGGTCATCAGTCCCTAAGCTTACAAACTACTTATGAACTACTTACGAACTAGGACGGCACAAATATCCATGCCCGAGGGGGGATTCGAACCCCCGACCATAGTGGCCGTGCAGACCGTGACTGAAGCCCCTCAGTCCCCGCGGCCACCGCGGCCGGCCTTTTCAATCAAATCCTTGGACAGAAATCTTAGTTTCTCCAGATATGATCGTTCTGACTTTAAAAAATTACAGTATCTATTTTGCTTAATTCCAGTTCGTACTATGTAATCTCGTGTTTTTTCACTTATTTCCCAAAAGAAGGGATCTTCATTAACTGCAAAGTGTGAAGAAACTTCCACAAGTCCTAACTCTTGGTCACTTGCTGTGGATTTGTTCCTAGCACTAACTTCGAGCTTCACATCACAGTTGCGCTATATATTGACGGCTGTACTGAAGTTATATTTTACTGAGAAAACTGATTACTGTAGATTGTCTCTGGTTAATACGTGTATCTTTGTTAAGTCAGCCTCGTCTGCTAAACTGTTTGTTTTCTGCAATTTGTTACGTTTTGAGGTGGAATTTGTTGGCACGACTTAAATAATATTCTTTGCACTTGCTGTTTTTAATATTTGATCTCAGTTAATAAATATAACACAGGTATAATCACAATTGTGATTCATCACGAATGAATTCACGGAATTCGTATTAAATAAAACCTTTTCGGAAGAGCATCTAATGAACGAGTGTCCATTCACAGAATGTTGCGATAATCATTAGGCTCTCTTATATTCACGTAATTTAGTAACTTCCATGTGTCAAACTGACTCTCTTCTTCTACATCTCTTTCACTCATCTACGTTTTCCCATCACCTTACGTGAGTGCAAACTCAGCTTAAGAGCAAAGTAACAGATGGCCTGCACATCCGCAATGCTTAGACGCCCTTGATTTAGACACTAATACCGCACAATATCGCCGGCCGCGGTGGCCGAGGGGACTGAGGCGTTCCAGACACGGTCTGCACGGCTACTACGGTCGGGGGTTCGAATTTCCCCTCGGGCATGGATATTTGTGCCGTCCTTAGTGTTAGCTAGTTTATAAGTAGTTTGTAAGTAGTAGTTTGATGACCCCGTAGTTAAGTCACATAAGCTATACAAACATTTGAACGTTTGAACCGCACAATATCGATTCGTTACCTGGAACACCTGTCAACATTTTTGCCAGTGTTATTGGTAGTGTACGGACCGATTAATTTTCACTTTTTTTTTCCTCGAAAATTTGCAGCCCCTAAAAATTTGCCACCCTAGGCACGAGCCCATGTTGCCCATGCCTAAATACGGCCCTGGTCGCTGCTTATTAGTTGCTAATAAATTGAAAGGTTTACGCTTTACACTGTTTTAGTAAATAAGGTTTTCAAACGTTTTTGGTATAGCTCGAACCAGCGCCCATATGAATGCTCACTAGAACCTTTGTGTTACTGTTACTTTGTTACGTTATATAACTGAAGTTTGACCGACTAGTCGGAGCTGACAAGCAAAAAATTATGATAATCTATTAATTCGTTTTCGTAAATATGTCAATTGGCTTAAAAGTAATGTTCAACTGATAGCACCTTTATTATGAGAACTGCTCAGATTTTACGAGCAAATACTTTTTTTCTGTTAGGTTTTTACAGTTGCATCTTGAACCAACCATTTAAAATATCCCAGGAAGTTAGGTAAATTGATAAAGTCAAAACAAAATAGTTTTATTCAATAGTCATTATTCGTTGTCGAGGTATGATTATTTAACGCCAAGTTAAATTTAACACGTTTTTCGTGAACGATTGACCGGAACTGGCGCTTGGAAAAGTTGTGTTAATTGCCTAAATCCTTTTGCAACGATGTCGTTTGGGCTACAATTAATCTCAGCTAATGGCACTACTTTTGTATGCAGCATTCGTAACTTACGTGTAAGAAATCTATTCTTTGTGCATTACTTCTACACTTTTAATTTTATGACACTGTTCGAACTTAACATCAACGTAGATAAATGCATTTAGTCAAAACGTATTTTTTTATCAAATAATTTTTATCTGTTGTGGAGATTTGATGGTTAAAGTACGACTAAATTCGACACGAGCTGGGACTCAATGGAAGTCTAGACAATGGTGGACTTGCGATAGTATTTCGTCGGTTAATTATCGGTTTGGTTTTTATACTTTAACTGCAGGAACCTCTTGTAGAGCAAACTAATTGAAAAGACGGCGTTAATCTATTTTTTTTCTCGAAGAAATTTTGAAAAGCTTCTAATTTACAACCCCGGTTCACTACGACAGGTAATGAGCTACAATAGAATGTAATTTGAGTACAAGAACGAAAAATCGTCCCATCGCAGCACCGCAGCACAACAAAGGGATGTGCCACAATCAAAGATTTAAAAGAGGAGAACAGGCTGCAAGACGTACCTACAGTTTCAGAAACACGTAAATCAAACATGCCTAACATATTCTAACTTCCTTACAAGTTAATCCTAATTCCTCAGTGCATTGATCTCTCGAGGGATACACCTGTAAAAGAAAGTGTCCTGAGTGGGGGATGCATGCATGTAGTGTCTCATTACATGACATAGTAAATAACATGTTTGATGACGCTATTCCGTGTGCCACGTTTACCTAAAGATGGCCATGTTTGCCTGACGATGCCCTAACAAGCCGAAAACTAATTCGTAAATAAAAATTAGTATAATAACAAACAGAGATTGTTTGTTTTCAATTTGAAAAATCGTTCTGCAAATGCTAATAACATAATCTGTTGTTAAATTATGTATTTGTATGTTATCTAGGGTCAAGAAAATGGAAAGCCTGCTGGATTTAGGTAGTATGTAGCTACATTTTGTTGGGAAGTGATATTATAGTCATTAGGGATGTTCAAAAATGTTCAAATGTTTGTAATTCTATAGGACCAAACTGCGTGGTCATCAGTCCGTAGCTTACAAACAACTTAAACTAAACTAACCTAAGGACAACACAAACACCCATGCCCCAGGGAGGACTCGAACCTTCACTGCGAGCAACCGCGCGCTCCGCAGCGAGACGCTTTAGACCGCTCGGCTACTCCACCGCGGCTAGGGATGTAATGAATCGGTATATCCGGAAGAAGGCCACTGTAGCTAGGACGAAACGTTGGTTATTAATACTCACTTTTACAATATAATACGGTACGATACCCAAAAAACGGTTATGTTGACTGATTCTGAGAATTATTTTATTAATATCAGCTATCTGAAAACGAATATTAAATAAAATTATAGAGTAATAGTTATGACAAACAATGAAATGTTAGGGCCTACTGATGTTTCTAGATATCACTGCAAAATATGAATGCCAGCAATAACTGACCAAAAATAAGTAAATACACCTTAGCAGCCGCGGTGGAGTAGCCGAGCGGTCTAAAGCAACTCGCTGCGGAGTGTGCGGTTGCTCGCCGTGGAGGTTCGAGTCCTCCCTGGGGCATGGGTGTGTGTGTTTGTCCGTAGGTTAGTTTACCTAGGTTTAAGTAGTTTGTAAGCTACGGACTGATGACCACGCAGTTTGGTCCGATAGATTTACAGACATTTGAACATTTGAACTCCTTAGCACACAAAAGAAATGGCCTTATAAATAAAAATGATATCACCATCAGTATTGAATAGTTCAGCAAATTTCAATTCAAATAACAGTACAGCACAGCTAGTGTGTTTTCTAATTTTATTTACGCCGTACTACTCATCTGTTGGTAACAAGCTTTTAATACCCTGCTGGGAATGCGAGTACTTCACGAGAATCGGGGAGACAGATTGTATCGGGAAGACGACTAAGCTTCGCTCGCAGGAAGATCCGGCGGGCGTCTCGGCAGCTGTACAAGCTCTGCGAGATTGGCGGCTTTGCCTCGCAACGAAATTAGCGAGCAGCGGCGGGGAGGGGCGCTGCCGATTCTTTGGCGGCGTCGCTCCGTGAGACGAGCGCGACAAAGGGAATTTTAGCAGCGGCTGCTGGGCGCAGTAAACACGGGCTAATTCGCCACCTCCTCATAGCTGCGCGCTTGTCCCACCTTCCCGACCATACCCCTCCCCCACCCAACCCCCTCGTCACGCCCCCGCCCCGTTCCTCCTCCTCCTCCTGCCGCTTCTCCTCTTCTTGCTCCACCCTTTTCAACCTAGTTAACAAAGTCTCGTGATTCTAAACTCATTTGCATAAATTAAACATTTCCTTTAATTGCTCCGGCAGTCCGGGAGCTCCCGGCGCCCCCCTCCTCGCTCCGCGCTCCCCGCCGCTCCTCACGGGTGGTGTTCCCGGCTAATTAGGTAACAAATCTTTAACAACTTTCCGGCAATGAAGATCTCCCCGCCCGGCCGGGCGCAGCCACTAACGAAACTTGTTCCGCAAGAATAGGAATAATAAAGTATGTGGTTCGAGCGGAATAGAGGAGCAGAAGAATGGCCGCGTGTTGGCTTGCCCGCCCGCCGTGCGGTCCCTCGCCGCGGCGCCCGTCCAAGATAGGCGGCAGTGGCCCAAGTTGTCGCTAAAGCCACGCCGTGACCGGCACTGCTGATGGAGTTGCGGTGACACTGCTGATTGGAGCTCCCCGCACGTAGTCTAGCCTAGGTACCCTCTGAAAGGTTATTAAGGCGATCCGATCATACAACACCCTGAAGGAAGCACCAAAATCAGGTGCAATTTTCAGAATGAGTTGCCCAAGTTACTCCAATATTCAAGAAAGGCAATAGGAGTGATCCCCAAAATTACAGGCCTATCCCATTGACGTTGGATTCACGATTTCCTATCAGAAAGGACACAGTTCGTTGTAATTGACGGTAAGTCATCGAGTAAAACAGAAGTGATATCTGGCGTTCCACAGGGAAGCGTTATAGGTTCCCTACTCTTCCTCGTGTTTATAAACGATTTAGGAGACAATCTGAATAGCTCCCTTAGATTGTTCGCGGATGATGCTGTCGTTTATCGGTTAGTGAAGTCAACAGAGGATCAAAAGCAACTGCAAAGCGATTTAGACAAAATTTCTACTTGGTGCGAAAATTGGCAATTGACACTAAATAAAGAAAAGTGTGAAGTAATACACATGACCACTAAAAGAAATCCGCTGAACTTCAATTACGCGATAAATCATTCAAGCCTTAAGGTCGTAGATTCTACCAAATACCTAGGAGTTACAATTACGTACAACTTTGACTGGAGAGAACAAATAGAAAATATTGTGGGGAAGGCGAACCATAGGTTACGTTTCATCGGCAGAATGCTTCGAAGATGCACCAGCTCCACCAAAGAGACTGGCTACATCACACTTGTGCGTCCTCTCCTGGAGTACTGTTGCCCCTTGTAGGACCCTCACCAGGTGGGATTGACGGAAGACATTGAGAAGGTTCAGAGAAGGGCAGCTCGTTTTGTTTTATCACGTTACGGGGGGGAAAGCGTCACGGAAATGTTGCACGAACTGGGGTGGAAATCATTAAAAGAAAGACCTTATTCATTGCGGCGTGATCTGTTTGCGAAGTTTCAATCGCCGACTTTTAGTTTTGAATGTGAAAATATCTTGCTAGCACCCACCTACTTAGGGAGACATGACCATCCCAATAAAATAAGAGAAATCAGATCGAAAACGGAACGATTTAGGTGTTCTTTCTTCCCGCGCGCTATTAGAGAATGGAACGGTAGAGAAAAGTTATGAAAGTGGTTAATAAACCCTCTGCCAGGCACCTGAATGTGATTTGCAGAGTATCTATGTAGATGTAGATGTAGAGTCTCCGCCGACGCAAATTTCCAAACGACTGGAACGAGGCGCAGCCGCGGCGGAGCGGCCGAGCGCATTGTGGCGCTATGCTACGACGCGCGAGGTCGTTCCCCGTCGGAGGTTCGAATAAAAAATGTTCAAATGTTTGTAAATCTATCGGACCAAACTGCGTGGTCATCAGTCCGTAGCTTACAAACTACTTAAACCTAGGTAAACTAACCTAAGGACAACACACACACACACACACATGCCCCAGGGAGGACTCGAACCTCCACGGCGAGCAATCGCGAGCTCCGCAGCGAGGCGCTGGGCGGTTCGAATCCCCCCTCGGGCATGGATGTTTATGCTGTCTTTAGTATAATTTAGTTCATAAGTAGTTTGTAAGTTTAGGGACTGATGACCTCGCAGTTAAGTCCCATAAGCATTACAAACATTTGTATTTTTGAACAAGGAGTAGGTGACTCCAGTGTATAAGAAAATAGTGCAAAATAACAGACCAATATCGTTAACATCAGTTTGCTGCAGAATTCTCGCACTGTAACGCCCTTATTACACTAGGCCGCCAGGCGACGCAGCCAACTACGCTGGCGGTGGCGCAGAAACTCTTGTTCCGGCTATAGTAGTTCCCCCCAGGGGGCTCACGGCTCTTTCGTGACTACGTGCGTGGCGAGCACGGGACCCCGAGCTAATGCAGTCTTCCTTCCTTCTTTACTTCCCGGACTGCATTTCCTTTCACCCTCCCCTCCTTTTCTATCCTCACTCCTTCCCGTCTCCACCGGGGGACTGATAACATTAGTAGTTTAGTCCCCCTATCCCAATCAAATAACACAACCCCCCCCCCCCCCCTTCCTATAGTAGCTCTCGTCAGTCGACCAGTCTGCTGTTTTCTGTTTTCCCCTCATTCTTGTCTGCGCTCGTGAAATGTCTAGTGCTATTCAGACTGAAAGGTGGGAAAATGTAGACAAAAAAAAAAAAAAAAATAAAAAAAAAATAAAAAAAAAAAAATAAAAAAAAACCAAAAAAAAAAAAAAAAAAAAACAACCAAGAAAGCCTGAAAGAATTCCGGAAGTTATACCTTGAATCAGTTTTCTTTCGATGTATTGGGACATAAATACTGAACTCAAATATTCATAAGTTTCAAACATTAACTGTTTGCAGTAGTAATTAATATTTCGTAAAGAAAAAGAGTAAATAGCTTATAATTTATCGGTTTACTTACCTCAAAGTGAGTACAAGTTTTTTTTCTGGTAAGAAACACTTTCTCATTTTCTAATCTTTACCGGTAATATCTCCCGTTATTAACACAATAGTTCAAAGAAAGACGATTTAGACATTCGTAAGTAACTGAAAAACTTGTCGTCTGAACACAGTTCTTGAAAAAGAGTATACTACAACCATTTAGATTCCCTTGGACGATAGCATAGTGTATATCCCTTCGCCTTTTCGTTAAAAGTACAAGGAGGAGCATATATGGATACTCATTACCCGGCATGTTTCCTCACCAGTAGTGAACACTGCACGGTAGACTGACCACGCGGTGGCCAAATCGAGTGGTGGTGGAGGTACTGGCTGCGCCGCCTGGCAGCTCAGTGTAATAGTCAGATGCTAATCACAGCTGTCAGTAGCGTCTGGGAGAGTCAACGATAACAAAACTATTTCACCTGGTGCGTAAGATGTATGAGACAGGGGATATACGTTCAGAATTTAACAAAAATGTAATAATACCCATTCCCAAGAGATGTGAAAATTACAGAACCATTAGTTTAATAAGTGATGGTTGCAAAATTCTAACACGAATAATTTGTAGTAGGATGGAATAGCTGGTCGAAGCTGACCTCGGGGAAGATCAGTATGGATTCAAGAGAAATGTAGGAACACGGGAGGCAATCCTCACTATACGGCTTATCTTGGAAGATAGATTAAGGAAAGGCAAACCTACATTTCTAGCTTTTGTAGATTTGGAAAAAAAAGCTGTTGATAATGTTGACTGGAATAGACTCGATCAGATTCTGATATCAACAGGAGTAAAATATAGGGAACGGAACGTTATTTACAACTTGTACTTATCGGAGTTGAAGGGCATGAAAGGAATGCAGAGGTTGGGAAGGGAGTAAGACAGGGTTGTAGCCTTTCTGCAATGTTTTTCAATTTGTACATTGAGCAAGCTATAAAGGAAAGCAAGTCGAAATTTGGAGAAGGAATTAAAGTTCAGGGTGAAGAAATAAAAACATTGCGTTTTGCTGATGACATTGTAATTCTTTCAGAGACAGCAAAGCACCTGGAGGAGCATTTGAACGGAATGGACAGTGTGTTGAAAGCTGCATATAAGATGAACGTTAACAAGAACAAAACAGTGGTAATGGAGTGCAGTATAAGAAAATCAGGCGATGCTGAAGGAATTTGATCAGTTAAAGAAACGAAGATGGCAAATGAGTTTTGTTACTTGGGAAGTAAAATAACACACGATGGTCGCAGTACAGAGGATATAAAATGCAGAATGGCAATGAGAAGAAAAACATTTCTAAAAGAGAGTAATTTGTGAACATCAAATATTACTTTAAGCGTAAGGAAGTCCTTTCTGAGGTATTTGTGTGGAGTGTTGTCTTGTAGCCGGCCGCGATGGCCGAGGGGACTGAGGCGCTCCAGTCACGGTCTGCACGGTCACTACGGTCGGGGGTTCGAATCCCCCCTCGGGCATGGATATTTGTGGCGTCCTTAGTATTAGCTAGTTCATAAGTAGTTTGTAAGTTTAGGGACTGATGACCCCTTAGTTAAGTCCCATAAGCTCAACAAACATTTGAACATTTTGTTGTCTTGTATGGCAGTGAAACTTGGACGATAAACAGTGCGGACAGGAAGAGGGTAGAGGCTTTTGAAATGAAGTGTTATAGTAGAATGCTGAAGATTAGGAGGAGTGATCGCGTAACTAAAGAGGAGGTACTGAACAGAATTGGAGAGAAAAGAAATTTCTGGCATACCTTGACTAAAAGAAGGGATCGATTGGTAGGAAATATTCTTAGACATAAAGAAATCGTGAATTTCGAATTGGAGGGAAGTGTGTGGGATAAAAATCGCAGAGGGAGACCAAGAGATGAATACAATTAGCAGATTTAAATAGATGTAGGGTGCTTTTCTTATGAGGAGATGGAGAGGCTTACTCAGGATAGAGAAGGGTGGAGAGCTGAATCAAACCAGTCTCCGGAATGAAGATCACAACAACAACAACTTTCTCGTAACATAATTTCTTCACTGTGAATTAAAGTATTATATTTTTATTTTTTCAGAAATTTAAAATCCCGCTACAACAGTCCCCGTGAGTCATGTGATACCTGCCGACGATGTTGCTCCTGCTGTCTTTAAATTCACTGACATATTGTTTGTACATTCACGTTTCGGAAAAGGGTCTACAAATATTGTCCAGTTCGCTCTGTACAAATACCTTGAAAACGGCAGAAAATTTATTTTTTCATGTTTCAGCAATGACAAATGAGTTAATTATGGTTGAAACTCGCTCGTTGCGATGCAAATGAGATAGCGGTCACTTCGCGTGTTTATTTCTGCGAGAAAATTTTTATTTAAGTAAACACTCCACATGGTAATTATTACACAATTAGTTCACTACTGAGTATCGTACTCTGAAAGTGCAAAGGTGTGAAGTATTATTTTTTACAGTTTTTTGAGCTGCTGTTTGCGAAACTACTATTCACAATATTGTCGCGTTGCAATGTAAGCAGGCTTGACTTCGAAGGCAACTAAACACCGCACTTATACTGAAAGCACGTTTATTCCGAACTCAACATACACGCAGCACTGACTGCCTCTCAGGTAGAGTGCTCTGCTATTTATACACATACAGAATTTACCAGTAATTAGATGAACAGTTAACATAAGAAACAAGTAGAATTTACAAGTGAACATAAGAAAGATGTAGAACCTTCTGGAATTGTAAATTACAAAGAAATAAATTTTTTGCCGGTGGGCGGGATTAAACCGGCGACCTTCTGCTCCGCAGTCCGTGACACTATCCCCTGCGCCACGCCGGCAGTTGGTGTTCGTGGTCTCTCGCGGCATTGCTCCATCTCCTGGAGAAACAGCGACCCGCTGTTATGATCCCTGTGGAGTCAGCTGCAATGTCCTGGATCTTGATCGTGTCATGGATCCTCTGTATGACAGTTCAAGAGAATCCTTCCGCTCTCAGCGATTATCGACGACATACGTTCCTGTCGTGGCTTCATCAGGAACATTACCGTCCTTAAAGTCCTTGAACAAGAAGCCATTGTCGTCTACCTGCTCTTCAGGATCGTAGTAAGGCTTCATGCGCAGGACGTGAATAATGTCTCTTCGTTTTTGACGTTTCGACGACGGCTCATAATCCTCAACTTCGTATGTGACGTCTGACAGGCGGCGTATGACACGATACGGACCAAAGTAACGCTTCAATAACTTTTCTGACAGTCCAACCTTCCGTACAGGGGTAAAAATCCATACCAGATCTCCTGGGCTGTACACAACAGGTCGGTGCTTGTCGTTATACCGCTGACGGTCCTTCTCCTGGGCGTCCAGTGTCCATATGCGAGCCAGCTGTCTTGCTTCTTCGACCGTGGCGATGAGCTGTTTAACATAGTCATCCTGAGTGTCGTCCGGTTGGAACGGGAACAGTGCATCCATTGTCGTCTCAGCTTCACGGCCATGGAGCAGGAAAAACGGAGTGAAGCCTATGGTGTCTTGTCTTGCGGTATTGTAAGCAAATGTCACGACTGGCAGAATTGTATCTACATCTACATAAATACTCCGCAATTCACCGTAAGGTGCGTGGCGGAGGGTACACTGTACCACTACTAGGCATTTCCTTTCCTATTCCACTCCCAAATTGAACGAGGAAAAAAAGAATGCCTATATGCCTCCGTACGAGCCCTAATTTCTCTTATCTTGTCTTTGTGATCTTTACGCGAAATGTAAGTAGGCGGCAGCAAGATCGTACTACACTCAGCTTCAAATTCCGGCCCTCTAAATTTACTTAACAGAAATTCACAAAAAGAACGTCGTCTTTCTTCCAGCGATCCCCAATTGAGTTGCCGGAGCATTTCCGTGACACTCGCGCATTGGTCGAACCTACCGGTAACAAATCTAGCTGCTCGCATCTGAACCGCCTCTATGTCTTCCTTCAAACCGATCTGCTGCGGGTCCCAAATACTTGAGCAATACTCAAGACGTGGTCGTACAAGCGTTTTATACGCGGTCTCCTTTACAGGTGAAGTACATCTTCCCAAAATTCTCCCAATAAACCGAAGTCGGCTGTCTGCCTTACTCACAACTGTCCTTACATGCTCGTTCCATTTCATATCGCTCTGCAATGTTACGCCTAGATATTTGAACGACGCGACCGCATCAAGAAGCTCACTACTGATGCTGTATTCGAACATTATAGGATTGTTTTTTCTACTCATGCGCATCACCTTACATTTTTCTACATTGAGAGCTAGCTGCCATTCTTCGCACCAACTAGAAATTTTGTCTAAGTCAACCTCTATGCTATTACAGTCAGTTACAGACGACACCCTCCCATACACCACAGCATCATCAGCAAACAGCCGCAAATTACAACTTACTCTGTCCATCAGATCATTTATGTAGATAGAAAATAATAGCGGTCCTATCACACTCCCCTGGGGCACGCCTGACGATACACTCGTCTCTGATGAACACTCGCCGTCGAGAACAACGTACTGCGTTCTATTACTTAGGAAGTCTTCCAGCCAGTCACAAATCTGTGAACCTATTCCATAAGCTCGTATCTTCGTTAGCAGTCTGCAGTGTGGCACCGTGTCGAACGCCTTTTTGAAGTCGAGAAAAACACAATCCGCCTGTTGCCCTTCGTCCATGGCTCGCAAGATGTCATGTGAGAAAAGGGCAAGCTGAGTTTCACATGAACGATGTTTCCTATACCCGTGCTGATTCATGGAAAGAAGCTTTTCCGTTTCAAGGAAATTTACTATATTCGAACTGAGAATATGCTCCAAAATTCTACATGAAACCGATGTCAACGATATTGGCCTGTAATTGTATGGGTCAGTTCTCTTTCCTTTCTTATACACGGGAGTCACCTGCGCTTTTTTCCAATCACTAGGAACTTTGCTCTGAATTAGAGATTCGCTGTAAATGCAAGCTAAGTAGGGGGCCAATGCCGCAGAATAGTCTTTGTAAAACCGAACTGGTATTCCATCCGGACCAGCAGACTTTTTCGTATTTAGCTCTCTCAGCTGCTTCTCTACACCGGAAATACCTATTGCTATGTCCCCCATTTCGGAATTAGTACGTTGATCAAATGATGGTATATTTGTGCGGTCCTCCTGCGTGAAAGATTTCTTAAAGGTTAAATTTAGAACTTCAGCTTTCCGTTTGCTTTCTTCTATTACTGCCCCGGAATGATCAACTAGTGACTGGACAGTGGGCTTTGACCCGCTTATCGATTTTACGTAGGACCAGAATTTTTTCGGGTTCTCGGAAAGATCTTTTGCTAAGGTATGGCTGTGATAATTATTGTATGCTTCACGCATCGATCTTTTTATAGAATCTCTACTAACTTTTGCCTGTCATCATTTGCGTGTTCTTTTTTGAATCGAGAGTGCAACAGCTTTTGCTTTCTCAGCAGCTTTCTAACATTATTATTATACCACGGTGGATCTTTTCCATCCTTAATCGTCTTTACTGGCACATATTTCTCTAACCCTTCATTTAAATTTAGTCCATAATTCCTCTACATCCATAGTCGCAGAATTAAACGATGCCCATTCAGTTTCTAAGTGCGATCGTAACCTTTGCTTGTCGGCTTTTCCCAACAAAAACACGCTCCTAGCCTTCTTGACTGGTTTATGAACTTTGGTGACCATCGACGCTATGACGATATCATGATCACTAATTCCTGTCTCTACACAGACATCGTTAATAAGGTCAGGCCTGTTTGTGGCTATAAGGTCTAGAATATTTCCATTGCGCGTGGGTTGCCGGTTTAACTGCTCAAGACAGTTTTCGGAGAATGTGTTCAAAAGTAGCTCGCAAGACTGCTTGTCTGTACCGCCTGAAATGTAACTAGCGAGGTCCCAATCTATACTCTTAAGGTTGAAGTCACCTCCGACTAATATTGCATGGCCCGGATACCTATGCACTACCTGGTGTAGACTTTCCTTGAATGATTCTAAAACTTCTACAGCAGCACTGGGGGGCCGGTAAAAACACCCAACTATTAACTTTACTTCTTTTAGACCTGTTATGCGTGCCCAGATAACTTCACAGTTACTTTCAACCTCGATCTCAGTAGAAACAATATCTTTGTCCACAACGATGAACACTCCTCCTCCAGTTGTATCAGATCTATCTTTCCGATATACATTCCACGCTTCGCTAAATATTTCTGAACTTGCCACATCATCATTTAGCCAGCTTTCGGTGCATAAAACTATCTGAGCGCAATAACTTCCATGCAGCGCTGCAAATTCGGGAACTTTGTTTCTAATACTTTGTAAGTTCGCGGCTAATATTTTTATGTTCGAATTTTTGTTCCGAACGTGGCCTGAATTCGCTGTTTGAATGCTGACAGGCGAGTGCTCATCAGAGTTAGCGCCTAGCCTAAAAAACCCCCGTGTGCACTCCACAAGTACTCTGCTACCCGAGTAGCCGCTTCCTTAGTGTAGTGCACCCCTGATCTATCTAGGGGCACCCTACAATTCCCCACCCGATAACGCAGATCCAGAAATCTGCAGCCATGACTGTCACAGAGTCGGCGAAGCCTCTGGTTCAGACCCTCCACTCGGCTCCAAACCAAAGGACCCCGATCAACCCTGGGAACAATGCTGCAAATCGACAGCTCTGCTTGCACCCCGCGTGCGAAGGCAGCAGCCTTCACCAATTCCGCCAGCCGCTCGTAGGACCTGAGGATATCCTCAGAACCCAAGCGACAAGCGTCATTGGTGCCGATGTGAGCTACGACTTGCAGTCGACTGCACCCCGCACCCTCGATAGCCGCCGGCAAGGCCGCCTCCACATCTCGGATGAGGCCCCCCGGCAAACACACCGAGTGCACGTTGGAATTCCTTCCAGATCTGGACGCTATCTGCCTAAGGGGCTCCATCACGCGCCTGACATTGGAGCTCCCAATAACTAATAATCCCCTCCCCCCGTGCACCTGCTCGGACCCTGGTGAAGGAGTGGCCACACTTTCACTCACAGGACGAACGGGCGCGGACGGACGTCTAGCCTCCACATTGGCCTTCCGCCTCGAGCGACGCGAACGCCGTACAACCCGCCACTCCCCTTGCGGAGAAGGCGGCTCGACGGTACACCTGAAGGTGCCTCGGTAGCAGGGACAGAGAGCGTAGCGTGAGACACCTGAGGTGTCCCACTCGACGAACCAGACTCCCCACCATCGCTGCACCCCGAGACGGCAGCCTGAAGACGGCTGACCGTAGCCAACAGCACGCTCAGCTGTTCGCGAACCGCGGCCAACTCCTCCTGCGTCCGCACACAGCAGGCATCGACGTACATCGACAGCATGTCGGCTAACGTTTTGTTAAAACGTTCCGTAAGACCATTTGTCTGAGGATGGTATGCAGTTGTCACTCTGTGGACAATGCACCGTGACATTACCTCTGATACTAGTTTTGACTGGAATACTTTTCCACGATCAGATATCATGACACGTGGTGCTCCATGCTTCAAAATAATGTCTTCTACAAGGAATTTTGCGATCTCTGGAGCTTCTGCAGTCGGCACAGGTTTGGTGACAGCGTAGCGTGTGAGGTAGCCAGTGCAGACTATTATCCAACTGTTACCGGTTGTCGACTTCGGGAACCTCCCTAAAAGATCGATCCCAAATCGGTGGAATGGAGCTGCTGCCGGCGGAATCGGTACGAGATGTCCTGGAGGTAATTGCGGCACATGCTTCCGTCGCTGGCACTCTTTACAGTGACTCACATAGTGCTTGACAGATCGGTAGAGACCTTTCCAGTGGCCGAGGGGACTGAGGCGCTTCAGTCACGGTCTGCACGGCCACTGCGGTCTGGGGTTCGAATCCCCCCTCAGGCATGGATATTTGTGCCGTCCTAGTTCGTAAGTAGTTCATAAGTAGTTTGTAAGTTTAGGGACTGATGACCCCGTAGTTAAGTCCCTTAAGCTGTACAAACATATGAAGACCTTTCCAGTATTACCTGCGTCTGATTCTGTCTAGGGTCTTCACGAATCCCAGATGACCGGATATTGGAGCATCATGGAAATATTTGAGAATAGCTGGCTGGAGATGAGCTGGAACAACAAGTAGCCATTTGGGGCCCAGTGGATCGTAGTTGCTCTTGTACAATGTTCCGTTTATAAGTTGGAACTCTCCATTGATCGGTTCTCCTTTCTCCAAGGCCTCTATATCATTTTTAATAGTGTTGGATCTTCTCTCTGTTCAGCTGTAACGTCATCTAATTCAGTGAGAGCCGAAATTTCATCAATGCTGTTGTGTTCCACTAATGGATTCCTCGAAAGGCAGTCGGCATCCTTGTGTTTGCGCCCGTTCTTGAATACCACTGTGACATTGTACTCTTGGAGTCTTAGTGCCCATCTTGCTAGTCAACCTGATGGATCCTTCAAGCTAGTCAGCCAACACAAAGAATGGTGATCTGTCACGACGGTGAATGGTTTGCCGAATAAATACGGCCGGAACTTGTTGATAGCCCAGATAACCGCGAGACATTCTTTTTCACTTGTAGAGTAGTTTATCTCGGACTTTGAGAGTACTCTTGACGCATAGGCTATCACTTTTTCGGCACCTTCCTGAACTTGTACAAGCACTGCACCAATCCCATAGCCACTGGCGTCTGTGTGAAGTTCCGTTTCTGCATTCTCGTCGTACAGGGCTAGCACTGGTGCGGAAGTTAGAGCCTCCTTAAGTGCCCGGAAAGCTCTTTCTTTTGTCTCATCCCAGTAAAATTTGGCGTCTCCCTGCAGAAGTTCTTGTAATGGACGTGCCTTGTTACAAAATCCTTTTATGAAACGTCGGTAGTATGAGCACAGCCCGAGAAAACTTCTCACATCACGAATGTGCTGAGGGGTTGGAAATTCTGTGACTGCCCTTACTTTATCTGGATCAGGACGAACACCATCTCCGTTGACTAGGTGCCCCAGGATTTTTATCTCTTTGGCGACGAAGAGGCACTTCTTTGGATTGAGGCGGAGACCTGCAGCCTGAACACACTTCAACACAGTTGACAGGCGACTCAGATGTTCTTCAAATGTTTTCGAGAAAACGACAATGTCATCTAAATAGCAGAGACACGTCGTCCACTTAAGGTGTCGAAGCAAGCTGTCCATCATGCGTTCGAATGTGGCTGGAGCATTACATAATCCAAATGGCATTACTTTAAATTCATAGAGGCCGTCAGGTGTAATAAAAGCCGTCTTTTCCCTGTCAGCTTCGTCAACCTCGATTTGCCAGTAACCTGTCTGCATGTCCATAGTTGAGAAGTATGTAGCTCCTTTCAAGCAGTCTAAGGTGTCGTCAATACGCGGCAGTGGGTAGACATCTTTCTTTGTGATTCTGTTCAGCCGCCGATAGTCGACACAGAATCGCCACGTGCCATCCTTCTTCGTTACGAGGACCAACGGAGACGACCAAGGACTCTCCGAAGATCGAATAATGTCATCTCGCAACATCTTCTCCACTTCCTGCCGAATTATCCGTCTTTCAGCTGGCGACACTCTATACGAACGCTGGCTAATTGGCGGATGATCCCCAGTATTGATACGGTGCTTTATCGTGGGCCGTTTCGTCTGACTTTTCCCCTGCTGAGGTGTAAATGCACCCGAAAATTTGCGTAGTATACCTAACACCCGCTGGCGTTGTTCCTTGGACAGTCCAGGCCCTATTGGCAGTTCCATGTTTGTTTCCTCCAGCGTGTTGTCTGTACTAATAGCAGGGCATGGGTCTTCATTGATGACGTTAAGCTCACCGTCCTGGATTGGTTCAGCTGTCCCGATACACATTCCCTTGGGGATAAGTTGTGACTGCTCGTGACAATTTGTGATCCAAATCTCTCCTTGACCACCGGTAATGCTTATGACAGCCGCTGGTATGTAAATTTCTTTTGTGAGCCTCATAAACTTTTTACTATCAACAAGAACTTCACAGTTGAACCAGTCATCTGTGTTTGTGACTGCAATTCTTCTCATTGTCAACGGCGGTATCGTCACATTGTCAACGACGAATAGCTTCCCCGAAAATTCTGTATTACGTGTATCCGGCGGAACAACTTCTTCAATTTGCAGCTCAAATCTTCCACAGTCAATGATAGCTTGGGATGCCTGAAGGAAGTCCCATCCGAGGATGACATTGTGACTACATTCTGTTAACACGACAAATTCAAACGGCTGCGTCCTGTTGTTGATGGTTATTCTTGCGACACAAGTTCCTGCTGGATGGACGTACTTTCCATTCGCGACCTTCAGCACAGTTGCTCCCGTATCACAGAACATTTTCTTCTTTATTGTGCGGCGGTAATTATCCGATAATACAGAAAAAGAGGCTCCTGAATCAACAAGTGCCCGGACAGGTTGGCCGTCGATTATGACGTCGATGAGATTTCCCGACATCTTGGCGACTGTCGTCCATGGAGGATTTTCATCTGCGGCGGCCTCACCTCCGTAGATGGTCGCCTCGCTTATGGTTGAAACTCGCTCGTTGCGATGCAAATGAGATAGCGGTCACTTCGCGTGTTTATTTCTGTGAGAAAATTTTTATTTAAGTAAACACTCCACATGGTAATTATTACACAATTAGTTCACTACTGAGTATCGTACTCTGAAAGTGCAAAGGTGTGAAGTATTATTTTTTACAGTTTTTTGAGCTGCTGTTTGCGAAACTACTATTCACAATATTGTCGCGTTGCAATGGAAGCAGGCTTGACTTCGAAGGCAACTAAACACCGCACTTATACTGAAAGCACGTTTATTCCGAACTCAACATACACGCAGCACTGACTGCCTCTCAGGTAGAGTGCTCTGCTATTTATACACATACAAAATTTACCAGTAATTAGATGAACAGTTAACATAAGAAACAAGTAGAATTTACAAGTGAACATAAGAAAGATGTAGAACCTTCTGGAATTGTTAATTACAAAGAAATAAATTTTTTGCCGGTGGGCGGGATTAAACCGGCGGCCTTCAGCTCCGCAGTCCGTGAAGCTATCCCCTGCGCCACGCCGGCAGTTGGTATTCGTGGTCTCTCGCGGCAATATGACATGCCAACGATTTGCATTTGAAGTCGTTTTCTAATATATGTGGTGAAAATACAAATTTCATGTTGGTTGTCAGTTAAAATATTTACATCACTGATGCAGTATTTCATTATATGATACGTTTATGAACGATTTGTGTCCCAAAACCGCCTTTAGAGGGCATCTTGTGAATTCAACAATTTTAATAAAATTTGACATTGTTGCTAATTCCGTTCTATTTGAAAGTACCACATTATAATAGAACAGAGAGAGAGAGAGAGAGAGAGAGAGAGAGAGAGAGAGAGAGAGAGAGAGAGAGAGAGAGAGAGAAAGAGGTTGGGGTGGGGGTTAAGAACATAGGGTTGGATTTGAACTCGGAACGAAAAAGTTGTTACCCACGACGATGACCGTTACGCTACCAAGCAAATATAGTATTCGTTACTAGAGCAGATGAAGGGACATCAAAAAAACTTCACCAGTCATTTTTCTTGGAAAATATTTAATGTTGTCACCTAAGTCAAAATAATTACCCTCTTATTTTTACCATTCTTTAGTCTTCCAAGTTCCGATATATTTGACAATTTTCTTCAGATATAATCAGTACGGAAAAATGCAGAATGATATGTTGATAAGTGATTAATGCGCAATATTAATTTACGTTCACGCACTATGAATGTGAATGCGAACTGTAACTACTTTGGTTCGCACCTACCGTATCATTTTTACAGTGACCACTAATAAATGTGTGAAAGTGAAATGCATTTGGTAGAAAAGGGAGATTGAATCCAAGACGCAATCCTTATTGAAATACGTTCGCGGTTGATAAAAGTGTGTATCTTCAGAGTAAGTCTGTAAACACAAACAAGCAACAGTTAGGTTTAAATGTAAGTAAAGTTTACCTTAAACGCAGATTTCACTTATTTTATTTCCCGTACGTAAAAATCCGGGTTGTTTTTGAAAAAATAAGATACCATGAAAACAATAACTTTCAGAAGGTTTCCACTACCACCCTTCACAAAAGTTTTGCCCATTCTGTTTCTCTAATGGAGATTCCTGTTGCCTACAGCAGTGGCTGTAACTGTGTCCTCGAATAGAAGAGCCGTTTGAGGTGGTTTGTGTTTTTATAGTTTTTGGTAAAATTCAAGGCTACGTCAATCGTTAATTGTTACTTTTATGCCCTTAAATGACATGTTATCTTTAAGTACATAGTATTAATTATTCTTTAATTATACACTTCGTTCAAATCTGTAATTTATTTCATGTAAATGTTGAAATGTTTGTAGAGCTTATGGGACTTAACTACGGGGTCATCAGTCCCTAAACTTACAAACTACTTATGAACTAGCTAATACTAAGGACGGCACAAATATCCATGCCCGAGGGGGGATTCGAACCTCCGACCGTAGTGGCCGTGCAGACTGTGACTGACGCGCCGCAGAACGCTCGGCCACCGCGGCCGGCTATTTCATGTAAATCTACAGTTTATTATGCTCTATAAAATATGCTAATCTCAAATGTGCTCTTAGGGCCAAACCGGAAGACGCAAAATGATATAGTGTCTTGTTGCTCCCAGAAAGTTTCTGAGGTAAGTTTATATCAAATTAAATATTAATTTATTCCTTTGCTTTTCCAGATCGGGTGAGCTTGCATCAAAGCCGGCCGCGGTGGCCGAGGAGACTAAGGCGCTCCAGTCACGGTCTGCACGGCCACTACGGTCGGGGGTTCGAATCCCCCCTCGGGCATGGATATTTGTGCCGTCCTAGTTCGTAAGTAGTTCATAAGTAGTTTGTAAGTTTAGGGACTGATAACCCCGTAGTTAAGTCCCACAGACTATACAAACAACAACAACAAAAAGACTGATAGGCGACAACGGGGTACTAAATCAATTCTTTATCTTCTGAAATGTATGTTTTAAAATAATCTTAGGAGTTTAAAATAAACAAATCAACACTGGAAAGATACATTCCTAAGTATAATACCATCTACAGAGTTGACAAAAACAATCGCCGAAACGTCTCATTGTCAGATCATTAGTCTATCAAATAATAGAAATGAATGACTTGATTAGATGAAGAAATCTGTCTAGCTGGGAAAAGCTTGGCTACAGGATTAGTAGGCATCCTAAGTTGACCGATCACAAGCCATAAAAATACCTCTAGTGCTTGACTAATGGTGTGAATGAAGTAACAATAGCAGTATTAGTAGCTTAGTATTAACCAATAAAAGTAATTGTATATTTTTCATAGTTACATTAAATGTCATTTTATTTTTAATAATTTGCCTTGGAACAATTATAAAAACGTCGTAAGGAAGTTACCTTTTCCACTAATGAACCTCAGACGAAAAGGGGTTCAATTAACAGGTTGAGTCCTCATAGTGAACACCAGGCAGTAACCGCCTCCACGAGCGCTCATAGACAAGATACGGAACATCATCAGATACATGGATCTGCAGGTACCTCACATACATTACACGGAACACCAGGTACCGGATAACGCCACTAGCGGGTAGTGCAGCGTGCACGGACATAATAGCAGGCAACTCAAGCAGCAGCCACGTGCGGCAGGAAGCGCTCCTAGCAGGCGCGTACCCAACTCCGCGGCCAGGAAGCTGACATACACAGAAGAATGTTGCAGTGAGCGACAATAGCATAAGGAACGGCTTCAGTGTAACGAGAGAGAAACGGAAGTTCGTGAAATATATTGAGAAGGTCGCCATCGCGGAAGAGAAGTTGCAGCGAGCACAGTCTTGAGAGGAAACGCCCACCACTGCGCGATATCGCACGTCTGGCGCGTATCTGGCGCGTACCGAAAAGGGAAACCAGGATGTATAAATATGGGACCCGGTCAGCGAAGCGAACAAGTACTACCTATGCAGCTGAGACGTGTGGGTGGCTTCTGATGAGCCCTCCGCAACAGCTAGCAGCAATCTGAATGTCCATCGGAGCGCGCAGCGCGGCGAAATTGTCGTGTCGTCAGTACACGAAAAATGGGCAGTGGAAGACGGCGCGGTCGTAAGACACAGAAGCAGACGATGGAACCTTCTTCAGTTCGTAGCAGTGAGTCTCCTAGGACTGGCCAAGCATAGAGCGCGGTTGGGCCCCGAGAAGATAACCGCCCAAACTTAGGGTGAACAGGTGGGGTTTAACAGCTTTAAGATAATTGCAAAATGACATGTTGACCATGGCTGTTTACTTTATTAACTCAATGCTGCCGGTTACTGTTAGTTTACCATTTTCAAGCGCTAGCCTGAAGTAGATGAAAGTTATCAAATGCATTAGTCAACCATATATAACATTAATGAAATAGTATTTCAAGTTAGATGTGAGATACTTACAGAGTTTAGCCAATAGCTTAACATATCATGATACAAAGTTGCAAAACATGCTAAATTTCTTATAGATATTTTCCCAGTGGCTGAGTTCTACAAACTGAAGCATACATTGATGAGTGTGAAATAAAAAGGGTTTTTTTTTTTTTTTTTTTTTTTTTTTTTTTTAACAATGATTACCATAAGAAAAATATTCCATACTTTATAATTATCAAATGAAGCATATCATACGAATTGTATAGCGTAAGTATCTATCGACGTTCTACCATTAGCCATCTTATGTAGCTAGTTCATCAATATGATTATGTATACTGTTGTCTACAGTGTTCACATCAGCACTGCAAAATATGTAAATACTTCTATATATATATATATATATATATATATGTAGTCTGTAATTAAATACTACACCATGACATGCTCTTTCCCAATAATTTCATGTAGATGTTCAAAATGTTCAAATGTTTGTATAGCTTATGGGACTTAACTACGGATTCATAAGTCCCTAAACTTACAAAATGTTCAAAATGTTCAAAATGTTCAAATGTTTGTAAACCTTATGGGACTTAACTACGGGGTCATAAGTCCCTAAACTTACAAACTACTTATGAACTACCTTATACTAAAGACGGCACTAATACCCATGCCCGAGGGGGGATTCGAACCTCCGACCGTCGTGGCCGTGCAGACCGTGACTGGAGCGCCTCAGTCCCCTCGGCCACCGCGGCCGGCCATGTAGATGTCATTATTAATCAAGACAACATTCAACATATACTTTACGTAATCTTCTATTTACACCGTTCTCTTTTAAATAGTGGTACACAGAGATCATTAAAATGATCAGCTATATAGTGAGCATTGAAGTGTTCAGCTATATACCCACCTACCCCCTTTCAGGTCGTAGAAATAATAGATAAATAATAGTAATGCAAGTTCATTCTGAACTCCTATACACCTTTTATACTCAGGAGCTTCACCTTTAAGAAAAAAAAAAAAAAAAAAAAAAAAAAAAAAAAAAAAAAAAAAACACGGTGGGAAAAGAAAGATCCATGATCCATATCCAATATTCTATGTAAAATCACCCACCCTTCCTCTCATTCAGTAAAGAAAATTTACTTATGCAAATCAGTCTATATTATTACTGGTGTAATCCATGACCCTTAACATATAAGTACTTTTGTATTACTATAAGTAATTTGTCAACACCTGTACCGTTCTTATGCCATCACTTTTTACCAACCTGCTAGCTTAAGAACAGTATACCACTGCTGTTTAATCTATGTCCATTTTCTGTAAACCCTATAATAGTGCTTGTTGTATTCTCACTGATCTCTATAATCAATATGTTCTTATATCTCGCAATACCGCATATGTACAACTATAGCATATGTATAATGTTATTGATTATGTGATTTACAATCTTATTAACAACTTTGTATTTTACTATTCTTGTTGTTATATAATTTTTACTTATCTCCTTAAAATATCGGGATAAAGCACAGTGTTTCACTGTTTGCTACTATGTACCCTTGTTACATACCCATTTATAAATCAATTAATTCTTACACTACTTTATTCTGGTTGCTCAGGGTCTACACTCAGTGTGTTCTTATCACTCACAAGGCTTGATATTTATATTTTTAGCATATGAATTACAACTTTCAAATGTATCCTACAACTTTTAATAAGAAATACCATTACTGACAGTTATCCTTACCCTTCCATTTACATATACAAACACTTCCATTTGTTCACTATAATACTACCCCTTATCAGCCCCCCCCAACCCCCGTACACAGTCATGCACTATCAATGCATAACTTTAAAGCACACCTGCACATATCTCAATACCCCACACCCCGTCACATGTTAATGTATAGACTACCAAACCGTACAGTTTCTTACTTCCCGCCATTTATCTTGTATATACCATGCACTCACACTCTTTCTTTCCCCAATCATTGTCTTGCACCTGCTTTTTAATTTCATTGTATTTGATTCATCAAGCCCCACCACATACATCATTACCATTTTACATACCAGCCTTCCCCCCTTCCCAGTACCCCGTTTCCCGCATATCCAGAGCGCAATATATTTTCTATTGAGCCCCGTATCTAAGATAAGTACACATTATTTCTAAGCTACATCAAATTTTAGTTTTTTATTCATGACAATTGTATGCATAGGCTGACATAACATTTCGGTTAATATGTTTGTATCTATTTTTTATTATTCTGACAAGCTTAAAATGAATGTCTTAATAAGATATTTGTTTATTAATTGATTGATTTAATAACAATTACCTTGTTTTCTTACTGCTGTAACTTTGTTATGTTTACACCAAAACAAGGATCTGCTATCAGTGTTATCACTTAGCCATTTATATCAGACTAATAGCAAAAACACTACTATGGCACTTTCAGTTTCAATCTTTTTATTGTTAGTGTTTGACAATTAACTCAATATGCAGTAACCGTGTTATTTTTACACCAAAACAAAGATCTGCTATCAAGTTTATCACTTCAGAGATTTAGATTCAGACTAATACAAAAACACTACTATGTTACTTTTAATTTTACACTTTGTACTGTTTGTCAATCACCTCACTATGATATGTAATTACGATTTTCTTTACTTCATTGTCTGAAATTACGTCTTTTGCCACATACCCTAAATAATGTCACTCGATGTTTTATTTATTGATGTAATGTATAGCTACAAATTTGAAAGTATTTTAACATCAGAGCTCCATAGTTTTACACATGTACATATCATACTTCCACTTCATTATGTTGTATAACAAATGTTGATAAACATAGTAATCACATTATTTACATCAACCATAGATCCCAGTGAAGGCCAAAGACGATCATAGACATAGCATAACTGTACGTTTTATAATCATTGTACAAAGAGATCCAATGTAAGCATGTTTGTTATCTTCGGTTTTAAAATTTTTTATTGCACGCTCATCAAAGTATAATTCAGTTCGTGGCAATCAGCCACTGGGAAAATATCTACAAGAAGCATGATGACAAATATTTATTATACAATTCTGCAATTTTGTATCATGATATGTTAAGCTACTAACTAAACTATGTAATTATCTCACATGCAACTTGCCATAATATTCCATTAATGTTGTATATGGTTGACTAATGCTCTTGATAACTTTCAATAACTTTCATCTACTTCAGGCTAGCTCTTGAAAATAGTACACCAACCGAAAGTTAATAAAGTAAACAGCTATGGTCAAGAAGTTATTTCGCAGATTCAGAAGAAGTAGTCTGCTACAACGGCAACGTGCTCGACAGGCTTGAGACGACAAACGACTCCAGTCTCATTGTGGAGACGACAGGTTCCTCATCCTATACCCAGCTGAGAACTGGATGGAGTTGTTAAAGAAGACGGAGGATATCGCAGCGAACGAGATCAGCGTTAAATATCTAGCGATGGATGAATAACCAACGAAATTAACAGGAGGTTACAAAAGGGAGGCAATTCCTATCAAACAATAAAACATCTGATTTGGAATGAGGAAGTCCCAGAACAAACAAAACTCCTTATATATAAGAGTTGCTACTTCTCTATTGTCACCTATGGAGGAGAAACATGGACAATGACAGACTGCAAGTAGGGGAAATTAAATTTCTCAGAGCTGTTAAGGGAAAAACAATAATGGACAAAGTAAGGAATGAAGATATTAGAAAGGACCTTAAACAAGTAAGTATGAGAGAAGAAATCGGAAAAAAATTAAGATGGTGCGGGCATGTTAAGAAGATGTGTGGGCAAAGACTTCCCAAAAGTAGGGAAGAACTAAAGCCTAATGGAAAATGACCTAGAGGGCGGCCACGTACACAGTGGGAAATGGGAGTAAGAACATTTGTAGAAAGAAGAGGTGTGAACTGGCAGCATGTGGAGGAAGGAAACTGGTGGGAGTGTAACATTAATGTATAAAATCAAGATTTTTTTCGAATTAATTAATACTAAATGTTTGTTTTGCTGTAATCGATATATAAAATTTTACGTATCCATCTTTATTTATCTTCGTGAAATGTGGTATGTAGGTTATTTTATTTGGAATATTTGTAGAGTTAAACATGATTTGTGTATCTTGATTGTCCAGTATTTTGATGGTTATGTTTATTGTAATAAAAGGAGGAAGATTTTAGTCTGGTCCAAATGCAGGGCATGTAATAAGATATGTGTAATGTAAAACCATTGGTACTTCCCCGTTGCTGACGTGGAAGGCGCCAAGTTTTGGCGCGAAAGAAAGAGGCTGGGATACGGACAGTGTGGCTTAACGAGAGAGTCGAGTGTAGACAGCAAGGGAGTGAGCACGTACGTGGCGAGACGTAAGCGAGGCAGCAAAGCGGAGGCTTGGAATTGTATCAAGAGTTTCCAAAAATTAGCCTCGGATGCTGGTTGACTATTGTTACAGCGTGGCATGGAATTATGGGCACAATGTAAATTTATCCGACGCCAAGAAGAGAATACAGTGCCACACAACAAGAGCCACGTTTGACGCCGATTCGCCTCTAGTTGCGCAATCACGCAACTGTTCGTCTGCAGCACGGGATATTTGACAATGTTATGTACTTTTGGTATTTTAGCTCGAATGGATCAGACAAAAAGGAATGATTTGTGTCAATAATCATTGCATGGATGTTTGTGCTGTCTTTAATATAAGTAGTTTGTAAGTTTAGTGACTGATGACCCCGCAGTTAAGTCCCATAAGCTTAACAAACATTTGAACATATTTTTGTGATAACCTTTGTCTATTCCTATCACGTACCTAGTCAGGGTCCTATCCTAGTGTGTAAATGTCCAAGTTTCCTAAATGAGAATAGATTAAAAATTAAATATTCTTCTTAATGAACTAGTTAAGAATCTGAAGTGCTTTGTTCCATTTTTGCAGTTGATAATTGATAAGTAGTAAGAAACTGTTGCAATTTGTTTACTTACTAATTAAAGGTTGCACTACATACATGAAATTTAATGAAAAACTATTAAAACAAAATGATTAAAGTAACAGTGAATAATATAAAATGATAGTACCGAAAAGCTGGTAATCATAAACTGACTGTTTTCGTCAAATCAGGAGTACAGTATATATTTTCTCTTCAATTTTATAAGAGACAAATTAATTTCAATAGTTTTTGTTAAAAGTGATACATGTAGCTTAAAGGAACTGCAAATATTGTTAATGTTGCTCAAAATTAATGAAAACAGTGCACTATACTAGTTTCAGGGCTACCACCATATCTTTAGAAACTACATCAGTAAAATTTCCGTAAAATTATTTATACAATGGTTAATCAAAAGGTAGTTAAATATCGGTTTGTGGTTGATAAATTGGTGTAATTTTTGTATGCAATCCGGAAGTGACTGAACTAGGGTTATCTACGGTAAAAAATCTTTCATTCTTTGATCAAGCACAAATATTTCTTTCATATTCAGAGCTATATTTAAGTAGTAAATAAGTGGTTTTGTTTGCCTTGTCTTGCATATTGCATTCCAGTGCATTATAGTGCTTTTTATTGGACCATAAACCTAGCTCTTTCTACTTGTTTGTACCTAGTTGTTTTAAAGTAATATTTACAACAGATTGGAATCAGAATGTGAATAACAATGTGAACATTTTATTGCATAATCAGGCTGGCGACTGTATAAATAACATTCAGTAAACTTATTAATTCTTGTGAACAGCATTTTGTCACCATCAAGAATGTCTTATTCTTAGGTACACAAACGGCCAAATAAAAAAGTCCCGCCATGGTTTGCTTCCTTACATTCGCGTTGCACGCGGTTTTATCGTGTTTGGGGTCTACATCTACATGAGATACTCTGCAAATCACATTTAAGTGCCTGGCAGAGGGTTCATCGAACCACAATTATACTATTTATTTCCCATTCCATTCTCGAATAGCGCGCAGGCAGAAAGAACACCTGAATTTCTCTGTTCGAGCTCTGATTTCTCGTATTTTATTCTGATGATCATTTCTACCTATGTAGGTGGGAGTCAACAATATATTTTCGCATTCGGAGGAGAATGTTGGCGATTGGAGTTTCGCAAGTAGCTCACTCAGCAGCGATAAGCGCCGTTGTTGTAATGATTCCCATCCCAGATCCTGTATCATTTCCGTAACGCTGTCTCCCCTGTATCGTGACAATAAGAAACCACCTGCCCTTCTTTGGACTCTTTCGATGTCCTCCGTCAAACTCACCTGGTAAAGATCCCACACTGGGCAGCAATACTCCAAAGGACGGACACGTTTAGTGTATGCAGTTTCTTTTGTAGTTCTGTTGCATGTTTTAAGGGTTCTGCCAATAAAACGCAGTCTCTGGTTCGCCTTTCCCACAATATTATCTATGTGTTCTTTCCAATTTAGTAGTAATAGTAATTCCTAGGTATTTTGTGGAGTTTACGGCCTTCACTTTTGATTGATTTATCTTGAAACAAAGTTTAACGGATTTCTTTTCGTACTCATGTGAACGACTTCACACTTCTCATTATTTAGAGTCAATTGCTAATTCTTACACCATAATGTTCAAATGTTTGTTAAGCTTATGGGACTTAACTACGGGGTCATCAGTCCCTAAACCTACAAACTACTTAAGAACTACTTCGAACTAGGACGGCACAAATATCCATGCCCGAGGGGGGATTCGAACCCCCGACCGTAGTGGACACCATAATGATTTATTATTCAAATCGTTCTGCAGTTGATTTTGATCTTCAGATGATTTTACTAGACGGTAAATGACGGCGTCATCTGCAAACAACCTAAGAGAGCTACTTAGATTTTCCCCTAAATCGTTTATGTAAATAGGGAACAGAAGAGGACCAATAACACTACCCTGTGGAACGCCCGATATCACCTCTGTTTTAGTCGATGCCTTACCATCGAGTTGTACGAACTGTGTCCTCTCTGAGAGGAAATCCTCTATCCAGTCGCAAATTTAGGGCGATATACCGTAACCACGCAATTTGTTAAAAGCCGTTTGTGAGGTACGGTGTCAAAAGCCTTCTGGAAATCAAGGAATACGGAATAAATTTGCGAAACCTTGTCGACAGCACACATCACTTCGTGTGAGTAAAGAGATAGTTGTGTTTCGCATGAACGATAGTTTCTAAAACCATGTTGACCTTGGGCCAATAGATCATTCTGTTCGAGATAATTCATAATATTTGAATACAGGATATGTTCCAAAACCCTGCTGCAAATTGAAGTCGATGAAATACGCCTGTAGTTTAGTGTGTTACTCCTCCTGCCTTTCTTGAATATAGGTGTGAGCTGTGCAACTTTCCAATCTTTTGGTACAGATCCTTCTTTGAGAGAGCGGTTGTATATAGCTGTAAAGTAGGGAGCTATCGCTTCAGCATAATCAGATAGAAATCTAATGGGTATACAATCCGGATTGGTAGTTTACCCATATGTAAGTGGTTACAGGAGGACCGAGCCAAATGGAGAGGACTGGTTAGCACCCAGACCCGACAGTAGCTGGAGCGGGATCCGCATACATATATAAATCCTTTTTCTAAGCGGTAAGTGAACCTCATGACTGACACGCGTACGTAATCTCAGCAGTGTGGGCTGTGCTCGTGGCTCGGCAGGTAGTGTGCAGCGGGTAGCAGCGCCAGCGGGTAGCAGCGCCAGCGGGGGCGGCGTCGGCGGCGCCCCCGGCGGAAGCGGCGCAGCGGGGGCGTCGGAGCGTGCAGCGTGGAGCGCCCTGCCCCTGGGCCCAGACACTTCCCGCCGCCAGGAGGCTTGAACAAACACCGCGCCATCCCCGCCTAAGAGGATTACACAGATGATATCAAAGCAGCCGGCGCACAACTTGGCGCAGGTTCGATGTCTCAATTAATATATGGCGGGCTCGGCGCTCCTCTCCTGTCTGCCTCGCTGGATGGCTGAGTGCGCGCGGCGCAGGTGTCTATCCATGAGGTCGTCTGCCGAAGCCGTCTCGTTTGCGCTGAAGCAGCTCCCGCGCGGATATTTCTCGGCTAGTGTCTCGTGACAAGTCGAATGTACTCCCCAGATTTCAGCGACTGCCTCTGTCGTCAGAGTTTCACTTCTCTGCTCTCCGCCGCGGCGGATTAGCCGTGCGTACTGGGGCGCCGTGCTGTAGTGCGCGCGCCGTTCACCGCCGGGGTTTCGAGTGCCCTGTCGGGCATGGGTATTAGTGTTGTCCTTAGGTCAGTTTACTTTAGTTTAAATAGTTTTTTAAGGTACGGACTAATAACCATGCAGTTGACCCCCATAGATTTACAAACAAAATGAGACCGCCCCCCTCCCGTACACTTGGAAATATATTACCATAAAACAGTAACTTTTGAGATTTGGAGTCCCCACAGGACGAGACGCACGGGCCAGTTTGAATAGAACTACTTACGCTCAAAAAAAAAAAAAAAAAAAAAAAAAAAAAAAAAAAAAAAAAAAAAAATAAATAAATAAATAAATAAATAAATAAATAAAATGCTTTTGAGGCATTTGGAGGCCCCCAGGCCCCCAAAGACCGGAGTCCCGAGGCGGTCCGCCCCCCCCTAGTCCGCCACTGTGACCTAGTGGCCAGCAGCGGTGGCCGAGGGGACTGAGGCGCTCCAGTCACGGTCTGCACGGCCACTACGGTCGGGGGTTCGATTTCTGGACATTTGTGCCGTCCTTAGGGTTAGCTGGTTTGTAAGTAGTTTGTAAGTTTAGACACTGATGTCCCCTTAGTTAAGTCCCACAAGCTATACGAACATTTAAACAAGTAGTGACCAAGTGAGGCTACAGGATTTGCATCTGGTCATAGTTTGTTTCAGGATCGTCAGTACATTACCGACTTACTTTATGTAGTATAGACCACTACTAACCCTTTCAACCCAAATTATGAATTCAGCTTTCAAAAAATTAAAATTCAGTGTTTTCTGTATTAATACAGTGCACTAAACGTCAAAATATGTGTTTTAAAATTTTTGATCGAACAATTTTCTTATGTCATGTATTTCATGCGCATCACAGACGTTTGTATCAAGGCATTTTATTACTTGAGACGTTATTTTGTTGATAGTCAACATTGTCGGGAAAATAATGCTAGCATAATCTTCACCACATCACCAAAGAGTAGACAATTCACTGCTGAAACTCAATAACATGTACCTCACTCAAGCTCATACTCACGGCCAAGTACAGACGGCAACGCAGTGAAACCTCCAACACGGATAAATCAATGTCTCAGAAGTGGCTACACGCCGTACCAAACGGCAAAATGTCGCACTAGAAGCATGTTGTCAATCAACAACCATGCGACTTTGAATAATGATGTACCAAATACGGTATAAATCAGCTTTTAATACGTTTTTGTCTAGGAACAAAGAGTTAACCCGCAACTGCTGCGGATGGATTCCAGATAACCACTGATTCCCGTGACCCTCATGGGAAAGGATAAATGAATCCACTAACATTTCAAAAGTAACTTACATTGATATCACTGAAAAACTTGGTTTCAGAAAATTTATTAACAGAATTGAGAAATTTTCGAATATATTCAAGTCCTCGAAAATATTGCAATGTGTTAAATTATACGTAATTTGATAACTTTATATGAACAAATAAACCAGATTTTTAACATTACAGTATAAATGAACATTGAATCTTTCAAAAACTCATTATGATTTGGCAAATTATTACACACGGAAGAAACTGCAACCCATTACTCTACGCAATCTCGGCATACAGAAATTGTCTAGGCTCCGCAAATCGGTAAGTTGCAGTATTTCCAGATGATCTTCATTTTTCTGTCAGAGCTTGGTAGTCGGTTTATACACTTATTTTCCCAAATCTCGTCTGATTTCATATGGAACTGGTATCTGAATTATTCTGCTGATGTTAAGCCGAAATTCAGGAGGTAACAAGGTGTTTTTAAGTTGACAATTGAGGTGAAGGTGTACACGTTCTTTGGCAAGGTAGGTTTTTACGTATCCCACCCTTGTTACCACTGGATCTATGACAGATAACACAGTAATTCACTGGGCTAATATTCATGAAAAAAAAAAAAAAGTAAAACGTTTGTAAATCTATCGGACCATACTGCGCGGTCATCAGTCCGTAGCTTACAAACTAAGGTAAACTTACCTAAGGACAGTACACACACATACACCCATGCCCCAGGGAGGACTCGAACCTCCGACGGCGAGCAACCGCGCGCTCCGCAGCGAAGCGCCTTAGACCGCTCGGCTACTCCACGGCGGCAGATTACGCTTTCATCCCCACTACATCCCTAATCAGTAAATCCAGCCTCGTTAGGTATCATAGATCACCTTGAACTAAAAATTGAAAACAACAATCTCAGAATTGTTAGCTAAGTTATGAATAATCTGATATTCTGAAAATAAATAACTACATAATGTCACTGATTTGATGACAACTGTACCCAGGGTTACTATTTTCCGTAGACCGCCTGGAAGATACAAAAATACCTATGAAATGGAAAAGGAGAATATTGCAAGAAAGTTCCGTAACTGGTGAGGTTGGGTTGAAAATACCCAAAATTTAAAAGAATCGGGAATAAGATCTAACAACTCGCCGCTTTGTTGAGTACTGCGCTTCATGCCTAGTCGGAATGAACAGACTTGGAGGTATAGGAAACGAAAATGACGTACTCCCCTATCAGCCAGTCTGATAATTGGCTGAATAGAACTGCGACTCTTTATGGGCCGGATCTCTAACAGCCCGCCCCACTCCTCGCAGTGGAGATTGATAAGAATTTTTTCTTTGTTATTCTCTTCTGTTGACGCTTAAACCCAAGAATTGGGTTAAATAGTGTGAAATGCTGCTATATTATTTATTTTATTACTGGTTATGACACTTCATGACCATAAAGCTCCTGAACCTAACCTCACCTTACAGTTACTCAGCTGCAATGAAACTTCTTTGCCCTACCTGTATGTTTATCGTATCGACAAGTAAGTGTTAAGCTTCTTCTGTTAATATCCCAAAAATCATTCCTATCACTCCCCCCTCATACACCATCAACAAAAGAGCAATAAATGGGGGAATTAACCATATCACGAAATGAATATTATACTGGAAGAGAACTCAGGCACCAAAAGGAGATGATGGAATGCCTGCTAAGAAAAACCAAACTGATTCGTCAGCGTAAGTCAGTTCGCCAACCCCGTGAACCACAGACAACCACAGACATTGCCGAGGTGGGGTGGCTTGCATGCTTCCACGATGCAGATAGCCGTATCGTTGGTGCAACCACCGCGGAGGGATATCTGTGAAGAGGCCAGACAAACGTGTTGTTCCTGAACTGGGACAGCAGTCTTTTCAGTAGTTGCAGGGGCAACAGTCTGGATGATTGACTAAGCCGGCCTTGTAACATCAGCTAACATGGCTTTACCATGCAGTTACTGCGAACGGCTGAAAGCAAGGGGAAACTACAGCCGCCGCGGTGGAGTAGCCGAGCGGTCTAAAGCACCCCGCTGCGGAGCGCGCGGTTGCTCGCCGTGGAGGTTCGAGTCCTTCCTGGGGCATGGGTGTGTGTGTTTGTCCGTAGGTTAGTTTACCTAGGCTTAAGTAGATTGTAAGCTACGGACTGATGACCACGCAGTTTGGTCCGATAGATTTACAGATATTTGAACATATGAAACTACAGTCGTTACTTTTCCCGAGGACATGAAACTCTACTGTATGAATATATGGTGAATATATGATGATGGCGTCTTCTTGGGTAAAATATTCTGGAGGTAAAATAGTCCCCCGTTCGGATCTCCCGGCGGGGACTTCTCAGGAGAATGTCGTCATCAAGAAAAACAAAACAGGCATAGGGAAGTTAGAAAATTTGAAAAGAGGAATTGATAGGTTAAAGCTAGATATAGTAGGGATTAGTGAAGTTCGGTGACAGGATGAACAGGATTTCTGGTCAGGTGAGTACAAGGTTATAAATACAAAATCAGTTGGTTGTAACTCAGGAGTAGGTCTGATAATGAATAAGAAAATAGGAAGGCGGGTAAGTTATTATGAACAGCATAGACACAAAGATATACATTAAACCAACACCGACCACAGTAGTGCAAGTTTATATGCAAACTAGCACGGCCGATGATGAGGATATCGAATAAATGAATGAGGAGATAAAAGAAATCATTCAGAAAGGTAAGGGAGACGAAAACTTGATTGTCATGGGGGACTTGAACTCGCTATTAGGAAAGGGAAGAGAAGGAAATGTAATAGGTGAATAACAAGTGGGAAAAAGGAATGAAAGAGGAGATCGCTTGGTAGAATTTTGCGCAGAGCACAATTTAATGATCACCAACACTTGGTTTAATCATCATGAAAGAAGGCTGTATATGTGGAAGAGACCAGGAGACACTGGAAGGTACCATATTGACTTTATAATGGTAAGGAATAGGTTTAGAAACCAGGTTCTAAACTGTAAGACTTATCCAGGGGAAATATAGACTCTGACCGTAACTTATTGGTTATGAACTGCAGATTAAAACTTAAGAGACTGCAGAAAGGTAGAAAGGTTAGGAGAAAGAACCTGGACAAATTGAAGGAACCAGAGGTGGTTGAGAGTCTCAGAGGAAGCATTAGGGAAGGATTGACTGAAACGGGGAAAAGTAATACAATAGAGGAAGAATGGGTAGCTCTGAGAGTTCGGGTAGAGACGGTCGCAGAGGATCATATAGGCAGAAGGACAAGGCCTAACAGAAATCTCTGGATAACACAGGATATAGTGAACTTAGTTGATGAGAGATGAAAATATAAAAATTCAGCAAGTGAAGTACAAACGCCTGAAAAATGAGATTGACAGGAAGTGCAGAATGACTATACAGGAGTGGCTAGAGGACAAATGCAGAACCATAGCACAATGTATAACCAGGGGACAGATAGATACCGCCTACAGGAAAATAAAATAAAAGAGATATTTGGAGACAAGAAAAGCAGCTGTATGAATATCAAGAACTCAGACGGAAAACCAGTACTAAGCAAAGAGGGGAAGGCTGAAATGAGGAAGAGATATATAGACGGCATGTACAAAGGAAATAAACTTCAAGGTAGCATTATAGAAACGGAAGGCGGAGTGGAGGAAGGGGAGATAGGAGATACGATACTGCGAGAAGAATTTGACAGAGCAGTGAAATATTTGAGTCGAAACAAGGCCCCTGGAATAGATGATATTCCGTCTGAACTACTGATTCGTTAGGAGACCCAGTCATGAAGAAATTGTTCCACCAGGAATGCAAGATGTATAAGACAGGGGAAATACCCTCCGATTTCAAGAAGAATATAGTAATTCCAATTACAAAGAAAGCAAGTGTAGACAAGTGTGAAAATTACAGAAATATGAGTAACATAGCTCATAGTTACAATATACTAACACGAATTATTTACAGACGAATGGAAAAACTTGTGGAATCCAACATTAGCAAAGCTCAGTTTGGAGTTAGGAGAAAAGTAGGAACACGGAAGGCAATACTTTACGACTAATCTTAGTAGACAGGCTAAGGAAAGACAAACCTACATTTTTAGCATTTGCAGCTTTGGAGAAAGCTTTTGACAATGTCGGCTGGAATAAAATCTCAAATTATGAAGATAACAGGGGTAAAACATAGGGAGCGAAGAGTGATATTCAATTTGTACAAGAACCAGACAGCAGGTATTAGAGTCGAAGGGCATGAAAGGTACCCAGAAGTCGGAAAGGGAGTAAGGCAGGGTTGTAGCCTTTCCCCAATGTTGTTCAATCTGTATATTGAGCAAGCTGTGAAGAAATGCAAGGAGAAATTTGGAGAGGGAATTAAAGTTCCGGGAGAAGAAATAAAATCTTGAAAGGAAGAGTGTCTTGAAAGGAAGATATAAGATGAAAATTAACAGAATTTAAACAAAAACCACCATCTCTGATTATAAGGTCGCTTGCTATCTTAATTCCAGCAGTTTCCTTAATAACACTATCCCAAAAAGTGGAAGTGCATTCAAGAATATCTGTGTTGTTGTATTCCATAGGATGACCGGAGCCAAGACAGTTTTCTGCAACAGCTGATTTGTTTGGCTGCTGTAAGCGTGTGTAACGTTTATGTTCAATACACCGGTCTTCCACAGTTCTGTTTGTTTGACCAATATATGACAACACAGAGATTCTGGCATACACTTCCACCTATTGGGATACTGTTATTAAGGAAGCTGTTCAAATTAAATTAGCAAGCGACCTTATAAATAGAGATGGTGGTTTTTGTTTAAATTCTGCTACGAATCCGGCACTGTCTCTCATAAAAAAACAGAGAGACAGAATTAATGCTGCCTTGCGTGTTGATTAATAGCTACTATCGATATTTTTGAGGTTTGGTTAGCTTTGCTAGTGTTGACTCTGGAGTGACTTGTACTTTGTGCGTTTTATCTTCCTTAATACCCTTTGAAAAGCGAGATATTAAGTACGCTTGCACTTCGCTTCCTTGAGTGCAGTTGTGCCTTGAGAATAGCAGGGTGTGCTCCTGTCGAAATATCGGCGGTTGCCGACGCCGTCATCCGGCAGCATACCCCTAAGTTGTTTGAAAATTCATTACGCCGGGAAAGGTTAAGGTTTCACAAATTCTTATTGTCCTCCTATGGTTTTTGGTTTTTCCCTCGATCGACTCTTAGCTTTTTTTGTTTTGTTTTGTTTTTTTGTTTCACAATAGTAAACTCAATAGACAGGACTAATCACTGAAACTTTAATGCAATCAAAACTAAAAAAAAGGACCAATGTTTTAAACTACTTCCACAGTGAATATTACACTGAATATTAGATATCCCCGTTTTTACTGACGAAGGTTGGGGACATAGTACATATTTTGACAATAAAATGATTTTTTTAAATATTTTTGTCACTTAGCCCAGATTTCATAATTAGTCTACGTTTACCCTGTTTAAAATCAACTTAATACCCCAGTTTCTGGTCAGGAATAATCATTTGAACGAGTGTTGCATGTCTAGTGTTAGTTGGCAGGTCTATGAGGCCATCTGACTTGTGCTGCGTTGTGCCTTGTGCCAACTATTCTCAGTATGGGAATATGAGTCAACGCACTGTAGCTGGTCATCTGAGGGTCATTTGATGCAATGAGGAAGGAAATAAGAGAGCGTCAAGGAATGTAATGATGCAGCAGATGGTACAAGGAAGTCAGTTTTTTCTAGAAAAATGAACGTGATTTGGCCTTTAGAGTGTAAACAAACCCTTCCATTTTTCCATCAGTCGTATGACTGGTTTGATGAATACCTACTTCGAATTCCTGACCTGTGCCAATACCTTCATTCCAGAATAACAACTGCACCCTACAGCCTCAGTTATGTCCTGGAAGAATTCCAGTCTTTGTCTTCGAGACATTGCATTCTCGCCATTGTAACTGAAAACAGATTATTCACTTTTCAAATGAGTATGTTATTCGAATCACTTTTTAATCTGCAGTACATGTAACCTACCAATAGTCATTCCTTCTTTCTTTTTCACAGCCTGCCTATTATCTGAATCATTTCTGTTATCCGGTTTTGTGAGAATGATGCTTTCGTCTGTCTTGGAATGCTTATATTTCCTCTCCTGCACAGATATGTTGCAAATGTATAAACGTTTGTAGAGTTTATGGGACTTAACTACGGGGTCATCAGTTCCTAAACTTACAAACTACTTATGAAATAGCTTATTCTGAAGACGGCACAAACATCCATGCCCGAGGGGGGGATTCTAACCCCCGACCGCAGCGGCCGTGCAGACCGTGACTGGCGTGCTGCAGACCGCTCGGCCACTGCGGCCGGCGATATGTTGCACTTGTGCGATATTTTTCCAGAGAACTCTCGATACGTCCAGTTATACTTCATCGGTCTTAGGAAGGGGAAAAAAGTATGTTTCGATGCGTATTGTAGCGAAATGAAGATCTTTATCCAGAACTGAGACGGCTCGTTTATCGAGTTCTTATAATGAGAGATTTATTGGTTTTGGATCTGGAATTGCGTCCCTTCTGAAAAGCTTATTCTTAACTTGAACTTCCCATTTTTTCTTTATTGGACAGCAATCTGTTTACAGTTGCGGATCATTGAGCGTTATTCTGCCCACTTCGTGCCTAACTTAATCTGACGAAGTGAACTGTCGCCAGTTAAAAATAGATAGCAGTTAAATGAAGCTAAACTACGTCGCTGCATATCGGTGGAATTCTTTCGTGAAGAAGTGTTTAGACAGCTCTATCGTAAATTCTCATTGGTTTATTTTACTGAACATGGCGACTTATTTTGACTTCATTCGGAATTACATGAGAGAAAAGCCAAACCGCCAGTTAATGTATCTCTTCTTCTTTGTGGATTATTCAATTTCATAAGGCCGGTGTAATAACATTTCTGTTATTGCTTACACAAGCAAAGTCAGTACAGACTGCTTCCTGCTTGGATTGCTCCACTATTTATACAGAGAAAGAATTTTCCGGAACTTACAGCTACATCAAACATAAGAAACATGTAGAACATTCTAGAAATAATACAAAGACATGATTTTTTTCTGCTAGTGGCGGGATTTGAATCGGAGACCGCCAGCACAGAGATCTGTGACGCTGACTGCACCACGCGTTCTGTCGAAATTGTCGCTGCAATGTTTTATATGTCTACATAGTATAGAAGAGGTTCATAGATTGCATAACTTCGTAAATGAGATTCTCACAAAATAGGCTTCACCTTACGGACTGAGGTGGCTTCTCGATCTTTGACACGTCTGTTTAAAGAACATGTATATAAAGACTACAACAAAAAATAGCTTATCAGATGGCACTTCACAAAGTCGCCAACCCAGCCTAAATAAAATTGGGATTACCTACCTTCTCCCTCGAGAACACGGTGAACCATTATAGTTTTTGCTTACATTTTTAGAAGTGATTTCTCTTGATTAGATTAATACTTCTTCTATAGTTCATGAACAGGGCATTTCGAAACTACGTGGAACGTTTCAGTGTAATAAAAGGTTTCTTCACATGACATTTAATTCTTCTAATGAGCGTCCATTTATAGAGAACTACTTAATAACTTTCTGAAAGATATTATTTACAATTTCTACAGTTAGTCCTTGTTTTTTGGGCGAAAAAGGGAGGATGGAGAGAAAAAAGAAAAACACCCAGCGCTTCTTGTTTTAATATTGACAACAGCAATGAACACAAGATCGAACACCGTGGAGCTCCATTATTGATAGCTTCCCAGTCGGAGAAATCAGCAGATTTTTTGCGCATTATGTGAACAGATCATTTATGTTTACTTCACTATTCTGAGTACAAATTAAATCATTTATTCACTATTCCACTCATTTCACAATACTGTCATTTATCTAGACGAACTCCATGATTTACACAGTCTAAAGCATTTGGAGCACAAAAAAGCCAATGGATGATCGCCGGTAATATTTAATATGCGATCAGTAAAAGTATATATAGTATTTTCTGTTGGAAAGCCTTTCTGAAAACCAAAGTAACATTGTTAGTGCTTTAGCTTTACAAATATGTGAAGCTGCTTTTCAATACATTGCTTTTTCAAGAATTTTGGATAAAGCTAAGTGAGCTTGTGCTGTAGTGGTTTAAAATAGAAAAATAGCCTTGTTTTAGAGAGCTATTACTTATATGGCTAAGAATTCTACTTTTCTGTTAGGAACGTGCTTTTAGTACTCTGCAGAATATGCTATCAATTCCACGTGAGCTTTTACAAGTTTATTTTCCTAATTTCTAATGGATGTAGATTAGATGGGTCACGCAGCCCGGCGACCGCAATGTCATCCTTGTCCAATGTCGTCGTTCGAAGAGATGTGAAGAAGCCCGTGGTCAGCACGCATTCTTCCCTCTCGTTGTTGAGTTTCTAGACTCTGGAATAGCTCAAAATCGTTCGGGTAACTCTAGAGTTGTCCTCATTTGGCTGAACAACCCTTGCAGGTCCGGAATCAAACACCGCTCTTCTGCATGCCAGCCGGACGCGCTGACGACTCAGCTATGTTAAAAACTGTTCAAATGTTTGTAGAGCTTATGGGAGTTATTACTGGGCCATCAGTCCCTAAACTTACAAACTACTTATGAACTAGCTTATACTAAAGATGGCACAAACAGCCATGTACGAGGGGGATTCGAATCCCCGACCGCAGCGGCCGTGCAGACCGTGACTGGCACGCCGCAGACCTCTCGGCTACTGCGGCCGGCGACTCTGCTATGGATCACCAATAGTAGCCGGCGGAACAAGTGCAGATAGGCATCCTTTTCTAAGCGAAATGACACTGGTCCCTTATAGTTTTTTCCTGGTTGGGGACACCATGATATGCTGAAGAAGGTTCCGGCAGAAGTGTCGAAACGTCGATCGTGTTGAATATATTGAAGAGGAACATAATGCGACCTAAAATTCTGGAAGAATTTACCTTCGGTGACTACGGCTACGGCAGATTACAGACTTACGCAAGTAGCGTGTTGTGAGCGACTGAACGCAGGGTAACGCGGTCGTTCTGTCTTTACCGGCTTTCAAGCAGTAACACACTCGTGCTAGCCGCTGCTTTGTGGTGTCTGACAACCGCGAAGATGAAGCCAGAGGCATTTCCCTTTCTGCTCCTCTTTTGTAGTTTGGTCGCGGGTATCTAGACGGTTTCTTTCATCTCGTCCTTCTGCGTCAGCTGCGGCTTAGCATTTCAGAGTGGCCTCCCCTTAGTTGGATCCTTATCTGGCACTTGTGTGTGGCATCGTCGCGGTCCGCAAGGCAGCAGCGCCTGCGTATGTGTCTCCCACCACCCTCTGATGGAGGAGCGCCCCTTCACACAGCCTCTTCACGCAAACGTGTTGTCACGGAACACTCCTGTACTACATGCAAACAACAGAGTTGCGAACTTCAGAGTTGATGTATTATAGAAATTTCAGGTTGAATAGGCATTAATTTATAAAACGCATTTGTAAAATCGATACTTCTCCTTCATTGTTTACCAACTGAATAACTGACGCTACGCAGTTGTTAACTACCGTTATATTTTCCCGCCCTGTGACTGCATTTGGTCAGTCATCTTACTCTCCCCGGAAAGTAATAAATAAATAAACCGTTAAAACCAAATTGAAATATTAGTAATTTAAAATTTAAGTATATACAGGAACAAATAAGCTCATTGTACGCTATAATGGAAAAATGATGTAAGAAACATTAATGTAGTTGGTTAAAAGAACGAAGTGGTGTTGTCATATTCACTGAAAGATGACAAACCCAAAGATTTGAATAGATTTTTCCTGTAAATATGTCCGTCTCCGTTCCAAGAATGTCCTCAGATTTTTTTGAAAACCGTGATCAAAGATTGGTTCATTCTACTCTGAATACAATACATTTGAGCACTACATGGGTTTATTCCTTTCATAGCTGTTGTAATGTCGTTTTTTATTTAATTCTCACTTCTACTGTTCAGCGCACTAAAACACTAATCATCATCATTGTTACGGTTAGTTTTTGCCATCTACGCTTAAAAATAATTTTAAAGTAGCGGGAAACCTGGGAATCCATCTGGAACTTAGCAGATCAGAAAGTAACAACAGAAGTCATGAATTTAATAAATGTGTATAGGTTGTAGAGAACTCTACTTTCCCGATTCGGCAGAACTAAAATGTCATTGCATGTGAAATCAGTTTAACGGCCACTAATTATGGTCGCCTCCAGTATTTTGTAACTGTCGTTGCCTTACAGCCTCAGTCTATCTCTACAAATGTTAACGGGTGACGCTCCATAGTATCTTCTGTAGATATCAAATACGATTGATGTTCCCTCGGGCATTCAAGTGTTTTGTTTCTCGGGTCGTCAATTTGCTTTCCCATTCGTCTCGCCCCACACACCCCGTGGATTCTTATGTATCTCACTCATACATATTCCAACACAGGTTGAAATGGTTGGCAACTGTAATGTTGCCTGTTGCGATGCTCTTCGCCAGGCAGTGGTAGCTAATCGGATAAGGTAGCCTGGGTTACAATTCATCTGTAGGAATGTCGCGAGGTTTTCTGAAGGGTAAAACAAAGTTGGAAAGACACAGTATAAATAATGTATTTTCATAGTTTTATCATGTTTTTGGTTGGACAGTAGATACATGTAGGCACAGTTCTCTTGCATTTCTAATCTTGATATACACTTCACGTGTCGCTGTAGTGTGTAGCACAAACGACGAACAACTATTTCTACTGTTAGTTATTTTCTGTCCTTTTACCTCAGTTCTTATATTAATATGCAGATATGCAACTGAAATAAAACAAATTCTTTCTTTTCTTTCAAGGGATCTACAATGGCAGATTTCGTAAATGGTGATCTTTATTTTTGTCGCCTCAGGTTGCCGTTCTTCTTTCTTACTTTTTCTCAAATGGATCTTTCATTCCAGCAAACCAGCACTAGAAATGTAAATAACTATTTACATACTTTTGTCACTTTAATATATTATTGTGCTGCCTGGTTTAGTCTAATCTGTGGCCTAGTCACAAATGATCTAACAGAGTCACAAAACAGGAAACTTTTACCTTAGCCGATGAATACGAACGTCTTATGACGATTAGATTCGGACTCGATGAAATGCTGGTGCCGTACTCTGATTAAAATCTCCCTTAGAACTGTCTGCCCGTCGCCCGTGCGATTCTTTATTACGAGTTAATGTCACTGGAAGCGCCGCGGTCTTACAGCGGTAATGTTTCTTTTACATGTCTGTTCTTATGAATAGTATCGATAGAGTATCACACCACATTACCGAACTCCAGCCATACAAAAATAATGACTCAAAAACAGTTATTTCGAACAATAAAAATTTTAGAAACAAGGATTAGGCAACTCGTGTGATTTATGGGTGATAGTGCATTTCGATTTGGCATTTATAACATTGGGGTTAGTGTCGATGAAGTGAAACTCGCCGTTCGCGCAGCGCAGCTGTGCACGGGAGAACTTGTGTATGGAGAAAATAGGTGAAGGAGGTGCCCTGGGTGTGACAGGAGGAATCTGTGTAATATTGTGGTATATGGGCAACTGAAATGTACAAACACTGGAGACTCTGAATGTGAATCGGAGATGTTGACGCACTGACTGCAGAAACTTACGGTTCAACCGTTACAGAAATGTTTCAGAGATGTTATTATAAAATGGCGTTAAAAAGGATGTTGGATTGCAATAACGACGAAGATCCAGGTGGTGATGGATTCTTTAATTTTCTTACGCGTTTGAGGCGATGCCCATCATCAGAGAATCTAAAAATATAAATGTAAACGAAAAATTACGAAGTTGAACATAGTTGCTTAAAACATAAAAGTGAAATAGGGTAAACCAAAATTAGTCATACCTCAGGTCGCACAAAAAGTACAAAAACAGGGCGTTATAGCCCACGTATAACAGGTTTTTACTACTCATGAAACACAAAGTGGTGTGTTCAGCTTGACAGACTGTTCTCGTATGCAAGAAGTACGTAAGCGGGACGGCAAGAAAAAAATCCGCCAGAGGGCAGCACTATTCTGATTATTCATTGGTTCAGTGAATAAGACAAAAAGAAATTTAAACAAACATACAAAGTATAATAAATATGGGCTTATAAAAATATAACAATGAATATTAGGTGCATTACAGATAAGAAACTGTTTAGATATGCATCAGGTGAGTAAGCAGGATTTAAAATAAATAAATAAATAAATAAATATCGCCAGAGGGCAGCACGTATGATGTGGTTAATCAAGATCCAGTAAATAAGAATACAAACAAAATGTGCACAGTTATACAACTTCAAGAAAATATAGACTTCTACAATGCAAAATATGCATGACACGCGAAAGGAATGTTTATCAAAATGAACAAATCAACGTAATTATTTATTAGAATGTCATTAAAAGATTCGAAAAACCATTTACCCTGTAAACTGTTCATTAATTACCAGAGCCGGTGCTTTTAGAAAATTTACATAAACTTCAACTTCTTCCAAAATGTCCAAAACAGTACCCTTATTTGTGTAGTACAGAACATAGTGTAGACATACTACCATCAATAGTTTTTAAGTGGTGTTTTTATTCCCTTAGGTGTTCACCCAAGGCACTGTTTTTGCAGGTGTATCCGTGTTCAAAGAATCTAAAACGAAATTCTCTGCCCGTTTGCCAATATAGAATCTTTCACATGAACCACAGAGAATTTTCTATACTCCAGTTCTACAAAATTTATCAGGGATTCACTCCATGCTATATAGTAGTAACATTCCCAACTTATGGTTAGTAAGAAAAAATAAAGTAAGAAAAAAAAGAGTCTATAACCACCTGGATATTCGTCGTTATTACAGCCCAACAATCTTTTTAAAGTCATTTTTATACTAACTGCTATAATGGCTGCTTACCTCCATCAAGATTTCAACTCTGATTTGCGTTTCAGAGAAACACACGCTTTTTATGGACATGTCTTCGTTGACATTATAGATTTTAAAAATTGTACATCATCATCGCTAGTTTTGTGCTACGTTAGAAGATTTTTTGCGTCCACATTTCTGGCGATCAATAGTTTTCTTCTTGATGCTGCGTATGTGGTTCTGTCCAACGCACATTGTATGATGTGAAACCTCTTTCTCTCTCGCCTCCTCATCTATTTTACATACTCTTCTAAGACAGTGCGGGTTTTTTCTCCTCCTTAACATTCCTGTTCAGTTTCTTTTGCTTCATTTCGAAGGAAATAATAGTAGGCTGTTCTGTTCCATCACATTTAGTTTCTCCTCATTTTTACCCTATCGTTTAAATTGTTTGCCATTCTTTGCTACGTCGACGTCACAAAAGCGTCCAGTCAATCTTTCTTTTCCGTTGCCCACAGTTCAGTACCACACAGGAAGACGCACTATACAAAAACATCACCTTTCTCTTCCCAGAATCTTTCTCCTTGCTGCTATAGAATCCTTCTTTTCTGACAAAATATGTATTTCACCATTGTAGTGTTAAATTCAGTGATTTACTCCCATATGGTTCCTATGTATTTTAAACTCTACATATGTTTGTAAAGTCTGACATTGTCAGCATGTAGATTGGCCGGTCTTACAATTAGTTAAAATGCATAAAATTTTAAACAATTTATTTAAAATTGATAAAAATATCCTAGACCGCAAAGTGATTTTTTTTATTTACAAAGTGGTGACTTGTTTTGATATTCAGTAAAAACAGTGGTTCTTGAATGACTGAAAAGTCGAAACTAGTCACCACTTTGTCAATTAAAAAAAATCCACTTTGCGGTCTAGGCTATTTTTATCGATTTTAAATAAATTGTTAAAAATTTTATGAATTTTATCTACATATATTCTAATATTTATTAATTCCGCACTGTCTCTACCGTTTCTGTTCCCTCCAGCGCTATTGACTTTCGTTTCACTGATTTTGAGTCCACTTCCGGGATCTAGGGAGATGATCCTGCACCGGATCGATCAGTGACCTCTACTAAGTGTCGCTACTCATATTCATCCGTTGCCTGAAACAACATTTTCTTCTTCCTCTTTTCATCTAGAGGGCACTTCTTTATCATGTTATTTAAACACAAACAGCTATAGATTTATTTTAATTCTTTTTCGAATTCAGTATAATTGATACTCCCCCTCTTAACCTTACTGACACTTTTTGATGTAAAAATATAACTTGAAAAACGTCACCCGGTGTTTGAATGGTTCTGATCGCAATAATGTATGTCCATTCCTTAGGTTGAATTAATCTCTGCGTTATTATTACGAAATTACATCATGCATTTGGAATAACGGCATCTGTGATTAAACGCAGAGGCTTGTTTGGACTTAGATGGAAAGCGTGGGTGGCGGTTTGCCAGCCTAGGGAGAGGTATTTATGGCAAGGAGGTTTCGTCGACTGCAGGGAGATAAACCGCTTTCACCGGAAATTCTCTAATAGTAGGAGGGGTGGATGACTCTTGGCGCAGCAAAGAACAAGCCACATTCATCCACAGGTGGCTATTGGGAACAGCAAATGAAACGTAACCTTCAACATCCTGCAAATTTGGTACCTCTACGGGATTTAATAATCAGAGATTGTCTCTAGCTGGTTTTTATATACCTCAAGAAATTTGTGGGCTCTTTTTTCGTCGGCGGATGTGGTCATTGTCTAGCCTGAAACCGGTGTTACACGGTATTAACATGATGTTTCATTCGAATGTCTAAATTTTTGTGAGGTGTGCTAAATAATGTTCGTCTATTGTTGTGGTCCACAGTCCGAACATGGGTTTCCAGCTTTCCACTCTACTTTATCCTGTGCAAGCCTCTTCAATTCTGAATAAGAACGGCAACCCACATCCCTTTAAACATTAGTATTCGTCTCTTGGTCTCCCTCATCAATTTTAGCCCCACTTCCCTCCCCTCCTCTTCCCTCCAAAATGTTCAAATGTTTGTATAGCTTATGGGACTTAACTACGGGGTCATCAGTCCCTAAACTTACAAACTACTTATGAGCTACTTACGAACTAGGACGGCACAAATATCCATGCCCGAGGGGGGATTCGAACCCCCGACCGTAGTGGCCGTGCAGACCGTGACTGGAGCGCCTCAGTCTCCTCGGCCACCGCGGCCGGCCCCTCCCCTCCCGTCACAACAAAGGTCGATAGCTTATTTTAGTCAAAATATGGTAGAAATTTCTTTTCTCCGCAATTCTGTTCAGTACCTCCCCATTAGTTACGGGGTATACCCATCTAATGTTCGACATTCGTCTGTAGCTCCACATGTCAAAAGATTAATCCTGTTCTGCTCTGGAGTACATGTTTCACGCTCGTAAAAGGCTGCACTCCAGACAAATCCCTTCAGAAACGACTTCCTAACACTTACTATTAGATGTTAACAAATTTCTCTTCTTCAGCTATGGTTTTCTCCCCATTGCCATTTTTCATTTCAATTCTTCTGTACTCCGACCATCGTGGTTTTTTAGCTTTGAAGCAACAAAATTTATCTACCGCCTTTGCTCTTCCCGGCCCTTTACAGTCTGCAACAGAATGACAATGTCATCAGCAAACCGCAGACTTTTTATTTCTCCTCTCTGAACTTTTAATTTCTATTCCAAAATTTTCCTCTCTTTCCTTCACAACTTGTACATTATTATGGCACGAAAAATGACCCATTCAAATAGCCGAGAACGTTAAAGCGCCACTTCCGGGATCTAGGGAGATGATCGTGCGCCTCCCGACGAGATCTGCTGAGCTGATCAGTATGGATGTGGATTTCAGGCAGTTTCACGCATCCATTTAGGTAAATAAAGGCCTGGTACTTACGTCCTGATCCAGTTACACAGTGCAGCCACCTTTAGGTGGGATGGCTGTAAACAAGGGCTAACTACAGTCGTTACTTTTCCCGAGGACATACAGCTCTACTGTAAGAATATATGACGATGGAATTCCGGAGGTAAAATACTCCACCATTCGGATCTCCGGGCGGGGATTTCTCAGAAGGATGTTGTCATCAGGAAAGACGTCATCGGCATTTTTCGGATTGGAGCGTCGAATGTTATTAAGGATAATCGGGTAGGTAGGTAAGAAAATTAAAAAGGGAAATGGTTAGGCTAAAGTTAGATATGATAGGGTTTAGCCAAGTTCGGTGAAAAGATGAACAGGATTTCTGATCATTTGAGTATAGGATAATAAATATAAAATCAGTTGAGGTATTACAGGGGTAAGTGTGCTAATGAGTAAGAAAATTGGAATGTGGGTAAACTAAAATGAGCAGCGAAGTGATTTCGTTATCGTTCTCAAGAAACCAACACCGACCACAGTGGTAGAATGTGTGCCAACTAGCTCTGCCAATGCTGAAGAGATCGAAGAAATGCATGAGGAGGTAAAGGAAATTATTGAGACAGTTAAGGGAGAGGAAAAGTTAATTGTGATGGGTGACTGGAGTTCAGCGGTAGGAAAAGGAAGATAAGGAAACATAGTAGGTGAATATGGTCTAGGGAAAAGGAATGAAAGAGGAAGCCGTTTGGTATGGAACAAAATTTTGCACGCAGACGGTTGTATACGTGGAAGACATGAGGAGACACGGAAAAGTACCAGATAGATTTTATAATAATAATACGTAGATTTCAGAACTAGGTTTTAAACTGTAAGAAATATACAGGGACAGATATAGACTTGTTTTATATTACCGCGATATAGGGGAGAGAGTGTCATGGAAATGATGCACGAGTTGGGGTAGAAATCATTAAAAGAAAGGCGTAATTTTTTGTGACGACATCTATTTGCGAAATTTCTTCCACCAACTTTCTCTTCTGAATGTGAACATACAGGGTGTTTCACTGTGTTTGCCTCTGTAACCTATAAAATAATAGGTGACGGGAAATTTTAATGCGGTTGGTCAACACAAGAAATGTTACACTTTCTGCGGAGCTATGAACATAGTTTATTGTATCATTTTCCAAAGAGTTACAGCATAAAGATATAATTTTTTAAATGGAACGATAGTTTTTTTTATCGTGTATTGGATTCGTTTAAACCAGCTACGTCCAAATCAATTTAAACTACATTCCTAGCACTGTTAGTGTTCCGGGGACGGAGGCTGCGATAGCGTCGCTGACTGGCCGACTGGCTAGCCCCTGGGGCACGCCCACTGTCTCATGACCACCAGCCAGTCAGCTACGCTGTCGTAGCCTCCACCCCCTAAACTTTGAAGGGTTGTAGCTCCCAAACTAACAGTAATAGGAATGTAGTTTGATTTGGACGCAGCTGGTTTAAACGAATCCAATAGAAAAAACTATTGTTCCATTTAAAAATTATATCTTTGTGTTGTAACTCTTTGGAAAATGATACAATAAACTATGTTCATAGCTCCGCAGAAAGTGTAACATTTGAAAAATTATATCTTTGTGCTGTAACTCTTTGGAAAATGATACAATAAACTATGTTCATAGCTCCGCAGAAAGTGTAACATTTATTGTGTTGACCTACCGCATTAAAATTTCCCGTCACCTATTATTTTATAAGTTACAGAGGCAAACACACTTAGTGAAACACCTGTATATTGTTAGCACCTACTTACATAGGGAGATACGATTATTGTAATAAAATAAAAGAAATCAGACCGATAACAGAAAGATTTAGGAGTTACTATTTCCCGCGAGCTATTAGAGAGTGGAACTACAGAGAAATATCATGAAAGTTGTTCGATGAACCCTCTGCTATGCACTTCAATGTGTTTTGTAGAGTATCGATGTAGATGTATAGGTAGATGTATACTGAAAGTGAAGAAACTGCCGAAAGGTAGGAAAAAAGGAGATAAGTGCTGTATATATTTAAGGAACCTTAAGGTCTTGAGAGTTTCAGAGGCAGCTTTAGACAACAATTGACAGAAAAAAAAGTAGACGATGAATGGGTAGTTTGAGACATGAAGCAGCAAAGGCAGGATGGAAAGGTAAGGCCCATAAAAATACTTGGATATAACATGAAATATTGATTTTTTATGAAAGGAGAAGATATAAAATGCAGTAAATGAAAGAAGTAAACTTGAGTGCAAACGATTAAGAAATGAGATTGTCAGGAAGTGCAAAATGGCTAAACAGGAGTAGTTAGAGGTCAACTGCAAGACTGTAAAAGAATGTATAACTTGAGGAAAAATAAACACCCGCTACAGGAAAATAAAAGAGACATCCAGAGACAAGGAAAGCAGCTGTATGAATATCAGGAACTCAGATGGGAAACCTGTAGTGAGCTAAGAAGGTAAAGCTGAAAGGTGGAAAGAAATATAAAGGAAATGAATTTAGAGACAATATTGTAGGAAGGGAAGAGAAAGTAAATTAAGATGAAATAGAAGATACTGTACTGAGAGTTGAAATTGACAGTCGCAACAAGGTCCCTAGAGTACATGACAGTACCTCAGAGCTACGTAAATCTCTGGGAGAGCCAATCATGACAAAACTCCTTGACCTGGCGTGTAATATGTATATATTCTCAAATTTCAAGAAAAATGTAATAATCCCTCTTCCAAAGAAAACGGGTGCAGATAGATGTGATAATTACCAGTTTAATAACCCATGGTTGTAAAATTCTACCGAAAATTACTTACATAAGAATTGAAAAGATGGTAGAATATGACCTCTGGGAAGATCAGTTTGGATTAAGGAGAGGAATCCTCACGACTTATCATAAAGGATACGTTAAGGAAAGGCAAACCCACGTTTCTAGCTTTTGTAGATTTGGAAACAGCTTTTAACAATGTTGTTTTGAATACACTGTTTCAAATTCTGAATTTAACAAAAAAAAAAAAAAAAAAAAAAAAAAAAAATGTTTGTAGACTTATGGGACTTAACTACGAGGTCATCAGTACCTAAATCTACAAACTACTTGTGAACTACCTTATGCTAAGGACGGCACAAATATCCATGTCCGAGGGGGAATTCGAACCCCTCCGACGGGGAACGGTCTCGCGCATCGTAGCATAGCGCCTCAATGCGCTCGGCCGCTCCGCCGGGGCTGAAGTTAGCAGGAGTAAAATATAGGGAAAGGAAGGTTTTTTACAACTTGTACAAAAACCAGAGAGCAGTAATAAGAGTCGAATGGCATGAAAGGACAGCGTTTGTTGGGAAGGGGGTAAGGGTTGTAGACTTTATCCAATGTTATTCAATTTGTACATTGAGCAAGCTGTGAAGGAAAGCAAGGAGAAATTTGGAGACGGAATTAAAACTTAGGGTGAAAAAATAAAAACTTTGCGGTTTGCCGGTGGCATCGTATTTCTGCCGGAGACAGTAAAGGTCCTGGAAGAGCAATTGATCGGAATTAGCAGTGTGTTGAAACGAACGTTTAAGGTGAACGTTAATAAGAGCAAAACAGAGATAATGGAATTCAGTTCAAGAAAATCAGGGGATGCTGAAGGAATTAAATGAAATAACGAAACAATAAAGGTGGTAGATGAGTTTCGGTACTTGGGCAATAAAATAACGAATGATGGTCGCAGTACAGAGAATATAAAATGCAGAATGGCGATGGGAAGAAAGGCGTTTTCGAAAATGGACATTTGTTAACATCGAATATTAATTTAAGCCTAAGGTAGTCTTTTCTGAAGTCATTTCTGTAGGGTGTAGTTCTGAAATGGAGTGAAATATGGACGATAAATAGTTCAGGCAAGAAGAGGATAGAGGCTTGTGAAATGTGGTGCAACAGAAAAATGCTGAAGATTAGGTGGGTACTTCGTGTATCTAATGAGGAGGTACTGAACAGAATTGGAGACGAATATGTGAATATACCTTGACTATAATAAGGGATCTGCAGTACACACTCTTATACATGACTGAATCGTAAATTTAGATTTGGAGGTGAACTGTGTGGGATAAAAATTGCACAGGGAGACCAAGGGACGAATACAACATGAATATTCAATTGGAAGTGGGTTGCCATTCTTATGAGGAGATGAGACTTGATCAGGTTAGAGTAAGGTGTAGAGATGTATCAAAGCATTCTCCGAACTGAAGACTCAAACAGCAAGTGGGGCAAACATATTCTGAAAATGTTATGTTCAAATGTTTGTAGATCTAAGGGACCAAACTACTCTGCTCATCGGTACTTAAACTTACAAACTGTTTAAACTAACGTATCCTAAGGACAACACACACACACACACACACACACACACACACACACACACACACACAAAACCGAAGGAGGACTCAAACCTCCGACGGAAGCGACAGCGCGCATCGCAACATGTGATGCAGATTCCCGCACAGCCGCATCCTGCACTGGGATGAGTCGTGAAGGAAGGTATGCACAGTTACTAGCTATAGTAAATCAGCCCTTACAACACCGTCGTTCCCATGGTAATTACGAGAAAAGTAATGAGAAGAAGAGGCTAGTGGAATTGCTAATAAAGAAACAGTTGTTCCTTATATATATTGGCTTGGCTTTTGTTACTAAGTAATTATAAGGAAACCTGAGAAACTCACAGATGACGGACAAAATAAAATAGTTCACAACACTCATGCTTCACCTTTGTTCGATTTGAGATTCGATGTTTCAATAACAATGAAAATATTAAGAAACTGCTGTTTAATGAAAAGTTCAAAGAACGTAGAGCAAATTACTGTAACGAAATAACGAAGTGCTGGAACTTCGTAGTCCCTTTGAAGAACTTATTCGAAAGAAACAGCGAAAACGAGCGAGTTAATAAAAATGAAATTCCAATTACATGGCTGGATAAAGTAGAAATAAACCTAGCGGTAAGAAGCGTAATTTTTAGCGCTACTCTTCGGACCACGTAATTGATATTGCTCATAATGAGAGCTGCGTAACTTGTTGAAGCGTAGCCGATAAGGGACGCGTAAAATAAAATCATTGTCAGTAATATCTTCCAACCTGAAATGTAGATCAATAAAGCACATTTTGTGAAATTCTTTCCTTTCAACAATATTTTGTTAAATCCAAGATTCTCGAACTTCTCGCGGCGTATTAAATATTCGTAAAACATATGGGGTATGCAGACGGATGAGAAGATCGACGACCTCCGGTATTTCGACTGGAGCACAACCAGCAATTTTCAAGGCAACTGCAGATAAGCACTTTTCATGGACATTTAAATAGCCCAGTTTTCAATTGAAACAGGAAAGAGCACTTAAGGAACAAGTAACCAACAGCGTCATTAACAGCCAAATATGATAAATGACAGAAATAGCGATTTTCAATATCATTTGTTAAGGCGACATTAAAACTGTCCCTATTTTTTTTTTACTAGACAGATAGATAGAGAGAGTCACGGAGAGAGAGAGAGAGAGAGAGAGAGAGAGAGAGAGAGAGAGAGAGAGAGAGAGAGAGAGAGAGAGAGAGGGAGGGAGGGAGGCAGGGAGCTTGGAGAATGTGGTCATTAGAAACGAAGCTCACGCTCGGAGTGTTTGGATAAGGGTGAGGAAGGAAATCGGCCGTACCCTTTCAAAGGAACCATCTCGGCATTTGCCTGGAGTGATTTAGGGAAATACGGAAAACCTAAATCTGGATGGCCGGATTTGAACCACCGCCCTTCAGTCCAGTGTGTTGCCAATGCGTCGCCTTGCTCGATGAGAGAGAAAGAGAGAGGAGAGAGAAAGACAGATAAGGATTACACACAAAATTTAAGCAAAAACTTTCATCTCTATTTATGGGCTTATTCACTAGTTTAATTTTAACCACTTCTTTAATAAATCCCAACAGTTGGAAGTGCATGCCACAATTTCCATGTTGTTTTATAGCATAGAGTGTCTAGACAGTGTTCTGCAATAGCAGATGTTTAAATGTATGTGACGCTTATATTTACTACAGCGGTCATTCACAGTCCTAATGGTTTGACCAATGTATGACATGCGTTGGTTGCCTGGGATACGATTGACGCCCGTCTTACGTTAACCAACATCATCCTTTACAGATCCTGACAGCGCCTTCATTGTAGATAATGGTCGAAAAACAAATTTCACACCATATTTTTGCAAAATACAGCCAAGCGTTCGAGACTCTTCCAAGGACAAGCAAAACGGTCATTAACTTGGGTGCCACCTCGATGATATCATCCCTTACTCATTGCACAATTGGTCGATAGAGCAATGCTCGTTTAATATGTCATCGACTACTAGGCGTTTTGATTAAAAGTGACTTGCAGATGGGATAACTCAATTGACAAACTCTCAGGGTCTGCTATGACGTGAACTCTTTGGACAAATAAATGAAGGACCCCTAAAAGCAACATCTAGCGACTAGACCTTAGAAAAAGTTCGAACGTTTCAGTAGCTAGGGGTCTAATTTTACAGCTCGGTGTTCTATGATTAACCAGACGGAGAAAGCGTTTGAAGAATTTTTTTAGTTATGATCAGATGATGCGAAAGGTGTCATTCTATCCAAAGCAGGACCACACGTAAAGTTACGTGGATGAGTGTTTCAACACTCGTTATTGCTGAGACGTGTTTTCCTTAGATCCAAGGAAATTACGAGAAACCGCTTGGTAAACTTCCAGTTCAGTAACCAGAGCTAGCTGGAGATCTGGCTACAAGAGGTTAGCACATAGGTTTAAATCCATGGTACAGGAGACACAACTCCTGAAGGATAAGTCCTTCGGTTATCGAAGCCAGACTGTGGACTTTGTCGAAAGAGTTTTACAAGTACAAAAGTCTTTGAGGTTGACGTTAATCAGAAGCGTTTCCTTTCCATCAGAGTAAAAGAGCTGCTCAGTTTGTCCCCTAAATCATTCCCCGAGGAGCGACAGATATCACTTTCGTTTGACTCGATGACATTCTGCCAATTTCTACGCATGCGTACTACCTGCACGACTTAAAAAATTCTCACGCGATAAAAAATACTTTTAAAATGCAGAGCAAATCATCTGATACGAGAATGAAACAAAAGATTATTAAGTATACTTTTTTTCTCTTACTTTTTCTTTTTGTACGATCGGCTTCCTGGGTTCACTCAACTAGCAATAAATAGAACACGTCGCCGCTGCCATTTGTGCGGTGTAATGTATACATCACACTCGTGGTGTTGACTGTTCGATGAAAAAAAAAAAAAAAAAAAAAAAAAAGAAACAATTGCGAATCGCCAAGAGCCTTCAAGAAAAAGTGAATCGTTAAGTTCTAACGATCTCGAGACAGGAGCAACATAATAAAACGAAGGAGGAGAAGCACTCATTTTTCTGTTCTGGAGAAACCTCTCAACTCCACTGAAGTTCATACCGGTACTGTAAAGGGGTTGGAGAGCCGACGATATGCTTCAAAACGCCGCATTCTTGTTTCCTCCTCCGCGAATTTCCTTGGCCTTCCTGCGGCCGCCTTAGGAGGGCAGTTTCCGACAGCGCCGCCAGACAGCGCCGTACTCACCTCGGCGCGGCGTAATTAAAACAGCGCCCGCGGCCGGCCTCCGATTCGCAGATGTTAAAAAACAAAAGCCGGGTAGTGCGCGAAGCCGATACCGCGCAAGGCGCCCACAGCGCCGCGGGACAAAGGAGAGCCGGAATTCCGATAGCGGCCAGGTAATGCCCGCCAGACTTCGGGCCGCACTTTTTAATTTAATTTACTTTTCATTCTTTTGATGTGTTTTAATGAATATCGATCGCCGGCCGCGGTTATTTAAATTATTTATGAAGAAGAATTTTAATGTGTCAAGACGAGGAGGGGAGTATTTGCGGTGGAATGTTTATTTGTTTCCAGCGCGGCGGTCGATGCGGCTGCCTAGAGGCCGTCGCCACTGATGTTTATTAACGCCGCCAGGCAAGTTGCGCCAGACTTTTCGCGTAGCAGCGCTTTGAATTTTCCGCAAACGCCTTTCCTTTTTTTTTTTTTTTTTTTTTTTTCCACGTCTAAATTATACGAGTTGGGGCAGAAAGGTCTCGTTATAGGTCTTCGCCGACTTCTTTTCAAACTTCCGTGGTGCATTAAATGTCTTAATTGTGTAACCATGATATCTTTCATTGTCGTATAAATAATTAATTCTCAGTATTTTTCCTAACTGGTACGTAGTAGGTATAAATAGCATTATTGGGTAACAACGGACAGGGATGCGTGAAGATAACGAAGTGTTATTGGTGGACAGCGATATTCAAACCAATGTAGAATCGTAATAGGTAAATTGGGAAGAAATTCAGTCAGAAAGACGATAAATACAAGATCTCTTACGATGTACGATACGCCTCAGTTCGTGACAGTTCGTCACATTTGGCATTTGACTGTGTGAACCACAACATCCCTTTAAGTAAATTAGAATTCTGCTGTGTCATGGGCATTGCTGCAAAATGGTTCAAGTCCTACCTCTCTAATAGGAAACAAGCGACTGCAAGGGAGTAGTGAAAATATCAAATGTTTGTTAAGCTTAAGGGACTTAACTGCGGGGTCATCAGTCCCTAAACTTACAAAACTACTTATTAACTGAAAAATTTGAAGCATTGTATTAAAATTTGTGGTGCGGCCGGGAATCGAACCCGGACCTCCATGTATACACGGCAGATGTCTTAACCGTTAGACTACCACACCACTAACGATTAAGCCGCCTTGGAATAGTCTAAGTACGATTTCCCTTCACGTCACAAACTTTAATTCAGCTTCTGTGTTCCAAAGATAATGAAAGAGGGAAATCGTACTTGGACTATTCCAAGGCGCCTTAATCGTTAGTGGTGTGGTAGTCTAACGATCAAGACGACAGGTTAGTAAGCATGGAGGTCCGGGTTCGATTCGCGGCCGCACCACAAATGCTTCAGATTTATCAGTAATGTCTTTGACATATTTGAGACGAAAATCCGTCTCAGGGATTGTTTATTTGTATTAAATTGATACTTATTAACTGTCTTATACTAAAGACGACACAAACATCCATGCCAGAGGAGGGATTCGAACCCCCAACGGGGAACGGTCTCGCGCCTCAATGCACTCGGCCGCTCCGCCGCGGTGGGACTAGTGAATTAAGCTATCAGTCATCATCAGGTTAGGAAGACATTACGTGTGGTGTCCCCCAAAGGTCCATCTTAGGACCATTGCTTTTTATTGTGTACATTAATGATCTCTCATCAGTTACACTGCCAAAAGCAAAGTTCGTTTTGTTTTTAGATGATACAACGATTGGAATAAATAACATGTCGATCATATTCTAGAAAGCAGTGGCGTAACTAGGAGTTGGCTTTGGGGGGGGGGGGGGGGGAGGATAGGTCTGCTTGCCGAGCAAAATTTTAGTCAGTTTCCAGACAGACTACCATCTACCACTCCCGTTGAAGAAACTAATGGTAAAACACCCCAAGTTTTAAATCTTTACCTTTACCAGATTGCTGTTATACGATTTTTTTTTGTACTTTTCGGGTTCTGGTGGGTCGGGGGGTTCTATCCTCCTCATCCCCCCCCCCCCCCCATAGTTACGCCACTGCTAGAAATATCTGTTAATGATATTTTCATGAACAATGATAAATGGTTTGAAGCCAATTAACTGACATTAAACTTTGAAAAGACTCACTACATACATTTCAGAAGTTGTAAGAGGTTTTCATCGAACATATGCATAAAGTATGACGAAGAGCAGATAGAAGATGTTGATAGTATTAAATTCCTGTAATTACAGCTTGATAGTAAGTTCAGTTGAGAGGAGCACACCACAGAACAGCAGAAACGACTCAACAAATCTGTATTTGCAGTACGAGTGTTATCAGACGTCGGAGACATAAAAGTAAAAAAGCTTGCAAAATTTGCGTACTTTCATTCGATAATGTGATATGGTATACTATTTTGGGGTAATTCTTCAAGTCAAGCAAAAGTTTTCAGAGTCCAAAAGCGTGTAATACGTATTATTTGTGGAATAAATTGACGGACATCCTGTAGAAGCCTCTTCAAAGAACTGCGTTTACTATTGCCTCTCAGTATATTTGTTTCTTAATTAAATTTCTCATAAATAATATATTCATTTTCCCAACAAACACCTCAGTTCATACATACAATACTAGGAACAAAAGTTCAAAAAAGGGGTCCACTACTCAGGAACACACATCTTCAACAACTTACCAGCAACCCTAAAAAATTTAGTTACAAATAAAGATCAGTTTAAGAGGAGCCTAAAATACTTTTAATTGGCCAACTCCTTCTACTCCAGTGACTAATTTTTCAATAGAACTAAATGCTGTATGTATCCGTACTGACACTATTAGTATTATTATATTACAAGCTTCAAAAATGATGGATTACTGGAACGGACAACAGTGTGCGTTAGTCATAAAAATGTTTTATAAAAACAATGATAGTTTGGTAGCGGCGCAGAGGGAGTTTCCGTCGAAACACGCTATAACATGTTGGATTAATAACTTTGAAAAGACCAAAATGACGACCAAGAAGCGTGCGTTCTGCAGCGAACATTGATGTTGTACGCGAGTCTTACGGAACCCACGGCGTTCACTTCCTATGCAAGCAGCACTGGTTTGAATGTCCCGGGAAATTGTTCGCAGAATTCTTCTTCTTGATTTGATATTTCGTCCGTACTAACTATAGGTGCTGCAAAAATTGGACAACGATTACCGGTTACGTATGTTCTCTCAACAAATGATAATAAAAATAAATAATGGCGATGAATTTCTAAACAAGTTCTGGTTCTCACATGAGGCTCATTTTCGTCTCACAGGTTGTGTGAATAAACAAAACTACCGTTATTGGGCAAACACAAATCCTAATGACGTTCATTGAGCGCTCTTTACACGCTAAGTATGGTGTGGTGTTTCAGCGCCGGCCGCGGTGGCCGAGGTGACTGAGGCGCTCCAGTCACGGTCACCACGGCGACTACGGTCGTGGGTTCGAATCCCCCCTCGGGCATGGATATTTGTGCTGTCCTAGTTCGTAAGTAGTTCATAAGTAGTTTGTAAGTTTAGGGATTGATAACCCCGTAGTTAAGTCCCAGAAGCTTCACAAACATTTGAAAATTTTTGGTGTTTCAGCGCATGGGATTATCGGACCATATTTTGTCGCAAATGAACAGAGAAACACAACAACTGTCAATGTAGATTGTTGCGTGTAGACCATACGAACTTTCGTTACGTCTGCATTGAAAAACTTTCCAACCGTTCAAGGTGACTGGTTTCAACAGGTCGGCGCGATATCACACACTGCACGCCAGTCAATGGCATGTGTGGTAGAATTGTTCGGTAACCATGTGACCTCACGATTTGGTAACATTTCCTGGCTCCTGAGATCGCCAGATTTATCCGTTTGTGATGTTTTCCTTGTGGGGCTACCTCAAGAACAAAGTCCATACGACTCGACCAAGGCAGTTGGATGAGTTAAAACAGAGAATTCGAGATGAAATTCACAGCATCCAAGCTGAGATGTTGCAGCGGTCAATGAGGAATCTGCACAGCAGATATCACGAATGTATGCGTTCAAGAAGGACATCATCTAAAGGACTTAAATTATTTATGAAGAAGAATTTTAATGTGTCAAGACGAGGAGGGGAGTATTTGCGGTGGAATGTTTATTTGTTTCCAGCGCGGCGGTCGATGCGGCTGCCTAGAGGCCGTCGCCACTGATGTTTATTAACGCCGCCAGGCAAGTTGCGCCGGACTTTTCGCGTAGCAGCGCTTTGAATTTTCCGCAAACGCCTTTCCTTTTTTTTCCACGTCTAAATTATACGAGTTGGGGCAAAAAGGTCTCGCTATAGGTCTTCGCCGACTTCTTTTCAAACTTCCGTGGTGCATTAAATGTCTTAATTGTGTAACCATGATATCTTTCATTGTCGTATAAATAATTAATTCTCAGTATTTTTCCTAACTGGTACGTAGTAGGTATAAATAGCATTATTGGGTAACAACGGACAGGGATGCGTGAAGATAATGAAGTGTTATTGGCGGACAGCGATATTCAAACCAATGTAGAATCGTAATAGGTAAATTGGGAAGAAATTCAGTCAGAAAGACGATAAATACAAGATCTCTTACGATGTACGATACGCCTCAGTTCGTGACAGTTCGTCACATTTGGCATTTGACTGTGTGAACCACAACATCCCTTTAAGTAAATTAGAATTCTGCTGTGTCATGGGCATTGCTGCAAAATGGTTCAAGTCCTACCTCTCTAATAGGAAACAAGCGACTGCAAGGGAGTAGTGAAAATATCAAATGTTTGTTAAGCTTAAGGGACTTAACTGCGGGGTCATCAGTCCCTAAACTTACAAAACTACTTATTAACTGAAAAATTTGAAGCATTGTATTAAAATTTGTGGTGCGGCCGGGAATCGAACCCGGACCTCCATGTATACACGGCAGATGTCTTAACCGTTAGACTACCACACCACTAACGATTAAGCCGCCTTGGAATAGTCTAAGTACGATTTCCCTTCACGTCACAAACTTTAATTCAGCTTCTGTGTTCCAAAGATAATGAAAGAGGGAAATCGTACTTGGACTATTCCAAGGCGCCTTAATCGTTAGTGGTGTGGTAGTCTAACGATCAAGACGACAGGTTAGTAAGCATGGAGGTCCGGGTTCGATTCGCGGCCGCACCACAAATGCTTCAGATTTATCAGTAATGTCTTTGACATATTTGAGACGAAAATCCGTCTCAGGGATTGTTTATTTGTATTAAATTGATACTTATTAACTGTCTTATACTAAAGACGACACAAACATCCATGCCAGAGGAGGGATTCGAACCCCCAACGGGGAACGGTCTCGCGCCTCAATGCACTCGGCCGCTCCGCCGCGGTGGGACTAGTGAATTAAGCTATCAGTCATCATCAGGTTAGGAAGACATTACGTGTGGTGTCCCCCAAAGGTCCATCTTAGGACCATTGCTTTTTATTGTGTACATTAATGATCTCTCATCAGTTACACTGCCAAAAGCAAAGTTCGTTTTGTTTTTAGATGATACAACGATTGGAATAAATAACATGTCGATCATATTCTAGAAAGCAGTGGCGTAACTAGGAGTTGGCTTTGGGGGGGGGGGGGGAGGATAGGTCTGCTTGCCGAGCAAAATTTTAGTCAGTTTCCAGACAGACTACCATCTACCACTCCCGTTGAAAAAACTAATGGTAAAACACCCCAAGTTTTAAATCTTTACCTTTACCAGATTGCTGTTATACGATTTTTTTTGTACTTTTCGGGTTCTGGTGGGTCGGGGGGTTCTATCCTCCTCATCCCCCCCCCCCCATAGTTACGCCACTGCTAGAAATATCTGTTAATGATATTTTCATGAACAATGATAAATGGTTTGAAGCCAATTAACTGACATTAAACTTTGAAAAGACTCACTACATACATTTCAGAAGTTGTAAGAGGTTTTCATCGAACATATGCATAAAGTATGACGAAGAGCAGATAGAAGATGTTGATAGTATTAAATTCCTGTAATTACAGCTTGATAGTAAGTTCAGTTGAGAGGAGCACACCACAGAACAGCAGAAACGACTCAACAAATCTGTATTTGCAGTACGAGTGTTATCAGACGTCGGAGACATAAAAGTAAAAAAGCTTGCAAAATTTGCGTACTTTCATTCGATAATGTGATATGGTATACTATTTTGGGGTAATTCTTCAAGTCAAGCAAAAGTTTTCAGAGTCCAAAAGCGTGTAATACGTATTATTTGTGGAATAAATTGACGGACATCCTGTAGAAGCCTCTTCAAAAAACTGCGTTTACTATTGCCTCTCAGTATATTTGTTTCTTAATTAAATTTCTCATAAATAATATATTCATTTTCCCAACAAACACCTCAGTTCATACATACAATACTAGGAACAAAAGTTCAAAAAAGGGGTCCACTACTCAGGAACACACATCTTCAACAACTTACCAGCAACCCTAAAAAATTTAGTTACAAATAAAGATCAGTTTAAGAGGAGCCTAAAATACTTTTAATTGGCCAACTCCTTCTACTCCAGTGACTAATTTTTCAATAGAACTAAATGCTGTATGTATCCGTACTGACACTATTAGTATTATTATATTACAAGCTTCAAAAATGATGGATTACTGGAACGGACAACAGTGTGCGTTAGTCATAAAAATGTTTTATAAAAACAATGATAGTTTGGTAGCGGCGCAGAGGGAGTTTCCGTCGAAACACGCTATAACATGTTGGATTAATAACTTTGAAAAGACCAAAATGACGACCAAGAAGCGTGCGTTCTGCAGCGAACATTGATGTTGTACGCGAGTCTTACGGAACCCACGGCGTTCACTTCCTATGCAAGCAGCACTGGTTTGAATGTCCCGGGAAATTGTTCGCAGAATTCTTCTTCTTGATTTGATATTTCGTCCGTACTAACTATAGGTGCTGCAAAAATTGGACAACGATTACCGGTTACGTATGTTCTCTCAACAAATGATAATAAAAATAAATAATGGCGATGAATTTCTAAACAAGTTCTGGTTCTCACATGAGGCTCATTTTCGTCTCACAGGTTGTGTGAATAAACAAAACTACCGTTATTGGGCAAACACAAATCCTAATGACGTTCATTGAGCGCTCTTTACACGCTAAGTATGGTGTGGTGTTTCAGCGCCGGCCGCGGTGGCCGAGGTGACTGAGGCGCTCCAGTCACGGTCACCACGGCGACTACGGTCGTGGGTTCGAATCCCCCCTCGGGCATGGATATTTGTGCTGTCCTAGTTCGTAAGTAGTTCATAAGTAGTTTGTAAGTTTAGGGATTGATAACCCCGTAGTTAAGTCCCAGAAGCTTCACAAACATTTGAAAATTTTTGGTGTTTCAGCGCATGGGATTATCGGACCATATTTTGTCGCAAATGAACAGAGAAACACAACAACTGTCAATGTAGATTGTTGCGTGTAGACCATACGAACTTTCGTTACGTCTGCATTGAAAAACTTTCCAACCGTTCAAGGTGACTGGTTTCAACAGGTCGGCGCGATATCACACACTGCACGCCAGTCAATGGCATGTGTGGTAGAATTGTTCGGTAACCATGTGACCTCACGATTTGGTAACATTTCCTGGCTCCTGAGATCGCCAGATTTATCCGTTTGTGATGTTTTCCTTGTGGGGCTACCTCAAGAACAAAGTCCATACGACTCGACCAAGGCAGTTGGATGAGTTAAAACAGAGAATTCGAGATGAAATTCACAGCATCCAAGCTGAGATGTTGCAGCGGTCAATGAGGAATCTGCACAGCAGATATCACGAATGTATGCGTTCAAGAAGGACATCATCTAAAGGACTTAAATTTAAAAAAGGATAAATGACATCTATGTTTCGTAAATGGCAAAGATGTAAGATTTCAATTACTATGAATGAAATTTGTTTCCTTAATCAGTTCTAGTTTTATTGGAGTGTGTAAATGCTCCCGTTTTTCTATGTCATCATGTACTTAGAAATGTCCAGCATCCAAGCGCTTTTTTTTTTTTTTTTTTTTTTTTTTTTTTTTCAGAATTACACGTTTACACAACTGCTACAGGTAAGACGTCGGTACAGCATCTCACACAACGACAATGGAAGACAAACAAGCCTCACGGTCAACGACAGATCCATCTCAACATACATATAGCACACAACGGCTCAACTGGAGAAGCACTGCACATCACACGTCAGGAACATGTTTGCACTCCTATGAGAAAGCATATTCCAATTCAAACCGGATTCAGACTTGAAAAACTGCAAACTGAAAATGGTCAGCACAGAACAGCAATGGGACCCAAGACAAATCGACATAACAGTACTCAATTATCTCCTAGACGAGGAAGCCTTAAGACATAATAGAAGGAAACATTGATAGTGCGTTTTCCCTATTACAGACTACCACCATCCTCGATTCAGCTAAAAAGAAACAGCCTAAAAGAACAAGCAAACCATGGTTTGCCGAAGAGTGTTACTTAGCACAAAAAGACACACTATAATAACTGCACAGATGGAGAGAACGCGAATCTGATCTGAATCTGGAAAATTACTCGGAGATAAGGAGAAAATACCAAGCTCTACTGAAGAAGAAACGAACTCAATTTGCAGAAAGGAAAAAACTAGAAATAATAGTTGAAGCGGAAGCGTCACCCTGTAGTATACTGGACCGTCGGAGAACAAAAGTTAATCTTCAAATACCTATGTCAATATGGGCAGAACATTTCTCATCCTAACTGTAAATAACCAAATTGAATAGTGATCAGGCAGCAGTCACAAACGATGAAGGAATCAGTCCTCTCACGCATTTCAAATATGTAAACAACATAAAGCATTGGGCTCAGACGGTCTCGCTAAGCGATTTTGAAGGAATCACTACCAATAACCGCAAACATCTGGACAGAACTATTCAGTGAGTACATTAGAGAACGAAATATACCAGAAAAGTGAAGACACTCGGACATACATAAGCAGTAAAAAGGCAAAGGATCTAAAGAATCGCCTGACTCGTACCGTGGTATAGCTCTGGAATGCATACATTTCAGTTTGTTCTCCAAGGTTAATCTTAAATCACATTCTATCTCAAACCCTGTTGTATATGCCGGAACAACGATTTAGATTCATAACTGGAAGGTCAACAATCCAACAGATCGACAGGGTTCTAGATATCATTTGGGAAGCAATAAAATATCAATATTCCACATTGATTTAATTGAATGTCCGGTGGCAGCTATTGTAGTAAATTTCTAGTATCTTGATTGATAATATCCGCAGTATGAAAACTATGTCCTGTCTTTCGGACATAAAAATCAGTTGTCGCAAGTACGAAAGATCACTTGATGACGTCGGATTTGGCAGACTTTTTATACGTTCGCAGTTGCTACGATAAGGGTTGCATGTAAACAGATGGGATAAGTAGCCCAGAAAATTGTAAAATACAGGAATAGCGTAAAGAAGTTGTTGTATGGGATTTATGTATAATTTCAAGCCCAAAATTCACAATTCCAACGATGGTAACGAATAACTCTTTTTACATTATTACAAATGAAAATCTGAAAATTAGGACTCACAGGGATAATCTGAACTTTTGACTGCAGTCTTGAGCAAAATGGGGTTAGGATTGAAATATTTGATAGACCACTGTGCTACGAGGCATAGGCGTATGTTTACGTGAAGAAAATAAATAAACTCTGCTCTTTCGAGGTATTTGGAGGCCCCCTAAGACTACGAGAGAGCCGGGAGGGTCTACCCTCTGCCACTGCCCTGGATTTATTCAATATAGTCGAGTTCAGTTCACTCTTAGAACTACGGAGAGGTTTGTCACCACATGTCTGTGTTAACCGCTGCGCCTTACGTATAGCACTTGGACAGCAGACATTTCAGTGCTGGAGAATGCGAGGCAGCCCTCCGCGGCGTCTGCTACAGAGGCCGGTAGGTGGCGGCACCGCCTCCCCTCCCCGCCCCTCCGCGCAGCCCCACCCCACCTCCCGCTTCCCTCCCCCCCTCCCCCCGCCCCTACCAGCAGATCGCCGCGCTATTTGTAGTATTTTTCATTTGTCCAGCGGTCATAATACAGGCGGGTCCCGGCGCCCGCGCGCGCGGACATGCAACAATAGTAGCGAAAGGAGGCTGCGCTGGACGGCGCTGGGCGGCGCGGCGCGATATGAAATTTGATTTTCAATATTGCCGGCTGCATGTAATATCGAGGGGAGTGTTTAGAAAGGCGCAGCGGCAGACGCGGGGTGTGGGGTGGGGGTTGGACGGCGGACGCGACGCTTCCTCGCGCGTCCCACTGGACTGCCGATCGCCAGGGTTCCGCGTGCCGGGCGCCCGGCTGCCGAGCAATGCACTTGTTATTGGCGCGGAATGTACCGCCTCGCCTGCGGGACACTCCATCCCTCACTATCTCACCCTCACGACTGTCAGGGTTACGTACGACCCTTCATTTTCCAGGAGGTTGACTGTAATTGCCGCCGGAATCCAGGGATAGTCAGCGTTTACTTCATGTAGCCTTGCAGAACGACACTAGAAACACGGATTCGTCACTTAATTAATTTAATTACATAGATACTCTCCAAATAACATTTAAGTGCCTGGCAGAGGGTTCATAAACCACTTTCATAACCAAGGATATTAAATATAAGGAGAGACATTGAATTAAAATTTGTGCTGTGGCCGGGATTCGAACCCGAGACCTCCTACTTACTAGGCAGGCGCTTTAGACCACTCAGCTAACACAGCGTTGCTGCAAAAGTGACTACACAAACTGTCTTCGAACCCGGTCACAGCACAAATTTTAATACCTTTGGTATAACGAGACATTGTTGTCTCAAGGATATGTATTATTTGTTAATATTTACTTTCATAACCTTTCTCTACCGTTCCATTCTCTAATAGCGCGCCGGAAGAAATAACACCTGATTTCTCTAATTTTATTGGGATGTTAATGTCTCCCTATGCAGGTGGGCGCAAGCAAAAAATTTTCACATTCAGAAGTAAAAGACGGTGATTGAAATTTCGCAAATAGATCTTGTCGCAACGAATAACGTCTTTCTTTTAATGATTTCCACATCAAATCGTGCAACATTTCCGTGACGCTCCCCCCACCCCCCCTGTAGCGTGATTAAAAAAAAAAAAAAAAAAAAAAAAAAAAAAAAAAAAAAAAAAAAAAAAAAAACCAGCTGCCCTTCTCCGAACCTTCTGAAATGTCTTGCGTCAGTCCCATCTGGTGAGGGGCCCACACTGGGCAACAGTACTCCAGGAGAGGACGCACGTGTGATATAGGCAGTCTGTTTGGTGGAGTTGTTGCATCTTCGAAGCATTCGGCCAATGAATGAATTATTAATAATAAGATATACTACAGGATCCGTGCGAATACTTCGCACCGTTAGTGGAATGACAAGAAAGTTGGGAAGAAATGTAAATAAATATACATGTGGCGTCTGTTCCGAAAGAACAGACGTCACTTCTGATCCTGAAGTTGTTATTCTTTCATATTGACAGAATATATAAAATCAATTGCGAATAAGCAGAGTTGAAAATGTGTACCCAGCCAGGACGGGCAATGATCCTTTCGTTAGTGGGGAGGGGTGGGCGAGCCCTTACTCTTACGGAAATTACTTTCTAAAAAAAGAAAAAAAATGAAAATAAAGTAATCTACGTGTTTGAGTACTGTGGTCAGGGTAGAGCTGGGAATTTGTGTCTGACGGGAGGCGTGCCTAGGTAGTCCTTGCAGGTGCGGTGAATATGAAATGTAAGTAAAGTTGTAAGTTCACGCTTAGCTCTCTTCAGAATAAATCAATGCAAGTGTTTAAAAGCTCCAATGAAAGAGGTTGATCCGCTGAGTGTCTTAGGTCAAAAAGAACTGCATACCTTAAGTAGAACTGACCGATTTTATGTCCGAATTTTCATCCTGCGGCTATTATCAATCAAGATACTAAGATTAAATCTGAAATTATTTTGAGCTATTTGCCGCGACAAGATGATATATTTCTACAACGTTTCGAATCCGTTACAGGAGCCTTCTTCAGGAAATACTCCTGTAATGGATCCGAAACGTTGGAGAAATATATCATCATGACGCGGCAAATAGCTCAGAAGAATTTCAATTTTAATAATAATGACCGCGAAAACCTACGTTCTGACAAGATACTAATATATTTACGACATTAGTTGCCCCTGGACATTCAATTAAATCAATGGGGAAAATTGAATTTTTGGCCCTAGGAGGGTTTAAACCTGAGTCTTCCTGCTTACTTAGTAGTCGCGGTGAAAGCTACACAAATGGGGACACAGAGCGGCCTACTCTAGCTCGCCTTGCGCCAAATTTTCTCCTTATCACCACACTACTAACTCAGTGACTCTGCCCATTTAATTCTCTAATCGCTTCATTTCGTTGATTCCCGTCATTCGAACCTGCTGGTTGCCGGCGCTGGAGATGGGATCATTGACCGTCTTCGATTTAATTACAATGCCGCGAGTAGTGAGTGAATCTGGGCTGGGAAACTATGTTAATGGTGTGCGTGTAAGCTGAAAAAACTGAGTATGGCGGGAGTTGACCTAGGATATCTCGTGTAAGCTGTGTCGGAGTGGTCTAGTGGTCGGCGCGAGGGCTTGGTAGGCAAGTGGTCCCGTGGTCGGTACACATTTTCAACTTGCTCCATTCAATTTATTTCAGTGCCCTGTAAGAATCGAGATGTTTGGATATTTTGAATACGTAATTACGTAATGACAGTTCCAGTCCAGTTTGACCGCCTGTTTCGACAACCGTTTATGATTATTTCTTGCATGGGAGTAGTGTACGTTGATAAATGTTATTTGTTTGCTATAATTTAATTTCAATGCCCTTCTTTATCATACTGTGGATTGATAGAAGAATAAAAGCATAAAGCCAGCACATGATATACGAGTAATAACAGCTTTCAAGCTATTATTTTGGAGAGCGGAAAATAGGACTATAAGGGAACCCTATATTGTAAAATCTGACATTTTGGCATGGAGATTTGGCGGTCTTACAATTAGTTAAAATTCATGAAATTGTAAATAAATTATTTAAAATTTATAAAAGTAGCCTAGACCGTAAAATGAGATTTTTTTATTTACAAAGTGGTGTCTAGTTTCGACTTTTCAGTCATTTGCGAACCTGTAAACAAGCAAAGGAGAAAAATCTCAGAATAGATTACATGATGTGTTAAAATGTGACTTTTACAGGGTTGAATAAAATGTCACACCTTTAAAAATAATGAATTTACAATCTTTCATCATAAAGGTGTGACATTTCATTCGCCCCTGTAAAAGTCACATTTCAATACATTATGTAATCTATTCTGAGATTTTTCTCCTTTGGTTGTTTGCAGGTTCGTAAATGACTGAAAAGTCGAAACTAGTCACCAATTTGAAAATAAAAAAAAAAAATTCACTTTGCAGTCAGGCTATTTTTATCAAGTTTAAGTAAATTGTTTAAATTTTATATATATTGTCACGATGTTTGTCCAGGGTGAACTCCTAAATTACTGAACTGGTATTATGGAATTTTGCACAGTCAGTATAGTTTGGTTCAATTTAAAAATAGGATACTTTTTTTACCTCGCTTATTAACCTCAATATTATTTTTCTTGTAAGTTAAATGTTTATCTTGGTTGGCTAAGATTCCAGTATTTGGCACCTTTCCTTCTACCTGCAGTTTAAGCTAGCGACAGAGTGTTAGTTTGTAGAGTTCAAGTATACGGGTTCGAAACTCCGCGGGATTACGGATTTTTTTCCACACTGAGATTTATTCCAGCCTTCATTTCTGTGAGGAGTCGCCAGAAACGATGATAAACTATAGGCCACCTTTTTCCGATTGGGTAACCGGGGTATGTAAGTGACATTTTAGGTGCCCAAGTGGCGTCCAATCGAAAGACTTGGACCAAGTCTCAATAAATTATTATTATTTTCTCTTTATGCCGTTTCCTTGATGCTACAATTTATTTCTCACTGCACTTTTTTTTTCCAAATTTACGTAACACATAACCATGTATTTCATTTCATTATTATTTTGCTTTGTGTTATCTGCATACATACATAAATTAATTGCTGTGTCTTAGTCGTGCTAAACCTCAAAATGCCTGAACCGAATTGTTTTAATTTTTTGTTTCGTTCTACTCTCTTTAATACATGGGTGGTTTAGGAAATAAATAAATACGAAAAATTCAGTGGAAAACTGAAAAATCGAAGTTGTTAATTTTGTTAGGGGCATCACCACTTCGGCTTCGATTCGTATTTTATTCGCTGCCACACCGTTCATTGAAGGCTATAAAGTTATCACACTTGAACTTCAAAACAAGAGGAACGGCACTGTCTTCATAATGATTCACACGGTGCATAGCGGACGGTACTTTACAACAGACTTAGACATAAATCTAACGTTTTATTTCTATCTTGATGAAAGATAAGGTTTCGTACTATGCATAGGTATGGTACCAAATAGCTTATATAGATAATAGCGGAAACTCTACGACGAAATGTGCGAGAGCGCTTGGGAGCACGTCTTAGTGACGTGAGTTGTGAATTAAAAGTGGAAGTGAACGGCAGATTAACACTGTGAGACTCAGAATACTTGAATCATTCGTCGGTGTAAGTTTTAGAAGTAGGAAATGATTGGAAGAGGCCGCGCGGGAGTAGCCGAGCGGTCTGGAGCCCCACGCTACGGATCGCGAGGCCTCCCGCGTCGGAGGTTCGAATCCTCCCTCGGGCATGGATGTGTGTGTTGTCCTTAGGTTAGTTTAACTTATTTTAAGTAGTTTGTATGTCTAGGGACTTATGACCAAACTAGTTTGGTTCCATAGAATTACAAAAATGTATTTATTTATTTATTTTTGGTTGGAAGAGGGAGGTATGTACTACATACAGATCTAATAGCTAACTACAAACAGTGATCGAAATATTTCTTCAGGTTCCCGAAAAAAATAAAAAAGGAAACATTCGAAATATGATAGTTTAAAGAAGCTATTATTAGGCCTACTGAGATCTTTTTAATAAACAGTGTCTTTATCGCTCTGATTTACCTTTTTTTTATATACGTTCTTTAAAGATATAGGCAGTGGGTTATTCGTAAGCGAAGAACTGACTTGAATAAAATTTTCGGAAAGAAGGACCCAGAGCATTTGAATGAAAGCCATGTATTATGCCCAGTCTACTTTGCGAAGATGTATTTCAGAAATAAGATTTTGTAAAGCCAAGGGTAGATTTACCGTATTTTATTCCTTGCGCGTAGTTTAAAAAAATGGTGGTTAATGTATTGTAATCATAAATCTGTAACAGGAAGTTTTATTTGAATTCCTTTATTTAAAACGTAGACAAGGCCTTAGAAATATCAGTACAATACCTTCATTATCAGCTGTTTGTATTTAAGCAACTATTATAAGTTATGAAACACTAGGCTAAACAGAAATTTAAAATAATGCCTTGCATTTTCGTTGTCACTTTCAGTATTTGGCTTGATGCACTGCCTTCCCTTCTGCTGCCTAACTGCTCATGGAAACTGCGTTCATGTGCATGGTTAAAACATACGTCATATATTGTGTTATTTTTAGTTCGAATTATACACACTATGAATAATATTATTCGTCCGTCTACGCAACTGCAGTAAGTGCGATCCTTTTTCACTAGACGCGTTTCGTTTCACTGAATATAAAACATCTTCAGTGGCCTGAAATGAGAGCTATCAAAAATTTGATTTGTTTTCATAGAGCGAAATTCAATTTTCATTCAATTACATTCTATTTGTTGCCACAATATTTTGACCTGTTACCTTGAAACTCTAAACAAGTCGTACATGATCATTTTACATTGGTCATACACTGTTTCATAAATGTTAATGTAGTTATTACTTATGTTAACTGGAATCATTTACAATATTAATGTAGATAAAATTAAAAGAAATTTAAAGTATTGAAAATTTAGGTAAAAAGAGAAAATACAAATCGTGAAATACAATAATTGTTCCTAGGCTTACCTGAAGTCTTCTAGACTAATTGCCAAACTATGTTCCTGGCAGCCTCGGAAGAACTCGAGGTTTGCCAATTAACAAGGGCAATAACTACTTATAGACCTACTCTAACTGCACTATTCTACAGTATGTCCACAGGCATATGCGTGCATCAGCAAAAACCTCGAGTCCGCGCATATCCGTGTGACTAACTAAGCATTTTATTAAATTTTAAACTTTACACTTTTTAATTTTTTGTATTTTTAAAATTATTAGCTAGTTGTGTTGATATTTTATTTGATCTATAGAGAGTTTTGGCATCAGGATCATCGATTTGCAGTTATAGACAGAAAGTTAAGCAGTTACTTTTTTCTCAGATTTTTGCCTGACAACATGAAGCGCTATGGTGTTTCACAGTTGATGTCAGAGACAATTGCTTTAATTTATTCTGCCCTACACTTTAAAAGAAATTATCATCTAAGATAATATATTAAACTGCGGAACAAATTTAAAATTTGCAAAATAATTTTGCTACTTCGCGAAATAAAATGTGGAATGACAGATGTCAAGGCAAGCGTAGCTTACAACTCGAACCAACAGATGGCACTGCTAGCGGTGTCGCCTGAGAGAAACGTGTAAATGCCACGGAGTTTTCGCTATCATCTTTATAAGCTATTTGATGGTACCTTACTTCGACCGATAACCATGAATTTGGTAGGTATTGTAATTTTTCATATACAGGGGAGGGAGGACACAAACAGATATGGAGGGGGGAGGGGGCAGGAGAAAGCAGAGAGTGGGGAAGTAATGACTGAGGCAGGGGGATGGATAGGTGGTGGAGGAGGAAGAGGGCGAAGCAGAGATAGGTAGACGCAGAGATAATTTCTTATCTCAGCGTTCGGCCTTTTAACATTTGCGATCATATAAACATCCCTAGAATTCTTGCTGTATCAAGGTTACAAAATTCAATTTTTGCAAATACCATTTATGAAACTGAAAAAAGAGATATCAGTGACAAAAAAATATCTGAGGCAGAGAGCATGCTACAGTGTATCAATAATCGTTAAGTAATGAGCTTTATTTCTAGTCGAAATGAAATTTATTCATCATTTAAATGAAATAAGAGGCATGTTGTTGTACACTATAAGTAATTTTTTTCATCTGTTCTGAAAATTTTCACTCCTATTTCTTATCGATGCAAATTTGTAAGTCACCTGCTGATTAAAGTCTGAAATTTGCTTCATAAAACTTCTTCCAGTAGAAAGCATCGCCAAGGCTGACAACTTTTCCTGGAGCATAGAGTCATAGAGTTGATTAAGAATGATTTATTCTTTTCAAAGTTGGAAAGCACCTTTCTGCTTCGACTGACGTAATGGAAATATTATGAAAATTAATTTCAAAAATTTACAGCATTCGGTAAAAGGTTTTCCATAGGTTGTTGATTATTATGAACTCTGCTAGGCTAACAGCAGAATGATGTAAATTAGTGGGTAATTTGCGAACGAAACAAAATTATTGCAACTGCTACTGAATTGTCAGTATTGTGCGGGACAATGACATACCCGAATACTGGGAGAAATATCCCCTGTAGAGCGGAGCCACTTAGTGGAACACTGGGACCTACTTCTTGCCAGGGGGTTTTCAGGCAGGCTGCAATCCCCTGTCTCGTGACTGGCGAGTATGTTACGAGGTGCCACGGTGAGGCCTGGACTCGCCGCTGCTGCAGGTGGAATGAGCCGAGCTGCCCGCCAGGGAATTGCAGGAGGGGCGCAAACCCCCTGAGCTCATCACGAGGCCGGCAGCGGTCCGTTGCGGGACAACAGGACATTGTACGGCCAAATTCACTTGATTGTAGCATGTATACGAGAGTTGGAACTTAAATAGTGGCAACTACTTATTCACAACCTATAAAAACGCGTCACATGTTTGCACCTGTTATTCACAGTAGTCACCAGCGTTGTGTAAAATACGTTGCCAGCGATGTGGAAGGCGTAGTGTACCGTTAGCATAGCCTGTTCTGTTGATGGTACGATTGGAGTGGTCTACTGCCTGTCAATGTCAACAGTAATAAAGCGTATGCCACGAAGTGGTTCCTTCATCTTCGGAATAAAATCAAAGTCACAAGGACTAAAGTGCGGTGAGTATGGTGGATGGTACAGTACCTCCCAGTCCCATCGACCGAATAGAGCAGTCACATCTTGCGCTGTATGCGCCCGAGCATTGTCGTGCAAAATGATGGGTGGGTGGCGCGAAAAGTGTTGCGCTTCTTTCGCAAAGCTGGTCGCAGACGATGCTCCAAACACGGACAGTAATGCTGTGTATTGATTGTCTGCCGTGGAGGAACGTAATGCGTCAGGATAACACCGTTACAGTCGTACACGAGAATCAACATAATTTTCACCATACTGGAGCTCTGGCGCATTCTGAGATTCGCGGCGACTCATAATGACGCCATTTGTTGGAGTTTCAGTTTTGGCTCGTAAGGTTTGACCCATGTCTCATCCAGTGTTACAATACGACGTAAGCCTTTCCTTCTCGATCATAGCCAACCAAGTGCGTCTAAGCAACGTTGTAACTTAACCATTTCTTCATTTCTGTCAGTTCATGCGGAATCCATCGTCATGCAATTTTTCGCATGCCCAGGCGTTCCTTCAGGATGCGAAGCACAGTCGGATGCGCTAATCTGGTTTCGTGGGCGAGCTCACGAATCGTCTGGCGTCGATTACTGTCTACTAACGCGGCAACAGTACGCACTTCTCCTTCAGAGATGCTAGGATGACCTGCCCGATGCATGTCTGTCACAGTTTGCTGACTTTCGTGGAAGGCTTTTACGCAACGTGCCACTGTTCTGTACGGCAAAGTCGATTCCCTGCACGCCTCTTGAAGATCTTGATGACACTGTCGTGCTGTACGACCTCTGTCACATTCAATCTTGATCCAGCTCCGTTGTTTCTGTTTCGAAAACATAGTGACACCCTTACGTTAGACCGCAGCTCACAAGTAACTGTGTTTCCCTCGATTGTGCGCACGCCGGTGACGTGGGGCGGGCGAGTCCATTTGCTCGGAAGTAAGGTACTGTTTGGCCACAATAACTTGACGATTCTCAGGGTGGCTGCTGGGAGCTGCAGTAGGGATGGCCTGCACGAACATTACGGCGGTCGCAGGGAGCGGAGCTGTGAGGGGAAGGGAGCATCGGCTGCTTGTTGCAGTGCTGGAACCGGTATCCTAACAATGTGTACAATAATACTTCGCGTCAAGGAACATTGTAACGTTGGCAGCGCTAGTAAATAAATCAATATCTTTATACTAGTGGCGATTTTCTCCGCTTGTGGCAGCACCATCAAAATCGTCAAGTTATTAGAGTTGGGCAAACACGATTCTTTTTTAGGAATCGATTCTTGCGATTCAATCCCACAATGTGAATCGATTCCTACGATTCTTTAGTCTGCATTGGCACGATACTTACTTCTACATCTTGCACATAGATGGCAATTCATGTCGGTGTCATGGATGTTGGAATCTTAACCTTTTGCATCTGTTCCTACGGTTCGTTCATGATTCTTTCTGGTCTGCGACGGCACGAATCTTACAGGGGTATGGTATCGGATTTTTTAATATTTATGGTGCGTAAAGTTCAGACTTAATAATGAGGCAAAACCATTCGATTCAGCTCTCAAAAATTCTCGAGAAAATAGTCTTTGAAGTTTTGCGAGCGGTTATATATACATATTACACTACCAACTATTTCTGCTGTCATTGAAGGTATTTAGTAGCGTTGTAGGTTCAGTGATCGTAGGTCACTTATTTCGAATCCTGCTGTAACCTTATGATTTATTTTTTTCGTTCTATTTGAATACTTCGGACATTTAAATATAAATTTAACACATATCTAATCATTACAAAATACTTGTTATGTAAAATAAATTAGTTTAAGGAAACGCGTACATATAAATAAACATTAAAATTAAAAATCCGTCTCTAAATGTTAAACATCTTTCGAGATACAAGAAATTCGCGTTTATTAAAATGTTTCTTTTTTGTGAAATCGGTTTCTTTCAGGAAAGCTGATAACGTAAAAACCAAAATAGTAAAAAAGATTTTTGAGATGGCTTTAAAAACATTTAAAATCGCGTTTTTCTATACTAAAAAGAATATTTTTTGTAAAATTGAGTTTCTACAAAACCTACAACTATGTAGATGAACTCTAAAAGCTTAAACATCTGTAAACACAAAATATAATCCAAATCGTTACAGACATTTCCGGTATACACGAAATATAAATGTGTAACGATTGCTCGTTTAAATACATAATATGTAAACTGTATAAAAGACGTATATTCGTATGTATTAGCAGCTGTGTATTTCGCTGCGTATTGTTTCTGTCATCTGTAATACGTGAGTAGGCTAATAATTAACGGCTCACGATCTTCGTTCTGTGCTTCCTTTATTCACACGCTTTCTGGCTTTACACGATTCGGCAAGATTCGGCAGTTGCCTTCGAATCATGAATCGTTGGAACTTAGAATCGTGACGAGTCAGACGATTCTTTTGAACGACGATTCGTGCGGATCACGATTCGATTCTTACGAGTCTTTATTTTATTCGTTCAAATGAACGACTCATTCACGAATCGTGACAACTCTACAAGTTGTCGAGGTCAAATAGTAAGTATGTCAATAACGTGTGCTATCAGCAACAATGGTAGATTCTATTGCATAGCGGCACTATTGCAGTGTTGCCAGTGGCGGCTCGTACAAAATTTGACCAGTGTGCTACAATATTACAAAAATAAACAGGAAACAAAACATACTAAAAAAGGCAACCTTTGTATGACTGCATTTAATTAAATATCAATTAATACTGTATTGACAGTACGACCTTCAGGGGAATCTATAACAGCGCTGCCAACTGCATGTATTCACTGCAGGTAGTAAATATAACGTTTAAAAATATTAATTTTATTTACAGACATAAAAAATTTAGACTCAGAGGTATTTGAATACGAGCCTCACCCTGGTAGGTTTGAGAGACAACGCGCAAGACACCTGAGCCAGCGCGCTATTTGACTCTGTATGCCGCAATATTCGTCATATACTATTCTTCCGCAGCCGTTACTCGCAGTGCGAAGAGAAATATTGATCTGGTGCTGCAGTCGGTCTCAGCACACATGAGTCGTCAGGCATGATGGCACGTCTGCGCATGCGCACTAGCGAACAGACGACTGCGCCGCCTCTCTGCGCACGTACCAGCGCGACTAAATCCCACTTCAGCACACGGAGCTTGTTTCCAGCTATCGCGGCGAGAGCGCTCCAAAATGCATTTTCATCTTTATTACTAGCATTCTAATACGCATGGGAAAGGAATTGGCATAATTTTATTGTGATATCTGGCTCATTTTCCAAGAGAAAGGATGTAATTTTATAGCGATTTCTCGCTTGCATTCGAAGAGAAATGGCATAATTTTAGTGATATATTTACAGTGTGATGCAGCACATTAGCACTCTATCACCAGCCGCCACTGGGCAGCGGTGCATAATGTCGGCGTGAAGTGAAGCAGAAACGCGCGTGAAAAAAAAAAAAAAAAAAAAAAAAAAAAAAAAAAAAAAAAAAATTCGCGTGGCCGTACCCTTAGACCGCTCGGCTACTCCATCGCGGCAGTTAAAGGTGCCTTCTGCAAGTTTTGTGTTCTTTTCCGCCTACGCATAACGCATGGCAGCCATCATGGTGCATTCATAAACAGCCCATTCTCAAACTTCAAAGCCTTGTGCAAAAATTCGTATTCTTTTTGTTTCTGTCATCTGTAATTCGTGAAGAGGCTAATAATTAACGGCTCACGATCTTCGTTCTGTGCTTCCTTTATTCACACGCTTTCTGGCTTTCGTAATTATTCGGCACTATTCGCCACTTGCTCTCGAATCATGAATCGTTGGATCTTGGAATCGTTACGGGACAGGCGATTCTTTTGAACGATGATTCGTCCCCCCTTTTGTCTTCTCTCCGGCATTCGGAATCATTCGGCACGATTCGGAACTCGCCTTCCAATCACGAATCGTTGGAACTTGGAATCGTCAAGAGACAGTAGATTCTTTTGAACGACGATTCGTCCGGATCACGGTTCGATTCTTACGATTCTTCATTTGTATTCGTTCAAATGAACGACTCATTCACGAATCGCCTGAACTCTACACAGTGGCTTAACTATGGGGGGGGGGGGGGGTTGAGGGGGATAGAATCCCCCCCAGAACCACGCCCCCCCCCCAAAAAAAGGAAAAAAAGAAAGAAAGAAGAAATCGTATAACAGCAATCTGGTAAAGGTAAAGATTGAAAACTTGGGGTGTTTTACCATAATATTTCATTGGAAGGTAGTGAATTAGTTTCTTCAATGGGAGTGGTAGATGGTAGTCTGTCTGGAAACTGACTAAAATTTTGTTCGTCAAGCAGATCTATCCCCTCCCCCCCCCCCCCCCAAAGCCAAGTCCTAGTTACGCCACGGAATCTCCAAGTTATCGAGATCAAAGTATGCCAACAACGTGTGCTATCAGCGACAATGGTAGATTCCATTGGGGTTGTCGAGTTTTGAGGTTGTCGAGTTTTAGGGAACTTAAAAGTAACTAGGAGTTAAATAAAAACGCTTATTTAGAGTATTAAAATTGTACATTTATTGATTTATTATATACAATTATATATTTATATCAACATTTATAACTTATAATCAAAAAATTAAAAAAAATGAAACAAAAGACCTAGTAGAATCTGAAAATACAGTGTTCATTACAATTACTAAGTCCATCACAGTTACTTATGGGAAGTTTTCTGAACACTGTAAATTAAAACTTACTGAAGTCGTTTGAAAAACCGTGTGATTGAAGACTGCTTTTCTGTCTCTACACGGCGTCTTGCAGCTTGATCACGGAGTCGCCTGAGGAACAGAATCTCCATCCCAGTCGCATTTTGCTGCTCTAAGTACTGCAATGTCCCTTCAACAAATTTCACAGCCTCACTGTGGCTAACTTTTCTTTCTTGTCGATGGTCCTCTTCCTCTTTTTCTTCCGAATCGTCCCATTCTACGCCACGCCCTTTGACAGCTGGGATGATTTCATCTTCTTCCAGTGGTTCTGATGCTCTGTCGAGATCCACCCATTCATTGACATCATTGCTTGAAGATTCTTCACACCCTGGGATTTTTTTCATGAGTTGAATCAAGTCGCAATTTTCAGAATTGATTCCATCGTCACGCGACAAGTCATTGCCTGCGTGATCTAGAAGTTTCCTCCAAGAACGAATGAGGGTTATGGTCTCAAGCTCGCGGCCTCACGATTAGGAATGTGGCCACAGAAATCCCGAAATGTGTACAAACAACAGCCCGCACCAGCTGGGCAGGTAAAGGGTGCGTTGAAGGACCTTGGAAAACCCAGTAACCTAGCCTGAGTCTCAAGTGCTCTCGGGTGGCCTACGTACTGATGGAAAGCTTTACGTTATGGGCGGTGTAAAAAAAAAAAGAAAAAAAGAAAAAAAAATCACCAGCCCTGTCGAGTTTTACGGAATGTCGAGTTTTCGGGAGTCGAGTTTGAGAGGTTGTACTGTATTTACTTTCCAACCCACGTAGTTAAAAAAAAAAAAAAAAAAAAAAAAAAAAAAAAAAAAAAAAAAAAAAAAAAAGAAATACCATAGGAGTTGTACAACAGTACCACGCACCGCCACTTGTATCACGTGTAGAGAGAGATGTGGGAGGGGGTTTCTCTTGGCCGGCTTTACCTTCGGTGCAGGGGTTGCGGCCTGAGGCGTGAACAGAACGCGCTCTGGCAGGGCGGGGCAGGGCTTGGCCCCCGGTCGCGGTGTCCGCGGCCGCAGCATTCATCACGCAGGGGACAAAGCGCGCTCCTTTAAAACGAATCCGGGCAATAACTGCGCGGTGGCGCGGGGCCGGCTTTTTGCCTTTTGTGGCCGCGCCAGCATTCATCATGCGCCGCCTAACAATGCAGGTAGCGGCCGCGCCACAAACTTCCTAATGTTTACACCCGGCCGCCCTTTCCTTTGTTACTGCGGAAGATGGAACACGCCGACACTTGGACGGCTTCCTAAAGCGCCTCCTGCCATGTCGCAGTTCCGGTAAAATTTTCATTCTCTCTCTCTACAATTTGAAATTTTGGGACTAGTGAAATGTCTGGAACGAGAGCGATGGAAGTGGCAGAATAGGATGCATGTACTGCTAGGGTGACCAGATGTCCTGCCTTTTGCAGGACACTCCTTTTTTTTAAGTGTTACCCTGCGTCTCAGAGGAAGTTAGAAAATCTTTTAAAAATCCTGCGTTTCAGTATTATCCTGCATACCATCCAGTGAAATTCGATTACTGACCCATTCATGGGAAATCAGTACTTGTACAGTTATTCATGAAGATGAGACTGTTTTATCGAGAGAAGTTTCGCTGAGAGCGTAGCTTCCACCACACATGTGGTCTGCTACCACTGTAGACGTAAACATCGTCAAGGCCGATCAGAAACGCAAATACCGAGTGTATAAGTCAGTATAAATTTGAAAACTTAATAAATCACGGAATAATGTAGATAGAGAGGTAAAAATTGACACACGTGCTTGGGATGACATGGGGTTTTATATAGAATGTTAAAAAAATGTCCGGCAGATGGCACTTCATCTGATCAGAAAAACAATAATTAGCATTATATATTAAGACAAAGCAAAGATGATGTTCTTTACAGGAAATGCTCAATATATTCACCATCATTCCTCAACAATAGCTGTAGTGTAATGTTGTGAACAGCACTGTAAAGCATGTCCGGAGTTATGGTGAGGCATTGGCATAGGATGTTGTCTTTCTGTATCTAGAGATGTCGGTCGATCAGGTAACGCCAAAGCCAATAGTCGCATGGACTGAGGTCTGGGGACCTGGTGGGCCAAGCATAACGAAAGTGGCGACTTAGCACACGATCATCAAAAAATGTTCAAATGTTTGTAAGGCTTATGGGACTACGGGGTCATCAGTCCCTAAACTTACAAACTCTTATGAACTACTTACGAACTAGGACGGCACAAATATCCATGCCCGAGGGGGGGGGGGATTCGAACTCCAGACCGTAGTGGCCGTGCAGACCGTGACTGAAGCGCCTCAGTCCCTTCGACCACCGCGGCCGGCCACGTTCATCACCAAACGACGCGCGCAAGAGATCTTTCACGCGTCTAGCAATACTATTTTTTGTTCTAATGACACCCCATGCCATTCCAAGACCAACTACAATATATCAGACCTGAAGGCAGAATCCAAGATGGCGGCAGTCTTAGGCCAAGCCAAGGCCTCACATTTCACGTCAGTGGACAGCAGGAAAATTGAATAGTGACTTGTCGGCCTTTATGGTGTAAACTGCGGTGGGAATTTTGAATGTATTTTCATCACTTCGGTTATAGAACCTTCCTTTGTGTTAGACCATAAACACAAGTACCAAAACATGTTCAAATATAAAGGCATGTCCACCAATACTGTCAAAATAAAAGCTACTCGTTAAATAAAATGTAAAAGCAGTGATTAATCTTTTTGAAAATGCAATCTTGAGTAACAATAGGAATAACCCCCCTTCCCCCATTAAGAATATCGAACTAGTAGCAACATTATCATGTCTTAACTGCATGACAAAACTTACCTAGGTGAAAAATAATTCTATGGGAAAAGTTTATTTCCATTCCTGAATGAATGAATCAGTTTTTGTATTTAGAAGTTGCTCACACCCATGCAACACATCTTTCCCATAAATGGTATTTATATTAAAATTTGTGTGAAAAATTTTCTGTGAAGTGATACTGTACTTAGTCCAATTAATCAAGCAGATATTTCACTTATATGGTGTCAACTATATGCAATAGGGAAAAGGAAGAAACATGAACACTGAATTATTTTATTTATCAACAATGCTCGGATTTCCACATCACCATAGAGGTACCGAACCTGATGCGTTACTCATTATTTTACATGGCGAGTTTCCCCGGAAGGCCTAAACCATGACAGATCATAGCAATGATTTTGTGACAAGCTAGTAATAATCTGAGTGACAGCAGAATTCAATTACTGCTCAGCTTGGCCTCTTTCCGTTTTGTTATTTTTGTTGCAATTTCTTCATGAGGTTTCCTTTTTTGTTTTACTAGTGCTCCAGCAATTTCCTTTGAAACACACTTTTCATTCAATAATTTTGTGTAATTATTAATAAAAATATTGGACAGCACTTTAATACTTTTACTGATTACTGTCTTCAAAGGAATGCCACATGTGCACACATTACTGAAGTTACTAATGGCATTTTCAAACAATTAAGTTCCTAAAGCAAAAACTGCATCTCTTTGATTTCCAATTTTAAGAAATGTTGATTCATATGTGCCACTAATTAGAACTTGAAAAAGCTTATAAATATTGCAGGATAGGGAAAGCATAATGGAAGAGGGACATTTTAACCCCCCACGATTCAAATGGTTGAAATAGGAAAGTAGTTCCTCGGTTTCACACTGTAATGAAATTTCATCCCTAGTCTGCAACATTTGTTCACATTCTAAACAATTTTCACCTTTTCTTAGTTTTTCAAGTACTGTTTTGCTAGTGTAGCTGGCAAGACAAACCAATACTTTAGATCTTCATCTGTTATTGTAATGTTTCCCAGTTCCTCTAGTGCAGGTTCTAATTTATCTAAGTTTTCATATGTTTGTTGTTTAATACTGTGATTAACTTTTGCTGCAAAATCATTCAAAGTAAATTCACCATGTTTTGTAGACCGTAGCTTTAGCAGACTTATTTCTTTGAGTTTCCTCTCAGATTCTAAAATCTGCTCAACTGCAACATTATATGTGCAGCCACTTAGTCTTCTATAAGCACCGAATCTTGCTTCTAAAGCATCAGTATGTAATTTTGCAGTAAGAATGTAGGACCAGTTGTATTTATTAAAAATATATTTGCACAACTGAACTACTGTTGCAAGGGTGTGAGAGAAAGCAACATATGTTTCATTGGTTAGTTTCCCCTGAGTATGTGAAGCATGCCAGATATCAACATATGTTTTTAAATTTTCAAGAAACACAAGCTTGGGTCAGTGGGTCCAGTGATTGGGCTTGCATTATCATCTAATGAGTATTTGCCTTTCATTGGATGCTGCACATTAGAAACTGTCCACCATTTAATGATTAATTTTAAAAACTGGATAGTGCCATCAGAAACCTCAATCCCCTGATTTTTCAAAATTTCCAATGCTGCCACATTTTTTGAATCAAAAACACTGAGTGCAAGGGAAACATTCTGTCTCTCTATAGATGTAGGCTATACTGCCTTTCTCACTAGCTTTGGGGCAAGTTTCAACAGGTTGTTTTTCTCAGATTGGAACAGGTTCCTCAAATCTGAAAATTTTGCTTCAGTGACATTATATTGACATGCAGCACTATCTTCATCACAATGTAAAAAGGTATGAATAAAAGTAAATGTTTCCTCAACGTTTGGGATTATGAATGTTTCACTTTTTGCATTCAACCAGTTATTTCTGATACACTTAAGTAAGTGTACACTGTCAAAGAGGAGAAACAGAGATTGGGATGGAGCAACTGGATTTGGAATAGATGGCTGTAAAGTACCACCACACATAAGTTGGTACATTTTCCTGTTAGTGCTGTGGTTATCTGTTACCAAACAAATTACATAATATCCAAGCTCATGCATTATCTTCAATACATCAATTGTCATTTTCAGGAGTGTGTCAGAATTCATATTTTTTACAGGAAAGAGAGCTATGACTTCTTTGCAATTAGAATGTAAGGATGATGCCATGAAAACCTGCATTGTTCCTGCTCTAGTAACATCTGAAGTGTTTTCAGCAACACCAAGTATCTTTCCTGCCTTATATGAGAATTTTGAGCTCACATAAACTTCATCTAGCATCAATGAAATAACCTTGTCATTTTCCTGAAGAAACTTACATTTTTCCTTCAAGAAAGCTGTCTGTGTTGGACCAATACAAGGTTTATTTGGACCCATTTTACACAGAAACTGCCTTAAATAGGCAGGGTGAGGTAATGTTACCACATTAGTTTTCCTAAGTGATGGTAGGCACCAGGAAAGGAAAAGAAAATAGTTGCTGCCCATATCAAGAGCTCAGGAGAATATCTAATCTGTTTTGTTATTGACAGCTCTAATTGCTCCAAAACAAATTCCACTTTAGGGGCTATATCAACAGCAAAACTACTACCATCTGTCAGTGATTGTTTGAGAACATTGACTAAATTTGTAACCTTGTCAACAGCAGCTAAAGAGTTATCTGAAAAACCATTTAGGTGACTCACCAGGTTGTCAAATTTTGTCCACTTGTCACATTTCATATTATCTTGCTCCCCAGATTGTAAAATCCATTTGAAGGTTTATGTGGGTAAACACACATTCTTGTGCCACACTTGTACTTCTAATGCACTTGATATTTTGAAGCACACTGTAACTAACGGAACATCACTAAATGCATCATCCTTTAATTTAATAAAAGAAACATAGTCATCCTTAACGAAAATTGTAAATGGATGAACATTCCTTTTCTGCACATCACTTTTAAAATGGTCAAAGTCGGGTATATTGTCATTTTCACACCACTTACTAAAACTACATTCGTCACGTTGCAGGAGTTGCTGGAAACGTTCTTCAGGTTTCTTCCTCTCCTTAGGAACTGGTATTGAGTGATAAGATGGTTGATTGGGAAATATGGTAGGATATGCATCATTCGTTAGTTTTGGAATTTTTCGTGGCACACGTATAGGTTCGCCGTTTTTCACAGGAAAAATGTCTTCCCTAACCACAAACTTAGGTTCGAAATGCTTAATACATACCACAGTATTATCGTTCACTTCGAAATTGTCCCTGTGAATTAACTTAATCCATTTGTTCCTTAACTTTGTATCTTTGGGAAATTTGAATGTTGAATTATCGTATGTTTTGCCGTAGTTGGACTTACAGCCTGGCACACAACAACTACGACCCATTACACTTTATATTATAAAAATCTTACTGTAGATTCTAAGAAACAAATCCTAGCGTAGCACTTAAGACGAATTTAACATCACATAAATACTACGCACTATACTTCAGTCTTTAATCGCAGCAACTTCACAAGTTCACATATACAATGTTACACATGTGCAGGCCTAACGTAAACAGAAGCACGCTGGTTTGTTTCCCCCACGATTGCCACCATATTGTCGACTATCGATACCTGCCTTCAGGTCTGAGATATTGTAGTTGGTCTTGGCCATTCCAAGCATGTGTGTCAATTTTTAACTCTCTATCTACATTATTCCGTTATTTTATTAAGTTTTCAAATTTATACTGACTTTTTGATCACCCGGTGTCTGACGATGAAGTACTGCTGGTGAAACTGAAAGTCGCAGATAGTGCAACCGATTTTCTACCTCTTTGTATGATTTGAAATACGTTGTAAGCCATTAGTCTATGGGCTGTGTACTGACTTTGGAGATGTAATCATGCGAAAGAATCAGGGAATTGCGTGTTAATGCCTAAATGCGATCGCTGTATCAATTTACTGTAGTCGTTAAAGAGTAATTCGATTTTGAGAGTTGGAAGTTCTGTGTTGGGCTCACCTTAATCCTGTTTGAGTTGTTTGATGTTAAAAATATTTAATACACCCAGTATGTTACTAATACTACAGTAAAGGAATGGTACGCAAGTCATAGAGTAACTCATTAAAGACGGGTGAAAATATCTGCTAATCTTGATGAGTTAAATACTAATTATCGTTTTGTTGATAACACTGTAGAATTTATTGTTTGCCTAACCATTACAAACAAGGAGGTTAGAATCTCCCTCGATTCATTATGTGCCAATTGAACGAATATTTTCTGTAATGAACATTGCATGGACACATGCAAAATCCAGAGACACAAAAATTTAATTAAAATTGTGTAGAGATCTATGATATAATTCTGAAAAATAGTAAAATGTAAAAAGTAATTCATTCGATCATTGTACCAACCATAATTGTGTTTCACCATTATCAATTGTTTCATTATATTTACTGTGATATAATGCTGAGTGGATGACTACTAACTTGTATTTTCCGTAACTCGAATAGACAAAGCAAACAAAACACGTGAGGTAAATTTGGTAATATTATGCTTCAAAGCCGGCAAATCCTGCTTTTTTTGTCTGAAAATATTTCCACCCTCTGTACTGCGCGACCGAGGCCGATATTACACTACCAAACTACTGAACGAAAAAATTCGATGGAATATTGCTCCTATTATTTGACAAAGATATTGGCTGAAACGCCAAAGGGGGTATTTATCATCCAGTATTTTACAAAGTTGGTTCAAAATGGCGGTGTTATGCTCAGTTGTTGTTGTGTTGTGACTGCAATTAGAATTGGAGGAAGAAACGGAAAAGACTTGAATGAAACCGCGAGTGTCTTTTTTTTTTTTTTTTTTTTTTTTTTTTCCAAGAACGACAGCTGCCAGTGGGGATTTTCTCTTTTATATCGTCAGCAGTACGGCTGGGTCGTAACTCACCTGATAATTCTTTTGTAGCTCTCCATTCTTCTCAATCTATTTGTTTTAGTCCGAGTAGCACTATACGTCACGGCATGTTCCGACAGAATATTCCACTTCTAATAACAGCTGTGAATCGTCAAGTCACGTCAAGGTTTCTCTGGAAGGAATTTTTGACGGAACGGTCGTCTGGTAACATCGGAAGTTAACCTATTTTCGCCACGCTCTCTCATGTTAGAATAGGCGACTACACGGATTACACGCAACTATATGTTCTTAGTCCATTTCATTTTTGAACTTCCTTTTAGCGGTAAATTGCGAATGTTATAGACGGCCGTCTATCGGCTTCCATATATTTTTTTGTATATTTCTGTAAAGTTATAATTTATTTAATGTCGCTAGATTATCATTTTGTTAAAACTTGAACCCCACTCTTTTCAAGGCTTGAGGAATAGCATTTTTATTTCATGTGTTAAAATATTAGTTAATATTGCTAGGATTTTCTTATTTTGTCATGTTAATAATTTATTATTATATTAATTAATGTGGCATAAACGTGACTTCTCCGCTACGCCACTGTCCCTGTGAGAATGTGTACTTGTCTTACTTTTAAGTGGATGTGCGAGAATCTATGGCTGTCTGAATGTGGGGATTGATAGTTCGCTTTGCATCGTTCTCTCTGGGTCAGATTTGATAGCTGCTGAGGTTACCAAAGAGGTTTCTACACCCTTTGGTTACAGTCCAGTCGTCGAGACTTCTCTATGGCGAGTCTCTCCGCCCCCACCACCGCTGATCTTGGATTTTCCGTTCAATCATGTGAACGAAATCGATATGTGATTTTTTTTATAATAAACTAGCTGAAAATCCGGAGTTGCCCGGGAATTTATTTATTTACTCCTGCCATTTTTGAGGTATATATTCATTTGTATAAGGGCTGTATGTCTGTAAAATCTGTTGGAGATAAAATTAGTATTAAAGAAGTAATAGATAGTATTAAAACTTGGTGCGTGATGGGGCGGTTTTCCATTAACGTTACTGTTTACGTGCTCATATCTCATGAACTACGTGTCGTACTGTGATACAATTTAGATAGTACACGCAACTATATGCATGTATACTGTCTGTAAAATTTCCTGTCGCTACAATTTGTAGTGTTCAAATTATAAATTGTAACGTCATACCGAGAGCAGTAGTTACTCCATAAACAGCAGAAAAGTAGTAAGAGAGAAACTTTTTTCCTTTCATATTTTTACTATGGTTCCCAGCGAGAAAAAGTTTAATAAAAGTTTGAAATTATGTTTAAAGCTTGTTGCAAGTCGCTAAGTACTGTCATTCTCATACAGTGTATTTCCAAAGTCTCGCTGCATTATATGGCATTTTTTGCGATTTCTATTGGTTATCTTTTGAACCATGTGCCGTATGTGATTCTTAACCATGCAGCAATTGTTACCTCACGGTAAGGAATGTGTGTACCAAATTTGCTTGAAATCGGTCCAATGGTTTAGGAGCAAATGAGCAGCATTGTCACAAAATGCAGCAGTTTTTCGCGCATCTCATTGTTTATGACGTCATATCTCGTGAACTGTATATCGTATGTGATTCTTACACTTACGGCGACCGTCCTCATGGACTGAAGCTTACGTGTACAAAAATTATAAAGATTGGAACAAACTGTAGATTTGTATTGTGACGATACTGCTGGCCCCCTCATATCAATGTTATCGTACGATACCGTCTGCATCGAACCGCCCTCTCATCTCAATGTTATTATACGACACCATCTGCGTCGGATCCGAAATCGTGTGGTTCAATAGTGATACACGCTGCGTGTGAAGTTACAAACGAAATAGCCAGCCTAGGAATCAGTGTAGGACAGTGTCTCGGTGATACTGTGATTAAAACAAGTGATAGATTTCATTAATTAAGAGATTTGTATAAGATGTTTCCAGACAGTTCTATAAATAATAGTTTCGTCATTGTACATTATTTCATTAACTAAACAGACAAATTGTAAAAACTTTTGTATCTACATAAAGACATTAAAATAAATAGCGTTGTATATATGTTAGGCTCATAAACAAGTTGTGTTGACCAGCTAATTGTGTTATTTCGACTATTACATTAATTATCAACATTGAATTCATGGTATAAATTGACTGACGTGAGATTTTGAGTATATTTTGTGAATGGCCATGAGATTTGATAGTTCATTATATGTTAGGAACATGTATGATGTACTCATTAACAAATTAATTGACATTTATCATTATTCCTTGTTGTGAAACAAATAGTACCGCGATTTCGTCTTAAAACGATATGTGGCTTGTAAAATTATTGTATGTATAGTTTTCATTTTTTATTGTGATTAATTTTGTGTACATGAAATGTTTTTCTGTTATGTTTGTTAATTGTAAATCAGTATATTCAATTGTTATGAACAATGCGTAATGTAATGCCATTATTGCCGATGTTATATATTTGCCTCACTGCCTTGCGTGGGAGAGTTCGAGTTCTGGCTTTCGCAAAGTGCTCTGGAATCTATGTCACTCTGTGTTTTGAAATGGAAGTACTACCGTTCTGATGCTTTGTAATTTGTATATGTTTTGAAGTTGTTAGGTTTTGGTGGAGAAGAAGTTTGAGTCAGATTAAAGAGGAAGTGAATATTGTACATAACGAGTATTTATTTCTACCACGACGCCCCAGGAGAATTATGTTGCAGCGAGCAGAACCCCCATACAACGTAAAGTTGAAAAGCTGAGTATCGGTAGAATAAACTGTAATTACTCAAAAATATAGTAAAACATTTTAGTATGCAATACGTATAAACATACGGACACTCCGCTTTATATGATACTGTGGTGGTCTGAGACATTATCCGTTATGGATACGACATGTAGCAATATAATATACATTAATTTTCAATAAAGTTCAGCAACACATTCGATGTGATACACATTAATATTTGGCTCCTCGCAGCTGAGGGAGAGGTGCGAGGGTTAAACAGCACAGCGTTCCGCGTGCAGTTCTCACGCCTGTCTCGAGGCTCCTTTTACAGATCCCTCCGCGCGGCATTTTAGATTTGTTTCCGTCAAGCTGTTTGCGAATGTGTCCCCGGCCCACGATTGTGGCACTCGGCGATAACTTTCCTCGGCTCTCTCTCGACTGAGAACGCCGCTGAGTGGAAACATTTTACGCCCTGCGGTCTGAGGACCGGTCTCGGAGGTATCCGGCGATTCTCCTTTTCTTCTTTTTTCCTCCCTCCTGCCCCCTCCCAGGAGAGAACTCCAGAATGAAAGCGATGAAATGAAAATTACGTCTGCCAGGGTCTGGGAGGGCGAGAGAATCGCTCGTGAAGGGTAGGTAGTAGGGGGGGGGAGAAGGGGGGGAGGGGGGTTGCGGAGTGTTTGTGCAGCCCGCAGAGCGCAACAATAGGGTGTGGCGGCGGTGTTCCATTTGAAGAATACTCGGGGATTTGGCTTCCCCCCGGCCGGCGACACCCTTCTTTATTGTGTCAGCGGAGAGCGGTAATTACCAGAAAGGCGTATCGCTTTCTCCCCCGCTGAATGCCGCCTCTCGCCTCTGGCAAGTGGATGCTCCGGGGCGGCAGGTGCGAGGCGGGGGCGGGGCGGGGGCGGCAACCCGGCGAGCGGTAAGAGGCAGCTGGCCAGCGGGCAATCCATCAGCAGGGGCGCGGCCGTCAGCGCCGCCGGGGCTCACAGTTGCGCCGACGTCGTTAACATCGTAATGCGATGACACTTCACAACTGCAGAAATCAACTCCATCAATTTTACGTCCTCTCCTGTATAAAGACCTCGAGAAATTTATGAGCGTTGTGGTCTTCGCCGGCGAGCGTCGATGCTCCTCCCAGATGATTTCTATAGCGAGCATGTGAGATATGCTACACTCTAGCGGACAACTTGCAACATTCTTGAAGTAGTATAATTGCTTAAGCCACCCTCACACGGGACGTGTTGTCCCAACATGGCGCAGGCCAGACGTGCTGTCTACCTAGCTACAGCACGCTCTGAAACGACCCGTTACATCACACGGAATGTGACGTGCTGCTCATCCTGCCGTTGCGAGCTGACGCATTGATCATTGTGTTTACAAAGATGGGTGTACGTAAAATTGCACGGTATCTCTCTTAGCTATCGTCGGAAGAAAACGAAATTCTTTCTTATGCTTGCATGTGGCATGCAACACTCTTACAGAAATTGTTTTTTTTTTTTTTTCTTCAAGAAGCACAAAGACAGTACAGTGTACCTGAAATCAGTTGAGATAATAACGAAATTTACGATAAAATCAATTTTGGCAAAAATTCTTTAAAAAAATTTCAATGGTGAAATACATCATTTTCACCAGCTCCAGTTGTCTAGCTCTTATATTCCCATTTTACACATTCCACATATTCTGTATATTCGGAGATAATAGTTTCTGACCATATATTTTACTTGTTATACACGGCCGGCCGCGGTGGCCGAGGAGACTGAGGCGCTCCAGTCACGGTCTACACGGCCACTACGGTAGGGGGTTCGAATCCCCCCTCGGGCATGGATATTTGTGCCGTCCTTAGTATAAGGTGGTTGATAAGTAGTTTGTAAGTTTGGGGACTGATGACCCCGTAGTTGAGTCCCAAAAGCTTGACACACATTTGAACATTTTGCTATACACGCGGAACAACGCCCCAGCTCGACAATGCTCGTTGTGATAATTTTTGCTTTTGGTATTGTACGTCAACACTGTTCCTCCTGCCGGCCTCGGTGGCCGAGCGGTCTGCGGCGTGCCAGTCACGGTCTGCACGGCCTCTGCGGTCGGGGGTTCGAATCCTCTCTCGGGCATCGATGTTTGTGCCGTCTTTCGTATTGGCTAGTTCATAAGTAGTTGGTAAGTTTAGGGACTGATGACCCCGTAGTTAAGTCCCATAAGCTCTACAAACATTTGAACATTTCTGTTCTTCCTACACTGCATCTACTTCCGTAACAACGCGCCAGCCATGTTCACTTTGCACTGTGAAACTGAACTATACCAACAGTGTACTGAACTGCAGCTTAATTCAAATACCGTGGGGAAAACCGAGAAACGTAGGGTACTGTTTTGAATTTTATTTGTTCCTGTAGCCTATAACGAAAAACTCAACAAATTCTCTCGTGGACAAAGTTCGTTCTCCTTTCCAAAAAATAATGTCGAATACCGAATATTATAATTGTACTAAATTAACAAATAAGTTGATTAACCATAATTAAACGAAATGGTTAAAAATATTTGGGAGAGTGTAGATGCAAACCTGTTATTTACATCTCTTCCTCCATAGCTCGTAACGCTAACCACCACGCTAATTCGTCGTCTTAAAAAGAAATAAAAACGAATATCAGATATTACACTTAAATTAATAAGAAAGAACCAGATACATTAAGGAAACAAAAAAGGAAAAAAGAAAAATATTTTAGAAGTATTGGGTGGCGAATCTGAGTTACTCTGAACTTCTGCTCCGCGGCTCAATGCTCTACCAACTACACTATTTCTCCTCAGGAAACAGTCCGCTATATTTTTGATATACTATGCACCTAAAACATGTAATATTTATCTATGACAAAGTATCACAAGGACGCTCCTTTGATAGAATGGCGTTGAACCGTAGCATAGGAACGATATTCTTTCACGGTATACAAGTTATAACACGGACTAACATTAAATACGACATCCTTTAAAGCTATGAATATATAGTTTCGGGTAATTTATTGTAACAAATCATACCTAAAATGATGCGTTTTTAAAAGTTCTTCAATTTTCTGGCGCTTTAAAAAATTATATTTATACATCGTACGCTAAAACGAAAGAAAGCTCGAAATACGGAGTTCCGTTTGCAATATGGCGGATCAAAAGTTCTGCTCGTCACGTGAAAACCGGGTCGCTTTTCATTGGCCACGTTCCACTCAACTAAGCAAAAATCTAACGTGCCAGGTCTTTTATTCCACGCTTCGCAGGGCAGCGGAACGTGGAATTCCACGCTGCAACGCCACCACGTCCTCCACCAGGTGCGTTCACACGTCCCGTGTGAGGACAGGATTAGGCGCTAAGCTGCGCGCTACCATATGATTGAATATAAGAGGTTCAGGCTCTGGGTAGAGTTGTAACCTCTTCGTTCCGGCGGGCCATAAATGTGAACCTACGTTCGTTATTTTTTTGCCACCGCAAATACGCGTATTTTTCCGCTTACGGACCGTTGGTTCACAAGTGTGGACCTTGCATTTCTCAGTTTCAACACTAGAACGCAGCAATTCGTAAGAAACGACTGATGCATTTGATTACAACTAGTCATGCACTCAAAATGACTTCTGCTTCAAGTCAGAAAGGTATGTAAATAATTATTACGCTCAAATATTAGACCAAAATTCTGTTTTCTTTTTCTATAGTCTGTTAACTCTTTTAGATGTTGTGAGTTATTTCCGATTAGAATATATTTTGTTTATTACTGCGAAATACCTTTTTTTCTGAAGGTCCTCGTATGTGGACCTTAAAATATGCTGTCGGCCTCCATAGCTCAGCGGTAGCGTCGCTGACCACCACGTGGGAGGCCCGGGTTCGTTTCCCGGCATGGGACTGGGCGTTTTGTGTTGTCCTAATCATCATCATCTCATCATCATTAGCACGTAAGTCGCCCACGCGGCGTCAAATAAAAAGACTTACACTAAGGCGGCCGAACAAACCCGCAAGGGTTCTCCTAGCCAAGAAAACCATACGCTCACTTCATTTCAGAATATGCTGACTTAAATTTCGTCTTCGAAAGTAGAGTACTGAAATAATTCTCTCTTTTATACTTGACAGATATGAATGAAATATTAACTGATGAGCAATTGGTAGCGCTTCTTAATGACAATAATGCGGAATTACCTGATGGGGAAGGTGACGAATTTTCGTTTTTGACTGGAGATTTTACTTTTGAAATTGATGTCAATGATGAAGATAATGCAACAAACAGTAGATGAGACTGTGGAGTCTTCTGAAGAATTAGACGATGCTAATGGTAGGTCTACCCCGTATAGGAATGTTCGAGATTATTATAAATTATGTAGCGAACCTACTCATTTATATATTTTGTTTATTTGTAGATTCTTGTTCCACAACATATACCTATTACGTTTGACAATGTAGGCCATTTACCAAAATTTAGCGAGGCAAAGAATGTCTCAAAATGCAGGAAACCTGGCTGCAATTCCAAGACAAGTGTCATTTGCATGAAATGTGAAATGTAAAATAAAAATTAAAGGAAGTTAAACAATAAGTAAACTGAACTCGATACAGTGGACTTGAAGCGGTTCTTTAGTATTCTCCATTTAAGCCCTATGGGCTAGCTTGATAGTAAATCAAATTATAATGAAGTTTTATGGAGAATAATTACGAACTGTAGCGCTGATTAACGTCTCTGGTCAGTTAGACTGGAACTACGTTATTTGTTTTATTTATAATTTGTCATACTTCCTTTTCCGACTGGTCCCCCACCATGAAAATGAGTGTGTGTGAATGTTTTTGAGTAGGTTATTTTCTGTAATTACTAATCAAAGATAGTTTCAAGGTGGTGGAGTAGTTGCGAAATCTTTGGGTTAAGTGAGGCAAGGAGGGAGGTTGGCAGTGGCTTTCTCGGGTGTCGCTTGTCTTGAAGGGGAGGCAGGGACCGGCCAATGGCAGGTGTCTTCCTCGTGTTTAAAAAAACAACGGTTCGTTGGGCTCAGGAGACGCCATGTTTGACACTGTTAGCTTGGAGGCCCGAGAGGACGGATGTGCCGTGATTGTCTGCTATAAATGTGGTAAGCAAGTATGTAAAAATGTGTCTTATTATACTGAATCTGACTCACAACGCAATAGTTGAAGAAGACTTACGTTAATATGGCAGAAAGTTTAGCGATTTTGGTTATTTTTTTGGCTCAATTTGAGTACCTAAAATAGTTTGATGCCAAGGGTAACGGTCGGAACTAAGCATCCGCTTGCTACTTCACGCTTTGAGATTTCACTACGTTTGCTTGTTTTATTTAGTAAAGCTTTTGAAAACCCTCATTTTAAAGTCTGTGCAGAGAAAATCGTATGAGAATTTACGGAGTTTTCTTTGTGTAATGGAACTTATCAAATTTTCCCGCCATTACACAATAGGCCAATAGTCTGGCAATTTCAAAGTAAGAATGCACCTTCAGTGGTCGATAGCACGACGGGAACAAGCAACATCTTATTTTCTACCGCGGGTTGTCCGGTATTTCATTGATTTTGTAATTTTTTCGTAATCAGACCAAAGGCAGAATGTGCCACGGAGGCCACGTGGCGGAGCTTGGTGGTTAACTGACCAGGGTTGGGTACAGTGGCGTCTTATCGACAGTGGAATTCTAGGAACAGATGAAATTTCTAATAATATTTGTCTTCCTTTTCTGGAGGGTACTTAATTTTGTGGAAATCGCGGAGCCATGTGCTTCCCGCCGTAAATCTTGTTGCGTGGTTCAGTATGATAAGGACGGAGCGCCAGTTTTGTTTGTTGTGCGACTAAGCCACATGTGTAGGTTTCCTTTATAATATTTTTTATATTGTGTGTGTGTGTGTGTGTGTGTGTGTGTGTGTGTGTGTATGTGTGTGTGTGTGTGTGTATGTTTGAGTTTTTGTGGATTCCGTAAGATTTGAGCGGTAGATACCATTGCGTGTCTCATGTCTTGCAATAAAACCAGCAATTTAATATCGGCCACCCTCTTTGCTGAACCAACTTTTTAAAATTTTCTTTCTAGTAAAGATGGGGTGGTTAGTGCATGCAATTTAAAAGTGGTTGATGAGCGAGTGCGCTGTGAAGAGGGATATCCTTACTAGTCCAATAAATGCTTTTTATCTCTCGTTTTCTTTACAGTGTAGCGTAAAACATGTTGAAAATTTATATGTTTAGGAGACCAGCAAATCTATTAGTTAATTAATCTTCGAGCCTGTGGCTCAAAATGTTTGTCTGCTCTGCAAAGAGTGTTCAGAATCTATCTTTTGTTTGTTTCTAAATTTAATTTGTCTAAGGGTATGGTTTTATTTGCATACTACAAAAAATATAAAGATTCTTGTTTTGAATTAGTCGGACTTTATTATGAAGAGATATTCCTTCACCCGTTTAACAGAGAAAGCTGGAATCCTAATAATAGAAATTAAATAACGTAACTAATATCAGATGAGTGATTAGAATTCAGGTAAAAGCTAAAATTCTGGTCAGTTGTCATAGTTTACCGCAACTCTGTATCGAAGGTTGTGACAATTGATTAAATACCCGGTGTCGTGTTATCCGTTGCGTAATTTAGTTTATAACAATTTTTTGGTTTGAGGCCTTTGATGAATTTATATATAAATAAAGGAACCTGGCAGTCAGCTGTCACAGCATTCTGTCAGAGCATGAACCATTTACTTTTATTAGCAATGCCCATAATAGTCAGTGTTATTAGCTGGCAAGTCATATACATAAGAAGACCAAATTAAAATCATTGTAAAACGAGGGTAACTATGCAAGTGGCGAACCGTGACTTAGGATCGTCGCATAATAGAACTTGTGGGAGTATTCAGATGATTATTGTGCTAATTCATCCAGTATTTGTTTTTCAGGAATTTAATTAAACATCGTTGTTCAAAATGTTCAAATGATTGTAAAGCTTATGGGACTTAACTACGGGGTCATCAGTCCCTAAACTTACAAACTACTTATTAACTAGCTAACACTAAGGACGACACAAATATCCATGCCTGAGGGGGGATTCGAACCCCCGACCGTAGTGGCCGTGCAGACTGTGACTGGCGCGCCTCAGTCCCCTCGGCCACCGCGGTCGGCAAACATCGTTGCATTTGCTTGTTATGGGAGTGATTTTGTGTATTTATGAATCTATTCTGTGCTAGTTCTAGTGTGTCTTGCTTTTTTAGTGTTTTTTCTGTATTTCTTTGGTGGGCTATTATAATCGATTACGGTGTTAGGATTTGTGATTAGGAGAGTTGTTGATTGCAATTGTGGTATGTATTTATGTTAACACGCGCTAAAAGCCGTTTAATCGTGGAGGAAAGTGCGAGTGTATCCTGTAGCAGGCAGGCAGGGAGTGAGAGAGGAAGCAGGGCAGACGCGAACGTTGAGTGAGAGGTGCCAGCCGCCCTTGGGCAGGACAGCCACAGCGATCAGCTGGAGGCCACATTCCACGAAGGTGGTGGTGGCCTGGGGCCGCTCATCTCTGCCCGCAGCCCGGAAACCGGGCACTATTTATCTACCTTCTTCTTTTCTCTCACAGTGTGTTGAGATAATGAGGTCTATTTCTATACTTGATTTTTAACGATAGGCTCCTAAATGATATAGCCAGTTATTTCAATTAATTTTCATCTTGTACGAGTTTATGTTTTATTTTATGATGTACTTGAACACCCAATTTATTAAATGTTTGTACATTCAATGTGACACCTGGTCACATACTATTGTATTGGTTTACGAGCGGCCTAAAGGTCTCGCTGCGGTGCGCGCGGCTGCTACCCGTGGAGGTTCGAGTCCTCCCTGGGGCATGGGTGTGTGTGTTATCCTTAGGTTTGTTTACCTAGGTTTAAGTAGTTTGTAAGCTACGGACTGATGACCACGCAGTTTGGTCCGATAGGTTAACAAACATTTGAACTATTCTTTTTTTTTTTTTTTTTTTTCGTGGAACATGGTGGATTGGGGTACTATCACTTTTCAGCGATCTCCAACCGCTGATGGAGCAGTGAAGGAATAAGGAAGACTAACTTTATTTCCTTATTTTGCCATAAACTTTCGGGGCTGACTTGTAAGGGCCTGAGGGCTTAAGCCCTCGACCCGTAAGGCATCCCGAATAGGTGGAGCGGGGAGCCACTGTATTTACGAGAGCGCCGAAGGTCCGAGTATTCCTGGGTTGTTTGGGCTATCTGTTTAAACTGCTCTTCCGTGAAAATGCAATAATTATTAAAGTTGTTAAAACCTTAACGGCCCACCAACCGCCAAATAGGACGCTGAATGTCTTCAGCTAATTTAACTGGGTGGTGGGGTGGTGGTGGTATTTTCGATTCTGGTGGGAGCGGATAATGGAGGTCTTCGTCGTCGCAGCCCTTGCTGCGGATTTTCGTCAATACTTAGAGGAGGACTTGTTTGACGTCATGTTTCAAAAATGTTCAAATGTTTGTAGAACTTAAGGGACTTAACTACGGCGTCATCAGTCCCTAAGTTTACAAACTACTTATGAACTAGCTAAGACTAAGGACGGCACAAATATCCATGCCCTAGGGGGGATTCGAACCCCCAACATTTGTGGCCGTGCAGACCGTGACTGAAGCGCCTCAGTCCCCTCGGCCACCGCGGCCGGCCGTCATGTTTCGTCGGCATCTCGAAGTAGGTCGCGTCGTCATCCGACACGTCCTCTCCCTCCACGTGCGCGGCGTCCGCCCCCTCAGGCGCAGTCTCGTCGTCAGTTCGTGTCGGAGGCGCGTCCGCCTCCATCTTCGCCGCGCCCGCGTCCCCCGTCATGGCGGAGTCGAGGGAAACGGTTTCAAAACTGCAGGTCACCCCAGCATACGAGCGCGGGATGTGGCTAATCGTCTTTGACGAGCCTCAACTCCCACTCGAGGACCGCAATTCGTCGCATCGCGGCGTTAAGGGCGGCTCGGTACTGCTCACTTTCTGCCGCTATCGCGGCCTGAAGACGAAGCAGGGCGTCATCCGCTGCGGGATGAAGAATAACACGTGCACCCGACGTGACGGCGTCGCAACCAGCCGACCGTCGAAAGGTCCCACGTGGTGCATGAGGCGCAGGGGTCGGGACGGCCGCGCATGCGGGCGGCGTCGCAATGCCCGTCCTCGACTTCTCCGCACGTCCCGACTTCTGCTTCGTGCGCCATTGTTCAATGTATGGGCAACGGCGGAAGTTGGCGGCGTGGGGACCGCCACAGTTGACGCACCGCTTGTCAGCGTCCCGCGGGTGCGTGCAGTGGCGCGTGTCGTGTGCGACCGCGCAGCGCAGACACGCAAACGTCGCCGAGCAGTCCCCGGCCACGTGGCCGATCTTTTGGCAGCGGAAGCACTGCACCAACGTCCGTGCCCTCCGTCGGCGCTGCCTTCTACCCGCGCCTGCCAAGGCCATCACCTCGGCAGCGAGGTGGACTAACGCCGCTAGAACGCCACTTCGTGGCTGTCCCCGTCGGTTCCTTGTCGCAGCTTGATTTGACATCTCCGGCGAGAATTGCTCGCTGTTGACGCGGCTAAGGGCAGCAGCGGCGCGATGTTCCTCTCCTCGCGCTGGCGAGTCAGCTACGACTGTGCACTCGCTTATATAGCCGCTGCCGGCCAATCCTGTGTTGGCGTAGCGATATGAAGTTCCCGAGCTGTTGTCCGCCAGCTCTGAAAGTATAGGTTCTAGGTTAAGTCGGGAAGTTTCTGTTTATTTTCCTCTGATGGTTGATCTCCACTTCGTGCGTCTTTCGTAGCAGTGTTTAGGCTCTCTGAAGCACGTTGTTGTGTGCCGGCCTGCTAGCTTTCAAGGGGATTCCCATATTACTAGCAGTACGAAATCTGTTCTAAATCGGTCTAAGACGCGATGCTGCCGAGGTTCGATGCCTCCCTGGGGCATGGATGAGTGTGTTGACCTTAGGTTAATTACCTTAGTTTAAGTAGTTTGTAAACATAGGGACTAAAAATAATAGAAGTTAAGTCACATTTAACATTTTTTGATTTTCTTTTTTTGAATCATATCTGCAATTTATTCAATGTGTCTAAACTTCCATATTATGACGTCTTTTCTACTGTGTTTGCTCTTTAACTAGTCCCAAAATCTTCCTTATTTTTTTTTTCTTTCTGTGGTTTGTAGTGTTTCCGAGATCACTCTGTACTTCAGAGTTAAATATTCGACTGTATAAAGGCTTCTGGGCGAATTGCTGCAGACAAGTTTGTATGATTACCATTGATGAATATTAAACTTCCTGCCTGATTGATGAATACTCATATACGTCCTTAACGTGGAATGTTGTTTTTATTAAATTAATTCTTGCTTTAATGTTTCTTTTTTTTCAAAATTTCTTGTTCTATAATTTCTCCTGAGTTTTTGTTCCATATTTTTCATAATTAGTTTTCGGATATTTGAAGTCGTCTTACTATTAGTCACATAAGTTATGGAAGGCTGTTTTTTTTTAGCTTTTTCTTTAACAAATCTATTTATGTTTTGGTTGTTTCCATTGACTCTTAAAGTAGGTAGGTCATTTGCAAGAGATAAACAGTGTAGTTTTACGTTTTCCCCTTTGTAACCTAATCTCATTCCCTCACAGTTTCGAATTTCTCCTGTTTAAATTCTGCATTCACTTATGACTTTTTCTAAAACACAATTAAAGAGTAATGGGTCAAACAATTCCCCCACCTCACTCCAGTTCTTATTTCAAACTTCTAGAAATACCACCTCAAAATTTCACTTTGAATTGACTGTTTGTAATTATAGCTGTAATTTCACTATCTAAACCCAGTTCATTGAGCATTTAAAAGTGTCTTGGGCTAATCACAAATGTGTTTACTAACTTTTTAGATTTCTTTTCAGATACATTATCATTTAGTCAGAAATGTTAATTTTCCTTCTGAAACGAGACAGGTATTCACTAACTAGAGAGTCGCATTGTTGTTCCGCCCTAGATAATAATGCTTTTCATAAGAACTATATCGATATTGTTTTGTTTCTTTTTATCGATCTGGACAAGGGCAGTGACCGATTGAAACCACCATCACAGCACAGTCTATCACAGATAGTCGTGAAAGTCTCTAGGGAAAATTGCAACTGAAGCGATACTAGCGCTCCAAGCGGTCAGTAGATAGTAACACAGGAATGGCATGATACAAACTGAGAAGTTGCCGTTTTTAATGCTGTTACTTTCATATTTCATAGTCACTGAACGTTGTTGTGAACTTTCTAATACAAATATGAAAACATCATTAAAAGTTATATCAGTGCTTCTGTTAAAGGTAGTCTATAATAACAAATTGCCAGGACAGTGTAATTAATACAGTTCATAATACCTGAATCGTAATAATATCGTCTAAAAGGTTTTTTTAAAGCAGAAATGAATCGCAACGTGATGTGTTCAAGGGGAACTGATTATGTTCGCGTGGTCGGTGCGTACTGACATGTTGCATAGGTTTTGTTTTACCATATGTCGGACATTGTAACACTTTCAAAACTGTTCACGATTTTTTCATTGTGGGAGACTAGACTCTACTTCGCCTTATAAACCCTCTGCTCACCTTGTCATTGCTTCTGCGCGTTTTGTGTAACTATCACAATGTTCACAATGTTTTTAGCTACCAGGCAGGTAGCAAAATGAATATCTTCAAGAATGTGACGTGCTAATATTAACAGTTTATATATGGAGATATTTATTTGTAGATACGCATTGGCTTCATCAAACTAGTAGGTAACCGCCAAATTATGTTGGTATACAGCCATATAATTTTTGTGAAACTGAGGTACGAAACTAAGCAGGCTCTACTGAAATAGTTGATTAACTGCTATTGGAAGCATTCACACATTACTTTTGTACAGCAGTAATGTTATGAAATACTGGCCTAGTATTTGAGATTCTGATTAAGAGCAGAAGTTTGGACATGAATAAGAATTGAAACCATTGCGTTTTGCCGATGACGTAGTAATTCTGTCAGAGACAGCAAAGGACCTGGAAGAGCAGTTGAACGGAATGGACAGTGTGCTGAAAGGTGCATATAAGATGAACATTAACAAGAGAAAAACTAGGGTAATGGAGTGCAGTCTAAGAAAATGAGGTGATGCTGAAGGAATTAGATTAGGTAACGAAACAATAAAGGAGGTAGATGAGGATGGATAGAGGTAGATAGAGGATATAAAATGCAGAATGGTAATGTGTACAAAAGCGTCCTTGAAAAGAACGATTATTGATTTAAGCCTAAGGAAGTCCTTTCTGAAGGCATTTGTGTGGAGTGTTGCCTTGTATGGGAGTGAAACAAGGACAATAAACTGTGCGGACAGGAAGAGGATAGAGGCTTTTGAAATGTGGTGCTACAGAAATGCTGAAGATTAGGCGGGTGGATCGCGTAACTAATGAGGAGGTACTGAACAGAATTGGGGAGAAAAGGAATTTCTGGCATACCTTGACTAAAGGAAGGATCGATTGGTAGGACACATCGTTAGACATTAAGGAATTGTGAATTTAATGTTGGAGTGAAGTGTGTGGGGTAAAAACCGCAGAGGAAGACCAAGAGATGGATACAGTAAGCAGATTCAGACAGATATAGGTTGCCATTCTTATGTGGAGATGAAGAGGCTTGCTCAGGATAGGGTATTGTGTAGAGCTGCATCAAACCAGTCTCCGGACTGAAGAGCTGAACAATAACAAATTGTTAAAAATTTACTTCTATGCCTAAAAGTTTAAACATCCACCATAAATGAATACTTGTTATTCGTAACATTTATTCTCTTACTTCTGAACACCGTTTGAAACTGAGAGATTTCTGAATTACATTTTTGACAGTTGTTACAATTTACAGCGCCTCAAAAGCTCCTAAATACGAAATATTTTGAACGTGCTCCTGCACTGCACTCCAAATACACATTCAATCTATATCTATAAATGTGAATGTCTGTTCGGTGTACGTTTATCACGTCTGAACCACAAGACATAAAGAGCTAAAAATTTGTACAGTTACTAATGTCTACACAGGGAAGGCTTTAGGCAGGGTTTACAATTTGAAGAATATAACGCGAAATGCGGAACAATAATGATTCTTTGAAAATTATATTTACCCTTTGAAAATTGTTTTATTGGTTGTATTGTTGCTTGACGGTTAATAATGATAAAAGGGTGGAGTATATTGGAATGGAAAGTTATCGGTGTATATAAAATTCTACGCGTGTGTGTGTAAATATTTCGTTCTGCAGTGAAAACTACAAAACGTAAACGAATGGTCTGTGTGTAATTGTTGTCCGAAGTCTCCCGTTGTACACCATAGCAGTTCCATGTCGATAGCTATAAGGGGGTGGAAGATATGGTTATTGAATGTCGTCAAATTATAAAAAAAAAATTCGGACTGAAGGCCAGCGATGACGTTCGAGGTTACCTACAGCGAAACGTGATGCCACAACCATATCTTTGGTCTATGCGTGCGACAATGTCTTCAGCTATTTCCCTATAAGGATAAGGATACGAATAAGGAAATATAAGAATAAATAAATAAAGAAGTAAAAAAGAAATTTCTTTTAAAACATCTCTTTAAAAATATCGATTTGACGTTTCGTGCATTACATCAAGTGATCGATCTGTGATATTATTACAATCATTATTTCGTGATTGGCTTCTTCGAAACGAGTGCATTTTACGTGTGATTTGATCTACACTACTTACTTTACTGATAATGTTGATTAAAAATATTTGTTTCTAAAGAAGGTAATGTATTTCATTTCATCCTTCAAAATCAGTCTCATAGCACACTACTGAATGATAGCTTATCTAACATAATCAACCAACACGCGAGCGGAGCCGCGGGTTTAAGCTTGTACGAAATATTTAGAACGTGTTCCTGCACTCCAAATACATATTCAATACACAATCGTTTTGCGGTGCGTTTTAGGACCCAGCAGCTTGGCAGCGCTGCAGTTGCGAAGTTGCAGAAATTTAATGTTAGTTTCGTGACTCTTATGTTGGAGTGAATAATGATTGTGACAATGAAACATACTCGATAAGAATTTTCATATTTTCGACCGCAAGTATACGAGATTGATGAAGACCACGATTTGTGTGCCGGCTATAAGGCTGAGCAAAATGAAACAGAATAGCGCTTCTTCTGCGCTGGCTCTTTCGGGCCGTGTAAGTTTCAGTTTTCAACGAGCGGCTGAAGAGTAAACGGGCATTATTTTGCCAGTACTCTCGGCGAGGGAATCTGCGGACGTCTCGAGAGGCCGCCGCGGCGGTCGGAACGCAAACAACGCGTGGGGGGAGGGGGGGGGGGGGGGACAGGCGCCAGGCGTTAACTGCGCCCGCCGCCGCCAGGGGCGCTGCGCTCGCTCTGTTTGACCGCCGCGCCGGAGAGCGGGCAAGCGGGCGAAACTTCCAGCGTCAACAGCGGGGAAGCCGATGCGAAAATTACACTTCTGAATGCCGAATCCCGACAACTTTAATGGTTTTGTTTTTTCTTCGCCGCAAAAATGTTGCGAAAGGGAGGGAGGCACGGGAAAAGGAGCGTATGGAAGGAAACGGCCATTGTTCGCGAGCATTGTTGGCTCGAGGAGGATGGTAATCAGCGAGCGCTACGGCTTCCGGGGCCTCTGAATACTGCCTGCATATGATTGGACGCGGCAATAAGGAAGTCGGCGCAGTAAGGAAGTTTTCTCGGTTGTGTCGACTGAAAAACCTTTTTGTCTATGTTCGGTTGTGAGGCCATCTTCCGCACCAGCTGTGAAAATTAACCAAAATAGTTTTTCTGTTTTGTACTGGCTGCGTTTGAGACAATTATTTTATACCAGAGGCGTTTCGCTTTTTTATTTGTATAGTATCTTCTGTGGTCCTGTAGATGGTATATAGGTTTGAGCAGTGGCGTAACCCGGAAAAAAGAAAGAAAGAAAAGAAATCGTATAACAGCGATCTGGTAAAGGTAAAGATTGAAAACTTGGGGTGTTTTACCATAATCTTTCATTGGATGGGAGTGAATTAGTTTCTTCAACGGGAGTGGTAGATCGTAGTCTGTCTGGAAACTGACTAAAATTTTGCTCGTCAAGCAGATCTATCCCCCCTCCCCAAAAAAAAAGCCAAGTCCTAGTTACGCCACTGAGTTTGAGAATGCTTCGTCTTCTTTTTTTCCCACCAAATGTTTGTCACGTATAGCCACTTGACTCAGAGTGCCGCTATAAAGGTTTCATTGTTCAACGAATTTTCAAACAAGATTTTCTACGTGAAGCGGTTGTTTATGATAAAAAAAATATCGGAACGGGTCTTGTATGACGACATACCGGGTGATCAAAAAGTCAGTATAAATTTGAAAACTTAATAAATCACTGAATAAAGCAGATAGAGAGGTAAAAATTGACACACGTGCTTGGAATGAGACGGGGTTTATTAGAACAAATAACAAAAAAAGGTCCTACAGATGGAGCTTCATCTGACCAGGAAAGCAATAATTAGCATAACAAATTAAGACCGAAGATGATGTTCTTTACAGGAAATGCTCAATATGTTCACCATCATTCCTCAACAATAGCTGTAGTCGAGGATAATGTTGTGAACAGTGCTGTAAAGCATGTCCGGAGTTAAGGTGAGGCACTATCAGTTCCGATCGAAAGATTCACTTGAATGCCAGTCTTGTTTAAACAACTGTATTACAGCACCGGTGCTTACACTGATACCGAAACATTCAACACGAGATTAATCGAGGGCAAAACCTATGACCTAGAAGTATTTTAGTAGTGAGAGCTTGTCATCTGCTCCGACTCTCATGAATGTGATTTATTAAGTTTTGAAATTTATACTGACTTTTTGATCGCCCGGTATTTATTGGGTTCTAGCGACCCGCTCTGATTTTGCACGTATACAGTCAGTGTCACATAAGAAGGCGGCCTACTTTTCAGCCGTTCTGCGCATCCCCCTCCATTACGGCACTGACAGCCAATAATATACGTTTTCTAGGCGCAAGGCTAGTCACGAGTTACGCAATGTTTCTCCCACAGGCTCAACTGTTCGGCGGTAAGTTCCTGCCCATCATGCTTTCCCTAACGGTCCAATTCCACGCGTGAAAGCGCTTTTGTATATGACGCCACTCATAGCACTTATTACTGTAGGCAGACGACATCTGATGGATGGGCGGAGAAGATCGCTTGACGAAGTTTTTCACGAAGGTTTCATCAAAATTGCCTCCACCGTCATGGAGTCCTTAGAGAAAATATAAATCGATTTTTATAGATAGGTTATAGATAACGCACTCTTTAGTGCCGACAATTGATGATGACTGCTTATGAAGGCAATTATGAAATTGTCGAATTTTTTTCCAGAAAACAGTTTATTCTGGGGACAGTTTCGGTAATTTTAATATTTCTTCCTTGTGGCCGATAAACTGATCCCTTATTTCATATTCACAGAATATATGATATCAACTGCGAATTGGCAAAGCTGAAAATGTGTACACAGCCGGGATTCGAACCCGGGTCTCCTGCTTTCTAGGCAGTTGCGCTGACCCCTACACCACTGAGACACAGTGAGCACCACACTTCCAAGGACTACCTAAGCACGCCTCCCGTTAGATACCAATTCCCTGCCCACAGTACTCAAACTCGTAGTTATGAAACTAATTCCCGTAAGAGTAAGGGCCACAAACTTGCCCATCCCTCCCCACTGACGTAAGATCCTCTCTAAACTTAAACGCGAGAAATTATCCACAAACTGTTTCTTTTGCGTGATATCGTTAGCGACTCAAGCAGCGAGCGCATGAAACAGCTAGGTGGGGGAACTTCTCCCTCCACCTACATGCGTAGACCACGCCGCTCAGCCGTCACTGGGAGCGGACGAACTAAAAGAACGAACTAGTTCGCGGCTGAGCCGAGAACTAAGGTGAGCGCTCCCGATCACGAACTATTATGCGGAAGTCTAATGTCATCTGAGAGAGGAAGCTGACGAAAGTTACCCTTGGAGAGGATGTGGACAATGTGGAGGTGGAGGGAGGGAGGGCTAGCTTGGTAACGGCGTGGCAGAGGCCCAGAATTCAATAGGAGGTGGGAAACCAGAGCACGTTTGTCTTTCGGGAGAAGTACAGGATGCGGATGTGCTCCAGGAATTTGAGTAGGTGTGGGAAACGAATGACATCGTAAGGGATCCGTGTGGGGGAAGGGAGGCGGATATGGTAAGCGAGGCAGAGGGCGTGACGCTCAAGGATCTGGAAGGAAGAGGGAAGCGGAAACTCAAGCAAGGTGGAAGCTACACAAGATGGGACGCTTTAAGGATTGGTAGGTGTAGAGGATGGTGGAGGGGTTGAGTCCCCATGACCCACTGCTGCGATTACTGAAAACACAGAGAAAATAAATAGAAGGGTAAACAAACTGGACATACGAGTAAAAGGTGTAGAAAGCGAATTTGAGACTTTGTATACAGAAATGGCGAGTTTTCGGCAACTTTCAGAACATAACAAAGTAAGAACGCTTTTTAAATGAAAATGTACGAGACGACACTGTGGGTATCATTGAACTCGTTATTCCAAAGTATTCACCAGAATTCTGGGCACAACTATACCCCTGTTTAACGAGCCGAAGGATTCCCTGTTCCCAGAATTCCCGTGTTCTCTAATGCATCTAATGCATTGTCCAACTTTTCACAATGACTCCATAATAAACAAGTGTACACGTACTGTGGTAGTCTCCTCTGCCACGGATGAACTGCTGCGGCAGACCTTACGTGCCACAAGGTACTACGCTGTCCTTATATACCTAAAATTCTTGCTGGTTGCTAAGCCAGCTATCTATCAGTCACACATCGCGATCCAAAATAAAAGATTTTACACGTGCCAACCTTTTGCTGGCCTGGGTGTTTGCCCAGATAATGTCCTAGCCTAGCGCCACAGTGACGCCGCCATGGCGACCTTTGGACCCTGGGGGCCCCGGTGGGTAAACGACCTTGAAATGTGTTTTTAGCGGACAAAATGGATGGATGTCGCAGGGCAACATGTCCGGGCTATAGGGCGGATGTTCAAGCTGCTCCAAATTGAACTTGGCCAGTACACTTTGTATGACCCTGGAGATGTGTGGAGGTGTGTTATCATGGAGCAGAATCACTCCCTCCGTGAGAAGCCCACGTCGTGTGGGCTTGATGAAAAGGCTACCGAGTGTCTCACAGTACACTTCAGTGTTAATGGCTTTTCCGTGCTCGAGGAATTCGATGAGTATCTGACCACGTCGAGAAAGACACTGAGGATCACCTTGCCTGCTGAGGGCATGGTCTTCAATCTTATAGGAAGAGTTGACGACGCATGTACCTATGTGTCGGACAACTTTATCTCAAAATTTCAACCGTTTTGGTTGTTAAGACGTTTCGTATCTTTTCATTCGAACACTCCGCTGCAGAGTGAAAGTTTCATTCTGGAAACATCCCTTAGGCTGTGGCTAAGCCATGTCTCCACCATATCCTTTCTTCCAGGAGTGCTAGTCTTGCAAGTTTCGCAGGAGAGCTACTGTGAAGTTTGGAAAGTAGGAGGCGAGGTACTGGCGGAAGTAAAGTTGTGAGGCAACATTGTGAGTCGTGTCGGGATAGCACAGTCGGTAGTACACTTGCCCGCGAAATGCAAAGGTCCCAGGTTCGAATCCCGGTGCCGGCACACTATTTTAAGATGCCAGGAAGTTTCATATCAGCGCACACTCCGTTGCAGAGTGAAAGTTTCATTCTGGAAGTTTAATTTTGTTGATCAGGAAAGCTGTCTTGAAAATTTATCAGTTTTTGCGTAGCAGTTTTACAAATCATGAAGAAGAAATTGATTCATAGGCTACAACGTGACACAGAAAATTTAATTTTAGGTAGGAATATCAAACTTAACGCGACATATTTACTGGCTGTTTGATTGTGACCCGTAATTGGGCGACCTTTTAGGATACGCTGTTTTCCAATTTCTGCATTGTTGTTCAGTGCCACAGGTACACCGGATACAGTACTGTTGGTCCACGGTAAGTTGACGATTCGTCCGCTGACAGTTGGCAGCGTCAAGAGGCTGACAGGGGGCGAGGGGCACTAAGCGGAAGGCAGCGTCGCTGGGTTGGAAACGTTACCCGGAACGATGTGCGCAGTAATATTTCGTGTACAGGGGCAGCGTAACGTTGGCAGAGCTCGAAATAAATGAATGTTCTTCAACTAGTGGAGATGCTTTTTGTTCCAGGTGGCACCAGCTGAAACCGACTTCACTTGTCGAATTGCCGGCCGCGGTGGCCGAGCAGTCTGCAGCGCGCCAGTCACGGTCTGCACGGCCGCTACGGTGGGGGTTCGAATTCCCCCTCGGGTATGGATATTTGTACTGTCCTTAGTATTAGCTAGTTTATAAGTAGTTTGTGAGTTTAGGGACTGATGACCCCGTAGTTAAGTCCCATAAGCTCTACAAACATTTGAACATTTTTGAACTTGTCGAATTACATAGTGCTACAGTTCTATGCGACAGTCTACAAGTACTATACCTATTTTGGTACAGTGATACTACTGTGAGAGACAAAGATAGAAAAATACAGATTTGCAAACATAAGTTTTTCTTAAAAAAATAAACAAATTAAAATAAATAAATAAATAATAAAAAATAAAAAGAATGTAGCAAGGAGGAAGCCCTTCAACCCACACAACCACAGAAGTCATCATGTGTTGATGAGACACGGACTATTTCATCCTCGGTGACAACCGGTTACGTGTTTCAGGAACGAGATATAGGTTAAGAGCTCCTCTCACTACTGCCTACTGCCAGATCTTACAATCTACATTCAGGACCGGGTAAGCTCGAGGGCAGTGGTAGGAAGCGACACTCTCAAGTTTCTCCCCCCGGTGGGAAATATCGTAGGAGCAGCACGTCGATAATGTTCCATGTGAAGTGTTGACATGATCTGTGTACACTTTTGTTGTCTGCCATATCGTACCAAAATTGAAAATCACAGTTTCTAAAACGCACTTACGCATTAAGTGTTCACATGAGCTGCGTACACTGTTTTTGCATGCCATATCACATCAAATTTGAACATGAGATGATAAATTTAAGAAACACGTATGCCCACAGCTGTGTACAGGGCATTCAGGCTCTAAATCGATTTGTAACTGCTTGGCCGAGTGGGTATATGGGAATCTCAATACAGACGAGGCCACGCGAAATTGGCATAGGTTTGTCTACATAATTACAACTGAACTGTTTGTAATCCTGTGGGACTCAACGACTTACGTTGTCAGTCCCTAGACTTACAAACTACTTAAACCAAGTTAAACTGAGGACGACAAATACACCCATGCACGAGGGAGGACTCGAACCTTCGACGGGGATTGGTCGCGCGCACCGCAGCAAGGCGCCTTGGTGCACTCGGACATATTTACAAATTTGTAAGAATTGGACTATATGGTTGAATAAGACTGACCACTCAAAAACTCAAACAGTTGTACAATAGAATCGAGAAATAACAATTTTGTATAATCATGGCCACAGGACAATGGTATTAAATGAATTACTGGTAACTGTACAAAAACTCTGGGCACATGGTTTCATTGTAATTTTGATCATTTTAATAAATATAGCGTTCTACATTTCAGATTTTCTGTTTTTTTTTTTTTTTCCTTTTTGGGAACTTTTCACTGTTTAATGTCGTAGAATCACTGTAATACTTCTGTGATTATAGGCACTTTTAAATGACGCCACAGTGCGCAGAAACCAATAGTGCATTGGTAGTTATATGCCGGCCGCAATGGCCGAGCGGTCTGCGGCGCTTCAGTCACGTTCTGCACGGCCACTACAGTCGGGGGTTCGAATCCCCCCTTGGGCATGGATATTTGTGCCGCCCTTAGTATTAGCTAGGACATAAATAGTTTGTAATTTTAGGCACTAATGACCCCGTAGTTAAGGCCCATAAGCTCTACAAACATTAGGACATTATTATTAGGCAGTTATATGGAATTAAAAAGTTTTTTTCTAAAAAGCAGCTGTTGCTTTGGAATATATTTGGTGTGTTTCCTACATCAGTTATAAGTGATGATGACTGTAATAAAATTTATTTCTCACAAAGCCTTTACAGACATATTCACCCTCCTCAGCCCTGTGCCCCTCCCAGAAAAAAAAAATTCTGCATCCTCCACTGCGTGGAGACACATAACTTATTTCCCACTCGGCTGAAACAGTAAATGACCTCCACAGTAAAACCAGAAATGAATCTCACCTTTTTGAGAATGCACAGCAGTTAAAAACTACCTAAACTGTAAATGTGTGCGACGGTAGGGGGAGATGTGCGGCAGAGGACCGGGGTAAGTAATTTAGCAGGGAGCGGCCGTCAGGGCCAGATGCCGGCGTTACTTCGGCGCCGCGAGTGACAATTTTCGCGAGCGCGCGGCTTGCAATCGCGTCACGGGTCAGGCGAACGTCCTGACCACCCCTCGGCAACACGTCACACCTGCCGGCCTGACTTACGGCTCAGCGAAGGCGCCGACAGCTGCGAAATGCTGCGCGGGCAGCCGCCCCGTCAGGCGAACACCGGAGGCAGAGCGCTGGTGACACCGCGGTACCGTGCCCACTGCTCCGTTCTGTGTATTTTTGGGAGAGGACAAAACAGACAGAGAAAGGACAGATACCGAGTGTAATGGTACAACAGCGGTGCTGAAGGGGGAGGTTAACACATTCCACACTGCTATGTGTGTACCTCAACTGTGAAGGTGAACTGGCGATTTTTGTGTGACGTTAATGAATAACTGTAGGGTAAGGTGGTACAAATTCGATATAGGTGCAATTTCGATCAACATAACTTGTCTGTCTCGTAGTGTTGGTAGCACATGCCTTTGTGTGGCGTTGTAGTGTAGCAGGTTTCTACAGCTCCTCCTGTCTTTTCCAAGAATACACCACTTTGCGCTACGGAGATATAAATTTTTTCCTGTTAAGAGGTACGTGGAGCAACGTCGTCGAGCGCGCTCTTATAAATTATCTAGTTTCCACGCGATTGCAAATTCTATATTATGCAATGTTTGTTACCTAAGAAGTATGCGTTGGTGCCCAAGGGAAAAAAGGCTTTTTATGTGGAAGAAGCCAGTGATCAAAATTTTACGAGGAAGTGATCATAATTGTACCTAGTGTGCTACATTTTCGATCCATTTTTCACACTTGTGTAACATTATTTTGTGGTTATACCAATATTTTTAATGGTCTAGTATTTGTGTTACATATTCGTTAAACATCCAAGAACAAGTGCCATAGTTAATATTATCTCTTTTCTCAACATATTTCCAGTACCAACAACATTTGTCCGAAATGATCGGAATTGTACCACTTTACCCTATAGTAACTAAGAGCCAGAAAGCCAAATTTCTAGCATCATTTGAAAACCCATCCTTTATAGATTAGGAAAAATTTTAGCTTATATGTATGCTTGCATCGGTAGACGTGTACAAGCATTAAAAAAAAAAAAAAAAAAAAAAAAAAAAAAAAAAAAAAAAAAAAAAAAAAAAAAAAAAGAGAGAGAGAGAGAGAGAGAGACCTGAGAAACCTTTACATGGAAAACACTTTTACATTTAATAACATGATTTCTGGTGTTTGTAATAGAAAGAATTTGGTTCACAATAGGTTTTTTATTCAATATTTTATTGTATAAAAAGATTTCATATATGTTATACATAATTCACTTTGAGGTGGTAATCCTGAAAGACTTGAGGTACGCAGAGTCCTACGTTGCAGTCTTTGCACCACCATCTGCTTCCCTTCCTTACCCGCTTGCCAGTCTCTTACTTCCCACTTCCCGCTTCCCGCTTCGGAGCAAACGTTGCAATACCGTGTAGTATTTACTTTGTTGGCAGTGTGAGGTACTTTTTCTGGAAAGTTACGACCAAAATTTCTATCCAAAATTTCTATCCAGACTAGTGCTTGGTTTTGGCTCTAGAGATCTAAAGCCTCCACCTTTTTCTACCAATGTCAAGCTAACGTTTTTCATGAAGTCCACATGAGAGATTTTCTGTTTACTGACGTCTTTATACAAAATAAACTGTTCACGACAGACATTAGGAAAACATGAAAGAACAGTTTCTTCCACCACGTCATCGTTTTTCGTGCGAATGGGTAGTAACTGTACAGCTGATGCACACGATCTGCACCAGTCTTGTTCTTATTGTAGTCAACTACAATGTCTGGTTTCATTACTGTTGGAATCCCATCTTTAGAACTCACTGGGACTCTGATGTTTTGTAGAAAGGCAGTGTACATCACGCTTATTTTTTCACTTCAGCGCTAGAATGGGTCCATTCCTCAAAAATATCATTTCATTTTGCTACAGTTTCTTTGTTTTGAAGCTTGTTGGTAAGCCTTTCCTGTTTTTCACAACAATGCAGACGGCTAATGTATTTTATACAACTGATACACAGAACACATTGACTGCTGCTTCATCTAGTGAACAAATTAAGAACTACAGCGACCGTAAAAGCGGCGCCCGAACGGGATACGGGCGCCGTCCTCACGGCCGAAACTTGCGCGCCCGTATGGCGTACGGGCATAGTGTTGAATGTGTTAAAGGACCCGAAGTATTTCAATTAGCAGTATTTGAAACCCTATTGAAGACTTCGATTATTATTCTGGACAGAGAAATAAGTCAGCTTCGGTTGTAATACTATCTGTATATTTCTGCTGATAGAACTACTATCATCATAGTTAAAATGCATTTGCGTCAAGGAGAGTCGTAGCGCCCTATCACGACAATGTAAAATTGGCTCTATAAATACCTCGTTTTCTCAGGAACTGTTGAGTATATAAATGTGATGCTTTTATCACATGTTCTCGCCTGTTTTGTGACTGTATTTCTCTACAGTCACTTTAAAATAACAGCTGGAAAGAAGTTACTGTTTTTTCCCTAAACATATAATTTGTTCCACGTCACAAACTTTAATTCAGCTTCTGTGTTCCATAATGGCAACACAGAAGCTGAATTAAAGTTTGTGACGTGAAGGAAATCGAGCTTAGACTATTCCGAGGCTCCTTAATCGCTAGTGATGCGGTGGTCTAGCAGTAAAACGTCTGCCTACTGAAATAAAAAAAATCGTGTAAATTTTCTAAATTTTAATTTCTTGAATTTTTACTATTAAGTAAATACTACTAAAGTAGACATAAAATATTATTTTACTACTTATGTTATGTGGTAACTAATTCATTGACGTAGTTTAAGAACTTCCTGAGAAAAAGGGGTATTTATACTGAAAAATGTCATTTTGAGGAAATTGTGTTTAAAGGAAAAATTTTAATATACAGCCAACTGATACATAAAAAAAGTTAAAAAATGTTAGAATCCTCCTGGATGGTAGTCCTCATCTCCTCCTTCATCTTCCTCACCCACTGCTGTCCGCTTTCTCTTGGACCTGGCTTGTCATTTTGGGCAGTACAACTCCTCTTAATATCCGGCGCTGCCTGGGTATTTATTTAGTGCTTTCTTTTGTTAGTCCGTCTCCTCCTCTGTTTCCGTCGTCTCTTTCCATTCCAGTTTCGTTATCATGTTCAAAATGTTCAAATGTTTGTACAGCTTACGGGACTTAACTACGGGGTCATCAGTCCCTAAACTTACAAACTACAAACAACTTACAAACAACTATCTTATCCTAAGGACGGCACAAATATCCATGCCCGAGGGGGGATTCGAACCCCCGACCGTAGTGGCCGTGCAGACCGTGACTGGAGCGCCTCAGTCCCCTCGGCCACCGCGGCCGGCTCGTTATCATGCACCTCAATTTTTATATAGTCATAATTACCTGCTGAATAATATGTCTTACAATAATATAATTTTCCGCGTTAGTAGACTGAAATACTAGTAAAACATCTACGACAGTTGTTGCGAATAAATACTTAATAAGTAAGAAATTACAACTTAATGCACGAAGAGCTGGAGTTTACTAAATTTCATTGTCTTTGACGTTATGTCTCCTGACCTATTTGTCGCACTATGATAAAATTTAGAAGGTACAGCCAATGGTGTGTGTGTGTGTGTGTGTGTGTGTGTGTGTGTGTGCGTGCGCGTACGTGCGAGTGTGTGTGTGTGTGTGTGTGTGTGTGTGTGTGTGTGTGTGTGTGTGTGTGTGTGTATGTGTCTGTGTGTCTAAACGCGTTTGTGAGTGTGGACTATATATAAAATATCTCACGAACGACATCAGTAGTGTATAAGAACTGGAACTGTAATAGATATTGGAAAACGGCATTCGTGGTCATGAACGTACGGCAGGGACTGATGAAAGTAAGCCCTATGAGCCAGTCTATAAATAAATATTATTTTCAACACTAACTTAAGATTTTTTAAATGGTTACCCCGTATTTTCTCTTATGCAACCAATAGCGTGAAAAATCCCAAAAAGAATGACTTTTGGTGCATAGCAATAATTTAATCATATCCCGAAGTATTGAGAAGCGAAATTGAAGTTTGAAACTCATGAAGCGTGCAACTAACGCGTCCGGAGAGTAAAGCGAGGCTCACGCTTGAGTGTCGGGACGCTGGGCGCTTCATTCGATTCAAACGTCAACTTCGCTTCTCAAAATCTCTGGATGTTCGAATGTTCAAATGTTACGTACTACCGTTATCAGTCCCTAGGCTTACAAACTACTTAAACTAAGCTCAAGTAACCTAAGGACAGCACACACACCCATGCCCCAGGGAGAACTCGAACCTCCGACGGCGAGCAACCGTGAGCTCCGCAGCAAGACGCCTTAGACCGGTCCGCCACTCTCAACGCGGCTCTCTGAATGTAATTGACTTATTGATACCGTGGCAGACTCCACGGCCCGTCCCTCACCGTTTTACTTCTGCCAGTAACTCGCCTCCTACCTTCCAAACTTCATACACGTTCTCTTCACTGCTGGAAGAAAGGGGAAAGTTCCGAGCTCGAATCCCAGTTCCCCATATAGTTTAAATCTCCCAGGAAGTTTCATTCAGCGCACACTCCGGTGCAGAGAGAAAATATCATTTTGGAAACAACCACTACGCTCCGGCTAAGTCATGTGTCCAAAGTGTCTTTTCTTCCGCAGTTGCAAGGTTCGAAGGAGAACTTTTGTGAAGTTTGGTAGGTAAGAGCCGAGATATTGGTGGAAGTATAGCCGTGATGATGGGTTGTGAGGATGCGAGAGTAGATCAGTCGGTGAAGGCTTTTGATTGTGTAAATAGAATTCTTCTAGATAACCTCAAGTATTGTGGTACGAGTGGGACAGTGCACTGGAAGGGTGCAGAAAGTTGAAGTAAGTGCTTCACATAATGAGCTAAAATCAGCTGTTTTCTCAAACTGAGGAAGTATTAAGAATTGTGTCCGCACAATGCTCGGTCTGGGATCTTTCTGATAACACAAGTTCTGTATTCACAACCGACAAACAATAATTAACCTATGAAATTGTGAATAATGTATTTCAGAAAATCATTAAGTGGTTCTCAGCAAAAGGATTCTCGTTAAATTTCGATAAAACACAGTATATACAGTTGTGTACAATAAATGTCATGACACAATTAATAAACTTGGGACGGAAGTCTGTAGGTAAAGTATCACTTTTTAGGCGAGTGCATTGATAAATGTGGAGAAACACAATGTTGATGTACTGCAACGTTTCAGATCAACTACTGGTGCTATTAGAGTTATTGCTTATTTTGATGATAAACATCTCAGTTAATTAGCATACCATGGCTATTTTCATTCACTTGTTTTATATGGCGTAATAGTTTGGGGAATTCGTCAACGAGTAAATACGTATTCATAGAATGAAAGCATGTAGCCAGAAAAATTGCTGGCGATTACTCAAGATCATCCTACAGACATTTATGTAAAGCACCACAAATCTTTAAAGTAACTTGTGAAATTTGTTATTAATAACCCAACGCAATTAAAAGGTAATGACAACATTAGGAGAAAGAATGAAGTTCACTATTCAAGAATAAATGTAACTTTGGTTCATAAAGGGATGAATTATGCAGTCAAAAAGTTTTTGGTCACTTGGCGAATAGCATCAAAACTCTGACAGATAGCCCAATTCCATTTGTTACTGGCAGGGTTTGCATACTAACCGTATTCATCAATGACGAATTTTTAAAGCTTGTCATCTGCAAGAACAAAATTGAATTATTGTACTTTCGCCTGGATTTTATGACGAAATAGAGTCCTATGTGTTAGCACCTCAATTACTTTTGACCTTTGGCGATGTTCCTTCTTGCTTGTCGCGTGTAATTATATTTCGTGATTTCTGGTACTTTTTCTGGGAACTACCACTGTTTGCATCGTCATTTGCCTTGTTATGTGGTTGTATAGTATTCATTTATTTACGTGGCATGTCTGTGATGAGGTCTGCACGGCCACTACGGTCGGGAGTTCGAATCCCCACTCGGGCATGGATATTTGTGCCGTCTTTAGTGTAAGGTAGTTGATAAGTCCCATAAGCTTAACAAACATTTGAACATTTTCACAACTGTTTTAAGTTTGCTAGACTGTCAGCTGTTGCAAGTCTTAGTTGTAGTTGGCTTTCAGTGTGAAGGCACCTTAAAGAAGAGCGCGTGGCTCAGCTGGGTGGGCCGCAGCCGACCTCCTGCGGTGTCGCCGTGGCGGCGGCGGCGGCGGCGCTGGTCTCGCACGAGCGGTCGCGTCGTTAGCGACGGGGCGGCAGGCAGTCAGCAGTGAGCAGGCAGCAGGCAGCAGGCAGCAGTCAGCAGTATTCACGGCTAAGTGGCCGCCTCCGCCGCACCACCATTGATCGCTGGCGACAGCTGCGCCAAGCCAAGCCACGCCACGCCATATACCGACACACGCCGTTCGCTCCGCGCAATGGGCCACGAGAACCCCCGCAGCGGCGGCAGCACAGCCGACCAGCGGCGCGACACACATCTGCTCATCACTGCCCGATATCATTCTGATATTTCTGGCATGTTCAAACGTCTGATAGAGCCCAAATGCTAAATGATTTGCTGCAGTATCTCTCACTTATTCGAGCAACATTGGTTGGTTCCAAAGCTGCAGTGAGAGTGGATGGAGAACTGAGCAAATGGTTTAACATTGAAATGGGTCACTTGGACCCGCTTTCAATTATTATTTTATTCCTTTTAATTACTGAACTTCAATTATCCAGCTGACGGTTTGTTATGCCACCAAATTTCGGTTCATGTTTTGTCTCTTGCCTCTGCCTTGAGTGAAGTGTTTAGTGTACTTAAGTGATACAGTTCGCTCCCTACCCTCTCCTAGAGCACTGGACTCGCATTCGGGAGGATGGTGGTTCAAATCCACCTCCGGCCATCCAGATTCAGGTTTTCTGTGATTTCCCTAAATCACTCCAGGCATATGCCGGGATGGTTCCTTTCAGAGGGCACGGCCGATTTCCTTCCTCATCCTAACCCAAAAAACTCCGAGCGTTAGCTCCGTCTCTAATGGCCAAGCTGTCGACGGGACGTTAAACCTTAAGCATCCATCCATCCATCCTCTCCTAGAATCAGTCAAGTGTTGGTAGTTCCCTGGATTCAAATTCCCTCCAGTAGTCGTCAGAGAGGCTCCGTCCTACGCATGTTCCCCTGCCAGTTTAACTGTATAGTCGACGGGGCAGGTCAGACACGAGCGATGGCGCTCGCCCCCGCAAAATTCTTCTACCTCTGGGGTTGGCAACTCCCCCCTCCAGGTTCCCTAGCTGGCCGCTGGTCGTTGCCGTTTTGAAGCAGGCACTCTGCCGTCGGTGGTCTGGTGAGTAGATACGCTGTGGGCTGTAATCCAGCCTTCGCTTGCACTGTTCAAACTGCCATCGATGCGAACAAGAGGTGACCGTGACGTGTAACCAATGGCGCCCCTTACCATCACGCCGGGTGATACGCCAGTGTGGCGACGACGAATACACGCTTCCAATGTGAGTTCACCGCGATGTCGCCAAACACGGAGGTGACCATCATGATGCTGTAAACAGAACCTGGATTCATCCGAAAAAAAAATGACGTTTTGCCATTCGTGCACCCAGGTTCGACGTTGCGTACATCATCGCAGGCGCTCCTGTTTGTGATGCAGCGTCAAGGGTAACCGCAGCCATGGTCTCCATGCTGCTGCAAACGTCGTCGAACTGTTCGTGCAGATGGTTGTTGTCTTGTAAAGGTCCCCATCTGTTGATTAAGGGATCGAGACGTGGCTGCACGATACGTTACAGCCATGCGCATAATATGTTCAAATGTTCAAATGTTTGTATAGGTTATGGGACTTAACTACGGGGTCATCAGTCCCTAAACTTACAAACTACTTATAAACTAACTAAGACTAAGGACGTCACAAATATCCATGCCCGAGGGGGGATTCGAACCCCCGACCGTAGTGGTCGTGCAGACCGTGACTGGAACGCCTCAGTCTCCTCGGCCACCGTGGCCGCCCGCATAAGAGGCCTGTCATCTCCACTGCTGGTGATACGAGGCCGTTCGGATCCAGCACGGCGTTCCGTATTGCCCTCCTCAATCCATCGATTCCATATTCTGCTAACAGTCATTGGATCGCGGCCAACACGAGCAACAATGTCGCGATACGACAAACCGCAATCGCGATAGGCTACAATCCGACCTTTATCAAAGTCGGAAACGTGATGGTACGCATTTCTCCTCCTTACAACAGACAACGCCAGTGAACTGCTGTTTGTGTATGAGAAATCGGTTGGAAACGTTGCTCATGTCAGCAGGTTGTAGGTGTCGCCAGTGGCGCCAAAGTTGTGTGAATGCTCTGAAAAGCTAATCATTTGCATATCACAGCAGCTTTTTCCTGTCGGTTAAATTTCGCGTCTGAAGCACGTCATCATCGTGGTGCAGCAATTTTAATGGCCAGGGATGTATATTGAGTTATGGTCGGGTCAGTTGTAACTTAAGGATGCGAAACATGAACGCTAGCAAGTACTGATGAACAGCAGCTTAGGATGTTTGAACGTAGATTTTGCAAAGATTTATGAGACAGTTCGAGATAACAACGGTATCTGGAGATCTAGGAGGAATGATGAGCTGGTTTACCTCATACAAGGAGCTGACATCGTGCGAGTAGTTAAAGTAGGAGAATAGCCTGGCGTGGACATGTCCTCAGACTGGATACTGGCAGAATCATTACAATGATATTTGAATGGAGACCTACGGGAAGAAGGCAAAGAGGTATACCACGAAAACGGTGGATACACCGAATCAGAGGATGGCGAAGAACCGCACTGGAGAGGGCAGATTGGAGAAAACTTGTTGAAGAGGCTAAGACCCACCCAGGATTATAAGGCCATTAGAAGGAGAGACAAGTACAAATGTTTTTAAAGCTATGGGACCTAATTGTAATGGTCGTCAGTCTCCAGACTTACTTACAAAGTAATTAAACTAGCTTCTACGAAGGAGAACACACACACACACACACACACACACACACACACACACATGTCTGAAGGAGGACTTGAACCTCCTATGGGGAACAGACACACACAACAACAGTTTGGTGAAGATATTATTTAGAGACACTATATTTCACCAAGGCCGGTGAAAGCAACTAGGCTCCTGGCGAATACTGCACTTCCGTTGCAACCCCGTTGAGATTAAATCAGTGCTTTTCAACCTGTGGGTCGCGAAACTTAGGGGAGTCGCGGAATCTTGAGCGGGAATCGCCCGTCTCTAATGACCAAGCTGTCGACGGGACATTAAACCCTAAGCTTCTTCTTTCGGGGGGGTCGCCGTCACAAGAGGAAGTAAATAACTAGGGTACAGTAATACAAAAAATATGTGCCTAATTGAAATTTATTTAATGGTAACTCAGTTCCTTGTGTTACTTCCATTATGAATTGAATAATTATAGATTGTTTTATATTCCAGCGTTTCAACGATAAATAAGTGGAAACTCTGAAAACTTTTCTGGAGACAATCGATAGGTAAAAAGAACACGATAATAATAAGTAATATGAAAAAAATTTGGTAAAAGTTCGACTTCTTTACAAAATGTATATACATAGGCTTCTGAGTGTTGCCTGAAATGCAGAAAACTTGTAAAGCAGAATTGTTCTTCTATCAGAAATCACGTAAAAATAAGATAACGTGTTCAGTTACGAAATATACAAACAAAAATAAACTTCGTCCAACAATTTGAAAGAAAGTAGTAGCAAAAGAAATAAGACTCAATTCGTTTCCTTTGAGATAACAAATTTCGTTACGGGTCATGAGGGTGTGTGCGTAGGAGGGGGGAGGGCAGAATATTTTTATTTGGAGTGGTGTCACTAGAATATTTTTACTTTGGAAGGGGGTTGCAAGTTGGATTCAGTTGAAAAACACTGCTCTAAATCCATAGGAGGAGGGCAAGGATACAAGGAAAAAATCAAACTTTATAACAGTAATTAACTGATAACTTTTTCTTCCCCTTATTGTATCCTCCACATCTGATCTTAGGCTGCAGTCGCACTGCCTGCGATGCGAAGTTGTGCGAGCCTAACGCATGATGACGTGCTGAAATCGCGTCGCGATGAAGGGACCTTGCTTGAAGCCCGCTTTACACGGTCAACTTTCTTCTCTCAATTGATAATGTATTCCCTAACTCAGCTTCCAGCATTTCCAGCTACAAAAGATAGGGTTTTACATTGTGCATTGTACATAAAAGATACAAATTATTACTAGTGACACTAATAGTCGCCTTTATATTACAATCTTGCGTTAAATAATTTACTTATAGCCTTATTATTTAAATTAGGCAATATCCTTATCTAAATGTTTGTTATTCACTACTTCGTACAGGAAATTTTTTCTGTTAGGTCTAGAAGACATTCTAGAAGACATTAGATACAAGCAATAGCGTGTCTTCTCCTCACGTGAAGAGTAGGTTATCACGACTGTTTACTATGATTTCAAAGGTTATTGTCTGTGTTAGGCCTGGAGGTAGGTAGGGTGTGTTTTCTTTAGCGTTATTATATGTTATATGAATAGCATTTATTTCAAGCATTTATTTCATTCTGGAAAAAAAGTTAGACCATATCACTTAAAAAATGCCATTGTTGCAAAAAAAAAAAAAAAAAAAAAATGTTATACAGTCACTAGACCTGCTAAGCCTCGATAGGAGATACTTAGAATTGTGACATTTATTTTGTGATAATTGATGTAATTTCAAAATTTGTAGAGTTTCCATTTTGTAAAGTAAATATCTCTTTTTCTACATACATTCTATATTACAATGACATTTGCATTGAAGGAACTTCTTAATTTAATGTACTACTGCTTGTTAAACCATGCAGGAAAAAAATATATGTTTGAAAGAGTGGTGCAAAAATCGTACTCTAAGTTTTTTTTTTTAAGGAAAAGAGTCAGAACCATTGTTTGGACTTCTATAGTGTCACTTAATAGTGTCATTGATATGGGAAATCAGTAAGTAAACAGAATAGGATTATTTTTTTCATAAAGTGTTACTAACCTCGAAAGGATACTTTCTTGTGTCTACTTTGTAGAATTTAACCTGTTATTAAGCAAAGAAATGGCATCATAAAACTTCTTTTAGAACTTTGTTGTTGTACAGTTCTATAAATCGATTGTAGCATTGTCTTTAGTATTTGCAACATGGCTTTCTCTGTAACTTAGTGTTTTTGCTATCAGTTGTTTACTGACTGGAAATATCTGTCAATAGGTATCTGCTATTGCATAGGCAGGGAATACTTCCTTTTGTGTGTGATTACCGATTTCTAGTCTGGATAGCAATTAAATGGTTATGTAGTATCACAATATCAAATGTTAATAAACACAAAAAAATGTTCAAATGTTTGTAAATCTATCGGACTAAACTGCGTGGTCATTAGTCCGTGGCTTACAAACTACTTAAACCTAGGTAAACCTAGGTAAACACACACCCATGCCCCAGGGAGGACTCGAACCTCCACGGAGAGCAACCGCGCGCTCCGCAGCGAGACGCTTTAGACCGCTCGGCTACTCCACCGCGGCTTAATAAACACATAAAGAACCTCTGTTTACGACAATTACAACTAAAGTCAGATTTTTCTCCACATGGAAAAATCTTAATTTTGCATGTGAAATACTTATTTCCATGTCTGAGGTGCATTTTTTTGTCATTTTGAGGAAAGTAGATCATTTTGTGATTAATGTTATCTGTATCATGGCTGTTTTCAGTAACTTAAACAATTGTTGGACTTCTAATAAATGAAAATAGCTGATGAATACTTGCTTTGAGGATGTTAAGCGATATTTCTACGAAAAAACAGCAGAGTTGGAGTATTTTGTTCTGATTTTTGGCTACGTCCGTTTCTACTTTTTTCTACCATAAATACAGCTTTTTCTAGATAATCGTATGTCGCTTGGGTGAGGGATATACTTAATGCGACATTTCTATAAAAGAACAGCAGAATTAGTATATTTTATTTTGATTTTTTGCTAAGTTCTTTTTACGTTTCTACCGTAAAATCGCTTTTTGTGCACACATTCTAAGCTAAAATGTCATTTTGGTGAGGGATATAGTTAATTTTCTGGAAATTTCTTTATTTTATTGATGTCAAGCTGCATTTCTCCAAAATAGCACCAGAATTTAGTGCAAAATGTTCCAATTTTTGGCTATTTTAAATTTACTTTTTTTAACCATAAAATAGTTTTTTTTCTGCATACATTCTATACTAGTACGTCGTTTGAGTGAGGAATGTACTTAATTTTTTCGAAATTTCTTCGAAAAAACTACAGAATTTAATGCACAATATTACAATTTTTGCTTAAGTTTATTTTACTTTTTTCCATTAAATAGTTTTTTTCCATACATTCTACACTAGTACGTCTATTCGATGATGGATTTACTTAATTTTTGCTTTTTTATTCGATGTTAATCGATATATTACAGATTTTTTTTGCTGGTTGTGCTGCCATCTGTGGGAAGGAAAGGGCACCTTATGAAAGTTTGGTTAACTGACGTCTGTTAGTTGCATGATTTATCATGACAACTGTTTCTTTTATGTCTGTTTGTTACATTATTTATCATGAGAACTGTTTCTTTTATGCCTTTTTTCAACTGTTATTGACTTGAATATACCATCAGATCACTTCCTTTATTTACTTTATGGGTATCAATTTCACGGTAATACTACGTTATCGGTTGGATGGTCTATCATTGCTGCGATCTATGTTTAATAAATAGGTAGTGCTAAGGTAGAGAACAAAGACAAGCATTTCGTGTTTTGTGGGTTGCTGCAATACTATTTAAGGTTTTAAAACTATTACCTTATTCGCATCTTATAAATATCAGTTGATTTTTTAGTTATTTATAAAAATTTACTTTGGTGTCACTCTAGTATTCTGTATGGATTGTTATACAGCCATCATTTAATATGCTCACGTCTGCCCAAAGTCTCAGAGGGCGAGCAGTGAGGATAGAACAGCCACAAACGAGTTTAGCATTAATGCTGGGCAGGCAGTGAAAAGCCATCGGCGTGTGGGGGGGGGGGACCTTGGAGGAGCCTGAGGGTATGGGGACAGAGCACACTTGTGTACCCAAGAATATTCACCAGTTGTGTAATATAATACTTCTTGATGGAATACATCCTATGTGACTAAAATTGATAAGATCACATTTGTATACCTCCCAGTTCGCAGAATATTGAAGTAAGGGCATTTCCTAGAATATTGACATTACAATTGTGTAATATAATATCGCGGATTCCCAGAATGAACCTAATGGAATGTATTGTACGTGATTTAAAGTGCTGAGTGTAGCTAATTCTTGAGAAGACGAAGACAGCATTCGTGGAATGATCTCTGGGTAGGGGTCAAGTCTATCTAGACTCCCTCTTGTTCCCCTACAAATGTGCACCTTTCCCTAATGTGGCTGCATTACAAACTGTAACAAACGATCGCCCTGATTCATAAGGCGGAAACACTAAATTAGACGCGAATTTGATCCAAATATACATTTGACCACAATATATATTTAAGAAACTGAAGGAGAAAGCGCACAGTAAAGTCAAAATATCTAGTCAGAAGTAGAGATGGTCGATCATGAATCGATGTTTAGTGGATTGATAATTTGGTGTCCAATTAATCACGATTTTGAATAGTCCCTAGCACTGATGATTTATACACAGATCCATTTTTTTGACTGCATTGTAACAAATGATATCCAGTGGTTTGACATAAGATTTGAGTAAAAACTTATGATACATATTAGTTTGTTCTGACAATTGTGATCCTGTCGTCAGTCACAAATTGTGTTTTTGAGTCCGATGGGCTGCTTGTAGGGTTTTTTCTTATTTCATTACATTGTAGTAAACGCTGATAATACTTACAAAGCAGGAATATGTATTGGTGTTCTATAGCAGTCGTTGATCTCCTGGAATAGAAAAATCTGCTGAATAGCCAGCAGGTTTTGCATTATTTGCGGTATGATGTTCGATTTCCTTGTTCTATAAAACATGTGACGAAATTTATTTATTAGTATACTGAAAGAATTAAAGTCCATTTCTTTGACAGCACCGATATGTTCAAGCAACAACTGCATCTCATCTTGAGTTTGTTGAGCCGCACATGATCCACGCCGCAGTTTCGTCGACTATGTGTACCACAAGAAAGTGAAGCTCGTTTGGTATTGTTGATGGGGGTCCCATAGTGTGCACTTTCGCTGCAACAGGTTAGAACTATAATTTGAAGTAGTTTACCTCCAGTGGCATAGGAAGATATATGCAACAGTAAAGCATTGTATCTTCTTCAGATAAACGAGACAAACCTTGTGTTTCCTTATACTTTTCTGATCATCCATCCAAAATAAATTGTTGAAATATTCTGAATAGTGTAGTGGGACGAACATAGAGGATCTCCACTTCCCTACGTCAGCCCTGTTTTGAAGGCTATAAACCAAAGAAATTTGTACAAAGTTGTATATATTTGTTGTTTGAGTAAATATTATCATCTTCTAATGTGATTTTTAAAGTGTTTTTATTTATCTCTGTTTGTTTATGTACGATCGAGGCGCAGCAATGAACAAGGGCAGTGTTGTCGCCGCCGTAGCCAACATTACTGCAGACGGCCACTATCAGAATTTAACCGACGGCTACGGGGCTACGGATCCAGCTGCGCCTTCTTTATTCCTGCGTGTCAATCGTTTTCAAACTATATGTATATATATATATATATATATATATATATATATATATATATATATATATATATATATATATATATATATGTGTGTGTGTGTGTGTGTGTGTGTGTGTGTGTGTGTGTGTGTTGATGACATTGTTAATAGTCGTTCTGAGTTAGTCGTCCTGAATACATGTCTTATTACGAGCATTAATTGTTTGAACTTGTACCATTTCAGAAAAATAAACATATATTTGTTGAAAAGTATTTTGAACGCTATGCAGACTTATTTAATGTGTGATTTATATTTACTGGAATACTGAATTGATTTACAGAGAAATTTTCCTTTTTTGAGAGGAGATTTAATATAATAGTGGAGTCTAACATTGACCTATATTCGACTGTGACAAGAAATTATATTGGGCGTAAATATGGAACGTCAAGTTTAGCAGGCGGTGAATTTTAATATTTGAGCTGAAGTTAACAACAGCAACCCTTATTACCTGTGTTAAACTTTGAGTTAAATTTCAGCAACGGTTACAGATCAACTCTCCTGTCCCTGCTCGTACAAGAACATAGTATTTTATTCAAGGACTATTTAAAGATCTATTTTCTTTTTATGATTCTTGTTGTGATGCGGGAACTTAGGAACGAACTCAATAAAATTTTCACGGTTAAATTTCAATAGTAGGTGTTGCTAAGGAACAGTAAACTACAAATCAACAACTACTTAGCAACTAAATAGGCTTGCAAAAAATCAAGTTAATTTCATGACTAGTGTCGACATACAAGATTTATGATTGCATTATGAGCATAACTTCACAATTAACGTCAACATTATCCCGTCCCACCGAAATAGTCGATTTTTAAATGTGTTTAGAGATACGACGCAGATATTATCTTGGTGGATTGAGCTTCTTGGTTTCGATATTTTCCAGAATGGATGCATTGGGGTTCCATCTAGAATGAATTGTAAAAGCGTTATTTTCGTACCGCTCGTCAGAAGCCAGTTAGACTTACAAATGTAAAGGAGCTCTGAGCTCCGTCTGCAGGCGTCGGCGGTCACTTTGCGAGTGTTGGTCGATCTTGTAGCTGTGTTTAAGCAATTTATTACTTGATGCAAGACAAGTTTCCTCTCACTATAAGCATTCCCGTCAGGTCGAAAACGAGGAACAAATGAAGGAAGTGACACCGATGAGACTCAACGCTGACAGGGGAGCAATCTCCCACTGTCATCTACCCAAACCAGACCTTCCTTAAATTAATATGGATAATTACACCTGAGACACAAGAAAGAAAAACAATATAAAGAAAAGAGATTAATATCACCAAAACCATGGAAACTGTGCTGGGTGATCGGTGGCTTGAAAGAAACATTCCAAGGTACTCAACGTCCAGTACAGTACAATACAGCTAACCATAAGGACAGAAAACTCCCTTATTTTTAGATATAATTTCTTTCTTTCTTATTACATTGTTTAGCCCATAATTACAATTAACAAAATTCAGAATACATTGAATTTCGACATGTGTATAACAACCATGTAAGCAATCACGTTTTTATGTTCTCCTCTACAACTAATTTATTGTAAAATGCACAAATTGTAATTTGTTACATTATAATCGTAGCAACAACTGTAAGCATTTTTATATATGTATTTTCTGTTTGCTTTTATTTGTTCTTCTTATCTCTATCTATATTAAATACTTAAATTACGTAACATCAATGAACTAATGTATAACATGTAAAACTAAAAACGTACGTCCTGCTTTAGGATTATAAATGAGAAATGAGTGACGTAGACTGCGGGCATTTTGAAGATACGTAACGGTCCAAGTACACACATAAGAAAAAACAATGTTGCCCCACCTTGGTTTCAAGATCCCCTGAACTCTTTCGATCTATGCCCGAGAAAGCTATAAACAACAACACATGAATAGTGCCAAGGGACGGAGTGGGTAAGACGGCCGATGAGTTAGAATCATAACAGCAGGAAGGAAATTCATGCTTAAAAGGACAGAAGGACAGTTGCGACGTTTTAACGCATCTGCATGCATACTTCGTGTCAGGAGGGATGCTCATCAAAGGAAATTTCCAGGCGTCTCGAGGTGATTCAAAGCGAAGTTGTTCGGATGTGGAGGAGGTACAGAGGTGAACCGTCAATGACTTGCATTGCTCAGACCGCCCAAAGGCTTCCATAGCAGCTGACGAGCGCAGCTTACGGATTTCACCTCCGAGGAAGCCTGAGACGAATGCAACCATAGTGAATGAAGATTTTAGTGCAGGCATAGGGCATCGTGTTTCGAATCAAAATGTACGTAACAGGCTGCATGACATGCAAATTCCAGCCCGACGTCCATGCCAAGGTCCACTTTTGACACCTAGACACCAGGCAGCCCGGTGCAGATGGGCCCAACAGCATGATGATTAGAGTCGTCAGAATATGCATCAAGTGCTATTAATAGGACTAGGATCTTGTTTGTGGAGGCAGCCTGGTCTCAGGGACTGTGCAGCGAATGCAGCAAGGTGGTGGCTCCGTGATGTTTTGGATGGCATTATGTGGGGCAAGCACTGGTGGCTGTAGAAGATAATCAAAAGAGGAATGATATCCTCAGACGTATAGTGCAACCTTATCGGCAGCATTTCGAAGAGGAATACGTCTTAATGCCCGAGTTTGTTGTCGCTCATCGTGCACATCTTGTGAAAGCATTCCTTCATGATAATATCATTACAAGATTAGAATGGCCAATATTCCTTTCGAATATGCCTGGGATATACTGAAAAGAGCTGTTTTTCGAGGAGATGACCGACCAAACAATCAGAAATCTACGCCAAATCTTCATTGAGGAGTTAGACAATGTGGACCAACAATCTCTTTATCATCCAGTGGACGATATTCCAAGACAAATACAGGCATGCATCAGTGCAAGAGGTTCTGGTGTAAGCTGCAGTCTGTAACACAAATTCATAATGTCTATGTTTTCATGAGCAACAAAGAGAATCGAAATGTTGTTTTAGTACATCTCTGTATCATTTGTCTGTGAATGTTCATGAACCCCTAGACTCGTGGTGAAGCAACACTTTATTTTTATGTGTGTATTTCACTTAGTAGTGGCAGCTTTGCCTTTACGGTAAAAGGGTAAAGGAAGGGTGGCTATGAAAAGCATCTCTTTGCCCTATTGCCATAGGTTGAATACAAAACCTGTCTGTAGTGTGTCATTAATTAAGGGCATGCTGATGATGATCCGACTATCGTACGGGGACGTTAAACTCGGCGGCCGCCTTGGTGTTCTTCGAGAAGATTTTGGGTCCTTTTGTTCTGTTATCATCACCCAATACACACACACACCTCTTCCTCTTACTATTTGGTTACACTTACTAACGTTCCTACTTTGTGAGGGAAAAGTGCATACCATGTGGATGATACAAAACGTCTCCAGGTGGCTGAATATGTCTTTCGGGGTCTCTTAGCCTCCATGCAGTAAGGCATTACTACATTACATCTGACCATGACAATTATTGATCTATATGAAATAAAATAGTCATCTCATCGCATCGATTTGCGTTAGGACGTTCAAACTGCACAGGTGGTCGCGAGGCATGGTTGGAAGTAATATGCGCATATTCATATGTATGGTTTGGTTCAGCGATGAAATCCACTCTCATATGGCTGATTTCTTCAGTAAACACAATTGGTGCATTTGGGTGATTTAGAACCCGCATTTCCCAATCGAGAGTCTCTTCAGCCTCAACGAGTAACTGTGTTGTGTGCAATGTCCAGTCACGGAATAAAATGTGCGATATTCCTTCCTTCATGGCACGGTGACTACCGAACGGAACATGAACATATGGGGATATTATTTAAATTATCCAAGGTGACCCTGCTTTCGACAAGGTACGGTTCATGGCTTTAGCCAATCGAATGATTTGATGCCCTGGAGGACCCTTTGAACACTGCGTTCTTGCTTCGAGATAACGAGAGATCACTTGTTTCAGTCTCGAATGGCCGCCATACTCTCCAGATCTAAACAAATATGACTCCTTTTTATGCGGTTATAGTGAAGTCGAGGTGAACAACAGTCACCTGAAAACCATTGCTAAGTTGAACACAACAATTCAGGAGGTCATCGACACAATATTCCGCCCTTTCAGCGGGTCATGTAGAATTTTGCTATCGTTCTGTCACACATCATCGCCACAGAAGGCCGGCATATCGTACATGTAATAACATTAATCTGAATATCTGTACCGACGTTTACGTGTTGAATAAAGTTTGTGCACCCAGTGGTTTGTAAATGATTCACATTTTGCCTCATGTATTTCAGTAATATTGTCACCCTGTATATACTGCTGGCAGAGTTAAAAAATGTTCAAATGTTTGGAATTCTTTGGGACCAAACTAAGTCGGTCATCAGTCCATAGACTTACAGACTATTTAAACTAAGTTAAACTAACCTAAGGGAAACACACACATTCATGCCAGAGGGAGGATTCGAATCTCCGACGCGGGAGGCCGCGCGATCCGTAACGTGGCGCTCTAGACCGCTCGGTTACTTCCGCGCGGCTGGCAGTGTAACCCTGAAAATATGTTCTAATGTGTGTAAACGTATTGGACCAAACTGCTATTTCACCAGTCGCTAGACTCACAAACTACTTAAACTAACTTATATTAAGGACAACACACACATCCATGCTTGAGGGACGACTCGAACCTCCGGTAGGATTGGCAACAAAGTTCATAGCATGGTGCCTTAGACCACGCGACTACTTCTATATGCCAGTTATCCAGGAACACGTTTGGCTTCGTAATTTTCGGCTTTTTCATTTACAGTTCAGGATTCCTCACCTCCGACTGCGTCCTTGATCCTGATCAATTCTAACTAATACATGCGAATGTGAAGTTTTTTGTGAGCGTTCACGGCTTAAATTTTCAGCTGAATCATCATGAAATTTTGCATACATGATATCAGGTGCTCAGAAACTCACGTAAGATACTTTTCATACAGATAAAAGTACTTTCCTGAGGGATAACGACCTACTGAGATGAATAAACTGTAGCTAATATCTGGACTACAGAAAAGGGGGATCTATGGTATCGTGGAAAAAAATCTAAAGTCTTTTCCCAGATTATCTTAGGTAATGATAAATTGGTGCATGGAAGAAGGTGCATTATAGTAGACCTCTACACCGTTTGACCGAACACTATAAAAGGTCTCAAATGTATGTATGTTTTCCTAGAAAAAAAAATTTGTACTTAGGAAGTCACCGTTTGGTTCAAGGCGGAGGGCACCTTGTCATAAAGTTTAACACCTGGAAAATATGCCAGGTACATTGTTAGAAATAAAAGTTAGTAGACAATCTTATATGAGTTTTATTGTTGAAACAATGTGTAAGGAGGTATTGATCTATGATGTGACACCTATTCTTGCCTCCAAGATCTAGCATGAGTTGATTCTCTCATGCATTCAATAATACAGATGTAGGATACTGTCTTACTATACATTATTCCAAGCCTGTTCATCATGTTTACGTAGTTATGCAAGAGTTGTTGGACCACGCGTTGTACGTGCCATTTGTCACTCCATCAGTTCCCATACGTACTCGATTGCAGACAAGTATGGACATCATGCTGGTCAGAGAAGTTGCTATAATTCTTTCGGAGCATGTTGAGTCCTACGCATAATTTATGGGCGACCATTATCTTGTTAGAACATCACTATTCTGTTGCAAGAATGACCAAAGAAAGGATCTAACAACATTTTGCATCTACCAAGTGAATCCCTGATGGTATCAGTCGAGCCGTGCATATCGATGCTGTAACCTGAGTGGAAAGCAGGTTGGAGGTGTGCGTATCAAAAATTTCTACTGCTAGTAAAATATTTCGTGTTGACACTTTTCGGCTCATAAACTTTCTTACCTGTACTTTTGTGACTGTAGATCTGCCACTGCCGCATTCACAGCAAGACGACCTTGGCGGATGTGTTACATGAACGTCCAGTACCTCATCTACGGTGACTATTTCAACCAGAATGGTTGTAGAAATAACACAGCACATCCACCTTGTATGGCAATTCTCCGAAATGATCATCCCCTCACAGACCACAGTTCGACCCCTTTGAAAGTCTCTTAGTTGGCTCTAAGAAGGACGAATTGTTGAGCATGGCTTGTTTCCTGTTTCCTACAAACATTGATATCGCGTTGAGCCTTATGGATACAAACATTCACTATTAAAGGGTACTCAAAGTTGGTGTTCTGGCAGGTCTGTCACTACACTACCTGCTGTCAGACGACGTTGAAGCCATAATCAGCACATCTACTGTCCCACAGGTGGCACGTGCCATCATCGGATGAAAATCTACGTCGTGTTTCCAAGTATAATAATTGTTTTTGGCAGTTTATATGTAATTTATATCTATAAGGGGATAGGATATGAACTGTGAGAGGTGGAGAGAGCGATAGATTTGAAGACCATAGACAGAGATAGCAAGGATGAGAAGATGGGCAGAGACAGGAGGGTTCAGGAGATGTACAGAGATAGCAGGGATGAAGAGATGGTCATAGGAGAAATGAGGAAATGGACAGAGCTGAAGGAATGAGGAGATGGACAGCAGGAATGAGGAGATGGACAAATAGCAGGGATGTATAGATGGACAAAGGTTGCAGTGAGGAGTAGATGAATACATAGGAGGAATGAGGAGATGGACAGAGATAGCAACGATGAGGAGATTGACAGAGAATGAGGAGGTGGTGAGAAGTAGGAAGAATAAGGAGATAGATAGAGCTGGATGTAGGAGGAGACGGACAGAGGTAGCAGGGATGGTCAGAGAGCAGAGATGAGGAGAGGGACTGGGAAAGCAGGGATGAGGAGATGGACATAGTAGGGTTGAGGAGATGTAAAGAGACAGCAGGGATGAGGAGATGGACCGATATAGGAGGAATGAGGAGATGGAGAGTATAATAACTGTTTCCGGCAGTTTATATGTAATTTCTTTTTATACAGGAATAGGATGTGAACTGTGAGAGGTGGAGGGTGCGATAGATTTGTAGATAAAGACCATAGACAGGAGGGATGAGAAAACGAACAGAGACAGCAGGGATGAGAAGAGGGACTGAGATAGGAGTGATGAAGAGACAAGCATAGCTGGTAAGATGGACAGATGGACTGAGGTAGCAGGGATGAGTAGATGAACGGGATGAGTAGACAGCAGGCATGAGGGACAGTTAGAAGGAATCAGGAGATTGCGCGGATGAGGAGATGGACAGAGATAGGAAGAATGAGAAGAAAGACAAAGGTTTGAGGATATGGGCAGTGCTGGAGGAATGAGGAGTTGGCCAGAGACATCAGGGATGAGGACGTGGTCAGAGGTAGGAGAAATGGGACAAATAGCAGGAATGAGGAGATAGATAGCAGGGATGAGGGATGGACAGAGAGAGCAGGGATGAGGAGATGGACAGAGAGAGCAGGGATGAGCTGATAGACAGAGATAGGCCGCATGAGGACATGGGCAATATAGTAGGGATGACGAGATGGACAAAGAGAGAGAGAGAGAGGGGGGGTGGAGATTTGTAGAGACCAGAAGGAAGAGGGGATGGACTGACAGATGATTGGACCTAATATTATGCCTGGTGTTCTGTGAAAGTATGAACTTTCTCTGTAACGAAAGAGGAATGGGAAATGCGGTGAAATAATCTTGAGCTCCACATGGCAAGGCGTCAGTAATTACGATTATTTTGATGCCCATGATAGAACTTTCCCGTTTAAGAAGAACAAAGCTTCACTGTGTCAGGTATTTGGCAGTAGGTCTGCGTGCTAAAACAGCATTGTGTCAGGCGTGCGGTGTGCAGGCGGCAGGTATGCCCTGGCTTCGCGATGACCCGCGGCCATCGCGCGGTGGCTGCGCCCCCACCCCCCGCGTGGTCAGTGTTGCAGGCGAAGCGGCGTAAAATTGTCGGGTTTAATGGCGGCTCGCCCGAGGGGCACTAAAGCCGTAACGGCCAGCGGCGGGTCGCGGATTTGATCCCCCGTGGCGCGGCGCGAATATTAATTTTAATTACCGTTTAGTATAGCGCCGGCCGAGCATAAAACGGCACCGGCACGCCGCACATACTTTACTGCTCGTTCGGCCGTATACTGCGCATGCGCGGGCCGCTGACAGACAGGCGGCTTGTAATGACCGGGAGAGGGCGGTAATGTCTGCGCATTACGTCGCGTCGCGACGCTGCGGCTGTCCGGAGTGAGACATTTCTACCTGCCAGAAGGCCATCCCCAAAGCGGACAAGCACGCCACAAACTCAATTTCTTTACTGCGTTCTGTGGAAAACGTCATACTAATTGCTAACGTTGGTTTCAACTAATGGTAGTTTTCTGCATCAGCAGTAGCTTCTACTTGTTCTCAAATATAACTTTTAACCCTTTAATGCAGAGGTGGGCACAAATCGGCTCAATGAGCAGCGCTCCGGCTCAGTCCGGAAAAAGAACAGCGTTCGCGCTCGGCCGGTAGTTATCCTAGTTGCTGCTAGAGGCCTGCATGCTTGCTGGCGCACGTAGTTCCGTGAGAGTCCGGTATTAAACAAAACACCGTGATTAAGTTATCTCGTAAGTAGGTACAGCATTATAATACATCCCTCTACTTTACTTCCTTCCTCGCATAGATTATTAAGAAGATTAAGTCGCATTCCACCTTCTACACTTCCATACTGGTATAGTGGCGTTCTAAATTGTACTTTTTTATGCCTAGTGTTTTACCACATACGAAACATTTTGCTCCTCCTTCGCTTTCAGTGAACAAGTAATCACACTCCGAACTAGAGTTGAACTGGAAAATAGAACGCCGCTTTACCGCGCCAATTTGACTAGCCTTTTCAACTCCACAGCGTACTGTACCATAACGTTATATCATGGATTATAACGAAAACCCTGAAGTACAAAATTCGAACTAACAGGTGGCACTGTTAGCGGTGTCTTCTGAAACAAAACAAAAAATCGCTCTCATCTTTATAAGATATTTGCCGGTTCCACTGCACGCGTTTTAGATAAGAGTTTCCAGTATTATGTTTATAAGTTACTTACTTATAAACATAATAGCATTTCTTAGGAGATACCCCTAGCAGTGGAATCTGTTCATTTGAGTTGGATACTAAAGAGTTTGCACTATTATCTTTATAAGTTATTTTATAACGCACTCAGCCAGGTGCATTTCTACGGCTACGTTAGCGTGTTGCCTGCGCATAGCGCCATCTAGTCTTTTCAGCAGGAACTACGTGATGGACGCCAGTTGCTCGCGGCTCTGCTCCCGCTCAGGCAGGCGGCTCCGAGAGCGCAGCTCGCTCATTGCTCACCTCTGCTTTAATGCATGGCTTTTTATTTGAAGCTATAAAAACTACCACGATTAATGTATAGTGCGCATATACTGAGAAAATATTGAAAAAAATCCCTTGAAATTATTATGCTCTGCTATCAACAAAAAGTTCATAGCTGGTCAGCTATATAGCGCTTCCATGATGTACCCGATGTAGTAAATGTCACTATTATGCCTTTAATCTTTCCAGAAAGTAACTGATAATACAACAGTAGTGTGCGATTGACTACTTTTACACGGCAAAGGGAGAATAATAAAGTAACAATCGCACATGTTAAGATTAACTGAAAGCAGCTAACTGTCGCACTGATTCAGTAGCAGTCTTTCTTTCTTTCTCTTTAGCCGTTTTCCCACACATTGCAGGGTCAGCATGTTAACGTGTTAGTAATTAAGGGGTGGCCGGATGCCCTTCCTTGCCGCCATCCCACGCCCCGGGAGGAAATGTGTACCCCAAATGTCTGTGTATAGTGTTATACATGTGAAAGTGTAAAGTGTTACGAAATGTTTGCGAATCGTGTAACTGAGGCGGGACTTGGGTACCAGCCCGGTGTTCACCTAGGGGGAGGATGTGGAAAACCACTTAAAAACCACATCCAGCCTGGCCGGCACTCTGATCCCCTTCGTTAATTCGCCGGGGAGATTCGACCCGGGGCCGGTACGCATCCCCGTCTCGGAAAGCGGTGCGTTAGACCACACGGCTAATCGAGCGGGTGATTCATTAGAACTCTGCAATTTATAATTTCTACGGCGAGCCACTTGCATATATAACACCATGTATAGAAGCAACTACAAATGTATTTGTGGTAAAATTTTGATCAGTTTGAGAGGCAATGGTAAAAATAAGGAATGCAGCTGATCAGCAACACTCTGCATTAAAGGATTAATGTCTGTTGTACTTTTCAGGAGCCATGCGAAATGTACATACTATCTCTTGTTTCAACGACTTACTGCACGGATTCGTTTCTTTCATTGAAACAATAATTTTAGAGATGTGGTGTATGCTCTTGGGGGCACGACATTTGTTGACACCAATAGCCGTAAAGTAACGAATTCGGAGTATCCGCGCATCTCGACTATTACTTAGCATTGGAATAAATTGAATGGCTAAGTTGAAAGTTTGTTCTGCACTGGGATTGAACCTGGATTTACCGTTTCGGGTCAGTGGTCGCCTTAACCAAACACGATTACCATTATGCCCAAATTCTCAAATGTTCAAATGTTTATAACCCTAATGGACCAAACTGCCTTGATCACCAGTCCCTAGGCTTACAATCTACTTGAATTAACTTACACTAATTGCGACATACACATCCATGTCCGAGGGAGGACTTGAACCTCCGGCAGGAACGGGCACCCAGTCCGTAGCATAGCGCCTTAGACCATGTTACCATTCCGAGCGCCTCAAAGTTTTCAATTTACCCCAACCACTTTACGAATGTAGTGTACCCTGACCATTAATTAAACTAGATCAGGGCATTAATTGCATACCCGCAGGAGATGGGCGTATCTGTACAGAAATACCTGTTGGAGAAGACGATTGTAGATACGGTGCGATCAACATAGAATAAACACGAACCCACGTCCGCAAATGACCTACCTACGCGACGAAAAGAAAAAGAAAATTTAAGGTGATTTTTGGCCTGAAGAGGGAACTCTGGGCTCGAATCTCGGTTCAACAAAAATTTTTAACTTTGCTGTTCAATTTATTTCAATTCTTTGTAACAGTTAATACGTTTGAATACTTCGAATTCGTAAAAAACTAATTATATGTATTAGATTTTGAGTATATTGGACCATATTGACAAGAATTATGAAAGATAACTATAATGAAAGTATTTGGCGCATTTTTGACTCAATATGCATGTAAGGTACAGATTCTAGCAATTCCGAATATTTTGCGACTACAGTGTCTTTTCTGTTAGACGGCAGAGCTCTCCCTAGTCCTGAATCGGTACAACTCGGTAGACGAATGAAGGCTTCGGCTGGCAGTCTTTGTTTTTAGGCTGCATCAAACGTTACTGACTGAACGTTCTGTGTGGCAACAATTGTCGTCTGACGTGTTATTGTTTCCATACCAATCTTCTGTACTGTGCAGTATATAATTAAAATGAGTGATTGTCACAGTTAGAATCATCATCAACCAAGCTTATATGTAAGCTGATTTGGTACATTTAGATATGTTAAAATATTTGTTAAGCTTATGGGACTTAACTGCGAGGTCATCAGCCCCTAAACTTACAAACTACTTGTGAACTACCTTATAATAAACTACCTTATACTGTATACTTATACTATGCTCGAGGGAGGATTCGAACCCCCAACGGGAAACGGCCTCGCGCATCAGAGTATAGAGAGCCTCAATGCACTCGGCCACTCCGCCGCGGCGTTACATTTACGATCAACATTTAATGCGATATGCGCGATTTGTGTTGTTGTGGAAACATGCCGCGAACTTTGTGGTGACAGCACTGCAGGACGTAGGCGTGGCTTGTCCCACCGCTCGACTCTCTCCCCGCGGCTGCCATTCTGTGGGGCGGGACTTGCTTCCTGTCCCCACTGCCATCTAACAGTTTACACTCTGTGCAGAACTACAACAAATTACCTCTAATATCTGGAAGATCCACAGAAACTGCTACAATTGCCTAACGTCGCGTAGGATCCCCAGACCACCAGAAGTGCTGCACAGCAAAGTGGAATGGACTCGAGTAACGTCTGAAGTAGGGCAGTAGGGAACTGACACCATGCCTCCTGCATCGCTGCCGCTAAATCCGTAAGAGCACGAGGGGCAGTTATCTCTTCTGAACAGTACTCTACAAGGCATCCCAGTTTGGTGTCCAGTTGAGGTATTTAAACTCTCAAGAGTGTTCCTGGAGGAACTCTGTTCTGAACGTCTGGGGTGCCGAATTGTCCTGCTGGAATTGCTGAAGTCCGTCGTAATGCACATTGGACATGAATGGGTGCAGGTGATGACTCAGGATGCGTACGTATGTCTCATCTGTCAAAGTCGTATCTAGACCTATCAGGGTTCCCATATCACTCCAACTACACACGCTCCACGCCTATACAGAGCTTCCACCAGCTTGAACAACTGACATGCAGGGTCGATGGATTCATGAGGCTGCCTTCATACCCGCATACGACCATTCGATCGATACAATTGGAAACGAGACTTGTCAGGCCAGGACATATTCTTTTAGTGATCAACAGTTCAATATTGGTGTTGACAGGCCTATGCGAGACGTAAGTCTTTGTGTTATGCAGACAGCAAAGGGTACACAATGGGTCTTAAGTTCCGAATGCCCATATGGATGGTTGTTGATGATCCATTATTGAAATCTGTGTCGACCTCATCCCTCACACGTTTCTCGCTGAAATCTTCACGTATACAGTTCCTCCATCTTCTTCTTGGTCTCCTTCTTCCTCTGTCACCCTCCACTATCATTGATGTCATTCTTTTGCCAACATAAGTGTCGTCCCTTCTCAGGACATGTCCATACCACTGTAATCTTGTCTCTTGAACCTTCCTTGATCGCTCTTTCATTTCAACACTGCCTCTTGATATCTCTGTTCTGATCCTATCGGCTCATTATGTCAGCTACATCCATTGCCTTAAAATGTGCCTTAGTTGGTGCACATGACTCTGTTCCAGAAATCATTGAAGTTCTAATAACTTATACAACATTCCTCTAGTCTTCAGGTATACTTCTGTCACACAATACACCTGATGTCCTTTTCCAGTTCATCCGTCCTACTTGCACTCTGTGGTCTATTGCTATCTCAGAATTGTCTTCGCTGGACACTGTTGATCCAAAGTAGTTAAAGTTATCGACTTTCTTCAAGTGTTGCTCATCCAAATGGATGTTTTTTTTCCTTGTCCTTCTAGGCACATGTACTCAATTTTATTTCTATTGATTTTCATCACTCTGTCTTACAGAACTTTTCTCTGAATCTCCAATTTAATTTCCAGCCCATCCTTATTGGAGCTTATAACGCCATTGCCCAATTTTGACCGTTTTCTAATAATAATATTTCATTTTTATGCTATGTAAGATACTAAATTTCATTCATGTTACAATCGATTCCACTATTGTATGGTATGTGACGTCTATACTTCATGTGCTTTGTATGTTTCATGAATATGTACACCATGTTTATTTTTGCTTGTTATTTTTGTAATTTTAATTGTTTCGGTAATGTAAATTTTATTTTTGAATCGTTTCATGCATATGAGTATTATGTAAATTTGTAATATCTCACGACCAGCATGATATGTAAAAGATGTAGTGATACCAATGTGAACGGAATTCCGTTGTAAATGAAAAAGTGGTGTTGGCCCGCAGCTAACGCAGAGAGAGAAGTCAGTATGAGTTGGGAGTTGAGAGCAGTCAGTCCATGGTGGGAGCTGACAGCAGTAGTGAGCCTGAGTTTGGAGTGCACAGCATCAAGACGTAGTGGCAGACTTGTGCTACTATGTTCTGGGCCAAATATTTGTTTCACTTGAGGCAGAAGACCAATCTACTTAAAATGGCCTCAGTGAACGTGCAGATGCAATGGTAACACTTTTACTGTCTGCATATGGTGCTAAATGGAAGCTATTGGAAACCGTTGTTATAATGTCGGCTCACAAACTGCATAAAGATGAAATCTAAGCTGTATACGCTGCACCGCCACCTCGCCACTACTCCGCATTAGTAACAGGTCATAATATTTATTGTTACTGTTTATAAACTGGTCGTTGAGAGATTTAACTTGTGTTTTGAATGTTTTTCAATAGAGGTTACATTTCTGTTAAAAGTAGTGTGTACGTAAACCTTATTTATCCCAAGTCACATAACCTAAAGAATTATTAACCGAGTCATACTATTTTTTAAAGCAGCAATTAATTTTAATAATGTAATTTTTTTGAAGAATCTTCTTAGTACAATATACTAACTATAAACTATAAATTTCATTGCTCTTGCACAATAGTATTGGTAGGAATAAGTTTCTGTTTTCCCACATAACTAATTTAAATCAGTTCATGTAATTAAAATAGTTCAGACACGAACTTCTATTTCTGGTATTAGTAAATATTTATTACAGTGTACCTATAAATTGTCAGTACAGTTTGAGTGACCTCATTCTAGATTCCAGGCTAGCAGATTTAGTTGATGAATCTATTCAACAAAGTGTTAATTAAAAATAGTTAACTGTAACAGAATCATTAGTATCATCGTAGGCAGAAAGATTTCATTATTTTCAACAAAGGAACGCTGGAGGGGGGGGGGGTAGCAAGAGCAAGTGTAAAAGCAATAGGCTTCCTTATTTTCTGTGACTGAAGTGACAGACAACTATGTGACAAGCATGTGGCTACAGCAGAAGTGAAGGACGAACACGCAGAGTGGGTTATAATGATTATATACCTGCAGTATTTTTATTCCTGTGAACCTTTCATAGATGAACTCAGCCAACTCTATACTGACAAGGTGCGTGTCTCCTTGTGGCAGCAGACGCATATAGAAACTCCCCTCTCTGCTACAGGAATCGAACTGACGAGTGAGGTGATATATTATTGATTTAAAGCTAGAATGCCAGACGATTGAGGGTCAGGCAAGTGTAGCCTCCAACGCAGATGTCACTCTAGCAAACTTCGTGTTGTGACATTACAGATACAGGGGGAAGCTGATTGTTTCCATGTGACAGGCGGATTTTGTCAGGCTGTTGGGTTCTCCGGCCGGCAGGCTAACAATTTAGACCTAGTGAATGGAATACAGGTAGTTAGGATTTTCCTAATCTGCTCGGAAATCGGAAACGACGCTCTTGGCTGAGTGAGGGTGGCTCTCATAGATTGCAAGTGAAATACAATATAGCCACACACATTATTCTAAAAGTTCATATAAAATCAGGGAATGATCATATAATTATATGAATGGATTCAAGAGACTTGTGAGAATCAAACGCCGTAATTACAATTTCAATATCCCTTACAGATAAAAAGCTGACAAATTTCAGTTCAATAATAATAATAATAATATTATAAGACTTATATTTACAATTATTGATATGTAGTGTTTATCAGTAACAGTTTAAGAAGCAAATGGGCAGCATTGCACCATGCTACCTATCTTAAAAGACGTACCACGTTATTTCTGTATTCTTTCAATGAACTTTATTTTACTCTCTTGTTCTACTTTTCGTTGAGGTAGTAATACTCTTGTGTCAGAACATAGATTCTACCACAGAACACCCCCCTCGGGCATGGATATTTGTGCCGTCCTAGTTCGTAAGTAGTTCATAAGTAGTTTGTAAGTTTAGGGACTGATGACCCCGTAGTTAAGTCCCATAAACTATACAAACATTTGAACATTTTTTTCCACCACGGAAACACAAACATGAATCCAGCAAAGCGCATTACATTGATATATTCAATATTATTATTAGTAACGTTTGTTTTATGTTTTAGACTGCTACTTAAATATTTCATGGCCGACTAAAAATAGTAGATATGCAACAGATAATTTATATATAAACAATTATATGTATTTGTGGACAACTGAATATATTTGCATAAAAGCCATGATAAATTAAATATTAATTGTGTAACTATTTTTCGACGGCGGCAGTATATTTGAACAATGACACACCAAGCTCAATACCTATCCGAGCAAAGAGCGTCAGTCTCAATCGTTTTAGTATTGTTAAATATATATTTATTTGTTAAATGTAAACAAAGTTTGTAGGGACGTGGTCAATGCATTTAATTCTGTGATAGTTTGGAAGGGAAATTATATTTTAAAGATGAGTCGTTCGGATATGCGGAAGGATACAGTTTTGGGAGCATGGAGAGCTTGCTGTCGAACGCATGGGAGGGGACTCATAACTTGGACATGGTGGTGAAAGGTTGTGACGCTGGGAGGTCTGAAGCCGCGTTATGATCTTGTGATTTGAAGAGATAGGCATGTGTGGACTTAGAAAATTTATGGGACTGTGACTGCAGAAATGGTGAAATGTGGTAAACTATGAACGGTAGTAGGGATGTGGAACTGTGATAATTCAGCAATCCTGTACTCGAGTGATAACAAACTGTGTTTTATAACAAATACTGTAATTAATCGTACATTAATCGATGAACTTCACTAATTTACGACTTATAATTTGGAACTTTTACTCTCGAGTGCGTGTGATACTTATTATGCCTCTCATGAACAATAGTTGGAGAAATATAGAGTTATTTACCGATGTATAAAGTAGGACCACCTCCGCATTTCATGTCCAAAATGAGTAATAAACTACATTTACAAAGAATTACGTCGTGAGTGAATCACTTCTTTATCTTAGAATCCATTTTGGTGGTTATTCAGAGGTTTAATTATTGTTTGTTAAAATATATTTTCATTCCATCATATGCAGAGTGATAGACTGGCTAAACTACAGATTGTTTAAACAGATTAAGTAGCTGTTTAGGGCATAGAAGCTGACACACATAACTCACCCCAATGAACAGAGACAACGAGCCATAAACCTTTTACTATCCTGAGTTATGTATTGCCCAATTCCTATTGGTGAAAACCGATACGAAGGTCGAAATGGCAGCAACTGGGATTAATAGTTGTAAAGTGGTTCGGTATCATACAAAGAATTATTATAAAGCAGGTGTCATCGAAGGGGAAAGCGGTAACAATAGAGGAAACAAAAAGAGGAAAGTATGATTGGTTCTGATATTAGAAAAAACGAATTGGGATGGCTTAATTACAAATATTGCTGAATTTCCAATAGGATCGCGTCCAGTACATGTTGATTTGTGAGTGCAGCTGCAAACTGAACTCTTACAAAGAGCCCAGAATATCTATATCCCTAACAAAAGTGAAAGTCAGACAGCAATTCTGTGGAGTGCAGTACTTCTGATGTTGAGTTGAAAAGCAGGGTTAACAAAAATAGACTATCAAGATGCTTTAGGGAAATCAGATTGCACTGCGAGTCTCTATGAATACAGAGCTATTAAGGTATACTGCAAAACATTGCTTCAGGAAACAAAATGAATCAATGGTTTCGGGAATCAGCAGAAAATTAGTTGAACGTCCTACTTCTTAATGATAACACAAACACAGTTACTGAAATACACAGGAATCGTAGAAGTGAACTAGAACGAATACGACAATCATATGTTGCTGCAACTTCCGCTGATGAATGAGGAAGATTAGATGGGTAGATCACGAACTAATGAGGAGGTGCTCAACAAAATTGGACAGAAACGGAGTTTCTGGGATATCCTGACTATGAGAAGGGATGGTTGGTGGGACATATTTTGAGACATCAAGGAATCATCAAATTAGCATTAGAAGGAAGTGTGTGGAGTAAAAATCGTAGAGGGAGACCGAGGGACGAATACAGTAAGCAGATTCAAAAGAATGTAGGTTGACGTTCGTATTCTCAGATTAAGAGGCTTGCACAGGACAGGGTAGCGTGGAGAGCTGCATCATCCAGTCTGCGGACTAAAGACCACAACAACAACAACCTTTCGCCCAAGAAATAGTTGATACCGCAATTTTAAAGCTTAAATGTACAAACACACATGTATACGGTTTGCCATGACGTCATTGTGCTACAATCTCCAATAGATGGAAAGTACCCTACTTCGTAAATAGTAGGTATAAATGGTTTGAATCAATTTACATTTATTAATACATGAAAGAGTTCTTTTGAACTATACAGGACTCTTTTAATTACTCTAATTACTTTTGTTACTCAAATTCTCGTTCTATTTTCTTACAAACTTATAAAAGATAGCACAGTTTTAAGATTTCACTAAGTGGACAATATATCAGAGGTATTTTATTTGTACATCTCTGATGTATGACATTAATGATTGCTTCCAAATATTACCTGGATCAGATGCAAATTTACTGATTGGACAATGGTGGCCGGCACCCGATTGCACTGCTTGCCCACACCATACATCTGATGTTGGGTAAGTTTTAGTATTCATATCATATTCATCTGTAGTAGTTCTGTATCACACAAAAATCATTACTATTAAATGGTCAGAATAACTGTGTGTGATACATTAATAATCTGGATTTTATGAATTACAATTCAGCGGCCTGAACTTTATCTTTCCGTGATTTTAAGGATTTTCCAATGCTTTACGTAAGACATTCTTTAATGGTCACAAGTATTACATATAATAAAAAATAGTAATCACCATTGGGAAGGAAGTTTATGTTCTGTAACTTTGTAACGTATATTGCTAAATGTACTTTTAAAAGTTGAACATTGTTATCCAGAAGCAAGGAAATTTTTTATGACAGTCACTATACTCTGCTGTTATGAAATATAATTTTAATGAAGTTTTACAAGAGAGAATGTCCCATTTTTGCTATTTTGAGTGAAATGTTACAAAACTGCTGCAATACAACAGTGGAAATCTGTAGTACATGGAGATCGAGGAGCAGGCGAGTATAAGTAAACAATAGCGTTGTAAGTCGCCCTTTTTCACAAGATAATAGTGTGCAGTAGATCTTTATAGCTTACCACTCGTACAGTAATAAAAGCTTACCATCCTTCCTTAATGTATGTGTTGGGTTGGTTACACTAATCCTTTAATGCATAATTTACTGGGCAGAAAATGGGAGGAGGAGAATTGAAAACTCATTATAAACCATCTTCATAATATCTGTTATGCTCTTAAGATTTTGTGTGTCTGTTCTGTAAACATAAAGCCCCTCTTGCAGGATAAATTAAATGGATGTATAATAAACAAAGAATAACATAATGTATGGAATTAGATAGAGATTAATCAAAATGTTTTACTCCTTGGTCCAACTCCCATGATTTTTTTTTTTTTTTTTTTTTTTTTTTTTTTTTTTTTTTAATTTGCGCTTCCTAGAATTTAGTCGAGTAAATTGTTGGGATCCATTGCATCTCTCTTCCTAATTCAAGTATTACACACCTCATGATCTAACGAAATGACAAACAAACGAATTAGAGACTAATAGAGACAGTTACTGTATATGTTTATAAGTCATTTCAGCTATGTGAACTACTCACAAATTGTGTTTTGCGAAATATGTATTATCTTTGCAGCAATCCATTGGGGATGATGTTGATGATCAGAATTACTTACCATAGGATTCGTAATTTCTGGTGTATTGTGGTTGCATCTCTTTTATTTTTCGAACAGAGTACGTTGGGGAAGGATTGGTCAGATAACCAAAATTCCAGTACAGTGGCTGCTTAACATTACCAAACATGATATGAAGGTGGACGTTATCATCTGTAACATGTATGTTTTTCCTTCACACATACAGTGGCAGTTGAACATTTTAACCCTACTTAAACCTGCCACACTGCACAAACATGGCTAATCCGTTTATTTTTTTGTTACCAGACATCCTCCTTTACTCTACAAATGGTCTGGGTGGATTTCCAGGAAAATGGGGAAATGTTTTGACTTGTACAATTAACTTGAAAGTGTACAAATACAACTCGCCTTAACTCACACAACTGCAAACTCTAAAACATTTAACTTTTTTCCAACAATGCGATTTTTTCCGGTCTTTCATGGATGACAGTGCATTGACTTGAGGGAATGAATCAAATAACGTGTAAATGATCATGAAATATGAGCTATGAGGAGTCAAATTAAATCATAACATAAAGAACAGTGCAACATACCCCAACTTATAATAATATTAATTTACAATGATTGTTTTCAAATGCTTCACTATCAACTGAGTGTTGGTTGCTGTGAAGTGAAACATTCGTAGTTTTAAATCGAAATCATACCAATACCCAAATTTATCTTTAGTGGCGAATTAGAAAAAAGGTTTTCCTCACTTCAGAATGGGATGAATGAACTCTGTTCATCTAATACATTTATTTATTGCTAATACAGGTAACTTTTATTAACTTACAACTGTTAGTATATCATTAGAAAGTCGCCTATAATGGTCATATTTTTGTTATATTGAATAGCTAATATTACAGTGTATAAGTAACATTTTGCATGGGTGTTATAGTAAAAGCACATCAAAACAATGCTAATGACAAAACCATAGTTTGTACTGCTGTAGTTTTGTACAAAGTTAATGATATTTTATTTATTTTGTAAAAGAGTATTTCTAATTTAGAGATTTGGCTCATAAAGCCGAAGGTATCCATCTTTTCATACAGACAAACTTCATCATTTTTTTAAATCAAGGGACTACAGAAAGTTTTATTCAAAAACTCACTTATAGCTACATAAATTTCTTGTGCTCAGAGTAAAACAGAAGTGAATAGTTATAAATTCTGTACTGTCACTAACTGTGTTACGTGTATAGTGGTGTCTTCAAGGTAACATAATGTTCTGGTATGCAAACAGATAGCGATAACCATAGTTCTATTTCCAGTACTAATTCAATGCTATGACGAATCTAGAGGAAGTTAAAAGTATTCAAAATGAATAATCTGAAGCAATGGCAGTTTTCATAGTAATGAAGCTATTTATGGTCAGTGCAAAACTTTTTTTTTTTTTTTTTTTTGAGGACAGTAACATGACAAAATTTTTGAATTTCCAAGATGTTGGGAAATGAAGTTTCTACATACTCAAAAATTTTAAACAACAAATTAGTAGAAATAGGCTGCCCTTATTACGTTTTACATTATGTGCTCAGTATGATATTGAAACAGAATTCACATTGGATGCTGATTACAAGGTATTAAAAATATTTATTTTTTCTATTTACAAAGTATGCCATGAATGTTTTACTGAGCTTAGTGAATATGTAGATGTGAAATATAGACAACTATTTATTCTAAAACTATGTGGCTGTAACCTCCCCCCTAAGTTACAAGACTAAATTAATTGTTTTATCCATTGAAGAAGAGGGGTTCTAATTTGGATTTGTTTCTTTAAGATGAGCTTAGTGAAAAAGAATAACGCTTATTTTATTCTCTTATATCATTATTTCACCATAATAATTTAACCCAGAAGAACAAACGAAATCTCTTTGGGGAATGAAATATGTACTCCAGAATGGGTTGAATGTTTTTCAGTAAAGTTAATTCTAGAATTTTTTATATTTGAAACTAGCAGAAGTTTTGAGAAAGAAAGGTGAAGTTTATATTTATAAAATTTAATATTCTAGAAGGGTAATACCACATTTGTATGACGGGACATTTATAAATGTTAAGAAAATGTTGGTTCTATATAAAATGTTTTTAGCATTTTCATGGAAGGGGGGTCAAAGAATTTCAGGAACTGGAAAATTTTGGAACAAACAATTCTGTATCTAAATAATATCATTAATATTATAACAGGTAATTTGAAGTGCTTTCAGCAGGTCGAAAGTTGCCAAAAATTTTTGACCGACCAGGCCAATATTAATGGAGATTACTACTTGTCAAATGATATGTGATGTAAATATTTCCTTGAGGCTTCTTTAGCATCATTACAAAAAACTTGTTACAGTGATAGTGTAAAAAGAATTTTTATTACTAAACTGATAGTGGACAAAAGATAGAAATGGACTCAGTGTTGAATCCCTTAGTGCAATTACAACTGTACAATATAATTATAAAGATTTGTTGTATATACAGTTTTATAATTATTTATCGCAAAAGAATAAGTTCTTTTAAAAGATGAATATTCAATTTCTGTTTAAATAATTCTGGATTAATAGTGTAGATGAAAACGAATAATTTGTGTTGTTGTTATGGTCTTCAGTCCGGAGACTGGTTTGATGCAGCTCTCCACCCTACTCTATCCTGAGCAAGCCTTTTCATCTCCTCGTAAGAACGGCAACCCACATCCACTTGAACCTGCTTACTATACGTGTCTCTTGGTCTCCCTCTGCGATTTTTACCCCACACACTTCCCTCCAATGCTAAATTAACGATTGCCTGATGTCTAAGAATGTGTCCTACCAAGCGATCCCTTCTTTTAGTCAGGGTATGCCAAAAATTCTTTTCCTCAGCAATTCTGTTCAGTACTTCTTCATTGGTTATGCGATCTACCCACCTAATCTCCAGCATTCTTCTGTAACACCACATTTCAAAAGCCTCTATTCTCTTCCTGTCCGCACTGCTTATCGTCCATGTTTCACTCCCGTACAAGGCAACACTCCACACAAATGCCTTCAGAAAAGACTTCCTTACACTCAAATTAATATTCGATGTTAGCAAATTTCTCTTTTTCAAAAATGCTTTTCTTCCCATTGCCATTCTGCATTTTATATCCTCTGTACTGCGACCATCGCATGTTATTTTACTACCCAAGTAACAAAACTCATCTACCACCTTCATTGTTTCGTTACCTAATCTAATTCCTTCAGCATCACCTGATTTTCTAAGACCGCATTCCATTATTTTTGTTTTGCTCTTGTTAATGTTCATTTTATACGCTCTCTTCAACACACTGCCCATTCCATTCAACTGCTCTTCCAGGACCTTTGCTGTCTCTGATAGAATTACAATGTCATCAGCAAAGCGCAATGTTTTTATTTCTTTCCCCTGAACTTTAATCCCTATTCCAAATTTTTCCTTGCTTTCCTTCACCGCCTGCTCGATGTACAAATTGAATAACATCGGAGAAAGGCTACAACCCTGTCTTACTCCCTTCCCAACAGATGCTTCCCTTTCATGCCCTTCGAGTCTAATAACTGCGGTCTGGCTTTTGTACAAGTTGTAAATAACTCTCCTTTCCCTATATTTTACCCCTACTGACTTCAGAATTTGAAAGAGTGTATTCCAGTCAACATTGTCAAATGCTTTCTCCAAATCTACAAAAGCTAAAAATGTAGGTTTGACTTTCCTTAATCTATCTTCTAAGATAAGACGTAAAGTGAGTATTGCCTCCCAGGTTCCTATGTTCCTCCTGAATCCAAACTGATCTTCCCCGAGATTTACCAGATATTCCATTCTCCTGTTGATAATTCGTGTTAAAATTTTGCAACCATGACTTATCAAACTGATGGTTCTGTAATTTTCACACCTGTCTGCGCCTGATTTCTTTGGAATGGGGATTATTACATTTTTCTTAAAGTCTGAGGGTATTTCGCCTGTCTCATAAATCCTACACACCAGTTCAAATAGTCTTGTCATGTCTGGCTCTCCCAGAGACTTTAGTAGCTCTGATGGTATGTCATTTACTCCTGGGGCCTTACTCCGACCTAGGTCTTTCAAGGCTCTGTCAAATTCATCTCTCAGTATAGCATCTCCTATTTCATCTTGATCTACTTCCTCTTCCCTTGCTACAACATCGTCTCCAAGTTCATTTCCTTTGTAGAGCTGTTCTATGTATTCTTTCCACCTTTCAGCTTTCCCTTCTTTGCTGAGAACTGGTTTCCCATCCGAGTTCTTGATATTCGTAGAGTTGCTTTTCTTATCCCCAAATGTTTCTCTTATTTTCCTGTAGGCGGTATCTACTTTTCCCCTTCTTATACATTCTTCTACAGATTTACATTTGGCTTCTAACCACTCCTGCTTAGCCATTTTGCACTTCCTGTCAATCTCATTTTTTAGTCGTCTGTACTCCATTTTGCCTGTTTCATTTACTGCATTTTTATATTTTCTCCTTTCTTCAATTAAATTTAGTATTTCCTGTGATATACAAGGATTTTTTGTAGGTCTTGCCTTTCTACCTATTTTATCCTCTGCTGCCTTCACTATTTCATTTCTCAATGCTAGCCATTCCTCTTCTACGGTTTTATTTCCCCCTGTCAATTGTTGCCTAAATCTCCCTCTGAAATTCTCAAGAACTTCACTTTCCTTCAATTTATCTAAGTCCCATCTCCTTATTTTCCTACCTTTCTGCAGTTTTTTCAGTTTCAGCCTACAGTTCATGACTAACAAGTTATGGTCAGAGTCTATATCTGCCCCTGGGTACGTCTTGCAGTTTATAACCTGGTTCCGGAATCTATGTCTGACCATTATAAAATCTATCTGATACCTTCCGGTGTCTCCTGGTCTCTTCCATGTATACAACCTTCTTTTGTGATTCTTAAACCAGGTGTTTGTTACGATTAAATCATGTTCCGTGCAAAATTCTACCAGGCGACTTCCTCTTTCATTCCTCCTGCCCAGTCCATATTCACCTACTATTTTTCCTTCTCTTCCTTTTCCTACTACCGAATTCCAGTCTCCCATCACAATTAAGTTTTCCTCTCCCTTTACTGTCTGAATAATTTCCTTTAGCTCCTCATATATTTCTTCGGTCTCCTCATCATTGGCAGAGCTAGTTGGCATATAAACCTGTACTACTGTTGTCGGTGTTGGCTTCGTATCTAACTTTACAATGATAATGCGATCACTGTGCTGCTCATAGTAGTTTACCCGCATTCCTATTTTCTTATTCATTATCAGTCCTACTCCTGTGATACCCCCAATTGATTTTGTATTTATAATCCTGTACTCACCTGACCAGAAATCCTGTTTATCCTGCCACCGAACTTCACTAATCCCCACTATATCTAACTTCAACCTATCCATTTCCCTTTTTAAATTTTCTAATTTTCCTACCCGATTAAGGGATTTAACATTCCACTCTCCGATCCGTAGAATGCCAGTATTGTCTTTCCCGATGACAACAGCCTCCTGAGTAGTCCCCGCCCGAAATCCGAATGGGGGACTATTTTACCTCCGGAATATTTTACCCGAGAGGATGCCATCATCATCATATGTTCATACAGTAGAGCTGCATATCCTCGAGAAAAGTAACGGCTGTAGTTTCCCCTTGCTTTCAGCCGTTCGCAGTAGCTGTGTGGCAAAGCCACATTAGCTGATGTTACAAAGCCAGCTCAGTCAATCATCCAGACTGTTGCCCCTGTAACTACTGAAAAGGCTGCTGCCCCTATTCAGGAACCACACGTTTGTCTGGCCTCTCGACAGATACCCCTCCGCTGTGGTTGCACCTACGGTACGGCTATCTGCATCGTTGAGGCACGCAAGCCACCCCACCTCGGCAATGTCTGTGGTTCATTGGGGGTGGACGAATAATTTACTAATGATAATTTTCTATAATTGGTATTAAAAACTCTCACAAATTGTGGTAAGATTGTATGATTAAATAAAATGACATGAAGTACTTCCTGTTGTGTACATTTCTGTTGATGTTCATATGGTGCAGTATAAATGTTATAAATATATTCATGATATAAGGGCCTAGTTGTAAAATTGACAACATTTCTTTCTTCAAGTAACCTATAAGACTTCTACAACCTTTCTTATTGATCTAGAAATTTCTTTTTTCCAACACTTCATTTTATAAGTGGACTTTTATTGAGAGTCCTTTGATGTTAATGTTAATCAAATAGTATAGAATTGGTATTTAGGTGAGATAATAAATATTCCATGTTCCAGCTCCATTATTAATTGTTTTCAGGGAATGGAGACTGTATATGACATGTCAAATATTTTACAGAAAGTGTTCATCACAGTCATAGCATCACTACAGAATCGTCGTGTGCTGTTTGCTTCAAACCAGTGGTCCTGATAGGACTGAAAATGGAACTAGCCTGGTGGTAAATTTCGATTTATCTGACACCTCTCTTCTGCATACAGGTGTTTTCCATCGCTTTGTTGCTTGACATATCACCACTTATCTCATTTGAAATAGTCTACTTCTAGATATCCTTTAAACGTGAATGAAATTATTTTGACAAGCAGCTAAGAATAATTTGTTCATTGAAATACACGTATATGAACAGATGGCATTCAACAGAAGTATTTGGGGAAGTGAATGGCGGAAATACTGGATTTTTCTTAAAGAATTTCAAATTACCCTCTTGGGAAAGCCACTTAACATTTTGGTGATCTACTGTTCATTCATTTCTCACACAATAACTTGAAGTAACCGTATGTACATTACAACATAGAATTATGTTACATGTCTGTTTAGCGTTCATCACTACGATTGTAATGTGTTCTACTTTGGGCAGGTGTTTCACAACAAGCTTACGTCTTCATTCTTTATTCTGCCCCACCAGACAGATTTGGAGTAGGACGATACCAACTATTAGACTCAATTTTCAAGCAACCTTAAATTTACATCTATTGATAGTTCTTTTAAAATTAACTTTTATTGTGCATTTTTATCCAATTTAATGCTTCAGTTATATTTCCTAGTCTTTATTTTCTTGTTAATTATGTTTATTTACTTACCCTTCTCAGTATTTCTACTCACCTTGTTTGGTCCTTTCAGTTGACACCTTTTGCCTTCTACGAAATTCACATTTCAGTGCCTTCCTAGTGCTGATCTTAATTTTTCCACACCATGTAAGATAACACACGATGTGCATAAATTTCAGTAACATTTTCCTAACTGCTTGTATGAGGTCTCGATGATTTTCTTCTTTCTATAAAACCTTACTTGCACATGTTGTCCTATTTTTTTTTTTTTTTTTTTTTTTTTTTTACTTTTCGTTCGAAGCCTATCTATCTGATAATTCTACACCATAAATACTAAAAACCAGCTTCTTACTTTATTCTAACAAATGGTTTTCAATTTTCCTGATTGGTCCACTGATTTTGCATTTGATTTTAAATAATTATATGTAAATGTGGTTCAGCATTGCTCTTTAGTTCCATTAGTCACCGTATTTCCCATCAATCTATTTTTAACTAACATTTATCAGTAGCTAATAATGCAGTGACACCAACAACTGTTATATTCTAAATATGCCTTCTAAATGTTTACAAATACTTTTCATTTCTGACAACAATTCGGTACTATTTATTCCAACTTGATATCTGTCAGTGCCCTTTCGACATTCATCAAATACATTTGTTTTCGTGTAACATGTAAACTTCTACATGAATTTGTTTTCTACAAGCCACTTTAGTGCTACGTAGCATCTCAAAGAGCTCTTTCTGTTTCACAATATTTAGAACAGGAACATTGTTATACTTTTGGAAGTATAAAGGCTTTCAGCAATAAATCAACATTTAATAACCATATATTTTTTTTTCTTTATTGATGACTTTCAGTTTATAATTATCATTACATCAAATGTTTCCTTCCTAAACAAAAAGTCTTTGGTAACAATATTTACATACAAGACATGAAGAGAACTCTTTCACTTGCCTCACATAATAAATAATCGTATGAAAATCCTCTAGTAACTGTAGAAATAATGTATGTCAGTCACAAAAACTAGCACTAGTTGGTACGGAAAAAATCCAAACAGCTCTCATTTTGTCACATTTACACTATACTCCAAACAAGAAAGAAAAATGAAGCTTGTTATTTGGCAACAAAATATAAACTTAAAAAATTTAACAGTTGTTACATTTTCTCAATCACTAACTAAAGATAAACTAAAACATCCTCAACATTATTTACAGCTTTTTTAACTACATGGATAGGATACCAGCATATATATTCTGCAGACAGTCCATTTTAGTGCAAGGATGTGACTCCCATTCGCGCCGTGTTCAATCTAATACATAATGCGGCACCAACCTACAGTCATTGCACCTCTTTCATTATCCAGAATGCTACAGTTTACATTGTTTCACTAACATGTTTCACACAGGCAAACAACAGCTTATAATATCTGCACGGGAGCTGGGACGGGGAGGTTAGCACTTCAGTGTCCGCCATCATCACATTGTTTAACTGTCTCCAGAGTATCGTACCAGACAGATCGCCAGTAAATGGCTTATCATAGACTATACATAAATAAAATCTATTTTCTATGGCATATATAATATTGCAATCCGTAATTTTGTATACATCGATAGGTAAGACTGAATTGCAGTAGGGAACTTTCACTGTGTTATATATTACATTTTCGTATACATATTTGTTCTATCGTCGTATCTACGATTACTGAGATCATCTCATTCAGTAAAAATAACGTTCACGATGAAAGCTGGAGGTCGTGCAGCAGTCAGTTCGAGCATTTATTGCAACTAACGACAGCACCTATTTACGAAACTGTCTTGGGCACCACTAGAGAGTATTTAAAAAATTTTATTGAGGTAATCATTACACCTTTAATGGAATACACATTGATAAAAATGTAATCATCTTGTTGTCAAAACGCTCCAATCGATAGTTTCAGTGAATATTTACTATTTATTATAGTAATCAGTCCAAAACTCAAACAATGTTAATGCTAAGTAAATGTATGGTTTTTAACGAAGTCTGAATACACTGGTGAGAAGTGAGAGAAAAGTATCAGGTTTGAGTATTGGATCTACTGCGTATTTTATCACGATCTGACATTGTGAAAGAGCAGCTGAGTGTATGTAATTTCCTCAAACTTTGTAACAGTCGTGAAAATGTAAATCACGCAGTAACATAAAACAATTTGATAAAAGGAGTAACGGATATGATTATCACATCTTGTCAGTCAGTCATTGGGGAGTGGTCATTTTACGACGTCGATTAAACAATGATTGAACAACCTGTAGTGTGTGTGAGTCAGTCTTGTGGCTGGTAATTTTCTGTTGTATTCCTCTGTATACGGCAGACGAAAGTTGTAGTTAGCATCGAAATACAATAAAATAATACTCCACTGTTACTCGGGAGAGAAAAAAAAAAGACCACAATGAAATTGCCTTCATGTTATTATACCATGATATATTTGCAACTGTCTAGTTTCATCAGATGCGCCCGATGCATATATGTCGAATCACTGAGTTTATGGTCTACTTATGCCAGTCACTTACTTTTAATAACGTTATTCTTGTACCAAGAAAACAAAGCACCGGACAAACATATTATCACTGTAAATGGGTACATTTTCCTGCAGCAGTACTTTAGAAGGAGCCGTTTGGAATCAGTTGTTTGAAAGTATACATTCATGAAATACATTTGATGTCAACTAGCTATTGTAAGGTCAACGTACTGCAATATGTGTATCAGGTACATCAGATGTTGGATGATGTGGCCAGAAACCACGAAATCGTCAGGGTATAATGAAGCGAGGGTATTTCAATTACAGTCTGAGGAACTTATTGCTTTTGTTTTTCATACGTAGCTATATGAGTGCGCCCTAATACGCTCATTAAGGGTGACAACTTAATGCACAGTCCTTTATTGAACTAAGGACTGCTCACTTCTTTGCATATTGACTGACCTTCGTTTCTTTAGTTTGTGTCCTCAGCTGCGTGTAATATTATGCTGTTAATTTTCAGGTTATTGCCATGTGTAGCTGAATTAAATCAGTTTTATATTACATACTCGTTTCGGTTTATTTTTGTGGTAAGCATCATCAATGGATTGGAATATACACATATTTATGCTTATGCCAAATTCTTTTCTCACTTGATTCTGTAATTTCAGATTAGCAACAGTTCTGGGACTTTCTGACATCATATGATAGTCCAAATTTTTGCTTATAATTTTTTTAGATTTGGCCCTCTTTGTGTGCTTGCCTGTGGGTGTGCGAGAGAGAGAGAGAGAGAGAGAGAGAGAGAGAGAGAGAGAGAGAGAGCTCGAGAGAGAGAGGGCGAGAGAGATATTTAGTTGTGTAGCTTTCTGTATAGTTTATTTTGTATGTGTATGGTATTTACTTATTTCTTGAAGTTCATCAGGCATTTTGTGTTCATATGTGTCTGGTCATTTACCGTATTACTGGTATACAGACACGTATCAAAGGCAAGTTTGCTCAATCTGATAAAAGAAATGAAAAATGAAAGTTATAGATAATTATACAAGAATAAGACGAGAGGCTGAATGAAAAACAGAAGCGTTTTTATTTTTATTAAACTGAAATACTGTTGCCGTACCAGGCCATGGAGTGGAGGAACGCGTATGAAGAGAGCTGTGTCACAAATTATGTGCTAACGAAACTCGATAGTGCAGATGCTGGAGAACGGCTTTAAAACCAGAAAAGCAAGAAACAGTGCATGTACATTTCGTGATTAAAAACTTTGACCATAATTGCGTTATAGAACGGTTGGAAACATCGCAAAAGTTCCCAACCTGAGAATATAGTGTCTAACATGTAACACAAAAGAATGTAGGGTAAGGTTGGGTAAGAGTAGGCGTCTGCTAAGAGTACGTAGTGTCGTTTTCTCTACATTGGCAGCACTGAGCGACAATGGAAAACTACATTCAATTGTTGTTTCTATACCGACGCCATCACACGGAATATCGTGGAACTCCGCCATGATTATTCGTTATAGCAGGTAAATATAAGTTTTAGTTTCAAATGATATAATATTTACGTTGTATGTCGTAAGCAATAAGCACGACATTTGTAGGAACAGAAAATAGCAATATTTGCCATAAGAGTAACCGTTTAGTGAGGAGCAGTCAATGGTACAATAAACTGCGGAACCGAGCAGTCAGTGACATTTGCAGTATTTGATGCATCGGTTAAGAGTACGCTACATGGGAGCGGGAAAGCGTACGCGCTTCTCTTAGCCACCCTCCGTTTCTCTAAGGTGCTCTGTGTGTTATTTTATTTGGATAATTTTTTTCTATTGCATACGTGTCACACGTGTGCGTGACTGAAATATATTAATTACTTACGTTGCTGAATGTCGGAAACAGAAGAAGAGAAAGGAGCTCAACAGGACACCAATGGGAAATGTTGTTCCTTAGTTTCAGATGATGTGCACGTGCAGTCAACAGAAATACGAAACAAATGAAAAAAATTCTGATGTGCATGCAGGTTTAGGCTTAGGACTATCCAAGATAAATTAAATAAATGAATAATAGTAAAGAGATCGGAGATTTTGTCTGCATCTCCCTACAAAAATGCCTTATTTGAAAAACTGTCCAATTCAGACAAAACCAAAAAGATACAATGTATAACTATAGAGAAAATAGAATCTCTAAGCCTAATCTGGATTGATCCATCCCATCAACTTCAGGAACAACCAGCTCCAAATCGAAGGATGAGTCTCATGTGTTGAGCTGCCCAGGGTGTGGTGAAGTCTACAAGGAGAATATCATAGAGTCTTGATAAAGTGCTCGAAATAGTGAAATGAAGAATGCGCGGGTTACGAAGATCATGGCATGTTTTTATATGAGTTATGTTAGTGCGTTCTCGTACTCTTAGACCCCATCTTGTGTACTCTTTCCCGACGTTACGGCTAAGAGAACGAATGAGCAGACTTTTATATTTAGCAACATTTAAGTTTTGTGGTATATAGTTGACAGCTTTATATATATATATATATATATATATATATATATATATATATATATATATATATATATATATATATATATATATATATACAGTTTACAACTCATCGCAAAGACGCGGTGACGAGCTGCGACAGGCACATACAAAAGACACACACATACATCACTTTCAGCTATCGGCCATGACCTTCTTCAGAAAATAGAACAGTCACGCAATCACAAAAGCACACAACACACACTCCGATTCGAAGTGCGGTAACCGGAGGTGATGGTTGTATGAGTGTGTTGTGTGCCTGTGTGATTGTGTGAGTGTTCTATTTTCTGAAGAAGGCCACGGCTGATAGCTGAAAGTGATGTATGTGTGTGTCTTTTGTATGTGCCTGTCGCAGATCATCGCCACGTCTTTGCGGTGAGTTGTAAACTGTCCTTACTATATTATTAATTCCAACCTGGACTTTCCATATATATCCTTAGTAAATAAATCAGCAATACCTTTATATAACAAAAGGTTGTTTTAACCTTCTCATGTAATAGATATAAGGGTTTAAATACCAAGTGCGTACTCTTTCCCGACTTTCCCCTATACATAAATGTATGTTTGAGGCCACTGTTGATACGATCCAAAATAAACGAGAAACGAGCATGTTAGTATAAGATCAATTTTATTCAGGTCCAGGTATACGAAAATAATCAGAAAAACAACGTAATAATTTCAAGATTCTCTCTGAATAAAGGAGTAGTAGGGTAAGGTGGTACAAATTCGATATAGGCACAGTTCCGATCAACGTAAGTTTTCGCGCCATTTGTCAGTCTCGTAGTGTCACGTTGTGTGGCGTTGTAGTGTAGCAGGTTTCTAGAGCTCCTCCTGTCTTTTCTAAGATTACACCACTTTGTGCTAAGAAGATATAAATTTTTTCCTGTTAAGAGGTAAGCGAAGCTACTTAATCTAACGTCCTCTTGTAAATTTTATAGTTTAGGGTGACTAGATTCGCTGACAAAAATTCAATGTTTGGTACCACGACGTATGCGTTGGTGCCTGACGGAAAAACTGCTTTTTATGTGGAAGATGCCAGTGATCATAATTGTACAAGGAAGTGATCACAATTGTACCTAGTGTGGTACATTTTCGATCGATTTTTCTCAATTCGGTAACCTTCTTTTGTGTTTATACCAACATTTTTAATTGTCTAATATTTGTGTTACATAATCATCAAACATCAAAGAACAAGTGACACAGTTAAAATTATTTCTTTTCCCAGTATATTTCCAGTTTCAATAACATTTGTCCGAAATGATCGAAATTGTACGACCTTAACCTATAGGAAAACAGAAGAGCAGTTATTGCAAACTAGTTGCGACACCAACAGAATTTGCGAGGGAAGCAAAGAGTATTGGCAGTGCTTCCAGCTTGTCCATTCCGCGTTTCGTAATGATATGGGGGAAGCCGGATCGTAGGCGCTCAGTACGGCGACTGTATCCGTAAAGTCTGGTGGTAGCATTCGTAGTGCGCGAGTGACTCTAGACGTGTGCAGTCTCGCACGGACCACGAGGCGAGGTGGCCGGCGGCGGGTGGGACGTTGGGCAGGCGAGCAGGTGCGCGCCGCCGGCGGCCTCACTTGGAGTCGAAGGCGAGCGGGTCGCCGGCGGGCGGCAGGAAGCCGTTGGAGGCGGCGTGCGCGGCGCCGCCCCCGCCACCGCCCCCGCCGCCCGCGCCGCCGGCCTCCGCCGCCCCCGCGGCCGCGGCCGCTGCTGCCGCCGCGCGCCGCTCCAGCTCGCCGTTGGCCCCCGGAAGGCCGCAGAGGGGCGGCAGCGCGCCGCCCACCACCGGCAGCACGCCCGACCGACCCAGCGGGCCGCCCCCGCCGCCCGTCGCAGCAGGCTGCAACCGCAAGCACACGCCTCCTCACGGTCTGTACTGCTGCTACAATCGAGACAAAAAACTTTAACACTGTAAACATAAATCTCCAAAGGTCTTTATCGAAATACCAGAGAAAGCTTGATAAACATTCGGACGGACTTAAGCCCTTTCTATACGAGACGTGCAACACGCACAAGCGAGTCGTTGCCAGCTGCAACGCCCCTTGCGATAGACCGTCGAACTACAAAGAAGCGTTCAAACCAACGACCTATATAAACAACATAGACTGGCTAAGGTGCTGCTATACTTGAAACAAAAATTGAAGGCTCGGGCGCCATGTGTGATGTAGGCAGTCTCTTTGGTGGAGCTGGAGCATCTTCGAAGCATTCTGCCAATGAAACGTAATCTTTGGTTCGCCTTCCCCACAATATTTTCTATGTGTTCTCTCCAGTCTAAGTTGTTCGTAATGGTAACTCCTAGGTATTTAGTAGAATTTACGACCTTAAGGTTTGACTGATTTATCGCGTAATTGAAGTTCAGCGGATTTCTTTTAGTGGTCATGTGTATTACTTCACACTTTTCTTTATTTAGTGTCAATTGCCAATTTTCGCACCATGTAAAATTTTGTCTAAATCGCTTTGCAGTAGCTTTTGATCCCCTGTTGACTTCACTAACCGATAAACGTCAGCATTATCTCCCGAACAGTCTAAGGGAGCTATTCAGATTATCTCCTAAATCGTTTATAAACACAAGGAAGAGTAGGGGACCTATAACGCTTCCTTGGGGAACGCCAGATATCACTTCTGTTTTACTCGATGACTTACCGGCAATTACAACGAACTGTGTCCTTTATGATAGGAAATCGTGAATCCAATCGCACAATTGGGGAGATATTCCATAAGCACGCAATTTCATTAGAAGCCGCTTGTGGGGTACAGTGTCAAAAGCCTTCCGGAAATCCAGAAATATGGAATCGATTTGAGATCCCTTGTCGATGGCACTTATCACTTCATGTGAATAAAGGGCAAGCTGTGTTTCGCAAGAGCGATACTTTCTGAATCCGTGTTGACTATTGGTTAACAGGTAGTTCTCTTCGAGGTAGTTTATAATATAAATTTTCATAGATTTAGCTTTCAAAATGCTTTCCTAATGAAGTGTTTTGATACAACTTGCCTAACCCTCTTGCACCCATTGATGGCCGAATCCAAAGCATCCCCAAACAATTACAAAAAAATAAATAAATAAATAAATAAAAAATTAAAAAAAAGAAATAAAAAAATAAAAAATAAATAAACAACAACAACAACTCTAACCATGGTCCCACATTCAAATTTTCGAATTTCTAGTATAAAACTAGTCTTATTAGCATCCTTGAAATATTTTTCCCTTATTTCATTCGCTTAATGGTTGAATTTCCACGTGTTTTTCAAATTCCAATAAAAAATCTACATCGGAAGTTTTGAATTTCTTGCTTCAAAATTGCCTGAATAGCAACGTATTTTCAAAAAAAACCGTTCATCCTATTTCAAACCGTTAGGGATATGAAAATCGAAAAATCGCCGATGCTTACCGTGTAAGATAAACAACGTCTACAAATTTCAAGTTGCCTCATAGAAACGCATGGAGAACGCTAAATTTCTTTCTTACGGTTTAGCATCTTTGTTGGTACTTTTACTTCTCACAGTGCAATATGCAATTAATTTACTTTATTCGTACGCTTGTTAAAGAAAAACAATTGAAGAATGTGGGTCACGCAAGGAGGTTAGAATCTCTGGAGATGCCCTAACAGTGAAAAAGTGAAACCAACACAATGCGCATTCCGGCATTTGTTTGTGCCCAAAACATTGGTCTTAGTGTGTGGTAAAGTAATTGTAGTCGTTGATATGTATGTCATATCTAAGTAAATGCTCCAATGTAACCACCAATTTAGTAGCTTTACGTAAATAAGCAATATTCAAGCAGGATTTTAAGCGAGAAATCTTTGTTTTGGGCACAAAAGTATGGCCTCTCGGGCTTCAAGCAATGCCTGTTCTCAGCATAGGTAACGCCATCTCCCTTCATTCTAACCTCCTTGGCGTCACATTTCGCTGTATATTACATCTTTGCTGTTATAGTGTCAAAAGTCATCGCTGGTCTTCAATCTGAATTTTATATAAGCTGACGAACTTCAACGTCTATATCTTCCACACACTTATATCTATCGACACTGATATGGAGCACAACGGGATGCTTTGTACTACAACAACATAGAGAGATCGTTCGTCTCCATTGTGTAGTTTTTGCTGAAAAGTAAAATATTAACACGCACACGTATAATTGTATAAAACTCAGTAACTTTCAACTCTCAAATCTCCCACCCTTTCATCGTTATCAACCATCTACCTAAGCGCATAATGGGACACTGATACCTACTACCACATACAAACAGTATTCGTTTACGATGTGAAGTTTTGGCTGCAGAGTGAATATAGGCACAAACACACACACACAGGGAAAACGTCGTTAGTAACAATCTCGAAAAGTACTTGTCCGACTTTCTTAAAATGCTTACCCGATCTTGTAATAAACTTTGCGATGCTCGTAGGACAAAAAAAAAAAAAAAAAAAAAAAAAAAAAAAAAAAAAAAAAAAAAAAAAAAAAAAAAAAAACCCACACACACACACACACACACACACACACACACAGCTGTGTGATCTTAAGGGTTGTGCAATGTTTGGAGGTGCAGGGAGATCGCTTTGAGCATCCGTTGTTCTGAGGACAACGTATTCTGTTGTAAAGATCATGCGGCCATTAATATGGACATTGTCACTGGTTGCTGATGTACTACATCTGAGTACTCATATTACATATGGTATAAATGACAATAAATGTTATGTTATTGTATTATGCTATCATCTTGACTCGAAATTGATATTTTTTTTTGTGGTTATTCTCTCCTATGAAAGATTATTTGCTTCAACTGTTCATTTCTTATTTGTCTAACCACGCATCTGTTATTTTCACCGTTACAAAATAATCTAAATTTAGGATCCATTTGATCTAAGAAACGCTGTATACTTATAACCCCTTGCTTACGTTTTAATTAATCCTTTAAAATATTTTTGAGATACAGAATTACTTTTCATAACAGGGATTACAAAATTTAAAATATAATATTAAGTCCGGGCCAAATTAATTACGGAGGGTAACAACTTAGAAGTTGAGTATGGCCAAGGGTATTTTATCTGTGTAGACATATAAAAAGAAAATTACCGCATTGTTAAAGTTAGTTTCTCTCATGGTTTTTTTTTTTTTTTTTTTTTTTTTTTTTTTTTTTTTTTTTTTTTTTTTTTTTAGTTCTCGCGTGTAACTGAGCTAAAACCGTGTGTATTAGTCACTTATTGCAATTATTAAAAGTTATACGCGAGATTTAATGTCGAATAATAGTTCACGATCAGTCTGAGATTATCGAAATCAGCTATTACATTCGATACATATCGTTTGAACATGTATGTGGATGCGGACTGTAATTTGATTCAGATACTTACAGGAACTGTTATTAGGGACCAGAACGAACTTATTTCGAGAGTTGAAGAGCATTTTCATTCATTGCCATTGCATCTATTAATATTTGTGAATTCATTCAGACAAACCACAAAACTTACGAATGTATACTTCATTGATATAGTTATATCTCTGGGTGAATGAACGGAGAGGTGTGTGAAATTATCGATCGAACTGTCATATCGGAACAATGCGCATATAATACTTAACAGGCATTAAGTATCAGTGTACGAACTGCATTAAAACGCAGTAAGGCATAAACTTTGGTAGAAATTAATATGGAAACGCCAATTATCATGAACAATTCCATGAATAGCATTTTGATAGGCAACACGCAAGACTTCCTTTGACAATATTCACCACGTTTACAATAAAATCAAATTAGTTCTACAACTTAGGGCCCGAAGATCTGTATTGTTCTGGCGTGGCTGCCAATGGAAGCATAAATTAAAGATCAAACCAGTAAAAGCCGGGTACATATGCTTCATACGTTGGTTTACGAGCAGCGTAAATAGAGAAATGCAAGAATATCTATTATGATATATAAATCTATAAAAATCATACATGAAGTGGGAAAGTCGTTAAGATCAATCTAGACACAAGTACTTTACCGATGTTCTTCAAATGCTTAAACGGTATTGTAATAAATTTTGTTATGCATGTAGGAGAAACACACACACGCACACACAAACACACACACACACACACACACACACACACACACACACACACACACACAGCAGCTTGATCGAGAGTGTTGTGCAATGTTTGAACGTGCGCGGAGATCGCTTTGAGCATCCGTTGTTTTGAGGACAACGCATTCTGTTGTGAAGATCATGCGGCCATTAATATGGACATTATTATTGCCACTGGTTGCTAATGTGCTACTTCCGAGCGCTTACATGTAGTATATTACGGTATTAAATGTCAGATTAAAAGTAACAACTGAAAATGCGCGTCCATCAAGTTTCGAATCCTCGACCTACTGCACGCAAACAGAAAACTCTATCCATTGCACCAACTGTAGAGCACGATCAATGTGAGCTGAGAGAGATATTTACCGTACGTGTCGTTACAGTGTTGTCAGTTGCCACACGTTAACGTAATTTTTCTTGTGAGAGACATTTTTATCACTGGCACGTGAGCAGTGCGCTGCGAAGCACGGTTGTACCAATTTCGCTTCACCCTGTATTTATAACAGCTGCGAATCGCGACATTTCATCAGAAACGATTAGATAGATTGAAGCATGATAAGTGGTGGGATTGTTTCCCATGAACCTATTTGTTAATTTCCTCAAGTCTCATTAACTACGTATCGTACTGTGATGTAATTTCGAAGGTACATTCAGTTATGTGCGTACGTAAACTTTTCCACGAATACAATTTGTAGTGTAGAAGTTACAAAATGTAACGTCATACTGAATACCCTATTTAGATTGCATGAATAGTGGAAAAGTTGGAAGCGATATATATTCGATTCATTATTTTGGCATGGAAGTCAACGAGAAAAATATAAAGGTTTGCAAGTCACCAAGAAATCCCATTCTCATATATTGTAAGAATAAAATCTCCGGTTCCTACCTCTCTTTCAGTCCATCTCGTCCCCCCCCCCCCCCCCTTTATCTCTATCCATTTGGTGTGCTACTTTTTTTCTCTATCCTTCGACTACCTCTATTAACGCAATCATTATTGTTGGATTTCGTGATTGGATTCTTCGAAACGAGTGCATTTTTACGTGTGATTTCTTATTTCTTATATATTCTCTGATAAATGGAACATGTTTTTAGAAAAAAATGAGATGGACAGAGAGAAAGTGGATAGGAAAATTACTAACTCAAGGCTCGAATAAATAAATAAATACCCGGGCAACGCCGGGTTTTCAGCTAGTATATATATAAAGGTTTGTTTTTAAGATCTCGAAACAGCTAATTCTATGTTAATGAGAGAGAATTGTATCTGAAATCAAGACTTTCCCTATGAATTAGACGCTTCAATTAATTTGTTTTCCGCTGGAAACAGGCGAGCTCGCCTGATTGCTGTTTATCGTCCTCGTCGCAGCGCTCTGGCCGGCCCCGCGTCGCGCAGGCATTAAACGCGTAAAAAGCGCAGGAGGCGGCTCGCTTGGCCTTTTGTATCGCTGCGAACGTTCAATATTTGCCGGCAAGGAGCGGGCGGGCGGGCGGGCGGGCGTTTGCTGCGCGGACTCCGCCGTTTCCGGCTGGAAGGAGGGAAAGGGCGTCCGGCGCGGCCGAGCCAGGGGGAGAGCGGCGAAATACGGCGGCCCGCGGAGCAAGCGTAAAACATTCAGACGTACATTCAATATACGCCGAAATGCGATCACGATTGCGAGCGCCGGGCATTTTTATTGGCCAATATCCCGCCGTCCGATAATACGTCAAAACGGGCTATCAATCCGCGCCGTGATTTGCTGGAGAGCGCTGCAGTCGCCCCGGGCAATGGGAATGTCCGGCGAGCCGGCGACGGGGTCGGCCGTGCTTCCTTCCGGTCTGCTCTGTGGAGGAGGGGTCGTGGGGGAGGGGGGGAGGGGGGGGGGAGGTCGTCTGGCGGCGCTATCAGCGGAGTGGGCGCCGGGCGCCGAGGGAGCCGAGATGACACACGTCCAGAAACTGCTCGGCCAGCGATCAAGGCTATTGGCTGACGGCACTCTTCGTCGCCGAGAAGACGTCCGTCCGGAAAGGCCGCGGCAGTGGGTGACGTACGACACCGACTAGCCGCCTATCCACTTCAGAAGATCAAAACCAACTGCAGAACGATCTCAATAAGATATCACAATATCTGTAAAAAAGGTTGGAAAGTTGCACAGGTCACAATTACTTCGAACAGTTAGTTCATGAGCCAACTAGAATTGTAAATAGATGTGAAAATACTCTCGATCTCTTAGCAACAAACAATCCTGAGCTCATAACGAGCATCAAAACGGATACAGGTGTTAGTGAACACAGAGCTGTAGTAGCGAGATTGAATATCAAAAGTCCCAAAGTTACCAAAAATAAATGAGCCTTATATTTGTTCCGTAAAGCAGATAGAAATAAAATACATTGCTTCTTGAAAGATAGCTTCCACTCGTTTCTTACACTAAAAGTAGGTGTAGACCAGATGTGGCTCAAATTCAAAGAAGTGGTATCGATAGCAATTGACAGTTTTATACCAAATAAATTAATAAAAGAAGGAGGTGATCCTCCTTGGTACACAAAACAGGTCAGGACACTGTTGCAAAAGCAACGGAATAGGCATACTAAATTTAAACGAACACAAAATCCCCTGGATTGGCGATCCTACACAGAAGCTCGAAATTTAGCTAGCACTTCAATACGAGATGCCTACAATACTTATCACAACGAAACTCTTTCTCGAAATTTGACTGAAACCCCTAAGAGATTTTGGTCATATGTTAAATATACTAGGGGCAAAACACAAACAATGCCCTCACTACGTGATAGTAATGGCGATTCTGCCGATGACAGCGCTACTAAAGCAGAGTTATTAAACATAGCTTTTAGAAACTCATTCACCAAAGAAGACGAAACCAATATTCCAGATTTCGAATTACGAACAGATGCCGTAATCAGTAACGTAGAAGTAGATATCATCGGAGTAGTGAAGCAACTAAAAACACTTAACAAGAACAAGTCTTCTGGTCGGGATTGTATACCCATTAGATTTCTATCTGATTATGCTGAAGCGATAGCTCCTTACTTAACAGCCATATACAACCGCTCTCTCAAAGACGGATCTGTACCAAAAGATTGGAAAGTTGCACAGGTCACACCGATATTCAAGAAAGGCAGTAGGAGTAACCCATTAAACTACAGGCCTATTTCATTGACTTCAATTTGCAGCAGGGTTTTGGAAAATATCCTGTATTCAAATATTATGAATTATCTCGAAAAGAATGACCTATTGGCCCCGGGTCAACATGGATTTAGGTAATATCGTTCATGGGAAACACAGATAGCTCTCTATTCACACGAAGTGATGTGTGCTATCGACAAGGGTTCGCAAATTGATTCGGTATTCCTTGATTTCCAGAAGACTTTTGACACTGTAGCCGGCCGCGGTGGCCGAGGGGACTGAGGCACTTCAGTCACGGTCTGCACAGCCACTACGGTCGGGGGTTCGAATCCCCCTCGGGCATGGATGTTTGTGATGTCTTTAGTATAAGGTAGTTCATAAGTACTTTGTAAGTTTAGGGACTGATGACCCCGTAGTTAAGTCCCATAAGCTCTACAAACATTTGAACATTTGAACATTTTGAACACTGTACCTCACAAACGGCTTTTAATCAAATTGCGTGGTTACGGTATATCGCCCCAAATTTGGGACTGGATAGGGGGATTTCCTCTCAGAGAGGACACAGTTCGTAGTAATCGATGGTAAGGCATCGATTAAAACAGAGATGATATCGGGCGTTCCACAGGGTAGTGTTATTGGTCCTCTGCTGTTCCTTATTTACATAAACGATTTAGGCGAAAATCTAAGTAGCTCTCTTAGGTTGTTTGCAGATGACGCCGTCATTTACCGTCTAGTAAAATCATCTGAAGATCAAAACCAACTGAAGAACGATTTGAATATCTGTATGGTGTAAGAATTCGCAATTGACTCTAAATAATGAGAAGTGTGAAGTCGTCCACATCAGAACGAAAAGAAATCCGTTAAACTTTGTTTACAAGATAAATCAATAAAAAGTGAAGGCCTTAAACTCCACAAAATAGCAAGGAATTACTATTACTACAGACTTAAATTGGAAAGAACACGTAGATAATGTCGTGGTAAAGGCGAACCAGAGACTGCGTTTTATTGGCAGAATCCTTAAAACATGCAACAGAACTACAAAAGAAACTGCATACACTACACTTGTTCGTCCATTTTTGGAGTATTGCTGCCCACTGTGGGATCCTTCTCAGGTGGGTTTGACGGAGGACATCGAAAGAGTTCAAAGAAGGGCAGCTCGTTTCGTATTGTCACGATACAGAGGAGAGAGCGTTACGGAAATGATACAGGACCTGGGATGGGAATTATTACAAAAACGGCGCTTATCGCTGCGGCGTGGACTACTTACGAAACTCCAGTTGCCAATATTCTCTTCCGAATGCGAAAATATATTGTTGACTCCCACTTACATAGGTAGAAATGATCATCAGAATAAAATACGCCGGCCGCGGTGGCAGAGGGGACTGAGGCGCTCCAGTCATGGTCTGCACTGACACTACGGTCGGGGGTACGAATCCCCCCCCCCCGGGCATCGATATTTGTGCCGTCCTTAGTCTTAGTTAGTTCATAACTAGTTTGTAAGTTTAGGGACTGATGACCCCGTAGTTAAGTTCCATAAGCTATACAAACATTTGAACATTTTTTTGAATAAAATACGAGAGATCAGAGCTCGAACGTAGAGAGTGGAATGGGAGATAAATAGTATAATGGTGGATCGATGAACCCTCTGCCAGGCACTTAAATGCGATTTGCAGAGTATCCCATGTAGATGTAGATGTAGACCTACGTGTGATGGTTCTGTCTTCTGCAGCACGTATTTTAATGTTTTGTGAGGCTTGGTATAGCTCGAGTGTTCACTCCCTTGACATCAGCAGTGTTGTGCAAAAGCTGACGGTGGGAGAGGATGCATCAGGTCCCTTCCGCGTAAAAGTGCGCCAGTCTAGTATGAAATATGATGTCATTGGTTGACGCCATGACAGTGAGTGATTGCAGAGAACAAACTATTAAAATTAATGTTTTACAAATCGTAATTTATTCCCAGATACTTTTAGTATATGAAAAACTTCTCAATAATAGCCTACCTCCCGACATTTTCTGAATATAATTATATATTTTGACGACGTTAAAGCATTGAATGAATGAAATAAATCGCAATCTGCGATCAGTTATGACTTCACTGTACTAGGTTTAGATGGAATACCAAAGTGTGGTGAATGAAAATTTGTGCCCGGCCGTGAATCGAACCCGGGACTCTTGCTTACTAGGCAGACTTTTTCCTCGGTGGCGGAGTGGTCAACGCGTCTGCCTAGTAAGCAGGAGATACCGGGTTCGATTCATGGCCGGGCACAAATTTTCATTCACCACACTTTGGTATTCCATCTAAACCTAGTACAGTGAAGTCATAACTGATCGCAGATTGCGATTTGTTTCATTGTTTTCTGAATATTGTGAAGTATTAATTTTTATAAACAAAACAATAAATAAAAGAGTGAGCGCGCATCGAGAAGTTCCTTTCCCGCCAATGGCATGCTTAGAAGTCTCTCGCTTCTGATGTAGTCAGCTCACTCCTATTTCGGCTGCCCCGGTTGGAATAAAGTTATACGTGTTCGGCCGCTCAATCAACATGACTAACGTGAATTGTTCTACGACTCATTTTTACGTAATTAAAGTATTATCAAAGTCTAAGATATACAACCACCACGACACTCCCACTGATTCCTGTTGTATGCCGCGACAGCAGCGCTCCAAGCGGTCGGCAAGCTACATTTATGAAGAAGGCATGGGATGAGTGCGAAAAGTATCGAATATACTGATTATAACATATTTTTTACATCACCGAACGTATGTAGTGCCATAAAAAGCTCCACATTTGTCTTTCTTAGATTTCCTAAGATTACTGACAAACTATGAAACGGTACCATACAATGTAAACTTCCACGGCCGGCGTTGTCTTCAGATAAGACTTACGGGCTGAGAGTCCGTGGTCCAGGTGTAAAACTTCCTCCCGACATTTCGTAAATGCAGCATCCAAAATATTTGACAAAACGAAGACGAGAAAAAATCACCTTGAAAAATAGAGTTATTTCCAGCCAGTTTTCTGTGAAATAGTCAACTAATTCTGCATTAAAAATGAAGGTCATGTTCAGTATTACACCAAAAAAAGCCTTTATTCCTTCAAATTAGTTCCACAATGAATGTTTTGCACGTATCTTTTCTTTAGCGTACACATTTGTTGACTGACAGTTTTACCGATACGATTGCCAGTGAATAAAAGTTGGAAACACTCATGTTCGGATTTTGCTCGAACACCACGACGAATGGTGAAAGTTAGTTGAATCAGAGAAAAGGAAACTTCATTAGATCACTATATACTTTCACGGATTTGCTACACGCTTATTCTGGATAAGAGCACTGACAGAGAAATGCCACCAATAATAGTATGATAATTATAGAAATGGTAGATTAAACAAAATTTATTTATTGATGTATAAACGTGTGATTTAATGACATAGCAAGTTACCGTGTAGTGAAATGAACATAGAATGCACCAGTTAGAGGTTTTCGGAAATGGGAAAGAGTGATGAAAAAAAAAAATAAATAAAATAAAATAAAATAAATAACCTTTCTAAAATTGGAAATCTCCCCTGTTTGGGAGTCAACACAGACTCTGCAGTCGATGATGTTGAGATAATCAGCTGGCACTTACCGACTATGACAGAGATAACACTGTGTTTCTTGAGTTCTGGCAGACATTCGACACATTTAACGAATAAAATACGAGCAACTTCGTCATTGGGTGGAGAACATCCAGCAGACAAAACTGAACGCGACGTTCTTGAGGAGATGACTCCAGTTGTGAAACTATCTTTGGCGTAGTACATATTCTCTACAGCCCGCAGTAACAGCATAGTGGAGAACGTCTGAAGATCTATGACCCTGATATCGGGTTGTGGTATTTCATACTGAAACTGGAAACTCCAGAAACTTACTGAAATTTATGGAACATTGGAGAATGACTGTTGCATGATTTAGGGAATGGCAGATTACTTGCATTTAAATAGTCAAATTACCCTATAAAACCTCCTAGAAACTACAGGAAACAGTCTGAAATATCCAGGAATATGCGAACATTGTGGAATGGTCACATGTAATTATCTGTTCTGAACTATATACAACATTAAGATTTGTTGCATGAATTCTGTTGAAATACTATTCAGTCACAAAAAATGATAGTTAAAAAAGTTTGTTTCCAGTAGTGCTCGCCACCGCGGGACACTTAAATAAGAGAATGATAGAGGGGACGCGGAAGACCAAAAGAACAACAGCAAGTTTCGCCACGGATTCGTTTAGTACATGAAAAGAGTTGTTGGGCGTAATGGAAAGACCTACATTAATACGAGATCGTACTATTCAATAACCTACAACACTATTTTTTTTAAAAAAGGAACTAATCTTATGTATCATAATATTAATACGTGAATTGAAGTACCGATTATTCATAGCAATTATAGAACGAGACCAATGAAATTTGTTTAATACTAAAGGTCCTTTACATAAATGCCCACAAAACAAAACTCATGTGCGTACGTGGTCGTTAGGAGTGATATATTTTCACATCTATAACTCTAATGTTACCTTTTTACTACGCATTACAATCTCCAACTCCCCTAATAAATGAGCATCGTAAATTGAAATATTAACAACCTATGCCCTGAATACCGATCAGGTGCTATGGTGAAATTCTACTTTAAAATACCTAACAACATTTCATAAATCCCATTCGAGAAACATACATTTTGAATGGTTCTTTCAATAACACACATACAGGGCACCTGTAGTGCAACAACTGCCAAGACGGTAAAGTTTTCAGCAAGGGATATCTAAACATAGTAGAAGCGAATTCTGTTATAGCGTTGTTTATTCGGCTATATATTCCGTTTACTTTTCCATAACAGATGATTTCCTGTTATTATCAAGAAATTTCAAGTACGTGCTTAATATTTAATTTCTTTCCTTGGAATAGCTATGATGAGGAAAGGAAAACAAAATCGAGAGAGACGAACATAACCCCGAAATCCCGGGCACGTGGAGATACGTTTTATACAGCAACTCGTGGTTATTTTAAGGTATCAACCTGAGGATGTAACTAAAAGTTTGTAGGATGGCTGGCTCATGGCCACAGGTATTGAACTGTAACGAAATTTCATAGCTTGTAGATCACGCCGTAGGTAGAACGGTTGGGAAAAGATGGCATGTAGTGTAACATACCGCAGTCCCATTAGAAATTGCGCCAGTACTGCCTAGATGTGTTCTAAATGGTTGCCCCGACCTCTGAATGAGACACCCTGTATGATTTTTTAAATTATAAATATTGAATAAACTAATGTATGGATATTTACGTGATTTTGAGTAATTAATGTGTTTATGTGAGGCTTTATTGTGATATGTTTCGCCATGGTGGAGTAGCCAAGCGGTCTAAAGCGTCTCGCTGCGGAGCACGCGGTTGCTCGTCGTGGAGGTTCGAGTCCTCCCTGGGGCATGGGTGTGTGTGTTGTCCTTAGGTTAGTTTACCTAGGTTTTAGTAGATTGTAAGCTACGGACTGATGACCACGCAGTTTGGTCCGATAGATTTACAAACATTTGAACATTTTGATATTTTTCGTTTATGTAATTATGCTGTAGTTAACAAAATCGGTTGAATGTAGAAGTTCTAGAAAGAGCGCTTCGCGCCAAAATTGGTGGTACGCGCGAACAGCATTGCGGAGTTGCAGGCAGGCCAGCAGAGACGGCGTGAACAGCAATGACAATCGTGCTCTTAAAATAGTCTGTCAGGCAGTTCAAACTTCGTATTTTTCAACTACCTTGTTTAGAATTCAAGTGTATGAACATCATGGACAATATTACATATCGATGGTCTAACTCTAATACCACATATCTTGCAACTATAAATTTTTTCAGGAGGCTAAAAAATCATCACATTTTCTGTTATTTCAATTAAATTATATAATATTTTTGTGTGATAAGAAATAATAGTTATGCAACTTCATTTTAACTCTGTTGCTATTTAAAAATTTGTCTGTTATGTAATATAAAATAAATTAAATGATACGTGGTGTTAGAATTTTATTTTTACAAGATACGAGGTATTAGAGTTAGAGCATCGATAAGTCGCTTGTTTTTTATCGAGATATACATAATTATTATGAAACAACTAGCATCCCTTCTTATTTGAAAAGTAGCCACAGTTTCAAAAGTTCCACAGCACTTCAAGACAGATAGATCAACGACATGTGCGCTGCTTCTGCGTGGGGACAACAACAGAAAAGAAGAAGCCAGAACTTTAAGGGGACCTGGATGTGAAAATGACAAAAAAATGGGAAAAGAATTTTTTTCCTCCATCTGAAAGGCAAATTTATCCCCGTTTTCAAAAAAATGTATGGTTTCTTTATTGTTAAATAGTTATTATAGTCTTAAACGTTATTTGATCAAATATCTACACACTGACCATGCTGATGCTTCAGACAAAGAATATCACCATAAACATTCTATGCATGTCACAGTCATGGGAATAATAAAGCCAATATACAAGGACGTTGTAACGAAAACAATGTTTGTTGGATGGACAGTACTCAAAATAGGTGTGTTGGATGCTGTTATGGTGTAATTAGCAGGACAAGAGTAATAGTCAAATTAGGCACCCTACTAGGAAATAATATGATAGCTGCTCTGACTGCCATAGATCGTCAGCGACTAGTTGAAGCTGAAAGAGCTACGGAAGCCACCACTAAAGAGTCCAGAGTAAGGCAAAGACTCTAGAAAAAGGCTGCAGAGGATAAAGAAGCGGCTGGCCAACAAGATCATGCCACTAGAATTTTCTCAAAGAGGCATACGGTGAGTCAAAAACACATTCTTTTCTCATTTTCTCCAAACAACAGTTTCAGAACATTAGGTACATATATCTTCATAATGGTTCTAGCCATGTTCACCATATTTCTCCCAATTGAAAATGGGACTGTATTGCAGAAATGATGCGTTTGTCATTTTGTATGCAATTTTAACGGTAATTTTAGACAAAATAGTAATGACGCGTAATAAGTTTTTTTTTTATCAAACTCTCTATCCACCTCTGACCCCGTCGTGAGTCACGAAACTGTTAGGGCTTTAACTATTTATACAGCTGCAGCGGTGTGCTCTTTCAGCGTCATTTTTTTAAATTTCAGTCAAATTTTTCTTTGTTCAAATGTTTGTAAATCTATCGGACCAAACTACGTGGTCATCAGTCCGTAGCTTACAAACTACTTAAACCTAGGTAAACTAACCTAAGGACAACACACACACCCATGCCCCAGGGGGGACTCGATCCTCCACGGCGAGCAACCGCGCGCTCCGCAGCGAGACGCTTTAGACCGCTCGGCCCCTACACCGCGGCTTTTTCTTTCTTAATACTTCTGGGAATAAAAAGAAAAAATACTGTGTTGGAATTTTATTTATATAGCCTAAGCCTCCCACTTCGTTCTACCTGCCCTGTTGACAATTCAGAAATGCCGGAACTTGCTTCGCAGGTTAATTATTCTACGATCGGGATCGCTGTAGTTCGTCGCTGCTAGGGGAAAAAGGACGTTAACACGGGCGATTGAGTTTTGGTCGCTGGGTGCGTGCAGGGCCGTGCGGGTGGCCTGTACAGCAGCGTGTACTGGCGGGGGCGGAAGAGGTGGCGGGGGGGGGGGGGGGGGGAGCGAAGAGGCCGTTGCGGCTAAATGATGGGGCGATTCGCGCTCACCGCCGCCCTATCTCCGCTTAGCTGCAAATTACCCGTCGTGCCGCGCGGCTCGCAGGTGGCGCCGCTCCCAGCCGCGCGGCGAGCCCGGCAACCAGAGACAAATGACACGCGATCCCGCTCTCGGATTGAGAGCTCAGCGAACTCGATTGTTGCACGCGGCAGTTGCTCTGCTGGAACGGGAGAGAAAAAGGAGGGGCAGGAGAGGGGAGGGGGAGATACGGCAGAGGGAAGGACAGAAAAAAAAGAAAAGAAAAAGAAAAGGGGAACGGCAGGAAAGGAAGAGTGGCGCTCGACGGCGTCCTGGGAGAAAAGGAACGACCGAATTAACGCTGATTAATGGTGTAACGAGGGAAGGAAGCACAAGAGCGGATTAGGAGGGAGATAAACAGGTAGACAGAGAAGAGACGGCGGCGGCGGTGGTGGTGGTGGGGTTAAACACAAGAATTTGTAACGGTAAGCCGCGTTGTCGTCTGTGTAAACGGCCGCTGATTCAACAGCGAAGCGGGCTGCTATTTTTTTCCCCCCCTCGCTGTAGAAGCGCTCCTTTCAGCGCGACCGTCGAATAACATCCATTACCGCGGAGTGTTGTGAAGTGCAAACATTAGCGGATAAGGTGGCCGCAACAGCGGGGCCCGTTATCAGGCACGGCTGGAGTGTTGTGACGAGGGGGCGGGAAAGGTGGTGGGGGGGGGGGAGGAACTTTTGCAATGCAGCCGTTCACAAGCGCGTCACGTCGGACGCCTGGTAATTTGGGTTGCTTAAACACACAGTTCGGCGCGCGGCGATTCATCCACAGCGCCGTCTGTGTACACCTGCCCAACAACGGATAAACATCGCGTTGCGGCGCTTGGGTATTTATCTCTGGCGGTGGCGCTTTATCTCTGACGGTGGCAGCGATTTAAGATCGCTGGCGAGGGAGGCGTTATGAAAGCGCGCTGCGGGTTTTGCTGAAAGGAATTTTCCGTGCTGGCAGGGGCACGAGGAATAAATGAGCAATTATTTCTGAGCAAGGCAAACAGTTTCCCTAATTATATTACTGTGAGGAATTTGACATAAGTTTACTAAGTTGTTTGAAACGACTCAATAATGGGAAAAAATATGAAGTTATTTCATTGAAGAAACATAGGACCAATGGGCCTATTTCCAGAAGGGTAGTAATTAAAAACGGCACTGGGGATGATTTTGGAAACTACACTTGTCAACTGGCGCGGCCAAGGAAGGGGGTCTATGGGGTTGCAACCCTTCTCACAGGACTACATCTGCTTTTTCTTAACAATTTCTCTTTAAAACAAAAAAGAAAGAAGTCCTCTTAAGCTACTGGGAAACGATTTTCTTAAGACAACAGGTGTAGTTAGCGCTACGAATACGCTCAGTCCCCAAGAGTAAAATTCTGGTTTCGCTACTGACGCCTATCGAACTTAGCAGACAAGTTTCACTGGACACGACTTCCATGCTTCCAAATTAACAGTCTTTAACTTTGTGCAAATCTAAAGAACCAACCATTTTACTGTATACCACACCTCTTTCCCATAAACTATAACAAATTGTAGGGTGGTCAATTATTTGTTCCTTTATTTTCTCTTTTTCTGGTGCTTTTATGTGTGCTGTGTGTTGGGAGTAATTTGCTAGTCCTTACTATTTAAATTTATTCTTACATGTCAAAAGTGTGTGCCTCAGTATCTTAGAATGTATTCAAAATTTTAAAAATGGCTGCAATTCAGCAACGGTGGAACACGATCCAAACGTCAACACAGTTTCAGCCGACCAGTTGCATAAAATGGTGTACATGTATAAATCTTTACCTAGGTTTCGGCAAAATTAATTTTGCCTTCTTCAGAAGTATGCAATAAAGCTCACATTAAAAAAAATTGTTAATTAAATGTGGCTGACTCCATGTCAATAGATTACAAAGTAAAATTTAAAAACAATGTCACGTTATAAAATTGTGGAGCCCGTCCACACACAGGTCGAGTGAGCACTGCGTACTGGCAGAGGCGTAGGAGCCCTCTGGTAACTGTAACCTGCTGACAGTAGAACAGCCAGGACAGCCCAGCCCAGCCGAGTATAGCACTGGCCACATGGGCTACATTTTGTTCCAAAGATGACCTACATAAGGTCGAGCCGGTCAATAAAAACTGTTAATTTTTGCTATGAAGACTGAGTTGTAATATTTATCTTCTAAGTTCCATTAGCCTTCCTTGTCTGCAGAATTACAGACGGGGGCTGACTTGGGCCCCATTTTTTCGGGGTGATATGCTACCTGGCGTCCTGTGGAATTTCGACACGCAATGGACTCTTCCCTTGTCTGGTGTTTCATGTCCCCTTTCCACTTTGCTCTTAAATCTGTGGCTATTGGGGCTACAAGCTCGCTAGATGTGACTTTAAATTCCTTTTAGGGAAAAAGGCTGGGAAACGATGGGCGTGAGGAATTTTCCGAAACGACAGTTGACTCAGGTGGCGTCCACTGGAGGCGATCCCATTGGCTCCATCTTTGTAGGCGACAGGTCTAGCTGTCATATCTGCCTGTCCATCTCATTGGCTGGAGGGTTGGAGCTCTCCAGTGATTGGGGTATTGAGTTTAGAGGGGGGGGGGGGGGGGTGACGCCAAGTTTTTCGTGTGGGCGGATGAAGAGTCACGAGGGACTTCCCTTGTAGGCTCCGTCTAGTTCGGACGTCTTCTTTCAGATAGAACCTGAAGAGTTTTCTTCTGGGCTGAGTCCTGAGCGTTTGTTGGACTTTCGTTTTCTGACATTTTCGCCTGCAGCAGATAGCGGGCTTTAAAAATTTCACGTGGCGATCCGGACAGGAACTCAGTTGCAGATGTTTGCTTTGCGAAATAGCTTTGTTTTATGTTCTTGTTCGGTCGAGACTTGAGTTTAGATAGTATCGTCGTACTGGCCGTACTGATGAGCTAGTGGTTTGTGCAATTCCATTCTGGGGACGCTTGTGCTCAATACTCGAGTTTTGCGCTTGAGTCTGTGAGTGTATGTCCTAGCCGACACTGGAAGCATTTACCTGACAACTGCTATTTGCCGTGATAGTGGGGCAGTTATAGTTAAATGTCGATAATGCTTTACAGATAGTAGTGAGATTTATTCTCTTTCAGCTCCACTCCTTCAACATCGTCCAGTCGCCAGCGAGATCCAGCGTCGACAAATCATGCCAACTCAAGGTTACTGATAACGTGATGCTCGCTATTTGAAGGGTTGTTTTATATAGTTGCAGTAATCATCCGTCAGTGCGTATGTGCGTGCATATGATCGATGTTTGACTTCTCTTTCCTATAACTAATTCCATAGCACCACTGTCCATTTTTCTCGTTTTTTTTTTCATTCATTTATTTTTTCCACGATGGGACAACGCCACATGTATAGCTGGAAATTTCACTGTATTGATTAATTCAGTGCTAAAAACTTTACTTGTAAAAGTTGCGGCTCCATTTGTTTCATTCCGATAAGACTTCGTATATTGATTTGTAAACTTATTTGTTAAAAATCAGACAATTTGCTGGTCACACATGTATTTCGCGGTGACAACCGATTTTACTGCATTTGATGTCCTTTTTATAAATATTTGTTTTCATTTGTAACCCATTGCTTGACTACACCTTTAACTGTGATTTCATTTACAAAATCTTTTATATTCTTTGTTAACTATCCGCCAAATTTCTGTGTCCTGTAATTAAGAAATTTAATTGTTTAAGTCATAAAGTTATTTTCCTTTAGAAATTCCTAACTCAGTATTTTGGAGGGGTAATTAGATAGGTAGAGGACTGTGTTTATTATTTGATGCTCTCTGATCAATTACCTAACCTCTGTACTTATGCATTTAGGGTGTTGGATCTTTTTCTATTTTTTTTAATAAAAAATATGGTGGCGACCCTTGATATTAACATTAATGAGTATTATATTTAAAATTAATTTTCATATCTGTGATTTCGCACATTTTCATACCAGTGGACCGTCTATGATGAGTAAAAATATATCCACTCGGTGCGGTTATCCCTCTGTTTTGTTGCGACATCATACAAAATTATAACAAACTCGAGGATTTTGTACCACTTTTATCAGTTAAAGTTCTACATCCAAATCTCTCAAACAATGCTGCAAACTTATACATAGCTTTTAGTACGTTTCAAGATCCTGAGTTAAAAATGTTTTGTAGGAAAAGACCTTTCCATTCAATGGAAGAATGTATTATGCACATTTAATTATGAAATAAATAATTCCTGAAATTGATGGAGCAGCAGACAATACTGTTCCAAACGTGAGTATATGATATCTGCTTTCCATATATGATTGCTGAGGTATCATATTTATGGGGTACTATTGGAAGTTTCATCATTAAAATTTGTAAAATCAGGTAAACTCTCATATTAAGTATTTATCATTATTATGATATGTTTTATTATTTTGTTTCAATAGATTTTTGTAGTTTAGTATTTTAAAGTGTCGTCTCATATTGACACGAAAGTAGGCCTACATATTAATGAAAATGAAGCACCGGTACATATAAATGATAAATAGATTTTTTCTTATAAACGTCAGAAGTAAAAGTCTATGATACCTAGCGACATTAGCTACCAAGAAGAGATACATTTTGGCACATTCATCTAGTCTACCTGTTGTCTGGAAGATATATGTGTCTAATTTATTTGTTTTTTGCCTTTAGTGTATACATTACTCAATTATGTCTTATTTAAGCTAGAACTATATACATTAGGTCAAATATCTAGTTTCTGAAAATTCTATGTTCATCCTTTAGCTTTATTGTTACTTCATAACTACCGAAAAAATTTTTAACCTTCTCAGATAAAATAATTCATGAATTGGTGCTCAGTTTTGTTGGTGGGCCCCAGAAAAAAAGTTAGTTCCCAGTATAATGGAATCAGTCTGAAGTGTTCTTTATATAACCTCTATTTACATAACATCATTTAAACACATTTGAAATATATTAAATATGCTAATTATGCAGTAATTAATATAAACCATTAATCACTGTAGCTAATAAAAAGTTATACAAATGTGCAATTAACATTTTTATTATATTACTATTATTTTTTTGGGTGGAGGGTTATGTGTGTATAATATTGTAGTTGGTGTGCTCCACTAGCTCCGCTGCATTTCGTGCACTTTTGTGGGTGTCTGAGTTTATGCTGTGGTGACACGATTTATTGAAGAACTTGGGGCTTGGAGGTGTTTGGATTCGAACCGAAGTTCATCACCCCTTCTCATACTGAAATTCGTACTTATTGTAGTTGTGCTTCTGTGTACTGATCGTGATGTCAAAATCAAATGAACTGTGGAAGGACATATGTGACTTCTTCCCAATGGGAATGCACCAAAGAGACAACAGTGACCCTCCTGGCTTTTGCCTTACAGCCAAGGTAGAAACTCTGGCAAAAAGCTTGGCTATGAACAGTTTCATGTGTATTTTACCTAAATAGCACGTTAACTAATGAGGTCAGTGTTCTGACAGGTTACTTACACAGTAAATGTGCACGTCTGCTCTACTGACTGGAAAACGTGTCAATCACTCTGTTGTTGAAGTTTGGAATATCACTGATTTCCTCCTTCTGAATGGAAGAAACAGCCACTGAGTTTAGCCTTTCCTGACTCATACTGTTCCTGAGGAAGTTTTTGATTCTTTTTAAGTTACTGAATCTGTACTCTGTTTCTGCTGTTGAAATTGGTATAGTTAGCGCAATTTTTAATGTTTTGTGCACTTCAGTGAACGATTCTTCAAAGGAATGTTCCACAAAGAAAGTAAACAGCTTACAAACCGATGTAATGCCCTAAATGTGTCACTGCCATAAATCAATGACAGTCTTTTTTCAATTTATCATGGCAAATAAACAGACTGTAGTTTGATGAAAAAGTATTGAGTAAAGTGGCTGGGAAATGTTTTCTAAAATAAGCAAACTTTTTTGCATCAGTGCTAAATACATGAGGGGTTTGAAATCTTCCTTTCAGTTGGTTGGCCACAATGACACACACTTCTTTGTCATCTGCTGTCAGATTAAGTTCACTGCTACATTTGGGACTGTTTTTTGGAGGAGTAATACACTCATCACTAGAAACTCAAAACAATTGAATCTTCTCTCGTATTTCATATAAGCACACTCAAAATGATGTAATGCATTGGATATTGAATTTACACTCTGCATTTGAACTGTATTATAGAAAGTATCATAATATCATAGAAAAAAAATTGGAAGGAACAAAAAGTATGGGTTGTGAAGTAATTTTCTTAGGGCAAATGCTTCTCTTATTGTAACTTCATCCCAGGAATTCTCTTCCTCAATCTTTTCAAAACATTCCAATAAATGAAATTTCTTTTCTTTGGCAGTATTTACAATGCGGGACTGGAAGTTGAATCTAGTTGAAGAGACTGAAGGAATTCTCTTGATACAGAATGTCTGTGACAAACCACTTCGCTTGGGAGATGAAGAAAAAACGCTGTAAAACCATTAAGGCACTTGATGTAAGTGCTTAGGGCCCAGGGTCGCCGACCCCAAACACTGCGAACCTTTACAGAGGTGCGTGAAGGGTGGGGAGTGCGAATGTGACAGGTAAGCCCACTACACAGGCGCGCAGGGGGAGAGGGGGACGGGGCCACGGAACCTGGGCCCCAAGCAGCAGGACAGGCTAGGACGGGCAAGGGAAACAGCTCTGTGACGTCACTGTGACTGCAGTGGGAGTAGGGGCCAGCTGCTACTGCCCCTTGGCTGTCGGCATGGCTGCCTAAGGGTGCGTATATGCTGCCACCTCGCTGCTCGCCGACATGGCACGGCGATGATGAATCAAACCCACAGAGCCTTAGCGGCCCCTTTAGCGTGCACCATCGCAACTCGCCCCAGCTCGCTGCTCGCTACGATCCTCGCCAGGCGATGATATCTAACAGGTTTGTGTTTCACGCTACGACCATCGCTGCCCGGCCTGAAACTTGCACTGTGACTGGTTGCTTCAAGGTCACTCTATCAGAGCAGCGTTTGACTGTGGCGCGCGTGAAACTCTTGTGTCCATCGCGCACAATATTGTTTGTTAGACGTTGTTTCACTACAGGCAACAATGAGTGAAGATCTGAAGCAGATGACTATTATGTCTGAAAAAGCGGTCTGGATAGTTTTTGAGCTGTTGGTGGTGCTTGTGAAAGTATTCGTAGTTGAGGACGTTCAGCATTCAAAGCATGCACTTGTACCGATACTGCTGTCCCACTCATCTCAATGTTATCGTATGATACCGTCTGCCTGGTCCTCTCATCTAATTGTTATCCTACGATACCATCTGCGTCGGATATGGAATCGTGTGGTTCAATAGTTATATAAGTTGTGTGTGAAGTTAATTAAAAACGATATAGCCAGCTTAGGAATCAGTGTAGGGCAGTGTGATTAAAACAAGTGATAGATTTCATTAATTAAGAGATTCATATAGTTTCTTTCCAGACAGTTCTATAAACAATAATTTTGTCATTGTTCATTATTTCAAATAAATAAACAGACGAATTGTAAAATCTTTTGTAAAAAACAAAAAGAAATGTAAATTAATAGCATTGTATGTATGTTAGGCTCATAAACAAGTTCTGTAGCCCAGCTAATTGTATTAATTAATTTAATGTTCGAGATTTGAATATTATAATTCTCTGTATATATTGACTGATTTGAGATTTAGAATCTAGTTTGAGATTTGCAAAGATATTTAATAGTTCAGTATATGTTAGGAACATGTATGATGGAATCATTAACAAATTAATTGAGATTTAACATTTTGGTTTGTTGTCAAACAAAAAGTAGCGTGATTAAAACTTAAAAAAGATAGGTGCGATCTAAACTATTGTATGTATAGTTTTCATTTTATATTGTGAATTTTTTTTGTGTACATGAAATGTTTTCTTTGTGTGTTTGTTAATTGTAAATCAGTATATTCAATTGTTATAAACAATGGATAATGTAATGCCATTATTGCCGAAGTTATATATTTGCCTCACCGCCTTGCGTGGGGGAGTTCGAGCTTCAGTCGTTTGTTAAGTGCACTGTAAGCTATGTCAGACTGTGTTTTAAATGGAAGTACTACCGTTCAGATGCTTTGTTCATGTTATTAAATTGTAATATTTTGGTGGAGGAGAAGTTTGTTTCAAATTAAGAAACAAGTGAAAAATTCTACATATCGAGTATTTATTTCTACCACGACGCCCCAGGAGAATAATGTTGCAGCGAGCAGAACCCCCATACATCTCAATGTGGAAAAGATGAGTATTATGTTGGAAAGTGGTAGAATGAAACTGTAATTACTTAAAATCTATTAATATGTTTCACACTCCATACCTTCTCTTCTTTCACCTTTCCAATAACAACTTTTTTGCAGTGCATAAATGTCACTGCTGTCAGATGATGTGGAGAATATGTTTGATGCTTCAAATGTTCAAATGTTTGTATAGCTTATGGGACTTAACTAAGGGGTCATCAGTCCATAAACTTACAAACTACTTACGAACTAGCTAACACTAAGGACGGCACAAATATCCATGCCCGAGGGGGGATTCGAACCCCTGACCGTGCAGACCGTGACTGGAGCGCCTCTGTCCACTCGGCCACCGCGGCCGGCTGTTTGATGCTTCACGCTACTACTGTTGTGTACTCGGCTGTAATGTAACCGCTGCAGGAGAATACACTCGGCACGCAGCCAGGTCCCTGTAGCGTGAATGCAACGAGGCTGCCGGAGGTCAGCGAACTGAAGGTGCCAGCAGCGAGCAGCGAGCTGACAGCTGCGAGGTGGCAGCATAAACGCACCATAACGAAGAGAGGGGCAAATGCTAGCGAGCCCTTAGCTATGCTGCGGCGAGAGGCAAACGAAACCATCTGATTGCGTCACTGTAAATTGAGTTGGGATGTCAAGGGGATCATGTTCACTACAACTGTTTGATATATTACTACAAAAGTATATCACAAATTTTTTGGTGGGGCTGGGCCCCTGTGGCCCTTTAGAAAGAGCCGCCCCTGGCTTTAGTATAGTGTAATTATAGAACGTACCAGTAATTTAAGTATGTACAGCTATAGCTTCAGCGTATCTACTAGTTTAAATACAATTAATACTCAACATCATAATAGATTCTTGTAGCAAAGCTACTAGTGCTCAATTTTTATAGATAATAAACCAATTGTTGAATTGCATTCAAACAAAAAGTGGCCGATTACATTAATTTAGTTTTGTTCCTACATTATTCTAATAAATAGAACTAATCTTACCTACTACCTGTGAAACTAGTGATTTGCAGGTGATTTGCCACAGTGTTTGCCACTATAAACTAAATTTAATCTGAACATCTTTTAAATAATGTTCAAATGTTTGTAAATCTATCGGACTCAACTGCTTGGTTACTAGTCTGTAGCTTTCAAACTACTTAAACTAAGGTAAACTAACAGAAGGACAACAGACACATCCATGCCCGAGGGGGGATTCGAACCCCGACGCTGGAGGCATCGCGATCCGTAATGTGGCGCTAAACACCGATCAGCTACTCCCACGCGGCTCTAAACTTATTTACACGTTTCTAAATAATAACATAATTTTATCGTTACCTTGAAGTGGTATCTTACAAAATAGGTTGTATGTGAATATGTATGTTCCACATCTCCTTAACTACTGGACCGATTTGAACCAAACTTGGAACACATGTTTCTTAATATCACACAACAATCGCTGGTGGGATAAGAATCACCTAAGACACATACGTAAGGAGGTATGACATCATAAACAATGAGATGCGCTAAAAACTACTGTGTCAAACGACAATGCTGCACATTTTCTTCCAAACCACTGGACCAATTTCAACCAAATTTGGTACAAATATTTCGTACGTCAGATAACAATTACTGTAGGAGTGCGAACCACGTATGACACATGGTTCAGGGGATATAACGCCATGAACAATAGGAATCGCTAAAAACTGCTACATAATACGACGAGACTTTATAAATACACTGTATGAGATTGAGAGTAATTGGAGACTTGCAACCAACTTTAAACATAATTTGAAACCTTTATTAAACTTTTTCTCACATACAACCACATCAAAATAATGAAAGGAAAAAAATTTCTCTCGAACTACTTTTCCGTTGTTCATGGAGCAAAACTATGGCATTCGATACAACGTTATAATTTATAATTTCTACACTGTCAATTGTACTCACAGGAAATTTTGCAGACGGTATACACACTTAAAGCTGAATGTACGTTCGAAATTGTATCACAGTATGACACGTAGTTCATGAGATATGAGAACGTAAAGAGTAACGTTCATGGAAAACCGCACCATCAATCATCACGTTTTAATTTATTACTTCTTTACTACTAATCACATTTGCAACAGATTTTACCCACATACAGCACTTATACAAATCAATATATTCCTGCAAAATTTTACAGTTGTACAACATATTTATACTAATAATAAATATGTAAATGTAGGCCAGTCAATCTTCAAAAGTATTGGACGAATTTTCATGCAGTTTTCACAGGAAACGTGAGCGACGATCGGTGCAGAATTTAGGCATGATTTTATCAAAATAGAATCACGAAGTGTTTTCATAGACCGACGTGTCTGTCTGTTCATCTATTAGAAAGCACTTCTCCAAAACTACTTCACGAATTCACTTGAGGTTTTCACAGCATATAGCCGCTGCTATGAAGTGTTCCTGCATGCGTAAAGTGTCGCAAGCATTATGCGCGTGGCTGTGAGTGAATACATGTGCTTTCCTTTATCCACTGGGTATTTGCAAATTTCCTCCCACGTTACCTCCATGTTCATAAAGGGCAGAAACAATTTTATTACGGGCAGTAACTTTATGATTTAATTCACTTTTGTACAAGGTGTGTGCTTTATTGTGCTTAATTTGGTCTCCCCACATGTTGCTTGTTTATTTTATTGAATAGATGATGATTTAAAGTATAAAACTTCTGCTTTATAATTTCATGCTCCCTATGCCGTGTTTTTATTATCTATTCCTTTTTATATATATTAGTCGTGTTTATTAAAACGTTGGCTGCTCCCTTAAGGAGTGAGTAGTTAGATAAATTTCCGTTGCGCAAGTATTGTGGCCACTCGTAAAGTAATTTAGAGCAGCAGTGAGCGTTTTAACTTGCTTTTACAGATCTCTACTACCAGAGATCTTTGATAGAAAATTTAACATGCTACTTTCAAGGTTTAATCGAAATAGTGTGTGCCCATTTGCCAGACAAATATGATGGACAGAAGCAAGTCAGCCCTCTTGGTGGTATATCGAAGTTTGCAAGATAATGCGCTTGTTTTAAATAATGACGTCTCATTCTGATGTTGTGCATATATATATATATATATATATATATATATATATATATATATATATATATGATGTTGCAGTTAATTGTGACGTGAGTAGGCCGCTCCCCGTCGGGGATTCGAATCCTCCCTTGGGCATGGATGTTTATGCTGTCAGTATAAGGTAGTTCATAAGTAGTTTGTAAGTTTAGGGACTGGACTGATGACCCAGCAGTTAAGTCCATTTAAGCTTAACAAACATTTGAAAATTTGACATGAGTCATAGATCCGATCAAAATTAATTTTATTTCCTAAACGCTTGTGCTTATGGAGTTCCCACTTGGGACACTTTCATATCTCACCACGCTCTACAAGTACCATACATTTGTTTGTATTTGGGTATGACATATCGGCATCCTCTACTTGACAGTGTACTATCTTAGGCTGAGTCCTCAATTCAATATTCAAATGTTTCAAGAAATGAAATAGGTGCAAGTCTAAAGTCATTTGCTCAGTGTTTTTGGGATTATCTGTATATAGTAAAGAATGAAGCAGTATGAAACCAGTAAATGAACTGTTGAAGAAAAAGAAGATTGTAGGTGGTAGTTTAGTGATGGAAGAGGAGGGGGCAAGGAGGAGATGGGGTGGTATGAAAGCAATAAGAGAAGTGAAGTAAAAAATATAAAAGGATTAAAGTTTTAGTTGATAGGGTAGACATAGAAGAGGAGAAGGCGAAGGTAAGGAGGAGAAGAAACATAAGGAAGAGAGGGGGGTGGTATGAGAACAGCAGAAATGATGATGAAAAACAGAAGGGTAAAGATTATAGATAGTAGAGTAGTGGAGGAGGAAAAGGGGATAACAGATACAAAGGAAAGGGGGCTTATTTGACACCAACTGAAGAAGTGAAAGGAAATCATTTTAGATGGTAGGGTAGAAGAATTATTAGAGGAAGTGATGATGAATAATTTGAAAGGATGAAGTTTATAGGTGGTAGGGTAGAAGAAGGTGTAGAAGAAGTGAGTATAAAAACATGAATGGATGAAGAATATGGGTGGTAGAGTAGTGGATGAGGTGGAGGGAGTAAAGGGTAAGGAGGAAGTGGGATGGTATGACACCAGTAGAAGTAATGATAAAATATAATAAAGGATGAATATTATAGGTGGTAGGGTATGAAGGATAAGGAGGAGGGGGCACTTTCATATCTCACCACGCTCTGCATGTACCATAAATTTGTATGTATTTGGCTATGATAAATAGGCATCCTCTACTTGACAGTGTACTATCTTAGGCTGAGTCCTCAATTCAATATTTAAATGTTTCAAGATATGAAATATGTGCAAGTCTAAAGTCATTCACCCAGTGGATTTGGGATTATCAGTATTTAGTAAAGAACGAAGGCACTATGAAACCAGTAAATGAACTGTTGAAGAAAAAGAAGATTTTTGGTGGTAGTTTAGTGAAGGAAGAGGAGGGGGCAAGGAGGAGATGGGGTGGTATGAAAGCAATAGGAGAAGTGAAGTCAAAAATATGAAAGGATAAAGGTTTTAGTTTACAGGTTAGAAATAGAAAAAGAGAAGGAGAAGTTAAGGAGGAGAAGAAACATAAGGAGGAGAGAGGGGTGGTATGAGAACAGCAGAAGTGATGATGAAAAACAGAAGGGTAAAGATTATAGACAGTAGAGTAGTGGAGGAGGAGAAGGGGATAAAGGATTCAGAGGAAAGGGGGTTGATTTGACGCCAACCGAAGAAGAGAAAGGAAAAGATTTTAGGTGGTAGGGTAGAAGAATTAGTAGAGGAAGTGATGATGAATAATTTGAAGGGATGAAGTTTATAGGTGGTAGGGTAGGAGAAGTTGTAGAAGAAGTGAGTATAAAAAAAACATGAAAGGATGAAGATTATGCGTGGTAGAGTAGTGGATGATCTGGAGGGAGTAAAGGGTAAGGAGGAGGTGGGATAGTATGACACCAGCAGAAGTAATGATAAAATATAATAAAGGGTGAAGATTATAGTTGGTATGGTATGAAGGATAAGGAGGAGGGAGCGTAGGGCAAGAAGGAGACAAGGGGAAGTAATGATGACAAATATGAAAGGATGAAGGTTACATGTGGTAAGGAAATAAAAGAGGAGGAGGATGGGTAAAGGTTATGGAGGAGAGGGGGTAGGACACCAGTAAAAGTAATGATGAAAAATACAAAAGGAGGAGTATAGGTTGTAGTGTAGTAAAGGAGGAAAATGAGGCAGGAGTCAGGGGTGAGAGAGGTTAGTTTCATAGTAGTCTAAGTAATGATGACAAATATGAAAGAATGAAGAGTATTGGTGGTATTGTAATAAAGGAGGAGGGGTAAAGGGTAAGGAGGAGGAGAGGGATTAGTTTGTTAGCAGTCCAGGTATTGATGAAAAACATGAAGGTATGAAGAGTATATGTGGTAAGGTAATGAGGCGGAGTAAGGTGTAAAAGGCAAGGACGAGATGGGGTATACGACACCAGTAGAAGTAATGATGAAAACATGAAAGAGTGACAGTTATAGGTGGTAGGGTGATAAAGGATGAGGAGACGATGGTGAAGGGTAAGAAGGAAAAGAAAATATGAATAATATCTAAGGAGATATGTGGCAGGGTAATAAAAGAGGAGTAGGGGGGTTAAAGGATGAGAGAGGGTGGTATGACACCAGTCTAAGTAATGAAAATCAGGCTGAAGAGTATAGATGGTCGGGTAATAAAGGAGGAATAGGCGTGAGTAAAGGGCTAGGAGAAGGTGGGGGATAGGATACCAGTAAAAGTAATGATGAAAAGTATGAAAGGACGAAGGTTATACATGGTTACGTAGTGAATGAGTAGGAGTTAAAGAGTAAGGAAGAGTTGGGTTGGTGATATGAAATCAGTAGAAGTGATGAATATGAAAGGATGAAGATTATGGGTGGGTGTGTAGTGCAGGAGAAGGAGGGGGGTGAAGGATAAGGAGGAAAGGGAGGTACGTGGTCGGTTGCCTAGCGCTACGAGGGGACACCTGCGGCAGCGGAACGGCGGGCTGTTTGCATGTGCGGCAAATAATTGCGTCGGCAGGTGAGGGTCAGGGCGGGCGGGGCGTTTATGCTGAGTGCGGCAGATAGGGCGGCCGTGTTTACGCGACGACGGGCTGGCCAGTCAGCGCGCCGCCCAGATAAGACGAGGGCCGCCGGCCATAACAAATTAAGAGCCTGCAGGCGCAGGAGGTGGGAGCGGCGGCGGCCAAGGCGCCGGGCGTCCGAGTTACGGCGCCGTTGTCGAAACTTTGTTTATGTGTGGCGGGCCGGCAGATAAGGAGCCCGATAGCCGCAGGACGGCCACTGCCGGCCGCGCGGGGGCGGGGGAGGGGAGGTCGTTATCTTGGGGCATGCGAGGAAGCGAAGTCTCCGCAGGGGAACGAGGGAGGAAGGGGGAGGGGGAGGGGCACGGGGCGAGGCGGACTGGCCACGGGGGGCTGCCGCGGGCGGCCGCTGCCCTGTCCTGCGCAGACTTCATTATGTACAGTCCGCTCTGCGACCGGCCATTAAGGCGCTGCCTGCGCAACTCCTTCGAGTGCTTCTCGTTACTGGCACGGAGTATACTTTACATGGAAACGAAGAAATATGGTGATGATTCTCCTGTGAGATTTCCTTATTTGCCCAGATCGCTTATTAACATAATTGCTTGATGACTAGTTTCAACTCATTAAAGAGCCATTTGCGAATCTGTAATATTTAAACAACAACTACAGTGACTTCCTGATATCTACAAGAGATGTTTTAAAAGGCAAGTACACATGCTGTTGTTGTTGTGGTCTTCAGTCCGGAGACTGGTTTGATGCAGCTCTCCACAATACCCTATCCTGAGCAAGCCTCTTCATCTCCACATACGAGCGGCAACCAACATCTGTCTGAATCTGCTTACTGTATCCATCTCTTGGTCTTCCCCTCCGATTTTTTCCCCATACACTTCCCTCCAACGCTAAATTCACAATTCCTTGATGTCTAACCAATGTGTCCTACCAATCTATCCCTTCTTTTAGTCAAGGTATGCCAGAAATTCCTTTTCTCCCCAATTCTGTTCAGTACCTCCTCATTAGTTACGCGATCCAAACACCTAAATCTTCAGCATTCTTCTGTAGCACCATATTTCAAAAGCCTCAATCCTCTTCCTGTCTGCATTGTTTATCGTCCATGTCTCACTCCTATACAAGGCAACACTCCACACAAATGCTTTCAGAAAGGACTTCCTTAGTCTTAAATCAATATTCGATGTTAACAAATTTCTCTTTTTCAAGAACGCTTTTCTACCCATTGCCATTCTGCATTTTATGCTATACACGAGTAAATGTTGTCAATGTTCAGTAATTGAATACTATTATAAATCTAGATTACAAATGTAAAATAACATATTTGTCATAGTCATGCCTTAATTGTCCAGGCATAATAAAATGTTTAAAAGATGCAACACTGTGGCTTGATATAAATGGTATGCACATATTTATCCATCAAATGTGCCTTGGTATCACGTTCTATTCTTGCATGCAGTTCGCTTAACAGTACGTGAAACAAATGCACATTTGATGGATAAATATGTGCATACCATTTATATCAAGCCACAATGTTGCATTTTTTAAACATTTTATTATGCATGGACAATTAAGGTATGACTATGACAAATATGTTATTTTACATTCGTAATCTAGATTTATAATAGTGTTCAATTATTGTACATTGACAACATTTACTCGTGTATAGCATGTGTACTTGCCTTTTAAAACATCTATTGTAGATATCAGGAAGTCACTGTAGTTGTTGTATAATATTACAGATTCTAAAATGGCTCTTTAATGAGTTGAAAATAGTCATCAAGCAATTATTAAATAAGCGATCTGGGCAAATAAAGAAATCTCACAGGAGAATCATCACCAATTTTTAGATCGTCTCCTAAACCTGAATAATAATGTCAGGTGACTATAGAAAACGAAGAAATATCTTGTTGTGTTGTGATCTTCAGTCCGGAGACTGGTTTGATGCAGCTCGCCATCCTACTCTATCCTGAGCAAGCCTCTTCATCTCCTCGTAAGAACGACAACGTACATCCATTTGAATGTGCTTACTGTGTTCATCTCTTGGTCTCCCTCTGCGATTTTTACCCCACACACTTCTCTCAACTGCTAAATTCACGATTCCTTGATGTCTAAGAATGTGTCCTATCAATCGATCCCTTCTTTTAGTCAAGGTAGGCCAGAAATTCCTGTTCTCCCCAACTCTCCTCAGTACCTCCTCATTAGTTACGTGATCTACCCACCTAATCTTCAGCATTCTTCTGTAACACTACATTTCAAAAGCCTCTATCCTATTCCTGTCCGCACCGTTTATCGTCCATGTTCCACTCCACACAAATGTCTTCAGAAAGGACTTCCTTACACTTAAATTAATATTCGATTTTAACATATATTTCATAAACACTTTTATTCTCATTTCTATTCTGCATTTTACCTCTGTACTGCGACCATCGTGCGTTATTTTACTGCCTAACTAACAAAACACATCTACCACCTATATTGTTTCGTTATCTAATTTAATTCCTTCAACATCGCCTGATTTCCTTAGACTGCACTCCATTACCCTTGTTTTGTTCTTGTTAATGTTTATCCTCTATGGTCCGTTCAACTGCTCTGTCTCTGTCAGAATTACAATATCATCGACAAAATGGAATGCTTCTATTTCTTCACCTTGAACTTTTATTCATTCTCCAAATTTCTCCTTACTTTCTCTTATAGCTTGCTCAATGTACAAATTGAATAACAGTGGAGAAACGCTACAACCCTGTCTTACACCCTACCGAATCTCTGCCTCCGTTTCATGCTCTTCAACTCTGATAATTGCTGTTTGGTTTTTGTACAAGTTGTAAATAACCCTCCGGTCCCTAAATTTTACTCCTGCTGATTTCATAATTTGAATGAGTCTATTCCAGCAACAATGTCAAAAGGTTTATCCAAATCTACAAAAGCTAGAAACGTAGATTTGTCTTTCCTTAATCTATCCTCTAAGATAAGCCGTGAAGTAAGGGTTGCCTCCCGTGTTCCTACAGTTTCTGCTGAATCCAAACTTATCTTCCCAGAGGTCAGCTTTCATCAGCTTTCCCATCCTTCTGTAAATAATTGTTGTCAAAATGTTACAACCGTGACTTATGAAACCGATGGTTCTGTAATTTTCACATCTGTCTGCGCCTGCTACCTTTGGAATGAGGATTATTACATTTTTCTTAAGTCTAAGGGTATTTCGCCTGTCTCATGCATCTTACGCACGAGGCGCAATAGTTTTGTCATGGAGTCTTCAGCAGTTCTGAGGGAATGTCATCTGCATAGAGGCCTTGTTTCGACTTAAGTCTTTAAGTCTTCTCTCAGTATAGTATTTCGTATTTCATCTTCATGTACGAAGAAATATATGTGTGAAAATAAGTACGGGTGCATAGCCGTGCAGTAGTCGCGTGACTTTATGACATGTTACAGGGAGCGTGAGTTATAAATGTCTCCAATTCTTGTTTCCACATTTAGTTTATCAAAGAGGTAACAAAACGGTTATATGTATGCATAATTTTTGACGTCAGAGGTAAAGAATCGGGACATTTCGCTAACTCTATGGGATATCAAACATGTATTAAAAACGTATAAGACGCTGGGAATATGAAAATAGCCATTTCACTGTTGGAGAACACCTGACAGAACATGATCGTAAACCATCCAACACGGATATGAAAATTATCAGAGTGAATAATTGAGTGAGAAAACTGACACAACAGGAAAACTTTCATATACAGAGAACCTTGGCAATGAATAAGAAAGTGATTAATGACCGCCGCGCGGGAGTAGCCGAGCGATCTGGAGCGCCACGTTGCAGATCGCGCGACAGCCCGCGTCGGAGGTTCGAATCCTCCCTCGGGCATGGATGTTTGTATTGTCTTTAGTATAAGTTAATTCATAAGTAGTTTGTAAGTTTAGGGACGTATGTACCTGCAGTTAAGTCCCTTAAGCTTTACAGACATTTGAACATTTGATTAATGACTACATAAACATAACAACAACTCACTGATCAAGCTGGTTACAAAAAAAGCAGAAAACATGAAGTACCCTCCGTCCTACATTCTTTCCCTCTCCTCCCATCACTCTCGCACTCACAGAAACTAAGAGGTAACAGTAACACAAACACACACACACATCTACGTAGAGAACAACAGAAACAGAAAATAGTTGATACACTCAGAGATACAGGAACACAAACAGAGGAAGATCGACAGTTGCCAACACTAAATACTGGAAACAAGCTCTCACAAAACCAATACTCTGTGAAGTGACGAAAAGTGTATACAGTGTATATGAAAAACAAACCAAAAAAAAAAAAAAAAAAAAAATCCATTCGTCTGGAGAATACACACATTCCTTTATTAAGACACATACGGAGTAACACCTGAAATATGAAAACTTCAGTTTTACGAGCTGACGGACGGACACCAAAATTCGTTGCCTATAGTTCCCTCTCTAATTTAAGAAGGAAAAGAATTGGAAAAGAGGCGGATACTATAGGCGAGTAAATACGGTATAACTGTTATACTGAGAAACAAAGCAAAATATTTATACGTATCCTGCAATGAAATATTGTACACAAGAAACAAACATGCATTACAAGCCACTGATGTTGCTTCACAAATAAAAAAGCGAAACGCATATGGCATAAAGAAACGCCTTTCATTTACTTGCAGTAGACCGAAATACACCTCCACAAATTTTATAGAACTACTGTGGCTCGGATCAATCAAATACATAACTAAGAAGAGCATTATTTTTTCACCGCCTTCCCACTGGCCTGTACATATACTTTGCGTTTATGTATGTTTTTATGAAATATTATGGAGGAATGTTGTACCTGTCAGAAACATATCTATGAAGCCGTCTTTATTTACACTTAACATACACATGCCGTAGTTTCCCTTAAGAAGGTACGAGTTACACAAGCCACATGCGCTGGTCCACTTAAAGAACGTAACGTATCACTTCCTGGTTGGTTTGTCCCGTGAACACTAGTATCACATTCCTTTCTTTTACCTTTTCTTCCTTCGAGAGGCCTGCAGACCGTCCTACCATTCCAAACAATAAAATAAACTTTGCCTCCTGATCTCCTTATATACCTTGTCTAGAGAGTGATGAAAGCACGTTGGTCCAATAACTTTACAAACATTTTGACATTTGATTTGATTCTGGGAAATCTGGATTGCAGGAGGAAGATTTGAACCACGTCCTCTTCACCTCGTCACCTCGCTTGGTTTTCTTTCGTTTCAGTGGGAGGTAGACCGTCACTGGCGCCCGCAGTCCGCTCGGCCACCGCGGCCGGCTAGGGCGAGCAGAAAGGATATGTTTGGAATAGTGAGCAGAGTCAATTCTAGTATGAAATGTCTGCATCAGTAACATTGTCTTACAGAGAAAAGAAAACTACAGCAAATGCTTTGCATTCTGTACGATTACATAATTCTATTCACAAATTCACTATTGATGAGGCTTTATTTGTGACAGACAGATAAGCAAACAAGATCTACGTCTATTTTAAAGAGACAAAAGGGACATTCGCCGCAAATATTACAAAGTAATTTGCAACAATCAGTCCACGAAAAATTACCGTGCAGACAAGAAAAAGTGGAAAAATGATTAAAGATGACATGAAACGTCTTGTAATTTCAGTTCTAGCAAACATGTATCACCTGAAAACAGTATATTGTTGTGTGAATTCTGGTCAGGCCATACAGATCGTACGTTTATAGATGTAAATTTTTCAAACAATGACACTGTCACAAGAAACAACAACAAAATAGTGCCGACTTCTCGATGTCTACTGTTTTCCACAATGTAGGCTCTGTAACGGAGTGCTGAATTTGTACAACTGCAGTGTGCCAGACAGCAAGTAATGATCGTTTTTTCAAGGTAAACTTTACTTTGTGATTAAAATCGATTTTCTCCATCAAAGTATATCTTCTAACCAGGACTGGGAAAGTTACTTTTTAAAGTATCATAGTTACAGTTACTATATATCGAAAGTAACTGTATCAGTTATCAATTTTAAAAATTGTAACTGCAACTCATTTGTAAAACCGTAATGAATCTTACATATCTAGAAAGGAAACAAGCTTTAATGTCAATCAATAAGTAAATACATTAATACATATGTAATTAATAATACACAATTAATGCATTATTAAATAAATTGACCACAGAATCTTCCATCTCAGATGCCTGTTTATTCATTTTCAACAAAAGTTGTTTTTCAAAGTTCCATCTCATGTTGTTCGTTGTTCGCGTCTCTGTGAAAACTGCCGACATTGTTATCTACTGTACTTTCGCATCGTCTGTTACACTGAAACGATAGCAATGAGCAAATATTTCAAACTATGTGTTCGCATCGAGAGCTGCGCTATGACAGGTGAAGACGAAGAATTAGTGGTATGAGGCGCTGCATTAATACTAGGCTACTCGATGAAATAAGCAAACGAAATAACGTAGTTGTCACAGGAGGACACAATACATACTACAGATGTGACTGTAATGAGACATTGCCGCGTGGGAGTGACCGCATGATCTAAAGCATCATGCGACGGGCTGGGCTGTCGCTCCCGCCGGAGATTCGAGTCCTTCCTTTGGAATGGGTGTGTATGTTGTTTTAGTTAAGTTAGTTTAATTAGTTTATAACTCTATGGACTGATGACCATACCAAGTGCTCCAATAGGTTTACCAATATTTGAATTAGAAGGATACAGTATGCGAGCTGAATTAGGAAGACGTTTCTGGTTTTCGTAACTTAAACAAGATGTCATTGTCAGATTTTGAAATTATAATGAATATTTGTTACAAAGAAAGGCACAAATTTTCGAAAAAACAAACCCTGTAAAGATAAGACTTACTGTTACTTTTTGTTTTATCTACTTCACATACAGTTGCTGCCGACCAAAATAGCAAATTATCTGTAGGGAGTCATGCTTCTTGTTCATATAGCCAGCATGCACTCATAAAAGATCGAAAGCGGTCACCAAGTCAGAAATAAATGCGATCTAGATTGTTTTTAAATTTGTTTTAATTATTCACCAATACATCGCTGGTCTACAAAAATAATTTCGAAAGTAGGAACAATTTGGTCATAGTTTACTATAAATGTTTGACACTTCATTCTCTATCGTTAGTGACAGAAAAAAAATATTGGATTCTTAGCGTCAGTGATATGGTAAATAACCGACAAGCACCACAACTATAATGTTTTCAGGTGGTAGGAAAAGGACATGTTCTAAATTTCTCCAGTACACATCCCTTAGATAGCTGTCAAGCTTCCGTTGAAAATACGAGGATTAGAACTTGAATAGTAGCAACACTGCTGTGGAGACACTGTGAAATGGAATCTACTATTGTCGCACGTTTTTGATATACCGACCTTACCTTCGAGCAAATGGACTCACCCGTCGCACGTCACCGGTGAACGCACAATCGAGGGAAATTGTTACTTGTGAGCAAGCGGTCTAACGCAACGGTGTCACTATGTTTTCGAAACAGGAACAACGGAGTTGGATCAAGATTGAATGTGCCAGTGGTCGTACAGCACGACAGTGTCATCAGGGTCTTCAGGAGGCGTCACCTCCTCAGTCTGTTGAAAGTTATGGTGATTTCGTGTACGACTGTGATGGTGTTATCTTAACGCATTACGTTCCTCCACGCCAGACCATCAGTGCACAGTATTACTGTTCGTTTTCGGAGCATCACCTGCGACCAGCCTTGATAAAGAAGCTGCAACACTTTTTGCGCAACCCACTCAGATTTTTGCACGACAATGCGCGGGCGCATACAACGCAAGCTGTGGCTGCTCTTTTTGGGCGATGGGACTGGGGAGTACTGTACCATTCAGCATACTCCACGGACTTAAGTCCTTGTGACTTTGATTTGATTCTGAAGATGACGGAACCACTTTGTGGCATTCGTTCTAGAACTATTCGAGAGATTCGACAAGCAGGAGACCGCTCCATTCTCACAATCAACAGAACAGGTGCTGCTAACGGTATATTACGCCTACCACATAACTGGCAACGGATTCTACACAACGCTGGTGACTATTTTGAAAAGGACAGTAAGAGGTGAAAACATGTAAAGGTTTTCTATCAGTTGTGAATAAATAGTTGCCCCTATTTAAGTTCCAATTCTCGTATTACATTAATTTGTGAACACGAAAACTAGAATACGTACTCGCTCCGAGTAGTAAAAGTTGATGTTTCCATATTTTATCACGACTTAAAATCTTCAACAGCAACATTAAGTGAGCATCGAATATTGAATTGCTACCAACTGCTGCATACTGATCGGATGGTAAGGCAATAATGTCATATGGTTAAGTGTCTGATCTGTATGTTTATACAAAAATGGGAAAAATTGTAAATCTTCTGGCTTTTCAATAAATATAATTTTAAAAAAGAAATGATATTTTTAAAGTTTCCCTCCATTCTACTTAGCCACTGGAACACAAAGCAGGCTACACATTGATTTCATTGATGTATTTTCTCGGTAAGTCTACGTTCGAAAGAATTCTTTTGTTTAATTTTCTCTTTCGTTTCATAATAGACTGAGCCACAGTGAAGCGTGGCCATATTTAGCGAGTGTGATTAAATATTCACAGTTAACGAAGCTACTTAATGTGCCATTCCGTAATTGCTCAGTCAATTGTGATTTACTGACGCTTCAGAATATCTTTCGCTTTTGTTCGGGGAAACGGTATAGATAAACTCAGGGAATACTGCCTGCAATACAGCTGGATAGGACACATGTTTAAAGGTAACTAATCTCCGAAAACAACATTAAAAGGTACGCCGGTATCCTGGCAGCGAGCGGATGTCATACCACCAATAAGTGAGTGACAGCTCAATTAATTTGTCCAGCGATAATGGAGAGGTATTAACAGAGAAATTTTGCGAACTGACGCATGGGCTGAGGGAATAAAATGTACGGCGCGCATTTATCCCGGCGTACCTCCCATTGGTACGTATGTAGCCATCAGAAACACTGGCTGGATCCCTGTTGCTTTAGCCGACTACCAGCAATAATACGTTTATGCGTAAGATTATTGAAGGCACCGTCATGTCAGAGTTATCTCTGTTTCTTTTAATCGTCTAAAAAACGCTCTCAGTGGAAGAGATTTGTTATTACAAATCAGAGAATGGAAACAAAAGAGGGAAAAAGATTGGCAATAAGAAACAAAGCAGAAAACAAACAAGAGTTCAGCTATAAATATAATTTACACAAGACGCTGATGTTAGCCAACATATCATTCCTCATTTTAGGATATCTACATAATGCCCTTGGAACCATACATCGAAGACTTATATCACGTTGTCAAATTACAGAATGCTCACTTACGTGAATGGTATCAAATTTGTGAAACGTATTCGATACGTGAAATGTATCACAATTTTTAACTGTAAAAATGGATGAAGAGCACTTTAAAGAGAACAATTTCCTTCACTCGTAGCCAACCATGGAGACTTATAGCCACAGTTGTCTAGGATTTTAGTAGTAATTCGGCGGTATTACAGTCTATAAACAAACGATTCTCGTTTAGCTTCAATAATCTGGTAAACGCAGTAAGCAATACTATTGTGACAGGAAACAAAACAAGGTATTTTAGAACTTTTACAGGAAATGCGCCACTGGCCATTAAAATTGGAACGCCATAAAGGCGTCATTTACATGCAAATTTGCGTGCTTGGCATACGTATATATCATTTCACTGCAATCGCACGGAGTGCAGAGGTTGGAAAAAAATGTAATCACCGCGATCATACTTGAACATATATTAGACTAGCCAAACCTGCTTATCGAGCTTTTCAATCTGACAAGGAACGATACCTGAAAAACGCCCTCAAAACGTTGCAATTATCAGTCGTGGTTATAAAAGTATTTTGTGTACGGCTTTGCATCAATTATCTCGGAGCCGGGTGAATTCGAAGTCGCACGGTAATGACAGTGCGCTCTATGGCACTTTACTGTAGAGTGGGCTGCTCCTCCACGTCGGAGGTTCGACTCTTCCTTCGGGCATTGGCGTGTGTGTTTTTCTCAGCGTAGGTTAGTTTAAGTAGTTTGTAAGTGTAGGGACCGACGACAACTGCAGTTTGTTGGTGTAGCTTTACATATATTTGAACATCCTGAATTCTAACGTGGGCGAAGAGTGCTACTGCTTGAAAAGCGAGTGCTTCCGTAATCAAAGTCCAAGTATTTGGTGTTTCGAGAGGCACCAAATCAAAGATTAATACTGAGAAAGCGGAAAGATGCCTTACATTAAGTAATGAAATGAAAACGCCCATAAAGGGGGCTGTTGGCATTTTTGGGGCAAAGTAAATCTCCAATTTACGCTACAGCTGCAGTTCGCCTCCAACATGGATATTTTGAAATAAGTTTAAGTGTTCCGGATCAACCTCTTCGTGTACAGATTGGTTTCCTGTCAGTCTATGCTGATGCGATTTCTCAGCAAAGGATCCATACTCAATGACTGTGAAGTTACACAGGTCACACCAATAATCAAGAAAGGCAAGAGGAATAATCAATAGGTCTATATTAGTGACGTCGATTAGCAGCATGGTTTTACAACATATACTGTGTTCAAACATCGTGAATTATTACGTGGAAGGGAAACGATCTATTCACCCATGGTAAAATCATGGTAAATTAAACCAAATTTTGAAATTACTGTTAACATCTGACTTCAGTTTGAAAGAACACAAGAAAATGTTAGGGGAAGGCGCGCCAATGAATCACGTTTCATTGGCAGAATACCTACCAGATGTAACAGAACTACTGAAGACACTGTATACCTACACTACGTTTGCATGAAAAGTTCTCGGTTTGCTTGCCGTGTCAAATGCTAATTTGACGCGGCAAGTGAAACAAGAAATTTTTATACAAGGACTCCCGTCGCGAAAGACTTCGTACACTACGTTTGTCCTCCCTCTTTTGTAGTATTGCTGTGCCGGGTGGGTTCCTTATCAGATGGGATTATTGATCTCTATACTAGCTGGATGTTGAACTAATGGTGTCTGTGCGTGCCAGCCAAAGATGTACATACTCCGTTTCTTGCCTAATTACAACATGACTTTTCGATTCCGCACTCATAGCAGCTTGTTACATTGCATATCGACATAAATTTCAAAACAGGAAGTAAGCAAACAATTCTTCATCTTGTGCTAACTGGTGGATATTCTATGCCTAATTACAACGTGGCAGGCCATGCAAAATTGTGTGCAAAACTTATGAAAGTGCTTAGACATCAGAGTTATTCTTCCAAGTTATATAGAGATCATTTGGTGGGATTGACGGGGAACATCGGAAGAGTGTGAAGAACGGCTGCTGTTATTGTACTATCGCGGTAAATTCGGTAGAGTGTTGCTGAAGTGATACAGGGGTTGGGAATCTTTGCAACAACGGCGAAATCTACTTAAGAAATTTCTTCTCCCAATGTGAAAATACATTGACGACTCACGCCTATAAAACACGTAGGAGAAACGATTATCATAATAAGATAAGAGAATTCATGGCACGATCGAAGTGACATAGGTGTTCTTCCTTCTCGCGCGACTGTAATCCCAATCTATACCCTCAGTACGAGATAGTAATGGTGATGCTACTAACGACATTTCTGCTAAAGCAGAATTGCTTAACACAGCTTTCCGAAATTCCTTCAGGAAAGACGACGAAGCAAACACTCCAGAATTTGTAGCAAGAACAGCTACCAGCATGCGTAATTTAGAAGTAGATACCACTGGTGTTTGAAAGCAACTTAAATCACACAACAAAAAGAGGTGTCCCGGTCCCGATTGTATACCAACTACGTTCTTTTTAGAGTATTCTGATACAAAAGCCCCATACCTAGTTATTATATAGAACCGTTCGCTTAACGAATTTTCCGTACCCAAAGACTGGAAAGTTGTGCAGGCCACTCCAGTACTCCAGAAAGGCAATTGGAGTGATCCGCGAAATTACAGGCCTGTATCATTGACGTCAGTTTGCAACAGAATTTTAGAACATATAATTTCCTCAAATATTATGAAGTACCTCGAAGAGTACGATCTTTTGACCCATAGTCAACACGGAATCAGAAGGTATCATTCTTATCAGACACAGCTCTTTACTCACATTATGTGATGAGTGCTATAGACATGGGATATCAAATAGATTCAGTATTTCTAAATTTCCGGGAGTCTTTTGACACTGTACATCACAAGCGTCTTCTAATAAAATTGCCTGCTTATGGAATATCGCCACATTTCTGCGATTGGATTTGTGATTTCCTGTCAGAAAGGACACAGTACGTTGTAATTGACAAAAAGTCATCGAGTAGAACAGGCGTGATATCTGACGTTCCCAAGGGAGGTGTTATAGGGCCCCTACTCTTCCTTATTTTTATAAACGATTTAGGAGACAATCTGAGTTGCTCTCATACTGTTCACGCATGATGCTGTCATTTATCGGTTACTAAGGCCCCAGAAGATCAAAAGCAACTGCAAAATAATTGAGATAAGATATATGCATAAAAATGGCAATTGACCCTTAATAGTGAGAAGTGTGGAGTCATCCATATGACCACTAAAATAAATCCGTTAAACTTCATTTATACGATAAATCAGTTAAATCTACAGTCCGTCAATTCAGCTAAACACCTAGGAGTAATAATTACAAACAACCTAAATTGGAAAGAACACATAGAAAATAGTGTAGGAAAAGCCAACCAAAGACTAGGTTTCGTTGGCAGAACACTTAGAAGATGCAATAGTTCTAGTGAAGAAATTGCCTACACCACACTTGTGCGTTCTATTTTGGAGTATTGCTGAGCATTGTGAGATCCCCACCAAGTGGTACTGACAGACAATTTAGAGAAAGTTCAGAGAAGGACAGCTCATTTGTATTATCGCAATATATGGGGAGGAATGTCACGGAAATGATGCACGATTTGGGACGGAAATCATTAAAAGAAAGGCGTTATTGGTTGCGACGATATCTATCTGCGAAATTTCTTTCACCAACTTTCTCTTCCGAATTCGAATATATCTTATTAGCATCTAGCTACATAGGAACACATGATCATCAAATTAAAATAAATCATATCTAAAACGGAAAGATTAGGTTTACCTTTTTCCCGTGAGCTATTAGAGAATCAAACAGTAGAGAAATATCATAAAAGCGGTTTGATGAACCTTCTGCCATGCGCTTCAATGTGACTTGCAGTGTAATTATGTAGATGTAAAAGCCTTTCTATGGGTCATTTAAACATGATATGCAATGTCACTCTTTCAAATGTTCAAATGTTTGTAAAACTATTGGACCAAACTGCTAGGGTCATCAGTCCCTAGGCTTACAAACTACTTAAACAAACAACACACTACGGTCGGGGGTTCGAATCCCCCTTCGGGCATGGATATTTGTGCCGCCCTTAGTATTAGCTAGTTCATAAGTAGTTTGTAAGTTTAGGGACTGATGACGCCGTAGTTAAGTCCCATAAGCTATACAAACATTTGAACATTTTAAACAACACACGCGCCCATGCCCGAGGGATGACTCGAACTTCATGCGGAACGGTCGCTCAGCCCTTAGCATGACGCCTTAGACCATGCGGCCATTCCGTATCGATGGAAGCAATGCAGACGTCTTTCAGTTCCTGTGAGCGACTTGCATAATGTGTTTAAGAGCACGAACCGGTAATAGGTAATGTGTGGCTTGTGGCAGTTTGTGTCGTTCCCAGAGGCGAGGGCGGATGTTGAATAGTAAACGCGACCGTTCGCGAAAAAAGGAAAATCCAGGATCGAGTTCCGGCCTCGTAAAAACTTCCATGTGTCGGCATTAAACTGAGTATCTGATGCTGACTGATATTCACATTTTACATTTACATTGGTTCCATCGATAAAGACGGACACTGTACATCGTATTTATTGATGAAGTTTGAAACTAAAGAATAAGAGGACGTAAGGTGCAGAAGTCATTGCTGTGTTCGACTGCGAATAAACTTCATGCGATTCTGAGCTAACCACCATTTTTATGTAAGTTTTGACTATGTATCTTCTATAACGTAATCTGCAAAAATATTATTCAACGATGCTTCTTTTATATTCTACCGTCCACTGAAGAAAGACGGAATTGTTACAAATCAATCTCAAGAATTCAACATTACGAATGATGAAACACGAAAAACGTAATTAAAAAAAAAAAAAAAAAAAAAAAGAAACGTGTATTATGAATATATCTCCCCGACCCCTTCAAAGTTAAAACCTGCACATTAAAATCCTCCTGGTTATACTACGCCTTGAGGGAGGCTGATGCAACACAGCTGGAACATAGCATAGTGTAGTACGTTGCATAACGACACGGTAGCACACCCAGAAGTATTTTAATGAGACTAACACCAGGCACGATTCCGTTTGTATTTGTATAACGCCTGCTGTCCAAATTAGGTGCTATGCGAAGCAGAGACGATGCAGTTGTTTTTGTGTCCCAACTTCATCGCCGCTTTTGTGTCCCAGCCTCGTCGTAGGTGTCGGTGGCCGAGTGGAACGAGACCGACACACTGGTGCAGGTACGGAGGGGAGCAGCCAGAAACTATAAACACTCGAGTAAATTAGAAAGAGATATATTGCACAGAATGTAACAATACTTAACTTTTACATAGTACTGCAGAATGTTGATACATAGTTGTTAGAGGCCTGCCTAGTGCCTGTACAATAGCAAAGTCTTCACTGGTGCCTATCTGAGTACGAAGGTCCTAACTCGTTGCTATCTCAGTCCGAAATGATCGGTGTCTTTCCGTGGTGGCCACGAGCGGGGTTGCAGCAGAGGGCGCTCGTGGCTGTCGTCGTGAGAACGCCGCGCCGTGCGTGCATGGCGGCGCGCGGCGAAAGTAAGTGGCGCGCACTTTGTACTTGTGCGACACCACACCCCTCCCCCCCAAACCGCCGCGCCGTCGTGGCGTAGGGCTGAGGGCCACGGCGACGGCACTGGGAGGAGGGCCTGAGCGGGGGCGTTACTGGTGGGACGGGCGTCGTAGCTGAGGCCGGGATCGAGACGCCGTCCGCGCCCCGGCATCCGCCTTGCGATCCTCCAGGGAACCCGCCGAAACCTGGGGAAGGGCGCCCGCCCCCGCCCAGAGGGAGCAGGTCATCTTCTTCTGAGGTGCGTGGCCCAGGCTGGGGGGGCCCGCACGGTCCCGGAGTCCCTCTCGGTGACGCTGTCATCTGCGGCAGCGACAGCGGCGGCGACGACTGCGTCGGATGTACGTCGACGTCCATAGGGATCTCGTAGTCCGGGGACGAACGATGTGGTTGTGCTCCCTGGCGGTGAACTGGGTCTGGAATCAAGAAACCGGAGACAGGATCGCGCGGTCTGTGCAGGCGCAATTGGTTTGCGTGGCGCCGCAGCTCCGACCCTGTGGAAGAACGTACAACATACATATGGCGCCCAAGCACGCGTTGAATGGTGCCCGGCAACCATGTCTTCTTGTTTCCAGCAAACACTCTGTACAGCACCGGCGTAGAAACCTGAAAACGCGTAGCGCCATACGAACCGACTCGGTGCGTGGGAGGCTGCAGCAGGTGAAGGAGAGTGCGGTGACGGCGGCCGTGTAGCAGCTCGGCAGGAGACGGGCCGTCACGTGGCATGCACCGATACGTAGACAGGAAAATTTGAAGAGCTTGCTGCTGGAGTGCTGACCTTTCATCTTTTCCATGTGTGACTTGAATGTTCGAACGAAACGTTCTGCTTCACCATTGGACTGAGGGTGAAAAGGTGCGGTGGTTATATGCTGAATGCCATTTACACGACAAAACTGTTGAAATTCCGCACTAACAAACTGAGGTCCATTGTCACTGACGATGGTTTCAGGCAAACCTTCGATGCAAAACACTGATGTTAAGGCACTGATTGTACTAGAAGCTGTCGTTGAGTTCATGGCAATCACAAAAGGAAACTTGCTGAAAGCGTCTACAACAATTAACCAGCGCGTATTCCAGAAAGGTCCGGCAAAGTCAATATGTAAACGTTGCCATGGTCCCTTGGGGCGTGGCCAGTCTGAGAAACGTTGCGGAGGAGCCGCCTGATGCTCCGCACAAACAGTACACTGTGACGTCATGTTCTCTATCTGAGCGTCCATACCAACCCAGGTACAATGACGTCTGGCCAATTGCTTTGTCCTAACAATGCCCCAATGTCCTTGATGCAGGAGGCGTAACACTTCTCGTTGCAGGGAACGAGGAACAATCACTCTTGCTTGGTCGTTGTCGGTATGCAACAACAGTACACCCTGACTTAAAGATAATGCATGACGTTGTGCAAAATAACGTCGAACCAGAGGCCGATCAATGTCTTTGGCTCTGGCAGGCCAGCCAAAGCGAACAAAACGTGCTACCACACTTAAGTCTGCATCCGCAGCTGTTTCCTGTGCAACCCGACGAGAGTTCAAAGGAAAGTCTGCGACAGCGGAAGCATCTCTGGAGTCTATCTGACAACATGCCATTTCTGAAGAATCAAATGATACATCCTGGCCAACCGGAAGTCGGGAAAGTGTGTCCGCGTTGGCATGTTTAGTGGTAGGTCGGTACAAAATCTCATACTGATAATTTGACAGTATCAAGGACCATCTCTGAAGCTTTTGTGCCGTTCGTGGCGGAATTGGCTTTGTGGGTGAGAACAACGACGTGAGAGGCTTGTGGTCTGTTAACAAATAGAATTTTCTGCCATAGAGATAATGATGAAACTTTGTGACGCCGTAAATGATTGCTAAGGCCTCCTTTTCTATCTGACTGTAATTCTGTTGCGTCAGCGTCAGTAGCTTGGATGCAAAGGCAATAGGACGATCATGACATCCAATACGATGTGAGATTACAGCGCCCAGACCATACGATGAGGCGTCAACTGCTAACACTACAGGCTTCTGGGGGTCAAAGGGAATCAAACATGCATCACTGAGTAGTGCAGACTTTAATTTGTCAAAGGCAACCTGACAATCTTTGGACCATACAAAAGGAACATTCTTCCTACGTAAGTGATGCAGTGGAGCTGCAATCTGAGAGGCATTGGGAATAAACCTGAAATAATAGTTAAGCTTTCCCAATACTGCTTGCAATTCATGCACATTCTTAGGAGGAGGCAAGTCTTTGATTGCTCTAAGATGTGACTGTAAGGGATGAATTCCTTGGGCATTAATCACATGGCCTAGGTACTCTATTTCAGTTTGAAAAAACGAACACTTTGCTTTATTGCAACGTAGACCTGCTGCAGTCAAAACTTTGAAAAGGCACTCCAGGTTTGCTAAATGTTCTTCAACTGTACGTCCGGATACCACAATATCATCTAAATAGTTCGAACAACATGGTAAGAAACTGTCAGCTGTTCCAAAAAGCGCTGAAAAATAGCGGGGGCGGAAGAACTGCCAAAGGGTAGGCGTTGAAATTGAAAAAGGCCCATGTGAGTATTAATGACGAAAAACTTTTTTGACTCGTCATCAAGTGGAATCTGTAAGTATGCCTCTGCTAAATCAATCTTGGAAAAGAAGCGAGACTGTCCTAATTTGTCCATCAGTTCCTCAGGTCTGGGCAGAGGGTAAGTGTCTACAATTGTTTGACTGTTCACTGTTGATTTGAAGTCCGCACAGAGACGAAGTTTTCCTGACGGCTTGGGTATAATTACTAAAGGCGAGGCCCACTGACTCGCAGAAACAGGAGAAATCACCCCACTATCTTGCCAACGTTTAAGTTCTTCGGCAACTGTATCCCGCAAGGCGATAGGCACTGGTCTAGCTTTACGAAACTTTGGAACTGCAGAGTCTTTTAAAGTTACATGTGCCACGAAGTCTTTTGCACAACCTAGTTCCGGCGAAAACAAGTCACTATATTTGTCACATAAAGCATTGATTTTGTCCTGAGGCACTACTGACGAAATTTGAAGCACATCTCTTTGAATTGATAAACCAAACAAGTCAAAAGCATCTAGTCCAAAAATGTTCTGTGTCGATTTGGCCTGAAGAACTACAAAAGCAACTGTTTTTGTTACACCTTGAAAAGAGGCAGGCAGGCTACACGTTCCTAGCACGGGAATATTTTCACCTGTATAAGCTGTTAACACTTGCTGTGACGGCGACAATTTTGGCGAACCCAGAAGTTCATAAGTATCTTTATTAATTAATGTAACAGCGGAACCAGTATCAAGCTGAAATTGCACAGTCTTATTGTCAATGGAAAGATTCACAAAAAGTTTTTGCTTGCGGCGCTCGACAGGTGCGCGAATGTGGGCAACGTCTAATACATATTGTTTTCTGCGCTTGCGCGGGTTGCGTGCGGTAGGAAGCGGCGCATACTCGGCACACAGCGGATTAACAACACTGTCACTAGATGACACTACCGCCGGATCGGCGTCCGCGCAAGCCTGCGAAGCTACTCCAGATTTATTAACTACTGCACTACACTTTTGAGTAGCTACTTGATGTCTACTGTCACTAGCTACACAGTACTGGGCACTATTACAAGGAGCAGTTGCAGAAGGCACTATTTTCACTACAGGAATGCACTGTTCATAGTCATTTTGCGTGTCCCGAACCCTTTTCCGTTGCACATTTTTACGCGCTCGTCGGCGCTTGCTACGTGGTGCACTATATAGTTTTGCCATAGGCGCCGAAATATTTTCTTGAAATTGAGAACCAACTAAAGCACTGTTCAATTCCACACCGTCTATAACATTTACAGAACGAACTGTTCTCGCACTCTGCGAAGCACTGTTTCGAACGGTACCGTTCTTTGAGTTTTTAATTTGCATACACACAGACTGCACATGTCCTGATTTGCCACATTGATAACAGGTTGCGTTGCGACTTGGGCACTGTGCACGTTTGTGGCGAGATACACACTGGGGGCAAGACTTACGTACATTTTTCTGAAATGAGCGTTGGCTCCCGTTATTCAAATTACTGTTTCTAACACGACGGGGCGACCTTTGCGTCGCACTTTTACACTGGCTACTGTTCACTGTCTGTTCAGCACGGCCGGTAGAAAAATAAGAATCACTAGTGCTATACTGAGAACTACGGCTAGGAAAGCGTCCGTTGCGGCGCACTGAATTAACACTGTGGCTTTGCATTTCTACATCAGCTAAGTCAAAAGTATCATGCGCTTCTATAAGCTGCAGTACACTGTCTAATGAAGGGTCTGACTGTTTTAGAATTGCTGCTCTAATTCTGGGGTCCTGAATATTCTGCGTAATCGCATCCCTCAACATCACGTCACTATACGAAAGTCCACAAGGGCAAGTAAATTTACATTGGCGGGTTAAGCCCTTCAATTCCGTAATCCACTCTTGGTGTGACTGCTGCGGTAACTTTTTAAGTCTGAAAAATCGGTATCGTGCAGCGGCTACAAGAACTTTTCTCTCATAATGAGCATTCAGTGCATCTACAATTTGTTCAAAGTCTACATCACGAGGAGATGCGTGCGGGAATAGTTTTTGCAGTAACACGAAAGTTTTGGGGCCCACCACAGACAATAAAAGATGCTTAACAGTCTGACCTGTAAGTTGATGAGCCGCGACGAGTTCTTGAAACTGTGCCAGATAATCACTCCATTCTTCCTCACGTTCGTTGTATTGGCGGAACGTCGGAAGCGGTGCGGCGGCAGGTGTGGGCTGCTGATGTGACGACTGTTGTTGTTGGTGAGCAGCCTGTGTCGTCAACTGCGACACGGCCTGGAGAAGCTGGGTAATTTGCGCCGTCTGTAACTGAATAATTTCCATTAAGTTTGGGTTCGGGGTAGTGGCCATGCTGACCGATTAGGCGCCGCGTATACAAGTAACTTAGTACAAAACACAAATGCAATATGAAAGAGGACGCTCTGCAACAAAAAAGTCCACAAAATACGTAACAGAATATGTTCCCCCAAAAATCTTATAATAAGGGTGGGTGGGCGGGAGCAATTTCTGCGTGCTCCGACTGCTGCTGTCTGGCTGCTGCTAGCGTGCTTGTCCAGGGTTCTATCACTCCTCGTCGCCACTTTTGTGTCCCAACTTCATCGCCGCTTTTGTGTCCCAGCCTCGTCGTAGGTGTCGGTGGCCGAGTGGAACGAGACCGACACACTGGTGCAGGTACGGAGGGGAGCAGCCAGAAACTATAAACACTCGAGTAAATTAGAAAGAGATATATTGCACAGAATGTAACAATACTTAACTTTTACATAGTACTGCAGAATGTTGATACATAGTTGTTAGAGGCCTGCCTAGTGCCTGTACAATAGCAAAGTCTTCACTGGTGCCTATCTGAGTACGAAGGTCCTAACTCGTTGCTATCTCAGTCCGAAATGACCGGTGTCTTTCCGTGGTGGCCACGAGCGGGGTTGCAGCAGAGGGCGCTCGTGGCTGTCGTCGTGAGAACGCCGCGCCGTGCGTGCATGGCGGCGCGCGGCGAAAGTAAGTGGCGCGCACTTTGTACTTGTGCGACACCACAGTTGTGTCCCAGTGGCTTTCAAAAATAGTGCTCCAGGTAGTGGTCTCGTATAACGATAAAGAGTGTAATCTGGCATCATCATATCTCACCTCCAGGCATTCATAGTAAAACTGCAGTAATATGGGATACCTCTGACCCAATACGCTCTGAATCGTACGGAATGTGCTTGGAATAACACTCCATCATGAAAACAGCAGTGTCTGAACCATTTACGTGCAAAACGTTTCATTCTATCGCGAGTGACATCTTAATAAACAAAATAAATAGTGCCAAAGGAAGGAATTTATATTATTTCAGTGCCTACAGTCTATCATTAGTATTTCAAGTACCAGTCCCAAAAACTCTCTGCTGAAAGTCATTAGAATGCGCAAAACACCCACATCCTACGCACTTCAAAGTGCAAATGTGGGATTATGTTGAAATGATTATAACAACGTGCAACAGAACAATGCATGCACCTCTCTAAAGCTACATTTTACTTTGAAGATTACTAGAAGTCTAATATCAAAAGCAACAATAATTACACCGTCAAATGATGATACGGGAACGTCAGTGTCATAACCTGCCTTTAGCTAAACATATTGCTACATCACAAAAATTGTAACAGGGAAACTTATTTAAAATCTTGGATTGCTCACCGTAGCTGGACAAAATCAGGTCAATAGCTCTGTAGTAGAAATGCTCACTTGTATTCGTGACGACGGCAGACGCTGCGACACAAGTTGGAAAGCCTACCATCAGCGAACTGCTGAGTGAGACGGCTGTCAGACAGAGAGACAGCTAGTAAGTTTTTGAGTAAACATTTCATAACTACACGTAACTCTGTCACAAGAGTGAATAAGACCACGGATGCGTCAGCGGTAAAAGCACATCGAGTGAACACTGCATTTTCAAATGGAACACATTCGAACGGTTTCATACGTCATAGCCTCAGCAAAATATGTGTATTTATACTCCCGCTTTTAGAAGTAGAGTCACTTGGTCTTCGGGATCGACGATGCTCATGAGGTAGTCGTCGATTCTCTGGCTTAATCATTGTGCTCAGTCTTTGTCACAGATAGCAGTACATACTGGTAGCTGCTACAGGCAGCTGGGAGATGGAGTCTGGTCGAGGCCATACTTCGCACTAAGCATCATTCGGGGAAGATGGTGATCTGCTGTGATGACGACTTCACAACACTATGGTGGCTGCCTGAGGTCAGCGCAGTCTTCAGTGGTTGGTTACTGATGGCCAATGTTCCTGTCTTCGAGTTAGCACTCTGGTGCTAATCCGGCCAGCCAGTATCCAGAGTCGGGTATCAGCACGGCATCCGACTTCAGGAGGGTCCACGCATGGATCCATTAGCAGCTGCATAGACTGGAGAAGGGACAGAGTACTTCTCAATGACAGTCTCTGCTTCGATTCCCGGACGTCACAGCGTGGGCACTACCATCAGACGGCTCTCAGCAGTCGGAACACCGAGGTCGCAGCGTGAGGGCGAGCGGACGCGCCCGAAGACGATGCCACCTACTGCTCTAGCTCCTGTCGAGATAGCGCCTTCATCAGAATTATTGTATGCTACGGAATAAACGTATAAACTTTAATTCTGTTTTATTAGCGTACTCTGGCGCTCCACCAGGTTCAACGCCTCATACTGACATAAAGCTGGGAACCCACCGCTCGGTCCCAGCAATAAAGTTGTGTCCAAAAGGTAAGCATAATCAGAATGTCAAAAGGATTCGTCAACATACTGAAACTTAATTGCACATAATAGTCATACAAAAAGTCAACAGAAACATTGTTAGATATGTCATGAAAGCTACGGTACACCTCATACGAACACTGACAAAAGTTTGACTTGTCATAAACAACAAAAAAGCTGTTAATAGGCTTCGCAGCGACGTGGAAGGGTCGCTACCGGATGTTCTTAGAGCTCTCTTGCAAGTCGATCCCATTCCTCCGAAAGGGCGCAGTGCGAAGGTGGAGGTTTCGGTGAAGCAATTCACCTACCCAATGCATCCCAAGCGTATTCTATAGGAGCCACTCTTCTCAACACCACCTCATTTTTCACTCTGTCTATCCAGCTTACTCTTTACCTTCTCCGCCCTGTCCACATTTCAAAAGCCTCTAACCTTTCCCTATCTTCTTTCGTCAACGCCCATGTTTCAGCGTCTTACAGAAGAACACTACAAACGAAACATTTTATTACTCTTAGATCTTCGTCCATGTTGCTGCAGAAAGTTTCTTCTTTTCTTTAAAATGCTTCTTTCGTTGTAGCTTTTTTGGTTTTAATTTTTGTGCTGCTCTTCCAATCAGTATCTGTTCTGCTTTCGAGGAATTTAAAGCTTTACTTTTAGATTTCCTCCCAGTGCTATTACTTTCTTTGTATCGAATTTCATTCAATAATTATTTCCTCTCTTTTTTAATGGTATCCAATATGTCCTTTAATTTTTTACATCTTTTGCTGGAAGGACCATTTCGTCAGCAAATCACAAACACCACATCCCTCTTCCTTCAGTTTCTAAGGCGTCATGCTACGGACCGGGTGGCCGTTCACATCGGAGGTTCGTATCCTCCCTCATGCAGGTGTGCGTGTGTGTTGTTCTTAGTGTAAGTTGGTTTAAGTAGTTTATAAGTCTAGGGACTGAAGACCATAGCAGTTTGGTCCAATTGGTTTACAAACATTTCTACCCGCTTATCATGAACAGGTAGAGGTCACTGATATCTTCGAAGTATAGATTGAAATTACATTTATTATCCAGTGAAATCTGTCATTAAAATGTATATTTTTTCATACCAATAGCTCAGTTCATGAAATCAACAGTAGAAACAAGAATAACTTTCTGAAAGACTTAGAGCCACTTGCTTTGGATCAGAAATGTGTCCACTATTCTGCAACACACATTTCCAATAACCTGCCAGCAACCATAAAAATTTAACTCACAATAAAGTTCAGTTTGAAAAGAGTGTAAGGGATTTTTTGTTGGCCAACTCCTCCTACTCCATTGATAAATTTCTTAGTAGAAGTGATTGATGTATGTTTTTCTTCTCTTCGAACTATCCATCTTTGCAGTACGTCAAATTAAGCACTTCTTAGATGCTTGTGTTCTCCTTTTCTCCCAATAGTTTATCATTCTATCTGGTCGCTTCTTCCTTTCCTCCTCTGATACTGTATCAGTTTCCTGGAGTTCATCTTATCTTGGAACCTCAATAGTTTTGTATTTGGTCAGGTCTTGGCTGTACCATTCCTTAACATGTCTTCTTTAATATGATTTCAGATACTTTTCCACTTCCTCAAACCAATTGAGTTTTATCTTTTTTTGTAGAAGAAGTTAGATTTGTTTTGTTGGTCTTTCAGGGTCCATTCAGAGGATGTGTCCATATAAATCAATCCTCCTTTTCCCACCGGTAACTGAGAGTCTCTCCGACGTTACGTCCAGGGCTTCGTTACTATAAAAAATTCGTTTATTATTTTGGAATGTGGGACCCATGATCTTCTTCATAATGATCATCTCCTTAATTTTCAGTTTTTCCATTTGCCCTTTCCTTCCCATGACTAGTGTCTCTGCAGCGTAAAGTGCTTCCGTCTTAATTACTGTATTATAATGCCTTCTTTTTGGTGTTCCAAGACAGGGTTTTCTTATTGTATGTATTTTTGGTTTTCTGGAAGGCTCGTTCCATTTTGGTTCTGGCCCGAAGCGGGAGCCCCGAGTTTGATTCCCAGTCCGGCTCACGTTTTCACTTGTCGCCATTGCTTAATATCAATGCCCAAATGCGTCCACTGTCAATCCTTCCTTTCCTATCCTTCTTCCTTCCCTTCCTTTACCAATTGTTTGCAAATGTGATAGTTTACACATTAATCTAACTTTAGATGAGGCATTCGTAAGCGTCTGCTCAATGATGTTTACAGTTTGTACGTCTAAGCCAAACTAATCCATAATATAGAATAACGACTCTCTGTCTAGGGAATCGTGAACTTTTTGGAAGTCTACGAAAGTCACTATGTACGGTTTAGCACTCTGATTGTTATATACTAGAATATCTCAGACATTTAAGATCTGTTCAGGGCAAGATCTACCTTTCCTAAACCTTGATTAATACTCCCCAATGTGGCAATCTAACTGAGGTTCTGCTCTTTTTAATAATGATCTGGACAATATCTTGTAGGTTACATCGATCAGACAGATCCCTCGTAGTTGTTGGGATGAGATTTAGAACTTTATTTTGAAGGTTTCATTGCTACCAGTCGTCGTTCTGTCTGTTTTGTAGCTAGCCAGCACTCGGTACCATAGAGAGAGCGACAGGGCTGATTAGAGTCCGGTAGATCTTTGACTTCAGCTGGTCCTTCATCTCAGGTCACTCCTGTTGTCATTCGCCAGTCGCCACTTCATCCAAGCTGGCTGTGTCCTTGCATTAGTTTAGTTTATTTGTATAGTCTATGGGACTTAACTACGGGGTCATCAGTCCCTAAACTTACAAACTACTTATGAACTACTTACGAACTAGGACGGCACAAATATCCATGCCCGAGGGGGGATTCGAACCCCCGACCGTAGTTGCCGTGCAGGCCGTGACTCCTTAGTCTCCTCGACCACCGCGGCCGGCTGTCCTTGCATTGACCTCATCTGTGAGTAGTAGTATATCAATACTGAAAAACTGAGGTTAGAGACTGCTGATGACACTACGAGTAACTACATGCTGCGGTTACGCCGAAATGTTAATCATTTGCTTACGCGGGGTTCAGCGGCGTTCATGTCAGCTGGGCGTTTGGTGGCGTGTGTCGCACTTTTAACGTCGCCGGCGTGCGTCGTGCCCTAGCCTAATGAGCCGGCTGGAGGCGTATCGAGCGCCTGCCACAGCCGCGGCCGCGACTGCAGCCAGCTGTCCCAGCGCGGCGTGGCGTAGCGTGAGCGATGCTTGTCGCCTCTGCCTGCGCCAAGAATTATTTTCGTGGCCCTCTGCGGCTAAGGCCGCCGATAGCGCCGGCGGGCGCTCGGCCGGAAAACGCCGTCACGCCAGCCGCGGCCGGCCCACTCCTGAGCCCGAGCCTTCAAGGGCGCCACCAGCTCCAACTCCAAACAACGGCAGCATCTAGTATTTTACCGAACATTGTTCACGGGGAACATAAACGGCGATCAAAAATTTAAGGAATAGAATAATGATTGTAGCAGTCTAGATCGCAATACCCTCCGACTTCAAGAAGAATGCCGGCCGCGGTGGCCGAGAGGACTGAGGCGCTCCAGTCACGGTCTGCACGGCCACTACGATCGGGGGTTCGAATCCCCCCTCGAGCATGGATATTTGTGCCGTCGTCAGTGTTAGCTAGTTCATAAGTAGTTTGAAAGTTTAGGTACTGATGACCCCGTAGTTAAGTCCCGTAAGCTGTACAAACATTTGAACATTTGAACAAGAAGAATATCGTTATTCCAAACCCAAAGAAAGCAAGTGCAGACAAGTGTGAAAATTACAGAACCATCAGTTTGATAAGTTATGGTTGCAAAATTTTAACACGAATTATCTACAGGAGAATGGAAAAGCTGGCAGAAGCTGACATCGGGGAAGATCAGTTTCGATTTCGGACAAATGTGGGAACACGGGAGGCAATTCTCACATTACGGCTTATCTTAGAAGATAGGCTAAGGAATGGGAAACCTACATTTATCGATTTGTAGAAAGCTTTTGACAATGTCGACTGGAATGCACTCTTCCAAATTCTGAAGGTAGTAGGGGTAAAAAACAGGGAGCAAAGAGTTATATTCAACCTATACAAAAACCAGACAGCGGTTATTAGAGTCAAACGAGAAGAAAGGGATGCAGAGGTTGGGAAGGGAGTAAGACAGGCTTGTAGCCTTTCCCCAATGTTGTTCAATCTGTAGATTGAGCAGGCAGTAAAGGAATGGAAGGATAAATTTGGAGAGGGCATTAAAGTGCAGGGAGAAGAAATAAAAACATTGCGGTTTGCCGATGACATAGTAATTCTGTCAGAGACCGCAAAAGATCTGGAAGAGCAATTGAATAGGATGGACAGTGTCTTGAAAGGAAGATATAAGATGAACATTAACAAGTGTAAAACGAAGGTATTGGAATGCAATGTCAGAAAATGAGGCGATGCTGAAGGAATTAGATTAGGTAATGAGACAATAAAAGTAGTAGTTGAATTTTGTTATTTGGGTAGCAAGATAACTTGTGATGGCCGAAGTAGAGAAGATATAAAATGCAGTACGGCTATGGGTAGAAAAGCGTTTCTAAAAAGCGAAACTTGTTAACATCCAATATTAATTCTAAATGTTAGGAAGTCCTTTCTGAAAGCATATTTCTGGAGTGTAGCATTGTATGGGAGTGAAATGTGGAAGATAAGAAGTTCAGATAAAAAGATGATAGAAGCTTTTGAAATGAAAATTATTAGATCTCATAACTAACGAGGAGGTCTTTAACCAAATTGGGGAGAAAAGGAGTTTCTGGCATATTCTGACTAAGAGAAGGGCTAGATTGGTTGGAAACATTCTGAGACATCAAGGAATTGTCAACTTAGCATTAGAAGGAAGCGCGTGGGGTAAAAATCGTAGAGGGAGACCGAGGGACGAATGTAGGTTGCCGAATGTATTCTCAGATGAAGCGACTTGCACAGGATAGGGTAGCGTGGAGAGCTGCATCAAACCAGTCTGCGGACTGAAGACCATAACAACAACAACAGATCGCAATATGATGAATATTATTTTTTTTAATTATGATGACCAGTTTCGATCAATAAAGATCACCCTCAGATCATGTCCTTCTGAGGACGTGGCCTGTCTCTTGAGGAGCAACACTGGTCAGTGTTCTTCACTTAAAATTTCCGTGCTGATAGGCCGTGGTAGACAGATAAAACTTTCCCCCAAAGTTTCATATTCAGCTGCGAAAGACATCATCGGGGGCGAAGTGGCAGCTGCAATGAGGACTCGAGGGAGCACCTCATGTGTAGACTGTGTAAAGGGCGCCAAGATCCAACACGTGAAGTCGGCTGTGATTGCGAACCTTGAAAGACGACCGTCTGTCGCCTTCCATATATATATATATTTGTATATTTCTATAAAGTTATTATTTATTTAATGTCGCTAGATTATCATTTTGTTAAAACTTGAACCCCACTCTTTTATTTCATGTGATAAATTTAAGGTTAATATTGCTAGATTTTTCTTATTTTGTTATGTTAATAATTTATTATATTAATTACTGTAGTATAAGTACGGCTTCTCAGCTACGCCACTGTTCCTGCGAGAATGTGCAGTTTTACTTTTAAGTGGGTGCGAGAATCTATGGAGGGGAGTGATAACTTGCTTTGCATCGTTCTGTCTAGCTCAGTGTCGATAGCTGCTGATACTACCAAAGAGGTTTCCACACCCTTTGGTTGTGGGCTAGTTGGTGAGCCTTCCCTCCAGCGCGACTCTCGCTGTCCATCCCCACCACCGCTGTTTCTTGGATTTTCCGGCTTCTGGACGCTTCCCGCGTCTTGTGGCCGCTCGGTCTGGTCATTCTGGGCTGGTCGTCTGGTGAGGTAAGGTTGGTTCTGCTCTTGTTCTTGGAGATGGTAGCGTTTCATTGACTAGCACGTTCAACTTAGATTCATGAGCTTAGAATCATTCTTTTTAAATATTTTCTCCGATCGTGTGCGTAAATGTGTTCTCGTTTTTCAATTAAGTAATTTCCAATACATAAATGCGGTGTGTGGGTTATTCTAGTTGCAGATTGATAACGGCCTGGAATGTTAAAACCTGTTGTGATCATGTGGCGGTGTATGAACTTTGTGTAAATACTTTCTAGTTTTGTGGGGTCCGATTTCTAATAGGTGATATGTTCGTTTTTGTACAGTGCATGTAAAAATCTTCTCATCGTTTCCTTCCATGAGTGATATGTGTTCCACGTGGTTGGTTCATAGAACAAAGCCTTCAGCTTCCACTCTTGTTTGTTCCATGCCCATCAGGCAAGTAACTATGTGGGTATCATTCTGATTTCCACTAATATTTCGCGATCTTCTCTGCCCGCCTATTTTAATTTTGGTGTCTCTTCTCCTTCTGGTAGTACACACTCTGTCTTTGTCAGTAATTCTCTCTGAGCCTTTTACAACCTCCTTCAATAGCTACCTTATGTAATTCTAAACATTTCTGTGGGTTACATGCTGTAATTCTTATTTTTCCGACTTTGTAATTATTTCACTTTTACAGGTTTTTTGAGACTAGACTTCATCCGTCTCTGTAATCGCTCCCTATCGCGTGCAGCTGCGTTTATTCCGCTTCTTCGTGTAAATCTAAACATTTATATCGGTTGCATGCCGTAATTCTTATTTTTATTTTTCCGACTTTGTAATTATATCATTTTTGTGCTTTTTCTGAGACAGGACTTCATCCGTCTCTGTAATCGCCCCCTATCGCGTGTAGCTGTATTTCATTTGCTTCCTTATATAATTCTAAGCATTTCTATGGGTTGCATGCTGTAGTTATTTTTCTTTATTTTTCGGAAACTGAATTTATTCAATTTTATAGGTTTTCGGAACTACGTGGGTCCGAGTTGTGACTTCCGGGGTTTGCAGCTACTCCACCTGAATTCACGCCACTTCTCATATAAAACCAGTACCTAGATCGATTTCTAACATACTGCAACTTAAGAATCCACCGTGACTTTGTTTAACGAATCCGATTTTCAACCACTTCACCTTCAGTGGAGCGCGTTAATATAACGTTAGCGTGTTTGCTCGCGGTCCAATTTAGATGTAATTTAACTTGGCTATATACACGCACCATCTCAAAACAGGCACGACAGACCAGAGCCAGCTTCAAAGTGTTTTTGTATATTGTGCAGCCTCCGACTTGCTGAGTTTCGCCTACGATAGTGGCCCCTGCTTCCGCCTCGTCTCAGCACGCTGATTTTGGTGAGTTTCGTTGTGACATTGCGTGTGTGAGCGAATGAGTGTTATTTGTGAATCCTTTCTCCCAAGTAGCGTTAAATCATGTATAATTTAGGCTGGGTACCGTCTGTATTAATCCATGTAAGAGATACATTTTTATTGTATTAACAAAATTGGTTCCCCATTTTGCTTGTTTCCGATCTGAATAAACAAGTCTAAGTTCAGCATAATCCGTAAGTTGCCTATAAATTGTAGTTTTAGAGCACCTTCCCTCTTTTATTTAATATTGTTCTTCACAAGTGCTGAGAACAAGGTCAGATGCAAATTATGTCTAAATTCCGTTGCGCCATAAATGTTTTCTTAGCCACCTTTCTAAGATAACTTTAATTGTGGTGGCTTGCTTATTAATGTCTGTGTGTAATAAGGTGTGAGCTTCTATGTGTATTGACCATTGTAGTATTAACTTTCTGTAATTGAAGTAATTTGAAACGAGTCAGCTCTCAGTTTGAGCCAGGGAACAAGGCTTTGTAGCAGGGAGTAACCAGTAGTTTACACGGACCTCATTTGCTAATTTTAGTGATAAAACAAAGCTCTTGTTGCGTACAGTGGACGACTTTTAACCTTACTGATAGAAGAAAATCGATTGTCAATGAGTTGGTGCAACGCTTGAAAGTAGCCTGTTATTAAAATAAGCCTAGATCTCGGGCAGTTGAGATCTTGCTTATTTTAATAACAGGCTACTATCACGCTGAAGTCCAAATTTTGCCTAATTCAACATCCTCTTTTCTATTAAAATTATTGCGGTGTTTGTAAATTTCAATGGCTTCTCTATATGTGCGGGCATGTGTTTTTGACAAAACACTGGCCTCGTTAAATTTAATTTCCTGGTCGTCCTCTTGGTAAACACGTTCAATTTTTGTTTCTCTTGTGTTCACTCAGACGACTGTTGACACTTCTTTTCGTAGTGCCAATGTACATTTGGTCACAGCTGCAAGGAATTTTATATACGCCTTGTGTATCCAAAGGGAGTCGTGCATCTTTTGAAGACCTTAAACGTTTAATTTAATTTAGTCTTAAAAATTTAATTTTCGTGGTTACCATTTCATCTCCGATGGTGTCATCCACAGCCGAAGGCAAAAAGTTTGCGGAAAGTTTTATCTATCGACCAAGGCCTATCAGCCAGTAAATTTTAAGTGAATTTGACACCGGCCGTGAAAGCCTACGTTGTATGATCACTGCTTTGTATTGCTCCACTAGAGACTGTCCAGCTCCTCACAGAACATTATCTGAGGAGGATCTTTATTGATCGAAACCGGTCATCATAATAACATAAAATAATTATCATCTTGCGTTCTATACTGCTGCAATTATTATAATAAACAGGAGCATCTGCTCGCGTTGCCAAAAAGCAAGTTCCATAATTACCTACACAACCCTGATTAGAAAATAAACTGCCGAAAATAAAAATTAGTGGGGTAATTGTACCAATAGTCCGAGTAATCGACACGTTAACTGCAGGCCGCGGTGGCCGAGGGGACTAAGGCGCTCCAGTCACGGTCTGCACACGGCCACTACGGTCGGGGGTTCGAATCACCCCTCGGGCATGGATATTTGTGCCGTCCTTAGTATTAGCTAGTTCATAAGTAGTTTGTAAGTTTAGGGACTGATGACCCCGTAGTTAAGTCCCATAGACTATACAAACATTTGAACATTTTTGACACATTAACTGTACATTTTAAAATATAAATTGAATCGCTGAATAGCTCCGTCATCTACGAATACGTTTCGTTGGCGATAAATAGTAGGATTGAGTGCCGATAAGAGAGTCTATTCCTACATTTTGCACTGTCATATATTACTGTAATAGTCAACGTGAGGGCGGCATTTTATGCCTGCACCAACAAAAAATTTTCTTAGTAACCAAACAGTTTCGGAGATATTTTCCATCTTCAGTGGGTTTTGTTTATTAATATTTACAAAGAAGTTTTCCATCATGATATTTAATTTTTCTTGTATTGTTTACATAAAGTAATAAGAGAAAATTAAATTTAGTTATTCATGGTCCTGACTGACATTTTCAGTACAGCTTTAATTATTATCTACCAATGTGTAATCTGCAATTAATAATGAATTTTCATTGTTTTGTTACGTAATTTGTCTAAACTGAGACATAATACGAAATTATTGCTCTTTTCTTTCTGTCCCTTTTTCTAAAGTTTTATTGTAGCTTTTCTTTAATATTTTTACGTTCTATTTTATTTAATAATTGTTTACTTTAAGTTACAAACTAGTTTTCGAAAAATTCAGATTGAACTTCATGAAATTGGTGCTGGTGCAGGTGCTGGTGTGATGCTATGTATCAAATAATGTACAATCTTTTTTTCTGTAGATTTCACGAACACAGTATTGAAAAACTATTATTCACTGCAGATCAGATACTGGAGGATAATGATTATAGCTATAATGTAAATATTAGGCAGTTACATGAATAAAAATGCGATACGTTAAGGTTTAGTGAATTGTCCATCACAGCAACTGTCATTAAATTGACTTTTAGTAGCAATCAGGTGCACTTTATTTCAGTGGGTACATATTAGGGTGCCAATATACAGTATGTCTCAAGAAGGGCATTAACCACTTTAAGTGCAACTTTTTGCTGATATTTTAAAAACCAAGAAATATTAAAGTATATATCTTCCTTGTTACATTTTATGTTCCTACTTACATTGACGTAAATAGTATAATCTGAAAGATTATTTCAAATCATGATGCATTATGATGCATTCAATCTGTGTACGTCAGTTAAAGATTAAAATAAAATAAAATAAAATAAAATAAACTTGAAGGTGGAGAAACCTCTCCGATATGGTATGAAAGACAAGATCTGTATTTATGCAAGGCAGAACCATATGTCCATACCAGACATTAGGAAGCAAACACGTAAAAATAAGAGCTTCAGTCCACAGATAATTATTTTAGGATATCTTTAGTAATCATGCAGTATGAAGGTTCTCTCTCTGTGATGTTCTAATGACAAAAGAACGACAACAGATTTATGTGTGAAATAACTGTAACTACCACTAACTGAAACAATGTCTAAGATGTACACAATGTATTGGCGTAAGTGTAACTCCAGTCTGGTGTGAGCCCAGAGAAAATGGGACCAGTGGCACGCCTAAGTTCTCAGAGTCATCCACCGTAATTCGATTAACGTTCCCTTTGCACTGTAAGTACAATTGTGTTAGAATACACAAATATACTTTTCACATATGCTAAACACTGCATTTGCTCCCATCAATCGCTTTGTTTTAAGTCGGTTATTCAGTTCACATAGATGCAGTCTCGTTATTTTGTTGCATGTGAAACGCTATGCACGATTTCGCCAGCTGTGGCCGTGCTTGTCGCACTGGAGACCTTGAAGTGTCGCTGCGGACGATCTTTCCACTCGGTACGTCGGCCTGCGGAAAGAGTTGTGACACGCAACGGCCCCACATGCAGGGGGAACAACAGGTGAACCCCAGCTATCTCCATACTGCCGACGGCTGGACGCTCACACGAACATAAATATTTTACTCCGTCCCAATCTTCAATCGTTCTAGTATTACCAGCATTTATACCAAACTCTTCATGATTGAGATACTAAGCCCCGTACAATGAGGGGAGGGGGGATATTTATAATGTCTGGTCGATGAAGAGTTCATTATTGTGTGGGCACTAGCTCGTCATAGATAGGACGATAAAGGAAATCGACCCCAACATATCAAAGTAAAACAGCCAGGAATTTTTCTTAAGTGATTTAGGGAAATTAGGAAAACGTAAATGTGCACGGTAGGACGACGATTTTAACCGTACACTTCCGGAATATGCCAGCTTTCGTGGTCTTTGCAATCGATATCCACAGTGATTTTATTTGTACGTTTACTTACACTTTTTGTTGTATACTCGAAGTCGAACTCATCAGTGGCAATGTTTACTCCCAAATGATGGAGTATTCTTTTTCAGATTAAAATTTTTACTGAGATGTGGTGTAACAGCCGTAAAATACTTTAAAATATATATTGCCAACCATCAGCTGTTTATCATATTTACAAATTTACCGCTTTCAGTTTTGAATAATCTTCAGAAAAGTAAGGCCTTGATGATAAATCAAGGCCTAATATCAAGTGACATTTTACGAATCTTTTATTGATTGATATGGATAAGGTGACAGACAATGTACCAACCTAACCCGTCTGTTTAATTTACTTTTCTGATGATGGTTCAAAACCGAAACCAGTAAAGTTGTAAACGTAATAAACAGCTGATGTTTTTTCAGACTGCTGTGCATAACGAGTTATAGCTACAGATGTTGTCTGTGTTCAGACATTCATGATGAAATTTGGGTTATTATGGCCAATAATTAGTGAAAATATGGTTTTAAGTATAGTTTTACGCATTCCTAACACAATGATGAACTATTTTATCATATGTATCAACGTTCTCCATAGTTTCACTTAGTTTAATTTTTTTCGTTGGTTTTCTGGTGTGTTGTGGCAGTTCCTTCAGCTCACAGCAGGCACGTGGAGCCTAACACCTCAATTATTTATTGGAATTACTCGAATCTCCACCTTTCCCTAAAGAATTTACATCATGTTTCGTAAAGTTCAAAGCTCATATATTTGAGGAAAACCAGCTACATATTTCTAAGCTCAGATTCGCAAAAATGTATATGCTGTCTACAAACAGGAGAAGTTCAACCTCTGTTTCAGGTTAATTGGAAACATACTCATTGTTAATGCCTATGGACAGAAATCATCTGTGTCTTTCAGACCTACCAGAATTCATACAGAAAAAAAGGAATTACTTAAATCTTATCGGACCAATCTGCGTGGTCATCAGTCCGTAGCTTACAAACTACTTAAACGTAGGTAAACTTACCAACGGAGAAATACACAAACCCATGCCCCAGGGAGGACTCGAACCTCGACGGCGAGCAACCGTGCGCTCCGCAGCGAGGTGCTTTAGACCGCTCGGCTATTCCACCGCCGGCCGCGGTGGCCGAGGGGATTGAGGCGCTCCAGTCACGATCCGCACGGCCACTAAGGTCGGGGCTTCGAATCCCCCCTCGGGCATGGATATTTGTGCCGTCCTTAGTTGTAAGTAGTTCATAAGTAGTTTGTAAGTTTAGGGACTGATGACCCCGTAGTTAAGTCCCATAGACTCTACAAACATTTGAACATTTGAACATTTGCTATTCCACCGCGGCTAAATTTGGTGTATGAGAGTTTTAATCTCAATAATTAAGCGCACCGGACCAGAGTTCCATTTTAGTTAGAAGAACAAGTGAAATGTACAGTCTGAAGGAAATGAAGAATATAGCAAACCCTTTTGGAAATGGCACTAGAAAAACCTATCAAAAGGATGGCAGTGTCGAAACACGAAGAGAAAACGAGGCATATGTAAAAAGGAGCAGTAACTCCCTGGTAGATTAAAACTGTGTGCAAGACCGGGCTTCGAATCCACGATCTTTGTCATGTACCGATTGAGATATCTTTGTATGCCACACGGCTCATCCTTCAGCTTTTGTTCTGCACGTACCTCGTCCGCTACCTCCCAGACTTTATAATAATAATAATATAAAGGGAAGAAGGTGAAGGTGTAATGCCCCACAGACAACGTGGTCAGTAGAGGCAGATCTCAATCTTGTACTGTTAAATTGTTCGGTTTGGAATGCGGAAGGAAGTCGACAGCAGCCTTTCAAAAAAATCATCTCGCCATTTTCCTGCAGCGATTTAGGGAAATAACGAAAAACGTTAATCTGGGTGGTCGGAGGTGGATTTGAACCACGGTCCTTCCAGTGTGTTACCACTGCACCTCATCGCTCCCTCCAAACTTTCACAGTTCTCCTGGAAGAAAGAATATTGTGGAGACATAACTTAGCCAAAACCTAGGGGATGTTTCTAGAATGAATAATATATATTAATCACTTGCCATTCTATATCCATGAAGTGCAGAGCTGGTTCTTTTTGTTGACGATACAAGTATAGCTATCACACCTGATAGACAAGATCTAATTGAAGGAATTGTAAACGACGTCTTTCAGGAAATCATTAAGTGCTTCTCAGCAAATGGACTATCATTAAATTTTGATAAAACACGGTAAATACAGTTCCGTACAGTAAATGGAATGACACCATTAATAAATATAGACTTTGATCAGAAATCTGTAGCAAAGGTAGAATATTCAAAACTTTTAGGTGTATGCATTGATGAGGGTTTGAACTGGAAAAAACACATTGAAAATCTGCTGAAACGTTTGAGTTCAGCTACTTATGCTATTAGGGTAATTGCAAATTTTGTTGATATACATCTCAGTAAATTAGCTTACTATGCCTACTTTTATTCTCTGCTTTCGTATGACATCATTTTCTGGGGTAATTCATCATTGAGTAAAGATCATCCTGTAGGCAATTATTTAAGGAGCTAGGGATCTTCACAGTAGCTTGACAGTATATATATTCACTTATGAAATTTGTTATTACCAATCCCACCGAATTCAAAAGCAACAGCAGTGTACAGAACTCTAACATACTATAGTACTTGGAGAAAGAATGATCTTCACTATTCAAGGTTAACTCTAGCTTTGGCACAGAAAGGGGTCAATTACGCTGCCACAAAAGTCTTTGGTCACCTACCAAACAGCATCAAAAGCCTAACGGAAAGGCAACCAGCATTTAAAAACAAATTAAAAAAAAATTCTGAATGGTAACTCCTTCTACACTATAGATGAATTTTTAGATATAAATTAGTAAATCTGAAGAAAATATAATAATAAATAAATAAATAAAAAGAAAAAATATTGTGTCATATAGTATTTAGTACATAGTAGTAATTTGTAAAGACACCTTTCATTAACCTGACACGTTCCACATCATTACGAAGAGTCGTATTCATGATCTATGGAACAAGTACTAATGTAATCTAATCTGAAATTTTCCACTGCAACGGATTACGCACCGATATGAAACTTCCTGGCAAATTGAAGTTGGGTGCCAGACTGGTACTATAACCCAGGAGTTTGCCCTTGGGAAAAGTTCTCTTCCGATTGATCTACGTGTGTACGCTTTACAGTTCGTCCTCACAGTTCCGCCAGTATGTTGTCTCCTCTCTTCCAAACTTCACAGACGTTCTCCCGAGAATGTGACAGGACGAGAAGCAGCAGTAATGTAGGTGGTGGGGCTACTGACCGGTGGCGGCAGGTGCCGCTTGATGTGCGCCAGGCTGGACGGGTTGTACGCCATGTTGGCGAAGACGAGCCGCTCCTCGTAGTCGTACTCGCACAGGATCTTGTTCTCGCACAGGTAGAAGCGGTCGCCCACGCAGAACCTGCAACCAGACAACGACCAGAACTTAGCCGGGCAAGCATCTAGGACTTACACTAGCCTTCCTTATTATAAAGTGATTGAGCAGGAATGAAATAACAAAAAAATTCCGGGCTATTATACCATGGTCTTAGGGATTTATTTTGGAAACCCAACGTTTCGTCCCCGACTGTGGAGGACATTTTCAAGGGGGACGGTAGCACTTTTGAATGTCGGATGCACACCCTGGCTCGCTACTGCATCGGACATTCAAAAGTGCCACGATCCCTCTCGAAAAGTTTACATTTTACAATTCAGCAGGAATGTCACGTAACTAGTGAGGAGATGTTATTGTTTTGCCAAGATCGCTTTTTTATCTACCACAATTGCCGATTTCGATTGAGCTTGCAGTCATTGTCAGATATGTGGAGCTGTAGTGAATCTAATCGTACAAGTAATATGCAGCTCTGCCTATACGACGTTTGTGTCGTGGGAGCCATGATTGATTTTTATTATATGACTGTGCAATTTTTATTTGACAACGCCGCGGAACGCCATATGAGCAGAGCTACGTGGTACATGTTACTGGTATGATGAAAGTCACCACAGCTCCACAGATCTCATGATGACTGCAAGCTCAGTAATTGTGGTAGATAATAAAGCGATCTTGGCAAAACAATAACAAGGTTGAAACTTTCTCTCAGATTAAAACTGTGTGCCGGAACCGGGACTCGAACCTTGGACCATTGATTTTCGCGGGCAAGCGCTGTATCACGTCCGTCCTCACAACTTTACTGCTGCCAGTACCTTGCCTCCTAATAAGGTGTCCGATTTTCGATCATTATGGAACTGGAAAGAGTTGAACTCTACGCACATTCATTAATGATTATGAAGACAAGTATGAATATTACTTTCGAAACTGCTATATAACCACTTTAATGGAACGTTTAACTGATCCTTCTTACAAGCGGTGTTCAAACAGCCCTCCCCAGTCACGAATCTCAATGCACTTGTTAACATCAACCATCATTATAGATGGCTTCAATGCGAGTGACAACTTGTTCATGTATGTGTCCACCTTCGTAGCAAACGCGTTTGTCTTTAACCAGCAAACATATTTTCCTTTAACCAGCCCCATAAACTGGAGGTCTAATCGGGGTTAGGTCGGTGTTCTGCCATGATAGTTAATGGGTCCATCACGGTCAATTCACCGTTGAGGAAGTCGGTTTCTAGTTCGCTTGTTATTGGACTGAAAAGTTTCCACTCTGACCTGACTGGAAGAGCACGCTGTATCTAGATAATAAGAAAAAAAGTTACACTGCAGTAAGCTACCTCTTGACAACGGAAGAGGAATACTTACTCAGGTAAGTAGTTTGCCTAGTCGTGGTGAGGACGCGTATATGCCATCAAACTATTCGCAGTCAGCACATATGGAAAACTTACTCTCGATATACAAATATCAGTGTAATAACTTCCATATCCTAGTGTATGTGTCTCATATTCTCTAATCTGCTACTACCAATCGTAAAGAAAAGTAAACAAATAGTCTATTATCTAAACGGGATGAACAGTTTTGGAGTACCACTGGAATTATAATTTGTGCAGTACATAAGAAAAGATTCCATGCCGAAGTAAAATTCGCTCAACTGACATAGACACTCGAACTATTTATATTTTCACTGGTGTTAGACGCTGCTCGTTGAGATACCGTACCGTTTGGCCGCTCTAAACAAAAATATGCAGTTTCATTCTTTCTGTCTGTGTATTTATTCTATATATATATATATATATTTTATTAAAATGTATGTATGGATAAATTTAAGTAAGTACAGGAAAGTTTGCATCTATGTTTATCATCCTCTAAGCCGTTCAATAGGTTTCTGCGAAATTTGGTAGCCGTATTACTTACTGCCTGAAAAGAAGCGCTATGGGGGTAAGAGCACGCACCTCCCATTGAGGTGGTGGTGAATAACTTACTCTTTCCCACTGGCAAGCATGCAGAAACCGCCTACTGAGGCGCTCCAGTCACGGTCTGCACGACCACTACGGTCGGGGGTTCGAATCCCCCCTCGGGGGTGGATATTTGTTCCGTCCTTAGTATTAGCTAGGTCATAAGTACTTTGTAAGTTTAGGGACTGATGACCCCTTAGTTAAGTCCCATAAGCTCTACAGACATTTGAAACATTTGATTTGAAACCGCCTATTACGGTTGCATTTCTTGCATCACTGCCATGTTTTGCGTGTAGTGTCTGAATATGTCACAGGCGCTATATGGGCAACCGATTAATAGTGTGCAGATACAGGGATAAGAGAATATTGAGGGGGTATTGAGGGGGCATGACGAGATGTGCGGACAGAAGAGACGGATAGAGGAGAGGAGAAGGGTATATGCACGAAAGTGGGAGGAGGAGATCGGCAGAAAACGGGAAGCGGGGTGGGTAGAGAAAACGGATAGAGGCAGGGATGACGGATGGAGAGAGCGGGGAGGTGGAGGTTTGGAAAGACAGGGAGTAGGGCGTGGGCAGAGAGAGGGGGAGGGAGGAGGAGATGAAGGGAACGAGGACCTGTGCTGTTAGAGGAGGGACGAGAAAATGGAGTAATTGGAGACAGTATATATCTGGACAACACGACATTCTCCGTTAGCGCACTATAAAAGTGGCTATATGAATGGATGCTTATTCTACAACTCTTTATAAACCACACGATCATTTAAAACATGGTACAAATACGAAATGATTATCGAGAAATAAGAGTTTGGGAACGAGTGATTAATGAGAAGAATTTTTGTTTGTATAAAAATACTGGAGGGTAATTACGGCCACGAAAGAACTTGTTGGTAGTACTTCCCTGTATGTTATGGAATTGAAATACCTTAGGAGCATAGCTGTATTGTTCATGGTGTCAATTACGTTGCGGGAAAGAGCTAATGTCAACATTGAATCATCATGCCACGCGGCTGAATACACCAGACTAATATCTGCTTTGATGGACTCGCATGATGAAAAATTTGCATCTGCCAGGAGCCTTCTTAAGGTACAATGTACAGATGATCTCTGTGCCTGGACGGCGCAACTGCATGATACATCTACATACATGGTCCGCAATCCACCCAAAGGTGCATGGCGGAGGGTACTGGTACCGCTACTGGTTACTTGCTTTCCCGTTCTACTCCCATATGTAATGAGGACTAAATGAATACTTGTATGCACCCTGTACGGTCCCTAATCTATGTGATCTTATCTTTGCGGTCTTTAGGCGAAATGTAGATTGGTCGCGGTCGAATCGTTCTGCAGTCCGCTTCAATTTATGGCCCTCTACATTTCTTCAACAGTGTTTCTCGAAAGGAATGTCGCCTTTCCTCCAGCAACTCCCATTGATTTCCCAAAGCATTTCAGTAACACTCGTGCATTGATCGACCCTACCTGTGACAAACCTAGCGGTCCGCCTTTAAATAGTTCTATGTCTTTCTTTAAACCGATCTGATTGGGATCTCAAACACTTCAGCATTATTCAAAACGGGGCCGTACAAGCGTTTTATATTTGCGGTCTCCTTGACAGACGAATCATACATTCCCAAAATTCTCCCAATAAACCGAAGTCTAATGTCCTTATATGCTCCTTCCATTTGATATCGTTGTGCAGCGTTAGGCCTAAATATTTAGTTGATGCGACTCTGTTAAGCAGCACACTACTAATCCATTTGAAGATCAAGAGTTTGTTTCCTCTACTCACCTTACAATTTTCTACATTTAGGGCTAGCTGTCATTCCTGACGCCACCTATAAATTTGATCCAAGTCAGTCTGCATCATACTTCAGTCATTCAATGACGACACCTTCATGTACACCACAGAATCATGAGCAAGCAGCCGCAGGTTTTTTCCTGTCCTTCAGATCATTTATATAGATAGAAAATAATAGCGCTACTCCTGACGATACCCTAGTTTGTAAAGGACAATCGCCATCGAGTACAACGTCTTAGTTCTATTAATTAAGTAGTCTTCTTACCGCGTCAAACGCCTTTCGAAAATCGAGAAATAGGCACTCTGCCTGTCGCTCTTCATCTACAGCTCGCAGGATGTGATGAGAGGAAAGGGAAAGCTGTTGATAAAATTATCTCGGGTCTCCAGCCGCGTCATGTGGTTTCCACTGAAAATATGCAAAAGGAGCTGAGCAACCCACGGAAAGTTTTTAGGAACAACGGCAACAGCAACTGCCAGATTACGAAAGCTATCTTTCGGAAGACACACAAGCAGAAGACCTCCTAGGAGAACTTAAAGAAACTTGCGTATTTGCCCTTTTGTGGCTCAATCACTGGAAAGATTAGCTGACTTCTTAAGAGACAGAAGGTCGAATCGGTCTTCAGGTCTCCTTCAAAAATGTCAGTTGATGACACCTGTTAAGGATGATGTAGGCCTAAGGACACCATGATATATAAAATATCTTGTGGTTTGGACAATTTTACATAGGACAAACAGTGCGCATTATTGAACAGCGCTCTGTGGAACTCGGAAGATGTTAAGTCAACAATTGTGGAGCATGCACTTGAAAACAGACATAGTATTGCGTTTGAGGAGACATCCATAATTACAAGAACGAACAGTTTCTGGGATAGTGTAATAAAAGAGGCGATTGAGATCAATAGCTGACAATACTCTTAACAGAGACATCGGCTTGAAGCTGAGCACTACTTGGAACCCCGCCATCGGAAGGTTGAAGCGGGCGCGGCAGGCACGCGACAAAAACATTGCCTTTTTGGGTCATGCCGCGGAGCACCAGTGACGTCACAGCTAGCAGTGCAGCTGTATAACGTCCTCAGTCCTGTGAAATTTTTTTCCAATATTTTTGCATTTTGTTTGTATAATATGAATAATAATATCCAAGAAAGGTCTTAAAATATTTTCAAAAATCCTGACTCTTTATTATGTCATCAGGACACTTGGTACAACTGTCAGTATGTGGTGTGATATTTCACTATGCAGTTTATGTTAATAGGCTTTCATTTATTTATGTTATTAATAGTATACGCCAATTTACATTAACTAAAGAGGTTCATGGAAATTTGAGTGCTCACATAGCCACAAACCGGTTTTTCCATTGTGTCAGCCACTTTATCGCTGCTGCAGAGTGAACAAGTGGCAAGGTAGTGTGTCTTTTTCAGTTCCAAGATGTGCTGCCCCCTTCCATTTGTGCGTTGAGATGCCTAGCACTGCGACAACCATTTGAATATTATCGGCAGATTTTTGTGTGTCATGTTCCCCACAGGGGACACAGGGACTAAAGAGGATAAGGTTGGCAGCAGCATTCATTCGACAGTCAACCACTTGACAACGGCGAGGAGACCTCCGTCGAAACGTCGTGGATACTAAACCACATGACGCTGCTGGAAACCAGAGAAAATGTTATCAACATAACTCGTCGCGAAACTATGCATTAATATAAGGGAAAACTGTGTTTGGAACGGTCGGTGGTTCCTAAAGTCGTGCTGATGCATGGAGAGAATGGAGAGAAGCTTTTTCCGTCTCAAGAAAATTTGCGTTAATGGATAGCACCGAAACACATATCATTATAGGTTGCGAAAGTTGGCTTAAGCCGGAAAGAAGTTTAGCTGAAGTTTTTGCAAGAGATCTGTGTTCGGAAAGGAATTGTAAATGGCTGTCAAAACACGATCTCTTAGCAACAAATAATCCTGAGCTATGGTCCCTAGTACCCCAAATCAATCAATCAATCCTAAGCTCATAACGAGCATGAAAACGGATACAGGTATTAGTGAACACAGAGCTGTCGTAGCGAGATTGAATATCGGTAGTCCCAAAGTTACCAGAAAAGTATATTTGTTCAGGAAATCAGAAAGAAATACAATACATTGCTTATTTAAAGACAGTTTCCGCTTGTTCCTAACACTAAACGTAAGTGTACACCAGATGTGGCTCCAATTCAAAGACGTGGTATCGAAGGCAATCGATAGTTTACCAATTAAATTAATACAATACGGAGGTGTTCCCCGTTAGTAAACAAAACAGGTCAGGACACTTTTGCAAAAACAACGGAAAAGGCATACTAAATTTATACAAACACAAAATCCCCAAGATTGGCGATTCTACACAGAAGCTCGAAATTTACCGAGGACTTCAGTGCGAGATGCCTGCGATACTTTTCACGGCGAAATTTGACTGAAAACCCAAAGAGATTTTGGTCATATATATATATATATATATATATATGAATGTTTGTTTGTATGTCCTCTATGTCTTCATAAACCATTCATTCGATTGCAACGAAACTTTGGTGAACTGTTCACAGTACGCCCACAAAGGTTCCTGACCCAAAAACAAAAGAGCAGGACACATAGCTCAGGAGATATGTCGTCATAAATAATGAGAGGCCAACGCGTGAGAATAGCCAGATTTATGCGTCAGTTATTGGAAAATGGGAGTAGTTGGAGACTTGCAACAAAGTTTGCATGTAATTTCGAACGTTTGTGAAGCGTTTTGTAATTGAGGCACTTAAATGTGATTTGCAGAGTATCCCATGTAGATGCTACATGTCAACTGAGAATATGTAAATAGAAGATCCGGGCTCGAAACGCGGTCAGTCACAAATGTTCATCTTTTGCCAGTGTTGTAATTCATCATCCACTGCTAAATCTTTGATTGATGTTGGTGTTCGTCATATAAATGCACGCCCCTCATCATGTGAACCTGCTGTCACGCCGTTCCTCCATGTGCTGCCCTCGCCAACTGACTACCCTGCATATGACTTTAGATCTCCCCGCCTCGTAGCTGGGATTCCGCGCGCCATCTCTGAGGTCGGCTCCAGCAGAAGTAAGATTCGATAACTGGTAGCAGTATCGATATCCATACATCATTCGTTCGTGCGTTCGTGCCACTCTATAGGTTACCCACAGGCCTACTTGATTCTCCGCTCCCGCAGTCCACGAACGGGAGAGCGTATTGGAGAGGTTGTGCAGAGACCGTTGGGTGGGAATGAGGTGGCAATAAGGAGCGGGCCGAGGGTAGCGTCGGCAGGTGTCTGCTGTCTGGCTACCTGCTGCTGGCTCTGGCACAGGTGCGGCCGCATATGAGCGCGCTGGCTACGTGCCGCGCCTGCCGACGGCCGCGCGCCCAGATTAAACCCCGTTACTCACCGCACTCTGTTAATACTGCATGCGCCTACCTGTGGGGCTCCCTCTATCCCTCCTATTTGCTCGAACGGATTCTCCATCACTGCGCCTTTCATATTCTGGCTACGGCCGGTCCTGCGTGTACTCGAGCGCGGGATGCGTGCAAAAACTTCTACCAAAGAATCGACGAATGTTAGGGGGGAAAAATCATAAAAATAAAATAAAAAACAACAACAAAAAACTGACTTCAAAAATCTATTACAAAATAAAATTAATATTCAATAAAAAGTAAAAAATTGTTGCGTATTCTTCTTAATAATCAACTTACTTTTTCTACCCATCAGTATGTAGGTACGATCTGTGTGTTTACCACGCAAAAAGATATGTAGGTACGTACCCACTTTAAATCCAAAGCATCACTTACCTATGAATAACGAACAATGATCAAAATATTTTTCATGTAGGCGACTCCATCCGGAATCTGGTGTAGAGCGACCACATTAAAATTATTAAAATTGGAAGAACCAGCTTTGGCCACATTAAAATACTATACAGACCGATTTCGGTCAGTGTCTGATCATCCTCAGTGCATGAATCCAAGCGCTGTGGGCCCACAAAAATTTGCATTTTGCATATTTACATCAAACAGGCAGTACATCATTGGAGTTTATGTTTGACTTTCTACTGATGTACTGCCTATTTGATATAAATATACAAAATGCAAATTTTTGTGGTCCCACAGGGCTTGGGTTCATGTACTGAGGATAGTCAGACACTCACCGAAATCGATCAGTATTGTATATAAAAAATAAAGATTTCAATGCGGTCAAAGCTGGTTTTTCCAATTTTAACAAAATATTTTTACTGTTCTCCTAAGTAAAATGAAATGAAAAATATTAGACTACTTAACAGTGAATCAAGTATTTACGATAATATAATCTAGTTACAATTATTGTTATATTTGGAGTCGGTGTCAGCCAAGGAAACATCCGATCCGATTTCGGTCTCAATATTCTCTTATTATTTTTGTTAGGTATATTGTAGTGTTTCCTCGGCTGACACCGACACTAAAAATAACAATAATTGCAAATAAATTTTTTATTTCATTTTACCTAGGAGAACTCTAAAAAATATTTTTCTCATTGTTTGTTATTCATAGGTATGTTTTGAGTTAGATCTAAAGTAGGTAGGTACCTACCTTTCTTTTTGCGTGGTAAACACATAGATCGTAACTCGTATTGCTGAGTAGAAAAAGTAAGTAGATCATTCATTTGTAGAATAATAGGCAGTTTTTTTTACATTTTAGTGCATATTAATTTGTTTTGGAATAGCTTTTTTAAGTCTTTTTATGTCAAAAGTTTTGTTTATTTTTTGGTTTTTAGTCAATCTGAAGTACCCTAATTTTTCTGAATATGTGGTTGACCTCCTACCATGCTCCTCATGTCGGACAGCGCTGTTTACATGAAACAAACGAGATGTCAGGGAGAAACGCCTATCTACACAGAGGAAATATACATAGAGGGCAGTTTCAGAAGAGAGTTGCGAAGAGCGCAAAAATAGACTTTCAGAAATGCGGCTTTACATGAAAAAAGTTTTGAACAAGGAATTACTTGACCATAACGACGTTACGGTAGGTGACTCAAATATCCAGATAGCCTATAAAGGATTCGGCCGAGTATTGTTAATTTGTTCCTAAGGATTGAAGAGTTCCGTTACTTTGTCATATATCCCATAATCAGAACCTAACAAGACTCTCATCAAAATACCCTTTAAGTACATCCAGCCCAATAAAAAAAGAATCGTCGAAATCGGTTGGCGTGATATTGAGTTATTTATTCATTTGTCGCGCACATACTTCATGCAAATTTAAGACTTACATGGTTTTCTTATGGCTGCCATCGTCAGAACTGGACCAAATTGAAATGGGACCACGCGGTAAGCACTAGCTATCAAATAAAAAAAGAAGATTCTGAGGTTGGCATTCTGCATCGCGTAGAATGTTCTCTCAACGTTCCAACCAGAAAATGAATTTTCATGTCATTTCAGAGTCTCAAAGGTACAATATTAACAAAACAGCTATTTAATTAACATACACAATTTTGCAGAACTGCATTCTGACGTAAATCCAATTTCACAAGACTCGCTTTGCAATCACTTGAATTACACCAATCCCATTTCATCATTATCAAGCAAGTGTAATTTGAATGTCGTTCCCCAAGTACTGTTCATGGCAATAGCCATCCCGAGCCGCCAGCCTTATATGCCACAGAACTGTGTTTCCGCCTCGTTCCGCCTGTAGATGCGAATTCATGACGACGGACACTGTGTTAAAAAATCAACCAATTTACACCACATATGGTATAAAACGGGGATTAATAAAACTCGTCTAAAATCTGACTGGGATCGCTAGGTACCCTATAGTGGCTGGAAATCTTCAAAGTTCTTCAGAAAAATATTATTAAAATGACTTTAAAAGACTGGTTCAAGGCCAAGAGCCTGATTATGGTTAAGGTCACACATGAAGATAAAATTGCAGCTCTTTACAAATCCACAATAATAAATGGGGCTCCCATGTGAGAAAACATATTTGATCTTGGAACGTTGTGGCTAAGTACGTGGTCCGGGTCATATTTGAATGTAACATTTTCTGCTCTTTCCAATGGGGATTCCAATTTTTAAAATGAATTTGAACTTGATACGATCTTGAAGGTCTTGATCAGGGTCAGTTCACGGACGTTATGCAATAGATAGGGAAAAAAGCCTACAACTTTTCAAGTAGTAGTAAGACAGCCCTCGGTCGCAGTGGTAAAATGTATTTTGCTAGATTTCGGCAACTAAGAAATTACTTAAAATAAAATTTAAGCTCTAGTTTGATTTACAGAATGGAAGGAGTACTTACAGGTCACAACATAAAATAACAGGTAAGCAATGAGGGTAAAGCTACATATGTTATAAAATAAAATAACAGCCTAGCCACTAAGGGCAGGTCACATGCGTGAAGGAGGCATGCGACTGGTGTGTCCGCGGTAGAATTGCGGAGAAGTGAACATTACGTCAGTAGAGCCATCTAGTAGAAGCAATTAGAAACAGCTACTTTACAGTTTGAGTTTTGAGAGATAACTGTTACAAAGAATGGTATTGGATGTAAATAAGACAAATTTTAAGGGCACAAAGGTAGATGAATCGAACAGCGAGGAAATGTAGTTAACATAGACTTAATTATATCCATTATTGATTTAACATGGTCTTTGGGGAATTTTTATATATATATTAATCGACTCTGCAGAAATATTTTGGAGACTGCACGAGAGAAACAAAATCAAAGACCGAGTAGCCGCGGTGGAATGGCCGTGCGCTCTAAGGCGCCTTGCTGGGGAGCGACCGGTTATTCCCCGTCGGAGGTTCGAGTCCTTCCTCGGACATATGTGTTTGTGTGTGTGTGTGTGTGTGTATGTGTGTGTGTGATGTCCTTAGGTTAATTTCTGTTAATTTAAGTAGTTTGCAAGCCTAGGGGCTAATAACCACAATAGTTCAGCCTCATAGATTTAAAAACATCTTAAATTTTTGAAGACCGAGTAACAGTTTAATACCACTGAAGAATCTTGTATTACGAACTCGTAGCTGCTCGTTTAGAATAACTCGGCCACATCAAGAAAAATATTTAAATGCTATTTGCAGTTCTTCGAGAACATCTAATCTGTGGCGTTTCTTCTCAGTGTGGAAAATATTAAGATCGTGAATGGCTTTGGGTGTGCCATGTGTAATTACAAGGAGGTTAGCACAAGAATTCTGGGCACTAGTGCTAGTTTTTCTCCAAAGATGTTGCTTGTATCTGACTTTAAATGCACGTCCTATTTATCGTATATAGTAAGAACAGCACGTACCATAAATAATCTTATAGACGCCAGAATTGTTGAAAGGAGAACTGGTTGTTTTTAAATTGTGAATAATGTTTTTTGAAACTATTATTTGTTAAAAAGGCAACGGTGCAGTTGTATTTGTTACGAAGAAGCCGTTGAATCTGGTAGGATATAAGCCCTAGAAAAGAAATGGAGAAAAAATGTCTCTTTTAGTCAGACTCGTTGATGGAAGAGCCAAGTTTAGTAGTTTTTTCACAGTTTTCTTTTTTAAGTGTGTATTTAACATTTGAAAAACCATTCCTGTTGATTGTAAAATATTGTAAATGCTAGATAAAGTCGTCGAGGAGGCAGGAGACAATGATGAAATGAATTGGTAGTGTTGCAAAAACCTGGTTAGGTTGCATTTTATTATTATTATTTCAGGGCACACTTAATGTAAAGTGTGACTTCAAAGACCATCATCAGATTAGTATCACCTTTGTGTGATGTAATAGGCAAGCTACAGAACTAAATGTTTACCGTCTTATCACTCATATAACAAGCTAAACAAATCATTTCAATAGAACCTCAACTGTTAAATGCCAGTTTGTGACTACTGAGTATGGTGGGAATAAGATATACGATTTTAAATAAAGCAATTTATAACAGAAAACCCATACATTGTTACGAGTACAAAACAAATAGTATTTCATTATGAAATACGAAAATAAGTAAGAGCAATTTGCGATATTCGAGATGGCAGCAACGGGATGTGTTAAATCTTTCGTTAAACTCAAGGAAACCAGTCGCACTCGGTGTTGTGGATAGATAGTTCACGCGTTTTAAAAATGGCCGGACGGAAGTTAGAAATGATTCTTCCTACGACGTCTACCGTTCATTTCAGAAAGGTCAACTATATCGTGCGTGCCAGTCGATCACGGACTGTTCGAGAAATTACAGAATTACGTAACATTTCAGTTAAATTGTGTCATAAAATTCTGACACAGCATAGTAAAATGCTATGAAACGCAACTTCTTTCAAATGTTCAACGCATCGGCTCAGTGGTTCTCGCAGTTACGTCTTAAGAGATCTCCACAGCATCAAAGTTCAGAACAGTGTTACCTTCATATATCGTGGATGTATAAACTTCTTATAAAACTGCATCGGCATTATCAGCTTACAGGAGTCCGTAGAATTCAGCATTGCAGCACTACCAAATCATTCCTGATGATTTAGTCAGGGGTTTCCATACCTTTGTGTTGTTGATGTTGTGTTCTTCAGTCCGGCAACTGGTTTGATGCAGCTCTCCACAATACCATATCCTGAGCACATCTTTTCAACCACATAAGAACTCAACCTACATCTGTCTGAATCTGCTTAGTGTATCCATCTCTTGGTCTTCCTCTGCGATTTTTACCCCACACACTTCCCTCCAACACTAAATTCACAATTCCTTGATGTCTAATAATATGTCCTACCAATCGATCCCTTGTTTTAGTCAAGGTATGCCAGAAATTACTTTTGCCCCAATTCTGTTCAGTACATCCTCATCCGTTACGCGATCTAATCTTCAGCATTCTTCTGTAGCACCATATTTCAAAAGACTCTAACCTCTTCCTGTCCGCACTGTTTATCGCCCATATTTCACTCCCATACAAGGCGACACTCCACACAAATGTCTTCAGAAAAGACTTCCTTAGGCTTAAATCAATATTCGATGTTAACAAATTTCTCTTTTTCCAAGAATGCTTTTCTACCCATTGCCATTCTGCATTTTATATCGGCGGCCGCGGTGGTCGGGGGGACTGAGGCGCTCCAGTCAGGGTCTGCACGGCCACTACGGTCGGGGGTTCGAATCCCCCCTCGGGCATGGATATTTGTGCCGTCCTAGTTCGTAAGTAGTTTGTAAGTTTAGGGACTGATGACCCCCTAGTTAAGTCCCATAAGATTTACAAACATTTGAACATTTTGAACACCTCGTTTATTGTTTCGTTACCTAATCTAATTCCTTCAGCATCGCCTGATTTTCTTAGACTGCACTCGATTACCCTAGTTTTGCTCTTGTTAATGTTCATCTTATATGCACCTTTCAGCTCACTGTCCATTCCGTTCAACTGTTCTTCCAGGTCTTTTGCTGTCTCTGACAGAATTACTGTGTCGTCGTCCAAACACAATGTTTTTAATTCTTCACTCTGTGTAAAAGCTGGCTACACAAATTAATTTCCAATTTGTGTATGCCCCTTACATTGCTACCGCGACGGCCGTCAGGCGCAGCAGCACGTGGTCCTCGCCTCATCTGTGCCGGCCGTATCCACGTGGCTGGAGTGGAGGTCGGGACGGCGGAGGGGGCGGCGGCCAGTGCCCCAGCGGGCCCTGACGCGCGCGCAGTGTCAGAGAATCGAGCCATCAATATTTAGGGTGTTTAACTGTGAGATTTGATTCTTAGCGCGCAGCTGTTATCCGCGCCCAGCTGCCCGGCGCGTGCCGCGAATGCCGGCCTGTGAGAGCCGACGTCCACACTCGCCACCCGGCACCCGGAAGTCACTCCGGGGGACTTTTTGTGACTGTGCACTCTCTAGCAACAGCCCATAGTCCCCGTCTCTCTGTCCATACTCTCCGGCGGGAGATGTTAGTGAACGAAATGTTTCACAGCCAGTTTGGATTGATCAATGAGATCGCAACTTCTACCTAAGAGGGCACGGAAGCAATGGGGTGATATGGTGTTTCTTACTAATGGCGCACTCGATGGAGTTGGGTGATCCACTGATGTTGTTAACCTGGTTTCACTTTTATATGTTTTTGACGAGTTACAGCATTCAATGAATGAAATAAATCGCAATTTCCGATCAGTTGTGGCGTCACTGTACTAGGTTTAGGTGGAATAACAAAGTGCGGCGAATGAAAATTTGTGTCCGGTCGGGACTCGAATCCGGGATCTGCTGCTGACTAGACAGACGAGTTGACCACTCCGCCACCGAGGACACAGTGACCAGCCCGACTGCAGAGGACTCTTCCCTGCATGTCTCCCACCACACCCAAATCTAAACCTAGTACAGTGAAGCCATAACTGAACGCAAATTGCGATTTCTTTCATTCATTGAATGCTGTAACGTCGTCAAAAATATATAATTGTATACAAGCCGAGGCTGGGCTCCTGACGACAACTAATTGTGTCTCGATACCTCACGGTCTTGTCTCCCTGATGCGGGAATACAGTATTGTGGCTGCGAGGATTATAGAGCAAATAGGCTGTGGTAATAGGATGGAGACAGCGTGGAGAATGGAGATTTGGGTGTGGCAGGAGACGTGCAGGGAAGAGTCCTCTGCTGTCGGGCTGGTCACTGTGACCTCGGTGGCGGAGTTGTCAATGTGTCTGCCTAATAATCAGGAGATCCCGGGTTCGAATCCCGGCTGAGCACAAATTTTCATTCGCCGCACTTTGGTATTCCATCTAAACCTAGTACAGTGAAGCCATAACTGATCGCAAATTGCGATTTATTTAATAGTTTCTCTTTGGCTTGAGCACTAAATGATTCTCGACGTGAAACATCGCAAAATGTTGCTACCACCCAGCGTTGCCAAAATGTTGAAATATTTGTAAACCTCAAGAATGAAACTTTCACTCTCCAGCTGAGTGCAGAGTGAAAGTTTCATTCTGGAAACATCCCTTAGGCTGTGTCTAAGCCATGTTTCCACCATATCCTTCCTTCCAGGAGTGCTATCCTGTAAGTTTCGCAGGAGAACTTCTGTGAAGTTTGGAAATTAGGAGGCGAGATACTGGCAGAAGTAAAGTTGTGAGGACGGGCCGTGCTTCAACTCGGGATACCTCAGTGGTAGAGCGCTTGCCCCCGAAAGGCAAACGTTCCAGGTTCGAGTCCCGGTTCCAGCACACAATTTTAATCTGCCAGGAAGTTTCATTTGTAAACCTATTGGACCAAACTGCTATGGTGATCAGTCCCCAGCCAGCCTTACAAACTACTTAACCCTTTAAAGGACAAAACTTTATTTCTGAAAATTTGGAAGGTGATATTTTTATTGCATCCCATTTGACTTTATAGGCATGTAACATATACACAATTATTTTATGGTCATTTAACTTTGAAGTGAACAAATAAGTGGTTGCTGTACAGACTACTATCCAATTTTGTGTGAGGCTACGACTACTGTGGATGGTGATCATCACAAATTTTAATTCATTGCTTCACCTTTATTTTTAATGAAAATTATTTAATGTTAAAATTACGGAGTTCCTTGAGTAACATTCATTATGAATTGAATAGATCATACATTGTTTTATAATAAAATGTGTTAATAATGAATAAGCGCAAAGTCTGAGTACTGTTTTCATGAACCATTCGATAGGTAAAAGAACATGATACAATAACTTATTCAGAAAAATTAAAAAAAAGCTCTTATTTAAAAATTGTCCCTACAGTGGGACCTTCCTGAGCATTATTCGCCTCTGAGTCTTGCCGGAAATGCTAAAACACTCGTTAGGAAGAATATATTTTTCTGTCGGAAGTCATGTAAAAATGGAATAATGTGTTCCACTTCAGAAAATACACACAAAAACTCCATTCAATGAATTAAAAGAAAGCTAAAGCAAAAGGAAGATTGGTTTTCTTTGAGATACAATAGTTTTGTTACGCTTCATGAGGGGAGGGTTGCCAGAATATTTTTACTTGGAAGGGGGTCGCCAGATAATGTTTACTTGGAAGGGGATCGCATATTCGAAAAGGTTCAAAAACACTGCTATAAAGGGAAAACTAACTTCTGCTGAAGACAACACGCACGCCCATGTCCAGGGAGGAATCGAACCTCCGAGGGCGACCATCCGCGCGCTCCGCTGCAAGGCTTCTTAGAGCGCTCGGCCACTCCACCGTGAAGCGTTGCAAGATTTTTTTTTTTTCTAATTTCGCCATAGCAGACAAAAACATTTCCATAAATAGGGAATTTTTTCCCAGTTCTTTATTTATATATAAATGAATTGCTGTTCGTTAGTCTCTCTAAAACTCGAGAACGGCTGAACCGATTTAGCTAATTTTGGTCTTGACATATTCGTATAAGTCCAGGGATGGTTTAAACGGTGATAAAATATGGAAAAGTGGTCCGGAAAAGAGGGAAATCGAGAAAAACTGAAACAGCTTTTTCCAGTGAGCTATCAATACCGTCCGTCCAATTGCGATAAAATTTTGTACAGTTTATTTTCAAGGCAAGAGAAAGGTTCGCAACAAATAAAAGTTTGGAAAAGCCGCCCGGAAAGTAGGAAAATTTAGGAAAAACCGAAAACGAATTTCTATGAATAAAAATCAATTGCCACGTGGTTGTAAGATCATCACCTGAGTACGGCTTGATATGGACAAGATTTGTATGAAATAAATTTTTTGGAAAATCTACCGGAAAATTGGAAAATTTGAGAAAACTGAATTGAAAACTTGATTGAAATCAGCACTATGACTATTCGCACGAGGGAGTGGTAATTATTTTCTTTTTGTTTTGTTTATTATGGTCTTGGAAAAGTGTTCAGTGAAAAAAATAGGAACAGTTAAAAAGGGAAGCCACAAAATTCGAACCAAGGTCCTTTTTCAATGTGTTTCTAAATGTACTCAACAGAATAAGTTGAGAACCATTCATCCGATTGCAATAAAACTTTGATCATTTGACATTCAACGAAAGATGAACGTTCTTATGAACTAAAAATTTGGGAAAGTTACCCGGAAAATTTGAAAATTCACGAAAAACTGAAAGAGCTTTTTCAATGGGATATCAATATCATTCGTCTGATTGCGATAAAATTTTACATATTTGACGTTCAAAGCAAGAGTAACGTTCTTATGAAATAAAAATTGGAAAATTCAGAAAAATAGAGATTTTTCGATGAAATATCAATATTATTCATCTGATTGCGATAAAATTTTTCACACTCGACGTTCAAAGCGAGAGGAAGGTTGAGTGAATAAAAGTTTGGAATAGTTGGCCATATAATAGGAAAAGTTTTGGAAAACTAAAAGAGCTCTTTTCTTTGGGATATCAATGTCATTCGTACGATTGCGGTAAAATTTTGAACATTTGACGTTATAAGCAAGAGTACATACATATTAGCAATTGCGAAGCATTGCCGGGTCGACTAGATGACCCGGTGAACTTCGTATCACTTACCTCTTAATATAAACTATATTTAAATCATATGTATTGTAGACCCAGTATCTTTATAAAGGCATCATCAGATAGTCTACGTATCGGCTCGATAGTGGGCGGAAAGACTGGGCAAATCACGCTCACATGTCCAGGATAATGTTCATGTCACATTCGTGCAAGTTCAGCGAAGATTTAAACGGTGATAAAATATGGAAAAATTGGGAGAAAAATTTAGATTTAAAACATGCAAAATAATGACAGATACTTCTGTTGTTCTGCCGTTCTATCCACTTTTTTCCTTTTTTTTTACAAAAGGGACAATGCATTTTTAAAAGTTAATTATAACTTCTAAAAATAGTTATGATGTCCAAGAGTACATAGTTTTTCCAAAGAGTAATTATTGTTCGATATTTCGCTTTATATACTTCAAAAATTTATTGAACTAGATGACCCGGTGAACTTCGTATCACTTACCTCTTAATATAAACAATATAAACTCAAATCATATGTATTTTAAACCCTGTAGCTTTATAAAGGCATCATTAGATAGTCTAAGTATTGGCTCAATAATGGGCGGAAAGAGTGGCAAATCACGCACACATGTCCAGGATAATGTTCATGTCACATTCGTGCAAGTTCAGGGAAGATTTAAACGGTGATAAAATATGGTAAAATAGCGAGGAAAATCTAGATTTAAAACATGTAGTGATTTGGTTGTTTTTGGGTGCGTACAAAAATATACTTTGAAAGAGTAAAGCCGGCCGCGGTGGCCGAGGAGACTGAGGCGCTTCAATCACGGTCTGCACGGCCACTACGGTCGGGGGTTCGAATCCCCCTCGGGCCGTGCCGTCTTTAGTATAAGGTAGTTCATAAGTAGTTTGTAAGTTTAGGGACTGATGACCCCGTAGTTAAGTCCCATAAAAAAAAGACAAAAGAGTAAAGTTCGCTTTACACAATCTAAACCCGTATGTGAACTGTCAAAGATAAAAATGAATAGCTGTTCGTTAGTCTCGCTAAAATACGACAACGGCTGAACCGATTTGGCTATATATCATTACATAAACCACTGAATCTATTGATGAAATCTGGTGTGGAGATAGCTTGAGCGCTGAAGTATCGGACGATGGTGTGATATTATGTAAAATACTACTGCCCTTGTTCCTGTCAACTATGTCTGATATAATATGTCGAAATAATTCAAAATCACGTTGCTGATCTGTCACTGCCCCTAAATAAACATGCAAGCAATTTATTATATAAATTGTAAATTTCACGTCCGATCATGAGAATATGACAGAAGAGATCAGGTTGCCTACGTACAATCATTTTACACACGCTTCGCAATATAATGGAGAAGGACAGAATAAGTGATACTGGAATAACTAACCTTAGCAGTTCACAGTATGATTGCACCGTATGGTGCAATACACAGCTGGAACGGAAGACGTATAAGGAAACGGGAGGAATAATAAAATAAAAGGCTTTCCACGATGAAATTATCAGATACGAGCAAGATGGAAATATTTGCCATGCATGAGAAAGCTAATCGTTGTTTGTCTGAAAGTGCAGAGATAGTGATCAGGATGGCCAGATGACAGACACTAACTCAAATACTTCCGAAAATGTATTCACTGTACCGCGCAAGTGAAAGTTGAAATTATTACAATATCAGTAGGAATAGAAGTTGGTCACTGCACAAGCGCAAGTGAGGAATATAAGTACACTGCTATAATTTTCTTAGCATTGAAAATTATAAGAGCGATAGGTAAATATATCGGTGTTGGCGTATTTCCAACTGGCGATAGCAGGGAGGAAACTCAACCACGCAAATAAAAGAAACAAAAGTTTTTTTCGAATTAATGGCACTCGTGGGGTTAATGGATGTGGTTTGTGGCTGCAGTATTTAAATACCGATAATTACTTCGAAAGAGCCAATGGTGCGGAAAAAAATGTTGTGATATATAGGACAAGAAGAATGCTATAAGATTCTGCAACCAAGGCGTTTGGTTTTGAAAGGTAAACCTCGAGAGTCTTACCTAATGACATTATTGAAATCTGACGAAGTGCTCTCGTTTTTCTATAGTTATTTTTAACGCGCAAAGATGTTTAATTATTTAGCCAAATAATTTAAAAAATTAGTTCATGAAGATCTGTTCAAAAACAACAGTTTCTCTCTTAAATTTTCTCTTGACAAGTTCGTCTGGTGATGAGATTCCGTGTTTTACTTGGAGTTGCGAGATTAGTCCTATTATGGTTTTAGGTGCGGTATGCATTTGTAATAATGCGCATGAGGCAGCTTCTTCATTATTCATCAGTAGTTTACTTATATTCCCGATTTATTCACGACTGATGCTGCAGAAACGTCTTGCTCCAATACTTATTCTGCAACAGTAAGTCATATTTACACTCGTTAAGTCGACAAAAACCATGTTTAAGCGCCAAATACCACACTCCGAAACAAAACTAGACTTAGCCATCTTCGCGGCCAACTGTTCATATTAAAAAAGAACATACACTGATGAGACAAATGTCATGGGCTATCAATATGGACTGATGTGGACGGAAATTAACAGGTTTTGATCACGGAATGATAGTTGTAAATAGACGTATGGGACATTTTGTTCAGGAAATGTTTAGGGAATTCAATATTCCAAGGCCCATAGTGCCAAGAGCAAACTCCAAACGTTACAGGTTGACTGATTCTTCCGTCAGTTGTTGGTAGAACAAATTCATTATGAAAATTAAAATACGAAAATTTGTGTTTGTTCTACAGATTTTTTTTATTTTGTTAACCGATTTTCAGCTTCTTAGGTCATCATCAGACATTTACTGAAGTTTAGTCAGAGAATTTGCATTGTCAACAAACCAGATGAGATGTTACATGCAGAAAAATTAATTATCTTCTTTAATGGAGCAGTTGACGCTTGAAATACGCGAAACGCGTGGCTAGCGCACGTCCTGAGACTCAGGCGAGAACCCCATGCTGCTCAGGACGTGCGCTAGCCGCGCGTTTCGCGTATTTCAAGCGTCAACTTCGGGTCGTAATATCTCGGGATTTAATTGGAATATTACGATGGAATCAATGCCATTGTTTATGTGATTTGTCATGCTATGGATTGCTGAAGAAAAAAATACAGGATGTCCATTTAAAAAACACATAAGTTTGTGTTAAAAAACACATTTGCTTTCGTTTTAGAATGTTTCCAAATATGTACATTCATGGGCCCCAGCCGTACATTGATACCGGTGAAAGTCGTTTTCCAATAGCTGTTATTGTTCCAGACATATTTTGGGTGGACAAGATAGCTGGGACACCCATATATATATATATATATATATATATATATATATATATATATAATTTTGTGTCTTAAAGCTGAGCTAAATGTTAACCCAATAGAATGGCAGTCTGTTTTATCGCTAACAAGAGGCAAGAACGTAGCCAAAATGGGGGGGGGGGGGTCATTTGGGTCTGGACCCCCCCCCCCCCCCCCCCCAATGCCTCTCATGCTAAGGACAACACACACACACACACACACACACACACACACACACACACACAAACGCACACACACACACACACACACACACACACCCATGCTAGATGGTGGACTCGAACATCCGAAGGGACTAAATGAAATAAGTCACGACCTAGCTACCGTGTAGTTATCAGTCATACGCCGAAAAATAGGATACGTAGTATCGACAGTCAACAAAGTCATCTATAGATTTTAATTATCGATAACAGCATCGGCTATTGCCCAGCCCCCTTCAGCCGTTGTCCATTGTTGACCTTACTCCATTATTGTCTTGTTAAACACTACAGTGGAATGCTGGTGCTGCCGTTTATTTCTTTTGTGCTGTTAAGATAAGTTTCCAGTTATGAGTAAGTTCATAACAAGAAAAAAGAGAAAAACCGACTTCCATTTGTCCACTAGCGTTATGGTAAATTAAAATAAGTACTACTATAATAGCTTATTTATCTATTTACAGCAGTGGAGTCGTTATTTGGAGTGGCAATATTTCAGTATATCATAAGGCACCTCACTCAGTATGTGAAATACTTTTTTAAAGTTAGATTTAAGAGTAATATTTTATCTAGAGATGGATACGTTGCAATGCAATGCAATACGTTCCAAAATCAATATGCAAGGTATTTATACTGATGCAAAAATTAATGCAGATTTTGCGAAACTCCAAGCTACAGTCGTGCCTGACAGGCAGCGAGCTGGTGAGATGCAACTAGGGTTACCAGATGTCAGAGCTCAAAAAAGAGGACAATTCCAGAGTTATACAAAAATGAGCATAAGGACTATGATTTGAAATTATTATAAGCTGATCATCTTGTATTTTTGCATATGTAATTCCTTTATCTGGCTGCCTCGCAACTTGTATTACATGCTAATTACCAACCCTAATTATTTCAAATTCTTGAAATCTTAATTTGAGCTTGACGAGCGGACGACATCAAAAGATGATAATCTAGGGGGAAAAATACAGTGTTGGATGACAAGTTAAATTCTATAGAGTAGCATTTATGAGAGTTCAAAAGATTGTATTTTTGCAATTGCAAATTGAAGCAGTTGTATAACTTAAAAGAGGACATTTCCCCATTTTGCAAACAATCCGCCGGAACCATTTTTACGGTCCAAAAAAGAGGACATGTCCGGGTAAAAGAGGACGTCTGGTAACCCTAGATGCAACCGTGCCGTTGCCAGTGTTCAAATACAAAAAAATATTTCTCATTCTGATACTCTGACTTCGTTTGGAATAACAACTGAAGTTTCTGGTAGCGTATATTGAAACAATTTTTAAGAATTGTTTTCCTCAATTTTGTATATAAAATATTGCAGTATTTGTAAGAAGGTCTTAGAAATGCAAACTATATGCATAAAATATAAAAAAAAAAATCGCACTGACCTGTTTTACGGCCCACGTTTGATTTGTAGTTTTATACGTTTTTGCAAACATTTTGGACCAAAATAATAATCTAAATAATAATTAATTAATTAATAAGAGTGTCTGAAACCCTTTTAGGAAAAAGAAATTTAGGTAGTGGCGGGTTTCAAACCACCGACCTTTCGTGTAAGAATCCAGTAGGTTTCCCACTACGCTACGGCTATAAATCAGGAGTTCTTTAATCTCATACTATTGATGGCCGTTGTTAACTGATGTTAACATGGCATTTGTAGACATTAGATTATCATTTATCGTACGAAGAACGATGTGTGTTTGTTAACTCCTCAGTGTGCCGTTGCTTTGAAATGACAACGTGTAATTTACAATAAGAAAATCATCAAATACGCGAGGAATGTCACGTGACATCTCCGAACGGCTGGTTTTCGTTAATTCAATGTAAGGTGTCAAATCTTCTTTATTTTTGCAAATATGTCTCAAACGATACCAGATATGAAAAAAACCATAAGGAAGCTAAGTTGTAGAGAATTTTCTCCTCTACCAAGTAGGTTATTCAATTTTGTGTCAAATCAACGGTTCGTTTGCAATTACCCCTTAACCCGAAACATCGGTCTCTCAGACCCCTCGTTTATTTTAAAGGTCTAGTGTGGCAGCACTGCAAAAAAAGCGCGGCTCCCCCTTCCCAGTACCTTCGTCGCAATACTTGCCGCGTGTAAAGCAACAGTAGACGACAATCAGTTTTGCTTCGTCACTGAAGAGATACAGAGTATTGTTTAGAGGAGTGCGCCAAGTTGTGTGCCTGAGATACCGCATCTTTCGTGTTACGTACAAGAATTTGGTGGGTCCAATAAACCACATGTTTCTAATTATGACATAGTTCAGTGCTCGTTATTTTGTAGCATTTTCTTCTATCCGTGAATATATGTTATATTTCAGGTATAATATGGATCGACTTTCTAAGAAGAGTAACATATCTGCAGCTAATCCAGATTTGGAAGCTTGGGTGCAAGCGCAATTACGGGATTTAGATGAAGAGGGAAATGTGAACGATGATGACACATTTGATGATTCTGATGATGATCCAGATTTCGTGATAGGTGATGGCCACCATGAAACAGAGAGTGATACTAGTGAAGGAAATGTTTTATTGGAAGAAGAGCCTGGAGTGGTCTGTACTACAGGTAATACCTCACAGGAAACACAGTTCTTTTATGGTAAAAATAATTTCAAGTGGGAACATTCTGAGCCTCTTAGGACAAGAAGAACACCCGAGCACAACATTCTGAAAGGAGGAATGCCTGGACTAACAGCCAAAAGTCGAAGTTTGGGACAAAGTCCTACTAAATGTCAAATATAAAAGAATTTATTTGATGATGACATTATAGATGAAATAGTTTTACATACAAGCGTGAAACTGAATACTATAAGGGCAAAGTTGCAGACAACAACTAATCCATCCAATTACAGAAATACCGACAACACTGAGATCAAAGCTTTCATAGGTTTTTCTTATCAGTATTCAAATCGTCTCATGAAAATGTGTTTTCTCTTTTCAAAAAAGAAATGACCGGACGACCTATATTTGTGGTGACAATGTCGGCAAAGTTCTTTGAAATACTCCTAAGCAGCCTGAGATTTGACGATGTGACTACCAGGGAGGAAAGAAAAAAGTCAGATCGCGCAGCTGCAATATCAAAAGTTTTTCATAAATTCATTTTCAATACTCAGCAATTATACTGAGTAAATGCTAACGTTACAATGGATGTTAGTACCATTCAGGGGAAAATATCCTGTCCGCGTTTATATGCCTAGCAATCCGGCCAAATACGGCATAAAAAAATTATGTGCCTGGCAGATTCTGAAAGCGCTTATCTCTTCAATGCCTATATATATACAGGGAAAGGGAGTGACGGATGTGGCTTGACAGAAGAAGAGTAACAGCTTGCCAAACCAACTCAGCCTGTTTTACGTCTGTGCAAAGCGATAGAAGGAAGTAACAGAAACATTACCGCTGACAACTGGTTTACATCTATAGAACTCTTTCGTGAGCTACGAAAAAGGGGACTAACATACGTAGGAACAGCCAGAAAGAACAAACGCGAAATTCCTCCAGAGTTTTTGGCTGATAAAAGTAGGCCAGTTGGATCAACATTATATGGATTCTCTGAGAATACAACACTGGTATCATTTGTTCCTAAGAGAAACAAGGCAATGATTCTTGTGTCTTCAATGCATCATTCTATTGAAAATGATACCATAAAAAACAAGCCAGAAATTATTTGTTACTACAATGCAACAAAATCTGGAGTAGATCTGCTCGACATGGAATGTGCTAATTATTCGTCAAACAGACGTACAAAACGCTGGCCGATGGCAGTGTTTTATACACTTGTAAACATCGGTTGCGTGAACAGTTTTGTTCTCTATTTGTGCTACAGAGGAAACCCCATGATAACTCGTCTGAAATTCACCAAAAGTTTGGCCCTGGAGCTGAAAGAGCCACATCTAAGAAGACGCCTGGAAATTTCAAATTTACCAAGAGATATCAAGGAAATGATCCGTAAAGTTCTGGGAGACAGTCAGCAATCAAGCGAAGGCATACCAAGTGATAGAACTGACAAAAGGAAGACGTGTATGAAGTGTCCTGCATCCAAGAAGAGGAAAACGGCGTATAAGTGCATCAGATGTGGTCAGCCAGTTTGTCTGGAATGTAGCAGAAAGGTGTGTGTCGACTGCGCGAAAGAGCTGTGATTTAATATTTCAATTCATTTGATTATTATATTTGTTTACATTTTTTGCAATATTTCATTTATATTCAGAAATATATTGTCTGGTGTAACAGTGGTGAAAATTATTTGAAATCTGACACTGAATGACTGCACATACTTGTAATATTTCATGTTTATTTTATGTAATGTAAACAACAAAGTGTTGATATCGACTAGAAAGTATTAAATTTACTTAGAATATGAATTAACTGACTCTTTACTTAATTTCTGTGAACTAATGTGGAGGTCGGTAACGTAATAACATTAGGTGGTCTGAGAGACCGCATGTTTCTAGTTACGCTAGTTACGCACATTTCAGAGATGTTTCGGGTTAAGGGTTACAATGATATTACAAATGGCTTATTTTGGTTTTAATACCTTATTTTTTGTCCGAAAAATTTGAAAAAGGGAGGTTCTAGTCTCTGGCGGCCTACAATCATGTCTGTAAAATTTGGTGCTGATCGGTTGAACGGTTCGTCTTAAAAACAGCGAACACGTTACGGACAGACAGACAGACAGACTTACATCCCAAAATCGCCGTTATTTTTGCAGATATCTTTGAAACGCTACGAGAAAAAAAAAAAAAAAAAAAAAAAAAAAAAAAAAAAAAAAAAAAAAACATAAGAGAGCAAAGTTGTAGAGAATTTCCTCCTCTACAAATTCGGTTATTCAATTTTTGTGTCAGATGAATAGTTAAGCCGTTATTTTAATTTAAATTTCGAGCTGTCAAAAGACGATCGCAAAGGCCCACTTTTAGTGATACTACCGTGACCTAAAGTGGGCCAAAAATATGCTAGCTTAAGTTTGTTTTTAGAATAAACGAAAACATGAGCCTTTGTAAATTTCCCTTTAACCATTCGGACGCTCCTCCCCCTCTCCCTCTTTTGACAATATCCTGGCTACGTCACTGCAAGAGGCGAGACGCTTGAGATGTACAGCGCACAGTAGAAGCGTACCTGCACAACAGTTTTGCGCGACACGCCGGTTGCCAGATAATCTCACTACGGACACGAGCGACCAGCTGGCGCTGACGCGTGGGTGTGCGGGCGGGAACGTCGGCGGTGGAAGTGGTGGGGGGGGGCGGAGGAGGGGAAACGTGACGGGTCGGTGGAGGGGGGCAGCGGCGCCAGTGACGATTGTGAGGCGGCAGCGCTGCCGGCGGCAGGGCGGCGGAAATTCGGTATCGCGGCAGCGGGAGCGGCGGCCACAATGGCGGCGTCTTATCTGGCCGCAAGACGAACAATTAGCCAAGTGTCAGCCGCGAGTTTTGACAGCCGCCGCGCCGCTCGTCCGTCCGCCGGTGCCTGCCTGCGGCGCCTCCCCCCCCCCCCCCCGCGGCGACTTCCGCGGCTCCAAATTTGAATGGATTTAAACAGTGGCCGCGTCTGCGGCGGCCCTTATCTGCTGCGCGCCAGAACAGAGTTAGTTACGCCGCGGTACAGTCGCGCGCGCTGCGCCAGGTGCCGCTGCTACACACTGCTAGCAGCGCAGCGTAGGAACACCGCACAACTGCAGTAGTTGCTGGCATAAAATGAAATAATGTGCAGTAGTGGTTGCCAGTCTTTTTTGTAGTGGAACCCACAATCTTGCTAGAAACCTTTTCTCTACCCAGTTTAAATGATGATATATGAGACCTGTGGTACTGCTCCAGCGGCGAAACCACGAGGGGGGAGGGGGGCTGATGAGGCTGAAGACCTCCCAAAGAATTTTTAATTTTAGCATTTTTTTTTTTATTGTGTTCATTTGTTTAAGCAGGCCGGCACTGGAAATTTGAAATATTACACTTAATAAATTACAACGTAACTATAATTTGTCAAGCATAAGTGAACGTGACAATGGATCGCCAACGTGATGCCGCCACTGAGAACGTATGCTGCTGTTCATGTCTACGGTTTTAATGCCGCTGCGACCAGCTATAATGCTGCCGCTGTTGTTACTGCCATGCTGAAGTTTTCAGCCGATTGTTTATATGCGGCGACCCGCTGCTTAGCAGGTCAGCGGCGCCAACGAAGGGGATCTTATGAACAGAAATACTGTTCGAAAAACTTACGGGTATGCTGCCAGGTACCAAAATCGACGACGGCCGTTATTTCGGCAGGAGACCACCCTGCCATTTTCAAGGCGAAACTGCAATAAGGAAGCAATGTACAACGATCTTTAAAACCTCGGTTTTCAATGAATAAACAGGAAAGACAACACGCACCGAGCAAGCAAGCACATAGCACCGACACGACCAAAGATGAAACCGATCAGAATATCGGTAATAAACATCAGTTCTCGACAGATGAGGTCGGATCAGTTTTGTCCCTCTGTTTTTTGAGAATTGAGAGAGCAGGATCCCAAGCGGAATTGAAGCAGAAGCCTCCATCCCTATTCATAAGTTTGTCACCTAGTTTTATTTCTATCGCTTCCTTGATAACACAGTCCCCATAATTTCCGTTTTTTTGTATTCCATGGGGTGACCTGTGTCAAGACAGTGTTCGGCCACAGCAGATTTGTTTGGCTGTTGTAAACGTGTGTGACGTTTAACCTCAATACAACGGTCCTCAACATTCTTAATAGTTTGACCAACATATGATTTGCCACAGCTAAATGGGATTCGGTAGACACCCGCCTTACACAAACCGAGATCATCCTTAACGGATACCAACAGTGCCTTAATTTTAGGTGGACGAAACACACATTTTACATTGTTTTTACGCAAAATGCGACCAATCTTATTGGAAGTGCTGCCAACTTATGGCAGAAAGGCCACTGACGTGGGTGCCAACTCAGAGTTATCATCACTAGCCCGTTGCACATGTGGTCGATAGCGCAACGCTCTTTTAATCTGCCCTTCACCACAGTCATTCTGTCGAAACTTTACCTCCAGATGAGACAGCTCAGCGGGCAAACTTTCTGGGTCAGAAATGACATGAGCCCTATGCACTAAGGTTCGAAAAACCTCTTCACGTTGAGCTGCGTGGTGACAACTATCAGCTTGCAAATTCGTACGTTGGGACACGCTGTTTATAGGAAGCCAACGCATACTGATTTGTATTTGTAAGCTGATAGTTGTCACCAACCTTCGAACCTTAGTGGGGCTCATGTCATTTCTGACCCTTCAATTTCTACACATAGAGTCTCGTGTTAATTGAACTGTAAATACCTTTCTCTTTGGCTAGTAACACAGAGGTTGCTTAATTATTTTACGATCTGATTGTATACACTCCCTTTCCACCACGTTGCTCCTCTTCCACTTCCAAATTAATGCGTGCCTACTTATTTCTGGTCCAACTGTTTTCGTTGTATAACTGGTTAAATTATAAAAACTGAAAAAAATAAGTGATATATTAATAAATTCAACAGGATTTATTAAAAAAAAAAAAAAAAAAAAAAAAAAAAAAAAAAAAAAAAAAAAAAAAAAAAAAAAAACTCCCCAATAACCAAATTCTGGCTGCGCCACTGTTTGTGGTACTGCTCAGCTTTTTGTTAATGATAGTTTCTACAAGGGGCGTTCAAATGAAAATGTACGAAACGACACTGTGGGTGTAATTGAAATCTTTATTCAAAGGTAATCACCGGAGTCTCGAAAACGACTAACGAGCCAAAGGATTCCCTGTTGACAGAATTCTTCAACTGTGTCCTTCAGTTCGTCGTCCGAGTTAACAGGGGTATCTGGGCTGTAAGCGGGTGCTGAAGCTGCTCCCATTTCAAAATTGACCAGTGCACTTCGTGTGACCCTGGAATAGTTTGAACGAGCATTAGAGCAGAATCACTCCCTCCGGCTGCCCTCCTTGAGCAGCCCAAGCCGTTTGCTCTTGATGGTCTTGCGTAGGCTAAGGAGTGTCTGCAGTACACGTCACTGTTAGCGTTTTTTTCCGTGCCCTAGAATTCGTACTACGTTACCCTAAAGCGACGTATTACAATTTCAACCGGTTTGGTTTTTAAGACGTTCCGTTCCTTTTCATTTGAACACGCCTCGTATTTATAAACTACTTAGGTTTAGGCGAAAATCAAGTTTGTTTCTTATATAAAATAAGTACCATAAAATAGAAGAAAATACAGACGAACTAGAAATTCACACTCCTGTAACCCGTCTTTGAAAACACACTATTGCCTCCCTCCCCAATCGGTGTGGGGCGACGCCATATTAATCAACACGCCCACAATGAAAGAAATGCAAAATGAAACATCAGGTAAAACAAAAACAACCGCCACTATAAACAGGGATACACATTAACGACACGCAAATTAACGCTCCTAATACTACAATTTTCTCTGTAATAATCGAATTCTCCATTCCTCAAACTTGTGTAAAATCTGTCTTTACCTGGACTAAGTACTTTTTTAATACATATGAAGAGATGTTTTGAAATGTAATTAGTTTTGCAGAAAATCGTGAGATAGCCATTCTCTCTTAAAGTTTTTTTTACACTCGAATGTTGTTTTAGATTCGTGATTATTTCTTTATTCACTTTGAAAGTATTCTTAGAACGTTCGATTGTTGACAATCCTTTGTAAGTCGTTAGATATTGGTCGCATACGAGTGGAGGTCTGCTACTGTGGGTGTTGCGTTTTGTTGAAAATAACTCATCACCTTTCCGAAGAGGAAGTGCCCGAAATGTTACTGCAAGATAATCCTCTCTCTGGAGAATCAAATAGTAATATCAGCGATCTCGATTCTAATGTCTCAAGTAGTGACGGAGAAATAGATGTTTTAGAAGAGATTACTTCTTTATCTGACTGAAGTCCAGAGGATTTTGGTAGCGCAGACGTTCCGACGGGACAGGGAGTGACACATATTTTCGACTATTCTATTATAAAAGCTACTGTAGATGGGCGTTACGGGAAAGCTTCTGGAAGAGAGGCTACTTGCAATATAATGCGACTAAACCGCTGCCCAATAAAATTTGCAGGGAAAAATATAGACTCTATCGAATAGCTTTTCAGTTGGTGTAATACTGAAGTCGACGAAAGAAGAAGGAAATTTTCTTTACGATACTGGTAGTACGTAGAAACCAATAGATGCCACTAAACTGAAGTGCTTTATTGGTGTCTTGATCCTAGAAGGTGTTTTCAACGCCCATAATAAAGCAATTACACTTCTGTGGAACAAAGAGGATGGCAGGCCCATTTTCAGTGAGGAAATGGCTAGAAATCGATTTACGCAAATTTGAAGGTGCATTCGATTTCACGATACAGATGCAAGAAGTCGCAACCATGGACCTAACAAGCTGGCTCTCATCAGAGAAATATTTGAAATGCGGGTGAAGACATTTCAGCAAGCGTATGTTCCTCACATAAACAATAGACGAACAACTTAAGACATATCGTGGTATATGACCGTTTCGGCAATATATTCCTTCAAATCTAGGAAAATATGTATTGAAATTATAGGTTCTATGTGCTAGTGCAACATCTTACGTTCTCAGCCTCCAGGTATACACTGGAGAACAAGAAAATGAATCATGTGCTGTTAGTCAAGGCAAAAGAGTTGTTTTAGTTTTGGTGAACGAATTTCAAAATAATGGCAGAAACGTGAAAGCTTACAGTTTTTCACTAGCCGTAGTTTACCGAGAAAGCTATTAAAAATCAGTCTTACATTATTAGGAACAATTAGAGGAAATACAGGAGAGATGTCATAAGCTTTCACTCAGCCAAAATGTCGAGTCAAATATCCATCCATCTTTGGTTTCCAAGAACATGCGTCAATTGTTTCGTAATGTTCGAAAAAGAGAAAGGTTGTAACCTTGCTCAGTATACTGCATTCTAGAAAGGAACAGGAAGAAGACGATGAAAGCAAAACAATAATGATTACAATAAAACAAAATTGGGTTTAGATACAATGGAAAACTGGTTGGAAAGTACAGTAAGAAGAGGATGGCCACCTATTTTACGATATGATCGATATCAGTGTACTGAATGCATTCATCATATGGCTACATCTTACATCGCACTGAACAGAAAAGACCAACTACAAGAGACGGGCCTTTCTCGTAGAATTAGGAAAGCAACACATTGGTAGAAAGGAAGACAATAGAAAAGTCCAGTACTTCCATCAACACCATAGCCAAAAGGGGGATAGTGTTCATTTTGAAAAAAAGATGTGATGACAGAAAATACACTGGTAGATGTTCAAATTATGGTTCTTCTGTGTGTAAAAAGCATTCTGCAATTTTTGCTATAAATGTAATTCCTCATGATTACACTTTGTATATTTATCAAAGACAATTGTAGTTTCGTCAGTACCGTTTGTAACGGTTGCTGAAATAAACAACTGAAATAATTATTCACTTTCATTTATCTTCATGTCGATCACATCAAGTGTTAGAATGTCTAACATGTAAGGAGTGTGATTTTATTCTAATTTTATTAAAAATATTCTTGATAAAAATAATTTCTCATATGGTCACTAATTAAGTGTAACAAAAACATCTGGGTATTCGGAGGGTTAAATACGATCTCGCAGTCAGAAAAAGAATAAATGATTGGTAGCTTACATGTCGCAAATGGAAGAGGATGCGACGCAATTAGGAAGAAATGCTACGATTACACTGTCCTCGTGTCGCCCAGAGTACTTTACTAGTCATGTTCGTTTCGTTTCCTATTTGGAACGGGTTTTATTCTTAACTTTTCAGACTATAAAACTTTCTTGTTGAAATAATGTTTCATATTTTTTCGGTCTGTAAGATGTTGTACTTTGCTATTTTTAAGTCGTTTAGGGACCTAACTGACTAGGCCCCATGACCCGCCAGTGGGTCGCGATCCACGGTTCTGGAACCAGTGGTATGCAGTATAATCGTTAAACATACGGATTATTATAATTAAAGGTGGTTACTGTGTTTGAGAGATCGTTTTCCCTTTGACGAATTCAAGAGTTGGACGTACCACGTCATATTTTCTTCAGACACGGCACCCAAATAGGCTGTGTAAAGACCTTGACGTTTCTCAGGTTGCTTCATAGGCCGCGACATCATGACCGGTTTGGAATACGCACGTATTGCGATAGTAGTTGGAGATACCTTAAAGTACCAGCATACGGGTTTTTAAAGCTAACCCCAAAAGTTTGAACACTTCCTAATAATTACCTTAAACTGCAAGAGTGGATTTTCACTGACAATACAACTTCATTCAATAGTGGGACAGTAAAAAGAAAAACATTTCGGCTTAAACACTGCTTTAAGGTACCCTGCACAGAGAAATAGGACGAAACAATTAATGTGGATTTTATTTCGTATTAGAATTAACATTTACCTTACGTATTTCCTATGTAATATATAGCCGCTGTGGAGTAGCCGAGCTGTCTAAAGCACATCGCTGAGGAGCGCGCGGTTGCTCGCTGTGGAGGTTCGATTCTTCCCTGGGCCATGGGTGTGTGTGTTTGTCCGTAGGTTAGTTTACCTAGGTTTAAGTAGTTTGTAAGCTACGGACTGATGACCACGCAGTTTGGTCCGATAGATTTACAGACATTTGAACATTTTGAATATATATATATATATATATATATATATATATATATATATATATATATATATATATATATATATATATATTTCTGAGGGCATTTGTATGGAGTGTTGCCTTGTATGGGAGTGAGACATGGACGATAAACAGTGCGGACAGGAAGAGGATTGAGGCTTTTGAAACATGGTGCTACAGAAGAATGCTGAAGATTAGGTGGGTGGATCGCGTAACTAATGAGGAGGTACTGAACAGAATTGGGGAGAAAAGGAATTTCTGGCATACCTTGACTAAAAGAAGGGATAGATTGGTAGGACACATTCTTAGACATCAAGGAATTGTTAATTTAGCGTTGGAGGGAAGTGTGTGGGGAAAAAATCGCAGGGGAAGACCAAGAGATGGATACAGTAAACAGATTCAGACAGATGTAGGTTGTCGTTCTTATGTGGAGATGAAGAGGCTTGCTCAGGATAGGGTATTGTGGAGAGCTGCATCAAACCAGTCTCCGGACTGAAGACCACAACAACAACAACATATATATATATATATATATATATATATATATATATATATTGCAAACTGGCTGTTTTATTATCAACTAATGTCTGATTTAGAGCGCAAATTGGTTGTTTTATTGTCAATTGTTTCCGACACAATGCTGGAGCATCATCAGGATGTCACTGACAGCACAGCACCTGAGGAACTCACAGCTCCTGTTCCGCTCGACACCATCTCGCAGCAATATCCTGAAAATGGTGCAACATTGGATCGAAACTAGTTGATAATAAAAAAAAAGAAAAAAACATAGCTCTCCAGATTGTTATTATAAAATATATCATTAGGGCGCCCTTTTCCGGAACAAAAATGTTTCAAAAAATATGTCCAGTCCGTTTGGTTATGTTTGCCAAATAAAGGGCGGCTGTGGAATCATCGGCTTTTAATTTTCAATTTACTCTCAGAGGCAAGAACGAAAACAAAATTTTGTAGGGATACGCTACAGTGAAACTGAAGTAGTGTAACGCCAGCGCCACTCCACCAGAAGGCAGTGGAGAGCCGCTAGCCTATCGCCCAGCGGCACCTCTCCCTCCACGCCGATATCGAGTACAGAACGCCATCTACAACAAAAGTACACAAGCGGCGCTCACTTCCGAGTACGGCCCCACTTGTATGATGGCCACGCCGAGGTCTACACCGACGACTACAGGCAGAAGTTAGGGATCGCCAGTTATTGCTGATAGTACAGTAGATAGTGAAGAGGTTGAACCGACCTTAGTCATACAAATTTGTACAGTGGTCTTAGGCAGAATTTCATCTCTTGGACATTACCAAATGTTCAAATGTTTGTACAGCTTATGGGACTTAACTACGGGGTCACCAGTCCCTGAACTTACAAACTACATCTACATCCACATATATACTCCGCAATCCACCGTAAGGTGCTTGGCGGAGGGTACACTGTACCACAACTAGGCATTTCCTATCCTATCCCACTCCCAAATAGGACGACGAAAAAAAAGAATGCCCATATGCCTCCGTACGAGTCCTAATTTCTCTTATATTGTCTTTGTGATCACTACCCGAAATGTAAGTATGCGGAAGCAAGATCGTACTACACTCAGCTTCAAATTCCGGCCCTCTAAATTTACTCAACAGAAATTTACGAAAAGAGCGTCGTCTTTACTCCAGCGATCCCCAATTCAGTTGCAGGAGCATTTCCGTGACACTTGCGCATTGGTCGAACCTACCAGTAACAAACCTAGCTGCTCGCCTCTAAACTGCTTCTATGTCTTCCTTTAAACTGATCTGCTGCGGGTCCCAAACACTTGAGAAATACTCAAGACGTGGTCGTACAAGCGTTTTACACGCGGTCTCTTTTACAGATGAAGTACATCTTCCCAAAATTCTCCAAAGTAACCGAAGTCGGCTGTCCACCTTACTCACAACTGTCCTTATATGTTGGTTCCATTTCATATAGCTCTGCAATGTTACGCCTAAAAATTTGAACGACGCGACAGCATCAAGAAGCTCACTAGTAATGCTGTATTCGAACATTATGGGATTGTTTTTCCTACTCATGTGCATCACCTTACATTTTTTTACGTTGAGTGCTTTTTTTTTAATTTTTTTTTTTTTTTTTTTTTTTTAAAGTTTGTAAATCTATCGGACCAAACTGCGTGGTCATCAGTCCGTAGCTTACAAACTACTTAAACCTAGGTAAACTAACCTAAAGATAACACACACACTCATGCCCCAGGAAGGACTCGAACCTCCACGGGGAGCAACTGCGCGCTCCGCAGCGAGACGCCTTAGACCGCTCTGCTACTCCACCGCGGCCGTTGAGAGCCATTCTTCACACCAACTAGAATTTTTGTCTAAGTCATCCTGTATGTTATTGCAGTCAGTCAAAGACGACACCCTCCCATAAACCACAACATCATCAGCAAAAAGCCGCAAATTACAAGTTACTATGTCTATCAGATCATTTATATAGACAGAAAATAATAGCGGTCCTATCACACTCTCCTGGGGCATGCCTAACTAACACTCGTCTCTGATGAACACTCGCCGTCGAGAACAACGTACTGCGTCCTATTACTTAGGAAGTCTTCCAGCCAGTCACAAATCTGTGCACTATGGTCGGGGGTTCGAATCCCCCCTCGGGCATGGATATTTGTGCCGTCCTTAGGATAAGCTAGTTGATAAGTAGTTTGTAAGTTTAGGGACTGATAACCCCGTAGTTAAGTCCCATAAGCTTAACAAACATTTAACATTTTTAACAAATCTGTGAACCTATTCCATAAGCTCGTACCTTCGTCAGCAGTCTGCAGTGTTGCACCGCGTCGAACGGCTTTTTGAAGTCGAGAAAAACGCCTGTTGTCCTTCATCCATGGCTCGCAAGATGTCAAGTGAGAAAAGGGCAAGCTGAGTTTTACATGAACGATGTTTCCTAAACGTGTGCTGATTCATAGAAAGAAGCTTTTCCGTTTCAAGGAAATTTACTACATTATGAACTAGCTTATACTAAAGACGGCCCAAACATGAATGACCTAGGTGGGATTCGAACCTCCGACGCAGCGGCCGTGCAGACTGACACGCCGTAGAGCGCTCGGCCACTGTCGTCAGTGGACATTGCCAAAGTTAAGTGTTATATATTATCTTATTAACCCTCGGGCGGTAGCGCCAATTATTATAACTTCAACAACAGCGCGGTGCAGATTTGCTACCACTGTGTATTCCGAGTTGCAAACCTAGTATATAAATACTAAGTGATCGAAATGACAAAAATAGTTTAATGTACAGTTAGAAATATCTCATTAATTAATATCTGAATTTTTATATCAATTACCTTCTGTGTATAAATATAAAAAATGTAAAATTATTCCGAAAGTGGACAGTAATCATGTACAACAGATCCAGCAGTACTATCATTTCCTCTTTCCTTACTTCCCTGTAGTTCCTGTCTCTTGAGTAATTAGTGTCAGCTTTTTTTTCTGAGTTATTACCTCATCAGTCATATTATCATCTATCACGAATGAGAGAGCTTGCGTCTCTGATCTCACGCCCCTTGCGTTTCCCTTTGAACCAGGGAATATTTTTATGATATTCTTTTTCAGTGTTCTGGGGTGCTGCTTGTATGGCGTTTTACTCCACAGAATGGATTCATTGCGTCTGAAATCTTGTTCGGGATCGGAACTAGGATATACATTTGAATAATAATATCCTGTTCATGATCTGATGAGGAATCTATACAACAATCACTAAGATCTTCATTACTTGTCGAAAGAAGTCTATTTCCTCATCTGTTAGACCCATACTACGTCTACGAGACCTGAAGATTAAATTATGTATTAGAATAACACTCATTCTCGTGTTGTTTAAGGCTTAAAAAGGGTGAAAATGAGATTGACGGCAACTGCAGCGTGGCTAATCAGGAGAAACTAGAGGACAGAGTTACACTTCTACTGCCGCGTTGGAGTAGCCGAGCGGTCTAAAGCGTGTCGGTGCTGAGCGCGCGGTTGCTCGCCGTGGAGGTTCGAGTCCTCCCTAGGGCAAGGGTGTGTGTGTTTGTCCTTAGGTTAGTTTACCTAGGTTTAAGTAGTTTGTAAGCTACGGACTGATGACCACGTAGTTTGGTCCGATAGATTTACAAACATTTGAACATATTTGAAACTTCTATTTACGAAATAAATTTAAATTTTTGAGGATTCTATTATGTAGGGTAAAGTTTATCCAGAAAATATTGAAACCTAGACGCAACACAAAACAATTCAAATTTACTTACATGACAGACAGCGCGATGCAAATCTGCTACCAGTGACGCACTCCCTAACAATACATTTTTCGGGTGGACACAGCCGTGCACTAGAAACTCATGACGTTCACTGACATCATTGTTAAGGCTTAAGTGAGGAATAGCTAAAACGGAAATACGACATTTCCATTATTGCGGCAACAGTGGGCATTTAAAGAAAAGTGGTTGCATATTTGCACCAGCGCTGCCGCTCGAGGGTTAATAAATTATGTTGTACTAAAGTGTCTAGCATGATTTTAGCTTCCCGAGTAGGCAGCACTGTGATGATGTCTTGGGCATCGATAATGACTAGAGCAGATTCTGGCGGTGGTCGGTTTCTGATGGAGATAGGGGGTGGGGGGTGGTGGGTGGGGGTGGAATGCCAGACGCCTTAGTGTCGGAGCGCGGTGCGGCGAGGCGGCCGCAAGTTGCCACTGTGCGGCCGGGGATCTATTATAGATGGGGCGGCGCCGCGCCGTCTTGGCTGCGTGAGTGAGGGCCCCGCGGGGCGGGGAACTTGCAGCCGGCACTTAACTCAGTTAGCGCTGAATAATCCAGGCCGTGTGTGCGGCGGATCCCGGTGTCACGCCGCCGCGCCGCCAGGGACCTCGCTCAGCTCAGCTCAGCCCGCCCCAGTACGGCCTTCATTACCACCGCCCCTGGCGCTGACTGCCAGGCCGGCAACTTGCGGCCTGTCGACGTCTTTCCCGCGCGCCCTCCCCCCCCCCCCCTTCCTCCGAAACTACACCGGCGGAAACGGAAAGCGTTACACCGCAAACTCAACACGCCGACACACCTGACGGGGTACCAATTTGATTTTACGCCGAGTATGTGCGGGAACTCTGTCCCTTTCTACCTCCAGCGTACCGCAGGTCTCTAGGTGAACAATCCCTACTTCTCATCAGGGCTGGGGCAAGCCGTCTACCACCTTATTAAAAAACACTTTCTGTTTTACGGATAATGCCTATGTTGCTTTTTGTGTCCAAGCCTCGTCGCCGCTTATGTGTCTCGTGTGCCGGTTGTCGTAGGTGTCGGTGGCCGAGTAGAAAGAGACCGACACAGGAATAAAGGATGCACGCTTGTGCAGGTACCAGGTGACGGGGTACCAATTTGATTTTACGCCGAGTATGTGCGGGAACTCTGTCCCTTTCTACCTCCAGCGTACCGCAGGTCTCTAGGTGAACAATCCCTACTTCTCATCAGGGATGGGGCAAGCCGTCTACCACCTTATTAAAAAACACTTTCTGTTTTAGGGATAATGCCTATGTTGCTTTTTGTGTCCAAGCCTCGTCGCCGCTTATGTGTCTCGTGTGCCGGTTGTCGTAGGTGTCGGTGGCCGAGTAGAAAGAGACCGACACAGGAATAAAGGATGCACGCTTGTGCAGGTACGGAGGTGAGCAGCCAGTGTGACAGCAGAAACTAGAAACACTGGAGTAAATTAGAACGAGATATATATTTTATAAAGACTTAGAAATACTTAACTTTTACATAGTTCTTGACTGCAGAATGCTGATACATAGATTAGATAGAGGCCTGCCTAGTGATGATTCCTAGTGCCTATCTGATAGCCAAGTCTTCACTGGTGCCTATCTGATTCCGAAGTGTTAACTGGTTCCTATCTCAGTCCCAAGTGAACGATGTCGTTCAGTGGTGGCCACGAGCGGAGTTGTAGCAGAGGGCGCTCGTGGCTGACATCGTAAGAACGCCGCGCCGTGTGTGCATGGCGGCGCGCGGCGAAAGTAGATGCCGCGCACTTTAGACTTGTGCGACACCACACTGTTGTTGTTGTTGTGGTCTTCAGTCCGGAGACTGGTTTGATGCAGCTCTCCACGCTACCCTGTCATGTGCAAGTCTCTTTATCTGAGAATAAATTTGGCAACCTACATCCTTTTGAATTTGCTTACTGTATTCGTCCCTCGGTCACCCTCTGCGATTTTTACCCCACACACTTCCTTCTAATGCTAAGTTGAAAACTCCTTGATGTCTCAGAATGTGTCCAACCAATCTATCCCTTCTTTTTGTCAGGATATGCCAGAAACTACTTTTCTCTCCAATTCGGTTAAGCACCTCCTCATTAGTTACGTGATCTACCCATATAATTGTCATCATTCGTCTGTAGCACCACATTTCAATAGCTTCTATCATCTTCTTATCTGAACTCCTTGTTGTTGTTGCCTTCAGTCCGCAGACTGGTTTGATGCGGCTCTCCACGCTACCCTGTCCTGTGCAAGTCTCTTCATCTGAGAATAAGTTTGGCAACCTAAATCCTTTTGAATCTGCTTACTGTATTCGTCCCTCGATCTCCCTCTGCGATTTTTACCCCACAGACTTCCTTCTAATGCTAAGTTGACAATTCCTTGATGTCTCAGAATGTGTCCAACCAATCTATCCTTTCTCTTAGTCGGGAAACGCCAGAAACTACTATTCTCTCCAATTCGGTTAAGCACATCCTCATTAGTTACGTGATCTACCCATCCAATTGTCATCATTCGTCTGTAGCACCACATTTCAAAAGCTTGTATCATCTTCTTATCTGACCTCCTTATAGTGCACGTTTCACTCCCATACAATGCTACACTCCAGACAAATGCTTTCAGAAAGGACTTCCTAACATTTAAATTAATATTGAATGTTAACAAGTTTCGATTTTTTAGAAACGCTTTCTTCCCATAGCCTTTCTGTATTTTACATCTTCTCTACTTCCACTATTAGAAGTTATTTTGCTACCCAAATAGTAAAACTCAGCCACTAGTTTTATTGTTTCATTACCTAATCTAATTCCTTCAGCATCATATAATGTACTTCCCATTACTCTAGTTTTACTCTTGTTAATGTACATCTTATATATTTCTTTCAATACACTGCCCATTCCATTCAACTTCTCTTCCAGATCCTTTGCAGTCTCTGACAAACTCACTATGTCGTCGGCAGCTATCTAAGTTTTTTATTTCTTCTTCCTGAACTATAACTCCCTCTCCAAATTTTTGCTTGAATTACTTCACTGCTTGCTCAATATACAGATTAAACACAATGGGGAAAGGCTACAACCCTGTCTTACTCGCTTCCCAACCTCTGCGGCCCTTTCTTGCCCTTCGACTCTGATAACTGCTGTCTGGTTTTTGTATAGGTTGTATATAACTCTTCGCTCCCTATATTTTACCCCTGTTACCTTCAAAATTTGAAAGATAATTCCAGTCGACATTGTCAAAAGCTTTCTCCAGATCGACAAACGCTAAAAACGTAGGTTTCCCTTTCCTTAGCCTATGTTCTAAGATAAGTCGTAATATGAGTATTGCCTACCGTGTTCCTTCATTTCTCCTAAATCCAAACTGATCTTCCCCGAGGTCGAATTGCACAAGTTTCTCCATTCGTCTGTATGTAAATAATTCGTTTTAGCATGTTACAACCAAGACTTATTAAACTGATAGTTCTGTAATTTTCACATTTGTCTGCACTTCTTTTCTTTGGAATTGGAATTACGATATTCTTCTTGAAGTCTGATAGTATTTCCCCTGTCCCATACATCTTGCATGCCAGGTGGAACAATGTTTTCATGACTGTCAGTCAGTCAAGTTTATTTCCTTTTTATAGAATCTATTTATCATCCATTAAACCTAACAAAATATCACTCTGCACCACATCATCAGGAGCTATGACACAAGGAGACCACATGGGTAAAATGTTACAGTTCGTGTCACGTTGTAGTGTCATGTATTCAGATGTTGGCAGCGGTTGGAGCAAACAGAATCGTATAGAGTGATGAGATTACTTTTTCGTGCCGATCATGAAGTAAATAATTAATGCTGTACCTGCTGTATGGTTCACAGGTTCTCGATGTACCCTTGTCGCTCACTAAATTAACTGTAATCGTCACCGAAAAAATTCATAACAAAACATTGGGAAAAAGAACATGGCTGCGGTACTTCACATGCAGCAGCCGTAGCCAACATCTGAACACAAAACACCACCCTGCGACACGGACTGTAAAATTAAGCCAACCACATGGGTATCGGATTTTAGAATTTCTTTGTATTTATGGTACGTGAAATTCAGAACTTAAATAACAATCAGCCAAAACCATTCGAAGCAACTCTAAAAAATTCTGTAGAAAATCGACTTTGAAGATTTGCAAGTACCGGTAAGTAGCAGTAATTAAGTACAGCATCTGTCGGTGTAGCTCACGTGGTAGCGTTCTGGTCTCCCAACCACACAACCACAGTCAGTGGTTCGAATAGCGCTGGGGAAATATTTTATTCCGTTGTTTTCGAATTCAGTTATATAAAACATTTTGGGATCTCTAATTCCACGTGTTGTGTCAGATTTTGTTTATGTGTATGTAGACGAGCTGAACGCCTTGTGGACACCTACAGCGATAGTAAAGTAGATTAGCTGTTTGGAAAGCCATTAGTAGCTATAGAGATGACTTTTACAAAAACAGAGTCACAGCTTTTCACAAACCGAACAATCAAAGACTACCGTCGTCACCGAATTCTGAAGCCAATACTGTAAAAACTGTAACCTATTTTTTTAAAAAAAATTCAAACCAACAATATTTTATATGGTACGTTTACGAACCCCGCAACTACATTGATCTTCTCTGGGCTGCGGTGTTCCGACTGATGTCCGCTCTCAGCTTGTTCGGCTTCTTGGGTCCTGTCGTCATCTAAAATCCGTATCGCGTAGAAGGTTAAGCACGCGGTCCGCGACAGCTAAGCATGGTTCCTATGGTCATTTCAAGTCGTTGGTGTCGCGACCGCCATCTGCGCCAAGTACTGGCGTCGCCTCAGTTCATGGTCATCATCTGAAGTATATCAGATCCGGCCTGCTCTGTCTCCTGGCTGTACCCTTGCTCTCCTTTTTCTTACGAAACTCACTAAACTACAGGCCTATTTAATTTTGTAACACATCCTGTATTCAAATGTTATGTATTATCCTCGAATAGAATGACAACACGGATTTAGAAAATATCGTTCTTGCGAAACACAACTAGCTCTTTACCGACACGAAGTGACGAGTGCTATCGACAAGGGTTCTCATATTGATTTACAGAAAGCTTTTGAAACCGTACCTCACAAACGGCTTTTAATCAGATTGCGTGTTTATGGTACATCGCCCCCAATTTGCGACTGGATAGGGAATTTTTTGCCAGAGAGGACAGTTTGTAGTAATCGATGGTAAGGCATCGACTAAAACAGAGGTGATAATCGGGCGTTTCATAGGGTACTGTCATTGGTCCTCCGCTGTTTCTTATCCACATAAACGATTTGGGAGAAAAGGCCAAGCAGCTCTCTTAAGTCGTTTGCAGATGACGCCGTTATTTATGGTCTAGTAAAATCATCTGAAGATCTAAACCAATTGCAGAAAGATCTAAATAGGATATCACTATGACGTAAAAATTGGCAATTGACTCTAAATAATGAGAAGTGTGAAGTCTTCCGCACGAGTACGAAAAGAAATCCTTTAAACTTTGTTTACAAGATAAATCAATCAAAAGTGAAGGCCGTAAACTCTACTAAATACCTAGGGATTACTATTACTTCAGACTACAACTGGAGAGAAGACGTAGCTAATGTCGTGGGAAAGACAAACCAGAGACTGCGTTTTAGTCGCAGAACCCTTAAAAGATGCAACAGAACAACTAAAGAGACAGCATACACTACGCTTGTCCGTCCTTTTTTGGAGTGTTACCGCCCAATGTGGAATCCTTATCAGGTGGGTTTGACGGAGGACATCGAAAGAGTCCAAAGAAGTGCAGCTCGTTTTGTATTGTCACGATACAGGGGAGACAGCGTTACGGAAATGATATAGGATCTGGGATGGGAATCATTACAACAACGGAGTTTATCGCTGCGGCGTGGATTACTTACGAAACTCCAATTGCCAACATTCTCGTCCGAATTAAAAAATATGTTGTTGACTGATACTTACATAGGTAGAAAAGATCATCAGAATAAAATACGAGAAATCAGAGCTCGAACGGAGAGATTCAGGTGTTCTTTCTTCCCGCGCGCTATTCGAGAATGGAATGGGAGATAATTGGTATGATGGTGGTTCGATGAACCCTCTGTCAGGCACTTAAATGTGATTTTCAGAGTATCCCATGTAGATGTAGAAGTGCCCTGACTTGAGTTTTCAGAAGCTTGAGAGTCGGATTCCAAACGATTCAAAGATTGATTAGATTCTCAGTGACTTTGATCTCGATCGATTCTTTCATGACACTATCACAATATCTTCGGGTCTAAGTAATAATTTTGCCCTCATAGTCGTTCATCGAGTGCTCGAGCTCTAGGCACTGCTTTGCTGCTCTTTTTGTAGCTTGTCTGTGTCTGGTGTGCCTCTGGTGTTCTTTACACCTGATGTCCACAGTTCTAGAGGTCTCGCCGATGTATTACATGCTACACTGACCTGGATTGATGTTCATACCTAACTTGTGTTGCCCCAGCTCATCCTTTACATTCCCCAGTATTGTCCCAATTTTAGTAGGCGGGCAAAATGCATGTTTCATGAGAATGTTGGTTGAGATTGGACCAGCATATGGCAGATATGCCACCTTTTTCGCCTCTTCCGGTTCTGCTTCTGAGACCCGCGGCTGACTGGCAAGTCAAAGTTACCTCTGGATGTCAAAGCGGTAGGTCTTGATTTTTCATCATGTCAGCATACCACATGAAAAGCCTGAAGAATTGCAAAATACTCGTTTGTCCATTATTTGAATATTGCTCATCAGTGTGGGAACCGTAGCAGATAGGCTTGACAGAGGAAATAGAAATGATCTAAAGGAGTGCAACAAATTTCGTTACAGGTTTATTTAGCAAGAGCGATAGCTTCTCGGAGATCATAGTCAATCTATTAAGGCAGATTCTACAAAAGACATATTCTCGATCACGGTATGGGCGACTGTCGAAGTTCATCTATTTTTCATGTCCTGCTATGTCTATTCCGCGAGAAGACCATGTGGGTAAAAGTGGAGAGATAGAGCTCAAATGGAGGCATAACTGTAGTCTTTATCTCCGCTAACTACATGCGACTCTAACAGGAAATTGAGGTAGTGAGTGTGATACCCAAAATATCTTCCACCACACACTGTGAGATGTGAACTGTTGACTGGACGCTACTAAAGGAGAACTGCAGTATTTCCATGCCTTTGAGGTATTTTTCACATCATTTCAGTCATTGGCGAATTTAATATAACTGAAGAATTAAAAGATGTACAACTTTGCTCCCAGCGTTTGCCGATAGTTGGCGACAATGGTAACTAGCGGTCGAAAGAAACAGATCGCAGACGTCAGGCAGTTAGCTTGGACCTCGGTCAACATAACCTCATTCAAATATTAGTAGATTTGTGTCTGCACCATAAAGATTTTCTTGATTGAAAATGTCAGTTTACGACCTTAATTCTCGTCATTTGCGGGAGGTGTTACTGTTTTGTTTCAATATGAAGAAAACTACGGCTGAGTCTCATCGAATGCTCTCACATACGTAGGGTAAGGACGCTATTAGTGAAAGAACGTCAGCCATGCTTCCACGTCGATGGCCAAACCGACTGTTCACGGCTCCAACATCATGCTTCGTGTACTATGAAGTGTTAAAACAAACTGAAACAATCACAGGTGACCGATATGGAACGCAATTAATTCGTTTGAGAAGAGCATTACAAAACAAGCGATCGCAATACACCGAGAGGCGCGATAAAGTGATTTTGCAGCACGACAGCGCTCGACCCCACGTTGCAAAACAGGTCCAACAATACTTGGAAACGTTAAAATGGGAAGTACTACGTCACCCGTCGTATTCTCCAGACATTGTTCCCTTTGAATACCACTTGCTTACATCAATGGCGCACGGCCTGGCTGACCAACATTTCCGATTTCATGAAGAAGTCACAAATTGGATCGATTCGAGATCGCTTCAAAAGATGAACAGGTTTTTCGATGCGGGATTCGTACACTGCCCGAAAGATAGGAGAAGTAGTGGCCAGCGATGGAAAATACTTTAAATGGTACATGTGTGACCAATTTGTTTCATTAAAGTCTCAAATGTTGGAGAGAAAGCGGCGGAAACAAAGTTGTACGCCTAATATACGACAACATGATGGCTATGGTGCATAGTCTTAATGAATGTGTTCTGGAGAAGATTCCAAGAGTATGTTCTTCGGACTCTTACGATGTCCTCTGTCAAACCCACCTGTTAAGGATCCCACACTAGGCAACAATACTACAAAATAGGAAGGACAAGCGAAAGAATGCAGTCTATTTGGAAGTTCTGTTGCGTCTTTAAAGAGTTCTGCCAATAGAACTACGACATTATCAACGCGTTCTTTCAGGTTTAAGTCTGAAGTAATAGTAATTCCTAGATATTTAGTGAAGTTTTATGATTGATTTATCTTGTAAACAAAGTTTAGTGGATTTCTTTTCGTACTCATGTGGACGACTTAACACTTCTCAATATTTAGAGTCAATTACCAATTGATATCTTATTTAGATCGTTCTACAGTTGGTTCTGATCTTCAGATGATATTACTAAACGGTAAATGACGGCATAATCTGCAAACAACCTAAGAGAGCTGCTTAGATTTTCTCCCAAATCGTTTATGTAAATAAGGAACAGCAGAAGACCAATAACACTACCCTGTGGAACGCCCGATATCACCTTTGTTATTACTACAAACTGTGTCCTCTCTGACAGGAAATACCCTATGCATTCGCAAATTTGGGGCGATATACCATAACACGCAATTTGATTAAAAGTAGTTTGTGAGATACGGTGTCAAAAGTGTTCGGGAAATCAAGAAATACGGAATCAATTTGAGAGTCCTTGTCAATAGCACTCATCACTTCGTGTGAGTAAAGAGCTAGTTGTGTTTCGCATGAACGATATTTTCTAAATTCGTGTCGAACTTGGGTCAATAGATCATTCTGTTCGAGATAATTCATAATATTTGAATACAGGATACGTCACACTTGTTTTGCTTTTGTTTGTGTTCATCTTCCCCCCCCCCCCCTTCCCGCTCCCCGTCCTTTTTCAATCTCTGACAGAAGTACAATGTCATAATATGTCCTCTGTGGACCTCAATTTCAGCTCCTTTTATTTGATATTTGCTACTTTTATATTTTCAAGGAGTTTAACGCAGACAACAGTGTAAAATACTTCCCCTGAATCTACAAATGATTTAAACTTTTTTTAACACATCTTTTAGGATAATGTTAAGAAGATCATTCGATAACTATGTTATTACTAGCTGCAGAGCGTGAATTACGAGTTCCATCAGCCTTAGCACAATGAGTAAACCTTACAATGCACGTGTAATACCGGAGCCCCAAACAGCAGCTACGACTGCGGAATTACTCTTTCGAGAAGCGACGTCTTCCGCCGGCTCATTAGACCTAACTTTGCGAGGGAGGAATCAGTCACTGGAGACGCCTTCCGCTGTGACGACGAGTTTCTCGGCGTTCCTCTCCCCCCCCCCCCCTGCGGCGACAGATAAGAGATCACGCGGAGCGGCAGTCACACCACCACCACTTACGGGGAAGGATCACTTTGTCTCCGAGACGCCGACAGCGCCATCTGAGCCCCAGCGGCGCAAACATCGTGGAAACTTCTCTACCTCTGTTAACCGTATCGACACTCATCTGTCTCAATTTCCTTGTTTTCCGAAGAGGGCCCAGTAGCGTTACTGTTTTTCTTACGACCAGGATAAATGTATGGGCACAGAAAAAATTATAAGAGTTCCACAAACACAATTGAATTTGTTTTTTACCTGATTTACGTACAGAAGTAACAAATCTGTTAGTTTGGGTTATTGTATTACTATGTTCCAATTAAAATTACTTGTCTATTTTTGACGACATTACAGCGTTCATTTAATGAAATAAATCGCAATTTGTGATCTGTTATGGCTTCACTGTACTAGGTTTACATGGAACACTAAAGTGTGGCGGATGAAAATTTTGCCTGGGCGGGGTTCGAACCCGGTATCTCCTGCTTACTAGGTAGACGCGTTGACCACTCCGTCACCGAGGACACAGTGGCCACCTCGACTGCAAAGATTTCTTCCCTGCACGTCTCCCGCCACACCCAAATCTCCATTCGCCACGCTGTCTCTTTCATATACCACAGCCTATTTGTTCTGTAATGCTCGCAGCCACAATACTGTATTCTCGCATCAGGGAGAACAGACCATGAGGTCTCGAGACAATTAACTGTCGTCACGAACCCAGCCTCAGCTTGCATAAAATTATCTATTTTTGACGACATTACTTGCCTGTTGACAGCTCACGCACGGGAACTCCTGTCCTCCAATCAGATAGCCCGAATCGTTCTCCGATGCTGAACTGCCACAACAATTGGTCAGATCCATTCAGTTTCCTTGTCTGGCCCTCTTTCTTGATTTGCTTCGTTACCGATTCACAAGGTCTGCCGTTTTTACATTTAATGACTTAATGACAATCACACAAAAAGACAAGACACGGATTACGGTGTTAATGATATACGTACTCATACACAGCGCCAAGCATACGCTACTGAATCCTTTATTGCAAGCCATGAATCAGTGTCACGAATACAAGTATTTATCACAGATATCAATTCACATTTATAGAAGCTTCGTATGATTTGCGTGAAAACGATCTCTCCGAAGGCTACAATATTCAGGGTCGATACTCGGTAGGTACTGTGACTTAGCAATGAATAAGTACGTGGTTGGGTAATTCATTGTTAAAGTTATAATCTCCCTTAGTGAAGTACGTAGGTTCGAATCCCATCGTAAGCTATTACTTTAATTATAAATCGAAATTACTTTGATAGTTATTTTTATTAACTTAATGTAAGTGTTTAAGTTTTTGTGAAGTGACGCGCCACGTTTGTACGTCGTCTACAACCGAGAGGTAGCCGACTGTCTCCTATGGGGCAACAATGTAGCGCCACCTGACAAACGTCAACCAACAAGTAATTTTAATCGGACAATAAGTGAGCTATTTTCATCACACATTTTATAAATATAGCTCTCGGGCCATACGTTGGATGTTATTGTGGTAACTGTACAATATTCATCTTTAATGTAATTACATATGTTTAGATTAGAGAGCAATCTCTGTTACATTTTGCAACTGTTTTATTTATCGAGTTTCGCGCTGTTAGCACATCCTTCAGACTGGAACAGCGATGGAAATATTACAGCTCAAGTACATGGACCCAGCAGGCAACAAATCTACACTGGTAAAAACAATTAGGGGATCACTTGAGATATCTATGTTCGGGAATATTATCACCGGCAGAATGAACTAAAATGATTCGACGTCTTTCTGTTGGTTCCGCAGAGTGGTGACAACAACATTACGGCTACGAAGATAGTGGTAATAAAAGAAAGTTGATGCAGAGAGAGTTATTATTGTACTGTCTACCAAACGAAGCAGTTGGGTTCAGATAGTGTTGTTAGCAGGTAGTACAATGCAACAACAACGTGACTTACCTGAAGGTACGGCATGGAGAGCCAAAAGAAGGTCGGAAGCGGAGTAGACTCGGAGGGTGGTGTCTGAAGCTACCAAAGGGTAACTTCTAGGTTGGGGATGCGTTTCCAGATAAGAGGAACCGTTAAAAGAAGGCAAGTCCAAGGTCGTCCACGGATAACATTAGTAAGAGATGATCGTTATCTCCGGTTAACAACCCGTCGAGACAGAAGACTGAAAGCAACTCAGCTGCAATGCACCCTCCAGGCAGCAACAGGAAGCGCAATATCGATAATAACAGTCCGCAGTCGTTTTCAGGAATGTGAATCTACGCACAGAGGCCTATTGTGTGTATGCTCAATTACGAACACTACATCTTTTAGCTCGTAGAAACTGGGCTGAGAAAGATCAGGATTGAAGTACTAATGAATAACGCCGGGTTCTGTTAACAGATAAAATTTAGTCTTCAGCCGGACAATAGTTGTTCTCTCATCGGGGTTGGAACACTTGCGCGGAGTGACACTTGCGCGGAGTGACACTTGCGCGGAACCCGGGTCCCTTGGGGCGGCTAAGGCTTTTCCTGGGTACAAGCACACCAAGAAGTCTAGCACTGCTGTTGTCAAATTTCCACACTGTCAACATAACACGAAACTCAGTGAAATTGCACAACCCTTTCAAAGCTGAAGAGCAATATAATAACTTGTTCTAACTACATATGAATTCGTTGAGTGTTCCTCCTGAAAACAAAAAGGTATTTTAATAGTGATAATGTTTGGAGAGTTATTAAGACATTCTTTGCTACTACAAGACGATGACTGTCCACAGTCATAGCTCCTAAAAGCATATTATTCAGAACACTAAGCATATCAAGACACCTGCGCAAGCAATAAATATATTAGGCATCCTGCACAGATACGTTGATGTAATTGACCGCTATGTAGTTAACCCCACTATCACGCAACTTCCATCTCTTTAAAAATAGCAACTATGCTTTTTAATAGGAGACGCAACCTTAAACCTTCAATTAACAAACGTTAATAAGTCAATGAGTATTTTACATACTTGAAGTGTTTATTCGTAGACCCCAAAACGATTTGGCTGTATTCGAATTAGAAATACAACTAAGAAATGTATGAAATACGGAATGTGTAAGGGAATGTCACACACCGAAAAATGCTAAAGATAAATTCTATTTTCCATCACCGTCATATAGAACCATTTTTACTCCGAATTTGGCATAAACCAACAGGGAAAAACAAGTTGCAAGACTTCCAGGAAAAATGAAGCGAAATTGACAGCCAATAGTTGGTTATAAATTACATTGCCTGTTAACTGTATAAATATAAATTACGGAATACGCGGAACTCCTGTTCAGTATAGTCATAAAGGTCTAAGGTAATAGGCAGTGGTTTACAATCAGATATCCGTATCACTCTCCTCCTCATGAAGTCTGTGTGAAGGTTTATATTCAGAACATACAAGGAAAAGGTGTTGAAACTATAAGAAGCAGCTCATTCACTCAGGAAGGGAATACGTTATGGTGCCCGTAAATTTGAATGGCTGTATCTCTTGTAGTAACATCCATTTTTTGATAAAATGTTAAAATCCAATATACCAGAATTTTGTTTTTTTAAACTCAGTGCCAACTTTTTTTGTCGAAATTTTTGCAGGAAGTAGTCTTGACGTGATTTCATACTTCTATGCATTAATATCATCAAACATGTAATTTGTGTCACAAATTACGCGGCCGGTCCGGTCGGATGTTCGAGTCCTTCCTCGGACATGAGTATGTTTGTTTATACTTTGCCTACGTTATTTTAAGTAAGATTAAGTAGTGTGTAAGTCGAGCGACCGATGACCTAAGTAGTTTGGCCGCATAAGACTACACATATACACGTAATTTATTTATTTCATCACCACATTTAAGTACTAATAATTAAAGAATCTTAAATGTAGAAATTTGAAATAAACACTGAAAACAAATGATTGGTATTTCTCATAAAATGAATGCACAGAACCGTTGAATTATGTCTTGTGAATGTACCTACAAAATCTGTATATGATAATTGTAGTGTGAGTCCCAAATTTGTTTTTTATGTAATAAAATTAAACACACATTAAAAATTGAGAACTCGAAAACCAATGAAGTTATGGACTTGAAGCGTTTTGTGTTGCTAAATCTTTACATAGTAGACACGATTTTAAAATTTGGTCGCTATCGCCAAAGTAGACGAAACGTTAAATTTTTTGGTGTAATCTTCGCCATGTAGACTGTATGTTGTAGAAGTCTACTTCGCACCTAATTAGAATCATACCTCTGTGGAGAGAACGTTGTTTGCACTTCTCCTGCGTTTCCAGTCGCCGTGCTGTGCTACGTAATGACATCGTACCGTTCCACTTTACCGAGAGCTATATATGTATTTGTGTGATGTTTGTTCTTTCGAAATAAGACATCACACCAATATATGTATCATTTAGACGCAAAGATTCTGAGTTCTGTTTTCATCGCTAACGCGACTAACAACGTTAGACCTCGTCTGTAAACAGTTAAAGGTTATGAGTGCCACTGGAAAAATGCATAAGTAACACCTGTTGTTTGAGACTTGAAGATAACCTGACATTAGCCGAAATCGATATCTCATAATAAACATAAGGTGTAGCTGTCTATATTTCATAATGCTATTCCTAACATATTTAAAAGCTGCTCAAAACCACCTACAAAAAACCTTTATAATGAGATTGTATATAATTCCACGATCAAATCGCGTTTTAGTTATTTGTAGTAATACACCCAAAGATCTGCCCTTTCTTTTAGTGTCTTGATCAGCTGTTTATTTTTAGAGGTATTACTAGGGACAGGAAAAATTCGCATTTGCGATAAATGCGAATATAGATGCGAATTCTGACTCAAAATGCAGTAAATCCGAAATTGTAGTTAGCAACGGTTGCGCTCAATTCCGATTTCATCACATTCCTCTTCACATGGTGCTGTATTGTAAATCGAGTGATATTTGTATGACGTGTTATCTCCCTGTTGAATGAGGCTGTGATATCTCCGGGCCGTTACTACTGCTCCACCTCGCTCGGTGGGCCTTTCCCTGAATACGGCACAAGTAGCGGCTGGAGGGCGAGGAGTAGGGTGGTGTATCCCTACTTCTGGAACACCCTGTTCACTACCTGCAGCGTCCGGGTCTCCGCGCAAGTGTCTACAAATTCCCTTTCCGCGCAAGTGTCACTCCCCGCAAGTGTCACAAACTCCTCTCATCTGGAGAGAACGTAGAACACGGAACAAAACTACTTATGTGTAGAAAACATCGCCATTCCATGGTGTTCGAGGAATGGCATGGGCAGGACTCAGTGATGACTTCTTTGTCGTTCAGAATCGGTCTTTGACTGCTCAGAGGTATAGAAACGAGATCCTTCGACCTTTTGTTGTCACCAACGCTGGTGCCTTTAGAGATGGGTTTCTTCTGCTGGACGCTAATGCTCGTCCGAACAAGACCTGCAGTGGTGGACAACATGCTTCAAGCTGAAGGAATTGAAGAATGTTCACCGCACTTGAACCGGATTGAGCAAATCTGGGATGCAATTGGCGGACCGACTGCAACCAGAACAGCACGTTCTACAACGGTCGGAGATCTGGATGTTGCGCTTGTAGAATAATGGCCAAATATGCCTAAAATGTTCAAATGTTTGTAGAGTCTATGGGACTTAACTACGGGGTCATCAGTCCCTAAACTTACAAACTACTTACGAACTAGCTTATACTAAGGACGGCACAAATATCCATGCCCGAGGGGCGATTCTAACCCCCGACCGTAGTGGCCGTGCAGACCATGACTGGCGCGCCTCAGTCCCCTCGGCCACCGCGGCCGGCCCAAATATGCCTCAAGAGCTGATTGATAACTTTATACTGTCTACGCCACGCAGGTGTGCAGCTGTACTGGCCGTCCGAGATGATCACACACCATATTAGAGTACAAAGAGAATGACTTTTTCACTACTATGGTAACCCCATGGTGCTTCGTCATGTGAACCTCAAGTAAAGACTTGAGACAGCAAAATATCATACTGTATCACACACAAATTGCAATTGTAACCAATATGCGAAAAATATACGTTAACATATGTACCGGGTGATCAAAAAGTCAGTATAAATTTTAAAACTTAATAAATCACGGAATAACGTAGATAGGTAAAAATTGACACACATGCTTGTAATGACCGGGGTTTTTATTAGAACAAATAAAAAAATAAAAAAAAAATAAAAAAAGAAAGTTCAAAAAATGTGCGGCGGATGGCGCTTCATCTGATCCGAAAGCAATAATTAGCATAACAAATTAAGGCAAAGCAAAGTTGATGTTTTTGACAGGAAATGCTCAATATGTTCACCATCATTCCTCAACAACAGCTGTAGTCGATGAATAACGTTGTGAACAGCACTGTAAAGCATTGCATTGCATTGCATTTTTAACAAATGTTTGTAAATCTATAGGACCAAACTGCGTGGTCATCAGTCCGTAGCTTAAAAACTACTTAAACCTAGGTAAACTAACCTACGGACAAACACACGCACCCATGCCCCAGGGAGGACTCGAACCTCCATGGCGAGCAACCGCGCGCTCCGCAGCGGGACGCTTTAGACCGCTCGGCTACTATACCGCGGCCATTGTAAAGCATGTCCGGAGTGATGGTGAGGATTGGCGTTGGATATTGTCTTTTAGCAACCCTAGAGATAAAACCCCATGACATTCCAAGCTTGTGTGTTAATTTTTACCTCTCTATCTACATTATTCCGTTTTCTTGCCTGACCAGAGGACCATCGTATCGTGAGGGCGAAATCATTTTCCGTGTCCTATATTAATTAATATATTAAATTGGAAACATGGCGATCAGCCACAAAGGCTAGTGGATCCGTTAAGTTCAAACCCGGAAAGCCAACGACTTCGAGGAAGGACACTTCTGTTCCCGCCGTCTATGACGAGTTGCCGCCAAGACAGGCCGCCACCCTAAGAGTCGTGAGACCGGGGCTTGCGAGCCAGAACGAGCTCTTGACTGTGCTCTGGTCAGGCTGGTAACATGTCACTAGTTTTGCCGGCGGAAGAATCAGCGGTGCGAAACTAGCGTTAACAAAACCGGCGTCAGCGACGTGGCCGCTCTCAGTTCGGCAGTTGCTTCAGATGCTTGCAGTTCTTAGGACAGGTCCGCGATCGCCTGTTGTGCAGAAGCCGCCAGGCTCAGTCTTGGTGATATTTCGTTGACCGACAGGATCTTCACAGTTCCATCGAGCAGGTATTCGCGATTTAAGTGAAGCAATTATATTCTGTCGCGAGTTTAACAAACATGCAACGGTCTGCATATCGAGCGATAGGCACGATGATTGCTAAGATGCTTTTCCTTTAATATTTGTGGCGCCCCTGTTTCGGGCTCAGTCTACTGTTCTCCTGACCAACGGAAATTTTCATGAAACTCAAAACGCTCTCTTTCTCTCTCGTTAAAGGCTCGTCGAATTATTTGAATGCGCTTTATTTTCGATGTTTCCTCTCTACTGTATGTCTTGTCCTGCAGCAAGAATCAGTAACCGTTTAAAAAGATGAACAGGCTACCTCGTAAATTCTATATGCTATTTTCAGAATACAAAGGTTATTTCAATGAACTGTCCGACTTCTTGTCTTTAGCCTTCCCCTGTTGCTATCATTTTTATTCATTTACTAAATAATAGAAACCCCTGCTAGAAGAGAGGAGGTCCGATGATGGCAACGGTCACAGCAACAGAAGATTAACAGGTAAGTCACCTCTTAATTGTGAAGCGGAAGTCAGGCAGCTTAATTTAAAGCCATCGGCACACGGAGAGTGTACCTGAACGAGAGTGGCCAACGTGGCTAGTTTCTGACGTCACAACGTGCGAACCCGAGGCCAAGGAGAGAGACAGGCCCCGGCGCACCTGTCAAATTACGTAAGCAAGGTAGGCCTGAGGCGGCGCGATCGCTAGCGGACTGGCCGGGCGCTAGGGCACAGCCCACTGCCTCCTAGTTGCGGGCCACTCAACTAGCGATCGCGCCGGCTCAGGCCTACCTTGCTTACGTAATTTGACAGGTGCGCCGGGGCCTGTCTCTGTCGTTGGCCTCGATGCGAATCGCACTTTGGCGAGGCTTTCCCAACATGTGGGGCAGTATCAAGCATGCCAGATATTCTCAACGAGCGTCTGAACGATCACCAATAACGCCCGCGACGTCACATAACGTGGCTCTCCTGGAAGGGGGGGGGGGGGGAAGCTCTTTTCGGTAGAGAGACGAAGACGCCATGTTGGCCGTCGTATTTCGGGGTTTTTATGTATATAACTTAGGTCTTATGAATTTATGACATTTCAAAGCAAGTAAAAGTAACTAAGTAAATTGAGAATCTCTCGGAACCGGCAATTAAGGTACTATTTGTCGAAAAGAATCATTGGAAACGTCTTATACGCGGTTAAAAAATGTCCGCATTACAATAATCTGCCGTTTCAAGGCAAGGCGGACTGAAGATCTATCAACACGAATAGTTCTTTGTATCGTTTATTATAATCACATGTCAACAACCAACATATCACCCAGTAGCATATACGATAGGTCTAATAACGTGGGTAAGGATACATTGGCAATATCACTGTCTGTAGCGGGTCGGACGCCGTGGCTCAGCGCGCCCGGTCAGAGGGCTAAACGCTCTCTGTAATAATAATAATAAAAAATAAAAAATAAAAATAAAAATAAACTGAGCCAAAGAACACGTAGAACCAAAACAAACAGGATCAGCGTCCGCAAGGGTAAGAACTACCTATAGAGCAACATAGAGCAAAGATAAAAAAAAAAAAAATAGCGTAGGGGGTAAGTCCTGGAGTGCGAAGTTACAAAGAGGTTGCGAGGTTGGTTCTAGACTCCACATAAGCAGATATTTTTTCTTCTTTTATTCAGTTTTTTGATAGACTCAAAAGACTTTCCTAGAAATTTCTTAGAAGTATACTGCATAAATTCGATGCAATGTAAAAATAAGTGCGCACCCTCTGAGGAGTGCGTTTGTTGGATTTGTTTTATGAACAAGACAGTTTGCACCTCACTTAGATTAAAATACGCACTTACTGTTTTACGTATTGCATTTTAGACGTTCTTAACATTCGTCTACTGAATAGTAACATTGACCGTGGAAGCATGATCTTTTAAGTTTTACTAAAAAGCGAGACTCTTGGAATAATCTTTGTGTTGTGAAGGCCTATTCTAATTTTATATCGCACAGTTTGTCATGAAACTATTATTATTCACTGCACTTATTGACATAAAGTGCAACTTTTATAAGAGTCTTACGTTTATAAGTATTTTGTTGTTACTTATTTAGGACTATCACAGAACATAACGACCATAAGCACACGCGCGGAAATAAGCGGTTCAATAGACGTAAAGCAGGAATTCCACTCTTTTGATTTGGTAAACAGGATAATTCCAGAAACTGATAGACACGGTGGAGTAGCCGAGCGGTCTAAAGCGCTTCGCTGCGGAGCGCGCGGTTTGTCCGTAGGTTAGTTTACCTAGGTTTAAGTAGCTTGTAAGCTACGGACTGATGACCACGCAGTTTGGTCCGATAGATTTACAAACATTTCCAGAAACTGATACCGCCGATAATTGTCGCTGGGGCGCGCTGTGGTCGCGTGTAGCTCGTTGAGGCACACGTCTCGTATGGTCAAGTGGCGCCGTCTCCGAGCTTCCAGCCGCACGGTGGACTCGGCACGTTGACCACACTAGTTCAGACACACGCTCCGTGTGCCGACGGCTTAAGTCATAATCTCGTTTTTTTCGTCCCACAACCAACCATAGGAAGAGACAGGCGCTACAATTCGATCACGGTTTCGGCGGGAAACTATGTTCGGTCGGAGAGGAGTTAAAACCAAAACCAATCGAATACCGAAAAATACCGGCTATATAGATATGAAATATCGGTTTTTTTTCCCATCGATACAGTGAGGGTGAGGACGTGTGATGTCCTGCAGCAGCATGTGCAGCAGCAGCTATTGGCAGCAGCTTGGCTCGGCGGCCAGTTGGAGGTCGGCCCACGGTGTGGCGTGGCCCGGCGGTATTTATGCCGGTAATAACGCTGTGTAGCAGGCGGCGGCGCAGCACGCGGCGCTAATTATGCGGCCGGGACGCGCCGGGGCTCGAACTCGGACCGCGGCTAATAACGGGCACGTGTTGCCCGCGTCTACAGCGCGCGGCCCCAGGGGGCGCTGCGGCCCCGCGGCCGCCACCGCTTGTCCGGGGACCGCCGCCGCCGCCGCCGCTGCTAGCACCGCTGCTGCGCGCACGGCGCCACCACCACACCTTCTACTTCACAACACCTGCCCCACATGTCGGGCCATCGTTTGCGAACCCTTCCGTTTTAAATGGCACAGCAGTAAACTTTACAAAAAATTCAAATGTTTGTAAATCTATAGGACCGAACTGCGTGGTCATCAGTCCGTAGCTTACAAACTACTTAAACCTGAAACTTCCTGGCAGAATAAAATTGTGTGCCGGAACCGAGACTCGAACCTGGGACCTTTGCCTTCCGCGGGCAAGCGCACTACCGACTGTGCTATCCCGACACGACTCACGATGCCGCCTCACAACTTTACTTCCGCCAGTACCTCGCCTCTTACTTTCCAAACTTCACAGAAGTTCTCCTGCGAAACTTGCAAGACTAGCACTCCTGGAAGAAAGGATATGGTGGAGACATGGCTTAGCCACAGCCTAAACGATGTTTCCAGAATGAAACTTTCACTCTGCAGCGGAGTGCTATTCTTGTAAGTTTCGCAGGAGAGCTTCTGTGAAGTTTGGAAAGTAGGAGGCGAGGTACTGGCGGAAGTAAAGTTGTGAGGCGGCATCGTGAGTCGTGTCGGGATAGCACAGTCGGTAGTGCACTTGCCCGCAAAACGCAAAGGTCCCAGGTTCGAGTCCCGGTTCCGGCACACAATTTTAATCTGCCAGGAAGTTTCATATCAGCGCACACTCCGCTGCAGAGTGAAAGCTTCATTCTACTTAAACCTAGGTAAACTAACCTACGGACAAACACACACACCCATGCCCCAGGGAGGACTCGAACGTCCACGGCGAGCAACCCCGCGCTCCACCGCGAGACGCTTTAGACCGCTCGGCTATTCCACCGTGGCCAAACTTTACATTTTTTGTGGGGTTTCATTTTTCTGCCATAATAGTTTGATGTGGCTCACTGGCCTGGTCTTTTAATTGGACGCCACTTCGGGGACTTGCGTGTCCCTAGCCTACCCCGCAAACCTACATTTCTAGCGTTTGTAGATTTGGAGAAGGCTTTTGACAATGTTGACTGGAATAAACTCTTTCAAGTTCTGATGCAAGCAGGAGTAAAATAGAGGAAGCTTAAGGTGATTTACAACTTGTACAAAAATCAGGCAATGGTTGTCAGAATTGAAGGGCATGAAAGGGATGTAATGCTTGGGAATGGAGTAAGATAGGGTTGTAGCCTTTCTCCAATATTTTTCAATTTGTACATTGAGCAAGCTATAAAGGACAGCAAGGAGAAATTTGGAGAAGGAATTAAAGTTCAGGGGGAAGAAATGAAAACCTTGCGTTTTGCTGATGACATTGTAATTCTGTAAGAGACAGCAAAGGACCTGGAAGAGCAGTTTAACGGAATGGACAGTGTGCTGAAAGGTGCATATAAGATGAACATTAAGAAGAGCAAAACTAGGGCAATGAAGTGCAGTCTTAGAAAATCGGGTGATGCTGAAGGAATTAGGTTAGGTAACGAAACAATAAATGAGGTAGATGAGTTTTGTTACTTGGGAAGTAAAATAACAAATGATAGTCGCAGTATAGAGGATATAAAATGCAGAATGGCAATGGGTAGAATAGCGTTCTTGAAAAAGAGAAATTTCTTAACATCGAATATTGATTTAAGCCTAAGAATGTCTTTTCTGAAGGCATTTGTGTGGAGTGTTGCCTTGTATGGGAGTGAAACATGGACGATAAACAGTGCGGAGAGGAAGAGGATAGAGACTTTTGAAATGTGGTGCTACAGAAGAATGCTGAAGATTACGTGGGTGGATCGCGTAACTAATTAAGAGGTCATGCAGTGAAGGCTTTCACGACCGGCTGAAGTAATAGCTGTTGTATCTTCCGGGTTATGAGGTCGTGGTCCAAGAAACATATCTGTTCCTGACGTTTCGTCCAGAGCTGCGCTGGACATCTTCAGAGGTACTGGTGGCGGTGAGTCTTGCCGACTCGGCAAGTACCTCTGAAGATGTCCAGCGCAGCTCTGGACGAAACGTCAGGAACAGATATGTTTCTTGGACCACGACCTCATAACCCGGAAGATACAACAGCTATTAATTAAGAGGTGCTGAACAGAATTGGGGAGAAAAGGAAATTTTGGCATACCTTGACTAAAAAAAAGCATCGACTGGTAGGACATATTCTTAGACATCAAGGAATCGTGAATTTAGCATTGGAGAGAAATGTGTGGGGTAAAATCTTAGAGGGAGACCAAGAGATGTATACAGTAAACAGATTCAAATGGATGTAGGGTGCCGTTCTTATGAGGAGATGAAGAGGCTTGCTCAGCACAGAGTAGGATGTAGAGCTACATCAAACCAGTCTCCGGACTGAACAGCACAACAACAACGGAAAATATATGTTAATATCTCTGACAAACTCGCAGCTATGATACGCAAACACTTCCGGTTGTGATTTGCTATTTGTTTGTTTGTCTGTTTGGGACAGGGGGATCAAACTAAACTGCTGAGGTCATCGGTTGCCCGATGGGGAGGGGAAGGAGTGAGAATGCGAAAGAAGGGGAAGAGTACTGAAATTTAGTCCATGTAGGAAAGAAGCACAAAAGACTGCATTAGCTAGGGCCTATTATGACATTCATAGCTCGGCAACTAGTCAGAGTAAAATTTTCATATAAATTACAAAATAAGGCACGATTGTACAGATTGATGTGATATTTATGCGGTACTTTTAGAATATGAATTTCATGTATTTTTCATAATTTATCATCTTTTGTCTATGAAATGCATTTTTACATGGAATAAACAATAAACTGTATGCCATATTGTTGAGCATTTGATTTAATATCAGTATTAGTAAACAGTTCAATGATACCTAGAGTTCTCTGAATCATGGTATTTTCCCTGACTGAAATATACTGTTGTTGAACCAATGCACAAAACGAGGATACGTCTGACATCAACAACTACCGCCCAATCTCACTTTTCACAGCCTTATCCAAAATTCTTGAAAAAAGTAATGTATTCTAGAGTAGCTTCACACATAAAGTTGTAACAAAATATCAGTTTTGTTTTCAGAAAGGATTTTAAACAGAAAATTTTATATATTGTTTCACTAATGAAATATTAAATGCTCTGAATAACCTGACAGCATCCGTTGGAATTTTTTGTGATCTCTCAAAGGTTTTTGATTGTGTAAATCATGGAATTCTTCTAGATAAGATTAAGTATTGTGGTATGAATAGTTTAAATCATAACTAACGGGAAGAGTGCAGGAAGTTGAAATAAGTAGTTCACATGATATGCAAAAATAGCTGAGTCCTCAAACTGGGGAACAATCAACAATGAGGTGCCAGGAGGTTCGGTCTTGATCCTTTGCAGTTCTTAATGTATATTAATGACTTAGCATTCTATATTCACGAAGACGCAAAGCTTGTTCTTTTAGTGATAGTACAAGTATGGTTATCACACGTGGGAGACAAGAACTAACGGATGAAATCGTAAACGACGTCTGTCAGAAAATGATTAAGTGGTTATCTGCAAATGTACTGCCCTTAAATGTTGATAAAACACAGTATATACAGTTGCATACGGTAAATGGAATAACACCTTTAATGAATACAGACTTTTTTAAGAAATCTGTAGCCAAGGCAGAATATTGAAAATTTTTAGGCGTATGCATTGATGAGGAGTTGAACTGGAAAAAACACATTGAAGGTCTGCTGAAACGTTTGAGTTCATCTATTTATGTCATTAGGGTCATTGCAGATTTTGATGATATACATCTCAATAAATTAACTTACTATGTCTATTTTCGTTCTCTGATTTCGTATGGGATCATATTCTGCGTAATTCATCATTGAGTAAAAAAGTATTCATTCCAAAACGTGTAATCAGAATAATTGCTGGAGCCCACTCACGATCATCCTGCAGACATTTATTTAAAAAGCCAGGAATGTTCATAATAGCTTCACAGTATATGTATTCACTTACGAAATTTGTTATTAGCAATTTGACCGAATTAAAAAGCAATAGCAGTGTGCATAGCTGCAGCAGTAGAAGAAGAAATGATATTCACTATTCAATGTTAAAAAAATGTTCAAATGTTTGCTAAGCTTATGGGACTTAACTGCGGGGTCATCAGTGCCTAAACTTACAAATTACTTATGAACTAGCTACAACTAAGGACGGCACAAATATCCATGCCCGAAGGGGGGATTCAAAACCCCGTCCGTAGTGGCCGTGCAGACCGTGACTGAAGCGCCTCAGTCCCCTCGGCCACCGCGGCCGGGTCAATGTTAAATCTAGCTTTGGCACAGAAAGGGGAGAATTATGCTGCCAAAGAAGTCTTTGGTCACTTACCAAATTAGCATCAAAAGTGTGTCATGTAATATTTTGTACATGTTTTCTTAACCTGACATGTACCGCATCATCACGAAGTGTCGTATTTATGATCTATGGAACAGGTACCTAACTGTAGAAAAAATAAAATGTATCTAGCAACAGCGCTGAATTTGCCGGCTACACTGCACCGTGTTGTGTGCAACCAGTCCGTCCTTAAGCCCCTTGTTGACCTTGCCGGGCTGCGAAGCGACTTCCCCTTCTGAGTGGTGGACGACAGCCAGCCTCATTCTACCTTCTGAGAGCAAAAAAATGTTCAAATGTTTGTATAGCTTAGGGGACTTAACTACGGGGTCATCAGTCCCAAGCTTACAAACTACTTATGAACTAGCTAACACTAAAGACGGCTCAAATATCCATGCCCGAGGGGGGATTCAAACCCCCGACCGCAGTGGCCGTGCAGACCGTGACTGGAGCGCCTCAGTCTCCTCGGTCACCGTGGCCGGTTCTCTGAGAGCAGCGCGAGCTTATGTATTTATTACGTAACTACTTATTTCCTCGTTGAAGATAAAGCAGTCCTCAATATTTAAAACGGAAATCAACGTGTAACAAAAAGGAGATCAAACCTATGTAAGTTTAATCCTTATGAAAACTGTATTTATTAAAAAAATGTATTACCAGAGGTGGCTTTTTTATGCTATGCAAAGTCTCTGAAAATTTCATTCTTCTATCTATGATAGTTTATGATATAAGGGGGCATTTGTCTGAAAATTTTAGTTTGCGGGAAATTAACTTTAAGGAAAAAACTTTTGAAATTTGTTACTTACAGTTAATTAAAACTGTCCTGCTGCATATGACGGCCCTTATTTGGGTCTAGCAGGTCTTCAGCTTCTTTTTCACCTTCCTGAGTCTTTGTCTTAATTTTTTGGCCAAATTAAATGCATACCTTCCTGCAACAGCTATTCTAATTTTATCGCAATGTTGCAGCCCAGTTATTATATTTTCACCAAGATTAATTCCCAGCTTTTTCAGTACCCAATACTTTCCAGTATTACCACAATAGGCTCCGAGCGCATAACAAGTTGTGCGCTCTGGCGGCAGAACCGAGCATCTTCATGTGGGAGCCACGCGTAGTGTTACGCAGTAGCAAAGGCCGAATATTACAATCAAGATGGAAGAAAAGTGTCATCGTGGTTCTACAACAGTAATTGTTCTGTAGTTGGATGTAATTTTACACACAAAAACTGTCGTCCAGGAACGAAATTTTTCTCGTTTCCAAACGAAATTTTACCTAAGAATAGAAGAAAGACTTGGATAATCGCTTTGAGGAGGGACACAATTGATGGAAAACCATGGACTCCAACACAACATTCACGTATTTGTAGTCGACATTTCATTAATGGAACACCTACGAGAGAGCCTGATAGCCCAGTTTGTGTACCAAGACAGACAGACCTGCTTTACACTGACATTCAGTGTTTACGATGTTTCTGTCGGAATCAATTTGCTGCATGTGGAAAGTATATGTGTAATTATACACCCAACCAACGATGTAGTACACGTTGTTAATCATGCATACTGAATGACACTTGTTTTCCGTAAACACTTGCCAGATATTTCATCTCCTAATGTTTCTTTCACGTCAGATACGAGTCTTCTAATTTTAAGATTTGTGCCTTTTTTCAAAGTGGAAGGTCTGAAATATGATGATCCCCATTTTATTTTTCGAAATTCAACACATATTACACTTGATACTGAATTAGTTTCACGCCCATATCTCACTTTTTCGCTCAGAACGAACGAGTATAGTCCATTGAAGTGCACGCGGCATTGCCCACTGTTACGGAAGTCTCCCGGAAAAAGTTTTCCGGTCTGTCCGCTAGAGGCGCTTCCAGTCAAAATCGCTGCACTAGCACGAGCCCTATTGACTGTAATAACATCATCGTTAACTCCTAGCATCATTGTATGCATGTATGCATAGTCACTACAGTTGTTGGTAGATAACTAATTAGATAAAAAATTATGACAAGGTGTTGAATACGTGGTTCCATGAACACTAACTAAAATAACCGGCTTGGTTTCCAATAAGATCTCACGACTTTTTATGGTGGAAGGAACTCTTCGCGAGACTTGCATTTTATGTTTCTGATGGGATATGTTACGCAAGTCATAACTACTGATAATAGACAATACTGCCAACTTCTTTTCACAGTCATCTGACTTCCTAATATCGTCAAGGAGTTCCTTCCACATGGCGAAGTGCACCAACTAAACGTTGCATGGTGTCAAATCTTGAGCCACGCTACCTTTACAGCCGTCACCATTGCGAAAGTGTTGCCAGTGCTGAATTTTTGGATGAACAGAGTTCTGGACTATGTTCCACATATTTTCTTTGGGTTTCATGTCGGGCGATCATTCGCTGTAACTGTCTAGAATTTCTTCAAACCTATCGTGAACAATTATGTCGGGATGACTTGACAGACTGTCACCCATAAAGATTCTGTCGTTGTTTGGTAATATGAAGTCCATGAATGGCTACAAATGAAGTCACCGTACATAACCATTTCATGTCAATCGTCGATTCAGCTAGACCAAAGACCAATTTCATTCGACATATAGAAATATTAAAAAATGTAGGAAGATTTTTCTGTTCGGAATAAGTGACAAAAAGGGGATTTATAGTCACTTAACGGCTCAGCTCAGAAGTTTTATCTTACGTACAGATTGTGTTGCGGAACAGTGATCTAAGTTCAAAGCCATCGTACAATATGCATTAGATGAGTATGTACCTAGTGAGGTCGTAAGAGATGGAAAGGAGCCACCGTGGTACAACAACCTAATTAGGAAGCTGCTACGGAAGCAAAGGGAACTTCACTGCAAACATAAACGTAGCCAAAGCCTTGTAGACAAACAAAAATTACACGAAGCGAAATATAGCGTGTGGAGGGCTATTCGAGAGGCGTTCAACGAATTCGAAAGTAGAGTTCTTTGTACTGACTTGGCTGAAAATCCTAAGAAATTTTGGTCTTATGTCAAAGCGGTAGGTGGATCAAAACAAGGTGTCCAGACACTCTGTGACGTAAATGGCATTCATCTACATCTACATAGATACTCTGCAAATCACATTTAAGTGCTTGGCAGAGGGTACATTAACCACTTTCATAACTTTTCTCTACCGTTCCATTCTCTAATAGCGCGCGGGAAGAAAGAACACCTAAATCGTTCCGTTTTCGATCTGATTTCTCTTATTTTATTGGGATGGTCATGTCTCCCTAAGTAGGTGGGTGCTAGCAAAATATTTTCACATTCAGAACTAACAGTCGGTGATTGAAACTTCGCAAACAGATCACGCAGCAATGAATAACGTCTTTCTTTTAATGATTTTCACGCCAATTCGTGCAACATTTCCGTGACGCTTCCCCCCCCCCCCCCCCGGTGACGTGATAAAACAAAACGAGCTGCCCTTCTCTGAACCTTCTCAATATCTTCCGTCAGTCCCACCTGGTGAGGGTCCCACAAGGGGCAACAGTACTCCAAGAGAGGACGCACAAGTGTGATGTAGGCAGTCTCTTTGGTGGAGCTGGTGCATCTTCTAAGCGTTCTGCCAATGAAACGTAACCTTTGGTTCGCCTTCCCCACAATATTTTCTGTGTGTTCTCTCCAGTCAAAGTTGTTCGTAATTGTAACTCCTAGGTATTTGGTAGAATTTACGAAATCATGAATCCAATCGCACAATTGGGGAGATATTCCATAAGCACGCAATTTCATTAGAAGCCGCTTGTGAGGTACAGTGTCAAAAGCCTTCCTGAAATCCAGAAATATGGAATCGATTTGAGATCCCTTGTCGACGGCACTTAACACTTCATGTGAATAAAGGGCAAGCTGTGTTTCGCAGGAGTGATACTCTCTGAATCCGTGCTGACTATTGGTTAATAGGTCGTTCTCTTCGAGGTAGTTCATAATATTCGAACAAAGTATATGTTCCAAAATCCTACTGCAAATCGACGTCAATGAGATAGGCCTGTAATTTTGGGGATCACTCCTATTGCCTTTCTTGAATATTGGAGTAACTTGGGCAATTTTCCAGTCTTTGGGTACGGATCTTTCGCTGAGTGATCTGTTGTAAATTATAGCTAAGTACGGAGCTATTGCATCAGCATACTCTGAGAGGAATCTAGTTGGTATACAATCTGGCCCGGAAGATTTATTTTTGTTTAGAGACTTAAGTTGTTTTACTACTCCAGGAACATCTACTTCTAAGTTTCGCATGCTGGCAGCTGTTCTTGGATTGAATACTGGAGTGTTCACTTCGTCTTCTTTGGTGAACGAATTTCGGAAAACTGTGTTTAGTAATTCTGCCTTAGCAGTACTGTCGTCGGTACGTTCGACATTGAAACAGAGGATGACACTCTAAAGGCACAATTACTAAATGTATTTTTCCAAAGCTGTTTCACAGAGGAGGATTGCACTGTAGTTCCTTCCCTAGATTGCCGCACAGATTACAAAATGGCAGATATAGAAATAATTGACAGAGGGATAGAAAAACAATTAAAATCGGTCAAAAGAGGAAAGGCCGCAGGGCCTGATGGGATACCAGTTCGTTTTTACACAGAGTACGCGAACAGATATTCAGAACTATAGGCCTATATCTCTAACGTCGGTCAGTTGTAGAATTTTGGAACATGTATTATGTTCGAATATAATGACATTTCTCAAGACTAGGAATCTGCTCTGTAGGAATTAGCAAGGGTTTCGAAAAAGGTGTTCGTGTGAAACTCAGCTCGCGCTATTCGTCCACGAGACTCAGAGGGCCATAGACACGGGTTCTCAGGTAGATGCTGTGTTTCTCGACTTCCACAAGGCGTTTGATACAGTTCCCCACAAACGTTTAATGAACAAAGTAAGAGCATATGGTCTATCAGACCAATTGTGTGATTGGATTGAGGAATTCCTAGCTAACAGAAAGCAGCAGGTCATTCTCAATGGAGAGAAGTCTTCTGAAGTAGGAGTTATGTCAGGTGTGCCACAGGGGAGTGTCGTGGGTCCGTTGCTGTTCACGATATATATAAATGACCTTGCGGATAACATCGGAAGTTCACTGAGGCTTTTTGTGGGTGATGATGTAGTATATAGAGAGGTTGTAACAATGGAAAATTGTATTGAGATGAAAGAGGATCTGCATAGAATTGACGCATGGTGCAGGGAATGGCAATTAAATCTCAATGTAGGCAAGTGTAATGTGCTGCGAATACACAGAAAGAAAGATCCTTTTTCATTTAGCTACACTATAGCAGGGCAGCAACTGGGAGTAGTTAATTCCATAAAGTATCTGGGAGTAGTCGTTAGGAGGGATTTAAAATGGAACGACCGTATAAAATCAATCGTCGGTAAAGCAGATGCCAGACTTAGATTCATTGGAAGCATACTAAGGAAATGCAGTCCGAAAACAGAGGAAGTAGGTTACAGTATATTTGTTCGCCCACAGCTTGAATACTACTCACCCTTGTGGGATCGGTACCGGTGTGGGATTGATAGAGGAGGTAGAGAAGATCCGACGGAGAGCAGCCCGCTTCGTTACAGGATCATTTGGTAATCGTGAAAACGTTACGGAGATGATCGATAAACTCTAGTGGAAGACTCTGCAGGAGAGACGCTCTGTCGCTCGGTACGGGCTTTTGTCGAAGTTTCGAGAACTTACCTTTACTGAGGAGTCTAGCAGTGTATTGCTCCCTCCTACGTATATCTCGCGAAGAGATCGTCAGGATAAAATCAGAGAGATTAGAGCCCACACAGACAATTCTTCTTTCCGCGAACAATACGTGACTGGAATAGGAGGGAAAATCGATAGTGATACTCAAGGTACCCTCCGCCACACACCGTCAGGTGGCTTGCGGAGTATGGTTGTAGATGTAGATGTAGAAGTAGACATGAAAAATTCATACACTACTCATATCATTTTCCCCATTTACCAGCTTGCTCAGTGCCTTGTTGACAACTGGCGTCCATGCGCCACACTCGAATCCTACCATCATTTCCTACCAACTGAAATCGGGACTCATCTTACCAGTCCATGGTTTTATAGTCGGCAGCGCAACAACCAATATGGTCACGAACCTAGAAGAGGCACTTTGTGCGATGTCATATTCTTAGCAGTGACTTGAGTGTCTCATCTGCTGCCACAGTCCACTAACGTTACATTTCGCTGGGCTAAGGGATCATTCGTCGTACGTACGGATTATTATGGTTGTTTTACGCAGTGTTGCTTGTCTCTTAGCACCAACAATTCTAAACGAATACCACTGTTTTCGGCTATTTGCGTCGACCACTTCGTTGATGACGGTGGTAGGTAATGGCTAACATTTTGTATTCTGGGGGCACTGTGGATCTCGGATACTGATATCCCTAACAATTTTACAAATGGAATGTCGCATGCTGCTAGTTCCAACTACCATTCCGTGTTCAAAATCTATTTACTTCCGTCGTATGGGCGTAACTAGGCCGAAAACTTTTTCGTGTGAATCACGGGAGTACAAATGACAGCTCTACGAATGCTCCGCTCATTTATACCTAGTGAACACGATACTGCCGCTGTATCTGTCTGTGCCTACCTTTAACCCATGAATGTAGAAAGCGAATGCATAGCAGAGCGTTGCACAATTAATCAGCTAGAGGTATTATTCAACGAACGAAGCGGATTTGATGAATTTATTAGAAGACTGTAAATTTTCCTTGTTTCTACTGAAATTTAGAATGTGGAGCTCAAACGTGTGTTCTCTCCGCCTTTTCCCTTAGACTGTTGGTCTGTTTTATTTAGAGATAAGTTTATCACCGGGAGAACTAAAAGCCAGTTTGAGGCAATGTTGTACGTTGCACGTTTACCAACGCGGCGGCTGGATTTGAGAATGTTCAAATGTCTGTAAATCTATCGGACCAAACTGCGTGGCTATCAGTCCGTAGCTTACAAACTACTTAAACCTAGGTAAACTAACTTACGGACTAACACACACACACACACACACACACCCATGCCCCAGGGAGGACTCGAACCTCCACGGCGAGCAACCGCGCGCTCCGCAACGAGGTGCTTTAGACTGCTCGGCCACTCCACCGCGGCTGGATTTGAGAGTCTTTTGGGGAAAACGAGTCTGTCGACCCTTATTTAAACAGATGGTATATTTATGTCTACAGCCGAACTCCGCAAGCTATCTCACTGTTTGTGTGTGTGTGTGTGTGTGTGTGTGGCAGAGGGTACTTTGTTTAACATTGTCTCTCCCTCTTTTTCAGTCGCGTATGGTTCGCGAGAAAAACGATTGAACTTAAGCCTCCGTTTCGCCTCTAATGTCTGTAATTTTATCCTTACTCTCTTTTTGGGAATACCGAAGAGCAAACAATATACTGATAAACTCTTTGGGAAACATACACTTTCGAAAATTCTCCAGTAGCCCGAAAAAGATACAGAACGCGTCTCTCGCCACTGCAAGTTGCCGATCATATCTGTAACGCGTTCGCGCTTACTAAATGAATCTATAATAAAGCGTGCTGTTCTCCTTTGGATCTTCTCTATATACTCCATAAATCCTATCTGATACGAATTCCACACTGACAAACTAAATTCAAATATTGATAAACAAGTCTTTTGTTAGCTGCTTCCTTTGTTGATGGACTACACTGCCTACGGATTCTTCCAATGACGTAACATGTCTTTCTACGCATATCCAGATATTTCATGGAAGTAATTACTTGGAGTGATAGTTCTGCATCTGTAAAGTATATTTATTTCCATGTTTGATCACAGTACTCTACATTTGTTTTTGAAAAGAATCAATTGGCACTGCCTACACCAATCACGGATTTCCTTCTGCATTTTGCGACGATTTTCCAGCGACAGGATTTTATTGTACACGACAGCATCATGCGCGAACAGCCTCAATGAACTTCAAACGTTACTAGTAGGTCACATACGAGGTGTATCTGAAATGAATTTTGAAAATGAGAGGGTTGGTAGAATGGGTCATAACAAGCACATTTCACATAGCAACTGATGTCCGCTAGGAGTCGTTGTATAGCGTCGCTCGTCGCCAAGAGGAAGAAGGAAGCTTAATGTTTAACGACCCGTCGACAACATGGTCATTAGAGACGGAGCTAACGCTCGGAGTTTTGGGTAAGGATGGAAAAGTAAATAGGTCATGCCCTTTTGGAAGGAAGCATTCCCGCATTTTCTTGGAGCGATTTTAGGGAAATCACTGTAAACCTAAATCTGTATGGCGGGAGGTGGATTTGAACCATCATCCTCCCGAATGCGAGTCCAGTGTGTTATTACTGCTCCACCTCGCTCGGTGCCGCCAAGAGGGTAGGCACACTACATACCATCTGCATTGTCACAGTAGCGGGACTTTAGGGCAATGATTTCAATGTATATGTGACACAAAGGTCAATAAAGGTAAATGAGACGACGGGTTGGAGGTTCATGACCTCTATTTTGCAAATGCTGTTGTCGGCATTGATGCAGCTATTCCAGGCCAGACAACACTACGGTTTTCTGCGATTTATTGGGACGTCAACGCGTTGCTTTAGGCCGTTCACATGACTGTTTGATAGGTTTTGCACAGATGGCAGTACCTGTGCACACTGCAGAGTCTGGTTCGCCCTGCCTCAGTTTGTCATCAAACGGGACTCTGTTGTGTTTGTTACTGTGTGGAGCGGACAGGAGATGAACGGCTATTCTTGGAAGGAAGGAGCAGACATGCTCTGTGCTTACGGGGCGGCGGATGTAAGTGATCACGCTGCTCAATGTTCGTACGTTTAGCGAACGTCGAGAGCTAGATCCACGCATTTTTACCAGAATCCACAGGTATCAAAGAGAGACAGGTTCACTCGAGGTAAGTTTTCCTCTGGCACGTTCTCGTAATGCAACATGTGAATTTTAAGGCCTTCTTCGAAAACTATATATTCATATTGTGTTAAAGGTGCAAAGGTCTGACCGGACGCTATCGTCAACGTACCATGCGTACACCAGGGTTTGAAAAGGAAGCGCCGGCCGCGGTGGCCGAGGGGACTGAGGCTCTACAGTCACGGTCTGCACGGCCACTACGGTCAGGGGTTCGAATCCGCCCTCGGGCATGGATATTTGTGACGTCCTTAGTATTAGCTAGTTCATAGGTAGTTTGTAAGTTTAGGGACTAATGGCCCCGTAGTCGAGTCCCATAACCTATACAAACATCTGAACATTTGATTTGAAAAGGAAGCGTTAGCACTGCTGGAAAGCACACCGTCAACAAGCTTGCGGTACGTTGCACTAGAAAATGGTGTAACCATTTGGCATGTATGCCATGAAGATGATTTGCACCCCTACCGCCTTCAGAAGGTTCAAGCCCTTAAGCCAGATGATTTTCCATGTGTAATTGAATTCTGCCAGTGGCTTTTCGAAAAGTGTACCAATCAACTGGAATAACCTAAGTGTATACTTTCTACGGATGAAGCATCCTTTACATGAGAGGGTATGTTGAACAGCCACAATCAAACACGTGTGAGCAAGGGAAAAATCCCCCCGCCGCCTTTTATCGTAATCACCAAGATATCTTCGCTGTCAACATTTGAGATGGTTTGGTAGGGGACAATCTGTTGCCCTGGCGACTGAACGTAAACATCTACCTAATGTATTTACGAGTAACTCTGCCAGAGTTATCGTAACATTTCCACTCAATGTGCGACAGAAAATGTGGCACAAACACGCTGGCACATCTGCGCACTTTGCACATGGGGGGCGAATGCGTTTGGATGAAACCGTTGGAGAGAACTGGATAGTACGCAGTGGGCCACCCACTGAGATTGATGACAAGCTGATAGCGCGAATTATTGCAGCCTCCGATGCAGTATTCATTTTGCGAGGAGCGTTTGAGAGAATGCGACAATCACTACAACGTTGTTGGACGGCGTGCATTGAAGTAGGAGGGCGTAATTTCGAACAGTTTTTGTAACAGTTGTCAAATAAAAGTTATAATACTTCAACCCGATTAATATTTTACACTGTTGTTACAAATACTTTGCAAAATCGCTCTGCAGTCCCACTACTGTGACGACTCATATGGCATGTGTAGCTCCACTATTCAACGACTCCTAACTCCGTACGCTATGAGTTGCGGACATGGGTTGCTATTTGAAATATCGTTGTTATGACTCACTCTTCCACCCCCTCTGATTTTTTACATTCATTTCCTATAAATAATATACGAGGGTCAGTGCAAAAGAAATGGATATTACTTTTTTTTCCAAATACAGTTTTTATTCTACACGACTGAAAGTTTTACAGTGTGTAGATACATCCTTTAGGAACAATATTTTAATTTCTCCACATAATCCCCATCCTTCTCAACAGTCAACATCTTGGAACCAGTGTGTGCAGTACGTGGCCTGCCGCTGCGAGGACAATCCTCAGTATTGCCGTGTCCGCTTTCATCACCTAACCTGCTTGCCCACTGACTAACTGTACTGCGATTGACATCAGCATCTCCATAAACCTGATTTAATCTCTTGCGGATGTTTCCCACTGTCTCGTTTTCACAGCACAGGAATTCAATGACAGCACGTTGGTTTTGACGCACGTCTAGTGTAGCAGCGATCTTGGAGACGTGCAATGACGGCACCACTCACGGGAACGAATTGAACCAAGTTTGAAAACAAGCGGGAAGTATGTATCTACACACTGTAAGACTTTCAGATATGCAGAATGAAAACTGTATTTTTTTTAAAATAGTGTGCATTTCTTTTGGAGTGACTTTCGAATGATTATATTACACTTTTTCTTTTATATATGTATGCATTTTATTGTATGTGCTTTCACTTACACGTATATGACTATGTATACTTTTCAATGTATATAATCTGTGTATCTCTTCTGACACGAATATATATGTAAAAAAAAAAATGTTTGGGAGCCTGCATCAAATGCTTTCTGGGTCTCGTTAATGATCACAACTAGTTGCTTTGAGAACCCATACTGATTCCTATATTACGGTTTCCAGAATAATTTGAGACGAAAGTAATCATTTACCCATTAATTCTGTGGAGCCTTATATTGCGGTATAACGGTAACTATTCGTGTGCTGTGGCAGGGTGACTTCGTTCGACGCCAGGAAATTGTAAACGACACACAAGAAGGAACCTTCCGCTAAATGCAATAAGTGTTAAGTACAATAGTAGTTTCCCACAGCTGCAGTGGAGTAACCGAGTGTTCTAAGGCGCTTTGCTGCGGAGTGCACGATTGCTCGCCATCGGAGGCTGGAGTCCTCCATCTGGCATGGGTGTCCTTCGCGTATGTTAGCTATCATAAAATGTTTGTTAAAATTGGGCCGTGTCCTACGTGGGCGACAAAAGCGAGCGACAGCGCGCGACAGCTTCACGCGACAAATGTCAACAGCGTGTATCGCTATGGGTCTGTCCTACGCGAGCGACACCTGCAGCGCCGCGCGTTAGACGCGACAACGGGCGACGTTTGAATCTCAAACCTGCTTGAATCTTGTCGCTGTCGCACGCGCGACAAAGTGTCGAATTCGTAGAAAATTGTCTGCTTGTCGAGGTTATAAAGGATGTCGCCAGAATTCTGCGACATAATTATCCCTGAAGTTTATGAAAGTGCAACTGTTTCTGCATTAACAGAAAGTAAAATTGCAGTTGTGCATGTAATTAGAAGTAAATTTTTAAATTGTTTCTAGTATGACAGTCTTTACTTTTTATTCTGAGTGGTAGTTTGATTTACACAATGACGAACGTGTTTTGAACAATTACATTTGCGTGTTTTTTAAGCATTTGCAGTAACAACAAACTTACTCGATATATATAAGGATGTCACACAAGATGTGTGTAAAATTACGTTTCTGAATAAAATATCTTGCTATAATGTTTCAACAGGAATTTAATGTGTTTGGTAGGGCTTCAGTGGGATACGTATGTTTGCAATAAAAATGAATATATTGGTATTAACTTGGTAAAAAAATTAAAACTTGGAAGCCCACATCACTACCCATATGTAACGCCCGCAGCTAGCAATTCCGTCCAGAATTAAATGATTTACTGTCGTCCTACAATAAAAAAGACTCATTTTGTACTTATTCAGTTGTTGGTTTGTAGTCACAAAAGAAAAACTCTAAAGTATCTGTACTCGTATTGGGCTAGTGATCTTCACTGTCTATTTTCGTTATGAATGAAATAGTCTACAAACATTCTTCACTTTGTAAATTTAATGTACAGCACTCTCTTTACGTCTTATTTCATAAAGTAAATAAAACTTTATTGCCTTACTCTGGAGATATCGTTATTCTACGGTTTACGAGTGCCAAATTTTAGAAACAGCTGATCGCTTCTAGCGGCCATTTTGTAGTGAGAAGTTGTCGCTCACGTAGGACACCTGGCCATGTCGCCGAATGTCGCCGCTTGTAGCTGCAGTGTCGCGTCTCTGTATGTCGCGCGCTGTCGCACGCTTTTTAACTACGGGGTCATCAGTCCCTAAACTTAAAAACTACTTATGAACTACATACAACTAAGGACGGCACAAATATCCATGCCCGAGGGGGGATTCGAACCTCCGACCGTAGTGGCCGTGCAGACCGTGACTGGAGCTCCTCAGTCCCCTCGGCCATCGCGGCCGGCTTAGCTATCATACTTTGTAGGCTTAGGGACTGATAACCGCTGCAGTTGAGTCCCTTGGGCTTACAAATCTTAGGAACATTTTGTTAGATTCCCACAGAAGTTTAACTTCGGCATTCCCTTGGAACTTCGAGAACAGTCATTCCCCAAACTGTGAAGATTTCTGAGTGCGCAGTGTTGCGGTTATTACCTGGTATCGTAAACGGGCCCGGTGTTTGTGTTCGCGTCAAACGATTCGCGAAATGCAGCTACCTGGCGCGGCGTAGGTTGCACTGGGCTCGGGGCTGGGAATTCCAGGTATTTGTTCCCCGCGAACCGAAATATCCGCAAGTGTGGTTACCAGCCATAGCTACTTCAAAGGAATTGCAGCTGGCCAGCATTCCGCGCCAATTAACGAACAAACATGTGCGCGGTGTGGGTGTTCAGCGAGAAATGAATTCCTCCGTCGAGAGTGCTTCAGCCTGAAAGCTAATTTTCAGCGCTCGAATTATGCTGCAACATTGTGAACGACTGTCTGATGAAAGCTTTCTGGAATCGAGAGCAGTGGTTAATTAGTTACTAGTACTGAAAAAAAAAGAAAAATAATTGAGCGGGTGTAGTTCTTTCATTTCCTGTGGTCTCAAATAACGCATACTTGTACACGGCTATGATGCCAGTATGCTACTCGGTTCTCAGAACGTAAATGGAAACGGCTAGACCAGGATGCACGCATTGACAAGAGGATAATTAATCTGCATTTTAATGAAGTCGGATTCGGAGAGGAGTTTCATTTGGGGAGAGAGTTTCGTGATGTAAATTACATAAGTTGCCCTAGAATATAACAATTTCCCTTGCAAGTTAAATATTCAACGAATACGTAATACACTTTGTAAATGTATACCCAATAACGTAAAATATTTTGGTATCAACAGTTCTGAACCTGCAAATTTTTATAACATCGCCAGAAAGTGAATATAGTACTTTTTGTAACTCAAAAATATTAGAACACTTTAACAACATCAGTTTCATTTCAGTTATAATTCTTACACACAAATTTACTTCATTAATTTTACACAATTTACTGTAATGTTTTACATGTAAATTATGTGTGGTCATTATATCAGTATCATTTAAATACTTGCAGTTAATATTATTTTAGTGCTAGACCTTTCTGTAACTTGGTATAATGTTTTACCAAATGAATATTCGTGTAGTTCTTGACAACCTTTCCACTCCACCGTCCTGCCTTCATTCTCCTCTACCAATAGTATTGGCTCCACTTTTCTTCCTTTCACATCCATCCCCCACGCTCTCTCTCGACCGGTTACTTATTTATTACTTTAAATAAAGTTCTGATATGTAGTTATGATACAAGAGACAAGACTAAATGAGTATGCAACGGCATGGGTCAATTAAATACATATGTTATAAAAAGTAGAAAAGACCGTCTGTCATGTTAAAAGACCATGTGACCTTCCATTAAAAAAATGCGTTATTTATACAATAACTAATAACATGACCTCTTATAGGTCTTAAATTACTACATTTATCAAGGGTAAAGTGTTATTTACTTGACATTACATTTTGCAAAGATTTATACTCAATGGACTACCATGACGTTCTAATCTAAAATATAGTAGTACAGTGAGTCCGCGAAGTCTCTCCGCAGAGGCGAATTCCGCGTGTCTCGCCTTGCGGTGCGCGTAATGGTGGCAGCACATTCATGTCGTCGTATAAGCTAGCGACCGGGTTGCACTACTACTGACTGCAGTTACGCTGCCAGATAGGATTAAAAATTATTATAACAATGAAATTAACTATTGATTTTGCTGGACTCCGCAACATGATGTCCGAAATGTTGTCGAGCTCCCGTTCTGTTAAAGCCGTAGGCCTACCAGTTCGTGGTGCATCATGAACTGAACCTGTTGTCCGAAATTTGCTAATTAAATCACATACAGTGTCGCGATGTGCACACCTCGACGTAGAAAAACGCAATGTAAATTGTTATCTCTGTGAAGTTTCCTCCTGTCCGGAAAACCTGTTCCACTAAAAAGGTTCTCTCTCCAACAGTAAGCATTCTCACTGCACTCAGTGTAAACAATAACACAAGTAACAGCTGTAGCGCACACGCAACATTACCCCCACCCTGCTACCACTGCTGGTCCACGGAACACTTGCAGGTGTGCTTTGTCTGTGCTACCAACCTTACACGCTACGCAACTCGAGACAGACGGAGATACCACTGTGGAGAGATTTTGCAGACACACTGTATTAAACAACTAGTAAGCTACTCTATTATCTATAGTGGGCACAAGTTGTTCCAGCGAAATATAAACTTAAATTGTGGCCATTGCTCACCTAGCTAAATGCAGTGGACATGCTGCAGGCACTGGGCTGGCCCTGTATTTGATTGATTAAACTACGAATAAGCTAATTACTATCCTAAACGTATACTACAGTCATAGGTGGCGTGGGAACCCAGTCCCGTGGACCATGGCGAGGCGGCAGTCCACACCACAACGACATGGCCAGGTGCAGTTTTATGTCCAGGTGACTCGCTACTACCGATGCCGGAGGAAATCCTCTTATATTATCCGAGATCGCATTGGCGAGTTTGTACAGAATGTGGAAGCAATCAGGTTGTCTGATTTGGTTAGATCTGCAATAATTTGAAATCTCAGATCATCCGCAGCCCATTTATATGTGGGCAATCATATACGACGTAGTCTGGTGTCCACACCAGAGCTCCACAGTCACACTCTGGCTCGCCCGCTTCCTAAACTGACATACCTATGACAGATAGAGACCATGGCCGGTGAGAAAAAAATGTTCAAAAATGTTTGTAAAGCTTATGGGACCTAACTTCGGAGTCATCGGTCCCTAAACTTACAAACTACTTATGAACTACCGTATACTAAAGACGACACAGACACCCATGCCCTAGGGAGGAATCGAACCTCCGACGCAGGAGGCCGCGAGCTCCGCAACTTGACGCTCCAGACCGTTCGGAGCCGGTGAGGACTGGGTTGAAGTGCTTCATAGCCAGTCTCTTGGACACTCGGTAGTACGTTACAGGTACTCCTACTAGTCTCGTCTTGATTCCACAGGTCTTGCCGTAGTTCTTCCCCTTTTTTTCCTGACGGACCTCTTATCTTCACGCTTTCTGCTCACGATCTCGATCACCTTCCCATGATTCTCCTTTCTGACCATGTGACTTTACTGAATTGACTACAATATGGGATGAAAGAAACGATACCGTCGGTAGCTAGGGTTAAGAAAAAAGTCTCTAAATACATTTGTTATTTTGACATACAGATATACACCTTTCGACGTATACAAAACAGAAAAGAAGATTGACTCGGAGCTGCATAAACAGTTTTCAGGAGAAGAACTAAAGACTACGTGGTCGGACTGGAAATTGAGATGTTTACAAAAAAAAAACAGAACAACGGATATGGCGGCACAGAACAGAAAGGACGCTTCATATGATATGATATTACCTACACGAAGAATTTCAAAAAAAAAAAAAAAAAAAAAAAAAAAAAAAAAAAAAAAAAAAAAAAAAAAAAAAAACGAGCACAAGCTCCGTCTCTAACGACCAAGAGATCGACGGGACGTTACACTCTAAGCTTCCTTCTAGGATCTTCGCCTTTCGCGGAAAAGCGCTGTACAGATTTTTTGTTTTTTGTTTTGTTTGATGGGTCTTTTGCGGATATTGGTTCGTTTTGTTCTATGTCGTTCTCTTCGTCGTTGACTCAGTTTTTTTGTTACAAAGGGCGTCTAGCCCTCTGATCGAACGTGCTGAGGTACCACGCCGGTTATCCGACTGACAAGGGGAACACCAAGTTTAGTACAAACAAATTTTGATGGGTCGCAGGTATGTTGTGCGGGAACTCCTGGAGACCACAATGCTAAAGGGATTTGTTCCAATGCGCCTTGGTTTCCACGAAAATCGAGATCAAAGTCCACCGCGTAACAGCTATACCTGCACGTAATCAGCAAGGTTTTTTTTTTTTTTTTTTTTTTTTTTTTTTTTTTTTTTTTTTTTTTTTTTTTTTTAATCTGTTGGACCAAACTGCGTGGTCATCAGACCGCAGCTTACAAACTACTTAAACCTAGGTAAACTAACCTAGGGACAAACACACACACCCATGCCCCAGGGAGGACTCGAACCTCCACGGCGAGCAACCGCGCGCTCCGCAGCAAGGTGCTTTAGACCGCTTTTTTTGTTTCTCTTCAGGTTGATCTATGCTCTGCGGTCGTTCGTTTGGTTCGTTCTTGATTGTTCGTTTATCATTTGGCTCAGCTTTTTTATTACAGAGGGCGTTTAGCCCCCTGACCGGGCGCCCTGAGCTACGGCGCTCGGCGACCGCTCGGCTACTCCACCGCTGCTCAGCAGTGGTACCTGAGTCAGCGTGGTGTCATTAGCAAGGCGCCTGACTGCCCCACAAAAGACCCGCGTTCACATCGTACTCGGAACCCACTTTTTTAATTTTTATACACTTGTCCGACGACTGATTGTGCATAATTATATGATTTCACAGTCACTGTATGTTAATACTTGAGTAATTGGTCACGAAAATAACGTATGTTAATTGCTCCATATGTTATGTATTACGCGACGATTACTTTATTTAATTCGTTATTTCGAAGCATACTTTTATGGCGACTGAAAGATCAATAAACCGCCTGTCGTTATCACCTGTAACATTTGTGCAGCATTTGCTAGCTGTGTCTACAGTCCTCGGTCGGCCCCACTCTGCAGTGTGTGCCACTTCACGCGTTCCAGCGGATTATTATGCTGCGGCCTGGCAGTCATTCGTAGAGTATCGTTCCCATGTAACTGTTATTACCTGATATAACTTTATCTTTGCAATAAGAATTGATAAAGTTGGAAAAAGGAATTTAATTATACACAATCAATCGTCGAAAAAAAAAAAAAAATAATAACATAATCCCGATCAGGATATCAACTCGGGTCGTCTATATGACAGTCCACCGCCTTGCTAATAACACCACACCGACTCACGTACCCAGGGTGTCTTGGTATAGATAGGTATAGCTGTTACGCGCTGAAATTTGATTTCGATTTTCGTGGAAAACAAGGCGCATTGGAACAAATCCTTTTATCTTGGTGGTCTGGAGGAGTTCCCGCACAACATACCTCCGACCCATCAAAATTCGTTTGTACTATACTTGGTGTTCCCCTTGCGAGCTTCCCAGTCCTCACTGCTTTATTCCTGGTAGTACCTCGCCTACTACTTTCCAAACTTAACAGAAGTTGTTCTGCTAAACTTCCAGTATTAGCACTCCTGAAAGAAACAATATGGTAGAGAAAAAAAAAGTTCAAATGTTTGTAAAGCTTATGGGACTTGACTACGGCCGGCCGCGGTGGCCGAGGAGACTGAGGCGCTCCAGTCACGGTCTGCAGGGCCACTACCGTCGGGGGTTCGAATCCCCCCTCGGGCATGGATATTTGTGCTGTCCTAGTTCGTAAGTAGTTCATAAGTAGTTTGTAGGTTTGGGGACTGATGACCCCTTAGTTAAGTCCCTTAAGCTTAACAAACATTTGAACATTTTGAACTTGACTACGGGGTCATCAGTCCCTAAACTTACAAACTACTTATGAACTACTTACGAACTAGGACGGCACAAATATCCATGCCCGAGGGGGGATTCGAACCCCCGACCTTAGTGGCCGTGCAGACTGTGACTGAAGCGCCTCAGTCCCCTCGTCCACCGCGGCCGGCAATATGGTAGAGACATGGCTAAGTCACAGTCTACAGAATGTTTCCAGAATGATATTTTCACTCCGCAGAGAAGTGTGCACTGGTATGAAACTTCTTGGCAGATTAAAACCGTGTGCCATAACCTGAATTTCAGGTTCGAATCTCGATTCCGGTACACACAGTTTCAATCCGCCAGGAAGTTTCTTAATATTTTATTATGATAATAAGACATTTTTCATTACTATATAAACACAATTCAATTTTTTTCCTTCATTCGTTAGTAATTCATGGATCATAAGAGCCGCGCGGGAGTAGACGAGCGGTAGGAGCGCCACGGTGCAGATCACGCGGTCTCCCGCATCGGAGGTTCGAATCCTCCCTCGGGCATGGATGTTTGTGTTGACATTAGTATAAGTTAGTTCATAAGTAGTTCGTAAGTTTAGGAACTGATGACCCTGCAGTTAAGTCCCATAAGCTTTACAAACATTTGCACATTTTAAAAAATAGCACTGACGTGTTTTACGACCCACTTTAGATTTGTAGTTTTATAAGTTTTAGCAAACATTTTGGATAAAAATAATAATCTAAATAATAAAAAATTAATTAATAAGAGTGTCTGAAACCCTTTTAGGAAAAAAATAACATTTCGGTAGTAGCAGGTTTCGAACCACTGACCTTCAGCGTCACAGTCCAACGCATTGCCTACAACGCTATCGATAACACTTAAAAAGGTACGTTCTTTAATTTCATACTATTGATGGCCGCTGTTAACTAATGCTACTAATATGGCATTTGTAGACTAGACTATCATTTATCGTACGAAAAACGACTTTTTTTTTTATTTTTTTTTTTAATTTTTTTTTTTTTTTTTTTTTTTTTTTTTTTAGTGCGCCATTGCTTTGAAATGACAACGTGTAAGTTATAATAAGAAAATCATGAATTACGCAACGCAAGATGGAGAATGCATCTCTCAAACGATACGAGATATGAAAAGAACATAAGAGGACAAAGTTGTAGAGAATTTTCTCCTCTACAAATTCGTTTATTCAATTTTCACGTCAGATGACTGTATTATTTGCAATTAAAATTACATTACAAAGGGATTTTTTGGCATTACTAACGTATTTCTTGTCCGAAATATTTGAAAAGGCGCGGTCCTGGTCTCTGACGGCCTACAATCATGTCTGTAAAATTTGGTGCTGATCGGTTGAATGGTTCGTCTTAAAAACAGGGAACACGTTACGGACAGTCAGATGGACAGACAGACATACATCCCAAAATCGCCGTTATTTTTGTAAATATTTCTGAAACAATACGATATATATATATATATATATATATAAACCAACAACATAGGAGAGCAAAGTTGTAGAGTATTTTCTCCTCTACAAATTCGGTTATTCATTTTTTTTCCTTGTCAGATGAATGGTTAAGCCGTTATTTTCATTTAAATTTCGAACTGTCAAAAGACGATCGCAAAGGCCAACTTTTAGTGTTACTACCGTAACGTAAAGTGGGCCAAAAATATAACAAGTCAACTGGTAAGTTGATGCATGGACATACAGACGGCCGAAGGGGAGAGCGTGGCTGCGACGATACGACTTCAAACATTTGGAAGAAGATGCTACCTTGCAAGTGGCAGCACGTGTTGCAAGAAGCGATAGGCGAAGTACCGACTAGTGGTGCCGCGGCAAGCGCGGTGTCATGTCGCCCGCGCTGGCACGCGCTGCGGCCAACTCGCCGCCCCCACCCCGGCCGCCAGTCCCCCCACCACCGGCCGTCCTCCATCATCAGGGCTACACGGCGCGCCGAGCAACAATGCTGGCGGACAGCGGCGCGCTCGGTCAGTTGGGATTTCAATAACACGCTGTATAATTAGCCGGGGCAGATTAATTACGGTATTGTGTATTGTAAAGTTACACACAACCTCTGAAATATGAATATCGGCGGCTGTACGGGGTGGAGGGGGGAGGGGGTTGGGGCGGGGGAGGAGGCAGTGCAGTCGCGATACAGCCGGAGAGCTTCTCTCTCTCTCTCTCACTGTGTGTGTGTGTCACATGCACACACACACGCACAGTGCCTGACAACGAACGAGTCGGCGAGCCGGCAGCTGCGAGGGCGAATGGAACGGCCGCTGCTCACAAAACACGCGCCGCTGTTGGAGAAAAGTTTGAGGCCCTGATTTATAAAGCTCTCCGGCCGGCTCTCGGCGGCGCACCTGGTGTCCAAATCAATCACGTTTATGGTTTCAAAGGCGCCCTCGCCGGCCCCAAACGCACTCGCGCCGCCAAGTTTTTATGTCGCTGTAATTACCGCAACGGGCCGCGGGAAAAAACGTACGCCACACCGCGCACAACACCCCTCCCACGCCTCCCACCCCGCTTCGCTCTCTCTCTCTGTCTCACATACACACACACACACTCTGTCTCTCTCTCTCTTTTTCTCCCTTTCCGGTGTGTGTGTCGACAAACTGCCGCTCTGTGTGCGAAACGAAATCTCACAAAAGCGCGTGCTCGTATGCTCGGTATAAACAATGGGTATTTACATTTTTACTCCCTTTCATAGTCGAATTTATAACACGTTTAAATTATTTTTAAATGGTATCCAAACGTAGTTGTAGTGAAGTATATAAGAAAGCGGGGTTTTCCAGTGCGACGTTGAATAGTGTCAGATTTTAGAGGGTAATTAGTAGGTGAAGTTTTAATGAGGAACCCACGTTGAATTGATTTACAATCGATGGTACTGAGATATGGAACTAATGGTCGCAACTGCAAATCTGTTGTGTTTTGGACGTACACCACATAGCTAGTTCGAAGTGATGACCGCCAGTCTCAACATACACTGTTCAAAACAATTAGGGGATCAGTTGATATATCAGACAATATCATCATCATCATCATCATTTATTGCATTCATGGGCGTTTAAGGCCTACAGCAAAATAAAAAAAAGGGTACAACCACAACTATAAAGGACTACAGACTGCACATAATAAAAAATGGCCAATAATAAAAGGAAAATTTAAAATAAATTATCAGTCGGTGGCAATCTCAATACAAGATACATTTAATGCAGATGGCGGTCCAACGTTGCCTTTCCAAAGCCTGATCTTTCTACCGCTGTCGGCTCCACTTGTTTGAGGACTACCAATACCAGATCCTTCCATCGCGTCTTCGGTCGCCACCTCTGGATGTCTTCCTAGGCAGTTCCAGCAAATATTTTAGTTCAAATGTTCAAATGTTTGTATAGTCTATGGGACTTAACTACGGGGTCATCAGTCCCTAAACTTACAAACTACTTATGAACTACTTACGAACTAGGACGGCACAAATATCCATGCCCGAGGGGGGATTCGAACCCCCGACCGTAGTAAATATTTTAGATTAGATTAGTTGTTCGTTCCATGAATCCATGTTGAGGAGATTCTCGTGAATGTGGAACATGTGAATATATAATTTTAATTTAATTTTATTTTTTATGTACTTTTTTACAATACTAATATTACGAATACATGCATCATTTGGTTATATTACAAAAATCGTCAATGGAGTGGAAGGAATTGGCCACCAGTATGTCTTTCGGGCTCCTCTTAACATGTTCGTTATTTGTAGCTAAATTTTTTTATGGTTTCTGTCAAATTAATGAAAATGTGTGTTCCTGAATAGTAGACCGTAGTTTGAACTACAGTAAGTGCTTGTAAGTCCTTGTGTAGACCGTTTCTGTGCCTAGTATTTTGTGTATGAACTGAGCTGTTTGTTGGAAAAAGGAATACATTATTTATGACAAATTTTATTATGGGATAAATATAATGAGAGGCAGTTGTTAGTATACCCAGTTCTTTGAAGAGGCTACTGCCGCATGTCCGTGAATCTACTCCACAAATAATACGCATTACACGCTTTTGAACTCCAAAAGAACCTTTGCTTGACTTGAAGAGTTACCCAAAAGTATTACACCATATGACATTATGGAATGAAAGTAAGCAAAGTATACAGATTTTTACATTTTTATGTCTCCTACGTCTGATAATACTCTAATTTCGAACTTAGATTTGTTAAGTCGTTTCTGTAATTCTGCGGAGTGCTCCTAACAACTGAATTTATTATCAAGTTTTCATCCCAGTTATTTAATAATGTCAACTTCTATCTGCTCTTCTTCATGGAAACATCATACGTGTTCTGAACTGTATATAGTGCGTCTTTTCAATGTTTAATGCCAATGAGTGGGCTTTGAACCATTTATCAATGTCAATAAAATATAATTAGCAGATCTTTCTGAAAATATGCTCGATATGCTATTTATTGCAATACTTGTATCATCTGTAAACAAACTGCTTCTGGCAGTGTAAGTGTTGGAAGGTCATTAATGTACAGAATCAATGGCCCTAAGATGGATCTTTGTAGGACACCATTTATCAACTCATATCGTCCGAAATAAATCCTATCGAACGTTTGTGTGACTTAATTGAGAGGTCAGTTCATGCACAAAATACTATACAGACAACATCTTGTTATGTCGTTTCGCTATTGTTAGCTGGGAAAGGAAGTCCAAAACAGTGTAAAACAATCATTATTATATAAATACGCAAAGCCGAAAATTGAAGTACCGATTTTTAATATTCATTTCATAGATTTGCATAAAACAAAAATTATGTGTTAAGAGTGGCTAAAGGGAGTGTAATTTTCATACGTAAAGGGGATATGGACGAGTGAACAGTGGAAAAACGTACGAAGTGACGAATCACGGCGTAAGTGGCGATCCCGTGGTAGGTTGTGGGTAGTGTTTAGTATGTAGTAACAAATGTAAAATTCGGAGTCGGTGGTGTTATGGAGCGGTCGTGTTCTTCATGGAGAACACGCTTGTTGTTTTGCGTGGCAGTATCATAGCACAGGCCAACATTGATTTAAGCATTTCCTTTGCTTCCCACTGTTCAAGAGCAATACGGGGATGGCGACTGCATCTGTCAACACGATCGAGCACGTGTTCATAAAGCCCGCTCAGTGGCGGAGTGGTTACACGACAATAACACCCCTTTAATTGACTGACCTGCATAGAGACGTGAATTGGTTCCTAGAGAACCCTTTTGGGATGGTTTGGAACGCCGATGTCGTACCAGACCACACCGACCTTCATCGATAGCTCTCCTCAGTGCAGCACTCCGTGAAGAATGGGCAGCCATTCCCCAAGAAATCTTCCAGAGTGAAAGCTGTCATCAAGGCTAGAGGGTGGGCGAGCATTATTGATGGAGGACGCCACGTAGTTCAAATGTTCAAATGTTTGTAAAGCTTATGGGACTTAACTATGGGGTCATCAGTCCCTAAACTTACAAACTACTTATGAACTAGCTAATACTAAGGACGGCACAAATATCCATGCCCGAGGGGGCATTCGAACCCCCGACCGTAGTGGCCGTGCAGACCGTGACTGAAGCGCCTCAGTCCCCTCGGCCACCGCGGCCGGCACGCCACTTAGTTTAAGTCGTTTTCAGCTAGATGTCCTGATACTTTTGCTCACATAGTATGTAAATTATGCCATGAAATACGATATTGTAACCGAAAGTGAGGATACGAAATGATAAAGTAACGTCCTTAATAGATGCATTTTCGCTTCCATTTGTGAGAAATAAACAATAGATTCGCCGATAGATATGTATAATTTCCCGTCTTTTGACTAAGATGTAATTCAGAGTACTAGGAAACTACGTTCATTCAAGGCAGAATTGATTACTAAGTACAAATTTTTCAGTGAAAGTCATTATGTTCTTCAGTTTCCTTTTATTGCTTCTCATGCCATTAAAATCGTAGGTCAGGACTCATACTGCTTGTACAAACCAAGCTGATACTTGGTAGTTGGTAGATGGTAGTTGAGAGCATTTCCCACATTGAAAGTCGCCGCCATCAGTCATAACGCCGAGAGAAAGCCCCTTTTACACGATCGACTTTCTTGTCTCAGCTTATGAGACGAGTGGATCTACTGCAGCGCCCCTGCCGAGTTATTCCCGTAATGAGTCTCTTCTGTTTCGAATGGTCGTTTTCGTTTAGTAGTTAGTACCGAAACGTAAAACTGCCTGCTGTGTAGTTCTGCATCTAAATGATGAGGTGAGTTCATGAGGCCACTTTTATGTAGGAGCAGAAAATGATAATTGACTTTATTAGTGACTGAAGGGTAATAGGAGGGTTGGCAACTATTTATTCACAACTGATACAAAAGCGTTAGCTGTTTCCGTCCTTCAAAGTAGTCACCAGCGTCGTGTACAGCCCGTTGCTAGCGATGTTCTGTTGATGGTGCGAATGGAGAGGGCTACTGCCTGTCGAATCCCTGCAACAGTTCTAAAGCGAATGCCATGACTTGGTTCCTTTATCTTTGGAATCAAATCAAAGTCACAAGGACTTAAACCTTGTGAGTATGGTGGATGGTACAGATTTCCCAGTCTCATTGACAAAGCAGAGCAGCCAGAGCTTGCGCTGTATGCAACTGACCATTGTCATGCAAAATGGTAGCTGGTCGCAGGTGATGCTCCAAAAACGAACAGTATTAATCTTGATCCACCTCCCTTATTCCTATTTCGAAAATATAGTGACAACATTATGTTAGAACACCCGCTCATAAGTGACCGTGTTTCCGTCGATTGTGCGCACGCCGGTGACGCGGAACGGGCGAGACCATGTGTTCGGAGGTAAGGTAGGTACGTAAACAACGTGGTTTGCTCTCAGCGACAATAGTAGATTTCATTGCATAGTATCTCCACAGCGCTGTCGGGGGTTCGAGTCCTCCCTCGGGCGTGGGTGTTTGTGTTGTCCTTAGATAAGTTACTTTAAGTTAGTGTAAGTAGTTTGTAAGCCTAGGGACTAATGACCAATGTCGTTACGTCTCTTAGATTTACAAACATAACTAACGAACTGTCTCCACAGCAGTGTTGCCTCTATTTAAGTTCCAACCTTCCTATATGGGCCTACCTGATGTTCTCGAGCCGCGGCGGAATAACCGCGCGCAGTGTGGTGCCGAGCTGCGGTGCACGCGGCCGTTCTCCGTCGGAAGTTCGAGTCCTCCATCGGACATGGGTGTATGTGTTGTACTTACGTTAGTTGAACTTAAAACATGTTCAAATGTTTGTTAAGCTGAACGGAATTAACTGCTGGGTCATCAGCCTCTTAACTTACAAACTATATATGAACTACCTTATACTAAAACGACTCCAACATCCATGCCCGAGGGGGAGATTCGAACCCCCGGCGGGGAACGGCCTCGCGCATCGCAGCATAGCGCCTCAATGCGCTCGACCGTGGCTCATTAAATATCATGTGGTAAATTCTATACACGAATGAGAACCTAAAAGTAGGGAAAGTGCCGTGGAAACATTTCAAAATCTATACAATTATTTGCCGAAGAAAATGTATACTTACAAGCACATCAAAGAGTGCCGAAAATTCAGTTAAAAGAGCCTTTTAAGTCAGTTTTCATGTCTTGATTTCTTGCTAACTAACAAATAGCGTCGAAAATCAATTTCTCATCTAATATCTCTGACTTTCACTATTGAAAAAAATTTTCGTTGAAACATGTTTACAGGTTTACGTTCGTATTTTAACAAATTGTACTCATATTCCCTTTGAAACGTACAAATATTTTTGTCTCTTTTCTAAAAGAACGCTAGTAAGGAAGAAAAAAAATTAATACATGGCTGTGGTGGAATACTTGTTTTTTAATCTAAATGAACTCTACCAGAATATGTTATCTTCCAATGTTAGCAGACGCTACAACAGTTTCTTGCCTCTGCGTATACGCATTCAGCACACACTCGGGAACTTAAAACTGCACACTCGGCACATCTGCAGATCACTGAGGTCATAGACGCACTAGCGATGGGTTTGGCTGCTGATTTACATGCAGGTACGAAAGGTACACGCCCTTTGAGTAGTCAATTTACACCATGAAGTCGATGGTGTAAACCCCTTTCTATACGAGACGTGCAACACGCACAAGAAAGTCGTTGTCAGCTGCAGCGCTCCTTGTGGTAGACCGTCCAACTACAAAGAAACGTTCAAACCGTACGCATTTGTGGAGTCGTCTGCTTCACGTGTCTGCTTGGTTTGTTGTCAATTTACAGCAAATGAATCGACAAGTTAAGATCACTTTTCGAAACTGTAAGATATATTGTGATGATCAAAACATTTATTTGTGTTTTAGACTGCCACTGTGATACTGTATGTAATTGTTTTCATGCAGTTCATGCAAACTACGTCGCTCACATGAGTTAACGTCCTCATTATAAAATGCGATTACATACTTCCAGCCCCTGCGGTTTGAGGCACCTATCTATATGATGAACAAGCTCAGTTGTTTATACATAGACCTTTCACCGTGGTAAAGCTTCAAATAATGCTCACCAAAAACAAATATTTCATCTGTTAACTACAGCTTGTTTCAGAAAGGATAGGAAATATTTTAGAAGATGGAAATACAGACGATTTGTAGTTAAAATGTGTCCAGTTTTTGTTGGGTACAGAGATACAGCTCTTGGTATGTACAACAAACTTAAAGCACCTGCAAATTTGCATATTTTGATGATTCTTTCGTCGGTTCTTGGTAGATCACCATATTGACTTCTATTTAAATAACAGGTTTTCGACGTACTTTGAAGCCTGAATATGTCCTAGTAAGCCGAAAACCGGGTAACTACGTGGAAATGAATTGTAGAACATACACAAAATTGTACTTTGAAGTCAATATGATGTCATACTACCAACAACCAACGGATTAATCAATGAAAATGTCTTGATTTACATTTTCTCTAAGTTTGTTTGGCTTTCATATAACAGCTATATCTCTGTATTCATTAAAAATTGTAGACATGTCATATGAAATTTTTAATGCAATTCCTCTATAGTATCACCTCCTAAAAAATCGCACTGACGTGTTTTACGGCCCACTTTAGATTTGTAGTTTTATAAGTTTTTGCAAACATTTTGGACCAAAATTATAATCTTAATAATAAATAATTAATTAATAAGATTGTTCGAAACCCTTTTAGCAAAAAAAGAAAAAAAATTAGGTAGTGGCGGGTTCCGAACCACCGACCTTTAGCGTCACAGTCCAACGTCTTGCCCACTACGCTAAGACTTATTAACCAAGAGATCAATACTTTCATTTCATACTATTGATGCCCGTTGTTAACTGATGCTAATATGGCATTTGTAGACACGAGATTATCATTTATCGTACGAAGAGCGATGTGTTTTTGTTAATTCTTCAGTGCGCATTGCTTTGAAATGACAACGTGTAAGTTACAGTAAGAAAATCATCAAATACGCAACGCAAGATGCCGTATGCCAGAGAGAGTTCTGCGCGAGGAATGTCACGTGACATCTCCGGAGGGCTGGTTTTCTTTAATTCAATGGAGGGTGTCAAATCTCCGTTATTTTTGCAAATATGTCTCAAACGATACGAGATATGAAAAAAACATAAGGGAGCTAAGTTGTAGAGAATTTTCTCCTCTACCAATTAGGTTATTCAATTTTCAAGTCAGATGAACGGATCGTTTGCAATTACAAACGGCTTTTTTGTATTACTACCGTATTTTGTGTCCAAAAACTTTGAAAAAGGGAGGTTCTGGTCTCTGGTGGCCTACAATCATGTCTGTAAAATTTGGTGCTGATCGGTTGAACGGTTCGTCTTAAAAAAAAAAAAAAAAAAAAAAAAAAAAAAAAAAAAAAAAAAAAAAAAAACACACACACACACACACATAAGAGAGCAAAGATGTAGAGAATTTTCTCCTCTACAAATTTTCGTGTTAGATGAATAGTTAAGCCGTTATTTTTATTTAAATTTCGAGCTGTCAAAAGACGATAGCAAAGGCCCACTTTTAGTGTTACTACCGTAACCTAAAGTGGGCCAATACTTACAAGTGAGTCGAAAAGCTACGTTCCTCTGAGCAGGAGACAAGTACACATCCTCAAACAAATTCGCGACTTGGCTTCGTTTGTGAGCTGGCCTAGGTTCCCCATTCAGTAAGGCTGCGCATGCGCGAAGCACTACGACACGCGTGAGAATAGGATCCATCCAATTCCCTATACTAGCGATCGTATGTGTGCATCTTGTGCAAGTGGACGCGTCTACACTGTACGCGGTCGGTGCGAACGGTGTGCATCATGGGTAATCTCGTAAGCTCTCACTTCCCGTGTAGAAAGGGCTTAAAAGGGCTTAATTTGCGTGGATAGTTTTTCCTTACTTCGTCCCGATATCTAACCCTCCTACCAACTTTGATACCTTCTGCGTAGCATCAGCGCCCCTCCCCTCTCTCCCGTCCTTTTCCTTCCCACCCGCTTGGCTACCCCTCTCTCATGCCTAGAGTCTCGTCAATCCTACTTTCCCCTCCTTTCTCCCTCTCCCCTCCCCTCGCCCTCCCCCGCGCTTCCCCCATCCCTGTCCCACCTCCTCCCCCTCCACTCCCCCCCCTGCGGGGGCGTCTCGACCTTTTAAACGTGCACAGTGCCAGTGTCCCCAGTCACAGAGTAACATATACAGAGGAGCAGCCCGCCCTAAACCACTGTCCTACGCTCCCCTCATAGTTCCGTCCGTAAGATGCTAGCAGGTGTCAGGCGGATCGCTGGCTTAGGGTGCCTCTCGCACGTCAGAGGGTAGCGTGGAGGGGAGGCCGAGGGGAGAGCTTGTGCCGCCAGCCACGAGGCCACGGCTGTGTCCAGCTTGCCGGCGTTTGAGGGGAGGTGGTGGTGGGGACAGCCGCTACCTGCCGCCTGCTCTGGCCAGTTCAAAGAGCTGCTTCTGACCGCAGCGCCATCATGGGACATCTTACGGAACTGCTGGAAACCCTCCCTCCCCGCACCCCTGACGTAGGACCGGGCCCTTACGGAGGTTTCCCGTCTGTATATATTTGTCTGTGCTCCAGTGTCATGTGTGGTTTTTAATCAGTGCCTCCGCGATCAACGTCAACAAGTTTTATCATGTGCACCGTCAACTCTCTTCGTGTTTGTCCTTGTGTTTCTTCCAATGTACTTTTAAACCGCCGCCGTGGCCTAAACAGTTGTACTGACTGTATGTGCTTTTATTATCGCTTGATTGTTCTCGTTTTCGTTCTACCATATATGTTTTGTCTCTTTGTTCATTTACTTTTAGTCCTTCACTAACTCAGCTAGTCTATCGTTTTTAACTCCACAATTTTTTATTCATCTTTTTTATATTGTTTAACAGTATCTAGATCTACACCTACATGCATATTCCGCAATTCACTGTAAGGTGCGTGGCTAGGCATTTCCTTTCCTTTTCCACTCCCAAATTGAACGAGGAAAAAAAGAATGCCTATATGCCTCCGTACGAGGCCTAATTTCTCTTATCTTGTCTTTGTTATCTTTTCGCGAAATGTAAGTAAGAGGCAGCAAGATCATACTACACTCAGCTTCAAATTCCGGCCCTCTAAATGTACTCAACAGAAATTCACGAAAAGAACGTCGTCTTTCTTCCAGCGATCCCCAATTGAGTTGTCGGAGCATTTCCGTGACACTCGTGCATTGGCCGAACCTATCGGTAAGAAATCTAGCTGCTCGTCTCTGAACCGCCTCTACGTCTTCCTTTAAACTGATCTGCTGCGGGTCCCAAACACTTGAGCAATACTCAAGACGTGGTCGTACAAGCGTCTTATACGCGGTCTCCTTTACAGGTGAAGTACATATTCCCAAAATTCTCCCAATAAACCGAAGTCGGCTGTCCGCCCTACTTCCAACTGTCTTTACATGCTCGTTCCATTTCATATCGCTCTGCAATGGTACGCCTAGATATTTGAACAGCATCAAGAAGTTCACTACTAATGCTGTATTCGAACATTATGGGATTGTTTTTTCTACTCATGCGCATCACCTTAGATTTTTCCACATTGAGAGCTAGCTGCCAATCTTCGCACCAACTAGAAATTTTGTCTAAGTCATCCTGTATGCTATTACAGTCAGTTCCAGACGACACCCTCCCATACACCACAGCATCATCAGCAAACAGCCGCATATTACAACTTACTCTGTCCATCAGATCATTTATATAGATAGAAAATAATAGCGGTCCTATCACACTCCCTGGTGCACGCGTGACGATACACTCGTCTCTGATGAACACTCGCCGTCGAGAACAACGTACTGTGTTCAATTACTTAGGAAGTCTTCCAGCCAGTCACAAATCCGTGAACGTATGCCATAACATGTATTTCGCAGGGCTGAAGAGCAGCCAACGCAGCTGCTGCCAGCCTGCCAACTGTACATAGTTGATTTTAAAATAAGAATAAAAGAAAAAAAGTGTGTGGTGTCGCACAAGTGCAAAGTGCGTGCCACCTACTTTCGCCACGCGCCGCCATGCACTCACGGCGCGGCGTTCTTACGACGTCAGCCACGAGCGCCCTCTGCTACAACTGCGCTCGTGGCCACCACTGAACGACATCGTTCACTTGGGACTGAGATAGGAACCAGTTAACACTTCGGAATCAGATAGGCACCAGTGAAGACTTGGCTATCGGATAGGCACTAGGCAGACCTCTAGCTCAACTATGTACCAGCATTCTGCCATACTTAATTATGTAAAAGTTAAGTATTACTAATATATATCTCGTTCTAATTTACTCTAGTGTTTCTAGTTTCTGCTGTCCCACTGGCTGCTCACCTCCGTACCTGCACAAGAGTGCTACCTTTATTCCTGTGTCGGCTTTCCTACTCGGCCACCGACACCTACGACGGAAACGAGACACTAAAGCGGCGACGAGGCTGGGACACAAAAGTGGCGACGAGGAGTGATAGAAGAACCGTGGACCAGCCCACTTGCAGAAGCCAGACAGCAGCAGTCGGAGCACGCAGAAATTGCTCCCGCCCATCCACCCTTATTATAAGAATTTTGGGGGAACATATTCAGTTACGTGTTTTGTGGACTTTTTTGTTGCAGAGCGTCCTCTTTCATATTGCATTTGTGTTTTGTTATAAGTTACTTGTATACGCGGCGCCTAATCGGTCAGCATGGCCGCTAACCCGAACCCAAACTTAATGGAAATAATTCAGTTACAGACGGCGCAAATCACGCAACTACTGCAAGCGGTGTCCCAGCTAATAGCGCAAGCAGCTAACCAACAACAACAGCCGTCGCTTCAGCAGCCCACACCTGCCGCTGCACCGCTTCCTACTTTTCCTAGTTTTCGTCGCTGCAATCGGCGGCTTTCAGTCTTGCACAGTGGCCTCAAGTCGCCGCTTTGGCGTGGTGGGGGCTCGTTCGCTGTTCCGCGTGCTCGACGACGGGCTAAGGAGGTCGGTCGGCCGGGCTGGCGGCGATTCATCAGCTGCAGACGGCAGGGCATGGCGTGGCGTGCGGCGGGCCGTTTCCTGCGCCTGCGCCTGGCGAATGTGTTAGCCGTGGCCTTAATTAATACCTGGCCAGATAGCCCGCACGAGCCGCCGCTGTCCTCAAGGTCGCCCCGCCCGCTGTCCCCGTACTTTTTGTCGCGTCCGGAAGCGCCGCTTTGCCGGTCTATCCCTGGCACGTCAGGCTAGTACACGGCGAAAGGAAAGCGGCTACCTCTGTCTTTCCATTCTCTGTTCGCTGCAGCGTCACGAGTCCCCACTTCTAGCCCGTTGTACGCACCAAGGAGGAAGGAAAGCTTTAACGTCCCGTCGACAGCTTGGTCATTAGAGTCGGAGCTTACGCTCGGAGTGTTCGGGTAAGGATGTGGAAGGATATCGACCGTGCCCTTGCAGTACCAATAACTTGGGCTACCTAACTGCTGAAGGAAGGCAGATGCAAATGACAGATACTCCAGCCCTGTGGCAGAGGGAGAGTGCCGCAATAAAATGAACCCCGTGATTTTGCCAGCAGATCCGGTACTTACGTGAAATTACGAATAGAATGTTATCGGTCGCTGGCTGATCGGCCCATTACTTTATAAGTAGTATAAATTAATTGCCAATTTAATCGCATAAAGTGAACTTTCCCCGACAAATAAGAATCTCCACAGGCTTGGCTGACACCTTGATTCCCTACTGGCGGAGGATTTATAATTTTATCGAGTCCCGTTTAATTAATACGGGAATAAATCAATATGGCGTACTCTTGAAAGGCCCATTTGGCGGTTAGTTTAAATTCGCGTCTTCCTCACCAACGGCGAAGGGACACACGCCTTCGGTGGCCGAGGAGACTGAGGCGCTCCAGTCGCGGTCTGCACGGCCACTACGGTCGGGTGTTCGAATCCCTCCTCGGGCATGGATATTTGTGCCGTCCTTAGTATTAGGTAGTAAATAAGTAGTTTGTAAGTTTAGGGACTGATGACCCCGTAGTTAAGTCCCATAAGCTTAAAAAACTTATGAACATTTGAACACACGCCTTCGCGCCGTTTGGCGGAAGAACCGCTAGTCCAGGTGTCCCAACCGCCCAGGACGCCGACCCTGCCCGCACGGACCGGGAAAGAGCGCAGAAGGTGCGTTGTCAGGTTGGCTACGAAGCACTACTTCTTCTCGGCGGAGCGATACAGTGTCCTGGAGTGACGGACACAAAAATGACGGGAGACGCTCCCGACCCTCCAGTCGTGCGCAGTTCTACGCCAGCGCTAGCTGAGCCAGCAGTCGTCCGCTATTTATCGGTTATGTTTCCGCCGGGACTAGTAAACGCGTTCGCCAACCAGAGGGCGAAAGTGTACGGAATGTTCGGAATAATATTACCGACAGGACCGTAGCCGTTGCTCCTGCTGGGCTTTTCCGTTAACTCTCAAATATACGTAATGTTTGTCGGCGCACTGTCTCTCTGCTAGGGTTTGGGCTATTTCAGTTTGAATGATTATATTGAATTGACTTTCATAGTGTCTTGGTCCTGCAGCGGGACTAGTTATTATTTCTGTATTTGATTGCAGAAGTAACCGTCTTTAATGTGTAACAGGCTACCTCACATTCCACTTGCTCAAATAGACAATACAGACAATTATACCAGGTAAACCTGTTTGCATACTTGGTCTGTAACTCCTCCACTGCTGTCCTATTACTATCAATAGCAGTGAAACCCTGCTAGAAGAGACGGAGTTCGATGCCAGCCACGGTCAGGCAGCAGCAGAAGTTCAGGTGAGGTGTTGATCGGCATTTCTCCAAGGGGAGCAAGTGGCAAGCAGCCATTCATAGAATTTAACATTCCCACCAGACAACCACAAGGGCTACACCCTTTCGACGGAACCATCCCTGCATTGGCCTGGAGGGATTTACGGAAATCATGCAAATGTTCAAATGTTTGTTAAGCTCATGGGACTTAACTACGGGGTCATCAGTGCCTAAACTTAACAAACTACTTACGAACTACCTTATACTAAGGACGGCACAAATATCCATGCCCAAGGGGGGATTCGAACCCCCGACCGTAATGGCCGTGCAGACCGTGACTGGAGCGCCTTAGTCCCCGCGGCCACCGCGTCCGGCGGAAATCATGCACCAACGATGTTAAAATACCGCGCAGGAGTAGCCGAGCGGTCTGGAGCGCCTTGTTGCGGATCGCGCGGCCTCCTGTGTCGGAGGTTCGAATCCTCCCTCGGGCATGAAAGTTGGTGTTGTCTTTAATATAAGTTAGTTCATAAGTAGTTTGTAAGGTTAGGGACTGATGACCCCGCAGTATTGACACAATACAGTATAGATACCTAAAACAATTCGTAGGTATACTTAAAAAAGGTCTTAAGAAATGATTGTACTGTTCACCATAACGGGATAAATAAACTCAAAATGTATCTGAAATTTTTGCATCATTATCCAATGTGTAGGAATTGATTCATCAAACTCAATCTTAGGTTCATTCATGTGTGCAAAATATGATGACATTCTTTACATAGATACTGCATGTTAGAATAACACTCTAAAAATTTCTTATAGTATGATATAATTTTTTTAAGAATGCAGTATGTATAAAATGTGCTTAGGAACCAAATATGCAGACCAATTCTAGAAAAATTCATAGGTAATAAAATTAAGTTTTCACTATTTTGAATTTACATAACAATTTTGAAAATCTGCTGCAAATTCTTAACTTCAGCAACAATATCTTTACAAACACTTTGCACACAGTCTTATAATACATAGTCTAATGTCTAATTAGTGGTACATAGTGTCAACTTCTGGGTCAGTTTATGTGAATGATGAAAATACGATAATCTTAGAAAGAATTCCAATATCTGAAGAAACAATAATGTAAGAGTTCTTATCACCAATTCATTACGATTCTTTAAGTTTAAATCTACACTGAAGGCCACAGTCTATGATTAGTTAAAAAGTTGCCAAGAGAAAGTTCATGTGTCATGAATGAAGAATCTTATTTAAGTACGAATGAAACTTCAGAAAAACCAACTATGTAAATTCAAGTATAATATCATCATCCTCAAGACTGGCTGTCTTTTACAGAAACTCGAAATTTAGCTTGAACTTCAATGCGAGAAGCTTATAATAGTTTCTCTGTCACGTAAATTGGTAGAGAATACTAAGAAATTCTGGTCGTATGTACAGTGCACTAGCGGTAAAACACAACACAATCAGTACCTTCACTACGCGATAGTCATGGTGATGATACTGATGACAGTTCTTCTAGAGCAGAATTGCTTAACACAGCTTTCGCAAAAGAAGAGGAAGCAAATACTCCAGAATTCGTATCAAGAGCAGCTGCCAGCATGCGTAATTTAGAAATAGATACCCCTGGTGTATTAAAGGAACTTAAATCACTTAACAAAAGTAAGTCTCCCGGTCCTGATTGTGTACCAATTAGGTTCCTTTCACAATATGCTGATGTAATAGCCCCATATCAAGTTATCATATACAACCGATCGCTCTGCGGAGGTTCCGTACTCAAAGAAGGGACAGTTGCACAGGTCATTCCAGTACTCAACAAAGGCCATAGGAGTGATCCGCAAAATTACGTCTGTTTGCTGCCTGATTTTAGAACATACACTTGCCTAAAAATGGATGAACTACCTCGAAGAGAACGACTTATTGACCCACAGTCAACACAGATTCAGAAAGTATCATCCTTATGAAACGCAGCTAGCTCTTTATTCACACAGTGTAATGAGTCCTGTCGACAAGGGATGTCAGATTCCGTATTTCCGGAAGGTTTTTGACTCTTCACCTCACTAGCGTCTTCTAATCAAATTGCATCCTTATGGAATATCGTCACAGTTGTGCGATTTAATTCGTGATTTCCTGTTACAAAGGACACAGTACATTGTAAATGACATAGTATTTCTGTCAGACACAGCAGAGTACTTGGAAGAGCAGTTGAAACGAATTGACTATGTCTAGAAAGGAGGGTATAAAATGAACAGTAACAAGAATGAAACAAGGGTAACGGAATGTAATCTACGAAAATCAGGCGATGCTGAATGAATTAGATTAGGTAATGAGAATAAAAGTTGTCAATGAGTTTTTTTCTATTTGGGTAAGAAAGTAACTTATAATGGCCGAAGTAAAGAAGATAAAAAAAAAATGCTGAACGGATAGGGGATGAAAAGCATTTCTGAAGAAGCGAAATTTGTTGACATCGAAAATTAATTTAAAAGTTAGAAAATCCTAGGTGAACGAATTTGTCTGGAGTGTAGGATTGTATGGGAGTGAAACGTGGTCGATAAGGACTTCAGAGAGAAAGATGATACAAGCATTTGAAATGTGATGCTACCATTGAAGTCTGAAGATTAGATGGGTAGATCGTGTAACTACTGAGGAGGTGCAGAACAGAATTGAGGAGGAAAGAAATTTCTAGCATACCTTAACTAGGAGAAGGGATCGATTGGTGGGAAAATTGTGAGACGTCAGGGAATCGTGAATTTAATATTAATAGGAAGTGTGTGGGGTGAAAATTGTACAGGGAGTTCGAGGGACGAATACAGCAGCACATTCAAAAGGATGAAGGTTGCCGGCCGTTCTCAGATGAAGATGCTTGCAGAGGACAGGGTAGCGTGGAGAGTTGCATCAAACAAATCTCCGGATTGAAGACAACAACAACAACAACAACAACATTAACAATCACTTGTGGGTGATGACAATGTGTATGTGTAAACAGCACTTCTTTGCAGAGGATAATACAATGTCCTCTCATTACTGTACCTAAATACTATAAAATAACGAAGCATATGACAAACGTAATATCGAAAGTCAAACAACCAAAGAAATGAAACAAAACAAACAAGAAACAAACAAAACAAAGACCGTGAAAAACCAAAACGGAATATGCCTCTCGCCACCTCCATGTTGGTTAATCTTGGACTCGACATCGGTATATAAGAATACTTTTTTTTCAAAAATTATTATGTGAGAGAAGGATCTATAAATGTATTAAAAGGTTTAGAGATGTGGTTTCACAGCTGTAAAATACAGTAGCAACTTCGGAAATTATGTTTCAAAATTTTTGTAACATTTCCTATTGTTTCGACGATATGTGCTCAGAAACAGAACAACTTCCGTACAGTTTTCACCACTTCAGCGGCAGTAATGGGAATGTAAGTAAAAATAAATAAATAAATAGAATAAAAAATAAAAATAAAAATTGGAAAAGAAAACGTGTTTCATATTTTGTCTAGGCTGCAACATATTCTAAGTGCATTGTAATCATCGACTGGCACTTGGTTGGTGTTGATTTAATTTGATTTTCTCAGGGAAGCCAAAACAGTCTTGGTCCAACCCGCCACTGCCCGCACCGAAACAAAGTTTATTGTGTGGTATCGCTCCTTGTATATCTTGTAAAGCCAACAAATGCCCTTGAACAGTGCAAGGAGTCCCTTTACCAGTTCTTTATTAGACACAATATCTTCGGGTCTGGTTGTCCCAAATGTTCTGTGCCTTTTACTCTCCAATGCAATGCACTCGAAGATTAGATGTGACGCAGTTTCATCTCCGTCATCACAGATCCTACATTTAGGGTCCTCTTCTGTTATTCCCATTGTATGTAGGTGTTTTTTTAAATTCCCATGGCATGTCAGCAATCCAACCATGAGTCTAATCTCTCTTCTTTTCAGGCCCAGGATTGTAGAGCTTTTTTTAAAACATGGCTTTGGCATCATTACCTTGCCATGTTTTTGTTGATGGACTTTGGTCCAATATTCTACGTGCTGTCTTCTGAGCCAGTTACGTAGCTCCAATTTGATAATTGCCTTGGTGATGGTCAGGACAGGTTCCGGTCCAATAAATGTAGTCTTTGCCCCCATCCTGGATAATCTGTCGTCATGTTCGTTGCCACTGATCCCCGAGTGGCCGGGAACCCACAATAGTTTTACTCTATTGCTTTCCCCTAGCTCCACCAGAACCCTGTGACATTCTGCAACAATTTTAGACCTTGTTGCAGGAACTGCCAGTGATCTCAGGGCTGCCTGGCTGTCAGATATAGATATAGATGCTACTTGTGAGTGATATATTGTAATTCGCTTCTGCCAAAGTTACTAAATTTTAATTCTGTTGTGTATGATTGAGCTGTCTCGAATGCGTAAAGGAAATATCAGGGCTACGAATTTCATGAATGTTGGGTTGTAAATAGCGTTCGAACAGCAACGCAGCTCTGCTAGAATGACAATAACGCAAGTTCGTCGGTCAATTCTGCCGGGTTCTCCGTGTTTGTTCTGGTTAACAAGATAGAGCGGACGGCGAGGCTCGGCGACGGTGCGTGCGCGCAGCCTGTAGATGACCCGCGAGATGTGTGTCCGAGAGGGCCGTAATTTGGCATGCTAAGTGTCCCATTGCGGCGACCGTTACTTGTTCCGATAGGCGCCGCCGCGGGGGAGCCGGAACGACCTGTTGTGGAGGACGAGCTTCCGCCAGCCACCACAGATAAGCGCGCAGACTCGTTTTTCGGCACGCAGCCCTCTCCTCACCTCGACTCCACTGAGTCAAGTGTTGCAGGCGGCAGAAGCAGCTGCCGCTATACTCTCCGCTTCTTCCACCTCAACAAGATCAGTTAATTTAACTTTTCCATGTTAGGACGGCGATCTTCTTACTTTAAAGTATTAAAATGACAAGATCGCAATTTATTTATTTTTTGACGACCGGTTTCAGTACACTTAGGGGACCATAATCTAGTCACTTGTTTCCAATGCTTTCTATTTCGTCAAGGCGCACTACATTATAATGGTACGCCAATCATAAATCTTGTAACTTTTGCAAATGGTATGTCAAACATAAAAAAAACATTTAAAATATTTAAAACACCTTCTCCCTTATGGGTCATGTTGACAGTCAGAGCGCCTTCCTGTAACTCTGAAGGCGCCCTGACTGTCAACATTTTTAATGCTACTGCCTGTTTGGATTAATGAATATTTTTGAAATGTTCAAATGTTTGTATAGTCTATGGGACTTAACTACGGGGTCATCAGTCCCTAAACTTACAAACTACTTATGAACTAGGACGGCACAAATATCCATGCCCGAGGGGGAATTCGAACCCCCGACCGTAGTGGCTGTGCAGACCGTGACTGGAGCGCCTCAGTCCCCACGGCCACCGCGGCCGGCAATATTTTTGAAGTCTAAGACCTTGCAAAAGATCGCGAATAAAATTTAGAGAAAATATACTGAACTGTCAATAAGGCCTAACTGATTATAATTTGTTATATGATTTGAGCATGAAGGTCGTAAATGAGTCGGCGAGTTGCACTATAAAAATTAGGAATAAAGTTACCTCATGTTCTTGTAAATGCTGCTACTGCATCATTCTACCGTCGCTTATGCTGTAAATTTTGAAATCTTTTTGTTGGTAACTTATTACTACAGTGACCCGGACCAGTTATTAGTATAGTTTCATGTACAACGAGACTGAGTAGAATGTTCTGGATCTGATCGTAACAATGGAATTTAGCAAAGACTATTTTCCATGCATACATATCGGACTTGGTTTAAATAAAGAAATAATTTTCAACAGAAAAGAATGACTGCAGGTTCTAACGGTACTGTAAAATGTGAAATAAGAATTTGTTGCATTATTCATGAAATACTATACGGAATAAGATTGAACATGATACATCTCACCATAATGGCGTCCGAATCACCATAAGATTAAGTAATTAAACATTAACGCCAATGTTGAAAAAAAGGTGACAAAATAATTATTATTTCAAAGTCAGTTTTAATTGTAATTTATTGATCTCGGAAAAAATCATACATTAAAATATCGAATTATCAGGAGCGGGAATGCACACGTCCTTCCAGTACAACGGAAAGAGCAGAACAGATAACGAACGAACGTCTTTCTTTCGCAGCCAGGGAATAAAAGAAAGTCAAACTGCGAGGTATTTTTAGTGGCGGAAAGAAAGATGCTGACTCGCGATAAAATTATAACTGTGACCTACCCGATGAATCGTGTAACACTTCAACATGACACATAAGGGAGAAAGTGTATTAAATATTTTAACTGTTTTTATGTTTGACATACCATTTGTAAAAGTTAAAAGATTTATGACTGACGTATTGTTATAATGTCGTGCGCCTTCACGAAATGGAAAGCATAGGACACAGGTGACTAGATGATGGTACTCTAAGGTCGTAAAAAAATAAATAAATAGCGATCTTGTCATTTTAATACTTTAAAGATTAGTTAACACTGAATTATTTGAATGATCAATGGCACAGTATGAGAAGCAGTACCACTCTCTGGGAGAAACTATGCATATAGTGATTGCATGAAAGAGCGCGCATTTTATCGCAGTCTCTTTAACAAAGTGTGATTGAGTAATTTGAGCGGAAACGTCCGTATCTTCTCCTCCATCAATTCCTAGAGGTAGCACACCACGGAAGAAACAATTGGCCAAGCGGTCTGCGCCGCGCTAGTCACGGTCTGCACGGCCACTACGGTCGGGGGTTCAAATCCCCCCTCGGGCATGGATATTTGTGCCGTCCTTAGTATTGGCTAGTTCATAAGTAGTTTGTAAGTTTAGGGACTGATTGTTGTTGTTGTGGTCTTAGTCCGCAGACTGGTTTGATGCAGCTCTCCACGCTACCCTGTCATGTGCAAGTCTCTTCATCTGAGAATACGTTCCGCAACCTACATCCTTTTGAATCTGTTTACTACAGTCGTCTCTCGTTAGGAAGTTCCATAAACTCTACAAACATTTGAACATTTTTGAAACAAATTTGTTACTGTCAACTGACCTCCAAACCACCGAATGGCCGCTTCCTGCCAACAATAAATAATATTTTTTTAGTCCGTTGAATACCCAGACGTAATTACAGAATACTACAAAAGCTAGTATTTGGGGAGTGGGGCGGGGGTGTTATTGGGCCATCGAAGATCCAATAAGTGTTGCCTATTGCGAAAGCTGATACCTCCCTCATCTTGTCAATTTATGAAACAAAATGTCCCTTAAATTGCTTTTGTGAAATGTTGAAGAGACGAGGTTTGTATGAAAAAAGTTTTTCGGAAAATCTACCGGAAAATTTAAAAATTTGAGAATAACTGAAAGTTCGTTTTTCTATGTGTTTTTGATTGAATTCAGGACTATAACTGACTATTCGCACGACGGAGAGGCGTAATTTTTCTTTTGATTTGTTCATTATAGTCTTGGAAAAGTTTAAAGTAAAAAAAAAAAAAAAAAAAAAGAAAAAAAAATATAGTGACAGGTATAAAGGGAAGTCGCAAAATTCGAAGCAAGTTACTTTTTCAGTGTGTTTCTAAATGTACTCAATACTGTAATTTGAGAACCGTTCATCCGATTGCGATAAAATTTTGATCATTTGACGTTCAACGAAAGATGAACTTTCTTATGAACTGAAAATTTGCGAAAGTTACCCGGAAAATATGAAAATTCGCAAGAAACTGGAAGATATTTTTTCAATGGGATATCAATATCGTTCGTCTGATTGCGATAAAATTTTGTACATTCGACGTTCAAAGCGAGAGGAAGGTTTGGTCAAAGTAAAAGTTTGGAATAGTTAATCAGAAAATAGGAAAATTTGTGGAAAACTGAAAGAGATCTTTTCTTTGGGATATCAGTATCATTCGTACGATTGCGACGGTCAAAGCAAGAGTACATACATATTAGCAATTGCGAAGCAATGCCGGTCGACTAGATGACCCGGTGAACTTAGTATCACTTACCTCTTAATATAAACCACATTAATTTAAATCATATGTGGCCGAGGGGACTAAGGCGCTCCAGTCACGGTCTGCGCGGCCGCTTCGGTCGGGGGTTCGAATCCCCCCTCCGGCATGGATATTTGTGCCGTCGTAGTTCGTAAGTAGTTCATAAGTAGTTTGTAAGTTTAGGGACTGATGTCCCCGTAGTTAAGTCCCATAGACTATACAAACATTTGAACATTTTATTTTATTTTAGACCCAGTAGCTTTATAAAGGCATCATCAGATAGTCTAATAATTGGCTCGATAGAGGGCGGAAAGGGTGGGCAAATCACGCACACATGTCCAGGATAATGTTCATGTTACATTCGTGGAAGTTCAGGAAAGGTTTAAACGGTGAGGAAATATGGAAAAAATTGCGAGGAAAATTTAGATTTAAAACGTGTACAGTAGTGGGTCATGGTGTGGGTTCCTGTAGTCATGTCCTAGTTCATGAACCACGGGCAAGTAAGTGGTCTTGACAGTTGAGATACTAGTTACTTTGGAAAAAGGTTGGGCATCTCGGACATATTCTGATTCGTGGCCCCCTTTGTGCTCAGACGGCAAAGACTAACAAATCCACCGGATAGTGCCTCAACCGTTAGGGGTAAAACCCAGTGGGGCCCTGGGCAAGTAAGGCTAGCAACCTGCTTCCTAGGTACTTCAATATCATGCTGGCAACAATCAGAGCAAAATGCCTCGGACCTTTGGAGGTGATGGAGTTCCACCTCTAATTGACAGACCAGGGACTCCTCAGATACGACTTGGCAAACGATCTGGAATGAGATGGGGAGCTATTAATATCAATGGGGATTACAATGGGAAGAAGGTGGAGCTGGCGGAGGCTTCAAGTAAGATGGGGTTAGATGTTTTAGCTGTTAGTGATGTTAGAGTAAGGGGAGAGAAAGAGGACGAAGTGGGAGAATACAAGGTCTACCTGTCAGGAGTTAAAGTAGGAAGAGCACAGTGGGGTATAGGATTTTACATCAGGAAAGCAATCGAATCCAGCATAATTGCAATAAGGTATGTAAATGAACGACTTACGTGAATATATTTGGCCATCTCCAGTGAGAAAATTAGTATTGTGGCAGTGTATTCACCCTGTGAAGGGACAGATCAAGATGAGATGGACAGATTTTACAACGCACTTAGTGATGTAGTTGTTAGAGTGAAGGATAAGGATAGTGTTTTACTCGTGGGTGATTTCAACGCCAGGATAGGAAATCGAACAGAAGGTTATGAAATAGTTATGGGTAAGTTTGGCGAGGATATGGAGGCCAACAGGAACGGACTACAGCTCTTGGATTTCTGTTCCAGTATGGGCTTAGTTACCACAAACTCCTTCTTTAAGCATAAGGTCATTCACCGCTATACGTGGGAAGGAAGGGGAACCAGATCTATCATTGACTATATAATAACAGACCAGGAATTCAGGAAGCCAGTCAAGTACACACGTGTTTTCGGGGGGTTCTTTGATGATACTGACCATTATTTAATCTGCAGTGAAATTGGTTTTGTGAGGCCAAAAGAGCAGAAAGTCAGGTCCATGTGTAGAAGGATAAGAGTGGAGAAGCTTCAAGACAAGGAAATTAGGCACAAATACATAACAATGATTTCGGAAAGGTACCAGTTAGTTGAATTTAATGCTTTACAGTCACTGGAAGAGGAATGGTCAAGATGCAGGGACACACTACTGGAAACAGCTAGAGAATGTCTTGGAACAGTAGTGTGTAAAGATAGGAAGAAGCAGACAGCCTGGTGGAATGACACAGTCAAGGCAGCCTGTAAAAAGAAAAAGAAGACATATCAAAAATGGCTCCGTGCTAGAAATCAGGCAGACAGATAAAGTTGTGTTGAAGAAAGAAACAAAGCCAAACGGATAATTGCAGAATCCAAGCAGAATTCATGGGAAGACTTTGGAAACAAGCTAGAATCTCTGGGCCAAGCCGCGGAAAAACCATTTTTGAGCGTAATTAGCAATCTTCGAAAGGGAGGGAAGAATGAATTAACAAGTGTTTTGGACAGATCAGGAAAGCTGCTAGTCAATCCTGTGGATGCCTGGGGCAGATGGAGGGAATATTTTGAACAATTGCTCAATGTAGGTGAAAAGTTCAATGATGTATCATATTTTCAGGTAGAATGGGATAGGAACGACGATGGAAACAGGATCTCATTTGAGGAAGTGGAGAAAATGGTCAGTAGATTACAGTGCAATAAAGCGGCTGGGGTGGATGAAATTAAGCCGGAACTCGTCAAATACAGTGGAAAATCAGGTCTCAAATGGTTACACAGGATAATTGAAAAGGCGTGGGAATCGGGACAGGTTCCATCTGACTGGACGAAAGCGGTAATCACACCAATTTTCAAACAAGGAAACAGAAAAGATTGCAACAACTATCGAGGTATCTCTTTAATTAGCGTTGTAGGCAAAATATTCTCTGGTATTGCTGAAAGGAGAGTGCGAGTATTAATTGAGGACAAGTTAAATGAAAATCAGTGTGGGTTTAGGAATCTTAGTGGCTGTCAGGACCAGATCTTCAGCTTACGGCAGGTAATGGGAATATGCTATGAGTGGAACAGGGAATAGTATCTATGTTTCATAGATCTGGAAAAGGCTTATGAAGCTTAGGAAGCTACTGTCAGTTATTCAAGATTATGGTATAGGAGGCAAACTTCTGCAGGCAATTAAAGCGCTTTACGTAGACTGTCAGGCAGCAGTTAGAGTAGATGGCAAATTAAGCTCATGGTTCAGGGTAGTTTCAGGGGTAAGACTAAGGCTGCAACCTGTCACCACTGTTGTTCATACTATTCATGGATCATATGTTGAAATCAGTAGACTGGCACGGCGGGATTAAAGTAGGTGAAAACAAAATAAGCAGGCTCGCATATGCGGATGACTTAGTTGTAATGGCCGATTCGATTGAAAGGTTGCAAACTAATATTTCAGAGCTCGATCAGAGGTGCAAGGATTATTATATGAAGATCAGCATCTCCAAAACGAAAGTAATGTCTGTGGGAAAGAGATTCAAACAGATTGAGTGCCAAATAGGAGGAACAAATTTAGAACAGGTATACAGTTTCAAGTACCTGGGATGTATTTTGTCACAGGATGGCAACATAGCGAAAGAACTGGAATCGAGGTGCAGCAAAGCTAATGCAGTGAGTGCTCAGCTAAGATCTACTCTCTTCTGCAAGAAGGAAGTAAGTACCAAGACTAAGTTAGCAGTGCACCGCTCTATCTTTCAACCAACTTTGTTGTATGGGAGTGAAAGTTGGGTGGATTCAGGTTACCTTATTCATAAGGTAGAGGTTACAGATATGAAAGTAGCAAGAATGATTTCAGGTACCAATAGATGGTAACAATGGCAGGAGGGTGTCTATAATGAGGAAATCAAAGAAAAGCTGGGAATAAACGTTATAGATGAAGAGCGAACAGACTAAGATGGTGGGGTCATGTTACACGCATGGGAGAAGCAAGGTTACCTAAGTGATTCATGAGCTCGTCAGTGGAGGATAAGAGGAGTCGAGGTAGACTAAGAAGAAAGTACTTAGATTCGGTGCAGAATGATTTTGAAGTGAAAGGCATAACATCAGACGAGGCATCAATGTTAGCATTGAATATGGGATCATGGAGGAATTTTATTAGAGGTACTATGCTCCAGACTGAACGCTGAAAGGCATAATCAGTCTCTAATGATGATGATGATGACGTGTACAGTAATGACTTGGTTGTGTTAGGTGCGTTTAGAAAAAAAAAAAAAAACTAACTTCAAATGTGCGACGAGCTACCTCACACGCTAATCACACTGATGAATAGCGAGAGACTGATTACGATAACGGTCGTATTGGTATGGCAGACTTGCGTTCTAGTGAGATAGGTATAGAAAGGAACGAGTTCGGGCTCATAGATCACAACAGCAGCGAGCACGGGAAAATGAAATTGATCGATTCCGCAGACACAATGCTCCATTGAACCTGGAACGAGGAGCGTTCTCTTACGATCCGGAAATAGATTATAGTGCCGACAAATCTGTAACAATTGGGGAAATGTCAATCATTTGTCAACACTGTAATGCTTTAAAATACAGCGGTGAATCTGCAGAATTATGTTGTGCTGGTGGTAAAGTAAAATAGCCAAAATTGGTCCCTCCACCTGATCTATTACACTCATTAGGTTTTGGGATGGAAAATGGCACTACGAACTTCTTGGCCAACATCCAAAAATATAACTATTGCTTCCATGATTTATAATAATAGACAAGTGATACGAAGTTCACCGAGTCATCTAGTGAGACAATAAAAGTAGTAGATGACTTTTGTTATTTGGGTGCAAGATGACTTCCGATGGCCGAAGTAACGAAGATATAAAATGCAGAATGGCTAGGGGACGAAAAGCGTTTCTGAGGAAGCGAAATTTGTTGACGTGCAGTATTAGTTTAAATGTTACCAAGTCCTTTTTGAAAGCATTTGTATGGAGTATAGCATTGTATGGGCGTGAAACGTGGACGATAAGGAGTTCAGATAAAAAGATGATAGAAGCCTTTGAAATGTTGTGCTTAAGACGAATGATGAAGATTAGGTGGGTAGGTAACGTAACTAATGAGGAGGTGCCCAACAGAATTGGGGAGAATAGGAGTTTCTGGCATATCCTGACTAGGAGAAGGGATAGGTTTGTGGGACACATTCTGAGACATCAAGGAATCTTCAACTTAGCTTTAGAAGGAAGTGTGTGCGCTAAAAATTGTAGAGGGAGATTGAGGGACGAATACAGTAAGCAGATTCAAAAGAATGTACGTTGCCGAACGTATTCTCAGATGAAGACGCTTGCAGAGGACAGGGTAGCGTGGAGAGCTGCATCAAACCAGTCTGCGGATTGAAGACTAGAACAACAAAACTTATTTTATGATAGGGAACGAAACCGGCCGTACCCTTTGAAAGGAACCATCCCGAAATTTGCCTGGAGCGATTTATGAAAATAACGATTTCTAAGCAAGAACTTTTTCCAAGCGGGTCGACTTTTTTTTTTTCAACTAGAGTTGTACGTGATGGATGAGTGAAACACTGGGTAACTGTCAAATGAAATTCAGATAATCTGAAAGGCCACTAAAACGGGTCATTTGACTTATATGATGCTTCTGACGTCTACTGACTTGATGCCGTAAAGCTCCGTGACCATGATATATTATTTGGACACTAACTGAAAATGGTCTACAAATATTGTATAGAACCACACTGTAGAAATATCCTACCTGTATAAAATCCCCAGAAAATTGTTTTTTGCATGTTCCGAGCAATGACAAATTAGATTGCACTCAGTTCGTGGGTTTATTTATATGATGATCATTTTTATCTCAGTAAACACTCGGTAGGATAGTTATTTTCTGTTAGTTCACTATTAACTATCGTACTGTGTAGCTACAAAGGTGTGTAGTACTGCTATGTATAGATTACCAAAAAATGTTCAAATGTTTGTATAGTCTATGGGACTTAACTACGGGGTCATCAGTCCCTAAACTCACAAACTACTTACGAACTACTTACGAACTAGGACGACACAAATATCCATGCCCGAGGGGGGATTCGAACCACCGACCGTTACAGATTACCAAGCTGATATTTACATCTGCGAAGCAGCTGTTCACGATATGACATGCCAATGATTTATACTTAAAGTCGTTTTCTAGTGTGAACCTATAACTTTTATGTTGGTTATCAGTTTTGATATTTACATGAATAATGCGGTATTTCAATAAATGATGGGTAAATAAACTATTTCTGTTTCAAAAACGCCTTTTGAGCGCTTCTGGCGAAAGCAACTATTTTTAATCAAATCAGAATTTACTTCTCTTAATTTCGTCAATAATCCGATTCTATTTTACATTATCACATTCTTCCTCAACAACTGAAAGAAAGAAAAAATAGGAGAGGGTTGCATCTGAACACGGAATACAAAGGCGCTAACTGTTACACTACTGAACAGCCACTGTAAATTTTGCCCGAGCAGATAAGCTGACTTCACAGATAAGAACTTTGCAAAACTTTGTCTTTATTTCTTGGAACACAAATGGCACCTACGACGAAATATTTGTCCTTATATTTTCACTCTGCTTTAGCATCCTAAGTTCCGATTTAACTTGACATTTTCTTCATTACCAATAAGTTCAAAAATGTTCAAATGTTTGTTAAGCTTATGGGAATTAACTACGGGGTCATCAGTCCCTAAACTTACAAACTACTTATGAACTACCTTATACTAAAGACGGCACAAATATCCATGCCCGAGGGGGGATTCGAACCCCCGACCGTAGTGGTCGTGCAGACCGCGACTGAAGCGCCTCAGTCTCCTCGGCCACTGCGGCCGGCTCCAATCAGTTTGAGGAAAATGCATACTGATACGTGAAAAGGTTCAAATGTTCAAATGTTTGTTAAGCTTAAGGGAGTTAACTGCGGGGTCATCAGTCCCTAAACTTACAAACTACTTATGAACTACCTTATACTAAAGACGACACAAATATCTATGCCCGAGGGAGTATTCGAACCTCCGACCGTAGCGGCCGTGCAGACTGTGAGTGGCGCGCCGCAGAACGATCGGCAACTGAGGCCGGCGGGGTCACCATAAAATTTTTTATTTGGAAGGGGGTCACCAAATTTTTTTACTTGGAAGGGGTGTCATATTCGAAAAGGCTGAAAACACTGCGCTAGGGGATATATAAATAGTATACATGCCACCCCTTTTTGCATAGGTCTACGACAGCACAAAAACATGCTTGTAGAAGGAATGATATTTTTTGCTCTATCTGATAGTAATTTTTATTACTGTACTGTTATGTTTAGTTTGCAGTATGATTCACCATAGAAGAAATGATAATATATCTACAGAAATTTATTGGTTGCCTTTAAATCCAGTAATCCATATGTGACCAATTTGAAACGTCAAATAATATGTATTTTGGATTTCTTTGAGATACATATCTGTTATGCCAATAAAGGAGTTTGTAAAATGTCCTGAACAAGAAAATAATTAATAACACGAAAGCTTGGAAACAGATATGAATAAAGTGGAAATGTTTAAAATAAAACGAACAAAATATATATGCGCTTTTTCAGAGAATATGAGAAAGCCCATTTTATTCATCAGAAAAGAACACTGCTGATATCAACTGCAGTCGTATTTTAATAATTATCTTGACAAGTAGAAAAACTTTTTTTTTAAGTTACACAATGAAGACGGTTTGACTGTAAACATTAGCTGCGAGGGAGCAGAGGCGCGCGATGTTATTGCACGCGCCGTCGACGATATGGACGAAGGACCGTGGCCTTCGGGGTCCTTTTATGTGGAATTGATTTATCATATCGTGGAACCCTAAAGCCTTTTGTCGAGGTTAAAATCCAATTTTACACAGAGACAATAGGGTTACGGGCGTATCAGCCTCTGGAATGCCGTTCGGACTGCGTATTTAGCGCAGCCGCGGGAATGTAACGTTTTGTTTTGAAACCCCCGTGTTTACAGTGATAAGGAGGCCTGGGCAGCGCCCCCGTCAGCGACGTATACCTGCGCTTTTGTAACAAACGTTGCTCGCGTATCAGCGCCTTTTGTGGAAGAATGGTGTCGCAGCCGACTGAAAAAAAAAAGCTTTTTGTTCAGGCTGACGTCCACTACACACAACACGACTAATATTTCTTTTCGAATTCTTCTGTTCCTCTACTGATCCAGCCGTGTGTAGATAATCTGGTGCGAAGGCAGGTTATTTTTCATACATCGTACGACTTACATATATTTTGTGAATGTAAGATTCAGCCACTACCTTCTACTTAGAACACTAATCCCTTGCCATTTTTTGACAACATGTCGAACCTTCTATTCCGGCATCGGAATCACGCTACCTTGCATACACGCTGTACCAAAGCCCTCAAACCGAACAGTATACGGCCTTTGTAGACATTGCAACGACATGTGCGATGGCAAGATGAAACATATTCGACGTTTGATCGTTCACGGATAGTTTCTTCATGTCATTCCGGACTTTCATCAAGAAAAGTTGCAAGGAGAATACTTGTGGGTCAGAGTGATGTGGGAAGTAACTTCCGGTCTCGTACGTCACGCGAGTGAGTAACGATGACGTCACCAATTTTGTTCGCTTGTTAGCTTGCCAGAACTGTGAGGCTGTATTCGGAAATTTATAACACCAATAATCTATTAACATTTTATAATGTCACTTGAACGAAAAAGTGAAATAACGATAAATAACTGCGATTTGTATAAAAATTAAATAATGAAGTTTATCATGGGAGACGTGTGATGTGATAGTCTCATGGACTAACAGTTCGTTTCTGATTCAGTAGGTCTGTATGGTATTCTAAAAGACGACATTGCAAGCTGATATTCTCTCCATTGCTTGTTACCTCGGTGCTGATGTTATACTGATTGTAAGGCGTGTATTTTTGAGAGTTGTTTTACAATAGACATATGAAAATTAGATCGATTTTATTCAGTAGTTTGTGAAACGCATGCCATTAGTTGTGTGTTTTATGTGACTTGATTTCATTTACGCAGTTTTAGACTACGTCAGCGATTTACGTATCTCAGCAACAATGGGCCACCAATTTGTAATAACATCAATCTTGCCTTAAAAATTAATTGCAAAAATATTAGCTGTAAACGTAGATAAAGTGTTTTCGGACAGCCTTGAATTCATTAACATAAGTAATTTTTTTTTCAAATTACGTACATTTGATTAGATTCAAGGGACGCAAACTGGCCTGATCTTTAGATTTTTTCCCTTAATATTCTCTCATTAATTCAAATAAAATTGTTCAATCGTTTGTAAATCTATGGGACTGAACTACGATGTTCACAGACTACTTAAACTAACCTAAGGACAACACACACACACACACACACACACACACACACACACACATGCGCGAGGGAGGACTGGATCCTCCGACGGGGACCAACCGCGCACTCCGCAGCAACGCGCCTTAGAGCGCTCACCCACACCACCGCGGCTGTTATTAATTCCATTTGCATCGGATTACGATGGCAATAATGAATAATGAAATTTATGCTTATTCTGCTCTCCACTGAGGAGTTCTAACAACGAACTACAAATTTTATTGATGAACTCTTCAAGTGGTGCAGTTGCGTGTTCCTTGTGCGGTCGGCCCGCAGTATGGTTATGAAAGATTTATTTTCTTAATATTAATTCATTTTTAACTAACGTAACCATTTTCCAAGAACAATAATAATATCAATAGTTACAGTACCGGGAGAGACAAAGTAATGTGTGTAGCAATAGAGGATTCTCCCTAGTGTGAAGTACATAGAGTAATACGCCGCGTGGGAGTGGCCGCGCGCTCTGAGGTGCGTAGCTGCGGAGCGTGCGGCTGCTCCCTGTCGGAGGTTCGAGTCCCCCTTCGGGCAGGGCTGTGTGTGTTTAAGTAGTTTGTAAGCGTAGGGACGGATGACCAGTTTGGTCTCATAACTTTACAAACATTTGAACTTTTGAGTAATGCTATTTTTGTGAACAAAACAATGACTTATAGTGAGATTTCTGACATGGAGACATGAGTAGTAGTGTTGTTCGATGTGTGGTACATTTCGTGACGTCCATTACAAAGAACAAAGTGGCCGACCGTCTTTGGTGAACGATGAACGTGTTACAAAACTGAATGACCTGGTCTCACCATTACTGAACTCTCAGTGGCTGAGAAACTCAAGGAGGGCATCACTCAAAGGAGGAAGATTTTACGCAGGACGGATATCGAGGCTTGTGAAATGGTATGGAGTATTGGTATTTATGACTGAGTGCAATACAAGAGCGTCAGGAAACAATTTTAGAGCCGGGCCAGTTATGACAAACCACATAGTTAATTCGGGGGAGGAATGGAAGAGGACGGGAAGGCAAGAGGTAGACCGGGTGTAGTAGAGGGTAGGGAGTGAGTCGGGTCTGGTACACGGGCCTTACGTAACAGGATACGAAGTGTGATGTGTTGGTAAGGATTCTAAAGCAGAAAGGAAGCAATGGGGTTGGTCTAAAAGAGTTATTTACGACACGCACAAAAATGTTGAATGTGAGCAAAGAAGCTTCAAGAAGGAAGACGGATGATTCTACATCTACATGGATACTTTACAAGTCACGTTGAAGTGCATGGCAGAGGCTTTTTTTATGCTCCGTCTCTAATGACCACACTGTCGACGGGACGTGAAACCCTAAGCGTCCTTCCTTCCTTCCACTTTTATGATATTTCTCTATAGTTAAATTCTCTAATAGCTCGTTGGATAAAGGAACACTTTAGTATTTCTGTTGTCGATCTGATTTCTCTTATATTATTGTGATGATCATGTCTCCCTATGTAAGTGGGTGCTAAAAATTCTGAAGAGAAACTTGGTGATTTCACAAATAGATCTCGCCGCAACAAATAACGCCTTTCTTTCAATGATTTCCATCCCAACTCGTGCATCATTTCCGTGACACTCTCTCCCCTACATCGCGATAATACAAAACGAGCAGCCCTTCTCTGAACCTTCTCTAAATTGTCCGCCAGTCTAACCTGGTGTGGATCCCACAATGCGCAGCAATACTCCGAAATAGGACGCAAAATGTAATGTATGCAGTTTCTTAGAGGAACTGCTGCATCTTCTAAGTGTTCTGACAAAGAAATGTAGTCTTTGGTTCGCCTTCCCTACAATATTTTCCGTGTGTTCTTTCCATTTTAAGTTGTCCGTAATATTGTTATTCCTAAGTATTTAGCTGAATTGATGACTTGTAGGTTTGACTGATTTATCGAGTAAACGAAGTATAAGGGATTTCTTTTAGTGGTTATACGAATGACTTCACACTTATTATTAAGGGTCAATTGCCAACTTTTACACCATGGAGATATCGTATCTAAATCATTTTGCAGTTGCTTTTGATCTTCTACTGACTTTACTAATCGATAAATGGCAGCATCATCAGCGAACAGTCTAAGAGAGCTACTCAGAGTGTCTCCTAAATTGTTTATAAGAATAAAGAAGAATAGGGTTAGTATAACACTTCCATGGGGAACGCCAGCTATCACTTCTGTTCTACCCGATGACTTGCCGTCAATTACAACGTACTGTGTCCTTCCTGACAGGAAATCGCGAATATAATCGCACAACTATGAGGATATTCCATAAGCATGCACTTTGGTTAGAAGATGCTTTGGAAGTAAAGAGTCAAAAGCCTTCCGGTAATATAGAAGTAAGCAATCTATTTCGACATCCCTTGTCGATAACACTCATCCCATCATGTGAGTAAAGAGCTAGATGTGTTTCACAAGAACGATACTTTCTGAATCCATGTTGACTATGGGTCAATAGGTCGATCTCCTCAATGTAGTTCGTAATATTTGAGGAAAGTAGTATATATTCTAACATCCTGCTGCAAACTGACGTCTGTGATTTAAGCTTGTAATTCTGCGGATCACTCATATTGGCTTTCTCGAATATTGACGTGACTTGTGCAAGTTTCTAGTCTTTGAGTGCGGGATGTTTACTGAGCGAGCGGTTGCATATGATAGCTTGGCATGCGACTATTGCATACTATGAAAGGAAATTATTGGTGAACAGTCGGGGCCGAGAGATTTACTTTTGTTTGAAGTTACATTAAATACTAAATGGTTTCTACTTCTAAACAACGCCTGGTGGCAGCTGTTCTTGATACGAATTGTGGAGTGTTTGTTTCGTATCCTGTAGTGAAGGCATTTGGAAAGATTAGGGTTTTAACATCCCATCTACATAGTGGGTTTTAGAACGGAGCATCCGCTCGGATACGTTTTGTCAGGAATCTGGAAGGAAAGCTGCTGTGGCCTTTCATAGGAACCATTCCGACATTTGTCTGGAGTGGTTTAGGAAAATCATGGAAACATAAATCAGGATAGCCGAAGGTGGGTTGGAACCGCCGTCCTTTCAAAAGTTTCGTAAAATTGTGTAACAACAAGATTTGGAGTCAGCGTGGGTGTTTGGTTGCGGTGTTGTGTTGGTATACGCGTATGATCATACTAGTAATGTTTGGATGTATATGAAAAGTGTATGTATGTAAGTAAAACTTAATTAATTAAAAAAAACCTACTTTCCGAATCGGACTCATCTCTTTAGGATGTAGAGCTTTTTCTGTTTTATTCGGAAACTGACGTATCCCTTCTTCATTTCTTGTCGTATTAAGCTGAATGATCAGAAGATATTCTGCATCGACATTCATACCTATGGAGGATTTCGAGCAGAAGGCACTTGCGTCTGCTGTTTTAAAGCCCACAGTGTTCTGGCGCTACGTAGATGACACCTTTGTTATATGGCCTCATGACAGAGAAGAGCTTCAGAAATTCCACTCTCATTTAAATTCACTGCATGGCAACATTAAGTTTACGATGGAGATTGAAAAAGACGGGAATTTACCCTTTTTATATGTATTAGTACAAAGAAAGAATGATGGCTCACTGGGTCACTCTGTGTATAGAAAACCGACGCACACTGATCTATACTTACAGGCGTCGAGCTGCCATCACCACTCGCAAACTGCTGGTGTCCTCAGCACTTTAATTCATCGAGCGCATATAATATCTGACGAAGATAATCTCCACGCAGAATTAGAACACCTGGAGAAGTTTTTCAAAGATAACGGATATACTTCTCAACAAATAAAGAAGGCTATGTACAGCTACAATAGCAAGAAGCAACGCACAGAGGACACTGTTGACGATTACAAATCACATGCTTTACTTCCTTTTGCCGGAAATGTGTCCTCCAAAATAGGCAGGTTGCTTAGGAGAAATAAAATCAAGGTTATCTTCCGTCCACCTGCGAAGAGTTTGGCCTTAGTAGGATCCGTGAAAGATGATCTGCAACTGAGAGAATCGGGCGTTTACAAGATCCCCTGTGAGTGTGGTGCTGCATATATAGGCCAGAAAATACGATCTGTACAGGAACGACGTGTAGAACACGAAAGACACACCCGTCTACTCCAACCATCAAAATCGGCAGTAGCAGAACACTGCATTTCCATGGGACACACAATGGAACATAGTAAAACTAAAATTTTAACTCCAGTCTCCAGTTTCTGGGATTCACTAATTAAAGAATCGGTGGAAATTCGTCTTGCCGACAATCTTATAAATCGTGACAACAGCTTCCAGCTCGACAAAAATTGGAATCCTGTGATTAATATCACCCAGTCACAGCCTAATCGACGTCATCAATCGATTATCTATCATTAGAAGACTATTGCTCTTCCACCACCGAGGGCAGCACATACAACTCGGCTGTATCGCGCATGACACCATCTAACGCATGCGCAAAACGATACCAGCACTTTTGGCATGCGCAAGAATCAGTATAAATACCGCGACTGCAGCTGGGCTCTTCAGTACTCGCTACTCACCTGAAGACGGCCGGACGTTTCCAGGCCGAAATAGCGTGTCAGAATGACGACGGGATCCGGCCACACACCCGAAAGTTACTGGATGAAGAAATACGCCGGGAAAGCTTCAGAAGTCACTCCATAGCTATGCTTCACAAGTCACGACACAATGTGTGACGGAAAGTACAGTGTGAACCAGTATCACTTCTTCCTCCTATTCCAGTACGGTCCGCGGGAAGATACTGCCAATATGTCTGCGTGTTGGCTCTTATCTCTCTACTTTTATCCTTGCGTTCTTTTCGCGGGATATACGCAAAGAGGAAATAATATATTGGTTGACTCTTGGAGAGACCACAGTCTAACATATACAGTCACGACACTCACTGCTGTGAAAGTTGTTACCAACTGACAGCTGCTGCGACACTAGCGCTCCTAGCGGTGGGCAAGCTGCCTAAGTAGTGATGTTTGTTTATAATCGCTTTTGTACCTAATTAACGAAATACGTACTATAATTTTTGCGTTACAAGCATTACTAAAATATCGAGCGACAAACATAATACAGAAATTAATATAAAAACAGCCTCATTTAAATGATTCAATGATATACAGAACAACTCTGTTATGAACAAATACTTACGTATATGTGTATATTTGCAGCTTATTCCGCTGAAAGTAAGTTGCATGTAAACATAATGGTATAATAAATTTCTATTATGGTCTGTTCTTACTATGACAGCCAGTTTTTGACGTGTATCAATTCGGTACAGAGTCTAATGATTCTCACATTTTTACACGTCACTCGTCTTTCTTATACGTGTATATTCTTTTAAGTGTAATTACTTTAGCTTCAAAAACCAATGTTTTGACGATTCTTGCCGTTTGTGGTTCAGATGTAGCAACAATTGTGTAATTGGATTCTTCTTTGTTGGAAAACAGTTTAGTTGCTTTTATCGTTATATTGCCACGTCTGTGACTTTTTCCTTCGGCTACAGCTGTGATGGTTGATTTGGTATGTTAAATACCGTATTTATTGCATTCTATATACGTTTCCGATGTTCCACTCTCACCGATGTTACTGGAATTGTAATGAAGAATGCTTAACGTTCCTGCGTAGAAATTGACGTCTCTCTACTAAAGAGCATGTCTCCTGGTGTTTCCTAGGCATTTTTATTTTTAATAGAAAATGAAATTACTCATATAAAGCCTGTATGTTACAGGATGATTGTAAATTAACTGTCCTGTAATGTGCTTTTTCGTACGTTATCAGGAATCTTATGAAACCTAAGAAAGACAAATGGAGAGCTATTTTTTTAAATTATTACCTATTTATAAGGCACTACATACGGTCCCTAATGTAAAAAGTATGCTGACGTCAATCTAAACGATACTATTCGCACTCATCAACTATCGTATTCAGAAACGTAGCTTGCCGGCCGCTTGGAGCGCTGCTATCGCAGCGTATAACAAAAATCTGTGGGAGTATCGTGACTGTATATGTTAGACTGTGGAGAGACGGTAGCTCCACGAAGTTTGACAGAAGCCCATACCGCGATACAGAACGTCTCTCGCGTCGTCTACCCCTTGGCCCAAGCTCGACTAGCGTCAACTGATGCTCAGGGCGATGTGTGGGTGTTGTCGACACCCGCAGCGCCTGCTGTCAGTGAAGGTCTGTGTAGGACAGAGCGTGCGCACCTCGCCTGACGAACAGCGCATGTTTGGCGGCAGCCCACTGTTACGTATTCACACAGTGCGGGAGCAGCTGTGTCACGAAAGCGGGCACAGTGGAACAAGGCGCGCACCGCGAAAAGCAAACGACGCACAAAAAGACACTCCGTGACGTAGTTTCACAAAAACGAAGAAGTGGGCGGCAAGGAAATTCCGTTATTGAAGATTCTCGAGGAACAAGTGCAGTGGTTATCACACTGTGGATCAATATTTGCTTTCTCGCCGCGTCAGTGTTATTACTGTGTTTAGGCACGCGTACATACTAAATTTAGCAACGGTTGTTTGAACAGTTGCGTTCCCCCTGCCAGGTCGTTAGTGAATGCCGGTTATACCACCTGCCTGTTAGTTACAAAAAAACTAGTATGAAGTATCGGCGATGCCCGGCTGTGCAATAATTCCTCTCTTACGTTAGTCCAACTCCTTCCCTCTCTGTCCATCGCTTTCTACCCTATTGTCATTCCATTTCAGGTTCTTCTTCATGCATATCATCCATTGTGACGTAACAGCTTCTTAACTATGTGTCCTACAATAATATGTTGCCAGGTTTATAGAGTAAAATATCAGGAAACTGTTGCGAAATGCGTTGCTAATGGAATTGGTAGTAAAGACGAATAAATGAGAACATCATGCGGGTTCTGTTGTATAATTTCAGGGTACATTCAGTGGTATATGTGTATACTGTCGGTTAAACGTCTTGCGAATACATTTAGTATTGTAGAAGTAATAAATTGTAACATCACGCTGAATTATATAGTCTTACTGTATGAACTGCTTAAACGTGTTGAGAGATAAAATTCTTTCCGGAGAGCAAGAAAAAGTTTTGTAGAGGTTGACGTTATGTCAGTAGTTGCTTTCATTAACAAACAGTTGATGAGTAAACTCTCTTTACTTATGCGTCGCATGACAAGGTAGTTTTCATCGTTTGACGTCTACCTGCTGTATCATGTGTCATAGGTGAATTTTGCTCGAAAAATGTTCAAATATTTGTTAAGCTAATGGGACTCAACTGCGGGGTCATCAGTCCCTAAACCTACAAATTACTTATAAACTAATTCATACTACAGATAGCACAAACATCGATTCCCGAGGGAGGATTCGAACCCTTGACGGGAAATGGCCTGTGAATTTTGCTCCCACAGCGATTGTGTCTCACAGTAAGAAACACGAGTACTACGCTTGTTTAAAATAACGGACAGAAAACCATACACAAGAAGGTTGATTCTCCATATCAAACCTCATTAATCACGTTTTGCACCTGAGCACCTGTGACTGTGAAAAGCCGCTGTGCTACGTAATATCATATCCAAACAGATGTAATCAAGTGATAAAGGTGAAACATTGAAATAAAATTTCTGGTGCGGCCAAGGATCGAACACGGACATCCATGCTTACAATGCGGACGTCTTACCTCTAGACCGACGCAGCGCTGGTGAATAAGCCCCTTGGAATAGTCTAAGTACGACTTCCCTAGATGTCACAAAAACTAATTCAGCTTCTGTGTTCCAAGAAGTATTGCCACAATTGCCAAGACTCTCCAAGCAGCGGAATAGAACCTCGGCAATGGACGTAGTGGAACATTCCTGCCTTTAACCATGGGCTAAGGTGATATAAATATAATTATAAATGGAAATTTACAAACCCTGAGACTGTTTTTCGTCTCCAACATGTCAAAGACATTAAAGATGAAGACTATGGCAAGGCGCCTTATTCACTAGTGGCGCGGTGGGCTAGTGGTAAGACGTCTGCCTGGTAAGCATGGAAGTCCGGGTTCGATTCCAAGCAGCAAGACAAATTTTAATTGAATGCTTCACCTTTATCTTTAATGTATTTCACATATTCGAGACGAAAAACAGTCTCAGGGTTTGTAAATTTCCATTTATAATGTAATCAAGTGAGTCTCCATTAAGATTTTCTATTTGTTTTTTTTTCGGTTTTTACGCACTAGTAAATATTATACATCTCTATATCTTTCACCTAAGATACGAAAACAGAACTAAACTACGACACCTACTGAAGGTAGCGGAAAAGTCTCATGTAGCTTACCGAGCGATATTTTCGCAGTGGTAACAAAATGTAGGACTTGCATTCAGAAAGACTGCGATTTAAACCCGTCTTCGGCCGTCCTGATTTAGGTTTTCCGTCATTTCCCCAAATAATTTCAGGGCAACGCTGAGATGGTTCCTCCTGAGGTGGACAGCAGATTTCGTCCACATCCTTGACTAAAAGAATCCGAGCCGGTGATTCGTCTCTAGTGACTACGATGTGGGTCGGACCTTAACCCCTAATCATCCATCCTTCTTCCTGTAGCTTCCACGTTCAAACAAATTTAACACATCTGTCGTAAATAATTCTTCTAAATCAATCCCATAGTTACCTCTGTGATTTACAATCATAGTATGATACCGTTGTGGTGTCGCTATATGCCACAATGCCTGCGGTCTACGCAAGTCGCAGCGCAACTTCAAGAAGAGCGATAAGTTCAAATGTTCAAATGTTTGTTAAGCTTATGGGACTTAACTACGGGGTCATCAGTCCCTATACTTACAAACTACTTATGAACTACTTACGAACTAGGACGGCACAAATATCCATGCCCGAGGGGGGATTCGAACCCCCGACCGTAGTGGCCGTGCTGACCGTGACTGGAGCGCCTCAGTCACCTCGGCCACCGCGGCCGGCGAGCGATAAGTCACTGCATAGGACTTCGGCCACCGGGAGCGCCCGCAGTCTCGGTACCTCTTTGCTTACTTAGCCTACATATGTCGGCGCAGCACAGCGCCAGAAAGACAAAACGGGACAGTTCCAAGTAGTTCTACAGTTCGGATCCAGAAGTTCATAGACGAGAGCTGGTGGTCTACTTAGCACAAGCCGGAACTGCATTGCCAGGAATTGTAATGAGACATTGCAGAACTGTGTACTAACACAAGCACATCAAAATTAAGTATTTATTTCATAGTGTTAATAAAATATCATGTGGACTAATCAGTTGTTTTAGTTACAGACCCATGTCCACATCCTTGCTAGTCACAGTCCACCTTCGAGCCTACAGCACAGCAGAGACACAACAGATGCCATGCCTATACCAACACAACACACCAACCAAACACCTCCTCTTACTCCACATGCTTTTGTTATACGATTTTGTCCCATATATCGACCAGATGATTAAATCCGCCCTTGTAGCAGACTGACCAACTTCCTAACCACTACTACATATGGTTACATCATTCTTTCCCATATTCTTCCCTTCATTCCCACCCATTAACCACGTTGTTTGTCATAACTATCCCACAACAGGGTGGCCGGCATTTGAAAGTTAATGTAGGTGCACCAGACCACAATTCATAAATATTGGAAATTAACCTTCTTGAGATTCGACTTCATACATTTTCGAGTGAGTGACACTTGATAAAGGTAAACAAGCTATTTATATGTTTATATTTCGTAATAAAAAAGCAATGCACATTCAACATGTAATCATTGTTGATGTTGTGGTCTTCAGTCCGCAGACTGGTTTGATGCAGCTCTCCACGCTACCCTGTCCTGTGCAAGTCTTTCCATCTGAGAATACGTTCGGAAACCTAAATCCTTTGGAATCTGCTTACTGTATTCGTCCTACGGTCTACATCTGCGATATTTACCCCACAGACTTCCTTCTAATGCTAAGTTGACGATTTCTTGATGTCTCAGAATATGTCCCACCAAGCTATGCCTTCTCTTAGTCAGGATATGTCAGAAATTCCTTTTCTCTCTATTTCTGTTCAGCACCTCCTCATTAGTTACGTTATCTTCCCATCTAATTTTTATCGTTCGTCTGTAGCACCACATTTCAAAAGCTTCTATCATCTATTTGTCTGAACTCCTTATTGTCCACGTTTCACTACCACGCAATGCTACACTCCAGACAAATGCTTTCACCTAGGAAAAGATTTTCTAAAGGAAGTAATTACTAAGTCAGAGGAAACCAAACCCAGCTTTTATACGAACTCAGGCAATGTACATGTATATTAAAATATTGTAAATTTAAAACTGCACATAAAATACGAGAACGTAAGGGGGAGGGGGAAATGTGTAAAATTCATAATGTGACGTCATGAATTTAAGGATTAAATATGTATATTTTTATTATCTTCTCAGAATGCTCCATGATTGCACTCAAGGACTTCTTTGTCCTTAATGCTTGTAATGCAGTTACTTTTATTTAGACTTTTTTAATTTATTTTTTTGTTAGGTCCTGAATAGACTTTTTAACCTCATGCCACATGAAAAGGTGTAGAGTGAATGCACCATTTACTACCTTTCCATAATTAAAAACAATCACTGCATCATATGTAGGAAGTTCCAGAACTTTAGATGATGAGAATGTTGTCTTCGGGAAAAGTTTCCAGCTAAGTGCATTCAAAGATTCATTTGAATTTTCAGTTTTTCCATGAAGACACTTCCCTAGTAGGTCAGGATTTGCCAGGAACCTAAACGTGGGCTTCATAGCATTCATGATAAATTTAGGAATCCATCCCTTGTAGGTGTTGGAATTGTTATCCCTCTGGGCCTGTTGGTACCAGCTAACGGGCACAATCGATGTATAGGCTTTTCATCTGTAGACATCACATGAAGATATGTTGTCCACACTGTCTTTCGCATATCATCAGTGGTGGAAAGGTTTTCTCTTACAATGTATAGCCTCCATCGGCGGTAATGTAGTCGCTGGTTCTGGCATCATACAGGTGACGGATACTGTCTTAGGATACATTATTCCACGCCTGATCGACCAGTTCACGAAATTCTGCACATGTCAAATGTCGTCCTAACATATTCCACACGTGATCCACTGGAGAAAAGTCTAAAAATGGCGCAAGCCAGGGAAGTTGCTGCACGTCTTGTCACGCGAAGTGTGTGGGCGAGCATTATCCTGTTGGAGTAACACATCACCTTGCAAGTCCAAGAATGGTAAAAATCCTGCACGTTCCGAGAGTTGTCAGCGGTCCCTCCACAAACCTAACCCACCCCAGACTGCAAACAACCGGTTTGCCTATAGTTTGTGTGTGAAATGTTGACGCGACCAATTGCAACCAGTATCGTTGCGCGGCTGACGCGGCGCGTTCAACTTATGGCCATTTCTCCCAGTGGGCCATATCGCCACTTGGAAGGCCACAGTTTGGCCCTTTAAAAGCCATTCAGTTGGCTGTAGGAAGCACGAGTTTTCTTTAAACGTTGATATCACATAGCCTTATTACGGTAAATATTGAAAGTTTATTTCTCTAGTCTGTGGGTTACTAAATAGATTAATCTGAGCTGCTCTGCAGGTTCCGAAGTGGAACAATGAAATTAAGTATGCTAATTCTCATAAACCACCCCAGAAAAAGTCTATCTGGAGAGACTTGAAATAAAATTTGCAACGGAACGCACGCCAGTCACAGACCGGGACAGCCAAATCTGAGTAAGATGTAATTAAAATTGAAGAGGGATGCTACAGGAAACAGAGAATTGAAGTAACAATTTAAGTATTCTGAAAACGCTTAAGAAATGGGGAAACCAGTTTAAAACAGTAAAAACACAATCTCACACCTTTAAAAGGGGAAAGATTAACAATAAAATTAATAAACGGAGCATTTGATTGCCCACCTTTTATGAAATTTACTCATTAAGAAAATAGGGGTGGATTCGGATGAGTAGAAATGCATTCATTCACACGCACTCGCCGAAGCTCACGCGATACTTACTCAAACAGCCGCCAGCATCTGCAGCAGCTTGAAGCACGCGCACATATTAAAATAAGAAAACTTGATTCTGATATGCAGAAATCTGGACACGTGGTTGATCACAGGTTCCTGGACTGGTTCACAACTCGCAAAATCTCAAAATGCGAAATAAATAGGAATAAAATCACCACACGCAGAATAACTGAAAAAAATATAACTAAATTGCTAACATGAATCGCGTGATGGGCACTAAAGCAACTTGATGACCGGTATCGGATTCACAATAGTCAATCCACGAGGAAGCTTCTCACTCCGTGACACCGGCGACGTTACAACTCGGCCGCACCACATTTAGAAGGCGCATTGCATTATGCGCAGCGTTTGTGGTATCTGCCCCTGAAACTTTGAAGGGTTGTAGCTCCCAAACTAACAGTGATAGGAATGTAGTTTAAATTGATTTGAACGCAGTTGGTTTCAACGAATCCAACGCACAATAGAAAAAAACCTATTGTTCGATTTAAAAAATTATATCTTTGTGCTGTAACTCTTTGGAAAATGATACAATAAACTATGTTCACAGCTCCGCAGAAAGTGTAACATTTCTTGTGTTGAACTACCGCATTAAAATTTCCCGTCACCTATTATCTTATAAGTTACAGAGGCAAACACACTTAGTGACACACCCTGTATGTCTTTCAGAGTATCCATACAAGGTGCGAGACGGAAGCCTGGTGGCCACGCGGCCTCGCTCTGCGGGAACACACAGTCAGCTCTGCAGCTCGGATTACGGCGAATCGCGCCGCAAGCGCCACCTGTTGCTGGTCCCCACTTTACTCGCTGCGCACTTCAATCCGCTGTTGCCTCAGACGCCAGAGGTCCACGAGCAGAAAGGGAGAGAGATTAAAGTCTGCCGTCCGGTCGCTAACTGAATTACCACTGGAGGAGGCATCATTCACAGTGACTCCACAAAGTATTCGTCCGACCGTGGCGCAGTCATACAAACATAGCTGCGAAAGCCGGCCGCGGAGGCCGAGGGGACTGAGGCGCTCCAGTCACGGTCTGCACAGCCACTACGGTCGGGGGTTCGAATCCCCCCATGGGTATGGATATTTGTGCCGTCCTAAGTTGTAAGTAGTTCATAAGTAGTTTGTAAGTTTAGGGACTGATAACTCCGTAGTTAAGTCCCATAGACTCTACAAACATTTAAACATTTGAATAGCTGCGAAATGAATAATAACTATTTCATTAAATTGGTTGATTTCTCCACTTGGAAATAAAACGCTATTTATGGTTCATACGTCGCTGAATTTGTTAACAAATACACACTATTTAAAATCACGCCTCGATGGACGTCAAACAAGTATTCGTCTAGTAAGCAATATGTGTGGTATTGGGCCGCTCTGATACACGCCCCTCTCGCGTTCGTTATGCAGTTGTGTTCCATCCAGCACAGTGAATAGCTGTCTCCCCGGTCTGAAAGCCGTTGAGTGATATTTACGTAATATGGGTAGAAAACGTTGCGTAACTGCAAAGGAAGAGAGAGAAATCTGCGTCAGGTTGTTTCGACAAGGAAAATGTTTTCAAGAAATCGGAGAAACAGTCGGTAGACCTACCAGTACAGTGAAGAGCATTATATACAGGTTTAATCAGAGCAAAAAGTACGAAAACAAATCACGAAGCTGTCGTCCTGCAGTTCTGTCCAAGATGGAGAAACGACAGCTTCTTCGAGAAGTCATCAAATATCCGAAACTGAGCGCTCCACAACTTGCTGCTGTGTTTCATGTGCGTACAGGAAGTTCTGTTTCAGCAAAGGCTGTAAGAAATACGCTTCTTGAAGCTGGGTGTGGAGGCTGAACAGCCCATAGAAAACCATACATCAGTAAAATCAACAGAAGAAAGCGACTTGCATTTGCAAGAGAACATAAATCAGACAGGTTTGATTTCTAGAATAAGGTTAAGTCTAATGGGCGAGTAACAGTGTGGAGAAGAAGTGTTGTGAACTTGAAGAGAGAAATATGACAGCCTCAGTTAAACATGGAGGAGGTTCAGTACTTGTGTGGGGGTGCATGAGTGCAAATGGTGTGGGGGATTTGTGTTTTATTGATGGCGTTATGGACCACAAGATCTAAATAAATGTCTTAAAAACACATCTGTCCAGTAGTGTGTGAATCATATGGGTCTTAAGTTGTGGCTGTTGTATAACATGCTCCACTGGATGCAGACACCACCGCAATCCCCCGACACTAATCCTATAGAGAATTTGCGGCATTTACGCGACAAAATCATCAGGAATCGTCAGATATGTGTGGTGTGGCCCAGGTTATTCATGAGAAGCGTAAACCAGGTTAGTCAGACTGCTGATCAGATGACTTCAGTCACTAAGCCACGTGGATCGGTACTGACATAGAAAATTTCTCTAAAACAAATTTTCAAACACAGAGGAATACATGTAATTGTTTTCCGCAACTGAATCCGATAAAATTTTCAGCTTAATATTTATTCAAATATTCGTAGAGCTTATGGGACTACGGGGTCATCAGTCCCTAAGCTTACAAACTACTTATGAACTAGCTAATACTAAGGACAGCACAAATATCCATGCCCGAAGAGGTATAACGTTGCCCTTGCTTAGTATGATGCCATAATTGTTAAAGTAGATTCTGCGATTATATTTTTTGGACGAGGAATTGATGGTACCGAATGTTTGGATTTGAAATAAGTTAAAGTACAGCCCAAAATGAACATTAAAGCAAATAAACCGCGGGTTGCATATTAAAATCGGGCACCATACAAGCTACAGCACGTTATAAAACTTACGGAAAGCATCTATCTGGATCCCGTACTTCGTATTGTAGAAGCTGGAAATGATAACTTTTTCTTATTTAATCTGTGAATGTTCGAGATACTTTCCGTAGGAGATCAATGTTCAGACTGTTCACTTCGCTTTTCATTGTTGTGTGACCGTGGGTGGAACATGAAGTAACTGGTAATGATAAAATAATTTAAAAAATGATCGGACTTCGTGAAACTACAAAAGAAATGACAGCAGGTTCTAAATTCAAGCAAAGTATAGTATAATGATGATTGATTGATTGAAATATTGCAGACAATGCGAAGCTATTGTAATGGCGTCTGAACATTAAACTAGTACGTTTGACGAGGAGCTGAAGAACATAAAAAAAAGACGAACGAAATTAAACTAGTTGCATTGCGAGACAGAGGGAACCGGAGGCGATAAGCATCGCTGATCAAAGATAAAAAAGAAACTTAAGTGTATCGTTACAGGGGGATTCGAACCCCCGACCGTAGTGGCCGTGCGGATCGTGACTGGCGCGCCGCATAGCGCTCGGCCACCGCGGCCGGCTTAATATTTATTGTCCTAGCAACTGACCCATCTTAAATCGTTGTTACCTAAGTTCTTCTCATCACCAAAAATGTGAAATCTCTGTAGCCTATTTTTCTGATTATTTATAAAACCTAATTAAGCTACTCAGGAAAAAAAAAGGAAAAAAAAGAAATGTTTCAATGTTTATAAAGTTATAGGACCAAACTGCAGTGGTCATGAGTTCCTAGACTTACAAAGTGCTTAAACTAACTTATACTAAGAGCAACACACACACCCATGCCAGAAAATCCACCAGGGAGCAGCCGTGAATTCTGCAGCAAGGCTCTTAGGGTGCACGGCCATTCCCGCTTGCAAATCAAATTACGTATGTTCGATATAATAGCACATAGACCTCCACAAAACACATAGTACGACATGGTATTGGCATGATTATGTTCTGTTTGTTATGAATATGTTCCCAACCTTTTCTATAACCAGAATGTGAACTCTTATTCCAAAATTGGTGAGCATTCTCACTTAGAAGCCAAGGAAATTGAATTCTGTGCAATCCGTGGCTTTTTCTGAAAGTTACTAACGCCAAATTGCCCCTGTTTTAGGCTGACGTACGAAGAAACTCCAATTTTAAAAGACAGTGGCGGAATTTAGAGATCAATAAGTTAAAAATCATTATTAGCAAATCGGCAAACAATAAAACTAACTTGTCCGTCAGCTATGTAGCATAAATATCAGTTTCAGTGTAATCGAAATATACGTGTTACATGAAAGAGTGTGATGCAACTTAGGTCATCCATTTATAGAGCCCCGCAGGTATCCAGAGAGGACCGGTAAGGTCCAGACAATTGTTTCATGTTTCAAGAGTATTTTACACGAGGCATCCTGAAATACCCTATATACCTTTAAGTGTTTTACAGCATGAAAATCTGATAAGCAGACGGTCTGGCACTTTGAGGATCGGATTTTCGAACGCGCAGAAGGAAAATCGACTGAAAATGCACGCAGCATGCTAAGCGACTACACTTGACATCTGCCAGACTGAACTACTTTCACATTCCGATTGGAGACAACACAGACGCCATCTGCAGAGCCATTAGCTTACATACTTTCTTCTATATGAGCAACGGAGACATCCACGAGAACAGAGTATCGTCTAGAGGTAAGAATTGGAACTATTTTCTTCCAACGTAAATCGGCCCACAAGTAAAGGCTGAAATGTTTCGCAAGCTACGTACTCTCAAATTTGACCCAGTGAGGAGTGCGCTGTAAAGACCAAATAAATTTAGTTCAGCCGAAAGTTGTGCTATTTTCTTACAATTCCCTTCCGCTCCATTTTCTGTGTTGTTAAAGTTCCTTTGAAATGCTGTCTGTAAAGTAGGGCGTACTCGTTAACGGCAGCTGTTCGCACAAAAGTCAGTCACGCAATGTGTTTCCCGTATGTGACACTGTATGGTATATAAGGGCATCTGGGGCGACTGGTCGGTACTCTTAACAAGACAGGGAAGTAGCATCATGAAGACTCTGTTGGTAAGCGTTTGAGGCTGATTGTCTTCTAAAAATGCCATTTAATGCAGCAAAAGTGGGAACAGAGATTTAAACAATTATAATTAAGTTACTTATATGCCCACATTAGAGACTATTGGGTTCCCACGCAAGAGCTCAATTTATGGAAGGAAAGTAATGTCAAGCTGCACGCAATCACATGCCGACTGTAAGATATGTTAGACACGTAGTGCTGATCCGACCATTGTGTCATCTCTTCTACCTGTAACCCAAACAGCCAGATCATCTTATCAGCATAGACACCATTTCGTACTATCTAATCAGACTATATTAGTTTTCTTGGATCTCTCTTTGACATAAATCTAACCTAAATCTTTTGATGTAAGCATAAATATCGCAAATTAGAACATAAGATTTTGATAAGTCGCGTTTTGCACCTCTTAAATGTTGTTGGAAAGACATTTTTGTATTGCACCAAATCTGCTTTTATTTTAAATTTTTTGAAATTTTTTGGATAATTCCTCTGATTCAAAAAGTATATTTATTGCGCAGTAATGAGGCGTTCAATTTTAAAACTTAGCAAAAACACCTCTGTATCAAAAGCTTAATCAATTACACCAAAGTAATTAAAACAAACAGCGTGACCTACGCAGTATCCAAGTAAAGTACATATGAATGTAAGTAATTATGAGTTGTACATACACGTAACATTGACATATTTATATCTCTTCCTCTAAAACAAGCTTTGTTCTCTGTAATAGGTGGCTTAAGAAAGTGGGCAAAGCCCGAAACTAGTCAGCATTTAAAATAAAAGCAGCTTTGGTGCAATACAAAAATGTCTCTCCTAAAGTAAGTTACAACGTTAATGTAAACACTGCAGTGGATTTACGTTAAGTTCCACTAGAGAGATATTATGCTGGTACCTGCACTATATCTAACAACCGATTTACCTGTATATTAAAAGGAAAATTATGAGGAAAATGCAAATTTTTGCACCGAAATAATATAATAATTTCTATCCAGGAATGGAAATAATAAGTTGTTGGTGAAATTACATACGGGTCGAGGAAACGTGAATTATTAATTTGATAAGTAACTATCTGAAACATTCGATCAAATTAAGACTCACTTCTTACAGGTGATAACATACAATTTAACAGAACAGGCCATATGATAAGTGAGACTGAACAGTTCGAATTCCCAGATGTTCAGACAGATAGTAAACTGTCGCTCAAATCGCAAATTCAGGATCTAGTAGAAAAACTAAATGCTGCATTATTCACCATGAGAACAGTATCTAAAATAAGTGGCAGTTGAACACGAAAAGTAGTCTACTTTACTTATTTTGGTGGTGTTACTTTTTTGGGTAACTCTTCTGATTCAAAACGAATATTTATTGCGCAGAAATGGGGCGTTCAAGCAATATGTGGGATATGCTCGCGAACATCTTGCTGACCCCTGTAAAGTAGCATGGGAATTCTGACATTGGCCTCTCAGTCATACTTTCTTTAATGTTGTTTGTTGTTAACAATATCTGCTTGTTCCCAATATTAGCAGCTTTCACACAGTTAGTACGGGACATTAATCGAATCTACATTTAGATTACACTCCCTTGACCCTTGTGGAGAAAGGCCTGTTGTATTCTGCCGCATCCGCTACCAAAAAGTTGCCACAGGAATTCAAAAAGGTTAGTAGTAATCCACACACTTTCAAGGCGCAACTCAAGAATTTTTTTTGTCTCATTCTTTTTATTCTGTGAAGGAATTACTGGAAAAGTAAAAAAGAAAGAAAGAAAAAACCACTTAATTTCTGTTGTGTTACGCTTATTGATTATATTTCCTTATGCTTATGTCTCTCGTGTGCACAACAGGATTGATATACTTTTCATTTTATTATGGAAAGGAAAAATTCCTGATGTTCTGCAAAATTATTTATTTGGTTACAAACCGGCATTCGGCTTCTTAGGCCATCATTAGGTAACAACTGAATTCTCTAACATTTCTTCACATATATGCCACTTAACAAAGACGTTATTAAATTATAAAAATTCACATGTTCACAAGAAAGTGAGACTACTACCGAATTCCAGTCTCCCATAATAATTAAGTTTTCCTCTCCCTTAATTGTCTGAATAATTTCCTTTACCTCCTCATACATTTCTTCGATTTCCTCATCATCGGCAGAGCTAGTTGGCAAGTAAAGCTGTACTACTGTCTTTGGTGTTGGATTCGTGTCTATCTTGACTACGATAATGCAATCACTGCGCTGCTCATAGTAGTTTACTCGAAATTCCTATTTTATTATTCATTATTAGACCTACTCCTATAATACCCCCCACTGTTTTTGTATTTACAAACATCGACTGACGTGACCAGAAATCATGTTTCTGTTTCCACCCGACTTCACTAATCACCACTATACATAACTTCAACCTATCCATTTCCCTTTTTAAAATTTATAATCTCTCTTCCAATTAAGGGATCTAACATTGCGTGCTACTATCTGTAGAATGCCAGTGTTGTCTTTCCTGATGACGAAATCCTCCTCAGTAGTTCCCGCTCGGACATGCGAGTGGTGCACTACTTCCGGAATATTTTCCTCGAGAGGATGCCACTATCGTATGTTCATGCACCATGCAGTAGAGCTTCATGTCCTTGGGAAAAGTAACGGCTGTAGTGTCCCCTTGCTTTCAGCCACACAGCAAAGCCACATTAGCTGATATTACAAGGCCAGCTCAGTCAATCATCCAGACTGTTGCCCCTGTAACTACTGAAAACGCTGCTGCCCCTCTTCAGGAACCACATGTGTGCCTGGCCTCTCCACAGATACCCCTCCGCTATGGTTGCACCTACGGTACGGCTGTCTGTATCCTTAAGGCACGCAAGCCACCCCACCTCGACAATGAGCCATATGAATAAAACGGAATATCTACTTTATACTCTGAATTGCAGAGAACATACTCAGGTTCGCATGAATAAAGCTAGCCGGAGAATATACTTCAGCGGAGTATGTTCTCAGCGTGAGCAACAGGGTGGTTGAAGTTGCTCACAGCATTGAACATTCTCCAATTTCGTATGAATAATACTAGAGAAGTTTCTCACAACCGGAGAACATTATACGATTTCTGAAGTGAGCTCTCTATCATACTTCGAGCTGAGCAACTTCTATTAAGTTACTTTTTACTGTGGTTTATAATAAAAATTACAACATTTGTGTTACTTAGAAGGAAAAAACAAGTTCCTTTATACGTAGTAATTAAGAAATACGAGTGGATTTAACAAGTTAATGCAAATGAAAATATTTTGATGACGAGTCGCTTCCTCCAGAAAAATCGTCAGTGTGACACTTTAGGCATTTTATATAGTGACGAGAGTGATGTAAGAGGAATGTTTCCATGTCTGACACAGAAATGAAACAAGTGGATTCAACTGCCTGTTTTACGTTGGTTTTACCGATTTGTTTGGAGTGTATATTTGCAGTTATAAAAAGCTACCGGTACATAGCAAAATAATATTGTTTTTAAATAGGGTCTATTAGTAAGGCCTTATTATGTTAGTTCCAAATAAAGTGCATTCCAAGACTTCACAGTTCCTTTCACAAAATAAATATTGCTGCAATACCAGGTAGGCGTACTGAAGTATTGTTTCTATCCAAACAGGTCGGCCTATTCAAGATGAGTTTTTTGACTTCGTAATCGTAACTTTTGTTAAGTTAGAAGTAAGTAGACACGACAGGAAAATTAATAACTGATTAATTACATACCTAGCAGCTGTTTCTTGTTACAAAATCACATGTCCTAACGCTTATGAGCAAACCATCAGGTGTGATATTTAACAACAAGTACGCTTATCTCTTGTTAAAAAAACTCCGACAGCATTCCACGTTGAAACACATGAATATGTGAGGCATTCTTAAAATTTTGTTTGCAAATTGTGCTAATCCAACTTCATTAACAAAAACGTTTTTCGCGTGACGAAAATATTGTATCGTCAGAAGAATACATTTTCGTAAAAAGTGCGCATTTAGTCTTAATAATATGCTCCTTCACAACAAACTAATATGAAAACATAGTACAGTTTGTCCTGAACACGTAGATGACTACTCCATGTTTGTATACTTAATAATTTGCCTTATTAAGCTAGTTGAAAGAAATGTATGATTGAATCGCCGGACATGACGCACGGGGAACTTACTCAAGAAGAAAGAGAGGTAGCGAGAATGAACTTCCTGCTCAGAGCATATGCTTCGAAGTTTTTGACATTCGAAATTGAGAACTTACTCAGAGAACGTTCTTTTGCTCTGAGAATTTTCTCTTGAGCATGTGCTCTTTTTTATTCATACGGCCCAATGTCTGTGGTTCATAGGGGTGGATTACAGGGATATGTCCTGAAAAACAAACCTACTAACAGTGCCTGAGAATTCGAAATATTGAACATGTCTTGCAAATCTTCCATCCTATTTACATGACGATACATCCTATAGTTACATAATGTGCTTTACCTGTTTGAAAGGTCCTGCAGTTTTTTTGAAGTTACCAATTTTCTTCATTTATTCGATTTTCTAATTTGTTTTTGAAAAGACTAAATCAGCATCACGATTATTTTTGTCTCCTTGGTCCACATATACGAAGTTCTAGTTTGTTTTTAGAGGCAAAATGTGAAATTTTATCTCATTTCTTGTCTTTATGCTTAGTGATACCACAGTATCGGACATTGGTCCCATCTCGCAACCTGTGGTTCGATTATCTTGCATTCATTGCTGTTATGTTTTCATATTTGCAGGTCCTGGCGGCGGTGTTGGTGGTGGCCTACGCTTTCCCGAACCGAGGTGTCGGTAGCAACAATGCTTTCCCAGGCACCAGATTTCCAAACAACGGATTTCCAGGCAGCGGATTTCAAAACAATGGATTTCTAGGCAGCGGATTTCCAAATAATGGATTCCCAGGCAGCGGTTTCCCTGTAAATGGTGGCTTCGGAAATGGTGGACTGAACCCTGGCTTTGGGTTTGGTCAAGGTTTTCCGAATAACGGAGGCTTCCGCCCAGTATTTCCTGGTAATGGCGGCTTTGGCAATCAGTTCCCAGGTTAACACATCAGTACCCAATCACAATAACTCACTTCCCTTGTGAAATTGAAATATTTCCATAACACCTTAGCCTAGTTTTATGCCGTCTGTTCTGAAATAAAATGCTTAATAACGAAACATTTTATTTACCTCATGTTTCACTTCCACAGAAGCTAATCACCTGAACGTCCAGACCGAATTTCAGTCCTGTTAAACTATATTCATACTACATTTTCCTGGTGGGTACGCAAAATGGGTTATACAATATTGGGATCGATGAGTAAATGTACTAAGAGAATTTAATATCACATATTTGGTAGAACAACGACTTCAACCTTACCTCTACATTTATCACAAACAATGGAAAAAGGTTATTCTGGTGTTTGGAAAGATCTAGGAATCCACGCATGGATTCAAATGCCTCTAACATATTACAAACTGCAAAAGTAGTACATTGTTTAACTCCATACTTCGCCGATACACCCGCCTGTGCGACAAGAAGATAACAATAGAATAAAATATACGAAACTGATATATATGATTCGGGCATCCACAAAAAATGTTCAAATGTTTGTAATTCTGTGGGACCAAACTATGTTGGTTATCAGACCCTAGACTTACAAAATACTTAAACTAAGTTAAACTAACCTAAGGACAACACAAACATCCATGCCAAGGGAGGATTCGAACCTCCAACGCGGGATGTAACCGTAACGTGGCGCTACAGACCGCTCGGCTACTCCCGCGCGGCTCCCTTCAATAGAGACGTTTTCTGAATTCGCTCCTCTGATGCAGTCATGTGGGCATGTCGTGGTATGTGAAGTATTGGGGCCGGCCGCGGTGGCCGAGGAGACTAAGGCGCTTCAGTCACGGTCTGCAAGGCCACTACGGTCGGGGGTTCGAATCCCCCCTCGGGCATGGATATTTGTGCCGTCCTAGTTCGTAAGTAGTTCATAAGTAGTTTGTAAGTTTAGGGACTGATGACCCCGTCGTTAAGTCCCATAGACTATACAAACATTTGAACATTTTTTTTGAAGTATTGGGGCAGGTACCATTTATCATTAGAAAATGCCTGTCATATTTGGAACAGTTGTGTAATTAAAATTAGTGTTTGTCGCACAATGTCTGCTTTCTGCACATCACATGATACTTGGAAGAAGCTTATTGTATTAAACGATATGTCCTAAACTGGTTTCATCCAAATGTTGATGACCCCAGTCAAGGAAAATAAGAGTGTATAGTTTTAGCAGGAAGGGGCAACAGCACACACTGCTTGATATCCTTGCAAGCCATGGACGACATATACGGCGAGGAGATGACAGTCAGCAGACACAGGGCTGTCTCCTAGGCAACTCGAGTGCCTGATCTTTTTCGCTGTCTTTTGTACCTGAAGAGCAAATAGATAACGTAAGAGTGTTTTGGTTGTTTCCCCGTTTAGAATCACAACAGAGGACAATTCTCTTGAATCAGTCTGGATAATAATAATAATAATAGTGATAATAATAATAAAGTAGCCTAGGAGGGGTGGATATAAAATAAATTTACCAAGAACTTACGAGATTTGTATAAACATTTATTCATATAATTTATATTTTCTACGTGGTCTCAAAACGTAGATGGGAAAATTGTTAATATAAATCTCATAAAATTCTTGAGAAATTAGCTTGATATCCTTACTAGATTTTTAATAAACACTCAGATTTTTCTAGGCTTAATTTTTTTCATTTTTTAAATATGCAGTGTGATTCAGGAGGAATTTCACATAACTTGAAAGGAGATTCAGCATGTGAAACTAAAACGAAAAAGTCCCGAGTGTCGTGGTGAGGGATCCCAAAAATCGAAGAGAAGTGTGTGTGTTTCTAGGGGGCTGGGGAGGTGGGGAGGGGAGGGACAAACTTAAAAACTTCTGTCTACATGTACATAAAATTGTAGGTAGAAACAGTGAGTGCAAGAGAGGTGAGGAGGATATGGACAGCAGAGAGAGAGAGAGAGAGAGAGAGAGAGAGAGAGAGAGAGAGAGAGAGAGAGAGCACGAAGGAGGAGATGAAGAAAGAGAGGAGGATTCAGGAGATGGGCAAAGACATCAGATCAATATAGCTTGTTAAATTTATTAATCAATACACGTCCTGAATTTACTAGTAATCGCGGAACTGAAAAGCAGTCAGTTCGCTTTGGAAAAAAAAAAAAAAAAAAAAAAAAAAAAAAAAAAAAAAAAAAAAAAAAAAAAAAAAAAAAAAAAAAACACTTTACAATCTGAGATGTTATTTTATAGATAACAGCAGTAACAATCTATATCTATTTGGTTCTGAAATATTTATATAGTTATTTGCTTCTTCTGAAAATTGAGTTAATGTTATTCAGCTCCGACCGATTCAATTAATTTGCGACCTTTGGTGTTTACTGATACGATACGTGGAAAATAGAAATGCCTTCCAATGCACATAAAAGCTCCATCTACAGTGGTCAAATTCACATATGTTTGAGCTCCCAGAACGTTTAATAAATTACCTTAGTCATATAGGCAATACAATAGGTGCGCTGTACAAACATCAACTGATTCCATTACCAGTAATGGTAATTTAATTTAAGCGATATTTACCTTTTCATTGAACTAATCACCGAGAGAGATAGAGATAGATAGATAGAGAGAGAGGGGGGAGGGAGAGAGAAGAGATGACACGATAGTTGTGACATTGGATTCCTAAATGTAATTTTCTAAATGGCTCTCGTGGTCAGTGTCATTATTGAATAGCACCCCAACGGCAAATTCAGTTCGAACGTGGCCTAAAAGAAAAGGGCTAATCGAATTTGAATAATTTTAACAGTGGTTTCACACAGGTCGAGACTACGTATTACGCTTAGACATAATTAAGGTATGTATTTTTGAAATAATGAAGGTTAAGAAGCATCTTCATAAAATTATTAAAATATCAGCAGTGTAATGATAACATGACACATTCACAAACTTCATAGTATAATTATATATATATAGTACAGTACTGGCCATTCAAATTGCTACACCAAGAATAAATGCAGATGATAAACGGGTATTCATTGGACAAATATATTATACTACAACTGACATGTGATTACATTTTAATGTAATTCAAGTGCATAGATCCTGAGAAATCAGTACCCAGAACAACGACCTCTGGCTGTAATAACGGCCTTGATACGCCTGGGCATTGAGTCAAATGGAGCTTGGATGGCGTGTACAGGTACAGATGACCATGCAGCTTCAACACGATACCACAGTTCATCAAGAGTAGTGACCGGCGTATTGTGACGAGCCAGTTGCTCGGCCACCATTGACCAGACGGTTTCAATTGGTGAGAGATTTGGAGAATGTGCTGATCAGGGCAGCAGTCGAACATTTTTTGTGTCCAGAAAGGCCCATACAGGATCTGCAACATGTGATCGTGCATTATCCTGCTGAAATGTTGGATTTCGCAGGGATAGAATGATGAAATGTAACGGCCACTGTTCAAACAGCCGTCGATGTGACCGAGACGTGTAACCAATGGCACCCCATACCATCACGCCGGGTGATACGCCAGTATGGTGATGACGAACACACGCTTCCAATGTGCGTTCACCGCGATGTCGCCAAACACGGATGCGACCATCATGATGCTGTAAACAGAACCTGCATTCATCCGAAAAAATGACGTTTTGCCATTCGTGCACCCTGGTTCGTCGTTGCGTACATCATCGCAGGCGCTTCTGTCTGTGATGAAGCGTCAACGGTAACCACAGCCATGGTCTCCGAGCTGATAATCCATGCTGCTGCAAACATCGGCGAACTGTTCGTGCTGCTGCAACGTCCCCATCTGTTGACTCAGGGATAGAGACGTGGCTGTACGATCCGTTATAGCCATGCGGATAAGTTGCTTGTCATCTCGATTGTTAGGGATACGAGGCCGTTGGGATCCAGCATAGGGTTGCCTTCCTGAACAGTCATTGGATCGTGATCAACGCGAGCAGTAATGTCGCGATACGATAACCGCAATCGAGATAGGCTACAATCCGACCATTATCAAAGTCGGAAACGTGATGGTACGCATTTCTCCTCGTTACACGAGGCATCGCGACAACGTTTCACCAGGCAACGCCGGTCAAATGCTGTATGAGAAATCGGTTGGAAACTTTCCTCATGTCAGCACGTTGTAGGTGTCGCCACCGGCGCCAACCTTGCGTATTGCATGTCACAGCATCTTCTTCCTGTCGGTTAAGTTTCGCGTCTGTAGCATGTCATCTTCGAGTTGTAGCAATTTTAATGGCCAGGGGTGTAACTGTTTGCACAGATCACATGTAGTTACCAATTCGTCACATATGACCCATTGATATCCTCACTGGAATCGTGGTCGATGTCAGACGCCGTAGGTAAGTTCGCGAATATTAATAACGAACAGCAACTTTATCACTTCTTGATACAGACAAGAATCGTAATCATGACATATCGTTATCACTGATAGTCAACCCCAGGGTGGTTGTGGACGTCTTCCACCGGTATCAATTTTCCTCCAGCCGACTAGCACACAGACACTGCCTCCAGAACTGCACTCCCTGTCAACAACAAGGCTTATTCACTCGGCTCTAGCATAGCACCACAATATATCCTAGTTTTCGACCTGTGCGATGTGCACATCGCTATGTTTTGGGGTAAAGATCATGTATTCCTTCAACTCGCATTGATGAGGAAATTTAAACCCACTGTCCGTGTTGCTCAGTGTTGCTATAAAACTGCACATCGTAGTACGTAATAGAAAAAAAACGTGATAGGGAGGAGGGGAGGAGTATAGTTAGACATCAGGAAGAAATAAGACATTTTCTAACAAGAAAAGGCGAATTTTATTTACAAAACAAATATGTCTGTCGTTGATGATCATACAAACCATTTTGCGAATCATGCCATGGCAGCTATTATCAAGTTGACTGTACCGGGAATTCTGAAGATTTCACCAGAATATTAATTACACCATAAACATATTTGAAACTGTTATTATTTTGTTCCTAAAGAACAGCTCAATCAGTGCTGAACAGCGATGCACGTTGCCCAGTAAATGTGATTGTAGTATGAAATCAAATCCCTGTACTCTACAAGACAAGATCTAACTTTAAAATATACAAGAGGAAATTGTAACTCCCAAAGCAATTTTCTTCTATCTGGTCAACAAGGTCTATAGTCACATAAAAACTACTGAAAAATGGGAGCAATTCATAGAAGAATGATTAGTCAACTCAGAAAAATCCAATCACAACGAAATAACTCTAAACGCAACCAACAAAAGTAAAAACGTGAATTGCACCCAGGAATAATGAACTTTAGTGACTCAGAAATAAACGGCAAAGAGACGGAACGTCAAGGATAATGTTACAGCGTAAATTCAGAAATAGATTACGATTACAAAATAAATATAATTATAGAATCAAATGTGTGTTGAGAAGGTACACTGGGAGAAAAAAATAACAATGCTATCATTGGATTAAATAAAAAACAACACAAAACAACACAGACAAAATCAAATTTTGGTAAAAGTTAGGGAACAAACAGCAAAGGTCATCGGTCTCTAGACTTACAAACTACTTAAACTGATGTGATTCTCGAGTTTCTCCCGGCGTGTTTGATAATCAAAATATCCACGGGTGTACTGCCGGTCTATAGTGTCCAACGGGCACAGTATTTCGGCGATCATACATGTCGTCATCATCAAGTGAACTGACGGACTGAGCTCCTGGAAACGCGCCGGCACGGAGATCCGCATGGCACGGTGGCTCGAAGGGAACTGGGTTCTAGCCAGGTAGTGGCCGATTTAAATACCCTCGGCCCGCGGAGCGCCCCTCCGTGGTCCGCAGTCTCCTTCGAGTCGCCGTAGCGTGCGGATCTCCGTGCCGGCGCGTTTCCAGGAGTTCAGTCCGTCAGTTCACCTGATGATGGCGACATGTATGATCCCCGAAATATTGTGCCCATTGGACACTATAGACCGGAAGTACGCCCGTGGATATTTTGATTACTTAAACTGACTTTCACATACGCTAAGGACAGCACACGCGACCAAGTCTGAGGAGAACTCGAATCTCCGGCGGGAACGGCTGCGCAATCCATTACCTAATACTCAGAAATCTTAAGAGAAAACCTCAAGGTGAAAATGTAATCAATAAAAAAAAACTTAAGGAATATAGACATCATACTGGATAACATAGGGAAATGAAGGAAAATAATCCTTCTTGATATCTCCAGCAAGGCAACCAAAGCTCCTTGAAGAAAATATCCCAGTGTGACTAACAGTCGATTTCAGAAAAGCCTTCTCGTTCACTGTTTGGTACAACAGACATCATTACTTCAGACGTGCAACACCGGCTGCTTAGCAACGAAGCAATGGGTGCTGGGAGGGGGTGAAAAGAGGGGGCTGCTGGAACGAAATCCAACGCCAGATCAAGCCATAACGTCGGCTACAGGATCAGTGTGTAGAGGCATGATGCAACTGATCAACAGTTTGATGATGGCAGAATCACGATTTATCGGTAAAAATAATGTCGTTCTAATCTTGACACTGCTTGCAACACCAATGTTCTCTTAAATATCGCCATTTTTACATGCACCCGATATATACTAGTGTGTTCAAAAGAAAAGGTACGAGTTGACACTGTGGTTATAATTGAAATCTTTATTCAAAAGAAATGACCATAACCATCCCACTGTTTAATGAGCCGAAGGAGTGCCCGTTCCCAGAATTCCTATTACTGTGACAAGGGCCAGTCCTCTACTGTGTCCTTTAGATCGTCGTCCAAGTTGAAGCGCTTCCTCAGAGACTTTTTTAACGGACCAAACAGATGGAAGCCAGAGGGCGACGTGTCAGGGCTGTAGAGCTGAAGCTGAAAAATAATATTTAAATATTTGTAAATCTATGGGACTTAAGTACTAAGGTTATCAGTCCCTAGGCTTACAAACTGCTTAAACTAACACCCATACCCGAGGGAGGACTCGAACCCCCAACGGGGAGCAACCCTTCGCTCCACAGAAAGGCGCCTTAGAGTGCACGGGCACTCCACCGCGGCAACTGTCGTTCAAAATATCATTATATTAATATGTGGATACAGCCCTGAAGAGATCCCCTGCACTGTTGTCGAAACGTGTCGTACTACGTTTTCCCAAAGCGGCATGTTCAAATTCCAACCGGTTTGGTTGCGAAGACATTTCGTACCTTTTAATTTGAACGCCCCTCTTACTACTGGTACACCTCTGAAGTGCTGGAGTCGATTGTTCTCGCACTCCTTCGGAGCTTTCAGACAGGTACTTTGCAACAGGATACTACGAGACTACACTTGGCATACAATGTTCAAGAATTCTTTGTCGTTCTTCAGACACAAACCGGTCTGGAATTGGCCTCCCTGTTCTCTCGATCATTCGTCTACTGAAACTGAACGGCTAGCATGGGCGCACCACCCGCTGCTACACCAGATCAGTTTCGGCAATACGTGAGAGCCTCCGACCATAGATAATAGTAGACAGGGCATGATATCACATGCCGGCCGCGGTGGCCGAGGAGACTGATGCGCTTCAGACACGGTCTGCACGGCCACCACGGTCGAGGGTTCGAATCCCCCCTCGGGCATGGATATTTGTGCCGTCCTAGTTCGTAAGTAGTTCATAGGTAGTTTGTAAGTTGAGGGACTGATGACCCCGTAGTTAAGTCCTATAGACTATACATACAACATATCACTTTCCTGGCATCAACATCTCTTTGGCAAAACCACGTGACTGTTGGCAAAACATCGGTCGTATTCAGCTGTGCTTATGATTATACTGAGCTTTTTGTTAATGGAAATGATATTGAATATCACATGTAAGTATTATTAGTTTAAGGTAATTTCATATCTTGAAAACTGCTGAAATGTTATTTGTATCCAGGTAAAGTTTGCCAACCAATGTCGACAACATGCAATATAGGACTGTAATTTTAACCATGTACAACGTATTATCTCCAAAATAAATTTGTGTGTGATATCTCCGGTCTTTTTTGTGCTGCATTTTGAATGGGCACAGCTTAGTAAAGCGGCCATGGCGGAAGCTAAATTTGTCACGTGAGCAAGTAAATCTACATTCCTGTTAAAATAACGCGTGTAGCTTATTTTTTTACTTTTTTTTTTTTTTTTTTTTTTTTTTTTTTTTTTTTTTTTGCGAATACATTACTTAAGATTACACATCAACTTTATTTTCTGTTGTTTCCAGTACTTCCTCATCCGTTCACTGACCTGTTTCTTTTGATCTTCTGTCCAAGTTCGCCCATTCCTCTTAGGTCTGCCTTCAGCTTGAAACCCCTCCAAATGTTTGACTATGTTACTGGATGTGCTTCTTTCTAACAATTGAGACTCTGTGATGTTCGACGTTTCTAAATCTTTCCTTAGTTTATTAATCCATTATGTAAAGGTCTTTTTCTCCCATAAGTAGTAGAATATCTGTTTTCTTAATCTTATTTCATTCTTTCCATTCTGTGTAAGGGACCAAAAATATTAGCTTTCTCTTCCGAATACTCTTTGAGATTATTTTCACATTCTGGTAAACTTCTCTGTTACTTCTCTGTTGCTTCGCCGTTGCCATTCATCTGCAGTCTGAACTGCACCAGTGATATTTCTTAAAATTCTCCCTTCCAAGATCTTTAGTTTCTTTAGTTCATTGAGAGGCATTCAGTTGCGTAGAGACATTTCGTTTTGACGACAGTATTTTAGTGAATTAATTTTTTCATTCCAAATGGTTTTTCGTCAATCCATAGGTGCTTTCCATTTTTAGAATTCGAGCACCCACATTAGCTTTTCCTAAACCGTTATCCTGTGTAGTTTCACTGAGGTATTAGAAGGTGAATGAATGCACAGTTTCGCGGCGAGTTTAGCTGATAAAATTTTCTCGGGCATCCATTCGCGCCAAATGGTTTGTACCCAATCACTGGGTATCAAACCACTTGAGGCGGCTGGAATCCCGAGAGAATTTTATCATTATTAGAACTTTTTCATCCTTTCAATCCGTCCTAGCTTCGTTTCCAGGAATTTAGGTCCCTGTTTGCCATTTGTCATAAATTTGGTATTTTCAACTGAGATTCAGAGTCCTGTTTGGCTGGCGATCTCATCCAAGAGATTGATTTCAGTGGTTGCTTCCTTCGTACTTTCTGATGGTATCGTTAAGCCATCCGCAACCGGGAGACAGTTAACTTTAATTTCTCTCAATTTTCTACTAACTGAGATTGAGTGTATACCTCGGATTTCCAGTTCTGAGTTCCAAATTCTTACAATATTTTCTGCGACACAGTTGAATAGGAGTGGCGAAAGTCCATCACCCTGTCTCACTCGTGTCTTAATTTCAAATAGACGCGAGGGTAGTCCCATGAACAGTTTCTGTGTCCTGTTTTATCTTATTATTCTTTTCCTTCCCTCGGGTAGAGTGGGTTTTAGCGGAGTGTTGTCGTATTTGTTGTATGTTGATCGTTGAGTTCATGGCTGAGTTTGGTATTATGGGGGACATCAAGGCCTCTCACCAGAAGCAGTGAGCCCCCGCGCTGGACCCACTGAGCTACACGTCCTGACAGCTTCAGGTCCGGCAGCACCTCATCTGCTAGCTTTCAAATGTCACATGAAATTAATTAACGATGTCAAAGAGAATGGAATTATCGAGGCGGCGGAGAAGACGATGGACATTGTAACAGAAATTCTGAAACTGAGTAATAAGATGGTCTAAAAATTGCGGAAAAACGGACACAAAGCTTACTAGAGCGGAATTCAAATTTCTAAGCGGAAGAAAGTAAAGACATTAAAGTTTTGAAATTGTAACTGCACAATATTTCCATTTAATAATTTATACATCCTTATAAACGACATAAGAAATACCAACGTTGCAAAATCTGCACAGCTTTTGTCGCAAATTAACTAAGGAACAAATATGTTGAAAATTTTACTGTTTATACATCTGATTAACAGTTTTCCAAGAAATGTCTTAAATGTATTATTCCTGGTGAATTGTCCAGGTTGTATGGTTGTTTTCCACGAAACATTTCCGTTCCTAAGGGCCATACAAGCTGGTAGATTCACCAGTGGTTATCCATCTTGTGAAAACTTCGCAGTTTGATTAAAGTAATTTTTAAGAGAGTAAATAGCTAGCATTTGATATTGACACCTTTTGTGCTATTGCCAGGACCTACGATTGTATGGACCACTAAACTCTACATGTAAGACTAAAGTATTAACCATCATTCGATTCTATGTTGCACGGATGGAATCTTACGTTCGTAACGCACATCAAATGGCTACATTGATTAACAGCGTCACAGGAATGAATCTAAATTCAGAAGAGTAGAGTATCGCAGCATTCATTATTGAGTGTTACCTTGTTTCTAAAATTTGCAACTGGCTTTTTAGTTACTGTTGTCCAAACTTCAGTGTATGGCAAGAACTAAGATGCTTGACGATTCACAGGAAGATAACAGAGTCTGTAAATGGAAGAATGAACAAAGCGCACTGCCAACAACGCCAAAAGAGAAAATGGCACCTGGAAAAAACCTTCCCTATACAGTTTGGAGAACACTAAACAGGCTGAGGGCTGGTGTACCCAGATGTAAAACTAATCTGCGCAGGTGGGGCCTGCTGACTAACGATGACGATGCTCTTTGTGAATGCGGAGAGGTTGAGGACGAGGCAAATCTGCTTATGTACCGACTGTTGCCGGTGCCCTGCAGTTTCAGTGACCTGGCAAAGCCGTGGCGGTGGCCAACTACTGGAAAAACAAAACTTGATCTGGACACGGAAATGAATGAATGAGTGGAGATATCCAATCGACTTCCATACTATGTCGTTGAATATAATGAAATATAGTTGGTAAGTCTTTGTGGACAACGTCTTTCAGCTTTCTCCAGAAAAAAGTCTACAAGGGTCAAATCCGGTGAATGGGTCGGCCAAGGTTCAGATCGTGTAGATCCAATACACCGATCTGGAAACAATTCCTTAAGACGTGCTGTAGTAATCTGTGCACTATGGGCTGCAAAGCCATCATGTTAGTAACACAGTTTCTGCCTAGTTGCAGACGAAATTCTTATAGCAACCGTGGCAATTGGTCTGTTAGGAGGCTGCGATATATGTGTGCGTTCAGTGTAGAGTATAAGTAGAGTGAGTCTATTGCATGATGGTTAACCATCTCACACCACACATTTACATTCCATGGACGTTGACGTTTCACCTGACGAAGCTAATGGGGATTGTCAACTCACCAATAATGCATGTTTTGTTGGTTTACCTGGCCATAATTGGTAAATATGCATTCATAAGTAAATAAGATACATGATGCATCCGGAGTACCTTGTCTTAGTGCCCAGGTAAAAAAGGTAATACGATTCTCGTAATCGTTTCCATGTAGCACTTGATGGAGAGAGATGTGATACGGATGGAACCTATGTCGATGGGGAATACGTAGGACACTTTTCTGGCTCACGGCACTTCCTAGTGCGATTGCGCTCGACCTAAAGTGCGGATCAACTGCAACAACAGCCCATACATTAATTTCCCCCAATTCTGTCGTCACTTTTTCCTTCTGTTACGTTGTCTAGATGTTATATTACCACACTCACGTAACTGATTGAAGGATTTGATAAATAATTGTCGAGATGGGTGACGCCTATTGGAATATATTTCCACATGCAACGTACAAGCACGAACTGCATTCATCTTACACTCTTCATACACCATGAGCATTTTGCCGTTTTCTGCATTAGTAAATCACTTTGTCGACTCACAACCTTTCTGCAAGGACTGCCATAAAATAACGGACTAGCAAGTTACAATGTACTCAGGGAACACACAAGCACGATGTAAGCGAACATAATAACTACACGGGTTTCTTGGAGCACGTTAGTGTCGGATTCTAAAATTTGCACAATACTATAACTTCCAAACAAATCTAACAAGAGAGTCCTGCAACAGACAACACTGACACTCTAATTTACCATACTCTCAGTTTCTTAGTGTCAGCAGGCATTGATACATTAAAAATCGTATCTTTGGACCGGAAAGACACCTACATATTATTAAAATATGTTTTTTGAAGAACAATTCAAGCGTTTGATTACCAAATTATCGCGTGAAAACAACACATCAATAGCGCTTTCCATTCCCGCAATTTTTTGTATAAAGCCAGTGTGTGCAAGTAAGGACATATATTACTAAAAGACCCTCCATTGCCATCAAGTCACTGTTGTAGTTGTATATTTGTATATAGCCCTCGTACTGTTGTAAATAGCTCTCGTATCCTATTGTGAGTACTGGAGTTTCGTCGCTGTGCCGCACATTGTCCAGATCATACGACGTCATAAACAACGAATCGCCTGCAAAATTGACGCATCAGAAACTGACCGAAAAATTATGAAGCAATCATCCAACAATTAATACGCGGAAACAGAACTGGCAGCCGTATCCTTTGTCTAGCGTCTATGATTCACAATGTAAACAACTTGGGGCCTGAGTTTTGAATAAAAATGATCCGTGATAGTGTCCAGTGACTTCCTAAATAAGGACTAAGGCTCATTTTGCCAAGGTCTTCGTAAAAAGAAGACGGAGGGTAAACAAAGGTTGACTGCACTCTGTTGTCATTGGGGTGGGAAACTGCCCCAAAAAGTCGAAAGAATAAGTAATGTTCAACAGCACGCCTATATAGAGTGCATCGGAAACCACTACATTACAGACATTTGACGTGCATCCGCAAGACATGTGGTATGTAAGTAAAAAGTATCGTGATTACCACAACACTGGCAAAAGAGTCCGAAGTAGTAACCCATTCGTATCTGGCAAAGAGGAGGTGGACATGAAAAAAGGATTGAATAGCGGACGAAGTGATAACCTGGGACGTGAAAGTTTGAACGTAGTAGGAAATCTAGAAAATTAGAAAAGGAAAATGAAAAGGCTCAGTCTACACATAGTAAGGGTCTTGAACTCAAATGGAAGGATTTTTGATCATGCGAATATAATAGGGTAATATAGACAGCAGCGGAAGATTGTAAAATTGGTATGGGATTCATTGTGAATATGATATAGGACAGGGAGTGAGCTACTTGTGAACAGTTTAGTCGCTGGTTTGTCCCCATCAGAATTTACAACAAACAATCAGTGAAAACGATAGTTTAGCTATACAGACAGACTTCGCGACAGAAGATGAAGAAATACAGAAAACGTAATTCGATATGTAAAGGGGAATGAAATCCATTAATCTTGGGGAGATTGAAACACGTTTGTTGGTGAAGGAATAGGAGGAAGGATTATGGAAGAGTCGCGGTCGAAATGAAATGATGGAAAGATTAATCGACTTCTGTAACACATGTTATGTGGTAACAGGGAATAATTTATTAATTATAAGATACCAGTACATTCCTCTTATCCAACAATGTGCCACAAGCCGGGAAGAAATCTCTGAAAAGACCTGGGGGCACGTGAAGGTGCCAGCTGGATTACATCATGGTTACACGAAGGTTTATAAATCAGATATGAGTCGATACTGTCTCAGATGATGCTTTACTAATGATGAAGAGTAGACTGAAGTTTAAGAGTATTGTGCAAAAGAACCGGTATGGATGGAAATGGAACACCCAACTACTGAGCAATGGTGAGACACATGTGAAGTTCGCTAGATGTGCAAATACAGCTGTGAGAAATATCGAAGTAGGCAGTTCAGTTGAAACTTAGTGGACATAACTGCAAACGGATATCACAAATTCTGGAAAGATAAACATAGACTTAACATACGTAACTGTGAAGAATCCATGGGTGATAGAAAAATATACCGCAGCTGAACGGTGAACAATAGATGTACAAATATGTTCAGGGAAATTCGGCATTTAGGAATGAAATAAATAAATGCAGGGAAGCCAGGACGAAACAGTTGCAGAGGAAGTGTGATGGAATCGCCAAGTAAATGAACGACCGCAGAAATTCTAAAACTGAGTAATAAGATGGTCTAAAAATTACGGAAAAACGGACACAAAGCTTACTAGAGCGGAATTCAAATTTCTAAGCGAAAGAAAGTAAAGACAATAAAGGTTTGAAATTGTAACTACACAATATTTCCATTTAATAATTTAAACATCCTTATGAACGACATAAGAAATACCGACTTTGCAAAATCTGCACAGCTTTTTTCGCAAATTAACTAAGGAACAAATATGTTGAACATTTTACTGTGTATACATCTGACTAACAGATTTCCAAGAAATGTCTTAAGTGTATTATTCCTGGTGAATTGTCCAGGTTGTATAGTTGTTGTCCACGAAACATTTCCGTTCCTAAAGGCCATACAAGCTGGTAGATTCACCAGTGATTATCCATCTTGTGAAAACTTCGCAGTTTGATTAAACTAATTTTTAAGAGAGTAAATAGCTAGCATTTGATATTGACACCTTTTGTGCTATTGCCAGGACCTATGATTGTATGGACCACTAAACTCTACATGTAAAACTAAAGTATTAACCATCATTCGATTCTATGTTGCACGGATGGAATCTTAGGTTCGTAACGCACATCAAATGGCTAAATTGATTAACAGCGTCACAGGAATGAATCTAAATTCAGAAGAGTAGAGTATCGCAGCATTCATTATTGAGTGTTACCTTGTTTCTAAAATAAAGAAAAGTTAAAACAGGCTTCGGTGAAATTAAAACCAAGGACGGTAACATTAAGAGTGCAATGGAAATTCCACTGTTGATGCTTATCACAGTGTGTACGTGTGAGAGGAGTACAATGAAGGCCTCTGTGACGCAACGACTTGTCTGGTGTTGTGGCAGAAGGAGAATCGCCGTTTCTCAGCAAGACATCGGGCATACAATATTAGAATTTCATTTCAAAAGAGCTCTGGAAGACTTGAAATAAAAAAAGTTGCCAACTTAGGAAAAACGTTAGACACTGCTAAATGGCGTAAATATGTTCGAAATTATGACAAAAATAGTTAAAGCTACCGGCAACGACTTGTAAAATATAGTATGTGTAACAATCTAGGGGGAATAATAAGACTGCAGGTCCGAGAAAGGAGTACTCATATTAATAAGAGTGTAACAAAGAGATGCATTTTTTCGATTTTACTGTTCAATATATACTCTAAATTGCAATGTTGGGGAGGTTTCAAAAGGATATAAAGATACACTGATAAGATTGCTATCCTAAGTCAAAGTGAAGAAGATGAGGTATTGAATGCAACAATGGTCTAATTAATACAGAATGTACTCAGTACTCAGTTTAAAAAGGGTGTAAGAAAGGGATGAATGTTCTCGCTTTTACTGTTCAATGTATACTCTAAGTAGCAATATCGGAAACAAAAGGAAGGTTGAGGAGTGGTTTCAAAAGAATAAGGTTCATTGATAGCATTACTATCCTGTGTGAAAGTGAAGAACTATATGAACTACTGAATGGAATAATGGTCTACTGAGTACAGAATATGGACTAACAGTAAACCACAAAAACACAATAACAATAATAAATAGTTGAAATGAATGTAGCGATAAATTTAACATCATAATTGGTGACCATAGCGTAGAGGAAGTTAAATGATTCTGCTACCCTGTAAGTAAAATAACCCACCACTGACGAAGCAATCTGGACATAAAAAGTAGAGTACCACATGCTAAGAGGTCATTTACGGCCGAGAGGAATCTAATGGTATCAAATATTAGGAGTAAATTAGGAGAATATACGTTTCCAGTACAGCTTTTTATGAAAGTGGAACACGGACAGTGTAAAAGAAATGTAAAATAAGAGAAATCCAAGCATTTTAGATTTGGTTCTATCAACGCATTTTGAAAGTTAGATGGACTGACATGATATCGTATGAGGAGGTTCTCCATAGAATCGGTGAAGAAAGGGCCATATGCAAAATACTGACAAGAAGAGGGACGTGAGAGAACATGTGATTATTAAAACGCAAGATAGTAACCTCCATGATACAAAAGGTAGCTGTACAGGATAAAAAATGTAGGGGATATGAAGATTGAAATGCATCCAGCAAACAACTGAGGACGGAGGGTTCAGTATTGTTCTCCAATGAAGGGATGTGCCATTGGAGGAAATCGTGGCGGGTCACGTCAAAACAGTCAGTAAACTGATTATATATAGTGAGTATCAACGAAACTTTGCGAAACATTGTGTCGTTGAAACTACCAAAAAATTTCATTATTATGCATCATTATTGATGCAGATTCTGTAAGGAGGTTGGTACAAATCTATTTCTCACAGATTGTATTTATAAATAGCATCAAAAATACTTCGAATTGCGTTTCAAATGTCAGTGCGTGACAGCCGAGTACTCGGAATTTTCTAAAAAGTATGAAAATATCTTTAAAATAATTCAAATTCTAAAATATTCTAAAAGAATTAGATACCGAAAATTATTTATTCTCCAATGCACAAATTTTTGTTGTCGAAGATGCATGAGGCTAAGATCTCGCCAATTTTTTTTTCAATTACCCAAACATAATACAATCACGCTTTTCAAGTGTTATGGATCCAGAAAAAAAATTGAGAGTCATATAAAATTTTTGAAATGACAGTTAAAAATGAAGACAGTTTAGGTGCTGAAAATAATGTACGGTTCTTTACAAATAATTTTTTCTTGATTGTACCAATAATAACGCTACAAATGTAATGTACGAGGCTTGTTTTTTTAAGTAATTTCCGTTTTGTTGTAGACACTAGTAGTTCGTTCGCATACTGCAATGAGCGTGTGCGTCGTGTAACGGCATGCCTTGGGAACAACTGTGTTCAGTTTCAGCTTCGTAGCTAACATGTACGGGTCTGCTCTGTGCTTTCAAAATGTTTCAAACTATCAACTCGCCCAACGCGTGTGTGGTTCCCTCAGTGATAGTTTATTATTATTATTATTATTATTATTATTATTATTATTATTATTATTTTCAGCAAGGAAGCAGTCTGCTGCAGAAATTCGTCGACAGATTTGCGAAGTGGACGGCGATACTGTCTGTTATGAGTAAAAACAATGTGTGTAAAAAAGTTACGAGAATTCAAAGATAGACGTGACAACGTCCATAATCAGGACCACTCGGGTCGCCCTTATTCGAATACAGACAATTTGGTGGCTTCAGCTGAAGCGAGGATTCGTGAGAACAGGCGTTCCACTTCCACCTCAAACAACACCTCAGGGACAACCGTTACAATGATGATGACGACGTGAAAACGGCAGTGAACTCTTCTTTATCGGAGCAGGAGGCAAGATTTTATGAAGAGGGTACTTTAAAATTGGTTGAGAAGTATGATAAATGTTTGAACAAACTTGGAAACTAGGTCGAAAAATAAGAGTAATGTATGTACTTTCTAAAATAAATGTACTTTTTTTGAAATAACATTTCGTTTTGTACTTATGTTCAAACGGAACTTACTTAAAAAACACGCCTCGTATAAGCAAGTCTTGCCCGAAAGTAAAAAGCAATGTATACAATATAAATCAAACTTTGTATTACAATAATTAATACTTAATAGGACATGTTTCATTTGAATAATAATCTCTTTAGTACAAACTACATACATTGTACGTTTAATGGAATATAGGGGACGGGTCCCATGTCTCCAAATTTGCGATATGGTTTGACTAGGGCAACGGCGGTATTATTTTACGAAAATGAGATAAAGATCTAGGAGTTGTCACTTAACAGAACACTCAAGCTCCTATGGTACAAGTAGCTTCTAATGTAATTGATTTATCTTGATATTTTTGCGAACTAAGTTGCCGAGATACGTAAATAGCTTATTAAATGTATTTCGCGTGCTTGTGCAATTCTGTGAAACAATTTTATCTCAGAGAGCTTCCATCTGTCATCAAGTTATAAATTGGAAATTCTAGGAAATTCATGAAGGAATTCCCTAACCTGTCTTAGAAACGATTTATTGTACTAAAGTATATAGAATGACAAATTGAACACTGCTGTTTATTCTATTACCAGTAATAAAATACATTGTAAAGAGCCGCGGTCGTATCGCTTACTGATACTCCTGTGAGATTCAATAAATACACATACATAGCAGCGGTTTAACAACTCTTAAATGTTAACCCAATTTATAACAACTGCCTCACATAGTTAAAGTGTGACTTGCCTGCTTCAGTATCCTGAAGTTCTTTAAAGACGTTGAGGAAATGTTTTATGAAGAAAAGTAAATATAAAAAGAAATCTAAGGCATATCGTAAGGTGATAAAAAGTGGATAGTAATTTCTGATGGGAAAGTAAGGAAATAAAAATAATTTTTGAATTCCATACTGAAAAATTAAATCTGGTTAGCCTTACGGGACTTCGCTCACCGCTCCTCCTCGTCCTTCCATTTCACTCGGCTACGCAAAAAAAGAATGATTTCTTACGTTATCTTGTACGCAAGTAGAACACACTTCTCGTACTTAGTACTAGAAGAAAGTAATAACGAGGCACTAATCCCCGACAAACTGCAATCAATATTTTCTGCTTTGGTTAGTGTAACATTCAATGCGTATTATTTCCTCGTTGGAGCTTTCAGAATTTTCCATTATACCGTGCACCTACCAAACCTGTCTTGTTTGTACAGATGGACTGCACACGTGTTTTCTACACAGTGTCGTCAGAGTGCATTATCTGTGGGTTGCATTAAACAAGGTCACTTATTGCGTACTTCACCTAAAGTGCTGTTACACTGATCTTCGACCATCGAGCGCAGTGCGGTATATAAGGCTCGGTCCTCCGACGATACAGCACCTGTGACGAAGAGGAACCAGCTTCCCAGCCAACATGAGGGCTCTGCTGGTGAGTGCCGTCTCTCCTACAAGTAGTCGGGAGCATTATGTCTGATGTTTCGGCAGATATTTCCAGGTTTGCATTTTCTATAAATAGCTGGAGACAAATTAAAAGGTTGATTTCTGTCACCAGCTATCTGCTACGCCTGTGTTTCTCGTTAAACAAGCATAACCATTCCTGTTGAGGAGTTTTTCGTATCAGTTAGATAGAGTGACCCCAGATTAGCCCATTGAAATTTTCATTTTATCAATTTGTAACTGAAGGGCCAGTAAATGTCAATTACTACATCAGCTGTGTCGAAAGTTTTTAAGTTGTGCTGCTGCGTAGCAGTGACAACGCGATACAGAGTGTCTTATCGCTCCTGGTTTGCTGGATATACTTCGTGTTTCACTATCACTACTGGAGAATAGTGAGAAGCTGAATATCGTACTAGAGCAATTCGGTACCACTGGGTCTCATCTTGCCATTTAAAAACAATTTTGTTTGTAACTAGAAACAAACCGACGTTTCATCATGGCACTGTATTTTACGGGAGGGTTATGGCACGCCATTATTTGAATTGATTTTGATATTTTTCTATTATTTATTTTAAATTGTTTAGACTCCAGAATTGGAAATATGTTCTAAAGTACCAGAGAAAATCCGCCTGCATACATATAAAATGAATGTGTTATAAAAATCACCGGGTTACTTTAAGACAAAGTGCATGGTGAAACTTCCTGTCAGATTAAAACTGGATGACAGACAGGAATTCGAACCTGGGACTTTTTCTTTTGCAGGCAAAGGTTCCAGGTTAGAATCCCGCCCTGGTACATAGTTTAAGTCTGTCAGAAAGTTTCATATTAGTGCACACACCGCTGAAGAGTTAAACTGCCATTCTGGATACATCCTCTAGGTTTTGGATGAGCCATATCTCCACAATATCCTTTGTTCTAACAGTTCTCAGGAGAACTTCGGTGAAATTTGTAACGGAGGACGCGAGGTGCTGGCAGATCTAGAACTGTGAGGTGGGGGAGTGATGCGTGCCAGGATAGCTCAGACATTAGAATTCTTTCCCCACGAACCGCAAAGCCCCTGGTTCCAATCCAGCTGCAGCACGTAGTATTCATCCGCCAGACACTTTCATATGAACGCACACTCTACTTCAGAGTGAATATATGATTCTGAAAAGTGTATGGTGATTTCAGTTGACCTATTAAGAGAGAAACATCACACGGAATGTAACTTCTTATAAGCTTCTGCGATTCTAGAAGTAATTGCTATTTTCGGGAAGCATTTACGTCTACATATAACAAATTTTTTGAGACTTTCAGTGCTACCATATTCACATACTGAACGCGGGGAAGACGATGGCTACTACACAAGACAAGAGTGAGTCTGAAATAAATCTGCCATTCTTATATAGATTTTCCTTCTAGTACGAACGGAAAAATTCTCTTTGTAGTATTTGTTACATGATAAGGGGTCTGATACACCCGACTGACATTCTGAAACACAAGTGGGGTATGATGAACATGTTCTATAAACTTCATCTCTAATGGAGATAATATTTTTGTTCCTATGGTTACAATATTAGCATTAAAGTTGTCTGGTACAGAGTGGAAAAATTAAAACTGGCCTAGGAAAATTTGAGTATGCCGCAGAAATGAACAGGAATCACCATCTCTGCAACTGCTGGAAACAGCAATTTGGAGTAATCAGCAGACTGTTATCACAAGTCTAACTGTGTACATCTCAGGCTTTTCATTACGTGTCAGTGAGGTAGAGAGTAGACGGTAGACGTGTGTAGTAAGCGACTGAAGGCAACACAAAATAATAGTTTCCATAAAAAATAAAATAAGAATAAAAGGTTTTTGTCATTTTCGGGTACCACGAGAAAGAAGATTGATTTATTACGCATATGGGACTGTTGGTGCAGAAGTTTAAAACTGGCAGTTTGTTGTAAAATCTCCAGCAAATACAGTTTGAGTAGCATAATGGGTCGGAACAGGCTCTTCAGTGAGTAAGTACCATAATTATCTAGTTCGAACAGCAGAAAAAACAAGAGGACAGAAGTGAAGCCCTGAAAAAGTTTCAAGGAAAACGCAGTGCCACTTACCTGTGAACGTGGGAGCTAAGACACTATCGTACCAAGAGATTATTAAAACAGACCAATGTATGTATTCAGACAAAATTAGTCCTTTTTATTTGTCGAAGGGTCGAGGCGAATATGTGATATATTTTGGCTGCACTTTCCTAGTAAAGTAGGTTCAGGGTCTTGAAGTCTAGGATATTTTCAGCAGGAAGCGGCAACAGCAGACACCGTATTCGCATCCTTTTCTTATAGTATGTACAGTACATAGCTGGGAAACGAAGTATCGATGTCAAAAAGGCTCTGACAGATTTACTTCAAATCTTTAAGCGATATTCTAACAAACAAACCAAGATTGTGATACACTACTACAGAGAAAAATTCTTTTTTCTCTAATTGTTTCGAAACTTCTGGCCCTAAATACGTCAGATTATCATAAATTATCATAAAATTCGATACTTCTCATTCAGACGGATCTAGGCAACATTCTTTCATTATATAGAGAAGACACGCGTTTCTAAAACAATGTGTAAAATGTCTAAATGATTTATAAAAGCGTACGCATAAGTTGCGAAATGTTTGAAACACTTTATCCTTCTTCCAGAGAAAACTCTCATCTGAAAATACACCAGTAAAATGCAATGTTTAATAATATGTAAAAAGAATATGTTTTGCCATCTCTACTTCTAGTGTAGATGAGATGACGATCCATGGGTAGCAGAGGTATCTCATCATTGTGCTTTACAAACGGTTCGTTGAAGTATAAAGAATAGTCTAGTCATCTGGTTTAATACACTCTTATCACAATTTGAAGTCCTTCGGAAATATTAAGCAGACAAAAAGAGTTTTACTCATGGCAGCGGTAGCTTGTATTACTCAATTCATCTTAAGTTCAAGAACCTCGATTTGTTATCCGTTTATAGGTACTTGACACGGCGTATTGAACTTGCAATCACACAAAAAGCGATTTAGAAAGACTGTACTATACCATAAGCGTGAAACTGTAGTACAATACATTGCTTGTTTTAATTCCGCGTCTTCCGGTGTAGACAAGGTTGACTGGCGTTAAGAGCTCTGCACCGTGTATCTGTTAAACTATAGATCTCTTGCAACACTTGGTTGTCGTAAATACTTTTGCACGCCCATTGTGTAACAATATTTTCAAATATCCGTGAAATGTCAAGCACGTAGCTCATCCAGTCGGTGAGAACTTTCTTTCCTAGAACTTGCAATGTACTCTCAATGTCGGCGGAAATTGCAGCGTGCCTGCCTTTCCAGCATCGCGCCCTGTCCTGCCACAGTAATGGTAATGTGTTCGAGCCACTTTTCATAAAGGCTGCCCTGATAGTTCAAATTGAAATGTTCTAATGTTTCTAAATCTGCAGGACTCAAATGCTGGTTTGTTAGTCCGTAGTTTGCAAACTACTTAGCCGGCCGCGGTGGCCGAGCCGTCTGCGGCGCACCAGTCACAGTCTGCACGGCCGCTACGGTCGGGGGTTCGAATTCTCCCTCGGGCATGGATATTTGTGACGTCCTTAGTCTTAGCTAGTTCATAAGTAGTTTGTAAGTTTAGGGGCTAATGACCTCGTAGTTAAGTCCCATAAGCTCTACAAACATTTGAACATTTTTTGAGCAAACTACTTAAACTAAGTTGTGAAGACAGCCAATTCCTCAGCGAAAGAACGCGGGGGGCAGTCTACTGCTATGTGATCCATAGTTTGGGTGTCTGCTCCGCAATAATATGAGTGATCTATTGTCATTCCCCATTTATACTTCCAGTAATTGCATCTACCTACTCCTGTGCGAAAACGATTCAGTAAAGTCCACTCCCTGCGAGGGAGGTTCGTGCCGCTGACTTTAGTGCAAGGGCTGGGGATGAGGTGTTTGTTTCGCCCATCAAACATGTCCCATGAGGCTTCCCAGGTGGGGTTGGGCGAGAAGTCCTATGTTATCAACTGGAAGCTGAGCGCACAGGTGCCTTCATGGACTTAAGTCAGCTGTGGTTTTGTGAGTGATATTGCGTGATGGGAAGTTGTGGGGGTAGCTAATATTTTCTTATACTCTCTGATGAGTCCTACTTGGCGATGACTCTCCGGGGGAGGTATGTGGCACAGAACTGGGAGCCACGGAAGTGGTGTAGCCAAGAGGGTTCCACTACTTATCCTCATGGCTCTGTTAAGCTGGACGTCAACCTCTCGCACTTGGGCACTGTTCAGCCAGACTGGAGCACAATATTCAGTCGATGAATAAATCAAGGACAGAGCAGTAGTACGCAGGACTTGTGCGTTTGCTCCCCAGGATAATCCAGCAATTTGTTCCAAAATGTTAGTAGTGATCTTATCTTTGGCAGTTGTTTTTTTGATGGTGGCATTTAAAAGTGAGAGAGTGGTCCAATATTACTCCCAGATATTTTGAGTGGTTATGTGTGGGCTTCACATCGTCGAGGTAGATGTTAAGTTTCTGGTTGGCTAGTTTATTATTCAAATGGAAGCAGGATACCTCTGTTTTGTTTGAATTTGGCTTTAACTTCCAGGTTCTGAAATATTCTTGAAGGGTGGCAAGATCATTCGTGAGTATTGCTTCTGTGGTGGATCGGCCAATATGCTAGGTTGGTAAAGCGATGTCATCGGCGTGAATGAACTTCCTAGACTGAGTTGCAGGGATGTCAGCAATGTATACATTGAACAAGAGAGGAGCAAGAACGGACCCCTGGGGGAGGCCATCATTAAGCTGCCTAAGAGCACTTTCCTTAGGTCCCAGGTAAGCTTTGATTAACCTATTAATGAGGGTCAAATGCAAAAAGCGCAGGAAAAGGGGGCACGGGATGATATTGTAAAATTTCTGTAAAAGTCCTTTTCTCCAGACCGTGTCAGACTCCGGAGAGGCTGCTGATGTTTTCTTAATGCGCGAGAGGGGCCGAGCGGTCTGGAGCGCCACGTTACAGAACGCGCGGTCTCCCGCGTCGGAGATTCGAATCCTCCCTCGGGAATGGATGTGTGTGTTGTCCTTAGGTTAGTTTAACTTAGTTTAAGTAGTTGGACTGATGACTCAGCAGTTGAGTCCTCTAGATTTACAAACATTTGGGCCGCGGTGGAGTAGACGAGCGGTCTAAGGCGCCTCGCTGCGGAGCGCGCGGTTGCTCGCCGTCGGAGGTTCGAGTCCTCCCTAGGGCATGGGTGTGTGTGTTTGTCCTTAGGTTAGTTTACCTTAGTTTAAGTAGTTTGTAAGCTACGGACTGATGACCACGAATTTTGGTCCGATAGATTTACAAACATTTGAATTTGAACTATCAGGCGAGCCTTTATGAAAAGTGACTGGAACACGACATTACCAATTACTATGGCAGGACAGGGCGCGGAGGAGATCAAGCCTACTAACGTAGTTACAAACATTTGAACATTTTTAATGGTTTCTTTTCCATTTCATAACCTTTCTCAATGAACGATGTCAGAGAAAGGACCTGGTCACAACAATTTCGACCTGGCCTGAAATCATATTTTCGACGGGGATGCGGGTATCAAGGATCTGTGATATCCAGTTATAAGATTAACCTCTCCATCAGCTTAGTAAGACTATAGGGTGACAGCTCTCATTTTGCTCTGGGCTTTTACCTGGTTTTAAAATGGCTATTATTTTTGATCTTTTAAATGCCTTTGGCAGATTTCTAGTCTGCGGCTTTCCCACTTTGCAGGATAGTGATTGCACCCTCTAGCCTCTCTTCAGTGAAGGGTCTTGAAACTTCCAAGGGTGTGGATTGGCTCCTCAATATTTTGTTCAGTTTGTATGCAACACGATTGTCAGAGGGTAGAGGGGCTGACTTTGACGTGCTAACAATACGCTTAGCTATGTCACAGGGGTTTGGATGTATCACTGTGCAATTATCAGCTGGCTTGCCAGAGAAAAGTTTCTTTAAGACCAGGTTCTCTGGCTGCTGTGCGTGAAGTTTACGTTTTCCACAATTTTTATCCACTTCTCTTTTCTGGCAGTGTCAAGAGACTGCAGCGGATGGTCGGGAGTGTCAGGGCTTCCGGTGTCTTGAAACTCCTTGTAAAGGTCGTCGCATTCTCGACTCCACCCTGGCACGTTTTCTTTCCTGAAGCCCCTGGGGATACACTGTTTAGCAATAGCCAGGAGAAATTCGTGAAACCGTTGTAGTTAGTTATTATCGGAGGGATAAACCTGATGCCCTGCTCTACCTTTGAAGTAAAGGTCTCCCAATCGGCTTTGCTAAAATTACATCTAGGTTTTGGAAATGATCGAATTATTGGGGTTTGGGTTCCCACATAAATAATCACGGGCCTATGCTGGGAATGAGGGTAAGCGCCTAGGAGCCTTCTCCTTGCTTTCATTGGCTTTGTAGACCGTTCACATGAGCAGAAGCATACGTCTGGAGAATAACCACGGTGCTATCGAGCCAAGTAAAATGTGCTGTTGTCCTTAGCATCAAAGATGAGGGAAAAAATTGTTATTTTCAGCCCAGCTGGTTATTTTCCTTCCGTTATCATCATCTGCAGGTTAACCCTATTGGCTGTGGTGGCTATTGAGGTCTCCTACATAGAGGGCAGGGTGTTCAAAACCTGGAAGACCTGTGTCTGTCCTCTGAGTATTAGGAGGTTTGTAGACATTTACTATGGCGATTTCAGACATCTTAACTGCCTTAATGAAAGTATCGTCATCACAGCTGCTGTGTTCTACTGTTACGTCATCCAGGCATTGTCTGAAGTAAGTTGACACCCCATATGCCATGTGGACTATAGCCGCCATTAGTCTATACCCAGAGATCTTGCCTCTTGCATTGTTTAGAGTTTCTTCAATTCGGGTTTCTTGAAGTGCAAGGATATCGACTTGTGTTAATGCATGACCTTACTTAGGCACTCACATTTTGATTTGCTCAAACCCTCGGCGTTAAAATGACAAACACTGAGAACTGGATCTATATTCTGAAACCTATGTTGGTCCTGAGAAGGTCCATTTGTATTTTGGTTTGTAGCTGACATAGCTGGGAAATCAATGGCGTGACAGTCCAGCTAAGAACACCCCCCCCTCCCCCATGGACTTGATACAACGCTACGCTATGAACGTATGGAAAGGCAAACGACAGCGGGAGACTGGCAACAAAACCGTATCGGGATACGTATCCCCGCCAAAAACAACCACAGTATTTAATCGTGCAACAGTGTTCATCCGTTTGTCTGAGACAGGGCCGTTTAGGGAACCAGGGAATCATGAAGGACGTATCAGAAATCACCATGGAAGGAGACTGCAGTTTTTGTACCAAGCAAGTGACCTGACAGTACAGGGAATGCCAGAAGACCTTTTGGAAAATTCTACACGACAATTTTAAGTACCCACACCATTTACAGCGGGAGCAGGGTTAATTAACGACAAACTTTCCACATCGGGAGTAGCTTTGTCACTGGTTTATTCATGGGGCAACCACCATTCCGCAATTTGTGTCATACAATCTATTCACAGATGAGGCCACCTCTAAATGGAGTGGTATCTCCAACTTTCATAACTTTCGCCTTTAAGATGGTATGGAGAACACCCATGGAATGGGGAAACTTTCAAATGTTTCTTACGTTATGGGACATAACTACTGTGGTCACCGGTTCCTGGTCCCTAAACTTACAAAGTGCTTAAAGTAACTTGTCCTAAGAAATTTGACAGGAATTATTTGCAGAAGGAAGGAAAGGCATATAGATGCTGACCGGGAAGAACATCAGTTCGGATTCAGGAGAAATGTAGAAATACGGGAGGAAATACTCACCTTACAAGTTATCTTAGAAGCTAAGATTAAGGAAAGGCAAAGCTACATTTCAAGCTTTTGTAGATTTGGGGAAAGCTTTTGACTATGTTGATTGAAATACAACCTTGCAAATTATGAAGTCAGCAGGGGTAAAACATAGTGAACTGAACGTTATTTACAACTTGTACATTAAGCAAACAGCTGTTTTTAGAGTTGGAGGCATGAAAGGGACGCAGTGGTTGCGAGGCGAGTAAGATAGGGTTATAGCATTTCTCCAAAATTATTCAATTTGTGCATTGAACAACCTGTGAAGGAAAGCAAATACAAATTTGGAGAAGGAATTAGTATTCAGGCTGAAGAAATAAAAAACATTGCGTTTTGCTGATGTCATTATAATTCTGACAGAGACAGCAAAGGAATAGAAAGAGCAGTTGAACGGAATGGATAGTGTGTTGAAAGGGAAGTTTAAGATGAACATTAACAAGAGCAAAATAATAGTAATGGATTGCAGTCTTAGAAAATCAGGCGATGCTGAAGGAATTAGATTAGGTAACGAAACAATAAAGGAGGTAGATGAGTTTTGTTTCTTGGGTACTAAAATAACATATGACGGTCGCAAAACAGGGGATATAAAATGCGGAATGAGAATGGAAAAAAAGGCAAATTTGGAAAAAAAAGAATTGGTAACATCGAATATTGATTTAAGTGTAAAGAAGTCGCTTCTGAAGGCATTTGTGTGGAGTGTTGCCTTGTATGGGAGGGAAACTTGGACGATAAATAGTTTAGACAGGAAGAGGGTAAAGGCTATTGAAATGTGGTGCTACAGAAGAATGCTAAAGGCTAGGTTGGTAGATCGCGTAACTAATGAAGGGGTACTCAACAGAAATGAGGAGAAAAGGAGTTTCTGGCATACCTTGACTAAAAGAAGGGATCGATTGGTAGGACACAACCTTAGACATGAAGGATTCGTCAATTTAGCATTGGAGGGAAGTATGAGGGGAAAATTGCTGAGGGAGACCGAGAGACGGATATAGCAAGCAGATTCAGATGGATGTAAGCTGCTGTTCCTCTGAGGAGATGGAGAGGCTTGCTCAGGGTGAAGAGCTGCATCAAACCAGTCTTTGGACTGAAGACCACAACAACAACACATCCCAAGGACAACACACGTACCCATCCCCGAGGGAGGACTCGAACCTCTGACATGGTACGGTGACAAAGAGTCTTCAACAGCAGCCCAGTCAGAATGTGCTAGTCGGGATAAATGACGACCGTATTTTGGGGCCAGTCTTCCTTTCACGACCCATAATAGGTCGTAACTATCGACGTTTAAAATTGGTGACTCTGCTTTATTTGTTGGAACAAGTGCCACTGACGATTCTAAGGGTTATGTAACTACTACAGATGGAGCTCCAGCCCACTTCGCCGTTAACGTCCGAACGCTTCTTAATCTTGTCTTCACTGATCGATGTATCGGAAAAGGAGATCAAGTTGCGTGGCCTGATCATTCACTGGATCTCGACCGTGCGATGTCTGGTTATGGAGCCATCTCACAAGTATCGTGTATGCTGAGGCCATTCCGGGTGTGGAGACTCTGGATCAGCGTATTAATAATGGTTCTGACACTGCTCTGATGTAGCCTGGCCGATGTGAACGTGTGATGCGCAATATGCCACGGCGCGCACGCATATGCGTTGAGACAGGGAATCCATTTTCAACACGTACTGTAAATGTCGCTGCAGTGAGCAGCGACCGGGTATTAAACCGCAGTCTCCGTAACAATTTTGATGGTATAAATAGTCTCCAACATGGAAACCATGCATTTTCAGACATAAGTTCATAGACCTTTTTGGTCCGTATCCCCCAACGATGAATGCCTAGAATTTGTAAACCGTCGGAAATATTTTATTGCAAGTTCTTTGCTCTCCACTGTATGGCGCCTAGCAAAGTATAACAATAGACGACGATGCCATTTGACCAATTGTCCTAATATTTCTACATATAGGTATGCGTTCATAAATAAAGCTTTATTAATCTGTAAGACGCCGTACAGTGTGTGGAGTACAGTCATCAAATTCGACTAAAAGTGTATAGAGTGGCACACATTTCTATATACAGGGTAATCCTAAAACTACACCGACAAACTTTGTAGATGAAGCCTTATAATGTTTGGAAATCTAATCCAATGACGCCATGAGCACCTGTCCAAACTTCGATACTGTGCATAAAATCTCTTTTACTGCAAGCTCTTTGATTTCCGTATTTTTGGTGGAATTGCTAGGGAATAAAAGAGTAAAGAAAGTTCTGTAAATGTATTATATAAAATAAATTCCTTAAGAGCTATGACTACTCGACTAGTACAAGAGATGTGTTTCGTAATATCATCGCCGTAGAAGGTCTCACAGCTTGTAAGGTTTGTTTTTAGATCCCATATTTACTAAAGATTTATTCTTCTTTTGGTCCATAGTATCTCCTCGCAAAACATGGAAAACAAAGTGCTAGTAGTAGCAAAATCAAATTTATTCCACTGCATTAAAGATGAATAAGTGATCGTAGTGTAGCCGGCCGCGGTAGCCGAGGGGACTGCGGCGCGTCAGTCACGGTCTGCACGGCCACTACGGTCGGGGGTTCGATTCTCCCATCGGGCACGGATATTTGTGCCGGCCTTAGTGTTAGCTAGTTCATAAGTAGTTCGTAAGTTTAAGGACTGATGACCCAGTAGTTAAGTCCCATAAGCTATACAAATATTTGAAACATTTGATTTTTTTGATCGTAGTGTAAGTGGATAACATTTCCCGACTGAGTTCTTATCTAAAACTTGAAATAGCAAGGCAACACACCTTCGAAGTTCGCGGTGTATTAGAAACAGCATGTATTTAAAAACGGAGGTAGGTAGGAGTAGGAGATGTACAGAGGGAGGCGTGAGATGGAATAATAGAAGAGTGAGATAAGCAATTGTTTAGTAACCCTGGGGTTTCAGATTGTTGTTAAAAATTTATGGGAAGGAATTTTTCACCTGCTTGTATTTCTCGGTGCTGTGTGAGAAGAGAATAGTCAGTGTTGTTACCCAGTAGTCTATAACACGACGTTATATCTGAAAAAAATTAAACGAATCATATGATCCATTAATTTTCACAAAATGTAGCCTTCACATACTGTCAAATGAGACAATACCTTACAGCTTTTATACTGAAATATCTTTTATTACAGTGATCTGCCAGACACCTGTACAATGGAAACGTGTTTCGTGCAATTAAGGCATTCTTTACATCTGTTAATAATTAAAAAGGGAACTAATATTCTGTACTTATATTACAAAAGCATATACGATCTGTCAATAGTTCCTAAGCAGTCATTTCTATAGTATATAAGTGGCAACAATTCTATAATTATTGAGGTATACTAATTACAAACTAATGAAATTATCGATTTTTGTGGGTCATGTGTGCAGAAAAAGCGTAACCCACAAGAAATAAACACATTGTCCATACGATTTGCAGCCTGTTCTTATGTATGTATGTACTAAAAATACGTTTATCTTCCATGCAGGTCTTGGCCGCGGTATTGGCGATCGCCTGTGCACGACCTCAGAAACATAATGGTTCCCCAGGACATGGAGGTGGCGGTTTACTGGGGCACGGAGCTGGAGGCTTGGTTTCTGGACTTCCTCTAACTGGAGGAAAGAACGGTGGCGGTTTACTGGGGCAGGGCACTGGAGGCTTGGTGTCTGGACTTCCTCTAAATGGAGCACTGAATGGTGACGGTTTACTGGGCCATGAAACTGGAGACTTGGTTTCTGGACTTCCTCTAAATGGAGACCTGAATGCTGGCAATTTACTGGGGTCTGAAGTTGGGGGTTTGGTTTCTGGACTTCCTATAGATACAGGAGTGAATTTGGGCTTGCATGGGTCTGGTTCTGGACAGAGTCAATCAGGTTTGGGCAGCAGATTACCGATCAACAACATAGGTCAGCACCTTGGTAGTGAAACTGTAGGTCAGCTCCTCCCTGGTAACTATCCATGGGGTGAGCTTCTTCCTGGTAACACTGGATTAGGTCAGCAACAGCATAATAGCAACGGTTTTGGTGGGCGTGTCCCTGGTAGCAACATCTGGGGTACCAGTACTGCAGGTCAGCAGCTGCACCCTGGGAACATCGGTTGGGGTCAGTTGAAACCTGGTAAAGGTGTCTCAGGTCAGCTCGTCCCTGGTAACAATGGCTTTGGCTTCGATCAAGTATACCCTGGTATCTCTGGCTTAGATCAGCTGTATCCTGGTAACAATGGCTTTGGCCATGTATTCCCTGGTAACAATGGCTTAGGTCAACAGAGCTCTGGTCTTGATGGCTTCGGTCAACAGGACACTGGAAATGCTGGCTCAAATCAGCTGTACCCTGGTAGCAACGAGTTAGGTCAACAGCACACTGGATCCCTTGGTTTTGGCCAGGTGCAACCTGGGACAAATAGCTTAGGTCAACAGCACACTGGATCCCTTGGTTTTGGTCAGGTGCGACCTGGGTCAAATGGCTTAGGCCAACAGCACACTGGATCCCTTGGTTTTGGTCAGGTGCAACCTGGGACAACTGGCTTAGGCCAACAGCACACTGGATCCCTTGGTTTTGGTCAGGTGCAACCTGGAACAAATGGCTTAGGTCAACAGCACACTGGTTTTGGTCAGGAGGAACTTGGGACAAATGACTTAGGTCAACAGCATACTGGATCCCTTGGTTTTGGTCAGTTGCAACCTGGGGCAAATGGCTTAGGTCAACAGCACACTGGAAACATTGGCTTTGGTCAGACGCTGCCTGGAAGTTTAGGACAGCTGCGCCCTGGAAACAGTGGCTTACATCAAGCTGCCAACAGCAATGGCCTGGGTTCGCTGCGCCCTGGTAACAGTGGAAAAGGTCAGCAGCAGTCTGGTAACAGTGCCCTAGGTCACCTGCAGAATGGTGCCACGGGCTGGGGCCAGGGGCGTCCTGCTGGCAATGGCTTTGGTACGCTGCGCCCTGCTAACAATGGTGTCGGTCAGCAGCACTCTGGTAACGGCGTCTCCGGTCAACTGTATCCTGGCGTCAGTCAACTGGTCCCTGGCAACGGCGGATTTGGCAGCTGGCTTCCAGGAAACGGGGTCCAGGGCAATGGCGTCAATGGAGAACTTCTGCACTCCAGTGAGCATGATGACAAATAAACGTAACATGCCTGAAGTACCCAAATAACACCTTGAAACTTTTATGATTTATAATAAAGAGAATTAATACGTAATCTGTGGTGTTTTCTTATACAACATGTGCTAAATAAGAATATTTTCCAATGCACATAAAATGTGTATCTACAACTGTTTGTTGTATATCTGTTTGTGCACACAGAACGATTGAAAACTTGTCTTGCTGAAATAATAGTTTTAAGCAAACATCGTATGAACCCCACCCAAATGTCAACTGCTTTCATTACAAATGAGAGCATTTACTTTTGTCGATATTTATAGTATTTCGGCTCGGTAGCACAGTGGTAGAGTGCCAGACTATAAATCCAAGGGTCGTGGGTTCAATCCTCGCCAGGTCCTGGGATTTTTATCTGTCACTGTCCACTTCCTTCACCTTTGGCGATATTGCTGATGTGAAAAATATTGAGTAGCACCGTGGTTCAGAAACCACGTTAAACTATAGGTCCCCCCTATAAATGGCTGGGTAAGTTAGTTCGAGGTCGGAGGGAGGCAACGGCATACCACCTCCAATTATTACCATGCGTAGTGAAGCATTGTGGTGTTCAAAACAATCTTCGGACTGTTGACTGCTTTACCTTTTCTTAAAGCCAATCACTGAGGGACAGAGAGAGAGAGAGAGAGAGAGAATAGTTGACACATTGTACTGGCAATGGGAGAGAGCAATCCTAAATCCACGTATTTATAAAACTACACATAATACGATAACTATACCCGTCAATCGTCACTACTAGAAAAACGCACAAACGACAAGAGGCAGGGTAAAACGTAATCTGAAAGTAATCGTAAAAACGGTTACACATAATCTTGAACTGTATTTTTTTAATTGTGGTATGAAGACTGATTTAGTAGAAATGCTTTAAATTTATTCCCCATACTTCGATGACGATTTACTTGATTTTGATAACATGATGCTAATATTTGGTGATGCAATCATGCTATGTGGTACAATGCTGTACAAATAGTGTTAATTTATTTTATGAACAAGCTGGTACCCGGCGCGTTGTTGCCGCAGAAGAAATAATTGTGAAAATAATGTGTGAAATTTGAAAGTGTTAGCTCGTTTAGTTAAGAATGATTTAAGCAATATTGATTTTTTTAGTCCATAAACAATACATTTGGTGATATTCAACTATACATATTAATCCATCGCCTCTTTTCCCTTCTCTGTCCCCCTGCTCCTCCCCCCAGTCTCCTCCTGTCCCTTTCTCTGTCCATTTTCTCCTCCCCCTCCCTCTGTTCATCTTCTTTCACCTGTCTGTCACCGTCTTCCCTCTCTCATTCTCCTAATTTCCCTTTCTCTTTCCATCTTCTCCTCTAACATCTTTGTCTTCGTCTCCTCTATCCCCTTTCCGTCCGTCTACTCCTCCACCTCCTCCTCTCCCTCCTATACATGAACACATGCATATATGAGCCAAATTTGATGTTGACTGGTCAAACGGTGTCAAATTCGCAAGGTACCCTCCGCCATGCCAAATTCACTGGCTTGCATCTCCTTCATGAAAACATACATTTATCTACTGACTTTCATGGTGTCTAGTAAAACGATTTGGACGTTGGTGTATCGTACCCTCCACCATTCGCCTACGGAGACTTACGAAAGGTGGCTCGTGCATTAAATCAGGGTATAAGCCATCTTCATGCCACATCTTATTCAAATCCGTCCAGTCATTTCAGCGTGAAGAGTAACAAACGTATTAACTCATTGTAAGGTACCCTCCACCACGCACCATACGGTGATTTACGAAAGGTTTCCCATATGTTAATCAGAGTATAAGCTACCTCTGTTCTAAATTTTATTCATATCCAACCAGTAAGTTCAGCGTGAAGGCGTGAGAAAAGAATGAAATAATTGTAAAGCACCCTACGCCATGCACAATGCGAAGTTAATGTTAGTATGCCTATAACCTTCGCGTGAGTGCAAGCAATGAATTGACAAAGTTTTATCGCAATCGGATGTTCGGTACGCCTGATGCAACAGTTTTAAGGCATCTACAGCGAAACTGTTGTGAGCGGTAGGCTTTTTTTCGTTTCATTATTGTGTGTGTGTGGGGGGGGGGGGGGGGAGGTCAGTTACAAAACGCTTCATATAGGTCCGAAATTACATGCAAACTTTGTTGCAGGTTCCTAACTACTCTCATTTTCCAATAATTGTCGCATAAATCTGGGTATTCTCACGTGGTGGCCTCTCATTATTTATGACGTCATATCTTCTGAACTATGTGTCTTGCTCTTTTGTTTTTGGTATGTGTGAAAAATCTGAAGACACCATAATAAAGACCAAATACGTATAAATCTGTCTATCATCTCTCTATTGGTTACGTACCCAAGTAAATCCGAATCTGTATTTAGAATATCCCAGCGTTAATTCTGCCTCTCTAGCAGTTATATATAAATTGTCTAAAACAGTGAACGATGCACCCAGGTGTCGGGTGTCAGCTATAGCAGCCCATAAGTAATGTACAGACTGGATTTGCGATATATTCTTCTATTTACATCTCTTATCTATAAAAAGTGTTGCACATGCCAAAAATCCACTATCTGAATATCAGTTTTACGAATCTGTATAAAGAAAATTCTATTAGCAGTTAGTTATGAAGAAAATTCATTGAATACAAATTCAGTATTAGCTCCACAGGGACTGAGATTAGTGATGTAAGCACGTTCAAATGGTTTTACAGATAACCGGGTTTAGTTCTCGCTTCGCCCCTGTAGACATCAGTTTCTGCCATCAGCCACATCAAACAAATTCCGGGATGGTTTCTTAATAAAAGCGATGCTCACCTCTTTTCCCTCCAGTAGTAATAATTCTACGCAGAGCTCTGATTTTGATATAATTAGTTGTGGACGGGATGAAAAACACCAACCCTTCTGCCTCCCGTCTTCTTGCATCTGGATTAAATTTTAATATCTATAGAAATGAATGTGTATTTCTGTTCGGATTCGGGTGACCCAGGGGATACCGTGCTCCCGGGATGGATTTTAGAGAAACGCTTGTCCATTGCAGTTTGGTTGAGTTGATCTCTACGAGCTTAGATGAGTAATTCGGAAGTCCACAATTTTGTTGTCGGAAGTGCTGTCGTGTTCTCCTGATAACTAATATTATTTTTTTTGTTGGGACAATGTCCCATAAATAAATAAAATTGATCGCAATCCCCCGGCTCTGAGCAAGGTTTTCGGGAGGTTTTCCGTGGTTGTGACGCGTATGCCGGAATTGGTAAGCCTCTCCCATATATTCCCAGTTCAGATTCCAAATCAAATGTTCAAATGTTTGTTAAGCTTATGGGACTTAACTACGGGGTCATCAGTCCCTAAACTTACAAACTACTCATCTACTATCTTATACTAAGGACGGCACAAATATCCCTGCCCGAGGGGGGATTCGAACCCCCGACGGTAGTGGCCGTGCAGACCGTGACTGGAGCACCTCAGTCCCCTCGGCCACCGCGGCCGGCGTTCAGATTCCCCTTTGCCCCACTGTCAGCCTTTCTGATAATTGAACAGAAGCGCGACTCTTTATGGGCCAGATCGCAAACAGCCCGTTCCAATCCTGGGAGTGTAGAAAGAAAAAAAAATTTTTTTTTGTTATACGTTTATCACCTCGGAACCACAACACGCAGAGACTTAAAAATTTTTACAGTTCCTAATTTATAACCGAGGAAGATTTCAGGCACGGTTTTATAGCGATCGGATTTGAAGAATATAAAGCGAAGTACGGAACAATAATTACGTTTTATCTATCCCACTGTATAATTTCTGAAAATTGTGTTATTGGTCGCTTTGTTTTACGAAATGTGATGCAACACAATGAGTACAGTGGTAATGTACAATTCTTAGTGTGTGTAATCCATAATTACATACTAATATCACAGTCCGAGATATAAGTACAGCCACGACAGTCACTGTTATGAAAGTTTACGACGGACACTTGGAGCGACATCGGCGCCCGTAACGGAGGTTTTTCTTTCCAAGTCTCAGTAAATTGTAAAAAAAAAAAAAAAAAAAAAAAAAAGTTTGAATGTTTGTACGGACTCAACTGCTTTGTCATTAATTAGTTCGTAGCTTACAAACTATTTAAACTAAGGTAAACTAACCTAAGGACGACACAAACATCCATGCCCGAGGGGGGGACTAGAACCTCCGACGGCAAACAACCGCGCGAACCGCAGCAGGGCGCCCCAGAGCGCACGGCTAAACCGGCACGGCAAATTGTCAAGAGATATGAATGATCATCTCTCTCCGTTATTTAAAGAGAAACACCATATTTATGGAGACGAGTTGAAAAACGGACGCTGACAACAAAAATGCGTATGCATCTGCAAAAAGTGGCGAATATCAATGATCCTATAAACTACAACGTATTCATGAATTTATAGCTATTAGCAACATGTTTCGCAAACGCATTTAAAATATGATACAAAACAACGGGCGTATTCCAATGCAACATTGTGTCAAAATTTCAATTCAGTTGGTCAAGTACGTTTGCAATCCGTAGTTTTGTCTGCAGAGTGAAATGTAGGCTCTGAATTTATATATATGATTTGTGTCTATATTTCACTATGCAACCAAAATTACAAATCGCAAATGAATAGTTGTTGTATGTTGTAGTACTAGTGATATCTATACTACCTGGATGTATAACTTTGGTCTCTGAGCATAGAACGGCAGCGTTCCAACATATTCATATGTTTTGTACGTGATTTCGCGTTGTGCGCCATTTTAGAATGTAGCTAACGAACTTGCATTAGTTTGTACGTGACAATAAGTGTTTGCTTACCTCTTCTTTGAATTTTATCTCAATATACGATGTAATAGGCTGTTATGGCAGTGAATTCGAAACGTATTTTTCTTATTCTAGTAACATTTCGTAGCGACCATATCTGAATTTGGCAAGAAACTAAATATGAACATCTTTGGCTGCCACGCTCAGACAACTGAAGTTCAACATCCAGGTAGTGTAGAGATCAATGGATAGTACGTTTCTGTATTGCACTATGGTGGCTGAGAGTTGATAGTGACAAAGGGGTGGACGATATGGGGGATGAAAGTTATCGACATATAAAAAGTTCTGCGCATGTATCAATATTTTGCTCTGCAGCAAGAACTACACAACGCAAACGAACGGTCTCTGTGTGTAGCAGTTCCATATCGATAACTATAAGAGGGTGTAAGATATGGTGGTTGAAAGTCGTCAAATTATAAAAATTACTGACTGAAGGCCAACGATGATGTTTGCGACTATACAGAAAGGAGTTTAAATACAGTGAAACGTGATGCCGCAGACGATATCTTTGGTTTATGCGTGTTACCCAGTCTTCAGTTCTTTCTCTGAAAGGACAAGCGCTCTAATAAAGAATAATAAGAATAAATAAAGTAATACAAAAGAAAATAATTTCAGTACATCTCTTTGATACGTTGAAACTGTAACAGATATCAATAAATACACGACAAAATCGATTTGACGAGTTACATGTTTCGCAACCATTAACAAATCTCTTCAACAACTTGGACTCGCGTCACCATCACAAGACGACATCATGATATTTTACGTGAAACTAATTATAATAATGAAGCAACGATTGGAGTTGTGGAAAGAAATGAACCTCTTTTGCTTAGAGATAAGAAAACCGCATTCCAAAGCATTCTAGATCGGATGAACAGAAATGAGGGAGGGTATATTTTTTTCCCTTGACGCACCAGGAGGAACAGGAAAAACTCTTTTGATCAACCTAATACTTGCAGAAGTAGGAAAAACAGGCAACATTGCAGTCGCTGTAGCACTCAAGTTACCGCTAGCTCTGTAAGTATTATGAATAATTATGGACAATCAAAAGGTGAAAAAATCTTAATTTTGGATGAACGCACAATGGCGAACAAACAAGCCTTGGAAGCTAGCACTATGCAAGATCTCAGAGGAACGGAAAAGAGCATGGGACGAGCACTGTTACTATTAGCCGAGGATTTCTGACATTATGTCCCTATTTTTAAAGAGGAACACCAACAGATGAGAAAAACGAGAGTCTGAAGTCTTCATATTTATGGAGGCGATTTGAGAAATGGACGCTGACGATAAACATGCATCTGCAAGGCGATGAGGCTTCGAGGGAATTTTCTCAACAGCTTCTACTAATTGGGCAAGGAATAGCCATCAATATCCCAGGAAATTATTCAATAACATTTATAGAAAACTTCTGCAACTTGACTGAATCAATTGATAATGTAGTTAAGAAAGCTTTCCATAACATAGAAGTCAATTACAAAAATCATGAGTGGCTGCCAACAGAGTTTAGCACCAGGTAATGATCAAGTTACCAACCTAAACCAGGTATTCAGAACAAGCTACCGGATAATGTTAAAGTCTACAAGTCGATTGACACAGTCTGTGATCAACACCACCTGTTTTTATGCAAGGCATCGGCAATACAATATTAGAATTTGAGTTCAAAAGAGCTATGGAAGACTTGAAATCAAATAAGGCAGAAATCATAGATGAAATTCCATCTGAATTTCTAAAATCATTGGGAGAAGTGGCAACTAAACTACCAGAGAGGCAGTCCGAATATTGAACCTCATAAAGGAAGCAAGACTGAAAAGACCAAGACACTTTCATAGGAATTTACAACTTGGGAAAAACGTTAGACACTGTAAAATGGCGTACATATGTCCGAAATTATGACAAAAATAGCAAACGCTACAGGAAACGTCGTGTAAAATATAGCATGTCCAAGAATCTAGGGCAATAATGAAAGTGCAGGACCAAGAAAGAAGTATTCCTATTAATAAGAGCGTAACAAAGGGATACATTTTTTCGCTTTTACTGTTCAATATAATCTCTAAATTGTAATGTAGGAGAGGTTTCAAAAGGATATAAACAGTAGGATTCACTGATAAGATTACGATCCTGAGTCAAAGTAAAGAAGTTGAGCTTTTGAATGCAACAATGGTCTACTTAGTACAGAATATAGACTGAAAGTAAACTGCAAAGACTGAGAGTAAACTGCAAAAAGACAAAAATAATAATAAATAGTTGAAATAAAAGTAGTGATAAATTACCATCGTAAATGGTGATCATAACTTAGAAGCATTTAAAGAATTCCCTATCCTGTAAGTAAAATAACCCGTAACTGATGAAGCAATAAGGACATAGAAAGTAGAGTACCGCAGTCTAAGAGGTCATTTATGGCCAAGAGGAATCTAATAGTATCAAATATTAGCAGTAATGTGAGGAAGAAGTTTAGGAGAATATACGTTTCCAGTACGGCTTTTTATGGAAGTGGAACACGGGCAGTGTAAAAAAAAAAAAAGTAAGAAAAGCGAATCGAAGATTCTGAGATGTGCTTTTAAAGGCGAATCTTGAAAGTTAGGTGGACTGATAAAGGAGGTTTTCTGTGGAATCGGTGAAGAAAGGACCATTTAGAAAATACTAACAAGAAGAAGGGACGTGAGAGAACACGTGATAAAATGTAAGGGGGTGGCCTCCATAGTACAGAAGGATAAAATCTCTAGAGGATAAAAACTGTAGAAGAATACAAAAACTGTAATGTCTCCAGCAAATAACTGAATTACTGAAGACGGAGGGGGCTGTGCTGTGTTCATATATATATCTATAAGAAATAGCGATTCCCAACGAACCTTTATGAAACATTGTCATTGAAACCACTGATTCGATACTGATGCAGTTGCAGTAAGGAGGAAGGTAAGAATCTATTTCTCACAGATTGTATTTATAAACAGCATCAATAATAATTCGAATAACGTTTCAAATGTCAGTGCGTGACAGCCGTGTACTCGAAATTTTCTAGAGGGTATAAAAAATCAATAACATGAATGAAATTCTAAAACATTCTGAAATAATTAGATGCCAGAAAGTATGTATGCTGCAATCCACAAATGTTCGTTGTCAAAGATGCATGAGTTTACGTTCTCGCCAATTTTTTTCAATTACACAAACAGAATAGAATCACACATTGTAAATGTTTTTGTGCCAGAAAAAGAAATTGAGTATGTTTTCCTCACTCATATAAAATTCCTTAAATGATAGTAACAAATCAAGACACTCTATATGTCGAAAATAATTTATGGTTTATTTCAAATAATTGTTTCTTGGTTGTCCCAATAATGACACTGCAAATATAATGTATAAGCAAGTCTAGCGCGAAAGTAAATAAGAAATGTATACAATATAAATCGAATTTTTATTACAATAATTAATAGGACAATTTTCATGTGAATAATAATACTTCATCCCATCGTTCATTTATCATCTTAATACACACTGCATTCACCCCCATGAACCACAGACATTGCCGAGGTGGAGTGGCTTGCGTGTCTCAACGATGCAGATAGCCGTACCATAGGTGCAACCACAGTTGAGGGGTATCTGTGGAGAGACCAGACAAACGTGTGGTTCCTGAAGAGGGGCAGTAGCCTTTTCAGTAGTTACAGGGGCACCAGTCTGGATGATTGACTGAGCTGGCCTTGTAACATCAGCTAACATGGCTTTGTCATGCAGTTACTGCGAACGGCTACGGCTGAAAGCAAGGGGAAACTACAGTCGTTACTTCTCCCGAGGACATGCAGTTCTACTGTATGACTATATGATGATGGCGTCTTCTTGGGTAAAATATTCCGGTGGTAAAATAGTCCCCCATTCGCATCTCTGGGCGGGGACTACTAAGAAGGATGTCGTCATCAAGAGAAACAAAACAGGCATACTACGGGTCGGATCGTGGAATGTTCTAATCCTTAATCGCGTAGGTAAGCTAGAAAATTTGAAAAGAGAAATGGATAGTTTAAAGTTAGATATGGTAGGGATTAGTGAAGTTCGGTGGCAGGATGAACAGGATTTCTGGTCAGGTGAGTACAGGGTTATCAATACAAAATCAGTTGGTGGTAATGCAGGAGTAGGTCTGATAATGAATAAGAAAACAGGAATGCGGGTAAGTTACTATGAACAGCATAGAGAACTCATTATCGTAGTAAAGATATAAACGAAGCCAACACCGACCACAGTAGTGCAAGTTTATGTGCTAACTAGCACGGCCGATGATGAGCATATCGAAAAAATGTATGAGGAGATAAAAGAAATCATTCAGAAAGTTAAGGGAGACGTAAACTTGATTGTGATTGGGGATTGGAACTCAGTAGTAGGAAAGGGAAGAGAAGGAAATGTAGTAGGTGAATATGGACTGGGAAAAAGGAATGAAAGAGGAGATTGCTTGGTAGAATTTTGCGCAGAGCACAATTTAATGATCACCAACAATTGGTTTAATCATCATAAAAGAAGGCTGTATACGTGGAAGAGACCAGGAGACAGTGAAAGGTACCAGATTGATTTTATAATGGTAAGGAATAGATTTAGAAACCAGGTTCTAAACTGTAAGACATATACAGGGGCAGATATAGAGTCTGGCAATAACTTATTGGTTATGAACTGCAGATTAAAACTTAAGAGACTGCTGAAAGCTAGAAAGGTTAGGAGAGGGAACCTGGACAAATTGAAGGAACCACATGTGGTTGAGAGTTTCATAGGGAGCATTAGGCAAGGATTGGCTGAAACGGGGGAAAGTAATTAAGTAGAAGAAGAATGGGTAGCTCTGAGAGATAGGGTAGTGAAGGCTGCAGTGGATCAAAAAGGCAGAAGGACAAGGCCTAATAGAAATCCCTGGATAACACAGGATATACTGAACTTAATTGATGAGAGGAGAAAATATAAAAATTCAGCAAGTGAAACAGGAAAAAGGGAGTACAAACGTCTGAAAAATGAGATTGACAGGAAGTGCAGACTGGCTAAGCAGGAGTGACTAGAGGACAAATTCAGAACCGTAGAAGAATGCATAACAAGGGAAAAGATAGATACCGCCTACAGGAAAATAAAAGAGATATTTGGAGACAAGAAAAGCAGCTGTATGAAAATCAAGAACTCAGGCGGTAAACCAGTACTAAGCAAAGAGGGGAAAGCTGAACTGTGGAAGGAATATATAGAGGGCCTATACAAAGGAAATAAACTTGAAGGCAGTATTCAATAAATGGAAGACGAAGTGGAGGAAGACGAGATAGGAGATATGATACGGCGAGAAGAATTTGACAGAGCGCTGAAGGACTTGAGTCAAAACAAGGCCCCTGAGGTATATGATATTCCATCTGAACTGCTGATGTCGTTAGGAGAGCCAGTCGTGAAACAATTGTATCACCTGGTATGCACGATGTATGAGACAGAGGAAATACCCTCCGAGTTCAAGAAGAATATTGTAATTCCAATTCCAAAGAAAGCAAGAGCAAAGAAGTGTGAAAATTACAGAACTATCAGTTTAATAAGTCATAATTGCAAAATACTAACACGGATTATTTACAGACGAATGGAAAAAACTTGTGGAATCCGACCTCGGGGAAGATCAGTTTGAATTTAGGAGAAATGTAGGAAGACGGGAAGCAATACTCTCTTACGACTTATCTTAGAAGATAGGCTAAAGAAAGGCAAACCTACGTTTTTAGCGCTTGTCGATTTGGAGAAAACTTTTGAAAATGTCGAGTGGAATACACTCTTCTAAACTCTGAAGGTATCAGGGGTAAAACATAGGGAGCGAAGAGTTATATTCAATCTATACAAAACCCAGACAGCGGTTATTAGAGTCGAAGGGCAAGAAAGGGACTCAGAGGTTGGGAAGGGAGAAAGACAGGGTTGTAGCCTTTCCCCAATGATGTTCAATCTGTACATTGAGCAAGCAGTGAAGGAATGGAAGGAGAAATTTAGAGAGGGCATTAAAGTGCAGGGAGAAGAAATAAAAACATTGCGGTTTGCTGATGACATGGTAATTCTGTCAGAAACAGCAAAAAATCTGGAAGAGCAATTGAATGGGATGAACAGTGTCTTGAAAGGAAGATATAAGATGAACATTAACAAGAGTAAAGCGAAGGCAATGGAATGCGATGTCAAAAAATCAGGAGATGCTGAAGGAATTAGATTAGGTAATAAGACAATAAAAGTAGTAGATGAATTTTGTTATTTGGGTAGCAAGATAACTTCTGATGGCCGAAGTAAAGAAGATATAAAATGCAGAATGGCTATGGGAAGAAAAGCGTTTCTAAGGAAGCGAAACTTGTTGACAGCCAATATTAATTTAAATATAAGGAAGTTCTTTCTGAAAGCATATGTCTGGAGTGTAGCATTGTATGGGAGTGAAACGTGGACGATAAGGAGTTCAGATAAAAAGATGATAGAAGCTTTTGAAATGTGGTGCTACAGACGAATGATGAAAATTAGTTGGGTAGGTCACGTAACTAATGAGGAAGTGGTTAACCGAATCGGGGAGAAAAGGAGTTTCTGGCATATCCTGACTAAGAGAAGGGATAGATTGGTTCGACACATTCTCAGACATCAAGGAAAGGTCACCTTAGCATTAGAAGGAAGCGTGTGGGGTAAAAATCGTAGAGGGAGACCGAGGGACGAATATAGTAAACAGATTCAAAAGGATGTAGATTGCCGAACGTATTCTCATATGAAGAGACTTGCAAAAGACAGGGTAGCGTGGAGAGCTGCATCAAACCAGTCTGCGGACTGAAGACCACAACAAAACACTGCATACGTCTACGTTTAATGGAATATGGGGGGCTGGTTCGCATCTCTTGAAATGTGGGATATAGACCTTGACTATTTTATGAAAAACAGATAAACAGTCATATTTCTTCAAATATCTTGGAAGTACCACTTAACAGGTATCTCAAGTTCCTGTGGTACTTGTTGCTTCTAATGAAATCATTTTTCTAGAAATTTTTTTTAAACTAAGTAGCCGAAACACGTTGTGTAAAAATAAATTCACTTTAGACGTAGATGGCTTATCAAATGAACACAGCGTACTTCTGCAATTCTGTGAAACATTTTTTCCTCAGAATGCTCCCATCTGACATCAACAAATAAATACTTGGAAATTAATGATGAAATTTCCTATATTGTCTTCGAATCGATTTATTGTACTAAGTATGTAGAGTAAATTATTATTCAAAAGAAATAGATTGTCTGGCCAGTACTTACCATTTTGCTGTACTGCCGATAGTTACACTCATAAAAAAGGAGGAAAATAACGAGTTTTCAGAAATGTGTTCCTTCTTCAGGTGGAGAGAAGGGGGAAGAAAGAAAAAAGGAATGGGAAAGGAAGGGAAAGGTAATTCACGATCCAGGTCGTGAGGATGGTGTTAGGATTGTGGAAGTAAGAGATACTGCGTAGTAGTAACAGTCAGAGATACTGTGTAGTAGTAACTACTACACAGTATCTCTGACTTTCACAATCCTAATACCATCCTCATGACCTAGATCGTGAATTACCTTTCCCTTCCTTTCCTATTCCTTTTTTCTTTTTCCCTCTTTCTCTCCACCTGAAGAAGGAACATAGATCCGAAAGCTCGTTATTTTCCTCCTTTTTTCTGAGTGTAACTGTCGGCAGTACAGCAAAAAGGTAAGTACTGGCCAGCCAATCTATCTCTTTTGAATAATAATTTATCATCTCTGTGAAGAATTTCCATATTAATCGATTTAGTATATAGAGTGACAAATTGAACACTGCTGTTAACTCCATTAAGAGTAATAAAATCCGTTGTAGAGAGCCCCGTTTATGTGGTGTTCTGGGACTCCTGTTAATTTCAATTTAAAAAAAAGTTCGTAGTAGCACTTTAACTACTCTTAAATGTTAATCGAATTTACAACAACGGCACCACATAGTATACGTGTGACTTTCCTGCTTCAGTATTCTGAAGTTCTTTAAACACATTGAGGTAATGTTTTATGAAGAATAGCAAATATAAGAAGAAATCTAAGGCATATCGTAAGGTAGTAAAAGATAGATTTTAATTTATACTGGGAAAGTAAGGTAATAAAAATCATCTTTGCATTCCATACGAGAAAATTAAATCTGGTCATCCTTACTGGACTTCGCTCTCCGCTCCTCCTCGTCCTTCCATTTCACTCGGCTACGCAAGAAGAGAGTTATTTCTTACGTTATCTTGTAAGCAAGTAGAACACACTTCTCCTACTTAATACTAGAAGAAAGTAATAATGAGGAACTAATCCCCGACAAACTGCAATCCATATTTTCTGCTTTGGTTGATGTAACATTAATTGCTTATTATTTCCTCGATGGCGCTTTCAGAACTTTCCATTATGCCGAGCACCTACCAAACCTCTCTTGTTTGTACAGATGGCCTGTGCACCTGTTTTCTGTACAGTGTCGTCAGAGTGCATGTTCTGTGCGTTGCATTGGACAAGGTCAGTCATTGTGTACCTTAGGCTAAGTGCTGTTACACTAATCTTCGACCATCGAGCGCAGCGCGGTATATAAGGCTGGGGTGTCCGACGATACAGCACCGGTGACGAAGAGGAACCAGTCTCCCAGCCAACATGAGGGCTCTGCTGGTGAGTGCCGTCTCTCCTACAAGCAGTCGGGAGAATTATGAGAGATGTTTCGGCAGATATTTCCAGTTTTGCATTTTCTATAAGTAGCTAGACTAAAAATTAAAAGGTTGCTTTCCGTCACCAGCTATCTGTTAGGTCTGTGTTTCTCCTTAAACAAGCATAACGATTCCTGTTAGGAAGTTTTTCGTATCAGATAGAGTGGCCCTAGATTAGTCTACTGAAATTTTCATTTTCTCAGTTTGCAACTGGAGAGCCAGTAAATGTCAATTACTACAAACGCTGTGTCGAAAGTTATGAAGCTGTGCTGCTGCTTAGCAGTGACAACGCGAGGCAGTGTGTCTTATCGCTCCTGGTTCGCTGGATACACTTCGTGTTTTACTGTTCCTATTAAAGCCTAGTGAGGAGGTGAAATCGTACTAAACTAATTCGGTACCACTCCGTCTCATTTTTCCCTTTAAAAACAATATTGTTTGTTACTAGAAACAATCTAACGTTTGGTGAAGGCACTGTATTTTGCAGGGAAGGGACGATAGGCAATTATTTCTGTTGGTTTTGTTATTTTATATTAATCATTTTAATTTTTTTCCATACTTCAGTTACATACAGAAAAATCGAAATTGCAAATGTGTTCTAAAATACCAGAGAAAATCTGACTTTCTGCATATAAAATGACCGTGTTATAAAATAACCAAAATAACCAGTTATTTTAAGATAAAGTATATGGTGAAACTTCCTGTCAAGTTTATACTGTATGCCACAACGGGATTCGATCCTGAAACCTTTGTCTTTCGCGGGCATTGGTCCCACATCAGTGCATACTCCGCCGAGGAGTTAAAAAATCATTCTGGATACATCCTCTAGGCCAGTGTTTTACAACCTGTTGGTCGCGACTTTCATGGGGGTCGCAAAAGTTTGATCGGCAGGGGGGGGGGGGAAGGGGGGAGGAAGGGGGGAGGGGAGGGGCTGCGGTCTAAGGCGGAAGTTTTTACACCATAAAAGAACCAATCCAGTGCATGTCTGACAGTGAGTACTGGGGGTTCCGCAATACCAAACTTGCGTTAGAAACGTGAAACATATTTTATACCAAAATTACGTAATTCCTTGTTATCATATATACTGATTTGAACAGAACAGACGTTTTTACAATAAATACGCCATGTTAACGATGAATAAACGAAAATCCCGGAAACTGATTTCAGGAAGCAATAGATAGCTAAATTAACCAGAGGCAATAAGTAATTTTTAGAAATTCGAAAAAAAAAGAAAAAAACTAAACCTCTTTATACACTGCGTATACATTGGGACTTAACGAGCGAAATTCGCTTCCGAATCTTACCTGCAACGCGAAATTTTATGTCTAATTTCATGTAAATAGGATATTATTTCGGAAAATACACTAAAATTCACCTAGTAATGTAAAACACTGTACTTTTTTCGTTCTTGAGGTGCAATTTTTGTCAATAGAAAAAAAAAATACAAAATTCACTGTCTTTGAGTTCACACTCATAGTAATTTTAATGTCCGGCGAGTGAGAGGTATGGGAAGGGTCGCCAGAATATTTTTAATTGAAAAGGGTTCGCATACTCAAAAAGGTTGAAAAACAATGATCTAGGCTGTGGGTAAGCCATGTCCAGAAAATATCCTTTCTTGCAACACTGCTAGTCCTGCAGGATTCTCAGGAGAACTTTCGTGAAATTTGTAGGGGAGGAGACGAAATACCGGCGGATCTAGAACTGTAAAGGAGGTCCGTGAAGCGTGCCAGGATAGCTCAGCTGTTAGAATTCTTTTCCCACGAAAAGCAAAGCCTCAGGTTCGAATCCAGGTCCGGTACGAAAGTTTTACTCTGCCAGACAGTTTCAGTTGAGCACACATTATACTGCCGAGTGAAGATGTGATTCTGAGAAATGTATGGTGATTTCAGTGAACACATTAAGAGGGGGACATCACACATACGAAATGCAATGTCTTATTGCCTTCTACGATTGTAGAAGCCATTGCCATTTTCGGGGAGTATTTACGTCTACATACGACAAATTCTTTGAGACTTTCAGTGCTATTAATATCACCTACTGAACGTGGGAAAGTTCAAAAAATGTTCAAATGTTTGTCAAGCTTATGGGACTTAACTACGAGGTCATCAATCCCTAAACTTACAAACTACTTATGAACTACTTACGAACTAGGACGGCACAAATATCCATGCCCGAGGGGGGATTCGAACCCCCGACCGTAGTGGCCGTGCAGACCGCGACTGAAGCGCCTCAATCCCCTCGGCCACCGCGGCCGGCAACGTGGGAAAGACGATTCTCTTAGTCTTGTCTAAAGGCCACTACTCAAGGCAGTAGCGAGTCTGAGATAAATCTACCATTGTAACACAGGTTCTTCTTCTAGTAGGAACGGAAAATTTCTCGTTGCAGTATTTCACATATGTTAAGGGGTCTGATACATCCGAATGACTTTCTGAACACAAGTGGGGTATAGTGAACATGTTCTATATATTCCGTATATATTCCGAATATTTTTGTGCCTATTGTTCCAATATTAACATTAAATGTGTTTGGTACACAGTGGACAAAGCAAAACTGTCCTGGAAAAATTTGTACATGCCGCAGAAATGAACAGAAATGACCATCTCTGCAACTGCTGGAAACAGTAATTTCGAGTAACCATCAGACTGTTATCACAAATCTACCTGTGTACATCTCAGGCTGTTCATTACGTATCAGTGAGTTAGAGAGTGACTGAAGGCGACACGAAGTATCATTTTCCATTAAAAAATGAATAAATAAAAAAAGTCTGTGTAATTTTCTGGTGCCATGAGAACCACGATTCATTAAATACGCATGTGGGACTGTTGGGAATTTTGTAGTAAAATCTCTAGAAAATACTGCTTGAGTAGGAAAATTGGGCCAAACAGGTTATTAGTGAGAAAGAACCGTAACTATTTAGTTCTAACAGAAGAAAATACGCCAGGACAGAAGGGAACCCCGGAACAAATTTCAAGGAAATAGCAGTGCCACTTATCTGTGCAAGTAAGAGTTCAGAAACTATCGTACCAAGAAATTATTAAAACACGCCGGTGTATGTATGCAGACAAAATTGCTCCTGTTCATTTGTCGAAGCGCCATGGCGAAATTTTGTGTGATATATTTTGGCTCTGCTTTCCTAGTAAAATGGATTCAGGTGTCTTGAAGGGTCAGATTTTCATTTGCTCATATGGAGCCAGGGTCGCATGTCGAGGTATGTGAACTCACAGAACACGCTCGTCAAATATAGACGGCTGTTGCATAATGCAAAAATTAGTCTTCGGTGCGCATTATCTGGTTTCTACAGCATCACGTGATTCCTTCACGAGACTGTTAATACTAGACTGTACGTCCTAAAGCTGTTACATTCAAATGTTGATGATCTTACACAAGAAAAGAACAGTGCGGATATTTTCAGCACGAAGTGGCAACAGCACATACCGTCTTTGCATACTTTTCTTAGAGTATGTACTGTACATAGCAGGCAAACAAAGTATCGATGTCATAAATTCTCTGAAAGATTTACTTCAAATGTTAAAATGTTTGCAGAGCTTATGGGACTTAACTACGGGGTCATCAGTCCCTAAACGTACAAACTACTTATGAACTACCTAATACTAAAGACGGCACAAATATCCATGGTCGACGGGGGACTCGAACCCTAGCCGTGCAGAACGTGACTGACGCGCCGCAAACAGCTCAGCCACTGCGGCCGTCACTCTTACTTCAAATCTTTACACTAAATTCTAACAAAGAAACATTGTGTTACACTACTAACAAGAAAACTCTTCTTTTTTCTCTAAGAGTTTTGAAACTTCTTCTCCTCTTTACTTTAGATTATCATAAATTATCAGAAAATCGATACATATCAATAAGGATCTAGGAAATACACTTTCCTTATATATAGAAGACGCACATTTCTAAAACAACGTCTAAAACGTCTAAATTATGTAAAAATGCATACGTATATGTTACAAAATGTTTGGAACACAAGTTCCTTCTTACAGAGAAATATGGCCTCTTTAAATACACCAGTAAAATGTAACTTTTAATAATAGATAATAATATTGTATTTTTCCGTCTCTCCTGCAAGGTTAAGTAATATGACACTCCATGCGAAGCAGAGGACTCTCATCATTGTGCTTTACAAACGGTTTGTTGAAGTATAAAGACAAATGTAGTCAACTGTTTTCATAAACTTTTATTAAAATAGTAAGTTCTTTGAAAACATTAAGCAGAAGGAAAGAATTTTATTCGTGGCAGCGTTGCTTGCATTACTCAATTCATCTTCCCTCCAAGAACCTCCATTTGTCATCCGTTTATAGGTATTTGGCACGGCGTATTTAACCTGCAAGAACACAAAAGGCCATTTCGAAAAACTATATTATACATTAAGGTGAAATTGTAGTACAATAAATTGCTTGTTTTATTTCCGCGTCTTCTCTCCTACTGCGTTTATGCATGAACTGCCTTAAAGCAGCGGTGAAGAAAAACGCGTCTTGCTTCGCCATTGTGTAAGCTTGACTGGCGTTAAACACTATGCACTCTGTTACCATTAACCTATAAATCTCTTGTAGCACTTGGTTGTCCTAAATACTTTTGCGCTAATGTAGTCTAACAATATTTTGAAATGTCCATGAAATTTGAGGTAGAATGCTCATCCATTCGGTGAGAAATATCTCTCCTCCAACATTCAATGTACTCACATAATAATAATTTCGCGTGGCTCATTGGCCTGGTGCAAGTCTTTCAATTGGACGCCTCTTCATCGACTTGCGTGTCCCTAGCCTACCACAGTTATTCAACCGGCGAAAAGGGACCTACAGATTCACGTGGAATCTGAACCCCGTGTTGTTTCTGGCGACTCCTTACATCGTTGAGAGGGGAAGGATGGGTTAAAACGCAGACTGAGAAAATCGGAGGTCCAACCGGGTTTCAAGCCCGCGTCCCCCAATTTTTTTTTTTTTTCTTAATCTGAAAGATCCATGGTTCGCGGTCGTTCGTTCAGTTCGTTCGTGGATGTTCGTTGAATGGTTGGCTCAGTTTTTTTATTGCAGAGGGCGCTTAGCCCCCTGACCGGGCGCGTTGTGCCACGGCACTCGGTGACCACTACGCCCGACAATGTACTCACAATCTCGGCAGACACTGCAGCCAGCCTGTCTTTTGCAGAATATGTTACAATATTAACAGATAGTTGTCGCCATATTCCTGCAAGTATGAAAACTGAAATGCTTCATCTCTCCTAATGAGTTATTTCTGGAAATGCATGGTTTCCATGATAGAGACCGTTTACTCTATCATACTATGTTACAGAGACAACATGTCAGTACCCGCTGTGCCATGAATCCCCAATTACAGTAGGCGTGGTTTCCTCCGCACCCTCTCCCGCCATAGTTATTGGTAATATCGTGTTCGATTCACTTATTTTGAAGGTTATCCTGGTAGTGGATGTGATACAATGCTGTAAACTAGAGTTCACTATTCGAATCGAGAACTTGCCGACGTGTTATTTACGTCCGGAAAGGCAGACGGCAGTGGGCAACAAAACTGTATCGGGAGATGCATTAAATTGGACGACCGTTTTTATCCGTTTATCCGAGACAGGGTCGTTAAAGGAACCCTCTCATGCACAAATTATCAACCCAACAATGAACAAAATTTTGGTACACTATTTGATAAATAAAGACCTATCTCGTGCAGAATTCATCATAATTTATCTAAAAATAATAGTTCCTTAGACAAATCAGGAGGTGTCCTCAAATGAGGACAGTGTGTACGAAAACAACTACATTTTCATGGAACATCTATTAATAATATCAAAGAGTACATGAAGAGTGTACACTGTTTTACATTTTTCGTACAATGAAATTATTTCAGGCACTCACGGCGCACAACAAGTTTAAACTTCTCTCAATTGTAACTTTTCCGTCGGCACTCCCGATCATGACACCTCTTGTCATTTGGATCACCTGATTTGGTAGGCCAGTGTTCTACCCCATAGAAGCCTAATTCGTTGAGTACCGAATGACAGGCTTGTTTTCCGATGTTCAGACAACAATGTGCTTTCATCTGAAGGCCTGCTTCTACTCTTTCTTTTAACTTCTACTTTCCTTTTCTTTGTTAGCCCAAGGACTAACACTGTTATTCAGTTTGTACATTGATCAAGCTGTGAAGGAAAGCAAAGAGATATTTGGAGAAGGAATTAGTGTTCAGGGTGAAGAAATAAAAACATTGCGTTTTACTCATGACATTGTAATTCTGATAGAGACAACAATGGACCAGGAAGAGCAGGTGAACGGGATGGGCAGTGTCTTGAAAGGAGCGTATAAAATGAACATTAACAAGAGCAAAACAATGGTAATGGAATGCAGTCTCAGGAAATCAGGCTATGCTGAAGGAATTAGATTAGGTGATGAAACAATAAATTTGGTAGACGAGTTTTATTACTTAAGTAGTAAAATAACATATGACGGTCGCAGAACAGAGGATATAAAATGCAGAATGACAATGAGAAGACAGCAAATTTGAAATAGAAAAAAAAATGCTAACATCGAATATTAATTTAAGCGCAAGGAAGTCGTTTCTGAAGGGATTTGTTTGGAGTGTTGCCTTGAACGGGAGGGAAACTTAGACGATATATAGTTTAGACATGAAGAGGATAGAGCCTTTTGAAATGTGGTGCTAGAGAAGAATGCTAAAGGCTAGGTAGGTAGATCGCGTAACTAATGAAGAGGTACTGAACAGAATTGAGGAGAAAATGAATTTTTAGCATACCTTGACTAAAAGAAGGGATCGATTGGTAGGACACTATCTTAGACTTGAAGGAATCGTCAATTTAGCATTGGAGGGAAGTGTGTGGGGAAAAATTGCAGAAGGAGACCGAGAGACGGATATAGCAAGCAGATTCAGATGGATGTGGGCTGCCGTTGTTCTGAGGAGATGAAGAGTCTTGCTCAGGATAGCGTAGGGTGGAGAGATGCATCCAACCAGTCTCTGCACTGAAGACTGCAACAACAACACATCGTAAGGACAACACACACACCCATCCCCGAGGGAGGACTCGAACCTCCGAAGTGGTACGGTGACAAGAGAGACAGCAGCCCAGTCGGAATGTGCTAGCCGGGATAAATGGCGACCGTATTTTGGGACCAGTCTTCCTTTCACGTCACATAAAAGGTCGGAACTATCGACGTTTAAACTGGTTGACTCTGCTTTGTTTGTTGGAACGAGTGCCACTGATAATTCGAAGGGTTATGTAACTACTACAGATGGAGTTCCAGTCCACTTCGCTGTTAATGTCCGAACGCTTCTTAATCGTGTCTTCACTGATCGATGTATCGGACAAGGAGATCCAGTTGCATGGCCTGATCGTTCACCGTATCTCAACCGTGCGATGTCTGGTTATGGACCCATCTCGGAAGTATCGTGTATGCTGAGGCCATTCCGGGTGCGGAGACTCTGGATCAGCGTATTAATAATGGTTCTGACACTGCTCTGATGTAGCCTGGCCGATGTGAACGTGTGATGCGCAATATGCCACGGAGCGTACGCGCATGCTTTGAGGCGCTTGGAATCAATTTTCAACACGTACTGTAAATGTGGCTGCATTGAGCAGCGGGTGGGTATTGGACCGCAGTCTCCGTAACAAAGTTTGATGGTATAAATGGTCTCTAGCATGGAAACCATTCATTTCCAGACATAAGTTCATAGACCTTTTTGTTCGGTATCCCCTCCACGATCAATGCCTAGATTTTGTACAACGTCGAGAAAATTTTATTGCAAGCTCTTTACTTTCACATTTTTGGCGGAATTACTATGGACCAAAACGAGAAAAAAGTTCAGTCTTTAATATATTGGATATTTAACTCGCTTACCTATGTATTTGTTCATAATCTGGGATTTTCTTCTTCACGAGCTACTGTATGGAGCCAGCAAAAATTAGTTTTCGACACTTTTTGACGGATAAAATTTCTACTTGTATGTATGCGTTCATATAGAAAGATTTTTTAATTCATAAGACACCGTACAGTGTGTGGGGAAGAGTCAGAAACTTCGATGAAAAGTGTTTGCAGTTACACACATCTATATAGTCAGGGTGTTCCTAAAAATACACCGACATACTTTGCAGATGAAGTCTTATATGTCCGGAAATCTAATCCAATGACGCTATGAACCTGTTCCAACTTCAATTATGCGAAACAAGTCTTTTTTTTTTTTTTTTTTTTTTTTTTTTTTTTTTTTTTTTTTTTAATGTATTCTATAAAATGCATTTCTTAAGAATTATGTCTACTCGACTAGTAGAAGAGATGTGTTTCATAATATCGAAGATGTAGAAGGACTAATAGCTCGTAAGGTTTGCATTTTATTCTTATTTTGGTTCATAGTATCTCCTACTAAACTATGGAAAACAAAGAGCTAGTAGTAATAAATAAAAATTTATCCCCCTGTAGTGCTCGTAGTGTAAGTGGATAACATTTCCCGACTGCGTTCTTATCTAAAACTAGATCTAGAAAATCCTTCCAATGTATCCTCGAATTATGACGGTGTACAATAGAAACACCCTGTATATAAAACGGACGTACGTAGGAGTAGGAGGTGGACAAAGGGAAGCGTGAGGAGGAGGAGATGGAATAACAGAAGATGACATAAACGGTAGTTGAGTAACTCTGGGGTATCAGATTGTTGTTAAAAATTTATGGGTAAGAATTTTTCCACTGCGTATATTTCCCAGTTCTATTTGAGAAGAGGTCAATTTTGTTACCCAGTAGTCTATAACACGGTGTTATACCTGAAAAACTAAACGAATTTCCTGAGCCATTAATTTTCAAAAAATGTAGCCTTAATATACCGTCAAATAAGTCAATACTTGACAGCTGTTTTGCTGAAATATCTTGTATTGCATCGAACTGCCAAACATCTATACATTGGAAATTTGTTTCGTCCAAGAAATGCATTCTTTACATCTGTTAAAAATGAAAAAAATACTGTTTCTAATCATCTGCCCTTATAGTACAAAAGCATATACCAATTAACAATAGTTGCTAAGCTGTCATTTGTATAGTATAAAAGTGGCAACAATTCTATAATCAATGAGGTATACTCATTCCAAACTGATGAAAGTATCGATTTTTGTGGGTCATGTGGGCAGAATGGACGTACCCTACCACATATAAACACATTGTCCATACGATTTGCAGCCTGTTCTAATGTATTGCAGATGTATTTACTAATAATACGTTTATCTTCCATGCAGGTCTTGGCCGCGGTATTGGCGATCGCCTGTGCACGCCCTCAAAAACATAATGGTTCGCAAGGAAATGGAGTTGGCGGTTTACTGGGACACGGAGCTGGAGGCTTGGTTTCTGGACTTCCTCTAACTGGAGGAAGGAACGGTGGCGGTTTACTGGGGCAGGGAACTGAAGGCTTGGTGTCTGGACTTCCTCTAAATGGAGCGCTGAATGGCGGCGGTTTACTGGAGCATGGAGTGGGAGACTTGGTGTCTGGACTTCCTCTAAATGGCCTAAATGGTGGCAATTTACTGGGGTCTGAAGTTGGGGGCTTGGTATCTGGACTTCCTGTAGATGCAGGAGTTAATCTTGGCTTGCATGGGTCTAGTTCTGAACAGAGTCAACCAGGATTGGGCAGCAGATTACCGATCAACAACATTGGTCAGCACCTTGGTAGCGAAACCGTAGGTCAGCTCCTCCCTGGTAACTATCCATTTGGTCAGCTTCTTCCTGGTAACACTGGATTAGGTCAGCAACAGCATAATGGGAACGGTTTTGGTGGGCGTATCCCTGGTAGCAACATCTGGGGTTCACTGCTCCCTGGTAGCAGTAGCGCAGGTCAGCAACAGTACCCTGGGAACACTGGCTGGGGTCAGTTGATACCTGGTAACAGTCTCTCAGGTCAGCTCCTCCCTGGTAACAATGGCTTTGGATTCGGTCAAGTATTCCCTGGTATCTCTGGCTTAGATCAGCTGTATCCTGGTAACAATGCCTTCGGCCATTTATTCCCTGGTAACAATGGCTTAGGTCAACAGAGCTCTGGTACTGATGGCATCGGTCAACTGGACACTGGATTTAGTCACACGCTCCCTGGAAGCTTAGGTCAGCTGCGCCCTGGTAACAATGGCAAAGGTCAGCAGCAGTCTGGTAACAGTGCCCTGGGTCACTTGCAGAATGGTGTCACCGGCTTGGGTCAGGCGCGTCCTGCTGGCAGTGGCTTAGGTACGCTGCGCCCTGCTAACAATGGCGTCGGTCAGCAGCACTCTGCTAACGGCGTCTCCAGTCAACTGTATCCTGGCGTCAGTCAACTTGTCCCTGGCAACGGCGGACTTAGCAGCTGGCTTCCAGGAAACGGGGTCCAGGGCAATGGCGTCAACGGACAACTTGTGCACTCCAGTGAGCATGACGACTCTACAGACACCAAATAAACGAGCATGCCTGAAACATCCAAATAACACCTTGAAACTTTTTTGATTTGTAATAAAGAGAATTAATGCGTAATTTATGGTGTTTTCTTATATAACATGTGCCAAATAAGAATACTTTCCAATGCAAGAAAAATATGTTTCTACAACTGTTCGTTGCATATCTGTTTGTGCCTATAACACGTTTGAAAACTTGTCTTGCTAATGTAATGGTCTGTTTTAAGCCAACATCATTTGAACCCCACCCAAATATCAACTGCTTTCATTATATTTAAAATCATTCACTTTGATCGATATTTAGTGTTATGAAGCCAACCACTAATGGAGAATAAGAGAGAGAGATATCGTAATAGTTGACACATTTTGCTGGCAATGGGAGAGAGCATACCTAAATCCATGTCTTGCACTTAAGGCACCTCATAGTTTATAAGAAACTACACAATAATTCGATAATTACAGACAACAATCCTCACTGCTAGAAAAATGCGTCATCGGCAAGAGACAGGGTAAAACTAAAACTGAAAATAATCGTAAAATCAGGTACAGATTCCCTTGAACTGTAATTTAAAAAAAATTGTAGTATGAAGACTGGATTAGTAGGATTGTTTTAAAATTATTCCGAATACAAAGATAACGATTCAAATGATCTTCATAACATGATGGTAATATTTAGTGATGCAGTCATGGTATGTGGTAGAAGGCTTTACAAATAGTATTATAGTATTTTATGAATAAAGAGCGATTCATTCACAAACTGCTCTGCGAACCTCTGAGGTTAGTGAACAACAGTAATAGTTTATGACTGAGCGTCACGAAAACATTGTCAGATTTCAAATCCCTGGCATGTTGAACAAAAATCACCGCATGTTAAAGACAGACTCAAAAGCAGTCGATAATAGTGAGAAGGAGTCGTGATAAGTGCTTACATCCGATGACGAGTGTTGTTTAGCCTTAACTCAGGTAGAGGATTGTACATCAAGTCTAGCTCATTCGTCTATTTTCATCAACTTCTGGACGCAGAAGAGACCGCATAAACTTTACAAACAGGAAACGATGAAGAGCGACCACCTTAAACCTACTTAACCGCGCGGCCCACCCAAATTAGTAAAGCACGTTTAGTGGCCTAATGATGATATACGCATGTAAAAATATGAAGCCGTGCGAAATTGACGCGTGGTCTAAGACGTCATGCTACGGACTGTGTGACCGTTTCCGCCGGGTGTTTGAGTCCTCACACGGGCATGGATGAGTGTGTCATCCTTAATGTAAGTTAGTTTAAGTAGTTTGTAAGTCTATGGACTGATGACCATAGCAGTTTGTTCCAATACGCTTATAAGCAGAATGAAAATGAAAAATCCTTAAAATATTGATTGTCATTTATAGACAACATTTACTAAACTGACACGTTCCACAGAATTACGAAATGTCATATATATGATCTATGGAACAAGTATTAATCTAATCTTTGAAAAATCTGAAGACACCATGACAGAGACTCAAATTCGTATAATTCTGTATACAATCTCCCTGTTGGTTGCATACCGTAGTAGATCCGAATCTGTGTTTAGAACATCCCAGCGTAAATATTGTGCTCTCTGTAAGTTTTATATAAAGTGTCAAAAACGATGAACGATACACAAAAGTGTCGGATGTCAGCTATAGCTTTTTTCTCTATCGCTCTCCCTCTATCTCTTATCTATAAAAAAGTGTTGTACATGCCAAAATTTCCGGTATCTCAATACCAGTTTTACGAATCTGTACAAAGGAAATTCTAGTAGCAGTAAGTTATGAAGAAAATTCATTGAAAACGTATTCATTATTAGCTCCACAGGGACTGAGATTATTGATGTAAACAACTTCAAATCGTTTTCCAGAGAACTGGGTATAGTTCTTAGTTCCTCCCTGTAGACATCGGTTTCTGCCGTCAGCCACATCAAACAAATTCCGGGGTGGTTTCTTAAAAAAAGCGACGATCACCTCCTCTCCCTTTAGTAGTAATTCTGCGCAGAGCTCTGTTTCTGATATACGTAACTTTCTGCCTCCAGCCTTCTTGTATCTGGATTAAATTTTCATATGTCTGTTCCGTCTCGAGTGACGCAGAGGACACGGCGCTCCCGCTTGTCCATTACAATTTGTCGAGCTGATCTCTACGAGTTTAGGAGAGTAATTCGGGCGTCCACTATTTTGCTCTCCTGAGTGCAAAAATCAAATGTTCAATTGTTTGTTAAGCTCATTGGACTTAACTGCGGGGTCTTCAGTCCTTAAACTTACTAACTACTAATAAAGAACCTTATACTAAAGACAACTTAAACATTCATGCCTGAAGGAGGATTCGAAGAAGGCCATGGCCGATAGCTGAAAGTGTTGTATGTGTGTGTCTTTTGTATGTGACTGTCGCAGCTCGTCGCCACGTCTGTGCGGTGAGTTGTAAACTGTCTTTACTATATTATTAATTCCAACCTGGACTTTCCATTATTATAAATATTATTTATGTTGATCATGCGGTCCTGTAATCAGTATTTTTTTTAGTCTGCTAGACTGTTTGTAGCTATAATTTTTTTGCTTTTGCGCTACATTGTGGACTACTTTCATAATACTGTTCACTGTTGTACTTTAATAATCAATGATTCTCTAACAGAAAAATGTGCCTAATCTCCAGCAGGTTTTACACTGTTCACAGGATGTTATTATTCAGAAAGAATTCATGTCTGTTCCTCGACTTTGACAGCACTGAAAAGTTTGAGAAATAACTGCAGCTATCTTGATTTTGTTCAGCCGCACTGGTGCACGCAGCACTTTCGTTAGCTGTGTGTATCAAGTGAGCACTAAAGTAAAGTGAAGCTATTGCAGCATTGTTGACGGGAAGATGCCGTAGTGTATGCTTTCACTGCTGCAGGTTCGAATAGTAAATTGGAGTTAGCTTCGGAGGATAAACTAAAGACAGGTCTGTGGTTACGATTTAAAGTTTTTTGTGAACATGATTTTTTTCGAAATTTCATATTGTCGAATGGATGTACACAACTTAAATTCTCGGCCATGTCCTTCATCAGAAAAAGAAACACAAACATTCACACAATAGTACACAAACAACCACCGCTTTCTGCTAGAAAGGACACAGAACTTAGTAACTGACGACAAGTCTGGCATTCCCCAGGGAAGTGTTACAAGGCCCCTTGTATTCTTTGTGTTTATAAACGATTTAGGAAACAATTCGATCGGCTCTCTTAGACTGCATTTCGTTTTGTATTATCGTGATATAGGGAAAAGTGTGTCGCAGAAATGATGCACGAGTTGGGGTGGAAATCATTGAAAGAAAGGCGTTATTCGTTACGGCGAGATTTGCGAAATTTCTTTCACCAACTTTCTCTTCCGAATACGAACGTATTTTGTTAGTAGCCACCTACATATGGAGACATAATCACTGTGACTACTTCGGAATACAATCTTCCGCTATTACAAGAGTTCCGTGTCAGTAATTGTATTCATTGCTTTTCTTGCAGTCAGTTGTGTGTATTATGTGTATTATAACATGTTTTTGTCACCTCCACTCCTCGGAGTGGAGAATGATTGGCCTATAACTGGTTTTGTGGACTTACGCTTATGGCTCAACTGTATGTGCATAGTTTGGTACATATAATAAGAAATGATATATAGGTATCAATGTATTTTGATCAACAACAAACGTTATAAGAAAACTGCATTCGTTACATTCAGACACATGGGTTTCCATTTGCAAGACCAAGGCTTGTTCACGACAACACAAACTCAATTCTGTGCAGATCCGACGACAAAAATGATACATAAAGACCCCAGTAGTTTTACAGAAGCTCCAAATTGATTTCAATGATAGATGCTCATTTTCACAACGATTCTTTGTATCTAAATCGGGCATAAAATCCCAAGAAATTCTGTTCGTATGTAATGTATACGAGTGACATAACCCGATAATTATCTTCACGATAGGGATGGCAATGCCACTAATTACAGTGTCACTGTAGTGGGTTCACCAAAGAAGACGAGTTAATTACTCGAGAATTCAAATCAAGTACTTTTGGCAACACAAGCAGTTTAAAATATTCGCAAAAATCCCCATTGTAGCGAAGCAACTCAAATCACTTAATAAAGTGGACCTCTCCCTCCATATTGTATACTAATTAGAGTCTTGTGAGAGTATGCTGATACAATAGCTCTATAAACCACACTTAACAATCACGTACAACCATACGCGCAACGGAAGGACCTTACCTGAAGGCTAGTAGCTTGTACAGGTCACAGCCTTACTCAAGAAAGGAGAGTGGAATAATTCTGTGAAACACAGACACGTATCACTGACGTATATCAGCAATACGATTTGGTAACATATACTGTGTTCGATTATGTAAATTATCTAGAAGAAAACGATATATTGACAAACAGCCAGCACGGCTTTACTAAATAATTTTCTTGTGCAATACAGCTAGCTCTTTATTCTCTTGCAGTATCGGATACTATCGACATGGTATCTCCACATTGGTACAATTCCGGAAGGTTTTTGTAATCGTTCCTTATAAGCGGCTTCTGGATTCGTTAGTTTCCACTCACAAAAGTCAGTATTCACAGTAACTGAAGGAATAAGACAGAATTAAGTCTATTAAAAGGCATGTATTGCAATATTGCAAATCACTGATCTCTGTACCATATGATGTTGTATGTCAGCTGTCTCAAAACCATAGATGGTCAAATTTAGTTTTTAGTCAAATTACAATATGGCTACCACGAAAGTTTATTAAAACACGAAAAGAATACATGGTTCGATTCCTCTTCTATACAACCCGATTTATCGCTTATTGTTGTAAAGTTCAAAACAAGATGTTAGTTTGCAATTCATTTTCATGTAGAGATTCACGGAAATTTGTTAGCCAAATTAGAACAGTGGGGGGCAATGAAAACTTATGCGCAAAACACCTCTATGCACAGGCGCGCTGAAGTTCTATACTCAGAGACTAAAGTCATACATCCAGGTTGTATAGACAACGCCAAAGTGCTTAAATTTTATAGAGCGACGATAGGTACGCCATGTTTGTGGCAAACTGAACAGTTATTTGGGGTATCGGCTGACAGCGGGTATGCCGCACCCACTAGAGGACTTTACCTATTTACAGTTCCACGTTTTAAGTAAATATTGACTACTGAATGGGGGTGAGTATCAATTTCCGTCAGACTGGTAATTTATTTCATAGACATGTGTTAATGAAATTTCACGAACCTCTCAGTAACGCAGTTCCTATTCGAAATATAACAGTTGAGGTTTCTAATAAAACGAAAGTGCCGCTGTGAAAATATTTGTGTTGATCATAATACATGTACAGGGTGTCTAACCGAGCTGCAAAACATATAGTGAACAATAATTGTTATGACGAACAATTACGATCATGTATTTGCATCTGTTGTTAATGTGTTCAAAAAAAATGTTCAAATGTTTGTTAAGCTTATGGGACTTAACTACGGGGTCATCAGTCCCTAAACTTACAAACCACTTATGAACTACTTACGAACTAGGACGGCACAAATATCCATGCCCGAGGGGGGATTCGAACCCCCGACCGTAGTGGCCGTGCTGACCGTGACTGGAGCGCCTCAGTCACCTCGGCCACCGCGGCCGGCGTTAATGTGTTCAACAACTGCTTTCGTAAGGTGTAGTGTACGCTTATCTGATGTTTACTAAACGTATTAAGCCTACAAACTTGCAAAATTGATGTCAAAGGATTTGGTTGTGAACTTTGGTGGACGAAATTTGAGTTGAAAGGCGAAAGTGACAACAGAATAAAAAAAATAAAAATGACTCTTGGTCGGATACTACAAAAGCACTCCATACCGATATAACGTATTATTAATAACTTTCGTTGTTGCCAAGCTGAAATAAGTACATATTTGTTGCAAAGAACATAAACATATACAAGTGAAAAAATTCTGGCTTTTACTACTGGTTCCACACTTTGAACTGCTTAAATGTCTATCATGCACGATCACGCACTGTCAACAACAAATGAAAATGTTTTTAAAGAAGGTGAAGACATTTAAAAGTGTGGTTTCATCAACCACAGGAGCAACAGAAGAAGAAACATCTCAAAATCCAACCCCTGGTAGAAAACTGAGAATTTAATATGGTGTGTACACCAAGGGAATTGCAGGATAGGTCATTTGAAGCTTCACACTTAGAGAGATAAGTGCCGTCAGTCAGGAATTTTGTTTGAGTATAGACAAGACTGATTTCAAACAACTCAAAACATCTGAGACTCTTGCACGACGTACTTGTCGTTTTATCACTACTATTTGCGTATTTAAATGCACTTTAGGCATATTTCAGCAGCAAAAATTGTACCAATAATACACACTAAATACAATATTAAATAAACATAGTTCCTTAAGCTCAACAACAACATACGGTAGACAGACTCCTCTCCAGTGTACTGACCATCGGAAATATGGCGGCCAAGTTTATACAGGTTGCCGCAAGGAGCGCTGTTACTCGTATGTTAGCCACTCTATGAAATTTTATTTCGTTGGACTACGCCGTTTGGTAAAGATGTATTACCAATAATTAGGCAGAGATGCACCAGTGAATGAATCTTGATGCTTGCCTCATAAAACGTAAAAATTTTGTGTACGCTACTACTAGGATATAATGCAGCTACAAAATATTTGTTACCATGTTCTGATTCGTATATTAATGAGTCGTGTGGAATAACATTACTGTATCTATTTATTGGTTATAATATGTGTTATTACGAACACAACAACCTGTTTTAAACGTGTGTATGTGTAACTTCATGTTCTCATTAGACACATCTACAACGCGTGTTTTATTTTCGCTTGGTCAGAGTATGAGAGCTGATAACGTCATTTCGACTCAGAAACTGTAGTAGTACCGTACGCAAACTTCTTGACGTTGGATGAGGTAAGATGGCGACACAATCTTCATTTACATATGAGTCCTTGCCAGTATAGTAATAAAATTCTGCGGCTGTTTCTGACCTATGTAAATGATTCAAGAGACTGTCTGAGTAGACAACTCAGACTTTTGCTGATTATCCTATCATTTACAGTCTGGTAAAATTATCAGAAAGCGAAAACAAAATGCAGAATTGCTTGGAAAAATAACTAAATGGTTCGAAAAGTGACAAATGTCACAGGGTTATGGAAAAGTTGAGATCGAACACACGAGAACTAAAAGGATTTTTGGTTATTCGGTAAATTACATAAATCTAAAAGGCTGTTAGTTAAATTAGAAACGTTAGAAGCAAAGTTACGCTGAACTTAAATTGGAACGATCATATAGTAATTGCGGTAATCAGAGACATACGTTAATTGGATTGCCAAATTCGTAGGTAATACTGAAGCACGACGCTGCCATCTTACCATACCAAACGCCTAGACGCTTATACATGGTTCTTACATGACTTTCTTGAGTGAAATTGAGTTTTAAGTTTTTCTTGGTGTTTTAAATAAGTTTTGCAGTTCGACTGTTATTTATGTACTAGCTGAAATTAACACATAAATTAAGCAACACATGCACATGTTGAAGCAGACTGCAGTTTTTTTAAGAACACATAGATGAACAAAGAAATTAGTTATCGACAACAAATAGTACAATCTACCTGCAGGAATCGTTTCATAGCGTGTGTATTCTGATTTCTTATTAGTATTTGATCAGTACACAAGCAGTTGTTTACAAGTGGTATTATGACGGTAAGAACGAAATTCTGGCTTCAGTGACACCAATGGTGTAGCATGAGGATTTGCTAGTCTAGTTAATGTATATCTATGGTAATAGCAACACCACCAACAAACAAAGCCTACCCCAAGGAGGTTAGAATCTCTGGAGATGCCCTAATACTGAAAAAGTGAAGCCAGCAAAATGAGCACTCCGCCATTTGTTTGTGCCCAAAACATTGCTCGTATTGTGTGATAAAGAAGTTCTACTCGTTGAAATGTATGTACGTCATATATAAGTAAATACTTCGATATGACCATCAATTTAGAGGCTTTACATAATGAGGGCAATATTCACACAGGATTATAAGAGACAAATCCTTGTTTTGGACACAACTGCATGGATCCCTGGCTTCAACCCATGACTGTTCTCAGCATAGATAACGCCACCTTCCTTCATTCTAACCTCCTTGGCCTACCCACACAATTATGTGTGAGGTACGACGTTAGCGTTCTGCGGCTGGGCAGTGATATTTGAGGTTGAGGCGGTGTTTGATACCATACTCACTGCATGGCTTTGTTTTCGTAAAATTTGTGGTGGAAATCTTGTTCTTACTTTTATACAGGATTCGGAGTGTTAATGAACACCTGCTCAAAATGCCACGCAGGTGCTGTAGACATAATTGTAAGGGAAATTATGAAAACGGTCCCAAAATTCGTCTTTTCATTCCCGTCTGAAGAAGTCATAAGACTGAAATGGATGGCTGCAGTTCATAGGAAAGACTGAGTACCCAAATTTGATATGACAAACGCTAAGCAATTAATTTAAATTTTGTTTCGATTTCGTTCAATTTGTGACATTTTCGTGTACTTTTCCGACTCAGTATTTGGTTGCCATTTGAAATATCGAAAGAAATAATGGTAATTTCCAAGATCACTTTCTTTTAAAGTAAAAGTTAGGTTAGGTATAGGTTAAACAATTTCTTTTAGTACGTGAATCTCCGATTAAGAAACAATCGATTTACAGTTGTACGTTAGATATATATCATTTCAGACCGAGGGTCTTCGATTGCAAGCATTATTGTAAATCACCGAAATATCGGCAAAACTGAAGACAGGGATACAACGTAGTCAACTTTAACCCATGATGTAATCATAATCTCCGAAAACACTTATACGTGATAATATCTTATTACTTAGGTATTGTAGATAATAAACGATCTGTGGTTATCCTCGTAAATTACATATTACAACAGATTGCACCATCCATGACATACCATCGTCTACAACTCAGCCAAAACATAATTACTCACGCCACCTACAAATACGCACGGCCACAACAACATGCCAATGCCACGGGTCAAATCTAACTGGTGATATACCAGTCTTCAGATAAGCCAAAATTTCATACAATAATCACATCAAAAAACCACATCGTAATTAGCTTTTTATCAGCTGTTCCGCCATGTCAGTTTTCCGTCATTGGTACCGAAGTGAGAGTCGAACGTTCGATATATATCGATCGCAATGCCGTTTCCTTCGATGTACACGGATTCTACCAAATTACCCTGTGTCGTTACTCTTTCTAGTACTGTCATGCTACATAAATGAAAATTTTAATCACGAACGAAGTAGTGTACAGTTAAGCTCAATTTGTGGCGAAATCAGATTACATTTATCGGTTAAATGTTACTTATCATTATGGCGGCGTACTGTGCTAATGTTGGCAACAAAATGTTCGCTTTACGACGATAATAAATTCGCTAACCCGATAGGGGTACATACCTGTCTATCCATAAAGTTGGAACAGCATTACTTCTTTAGTTCATGATCAACACGAAGAACTATTCCCTCTCACAATATGTGATAGAGTTTACGAAGAGCATTCAAAGGTAAATTGCCAACATCAGCACACTATGCCGCCGAGACGGCAGGTAAAATTTTACGCATTTGTCAGTTTAAATTCTGACTCTGCGTTAACAGTAAAACATGGCGACATTGAATGAATAGCTAGTGCTTATGACCCACAAATTGGCAAACTCCTTGCAGTTACTTTTGACCGTCGACGTTTAAAGAAAGGTTCGTGGAAACTTATCTGGAACTTCGTGAAGAATACTTGTAATCAGTTGACATCTCAACGTACATGTTCGTTGATTTCTTACGGTATTGTTAGATATCTAACACAGAATAGTTCATCATGAAAAATTTCTAGACGAATCTCATGTTTATCTTTTTATATCCAGATGCTGTGCCATCAAACTTCCTAGGATGGCCTACGTATTTCTCTTCAAAACAAGAACAATCTCGAGAAAATCTAGAAAAACGTCGAAAACGTTTTCAGAACCGAACATTTCAGAAAGTCACTGAGCAGAGTGTGAAATAACACTCAGAAATAATGGAGATTACATTTGCTAGTTTAGAAGTATTTAAATCAAAGTTATGTGATTGTGAAAAGCACAATGACTGGGTCACAATAACCAAACTAAACGACTTTTATTTATTTATTTTTTATTTTTTTGAAATTTCTTATTTCTCTCAGTAGATGTGCGTATAATCGAATCTGTAGCAAGGCGATGCTAAAAGTGCTCAAAATTCTACGTCGCCTAAAATTTAATTAGTTAAACTGCCTTTTAAGACACATGATCCAAAAATATAAATCTTATTCACTCTATCCTGCTAAGCCATAATTTATCATTTACGAACTAGGTGACAGAATACACAGCACTCGCTTAATTGTAGGATTCATTGTTTGTATCGATCACCTTCGGCTTTTTCTTTAAAATAGAGTGACCGTTATAAATGTGCTGTTGGTCGTGGATATCATACATTTTTATTCTTATGAGTGTTTTTTCAGATAACTACTGTCTTTTTTAACTGTACAAAACAGTGAAATTTTACCTACCGTCCCAGCGGCCGCGCATGATTATTTGGCAACATCAACAAAACGGTAGAAAGTCTTTGCCAAGATGTTAATATTCTTAGGAACCCACACAGAGTGACTTTATGAGAGTTTCGTACAGACGTTGCTACAGACGATGAAGTAAATAAATTATGCTGTTCCTGCTTTATGGTTGACCGCTTCTTGTATGTACCCCTCGTTCACTAAGTAACTGCCTTCGTAAAACGAGGGTTTCATGACAAAACATTTGCTTTGTCACGTGATTTGCTAATGTCAGCGTCACATGATTGACAAAATAATCACGTGAGGCCGCGAGGTCGGTAAGTACAATTCAACCGTACGTAACACTTTCTTCTCATAATACGATTCGGCAATGTAGGCCTATGTGTTAAATTCAACTATTGCGAAAGTATAAGCTCAAACGTTAATCATATTCAAACCAACTAGTCAAGCTTACAACGTCATATTGTTTCAGAATATCATAGTAGTACCATTTTTGAGGTGAGGTGATGTAAGATGGCGGCGTCAGGCTTCAGTCATAGAGGCAAGTTGCCAGTCTAGTAATGTATGTCTGTGTATCAGTCTAACCATAGACCAAAGATAATAGAGACTGCGCATGTCCCTATCTCTTGTGTTTTGAAACCAACATCTAATATTGGCCCGAGTCACGTGACTGAGGCTCAGTCATTAAGAGCAGCAGTCTTTCTAATTTACAGGTGAAGTCAAGCGTAGATTTTAACAATAAAACGACTTCTCGTATTCCTGTTACACCTATAGTAGTAAAGGTAACGTGATTTCTCCATATTACTGACATTACAGTAAAGCGGTGATTATCGTTTTTATATGTGGCGAGGCGAAAAAAATTGTCAGTTCTGTTTACAAGCAATAGAATTACACATCCTGTGTTTGTGTTGCACTATTAAGTTTTTACTTTTTTCCCAACTGATCAATGTGAATTTTGATAGGAAGATTATTTCAGCGTATCTTGACTGAGTATGTGTGTCAGCAAGTAAATAACTTCTGGTGCAGATCTCCATTAATAACGTTCCACAATGCTGAAGATGAGTACAGACTGCCGGCCACGGTGGCCGAGGTGACTAAGGCGCTCCAGTCACGGTTCACACGGCCACTACGGTCGGGGTTCGAATCCCCCCTCGGGCATGGATATTTGTGCCGTCCTAGTTCGTAAGTAGTTCATAAAGTAGTTTGTAAGTTTAGGGACTGATGACCCCGTAGTTAAGTCCCATAGACTATACAAACATTTGAACATTTGAGTACAGACTGTTCCTTATTCCTGTAAAACCAGTTCTTGTCACGTACATCAATAATTTTTTGATCACAGCATTATTTAATGTAAATATCCAATATTTCTCTTGTTTTACTATTTGGCCTTACTGTATGCTGTAAAAGTCGTAAAATATAAACGCTTGTATTATATTAGAATAGGACATTGTGGATGCAAACCGATTTCAAGTATCTATACAAGCATGACACAACATTTCACGCTTATTGTTGAGAAATCGTATGAAACCTGATGCTGCTTGTCAAACTGGTATTTCGTTAACTGCGTAAGCTACAAACTAAAAGACTCACAGTACAACAAAAACAGTCGTTCACTTAAGAACTGCAGTTCTGTTGTTTATAAAAAGAACTGTGAATGCATTTCATCTAGGCACAGGTAAAAATTTTAACCGTTGCATTGATATCACGAATTACGTAGAACTAACACCCATTGTACTACTGAATGTGTAATAATAATACGATAAGACGATTTGTTGTCAAAATCTACACTTAATTTCCACTAGCGAGAAGAGGAACTGCGACACTCAGCTGCATTTCACATTGCTTGTAATGATGACGAGGGTGGCCTGCCCCTAGACACGGTACTTAATGTTGGTTTCAATATAATGACGTCACGCGCAGTGTATCTTACCTTTGGTCTGTGATATACAGTCACGACACTCATTGCTTTGAAAACTGTACCAACTGACAGTTGCAACGACACTAGCGTTCCTAGCGGTGGGCAAACTGCCGAAGGAGTGATGTTTGTTGATAGTTATTTTTGATCGTAACTAACGAAATAGTACAAATTTTGCGTGACAAGCATTTAGTAAAATATCAAGAGACAAACAAAATACGGAGGTTAATGTAAAAGAGCCGAATTTAACTGATTCAGTGGTATAATGAACAACTTCGTCACGAACACATACTTAAGAATATGTGTATATTTGCAAGCTTTTTTCGGGGAAAGTAAATAGAATATAAACATCAATTTCTATTATGGTCTGCTCTTACTAGGAGAGACAGTTCTTGATGCGCGTCAGTTCGGTGTGGAGTCTAATGTTTAGCACATTTTTAAACCTCACTCGTCTTTCTTATCAGTGGATATTCATTTGAGTGTAATTATTTTAGCTGAAAAAGTAAATGTTTTGAAGATTCTTGCCGTTTGTGGTTCAGATGTAGCACAATTGTGGAATTGGATTCTTCTTTGTTGACAACACTTTGGTTGCTTTTGCCGTGTTATTGCCATGTCTGTGGCGTTTTTCCTTCTGCGTTGCTACGTCAAATACCGTAGTTATTGCATTCAACCTTCACCGATTTTACTGGAATTGAAGAAACAAAGTTCCTGAGTAGAAAAGCGACGTATTTCTACCAAATAGCAAGTCTTCTGGTGCTTCTTAGCCATTTTTTATACGTAATAGAAAATGAAATCAATCAGTAAAAGCCTGTCCTGTAATGTACAATTTCATACCTTGTCAGGGATTTTAGGAAACCTGCGAAAGACAAGCGTGGGACTATTTTAAAATTATTACCTACTTCTATGGGACTACATACGTTCCATTAACGTAAAAAGTATGTTAAAATCATTACAATACTATTCGCACTCAGCAAATATCTTACTCAGAAATTATCTTGCCGTTCGCTTGGAGCGTTGCTGTCGCAGTGTCTAACAAAAATCTGCGATAGTGTCTGGACCGTATATATTAGACTGTGGTATTATTCTTTGGCCTTATATAATGTTTCGTTTGCATGTACCCTTTGAGGTAAACAAACGTAATTTGCGTGAATTGTAAAACTTCAATCACAGCGAAATATACGCAAATACGAGACTTGGTGCCGAAATACGATCTCCGAAATCGGATAAACTATTGGTGCAACCTTTCTTAAACGACTCTTACTTTGAAGAACAATACACGTCGAAGACAACTATTCACGTAAATGAAGCCTGCAATTCGTTGAAGAAGCTACCACCTCGCTCATTCCACCTGTCTGTAAGTAAGAACGATGTTATGAATTAAATAGTCTGTATTTGACTGAAATTTAACGCGCTCTGATAGTTGAAAACATAGCTTGTGTTTTAAGAGACGCGAGCGTTTCCGGCAATGACTGTAGAAAAGATAAAATTGTACTGTGCCGACGTGGTGTATCAATGTTACCAACGACATCTCAATTCTCTTAGAAAAGTCAATCACATAGAATGAGAGGAATAAAGTTTTATGTTGACCATAAATAAATAATTGATGCTGTCACTGCTGTATTCTTGATAGGTTTCTGTATGTTCCGTTGTCCGGCCAGTAATCTCGTAAAGCCAATATTTCGTTGCCAATATGGTAAGGATGATTGTGTCTGCCTTGAGCAAAGACATTTTTTAATCACCCAAACAAATTTCGGGGAAGTTTTTCCATCATCGGTTGGATTTACTTTTATTATTATCTGTTAAATGATATATAAAGAGTTTTAACATTATGACATCTGATAGTTTTTTGAGGCTAAACTACTTACATCAATGATACATTACAGAGGTTACAGGAGACATAACACACGTCTTAAAACCACATTACGTGTTTCTTGTGACTGTCTGATATTTGCAGTTCAGCTATAAATATAATCCAGTATGGCAACTGATATTAATAATGGATTTTTAAAGTTTTGTTACATACCAGGTAGCTACGTACATTCAGACGTAACATGAATTATTGCTTTTTCTACTTTTTAGTTGTTTTTCGTTTCTAATGTTTTTATACACATAATTATTGTTTTAGTTTTCGGTTACTAACAAATATTTGTTATTTTATGACTGTCGTTTTCTTTTTAGAATACTGTCCTCGTTATGTACATTTGTTGTGGATAGGTTTTTGTGAACTGCTACGGGGTTGTAAGTTATGTTTGAAGAAATATGAATATGTACATTTTGTGGTTTTCTTAAAATCATACTTCAGTCAGCTAGCAGCACTGTGTTTGCTTATATGCTGTTTCATGTTTATGTGATGTTCACTTGTTCAGGCATCTTGTTCCATGTGTTCTCGGCAAGAGTTACGAATATTGCAGTGAATTAGGCTGTGAATGGGGAGTGGTTTCGATATACTCATTTCCTTATGTATGTGCGCGCGTGGGTGTGTGTATGTGTGTGTATGCGTGCGTGTGTGTCTCTGTATTGTTATGTTCTTTGATCTTCTGATAGTTCCTTTAAGAGTATATTTGTTCAAGGCAAACACAATACTACTTACCATTTTTTAGAAAGCAAACATTGGAAAGAAAAGCTTGAACCGTAAAATGACCATTCGTTGGCAATGTTAGTACACTACGCCGGCGCCGCCTTGAATGAAATGTAACCGTAGATAACGTTGCTTTCAAGTCTGTCCTAATCTGAAATTGCACTTCGAGCACACTCACAGCTGTAAATTGAATAACAGAAATCGTAGCAAGCAACATAAACACCCTGGATTCTTTTCGAAAGTAGATAGCCACAGAATATCAGCAGTCAATCTATAATTACTACAATGGATAACTAAGACACAGTTATTGTTTTCTACAACTTGATACGCAAATAGACATTAGCAATGACAGTTTTACCTGTTTCATAACAGCTATAAAAGCCGCTTGAAATACAAACTTCAAACTAATCGAATGCAGGAAACGCAGACAACAACGATGGAACTAGACAACAATATTCATGTCCTCTTCACAGACGCGAAGAATGCAACCGATGCTGCCGCTGCGATACTACAGTATATTGATTAGGGCGAACGCGCTATTTTGAAGGCTAACAGCGAAATAGTGAAGTAAATGTGTCACCTCATAAAGGTGAGACAGAGTATAGTAGTCACATATTTTTATTTGTTGTTTTTTTAAAGCGGTCATTAACAAATATTCTCATTTTTATTTAACTACCTTGTAGTCTATATTTGATATTTGTAAGAATATATATATGACTTCATAATTATTGTGAAAGAACTAGCCAATACTGCCTACAATAATTCGTGTTTCAATGCTCTCTATTGGCGCCTGTAGCTGGGGTATTTTCCCCACACAGCTAAGAGTACTTACAACTGCGAGACCGATGGTTTTTAGATCTGCGTTCATCCTTTTCTCCTTCCCGTTCTTTTGTTCTAGTTTGGGTTTTAATTTCCTTTTATTTCCTGCAGCACAGACTGTTGTGATAGGAGCTGTACGCATCAGTTTCAAAGATGCCCGATTACCTTGCTGTTCGATAGCAAGCACAGATTACAGCGTTTTATGAAGCGTGGAAATTCCTCGTATTGGTGCAGAAATAGGAGGATTTAGGAAGATAAAGAAAAACTTAAATCTGGATGGCAGGAGGGAGTTTGAGCCACCTTCCTCCTAAATGAGATTCCAGTGTGCTGACTAATTCGCCATCTCTCACGGTCAGAGTGACACAGATACATAGGAAAGCCTCTGTTAGCATCTGTGGGTACGTCGTCTTCGACAATAGAGCCGTCCGAGACAGCCTGATAAATATTCTCAACTTTTTATCAACTACTGTAGGAATAATCTCCTTAACGGGTAATAAGAACACTTGGCCATTTCAGCTCTTTGGTTTGTTAGAGTCAGTTTACGAATCAAATCTTATAAACTGACTGGTCACAGTATCTCACAGGGAAACTCTTTCATACTGACGGACATTCGGAAACAGCAACTAGATATCTCAATATATTTTTTTACAATTATTTTAGCCGTCGCAGTAGTAGTCTATTGTGTGACTAACCTATTACTTATTATATTTTCATCACTTGGTCTTAACTGCAGTGCTGGAAGATACTGACATTAATCAATGTGTATCTAAAAATAGGAATTAAGAAATGTAGAGGTTTTTTTTATTTTTAATGCCCTCTGGTATGGTCAATATGTTGTAGCAGTGCGAGTAAGGCCAAGATTTTGAAAATAGACCAAATCCGGGATTAGTCACAAAATAGAATACTATTTTTTCAACAGCGATGGCTGCAATAAATATTTAAAAGTATAACCAATATTTTAACCACACTCGTGGGTTTACTATCAATAATGAATAACATACATTTAACTGTATTGTCTTCAGATGCACACTGCAAAGAATTTGTTTCTGGGAATATCAAGAAATATCAACGGGCATTTTGTATGAATTCTGAAAGCAGTAGCTGAACTAATTTTCCCTGCTTTTCTGCAAAGTAAAGATGCAAGTGGTCGTCGCTGTAGATATTAAATAATTAAATACGTGAGTAAGTGTAACTTCATTTTATTTTCTGAAAGTACCACAGACTACGCTGCTAGTAAGGAGTGCTCGGCATAATCCATCGATGATTCAAATCAGCGTCAGAATCTTATCCTGGGAAAAAGCCTGGGTAGCCAGGATAGAACCCTCCAGGGTAGATGCCTCCGGGGTAGAAGCCACCTCCGAAACCTCCCGGGTAGACCCCACCAAATCCTTTGTGCGGCATGGCGGTTGATACCGCCAGGACCAGCGCCACAACGAGGAGTACCTGCCACACAGAACGCACTATCAGTTCTGCAACTACTCCGAAGTATTGTGCCCAACACACAAAACTACAAATATACAACCATACGAAGCGTTAATTAAAAACCATACTTTTAGTAGGCGTATTAAATTATTATTTCAGGTGACTTTTATCAAAAAATTTGAATGTAATCTACCAATTACCACATTTAATTAAATGCATTATTAGTTCTTAATTAAATCTCAGATATTTCTGATAATATGTAGACAGTTAAGTTAACTGCGACTGATTGCGTAGCGTGTCATTAGTATTTCTTATTCCAGCCTGCATCAGTTGTAACCACACAGTATTCTGTGAGCGAGTTGTGTTAGTTATATGACAGTGTTACTTAAATATTGTTGGCACATTCGATATTATCTGTAATATTTTTAATAACTATCGATATATCAATTAACTATTGATTGTTTTGGACTGATATTTTAAATGAGAAATAACATTCTAAGAATCTTTTATTCTTAGAAAAAATATGGTATTTAAATTCTTGTCCTTTAGTCTCCTGTTATTAATCAGGTGGCTTAATGGAAAAGCTTGGAAAAATAATAATGATGGTGCACTAGTTTCAATGACAGTTCTCAGCATTAACGGGCAAGAGCTTAACAATTACCTACAGGAATAACAGTTGTTGCAAAAACATTTCAGGACATTCAACTTCAACTCTTGGCAAGAAGAGATTAATTTTATATCACAGGCGTCAAAAGATTCACATTTCGCCCTAATTAAATGTGAATACCAATTACAAAAATGCGAAATCAGATTGCATAAAACCGAGTTGAATATTTAAACGATTATGTCCAGGCATCATGTAAATAGAAAACTTGACGCTCCACAGGTTGTGTTTTTCCCACAATCAGTTTCGAGGAAAGTCTTGCATTCTTGAAGCAACAAGCTCCGCTGATCGGACACAATACAGGCAACCAAAATGTGAACGATATTTGTGCTTCTATAAAATCACACGTGACTCGGAGGCGCTTGGATCGCATCATTGTTTTGTGTTTTGTATTCACATATACATTAACATGTAAGATTGAAAGCACTTTTAAGTACAGTGAGAACTCAGAAACGAAAGAGGACAATAGTTGGCGTGCTTAGTTTTTTTTTTAAAAAAGATAATAATAGTATTTGTAGTATTCAGTACACTCACAAACGCTTAACAAATCTATATAATGTCATTGTTTCCTCTACTAACTGCATTGTATTACAAGAGGCTAACATGTTTTTCTAGCTACAAGTAAGTCTTCTCACACATTTGAAGAGGGCAATCTGTATAATGCGTTTTAATGAATCTACGTTATTTTTTTACCATGAGCACCTGATCGGTAGGAGATGTGCACAACCAAGAATTGCAAACCAAACAAGAGTAGTTCTTCTCTCATGTCCCCTTCCCCCTAGCATCTCATCTGTTGATTAAATACCACACAATTTACTTTCCATCTGTTCCCCACACACTACGGTAGTAGGCTAATATCATCCGACAATTTTTCACGTGCCATTGATACAGAATTGTATGATAAACGATAGGACTATCGATAGTTAAAACTACCGATAGTGTAAACACTATCGATTAATCGATAGTTAATCGATGTTAAGTAACACTAGTACAGGGCGCAGTTTGCAACAGAACTGGAGACGTATCATGTGGACGGCTGAGGGAAATATGTTTCCTTAAAAGATTGAAATCTGCGATGTTGTGGGCAATCCCGAGACACAGAGCGAAAGCAGCTGGTGTGTTCCAAGGACGACAGCATGAATTATTTTCTAGACCAGGATTGCCTGATCAAAATTATTTTCTAGCTCTGACTGCAAGTCACGAATGTCAAAAGGAGTTACTACAACTGGTAGAGAAATAACATTCATTGTGGGAAACAAGAAAGAAACTAATGTTACAGTAGGAAGCAAAACAATCTCTGATCGCAAGAGGCTGTTGTGGTTCTAATCTATTCTAGAACTTCGGCTCGCTGTCATCTTCAAAGCTGCCAGGTCACCCCTCATCAAGAGTGTTCGTTGTTAAGCGAAGTAAATTTCTTAAGAGTATTGAGAGCGGTATGGAGAGTAATCAAAATGTCCAAAGGCAACGGCAAATTGAAACCCAATTAATTTTCAGACAATGAGCGGAAAGCTCTTGTAGGAAGCAAGCACTTAATTGCGATCCCGACAGGAAGACTGATTCCAGGAGACAGTACTTCCAGAAGACGGTAAGTTTCAGTCTCTGAGTCGGTGACAGATGCTCGGTGAGAACATCTACTTATCGGCATGACTACAACCATTCGCCGACTTAGTTCAGGATGGTAAGCAATTTCAGCATCGACTATCGTTTTTACAATTCGGACGCAAAGTATTTTGATCTCTTTGATCCATTTAATGTTTTCAGCAGACTGACGTTGACTAATAATTTCCTGTATTCTAGAATAAAAGCCCCTCCCCCCATAAATTCATGTCCATATTAATATGAATTAAACAAAATAATTATAGGGTAAGGTGGTACAATTTCGATCATTTCGAACAAATGTTATTGTAACTGGAAATGTATTGAGAAAAGATGTAATTTTAATTATGGCACTTATTCTTGGATGTTTAACTAATATGTAACACAAATATTAGACAATTACAAATGTCGGTATAGACACACAAAAACGTTACAGAATTGAGAAAAATCGATCGAAAATGTACCACACTAGGTACAATTGTGATCACTTGCTAGTAGAATTTTGACTAAGGGCATCTTCCACATAAAAAGCACTTTTTCCGTCAGACACCAACGCATAGTTCGTGGTACCAAACATTGCATTTTGGTTAGAGAATCTAGTCACCCTTAAATAGAAAATTTATAAGAGCTCGTTAGACTAAGTAGCTTCACTTACCTCCTAACGGGAAAAAAATTATCTCTCCTTAGCACAAAGTGGTGTATTCTTGGAAAAGACAGGAGGAGCTGTAGAAACCTGCTACGCTACAATGCCATACAACGAGACACTACGAGGCTGACAAATGGCGCGAAAATTTATGTTGATCAGAATTGTGCCTATATCGAATTTGTACCACCTTACCCTAGTAAATTATCTGCCTTTTCTTTTGGATTTATTTATATAGAGTCGATCCTATCTTGTAGAAGAGCTTTGCAACTAATACTTGAGTGTTCAGGGAGCAAGTTAGGAAATTTTGTATTTCCACTACAGTAAGACAAAAATCATAGTAATGTCTATTGGAGATTAGAGCTGTTGTACTCACCAGGAGACTCTTCATGTTGCTCCGAATGCTGGCGATAACTATGGTTGAACCTCCAGGTAGCAGCCTTTATACGACACTGATGAAAGCGCACTGAATTGACGCTGACATCGACGGCGGGCGTCCAGCGTGCTGTTGTTGTCTTGGTCGCACTCTGTCTGCACCGTTGGGAGCGTTTAGACGTCATAACAGTCGGCACATGGCATCCGACCGTCAAGGTTGAAACTGGCATCTTCTGTTGCAGTTTACACTTACGAGGAAGCTTCCACACGCGGCGCTTGCGACATACGTTCCGAGAAAAAAATTGCATGTCACTGCGATAGCGGGATACGATCTTTCATGTACTGAACTGCAGCTGTTGTCTGTATGTTTAATATAATATTAACAGATGAGGTGCCCACGACAATTTATGGCCTTTAATGTGCTTTACTGATTTGATAGAATTTAGATAAAAACTGTTGCAAATGAAATGTTCAGTTGTTTATTACTCTAAGGGACAAAACTGACCGCGGTGGCGTGGCCGAGCGCTCTAAGCAGCCTTGCTGGAGAGCGCATGGTTACTCGCTGTCGGAGGCTCGAGTCCTCCTTCGGACGTTGCTGTTTCTCATCCTTAGCATAAGTTTGTTTCAGTATTTCGTAAGGCTAGGGACTCATAACCGCAGCTGTTAAGTTCTTTAGATTTTCAAACATTTGAACATCTTTGGACCAAATGCTTTGGTCATCTGTCACTAGACTTAGGAACTGTTTAAACTAACTTACACTACGTATAAAACACACACACACACACACACACACACACACACACACACACACATGCCCGAGGGAGGACTCGAGCCTTCGGCGGGAGCGACCGCACAGTCTCTGACATGGCGCCTAAAATCGCACGGCCATTTCCTTGAGGCTGACTGCTTCGTTTCTCACCTCAACATGACAGTGTTCAAGCGTGAACCACACTTTAAAATAGAGATAACACTGTTTACTAATTAATAGTCAATAAAAACCATCTAGAATAGCCACATGAAACATAGAAGAAGGTAACTTGATCATATGTGGACTGTTAGTAGAATCTTTCTTATCGTTGAGCGTGCAGGAATGATCATTCTTTTATTTAATTTTTCATCTGTGTAAGATTACGAATAATTTACACCAATATTCGTTATAGATAGATTTTCTAAGAACGTTGTCATATTAAGAAATACATAACACATGTAGGCGACTCCATCCGGAGTCTGGGGCAAAGCGACCACATTAAAATCGTTAAAATTGGAAGAACCAGCTTTGGCCGCATTGAAATCTTTATTTTTTATATATAATACAGATCGATTTCGGTCAGCGTCTTACATCGTCAGTGCTAGAATCCAAGCCCTGTCGGCCCACAAAAACTTGCACATTTCATATTAACATCAAGTAGGCAGTACATAAGTAGAATATCAATGTCAAGATTTCAATGCGGCCAAAGCTGGTTCTTCCAATTTTAACAAAACATTTTCGTCACAGTAGCTGCATTTTGTGACGTTATGGTTAGCTCTTCAACAAGTTCGCAATCATTTCTTGGGGAATAGATTTTGGAGACGGGACGACAAAGCTTTCTTCTTGAATGACCCAACAAGAAAAGAACTTTGGGAAGATGTATAAGACCATATCACCGAATATGAGATAATAATAGCTGTTCCTTGCTGGAACCATACTTCGATTTTATAGATTGAAATAAAATAACAGCAGCAGTGTTCAGATTTTTTAATTAATTAAACGGCAGGTTTCGGTGCTATGTTCGCATTACCTTCAGGCGCGTGTTGTGTAACTGTCACAAGTAATATCGCATTTAAAAGGAGTGGCCGTGTCTGTGTAGTCCTCCTTCCTGCCTCAGTCCATCTCCTGCTCTTTCCTACTTGTGTCTCTTGTCTACCTACTTCTCCCTACTTCTCGTCTACCACCGCCTCCTTCTCCTCTTTCTCTCCCTTTCGTCATCGTCCTCCTCCTCTACCCTCTATCCACCCACCCATGCCAGTGCCTCTGACATTACCTTCTCCACTCTCTATTCATTTCCTCTCTTCCCCTGTACATGAAAAGCTACTTATATCTACCGAATTTCATGGTGATTAGACAGATGGTGTCGAAGTCGTGAGTAATATAACATCCACCATGAATTGTGCGAAATCTTATCTAATCAATTATGTTTCTCGTGTTATTAGGGTGAAATGTGCAAAATATTATGAAGTTCTGAATTAAACTGTAGATCGGTGTCGACGTCTGTTATAAAGTACTCTGCGTTATGCACCTTAATAATTATTATGTGGACAGTGTCTTTCCTCGTGTTTGGAAGATCGAGTGTACACACTTTTATCGCAATCTGAGAAACGGCACGGCAGCGTATGAAATGCGAATCCAATACGAAGTAGAGATGCCCAAGGAAAATTACAAGTTTGTTTTGTTTTTCGATATTTGAGATATTCGTTTGGGTTTCTCCATGTTTTCCTAAGCCACCACTATATTAAAGCGGAGAAAGCAAAACAGAAGTATTCAAACCGGTCATGTCAAAACAAATGTTCAAATATTTGTAAATCTATCGGACCAAACTGCGTGGTCATCAGTCCGTAGCTTACAAACTACTTAAACCTAGGTAAACTAACCTAAGGACAACATATACACCCATGCTCCAGGGAGGACTAGAACCTCCACGGCGAGCAACCGCGCGCTTCGCAGCGAGACGCTTTAGACCGCTACTCCACCTATATTTCAAGATATGCCTCTTAGATATCAATAAGTTGCACCAAGTTGCAGAAAAAATACAGTTCTCACCTGGTGCCATGATGGGGCGTACTAGACTGAATGCCACACTGCATATCCTGAGACAGTAAAGAAAGTTAATCGCTACAAGTGCCAGAAAACCTAATCGTCCCTTCAGATCTGAGCAAAATTTGTTGCGCACCATGCGAAATTTCGCAATTTTGTAGGATTTCACACACTGATTCTGAACGACATGCCCTACTTATGGTCCTCCAGAGAACTGTGGATTTCACTCCTGGTTGTTACAGATGACTGGTCTACGTCGAAGGCATCTGCACTGAATTTCTTATTATGTATCCAATTTATTATTCTACAATGTATGTATGCATGATATTCATTGAAATGTACTAGCATTGTGAATATTGTATTTATTCACATTTTTCAATAATTAGATATTTTCCAGACACCCTGCAGGTTCTATCACTTTAACCAGGTGAATAACGAAATAAAATTTTGTTTTGTTGAGCACACTTTATCACGTTTTATACAACGGGACTACAGAAATAACGGCACATGAAACATTAACCTCCGTACTTTTTTTCTTTTAAGTAGGTTACATCGCATTATGACGGGACATCAAAATGACACAGGCACATATGCTTTTCTGTACGTTGTCATCAACTGTCTGTTCACAACGGTTGGAACGACACTGACGACAATAGAAATGCACTTCTTGGTCACGGAGAACCGCTGTATGCAATTCCTCAACGCGTCACTAAATCTGCGAGTGCGTTACCCGTCTGCCTGTCGTCCGTGGTCTATGTCGATAGCATTTCTTCTCGACCACCATCACTCTTTCTTTGTGGTGTTGGTCAAATTCATAACTCCATGAAAAGATGGATGGACGGGACGTTGTATTTGATCCACAAGCTGCCACAATTTAATCGTGAGTCAGTGGGAATTGAAGACATTTGCTGAGGAGAATCTTCCTTTTTCGCATATACCGAACGAGGTGGCGCAGTGGTAACACACTGGACTCGCATTCTGAAGGATGGTGGTTCAAATCCACCTCCGGCCATCCTGATTTAGGTTTTCCGTGATTTTCCTAAATCACTCCAGGAAAATGCCGAAATGATTCCTTTGAAAGGGCACAGCCGATTTCCTTCCACGTCCATACCCAAATACTCCGAGCGTAAGCTCCGTCTCTAATGACCACGCTGTCGACAGGACGTCAAGCTTCCTTCCTTCTGTTTCGCATACTTCCACTTTGGAATGCTTTACCAGCTGCTAACCTCCCGGATAGAAACCACCAAATCCTCTGTGAGGCATGGCTATTGCCTCCGCCAGCGCCACCGCTACCAGTAGGAGAATCTGCCACACAAACACACGCTAGCACTGCTGGCACTGCTTTGAATTGTTATAAATATAACATACTACTTTGCATTAATAATTTACCTTGAATTGTTAATGATAAGTTATCATTTCATAAACTGCTGTACTTATTACACAGGGGACAGGTGACGCATTTATTTTTGAAAAATCACAATCTAATCTCTATAATATTAGTACATTTCATTGAGCGGGTTATCAGATCACAAATAAATCTCAAATGTTACATCTTAATATGCAGACAAGCAAATTAACTGACAGTGATGGAATCGAGTATCAGTGGAATTTCTTATTTCAGTCGTAATCAGTGGTGAATGCCTGAGTAGTTTTTCTGAAAGATAGGTAATCAGCATTTAAAAACAAATAATTTTTTTGAATGATAAATCCTTCCTCTCAATACATGATTGTTTAGATATAAAGTAGTAATTATATGAAAAAAATAGATTTTTGTCGGATAAAGAACTACTTTTATAAACTGACGTGTTCAGATTACTAAATGTATTCATGATCTATGGAACAACTATTAATATAAAAAATGAATATAAACTTAAAATTTTGCACAATGGCGTCTAATAGCATCAGGCAGGAGGTCGTACCACCCGCTTAAACCGTAGCTATTTCGCAGGCTCCTAAGTGCGGCGATTTCCAAAACACGTGTGTACCATAGTCTTATTAACATCCAGTACTCAGAGAAAGAGGAGGAACAGGAGGTGAAAATGTATTGAATTACGATTTCACAGCTTTAATTGCTGATTTATTTTCCGAGAAAGTCGTAACGTATTTGTCTAGAGTTAATGTAAGACGTCTTTTTCCTGATTTTCCGCAAAAGAATCACATCAGAATAAACAACACATTTTAATTAATAATCGATGATTTCAGAACTCGCGGTTTCTTAAATGAACAAGAATCGCAGGATGTTGCTTTGGGAGCAGACATCGTTAATACATTACCCGAATGATAAAAATTAAACAAAACCTTTGTTCAATTACCTACCTTTTCTTCTACGGGTCATATTGGTACTAAATCGGACCAAACTGCTTGAAGAACTATATGACTATTACTTGAGTCGTATATTTGTTCGTGATTTGCGAAACTTTACGACTTCAGCTACACTACATAAGCTGCTCTATCATTTTATCACAGGTGAAAAATTCTTCGGAATCGGGAGTCGAATCCGTTTCTCACACTATCCGAGAAAGCGGAAGATTCGAGTTCGAGTCCCAGTTTGGTTCAAACTTTCCAGTGTCTCAAAATATTACACTAGTATATAAATTGCATCTAAAATCGGAATATTTCGATAATTGCGTATAAATGTCTTGTTATTTAATATTTCTGCGTTTTTTTTCCAGTACACTACAGTAAACCCAAAACTCTAAAGCATAATTTACAATAAAGAGTAGATCAATAGTACTCACCAGGAGAGTCTTATTGTTTTTCCGAATGCGTTTTTCTCCACATCATATTGAGAGACTTGAACTCCTCTTAAGACCCATCTGAACTGATAGCTTTATGTTTAGATCTTCTTGTTACCTGCAGACACATAAGAAGAAATTGAACCCCTCCCCCCGTTGGGATTCTGAAGTAACCTTTCATTTCATTCACCGTCCTATCTTTTCTCTCGTTTTAACTTTTCACGTCTGATTACACTATAGGAAAATGATTTTGTTTTACTTCCTTGAGGATGGAAGTAATGACCAAAGGATTTGGGTTTCTCCCTTTGTAGCAGATTCTTCTTCGGTATATTTCTGTTTGAATTTCTGTTATGTTCCCAGCCAGGAGTCTTTAAGTTTAACAGTCTTTTAAGTTTTTGTTTCTCTGTATGGTGTGTGATAGGACGGGGTTTATGGGGCGCAGGAGACCAAATAATAATAATAATAATAATAATAATAATAATAATAATAATGCCTGATGTGACTCCCGGCGTTCCTCCAAGTGGAAACTTTTATACGGTGCCGTTGGCAAAGCACTTAATTGACACTGACGTCGACGACGGGCGTCCATCGTGGTGTTGTGTTGATCGCAGTTGGTCTGCCGCTGGTGAGAGCAATTAGACGTTAGAAGAGTCGGCTCGTGCTTCAAGACGTCAAGGCCACACCGCCGTCTTTTGTCTTCATTGAGAGTCGCAGCCACATATGTCGCCTTCATAAAAACGACTTGCGTGTCTTTGTAAGACGCAGCTATAAGCAAGGCATTTGCAAAATATGTTCTAGAAAAGAAATAGCACGTCTCTACTATAGCACGATATTACCTTTCACGCATTACAGCAGTTGTGTGTTTGCTGGACTGTATAACAGCAGATGAGCTGGCTACGGAAACGTAGAAGCAATACTGTGTGTGATGAGTTCATCACAACCGTAGACAATAGCAGTAGTGTGTGTCACTTCAACACGAATGTGCTCGCGTGTGATTCACAGCTAAAAGTCTTAAGTTAGTTTCAATAAAAGGACATATAGAATAGCAAAAGGAAGAAAGAAGTAGGTGACTATGGTCATAAACATAACATTACTGACAGTTTTTCATCATCTAGTATTTTTTTTTCATAAATGTAATTTCATAGATAAGTTAGAACGATATATCTTCTATATTGTTAACTGTACTACAAGCATCGCCATTGCTATGAAGTCAAACAAAAGTGTATTACTTCACAAAAACATGGTACAAATGACTTCCGTCATTCACTACGAATTCTGAACCCTTAATGCCGGCCATAGATTTTTTTCTTTTTACTTTTCTTTTTTTCAAGAACAATGCTTTTTCACCACGTCTGTACAATATTGATTATTTTAAAGTCTCACTCTAACGATAGAGAAATGATTGAGAACCTTTTGAGAAGCGTGAGATCGATTAGTACTGATTGCCCCTTTCTGGCTATCTATTATAGTAGTCACACACTTTCTGGCTATGACTGTTAGTAACTCTTTCGAACAGCACGTTTAACATTGCACACTATTGAACCTGATATGGAATGTTGTATTTTTAGATATCACTAGGCCGCATTATGTCTATGTTCTCTCTTTATTTGCCTCGCTCTCACCGGAATAATTACAGATTCCTATGTGCGGTGGCTATTTCCATGCTAGTCTACTGTCGAGGTGGATGCTCAACCTTACGTAGTAATGGCGAATCGTTTTTCTTAATTTTTACTCCTTCATTCTCTCATTTACCCCTTAGATTCTTCAGGCACAGATTACGATCCCTACTCCTAGAATAACACAAACGTAGCAGCATTCTATATGTTCGTCTTGTCCACAAACCCATAAAGACGCAACTCCAACCCTCTCCTGCGCAACAGAATCACAACAGTTGCTTAATGTTATCTCTAAACCATGGGTTTCCACACTTTTGTTGCCCGCCACATAGTGCCAAAAATAGAAACTTCACGCCCCCCCCCCCCCCCCCTTACACAATAATAATACTGTATTACCTACAGTAAACATCTCAAACTGTCAACGATTAGCTCATAGTATTGGAGAGGGAAGGGGTAGAGGTTACAAGGAAAAGTAGGACTTTGTGAATCCTGGGGCCCCTTTTGTTTAACCTCTACATTAATGATCTTCCATGCACACACCACACGATGACCTCAATATACGCAGATGACACCGCCATCAAGGCGCAAGATTGGAAGCCATCAAACATTAATTCACGCCTACAGACTGCACTCAGAACTGCCGAACCTTGGCTAGTGAAATGGCGCATTAAAGTAATTTATCGACAAGTGAAATACAGTTCTGTTTGCACGTAGAGCGAAATTAGTGCGCAAACACCAACACTGTAGACCAATTACTCTACGTATATGCCCAATATGTTTCTGTGATCAAGTCAAATACCTCGGTGTCTGGCTGGATCGGAAACTCACATGGGGAGACCACATACAACACATGACCAACCGAGCAAACGCGAGGCTCAAACAACTCTACCCAGAGCTCAAAAGGCAAAGCAAACTGAATAGACGGGTGTCGAGGAACATGTACACGACATATATTAGACATACGGTGCTCCGTGCTGGGCATACGACGCGTCAACACTGCTACACCGCCTGCATCTCATACAGAACAAGGTACTACGCATCATAAGCAACGCTCTACGATACACACGCACCGCGGATCTTCACAATGAATACCGCCTAGAGCGACTCTCGGTGATATTCAAGAAACTCCCCTCACGACTGTACCAAAACTCGAGACACTCGAACAATCCCTTCATACTGCGCTTGGGGAACTACGGTTACAACCTAAGGTGGAAACATAAGCGTCCATAAACACTACTCCGCAGAGACCAGATACTTAAGGTCATAGGGACCACCAACTCACAAACAGCATGAATATGGCGAACCCCTGCGGAACAGCAAACTGACTGGCAGTGACAGCTGAGCTCACAGTCGACATACAGGCAAGGCAAGGAAACTATATTCAGCTCACTGAACACAAACAGACCTATACAGTACTACATAATTAGCTAGTTCTATGACCGAACTGCCTATCACGACAAACTTGGTTATGTTACAAGTATACTGCCGCAGCCGACTCAGGAGACATCATAGGAGTTCAGCTGCAGAACCTCGCACCAACCGGACTGATTCTTTATGACAAACCTAGAAAAGTTAATGGTGTCGAGATATACCCATTACTAAGATTACCAAACCCTTGCATGATCTACCGGAGATAGCAAGATAGCGCTACTGCCCTCGCAACCTACCCCTCTGTCGCAGCAGTTTTTTTTCCCTTGGCTCTTGCCTTGGCACATTTTTCCTCTGCTCTTACATACCTACCTTTCATTTACCTTTCTACCACTAATTTCTCCAGATGCACCGCATTAATGGGTGAACGTGCCCACAGGTACGGATAACATTGCGGCTCCCACATCTCGTGATCCACCATGACAAAACTAACAAATACTGAGGTTCCAGTAGAACTTTTGAGTTGATCACCACGTTGGTGTTGGCGTGGAGGGACCCTATCCTTTGGCAGGACTTGGTGAGGAGAGAGGGTCATGAGATGGGTAATGCGAACGTTTTAATTTCTTTTTCGACACTGACAACACAATGGTATTGCGTGATCCATAGTACCGATCAGCCACTACGGTGTAAATAACGCAGTGAAGTAAAATAGATTTGGGAATACTCATTGTTATGTTCCAAATTTCTATGTAGTATCATAGCATCCTAAAGATTAGCACATTCATGAATTGCCGGAGGAGCAAAATTGCACTGATAAGCAAAAAAACAATATAAATACACCGTACCAAAATTCAGTTTCAGCTGTATATCATTTTGGAACATGCTTTAGTACAAAAGGTTGCTCGCCGGCCACCAATTCCTTCCCATATTTAGTGCACGCACCTGTGGGTTGGCATCATCGTTGGGCACCGGTCGTCACCCCCGCTCCTCACAAACAACTCTGCTAAACAACACTCCCTTTGCGTAACTCACGTCTTTGAGGGATGACGCTAGCTAAAATTGCGCTTTCAACAACCACAACAACAATGTCCGTTTTTAAAAAATTGTTTCATTATTTCATTTTGGGTCAGGTTTTCATTTTACAATACTGGTAAGTGCGACGATACACTTCACAGTTGTACATAAATTTATACTGATTTTAACACGTTCATTGGATTATGAGCGGAAAAGCATTCGTTGCGATACAAACATTTGAACTTAGTGTATGATCTCAAAGGCGTGTAGATGGAGGAGAGCGGCAGAGTGCCATTGTCACTTAGGAGGAGGGTGATGAGAGAGGACGACCGTTTATCTGTCTCCGGTTCCGACCGACGAGATGGTGCGCATCGTACCAACGAGCTGCAGTGGTATAAATTTCACACAGAAGAATCAACATTGTCAAAAGCTTTCTCCAAATGTACAAAAGCTAGAAATGTAGGTTTGTCTTTCCTTAGTCTTTCTTCTAAGATAAGTCATAAAGTGAATATTGCCTCCCGTGTTCCAACTTTTCTCCTGAATCCAAACTGATCTTCCCAGAGGTCAGCTTGTACCAGCTTTTCCATCCTTCTGTAAATAATTCCTGATAAAAGTTTTCAAGCCTGACTTATTAAATTGATGGTTCTGAAATTTTCACAAATGTGTGCGCCTGCTTCCTTTGGAATGGGGATTGTTACATTTTTCTTAATGTCTGAGAGTATTTCGCCTGTCTCATAAATCCTACGCACCAAGGAAAAAGCTTTCTAATGGCTCTCTCAGAGACTTCAGTAGCTCTGAGGGCATGTCGTCTTTTCCAGTGGCCTTGTTTCGACTCAGGTCTTAGAGTGCTCTGTCAAATTCTTCTCTCACTATCTATCTATCTCTTTGGCCCGTCTCCCGCACATGCAGGGTCGGCACTGTGTGAAACGCGGATTTGGCATGTCTTAATGTTTACAGGGTGACCGGATGCCCTTCCTGCCGCCACCTCATGCCCCCCCCCCTCCCCAGAAGAAAATGTGTACCCCAAATGTCTGCGTGTAGTGTGAGGTTTGTGGGAAAGTGTAAAGTGTTACGAAATGTTTGCGAATCGTGTAACTGAGGAGGGACTTGGGGATCAGCGCGGTAGTCACCTCGGGGGATTTGGAAAACTGCCTAAAAACCACATCCAGGCTGGTCGGCACTCCGACCCCTTTCGTTAATCCGTCGGGTGGATTCGAACCTGAGCCGGTACGCCTCCCCGTCCCGGAAAGCGGTGCATTAGACCACACGGCTAACCGGACGGGTAAATGCTTCTCTTATTATAGTATCTCCTATTTCATCTTCATCTACTTTCTCCTCGCTTCCTTCAATATTGTTTCTAAATTCCTTTACTTTGTGGAACCCTCTATATACGCTTTCCATCTTTCAGTTTTCCCTTCTTTGCTAAGAACTGGTTTTCCATCTGACGTTTTGATGTTAATACTGCTGCTTTTCTTGTCTCCAAATGTCTCTTTAATTTTCCTGTAGGCGGTATCTATTTTTCCGCTAGTTAATACATTCTTGTACAGACTAGCATTTGCTTTCTAGCCACTCCTACTTAGCCATTTTGCACTTCCTGTCCCTAAACGACTATTGCGTTATCAGTTAATAGCAAAACCCACAAAAATTCACTTTAGATTTAATCTCACTCAACTCAACGGATATGCGACCTGAGCGTTATCCATCTGTGCTGGGACAAGCATGAGAAGACATCTGGTAAGTGAAGAGCTTTACAAAAGAACTTTTGTCTCTATCCTGACGTGTTCTGCATTGCTGGTTCAAATAGCGACAGGTGCACGGAGGTCGTGGTAACAATATTCAGGATAAGCGGACAAAAAAGGAAAGGAACTGCTGTTTAAGGTGAAAACTGTGAAATTAAAAATAAATAAATAAATAAAAACAAAAAAATTCTGTCGAAAATTCCAACATGAACTTCGTTCCACCAAGCAACTCCACTCCTGATTCTACTATCGCAGTAAAGTCGTAATCCGGTGACACCATAGGCCGGAGGTACCCGTTGGGCCACCCAGGCCGCTGTGGAATGGAGTTTAGTTTTTATATATCTAATTTGGAATGTTTTGCCATTTGCCGGTCTATTTCGCTCCCTTCCTCTGATATTTCTGTTAGTCGTACGGCAACAACATTGTGTCTACAGAAACCCGGAACATGCTACGCCGTTGTCAAGCAAAAGTCTTGGCACTTGCTCTACGAAGTCCTCTCGTAATTCGTAAGGTTAGAAGTATGGAATTTTGAAAGAGTCCGCTAAATGCCAGCACACAATTGATGCATAGTAGCTTGTATTTAAACATTGCTGTTAAGCGCTACCATTGGCGTGAATCACATCTCGAACTATGTTATCTTAAATTATCTTGTCAAACTTAGCATTATAAAATGACTAATCACAATATTACAATAATTATCAGATACTTTCACCATATTCCTGGGCTCAACGTCAATAATGAACAGGACAGAAACTTTATTAAGCGGTCAACACATATATGGTGCAAAGAATTAGTATCTGTTACGATCACTGGAAATGCGGTTTAGTTTACGAAATCAGTATGTTAATAGGTTTACCTTGTGTTTTAGCCAAAGAAAAGAGACCGTGACTCGTCTGCGCAGGTATTAAAAAATTAAATACAACATTAAGTGAAATGAAATTTTATTTTCTGTGGAAACCAGAGGCTACATTGATAGTTAGGTGTGGTCGTCATAATCCGTGTTTGAATCAAATCAGCATCAGCATTTATCCTGGGAAGAATCCTGGGTAGAATCCTCCGGGGTAGAAACCTCCTGGGTAGATCCCTCCAGGGTAGAAGCCACCTGGGTAAACTCCCGGGTAGAAACCGCCAAAACCTCCTCCGTGAGGCATGGCTGTTGCCACCGCCAGCGCCAACGCGACCAGTAGGAGAACCTGCCACACAAAGATACGTTACCACTGCTGCTACTGCTTTGCACTGTTATACAAGTACTACACTACTTTGTATTGATAATTTACTTTGCTTTGTTAGTGATAAGGTATTATTTCATAAACTGCTTTACTTATTATACAGGTGAATGATAACGATTTATATGAAAAAAAAAAAAAAGAAAGAAAACAATAACCTGACAGTGATGACTGTCTGAGTTAGTACAGGGTGGGGTAAATGAAAGTGGGCCCGACAGGTTAGATACGATTAGACGTGAATGTGTGCATTTAACCAAAATACTTGAGGCGTACATTACTAGTACGTCTGCCACGTTATCCACAACAGAGCAATTTTTACAGAAATTTCAGAGTTGATCGCATAGTTCATTTCGGTTGTGACCCTCAGTAGCCACAGAGTTGGCGTGCGTGCGTGTGTTGAGCCCTCAAGCTTAAGGTGTATCGTGTCAACCCTCATAGTCTTCAAGAATTGCTGCAGAACCTTTTGGATGACATGACAACAATTCCATCAGACAAGCTTCCATCCCCTTCAGCAACTTGCTAACCACGGCCCGAAAGTGCAAATACGTGACTGGTAGTCACTTTACTAACTTAAAGTAAGCTGACGACAACACACACACACGCACCTATGGCAGAGGGAGGACTTGAACCTCCAGCGGGAGCGGCCTCGCGGTCTGTGACATTGTGCACGATTCGGTTTCTTTGTAGCCTGGAACTCTGTTCTTCGGGATACTTATTTTCCCCAGGCAGTATATTTTATATCTGTCTTGGACAATGGGGACTGTATGAGTAATATTTCTTCAGTAGAGTTGAACGAGTGAAATTTTAATGTAGGAGAGGACAGTAACAATTTTTTTGCTAAAAGGTGAGATAGGTAAGATCCCTGGGCACGTTTGCGTTGGTTATAGGATATGGTTTCGAACACGTGTTGCATACCCCGGACAGCCCCCAGAGTAGAACCACGGGCCGAAATTGGAAGTTGTAAAATTGTGTTGTGGATGCAAATCTAAAAAAGTAAGAATTTCCGAATATGTGGGAAACCATAAGACATAAAGCGAAAGAAGTTGACAGGTTTCCTAGGACATCAGCATTCATCTTTTTCGAGGTGTAACTTGTAATTCCAAACGAGGAGGCTAATATGCTTAATCCCAAATGTAGGTTCCCTAGTCAATCACATTAATTATGATTTAGCAGTTTAAGAAAACAAGACTGAGTGTAGTACTATACGCTCGAGTACTGTTTTCCATTGCCGAATCAAGCCACATTTCGAACCTCACTTACTAAAATTCCTCTCTGAGCACAAACTACCACTCTACGCCTCGCTTAGCGCAGCGTTTTCACCACTGTTGAAGCTACGGTTGTGGCACTCAAATAGCGTACCGGTTGTTGCGAGATGCGCCCGTTAGCAAGGAACAAATGTAATGATGTCCACTTTCGTAATCATCACGTGTGGCTGGGTGATTTTTTACATCAAACCGTCTAAATATAACTGTAAATTTAGCAATTGATGCCTCAGTGATAATTCTACTACGAAAGGAAGTGTTATTGCCATATTTTTATTTCTAATTGCCCGATAAACAAATTGAATTGTTGTCTCTCAGAAGTCCCAAAAAGAAATGCCCCGAAGGCTCAAAAAATGTTCAAATGTTTGTAAATATATCGGACCAAACTGCGTGGTCATCAGTCCGTAGCTTACAAACTACTTAAACCTAGGTAAACTAACCTAAGGACAACACACACACCCATGCCCCAGGGCGGACTGGAACCTCCACGGAGAGCAACCGCGCGCTCCGCAGCGAGGCGCTTTAGACCGCTCGGCTACTCCACCGCGGCCCGAACACTCACTTTAACTCTTCTTGAAACCTTATTACCACACCAATCACCGACATTTAGGCAGGTAGCTGATGCTACTTTTAATCAAAATCTCTGCAATTTCTTTATTCTATTTCGCTTGCAGTCCTATTAGAAAGTCAAAAACGTTCAAATGTTTGTAGAGCTTATGGGACATAACTAAGGGGTCATCAGTCCCTAAACTTACAAACTACTTATGAACTAGCTTATACTAAAGACGGCACAAACATCCATGTCTGATGGGGGATTCGAACCCCCGACTGCAGCAGCCGTGCAGACAGTGACTGGCGCGCCGCAGAGCGCTCGGCCACCGCGGCCGGCTATTAGAGAGTCCAATCAGATACATGCTTAAACGACAGCAAATTCTTACTCAAAATTTTCCGTTATTTCAGTCGCACTCACATGCGCAGTTGGTTTCACTTCCTCCACAGGAATGCATGCTAAATGCTACGTGTGTAACCTTAAGCGGTGACCTGTTTTAGGTGTCGTAAGAGTCTACGAACGGATTAACCTCGACTTTGCATTCGGCCTGCTGAATTTTTCGGCAATTCACAACATTTGCGTGGCGGCACACACCGGCGCAGTCATCCGATTGTACCATTAGTTACGAACCTCGAGTGATTATCAAGAGTTTAGTGCTACTTTGCAAGTATCTTTTGCGACTGTTTTAAAATACACGTATACCACCTTTATAATTCTCGTTAGCATACCGTACTGTATTTTGGCAGCAGAGAAAGAAAGGGATTAGAGAACGAAAGTTTAATGCGCAGGACTTCATGACTATAGTCGGTTATCTGTTCTCCCAGGCAGTAGCACAGTATTCCGGTAGAGTCAACGAACCAAAGCTATACTGAACTTAGACAGTAGGATGATGTCAGAATAAACAGTACTTTTTAATAAACAAATGAAAGGTTCGTTAAATAATTAAAACACTTTAACTCAACCGTACACTTAGAATGACGTTGACTAATAATTTTTACACTTTGTTGAATTGATGGGACCCATCATGAATTTATTCTCATGATAGTAAAAATCACACAAAATGTACGTTTCTACAGCTACCTGCCTCTCTTCAATAATATGGATTTGCATTACATCTGCCTTATCTTTCTACGAACCCTGACATGTTACTGGAGTTATTCAGGGAGCTAGTTCTTAAATTTTATGTATGATCTAAAGGAGATACAAATTATAAAGCGGAAATTTTATTGAAAAACAGAGACGTGTACTCACCAGGAGAGTCTTCATGATGCTCCGAATGCGTGAGACGTCTGCCGTTGAACCTCTATGTGGAAGCTTTTATACGACGCCGTTGGCAGCGATCTCAATTGATAATGACGTCGACGGCGGGCCTCCAACGTGCTGTTGTTGTGTTGATCGCAGCTGGCTGCACTCGTTGCGAACACTCTGACGTCAGACGAGTCAGTACGAGCCTTCTGACTGTCAAGGTGACACTGCCGCCTTTTGTCTTCACTAAGAAGCAGCTGCATCTGTTACCTCAATAAAACTACTTGTTTGTGTTCATCAGTGGCAGCTTTCTCACGCACACAGCGCTTAAGTAATATGTTCTGAGAAAAACTAGTACGTCGCTACAAGAGCGATGCAGCGATGCATTACAGTAGCTGTCTGTATGGTTGACCGCGTAGCAACAGATGAGTGGGTTACTGTAATACATTAGCAGAGACAGGTGTTCCTGGATTCATACAATCTTAGACAATAAAAATAGTTAAGACAGAATAAGTATTTAAAGACATTAGCTGTTTAAGATATAGAATTAAATCAATTGCAAAATTTGGATATTTTTGCTGTACCTTAATTCCAAACTGGGCCCCCTGTTTGATAGGCAATCACGCTAACCACAACACTATTCGGTCACAGTGAGCACCACAACTACACGGGCTACCCTAGCATGTCATCCGTCACACATACTTTTGGCCCACTTCAGGTTACGGTAGTAACACTAAAAGTGGGCCTTTGCGAAATTTAAATGAAACTAACGGCTTAAGCATTTATCTGACACGAAAACTGAATAACTGAATTTCTAGAGGAGAAAATTCACTACAACTTTGCGGTCTTATTTATTTCATATATCGTATCGTGAGAGATATTTGCAAAAATAACGGCGATTTTGGGATGTCTGTCTGTTTGTCCTTAACGTGTTCCCACTTTTTAAGTCTAACCGTTACACCGATCACCACAAAATTTTACAGACATAATATTTGCCCGACAGAGACCAGAACCTCCCTTTTTCAAATGTTTCGGAAAAAAACACGATGGTAACACCAAATAAAGCTGTTTGGAATGTAATTTTAATTGCAAACAAGCCGTTCATCTGACACGAAATCTGAATAACCAAATTTGTAGAGAAGGAAATTCTCTACAACTTTGCTCGCTTATGTTATATATATATATATATATATATATATATATATATATATATATATATATATATATATATATATAGTGAAGCGAAATACGCTCAAATTTTGACTAAATTTTTGTTCTGCGTACATTTCTGGCAATAAATGGACGTCGAAAACTGAGATGGGTGTGTGTTCCATATGTCAGTGTGTTTCAGAATTAACAATTACACCAACAAACTTCTAGGGAATGTGGAATGCGTCTTGAGGAACAAAGTGAGCATGGGTGCCTATGCCTTGAAACGCCATACTATAGTAAGCTGTTTTCAATAGAGCGTTCATTATGTGTTGACAGCCTCTATTGCACACGGTGAGGTTATGATAGCAACAGGTTTTCTTCGCTTACGTATTAGTTTGCAAGACGACGATGTACACACGCATCTGCACTATAGTCCAGACAACAGAATCAGTTGACTTTTATTCATAATCGAAGAGTGTATTTTAGAGAGTCGCTTTCTTCAACTCCAGCAGTTTTCCGCGGTGTCCTGAATTACCTTGGTTGAATAACGGGATGTTTCCTACCACCAGTATAAGGCTGATGTTCTGCCCCGTTCTCAACGAATAATGATATCAATTACAGATAGGAAAGAAATATATAAAACCACCAAAAAGAAGGTACATGAAGCACAACGGAAATTATTAAGCGATATTTCTTGAATTAGCAGCCCAAAATGACTCTGTTCGTTACAGACCGTTGACACATTCAAACCTGATTGCAGCATCTCAAGGATGTGTGACTCCATATTCGTGTGAACTCAGGGAAATGAATTTATAATTGTGGGCCACATATGACGCTGGTCACGAAATGGTTAAACAAGCAACAGCTCTGCGCCTAAGCAGTAGTAACGTTATGTGCCGAGAGGATGCACTTTAGTGACGGCAACTTAAAGGGTAGGTCCCGGCCCACATTCTCACCAGCAGTCGACTCGTTGAACTCAGGTCTCGCTGGCATTTCGCCCGCTGCAGAAGAGAGCCTCGACTCGGCAGAAAATTAAGCTGCTGCCATTAGAATTCCGATGGGGAAGGAGATCTCGGACTGGGTGCGTCGCACAAATTGCTCTCTCGATCTTGAGACGCTACCACCAGAAGATTAGGGACCTCGCCTTGAGATCAGGGGATACGATGCATGTACTGCTGCTTCTGGCTGTGATTACGATAGCCAGAAGAACACTAGGCGGCAACGCCTCACTGGCAGACATTTAGCAGTATAAAGTTGTAGTTAGCGAGAAGAAATTATGAGTTCGGTAGCTTTACCTGTAATTGCAGAAAAGCTTTGAATATATAATTTCTACAAAGAAGAACAAAACGAAGTGCAATTTATTATGATGGGAGCATTGCAAAATGAAGTTGGTGCTGTCGTATAAAGCTCCTCTCTTCCATCCCCAGATATTACAGAGACAAATTGAACTTATATCCCACACTCTTGCACCATTTTCAAAGAGATAAAGAAAGCGTCAACAAAAAGTATACAGGTTTGTTCCTTATGGTGTTCTACTGGGCACTAATTGGGTTCGCAGACGTAATATTTTTATATCTTTTCTTAGAAGAAAATTTCAACTATGTCCAGTGCGAATACGTAAGAAATGCTTGGAGTCCTAGAGACTGTTGTCTTCAATTTATACTTCGGTTAAACTTCCAGATTATTCACCATTATAAATATAGGGGCTATGTGGAAACTAATTTTTGTTAATCTATAAATCAAATATTAACTTTTCGTGACATTCTTACTTTTTTCCTCTATCAGGATCAGCCTTGATAAAAAACAATTTTTCTTCTTATACCGAAACATGTTTAAGTACAGTTGTAGCATCATGAGTGGGTCTTTTCATTCCTCGTTTTTAGATGTAATAGTTGTTTGCTACAGTTTTCCTACATTTTCTATGTAGGTCCTTCTTGACAGTCTGTAGTCTTCAAACGCGTTAGTGTCTTCTTTGCGGAATAGTAAAGGCACAAGCACAATTTCAATCTCCACTGTCACTGTGAAATACTGTTATTTTCTATACCATTCCGCCAATGAATACACCAACACGTTTTGAGATGGCAAACTGTCAAAGGGGAAAATGTAGGAAAACTATGAGTACAATAACATGCAAAAACTAGGAAGCAAAAGACCCACAGGTGGTACTACAACTGTAGCAAAACATGTTTGGGTAGAAAAAAAAAACACTGTTTTGTGCAAGACATACTTACAGGGAAAAAAACGAAATATTTTTTAAGCAAATACGGATCAAATGAGCTTCAACATCGACTTACCAAAGAATATCAATCATTTCTTTTAATTTGTGTGTTGTATGAAATAACAGAATAGTTAAAGCCAGTTTATTAAAATTTTCATTTAATTGACTTTTCCGTCGGTGCTTGACAGAACATGATAATAATATAAAAATGGAACAACTTCATGATGTTCTGCAATACTTATTTATTCGTCACAAACCGGCTTTCGGCTTTTTAGGCCATCATCAGGTGACAACTGACTGTAGTACACATGTTTTCAAAGATGTTACAAACTTGTTACGATTTACAAAAATGTTATCACAGAAAATCGATACTTCACAGAAAAGTTCATTACAAGTACATATTAAGAAATTTATTAACATTTATATAAAAATATAATAAGTATGTGTAAAGGATCAAAACCGACATTATTGTTTTTGTTGAAAAGGAAATTAAAAAAAAAAAAAAAAAAAAAAAAAAAAAACTTATTTCAGTAGAGGTGTAAAGGGGAAAGGATCTGATCGTTTAATACTAAACCGGTATCCTTAGCCAAATTTTTATTGATTTCCAATATTTCCAGCAGTGTCATCTTTCTGATTTTCTTCAGGGGATGTAGGATTTCTCAGTGTACATCGTAATCATGGTTTTCTCTGAGCAGATGTTCAGCAAAGGTTGAATCTGTCGTTTTTAACCTTCAGCTTCTCTCGGACAATCTAATAGCTACAGCCCTGCCAGACTGACCAACATACAGTTTCCCACAATGTTTTCACGTGATCCTGTACACACCACTTTGTGATCGGGGTTAAATTTTGTCCTTACTATTGAGTAAATACTTTGAAATGTTGTTTGTATTGTAAAATGCAGGTCTGTAATTTCGAGATTTTAACTTTTTACCAATATCATCTGAAATTTTGTCTAAATATGGGATGACACACCAGTTTTCCTGACTACTGACTTGTTCTTGCTGGCCAGCATATAAAAGTGTTCTAATTTTTCTCATTTTCTTGTTATTCAGTGTACTGTCAAGCAGGGTAGCATTGTAGCCATTGCTGGATGCTATATGTTTGATTGTTTGTAAGTCTGTTTGAAATGCAGAATTAAATAATGGAACAGAGATGAGACGATGGACCATGGAGGGGAAAGCTACATGTTTATGGCTGTGTGGATGCTGGGAACTAGCAGGGAGAACTGTATCTGTTACTGTGGATTTTCTGAAAATACTGAATAACTGTTTCTTTGTGCTGATATCAATAGTAGGTCCAGAAAGTTTATAGAAGATCCTCCTAGTTCCATAGTGAACTTAATTTTCATGTGTTGGGAATTTAAATGTTGTAAAAACCTATCCAATTGTCTGGTGGTACCAGTCCATAAACACAGCACATCATCCACATACATGAACCTGTATCCAATTTTGCACCTCAGTGGTTCCTTATGTAAGAAAATCTGCTCGAAATGATCCGTAAAGATCTCAGATGGAATAGATGGTTATATTATTACTATAATCATCTTTTTGATGTTGCTGCTCTTCTTTCTTCCGAGCTTGCTTGGATAAAATGTGAGGATTTTCCGCCGTGATCAAGATATCTGATGTTTTTGTAGGTTCATTAGTTGTCAATTTTGCTTAGGTTATCAGACAAATAGTTCTATTTCAGTTTAGTGAAATTAGGCCTAGAAATACGAATATCACATTTTTAAATACTTTTACATTTTGCTTTCCAATTTTCGGTTCGAAAAAACGCGTCATTTCTGTTAGTACTTACGGTTCTTTTCCTTCTCTTTAGATCCTAAAGAGAAGGAAAACAATCGTAAGTACTAACTGAAATGACGCGCTTTCTCGAACCGAAAATTAGAAAGCAAGAAATTTCAACTGTTTGTTATATTTGCAGATAACAAGTTTGTAAAACACAATTACCACAACAACCAATAGATAGGCCACTTGACGAGTTTTTAGGATACTCGTATTTCTAGGCCTAAATTCACTTAACTGAAATTGTTATATTTGTCTGATAACCTAGGCAAAATTCAAAACGAATGGACCTACAAAACCATTTAGTTGTACCTGAAAGACTGTTGTACAGCAACTATAATTTTTCAGAACAAAAATAAACCCACTGATGATGTTTGGGAAAAGTAATTAAAATCAGATATCTTGCTTACGGCGTAAAATCCTCGCCGTTTATGTTATTACTAATGATGTAACATGGTTCTACCACCACAACCCCAGCAGTAAGAAGTCGTCAGTGGAATCGATGTACCCTTCCTCTTCAAACCAAAGAAGTTTAAGGTGACGCCTTCTTCCGGAAAGGTGAAGGCTACAATGTTTTGGGATAGCACAAATGCCATACTTATGGGAGTTTTAGAATTACAGAGGACAATGTTCGCTGACTGATTCAGAGAGATTTAGATACCATTGTGCTAAGTAATCAGGAAGAACCCGCCAGGAATTCTCAGCGAGAACGCACGGCCTTATTCAGATGAGAAATACCACCCGATTGAGGCAGGTGTGATGAGACCTCATTGCCCTGACTCCCTCTAATAATGCCGGGATGGTTCCTTTCAAAGGCCACGGTCGATTACTTTCTCTGTCCTTGACAAAAGTATTCCAGCTGCCTCTAATGACCACGATATCGACGGTACGTTAAACCCTAATATTTCTTTCTTCCTTACCTTTCTACAACTTATCTGCTCAGGCGAATATATAACAAGGCAATGTAAACATCTACAGTTTAGGTATATGTGGTGATATCACACGCGGAAGATGAAGATGTAGAGAAAGAATTCAAAAATATTAGTTCGTAATAAAAAGAGATGGTAGTCTAAAAAAATCATGTGTGATTAGATCGCAGTAGCAAGGTAGGAGTAGAAGAAACAGTCGTAGGACAATATGAGCCGCTTGAAAACACTAAGAGAGGACGAAGACTGAGTTCTGCAACAAATTTCATTTAGTCGTAGCAAGCAAATTCACTTCAAAAATCGCAAGAGGAGAATATACGCTTCGGAAAGGCTTAGAGGTACGAAAGTTTCTAGGTGGATTACTTCATGATGCGACAGACGGTTCGTCTTTTTTTCCTTTATACGTTTATTACTCTAGTTACTACCGCCATTCGACATATGCTACCTAAAATTCCGAAAAAACGCATTATATATATATATATATATATATATATATATATATATATATATATATATTCTTTCTGATATGTCTGTATATTGGTTACAACACTTTCGACATTTTCTGTCAACGACGAAATGTGTAGGGTTAATCACGTAACCACAAGAATTCGCTCATATTTCGAACGAGATTAATGTGCGAATGCATTTATAAATCAATATCAAAGCCGCGAACCGGAAAATATTTGATTATTCCCAAGAATTTCTAACTGTTAAGTCAGTGAATACCAGGCTGGGGCCCAGCTTCGAAGCCGCCCGGTGGATTAACGAAGAGTCGAGAGGTTTGGTGATAAGCCTGGATATGGTTTTCAGGCGGTTTCTCACATCCTAGTAGGTGAATACCAGTCTGGCAACAAAACTGACTCAGTTACATTAGAAAACGTCTGCACACTTCGACATGTATAACACTATACGCAGACAGTGGGAAATGCGTAATTCTTCTGGGGGGAAATCGTGTGGCAGAACGAACATCATGCGGCCAGAAACGGGATTAAGGCAAATGAAGAATAAGTGAATCAGTCGATATGAGCAGAAATACAGTCTGTCATAGGATCGCACATTCTTCATTCTTGTGCAGAAAAGTGCGAAGTATTCTCCGACACTAATTATCAACAAGTTACTACAAAAATTTTAAGAAACCTTTGGAGCTAATCTCGCAATTTCAGATATAAACTAAATTTGCTCACAGATGGTCCTCTCAAATTGGCCATACTTATTTACACGTGTGAATAAATAAACAAATTATTACGTGACTTGTAGTGGTTCTTTTTGCTGCGTTGTCTTCCTGTGCCAACTTGTAAATTAATGGTAAAGATAACTATAGGCTTACCTCTGTACACGTGGTTCCTTCATTCACACAAACAGATCTCCCATTAATAGTTAATACTGTAAATATTTTCAGCTGTTAAGGGTAAACAACATTAAAATTGTGGCTGCACATCTCACCACAGATATTATTGTAGTTTGTTAAACTCGGTCAGGATTCTTGCAAAAATTTATGAACATTGTTAGTGGAAATACTAATGAAAACTAATGTTTGTTTTGTAACTAGTGTTCAAATGAGATTTATTGTCTTTTATGTTATAGCTACTGGTAACAGATAAGCAACATATGAAAACAATTCGGAAAAAAATCTATCGATAATCCATTAGGAACCAGCAGCGAACTGACCACGTATCTGAAGGTCTCATATTTGGCATGATTATATATAACCTGGTCGTAAGGAAAACTCTAATTAACGTCTCTCACGCCAATGATTTATTGTTCATAGACTTCGCAGCTGTGAATCTACAGTCATCAAGCTAATGAGTAACTGTATGCACCATTTGAGAAAATAATTTCTGTGACTGTTCAGTCTTCCCGGTTGTTACTCACTTTTACAGATCGTCGGAATCTTGACGATTCACTAACACTAGCTTTATGCTCTCGATTGTCCGATGAAAACAAGCAAACGATTTTCAGAATCAAAGTTTCTGTTGCATTAATTTATGTGAACTACATCTTTGGCACTTTGCATCCACTGAAAATAATACGTGTCACACAAAAGGTGCGTCGTTGCACAACTATTCAGTACATTGAAGAACGTAGCTAAGTTAGTCGGAGCTATGAAATTAAATAAGATGATGTTGTGGAATGTTCTGGCATAATAAATGCCATCCTTTAACTTGATTATTGTGGTAGAGAAATGTAGTGACAGGTTTAGAACACCAAATAAAATTTCATGAAGAAAGGCTTATTGATAGCTAAACGTTTCATGTTCAGTGCATAGTTTCCTCAAACACTTATGTACACTTCCGTATCGCAGTTTGACTCTCGACGGCGCAGGCATAAAATATAGTGTCGTCCTGGAAAACAGATCAGTCGACTGGCCTTCGTCAAATAGTATTTCTCTGCAGATGCCTACAGCAGGAGCAGACGCCGTAAACTGCACGTATTTGGAGCGGCCTTACCTGTGGTTGCACTGCTGGCAGGCGAAGCACTCGAGGTGGTAGACGTTGTTGCGCGCGCGCATCACCATCTCGAAGGCGGGGATCACCTTGGAGCACGCCGCGCAGTGGCCCGTGTTGCCGAAGAGCCTGCGAGCACAACGACCAGCCACCTCATTAGAGGCAAGTTAACATCAGACTACATGTAACAACAAACATCGTGTTGCCCGCAGCTAAAGGTAAAGCAGTCAACAATCCGAAGATTGGTTTGAACACCACAGTGCTTTACTAGGCATCGTCCTGTTTGGAGGTGGTATGTCGTTGCCTTCCTCCGACCTTCGAACTGACTTACCCAGCCAGTTATAGGGGGATCTACTGTTTAACGTGGGTTCCGAAACACGGTGCTACTCGGCATTTTTCACATTAGCACCACTGCCTGAGGTGAAAGAAGTAGAAAGTGACAGATAGACATCCTAGGACCTCGCGGGGATCGAACCCGTGACCTTTGGATTTGTAGTCTGGCACTCTATGACTGTGTTATCGAGCCACACACCTCAGCTACTTATGCATATGAGACCATCACTGTCAAATTAATACTTATTATGTATTTGACAGAGAACAACTGGACCCCATTACAAATTTCCAGACATGGAATCCACTGTCGATAACTATATCATACCAGGTTCTTGAAAAATGCTGCACTTAGTAAAGAGCAAGATTGAAAACAGTTCGAAAGGGTAATTTTTTATTTTTTACTAACTGGTCCAACAGGTGTTGCTATAGACAACAGGGCACAAACGAAAGTTTTGTGTAGTGTTATAAAAACATCATGGGTGCTAACAAAGGGAAGATCTCAGATTTGGGCAACCGTTTCCACAAATATTTCTAGAGTGCTTGTGTATAACCTAGAGTGAATGACTAAGATGTTTTGGCTTAACACTGCTGCTATTTTGAAAAACAAATCATTCCCAATGCTCAAAAAGTGCTTTCGACTCAATATTGGTAACATAGGTAGATGATCATAAATCGAGCATTTTTATCATCATGTATAGGATTCGCAAACGCATATCTTCCTATCAAACGAGGAAGGAAACCTTTATGGCTGTTTCTAATGTATCTGTAAGATAAACGCAGTTCAACGGCAGCGTCGTTGGTGTAGCGGCGATTTTTAAGATGGTTCATTAAGCAACAACGACAGTAAAAATGAAGGCAAACAAATTCTTTAAATGAGTATGTTAATAAAAAACGGCGATTTTCAGTAATACAGTGGTGTATTTGTCATGTCGATTCACAGATAGTCAACTCTGATATAATTGTTTAGAGCTCGATTCACAGATAGCCAACTCTGATATAATTGTTTAGAGCGAAGCGAGGCACAGAAGTACTTAAAATTGCAATATGCTTCTGGAAAACTAGCGTGAATAGGAGAACAGTTATTTGCAAGAGTAACCCAAGGCATCATTTCCGATCAATTGTGCGCACCAGATTTTCAGATCGCGTGTGGAACGAATTTAAATGTCAGCCAAGGAACGATGCAGCTGCGCGAAGACTACGCTTATTAAATGTTCTTCGTGTCACGAGTATACGTGCTGCACATGTTTATTTGACAAGTACCTTGTGTTTTGTTGATCGAAGGAATGTGAATATACGTAAAGGAATAAATGAACGCGCCATTGTACGGTAACCAGAGTAAAATTTTAATTCTCTACTAATCTAGGATCCAGCCGAGACGGTCACGAGTCCAGTAGATGAGCAGAAGGCGATGTTGTGCTTTTAGAAAAGCCAGTCGGGTAGGTTGTCTGCTGTCGTAGCCCGTGAACGGCAAATAGCAATGCACTGTCATAACTGATACGTTTGTCGTACGTCTGTGGTTATTTCGTGCAGTACTGATTGCCTGTTCTCTCACGACTATTCACAAACGCCGCTGCTGGCGGAGTTTAAGTGCAGACCGTCGGCCGCTGCGTTGTGAATCGTGAGAGGCAATGACTGAAATTTGGTATTCTCAGCACACTCTCGAACTGTGAATTTCAGATTATTGAATTTCCCATAGATTTCTGAAATGGAAGGTCCCAACTAACATTTCATGTTGCTTTCGCACCTAAGTACAAATGACAGCGCTGGAAATGCTCCCCCACTTTATAGGATTTGTAATCGATATTACCGCTAGCTTTATGTGTTAATATTGCTATCCCATGACTATTGTCGTTTCTGCGTGGAAGGCCTATAAGAAAGAAGCATTTACACCCACCCTAACTAACACAAGGGAAGTTGTCGTCTTGGTAACACGGATAAATTGGTAGTAGCATATCATGCATTGTGAATCAAGGAAACAATAAATCCACTTTTTCTTGTACTTTGGTTATATCAATGTCTGATAAGATATACAAAGGGGCACAGCAATTTAAAAGAATCTTCATCAAAAAAGGAAGAGGACTGAAATTTGAAAAAACCGTTGGCCATTGCGTCATTATATAGAAATATATGTATGTTTGTCCTCTGAGTTTCTAAGTATTTCATTCGAATGCGACGAAATTTATTCTTCGTACGCTCTCAAACGTTCCTAGGTCGAAAGCAAAAGGGTACGACACATAGTGCAGGAGATACGTCGCCGTAAACAATCAGCTGTCTCCACGAAAATCTTAAAAAAGACAAATAAATAAATAAAATAAAATAAAAATAACATGATTTATGCATTCACGTTTTGAGAATGAGATTACTTAGCGATCCGCAACAAACTTCGCAGATAATTTCAAATCATTAAGAAAATTTTTCTCATTGGCACCGCCCACAAGTTCATGAAAGGAAGGAAGTTTATCGTATACTACATTTTCGCTGCATATGCGCTAAAACTGTCTTATTAGGCATGACTTGGTTTTATTAGGTAGGTCTCCTATCAGGAAATTTGCGTATTCTGCCGCTGTCAGCAGCCTTGAAGGATTTATCAGTCATTGGTCCCACCATTATTCTGTTCAACAAAGCGCCTATAAAGTATTTCATTAAATAATATTCTCAATTGTCTTCGTGTTCGTTTACGTATGTGCGTAGTCTATAACACATTTCCAGTTCTGAAATGTCTGAAAATCTGAAATATTTTCACAAGGATTTCAGTTCATTTTAACGTGTGAATCATTTAAAAAAGTAAGTGACATTCCTCCTGAATCACCCCGTATGTGGGCTAAACAGCGCTAAAGCTTGTTTGACCGAGCGAGGTGGCATAGTGGTGACACAATAGACTCGCATTCGGAAGGACGGTGATTCAAATCCACCGCAGGCCATCCACATTTAGGTCTTCCCTGATTTCATTAAATGACTCCAAGCAAATGCCACGATGACTCCTTTTGAAAAGGAACGACCGTTTTTCCTTCTCCATCCTCACCAAAACAATCAAGTTTGAGCTCCGTCTCTCATCAGAACGCTTTCGACGGGATGTTAGGCCATAATATCCTTTCCTTACTAACACACATAGATCTGTATTTCATCATAAAATCGAGGCGAAAGTACAATAAATCAGTTAGTTTGCCAAAAATCTATATCTATAAATGTGAATGTCTGTTCGGTGTACGTTTAACACGTCTGAACCACAAGACATAAAGAGCTAAAAATTGTACAGTTACTAATGTCTACCCAGTGAAGGCTTTAGGCACAGTTTTATGGCGATCGGATAGCTATATATATATATATATATATATATATATATATATATATATATATATATATATATATTAATGTGAATGTCTGTTCGGTGTACGCTTATCACGCCCGAACAACAAGACGCAGAGACTTAAATATTTGTATAGTTACTAATTTATACCTGAGGAAGGTTTTAGGCCCGGGATTATAGTGATCTGATAGATATTTAGTAATTTGAATAATATAACGCGAAATGCGGAACAATAATTACTCTTTGAAAATTATATTTACTCTTGGAAAATGGTTTTATTGGTTTCATTGTTGCTTGAGGGTTGATAATGATAAAAGGGTGGAGTATATTGGGATGGAAAGTTATAGGTGTATGTAAAATTCTACGTTTGTGTGTGTTAATATTTCGCTCTGCAGCGGAAACTACAGAACGCAAACAAATGGTCTGGGTGTAATTGTTGTCCAAAGTCTCCCGTTGTACACCATAGCAGTTTCATGCCGATAACTATAAGGGGGTGGAAGATATGGTGATTGAAAGACATCAAATTATTAAAAAAATTCGGACTGAAGGCCACCGATGACGTTTGCGACTCTATGGCAAGGAGGTTACACACAGCGAAATGTGATGCCACAGACCAAATCTTTAGACTATGCGTGCTACTATGTCCTCAGCTCTTTCTCTGTAAGGATAAGCATACGAATAAGGAAATATAAGAATAAATAAATAAAACAGTAACAAAGAAATTTCTTTTAATACATCTCTTAAAAAAATCGATTTGACGTTTCGCGCATTACATCAAGTGATCGATCTGCGATATTATTACAATCATTATTGTTGAATTTTGTGATTGGAATCTTCGAACCGAGTGAATTTTTACGTGTGATTTGATCTACACTACTTACTTTCCTGATTTTCAACGCAATTCTAAAATGAAAACTTATCCAAAAGACTGTACATTAAAAAAAAAAAGTAAATAAATAAACTGTAACATGTAAAAGAATTCATGAAATGAAGTGAAAACCCACAACATATGAAAAATAAGTGCAGAAACATATTTGGGTGATAAAAAGAAACCAAACAACGTGTATATATGACATAAAAGTTTTCTGGGTATTGTACCGCGTCATTTTGTAGGGTTATTACTTAAATAACCGACGTTTTGGTCCAACGTTACAGTGGCCTTCATCTGGGTATACTGATGTGGACTGGTTGTTACTACACTTTATATTACTTTCATTTAGACATTACGTCATAATTTTTAAAAATAAGCGATGTTATTGGTGAACTTTTGGCGGAAGAATGGAACTTTATTTTGATAGGATGCTGAGGCGAGCCGGCCGCGGTGGCCGAGGAGACTAAGGCGCTCCACTCACGGTCTGCAAGGCTACTGCGGTCGGGGGTTCGAATCCCCCCTCGGGCATGGATATTTGTGCCGTCCTTGGTGTTAGCTAGTTAAGTCCCATAGACTATACAAACATTTGAACATTTTTTGCTGAGGTGAGGTATATACAGCACAAGGCGGATTTCCTGTCCAGTTCCCTAAGCTTGTTCGAGACTGTAACTGTTTCCTGAGCCGTTGTAAACCCTGATCAGTGGCACGAAGATGTTTCTGCTGTTGTTTTCGTAGGGCATTGACAGTTGACAATGCCTCTGTGTACATTGTTCCTGAAGAGCCTAGGCACGACCGGACTCAGCGCGTCATTGTCACCGGACTCGGAAATACATCGGTACGTCTGCGTGTGGACCAGCAGTGGCGACGGCGGATTACGCACAGGCAGGAGCACGGCGCGGTGGCCACTCGGCAGAGGAAAATGCGGGGCTCTGGCGGCGATTAGTGGGCGGGTCGCGGCACTCGGCGCACAAAGGCCTAAACGGCGCATTATCCGCGGTGGAGAGCGCGGCTGCGCGCGTCACCCGTCACCCGGCTTATTGACGCCGCGGCGCAGATTGATGGAGATGGCAGCCGCTGCTGGGGCCGGTGCCGGTCTGGTGCTCGGCCCATTGTGTGCGGCCACTGGCCTGCTGCTGGCGCTGACGTGGCCGCCGCTCACGCCGCCCTCAGCCGCCAGGGGCGCTGCCTCTGCTCTGCTGCAGCCGCTCCCCGTACCGCTCTTTGTTTACACACACATACATCATTTGAAGGCCATCCTGGCAATATGTCTTCCAAACCATATGCGAAGGTCGTTTGAAAAGTCCGTGAAAAAATAAAAATAATAACGTGTTTCAGGAACACAGTTTTTGTATTTTGACCTGGTCTCCTTTCAGACTTATACACTTCGTCCAACGATGTTAGCCGCGGCGGCTTAGCCGAGCGTACTGGAGCGCCGTGTTGCGGTGCGCGCGGCCGTCCGCCGCCGGGGGTTCGAATCCTCCCTCGGCATGGATATTTGTGCCGTCCTTAGTCTTAGCTAGTTTATAAGTAGTTTTTAAGCTTAGGGACTGATGACCCCGTAGTTAAGTCCCATACGTTCTACAAACATTTGAACAAAACATAGCTTTTAGAAAATCATTCAGCAAAGAAGACCAAGTCAATATCCCAGATTTCAAATTACGAACAGAGGCGGTAATGAGTAACGTAAAAGTAGATATCATCGGAATAGTGAAGCAACTAAAATCACTTAACAAGAAAAAGTCTTCTGGTCCGGATTGTATACCCATTAGATTTTCTATCTGATTATACTGAAGCGATAGCTCCCTACTTAACAGCCATATACAACCGCTCTCTCAAAGAAGGATCTGTACCAAATGATTGGAAAGTTGCGCAGGTCACACCGATATTCAAGAAAGTCAGTAGAAGTAACCCATTAAACTACTGGCCTATTTCATTTACTTCAATTTGCAGCAGGGGCTTCGAACATATCCTGTATTTAAATATTATGAATTATCTCGAACAGAATGATCTAATGGGCCAAGGTCAGCATGGATTTAGAAAATATCGTTTATGCGAAACACAACTAGCTCTTTACTCACGTGAAGTGATGTGTGCTATCAACAAGGCTTCGATAATTGATTCCGTATTTCTTGATTTCCAGAAGGCTTTTGACACCGTACCTCACAACAGTTTTTTAATCAAATTGCGAGGTTACGGTATATCGCCCCAAATTTGCGACTGAATAGGGGATTTCCTCTCAGAGAGGACCAGTTCGTAGAAATCGATGGTAAGGCATCGACTAAAACAGAGGTGATTTCGGGCGTTCCACAGGGTAGTGTTATTAGTCCTCTGCTGTTCCTTATTTACATAAACGATTTAGGGGAAAATCTAAGTAGCTCTCTTAGATTGTTTGCATATGACGCCGTCATTTACCGTCAAGTAAAATCATCTGAAGATCAAAACCAACTGCAGAACGATTTGAGTAAGATATCACTATTGTGTAAGAATTGGCAGTTGACTCTAAATAATGAGAAGTGTGAAGTCGTCCACATGAGTACGAAAAGAAATCCGTTAAACTTCGTTTACATGATAAATCAATCAAATGTGACGGCCGTAAACTCCACAAAATACCTAGGGAATTACAATTACTTCTGACTTAAATTGGAAAGAACACGTAGATAATGTCGTGGGAAAGTCGACCCAGAGACTGCGTTTTATTTGCAGAACTCTTAAAAGATGCAACAGAACTACTAAAGAAAATGCATACACTACGTTTGTCCGTTCTTTTATGGAATATTGCTGCCCCGTGTGGGATCCTTATCAGGTGGGTTTGACGGAGGGCATCGAAAGAGTCCAAAGAAGGGCAGCTCGTTTCGTATTGTTACGATACACGGGAGACAGCGTTACGGAACTGATACAGGATCTGGGATGGGAATCATTACAACAACGGCGCTTATCGCTGCGGCGTGGGCTACTTACGAAACTACAATCGCCAACATTCTCCTCCGAATGCGAAAATATATTGTTGACTCCCACTTACAAAGGTAGAAATGATCATCAGAATAAAATACGAGAAATCAGTGCTCGAACGGAGAGATTCAGGTGTTCATTCTACCCGCGCGCTATTTGAGAATGGAATGGGAGATAAAATAGTATAACGGTGGTTCGATGAACCCTCTGCCAGGCACTTAAATGTGATTTGCAGAGTATCCCATGCAGATGTAGAAAGTCAGTTTCTTCATATTGGCATTTTTGTCTAACACTGAGTTTATTGGGCAGACAAGTTTAAAAAGGCTGTGACTGCTAGCGGCCTCTGAAACATTTGTCTCGCATGTCTATAAAGCTGCCACAGTAATTTGTGCAACTTTTTTACTCTCAAAAGAATTACGATCAGCGCTGAAACGAGTGTGATGAAGACAATACGCTTGCTCAGTGAGTGCGCGTGGGGGCTGCAGGATAGATGGCGCGCCAGAGGAGCGGGCCGCTTTTGGCAGCGACGGCGCGCGTGTTTGGAAGAAAAATGGCGGAGACCCCGCGGCAAACAGAGGGAGCGCGACCGTGCCTCACTATTAATGGCCGCCGCCGCCTCTCGAGGTATAATCCGTCTGCAATCACACAGATAGCGCCGCCCTGTAATAACACGGCGCAGCAGCGCCACCGTCCGCCGGCGAGGCGCACCTCTCAGGCTCTTCCCACCAGGAAAAGCACTTGTGAGGCGCGCGAGTTATGGACGACCCGGCCAGCTGACACAGCTGGGACGACTAGCGCCAGCACCGAGGGCGGCAAGTGGAAGGCCGAGGTGTGGTTGCTGTGGCGTGAGGGAGTCGTGATAGTCCACATTAAAATTTAACAGAGACGCATGGGGAACGTAAACAGTCAGTTTACGGGAAACTCGCGAATGCTGTGACTTATTACAATTGTTGTGGCGTTCATTGCAAAGACAAGCGAGCACGAACTTCAGTGCTGCAAGCTTACACTGAGGGGACAACACTCATGGGATAGCAATGTACACATACTAGCTGTTCATCTGTTCAAATATTTGTAAATCTATCGGACCAAACTGCGTGGTCATCAGTCCGTAGCTTACAAACTACTTTAACCTAGCCGGCCACGGTGACCGAGGGGACTGAGGCGCTCCAGTCACGATCTGCACGGCCACTACGGTAAGGGGTTCGAATCCCCCCTTGGGCATGGATATTTGTGCCGTCCTTAGTCTTAGCTAGATCATAAGTAGTTTGTAAACTTAGGGACTGATGACCCCGTAGTTCAGTCCCATAAGTTCTACAAGCATTTGCACATTTGAACTTAAACCAAGGTAAACTAACCTACGGACAACACACACACCCATGCCCCAGGGAGGACTCGAACCTCCACGGCGAGGAACCGCGCGCTCCGTAGCGAGACGCTTTAGACCGCTCGGCTACTCAACCGCGGCATACTAGCTGTAAACCCGGCGTTGCCAAGGTGTTATTTATCCTACATTCATCCACATCCCCTTCCGCCCCTCTTCCTGCATCCTCTCTTTCTCTCCATTCTCTCTGTTCGTTTCCACCTCTCCCTCTCTCGGCAAAGTTTTCTGCAAGTTACCCTCTGTCACGTATCGCATTTATGTACCTAGTGATCTTTCTCTTGATTTAAAGGACCTGTGTGCAAAAATTCACAAAGATTGGAGCAGAACTATGCATTTTGTAAAATTCCGTAAGTCAACTACCCTCCACCATGCACCGAACGAAATTTTATACAGGCAGTGACATTCCTCCTGTTTTTTAGGTAGAGTGTGCAAAATTTCATCAATATCAGAACAAAACTATAGATTTTTATGAAATAGAAACGCAGTCGGCCGCGGTGGCCGAGGACGGGCACCGTGGCATAGCGCACCCAGTCAGGGGACTGAACGCCCTCTGTAATAAAAAAGGTGAGCCAACCATTCAACGAACAACCACGAACAAACTGAACGAACGACCGCGAACCATAGATCTACCAGATGAGAAAAAAAAAGGGGGGAAGGGACTGCGGCGCGCCAGTTACGGTCTGCACGCCCACTACGGTCGGGGGTTCGAAACCCCTCTCGGGCATGGATATTTGCTCCGTCCTAGTATTAGCTAGTTCATAAGCAGTTTGTAAGTTTAGGGACTGATGACCTCTTAGTTAAGTCCCATAAGCTCTACAAACATTTGAACATTTTGATTTAGAAACGCGGGGTCACATTGAAAAGCGCACTTTGTTGTTCTCAAATATTCCAGTTTTATTTCATACAACCCTTGTTCTGAAAAAAAAGAGAAAAAAAAAGAAAAGGATCGGAGAAATCGGTCGAGCCGTTCTCAAGTTATAGAAGGTATTTAGGGATAAAGTTTTACGTTGAAAAGTACCCTCCCCCGTGCACCGTATGAAACTTAAGGTAGACGGTGACCTTCCTCTTGTTTTGAAGGTCAAGAGTGCGAAATTTCGTGAAGATCGGAATGAAACTGTAGATTTCGTGAGTCTGTAGGAGAAGTATGCTTCGCCATGCACCTATCACAAAATACTTTCTTAGCTATAAACTACATTTCCTGGCAAATTTCAGCTTCGTAGGTGAAGTACTTTTCGAGATTTCGTATACACTGAGTGACTGAGTGTCCTTTCGCTTTTTTGAAGATGGAGATACAGATGGAGGTAGGTATAGGAGGGGGGTTTATTCGTAGAAATCTAGCGATTCATGTCAAACTACTTATTACTAAAGACAGTTCCGAATTTGTTGCTAAGTTTAGATTTGTTTTTATTTCGTCACTACAGACTGTTTCGGCGCATTATTACCATTTTCAACTGTCCTGCAGATATAGGTAATAATTTTTTCATAGTATTTCGTATCTTTAATTATAAATCCTATTCTGAAAGTAAGTATAAATAATGTTTCACGTCTAGGTGGAATAACGTGCATATATCATCATATTGGCTGATGTTTTCAATTACCTTCTAGGTTATAAAAAGGTTATTGAATTTCGTTTGGCAGTTTCGACAGTTCCGATGATATATGTTAACAGATTATCGTTTGATGGTGATAAAGATGATGTTTATATTACTATGTGTTGGAATTGCGATCTCTGGTTGTTGCATTACATTTAAGTGCACCGATTTTGTAATTTATATAGTTATGAACGTCGTAAAATCGACTAATATACATATTATTTATGATATATAATGCAATGTGTAATCTGTTATCTTATTTTTACATTTTGGTGTTATATTCTCGTATTTTCGCTTGATGATGTAGCAGCTCTATTATTTGTTTAAGTTGGCCTTTTTTTAAATGACTTAGAGATTTTGATCAGGGTGATCTTTGGTTGAACAACGACTTCGTAATTTTAGCCTTTTTCTTTCATGAGAATTTCAATGAAGTTTTTAAAATGGTAGAAATGTTAACATTGAATTTAAAGAAGACGTAAGAAATAGTGAAAACAACCAATGACGTTTCTTCCTTCACCTAAAAAAAGCACCATCACACTGTAAGCGAAATTGAGAGTGCATTACAAGTACTACATAAAATCCCAAAAGGTCCTATTATGGCTATTCTTGAAGAACTTGAAATTTATTTACATATGGAAAACCAACTACAAGAAGTTCTCAATGAGCAAACAGAGCTTAAACACCAACACTACATTAAAAACTTGTTTGAAATCTAAACTTAGCATTAGATTTGGAACTTTCTTTGTTCAAAACGTCATTATATGACCTTTATTGTGCTGCAGACCCCAAAGAGCAAAACCTTTTGACATATGAAACAATTTCCGACGTGATTATGACCACACGACTGGCTTTGAACGTGATACGCTTGTTGGAGCGAGAAGCATAGGACATTTCATTTCGGAAATCGTTAGGGAATCATCAGAGAGGAACAGTGTGAAGATGATGCCGAGATCACCAAAGACCAACATGGGCAACGCAGTAGCCTCAGCGGGTTTGACGTAGAGTCCTCAATGGGCAACTAACACTGCGTGAATTAACACAGAAATCACTATGCAACGTACAACAAAGGTATCAGTTAGTTCGACGCAATTTGGCGTGATTGGATTATGACAGTGATGATGATTTTGTGGCTTTTGTGGCCATTAGACCTAAACTAGGGTCATGTTCAGCCAGCCTGGTGTACGTCTTTTTAGGTGACGCCACTTCAGCTACTTGCTTTCAATGATGATGAGTATGACACAACACACAGTCCCCGAGCGGAGAAAACCTCCGACCCACCAAGCTGCCCACTAGACTACCGGACGGTTATGAAAGTCATGATAGTTTCGTCTTCTCCAACTCCGGACGGGGCAGCTTGCTGAAATGCTCTGCACTGCCATCAGAGTAAAGGCCCCGCATTCGACAACAGCACCGCGGACGCTTCTGAGCTCACGAAACGCCCAAATCTGCAGTTGGACCACAGATTTCTCACACATAACGGCTTCCCAGTCGCTTGGATTACAGGAGCGAGCCAACACTGTAGTCCAACAGCAGATTTGGGCGTTTCGTGAGCTCAGAAGCGTCCGCGGTGCTGTCGTCGAACGCTGGGCCTTTACTCTGATAGCAGTGCAGAGAATTTCTGCAAGCTGCCCCGTTCGGAGTTAGAGAAGACGAAAACTCTCATGATGATTCTACAAGAACCGAAACTACTACACACTGACGCTTGTCCGTCGAAACCAATTGGTTATGAAAGTAGTCGACAGATTCGATTTACCTTTCCTAAGAGCGCAACAGCACCTGCAAAGCCTCTCCTGGGCTCGTGTCCGAATCAGTGAAGTCGTAGATTGGAAAAGTGTATCTTGATCAGAAGTCTCCTGATATGACTCGGGAAGACCTGATGGTATGGTTAAAGTGTGTCGGTGACCCTACGAAGATTAGACCTAACTTGTCAACAAGCCACAGAACAAACTGGTTATGGCTCCACAGTAACACCAACTGGACTTATAATTCCCAACCAGATAGCAAATTTCGTCCACTAGGACAATTTTCAAGCGGTTGTAAATCTTAGCTACGGTCTTAGTTGCCGAAATCATTAACGGAGATCCAGAAGAAAAGTAGTTACTTCTGGTACTAACCCATGCTCTTTGTTATTGAAAGGAATCACCAGATATATATACCCATTTGTAGTATTTTGTTTTACGACTGAATATCGCATACTGAGATTATACACATTTCCGGCACTTGCCGATTTACCAAAACTTAATGTTATTTGAAATGTAGTAAATGTGCGCGTGCATGTGTTATTGTTGGATTTTTCGACCTATTGTTGTAACTACTGCAATTACATATTTCATTTACACAACAATGAGATTAGAAAACGAACAATAATTTACTTTTATTAGCTTATTAAAGTATTTAAGCCAAGACACTACTATTCAATACTGATGACAGCTTTTTTGGTGTATTCTTTAACGACGCAATAAGCTTATTTCGGCTGTTAAACGTCATCCTGAGGTGTTCTGCAATTACGATAAAACGCATTTAATGAAGGTAATTCTACTGTATGTTATGTTATATATAATTTTTATTTGAATGTAGTTGTTCATACGTGAGATTTTCATAATTTCCCAGTCGATATCGTTGGATGTCAGTCTGTCAAATGGTCATACACTATTTTTGTACTTTATAAAATCGGTACTTAGTTGGATTAGTTTTTGATTGACAGCTGTGTCAACGATATAGAATATTTACGGAATAAGGTTTTATCTGTGTTGTGTATTTTCTGTTATGCGATGGATGCGGCTGCAAACTGTCTTCAGCGGTTTTGCTAATTTTATCCATTCTCATGCTGAAAGATACGAATAACGTTTTCGATATAATTTTATGCTTCAGCTATATTTGTTAATTTTGGAGATTTTGTGTGTGGTTTAGTTAGGAGAAATATATTACCGCTTGCTCAGTAATGTCCATATCAGGGACCTTTGCTAATATGTTGTCCCTTGCTTTTTTGTAGTGTAAACTTGGCGATTTTTATTTAATAATTGCTGAAAAATGTCGATGCTTTGTTTTAGCTAACTCGTGTGTGTTCTTTATAACTATCTTTGAAACTCCTACCTGCCTGGCCTATGTAGAACTCATCCGATATATTACATCGAATTTCATAAATACCTGTGTTGTAATTTGGGGGGGGGGGGGGGTTACGTATACCCACATTTGTTATTTGATTTTAGGCTATTTTGATCTTAAATGCGAATGTATTATTAGTGTTTTTGAATACAGATTGGATGTTATTCAAAATATTAGCGAAATATGTGGTATGTACGTATATAGATTTTTATTCTGTGTTGTGTTTCTTTTCAGAGGTATTTCGTTGTGGGTGTTGTTTGATTTGAGTTTATCTTTCTTGTTGTATAATTGTGTAACTAAGACATGATTACAACCGTTTCTTTGCTTTATATATTCCAGTATCGTTATTTAATTTTGTACGCCTTTTTCACCTAGAGAAAGTTTTATTATTCTGCTAAACATGGTATTGAAGACGGCTAGTTTGTGTGAATTTGGGAGACATGATGTGTTGTGAATGATGCATTCACTATTTGTTGGTTTTCTGTATAGTTTGGTTTTATTTTGGTTATTTTAATTTTTATAGTTAGGTCAAGGAAATGTATGGATTTCTTTTCGTATTCTACAGTAAATTTTATGTTTAGGTGTAGGTTGCTCCGTGCCATGTAGATATTATATATGTCATTGATGTTGCCATCTATTAACATTAGGGTGTCATCGACGTAACGGTAGTACTATATTATTTTGTGTCATTAAAAGCAATTTTTCACACTGCAGGCCCCACAAATCAAATTAATTTACTTGTCCATTGATCTGTGTCTGATCATTTATCAAGTCAGGTTACTTTCCATGATTTGCGCTCCACGACTGTGATATGTTTCCAATACTATGAGAATTTTCAGCTATCAGTCGATCTCTCTCTCTCTCTCTCTCTTTTTTCCTATTCTCTATTGGCAAATCATGATTTTGGCCAATAACTGGCCATTATCAATGCATGTGTTTAACAGTAAATGTTATTAATGTGAAAAAACTCACACCATGCTAAGTATGGCAACTTGTCAATTCTCAGAGTATTGGCATTTATCGAGTGCTGGCATTGTGCAGGGATTTTATGAATATGATAATTTCCTGCATTTATAGAATGCATAACTTGAAATTTAAAGTATTCCTATGTCGCGTAAAATCTGAATATACCAGAACTGTTAATAACCTAGATGCACAATTTCTAATAATATACAAATAGCTATATGTTCATCTACTAATGATGTCTTTCAAGTGGCGCAACGTGTACGGCCCAAATTTTTCTTGCCTGTTAGTTGCAAAAAGACGGACTTATAACAACTATATACAAGAGACAGACTGTGCGCTTTTACGCAGGACTGAAGACGCGGGAAAGCACAGACTATGAAACTAGTCTTATTGTTGGAGAGGAAAAAATACAATAAAATAAAAAATAAAGATAAATAAATAAATAATTGTAAATCAGTCTATGTGGTGATAGAAAAGTCGATTGTGAATCAGACAAACACAGTACACCGTTATGTTGCTGTAGCTACTGCGTTACTAGTGATGCTAGAATAAACCTAGTAACGACGATTAGGAAATATGCGGTCTCTGACCTGAGGTAGTCTCGCCGGCAGAGGATGAGGTCGGCCTTGGTGTAGAGCGTGGAGCCCACCTCGCCCAGGCGGCAGTCGCAGCAGCCGCACTTGAGGCAGTCCTCGTGCCAGAACAGGTCCAGCGCCTTCAGCAGGTACCTGGCAACACACGGCAAGTGAGTGCTCCGTAGTGCAGCACACAAGCGGGAACAAAAATGCTTGCTAGTGGCCGAATTGCGAGTCCATTATTGACCAAACTATGGTACTACACTGATCACCCAGAAGATTATGGTTATTTCTGGCATCTATGTTGACTAAGAGAAGGGCTCTATTGGTCGGACCCATTCTGAGACATCAAGGAATCGTCAGTTTAGCATTGGAGGGAATTGGGTGGAATAATCATGGCAGAGGCAGACCGAGGGACGAATACAGTAAGCAGGTTAAAAAGGATGTACGTTACTGTTCTTATTCAGACATGGAGTGGCTTGCACAGGACAGAGTAGCGTGGAGAGCTGCATGACACCAGTCTTTGGGCTGAAGGTCACAACAGGAACCACCTACCAATATAAACCCGTAGATGAGATAGCAGGGCACATGATGTGACTAAGACATCTGCAACTATCGCCGAAATGGGCACGTGACCATCATCACTGGATATTGGTGCAACAGCAGAATGTTGTATCGTCTAATGCAGTGTTTTTAAATCTTCTCAAATATGCGACCCTTTTCAAGTTAAACTTTTGCTGCCAATCCCCCTTCCTTCTCACCAACCGTACAAACCTGTCTCAAAGGTAACGGATTTAATCTTCTTTCTTTTCTGCAACTTTCTTTCAAATTGTATAACGAAGTTTTTTTGTGTGTTGTTTTAGGAATGGAACACATCCTATTTTTAAATAATTACCGATAGAAAAATATATGTTTATGTATACGTAAGTTGGAAATTAAATAATGCAAGTATTTATTGACTTCTGATACAAAAGAGTTACGTATTTGCACCTGTTACTGTCCTTCGAAGTAGACAACAGCGTAGTGTAGAAACCGTCGCCAGCGATGTGGAAGGCATAGTGTACCGTTAACGGAGCCTGTTCTGTTGATGGTGCGAATGGAGCGGACTACTTCCTGCCGAATTACTGGAAGAGTTCTGAAGCGAATGCCACTTAAGTTTTGTGACTTTGATTTGGTTCCGAAGATGAAGGAACCACTTCGTGGAATTCGCTTCAGAGATTCAGAGATTCTACAGGCACTAGACCGCTCCATTCACACCATCAACAGAACACGCTCTGCTAATGCTATAGTACGCCTTCCACATCGCTGCCAACAGGTTCTGCACAACGCTGGTGACTACTTTGAAGGACAGTAACAGGTGCAAATATGTAACGATTTCGTAGCGGTTGTGAATAAATAGTTGCCACTATTTAAGTTCCAACAGTCGTTTATACGTCTTGTCTGTTGTTTCGGACTTATATATATATATAAACCCATGATGGGCAATGACGTTTTCTTTATTGCAGAGGCATTCCTAGGCCCTTACTCTTACGGGAATCAGATAAAAAAACCGCGCGTTTGAGTAATAAATAAAAGTGGGCCACTGTACAGAATAAAAGCTTAATTCTGGTAGGAGGTTTCCAGATAAGAGTTCACTGTCATACAAAGCTTAATTTTAGCAGTAAAATTAGCAAAAGGTCCGTGTGAACTACCGGCTACTCCCTGCTGCGAAACCTTGTTCCCTGGCCCAAATTGAGAACTGACTTGGTTCAAATTACTCTGATAACAGGAAGTTAACGATACAGTGGCCAATGTACGTAGTAGCTCACACGAAATTACACACAGGCATTAAAAAACAAGACACCACAATTAAAGTTATTTCATAAAGGTGGCTAAAGAAAAACAATTATGACGCAACGGAACTGAAACATAAAAAATTGCATCTGAGCTTGTTTTCAGCACTGGTGAAAAACATTATTAAAAAAAGGGGGAAGAGGCTCGAAAACTGCAATTTATAGGCAAGTCAAAATTATACTGAACTTAACTTGTTTATTCAGGTAGAACGCAAGCAAAATGGGGAACCAATTTTGTTAATACAATAAAAATGCATCCCATTTACATTAATACTAACGATGCCCAGCATTGAATTTAACATAAATTACACAGACTTTAACGCTACTGGGGGGAGGATTTACAAACAACACTCACTCTCTCACACACATGTAATGCAACAGCGAAACTCACCAAAATCAGCGTGCTGAAACGAGGTAGAAGCAGGCGACGCTAATGTAGGCGAAATTCAGCAAACCCGGACGTACCACACAACACAATATACAATAAAACTGCGAAGATGGCTCTGGTCTGTCGTGCCTGATTTGAGATGGTTCGCGAGTATAGTAAAGTTAAGTTGCATTTAGATTAGACCGCGAGCAAACACGCTAAAGCCGACACACGGCTACGTTACATGATCGCACTCCACTGAAGGTGAAGTGGTTAAAAATCGGATTCATTACACAAAATCACGGCGGACTCTTAAGTTGAAATCTGAGAGTAAACTATCTAGGCACTGATTTTTTTAGAAGTGGCGTGAATTCAGGTAACTAGCTGCAAACCCCTGAAGTCGGATTTCAGATCCACGTGGTTCCGAAAACAGATAAAAATGTATAAATTCAATTTCCGAAAAATGAAGAAAATTAACTATAGCATGCAACCCCAAAAACTGCGTAGAATTTCATTAGGATGCTACTGAAATGCAGTAACATGCGATTGGAAGCGTTCACATAGACGGAAGAAGTCCAGTCTCAAAACTCGGAAAAGTGAAATAATTACAAAGTTGGAAAAATAAAAATAAAAACTACGGCATGCAACCCATATAAATATTGAGAATTACATAAGGAAGCGAATGAAATGCAGCTACACGCAATAGGAAGCGATTACTGAGACGGATGAAGTGAAGTCTCAAAAACCGGAAAAGTGAAATAATTTAAAGACAGAAAAGTGAGAATAAAAACTACGGCATGCAACCTATAGAAATGTATAGAATTTCATAAGAAAGCTATTGATGGAGGTTGTACAAGGTTCGGAGAGAATTACTGACCAAGACTGAGTGCATACTACAAGTTCCGAGAAGAAATAGCAAAATTAAAATAGGCAGGGAGAGAAAATCGCGAAATATTAGTGTAAATCAGAAGTATACACGCATAGTTACTTGCCTGATGGGAATGGAACAATTAATAGTGGAAGTTGAAGGCTCTGTTCTAAGAACCAATCACGTGAAACACATATCACTCACGGAAGGAAACGATAAGAAAGATTTTTACATGCGTTGTACAAAAATGAACATATCGTCTGTTAGAAATTGTGCCCCACAAAGCTAGAAATAATTTACACAGAGTTCGTACACCGCCACATAATCACAGAAAGTTTGAATATACCAGACCGTTATCAAACTGGAACTAGTAACACATACACCGCGTTTATCTGTTGGAAATCACTGGACTGAAAAACTAGAACAGTTTTCCGTGCAGGATCAAAAAAAAAAAAAAAAAAAAAAAAAAAAAAAAAAAAAAAAAAAAAAAAAAATCCCAAAAAATGAATCTAAGGTCAAGAGTCTATGTTAAACATGCTAGGCAACGAATCGCCACCATCTCCGCAGACACAAGAGCAGAACCAACGTTACCTCACCACGGTCCCAGCACAAAGTGAAGATCGAGCGGCGAGGAGGCGGGAAAGCTACTGGAAACTTGGAAACACAAGAAAACAGCGGTGATGGGGAGAGAAGATCGCAAGACTCGCGCTGGGGAGGGCTCATCGACGGGCTTGTAACAAAGAGGGGCAGAAACCTCTTTGGTCGCGTCAGCAGCAGGGGTTGGTAATGACTAACTATCGACTCTGAGCCAGAGAGAACCATGCCAAGCGAGCTATTACTACCCACATTCAGACAGCCATTAGATCCTCGCACATCCACTTAAAAGTAAAAGAAGTACACATCTCACAGGGATAATAATAGATTATTGAAATAACAAAATCCTAGCAATATTAATTAACATTTCAGAAACTAATATTTTAAAACATGGAATAAAAATGCTATTCCTTATGCCTCGAAAACAGTGGGGTTCTAGTTTTAACAAAATGCCAATCTAGCGACATCAATTAAACTACAATTTTATAAAAGATATATGGAAGACGACAGACGGTCGACTTTCATAATGGACAGGGAAGAATTGACAATCAGTATTTGACGGTAGGCGATCTAGAGTTGTCCGTACAGTTTTTATGATCGCTGTTTTCCCAGTGGTGTAGGAGTCAGCGCAGGCAGGAGACTCGGGTATGAATCCTGGCTGAATACATATTTTCTACTTTACCGTTTCCCAGTTAATGTCATAAATTCCGTGAATAAGAAATATGTATTTTGCTTAACGAGTGTTTCGCAAAAATGTTCAAATGCTTGTGAATCTTATGGGGCTTATCTGCGGGCTCACTAGTCCCTTACCTGACAAACTACTTATGAACTACCTTATACTTAAACCTGCACAAATATCCATGCCCGAGGGGTAATTCGAACTTCGCCACATATGAAACACATCGAAAAAAATTGGGATGCGATTGAATGTAGCGTCTCACGGCGTCGTTCCCCTCCACGGTTTTGACGGGATTCAGGTGACGTGTGTTTGCAAATGAAGTGCCATCTTCCTCCAGCGACGTTTCAAGGTATCACTGACAAGACTGACAAGACCAGTCGACGTTGTTATCCGTGCCAGACTGGGTCATCTACATCTACATACATACTCCGCAATTCACTGTAAGGTGCGTGGCGGAGGGTACACTGTACCACTACCGGCTACTAGGTGGGTGGTCGTGATGTTCTGGCTGATCAGTGTACATTTTCATCAGAATAGTAGAAGTATTACCTGTATAAATAGCATGTGTTAATTTCAGTGCTTTACTAAGATTCAAATGCTTGTAAACCTAGGGGACTTACCTACTCTGGTCATTAGTCCCTAGGCCTACAAACTACTTAAACTAACTTATGTTAAGGACAAGAAGTACACCCATGCCCGTGGAAGGACTCGAACCTCCGACGGCGAGCAGCGGCGCGCTCCGCAGCAAGGCGTCTTGGAACGCTCGGCCGCTCCACCGCGACGTTCTACCAAGGGGGAAAAAGAATATTTTTTCAGTTACAAAACAAAATACGATGTTTTTGGAAGAGAATACCTCCCTGAATGCAGATTTGATTTCAGAATTTTTGCATTGATCTCAATTTCCATGTAATACCGGTTTCTGTAAATACTTATGTCAGCCAATGTACGTATAAAAGCGTTGTATGTTTCTGGATAAGCGTGATCACAAAAATCTCTGTCAGTAGTTATTAAAAGAAATGAGCAACTAGAGTATACAGAAGTGAGTACATTTTCGTCATGATTTTCTTCTGTAACAACGCGGTTAACTCCAGTAGTTCACGCCTCTGAGACGGTGATGTTGCCACTAGCTGCCACCAACAACTACTACATCCTGTCGGCCACAGGTAATACTACAGGACATTTTTCGAGCAATTGGATATCTATGGCTGCCTGATGAAGGAGATTCTTTCTACGTTATTTTACTGTGTACCTCTAATGCTTATTTGGCACATAAATTACAGGGGGGGGGGGATTTTGATTCTTGTAAAGCGATACAGAAATGACCTGGTTGTGTACCGAAGGAATGAAGTCGTGGATTATGTTTTGTCTTGCTTACCTTTCGGTTATCTTCTTCCCACACCCAGCACACTCCTGTGGGGAGTTATTCTTCTGCGTCTCTGCCTTCACATCCATCGTCATCATGGATTCTGAAACAGAGAAATGAAAACCACATGGATAAAATTCTTAAACTCATGGAATTATCATCACATGTGAAGAAACTATTGCGACACTCGTTTTCAAAGCGATTTTTCATACTTTTGTAGCAGATGAATTATGTGGTGAATCTATAATCCTCAGTCCCCATAGTCTTAAATAAATCAAAATATTTCAATATTTGTAAACCTGTCGGACCATACTGCTGTAATGATCGGTTCCTAGACTTACAAACTACTTAAAGTGACTTAAATTTATCCTGAGGAGAACACACTAAGGGCGGATTCGAATCTCCGGTAGGAGCGGCCGCGCAGTATCTGAAATGGCACCCAGAACAGCCCTGCCATTCCCGCGCGGTCTAATTAAATCGCCAATGCTAATTGTTATCAAAAAATTTTTGTATTTCTTATGGGACTTAACTACGGGGTTATCAGTCCCTAAACTTACAAACTACTTACGAACTAGCTAACACTAAGGACGGCACAAATATCCATGCCCGAGGGGGGATTCGAACCCCCGACGGTAGTGGGCGTGCAGACCGTGACTGGAGCGCCTCAGTCCCCGCGGCCACCGCGGCCAGCTAATTGCTATCAGTGCATCCCTGATGGCAGAGAGGATTTCTTTAAAATACAATTCTGCTTAAGTCCAAATATGATACTTATCTTAGGCATCGTCATCAGAAGTCAGCGATTTTCATTTATAACGACGTTGGTGGATATAGCCCAAAGCTCGAATGTTTGATTTCAAGTGACTCGGCTTATGAAGCGAGACTATTTTGTTTGCAGAGCCACCCTAATACATTAGGGGTTGAAGTGGTAAACACTAGGAATCACCTTATAGTATTGATCCTCGGACAAGCCATCAAGTACTACAGCTGTTTTCATGAAAATTATATTTGATGTGAGGTAGCTCAACATATGGAAAATCAGACAAACGGTGTGACTTGATTGAAGAGTTTCTAGCTAAGACAACGGAACTTGTCATTCCCAACGGAAAGAAGTCTTCAGAAGTGTTGCTGATTTCTGGCGTAACTCATTGGAGTGTTACGGGACCGCTGCTTGCCACAATATACATAATTGGCCGCGTAAATAACATCATAATTTGAATTAGGCTTTTTGAGAATGATGCTGCAATACATAGTGAAGTCAGAGCACTGGAAAAGCGTAGTGAAATATAGGAAGATCTTCAGCGTGTCGACGCATGGAGTAGAGAATGGAAATTGAGCATCAACATGAACAAGTATAAAGGGATACCTTTACACATAAAGTCAGATCCTGTTTTACATAATTACGCAATAGCAGGACACACGTTGGAAGCATTTACTTCCATAAAATGTGTAAGAGAAGGTATATAGAGCGAACGGTAATTGAATTACCATATAAAATTAATTCTGTGTAAGGCAAATGCCAGTCGAGATTCATTGGAAGAATCGTCCTGAAATGTAGTCCGTCGGCTAATTAAGTGTGTTGCAAAACAATCGTTCGGTAGGCTCTGGTGTATTGCTCATCAGTAATAGGAAGGAGGATAGAAGACGCAGAGAAGACACAACGGAGAGCAGCAGGAGGTTAATTTACTGAGCCCGAAAGCGTCACAGCGGTGATTAGAAACTCCAACGGCAGATGTTGCAACAGAGACTTTCAGTATCGCCCTATGGACTGCTATCAAAGTTCCGAGAGCATACGTATCACGAGTAGTCAAGTAATATATTGTATCCTCCTACGTAAACCTCGTTAAAAGACCACAAAGATAAAATTGGAGAGATTAGAACCCACACGGAGGCATACCAGCAATCGTTTGTTCCGCGAACCACAAGCGACTGTAATGGGAGGGAGAAGTGACAACGGTTTTTAACATATAATTAAAGACGTAAACATAAAAAATTGATATTTTATTTTTACAGTTGCTACCATTTTGGTCTAATATTGTGAAAAGAGAAGCATACAAACTAAATGTTCAAAGCAGTAAGAGATGAAAGCTGAAATATTTTGTTGTTTCACAGCATAGAACTGCATGCGCTTCAGATTTTTCCTTCTTGTGCTTGATCCTCGCGATCGCTTGGCATGAAATGTGAGGAGTGTCCTGTAGTACTGAACTGTTTAATCGTGTGTGAAACTATTGAGTTTGAAATTTAATTTCGTGTCGCCTCTGTGATATATACAAGTTGTAACTATCGTTGGTATGTAGAGAAAATATCTCTAAATCTCGCAGTTAGCATTTGATATCGAAAAAGAAACCAATAATAGTGCTATAAATTCGGTTTTGACAGTATTAATTGACAAAAATTAGGACATGTGACTTAAACCTGGATTTACTATTTTTATATTGAAGTGGCTTGAAATTTTATTTGAAACCATCGCCGCACGACGTAATCGATCTTATTTATTATTTTCGGTCGGTATGGTTAAAACTGGTGTAGCCCTATTACTAGTTAAAATGACGGCGGTCAATTTGATTTGCAAAAATCTACAACTGTAAAACTACTTTCCAACATAGCTTCCGAGATTTTGTAGGCACTTGTCATAACGCGGCACAAGTTTTGCATCCCTTCATCATAGAAGGTTGCCGCCTGTGTATGCAACCATGTGATAACATGTTATTTCAGCTCGTCATCATCTTTGAAGTGTTGACCACCAAGGACAGGTCTTGAATATAAGAAGAGATGAAAGTCGCGAGGAGCGAGGTCCAGGCTGTACGGAGGATGATCAAACATGTCCCAGTGAAATTCCCGTAAGAGTTGTTTGGTCACATTCGCTGTGTGAGATCGGGTATTATCATGTAAAAGCAACAACACGTTTTGACAGTAATCCTCGACGCAATTTCTTAATGGTCTCGCAGTAACCATGTGCATTGATTGTGTGGCTTCGTGGTAAGAAATAAATTAACAAAGTACCTTTTCCGTCACAAAGAAAAAGGTGCTCCTGACTTTTCGAGGTATCAAGATTTACTATTTGCTTAGACAGAGCCTTCGTTGGGGATGAAGTGTGCCTCCATTCCATTGATTGCCGTTTTGTTTCAGGGGTGTGGTATGCTACCCAAGTTTCAACCCCCGTGACTATCCGAGAAATAAAATCATTGTAGCGCGTTGTCCACGTGAGCAAAGTTATCGAAATTTCAGTTTTTCAGTAAGAATTACGTGAATTAGTGATCGTGAGACTTGCGTGACTTCCACAACGAGGGCACTAAGTGTAAACTTATGATTGTGCTTAATCTTCTCATTGTGTGAGCCAGTTTATCAGTAACTACAGACGATCGTCCAGTTGCGTCTTCATTATGCAGTTTATCACGTCCTTCGATGAGCAGTCTGACCCATCTTCCAACCATTGTATAACTCATAGCATTTTGTCCACAAACCCCGCCAAGGCGCTCCAGTCACGGTCTGCACGGCCACTACGGTCGGGGGTTCGAATCCCCCCTCGGGCATGGATATTTGTGCCGTCCTTTGTCTTAGCTAGTTCATAAGTAGTGTGTAGGCTTAGGGACTTATGACCCCGTAGTTAAGTCCCATAAGTTCTACAAACATTTGAACATTTTTGAAACCCCGCCAATTTGCAGATGGATTTCCTTTGGTTTAACTTTCTTTTCATTTACAAAACAAATCACAGATTTGATTTCACACGCGACGGCATTACGGCTGACATCATAAGGAAGCACTACAAAGCACACGCCGACAGCAGCGGTCGGGAAATGGCGTACATGTCTCCTCCGTGAGTCAATGTAACTGCCGCGCATGCTCAGAACTGCGATTGTAGCGCTGCCGCGGATAGAAATAGACAACGGAACTTACTTTCGTATACGTTTTTCCTAGGGCAAGTGTTATCATATGCTCCCCCCTCTCCCCCACGATTAGATACCAGAACTAGAAATAAGCCGTCATAGCTTGCATTAAGTCAGCCAAGTGGATACTTTCTACAAAAAAGTAAGTAACAACTAGTGACACGCCGTGTTATGCAAAGTAATGTCCGCCAGACACCGAGAGTGTGCAGTATGGATGTAGATGGCTGGACGCTAAAAAGTCGAAATATTAGAAGTGGAATTTTTGTAGCTGTCCGCCTGATATACAGTGGCGGTCAAAATAATAGAGCCACCTCTATTGACCAGATTAAAACCTATGATATCTATTAGTTCGTGAAATTTCCACGAGTGCCGTGTTGTACGCCCCTTTTAGACAACATGAGGGAAAACGTCGCTGCTGTCTGTGGTTTGCGAAAGGAAGCCTTTGAGCTAGATGTGCGAAAAGAGGGATAAAGGTAAGAATCTTATAGATCAAAATAATAGAGCCGTTTTACAGATGTTCCGTTCAATTGATTTTTTGCAGTTGTTTTGTGTGTAAATTGACGTATTGTTTAGTTTACATTTTTGTAGATGAGCAGAACAAAGCATACAAGTGATGATGAGCGTATAGTAATGTTGCAAATGTACAAAACTGGGATGTCCATAAATCAAATATCCAAAAGATTCCCGAACGCTGTTAGACGGTCAAAACAAACAAAGCCACAGGTGGAGAACAGGGGGCGACCTCCTGTAACTCCTCGCGTAGAGAGACTCATCACTAGGGACGTTTACTGACAAACATGATATTGAATCATCAACCTCAACGATTCAAAGACGAGTGAGATCTGCTAAATTTAATGGGCGCATTGCGAGACAGAAGCCACTTGTTTCAAAAGCTAATGTTCGTAAAAGGTTGGCCGTTGCCCTGAGAAATGAACAAAAACCTAATATTTGGTGGAGGAACATCCTTTGGTTCAATGAATCGAAGTATAAAAGGTATGCCTCAGACGGAAAAGTCTATTTGCGCCGCCCACCAAACCAGGAATTTAGTTCCAAGTATACTTTAAAACTTGTGAAATATGATGGTGTAAGTGTTACGTTATTGGGAAGTTTCTCATGGTACGGCATTGGTCCAATACACCGTATCTACGGCTTAATGCACGCAGATATGTAAAAATACATTTTGGTAAATGTGATGCTCCCTTGTGCTGGAGAGGTAATGCCGCTGAAATGGAAATTTCAGCAAGATAACGATCCAAAGCATACTGCAAGAAACATAAGGCAGTTTCTTCAAGATCACAATATCGAAGTATTAGAGTGGCCACCTCAACGCATCACTCTTTGAGCACCTATTGGAGATCGCAGACATGAGAACTGACAGCTCAAAAGCTACATCTTTACACAACTTTGGGAAGAAATCCAGAGCTCCTGGTATGCGATCAGTAGCGACGAATGCAGGCGTTTAGTAGACTGTCGGTAAGAGGTGCAGGGCAATCTTAAAAAATAAGGGTTACCCCCACGAAATATTAATGCACACCTGTGCAAAAAAGACGGTTCATTCATGAGATAAAGAACAAAATACTTGTGTCAATCGGCTCTATTTCTTTGACCCTGTGGTCTCGTATTCTTTTGAATATTATTGATTACTTTGTGTTGTGTTATCTATATCACTGACTGTGGTACAATGTGACTGTTGTAATGGTTCCTGTACAACGAAAAATTTTGTTTCCATCTTAGTAGCCGGCCGCGGTGGCCGAGGGGACTGAGGCGCTTCAGTCACTGTCTGCACGGCCACTACGGTCGGGGGTTCGAATCCCCCCTCGGGCATGGATATTTGTGCCGTCCTAGTTCGTAAGTAGTTGATAAGTAGTTTGTAAGTTTAGGGACTGATAACCCCGTAATTAAGTCCCATCAGATTTACAGACATTTTAACCATCTTAGTACAAACATGTCTAGTAATAAACGTGCACTTTATTGGAAACCTTTGCCAGTTGGCTCTGTTACTTTGACCGCCACTGTCTGTTTGCCAGGGGTGCGCGTCGTCTTCCGGGCTGGCCGTGGGGGAGCCGCTCAGGCCTCGGTAACAGAAGCGCCGGTGCTGGGGTCCATCCGGCGGTGCGGCGGGCAACCACAGGCGCGCTGACCGCCGCAGGCCACTTATCTCGGCGCGGGCGTCTTAGGCAGACCGCACATAACTTGACCTGCCAGGGCCAGGCGCACCCACTGACCGCCAGCCACCCCAGCTGCTGCCGCCACCCCCGCAGCCGCAGGCCGCACCGGACGGACCCTCCTGGACAACTTCACGCGCCGTTCCGCTCCCCTGCATCTTAATGTCCGCTTTTTAGGTGAGGCACCCCCCGTCCCGGTTGCAAATTTGCAGTCCACCTTTGAGTTTGTTGCCAGCGGTCGCTTGTTTTCGAGATTTATTGCTCTCTCTGCTACAAAAATAGTAGCGTCTTTCCAACCAGGCGTTTGCTCGTGTTTTAGGGCCATCGTCCGGTGCACGTAAGACCTCTACCTCTTTGTCACTGTTCAATTAGTACTTTTCGTTTAAACCCTTACCGAGCGTGGTGGCGCAGTGGTAACACACTAGACGGCGGTTCAAACCTGTCTCTTCCCATCCAGATTTAGGTTTTTCGTCATTTCCCTGAATCACTCCAGACAATTCCCTGGGTCGTTCCTTTAAAAGGTCACGGCCGATTTTCTCCCCGACAAAAACTCTCCGCACGTCCCCACTGCATAAGAATCTGCAGGCTCTCCTTTTCCGGCCCTGCACGCACAAATGTGCATTTCTGGTTATGCTCGCTTTATTTCTTCGTGGTTCAAGCTAGAAAGTTCTGGCCTGCGACATACAATAACGTGTGCAACGTGTTTTAGTTCCATGTTTCTACACTGTGTGGTACCAGCAGTCCGCAAACTTCCAGTACACCTATAATGGCGGCAAGAAAAACTTGTTCAAAAATGTTTGTAGAATGTTTGTAGAACTTATGGGACTTAACTACGAGGTCATCAGTTCCTAAGCTTACAAACTACTTATGAACTAGCTAAGACTAAGGACGGCACAAATATCCATGCCCGAGGGAGGATTCGAACCCCCCGACCGTAGTGGCCGTGCGGATCGTGACTGGATCGCCTCAGTCCCCTCGGCCACCGCGGCCGGCAAAAACTTGTTGACAAGGTAGTGAGATCCTTATTTCGACATAAGCAGCTATCATATCTGACAGCCAGTTGATTTCATATGATCCTGTGATATTATGTCATTTCTTTCGAAGGCATATTACTGTAAAATGGTGCAAATCAGAACAATTTGTAGTGACGTCAGACAATTATGTTGGATCAAAGTTTTTGAATATAAATTTCCTTTCTTTGGTGTTATGAATTATTGCATGTATTTTGTATCTCAAACGTACCTCTCTATAGTACAACCTTGCGTCTGAAAGGGTTATTGATGCTTGATGCAGGGAGTGGTAACTGCTCCTCAAAATAAACAAATGTATTACGTATACATAGAAAAAAAAAGAACTTTTATTATATAACAAGCCAATTTCGGGACAATCGCTGAAACCAGTTACTTCCACAAAATATATGCGAATACGCATATGGAGCGAGTTGAAATGGGAAGTCCGCATTAAAATTTCATGAATAAGGCAGATATCAGACTGAGATTCACTGTAAGAATCCTCTGGAAGTGTAGTCCATCAGCAAAAAAAAAAAAAAAAAAAAAAAGTCCAAATGTTGTTAAGCTTATGAGACTGAACTGCGGGGTCATCAGCCCCTAAACTTACAAACTACTTATGAACTAACTTTAAACTAAAGACAGCACAAACATCCATGCCCAAGCATGCCTGAGGGAGGATTCCAACCTCCGACGGGGAGCGGCCTCGCGCATCAGAACATATTGCCTCAATGTGCTTGGCCACTTCACGGTGCAAAGGAAGCAGATTACAAAATACTTGAACAATGCACGTCAGGTGGGACTGTACCAGGATCCATACAGGCCGCGGTGGAGTTTCCGACCGTTCTAAGGCGCCTTGTTGCGGAGCGCGCGGTTTCTCACCATCTCGTCTCCTCCATTTCATAGGTTTGTGCTGTCCTTAACCCTTTCATTGCCAGTGTTGTTCCTGGTCAACAACTTATTGAAAATTGATTTATACCGTATTTTGTGCATCAGTCCTCAAAGTTGCATTTTTGTTGATGAGCAACATGCTTCTAGTAGGATATTTTTCCGCTTGGTACGGCGTGTAGCCACTTTTGAGCATTAATCTTTCCATTTTGGAGGATGTGTTTTGTTGCTGTCTGTACGTGGCTGAGAGTGTGAGCGTTGAGTGTGGTTCCTTTTACAGCAGTGAATTGTCTTGTCTTTGGTGCTGTGGCTAAGAATATGCTAGCATTATTGATCCAGCAGTGTTAACCATCAACAAATTAACGTTCTAGTAATAAAATACTTCGATACAACGATCTGTCATCCGTATGAAGTACATGACATTAAAAATCAATAGTTCGACCAAAAATTTTAAAACACCTATTTTGATGTTTACTGCACTGTATTAATGCAGAAAACACTGATTCTAGCGAAGATTGCTTGAGAATAAAGTTACAGAGAGTAGAGCTCACAACAATGACTTACCGGCAGTATTTTTTTCTGTCGACCCATACATAAATTTAACAGGAAAAGGAGGAACTGACACTGATGCTGAAAGTACAGAAAATGAGTACATCGGGTTGCCTTGACGGCCCATGTGCCATTACGAGGATATGCCAGGGAAAAACTTATATAAAGTGAACCTGTCTCTCCTGGAGACCTGTGAATGGCAGTAAATAGGAGTGAACCTGGCTCTCGACAATTACGAAATCGCTGAACGTACAAAAGGCCATCAGCATGAGCATTTACATTATAATCCGCCCGGCGGGTTAACGACGAGGGTCAGTCTGCCGGCCAACTTAGGGGCGATTTCTAAGCGGTTTCAGACATACTGGTAAGTGAATACCGAACTGCTACCAAGTTACGCCTCATTCGCTTTCAGAAAACTTTCATACCCATTCACTTGTATACCGAGTCAGTTGGGGGGACATTTTTCTTCCCGAGGGGTATGGAGTTATGGAAGGCGGGGCATCAGGTTAACCCTTAAAACTTTAAAACTTTAAAACTAACCATACCACAATCATCATGAGACGCAAAGGCAAAGAAGAAGAAAAAGTCAGTCGTACTTGCTGTGACTCCCGCACACAACCGAGGATATGTCACACGAGTGATCTGTAAGCAAACTCCTTTTGTAAATTCGTTGAATTTTCTGAGTATTCTTCTAATAAAGTGAAGTCTACTGCTTGTTTTCGTGTGATTGAGTTTATGTGATGACTTGCATTTCTCCTCCGTTACCGACTGCACTGCTATGGGCCTTGGTTAAATTCCCGGCAGGGGTCTTGGTTTTGCATCCCATCCTCGTCGCCACTTTTGTGTCTCGTTTTCGCCGCTTGCCTTCGGTGTCGGTGGCCGAGTAGAGAGAGACCGACACCGGGAAATAGCATGCACGCGTGTGCAGGTACGGAGGTGGCCAGCCAGTGGAACAGCAGAAACTAGAAACACTAGAGTAAATTAGAACGAGATATATATATTTCATAGAGATGGTACAATACTTATCTTGGAAAGCAGCAGACTAGTAGAATGTTGATACATAGTTTAGATAGAGGCCTGCCTACTCATGATTCCTAGTGCTTATCCGATAGCCAAGTCTTAACTGGTGCCTATCTGATTCCCAAGTGAACGATGCAGTTAGTCGTGGCCACGAGTGGAGTTGCAGCAGAGGGCGCTCGTGGCTGACGTCGTAAGAACGCCGCGCCGTGCGTGCATGGCGGCGCGCGGAGAAAGTACGTGGCGCGCATTTCATACTTGTGCGACACCACACTTGATACAGCGAGTTTTTCCTTCATCAGTTGATCATCATAGACATGGAATTCGTGAAAATGGCGTGAAGTAAGAAGCCTTGTACTTGGTGGCCAAACCCGAGATGTGGACATCCCGGCTAGTAAATGGCGTACGATTATTTCAAATCTTCAAATGTTTATTAAGCTTATGGGATTTAACTACTTATAAACTAGAAGGCGAGGTACTGGCAGAATTGAAGTTGAGGGGCGGCAGCGTGAGTCGTGTCGGGATAGCTGAGTGGTAGAGCGCTTGCCCGCGAAAGACAAAGGTCCCAGGTTCGAGTTTCGGTTCCGGCACACAATTTCAATCTGCCAGGAAGTTACTTATAAACTAACTTATACTAAAGATAACACAAACATGCATGTCAGAGGGAGGATTCGAACCTCCGACGTGAGAGGCCGCGCGATCCGCAACGATTATTTGATTTCATGTTTTCATAAAGAGATACAGCTGGGTATTTGTATGAATGGGCCAAATCCAGCTGTAACAGATTGATATTATAAGTATAGGATAGTGCCTTTCATGAAATGTGTACGTCTTTATTTCTGAACAGTTAAAGCTATTTACTAATTTTTCGAACAGTTAGAAATGTTACTCAGAAGTGTAAGGTATATAGCCTATATGTGGTACCTGAACAGGCACATTACACCCCCCCCCCCACCCACCTACGCACCCACACACACCCACCTCCCCACCAACACACCCACCCACACACACACCACACACACACACACACACACACACACACACACACACACACATACAATATACCGATGACAGGCAATGAACCTATCTTCAGTGCGAAGGCTCTAGTAGGGCCTTACTGTTACTGGAATCAGTTTGAATATAACCGCGAGTTTGAGTACAGTGTACAGGGTAAGGTTAAGAATTTCTTTCTGACGGGAGGCGTAAATGAGTCGTCCGTGTAGGTGTGGTGCCCTCTGTTGTGTAGGCGTGAGCGCAACTGCCTAGGAAGCAGTAGGCCCGGGTTCGATTTCTGGATGGATACATATTTCCAACTTTACCCATTCGCTGTTACTTTCGTACATTCCGTGATGATGAATATCCAGAAGTGGTTGTCAATCTGATTCCACCGAGGATTTTCTTTTTCCGGTTCGGGAGATTAAAATGTTCAAATTCTGCTTAAACTAAGGTAAACTAACCTAAGAACAACACAAATATACATGGCCGAGGAGGGATTGGAACCCTCGACGGCAAACGGCCGTACGCTCGGGAGATTAAGTGATGAGTACTTTATTGGGTGAGAGAAATATTCAGTATCAATGAAGAATGTAAAACATTCAGCCGCCTTTTCGACTGGTAGCATAAAATAAAGTGAGTCAGATTAACCCGCTGAATGTCTCGTAACCTTTATCCAGCTTGAATTATGACGTATGCGTGGTTGGTGGAAAGGAGCACCAATGAAACGGAAAATAAAGACTCTACCAGCAAATATGCCCATTTTTTCTTGTCTGCTATCTCAATTAAATTTCCACCTTCCAAATCGCCTCTTAGATAAGCCCCTCGATATCCTGAAAACTCTCTGCTACGGGGCGACACACGATTCACACTGGAATTTATATAAGAGCAGAGCAAGTCGGCCTTCGCGGGCGGCACAGTGGCGGCCGCGCGCGGCCAGCTGTCGTCGGCAGTATATTTGTCCAGCGTTAAATCACCTGCGCGCTAACTGCGACTGTCCTGCCTCCTGCCTCCTGCCGCCAGCTGCTGTAGACCCCCCCCCCCCCAACCAGGCCGCAAAACGACGCACAAATTACGGCTGACAAATCGCGCAACTTGGCTCGCAGCGGCAGCAGCTGCGCGGCCTGGATTTACAGCGCGGTGGTGGGCACCTGTTTGCCGCGCCGCTCAAAGAGAGCCGCCGCCCCCGCCGCCCCCTCCACGCCCGCAGCCGCCGGCGGCGTCTGTTTGCTCCGCCTCGGACGCCGCCCCCGTCTCCGATAAAGCCCGGCGTCGCGGCTCGGCAACTTCTTCTTCTCCCCCGCGAGGAGGAGGAGGGGGAGGGGGGAGAGGGCGATATTAATGCCCGCCACCGCGACAAAGCGCCCATCCGACCGCCGGAGTTGCGAGTTGCCGGAACCCGCATACACCACGCGCATGCGCAGACAGACGGACGGCGCGGCGCAGACCGCAGACTGTTCGGCAGCGTGTCGGGGGCAGCGCCTAAAAACGCCTCCAGTTGCGGCGCGGCGGCAAACTATTCCCCGTGGCCGCGGGCTGCAGAGTTGCCGCCGCAGCGCTCCCTCCACTCTTGCGAAAGAATGCGCCGCGCTCAGTGGAAGCGTTTAGGGCTCTCCTCCCCCTGCTATACGGCGTGTCGCTATCTCCTTCCTCGTTGCTGACATTCCGGTGGCAAGTATTCCTGTCTTTTACTTACCCAGCTATCCTCTACAACGGTGTTTTCCGAACTTTTTTTTAGACCACGGACCGCTTTGATTTCTTTGTTGTCTGAGCAGGGAGCAAAAGGATCACGATATATAATATTAAAGACGAAAAATTCCTGCCAGGAAAAATTATATATAAAAAATAGACGAAGATTACTCACCAGGCGAAGGAGCACAGGTGGTGATAGTAGCACAAAAAAATAAATAAATAAATAAATAAAAAATAAAAAATTAAAAAAACATAAAATAATAAAAAAAAACACACACACACATACACAAACTCTATCTTTCGCAGCCTAGCTGCTTCGTCAGGCAGAGGGAAGGAGAGGGAAAAGGAAATGATGAGGGTTTTAAGGAGTGGGTAAAGAGTCATTGCAATCCCGGAACAGGAAAGATTTACCATGGGGGAAAAAAGGAGGGTAAACAAATACACACACACACTTGCGTCTGTGTAAATGTGTGGGTGTGTGTGTATTTGTTTACCCTCCTTTTTTCCCCCATGGTAAGTCTTTCCTGTCCCGGGATTGGAATGCCTCCTTACCCACTCCTTTAGACCCTCATCATTTCCTTTTCCCTCTCCTTCCCTCTGCCTGAGGAAGCAGCTAGGCTGCGAAAGCTAGCGTTTGTGTGTGAATGTGTGTGTATGTGCTATATATATGATGTGTTCCGCCGTCCGCGGTGGCCGAGGAGACTAAGGCGCTCCAGTCACGGTCTGCACGGCCACTTCGGTCGGGGGTTCGAATCCCCCCTCGGGCATGGATATTTGTGCCGTCCTAGTTCGTAAGTAGTTCATAAGTAGTTTGTACGTTTAGGGACTGATGACCCCATAGTTAAGTCCCGTAGACTATACAAACATTTGAACATTTGGATGTGTTCCTGTAGTTTTAAGATTTTTATGAATGCTACCATTGCCTGTGGTCGAACTTTCACTAGTTGTATTTCCAAAGTCATGAAAATGAAATAAATAAAATAAAACTAAAAAATAAAAATCGCACTAACGTGTTTTACGGCCCACATTAGATTTGTAGTTTTATAAGTTTTTGCAAACATTTTGGACAAAAATAAGAATGTAAACAATAAAAAAGTAATTAATAAGAGCGTTTGAAACCCTTTTGGGGAAAAAATTGGTAGTGGCGGGTTTTGAACCACTTACCTTAAGCGTCACACCCCAACGCATTGCCCACTGCGCTACGGCCAACACATAAAAGTTGCGTTCTAAAATTTCATAATATTCATGGCCATTGTTAACTGATCCTCATATGGCATTTGTAGACACTAGATTATCAGGTATCGTACGAAGAACGACGTGCTTTTGTTAATTCTTCAGTGCCTCATGGCTTTGAAATGAAAATGTGTAAGTTAAAATACGAAAATCATCAAATACGCAACTCAAGATGGCTTATGCCAGAAAGAGTTCTGGGCGATGAATGTCACGTGACATCTGCGAACGGCTGGTTGTCGTTAATTCAGTGGAGGGTGTCAAAACTCTGTTATTTTTGCAAATATCTCTCAAACTATACGAGATATGAAAAAAAAAAAAAAAACATAAGGGAACAAAGCCGTAGAGAATAATCTCCTCTACAAATTCGGTTATTCAATTTTAGCGTTAGATGAACGGTTTATATGCAATTAAAATTACATTACAATCGGCCTTTTTTGGTATTACTAACGTATTTTTTGTTCGAAATATTTGAAAAAGCTAGGTTCTGGTCTCTGGTAGCCAAAAGTTATGTCTGTAAAATTTGGTGCCGACCGGTTGAACGGTTCGGCCTAAACAGTGGGAACACGTTACAGCCAGACAGACATCGTCAAATCGCCGTTATTTTTGCAAATATCTCTGAAACGAGGCAAGATATGAAAAAAACATAATAGAGCGAAGTTGTAGAGAATTTTCCCCTCTACCAATTAGCTTATTCAATTTTCGTGTCAGATTAACGGTTCATTTCCAATTACAATTATATTACAAACGGCTTTTTTTGGCATTACTACCGTATTTTTGTCCCAAAAATTTGAAAAAGGGAGGTTCTGGTCTCTGTCGGCCTACAATTATGTATGTAAAATTTGGTGTTGATCGGTTGAACGGTTCGTCTTAAAAACGGGGAACACGTTATGGACAGCCAGACATACATCCCAAAATCGCTGTTATTTTTGCAAATATCTCTGAAACGATAATAGATATGAAAAAAAAAGAACATAAGAGAGCAAAGTTGTAGAAAATTTTCTCCTCTACAAATTCGATTATTCAATTTTCGCGTCAGGTGAATGGTTAAGCCGTTATTTTTATTTAAATTTCGAGCTATCAAAAAACGATCGCAAAGCCCCACTTTTAGTATTACTACCGTAACCTAAAGTGGGCCAAATGTAATTGGAATTTATTAAGCACTGCAAATTTATAGGTTTTATTTGAATACTAAGAGGACAGGTGAAAGAAAAGGCAAAGAGGAAACATGGGGGAATGAAAGACGAAAACGAGGGAATTAATTCCTTTATTTCTTTTACTTACCCAGCTATCCTCTACCGCAGTGGTTTCCGAACTTTTTTTAGACCACGGACCGCTTTGATTTCTTTGTTGTGAGCAGGGATCACCCACAATCATTAAAGAAATCGCTATGGAGTGTTTTACGGCCCATATTAGGTTTTCCTGTAGTGTTGTTTTTCAACAAAAATGATAAAAATGCAAGTCGTATGAAATGAAATATATAAAAAATATTTATGTATAAAGCAGAGTGTCCGTATGTTTGTGTGTACGTATTGGATACAAATCTACAGTATTGTTCCAATCTTTATGAAATTTTGCACAGATAATCTTCAATCCACGAGGACGGTCGACATAAGTGTAAGGATCACGTACATCATATAGTTCACGAGATATGACGTCATAAACAACGAGATGCGAAGAAAACGGCTGAATTAAGCGACAATGTTGCACATTTCTTCCTAAACCACTGGACCGATTTCAACCAAATTTCGTACACATATTCCCTACCATGATGTACCAATCCTGTAATGGTAAGAACCACATACGGCAACTGGATCAGGAGATATAACGTCATAAACAATAGAAGTTACAAGAAAATGCCACATAATGCCACGAGACTTTATTCACACACCGTATGAGAATGGCAGTACTTAGCGACTTGCAAGCAACTTTAAACATAATTTCAAACCCTTTATTGAACTTTTTCTCTTTGAAAATCATAGCAAAATTATGAAAGGAAAAAAGTTTTTCGCTTACTACTTTTACGCTGTTCATGGACTAAAACTACGGCATTCGGTATGACGCTAAAATTTATAATTTCTACATTACAAATTGTACCACTCCCATGAACCACAGACATTGCCGAGGTGGGGTGGCTTGCGTGCCTCAACGATACAGATAGCCGTACCGTAGGTGCAACCACAGCGGAGGGTTATCTGTGGAGAGGCCAGACAAACGTGTGGTTCCTCAAGAGGGGCAGCAGCCTTTTCAGTTGTTACAGGGGCAACAGTCTGGATGATTGACTGAGCTGGCCTTGTAACATCAGCTAATGTGGCTTTGCCACACAGTTACTGCGAACGGCTGAAAGCAAGGGGAAACTACAGTCGTTATTTTTCCCGAGGACATGCAGCTCTATTGTATGAACATATGATGATGGCATCCTCTTGGGTAAAATATTCCGGAGGTAAAATAGTGCTTCACCTTACATTTTTCTACATTTAGAGCTAGCTGCCATTCTTCACACCACAGCATCATCAGCAAATATCCGCTAATTACAAGTTACTCTGTCCATCAGATCATTTATCATCATCATCATCATTAGAGACTGATTATGCCTTTCAGCGTTCAGTCTGGAGCATAGTACTAATAAAATTCCTCCATGATCCCCGATTCAATGCTAACATTGATGCCTCGTCTGATGTTATGCCTTTTACTTTAAAATCAGATCATTTATACAGATAGAAAATAATAGCGGTCCTATCCCACTCTCTTGGGGCACACCTGACGATTCACTCGTCTCTGATGAACACTCGCCGTCGAGAACAACGTACTGCGTTCTATTACTTAGGAAGTCTTCCAGCCAGTCACAAATCTGTGAACCCATTCCTTATGCCGGTACCTTCGTTAGCTGTCTGCAGTGCGACACCACGTCAAATGCCTTTTTGAAATCGAGAAAAGCACAGTCTACCCTTTGCCCTTCATTCATGGCTCGCAACATAGAGACTGGACTGTTTTCCTTAAAGAACAGTCATTTAATGCTTTTGGTATGTGGCCAAGGTGCTGAATACAATCGTCGTGCACTAGCAGAAGTATTTCCGTGGAAATGCTGTTACAAGCTTTGAAAATTTCATCCAGTTTGGATTCTGGTCCCTCTAGTGTGCGGCTGCAGACATATAAGTGTGATTCAGGCTGGACTACAACTTTTGACTAAACCTATACTATTAGCATAGTAACTTCTGCTAGGACATTAAACGCCTTTTGCAGAAGTGTGATTTTACAGCTGTCATCTTATTTTCATGTTGGGTAAAACATGGGCTAATACTGGTGCTCAAAGCTACAGACGTATCACTTACTTTCAATAGATGCATCGATTTTTAAGCAGGTAACTCTTTTTGCCCTACATAAGTCGTGAAGAAATAGTAAGATAGCAGTAGGCGATTCCAAGTATATTATTGCATGATTTTACCTTTTTACTACAAAACTGCCCAGGATTTTGACTACCAATGTGTTTTTACAGTTTCTATCATTTCTGAATTCAACAAGCGTTCTCAATACCAGGAGGAAATTGAATATCTGAGATCAACTTTTCTCGTCATCAGTGATGTTGTGTAGTTGCCGTGGTCAATCAATACATCTACATCTCACTAGAAGACATGATACATCAGAAGAAGAATACTGAGACCAAGGAGGTAGCCTTTCAGCGGTATGCAGGGCTTACACTAGCTAAGATCTGAAGAATCCTGAAGAAACCTGAAATCAAAAGTGCACTCTGCTCCCCAAGCAAAGTCAGGGCACGGTACTTTTCGCTGTTAAGAAAACGTGTATCTTCCAAATACCGTATGAATGCGATATATCTTACATTGATAAAAGTACTAGGACAATTGACGTGAATATGACACCAAAGACATACCACCTTAGAACGGGGAGATAAATCATTAACAGTAGATCATTACCTGGTATTTGAGCAAACAATGGACTATGATCAAACGAAGAACCTGGTTGCACCTGGGAAAGTATCATATCTGAATCATTGAGATCAAGATGTAAGAGAAGTTGTTCAGCTGGAAAGCAAGATACCAACTCAAAATGGCATGCAATGCGCTTTTGAACTGCCACAGAAACAACAGAAAAAGGTTCGCTTCGACATACAACCTGGAAGCAGACATGAGCACAATTTCAGACCACGGCCAACACCTCTAGTAATTTATACAGAGCCTGTGGACGTGAGACGCAACCCGAACAGCAGCCTGATGCGACAGAAAGAGCACCTCGCAGGCGCAAGCCGAACTCTGAAGGCGAGGAGCGTGCCAGTTCAACGACGGAAGTCCGCAGCAGTTACCAACAGAAGAAGGACCGCTTACAGCTTCTCGATAATGCCAGGAAAGTGCGTGGAAGGCGCGGACCGACTGTGGAACGGCATAGGACGGCCGCTCTTTGCCGAAGACAGCTGCAGTGGACGCAGACCAACGACAAAGTACCCTAGCGGGTGCGGGTGCTGACGCAGCCAGGCATAAATATGGGATTCCGTCGGCTAGTTGACCAGCCTCGGAAATCATATAATGAATTCTCCGAGTTACGACGTCGTCGACATTTCTGTTGGGATGTCGCGGACCACCGACAATACACGTGATTAAACGAAACGACTCGATGCTGACTGTCGTCCGAAATATAAGACGGTTTGGTTTCTGCATGACTCATATCAAATTAGGGAGAGCAAAGGAGGAAGGCAGTATGATTAAAATTTAACGTCTTATGGATGTCATTAGAGTAGGAGAACAAACCATAATGAAACACATTTAGGGGTGGAAATTGGCTATCACTAATGCAGAGAAAGCATTCTTTCACACGTGTAAGGAAAAAACAAAAATCCATCGTCTTCGGTATGTCTTACGTGTCTTAAACATTGTCACATTAGTCACTATAATATTTTGTGTAGACAGTGGAGTATTGCATGATGTTATTTTCGGTGGCGGTGGTTCTCGATGTTAACCATGTTTTTTAAGACGCCTGTCGACCAAATGTAGCAGCAAACTTTGTGAATCACATTGTTAGTTGAAGAAGGTCTCTCGATAACTCCCTCAACAACAAACAATCGAACTCAGAACGAGAATTGTTGCCCTATTTGGCAGCCAGGTGTTGTGAAATATGTTTAAAGTTTACATGATTACCCAGTAGATACATTTGGAGCGTTGCGAAAATATATTCCAACCCCGGTGTTTATGTAGGTTTGTTGCATTACCAAAAGATTATGACGAATTCCAAGAAGATCTGCAAATAACTAAAGATATCTGCAAGGAATGACCATCGCCACTGGGAGCAAATAAATGTAAGGTATTGCACATGAAGGGGCAATGATACATAATACAGTTCAGTTAGGCCTCTAGCATAAATATCTGTAAACGGAAACAGCTCTAAAGTAGGTAAGAGCGGCTTTTCCGCGATAAATAAAGTAAAATCTTATAGATAAAAAATTATCTTACGTATGTTTATGTTTGAAAAACTGAACAATTAGTTGAAAAAGAAATTAGACGTTCAACTGATGAAACGGCACTATAAGAAGATCTCTCCAAAGTAAAGTATAAAGAGAAAAATGTTTTAAATTCTATAATGTCGGTACAGTATGTAAATGATTCAAGCGTAATGAAAGAGAAAGATAAAACTAAATTACGGGCAAATGGAATGAAATTCCTCAGTAACGATGTAGCATTCACAAATTTGGATTACGGAAGAAACACAGATATTAAGAAGGAATTAATTTTTGGCATAAATAGTTTAGAGTATAGACAAAAATGCATGTCTTATCTGTTGCGAATGGCGATATATTTCGTAAGATATAATACGGATTGGGAAACACAAAACGGAAGGACCAAATGTAGCTACTACAGGTTGACAGAGAAAAAAAAAGAAGACGAGACATAGACAGATGAATACCATAGATACATTTCACACCATCTTTGGAGTCGTTAAGTTTAGGATGATGATGATGATGATTAGTGTTTAACGCCCCATCGACAGTGTGGTCATTAGAGGCGGTCGTTAAGTGTAAACCAACGGAGAGTCAGACGTGTATATTAGCAATATATATGACATGGATGTGTGATCAACAGCTCCTTGAAATCCCCTGTATCTATTTCCACCAAACTTGCTGCAAATCTTACTTAAGGAAACGCAAGAAAGGGATTGCAGGGTAATAGTTGGACAGAGAGAAAGAGGGAGAGAAAGGGATGGGCAGGTGAGGTCATAGGAGAAGGAAGGAGGCGAAGGAAGAGATTTACAAAAAAGAGAGAGAGGCAATAGGAAACAGATAGGGAGAGGCGGGAGGAGGATATAAATGATGGAAGGAAGGGACGGAGGAAATTGACAGGGGAGGATGAGGAGCAGCAGGAGGTAACTTGAGTGGAAGAGGGGACGAGGAGATGGAGAGAACCTAGGAAACTGTTGTTTCTCACACTTAAATGACGGTAAATTATACGTCCCATGCTACACAGTCGTTAAACCGATCGATGTTTATGTTTTTGCAGAAATCGCACTGGCTTTACAATAAAAAATGATTTTCATTGAAAACATCGCTCTTCATCATTTTCTTTCCATCCATGGCAGCCCAACGCTTGGTAGATTGATGTATTTTCTTGACAAGTCTATGTTGAAAACTACATTTTTGTTTTATTGCCCATTCATTTCATGTTAGACTGAGCAACAGTGATAAGTGCCGTCTTGGAGTCCATACTCAACATACATGCAGTGCTCAAAACAATTAGGCGAGATATCATACACAATATACATATGGTAACGTATTTGATTCAGATCTTGGATACAATTGTAACTTGCGTGTGATACAGTACAATATTTTTCTGTCTCAACACTTTTCAAGACGTTTACTTAGAGCATGTCACCATGGGCCTACCATAAGAGAGAAAAACTCATTCTTATTAGCCTTTAATATGGCGCATGGTCATATTGCCAGTATTGTTACTCACGTGCGTGGTATGAACAGTCTGGCGGTATCAATCAGCTTTTGAGGGTTATTTGGCCATTCTGATCACAGTACAGAGGATATAAAATGCAGAATGTCAATGGAAAGAAAAGCGTTTTTGAAAAAGAGAAAATTGTTAACAGCGGATATTAATTTAAGCATAAGGAAGTCCTTTCTGAAGCCATTTGTGTGAAGTGTTGCTTTGTATGGGAGTGAAACATGGAAAGTAAATAGTGCGGACAGGAAGAGGATAGAAGCTTTTGAAATGTGGTGTTAGAGAAGAATGCTGAAGATTAGGTGGTGGATCGCATAAATAATAAGGAGGTACTGAACAGATGGCATACCTCGACTAAATGTAGGGATCAATTGGTAGAACACATTCTTAGACATCAAGCAATTGTGAATTTAGCGTTGGAGGGTAGTGTGTGGGGTAAAAATCGCAGAGGGAGATCAAGAGATGAATATAGTAAGCAAATTCAAATGGATGTACGTTGCCGTTCTTATGAGGAGATGAAGAGGCTTGCTCAGGATAGAGTAGGGTGGAGAGCTGCATCAAACCAGTCTCAGGACTGAAGACCACAACAACAACAATATTGGCCATTCTTCCATGACTGCAATATAAATCTCTGCAATCATTCTGGGAGATGCTGGTATGTCTGCATTGCATCTGTCAAATGCATCCCAGACATGGTCAATCGGGTTTAAGTCCATTGAAAAATGTGCCCACTCCATCGTTCAATTCCCTCAGCTTCAAGCATGGTGTCCGCCAGTGTAGTTCTGTGGGGACGAGCGTTATCGTCCACAAGAACTACTTTTCTACATAGCTTCCGAAATTTTGTAGGCATTTGTCATAGCGTGGCAGAAGTCTTTGTATGGCTTCTTCGTAGAAGGTTGCCGCCTGTGTATTCAACCATGTGGTAACATGCTCTTTCAGCTCGTCATCATCGCTGAAGTGTTGACCACCATGGACAGGTTTTAGGTGTAAGAAGAAAGTCGCTAGGAGCGACACTGTACGGAGGATGATCAAACACGTCCCAGTGAAATTCCCGTAATTGTTTGGTCACATTCGCCTTGTGAGGTCGGGCGGCAACATGAAGGTAAGAATAAGACTCCTTTCATCTCTTCTTACACCTAAAATCTGTCCTAAAATCTGTGGTCAACACTTCAACGATGATGAGCTAAAAGAACATGTTTGCCACCAGTGTAGCGCACAATAGAAGGTCGAAGGATCTCGTCTCTAAACCTTTCAGCAGTCAAAGGGCCATTCTGAACGACATGGATGTCCGCACGTTTGCCAATACCGACTCCTGTCAACACCAATCGTCGAAGACCATGATATGGCGATGTTTCCTACACGGAATCAGGATTGTTCCGTGTTCCACATTCTCTCCAGATTAGGGAACAACACAAAATCGTGACACGTCTTTGAGGAGAACCCTAAGCTGTTCTTTACGACTCCAATCCTGATGTTCCTCCGCCCAGTTTCTGCGGACTAAACGCTGTCTTGGTTTTAATGGGACACAAACCATAGGCCTCCATGCGTTGAGGCCACTTTTCCAACGGTATGTGTTGATATTGAGGGTCCTGTTGCTGCCTGGAGGATGCGTTCCAGTCGAGTTACTGTTCAACCTCCTGTCTAGACTGTCTGTTATCAAAAGATAACGGTCTCTAGCTTATATTGCCTGTTGACGACCCTGGCCTTGTCTTCTTTTAACTGTTCCTGTTCTCTGAAATCGCGTCCATGTCCTGTAAATTACACTTTGGGAGTCTCCAATAGTTGCAGACACCTTCCTGGCACGCTTCCAACCTTTCTGTCGCTCTGTGTGCCATAGCTTCGGGTACGTCACGATGTTGTTCCATTGCACTACCTGCTCATTGAACTATCTGAATCCAGCTGCTTGTGTAATTCATTTGACAAAGTAACCGCCTCTGCAGCAATTTTCTGTTATTCCGATTATATCTATTGCCGTAATATTGTTGTCTCGACTCCGTAGAACCGACAGAAAGACGTCCAACCATTTTACTTCTTTCTGTCGCTGACAATACTTCAGAACCTACTAGATATCTGAACTGATCCCCGCCGGCCGCGGTGGCCGAGGTGACTGAGGCGCTCCAGTCACGGTCAGCACGGCCACTACGGTCGGGGGTTCGAATCCCCCCTCGGGCAAGGATATTTGTGCCGTCCTAGTTCGTAAATAGTTCATAAGTAGTTTGTAAGTTTAGGGACTGATGACCCCATAGTTAAATCCCATAAGCTTAACAAATATTTGAATTGATCCCGTAACCGTTTTTCCACCCACGAGGCTCATGGTTCTTTCGTGAGTACGTGCGTGGCGAGCACGGTGCCCCGAGCTAATGCAGCCTTCCTTCCTTCTTTACCTGCCGTACTGTATTTCGTTTCCCCCTCCACTCCATACGTATCCCCACTCCTTCCCCTCACCACTGGGGGACTGATAACCTCAGTAGTTTAGTCCCCCTATCCAAAACAAACAATCCAACCCGTAATTGTTTGGGTCAGTATACATAAGTGCATCGATCTTTGTAGTTGTAGATTCCTCCAGAAATACCTTGTATGCAGGTGGAAGTCCATTAGTATCAATTCGACCCGTTCAAATGTTTGTCAAGCTTATGGGACTTAACTACGGGGTCATCAGTCCCTAAACTTACAAACTACTTATGAATTACTTACGAACTAGGACGGCACAAATATCCATGCCCGAGGGGGGATTCGAACCCCCGACCGTAGAGGCCGTGCAGACCGTGACTGAAGCGCCGCAGTCCCCTCGGCCACCGCGGCCGGCAAATCGACCCGTCTCCTGCTGGTCAGCTACAGCTACTGGCGGGTTGGTATGTGACGCGTCTCCTTAAGACAGTACCGAGCGAGGTGGCGCAGTGGTAACGCACTGGACTCGCATTCGGGAGGACGGTGGTTCAAATCCACACCCGGCCATCCAGATTCAGGTTTTCCGTGATTTCCCTAAATCACTCCAGGCGAATGCTGGGATGGTTCCTTTGAAAGGGCACGGCCGATTTCCTTCCCCATCCTTATCCAAAACTCCGAGCATTGGCTCCGTCTGTAATGGCCAAGCTGTCGACGGGACGTTAAACCCAAATCTTCCTTCCTTCCTTCCGTAGGCTGGTATTACACTATCAAATTATTGAACAAAGAATTGGACGAAAAATTTGGATGAAATATTGGTCATATTTTTTGACAAAGAAATTGGATGAAACGCAAAAGGGGGTATTACACTATCATGCAATATTTTGTCAAATTTGCTTCATAATGGCGGTGTAATGCTCAGCTATTGTTTATACTACAGTTGCATTGTGTCTGCATTTAGAAGAGAAGGAGGGAAAAAAGAAAAGGAAACGCACTTGGATGAAACCGTGGATGTCAGAGCGAGATAAATAAAATTTGTTACGGGACGGGGAGGATTTTTCTTTTTCATTCCGTCGGCAGAACAGCCAGGCCGTTCACTTCTAATTATTTTGTCGCTCTTCATCCTTCACAGTTTGCAATAGAGTAACAAAAAGACTGACTCAAACAGTGTATACGAATAAAATTGTCAAGTTGATAAAGCATGTTTTATTAAATAAAGTTTTAAATGGAAAATGTGAGCACTGACAAAGAGGATAATCTAAATTGTTTATGACGTTATTAACAATGTAAGGGGGGAAACATTGCTGATGAAGTAAATAGGCTCTATTTATTTCCTTACAAAAATTGGCTGACGTATTTATATGTTCATAGATTCGCTTGCAAACAGATGTCGATGTTTTGAAAGTTGTTTCATTTCCCAGAACTTAGCACACCACATTACCAAAATCATACATTCTAAAATCTGCTTCGGATGTATTAAGATTTAGGGGTATTACTTAAATTCCGATAGTATATAATGACTTTTTTTTACATTACGGATTGTAACTCAACCTCACTTTTGCTGCGGAGTATTGGGCTACGGGAATTGACGTGACGGACAGTGTGAATTGGCCTTGTCAACTGTTATACAACGCCCCATCTGATTTTTTTAAAATTTTGTTGTTGCTAGAAAACACTACACAAACATTCCACTACTAGCCATGGTTACGAATACGAACGTTATGTCCAAGTAATGTCAGATATTTAACCTCCAAATAAAACAGCTGTAGTGGTAAGGAAGCTGTGTACTACTAGCGCTCCAAGCGGTCACATTTCTCACTGTAGGGAACAGAAAACGAGCGATTTCTTTGATCAAATCTAGGCCGAGGCCGAGATTGGATGAAATATTGGACAATGTTCGCATTACACTAAGTCCAATTTTTCTTTGTCCAATTCTTTGACAAATAATTTGATAGTGTAATACCGGCCTTAAGACGGCGCGGCTGCTAGCCGCAGACGGAGGTCTGAACGATCGTCGCGCCTCCAGCCGAGGCGGCGGTCGCGGTAATTAGGCAGAGTGCGGCGCCACCTGGCGGTCCGGCCGCAGCGCTGTGTAGCCCTGCCCAGCCCGGCCCGCCGCCCGCGGCGCCGTCAATCAGCCGTTAATTACACCGCCTCCTGGACGCCACACCGCAGCTAATTCGCCTGCTGCCGCTGACGCTGACGTCACAAACGTCGCTCGCAGGCGCACGGCCACACCGCTTGCTTCGCGTCGGGACGCTCCACCCGCGCTGGCCGCTACAGGCGTCACGTCTTATTTTCTGTCTGCACCTACCCCACCCGGAAAAAGCTCTGGAAAAAGCTCTTGGGGTGTTCATTAAAATTCGAGAAGTAGTCATAATGCAGGAATACTGTCTCCGCTGAAAAATGTATACACGTTTTAAGGAAAAATATTCCTTATGTCTGCACGGCCACTACGGTCGGGGGTTCGAATCCCTCCTCGGGCATGGACATTTGTGCCGTCCTAGTTCGTAAGTAGTTCATAAGTAGTTTGTAAGTTTAGGGACTGATGACCCTGTAGTTACGTCCCATAAACTGTACAAACATTTGAACATTTGAATTCCTTATGTGTTTACGAGGCGCGTCCAGGAAGTAAGTTCCGTTTCAATTTATCTCCGCTGCAGCGCTGCGACTGCAGTTCCGCACATATAGGCCAGACGTCGTAGACAAAAAAAATGGCCTTAGGTCCCAAAAAATTGCAGGAAGCTGAATTTTTGGTATATTGTTAGGGCATGTTAGAGTAGTATTAAACCAAGTTTCCAGCTTCGAAATCCTTTAGCTTAACTTTTAAGAGCCAAAAAACCTAGAAACTATCGTACTTTTTTCTGGTTTTGGCTTATAACTCGCGAAGGGTGGTTTTTTCGACGAAAAGTCACTCGCACCTCTATTAATATAGATGAAATAATCTAAAATTTAAGCGTAACCGCATCTCTGTAAGTCCAATAGTTCCCGCAATATTGAACTTCAAAAATTGACTTATTTCTCCAAAAAGTAGAAATTTCCGATTTCAGTCATCATTCGGCTAGAATATTGGCTCTAATGATCAATCCACGGGGAAAGTCATACAAATCAAAGTTATAGAGCAGTTATTTAGCTTTAATTTAAGTAGAGAACGAAGTCCATAGGCCCAATAGATTTGTAGTTATCGTTAAAAAAAACTCTCTTGGGGTGTTCATTAAAATTCGAGTAGTCGTAATGCAGGAATACTGCCTCCGCAGAAAAATGTATACACTTTTTAAGGAAAAATATTCCTTATGTGTTTACGAGGCGCGTCCAGGAAGTAAGTTCCGTTTCAATTTATCTCCGCTGCAGCGCTGCGACTGTGCAGTTCCGCACATGCGCTGTAGACGATGTGTATCAAGGAGAAGAACGTGCGCCATTTGGAGATCGCTGTCAGTTACGTACACTTTGCTGTGCTTGTTTGAAATGTCGGCGTTGATTGAAAATCCCGCCGCCTGGGAAATCATGTCGGTGATTCGGTTTCTGAATGTGAGGAAAGTGAAACCAAGTGAAATTTATCTGCAAATTTGCGATGTTCACGGACCAAATGCGATGAGTGATTCGATGGTGAGAAGATGGGTCCGACAGTTCAATGGCGGGCGTAGTGATGTGCACGATGAAGAACGAAGTGGGCGTCCACCTTTGGTTGCAGAGGAACTGGTTCACGCGATTGATGACAAGATGCAGGAAAACCGTAGGTTTACAATTAGTGCTCTCGCTATGGACTTCCCCCAAATTTCACTGTTTCCAACTGGTTGAAGACACAGGCGGCAGATTTCTATGAACAAGGTATACAAAACCTGGTGCCACACTATGACAAATGCCTGCAAAATTACGGCAATTATGTGGAAAAGTAGTTTCAGAGTTGCAGAATTTCGTGCAATAAAATTTTCTTCAGTATCTGTGTACAATTTCATTTTATTACCAAACGGAACTTATTTTCTGGACACGCCTCGTATTTTAAATTTACTGATTGATCACACATCTTTTACAACCTTCAGTTTACCCTGTGGTGGATCCGTTCAGTTATCTGTGTGCTCTAATGCACCGCTTTCTGAGACGGGGAGGCCTACTGGCCCCAGTTTGAATCCAAATGTTTAAATGTTACTAAGGCTTAAGGGACTTAACTGCGGGGTCACCAGTCCCTAAACTTACAAACTACTTATGAACTACCTTATAATAATGACTGCACAAACATCCATGCCCGAGGGGAGATTCGAACCCCCGACGGCGGACTACCGCGCACACCGCAACACGGCGCTCCAGCACGCGTGGCTAACCCGCCGCGGTGGTTCGAATCCGCGCGGCGGATTAACGAAGGGGGTCGGAATGCCAGTCGGCCTGGATGTGGATTTTATGCGGTTTTCCACATATCCCTAAGTGAACACTGGGCTGGCCCTCAAGTCCCGCCTCAAGTACACGATTCGCGAACATTTCATAACACTTTACACTTTCACCCATAACACTATATGCAGACATTTGGACACACATTTCCTCCCAGGGAGGGAACCGCAGGAAGGGAATCCGGTCACCTCGTAAATATTAACACGCCAAATCTGAATTAACAAAGCTGACCCTGCATGTACGGGAACATGGCTAAAGAGAAAGAAGAACAAGAAAGTTTAGCACATGGTGACTTTAAATGTTCAAAATATTGACCATTCACTGCAACACATAGAGCGGACGTCAGTGTATACCAAAGATAACAGAGGTAAACGGTTAATCGATTAAAGATATAAGTAACAGCTTTGGCGCATGAAATCTGTATTTGACTACTGAAAATCGAGTCTGGTCACTAAGTGGCCATCTTCAGTGCTTTAATAAAATCAAAAGCCAAAATTAACCGAAGTAGCCGTACATGTCTTTACATTGTAAAGAACAAAAAGCAGAAATCGAAAAATATTAAGTCATGCCTTAGAGTAGCAGTTCGCATTTTAATATGAGAGTTTTACTGTATACATTCAATGTCAATCATAATACTGAACTGATTCGTTAAGCTTTCTATACACCTGTGCATGTGCAGTCAGAAGAAAGCTTAAATGAATCAGTTTAATATTATGGTTGGCATTGACTGTAAACTCTGATGTTAAAATGAAAACTGCTAGTCCTTGTGGGCTGACAGGGCTTTTATTCTAGGTATGACTTAATGTTTTTCATTTTCTGGTTTTCGTTCTTTATACTGTCAAAGCATTTATGGCTACTTAAGTTAATTTTGTTCTTCATACTGTAAAGCCATCTACATCTATTTAAGTTAATTTTGGTTTTTGATTCTACTACATCACTGAAGATGGCTACTCAGTGACCTAAATCGATTTGCAGTAATCAAGTAAAGATTTCAGGCAACCAAAGCTGTTCCTTATATTTTTAATGTTATTAATGTGGTTGCTCTACATATGGCTCCAGATGGAGTCGTCTGCATCTAATTTAAAGATGGTAAAAGCTTACAGAACGACTTCAAGTGAAACACTCGGTGTTTTATCAGGACTCATACCCATAACTCTTAAGATACAGGAAATAGCCAAATATTATAACCTCGTCAAAACTAAAGATGCCAGACAGACAATCAACATAGCCCTAGAGTCCTGAAGCTGGGCACATCTGTCAGACTTTACGAGAATAACCGAGGTCGCAAACAAATGCTACTCTGTTTGAGTGTACAAAGATGGAAGCAAGTCAGATGATGGAATGTGTTCGGAAATAGCAATAATATTCTAATAACTAGCTTACTTGTCAAATACAACTTCAACTGTCTAATGAATACTCAAACAATGAAGTGAAACTATTCGCCATTCTCATTGCCCTTGAGTCAATAACCAATATCTCGAATATTGATAGATCTTCAGTAATTCAAAACGATAGCTGGGTGACTTTGGATTCGCTACGAAATCCAAAGAACAACAACTTCTTGATTGAAGAAAGACAGTGTAAAATCAGAAGGTTGCAGATGCACAACTAGAAGGTGAATTTCGATTGGAGGGATATGGGTAAATGAACTAATTGACTATCCAGATAAAAGAGTGGCTCGATGATGAAAATCAATACACTACAGCAAAATACCTACAAGTATGGTGAAGAACGAACTCGAGAGTTGTTGTAAGGAGTCAGGATTTCCTGACTGTCATTCACTGCGTATTCTGATTATAGAATAACATTCTACTCGTAAAGACGAATCGTTTGAATATAAACTCAATGAAGTATGGGCATTTTAACGATAATAATTACGAGATCATGTCGCAAGTGTGATAACATAATCGAAGCTAGAGCTTACTCGTTGAACACACGCCTGAGCAGCTCTAGTTTTTCTAAAGCAGGGCAAGGCACCCGTGCAGCGGCGGCTGGTGGGCGAAATGGTCCCCACTCCACAGTATCACCATATAACGACACAGCTGCGTCCACCTAATCCTCGATGGGCGAAGGTGCCGTTATATTGTATTTGCTGTTTAATTAATCCTTAATCATTGTTCCAATGATATGACGGTATGGGATGCGGACAATTGCTGGGTTGATCCATAACAATAAACTTTGTTAACTTAATTTATTACGGAACGACAAATGTTAATAACTCTTTCTTTAAATACACTGATTAAATAACCGCGTGCCACCACGGTAAATGTCTACAAGTCCACACCGAAACATTTCAATACGCAACTGCAACCGAAACTCAAATGCGAGACAACTGATGGGCAAAACTTAGGCCACCGCTAAACGCGGATTACGGACTCACTGTCGGCGTGCTACTGCCTCGCTCTGCGGTCGGCGGGAGACTGCCGCACACCGGCCAACAAACAAGAAACGTTCAAATCCAAGCATTGTTGCCCAGCAGCTATCGCTGCTTGCCAACGATAACTACTGTTAGACCAAAACGTACCAAAGAGGTTACTAAGCTAAAACCTTGTATCCTCGAAACCGCAGGCAGTCGTTGCGATGAAAGCAACTTATAAATCCTCCCTCGGCCTTGGGAAAATATGGATGCTATAAACCCTTTTAAGAGCAACAGAATACCATTCGCAGCAAAAGATGTTTACTTGCAGCTTTTAACCAGAAGCGGCATGCCAGAAGACAGAAGTCGCATGCAAAATCCAAACTGGCTACATCAAGTTGGAGAGGAAATAACTAAATGAAAGATTTGATGACTTACTATTGGCCAGCGAGCCATATGGCGTTTTAAGACACACAATATGATTGGTAGGTGAGCCACTCACATGGAAGCTGCAGTGTCGCTGGAGCATATACACAAGGAGAACGAGCGAAATTAAGCCAGACTCACTATCTCGCCCGTGCTGGCTGTGTGTGTGTCACTGTGGATGCAAGCTACCGGTGCAACACTCACATTTCCAGAATAAAACTTTCACTCTGCAGCGGAGTGTGTGCTGATATGAAACTTCCTGGCAGATTAAAATTGTGTGCCGGAGCCGGGACTCGAACCTGGGACCTTGGCCTTTCGCGGGCAAGCGCTCACCGGCTGAGCTATCCCGACACGACTCACGATGCCGCCTCAACAACTTCACTTCCGCCAGTACCTCGCCTCCTACTTTCTAAACTTCACAGAAGCTCTCCTGCGAACCATGCAAGACTAGTACTCCTGGAAGAGAGAATATGGTGGAGACATGGTTTACCCACAGTCTAAGGGAAGTTTCCAGAATGAAACTTTCACTCTGCAGCGGAGTGTGCGCTGATATGAACCTTCCTGGCAGATTAAAATTGTGTGCCGGAACTGGGACTCGAATCTGGACCTTTGCTAGTCTTGTATGGTTCGCAGAAGAGCTTCTGTGAAGTTCGGAAAGTAGGAGGCGACGTACTGGCGAAAGTAAAGTTGTGAGGTGGTATCGTGAGTCGTGTCGGGACAGCTCACTCGGTAGAGTGGACAGGATCAAGTTGACTATTTGTATCTGACGGGAGGCGTACATAGCTAATCCTTGCAGGTGCAATGCCCCTGGGCCCACCGTGGGGTAGTGGTCAGCGCAGTTGACTAGAAGTGAGGAGAACAGGGTTCGAATCCCCGCCGGGTACTCATTTTCAGCTTTACCCATTTCGCATCTAATGCCATACATTCCGTGCATAGGGGAAGGCGCTTCGCAGCTGTACACAATCAACCGGTGGCCTAACAACTGACTGGTTACATACAATACAGTGTAGTGCAGCAGGCAAATTTGGCTCAGTTTCTAGATTTACTTTATTTCTTATACAGTTCTCTATTCTAGATACCATAAAACTATTTACTGCTACTGTTTTTAAATCAAGTGCTGAAAATTTGGCATACATTTTATTCAATTTACAAGATGCACTTTATAGAAAACGATGACAAATAATGAAAAGTGCGTAACATTTAAATTCTGAAACTACCGCATGAATACACATCAGTCTATATAACAGCGCCTTCATTTTGTAATTTATTTGAAAATTTTACTTTGAATAGTTCCAGACCTGTGAGCGTCATAATCGCGTGATGTCACGAAATTAAGATACTTTCGCTCCTAAAAAAAAAAAAACAACCGGAACGTCTGTGTATCGCAGCTGCGACTTTGTAAAAGATATTAACTTGACGTCTACATTGTATGACAGACAAATGAAACCCCACAAAAATTGCAAGGTTTCCTGCCGTCCGATTTGAAACTGAATGGCCATTACACACTGTTATATCGATTCACGATTCCATTAAGTCACTCCACGCTACCTCTGTCACAAATTCTTCTTCATCGGTTACCACTTGCTGATACCACTCCCAAAATTGCATTCGCTGATTGGGATCGCCATCATTAATCGAATGCGGTAATCGTGAAATGTAAACTTTCCACTTTGCAGATTTCAGAATTCTTTGTACGCTTGTACTGCTATCCCCCACTTCACGTGCACATTGCACAGAAGATTTCTGTGGAGAAGTAACAAAAGTTGTCAACACGAGACTCGACGAAGCAGGACTTGTAGCAGTACGCTGTCTTCCTGATCTCCCTTTGTGAATATTACAAGTCGTTCCATACAATTCAAATTTGTTAATAGTGCGTTTAATAGGTAGGGGAGTCGCGGTTCTGTTTCAAACTCCCACCTCCACTGATGTTGCACTTCAGCGGTATTATCAAACTTGAAAAATTACTTCACAGTACATTTTCGTTGCTAGAATGTCAATCGTGCTCCAGCGATTGTGTTTTCTCAATACCGACATGAAAATACAAGCACCTGTTGAAGCAAAGACTATACTACAATATATTCATAACTCAAATCAAACAATATCGATTCTCGATAAAGCCTGACGAGTGTATACATTTTTCTGGCGGATTCGCAGCGTTTCCACGAAAAACTAATTCAATCTCAGTTGGTGTAATTGGCATCCAAACAGCAAACAAGGAAATGAATCTGTTTCCTAGCTCTAAAGTGGATGCGGGGAGATCACTTGTTTCTACAAACACAAATCCACCAACGGAAATCGTTTGATCACAGCCCAGCGTCTGCTCTCCAGGCCAAGCGTATGGAAGTTCCTAGAAAGGTGTATTATTTCAAATTGAAATTGAAAAATCTCTGGGTGGTGCCGGGTGGAGGGGGTTTCAGTCCCATTAGACCCCTCCTCCCGCGGCTGCGTCACTGAGTACCGGTACTATTACTCGCAAACAGCAACATGTGAGAACTTAATGTATCTTGGGAGACCCCTGTCGGAGGACTTCCCAACTTGAGCAACGATATCGAGCGGTTGCAGAACCCATTTGTCAACCAAAGTAAATCTCCCAATTTGTCTGTGCGAGAGTAGGAAGAGGTCATAGAAATTCTTTGTACCTCTGCTTTCAAACAAAATTTGAATATATGCCAGTGAATGACTTTTGGGTAGGACTGTTAGCCATAAAGGCTATTCGAGTTCTTTTCCCCTTTGTTTCCAATTATTGATGCGAATCACGCTTATTAGTATATTATTTAGGAGTAGAATACATGCCACCCAAGCTTTACATATTCAGCTGTCGGACATAAAGGCCCATTTCAGATCTATTTTAAAGACAACAATGAGACGATTGCGTTCATCTCATTAATGGTAAGTCAGATGATGTTTGTAAATCTATCGGACCAAACTGCTTGGTCATCAGTCCGTAGCTTACAAACTACTTAACTAAGCTAAACTAACCTAAGGACAACACACACACACACACACACACACACACACACACACACACCCATGCCCAGGGAGGACTTGAACCTCCGACGGCGAAAACACCGCGCTCCGCAGCGAGGTGCCTTAGACCACTCGGCTACTCCACCGCGGCTAAGGGTAAGTCCCACAATTTCTTGTACTATCATAAAAGTTTGCGATTATATCAAATATTTTCTGGTATCGAAGTAATTTTCTTTCACCAAATGATCATATCTATTCTTTATCGTACCAAAATAGAGTTTTATCATTTTATACAATTTTTGTAGAGTAGAATAATGTTTTCACCTTAATTCCGAATCTACTACAGCACGCAGAACTCTCAAGCAACAGCAGAAGGTGAACGATGGCAGAATAATGAGTAGAAAAAATGAAAAAAATGAAGGGTAGATTTAGGGTGCCGTGGAGAGAAAAAGACATTTGAAGGGTTCGATGGCGAAATTAGTTTGGGAAGCACTGGCTTAAAGTATTGCAGAAGTACCGGTGTTGCACATATTTGGAGTAATAGGACTTTGTAATTCATACACGAAACTGGAGAGAGGTTTATGCAGAAATGTACTACTGTGGGTGATGTTGTAGGACCTTTCGGAAGGCACCTAATGTATAATTTACTGGGTGATATTACTTTGCATTGGTACGTTTAAATAAAGTTGCGAGCTTGCACCTTGCATTCAAAAATAAATAAATAAAATAAATAAATAAATAAATAAATAAAATAAATAAATAAATAAATAAATAAAAATAAAATAACATCAAACAACAATAAAATTGAATTTAATTGCATTAATAGTTAGTGTTCGCACAACGAGAGCCCCCTGTGCATCGGAATGTAATCAGTGATATTCCTCTCCTGAAAAGATTCAGGGCCACACTATTGATATCGAGAGATATTTGCGTCATTACATCTTAACACTGCTACTGTTAACCATCCAGAACTACCAGATATTTTTATTGTTTCGCATTAAAAATAGAAAGTAGCCAAAAAGAAAAAGAAATAGGTTCATGAAGAACCTCATGTACAAAACTTGTGTGCTGCATCAGTTTTAAACTGATTTTTCATGTTTATCTTTTACTGATAATTCCACAATTAGGCTACACCTTTATTTTATGAATTGTAAATCTTATATCCCTTTGTGGACTCTTATCAGCCTTGTCTTGCATGAGCGAATGAGCCATTGTTCACGGTTTTGTAATTTACCAAGGGACTAAGCTACTCTGGCCATCGGTCCCTAGACTTACAAACTACTTAATCTTAGACACACACACGTCCATGACTCTGACGGGAGTGGCTGCCAGACCCGTAATGTAGCGCGCTACAAACTGCACGGTCATTCACGTGCGGCACGAAAGAATGAGTGACTATGTCTGTCTGCTACGGATTTATTAAACTGCTTGTGGTATAGTGTTTCTGCCTGCTGTGGTAACTTAAGCGAGGTGAAGAGTTTCTGCCCTCGGATTTTGTCAGACACGGGTAGTTAAACTGGTAACATAAAAGTGTCACATAAATTTTGAATGATTTAAAGTTGTGAGTTGTTTACATTGCGATATAATTTGTGAGTTGAGATCTAACAGACAGCTCACCTGTCTTTCATTCCCAGAATTATATAAAATAAAATTTGATGTCCTGATTTCAAAGAAATAATAGCAACTAATAATAGGTTGACCAAACAGTATTTATGTTTGTTTTATAAGATTTTCTTTAATTCAGATTAAAAATTTAAAAATGAAATGTTTGTATAGCTTATGAGACTTAACTACGGGGTCATCAGTCCATAAACTTACAAACTACTTATGAACTAGCTAATACTAAGGACGGCATAAATATCCATGCCCGATGCGGGCTTCGAACCCTCGACGTAGTGGCCGTGCAGACTGTGACTGGAGCGCCACAGTCCCCTCGGCCACCGCGGCCGGCTTAAAAATTTAAGGAAATAAAATTATACATTGTCTCCAGTCTTCGTACTAAGTGGATTATTAATGATATTAAGAAATAACTGCATATTTAGAGGTGATTTTGTGGATCTGGATATATGAGAATTTATTATTATTATTATTATTATTAAAGATTTTTACACTATTGAAAGGTACGTCAAATAGACCGCACGTGCTAATAATAGCGGTATATCTCTCACTCGGTAACAGTGTAAGATAAATTAAAACCTTAGCAATGCGTAAGGTAGACAGACATAGGGGTCAGCAAACGGAAAACAAGATGACAAGATAAAACTTTAAGAATCGTTTTGGGAGTCCGCAGCTCACAAGTTCAAGGTTAAGACAGACGGAAATTATGCCCAGGAAGGCTACTTATAGGATTTCAATACCCGGCATCAAAAATGACTTGGTCTGGCGGGTCCCGCGGGTTCTAGCGGACAGCGGCTAGCAGGTGCGGACAGGTCGCACGCGCACACTTGCCCAGTGAATGCCAGCGTGCCAGATTAGGACCGCCACAAACGCAGGCGTTGGCGGCTGCTGCGTTTTAAAAGGCCTCGTGTCGACAAAGGCCGAAAAAAGCGGCCGCGATGGTGGTGGCGGGGGAGGGTGGGGTCCGCCGGCCGGCGATAGCGGATCGGCCTATCTTTATCGGCCGGCTGTTGTTTGCAACGGCACGCTCTGCCGCTGTTTTGTTTGTCCGCGCCACTGCCAGAGAGCGGCGCCGCGTCGCCGGCCGCGTGTACTCGCGTAATGTGCGCAGATAGGACACTGGCGGCGGCCACCGCGCTGCCATTTTATACTCAGCTGGAATGCGCACTGCAGCGTAATGGGGACCGAATCACGCCCACGACATTACATCCACATGGGGTACTCTGCCAGTCGCACTTATTACTGTCTGACAGTGTGTTCATCGAACCTCTCTCTTACTTATTACTAGCTTAAACCCGCAGCTCCGCTCGCGTGTTGGTTGATTATGATAGATAAGCTATCTTTCAGTAGTGTGCTATGAGACTGGTTTTGAAGGATGAAATGAAATACAATATCTTCTTTAGAAACAAACATTTTCAATCAACATTCAGATAAAAAAATAAAATGATGTGAAGTAAGTAGTGTAGATCAAATCACGAAATTCAACAATAATGATTGTAATAATATCACAGATCGATCACTTGATGTAATGCGCGAAACGTCAAATCCATTTTTTAAAGAGATGTATTAAAATAAATTTCTTTTTTAGTGCTTTCTTTATTTATTCTTATATTTCCTTATTCCTATACTTATCCTTACAGAGAAAGAGCTGAAGACATTGTAGCACGCATAGATCAAAGATATGGCATGTGGCATCACGTTTCGCTATATGTAATCTCCTTGCTATAGAGTCGCAGACGTCATCGCTGGCCTTCAGTCCGAATTTTTTTATAATTTGACGACTTTCAACCACCATATCTTCCACCCCCTTATAGTTATCGGCATGGAACTGCTATGGTGTACAACTGGAGACTTGGGACAACAGACCATTCGTTTGCGTTCGCTGCAGAGCGAAATATTAAAACTCACGCGCAGAATTTTATATAGACCTACAACTTTCCATCCCAATATACTCCACCTTTTTGTCATTGTCCACTCTCAAGCAACAATGCAACCAATAAAAACATTTTCAAAGAGTAAATATAAATTTCAAAGAGTAATTATTGTTCCGCATTTCGCGTTATATTCTTCAAATTACTAAATATCTATCAGATCGCTATAAAACCGTGCCTAAAACCTTCCTCATGTATAAATTAGTAGCTGTACAAATATTTACGTCTCTGCGTCTTGTCGTTCGGACGTAATAAGCGTTCACCGAACAGACATTCACATCAATATATATATATATATATATATATATATATATATATATATATATATAAATAGCTATCCGATCGCCATAAAACCGTGCCTAAAGCCTTCCCTGGGTAGACATTAGTAACTGTACATATTTTTAGCTCTTATGGTTCAAGCATGATAAACGTACACCGAACAGACATTAACATTTATAGATGTAGATTAAGGGGTTACGTTGGTGAAAAACACACACTTTCCAAAATGCTCCAAATCCACAATTTTGGAGATATGGTAATCAAATTTTGTTCCACGCTATACTTGAAAGTAACACATTTACACATAAAATCCTTTGATTATAAATATTCACGTTTTTTGAATGAAATTTGAAGTTTTATTTTGCAATAATAATGTATATTTTCTCACATAGTATTCAAAAGATTTCTACAAAAATTTCTCTGTTATATCTCTATGCTGTAAGCTTCTCTCATGAGGTTTTAGACATAGGTCAAATAAGAGAATTTTCATAACTTTTTAATTATAATTCCACAAGTACAATTTTAAAATCATGCAAAATTTCCATACCTCAGCTTACAATCAGAATTTAAAAATTTTCTCTTGTGACAACGTTCATTAGATTTACAGAAATATGTGTACAAAATTTCATAATTCTAGCGTTCATAGAATCTGAGGAAAAGGTACACAAACTTTAAAAAACAAACTTTTCAGGAAACGCAATTTAAAGTTCAACCTAACTTTTATCCTTGTGTCACTTTTTCAGAAAGCACCACATTTGTACTCTGGGTCATCTTTCCCTTCGTGGTTTCTCTTCGGGTTTCTTGTTGTCTGTCTTCTTTCCTTTACCAGGTCTTCAACTGACTTTTAAGCTGCAGAGACAAGCTGTAAATCTATTTTTCTGAGAATGTCTCGAGTAAAATTTCCTAACTTAAAGCCCATTCTTTCTAATACCTTCATCCTTCCCAAGATTAAATACAAGAACTGCATCTATGTTGCAATTCTGACAACTGTAGCACATGCAAATATGATTTTAGGGCATTAAAAATGCTTTTAAATCTAGCGGACTCAACTGCGTGGTCATTAGTCCGTAGTTTACAAACTAAGGTAAACTAACCTAACGATAGCACGAACACCCAAGTCCGAGGGGGGACTCGAACCCCCGACGGCTAAACTGCAGAGTCTGAGAATTATACTCCACTCAAAGAGTGTATTGTTATACACATTGTTATGAATATTACGAATTACAAAATATCTCTATGATTTACTTAACAATCCTTTTGAGTGTATAAATTTCCACCTAACGTTAATGTATAATCTGTAACAGTGTGAGGGAGCAGATAACGCTTACAGCATAACCCGTTCAGGCGTGTGACCCCTTTAACTGCTTTAAATCAGTTCAAGAAAGTGAAGAGTGATAGCCCCGAACATTTTGGATGGCACGAAAAGTAAATAAATAAATTACAATATTTGGTTCTGACGGAGATTAATAGGAGTGTCTGGTTACCACACCGTAACACACTCAGGTAAACACTATGCTACGAAGTACCACTAGAGACAGAAGATGGTTTTCGTAATACATCACGTGATTCATAGATGCGAGAGGGACAATGGCACGCAGCGGAGAATGGAGCGCAATATGAAAGGTAAGATGGTTACTGACAACAGATACAAGTAGTGGTAGTAAATCGTAATTGCTTCAGTTGTAAACGTCTGAGATATGGTAGGACTTCTGTCTTGTTGAAAATTGCTCTAGAAAGTTTAGAGGATCCAAACAATGTAAGTAGATTTTTTGGCACATTTTAGGTGCAGTGGAAGTACCTAATAATATACTTTGACATAATGGGGTGCGCAATTCTTCCCTTGATTCGATAGTTACTCACCGTTTCAGTGGGCAAATGACGCATCCTCGAATAACGCCACGAAGTCATAAAGAAAATTTAGAAATTATGACGTCCACTCCAAGGAAATGGAATTTGGAGGAAGCGAAAGTGAGGTTCACATTCAATAACTAATCCAAAGTTCGACCACGGCAAATGATACGTCTGAGGTGTGCTTCTTATTTGGAGAATCCACATAACACCACCATCACAATGCAGCCACTGTGGCTGAAACCGACTTCTGACAGACTTTTGCCTTGATGGCGGCTGGCTGAACTGTGTTCAACACTCATTGGCCATTCAAAACAACGAACAAATTAATAACTACTGCATAATTTACAGTTACTTAAACTCTATACTGTCACTCATAAATATAAAAATACTTCAGGAATTTAACAATTAAATTATGAAAACAGATATTGAGCTAAATGCACGATTTGCTACTACACCGGTGCACTGGCGGTGGCTGATACACTATGGATACAGTAAAAGCATGAACAAGACATACCTGCAGAAAAGTGGACAATTTTTTAACGCCGTGTGCAAACCGGGGGGAGTCAAGCCAGATGTGGCACGGATCCTTCCGGAAGCCATGAAGAGCACAGGGTGCAGCAAGCTGCAGTTGGTGGCTCATGTCGGGACCAATGATGTGTGTCGCTTTGGATCGGAAGAGATCCTCTCTGGTTTCGAGCGGCTATCAGAAGTGGTAAAGACTGCCAGTCTTGCTTGCAAGATGAAAGCGGAGCTCACCATTTGCAGCATTGTCGACAAGACTGACTGCGGACCTTAGGTTCAGAGCCGAGTGGAGGGTCTGAATCAGAGGCTCAAACGGTTCTGCGACCGTGTGGGCTGCAGATTCCTCGACTTGAGTCAAAGGGTGGTGGGTTTTCGGGTTCCGCTAAATAGGTCAGGAGTCCACTATACTCAGGAAGCGGCTACACGGGTAGCGGGGGCTGTGTGGCGTGGACTGGGCGGTTTTTTTAGGTTAGAGGGCCTCGGGAATACACAAAATGGGTTTCAGTCTCAAAGGGGGCAGTTCAAACACAGGAAGAAAGCAAATCTAGAAAACATTGGTATAACAGTTGTAAATTGTCGTAGCTGTATTTGGAAAGTTCCAGAGCTCTAAGCGCTGAAAGAAAGTGCTGAGGCACAAATCGTTGTAGGTTCTGAAAGCTGACTGACGCCTGAGATAACTTCGGCCGAAATTTTTTCAAAGGGCCAAATGGTCTTCAGAAAGGATAGAATAAATAAAATAGGGGTGGAGTGTTTATTGCTGTTACTAACGGTTTATTCTGCAGCGAAATTGAGACAGATACTTCCTGTGAGTTGGTCTGGGTAGAGGTTATTCCTGACAACCGGAATAAATTATTAATTGGATCTTTTTATCGGCCCCCTGACTCAGACGATGCGGTTGCCGAAATGTTCAAAGAAAACTTGAATCACATTTCAAATAGGTACCCGAAGCATACTGTTATAATCGGTGGCGACTTTAATTTACCCTCGATATGTTGGCATAATTACGTATTCAAAACCGGCGGCAAATATAAAATATCGTCCGAACTAGTTCTGAATGCTTTTTCTGAAAACAACTTCGAACAGTTAGTTCATGAACCCACTAGAATAGTAAGTGGTTGCGAAAGTACCCTTGATCTCCTAGCAACAAATAATCCTGAACTAGTAAAGAGCATCAAAACAGATACAGGGATTAGCGAACATCGAGTTGTATTAGCGAGACTGAATGTCGAAATACCCAAATGCACCAAAAATAAACGAAAAATATATCTATTCAATAAAGCAGATACAAATTCGCTTCACGCTTTCCTGAGTGATAGTCTCCAGTCTTTCAAAACTAAAAATGCGAGTGTAGATCAGTTGTGGCTTACTTTCAAAGACATAATATCAGTAGCAATCGAGAGATTTATACCAAATAAATTAATAAAAGGGGGGAGGGCTGACCCCCCGTGGTACACAAAACAGGTCAGATCACTGTTGCAGAAACAAAGAAAACCGCATGCAAAATTAAAAAAGACACAGAATCCACAAGACTGGCAATCTTTTACTGAAACTCGCAACCTAGCGCGGACTTTAATGCGAGAAGCCTATAGTTGTTACCACAACGAAATCCTGTCTCGTAATCTTGCAGAAAATCCAAAGAAATTCTGGTCATATGTGAAGTACACTAGCGGAAAAACACAAACAATACCTTCACTACGCGATAGCAATGGTAATACTACCGATGACAGTACTGCTAAGGCAGAATTACTAAACACAGCTTTCCGAAATTCTTTCACCAAAGAAGACGAAGTGAACACTCCAGTATTCAGTCCAAGAACAGCTGCCAGCATGCGAAACTTAGAAGTAGGTGTTCCTGGAGTAGTAAAACAACTCAAGTCACTAAATAAAAATAAATCTTCCGAGCCAGATTGTATACCAACTGGATTCCTCTCAGAGTATGCTGATGCAATAGCTCCGTACTTAGCTATCATTTACAACCGATCACTCAGCGAAAGATCTGTACCCAAAGACTGGAAAGTTGCCCAAGTTACTCCAATATTCAAGAAAGGCAATAGGAGTGATCCCCAAAATTACAGGCCTAACTCATTGACGTCGATTTGCAGTAGGATTTTGGAACATATACTTTGTTCGAATATTATGAACTACCTCGAAGAGAACGACCTACTAACCAGTAGTCAACACGGATTCAGAAAGTATCACTCTTGCGAAACACAGCTTGCCCTTTATTCACATGAAGTGTTAAGTGCCATCGACAAGGGATCTCAAATCGATTCCATATTTCTGGATTTCAGGATGGCTTTTGACACTGTACCCCACAAGCGGCTTCTTATGAAATTGCGTGCTTTTGGAATATCTCCCCAATTGTGCGATTGGATTCACGATTTCCTATCAGAAAGAACACAGTTCGATGTAATTGACGGTAAGTCATCGAGTAAAACAGAAGTTATATCTGGCGTTCCACAGGGAAGCGTTATAGGTCCATTACTCTTCCTCGTGTTTATAGACGATTTAGGAGACAGTCTGAATAGCTCCCTTAGACTGTTCGCGGATGATGCTGTCGTTTATCGGTTAGTAAAGTCAACTGAGGATCAAAAGCAACTGCAAAGCGATTTAGACAAAATTTCTGCATGGTGCGAAAATTGGCAATTGACACTAAATAAAGAAAAGTGTGAAGTAATACACATGACCACTAAAAGAAATCCGCTGAACTTTAATTACGCGGTAAATCAGTCAAACCTTAAGGTCGTAGATTCTACCAAATACCTAGGAGTTACAATTACGAACAACTTTGACTGGAGAGAACGCATAGAAAATATTGTGGGGAAGGCGAACCGAAGGTTACGTTTCATGGGCAGAACGCTTCGAAGATGCACCAGCTCCACCAAAGAGACTGCCTAAATCACACTTGTGCGTCCTCTCCTGGAATACTGTTGCCCCTTGTGGGACCCTCAACAGGTGGGACTGACGGAAGACATTGAGAAGGTTCAGAGAAGGGCAGCTCGTTTTGTTTTATCACGTTACGGGGGGGAAAGCGTCACGGAAATGTTGCAAGAATTGAGGTGGAAATCATTAAAAGAAAGACGTTATTCATTGCGGCGTGATCTGTTTGCGAAGTTTCAATCACCGACTTTTAGTTCTGAATGTGAAAATATTTTGCTAGCACCCACCTACTTAGGGAGACATGACCATCCTAATAAAATAAGCCACACAGGAAGAAAATGAAGCATATGTGGGCACAAAGAAAGCAACATCGACCACTAAGTACTTTGCGTTCTATTGAAGTGTTTGTTCAGAAGTAATAATAAAGTATGTACGTTTCAGGCAATCATATAATTATTTCTCCAGAATGCTATTTTCCAGTCTCCAACGGAGTGTTCCCTGACATGAAACTTCCTGGCACATTACAACTGTGTGACCGAACCGGGATCCGAAACTCGGACCTTTTTCTTTCGCGGGCAAGCGTCTACTGACTACGCTATCCCCGCTGTTTTTAAGGCCTATTCTCACAGCTTTAGTTCAGCCAGTACCTCGCCTCCTACTTTCCAGCCACACAGTTCTCCTACGAGCCTTGCAGGACTAGCACTCCTGTAAGAAAGGATACGGTGAAGACATGGCTTAGTCACAGCCTAAGGGCTGTTTCCGGAATAATATTTTCACTCTCCGGCGGAGTGTGCACTGATATGAAACTAGTGAGATACTGCACCGTACGATGTGACGTTAAACCGTAAGCTCCCTTCTTTACTGTGCCGTACACACAAAAATGGTTTTTATCTTCTTGAGTTTTCAGAGTTCATTCAGGCTCATGTGGTTTCCAAATTATTAATTATGTTACAGAATTGAAACTAAGAAAATTAAATCTTATACTGATTCGATGAAATATATTTCTAAGAGTTACTTTTTGAAAGCATCTGTATAATTCTACTAGCTTAAATCCGCGACTCCGCTCGCGTGTTGGTTGACTATGATCGATAAGCTATCTTTCAGTAGTGTGCTATTTACTTATTCTTATATTTCCTTATGCTTATGCTTATCCTTACAGAGAAAGAGCTGAAGACATTGTAGCACCCATAGACCAAAGATACGGTCTGTGCATCATAGACTAAATATAGCATGGTCTATGTGTGGCATCACGTTTCGCTGTATGTGACCTACTTGATATAGAGTCGCAAACGTCATCGCTGGCCTTCAGTCCGAATTTTTTTATAATTTGACGACTTTCAACCAGCATATCTTCCACCCGCTTGTAGCTATTAGCATGGAACTGCTATGGTGAACAACTGGAGACTTCGGACAACAATTAGACACAGACCATTCGTTTGCGTTCTGTAGTTTTCGCTGCAGAGAGAAATATTAACACACACACACAGACACACACACACACACCGATAACTTTCCATCCCAATATGCTCCACCCTTTTATCATTATCAACCCTCAAGCAACAATGCAACGAATAAAACCATTTACAAAGAGTAAATATAATTTTCAAAGCGTAATTATTGTTCCGAATTTCGTGTTATATTTTTCAAATTACTAAATATTTATCAGATCGCTATAGAAGCGTGCCTAAAACCTTCCTCAGGTATAAATTAGTAACTGTACAAATATTTAAGTCTATGCGTCTTGTGGTTCAGACGTGATAAACGTACACCGAACAGACATTCACATTTATAGATATCGATTTAAAGTAATTGACATTTCGCTGCTTGCACTATACTGGTCTCACACCAATGGAACCAGGCGTTGTCAGCATATTTTCTACACTATAAAGCAAATAGATGGTAGATCTATCTGTTATAAGAAATGTCTTAAACATTTGTGTAAACCTCCTCCTTAATGCAGAAGGTAAATAATTGAGATGATAACTACTTATCAGGAAGCTTTGACTTCTACTCAGTGACAATGAGAATTAAATGTTAGCTCAAAATATGATTAATAGTAAAACTAGCGAATCTTATTTTGCCGAAAGAAGAAGATAGCAACCTCAAGTTTAAGAAATGTCTGGATGCGATCTAAAATGAAAGGAAGAAAAGGAATAATTTTATATTTATGTTGCAGTATTTCGATTGTTGACGTATCTATTATTTCTGTAAAGTATAATTATCGTTGTTTAATGAAGAAATGCAGAGACCAACTTCTGAATTGTGTGGCAAGTTTACGTCAATATTAATTAATGGCCGTATTGGGGACTAAACTGTCCTTTTCCAAACCAGTCTCGTTCTAAGTAGATTTTCAACTTGAATCTTAGAATGTTTTAAACGGTGTGTCTTACACCCTGTCAGCAGTCGACACCAGACGACAAAATTAACGAGGTTTAAGTTAATAATTTCTACACCGTGAAATAATTTGCAGCACAGTAACATTTTTTCGACAAGGAAAATTGCTTACAGAAACGTATAGGCAGATTAATTTGATCCGATAGCTCAGGTGTGAGATACAGTACAAGTAATGTTTTTTTTTATACTTAATATTATTAACATCTTATTTGTAACATATTTTACCTCAGATTTGTACTGCTATAGTAACTACTTGACTCATTTTATCTACATCTTCAGCCTTTCTTAAAATCTTATCTTTCGAACAGCATATTTTTCCGCTGACCTAAGACACGCTAGGAATGAGACCATTTAAAAGTACCCCGAGATAAATCCTATGTTAGAAAATGCAATTTGCTTTAATGAATTTCACTTGCAAAGCTGGCGTGTAAGATGGATTGAGTCGTCACATGGAGGGCAGATCAGAATCACACGAGCGTGGAATGCTAAATGTAAATAATTTCTTGTTTCTGCGAAGGAATTTGCAGGGAGTACCACGCGGCAGCATTTAGAAACTGGTTATAAGTAGCAGTTAAATCTGCAAGCTTTGTTACCACCTTGTGTCGACATTGATCTACTGTAATCCTTTTGTCACATTGAAAATGATGCATCTGTACTTGAAATATGTTATTTTCCTTACATAATTGCCATTTATGTATTTGCAAACAGTCTCTTAATTACAATATTTTACTTGTAGTAGGAAATAGACCGATTTTGACAATCGTATTTCAGATTTTTCATGCAGCTTAAAGGTGATCCAGAGATGTCGTTAAGAAAACAATAATCTGACATTTGTCACTGCTATATTCTCTGCAAAAATTACTGTCATCTAAGGAATTTATGACGAGTAGATATCATTCCAGCAAGCAACTTATTATAGTAAAGGATATAGACGTGCACTTTTTATTTACTTTTTTAACTGTTACGATACATTTATTTTAAATTATTACGTTTCTATATTCTATTATTCGTTTTTTATTTCATTATTTGCGTGTACGTGGAATTCTGAGTAATTATCACTGCTGTATGAACATTTGTCTTAAAATAGTCTTGATTTAAACAGACTGAAAATATATTTTAACTATAGCCAAGTAATTAATCAACGGTTGAAAGTTTTTAATAGTGGTTTAGTATGTCTGTAGCGTTTTTAGGAATATCACAATGCAGACACCAAGACACCGAATGTATTACATATCATAGGTTAGTCCAGATACGGCACGTAATTGTTTACAGTCCGCGGAAGAAAGCTGTGATTGAGAGAGAAAGCCGAGGGACCTACAAACATTCTACATAGTTGTCATTATGTGAATTTAGTCACTGTCTGAGTGTGAATATTATCGGATTGTCAATGCCGATAGTAATGACGAACAGTACTGATATCGACTGAAATAGTTACCAGTGCATACAGAGAGTTTGAGGGCGAGTATTAACGAGATGACATGTCACCATTATGTTATTCGCGTGTTTTTTCTTCTCACTCTCTCTGATTTTATTTTTAATTCTTTTTACTTTGGCGTCTGTGTAATACAACCAAAATATGCCAAATTCAAGAGATGTGGACTTATAAACTGTATACAATCGACAAAGATACGATAGTTTACTTTAATTACACAGAAACAATTTATTCATTATAGTCAGTCCTCATAAGAAACTCTGAACAAATTCTTTAAAACTGCTTGCTGCTGTTGTTTGCAGATGCTAAAACTCTAAATTTTAAACATTCGAATGACATGGCTGTTGTCAAAGGAGGATGGAAGATTAGCTCCAGTCCCGTCGACACAAGCTCCGATAGTTTTTGGATAGGATGGGGGAGGAAACATCCCAACATCTGTGAAAAAATTCAAATGACAAATGTAAATCTTTGGGACTTAACTATTCTGGTTATCAGTCGATAGGCTTACAAATTACTTAAATTGCCTAAGGACAAACACACACACACACACACACACACACACACACATGCTTGAGGGAGGAATCAAACCTCCGACAGTGAGCAACCGCGCGCTCCACAGCAAAGCGCCTTAGAGCGCTCGGCCGCTTCACCGTGGCCCGGCATCCACCTAGACCACGGAAAACCTAAAATGTTGATAACAGGAAGCGGGTTAGAACTACCATCCCGCAAAATACAAGTTCATTGTGATAGGCACTACGCCACTTTGCTCAGAACGGTGCCAAAAATCGCAAAATTACTTCTAATTTGTTGTCTACTGCGACTGCCAATCTCATTGCCACTTCTTCTTTTCTACTATTTCTGGTATCAACGTTGGTAGAAAAATTTGGCCCCCTTCGGGTGTATTAGTAAACTGTGGCTATTGACAATTAATTAGCTACATGTTGCTGCTTTTATAGGCGTTTATTTTCACGTGATGAATTTTCAAGATATATGGCTGCTATTACAGATCTTCTCATTGATTCTTTAGTAATTGCTTCACAGAATTTGCATCGAACGTTTCTAAGACAGCTGCTGTATATGGTCGCAAGTAAAGAACAATGAAACGGCTTGGCTATTTAAAACTTTTTGGCGTACAGGAATTAAAACCTGAGATCTTAGCATAAATAATGTTCACGGAACATAAATATAAACCCTTGAAGTTAGGAGGATGAATATAAAATGAAGTTTTTTCAAAAACGTGTGTTTTGATACAAATTTACTTACATGCCACATCGAAAAAGAGGTGCTCTTCATATCGGTGTAAACCTTATAGACGAAACTACTGAGGTCATCGATTCCTAGACTTACAGATTACTTAATCGCACAAACACACCTACTCATCTCCGAAGGACAACTTGAACCTCCGACGGGAGCGACCACGCAATCTGTGACATATCGCCTTTGAACACGCGGCTATCCCCGCTCGGCTGAAATATCCTTCATCCATGCTTGCAAGGAAAATATCCGGAATCGAAGCTCGGCCCATCAGTAACTTTCATGTCGCCAATGAATTGTACAGCCGATGCTGGATCATATTCACAGTTTTGAAGACATTGCTTGTATTAAGAATGTGATGAATGAAATTGATTCGCTGGTCATCATGAACAGTTTTGCTGTGGACCGTCTTTAGTTTAATGATTAAGATTGTAATTACTAACCCAAGATAAAAGTCACATACACCTTGTACTAGAAATATGGAACTTCCTGGCAGATTAAAATTGTGTGCCGGAACCGGGACTCGAACCTGGGACCTTTGCCCTTTGTCATTGGTCCCAGGTTCGAGTCCCGGTTCCGGCACACAATTTTAATCTGCCAGGAAGTTTCATATCAGCGCACACTCCGCTACAGAGTGAAAGTTTCATTCTAGAAATATGGAGTTCTTGTCAATTCAAAAATTAATCGTCTCAATTTAGCTAACGAAGTGCATATATATATATATATATATATATATATATATATATATATATATATATATATAGCACAGTGGTAGAGTGCCAGACTACCCCCGCCAGGTCCTGTTGTATCTGTTACTTTCCACTTCTTTCGCCTCTGGCAGTGTTGCTTATGTGGAAAATATCGAGTAGCATCGTGGTTCGGAACTCACGTTAAACTGTAGGAAGGTCGGAGGAAGGCAACGACATACCACCTTCAAACAGGACCATGCCTAGTAAAGCACTGTGGTGTTCAAATCAATCTTCGGATTGTGGACTGCTTTGTGTGTTTGTGCTGAATTTTCGATGGTCGATGGAGAAGTACAAGTTCATTCCCTAATCTATAAACAGATAGAAGTGAATGCAGATTTGCATGATACAGGTGCAGAAATTTCGTAAAAGATATTTATCCGAGTCCACAAGGCACTAAATCACAATACAACTCGGAATATTAACTTACGGTATAGTATAAATAAATGAATAACAACATCACACTTTGTTGGTCCAGTACTCTTCCACCGGAATGCACTGTCATTGGCAGCGAACAAGTCTTGGACGTTACAGTGTACACTAAGATTCTTGCTTAAAGCAAGTGTTCAGAGTCCTGTCTCTCACCACACTCACAAAGCTCATCGCCACTGACACTCCATTTCTTCATATTGCTTTTACCCTTTGTCACTCCGGTTCTCAGACTGTTGAGGGTCTTCCCGGTTACATACGGGAGACGGCCTCCTGCTGGTAGCTTCTCTTTTGCTGTCCACTGTCCTGGTGACTTGGCTCACCATAGCGCGTTTCGACGAGCTTCTGCAGAGGTTGGAATTGATGAAGTTGAGATTACTCGATTTCAGCAATGATGGGAGAGGCTGGATTTCAAACATTGGGTGCCTCGGATCTTCTTCGCATTTCTTCTATTCAGTCTCCGCTGCTACCCGTCTCCTTACATCTGGCTGTGCTACTCCGATGAGTGGGAAACTATTACTGACATGAGTTGGTCTTAATCATCCTGTGGTTTGCGGCATGTGTCGTTTAGAGCCACGTCAACTCGCTTAGCATGTGCAGAGTTCCACCATACTGGAGCAGCGTACTCGGCAGGAAAGGAACACAGGGCGAGAGCAAATGTGCGGAGGACGATAGGCTGTGCTCCCCACTTCGTGTTCGTGAGTTTGAGGACAAGATCGTTCCTAGCGCATAATTTTCGTATGGTTTCAATGCATTGCTCTTCGAAAGTTAAAGAGCGATCCAATTTTTTCCCAAGTATGTTGAATGATCACTGTGATTTCTTATTGCGCAAATGGAACGCACACACCACGGTTTTATCAGGGTTGGGTTTCAGATAGTTGTCATCATAGTAAGCAGTGAGTTCTTCGAGAGCATATATTACCTTGGATTCTACTTCTTCGAAGGTTGACCCTTGAGCAGCTATAGCTGTATCACCTGCATAGATAAATGACTTAGAATCAGTGTTGAGTGGCTGGTCGTTAGTATATATCTTGTATAGCATTGGGATCAGCACACTTCCTTGGGGAAGCCCATTTTTCTCAGTCCTCCATCGACTCATCGTCTGTTCTGTAGCAGACACTGAGTAAATTGAAATAAAGTGCAATTTTTGATCAGTTATGGCTTCACTGTACTAGGTTTAGATGAATACCAAACTGCGGCGAATGAAAATTTGTGCCCTGCCGGAATTCGAACCTGGGATCTCCTGCTTACTAAACAGACGCGTTGACCACTCCGCCACCGAAGACACAGTGACCAGCCCGACTGCAGAGGACTCTTCCCTACACGTTTTCCGCCACACCAAAATCTCCATTCGCCACGTTGTCCCTTTCGTATACCACAGCCGCAGTTTGGTATAGCCGACCGTAGTGGCCGTAGTGGCCGTGCAGACCGTGACTGAAGCGCCTCAGTCCCCTCGGCCACTGCGGATGGCCATTTACTCAGTAAATGACTGAAGCGCCTCAGTCCCCTCGGCCACCGCGGATGGCCATTTACTCAGTAAATGGCTGGCCGCGGTGGCCGAGGAGACTGAGGCGCTTCAGTCACGGTCTGCACGGCCACTACGGTCGGGGGTTCGAATCCCCCCTCGGGCATGGATGTTTGTGCCGTCCTAGTTCGTAAGTAGTTCCTAAGTAGTTTGTAAGTTTAGGGACTTCTGACCCCGTAGTTAAGTCCCATAAGCTTTACAAACATTTGAACATTTTTTAACTGAGTAAATGGTGTCAGGCAGGAATTCTTAGTCATTGTATACAGCTTAAGTGGTGTGAAGTTTTGAATCTGTCAATATTATGTACAAACAATTCTAAATCATTTCAGGATAAACTTACCTCTGAAAATGTCTTTAAAGTTAGAAAACGTCAGAAAATTATAATAAATAAATAAACACATTAAATGTCGGAGGTGTCTGAATTTAAAAAAGCAAAATAAGATAAGTAAGTAGACGATTCTAACCATTCAGTCTCCTCTAATAGGTCTTAATTCTTGCTCGAACCCCTTTAGCTGCATCTATCGTAATGACGGCGAAACACATAGTTTCTCTCGTACATTTCTCTTCTGTACATTTCGGTCATGTTTTTCACTACTTACTCATTTCTAGTTAGGAAATCCGTAGGCTACTGTTCAGGAACTTTCTGTTACACAACAGTGGTGGTGGCGGGGAGTTTCGCTTTGCTTTAGGTGGGCTCCCTCGCCGCTAATGTTTCCGCATCTCCTTAATTTCTGTAAATGCTTTTCCCTACAAATCTGGCGACATCTGAGGGTGAGCACCGACTAACAAATTACACCCACAAGGCGCAGCAATAATAATAATTTATGAGTCGCGCAACAAAAAGTGTCGCCGAGGAAGAGAAGTGCGGAGCGCACACAAACTATGCGCGCGACAAAAAAGTGCGTGCGTGTCCGGCAGGCAGAGGGGAGGGAGCGCGTGCAGAAATTTTTACACGGGGGTGCGCCGAATAATTCGCTACACTGAGTCGCAGATAATAATTTCTGCTGTAATTAAAAGCGACGCGAGCGGCCAGTGAGCTGGCTGGGGCAGTCGGCGCGGCGCGCGTTGTTGATGAGAGGAGGAGGGGCGGCCAGAGATAGCGGCCGTCACGGCGTCCCAAGGAGTCGTCAAAACGAAATTAAAATGGGGGGAGGCGCCAGATACCATTGTGAACGCTGACACTATCTGCGGGGGCGCCAGTTCGAGGCTTGTCCGTGATACTACTGGCTGTTGCTGCTTTGTTCGGTCTGGACGATGCCCTTTTGTAAGGAAAAAAATATTATTTATCGCTATTTTTTCGTTACAGAACACCAATTTCTCCACAGTGAAGATAAAAAATGCTAAAATGGCCACATTTTTCCCTACTATATGGAGTGATTTTTCCACCGTATAAAAACTATATAGATTGTTCTAGGAGCAAGTATAGAATAAAAATATGTTACTGATGGTATGACTGGAAATACGTGGTTTCCAAGCTACAGACCATTTATTCACTCATACTTTATTAAAGACTGCGCTCTAGTTCGTGCTGTACCTTGCAGCCACCGTTACAGTGCAGATGGCTTTCGCCTAGTGGTTGGTAATGTTGCTCATATTATACCGTTGATTATTCGAAGGGTTTAGTGGCTCCTACGTACTAGTCCCAGCACAGTCCATCGTTAATGTCCGGACGCATCTCGATCGTGTCTTCCCTTGTCGATGGTTCGGTCGAGGAGATCCAAACCCTCCAATTTCTGGTTATTCGGCCATCTCAATTTTGCATCCAGATCCCATTCAAGAGGTGGAAACACTGGAGCAGCGTAATCATGCAGTGTTGTCACCACCGCTATTTTAATACTGTATGTCAAAGGCAACATGACGTGTGGTCTAACGCACCTCTTTCCGAGACGGAGAGGCGTACCGGCCCCGGTTCGAATCCTCCCGGTGGATTAACGAAGGGGGGTCGGAGTGCCGGCCAGCCTGAATGTGGTTTTTAGGCGGTTTTCCACATCCCCCTAGGTGAATATCGGGCTGGTCCCCAAGTCCCACCTCAGTTACACGATTCGCAAACATTTCATAACACTTTACAGTTTCACATGTATAACACTATACACAGACATTTGGGGTACGCATTTCCTCCCGGGGGGCAGGGGGTGGCGGCAGGAAGGGCATCCAGCCACAATATAAATGCTAACATGCCAAATCTGCAATAAGAAAGCCGACCCTGGATGTGCGAGAAAAGAGCTGAAGAGAAAGAAAGAGAAGGAAATGTCTAGAGCAACATGAATACGCCTGCGTTGAGGCGCATAGAATTCATTCTCTGCACATACTTTTACTGTGGCTGCATAGTGAAGTGAGTCAGTTATAGTTGGCGTCATGTAGGAAGGCGCTTCCGCGCATAGAGGCGGTGCAATAGGGAAAGCGTTGAAGGGAGGAGCTATGGATCAGTGCCAACGGTTGTGCCTGCGAGAGAAGCATTGCGTAACTCGCAGCCAGTTACGATACTAGAGAAAGAATGTTATTGGCTCCCAGTGCGGTAATGGAGGGAGATGTGCAGAAAGACTTCGTAAGTGACGACGACTATAGTATTAAGCCCGTTCTACATGGGAAGTTAGAGCTTACAAGATTACTCATGATGCATGACTTACACCTGTCATGTACCGTGTAGACGCGTCCACTTGTACAAGTTGCACGCATACGATCGCTGGTAGGCGGAATAGGATGAATCCTATTCTCACGCACATGGATGTGCTTCGTACATGTGCTGACGACAGATTGGGGAACCAAGCTGACGAACTGAGTAACGGAGCCATGTCGCGAATTTTTGAGAGAAATGTGTACTTCTCTCCTGCTCAAAGAACGTAGTTGTCTGACTCTCTCACATACGTAGTTAGTAAGGAGGGGTGGGGATGTTTGGGGCCCCTCTTACGGGAATTAGTTCAAAACTACGAGTTTGAGTACTGTGGGCAGGGTAAAGCTGGAAATTTGTATCTGACGGGAGGCTTGCTTAGGTAGTCCTTGCATGTGCGAAGATCACCGTGTCCCTAGTGGTGCAGTGGTCAGCGCAACTGCCTAGAAAGCGGGAGACCCGGGTTCGAATCTCGTCTGGGTACACATTTTCAGCTTTGCCCTTTCGCACTTGATGTCATATATTCTGTGAATATGGATGGCTTCGACAGTTAGCGAAGTTGGCGTATTTGTGCGAAGGAAAATCTGCATTTCGAGATCGGATAGTCTCTTCACTCTTAAAGGGTATCTGTGCGGTGAGAAATGTGAAGACACGGCCGCGGTGGAGTAGCCGAGCGGTTGCTCGCCGTGGAGGTTCGAGTCCTCCCTGGGGCATGGATGTGTGTGTTGTCGTTAGGTTAGTTTACCTAAGTTTAAGTAGTTTGTAAGCTATGGACTGATGACCATGCAGTGTGGTCCGATAAAATTACAAACATTTGAACATTTTGAAGTCACGGAAGAATCGTTCCGATACTCTTTGATGGTACAGTAGATATCGAACTGTACGTAGAGGTGTTGGAAAATGATTTCATCCCCCTTATCCAGAGTGGCCATGATTTCGAGAAGATTTGGACGATGCAAGAAGGAGCTCAAATTTATCGAAGCTGGATGGGCCTCGATTGGCCACCATATTCTCCGGATATTAACCCATTCGACTCCTTCTCATGGGGCGATATTAAAGGTATGGTGTACAGCAATAACCCCAAAACCATTGCCGAGCTGAAACAACCATTCAACAGGTCTTCGACAACATCACTGTTCTGACACTTCTGCGGGTAATTCAGAATACGTCCGTGCTACATCATCATGACCGAAGGCAAGCGTATTGCGTGCGTGCACGCCGTAGTTCGTAACTGATTTACGTTTTATTTTACATAAACTGGTCTAAACAATGAGATCAGCTGAGATATCTAGGTTCCAAAGCATTGTCATCGGCAGCATGAAATACAATTCGATGTCTTTCTGACGGTTCTACGGACGGGAGACTACAACAATACGGTAACTGAGATAATAACAATAACAGAAAATTGCCGAAGAGGAAGTTGGTGTTGACTTGAGTTTACCAAACGAATTACAGAAGCAGTTGCGTTCAGGTAGTGCATTGAGTAGGATGCGCACTGCAACAACAACGTGACTTATCAGAAGTTATGGTATGGAGAGTCACAGGAAGGTTGGAAGAGAGACAGAAACAGAGGGAGGTAGTTGCAGCTATGGCAGTGTTCGAAAGTGTAATTTCCCGGATCTGCACCCGATTCCAGACAACTGAAATCATTAAAATAAGGCACGTCCTTGGTCGTCGATGGGTGATTTCAGCAAGAGATGGATTATCTTGGTTTAACAGCTTGTCGAGACAAGAGTTTGTGTGCAACGCACCCTCCAGGCACCAACAGGACGAGCAATATCAACATAAACGGTCCGAAATCGCATTCAGGAATATGAAGTGCACGCACGGAGGCCTATGGTGTATGGCCCATTAACACCACGACACCGTTTAGCCCGCTGAAACTGAGCGGAGGAACATCAGTATTGGAGTCGTAACGAATGATGTCGGTTTCTTTTCACAGGTGAGTCAAAAATTTGTGTTCAGACGGACACTTGTCGTTCCCTCATCTACAGAGAACGTGGAACCCTGAACACTTCTGCTTATATGCAGGAAATATCGTATGGTGGTGGACGAATAGTGTGGGCAGGAGTCAGTATTGACGAACGTTCGGATTACCACGCCGTTCAGAACGGTGCTTTGACTGCTAAGAGGTATAGCGGCGAGATCCATTGACGTTTTCTTGTGGCCTACGTTGGTGTCCTAGGAGATGGGTTTCTTCTGATGGACGATAAAGATCGTCCGCATACAGCTGCACTGGTGGACAACATGCCTGAAGCTGAGGGAAATAACGAATGGAATGGCCTTCTTGTTCACCGGACTGAACCCGACTCAGCATGGGATGCACTTGGCAGACGAAATGTACGGACCAGCGCCTCCCATAACGGTTTCAGAGCTGGGTATTGCACTCATGGACGAATGATATCCAAAAAAATGTTCACATGTTTGTTAAGCTTAAGGGACTTAACTGCGGGGTCATATCCCTAAACTTACAAACTACTTATGCACTACCTTATACTAAAGACGACACAAACATCCATGCCCGAGGCCATTCTAACCCCCGACCGTAGCGGCCGAGCAGACTGTGACTGGCGTGCCGCAGACCGTTAGGCGACTGCGACCGGCAAAATTTGTGCCCGGCCGGGGCACGACCCGCCAAATATCCCTCAAGAGCTGATTGATAACGTCACAATGTCCATGGCACGCAGGTGTACAACTGTAGTGGCCGTCCGATGTGTTCACTCAACATAGTAGAGGTAGACGAGAAAGAGTTCTTGACTATTATGGTAGTCCCATATGGTGTTCAAAAATGTTCAAATGTTTGTTAAGCTTAAGGGACTTAACTACGGGGTCATCAGACCCTAAACTTACAAACTACTTATGAACTACCTACAACTAAGGACGGCACAAATATCCATGCCCGAGGGGGATTATAACCCCCGACCGTAGTGGCCGCGCAGACCGTGACTGAAGCGCCTCAGTCCCCTCGGCCACCACGGCCGGCCCCATAAGGTGTCACGCTGTCAGTAAAAGCAATGTAAAACTCAAAGTAGAGAGTTGAAATCAAATGTTCAAATGTCTGTAAATCTATTGGACCAAACTGCGTGGTCATCAGTCCGTAGCTTACAAACTCCTTAAACCTAGGTAAACAAACCTAAGGACAACACACACACCCATGCCCCAGGGAGGACTCGAACCTCCACGGCGTTCAACCGCGCGCTCCACAGCGAGGCACTTTAGTAGAGAGTTAAGACAGCAAAATATCGTACTGTATCACACAAAAATTACATATGTAACCAATAACTGAGTAAAATACGTTACCATTTATATTGTGCTTGATATATCACCTGAAGCCCTAGCTTTTTTTAGCATTGTAGTTCAATAATTATTGCACTCTATGAGTGAATGAAAGGTCTCTAGGACGGAAAGCATTTCAATATTCATAGAATATATGACATCAACTGCGATTGGGCAATGCTGAAAATGTGTACGCAGCCGGGATCCGAACCCGGGTCTCCTGCTTTCTAGGCAGTTGCGCTGACCCCTACACCACTGGGGACACAGTGATCACCGCACCTGCAAGGACTACCCATGCACGCCTCCCGTCAGATACAAATTCCCAGCTTCGCCCTACCCATAGTACTCAAACTCGTAGTTATAACTAATTCCCGTAAGAGTAAGGGCTTCAAACTTACCCACCCCTTCCCACTAATGATAGGATCATTGCCCGTCACCGGCATATTATATATATACATGTGGCATCTGTTCCGAAAGAACAGACGTCACTTCTGATCCTGCAGCTGTTATTATTTAATATTCATAGAATATATGACATCAACTGCGATTGGGCAAAGCTGAAAATGTGTACCACCCGGGTCTCCTGCTTTCTATGCAGTTGCGCTGACCCCTACACCACTGGGGACACAATGATCAGTAATGAAAGCATTTTCATTAGTCCATTTTTGCTCCCTGTCCTCTCATCGATCAACCCCTAGAGTTTGTACACGGTGGAGAAAATCACACTGTATAGATGGAGTCGTCTTTGTCCTTTCGGGCAAGAAGTGAGAGCACACCACCCACATGTGAGTTCCTGCACAGTGGGTCCGGCACCGACCGCGGCGGTGTGAGCTGCGTTTGACGGGCGTCCGAAACTGGCGCTCGATATACCGCGCCGGCGCGCACAGCCAAAACACACATGTGGCACGCCACTGTTTATTGCACACGCGTCATGATTTACGCGCGCCAGTTTTTACGCCCGCCGCCTATCGCCGCGCCCGACGTCATCAATACGGCTGCTGCGCTCTCTGCCTTTTTCGGGACGTGCGGGCTTTTTTGTTCCTCCGGCAGTATCGGCGGCGGGCGTTAATGACGCGGCCGTAAGCCTCGCCTCCCATTAGCCGGCTTTACGGCGCCGACCCGTCGAACGCCCGACCGAGAGGGCACGCCCAACTCTGCGGCGGGCGTGCATTTAATTAGCACAACGCCGGCTTTCTTCTTCATCTGGCTTCATTGTCATCAACGGGCGTAAAGTTTATGGGGGTTTCCGGGGAATGGCGAGTGGAGCAGTGTGGCACTTTCGAACAGGTGAGTGTAATGGTCTGTTTTGCCGGATGCGAATGCATCACTGTCAGAGATGCAGTGAAGAGACAGAAGGCGTGGGATACCTTTTAAAATGGGGTGAGGCTTGCTTTTGCCTGGTGAAGTGCTGCAACTCGACGTGGCATGAGTCTTTTCCACTGCCCCGTCTGTAATGGTCACGCTGTCGCCTTAATCTTCCACCTTGCGCGATGCAAAAGGACTGATCTGTAATGGTTTGTAACCTAAGACAGCTGACTCTGCAGGTGGAACAAATCTACCGTGACACGTTGGCGAGACGCAGTAAGCCGAGCATGTTTCAATCTAAGAGAAGTAAGACGATCTTATTTGTGCTCAAAATGAACTGAACGACCACTTCTGTAGTTAGAAAGTAAAATAATTACTGGTAAATGACCTCACCGGGTATGGGAATGTAGTTTAAGCAGTGCCTCGGTAAATGAAAATTATTGTTCTAATATCTTAACTACAACTTATGTAATAATCATCGTACATGTTCTCTAGCGAATTGTCATCAAAAGCCGTGATGATAGTTGCAACTTTAACCTTCTTTCCGAAAGACTGTTGGTATTCATTGCCACTGCTTCCATCGCCTCTTCCCGCACTTACCGTAGCACTGCCCGTTTCCAATGAGTTGTTCGTCATTATCATCCCTATTATCATGTAACAACAGTATCTAACTTATACTTCTGTACCATAACAGATACGAGAAAGCATGCAAATGATTCATCTTCTACACTAATACCATCTTCACGAAGAAGGGTTCTTCGTAACTTCATATCAATTAATCGCAATACTTTAGCAGAATTGATTAGCAATCGCCGCCCCATCTGACGCTTCACCTCACAAATAACATCACAAAACGCAACTTCGGAGGGACATTGCACCGTCCCTACTGGCGAACCGACAGGTCAAAGTGCAATGCGGCATGGCACACGCAGAGGCCTCTAACGGACGACTGCAGAGTTTTGCAGATGCGGGAGTATCGCATTATCTCTCATACGAATTTGGTGTATATGTGTTTGTTCGAGCCCAAGTACGTTCCTTGTGAGAGGTAAAAATTTAAATTATAATCTTTAAAAATTGGAAAAATAAATGCAATTAAAATCATTAAAAAGTTAAATAACGAAAGATGCTAATAAAGGACAGGATTAAACCGTTGATGGTATCATTTCAATTAACCAAACTACAAATATAAAGAGAACAGTTATCAGAAGAAAAATATTTTTCAGAGTGTGGCTGAGACATCACACATACACTGCTTCTAATACTGAATTGAAATAGTAGCGACTGTCGCATTGACTGAATTGAATAATGTTGTATCAATGTCAGTATCATTGCATGGGATGGACATTGCAAAAACAGAACTAACTTCGCATAAGCGCACGAATACCATTCACTGCGTCAGCGACGGTCGTGCCTGCAAGCCTTAAATCCTATCAGAATCAAATGGTTTAAACTGTAGCTGAAGTAAATCAGCCAAAACTTCCTTCTGATCCTGATGAGGTGAAGACTCAATAAATTCTCTACTCAAAACTAAGTTGGCAGGGTACACAGATTACGCAAACCAGCCAAACCTTTTACCTTCTCACTATCGACAACATATGTGAACTAATTATTGTTGACAGGCAAATACATCCAATGCTTGTTCTGTGAAAGTGCGTTAATTACATGTGAAGCCTGCAGCTCATCGCTGAACACCACTGTTTATGCCACTAGGCCAGCCCAATTGAGCCGCTAATTATTCTCACAGAAGCACACCGTCTCTAGGTCACAGTTCCGACTTCGAGGTAGCATCACTTTATCGCTCAAGAGGCAGATAGGCAGAGTCATCACCAAGGAGGCATACAGACAGAGAGAGTTCTTTCCATGGCTTGGTCAGTCATATACCTTTTGATATTATCACAAATTTGCAGCCGAGATGCAACTGCTCTAGAGAGCCAATAAGAAGCGCTGTACTAAGAGACCTGGCACTGCTACTTCGCTTCCAGCCAATAAGCAATTCGGTCTTAAAACCTTATGGTGCATGTTGAAAAGGTGATCTAACTCTCTAGAGCCTTTTAGTCATTGACATGGCTGCTCATTACTAACATCAGATGTTAGCTGGTCCAGGTCCACGTGCTAAACAAAAGAAATTCTAAAGGATGGACTATACTAAACTGCTATTATCCGCTAAAAGTTCTCGGTCAGTACCACCTGTTGCTCGGGTCTGCGGACTTCCCTGCGAGGGATAAAACAGCACCTTTCTCAAAACACGGCTTCCATGCCCAACCACACTGATTAAAATGTCTGCGTAGTGCCAGTCTCTTAATATAGGCAGCATATTAAATGCAATTATCTCTATAAGTGCAGTAACTATTGTCTCTAATTGCCATCACAAATATCACGCCTGGGGTATTAAATTGCCCATGAAGATGTGTAGATTACGATAAAGTGCTTGAAAATGACATATAAGGAAGTCGATATTTCTTGACTTCTTACTCAGTCAGAATCGAGAAAGGGATTTTCTTGGAAGGTTTGGAATATACTGCATACCAGATACACATCTATATTGGACGTCAATAAACAGTAGGTACTCCTAACGTAAGTGGAGCATACACATACTGAGTTTGTCCACGTAAGAAAATCAATGGCTAAGCAAGTTCTTTCTGTGGAGAAAATGTACCAAGCCTGCTCATTCAAGAAAGTCATAGTAATCTACAAACCTAGGAACCCTTCCACGAGAAATAGGATCCTGAATTCCAGTGCTGCAAGGAATGAGTGGAGCATTGCAGGTAGCGAGGGCAGAAAACAGTGGTAAAAGCCCATGGATGTTGGCGTGTCAGGTTCTGAGGGCATGAAGACGACTCTAGTGTTGTAGCAAAATGGAAGGTGAATCGTTTCCAATACAAACCACATGTGCTGTAGAAACATCAGAGAATCGTCAGATAAACGTACTGGGATACTACGTTACACACTGACCAAAGAGTCTACATCATTAAGTGGTTTAACTAGCATTTGGTGGTGGAGCTTCTGCTGCTGATGAAGTTGTATGTTTTACTTTTGTTACTTGCTACCTTCATTCTGTTACAACTTTATCAACCAGCAGTATGTAAAATGTAGAACAAAACATCTCTCATATTAAGATATTGATTTGTACAGTTGTAAGTAAAATGGAATGAAATATAAGTTAAAACATATATTTTGAAAATAAATAATTTTCGAAGAAAGGACGTACAATGTTGCAGAGAGATGGGATAAAGCAATAAAGAGTTTCAAATATTTTGGATATCCTCTAGTGACCCCATGTAAGACACACACATCGAAAAAGTGTTGCATCACCACGATTATAGGTGTCCATTACAGTTTACATAAAAATGGAAAGTGATATACAAAAGCAAACTTTCAGATCTTTTTATTTCTCATGAAAACAGAATTTGACAAAGTTGTACTACAATAACCTATACATTTTAAATTTTTCATGATTTCAGCATTCACCCGTACCACTAATATAGAGTAAATGGTCCTCTTGTACTGATTCATGCCTGTATTCGCCATGGCATACTGTTCACAGGATCATCAAATGACTGTTGGTAGAGACTGTCTCAATACTCAACGGAAGTTCGGCATAGATCTCTCAGATTGGTTGGTGGTTCATCTCAGCCAAAAACAGCCCTTATCAATGTATCGCAGGCAAGTTGGACAGGGTTAATGTCTGGAGAACATCCTGGCCATTATAATCGTGCGTTATCGTTACCATGAAGGAACGCATTCGCAAGTTGTGGCCTAACATTATGACATCATGAAACATCAGGGGTCTACCAACTTGCTGTTTTCACTGGATGATGTGTCAAGACTTGTCGGCTGACCAGGATACCTCCAAAAATGTATCCGACAATTGTCTGGTTGAAGGTAGAAGCATCTAAAACTAACACTTGATGCCAATCCATTCAGCACACTGTTGGGCTCATCTTCAGCACGCCGCACGTTCTCTATTTGTCAAAGTCGGACCTCGGCATGGACTTCGGGAGTGAAGTTGTATGTCATGCAGCCTGTTACTTACAGTTTTGAGTCGAAATACGACTCCTGAGGCTGCACAAATATCATTATTCAGCATGGTGACTTTCTTCTCAGGGTTAAATGTTCAAATGTTTGTAAACCTATTATAATTCGTAAGTAGCGGTCATCAGCTTCTGTAGTAGCCTTTGTAAGACAAGAGCATCACAAATCATCAACAGATCAACAGTTGCTGTAAATCTATGTGTTCTCCACACACGAACAACATCGCTTTCATTTACTCAGAGTTGTCTAGGATGTTCCCTTAATTAGAGCCCCTCATGATAACAAAGCAACAATGCGGATACGATGAACCTTCCGAATTGACCTTCTAAGCATGGCGGAACCACAGTCAACGCAAGGAGTGTCCTTCCTTCCTGGTGCTATAACTGGAACCTCACTGTAATTCCAAAAATTCGTAAAATGTATACTTATTGTAAATAGATAAATGTAACTGGATTGAACTTTGCTACGAAAATAATAAAAATGAAAATATTAACTTGCTCATTAAATCTTCTAAAAATATAGCAGTACAAAAATTACAAGAGAAAGCACTTCAGGACATTATTCTGTAACAGGGAAACGTAAATATATAGACCAACTGTTATAAATTGTACCTACAGAAATATTTATGTATTTGAATTTATATATCATGTTTGGATAGCACTTGATTTAGAAATGGCGAAAACCCGAAACGGTCGTGGTCTTTAATTAACACCTGATAAATGAAATAAGAATATCGCAGTATTATATGGAATTAACGTTTAAAATGTGTTTTTTTGTCATGATGGCGATAATTGAAACAGCAGTGCTAGTGTATATTAGACAGCTTATTAGAGAGTACCACCCTGATTACTGAATAAGAATGTGTTCCTTTGGTTTGTCAGCTAACATAAGAACATTCGCTGATGACCCAGAACACTACAATCACTTACCTAATTGCCGGAATGTTCATATTGTCATTGTTAAGAGAGCTGACGTGTTTTGACACGGAACCAATGAGACCCGGACAACACGCTGGATGGAATTAGCACCACATCTCCACACACAAGTCTCCTGTCTCCCGTAAATTACGGTGAGAGGGTAGGTAAGCTCTAACGCCACGTTCACTCACAATCCAGATGTGTTCGATCGGATTCAGGCTCATTCCACATGAAATGAGCCAAATTGTGATTTTTTTTAAAATCACAAAAGTAAAGGTTTAGGCATGTGAATGCACTAACAAAATATGAAATTTAATGATTTGATACTCATTTTTATTGTATTCAAGCTATTTAACTATGAATTGCCATCCCAAAGATTGTAGTTGAGCAAACACTATGAAGACCATAAAACTTAGTTATATTGACTGGACTGATTTGCTGTCTGTAAGTCAGTTGCTGCAACAATGAGTAACTTGTTACGTAACAATAGGCTTCCTTGATATCCTACACTGACTAATTTTTTCAGGTAAGCTTTCTTTTGATTTTATTTCTCTTTTTGAAATTGACATGGATCACTGTCACACCCGTGACATAAAAAGAAGATAAAGTTTGCTTCTTACCTGAACAAGTACTTCATAATTATTTATATTCTGGGAAAGTAAGGTTAGGGCAATATATTAACTCCCAAACCTATTAATTTCTGGGAATAACTGTGTTTTATCCAGGAATGGCGTCACGGGTGTGACATAACATTTGTCACGAGTGTGACAAAATGCAGACATTTTTGAAAGCACGCCAGCTGAATGAAACGCCAGTGTTCAATATTTTTAACAGTCACTTCCTGTTCATGTGACATATTAAACTGGTGAGATACAAAGTAAATACAGATCTACTGACATTAAAAATAAATGTCCAATTTATCTTGCATTCCCAGATAATGAGTTCTTCAACGGAAAGAATGAGAAAGATGAGGAGTAAAATGCTGTGTATGGGATACTTTAAAGGTTGCTTCTTATTTAATTGCAAGTGATTACCTTTCACGTGACAAATTTGCAGTTTGGTGCCTTCTTGAAAAAATAATAGCAATTTTGAAACAGCAGAATGCAAATTTAGAAAAAATTCACATGTTTTCTGACAACTGCACTGCACAGTTTAAAAATAAATTTACGTTGTCATATCTCTGCCATACCAAGTCATATTTGGGAGTTGAATTTGAGTGGAACTTCTTTGCTGCTTCACACGGTAAAGGTGCTGTTGTGGTATAGGAGGGACTGTGAAGAGAACTGTATGGAGAGGAATCAAGAGTCGTCAAGTGGTGGTGAATAATGCAAAGGAAAGAAAGTCAAGGTTTTGGGAGAATGTCATTCCAATTCCTAAGGTACATTCTCACCATTACTTTAGAAACTATGACAGTCACCACATTTTAGCAGCAGAAACATCTGGCAGTGAAATGACAAGATATCAAGTCTTTCGGGAGATCCCTAAATCCAGAAAACAGCTGAAATTTTCTGATGTTTACTCAGATTCTGAAGAGTCTAATGCTGAAGACATACAAACAACATCAGGAAATAAAATCAATTCAACCATATATCCTACGGAAATTGAAGCAGGAACTTTCTAAACATAGAGCTTCAAAAGAGGGGAAATGGACAGAATTTTGTTGTTATTTGTCAATCAGACTGTGTGGCCGATGAAATGAAGGTCATATTTTTAAAGCCATGCGAGAAAGGAAAGAAACTCTTTTGTGCTAATGAAAATGACATTTCAGTTGTTTCTTTACAAAAGAATGTTGTTAAAGTCCTGAATCCTCCTGCAATTCAAATGAAAGAAAATAGAGTTTATTATTATTTTTGTGAGAAAGTTATCTCAATGTATATTTCTTTATATTGTTAAATATTCAATCATGTATTTGTTTCAACTTACATTACTTTAAATTCTCCATATTGTGCAATATGCTGAAGTTTAGGTTATTTCATTGAAAAATGAGTTGTTTATAAAATTTATATTAAAGATTTAAGTTTTTGTTAACTTAACACAAACACCACTTTAATTAAGCATTGTGCTTTTTTTGTACTGCCAAAAACTTGGTTTTAATCAATTATTACCTTTAATTCTCTGAAATGTTGAGAGATATTTGTACATGTCACACCCGTGACAAAATTATGTCACACCCGTGACAGCAAAAATTATGCTGGTATAATGAAAATAATTTAATGTTCTTTCTGATACTTTCATGGCTAATAAAGTGAGTTTTCAGCATTAGACAGTTATTAATTGGTTTACATACAATCATATAATTCACAGATTTTTCCTTGTAAAGGTCAAAGTGTAAGGTTGTACTTCTGAATTTTGTCACACCCGTGACGCATGGATTGTGGTTAATAATATAGGTTTTAATCTTTTACCAAAAAAAAATTATATTCATATTGAATAATACAATCAATTTCCTTTTAAATGATATATACTGAAAGATGAATTTTTGATATGGGATATTTTAAAATTATTTTACTGCTGATCTCAACGTGTCTATTTGTCACACCCGTGACTATGGAATCAGCCTTCAACACATCAGCTGGACTCCCCCCCCCCCCTGTGTTGCTATGACCACCACACCACACTTCCGCTACTGCGACATGGGACATTGTCACGTTTAAAACTGCAATTGCCAAAGGCAAACATCATTGTCACAGAGTATGTGATATGCAACCCAGTGTGTGGTAATTCTGGCCCGTCGTGGTGAGTAGCACGAGGTTCACTGGACAGCTTGGATGACCACATGATTGTTCCCTAGAACTTAACTTATATGCCTTCAGGTGTCAACGGGCTGTTCACTTAGAAGACTGACGGATTTTTCACACTATCATAAAAAAAAAAAAAATGTTCAAATGTTTGTATAGTCTATGGGACTTAACTAAGGGGTCATCAGTACCTAAACTTACAAATTACTTATGAACTACTTACGAAGTAGGACGGCACAAATATCCATGCCCGAGGGGGGATTCGAACCCCCGACCGTAGTGGCCGTGGAGACATTGACTGGAGCGCCTCAGTCCCCTCGGCCACCGCGGCCGGCACACTATCATCGTCATGATGAGAAAGGTACTGGGCTTTATCAGATTATGTAAAACTTTTCCACTGAAACCCGTCCTGTTAGTGGTGTGGTCTAACGCGCCGCTTTCCGAGACGGGGAGGCGTACCGGCCACTGTTCGAATCCGCCCGGTGGATTAACGAAGGGGGATGGAGTGCAAGCCAGCCTATATGTTTATTTATTTATTTATTGCGGTTTTCCACATCCCCCTAGGTGAATACCGGGCTGGTTCCCAAGTCCCTCCTCAGTTACACGATTCGCGAAAATTTCGTAACAAATGTTTAAATGTTTGTTGAGCTTATGGGACTTAACTACGGGGTCATCAGTCCCTAAACTTACAAACTACTTATGAACTAGCTAATACTAAGGACGGCACAAATATCCATGCCCGAGGGGGGATTCGAACCCCGACCGTAGTGGCCATGCAGAACGTGACTTACGCGCCGCAGACCGCTTGGCCACCGCGGCCGGGATTTCGTAACACTTCACACTTTCAGGCATGTAACACTATACGAAGACATTTGGGGGTACACATTTCCTCCCGGGGGGATGGGATGGCGACAAGGAGGGCATCCAGCAACCCCGCAATTATTAACACACGCAAAATCCGGATTTAACAAAGAGCCGCCGCGGCGAATTAGCCGCGCGTGCTGGAGCGCCGTGTTGCGGTGCACGCGGCCATCCGCCGTTGGGGGTTCGAATCCCCCCTCGGGTATGGACGTTTGTGACGTCTTTAGTATAAGGTAGTTCATAATTAGTTTGTAACTTTAGAGACTAAGGACCCCGTCGTTAAGTCCCTTAAGCTTTACAAACATTTGAACATTTGAACAAAGAGCCGGTGCGGGAACATGTCCAAAGAGAAAGAAACAGAAAGAATGAGAGTAACACTTTTTCATTGACTTTGATTGACGATGATCATGTCCTCATTCCAGTCGCAGTTCTCGATGTCGTAGTGATAATGTTGGTTCAAAAAATGTTTGTACAACTTATGGGACTTAACTACGGGGCCATCAGTCCCTAAGCTTACAAATTACTTATGAACTAGCTAAGACTAAAGACGGCACAAATATCCATGCCCGAGGGGGGCATTCGAATCCCCGACCGTAGTGGCCGTGCTGACCGTGACTGGAGCGCCCCAGTCACCTCGGCCACCGCGCCCGGCGATAATGTTGGTACATGCATCGTTCGTCAGCTACGGAGGCACATGGGTAGAAGTGTTCTATGGACTGTGTATTCATATACACTTGTGCTCTGCCCACCATTTCAACCTGATGTTCGTTGCGCTTCTTTTTTACCGTTATTCCGTGCTTACGACTTCCGACATCTGTAATGAGGGTTGGCCGTACAACACCTCTACTTTTGGTCGTGGATTCACCTTGGTCTCGCCCCTCACCACAGCACTCCTCGAACACCAAACAAGTCATGCAGTTTCCTTAATGCTGGTGCCGAGCCTCCAAACCATCACAGTCTGCTCTTTTATTCGAAGCTATAAAAATACCACTCTGAATATATCTTCTCATTCCATTTTTACGTGGTGTGGTACGGCAACCGTGTTCAGTTGTAGTTCTTGAATATATAGTGCGTATATACTGACAAATATATTGGAAAAATATTACAATTATTGTGCACTACTAGCAACAAAAAGTTCATAGCTGGTCAGCTATTTAGTGCCTCCAAGATTTACTCGATGTAGTAAATGTCACTATTATGCCTCTCATCTATCTAGAAAGTAACTCATAATGCAACAGTTGTATGTGATTGACTACTGTTAGATGGCAAGGAGGAAAACGAATGTAAACAAACGCACATATTAGGAGTGACTCATTTCAGGTAGATATAGATGTAGATATAGATTATATAAACCCGACAAGGCTATAACTGATTGCTACTTAGACTACGCATAAAGCGTGTAGTATCGGGGATCGTGCTGTCCGTGTGTAGAACGGAAGAGACACGCCATCTATTTAACTCTTAATACATAGTGTAGCTGATCAGCTACATACCTTATTTTTCCATTATCTATCAAACTGATCAACATTTTACAATAATTCATTTGTACCTGTTTGTATAAATAGTGTTACATATGCTAGTAGCTAGTCCTAGAAATTATAAATTGCAGATTGCTACTAAATCATTTTGACAGTTATCTGCATTGAGTTACTCCTAATATGTGCGTTTGTTTACATTAGTTTTCCTCCTGTATATACGCATTCTGAAGAGAAAGGTAGTGAAAGAAATTTCGCAAATGGATCAAAAATAGACCAATAAATGACATCATCATCCGCGAACAGTCTAAGAGAGCTACTCAGATTGTCTCCTAAACCATTTATTAATGTAAGGAACAGTAGGGACCCTATAATACTTCCCTGTGGAACGCCAAATATCATTTCCTTCTGTTCTTGTAGATGAGTTACCGTCAATTACAACGTAATGTATCCTGTCTAAAAGGAAATCACGAATCCTATAGCACAACTGTGGCGATATTCCATAAGCACGCAATTTGATTAGAAGACGCTTGTGAGGTACAATATCAAAAGTCTTCCGGAAATCTAAAAACTTATATCGTTACCAGGTAGGTGACGTTCTCGCAAATCAGTGTATATCCTGAGGAGGAAATATGGTAGCCGGTAGTGCTTTAAAATGTTGTTACACCTTCGCCGTAATTTGAAGATAAAGTAAAGGAATCATAAGGTATTTTTCCATTAAATTAAGCAAGAAAGGAAACTAAATTGTGATCACTCATAAATTTTAGCATTCGTTACGAATATGAAAGGGATGTGAAGCTCACCATCTATTGTCAGAGACTCCCAGGTTAACAAAAACCGGCAGCTGTCATCCTCCTTTCATTTTAAGTGCCTGCATGCCATTCTCTCTAACAACACACAGCGCGACTGACAGCCAATGAGCACTCTAGCAGAATTCCTGAGTGTCCTTCTCCCCGATATCCCTTCGTCCGAAAACAAAGCGCCCAAACGGAGCTGCCCCTCAAATTGCTTTCGATCTTGCTGTGAAAACAACACAGCAGAAACCCTCCAATACATCACCTGCATATTGTAGTTGACACATCACTGTTTCGAGAAACACCACCTCTCACAAACTGTGAGGTATCCTTCGTTTTTGTAGCTACTAGTGTAACAGTGCATATAGACTGGTATTGTAAAAATATTGCAAATATGCCTGGTGATAGTAGTTCATTACAACTGGAAGCCCAGATTCCATAATAAATCCAATTCCCACTAACGGAAACTGCTTCAAACCTCTAAAAAATTAAGCCAGTATGACTTTAATGATACTATCGAGAAAATGTTTAGAAATGCTTTACAGTTATATATAAAGTTTTTCAAAGTTACTAAGTGCTCTCATTATTAAATACGGGACAAATGAAGGGTAATCTGACCCCGTTTTTTACAATACCTAGTTTTTCACGTACCTCAATATCTAGTACTTCCTATCTACTGAACTGTGTGGCGTACCATCATATAATTTTCCAGCTGTATTCAGACATAAGTGGATAATGTCTGAAAAATACAAAGAAGTAATAAATTTCAAGTGCCATGCCAGATTTTGAAGTTTTACTGCACGAAATTGTAAGCACAAGATAATTTACCATGCTTCTATAGATCGCCTGAACTGTGTGACGTACAGTGATATAATTTTGCAGGTGCAATTCATCGGTGTTTGGTGCTATATAGGAAAACTATAGAGTGAATAGAGTTAGTAGTTTAAAATCAGAAAACCTCGTGGAAAATGAAGAAATGTGATCCCACTAACAGCAAAATTGATTTAAGCGATAAACTTTATTATTTCATCATTTTGTGAGACGCACAACGAGGAAAAGTTTCGTGCATGTTTTAAATGATGTGTGTATTTTTTTTTAAGTCGATACGTATTTTTATTTTAGTGTAATGTATTACCAAATTTGACATTTTTAAGTGCTGCCAGCTTCAATACAAACATACAGTTTGACATGGTAATTTTTGTCTTAAACTGTTAAAACGTATATATGATTACACCTATTAATGAGTGGAATATAACAACAACTTGAAGTTTTAGAATCGGTCACTAATCAAGAGAATATAGAAAAAGTCGTGTTTGTAAACACAAGGGACAAAACTATTGTGCTCATCAGTCCCTAGAATTAGAAACTACTTAAAATAATTTAAACCAGTCCTAAGGACAACACGTATTCAAGGAAGGACTTGAACCTCCGGCGGTAGAGGTCGCGCAGTTCCTAACATCGTGTCTAGAGCCGAACAACCATTTCAGCGACCTGGAAGACATTACATTGTTGATGTGCAACAGATATGGACCGTATCCCGGGATATTCCTTTAGGAATATAGATTAGCCCAACTGCTTTTGCATTGCCTCCTTTCACGTAAAGAGATTCAAATCAGATGTTCAAATGTTTGCAAATCTTTGGAATTTAAATACTGTAGTTATCAGTCCCTAGGCTTTCAGACTATTTAAACTAATTCAAGTCAACCTAAGAACAACACACCAGGCTAGTAAACCAACTTAAACCTAAGGACAACACACACATCCATGACCGAGGGAGGGCTCCAACATCAGACGAGGATCAACCCCGCGCTCCGCATCAAGGCGCCTTAGAGCAAACGGCCATCAAAACCGCGGCGGTACAGAGATCCTAACTAGCAAGCAAGTGATCGAACATGTCAGTGATCTCTGTGAGTTAGAGCTATGTAAAGAGTCTAATTGTTTGAAACTATCACACAACTACACTAGACCTATAAATAGTAAAGGGCAGCTAATATAAAACGGCAAGGCAAAATCAACCTGTAAGTAAATGCTATCCCTTCCCCACAAATGTGAGATCTATGTATATATGATTATATAAATCGACAGCTTTAAATTATCATCAAACATTCAGTCTCCAAATTAGAAACATAATTCGTAATTGATGTAATATTAATGTAAAAAAGTTATGCTACATCGATATCTATTTTTTTACAGTATTCTGACGATGCTCTTGTGTAAAGAATAGAACCGGTTAATTGAATAAATAATTTTAGCGACTTGTGACGGCTTGTTGTTGTTGTGGTCTTCAGTCCGGAGACTGGTTTGATGCAGCTCTCCACCCTACTGTATCTTGAGCGAGCCTCTTCAACTCCACATAAGAACGGCAACCTACATCTGTCTGAATCTGCTTACTGTATCCATCTCTTGGTCTTCCTCTGCGGTTTTTACCCCACACACTTCCCTCCAACGCTAAATTCACAATTCGTTGATGTCTAAGAATGTGTCCTACCAGTCTATCCCTTCTTTTAGTCAAGGTATGCCAGAAATTTCTTTTCTCCCCTATTCTGTTCAGTACCTCCTCATTAGTTACGCGATCCACCCACATAATCTTCTGCATTCTTCTGTAGCACCATGTTTCAAAAGCCTCTATCCCATTCCTGCCCGCACTGTTCATCGTCCATGCTTCACTCCCATACAAGGCAACACTTCATATAAATGCCTTCAGAAAGGACTTCCTTAGGCTTAAATCAATATTCGATGTTAACAAATTTCTCTTTTTTCAAGAACGCTTTTCTACCCATTGCCATTCTGCATTTTAATTCCTCTGTACTGCGACCATCATATGTTATTTTACTGCCCAAGTAATAAAACTCATCCACCTGCTTTACTGTTTCGTTACCTAATTTAATTCCTTCAGCATCGCCTGATTTTCTAAGAATGCATTGCTCTAGTTAATGTTCATCTTATATGCTCTTTTCAACACACTGTCCATTCCCTTCAATTGCACCTCCAGGTCCTTAGCTGTCTCTGACAGAATTACAATGTCATCAGCAAAACCCAAAGTTTTTATTTCTTCATCCTGAACTTTAATTCCTTCTCCAAATTTCTCCTTGATTTCCTTTATAGCTTGCTAAATGTATAGATTGAATAACACTGGTGAAAGGCTACAACCCTTCTTACACCCTTTTCAATCTCTGCATATCTTTTATGCGCTTCAATTCGGATAACTGCTGTTTGGTGTTTGTACAAGTTGTAAATAACCTTCCGTTCCATATATTTTACTCCTGCTGATTTCAGAATTTGTGAAAGTGTATTCCAATCAACATCGTCAAAAGCTTTCTCCAAATCTACAAAAGCTAGAAATGTAGGTTTGCCTTTCCTTAATCTATCTTCTAAGATAAGACGTAAAGTGAGGATTGCCTTCCGTATTCCTACATTTCTCCTGAATCCAAACTGGGCTTCCTCAAGTTCGGCTTCTACTAGATTTTCCATCTTTCTGTAAATAGTTGGTGTTAAAATTTTGCAAACATGACTTATTAAACTGATGGTTCTGTGATTTTCACAGCTATCTGCACCTGCTTTCTTTGGAATGGGGATTATTACATTTGTCTTTAAGTCTGAGGGCATTTCCACTTTAACACACATCATAATCACCAGGTGAAATAGTTTGGTCATGACTGACTCTCCTAGAGACTTCCGTAGTTTTGAGGGAATGTCGTCCACTCCAGGGACCTTGTTTCGACTTAGGTCTTTCAGTGCTCTGTCAAATTCTTTTCTCAGTATAGTATCTCCTATTTCATCTTCATCTACATCCTCTTACATTCCTACAATAGCGTCTCTAACTTAATTTCCTTTGTAGAGCCCCTCTATATACTCTTTTCACCTTTCAGCTTTCCCTTTTTTGCTGAGAACTGATTTTCTATAGGAGTTCTTTATATTCTAGAGCTGTTTTTCTTGTCTCCAAATGTCTTTTTTTTTATTTTCATGTAGGCGGTATCTATTTTTACCCTATTTAAACAATGTTCTGCTGACTAGCATTTGCCTTCTAACCACTCCTGCTTAGCTATTTTACACTTCCTGTCAATCTCATTTCTTAGTCGTTTGTACGCCATTTTGCTTGTTTCCTTTACTGAATTCTTATATTTTCTCATTTCATCCATTAAATTTACTATTCCATTTGATATTCAAGGACATTTTGTAGGTCTTGCCTTTCTACCAATTTTGTCAACTGCTGCCTTTACTATTTCTTCTCTCAATGCTACCCATTCTTCTTCTACTGTTTTATTTTCCCCCGTTTCTGTCAATTGTTGCCTAATGCTCCCTCTGAAATTCTCAAGAACTTTAGGTTTCTTCAAATTATCCAGGTCCCATCTCCTTATTTTCCTACATTTTTGCAGATTTTTCAGTTTCAGCCTACAGATTATGACCAATACGTTTTGGTCAGAGTCTATATCTGCCCCTGGGTATGTCTTACAGTTTAAAACCTGGTATCGAAATCCGTGCAAAATTCTACCATGCGATCTCCTTTTTCATTCCTTTTGCCCAGTCCATATTCACCTACAATTTTTCCTTCGCTTCTTTTTCCTACTACCGAATTCCATTCTCCCATCACAATTAAGTTTTCGTCTCCCTTAATTGTCTGAATAATTTTCTTTACCTCCTCATACATTTCTTCAGTCTCCTCATCATCGGCAGAGCTAGTGGTCATATAAACTTTTACTACTGTGATCAGTGTTGGCTTTGTATTTATCTTGACTGTGACAATGCGATCACTGTGCTGCTCATAGCAGTTATCCGCATTAGTATTTTCTTATTCATTATCAGACCTACTCCTGTAATACCCGCAACTGATTTTGTATTTATAATCCTGTTCTCGATTGACAAGAAATCCTGTTCCTCTTTCCACCGAACTTCACTAATCCCCACTATATCTAACTTCAATCAGTTTCTCACGAAAGTCGTAGCAATCTCGATTATCCAGAATGAAACTTTCACTCTGCAGCGGAGTGTGCGCTGTTTCAATCTCGATTATGTTTGCACGACAAAAATGGATGGATTGGGGTCTTGGGAACACCACCGTCAGAAACTGACGAATCGCCATACTTATCCTACACTTGGTATTATAGTTGACGTGGTACTGGATTTCTTTCCCGCCCTCTCATAGTACACATAGTCGTCGCATTAACCATCCATCGTTACATCTCTGAACACTTGTAACTTGTGATCTCTGTATAACGTGTTACCTGACAAACAAATTTTGCTGTGATATCTCCGGTCCTTCTTGGTGTTACGTTTTGGATGACAAGCAGTGCATTTTTCTATGCAAGTCGAAAAATCCGCCTCATTTTTGACACAAACCATAATGTAATAATTATTTACAATGACCCCTTTACACGCGTCGTGTATTTATTTGAAAGTTTGGAACTCAAGTGTGATTAATTTGAGCTGTATACCTAAGACTCGATGACCTTCATTGTGGTCTATGAAAATTTCTTGTGTAGACAGTCACCTGTGTTACCACAAAGACCACGCTTGGGGAGAGAGCATTTTAAACGGTGGCGCCACAGTTCCCACGCTGCTACGTGACGACCTGTTGCGCCAGTAGCCTCACACCACGTGGTCAGCTGCGAAAGGCTCCTGCAGTCCCACCCAGGGAGGCTGTTCGGGGTGGCGAATCGTGTCAACGCCCAGGGCGACAGGATTACGATGATGGAAAAGTTTTAAATTTTAATATCGTTCTGTGAAAATTAATTAACGAGATGAAGAAAATCTTCATAACAGAAGGAATTGGAAAATAAGGTGTCAATACAAATCATTTACAAAATCTACTGTGTGACTGGAAACTATCGACTGTATTGTGCCGGCTGCGGTGGCCGAGGGGACTGAGGTGCTCCAGTCACGGTCTGCACGGCCACTACGGTCGGGGGTTCGAATCCCCCCTCGGGCATGGATATTTGTGCCGTCCTTAGTATAAGGTAGTAAATAAGTAGTTTGTAAGTTTAGGGACTGATGACCCCGTAGTTAAGTCCCATAAGCTTAACAAACATTTGAACATTTGACTGTATTGTGGAACTGATGACAAATGAAGCTCTGAAGATTGTAACTTTAGATGTTTCGTTGCCAACTCAGGTTCTACTACACGAGACTCCGACACAACACTTGACAGCTCCTACACCGTCTTATGATGCAGACATTGAGATCAAGATTCGTCTCCACATGGAAAAGTTTCCATGTAGAAAAAAGAACGGCATCCTTTCAGCTGCCACTCTCTGTCCTTTGGGTCTCCCATTACTAATGAATTTGTCTTCATGTTTTCAAGCCCCTCTATATTAATTTGCTATGCTTTGCCAGTAACAACTTTTATGGATTCCCTCAGTCCATTTCATCTCTCGGCGTTGAATGCATAATAATTTGGTATTACGATAATATTGAAAACAAACTATGAAATCTTATTTTAGCGCTTTTGCAACTGCAGGAAGTGTATTGCAAGGACATTTCATCCAGTTTAGTTTTACGGGTAAGTGTAAAATGTTATAATAAGACGTCTTGGATAAATGGCAGTGTGTAAAATATTAACTATCTCTGCAAGAGCAAGGAATGACTGGAAATTTGTGATGGGGTCTAGGTACAGTTCGAGTGTTGAAACGTTCGCACGGTTCGGAGGAATCCTTAGACTCTGCCCTATAGCCCATATTACAGTGTTTGAACTAAATTTTGGACAATTTAAAAATTTTACCTTATTGTTTTTCCGTGTCCAGTTACAATGATTGCAGTGTACTCGGATTCCGCAGAAGATAGTTAAGTATAGAAGCCATTTTCCCTGCGTCGCATGACCTCAGATTTCGAAATGAGAAGTAAGTACTAAAGATTCTCACGTAATCTTCCAATGTTAGTATTCGGATTACGACTTGACAGAGTTTGTTTTTATTGAAACATGGCAGTATATTATATACTTTGTTAGGGGACCGTAGTACCCTTCAGTGTCAAACCAATATACGGCGGGCGCTGATGACCTCGCTGTTGAGCGCCCTAAAACGCCAATCATCATCATCATCATCATCATCATCAACCAATATACGGCGTTGAATGAACTTTACAAATCAAAAGTAAGAGCAAACTGTGCCTGACTGTCAAGAGGAGGGGGCGGGAGGGAATGAAGGAGTGGTGGCTGTGGTAAATAACACACATCTGCAATGTGACATTCAGCTTGGGTTGTTTCGCTTAGATGATACTAATCATCGAAAAACAGGAACGTAAATATTTTGCACAAGTAATATTTCACATTTCTCCTACGTGAAAAATACTGCAAAACTCCCCTAAAAATAAGCGTTTGTTGTTTCGACACTAAATTCCCATACCGGCGTTCCTTATATTTTCCAACGAGGAGAGAATAATGGGAACAGGTACTTGGTTAGCTTTAAGTTTTCACTTTTCCACCCGGGAATGAACGAAATTAGCTCACAGCGAACTCAGATGTAATTTTGTAGGTTGCAAAATAAAATGTCATGCGAAGGGTAATGTGCTATTAGTTAACAATAAAACAAACAGTAATTGGAGAAAGGAATTCAGTAGCTACGGTAATGTAGTTTTCTGGATCAGTCATAGCCGTTAGAAGAACCTCACTTCGTTGTTCACATTTATTGTCCGCTGCAGTTCTTCATCAAACGCAAACCTGTGCCAAAACGGTTAACAGTTAAGTCCTACATATAAAATTTCCCTCCGGTAATCGCCTCTCCAGCAAACATACGTAATTTTCTTGAAGCTTTATGTAATAATTTTAACGCTATTAATAGATTTATGAATATTTTCGAGAATTGTTCACTAACTGAGGAATGTTGCGTGATAGGCAGCTAATATCAAAGCCTCCTCTGACTCTGAAGCCTACAGTGGGATACCGTGAAAGTGACTGTACGGGTTTCTGAACGCAGCTGGAACCAAATCGTTTACAGAGCGGCAGCTAATCATGGTTCGGTCGTGGGTGCACTATTCATTACAGGGAGCCTTCGTTCCATAATATTCCAGATGTGTTTTCTGGGTTCAAATGTGTAATCTCGGGTAGCCATTTCAGTCTTTGTTCGATGGATTCCTCCTGCCAAAAAGGTGGTCAAAATTAATCGTGCCTATATTGCCGTATAGGATGCATTTTTTCAGGTGTGGAGCAGAAATTTACGTTATGGAAGACGTGGGTTCAAATCCGCGCCCAAGCATTTTGCGTGATTTCGAATAATAGGACCAATTGAATAAGGAAATGGTTTTCTAAGAAAGGACACGTTCAATTTCCTACAATCTGAACTCGTTCTCAGATTTGAGGACATCTATGTCTATGAGGTGTTAAAAAACCAATCTATATCTAAATAGATACTGTGCAAATCACATTTAAGTGCCTGGCAGAAGGTTCCTTAACACTTTCACAACCTTTCTCTACCGTTCCATTCTCTAATAGCGCTCGGGAAGAAAGAACACCTAAATCATTCCGTTTTCGATCTGATTTCTCATTTTATTGGGATGATCATGACTCCCTATGTAGGTGGGTGCTAGCAAAATATTTTAACATTGAGAAGTAAAAGTCGGTGATTGAAATTTCGTAAATAGATCTCGACGCAACGAATAACGTCTTTCTTTTAATGATTTCCACCTAAAATCCTGCAACATTTCCGTGACGCTTTGGCCCTTATAACGTGATAAAACAAAATGAGCTGCCCTTCTCTGAACCTTCTCAATGTCTTCGTCAGTTCCACCTGTTGAGGGTCCCACGCTGGGCAACAGTACTTCAGGAGAGGACGCAAAAATGTGACGTACACAGTCTTTTTGCGGAGCTGTTGTATCTTCGAAGCGTTTTGCCAATGAAACGTAACCTTTTATTCGCCTTCCCCACAATATTTTCTGTGTCTAAGTTGTTCGTAATTGTAACCCCTGCGTATTTGGTAGAATTTACGACCTTAAGGTTTGATTGATTTATCGCGTAATTGAAGTTCAGCGGATTTCTTTTACTGGTCATGTGTATTATTTCACACTTTTCTTTATTTAGTGTGAACTGCTAATTTTCGCACCATGTAGAAATTTTTTCTAAATCGCTTTGCAGTTGCTGTTGATCCTCTGTTGACTTCACTAACCGATAAACGACAGCATCATTCACGAACAGTTCTAAGGGAAGTATTCAGATTGTCTCCTAAATCGTTTATAAACACAAGAAAGAGTAGGGGACCAATAACGCTTCCCTGAGGAACGCCAGAGATCACTTCAGTTTTACTCGATGACTTACCGTCAGTTAGTAAGAACTGTGTCCTTTCGGATAGGAAATCGTGAATCCAATCGCACAATTGGGGCGATATTCGATAAGCACGCAATTTCTTTATTACCATTAACAAAATTAGGACCTTTATCGAAATACTCATTATTTACAATCAACCATTAGGATGCAGGGTTCAGATGGACAGATGTCCATAAGATCAAGTACAGGGTGACACACAAGTGACATTTGAAAAGTAAATATTTCACAGAATAACGTAGGTAGAGAGGTAAATTTGAGGCAAATGGAATACCATGTCGTTTTATTGAATCCAAAAAAGTGAACTAAATGACTGACACATGACGCATCATTGTGCTAAAAAACGCACTAATTACCATAGAAATTATTTTTTAGCAAAGACGATATCTTTTATTACAAGCGCTTAGCATATTTTTAGGTATTCAACAATACCATTGGTCGAGAGACAATGTTGAGAACACCACTATACAGAACATCAGCAGGTATGGTGAGCAACAGTAGTTGAAAGTTGTGTAGGAATGCAGAGTCTCGCGGCGACAACTTTGAATGAAAAGTTCTTGGGTTTCTGGCCGCATCAAGTGGTTAAAATTCTACGAGCTTTCCGCCAAGCACTCCTTGGCCATTGTGAAATAGTATGACTGACACTTGACAATGGCCAAGGAGTCTTTGCCAAAAGCGCGTGAAATTTTAACCACTTGAGGCGGTCGAACACCTGATAACTTTTTATTCATTGTCAAAAGTTATCTTTCAGCATCCTAATGAAGTCGAACGATCTCGGTAGACTTGCGACTTAAGTAACTGAACGACATCAAGTCACACGAATTGAGGTCCGGGACCTCGGAGGTCAAACGTTATGGAAGTGGTAGTTCAGCACGCGATTCTCACCAGATGATGGTACAACAAATGTTTCACATGTATAACAACACGGGACAAAACTTCACTGCAAGTGCAATGCCTGATGAAGGCGACGTAGTGCGAAATATATATATTTTTAAAGCTTATGGGACTTAGCTGAGGGGTCATCAGTCCCTAAATTTGCAAACTACTTATGAACTAACTTATACTAAAGACAGCACAAACATCCATGCCCCAGGGGGAATTCGAACCCCCGACTGGGAACGGCCTCGCGCATCGGAGCATAGCGGCTCAATGCGCTCGGCCGCTCCACCGCGGCATACTGCGAAATCTGGGGCATCTGGCTTCCTCTCTAATTACATTGAAGTTCATTTTATAAATGTGTCTCGTTCAGCGTTATTGAAGTGTTGCTAAAATGAAGAAAATATTGCAGAAATACATTACGTTTAATCGTCGGCAAAACCTGGGCTTGGACATGTTAGGCCTTATCATTCAGTGACGCAGTCATGGTCAACATTGTGATACGTGACAGTAACTTTTACGAAGAGTGGAAAACCGACAAGGAAAACACAGCATGCGAATTTTATGACATGTTGAGGAAGGGTTGGTGGGAGGGACGGGATGGAGGGACATAGAAACATAAAAAAATGTGAAATATCGAAACCGACATGGAAGTGCTGTTTACATTTTAAACAGCTTCCAGTTGTCTCAAAAATGATAAATACAAGCACCGAATGTCTTTCAAGAGAATCTTCCAGCATTCTCCCTGCACAACAGTGGCATATTCAGGTAACTATGACGGAGATTATGCTATCAGATACAATTCTCTACGATGTAGATCACAAAGGCCCAATAACATTGAGGTATGGTGACTGTAGTGTCAAGGGGAGAGACAAGACAACCTCGTGCGCAGAATACCAGTCTGAAGATGTAAACTTTGAAAACAAATGCGTTGTCATCTTTGAATTGAATACCATGTAGAAACAAAAATTATACCATGGGGTACGAAATGAAAAATGCAAAATGATCACATAATTCATAGCAGTAATTTGGTCTTTCAAAGTAAGTGTGGTGTCCACTGGGTACCATTACATGGTTACTTAAAATGACAAAGAAGCTCAACTATGTTTCACTCTTGGAATAGAAGTTATAACCAAAATAAGAAGAGAGACATCCAAATTTTTTTTCCATTCGTCCGTAATACATGTTTCATGACTCCGGACCCACGTTCTTGTTGCGAGAATACACTATTGATGTATTGATTTGGATTTTTTCGCGCGCGCTGCTTACGGATTTTGTTTCAAAGCGAGTGTGACATACATTTCTGAACTGACATGTTCAGCTGTCCTTCTCTTATTATCTGTCACGTTCTCTGCTATGAAAGTGTGTCTCGCTCAGTCAGTTTCATCCAAGTTGTGACTTATCGGATGATGTTCTCCAGCTTTCATTTTATCAGATTTGCATCATCGATTCAGTGTCTCTTGAAAGTATACAAGAAATTCATTCGCAATTGCAAATATGAATAAGCATCAGATGTATACGAAAATTTGAGTCGGACTTGTATTTGAATTACTTTTCGCGAGAAGTCGCTTTAACCATTAGGTTATCTGTGTACGTCTCCCGGTCCGATCCAGGCTGCCGTATGACACACTTTACCTATTACTCACGAGAATTCGTACTTTCCGCTATGCAGTTCCCCCACAAGGAGAGACATTACTTTCAAATATCATGTGCCTTGCTTTCGCTGAAATACGATGGGCAGTGCCCGTGGTTGGAAATGTAAGTGATGTAAATGTCCTTCAAACATTTGAATTGCTGCCATCTATTAAAACGAACACGTCTTCTGGCGCGTCTTGTGAATGTGATTACACTGCGGCCGTATAAGTTACGGAGGCACGTACCATATAATCATCAACAATTTACCCACAGTAGAATTCACCTAGGTGCGACGTAATACTCTCGCAACTATTCAAAACGCTTTTCTGAGTACGACTAACACAACTAACTCAGAACATTCCACAGTTGCATTCCGTGTTGAAATGCAACCTGGAAACGTAAAGGCTTGCCTAGAATCTGCATTTATATTCAAGTGTACACTTTTATCTGTGTTTTGGTGTTCCCATACTTTTATTCAATGCCTGTGTGCATTTGCTTCCACTATATTGAGCTTTCTAAACGTCGCACATATTTTATGCAAGCAATAATGGTATTTATAATAAGCAACAAAAACTGTAACATTAACCTTCCATAGACGTCTATAGCATTATAAGTGGAACACAAGCATTTGGGAAAGGATAACTAAATTAAGTCGGCACTAGATATTTCAAGATCTTTTCAGCAAGTCGCCATAGGACAATAATGAAAATAAAGAAAATTTTATATCTTGTAGTACCCTGGGAAAATTTGAACTCTTGTGGGCAAGACCAGTGTCTTAACTATGCTGTAACGTCGGTCGGTGTAGGGGATAGATTGTTTGTTATAGGATGAAAGTCTAAGGTAAAAAATTGGAAAAAGTATTTCGATTCCAAATTATGAAGGTGGATACATATTTTATTAGTGGGTCTATGTAATTGATATAATCTGCGATGCCCTTTCAAAATCAGCCGCGTGGAAGGGCCGCGTGTTCTAAAGCGTCATGCTACGGACGGGGCGGCCGTTTCCACCGTGGGTTCGAGACCTCCCTCGGGCGTGTGTGTGTGTGTGTGTGTGTGTGTATATGTGTGTGTGTGTGTGTGTGTGTGTGTGTGTGTGTGTGTCGTTCGTAAGACTAGGGAATGATGACCATAGCAGTGTGGTCCAATAGGTTTACAATCATTTGAAGTTTCAGAATTGCAACAGTCTATCTATTTACTTTGATGTTTCGAGTTTAAATTGTAAATATACGTATGCTTCATAATCTGTTCATTACGTTTCCCGGAGAAGCAGTCTAATTATTTTACTATGAACTAATCCGGTTCTCATCTACTTGCCAAACATCTTCATTAATGGCCTAGTGTAAGTGCTTCATTCTTGAAAACATTAAAGACCACCCTGTCTTATAGGATGTGAACACCTCCCCCTTTACGGCTTCATCGATACGTGTTTCGAGATATTAACGTACTTTCTACGTACTCGTTGAGGGAATTATTAAATTGCCTCCCCTGTTAATATCACCAAGTTAGTGAGTCAATGTTTGCGGTTAGGTCGCTTCGGAAAAGATAAATTCTGTTCAGCTACCATATTGCGGGCGGATTTTATCGGCAATATAAGAGAATTACATTATTTCTGAAGAAGAAGTAAAAGCGGAGAGGAGGAAGGGCGACGAAAAGAAGGGCGTATGGCGAAGGAAAAAAAAAGAGGAAAAAAAAAAAAAAAAAAGGAAAATACTTGGGTTCATCTCCTGAGGCAATTTCTCCCTCAATATCCTCCCTAATTCGCCGGCGCCACAAGCCGACATTTACTACACTTCCAAACGTAACCAGAGGCTGTGTGGGAGCCGTGGTGGGGGGAGGATGGAGTGGGGGGGTGGGAGTGGGGAAGGGTGGGAGGGGGGCACAGATGCCGCTTCTGCCTTATCGAAGACATATTAAAAAAATGTCTCGCGGCCTCCGCTGCGGGGTGGTAGGAGAGTAAATGGGTGAAGAGGGGGATGGGGTTTGCCTGCTGGTAAGGGAGGGCGGGCGTTCCCGTAGAGTTGCGTACGTGCCCACCTCCGCCTGCGAGATCAATAAGGTCCATTATGGCACACCGCGACCGTTACCTTGTGTATGCAGGAGCGGCGCGCGAGGGGAGCAAACTGCCATCTATTATGGGATTGTTGATAAGATCGTAATTGAGTCGGCCGTGACAGGCGATTTGCACCCTTAATGCCTGTTTCTGTTCTTTTGTGGGCGCCGGGATGAAGTGAGTCTGAGGCAATCTGCCGGCGGCGGCTAATGCCCGAATAACGAGCGGCGCGGCGCGGCGGCGTCTGCCGTCCTGCTGCCGGCGGGGGCTGTTCAGTGTTCAGCACGCAGGCGTACTGAAATGATGCCAGGAATCACGTCAAATAATCTGCTGGCTTTTCGAACTAATACAGAAGACAGTTCATGGCGAGCTCTACGACACCACGACACCACACAGTACCAGAAATGTACGAGAACTGGATCCAGCTTCTCTATCGAGATGTAGTCCGGTGCCCTGCTGGAATCTCTCCACCTTTTAAAATAACTGTTGGTGTGCATCATGGTTCAGCCCTCTATCCACTACTATCTTGCATGGACACAATAACAGCCGATATACAGATCCCTCACCCCTGGACGCTTCTTTATGCCGATGACGTGGTACTGACACAGAAAACCCGCAAGGAATTTCAAGATCCAACACAAACTTGGAATGATAGGCTAACAGAGAATGGCATGCGTAAGAATCTACAGAAGGTGACCTGTTTGGGAAGCGGTCTCCTATGAAGATTGCAACCGTACTCGGTTCTGTGGAGGATGTGTTTATAAAATTCCTTGCATTCGTGAGAGATACGTTGGAAATAAAAGATAGTACGCTAACTAAAGCCAGACATGTCAGCTGTGGCAGAAAACTGCATAGATAGAGGTCATTCGATGAATTAAGTGACGTAAAAAATTAAACATCCACGTCTTTCTTTTGCTGTTTTGTTTACACAGGACGCAGACGTACTGCAATGATGGCAGGAATCACGTCAAAAAATCTGCTGACTTTTCCAACCAATACAGAACACAGTTCATAGCGAGCTCTACGACAACACAGAGTACCAGAAATGTACGTGAACTGGATCCAGCTTCTCTATCGAGTTGTAGTCCGGTGTCCTGCTGGAATCTCTCCATCTTTTAAAATCACTGTTGGTGTCCCTCAGGGTTCAGCCCTCTCTCCACTAATATCTATCCTTTGCACGGACACAGTAACAGCCGATATACCGACCCCTCATCCCTCGACGCTTCTCTATGCCCACGACGTGGTACTTACACTGAAACCCTGTAAGGAATTTCAAGATCAAACCCAAACTTGGAATGATAGGCTAGCAGAGAATGGCATGCGTAAGAATCTACAGAAGACGACCTGTTCGGGAAGCGGTCTCCTATGAAGATTGCAACCGTACTCGTTTCTGTGGAGGATGTGTTTATAAAATTCCTTGCATTCATGAGAGACACGTTCAAAATAAAAGACAGAACGCTTACTAAAGCCGGACACGTCAGCTGTGGCAGAAAACTGCATAGATAGAGGTCATTCGATGAAATAAGTGACGTAAAGAATTAAACATCTACGTCTTCCTTTTGCTCTTTTGTTTACAAGGAAGTCATCGAAATTACACTATCCGGTAACATAATAAACAGAGATATTAGATTTAATTTGAACAAGGCATGGAATTCGGCTCTTGGTGTAATTAACAGTTTACTCACGAGGTGCGGCTGTCAGTGCGGTCGAGAACTTTGGAACCCGCTCTCCAAGGTTGTTTTTGGTGGAATGCTACTGTGCCTTTCTCCTTGAAACCTTTTAAAGTTCTGAAGTTAGATTAAGTTGAGGGAAGAAATTCAGGAGCATGATATTGGGAATCTTTCTGTGTCTTCTGACTTAGATCAGGTAGGATCGGCTACTCAGAAATAATATTACTACGGCGAGACTGGTTTCAGGGGGTGAAGGGGTCCTTTGCAATGTCGAGTTTCAAGAACACCATGGCAGAATACTTTTTTGCATCTTCCTGGTCTTCGTCCTGCAGGCAGAATTCTCGGGCGTCATTTGTATCCTAAAATATCTGGAATTTATCAGTTGGGGAGAACATTAAAATTCAAAAACGTTAACTTGAACGTGAAATAGTAAAGTAGAAAAGTACAAACGTTGCAGATATGAAAGATGCGGACATAACTGAACTCAAAACTTTCTTTTGCTATCTCATATAAATATCTTGTTTCAGTCTGCTATTTTTGCAACATATGGGACAGGAAATGAAATTTACCGTCGGGTCAGTAGCCGAAACAGTCGTCAGCCTCGTATCCAACCTTCATTTTAATTATCAGTTTTGCAAAATTTGAAGAAAAATTCCAGACGGCTTATGCCATAGGTGTATGTGGTAGAGACATTATAATATTTCAGAAGCCTTGGTTTTCTGCCACTCTCTTAATAAATATATTTTTTTAACCGACCGAAATACGTGATTTTGTGTTGTAAAAAGTAAATTACTGCAGTAATGATCTAGTGCAAAAAATAAACAGGGAATATTCAACCAACACTGAAAACATTAAAAATAAATATTGTGTATCTTAAATTTTTCAAATGATTGACTGATTAACCCGTTTAGGTTTTGCATCCAATATACTGAACAATGAAGTTTTATGCATTTTCAACACTATATGATTTCATCTTACTTTGAGACCTAGTGGCATGATTATTGGTCATATGTCGCCTTCAGTTTCGTGCTTCTTGCTGCCATCTGTCACCAGAATGGCGTAGTACTATGAAAATAAGTGAAAATGGCGGATCTATTGAAGAGTGTTCAGTCATGATATCAATATCTGAAATTACTTTACTTATTTATTTCTGAAATTTGAAAAAAAAAATCACTTTTAGCAGAAGTATCACAATACTTGTAAATACGCTGTGACATATGTAACTGCTGACTCCTTATTTCACATCCTTAACTGCTTTCCAGATCCGGAGTCCAATTTATTGGACATTTTATATTTTTGAAATCATGTATGACAAATTTTAAATTTGTTCATAAATACAATTATTAGGGCCTTATAAAAATGAAAAAGTCCAAGAATGTTTTATTCCATTTTTAAAACAATTTAGGACTGAATGGGTTAAAAAACGGTTTCAACTTGGGGGTTCCAGTGATCACGTTACAGAAAAGTCACAGCCTCAGTTAAAGGTTGAAATGTCGAGAAGTCGTCGTGATGTTGCCGACGCCGACTGTAAATCGACAAGCGAATCGAATGTCTGAGCAGTTTTGCCGCGTAGATGTGCGTGTGAAAATCTTTCGACTCACTCTAAGGATGTCTGAATGATACGCGGGCGGGCGTAATATGCGGGGTTAGAAGTCAGAAATTTACCTGTTTTGTTTATTTCAACAGTGAACACCATGTTTCCATATTTCAAACTGACGTATTTTGACCTTCTGTCATATCTGAATCCTTTTTTAGCCTTGGTAGTTTTAAAAAGGCACAAGTCGAAAATTAGTCAGTTTCTCCGGAACATGTAACAAATATTTAGGCTATTCGCTCATTTTTGATAAGCTCCTCCTGCAAAATAAATAAACAAACTCTTTTCATTAACACAAGTTCGCATGAAAAGATAAAGACCAAATTCGTTAACACGTCCATTGATACGACAGAAGTTCAACAAGAAATAGGGGTAAATGTCATTAGCCTAGGCCTCGACTTACAATTGTGACAAGAAATCGTTTACTAAATTGAAACGGTTCAGGTGAATACCTTCGTAAAAACTGCAACACATTAATATTAACAATTTCAGTTTTATTGATAACACGAGCCTCTTCTCAAGTGATACGTTGCATTTTTACCTGATAGATGCTTTACAGCGTAGCTGTATCAAAATTTGTCAACAATTTTCACATTTAACCCGTATCACAGCGACTATAAACACAAGTATTTGACAATAGCCAAATTCACCATGTTACAAAGCTCTGCAAAGACGCTCTTGCCATCATAAAGACTGACTTATACTTCCACTTACTACTTCTCCACTGATTTCTAACTTTAATTCTAACACCTCGAGCGTGGCAGATTTGCGTGCTTAAATGCTACAATTGGTTACACGTCACATTACGTGATCATAAATGATGTCACTTATAATTAGAAACAAAATTAAACTAAATACATGTTGCTTAACAAATATAGACATCAATTTTACATATATTTCACACAACTGTAATAAAATTACTGTTGGTTTATTCATATTTTACGTAGTTTAGAAATTTCGTTTTTAGCTCTCATTCTATCAGAACAAAAATAGTTTGAATATTAATCATGTAATAAGCAATATTCCCATGATTGTATTTTCACATGAACGATAATTATTTACATACATTTATAACGAAATAGGATTCTGTCATATGAGCAAAGTCAAGATTGTCTTTGGTCTATTGTAAGGAATATTGTACACAATTCTTTGGCAGTGATGAGTTCTGATGAAATGTAAAATTTTCTTCGATCATTTATAAGGTAAACAAATTTTGACACTTTCTGCTAGCCTTAGGACAATATTGCCGCGAGAGACCACGAACACAAACTGCCGGCGTGGCGCAGGGGATAGCGTTACGGACTGCGGAGCTGACGGTCGCCGGTTCAATCCCGCCCACGGGCGAAAATTTATTTCTTTGTAATTTACAATTCCAGAATGTTCTACATCTTTCTTATGTTCACTTGTAAATTCTACTTGTTTCTTATGTTAACTGTTCTTCTAATTTCAGGTAAATTCTGTCTGTGTATAAATAGCAGAGCACTCTGCCTGAGAAGCAGTCAGTGCTGCGTGTATGTTGAGTTCGGAATAAACGTGCTTTCAGTATAAGTGCTGTGTTTAGTTGCCTTCGAAGTCAAGCCTGCTTTCATTGCAACGCGACAATATTTTACGTAATACATTCCTCACAACTCTGTTTACACCAGGAACTTTAGGAAATTATTGCCACTGTTAAAGACCAGTGTTCAGTACTATAAGTGCATCTAACATTGAATAATTTATAGTTCGAGAACTTCACCGGCCGCAGTGGCCGAGCGGTCTGCGGCGCGCCAGTCAAAGGCTGCACGGTCGCTACGGTCGTGGGTTCGAATCCCCCCTCGGGTATGGATGTTTGTGTCGTCTTTAGTATAAGGTAGTTCTTAAGTAGTTTGTAAGTTTAGGGGCTGATGACCCCGCAGTAAGTTCCTTAAGCTTAACAAACATTTGAACATTTGAACTTCGAGAACTTCCACTTCGGTTACGTATCGTCACAAACCAAAACTGACAATCAATTTGATCCTTCGTCGCGTAAAAATCAGAGACAGCGTAACTGTGCGTGGTGGTTCTCGTTGCCTTCAGTCCAGCAGTCCGGCAGTCCGGCAGCCATGACAGCTGAGGGGAAGGAGCAGCGGCAGAGCTGGCGGCAGCAGCGGTTTGTCAGCGCCTATCAGCCAGACGTGCGCCGCATCGCTCTGCGGAGGGATACACCGCCAGCAACTCCGGGGACGCGCCCGAATACCAATAGGCTGCCACCTAATACTGACACATCGCCCAAGAAAAGCGGAAACTCTGTGTGCCGAACCTACAGGCTACCTCCAGCAAGATTGTGGCGGTTTAGGGACATTTACCACTTCGTTGTAATGAGACTTACAGAGAGACTTCATGGGCATCGGATTTTAGAAGTTTAGATATTTATTGTAAGTGAAGTTCAGTCAAAAATAACATTTGTGATATTCCTGGCCTATGGCCACTTAATATTTCTGGCCGCTGGCCGTTTCTTTGCTAAGATTGTACTTGTCTTAAACACGGAAGTAAGGCAGAAGTGCAGCATATGTTGGAATGTGGGGTGGGGAGCAGTAGCAAATGGCACTGTAGGTGCTGGTTCCCATGGGAACCGCCTATGTTACTGGTACTCTCCTCGCATTGGCTACTGCATTTCATGTCACATGATTTCTTTTGATATTAGTTCCATTTATTATGTATTAACTATTAATTTTTCAGAGCTGAGAATTTGTTATATATATCTCTCAAGGACAGGCAAGGTTTTGACAGTTTAAGAAGTTTAAGGTCTCTCCTCTTATTGTAACAAGAGAAGAACGACATTGCAGAAGGCGCGCGACGGCCATGTTTTGACGCTAAATAGAGCGTCAGGTGCCCTCTCGCACCGCGCTGCAGATTCAGTCTCGAGCTGACCACTATACGCGCCGGACCGCGCCGGTCATGAGTAAAGTTTAGCAGGTCTCACTATGAACTACGCGCAGCATAGGCCGTCTAAACGAAATAAATGGCATCCCTGACAATTGAATATCTCGCGAGTAACTTCTTGTACTTCCATCTTTCCGAATTTATTTTAGCCTCACTCGTATGCTGAAGAAGAACCAACGACCTGTGTGCCGTCTCCTGTGCTGGGGACACAACTATAGAAGACAACAGGTTAGTCAGAACTCTATGCTTTTCGTAAAGATTTGGACAGCAACTACGGCACCTCGTGTGTACCGTAGGGCGGTACAAACACACACTGTACGCATCAACATCTGTAAGGATTGTGGAGGTTTTAGGGGATTTGTGGTAAGAAGCAGTGAGGGACCTTGTCTTCCGAATCTAACTTCTCCGTCTGCAAAATAAACGCTAAAGAAGTTGTACAATCAGCCAAAGCCATTCGACGCAAGTCTCAAAAATGTAAATACCAATAACTAAAGCAACTTTAGCGTCTGTCAGTGTAGCTCAGTTGGTACAGTTGTGGCCTCACAACCGTAGGTCCGTGGTTCGAATTCCTAAGTTGTGTCCGAATATTTACACAATTTTAATATCTGATGATAATTTTTATGAAATATTCGTCTACTTTTGTTTATTCGTTATTTTCTACAGTTTACAGAATAATGATGGTTTTAATAATAATAAAAAACATACGTTACAGTTTTTCAGTACTGGCTTCAGTATTAGTTGATGATGGTAGTCTTTGATCGTTCAGTTTGTGAAGAACTACGAAGCTGTTTTTGGAAAGTCATCTCTATCGCTGCTAACCTACTTAACCATCGCTTTAGGTGACAACAAGGTGTTCAGATCATCTATGTACACATAAACAAAAACTGACACAATACATGGAATTAGAGATCTCGAAGTGCTTCATATAACTTAATTCGAAAACAACGAAAAAATTTTCGTCACAGCGGGATTCGAACCAGCGACTCTATGGCTGTGAGCCCGTAACACTAGCACCTGAGATACGCCGACAAATAGTTTTAATTACTGATACATCCGTGTACTTGCAAAACTTCAAAGTCGATTTTGTCGAGAATTTTTGAGAGTTGCGTCGAATGGCTTTAGCTGATTGTTATTTAAGTTCTGAACTTCACGCACCATAAATATAAAGAAATTCTAAATCCCGACACCTATGTGGCCTCCTTGTTAGTGTTTGAAACGGAGTACAATGTAAAGCATGCAATCTTGTGAAATTAAGGCATGATTATTAGCCCTTATGTTGCATTAGATCTCATATTTCGGGCGTTTGGTATAACGAATGAAAGAAAGAGAAAAAATACTTATGAGTCATATAAGGCAACGAAAGAATAGATAAAGAGTTTGCCGTTTGCCTATGACATAGTAATTTAGTCAGAGCTAGCAAAGAACAGGGAAGAGTAATTGAAAAAAGGGCCAGTATCTTCAAAGGAGGGTATAAAAAGAACATTAACAAGACCCAAACAAGGATAATGGAATTAGGTCCAAGAAAATGACATGATATGGAAGGAATTAGTTAAGGAAACGAGTCAAAAATATTTGTAGAGAAGTTTTGTTATTAGGTAGCAAAATGACACATATTGACATTGTAGATGAGTTATTAAAGGAAGAATGGCTAAGAGATAAAATGTTTGTAGAGTTTATGGGACTCAACTACGGGGTTATCAGTCCCTAAACTTACAAACTACTTATGAACTAGGTACTACTAAGGACGGCACAAATATCCATGCCCGAGGGGGTATTCGAACACCCCGACCGTAGTGGCCGTGCACACCGTGACTAACGCGCCGCAGTCAGCTCGGCCACCGCGGCCGGCATGGCTAAGAGAAGATGGGTATTTTTGAAGAAGAGAAATCTGTTGATATCCAGTGTTGATTTAAGTATTAGTAAGACCTCTCTGAAAGTGTCGCATTGTTAGAGGATGAAACGTGGACGATGAGGGGTTTAGACAGAAAGATGATAGATGATATTAAAGATAAAGATGAAGCTATGAATTAAAATTGGCAGACGTCTTACCGTTAGACCAGCGCACCACTAACGATTAAGGCGTCTCGGAGTAGTCTATGTACGACTTCATTTCACGTCACAAACTTTATTTCAGGTTCTGTGTTCCATAGATAATTGCCATTAGTCCATTCCACTCAGAATTGATAAGCAACGAGTAGTGTGGACAGAAAGAGGATAGAGGCTTTTGAAATGTGGTGCTACAGAAGAATGCTCAAGATTAGGTGGGTGGATCGCGTAACTAATGAGGAGGTACTGAACAGAATTGGGGAGAAAAGAAATTTCTGGCATACCTTGACTAAAAGGTAGGACACACTCTTAGACATCAAGGAATTGTGAATTTAGCATTGGAGGGAAGTGTGTGGGATAAAAACCGCAGAGGAAGAACAATCGATGAGTACAGTAAGCAGATTAAGACAGATGTAGGTTGCCGTTCTTATGTGGAGATGAAAAGGCTTGCTCAGGATAGGGTATTGTGGAGAGCTGCATCAAACTAGTCTCCGGACTGAAGACCACAACAACAACAAGACCTTTCTGAAAGTGTCGCATTGTTAAGAGTATGAAACGTGGACGATGAGGGGTTTAGACAGAAAGATGATAGATGGTATTAAAGATAAAGATGAAGCAATGAATTAAAAGTGGCAGACGTCTTACCGTTAGACCAACGCACCACTAACGATTAAGGCGTCTCGGAAAAGTCTATGCCGACCGCGGTGGCCGAGGGGATTGAGGCGCTCCAGTCACGGTCTGCACGGCCACTACGGTCGGGGGTTCGAATCCCCCCTCGGGTATGGATATTTGTGCCGACCTTAGTGTTAGCTAGTTCGTAAGTTTAGGGACTGATGACCCCGTAGTTAAGTCCCATAAGCTATACAAACATTTGATTTGAATAGTCTATGTACGACTTCCTTCCACGTCACAAACTTTAATTCAGCTTCTGTGTTCCATAGATAATTGCCATTAGTCCATTCCACTTAGAATTGATAAGCAACGAGTAGGCGGGATGCTTTCATCCTAAGCCAACGCGTGCAGAGAATTAGTAAGTGGTAAGACTTATTCATATGTTTCTTTTTATTTCTCGGCGAGCCGTATTAGACAGTCTTTACTGAGTACATGAAGTGGTTGTTGTTCCTTTGGGACACGTTTCCCTCTTTTTTTCTTTTTTTTTTTTTGCCTTCTGAGTTTTAACTCAATGTGGCCATCTACAACACACAGTGGAAATGTACATATATTTAAATAAACAGACAAAACATAAGTACATTGTGTCAAAATGGAAAGTGGAAACGAAGCGAAAACTGCATTACATTACAATTTAAATACTGTTGGGACATTTTCACATATTCACAAGCAAAACCTTATATTGCCAACACACTTGATGCTTATAGATTGTGTACAGTGATCTTCCCCCGGTGCAGACGTCGCAAACGGACGGCTTTCCCCAGCTTCCGTAAATCAGACGCAGTGCGGAGTTGCGCGTGTTGACAGTAATGAATTGAAGGACGGGTCTCAGGGCTAGGCAATTGGGGTAGAGAGAGACCGGAGGGTGGGGGGTTGTTCCCGGACCACTTGGCCGGCCACGCAGCCACCCCTCACTCCCCCGCCCCCCTCGCAGAGCTGGCGATAAGTCGTCGTCGGCGCGTACGAAGAGCGGCCGCCGGGGTCGAAGTGTATCACGGCGGCTACTCTTCACGGCGCAGATAGCATCTTGATGGAGCACCCTATACCCGTAATGGACAGCCATTCCGCCGCGGCACGCGTCTGCCGGAGATGCCGCCGCCGCCACTGCCGGCGCGCGCGCGCCCTGCTTTTCATTGAATATTTATCCCGGTTACGATTATATTCTGCGGTAATGGAACTCTGGCGAACGCGTTCCTTTTCTCCGGCCGCAAAGAAAGACCGCCGGCTTTGTCGAGGGTAGATAGCGCCGGCCGCGGGGGCGGTTCGTCTCCCGGCGCTGCCTTCCCTTTCCTTATCCTCCCCCGAACCTCCACCCCCTCCTTCGTTCGCGCCGTAGGCTTTCCTCGGCACTTCCGCACAAGGGCACACACTGGCGGCTGCTCCCTAATACCCGGTGAGATTTTCGACTTAGCGCCGGAGATGATCCCGGGATATATGTGTGGGCGTGGCGGCTTTTAAACTGTTGCCGAACAGGCGCGGCTGCCTGTTTGAGGAGCGCCTTAACCCCGCGGTCGCTCCCCGCCGCTGTCGACTGGAAACAAACCCGGGGGAGGCCGCCTTCTCGGTTACACAGCAGGGACGACGGTGACTGGGGGGCACCACGTTTCCCGTATTTCACGGTATAATATTTCACTATGTTTTTCAGTAATTACAGTTTATTCTACCGATACTCAGCTTTTTGATAATGCGATATATGGGGGTTCTCCTCGCTGCAACATTATTCTCGTGGGGCGCCCTGGTAGAAATAAATACTCGATATATAGAATTTTTCACTTCTTCTTTAATTTGAAACAAACTTCTCCTCTACCAAAACATCACAATTTAATAACATGAACAAAGCATCTGAACGGTAGTACTTCCATTTCAAAACACAGAGTGACATAGTTTCCAGTGCACTTTAGAAAAGCCAAAACTCGAACTCCCCCATGCAAGGCGGTGGGGCATATATATAACCTTGACAATAATGACGTTGCATTAAGCATTGTTCATAACAATAGAATATACTAATTTACAATTACCGAACACAACAGAAAAAACATTTCATGTACAGAAAAATAATCACAATATAAAATGAAAATTATACATACAATAATTTTACAAGCCACATATCGTTTTAAGACTTAATCACGCTACTTTTTTTTTTGACAACAAACCGAAATATTAAATGTCAATTAATTAGTAACAAGTACTTCATACATATTCCTAACATATATTGAGCTATCAATTATCTTGGAAATTCTCTAAATAGGTTCAAAATCTCAAGTGAGTCAATATATACAAAGAAATACAATATTCAAATCTCGAGTACATCATTAATTACACAATTAGCTGGTCTACACAACTTGTTTATGAGCCTAAGATATATACAATGCTATTTACTTTCATTTCTTTTTGTTTTTCACAAAAGTTTTTACAATTCGTCTCTTTATGTCTTTAAATAGCATACAATGACGAAAATATTGTTTATAGAACTGCCTGGAAAGAATGAATCTCTTAATTAATGAAATCTATCACTTGTTTTAATCGCAGTATCACTGAGACACTGTCCTACACTGATTCCTAGGCTGGCTATTACGTTTTTAACTTCACACGCAACTTTTATCACTACTGAACCACACGATTCCGGATCCGACGCAGACGGTATCGTAGGATGACATTGAGATGAGAGGACCAGGCAGACGGTATCGTACAATAACACTGAGATGAGGGGGTCAGCAGTATCGTTACAACGGCTTTTTACGCATTATTTTTTCGCTCTAGTCTCTCACGTATTTATCCAACTTATCTAGTACCCTAGATGTTCCCGTTCATAAAAACGAAAACTTTTTTAATGAAATAAATTGCAATTTGCGATCACTGGCCTCACTGTACGAGATTTAGATGCAATACTAAAGTGCGTCGAATGAAAATTTGTGCCCGACCGGTATTAGAACCCGGGATCTCCTGCTTACTAGGCAGACGCGTTCACCACTCCGCCACCGAGGACACAGTGATCAGCCCGACTGCAGAGGACTCTTCCCTGCACGTCTCCCGCCACACCCAAAATCTCCATTCGCCACGCTGTCTCTTTCCTGTTACCACAACCTATGTGTTATGTAATGCTCGCAGCCACAATACTGTATTCCCGCATCAGGGAGAGCAGACCAAGAGGCTTCGAGACACAATTAATTTTCGTCATAAGCCCTGCTTCGGCTTGTATACAATGACATATTTTTGACGACGTTACAGAGTTCATTTTAATGAAATAAATGGCAATTTGCGATCAGTTATGGCGTCACTGTACAAGGTTTAGATGGAATACCAAAGTGCGACGTATGAAAATTTTCATTCACCGGACTTTGCTATTCCACCTAAACCTTGTACAGTGATGCCATAAGTCATCGAAAATTGCGACTTATTAAATAAAAATGAACGAGTAACGTCGTCAAAAATATATGATTGAAAACTTTTTTGCTAAATCCTACGCTATCACAGAGTGGCGTCCTAGCAAATATAATTAAATAAAAATACTAACTGTGCTGTACTGTTACTTGAACTAAAATTTGCTGTACTATTAAATACTGAAGGTGATATCCATTTTATTGATAATAGCCAAAGAACTGATTTTAATAAAATATTTAAGGCTTTATGTTTACGTAAGTATTACGTAAAAAGTTGATGAGACACTTGATTGAATAATTAAGAAAATGAAAGATTTCACTAATCACTGGCTAGACTCAATTTTAAACATGAGAATTGCCTATCAGTCGGACTCCATCGTCGGAGGTTCGAATCCACCCTCGGGCATAGATGTGTGTGTTGTCCTTAGGTTACTTTAACTTTGTTTAAGTAGTCGGTAAGTATAGGGACTGATACCAACGTAGTTTGGTCCCATAAGAATCAAAGCCTGCCGCGGTGGCCGAGGGGACTGCGGCGCGCCAGACACGGCCACTACGGTCGGGGTTGGAATCCCCCCTCGGGCATGGATATATGTGCCGCCTCTAGTGTTAACTAGTTCATAAGTAGTTTGTAAGTTTAGGGACTGATGACCCCGTAGTTATGTCCCAAAAGCTATGCAAACATTTGAACATTTAAGAATCACAAACAAATTGCCTATAAGTATTTAATCGAGATCTATCCACAGTTAATACAGAAAAAACACTTCTATGAATCCCTTCAGTTTGCTCCGTAGACCTACTTATGTATATTTCATTAAGATCTGAATCATAACCATTTATTCCACCGCCGTCCGGGAACGTCGCCCAAGCTGAAAAATAATTCTTAAAAATCCTATTTTATTTCAGTAACCGTCCTTGAATCATTTAATAATTATTAACTAGAATGAACCACAGACATTGCCGAGGTGGGGTGGCTTGCGTGCCTCAACGATGCAGATAGCCGTACCGTAGGTGCAACCACAGCGGAGTGGTATCTGTGGAGAGGCCAGACAAACGTGTGGTTCCTAAAGAGGGGTAGCAGCCTTTTCAGTAGTTACAGTGGCAACAGTCTGGATGATTGACTGAGCTGGCCTTGTAACATCAGCTAATGTGGCTTTGCCATGCAGTTACTGAGAGCGGCTGAAAGCAAGGGGACACTACAGCCGTTACATTTCCCGCAGCTCTACTGTATGAAAATATGATGATGACATCCTCTCTGGTAAAATACTCCCCCATTCGGATCTCCGGGCGTGGACTACTCAGGAGGATGTTGTCATCAGGAAAGACAATATTGGCATTCTACGGATCGGAGCGTGGAATGTTAGATCCCTTAATCGGGTAGGAAAATTAGAAAATTTAAAAAGGGAGATGAATAGGTTGAAGTTAGATATAGTGGGGATTAGTGAAGTTCCGTGGCAGGATGAACAGGATTTCTGGTCAGGTGAGTACAGGATTATAAATACAAAATCAGTTGGGGGTATCACAGGAGTAGGACTGATAATTAATAAGAAGATAGGAATGCGGGTAAACTACTATGAGCAGCACATTGATCGCATTATCATTGTCAAGATAGATACAAAGCCAACACCGACAACAGTAGTACAGGTTTATATGCCAACTAGCTCTGCCGATGATGAGGAGATCGAAGAAATATGTTGTTGTTGTTGTTGTGGTCTTCAGTCCGGAGACTGGTTTGATGCAGCTCTCCACAATACCCTATCCTGAGCAAGCCTCTTCATCTCCACATAAGAACGACAACCTACATCTGTCTGAATCTGCTTACTGTATCCATCTCTCGGTCTTCCCCTGCGATTTTTTCCCCACACACTTCCCTCCAACGCTAAATTCACAATTCCTTGCTGTCTAAGAATGTGTCCTACCAATCTATCCCTTCTTTTAGTCAAGGTATGCCAGAAATTTATTTTCTCCACAATTCTGTTCAGTACCTCCTCATTAGTTACGCGATCCACCCACCTAATCTTCAGCATTCTTCTTTAGCACCATATTTCAAAAGCCTCAATCCTCTTCCTGTCCGCACTGTTTATCGTCCATGTCTCACTCCCATACAAGGCAACACTCCATACAAATGCCTTCAGAAAGGACTTCCTTAGGTTTAAATCAATATTCGATGTTAACAAATTTCTCGTTTTCAAGAACGCTTTTCTACCCATTGCCATTCTGCATTTTATATCCTCTGTACAGCGATCATCATTTGTTATTTTACTGCCCAAGTAAAAAAACTCATCTACCTCCTTTATTGCTTCGTTTCCCAATCTAATTCCTTCAGCATCACCTGATTTTCTTACACTGCACTCCATTACCCTAGTTTTGCTCTTGTTAATGTTCATCTTATATGCACCTTTCAGCACACTGTCCATTCCGTTCAATTCCTCTTCCAGGTCCTTTGCTGTATATGACAGAATTACTATGTCATCGGCAAAACGCAATGATTTTAATTCTTCACCCTGAACTTTAATTCCTTCTCCAAATTTCTCCTTGCTTTCCTTTATAGCTTGCTCAATGTACAAATTGAACAACAATGGAGAAAGACTACAACCCTGCCTTACTCCCTTTCCAACCACTGCATCCCTTTCATGCCCTTCAACTCTGACAACCGCTGTCTGGTTTTTGTACAAGTTGTAAATAACCTTACGTTCCCTATATTTTACTCCTGCTTCCTTCAGAACTTGAAAGAGTTTATTCCAATCAACATTGTCAAATCTACAAAAGCTAGAAATGTAGGTTTGCCTTTTCTTAATCTATCTTCTAGGATAAGCCGTAAAGTGAGTATTGCCTCCCGTGTTCCTACCTTTCTCCTGAACCCAAACTGATCTTTCCCGAGGTCGGCTTCTACCAGCTTTTCCATACTTCTGTATATAATTCGCGTTAATATTTTGCAGCCATGACTTATTAAACTGATGGTTCTGTAGTTTTCACACCTGTCTGCACCTGCTTTCTTAGGGATGGGGATTATAACATTTTTCTTAAAGTCTGAGGGTACTTCACCTGTCTCATACATCTTACACACCAGGTGAAACAATTTTGTCATGGCTGGTTCTCCCAGAGACTTCAGTAGCTCTGAGGGAATATCATCTACTCCAGGGGCCTTGTTTCGACTTAGGTCTTTCAGGGCTCTGTCAAATTCTTCTCTCAGTACAGTATCTCCTATTTCATCTTCATCTACATCCTCTTTCCTTCCTACAATATTGTCTCGAAGTTCATTTCCTTTGTAGAGTCCCTCTATATACTCTTTCCACCTTTCAGCTTTCCCTTCTTTGCTGAGAACTGGTTTTCCATCAGTGTCCTTGATATTCATAGAGCTGTTTTTCTTATCTCCAAATGTTTCTTTTATTTTCCTGTAGGCTGTATCTATTTTTCCCCTATTTATATATTCTTCTACATCCTTGCATTTGCCTTCTAGCCATTCCTGCTTAGCCATTTTACACTTCCTGTCAATCTCATTTCTTAGTCGTCTGTACTCTATTTTGCCTGTTTCATTTACTGCAGGCAGGGGGAAGAAATAAAAACATTGCGTTTTGCTGATGACATTGTAATTCTGTCAGAGACAGCAGAGGACCTGGAAGAGCAGTGTGTTGAAGAGAGCGTATAAAATGAACATTAAAAAGAACAAAACAAAAATAATGGAATGCGGTCTTAGAAAATCAGGTGATGCTGAAGGAATTAGATTGGGTAACGAAACAATGAAGGTGGTAGATGAGTTTTGTTACTTGGGTAGTAAAATAACATGCGATGGTCGCAGTACAGAGGATGGCAATGGGGAGAAAAGAATTTTTGAAAAAGAGAAATTTGCTAACATCCAATATTAATTTAAGTGTAAGGAAGTCTTTTCTGAAGGCATTTGTGTGGAGTGTTGCCTTGTACGGGAGTGAAACGTAGACGATAAGCAGTACGGACAGGAAGAGGACAGAGGCTTTTTGAAATGTGGTGCTACAGAAGAATGCTGAAGATTAGGTGGGTAGATCGCATAACTAATGAAGAGGTACTTAACAGAATTGGTGAGAAAAGGAATTTTTGGCACACCCTGACTAAAAGAAGGGATCGCTTGGTAGGACACATTCTTAGACATCGAGGAATCGTAAATTTAGCATTGGAGGGAAGTGTGTGGGGTAAAAATCGCAGAGGGAGACCAAGAGACGCGTATAGTAAGCAGATTCAAGTGGATGTGGGTTGTCGTTCTTATGAGGAGTTGAAAAGGCTTGCTCAGGATAGAGTAGGGTGGAGAGCTGCAGCAAACCAGTCTCCGGACTGAAGACCATAACAACAACAACAACAACTAGAATTAACTATTAAATGACGGCCGATGACTATACCTCAGCTGCCGTTGTTGAAGATTTGCATCTGGAGCTAAAATCCTTGATACTATTTTTGATAAGATAAAACAAATGTTACAGTGACTCTCGCAAAATTATGATAATATCGTCCTTTCAAATCACGACATGACACCTACTGGAACAAGACAAGACGGATGACACATTGTACAATTGTTTAAATAGTACTCGAAATAACAGCTGAGGTAACATTCATATTAAAATTTCTTTCTTGTAAAAAAACAGGTCATTGACGTCCTTGATAACTCTCTCTCTCTGACATCACTGCACTTATGATTTTGATCAGTATTCAATACGGCTTCACTTACTATTAATTTCGTTTCTCCAGGGGACGCTACGACTGATGTTCGCCTCTGGAACAAGCTACCCAGCTCTCTTCGCACAATTAAGTCTTCTGCTGCGTTTAAGAAAAAGTTAAAACACTACCTTCTTTCATCCTCTCATAACCGTCTCCAAAACGCACATATAATTAGATTAGTACTTTTTCCATAGATCATGAATACGAAATATCGTAACAATGTGGAATGTGTAAGTTTAGTAAAAGATAAGATTACATGACATATATTTTTTACATATTTTTTAATATACTTATTGGGTAAATTACTAATTTCTATGTAAAAATTCATCCACTGAGTAGAAGGGATTGTCATTCAAAAAATCTTTCTATTTGTTTTTAAATGCTGGTTGGTTATCTTTCATTTGGTAAGTCACCAAAGACTTCTGTGGCAGCATAATCCTCCCCTTCTGTGCTAAAGTTAGATTTAATCTTGAATAGTGTAGATCATCCTTTGTCCCAGTGTTGTCGTTACGCACATTATTATTACTTTGAATTGGATTGGATTATTAATAACAAAGACAATTATCAACAGGAGAAGAATTTATGTTTTTGAATTTACCTTGTAATGATATCGGTTACACACATTAACGAACGGATTATTGATATTTTCTAAAAGTATATAATAAGGAATATTTTCGTGTTTTGGAGTGTTATAAAACAGCAGAAAGCTTTGAAAATTACGTTGTTCTGATAACTCACAACAATCAATAAATTCTATTTGTGTCCGAAATTTTTTAAAATGGGCATAAATTACTCTCCTCCCCGCCCCTCCCACTGATTAGCGCGAGCTACTAAAAATGCGTTGGCATTGGTTTAACCCTGTGATGGTTTTACCAAAGTACATAATACTGCTGCTTCTAAAAATCTTCCGCCGCGGCTTTTCTCAATTTTTTCTTTACTTTTCACTGTGAAAACGCACGAAAATTAAAATTGTGATGAGAGGTTCAAGCACTGTCATCACACACATGTCTAATATATGTGATACACTGTCAAGTTCGACTTCTACTCGATCTACGATAGAAAATATGAGTTACTACTAATATCCTACAGCCAGCAGCCGTCTAGACGTGGGACTACTCATTTTACAAACAGGAGAGTTGGGAAGACCGATACGTGAGTATGGGCATAGTGCTGAATGCATTGATACCTGTCACGGCCAAACACGTGAGAAATTTGGCCGTGTCTTTATTATAATATGAGGTTAGAAATATTAGTATTCTTTTACTTAAACCAAGCTATATTTTAAAATGTTTTTAAAATGACAACAGCATGTTTATTCTACGAAATGATCAAGTGATTATTTGGATTCAAACAATACAGTAAAAAAGTTTTCTTAGGCGAGTCGTTCAACTCTAACGACTAAAATTTGAACTACCGGGAATTGTTGTGGGCTGTATCGTAACTCCCAGGAATCGTCGATGTTTGAGAACGAATCGTCCAAGCTATACGAGAGACCTCTCATTAGATAAATTTTTACTCATCAGCGACTATTTTACGGTTTTATTTAACCTTGTTACGTACTTTAAGCTTTTTACGTGAAAAGCAAGTAATTGTACTAATTAAACACGTCAGAAAGTATCTCATTTCGAGCGAAAGCATGCTAATAGTTCGAATGTATCAAATTTTCTCATAACGTCGTTGGGAGTGACACGTTTTAAAACATTCCTTAGAATTTTGCCGCTTTTATCATTTAACGTTGCTAATAATTACTTTCGTCGTTTTTTTATTTTTTATTTTTTTATTTTTTTTTTAAGCATGCCACTGCAATTTTTGAAACCCGTCGGGATGTAGCTCGTTATCAGTTTCAATATACTAGATTTTAAATTATTACATGAAATTTTCCTCATGAAATCACTTCACGGCACGCGTTTTTAAATCCACTTGACCTGTACTGGTTTTTGTAATTTACGTTAATTCTCCGCAGCAATGCGTACGTTCCAAGCACTTGTGCTGAAAATATATAAAATATTCACGTTGTGTAATAATATATGGCAATGTCTGTTAACTCCACAACGCTCAAATAAAGGTCGAAACCAGTAGTGTCATTTAAGAAGGCCTAAAATTAATAACTGAAACTGTATCTTATGCATTTGTTTTGACTAATTATTTCCATCATATCGCAGAATATTTACGAGTCCTCTTAGATGATAAGAAAGAGGGCAGACCTTGTACACTGCAATTCAATACTTGCTTCACTATTTCAACACAAAAGAAAGATATTTTTGGAAACTCTTATTTAAATTTATATATAAAGAATAGTCTAGAGTGCAAACATTTTTAAAAATAATAAAAAAAATTTTGCACTCTAGACACACACACACACACACACACACACACACACACACACATATATATATATATATATATATATATATATATATATATATATATATATATATATATATAAAGAATTTAACAATGTAGACAGAAATTATGCGCAAAGTATAAAGTCCTAAAAAAGATGAAATTGTGACACTGGGTTTACATATATATATATCAGTAGCATTTCGCAAATTTGTTGAGCCGACCGCAGTGCCCGAGCGGTCTGCGGCCCGCCAGTCACAGTCTGCACGGCCGCTAGGGTCGGGGGTTCGAATCCCCTTTCGGCATGGATGTTTGTGTCGTCTTTAGTGTAAGGTAGTTCATAAGTAGTTTGTAAGTTTAGGGACTGATGAACCTGCAGTTAATTCCCTTAAGCTTAACAAACATTTGAACATTTTCAATTTGTTGAAGGTTAAAAACAAAATTCCACTGCGGCGTCAAGCCTTTGTTAAATACTACAATTTTTGCTACGACAGGCTCGATTTAGCATTTGAGACAATTTCTATATCATGCCAGTCCTACATGAAAATTAACATTACTGTCTAAAACGGCCCATTTCCTTTTTGTAAGATCTTACGTAGTAACTTCACATTTTCACATCGCAACCCTCGGTAATTTCGTACAACAAGCCACAAAACCTTCATAACATTTCCATCTCTTAGATGGCGAATTTCTATGTCGCTTAATAAGTCATTGAAGTTATGATGACTTAAGGGAAGTCGTATAGCCTGTTAGGAATTGATAATATATTATTTGTAATGTCTTTGTAAATATCTCTGGATTGATAATTGAATCTTTGATGTAGCTTTTGTCTTTGGAAATACAGAACGTAAACAGTGAATCTGTGTTATTATTCACGACGTACGCTACATAGAAAAATTGGTGCCGAAACCCGGGAAGAGAACGCAAGAAAGGGAAAAATAACGCAGACTCAAGATTCAGTGATAATTGTGTAAGAATACTGCACGCCGTATCAGATTGATACGGAGCTGTGAATGAGGAATCACGTCACGACTTCGACATCGTCTCAACAGCTGACTGAGATAAGTACAATGACTACTTATTCGTAGCGTTGCTTCACAGCCCAAAAGACAAAATTTCACTTTTTTTACTTTTACACAAATTATGGAAATATGGTTGTTTTTGCTTAATTGGGTGTTAGTTTTATTGAAATATCCGATTATTTAGACTTTTAAATAAATATTTGAAAATAATCATCCACTGACATTTCTAAGAATTTTATTTTCCATCTTTTCGCATATTGGCATTTTTTGTATAACTATATAGTCTAGAAGGCTGTGGTTTCTTTTGGTTAGTAGAGAACTGACCGTTTTGTAAGCAGCTACACTAGCGGTACTTCGCAATAAACTCTTTGAACCGTACATTTGTATGTGTTTGAAAAAACAGTTATCCATTAGCCGTGTTTTAGTTACAGTGTTTCCTGTGATAGTTTTAATCATGACGGATTCAAAAGGAATGTTTAAACAATAAGAAACAAAGGAAACAGATACCACTGAACAAATATAGCGGCAATAAAAAGAGTGTTTACCGTCGAAGGGCGTGATAATTTGCTTGTAAATCATGAAGGCAGAAATTGCAACAAACAACATGCCAAAAAAAGTCAGATCCAAGAGAAGGAGAGCAGTGCTGGGTAAGGAAGATGAAAGAAGAGATCAGTGCTACCATCCAGGAGGATTATAACATGTATTTTATGTATCAGTTGACTGTATATTAAAATATTTTTCTTGAATAGCAATTTTTCCAAAAAAGATATACTTCAGTATAAATACCCATTTTCCGTGGAAATTTCTAAAACTACATCAGTGAATTTTTTACCACAAAACATAGACGGTACACTGATCTTGTAGCTCTGCTTTAGTAGTATTGACTGTAATAGTTAAAATCAAGAAATTAAAACTGTGAAAATTTACACCAAAAGATTATATGTTTCGGGCAAAAATAATAACTTTTTTCAGCTGTTATTTTAAAGTGATTATAGAGCAATACCGTTACAAAACATGCGAGAACATGTGATGAAAACAACACATTTATACTGTCAACAGTTACTGAGAAAACGGGGTGTTTATATGGCCAATTTATCATTGTCGAGTTAGGGCGATACGAGTCTCCTTAATATCAGGCATCGAAATGATAATTTAGATTTCAAGGTTCAACGTTACGGAATTAGTAGCGATCCAACAAGCCTCAATTAAGCTGCTGCAAGCTATTTTCTTCCTCTTATTTCTGCTTTATAACGTTTCCCACCCATCTAAATAATTCCAGGCCCTCACTATTTCCTTTCACTTCATTTTATTATTAGCTTACATACGCGGCTCCGCTCGCGTGTTGGTTGATTATGATAAATACGCTTTCTTTCAGTAGTGTGCTGCTTATTTATTCTTATATTTCCTTATTCGTGTGCTTATCTTTACAGAGAAAGAGCTGAAGACATTGTAGCACGCATAGACGAAAGATATGGTCTGTGTCGTCGCGTTTCGCTGTATTTAACCACCTTGTTATAGAGTCGCAAACGTCATCGCTGGCCCTCAGTCCGAATTTTTTAATAATCTGACGACTTTCAACCACCATATCTTCCACCCCGTTATAGCTGTCGGCATTGAACTGCTATGATGTACAATGGGAGACTTCGGACAACAATTACACACAGACCATTCGTTTGCGTTCCGTAGTTTTCGCTGCAGATTAACACACACACACACACACGTAGAATTTTATACACACCGTTAACTTTCCATCCCTTTTATCATTATCAGCCCTCAAGCAACAATGCAATCAATAAAACCATTTTCAGAGAGTAAATATAATTTTCAAAGTGTAATTATTGTTCCGCATTTCGCGTTATATTCTTCAAATTACTAAATATCTATCAGATCGCTATAAAACCGTGCCTAAAATCTTCCTCAGGTATAAATTAGTAACTGTACAAATATTTAAGTCTCTGCGTATTGTGGTTCAGACGTGATGAACGTACACCGAACAGAGATTCACGTTTATAGATATAGATAAATAGCTATCCGATCGCCATAAAACCGTGCCTAAAACATTCCCCGGGTAGATATTAGTAACTGTACAAATTTTTAGCTCTTTATGTCTTGTGGTTCAGACGTGATAAACGTACACCGAACAGACATTCACTTTATTAGATATATATTATTATTATTTTTAAACTCGAGGAAGATATTCTTTTGAGTAGTCCAGATCTAAGGTTTTATTCTTAACTAAATTATGCATACTTTCCCTTCAATATAAAAGAAATATCTCTGTCTATATAATATTTCATACGATACATGCTTGGGGATTTCTTCGACACCTATTCACCGATCACAATGACAGTTAACAGGGGTGTATATTTTTTAATCGACAGGGATAGGAGGCTATGGAATGGGGAGGCTAAGGAGATGATAGCACGAGTGTTGTGGGGGGGGGATGGGGGGCGAGGTCTAAAGAGTGAGGGGAGGATTCAGGCTGCGATAGAGACAGGAGACTAAGACAGGTAGAGGAGGAGGCGACAGACAGAGAAGGGGAGTGCTATATCAAGGCTGGAGTAAATAAAGACCTGGCTGACGCCGGTCTTCATCTGTTACGATAATAAATCACGAACAGTATAAGTTAAGAACTCTATACAACCTGCGGAGATCTCTCAAAGTGTGGCAGATGTCCCGGCCAAACCAGGTCGAACCTTGCGTCTCTTGTTCTGCGGTCTGGCTGGCCCGCGCGTCCGCACTTGTCGGCAAAAATGGCGGGATCAGCGAGCGGCCAGGTCGTTCATCGCTGCAACCATTAATTTGACAAGCCGCAATAAACTTTGTAAATAATACAACGGGCACGCCTCCGCGGTCGTCCGCCGTAATCCATTTATCGTGCGTGCGGCCGGGGCCTGTGGCTTTGCGGACCAAACCGCAGCAAATTACAAATTCAAAAACCGCATAAACATTATAATTAGTTACAGCAATCACTGGCCCGTTTGCCGGCAACTAAAACCTGCAGCCGGGTAATCTACGCGCGGCACAAAAACGGCGGGCGCGCGCAGTTCGGCCGGCCCCCGCGTTCGCGACCTCGCGGTTTTAAATGCGCGAAAATTGCTCGCCAAAACGCGCCCGCCCGAACCCAAATTGGCCGCGCACTGGCTGCAGCCAGATCAAGAGCGATCGCGCATCGCGCGCGATTCGTTTTCATTCGCCAGAATTGCGGGCAAAATTTCGGTGACGCCAGACTGCGTAGCGACACTCGCGCAGTTACCAGCTGAAATCGTACCGCGGTGTGCTGATATTTTCCAGCGCTCCAGCATTCGACAAATGATGTTGATAATATGTATTATAGGGCAAAGACGAGTAGCTTTGCACAAATGTTTGTTCAAAATGTTCAGATGTTTGTATAGTTTATGGGACTTAACTACGGGGTCATCAGTCCCTAAACTTACAAACTACTTATGAACTAAGTAAGACTAGGGACGGCACATATATCCATGCCCGAAGGGGGATTCGAACCCCCGACCGTAGTGGCCGTGCAGACCGTGACTCTAGCGCCTCAGTCCCCTCGGCCACCGCGGCCGGCTAGCTTTGCACAGTGGATGGTAGTGGACAGGAATAGTCTCTAAACTCTTACGCCGGTGACAATACTTATCCCGCTAATGCAGTGTGAACATCGAAATAAAAAGCTCACTTACGAGACTTCTAATGCTACGCGGGGATGGCCACGGTGTCTAAGGTGCCATATCATGGACAGCACGCCCGCTCCAGCTGGAGTTCCGAGTCCTCCAGTGGGCATGGTTGTTTGTGTGTGCTATTCGGTGTTGAAACACTTATGAGGAGGCACATTTGTGAGGCGTCAGGCTGATGAGGTGATCCGGGCAAGGAGCTAGCAGGCGGTCTACAACAATACCAAATAAAAATGTTGGTAGAGGTTATGGAACTTAACTACGCGGTCATCAGTCCCTAAACTTACAAACTACTTATGAACTAGCTAATACTAAAGACGACACAAACATCCATGCCCTAGGGGGGATTCGAACCCCCGACCGCAGTGGCCATGCAGACTGTGACTGGCGCGCCGCAGACCGCTCGGCCACCTTGGCCGGCTACAGGAACACCAAAAATCTGTTAGCCACCCAGAGTTGCTCTCGGTTGCTATTTCTGCGGACTTTCTGCAGGTCTAATTGTTTTACGGTTACTACGACGGGATACTGCGGTTATTTTACACTTCCGTGGAAAGATAACGATTTTACTTAGTATAAGCTTATTACTTCTTTCTGTTCGTGTGCCTTGTGGCGCTTACATAATGCGACTAGGGTTCGCAAATCGATTCCGTATTTCGTGTTTTCCAGAAGGCTTTTGACACCGTACCTCACAAACGGCTTTTAATCAAATTGCGTGCTTATAGTATATCATCTCAAATTTGCGGTCGGATAGGGAATTTCCTGTCAGAGAGTACACAGTTCGTAGTAATCGACGGTAAAGCATCCACTAAAACAGAAGTGATATCGGGCGTTGCACAGGGTAGTGTTATTGGTCCTCTGCTGTTCCTTATTTACATAAAGGATTTAGGGGAAAATCTAAGTAGCTCTCTTAGGTTGTTTGCAGATGACGCCGTCATTTACCGTCTAGTAAAATCATCTGAAGATCAAAACCAACTGCAGAACGATCTGAATAAAATATGACTATGGTGTAAAAATTGGCAATTGACTCTAAATAATGAGAACTGTGAAGTCGACCACATTTACAAGATAAATCAGTCAAACGCGAAGGCCGTAAATTCCACAAAATACCTAGGAATTACTATTACTTCAGACTTAAATTGGAAAGAACACGTAGAGAATGTCGTGGCAAAGGCGAACCAGACACTGCGTTTCATTGGCAGAACCCTTAAAAGATATAACAGAACTACAAAAGAAACTGCATACACAACGCTTATCCGTCCATTTTTTGAGTATTGCTGCTCAGTTTGGGATCCTTATCAGGTGGGTTTGACGGAGGACATCGAAAGAGTCCAGAGAAGGGCAGCTCGTTTCGTATTGTCACGATACAGGGGAGAAACGTTACGGAAATGATACAGGATCTGGGATGGGAATCATTACAACGGCGCTTATGGCTGCGGCGTGGGCTACTTACGAAACTCCAATCGCCAACATTCTCCTCCGAATGCAAAAATATATTGTTGACTCCCACTTACATAGCTAGAAATGACCTTCATAATACAATAGGAGTAATCAGAGCTCGAACGGAGAGATTCAGGAATTCTTTCTTTCCGCGCTCTATTCGAGAATGGAATGGGAGGTAAATAGTATAATGCTGGTTCGACGAACCCTCTGCCAGGCAGTTAAATGTGATTTGCAGAGTATCCCATGTAGATGTAGATGTTGATATCGTGGAGAGCACGGCCGCTCCCGCCTGAGTTTCGAGTCCTCCGTGGGCATGGTGGTTTGTGCGTGCTATTAGGGGTTGAAACACTTGTGAGGAGGCACATTTGTGAGGAGTCAGGGTCGTGAGATGATCCGGGCAAGTAGGTAACAGGCGGTCTACAGGAACACCAAGAATCTGTTAGCCGCCCAGCAGTTGCTCTCGTTTGCTATACATGCTACGCCTTTTTACGGACTTTGTGAAGGTCTAATTGTTTTCCGGTTACTACGACGGGATACTGCGGTTATTTTACACTTCCGTGGAAAGATAACGATTTTACTTCGTTTAAGCTTATTACTTCTTTCTGTTTGTGTGCCTTGTGGCGCTTACATAACGTTTTTGCAATTAATGCAGCTTGGTCCAAAATATAAAATAACAATCTTAGGAAGAATTTGTGATATTATGTGCAGGGGTTGCACATGTTTCGACATGTTTAGCCAACTTTTGTTCTCTTCTCTTCTATTAAGTTTTTCTTCAAGATCTCCAATCGACTACTCAATGTTTTCGAGTATTTGAAGGCTTTTCAACGCATTTAACGATTTCTTCTGCATTATAATTTTTGTCCTCGAGATTTTTTAAAGTCTTTTAGTAGCCTCGTCCGTCTCATATTTTTTCTCTCATCGATATTTAAAAATAGTTTGATATAATATTCTGCATATCGGGGACTTTTCCCTTATTAGTAAATATTTTGATTAAGTTTTGGTCTTAGTCTTTATAAATGTTTCTGAAGCAGCGATGCCTTTGTGTGCAATGCCACATATCCATTAACATATGTTTATTACTGAGCCATTAGTCTACGAAACAACCATAAAGGTCTTGGAAGGATATGGTTTTCAGACGCGCTCTTCAGAACACAGGCTAACAATTATCAAATATTCCCAGTGAAAGATTTGTTAGGCATGAACAGATTCAACGAATTTGTTCGTTTCCTTCCACAAAGAAAAAAGGCCAATACCTGGGACACGTATCATCAAAGACTGATTAATGTGACAACTGAAACTTGTAACTTTGGTTTGAGAAAAAAAAAACTTGTCAACTGCTGGAACAGAGCGAATTAAAGGGCCATGCAGCTTTCCACCAAGACACATAATTTTTAATAGATTTAAAAACTATGTTTCTCGTTTTCCGTACGCCAGAGAGGTTTCAACAACTGTAATGTATTTCCTGAGTTCCAAGAACTTGAGATGTCAGTGAAGAAAAAAGTACATTCAAATCTTCTATGTGCAAATTTCGGACTTGAAAGCCATGATATTACATTCTGTAATCTGGTTCAAATGTTTGTTAAGCTTAAGGGACTTAACTGCGGGGTCATCATTCCCTTACAAACTACTTATAAACTACCTTATACTAAAGACGACACAAAGATCCTTGCCCGAGTGGGGATTCGAACCCTCGACCGTAGCGGCCATGCAGACTGTGACTGACGCGCCGCAGACCGCTCGGCCACCTAAATAACTTGTTAAGTCGTCACAATGTTCACTCAGATTATTTGGTTGCAGATGACAACGTTACCACTCCTACATGACCACGAAATGTAAAACCAAAGTAATAACCAAATATAAGACTGTGATATTACAGAGACAGGGGAAAGCTGATTGTTTCCATGTGAAAGGCGGGTTTTGCCAGGCTGTTGGGTTCCCCAGCCGGCTGGCTAACAGTTTGGATCTAGTGAATGGACCGGTAGTCAGGGTTTTCCTAACGTGCTTGGAAAACGGAAACGCTTGGCTGAGCGAGAGCGGCTATTCCAGATTGAAACTGAAATACAATATAGCCACGAACATTATTCTAAAAATCCATACAAAATCAGGGAATGTTCATACGGCTAATATAATTACATGAATGGATTCAGGAGACTTGGGAGAATCAAACGCCGTAATTACAATTTAAATATCCCTTACAGATAAAAAGCCTATAAAATTCAGTACTGTAATAATAATATTATAAGACTTATATTTACAATTACAATTATATTTACAATGTACTGTTTATCAGTAACAATTTAAGAAGCAAATGTGCAGCATTGTACCACACTATCTATCTTAAAAGACGTACCACGTTATTTCCGTATTCTTTCAATAAACTTTGTTTTACTCACTTGTTCTGCTTTTCGTTGAGGTGGTAATTCCACCACAGAAACACATAACATGAACCCAGCAAACTGCATTACATTTATATATGTATTTTATTATATTTAATATTATTCTTAGTAAGGTTAGTTTTATGTTGTAGACTGCCACTTAAATATTTCACGGCCGACTAAAAATAGTAGATATGCAGCAGATATTTATATATAAACAATTACAAGTATTTGTGGGCAAGAACTGAATATATTTGTATAAAAAGCTATGATAAATATTAATTGTTTAACTATATTTCGACGGCGGCAGTATATTTGAACAGTGAGACGCCACGCTTATTGGCTATCTGAGCAAAGAGCCTCAGTCTCAACCGTTTTTTAGTATTGTTAAATATATATTTGTTTGTTAAATGCAAACAACACTTGTAGGGAGGTGGTCAAAGCATTTAATTCTGTGATATTCAGATGTATAAAATTTTGAAAGGGAAATTGTAGTTTAAAGATGTGGTGATAGGATGCACGGAAGGATACAATTTTGGTAGCAGGGAGAGCACGCTTTTCGAACTCTTGGGAATGGACTCGTAACTTGGACGTGGTGGTGAAAGGATGTGATGCTGGGTGGTCTGAAGACGCGTTACGAACTTGTGATTTGAAGAGATAAGCATATGTAGACTTAGAAATTTTACGGGACTGTGAAGAAAAAATTAGTCTCTGGTGAAAAGTGATAAACTATGCATGGTAGTAGGGCTATGGAACTGTGATAATTCAGCAACCGTGTACTCGTGTGATTACAAACTGTGTTTTATAACAAACACTTTAATCACGAGTGATAATTTGGAACTTTAACTCTCGAGTTCGTGTGATACTTATTGTGCCTTTCATGAAGAGTAGTAGGAGAAATATTCAGTTATTTACCGATGTACGAAGTAGGACCACCTCCGCGTTTCATATCTAATAAGTGTAATAAGCTCCTTTTACAAAGAATTAATTCGTGAGTGAATCAGTCCTTCAACTTAGAATCCTTTTTTTTTTTTGGGAATTCAGAGGTTTAATTTATGTTTGTTAAATATATTTTCATGTCATCATATGCAGATTGATAGACTGGTCAAACTACAGATTAATTATTGATCATGTTTAAACAGATTGGGTAGCTGCATAGAAGCTGACATATATAACTCACCCCTATGAATAGAGACAACGAGCCATAAACGTTTACTACCCAGAGTTATGTATTGCCCAATTCTTATTGGTGAGTACCGACAGGAATGTCTACATGCATTTTGATTGCGGCACAGAGGAGCTGAAACATGTTTGGATGGAAAGTTAAAATATTGTTTTGCATATCAGTCGGACTTCATATTTAGAAGTTTTGACTGCAAACACGGTAATCATAAGATCTGCATATCTAAAATGATGAATATTGAATGAAATAAATCGCAATTTGCGATGTTATGGCTTCACTGTATGAGGTTTAGGTGGAATACCAAACTGTGGCGAATGAAAATTTGTGCCCGGCCGGGATTCGAACCCGGGATCTCCTGCTTACTAGGCAGATGCGTTGACCACTCCACAACCCAGGACACAGTGACCAGCCCGACTCTTCCCTGTACGTCTCCCGCCACACACAAATCTCCATTTGCCACACTGTCTCTTTCCTACACGGGAGACGTGCAGGGAAGAGTCCTCTGCAGTCGGGCTGGTCACTGTGTCCTCGGTGGTCAGAGCAACACCATCAGAAATTAAAAAAAAAAACAGCAGAGATATACAAGTTTATGAATGACACGGGAGGCAGAACAGGATGGAAACCAAATACGCACACATACGGTGGCCCACTGTGTGGAAAAACAACAACAAGATCCTCGACACAAACATCAGATCAACATGGTACAGAGTCGTAAATGAAACAATAGCCACGAAGGAAAAACTTCACAGAATAAAGCTGGCCAAGACACCAACGTGTAAGGGTTGCGACCTCATCGACACACTACAACACAGGTGTGTATGCGGAGAGAACACGAAGATATGGGAATGGTGTCGAAGGAAACTTGCTCTGATAGGCAGAACGACCACCAAAGAAATAGCAATTGGAACCATGTTACAACCTGATTTCGACTATTTCCCAATGACGAAACAAAACATGTGAACCTGGCTAGTCGGCCACACATTACATTATATAATTAATAAACCGACGGAAGGCACTTACCACGATTTTCGACTCTATAGTATAAATCAGGCTATGAAACTCCTGAACAATCCACGACACAAAACATTATTTGCAAACTACCCAGTGGCGTTAGAATTAACGCAGATATGAAAAACAAAGGGCAACGAACGATATTAGTTTATGATGAACCGTCCGACACTAGTGAAATATTAGAAAGAGGATGTCAAAGAAACATGACGCACAGTCATATCGGCGCGTGGCGCTACCGGAGTTAAGAGAGGACAAAGTAAAACAGTTTCAAAATGGCGGATATTAGTGATTTTTACGAAAAGAAGATCCCAAACGGAAATCAACCCAACCCAATTCACGAGAAGACGAACTCTGGTAGTAGACAGTGTATTGAAAATGACATGTGTGTGAAGACAGAAGTGTCAGTTTCTTTATCATATTCCTTTAGTTATTCTTATATGTTTTATTATTTATCATTATTATTATTTACCTGTGACAGAAGTTGTCGATATATTTTATTTCCTTCTGGATGAAGTTCCACACTTACCTGCGGAGGACTTCAAAATAAAAATGAAATAAAAAAATAAAAAAATAAAAAAATAAAAAAAAATAAAAAGAAATAAAAAATGGCGGAGTGGTCAACGCGTCTGCCTAGTAAGCAGGAGATCCCGGGTTCGAGTTCCGGCCGGGCACAAATTTTCATTCGCCACAGTTCGGTATTCCATCTAAACCTCATACAGCGAAGCCACAACGTCGCAAATTGCGATTTATTTCATTCATTTGAGCGCTGTAATTCGTCAAAAAAATATATAGATGAATATTGACTTTTGTTACTTCATTAACATAATTGGTCGATTTTCGACCATTGGCTACACAACAGAACGGGAGTAGGCACAGGATTAAGAAGTGGCTGCAGCTCTTCCGACCCTGCAGCACCTGCCTGACGCCTCCCTCCTACGCGCGGCCTTAAATTGAGAGCGGCGGGAATATCTAATGGACTGAAGTGGACCGAGAGTTATTCGCGAATAAATCACCGGCGGTGCGGGCCCGGGCCAAAAAAGAGGCTGCGCGGGCCATTATGAGTGATCGGCCGACTCATAAAGCAGGCGCTCTTTTTTCACGCGGCCGGCGATGCCACTTCATTAAATCTGTTTCATTTATTCGCCGCCGGCGCCGCCCGCTTATTGTCACGCCAAGGACTAATTAATCTGCCGCCGTTCGACCGCTCACGTTGTTTAATGGAGCCACCTGACACCCGCCTCACGCCGACCGGCGTCACCGGTTTTTGGGGGCCGCCTATTCTTCTCTCCGGCGACTCAGGTGTCCGTGCTGTAGACCTCGTTGAATTATAATTTACACCAGAGGCGCCGACTTTTCAAAAATCAGTGTGGGTGCTCTATATCACGGTTCACAAATGTTCGAAACCAACCCTCCTGAAAATCATGTTCATGCATTATTGAATGAGCAATCTATATATAAAAGGCTTGTGTGGGTACGTGCTGACAGACTTTTCTCCATGACCACATACTGCCACCCACTCGTGGTTGTGGTGGTAGATAGCCCTTGGTCTAATGATGTTAATAAGGGAGTTTGGTTGCGGTGCGTGGCAGTGGGTGAATGTGAGGAGCAAAAATTCGCAAAATATGCAATAACTACTCTTAGGAAAAGCTATATACTCTGTGACTTACGAACTTTACGGTACGAGTCAAAATCTGTTTATTCTTTCAATTGTCAGACAATGCGGTCCTTTCAGACTTTAATAACGACGAGGAATATCAAACACGCAATTTTTTAAATAGATCACATGTTTCCGTCAACCACAAATTACTGACTATGAACAGAGACACAAAACAAAGATAAAAATCAAGATAGACTTAAAGATAAAAATACTCGTGGAACATTGATCACTGTCGTGGAAGCATGGTGGAAACACATACATTAATGAATGTCTCTTAGGCCATAGATATTGATATGCCTGTGCCAGTAAGGTCACTGGTCTGTGCTAATCAGTGATCTCTGATACATATAGCCGCGACGCTGTCTGCTGTGAAAGGTGTTTTCGTTTGACAGCTGGGTCAAGAAAAACTATGCGACGTAGTCCTACTCAAATCCCGGCGGCCCCCTGTGATAATGTTGGCAACAGATGTTGAATAACGAGAATCATGTGACATCGTCATAACCCAATCGCGTGACACGCATATATTTTGTCGTGAAATCAAGCATTAAGCAGGAACAGCAATATTTATCTACACTCTATGTCGTTCGGTCATCTTTGCAACGATTTTATATCGTGTTATTCATGTTGCCAACATAAAAACGCGAGGCCGCCAGGATAGAAAGTAAAATTTTACCGAATCATATACATCCGTTGTTGTCACATCTCATTATGACCAGCACTTTCACGCGAAACTCTTTTGTACAGAGTTTCATAATTCACACAGTCTTACAATTCATTCCAAATTCCTATTAAAGAAGATATTTGTGAAAACTGTTACAAATCAATATTCGCACTTATCCAATATCGTTTTCAGAAATGTAATTTGCCAGCCGCTTTCGGCGCTGCTGTTGCAATGTGTAACTTTATGACCACAACCTAACATTGAATTTACATTGTTCCGAAGCACGGACTTAAATTAAATTCACTCTTAGTATGAAAAAATTTATGAACATTCATCGTTTTCGACAATGACATCTACTTAAATTTGGCATCTTGGCTACGAGAACTGAGTTTATTGACAGAGAGATCCAACAAGGATTGTTTTTGCTGAACCCAAAGAACCATGATACACACAGGACCTTCTTTAACAACCGTTGCGAAGCACGGGTATATAAGCTAGTACTTGATAAAAGTAAATAGGCAGTTGTCTGGCGTTTTAAAGATAGAATGAAGAAGCAAGAGGAAGAAGAAAAGGAAAGCATGGCTACATTAGGACACTACAATAAAGCGATCTAATTGGCCGAAGTGGATATTTCAGTATAAGTAACACCCCAAAAACTTCTACACGACCAATGAAATAATTTTTCACTGTACACAAATCTAATACTTTTTGTGCGAAGCTATTCTTTCTGACAAAATCGTTTGATACAACACCGTCAGTAAGGTTTAAAGAAATCTTTGAAATATTTTGAGATTTTGAAGTTAGACATAAAAATGTTCAAATGTTTGTTAAGCTTATGGGACTTACCTACGGGGTCATCAGTCCCTAAACTTACAAACTACTTATCAACTACCTTATCAGTTTGGGTGCTCTATATCACGGTTCACAAATATTCGAAAACAACCCTCCTGAAAATCATGTTCGTGCATATTTGAATGAGCAATACTTGATGAAAGTAAATAGGCAGTTGTCTGGCGTTTTAAAGATAGAAGGAAGAAGGAAGAGGAAGAAGAAAAGGAAAGCATGGCTACATTAGGACACTACAATAAAGCGATCTAATTGGCCGAAGTGGATATTTCAATATAAGTAACACCCCAAAACTTCTACAGGACCATGAAATAATGTTTCACTGTACACAAATCTAATACTTTTTGTGCGAAGCTATTCTTTCTGAAAAAAAGCGTTTGGTACAACACAGTCAGCAAGGTTTAAAGAAATCTTTGAAATATTTTGAGATTTTGAAGTCAGACATAAAATTTGTTTGGTCATTTCCAAGCAAGAACTGTATACTTCGCCGAAACTTTCATCACTTCGAGATGACTTCATGTCTTCTCTGACAGTATTAATATAGTCCAAGGGTTTTTTAAGCCTGAGAGGAAAGCATTACAAATTTCAACTGAATCTATAATATTCCTTCAAACCGTCTTGATTGCAAATTTTTTTATTAGCTAATGACGCGTTTCGCCCTTCAGCAGGGCATCTTCAGATTACCTGCGTGACAGAATTCACACAAAATTACAAGGCGGAATTACAAACGGTTATAATTCCGCCTTGTAATTTTGTGTAAATTCTGTCACGCAGATAATCTGAAGATGCCCTGCTAAAGGACGAAACGCGTCATTAACTAATAAAAAAATTTGCAATCAAAACGGTTTGAAGGAATATTTATTCGAACTGATTGCTGTTGTACACCATGGATCGGAAATCATTTTATATGAATCTATAATTTTAATAACAAGGGAAGTGACAAAGATAAATGAAAATCGATTAACTTTAGCATCAGCATCAGATTCTTCAAGCTAAATTCCTGAAAGAACACAATTGAATGTTCATAAATACGTACACCTGAAACGTCAAAAGGACCGACGTGCTTCAGGATGAATAAAGATAGCATAGTGGCTAAAACACGGACACACATTACTACTCGCATGGGGACCCGAGTACAAAACAGATCATTTCTTTCACGTATCAAATGTCGTCTCTCGCTATGGTCACGTTTTGCATGGCCTCTTGAGTCATAAGGTAGATTTTGATTTTCCTCGATTTTCTTTAAAAATTTATACAATTTTATTCTCCACCTCCATTTTATTTGGGTGATCAGCACCCCCAAAATATTCCTGGGCGGTGCACGAACCCCGGAGCACCCACGGAGTCGGCGCCCCTCGTTTACACCATGCAGGCTTTGGCGGCATCGAGAGTAGTCATGGCGGTTTGGTAATTTGTCGAAGTGACTAGATATCATGAATATACAATAGTGATCGGTTCAAATAGCTCACGAAATAGGCAACAAACGAAAAAACTACAAAGAACATAACATTTCTAGCTTTAAGGGGGAAAACAGATGGCGCTGTGGTTGGCCCGCTAGAAGGCACTGCCATAGGTCCAACGGATATCATCTGCATTTTTTAAAAAATAGGTTCCCCCATTTTTATTACATACTTGTCGACCCGGCAATGCTTCGCAATTGCTAATATGTATCTACTCTTGCTTTGAAAATCAAATGTGCAAAATTTTATCGCAGTCGTGCGAATGATATTGATATCCCAAAGAAAAGAGCTCATTCGGTTTTCCACAAGTTTTCCTATTTTCTGGCCAACTATTCCAAACTTTTACTTCACTCAAACCTTCCTCTCGCTTTGAACGTCGAATGTGCAAAGTTGTATCGCAATCAGATGAATGGTATTCATATTTCATACAAAAAACTCTATTTTTTCTGAATTTTTACAATTTTCCTGAAAACGTTTCGAAACTTTTATTTCATAAGAACGTTACTCTTGCTTTGAACGTCAAATATTCAAGATTTTATCGCAATCAGAAGAATGATATTGATATCCCATTGGAAAAAGCTCTTTCAGTTTTTCGCGAATTTGCAAATTTTCCGGGGAAAACTTACCCAAAGTTGTAGTTCATAAGAACGTTCAACTTTCGTTGAACGTCGAATGATCAAAATTTTATCGCAATCGGATGAGCGGTTCTCAACTTAAAGTGCTGAGTACATTTAGAAACACAATGAAAAAGTAAGTTCGTTCGAATTTTGCGACTTTCCTTTTTAATTATAGCTATTCTTTTATTTATTTTTCTTTTTACTGAATACTTTTCTAAGACCATAATGAACAATAAATGAATAAATAAATAAATAAAAAAGAATTACCTCTCTCTGTCGTACGAATGGTCGGTTACAGTGTTGAATTCAAAAAATCACTTTCAGGTTTTTTCAAATTTTCCAATTTTCCGGTAGATTTTCCAAAAAATTTGTTTTATACAAGTCTTGTCCTGTCAAGCCGTAATCACGTGATGCTGTTACAACCATGGGGCAATTGATTTGTATTCATAGAAAAATATAGCTTTCGGTTTTTCCTAAATTTTCCTACTTTCCGGGCGAATTTTCCAAATTTTTATTTGTTGCGAACCTTCCTCTTGCTTTCAACATGAAATGTACAGAATTGTATCGCAATTGGACGAACGTTATTGATAGCTGACTGGAAAAAGCTGTTTCAGTTTTTCCAGATTTTCCTATTTTCCGGACAACTTTTCCAAATTTTATAACCGTTTAAACCTTTCCTAAACTTACATGAATATTTCAAGACTAAAAGTAGCCAAATCGGGTCAGCTGTTCTAGAGTTTTAGCGAGACTAACGAACAGCAATTCATTTTTATACTTATAGATTCGTCTAGTACGTAAATAAATATGAATGTTTTTATTTTTTCGCTTTGTGATAGATGGGGCTGTAAAAGCCACAAAAGGTGGTATCGCGTAACATTTCGCCAGTGCGGACGGTATTTGCTTCGTTACTCCTGTCAAAATGGACCGTTTACCAATTGTAGAAAATGTAGAAATGGTATTTATGAATGGCTATTGTGATGAAAATGCCCAACGGGCCTGTGCTACGTATGTTGATCGTTTTCCTGGAAGACATCATCCAAGTGTCTGAACTTTTCGTCGGATAGTTACGTTATTCTGGAAGTTTTCAGCCACAAGTGATACGTCAACCACGACCTGCAATAAATGATGATGCCCAAGTAAGTGTTTTATCTGCAGTTGCGGCTAATCCCATATCATTAGCACACAAATTGAGCGAGAATCGGGAATCTCAGACACCTCGGTGTTGAGAATTCTACATCAACATAAATTTCACCCTACCAAGTTTCTATGCACCATGAATTGCATGGCGAAGACTTTGAACGTCGCTTGCAGTTTTACCACTGGGCACAAAATAAATTACGGGACGATAACAGATTTTCTCACGCGTTCTGTGTAGTGACGAAGCGTCATTCACAAAGGTAGTGTAAACCTGCATAATATGCAGTATTGGGCAACGGAAAATCCACGATGGCTGCGACAAGTGGAACATCACCGACCTCGGCGGTTTAATGTATGCTGCGGCATTATGGGAGTAAGCATAATTTGCCCCAATTTTATCGATGGCAATCTAAATAGTGCAATGTATGCTGATTTCTTACGTAATATTCTACCGATTTTACTACAAGATGTTTCACTGCATGACAAAATGGCGATGTACTTTCAACACGATGGATGTCTGGAACATGGCTCGTGTGCAGTTGAAGCGGTCTTAAATGGAATATTTAATGACAGTTGGATTGCTCGTAGAAGCATCATATCATGGGCATTCTCCCCGCATCTTACATCCCAGCATTTCCTTCTGTGGGGAAAATTGAACGATATTTGTTATCGTGATTCACCGACAACGCCTGCAAACATGCGTCAGCGCATTGTCAAGGCATATGAGAAGATTACTGAAGATGAACTACTCCTGTTGAGACGAATTTCGTTACGCGTATTGGCAAATGCAACAAATTTGAAGGACGTCATTTTGAGCATTTATTGAAGTCATGAGGTAATTACAGGTAATCATGCAGTAACAGCATGCGTTCTCATAATGTGTGATAATTCCACAAAAGTACATGTATCACATTGGAACAACCGAAATAAAGTTGAAACGTACCTACGTCCTGTGTTTTAATTGAAAACCTTCCTGTTACTATTCGTCTAAAATTGTGAGCAATGTTTGAATATTACAGCGACATTTTTCACAAAGCGACAAAAGTGTTCCAAATAAAACCTTCATATTTATTTACGTACTAGACGAATATGTAATAAAAATGGGGGTACCTATTTTTTTTAAAATGCAGTTGATACCTTCAAGCTAAAAAAAGTTTTGTTCGTTGTAGTTGTCTGGTTTGATGCTTATTTCGTGATATTAGGCCCGGTCACTATCGGTGGACCACCCTATATAAGGTAAAATATGAGACTGACAGCAAAAGCAAGACAGTTAAGCAAGGTTGTCTAGATGACAAATGTAAGTTCGTAGAGGCATCTATAAATAGGAGATACTGCCTACGGAAACATCAAAGAAACGTTTGAAGACAAAATATGGAACTATTTATACAGGTTTTTAGCCAAGATCGTGTTTTTATTTCTTAGGATGACCGGTTTCGACGTTACTTAGACGTCATCTTCTGATCTCCTGTATCTCAGAATGTCACATCTCATTTGGCTTTAGCTATATCCTCTCATTACAAATTTCTTGGTACATTTGTATGCATTTATACAAACGTGAAATACAAGCACTTATGGTAAAGTTGTATACATCATTAGATTTACAATACACATTTCCACAACGACTGCACAAGAGTCCTGCCTGGGTACGAACTCTTTTTTGCTACATTTGAAACATTCCTGATATTAATCTTTGCGTACCTTGGTATTACTTGCTGTTCAAGACCTGTCTTATTGAAGTAAATGTGCTGCCGTTGTGGAAATGTGTATTGTAAATCTAATGATGTATACAACTTTACCATCAACGCTTGTATTTCACGTTTGTATAAATGCATACAACTGTACTAAGAAATTTGTAATGAGAGGATATAGCTAAAGCCACACGAGATGTGACATTGTGAGATACAGGAGATCAGAAGATGACGTCTAAGTAACGTCGAAACCGATCATCCTATGAAATAAAAACGCGATCTTGGCTGGAAACCTGTATGAATACTAAGTTCAAACGTTTGTAAATACATCGGACCAAACTGCGTGGTAATCAGTCCGTAGCTTATAAACTACTTAAACCTAGGTAAACTAACCGACGGACAACACACACCCACCCATGCCCCAGGGAGGACTCGAACTTCCGACGGCGAGCAATGGCGCATTTCGGAGCGAGGCGCTTTAGACCGCTCGGCTACTCTACCGCGGCTGAATACTAAGTGTTCAGCAGGAAAACCAGTACTACGAAAAAAAAAAATAATAATAATAAATTGAAAGCTGAATGGTAGAATGTCTTTCATTGGTAACACACACACACCCATATATACATACAGGAAATGTGCAACAGTTGTGAATATTGGTAAAAAAACTTTTCTTCGTTATGGCTTATATGTGTGTAAGCTTTAAAAGATATAAACTGTTTTTGTTCTTCTACATTAATAGGAAAAGAAAAGGTTTACCGTGATACGTCTGTTGTGAAGGAACAGACGTTGTTGGTGGTCCGCAGCTATAAATGTTAAATATACATTCATTATTTCGCAATTAGCGAGAATTACCGACGTTAGCTGCCCTTCTTAAGTTGGTCTATCATTTTGTAATATATGAAATTTTGTGCCGGACCGGGACTCGATAGACCAACTTAAGAAGAGCAGCTAAAGTGGGAAATTCTGAATGTATATTTAACATTTATAGCTGTGGACCATCAACAACGTCTGTTCCCGGTAAATATGACAGCCAAGACAGGTTAAAGATGGTGTAGTATCTCTCTTCGTCGCGGGAATCACTGCTAAATGCGTGCGAGCACTAAGGGATGTAGACAACTGCAACATATGGAAGTTTGGGTGTGGCCGCGGAACGTGTCCGTGTGGCCGAATGGTTAAGGCAACCGGTCGCGAAAAGCGGGAGACTCGGGTTGGAGTCCCGGTCCGGCACAAATTTTCATGTGTTACAAAATGATAGACCAACTTACGAAGAGCAGCTGAAGTCGGAAATTCTCGCAAATTGCGAAGTAATGAATGTATATTTAATGAAAAGGTTGTTTGTTTTGAACCCTATATCGCATTATTCAACTAAGAAATGATAGAAGATCCCATACATAGGCTTAAAATATGCATTCAAAAATTCACAGTACTGGTTTCAGCAAGTAGTGCCTCCGTCATTTGTCATCAATACACGAAAACAACTCGAGCAGATGAGTAATTAATGGAATACAGCTGGGTACAACACGATACCAACTAAAATATCTTAATGAATGTATGTACATCGTACAGTCGCGTAGTAGCAAGAATGTCGCTGACTGTTAATATTTTAGTTCATTTCATGGTATTCAGAAAACAGAACTGTAATTAATCTATACGAGGTCTGTAGTAGGTTACTTACATCTGGAGATGGAAAATACAAGGTACTACGTCTGAGATATTCGGTGTATGGTTCCATATTTTGCAAACCGCCCTGGCAGGGATAAGGGGACCACGTCTACACATTCAGGAACATGTCAACAAGCAACCGCTATCATGAAAAGGACTGCAGTGGGGCGGTGGTACACGCTGCCATCCAACTAACAGGTTCAGTGTCAGAACTCGTATCATTGCAACACGGAGCACAAAATGAAACCCTGGAACCACGCGTTAAATGTTCAGATGTTTCTAAAGTTATGGGACCTAATTACAGTGGTCATCGGTACGTAAACTTACAAACTACTGAAACTAACTTATCCTAAGAACAACACAAACACCCATGGACGAAGGAGGACTCGAATCTCCGACGCGGAACTGCCGCTCGCAGCGTATCAGGGCACCTCAGTGCGCACGGTTATTCCGCCGCGGCAGCAAAGCGATAACATCAAGATTTGTTTCAAATTACGCACAACGGCGACGGAGACCATTGGGATGTTAGTGAAAATGTATGGTGTTAAAGCAGTGAGAAAAGAAAAATGTTTCAGTGGTCGTCGAGATCCAACAACCCGTGACCTCAGTCTTAGAGCATTCCGTAAGAAGTGTTTGCTAACCTTTTCCACCAAATGTACAATCTATGTCAGAAGAGTAATGTAGCGAATGACGATTACTTTAAAGGTCAGTAAAGGAATTTTTCTTGTAACTCTTGTTTTCTATAGTAACTGAGACCATTCACCGAACTTTTCAGACGCCCCGTGCACTAGTCGAAACCCAATGAAGCCATGAATTTAAGCGAATGAGGCGTAAAATTATCAGAAAATGCTTTCAGACATTTGGACTAAGCCCTGCTTTCATCACCTTGTTATCTGTGTGTTTCTTTTCTTTTCATTTTTTTTTTCATTTTATTTTGCCAGTTGTTTGATACCAGAATTATGTTCCATTATGAGAAGAGCTGCAATAGAAGTTATCCTCAATAAACTCGAGGATGTCGATAATATACTGGTTTGTAGGCCCTTTACAGATGAACAAAGATTCAGTTTAGACATAGTCCGGGAACCAGCTGATGAGGTACAATATTGAGTTTGATATAAGGTCTAAGACTCTAAGACATAATAAAGATATTGTATTTTTGTACTGAAGGGAGAGTAATGATGTTGACATCATCAGGGCACAGTAATGTAAGAGCAACTGAAGTGTCAAATTTCAGCTATCATCTGAGGCATAAAGAGACGTCGAACAACTTTTAAGGAGAATATTGTAGCCGTGGAACTGTGGCAAGAAGAAGTAACGAATGGGTAGCACGTGACCCAGAGCACGAACACCGAACACGACCGTGAAAACTCTTCGCGAGCGCCGCTGTGGAGGGCAACGGCCAATTTTACGAGCTCTCAAAAAACTTTTGCCTTCCAATTTAGAGGACATTATCCTTACGAAACGGACGGAGAGAACGCAAGCACTGAAGAGAGAGAGACAGATGACACGAAAAGGGAGAAAGAGAGAGAGAGACAGACAGAGACTGGAGGGGCCGAGAGAGACAGTAGAGAGCACGAGGGTGAAGAAAAAAACGGGTGATTACGGAATTACGTGAGACCGACGCAGCCGAGGTTACTCCGGCGAGGGAATCCCCGGCGCAAATAATGCATAAACATAAGTACCATTTACATCCATTTAAAGATAAAAATAGTTTTAATAAAAAGGGAGGAGCGCCGCAGGCCGTGGTAGGGGCGAGAAGGTCGAACTGGTAGCCCATGCAAGTACACAGACACACACGCACGCACACACACACACACACACACACACACACACACACACACACACACGCACACGGACAAACAGCAGCCGGTTGTCGGCAAGGTCCGCAGCGGGCCCGCGGGCGCGTCTCTGGCCTTTATTTCCTCTTTTTTCCGCGCCTGAGCCGGCGCCGCTAACCCACGCATATTTTTTTTAATTCCGCGCACGTCCGCGCGCCGGCTGCATACATTACAGTAAGCCGGCGGTAATGCCGGACGTGAGGAGCGCCGTGCGTTCTTGTGATTGCAGCGGCCGAGGATTAGCCGGCGCGTCCGGCGAGGGGGCGGCGTCGGGGGCGGCGTCGGGGGCGGCGGCGGCGGCGTCGGGGGCGGCGGGCTTAGCGGCGACGCGGACTGCGTTAACGTTCGGAGCGGCCTTATCGCCGCCAGGTGGACGCCTACTTGCTGCCGCGACGCGCGATCCGCACACGTCGCTCCCTTTGTTTTTTCAACACTTGCGAAATTACGCGTTAATTAAACCGGTGTCGGAAGAAGAATCCTTTTGGGGAAGACGGTGCTTTTGTCCGGTACGTCGCGACGCGGCTTCCCGATGGAAAGCCAAATTTCCTGTTCGCTGTGAGAATGTAAATCCAAGCACGACCATTATTTTTTGCCTCTTATAAGGGTTCAGCCAATGGCGTAACAACCGGGGGGGGGGGGGGCAGGAGAGGCAGACCCCCCTCCCCTATTTCTAACTTTGGAGGGAAAAGATACGCTTTCTGCCCCCTCCCCGCCCCTTATTCAATGGTTTTATTTGATCTGTAGGCGGAGCCAGTGATTAGACTAAGCTGCCGTTAGTAATTATGGAACGATATTTTTGATGGCAGCCATTTTTTTTCTTTTTCACTCAAGCATCTTGTAACAACTATGACATTCTGTCCTATCCTATCGTCCCATTTTTCAGTCTGTGCCTGCTAATATGGGGCAAAATGAGTACGCCTATGAAACAAATTGTGTACAGCTTTTTGGAACAGTAGTTGTTGAGGCTGATGGGAAGCTCAACGTTGCTAATATCAATCGCAGTAGAATCGGCGCTGTGAAGGACGAAGTCAGTAAACAGGTTTCTTTGCCCCCCCCCCCCCCTTCTAAAGAAATAGTTGGTACGCCACTGGTTTCAGCTTCAAACGTCTTGGTAACATAGGCACGAAATCACGTCAGATATGTGCAAATGTTGAAGATGATTATAAAAAGAATACCTCGAAAGTAGAAATTATAGAGGAATAACAGTGACCAATACCTTTAATAAAGCATATGGAAGAATAATTAAATATTTCTTAGAACAAGAATACAAAGAAAGGAGGCTGAAGAACAAGCAGATTTTAGAGCTGGAATATTAACACTTGATCATATATTTTGCCTACAACAAATAAATGAAAAAAAATAGTTTCTAGCGCAGCCTCTATATATCCTGTTCATAGATATACAAAAAGTCTATGATATTGTACCAGTACACAGTTTATCGAATGCGTTACTGTTGACATAATAAAATAAAATAATAATAAAAGCAATTCAGAACTTATGTAGAAATGTCATATCAAAAATTAAAATTGGTAAATATTTATCACCTGTTTTCAAAGTCACAAAAGGATTGTGTCAATATTCAAATGTTTGTTAAGCTTATGGGACTTAACTGCAGGGTCATCAGACCCTAAACTACTTATGAACTAACTTATAATAAAGACAACACAAACATCCATCTCGAGGGAGGATTCGAATCCCCGACGGGGAAAGGCTTCGCGCATCGGAGCATAGCGCCTCAATGTGCTTCGCGCATCGGAGCATAGCGCCACTCCGCCGCGGCGATCACGTCAAGAATGTAGCATCTCACCTACGCTGTATGAAATATATACGGAAGTAACTTAACAGAATTTGACGTAAAAATGTCAAACCTTGGGATTATTAATAAATGACAGGACAACATACTCATTACAATTTGCAGATGATCAACTAATCGGAGCCCAAGACAATGAGGATATAGAATCCTTGACCAGCAAACTGATCGAAGGAAAAATATAAAAATAAAATAAATCAGGATTAAAAATGAATCAAATTACATAGTAATTGGCGGAAAAAGGAAGATTTATTATTAGAAGAAGGTTTGGGGACAACAACATTTATTGAGGAATATATTTAGGTATAAGAATTAAAAATGATGGAAAACAAGGTAAAGGAAAATGATATAGAAAAACTGCAGGAATGATGACAATTTCTTTATTAAATGGAATTTTGCAGAACAGATATATAACAACTGATAAAGAAATAAGGATATTTTTAAAAAAATAGGAGTGTTACAACTTATGGACAAGAAGTATGGCAACTGAAACCAAAATTATTAGAAACAGAAATTGATTTCTGGAGACGTTCAGCAAGAATATCAAGAATAGAAAAAATAAAAATTGAAGTAATCAGAGATCAAATGTGTAAAACCTCAAATATTGATTTCATCTAACACAAACAACCAAATGTTATGGACATGTCAGATAAAATGGAACAAGAAAGAATTCCGAAATATAAAGGGACTGGATACCAAATGGAAATAAGAGAAAGGGAAGACCACCGAATACTTGTGTAGAGGGAGTTCCAGCAGCAATGGAGAACAAGAACATTTGGAAGATTTATAGAAAAATAAAAAAAAAAGAGAATGGAAAACAAGGCTTAATGATTTAATGTAATCCAATATAGGTGTTGGAAAAAGGTATTCACATTGGAAAAACAATAATAATAATAATCACTAGAGATGACAGTATGTGAGGTTAAAGAAGCAACACAACTTAGATGCCTTGCTATGAATGAAATAAAGACTACAGGATGATGAAGAAAATAATTTGAACACCAAGCAGTATAATGAATGTTTTCGAAATTTGACTCCATTGTGTGCGTGTTGACATTGAGATGCGACCACAGTACATATGAAGTCTTGGAATTATACGTTATTTATCGAGGTTTTAGGGATTAATCTGCTCATAGGCCTTGTAATCATACAAAATGGACATATGAAATTTTGTGCTGAGTCGGGGATTCGAACACGCTTCTGCTAAGTAGGAAGTTGCACTAAGGCCAAGCGCCACCCCAGTTTCACTGGCTTAACACACCTTCAAGGACTACCCAAGCACGCAGCACATCCGAACCAAACTCTCATTTGTCCTACTACAACCAGTGTCGACTCGATGCCGAGGATGCTGAAGTAACGTGCTGCTGGTCATTCACCATTGATTTAGTTTCGCTCTGTAAGCTGCAGCCTGTAACGTTGGAATAGAGCACAGCGTACTGTGACACAAGCGCCACAGCGTGACGGACGGCACACTGTTCCATTGCTGCTAATACCGGTTCGTATTCCACTCCCAAATAGAGCGAGGGAGAATCAAGTGTCTATATATCTCCGTACGAGCTCTCTCTTTCCTTATCTTGTTCATTATTACTGAGATGTAAGTTGGTGATAGAAGTACCATTGTACAGTTCTGTGGCTTTAGTTGTATCACTCGGACCTAGAACTCTACGTGTTCTTTGAATCGGGACTGAAAACTGTTCAAGACAGGGCACCTTGTAGACTATTATACTTTTTCAGACTAACACAAAGGTGCCATTAACCACATTGCTAGCATCTATCATAGAGAGACTGGGTGTAAATAAAATAATTGTTACATTTCTGACGACGGATTCAAACCATAAGAAAAACGACGATACTTTTGGTATATTATAATTTTCGTCCCGACTAATATTAAGGAAGTTGATAAAATTAATCGCCAATAAACGCAATAAAACTAATATCTATCTACTGACTATCTAGTATCTCCGTTTGCTCACTTGACCGGAGGACAATCATGTCCTGGGGACGAATTAATTTTATTGGTCAGCCACAAAGGCTGCAGGAGCCGTTAAATTCAAATCCGAAGAGTCAACGTTTTCTTCGTGGAAGAACACTACTATTGCCGCCCTCTCCATGAAGTTCCTGCTTCGTCAGGCCATCACGTTAGGATCAGTAAATCCGGACCTTGTGGGCCAGAACTAACTGGGTCAGATTGGAAATACGTCAACACACACTCTCTCTTTAAAGGCTGGTCGAATTATTTAAATATTTGTTCTTTTAGATGTTTTGTCTCTTTTTATTTGCCTTGTCCTGCAGCAAGAATAAGTAACAGTTTTGTTTAATGTAACGGGCTACCTCGTAATTCTAGGTGACGTTTTCAGAATATATTGATTATTTCATTGAACTATCCGAATTCTGGTACGAAGTCGCCCCTGTTGCTACTATATTATTCAGTTACTAAATAACAGAAACACCTGCTATGAAGAGAGGAGGTTTGCTGCTGGTAACGGGCACAGCAACAGAAGATTAACACATAAGACACCCGTTAATTGGGAAGAGGGAGTCAAGCAGGTTAACTAATTCCACAATCTGATGTTATTTTTTCTTCTACCAAAAGAGTAGGTAGTACAAGCTGTCACCGCGGTATAGGAGGTGACACACAATGATGAAGAGTTTTCCAAGTAATCATAAGCCAAAGAAGTGTTGTTGTTGTTGAGCTTAGACCATAATAGGAAAGCGCGGAGGTGTTTGTATTTGTACTTTAAATTCCGCTATATCGCTGTTTATATTGGAAGCGAATTATCTGTGCTCAATTGCGTGGTTTAGGTTCGAATGTTCAAATGTTGCTAAATCTAAAGGATATTTTTTATGTCGGAGGGAGGAATGGAACCTCCGACTGTGATCAACCGCGCGCTCCGCGGTACTTTAGAGCGCTCAGCCACTCCATTGCGGCGTAGTTTGCTTATTTATCTGAACTAAGACCGTAATAATTATTAATACATGAAATTTACTGCGGTATTTGTTATTTGTAGGACACATTTTTGCTCGCAGACTGGCTGTGAATGCATGCCAACGGTGCATTTTGTGGTCGTGGTTATATGAAACAAAAAAGAAATAATAATAATAATAATAGTAGTAGTAATAATAAATTTGCTCGTCGACATCTCCTATCTTCATCTTCCCCATTTTTGATTTCTCCGCTACCCTATAAAGTAGGAGCGATACTACCTTAAACTCTTAAACTACGTGATTGCCTTATCTTCTGTAAGGGTAGAAGGGGATTCTTATTCCTTAATTTGTAAGTAATACCTGAATGTAAATCGAATAAATAGTGTAATGCGTAAGTTGGTACAACAATGGCATACACAAATGGAGACCACTGGGACCTTCCATATAAGGACACGCATCAGAAATCAGCCTAGGATAGGTCGACGTGAGTAGACACAAGGCTTCAGCAGCATGATCAAATAACGAGAAGGAGAGAGATGTCTCACTGGCCTATGGGTTTATAACGTAATGACACTAAGCACCATTTCTTTAAGTAGTGGATCACAGCCCAACTACTAGCTCTGACCAACTTGGTATTACACAAACACGAATGATACGCAGAGTACACAAGCCAGGTATGTACGTATGTCTTTCATTGGCAGGGCGTACAACTTCTGCATGAAGCAGATGTTGCAGGCGACAAAAATTCTGTCAATGGATCATTGCCGACCGCGCGTAATGGCCGAGTAGTCTAAGGCGTCATGCTAAGGACTGGACTGTAGTTTCCAACGGAAGTTCGAGTCCTCTCTCACGCATGGGTGTGTGTGTTGTCCTTAATGTAATTAGATAGTAAGTCTAAGGACTGATGGCCATATCAGCTTGGTCCAATAGGTTTAAGAACATTTGAATATTTGGATCATTGCCAATGACCGATTAAATTGACGTATTCTGTTCACTGATGAGTCAAAATTTACCCACAATGGAATCAACAACATGCGTAACTCTCACGTATGAGCACATGAAAATGTCCATGCTACTGTGGAAATTAATTTTCAGTGACGCTTCTCAGTCAACGTGTGGTGTGGTATTGTTGATGCCCAACTTATCGGTCCACTTGATTTACATGATGGTCTTGATTTTCTTCAAATTACCAGGATATGAGGAGGATATGCCTTTGGCCACGCGATCTCATATAAGCATGATGCAGCTCCTTTACATTCCGTACGGCCAGTGATGCAGTATCCCAACACAACATATCCTAATATTCTTCAAAAGTGAAAATGACAAGATCGGGAAATAGTTGTGTTATTTAAAGATTACCGGTTTCGGCGGCCTGTGCCATCATCATCTGGTCATATTACATGTTATAATTGGTAATCTTATTTTAAAAAATGGAGATAAAATAATGTCCAACATAGCACTTAGTTCACATAAGTGCTATGTTGTATTAATTATTTTATTTACGTTTTTTAAATAAGATGATTTACATGTTAAAATTGGTAATCTTATTTTTAAAAAATAGAGATAAAATAATGTCCAACTTAGCACGTAGTCCAAATAAGTGCATTAATTATATTATTTATGTTTTTTAAATAAGATGATATTATATAATTGGTAATCTTATTTTAAAAATTGAGATAAAATAATGTCCAACATAGCACTTAGTTCACATAATGGCTATGTTGCATTAATTATTTTATTTACGTTTTTTAAATAAGATGATTTATATGTTATAATTGGTAATCTTATTTAAAAAATGGAGAGAAGAATGATGTCCAACATAGCACTTAGTCCAAATAAGTGCATTAATTATTTTATTTACGTTTTTTAAATAAGACGATATTATATGTCATAATTGCTAATCTTATTTAAAAAATTGAGATAAAATATTGTCCAACATAGCACTTAGTCCACATAAGTGATATGTTGCATTACTTATTTTATTTACGTTTTTTAGATAAGATGACCTATTATAAATGTAACCAGATGATGGTGGCACAGTCCTCCGCAAGCGGTCGTCTTTAATTAAAATAAGTATTTTGCAATCTTGGCATTTTCACTTTTGAAGATTATTAACTATCAGATCGCTTCCAAAAACTGCAATGTCAGGTAATATCACAACGTATCCTGTTCGTTGGATTGTTCACCGTGGAGTCATTGCTTGGACACCAAGGTCACCTGATCTTACCCCTTTGGATTGCTGTTTGTGGGAGTGGTGAAGATCGAAGTGTACAAGCGCAGTATGCATACAACAGAGGAATTTCTCGCTCGTACTTTACATGCTTGTATTCAAGTAAGGGAATGCAGAACAGAGCTCCGATAGGCAACACAACCCCTGTCTACGAGAGCAGCGAAGTGCATTGAAGCTGACGGTGGACTGCTTGAACATCTTCTTTGAGGAAACTTAACACAATTAAACAAATCATGACATAAATTATAATTTATTGTCATATGGACTTTTTCCGTTTCTAGTTTTTTCATTGGTTTATACGACACGATTAATAAAGAATGAAACTTTGACTCTGCAGTGCAGTTTGCGCTGATATGAAACTTCCTGGAAGATTAAAATTGTGTGCTGAAACCGAGAACCGAACCTGAGACCTTATTGCCTTTAGCGGGCAAGCGCTATACCGACTGTGCTATCCCGGTTCTTTCTCACAACTCTACTTCTGGCAGTACTCTGCCTCCTATTTTCCAATCATCAAAGAAGTTCTTCTGCGAAACTTGAAGGACTAGCATTCCTGGAAGAAAGGGTTTCGTGGAGACATGGCTCAACCATAGCCTAAGGGATTTTTCCATAATGAAACGTTCACTCTTTAGCGGAGTGTGCATGGCAAGGTATTGGCAGAAATATTTGAAAAAGCGAGATTCTGGTCTCTGGTAGCCAACAATTATGTCTGTAAAATTTGGTGCCGATGGGTTTGAACCGTTCGACCTAAAAATTGGGAACGCGTTATAGCCAGACAGACATCGTCAAATCGCCGTTATTTTTGCAAATATCTCTGCAACGATTCAAGATATGAAAAAAACATAATAGAGCGAAGTTGTAGAGAATTTTCCCCTCTACCAATTAGGTTATTCAATTTTCGTGTCAGATGAACGATTCGTTTGCAATTACAATTATATTACAAACGGCTTTTTTTGTATTACTGCCGTATTTTTTGTCTGAAAATTTTCAAATAGGGAGGTTCTGGTCTCTGTCGGCCGACAATTATGTTTGTAAAATTCGGTGTTGATCGGTTGAACGGTTCGTCTTAAAAACGGGGAACGGACAGACAGACAGACGGACAGACAGACATACATCCCAAAATCGCCGTTATTTTTGCAAATATCTCTGAAACGATAGAAGATATGGAAAAAAAGAGATCAAAGATGTAGACAATTGTCTCCTCTACAAATTCGTTTATTCAATTTTCGTGTCCAGTGAATGGTTAAGCCGTTATTTTTATTTAAATTTCGAGCTGTCAAAAGACGATCGCAAGGGCCCACTTTTAGTGTTACTACCGTAACCTAAAGTGGGCCAAAAGTGGGAAAGTGTCAAATTTCATGTGTAAATAATAATATTATAAACGTCCTTTGTAACTCTGAAGAATAATTTTCAATGAGACTCCTAAACACCCACTCTCTGACATATCACTGTGCAAATTTTTTCAGACAAAAGCCAGTGGAAAGCCATACACGCATAAGCATGGTTTGCCACTTGCTGTTTTAAATATTATAAAGCCAACTTTCAGATAACTAGGCAATCCTGAACTTCTCATGAAATGTGTGCATGGGAAAACACAAAACACAAATTGGAGCTACAACCACCTTATGTGGATGCATTGTCCCAATACAGTGTCTGTCCTAAAATATTTTGAAGATAGCTGCATATGATGCCTGTCTAGGGATTAATAGTGAAAATGTAGGTAGGAGTAAGTACTTGCTGAGATTAGGCTTCCACCCTGGTGCATTCACACTGAAGATACTCCGAAGCATTGATGAAGCGCGGCTTAACAGAGCGCAGGTAGCAGAGGACAATATCCAAAAGATGGCTAGACAAAGGAGACAGGGAAAGAGTATATTCAAGAAGACAAGGAGGAGAATGAAGATTATAGATTCGGATAGCATTAGTCTTTAAAGGTATAGCAATATTGTTAAAAATTAAAAGTTTAAATGAGATTTCCGTAAATTTTGAATGTCAGTATGCATTTTGGCCTACGTCTGCCCTTGCCGGCTGCAGTTGCCGAGGGGACTGAGGCGCTCCAGTCACGGTCTGTACGGCCACTACGATCGGGGGTTCGAATTCTCCCTCGGGCATGGATATTTGTGCCGCCCTTAGTATTAGTTAGGTCATTAGTAGTTTGTAAGTTTAGGGACTGATGACCCCGTAGTTAAGTCCCATAAGCTGTACAAACATTTGAAACATATTTTGAACGTCTGCACTTAGAGAATTTACCTTACCTGCTGACTCACCTTGTATGCGTAGTATATAGGGTGTTACAAAAAGGTATGGCCAAACTTTCAGGAAACATTCGTCACACACATAGAAAGAAAATATGTTATGTGGACATGTGTCCGGAAACGCTTAATTTCCATGTTAGAGCTCATTTTATTGCTTCTCTTCAGATCACATTAATCGTGGAATGGAAACACACAGCAACAGAACGTACCAGCGTGACTTCAAACACTTTGTTACAGGAAATGTCCAAAATGTCCTCCGTTAGCGAGGACAGATGCATCCACCCTCCGTCGCATGGAATCCCTGATGCTCTGATGCAGCCATGGAGAATGGCGTATTGTATCAAAGCCGTCCACAATACGAGCACGAAGAGTCTCTACATCTGGTACCGGGGTTGCGTAGACAAGAGCTTTCAAATTCCCCCATAAATGAAAGTCAAGAGGGTTGAGGTCAGGAGAGCGTGGAGGCCATGGAATTGGTCCGCCTCTACCAATCCATCGATCAGCGAATCTGTTGTTGAGAAGCGTACGAACACGTCGACTGAAATGTGCAGGAGCTCCATCGTGCATGAACGACATGTTGTGTCGTACTTGTAAAGGCACATGTTCTAGCAGCACAGGTAGAGTATCCCGTATGAAAGCATGAAAGCGTGCTCCAGTGAGCGTAGGTGGAAGAACATGAGGCCCAATCAAGAGATCAAAATGTTCAACTGTTTGTAAATCTATCGGACCAAACTGCGTGGTCATCAGTCCGTAGCTTACAAACTACTTAAACGTAGGTAAACTAACCTAAGGACAAACATACACACACCCATGCCCCAGGGAGGACTCGAACCTCCACGGCAAGCAACCGCCCGCTCCGCAGCGAGACACTTTAGACCGCTCGGCTACTCCACCGCGGCAATCAAGACATCGCCAACAATTCCTGCCCAAACGTTCACAGAAAATCTGTGTTGATGACTGATTGCACAATTGCGTGCGGATTCTCGTCAGCCCACACATGTTGATTGCGAAAATTTACAATTTGAGCACGTTGGAATGAAGCCTCAACCGTGCTAAAACGAGCTGTAACAAAAAAAATTAAGCGTTTCCGGACGCATGTCGACATATCATATTTTCTTTCTTTGTGTGTGAGGAATGTTTCCTGAAAGTTTAGCCGTACCTTTTTGTAACACCCTGTACAATTAAAACTGCTACAAGAGAGGACTGTCTGGTAGGGGCAGTGTGGTCGGCGGCGAAGCTGCACCGAGGGCAGAGGAGGTCGTCCGTCCCTGGTGGGGCTGCTTGCTGGGCGGCTGTGCAGCCTGACCGTCTTGGACACGGGCCTCCCCACCCTCGGCGCGTCTTATCTCACCCCTCAAACCGCCGCCGCCACCGTGCTTGCCATCTTCTTATTAATGAGCCAGGATTATGGAGAGTGGATATCCTTGTAGTCTTAATGCGCCGGACGAAGGGAAAACTTTGGCCAAAGTCCGTGCGCTTTATCCAACCCCCTCCCGCCCCTACCCTCTGCGAGGCTCCTCAGCCGTCGGCCCCGACCCCCAAACAGCTAAATGTTATTTGGAACGAGGTGGCGTCCGCCGGCCGGGGGCGGGGGGGGGGGGAGGGGGCGAGGAGGCGGGGGCGGCGGGACGGAACCGTGCGGGCTACTGCCGGCCCGAACAAGTAAGTTCTCTTGCAGCCGTCCGCCGTAATCCTCGCTAATTATACGATCGGGAATACAAACACAGGAGGCGGAATCTTGGCGGCGAGTAACCCGCGGAGCACGAGCGCGGCGGGGGCAACTGCTAAACAGCTTGCCGGCAACTCGGCTGCTGCTGACGAGGGCACAATGGGGCCGAAACGCCGGCGCCGGCGCAGTCACAGACACGCAGCCCGCACAAAGCCGGCGCGCGCATTGTGCGGACAGCAGAGCTGGTGTTGCCGCCTTCAACAAACAGGTCACCGTCAGATCTGCCTCAAAATTCAGTATTCACTTTGCCTCCTTACATCAGCGATCAGGACGGAGAGCAGACATGTGGAGGACTCGGGTTAGAACTTATGTATGACGAGACATTTTTTATAGGAAGAAGTCTCGTAGAGCTAGCACACGGCCTCTTGAGACAAATGGAAGATAATCACATTATAACGGTTAGCCCGATGGCCGTTTCTTTCTTATGTTTGCAACTGTAAGGACAAGTAAGAGGGGTATTACACTGAAGAGCTAACGTATTATCTTTTAGTTAAGGAAGACTGAAGCAGGAGATGTATAGAAAGAGGAGTAAAGGTTTGTTTGTTTTTAAATCTATCGGAACAAACTGCGTGATCATCAGTCCATAGCTTACAAACTACGTAAACTAAGGTAAACTAATCTAAGGACAACATACACACGCATGCCCCAGGGAGGACTCGAACCTCCGCAGCGAGGCGCCTTAGACCATTCGGCTACTCCACCGTGGCGAGGAGTAAAGAGAAGACTAACAATAGAAAACTTAAACTAATAAGTAGCCGGGCAACACCGGCTTTTTGACTAGTCAAAATCTACGTGAGACTCTTGCTTCAGCCGTGGCGAGCCGGCCGAGCGTATTGAGGAGCTATGCTACGTTGAGCGAGGTCGTTTCCCGTCGTGGGTTCGAATACCTCCTCGGGCATAGATGTTTGTGCTGTCTTTAGTATAAGTTAGTTCATAAGTAGTTTGTAAGTTTAGGGACTGATGACCCCGCAGTTAAGTCCCTTAAGGTTAAAAAACATTTGAACATTTCTCTTGTTTCAGTAGGACGGTTCGTGTTTTGTTGTCGTTGGGCAAGGAAGTGTCGAGTGCACGAAATAAATTGTGGCATCTATCATTAGTTTTGATCACTACATTTCCTTTGATCAGCACATTATCATCACGCTTCTCGCTCTGGAAAATGTAAAAGAAGTTGAGATGCTCACGATATTCAAAATGTTCAAATGTTTGTGAAGCTTATGGAGGGTCATCAGTCCCTAAACTTACAAACTACCTATGAACTACCTCATACTAAATACAGCACAAACATCCATGACCTTGGGGGAGGGGGGAGAGATTCGAACCCCCAACGGGGAACGGCCTCGCGAATCGCAGCATAGCGTCTCAATGCGCTCAGCCACTCCGTCGCGGCCTCACGACATTGACAGAGAAATTTGTCGTGGCGACATCTCTATGAACTGGCTTCACAGACCGTGGAATGACGAGCAAGTTAATTGACTATGAAATCCCGCTGTTGGGGATGGAGTAGTGCGTGAATATGCTCTGATGCACGAGCCCAGCCCACCACAGTAGCAAGTGACAAATGTTTACGCTATAGCCAAATTGTGCACTACCTTGACCACTTGCATTATCGGCGAATAGGGTCTGTCACTGCTCCAAACAGCGACAACTGCTGCACGCTATCGGTCGATTCCATGTGGGAAATTTAACATTGTGTGCGTCTAGACGCATCATTCAGTAACTGTTATACTCAGAATATCAGCACAATATACTTCATAAAAACAGTTATTTAGTCGGTGGTTCGAATCCCACTGTGACACATATTCGTTTCGTTTTCCAATTCAGTTATATAAGATATTTGGGGATCTGTAACTCCACGTGTTGTGTCACTTTTTGTTTACGTGTAAGTAGACGAGCTGAGAACCTGGACACGTAAAACGATGGTTGAGTATGTTAGCTGCTTGGAAAGCTATTAGCAGCTATGGAGATAACTTTACAAATACAGTTCGCAGCTCTTCACAATCTGAAAAATCAATGACTACCGTCGTCAAATAATAGTGACGGCAATACTGTAAAAAATATAAATTACGAATAAACAAATAAAGTGCACTTTCTTTAAAAATTTCCATTAGATATTAAAATTGTGCAAGTATTCGAATACAACGGAAAAAATAAAAAAAAAATTGCGACAGAATTTGCACCACCAACCCCAGGCTTGAAAGGCCAGAGCGCTACTAGCTACACCAGCAGACGTTTCAACCGTTTTAATTATTGGTACTTACGTGTCTTTGCAAAACTTCAAAGTCAATTTCCTCGAGAATTTTTGAGAGTTTCATCGAATGGCTTTGGCTGATTCTCATTTAAGTTCTGAACTTCGCGTACCAAAAATATAAAGAAATTCTAAAATCTTATACCCATTGCAACACTGCGCCTACTGCAACCTATATTAAGCGGCCGCGCTGAGTCTCGTATATGATCTGTAGTCGTCTGCAGTGACTCCCTGCTTGTCTTGTTGCATGGCCATCACCTGTGTTTTCGCAAACATCCTTTAATGCAGTCTATTCAGGACTTCGTTTCCAGTCTTCGGAAGTCTGGCCGCTCTGTGGCGTTCATTTGGGCCCCGAGCTACATTGGCATCTCGGGGCACGAGTGAACACCTCGAAGTGAAAAAAATAAAAATTAAATTAAATTAAAAGTTGACATAAAAGTTTTCTGGGTATGGTACCGCGTCATGATGTAGGCTATTACTTATTTAACCAACGTTTCGGCCAACGTTACAGTGGCCTTCATCTGGGTAACTGGTGTGAGCTGGTTGTTACTACACTTTATATTACTTACATTTAGACATTACGTCATAATTTTTTAAAAATAAGCGATGTTATTGGTGAATGTATTGCGGAAGAGTGGAACTTTATTTTTGATAGGATGCTGAGGTGGAAGGGGTGGGGGTTAGCCGTTGACTATTGCTTCTTGCATAGCGAGACATGGTTGGTGTTCATCGGCGAATGGGGTGAGGGCTTCCGTATCTCTCCTGCTGGCCGTGGGCCGCGCGGCGGCAGTAGCTTACTGGTGACGCTCGCGTGTTGTGGTGTCAGTGCGGCCTATTGCGCTGTGATGGCCGGTAGCCAAGAGGGGGAAAGCCTGAGTCCATCTTCTCTATTCATGTTATTGGGGTGTTTAACAATTTCGATGGCTTCCCTTATCTTACGTTTGACCATCCCTGGTTGCTTGGCGAGTATTGTGGCATCGTTAAATTTTATCTTCCTGCTGCAATCTTGCTGGTGTTCGGCTACTGCAGATTTATTGTGTTGGCCTAATCGAATGTAGCGTTCATGTTCCCGTATGCGTGTTGCCACTGCCCTCCCTGTCTCACCTATGTACACTTCCCCACACTCGCATTCCACCTTGTATACTCCTGATGCATGTAGTGCGTCTATGTTGTCCTTTGTGGAACCAAGAGCATCCTTGACCTTGCGACTGCTGTAGAAGAAAGGCTGGATTCCTACCCGGCGAAGATGTTTGGCAATGCGATCTGTGACGTTTTTTACATAAGGTAAGTGTGCTGCTGGCTGCTTTTTGTTGACTTCCTGCCTACTGATGTTTCTTTTATTTGTGTCCATGGCGGTGTGGATCACTCTATGCTTGTAGCCATTTGCCAGAAATGTTGTTTTTAGTTTGTTGAGCTCAGCTGTTTTGTTGTCTTCATCACTTAGTCGTTGCGCGCGAATCGTCAGTGAGCGGATAACAGAGTTCTTCTGTGCTGGATGATGGTTTGATTGAGCGTGCAAATACCTGTCGGTATGTGTAGGCTTCCGATATACCCTACACAAGTTTCATGAACATCTAAACAAATTGCACAAGAAGATCCAATTTACATTAGAGATCGAAAAGGATGGCGCTATTCCATTCCTAGATGTGGAAATTCATAGAACTAGGCAAGGCACACTTGGGCACAGGGTATATCGGAAGCCTACACATACCGACAGGTATTTGCACGCTCAATCAAACCATCATCCAGCACAGAAGAACTCTGTTATCCGCTCACTGACGATTCGCGCGCAACGACTAAGTGATGAAGACAACAAAACAGCTGAGCTCAACAAACTAAAAACAACATTTCTGGCAAATGGCTACAAGCATAGAGTGATCCACACCGCCATGGACACAAATAAAAGAAACATCAGTAGGCAGGAAGTCAACAAAAAGCAGCCAGCAGCACGCTTACCTTATGTAAAAAACGTCACAGATCGCATTGCCAAACATCTTCGCCGGGTAGGAATCCAGCCTTTCTTCTACAGCAGTCGCAAGGTCAAGGATGCTCTTGGTTCCACAAAGGACAACATAGACGCACTACATGCATCAGGAGTATACAAGGTGGAATGCGAGTGTGGGGAAGTGTACATAGGTGAGACAGGGAGGGCAGTGGCAACACGCATACGGGAACATGAACGCTACATTCGATTAGGCTAACACAATAAATCTGCAGTAGCCGAACACCAGCAAGATTGCAGCAGGAAGATAAAATTTAACGATGCCACAATACTCGCCAAGCAACCAGGGATGGTCAAACGTAAGATAAGGGAAGCCATCGAAATTGTTAAACACCCCAATAACATGAATAGAGAAGATGGACTCAGGCTTGCCCCCTCTTGGCTACCGGCCATCACAGCGCAATAGGCCGCACTGACACCACAACACGCGAGCGTCACCAGTAAGCTACTGCCGCCGCGCGGCCCACGGCCAGCAGGAGAGATACGGAAGCCCTCACCCCATTCGCCGATGAACACCAACCATGTCTCGCTATGCAAGAAGCAATAGTCAACGGCTAACCCCCACCCCTTCCACCTCAGCATCCTATCAAAAATAAAGTTCCACTCTTCCGCAATACATTCACCAATAACATCGCTTATTTTTAAAAAATTATGACGTAATGTCTAAATGTAAGTAATATAAAGTGTAGTAACAACCAGCTCACACCAGTTACCCAGATGAAGGCCACTGTAACGTTGGCCGAAACGTTGGTTAAATAAGTAATAGCCTACATCATGACGCGGTACCATACCCAGAAAACTTTTATGTCATCTGACCTTGGCCGCGGAAGCCTACGTAATTATATAAATTAAAAGTGTTTACAAACTATCGTTCTTCGTTTCTTACGAGTCTCAGCGCGACCGCTTAATATAGGCTGCAGTGGGTGCAGTGTTGCAATGACCATACGAGGCTAAGATCAAATTCTCTTCTGAACCCCATGGAGGCAGAATATGGGCACTCCCACGGCAGCGAGGGGAAACACCGCTCTTGACATTGGCGTTAGAGCTGGTAGAGACACCAGCTCCTGGGTACTCGAGCTCTGGCGGTTACGCAAGAACGGTCTCGAAGCAAAGTCAATGGATCCACGGCGCACCTGGCCTTGTGAAAGCGCAATTCGTCCATGAAGGCAACATCCGCCCTTTATATTTGTTTTTGGCGCATTGAAGATTAATAAAAAACACGTCATATTTGCTAAAAGTCTTATAACTATCAATGACAGACGCATCAACTGTAAAAGCCTTCAGAAAAACCGATAATGAATAATAAGGAAGTCTCTACTCTCCAGCTAGCAAGAATAGCCGTGTGCTTAGCAGCACCGCGCTGCGTCGTCGCCGGCAGTGAGTGCGAGACCGACTGCAAGATTTTTTTTAACCCAATTTCTTTTGAACATATATTGAAACAACAATTTCTTTATCCTGTTACTTGCCAAATATCTTTGGAAGTTTTAGCAAATTTGTAGCGATATTTAGGGTAAATGACAATTATACTCTTTATCGTAACAAATATTTAACTGTTTGACAAGATGTGGAAAGAGCAGCCTGTGCGCATTCGTAATTTTAGGAGGGGGTGCTGCTTAGAGTGTCATGTGACCCAAAGATAGTATGTCTCGTCATAGTAACAGATTCCTTTTGTTACAGTCACTTAACAGTTTTTGTGTTCATGTGCATATTCTCATGTTCTTGGTGTTTATTATCAAAGAAAAATGAACAACTGTCAGAATCTTTTAGAAACAACTTTATGCTTGGAACAAAAGTGTTAAGTACACAAGTTTGATAGGCCGACACCTCAGCTCAAGATGTAGCAAATAGAAACAAGTTGAGGTTAGGCATTCTGGAGACCTTTTAACGAAGATATATCTAAATGGGATGGGGCTGGGAAGGGGGAGGTGCAAACCGGGGCGCACTAGCAGAGTGCATGAACCCCTGCTAGTACTAAACCTATACTGGAGCTGTAGGCGTACTTAGGAGTCCGTAGAAGATGGTGTAGGGGGCGTGCGGATATACCGGCCCACACTTTCCATCCAGGATCTGCGAAAGGAGCTGACCCACCTTCGAGTGAGACTTGTGAGCCGACGTGTAGAAGTTATGGGTAGGTATTTCATCTGAATAAAATTCGGGTTGCCAATTATGGGGCTTTATTGCTAGCCTCTCCATAATACGAGGCGAGTCCAGAAAGTACGTTCCGTTTGGTTATATAAAACGAACGGGTATAGATACAGAAAAAATATTGATTTTACAAAAATCTACAACTGTTAAACTACTTTTCTACATAGCTTCCGAAATTTTGCAGGCAATTGTCATAGTATGCCACAAGGTTTTATGTGCCTTTTTCAAAGAATGTTGCCGCCTGTGCATTCAACTATGTGGTAACACGTTCTTTCAGCTCGTCATCATCGTTGAAGTGTTGTCCACCAACGACAGATTTTAGGTGTAAGAAGAGGATTACTGTCAAAAGATTTTTTTTCCACCATAGTGCCTGACCTCACACACCGAATTTGACCAAACAATTCTTACGGAAATTTCAGTGGGACCTGTTTGATCATCCTCCATACAGCTCGAACCTCTCTCCTAGCGACATTCATCTCTTCTTACACCTGAAATCTGTCCTTGGTGGTCAACACTTCAACGATGATAAAGAGCTGTTACCACAAGCTTGAATACACAGGCGGCAACCTTCTGTGAAGGATGCACACAAAAACTTGTGGCACGCTATGAGAAGTGCCTACAAAATTTCGACAGTTATGTAGAAAAGTAGTTTAGAGTTGTAGAATTTTGTGCAATAAAAATTTCTTCTGTATCTGTGTACAATTTAATTTTATTACCAAACGGAACTTACTTTCTGGACGCGCCTCGTACAATGTTGAACAATTTTAATTTTACTGCGGATACTGAGAGCATATTCTACTTGTCCGGTACGGATTAGTTCCTAGCGCCGACTAACGACAGTGGCGCGCAGCCGAGACCTCCTACCAAGTTTCGTGTGTCGTCGTACATGTTCGCTAGTGTTCGTTAAAGATCTAGTCATTCATTTATTTAGTTATCTGAACAATAACAAAGAAAATAACATTACTAGCACCGACCTTTGATGACCCCTAGGATGCTACTACAGCCCAAACATTGTTAAATAATAAATAACAAAAAATTAAAAAAATGGTAACTTCGCACCATAGTTTTCAGACTTCCCCAGCTTATAGGAGCGGCGGTTGCAACGGAATATCTCACGGCAGCAACGATCTGGAGCTTTCGTTACCCCACCTCCTCGGCTGACGCCATATGGTGCGTCTCGGCCGTGGGAAACTAACGGCTCTTGCTGTCTGTAAGCTATCTGGCCGTGCCTAAAGAAGTATTTGTCGCCGGCTCGTGCACAAAATCAGTCTATTAATTAAATAAAATGAAATAAAAAAATATACCTCCATATAGAACCCTCAGAAGAGGTGTACCAAATTGTCTCTTTGGACACCGAGCGAGGAGGGGGGGGGGGGGGGGGGGTTGCTGCCACTCTCAAGATCCGGCACTGAAAGAAGTGAACCCCCAGTCACCTGAAGCACCAGCCGATGCTGTCCCTAGGGCAAGGCTGGAAAGAGCACAATTTTGTTTCACCCGTATACGGCGACGTAGCTAATTGAGAAGTGCCACTGCCACGTATCTGTAAAGGCGGAAAGAAGACGTGCGGACCGCGCGGGTGCGCGAGGGTAGGAGGGAGGGAGGGGGCCTGGCGGTGGCAGCGAGGGTCCGGCACAGCAGGGGTGAGGGGAGGGAGGGAGGGAGGCTTGGCGGGGAATCCTAATGACTGGCGGTGCGGCAGGTGCGGGCCGGACTAATTGCTTTCATTACCGGCAGGCTAACGAGCCGGACCCCCGCACACATCACGCGCGATCGATTATCGCACGTGCGCCCGCCTGGCACCTGTCAGCCGCCTCCGCCTCCGCCGCCCCCGCCGCTGGCGAAAGCGCCACCCAGCCGAGGCAGGCCCAGGCGCTCACAACAGCAGCGAGCGGCCAGTGTTGTCAGGCGCTGAGCGGGGGCTGGAAACACCTCAACAGTGCACGCTGTCATGTTAGAATGGTTTAATGTTATTTGTTCAAATGTCTGTAAATCTATCGGAACAAACTGCGTGGTCATCAGTCCGTAGCTTACAAACTACTTAAACCTAGGTAAACTAACCTAAGGACAACACACACACCCATGCCCCAGGGAGGACTCGGACCTCCAAGGCGAGCAACCGCGCGCTCCTCAGCGAGGTGCTTTAGACCGCTCGGCTACTCTACCGCGGCAATGTTATTTGTGACTAACATGAATGCTAGACACCAAGGCCATTAAGATTGCTCAACTAATAGTTCACAAACATCTCCTAACAATACAAATTTGAAATGTGTGCAAAAAATAACATGAAATAAGAGGGGGAGTTGGAAAATAAGTTCTCCCTGTCGACTGTGGGCAGAAAGACAAACACAAAGAATTATAATAATAAAAAAATAGAATGAGACATTAAAGGTAAGACATATATTTATTTTTCTACGTAATTTCCAGTTGAAGGGCCGGCCGCGGTGGCCGAGGGGACAGAAGCGCTCCAGTCACGGTTTGCACGGCCACTAAGGTCGGTGGTTCGAATCCCCCCTCGGGCATGAATATTTGTGCCGTCCTTAGTATTAGCTAGTTCCTAAGTAGTTTCTAAGTTTAGGGACTGATGACCCCGTAGTTAAGTCCCATAAGCTGTACAAACATTTGAACATTTTCCAGTTGAAGGGCATGAAAGGGATGCAGAGGTTGGGAAGGGAGGAAGACAAGATTGTATAGCATTTCTGCAATGTACGTTGAGCAAGCTATAAAGGAAAGCAAGGAGAAATTCGGAGAAGGAATTAAAGTTCAGGGTGAAAAAAAAAATTGTTTTGCCGGTGACATTGTAATTCTGACAGAGACAGCAAAGGACCTGGAGGAGCAGTTCGACGGAATGGGCAGTGTGTTGAAAGGTGGATGTAACATGAACATTAACAAGAGCAAAACAAGGGTAATGCAGTGCAGTCTAAGAAAATCAGGCGATGCTGAAGGAATTAGATTGGGTAACGAAACGATAAAGGTGGTAAACTTATGATGGTCACAGTACAGAGGATATAAAATGCAAAATGGCAGTGGTAGAATATTAATTTATGTGTAAAAAAGGTAAAGCAGTCAACAATCCGAAGATTGGTTTGAACACCACAGTGCTTTACAAGGCATGGTCCTGTTAGAGGTGGTATGCCGTTGCCTTCCTCCGACCTTCGAACTGACTTACCCAGCCAGTTATAGGGGGACCTAGAGTTTGACGTGGGTACCGAACCACGGTGGTACTCGGTATATATTACATGAGCAGTACTGCCAGAGGTGAAAGAAGTGGAAAAGGACGGATAAAAACCCTAGGACCTGGCGGGGATCGAACCCGCGATCTTTGGATTTGTAGTCTGGCACTCTACCACTGTGCAACGAATGCGCAAGGGTAATGAAAACTTTTCTGAAAGCATTTGTGTGATTTGTTGCCTTGTGCAGGATTGGGACTTGGACGATATACAGTGCGGACAGGAAGAGGATAGGGCTTTTGAAATGTGGTGCTAGAGACGAATGCTGAAGACTAGGTGGGTGGATCAAATGTTCAAATGTTTGTTAAACTTACAAACTACTTATGAATTACTTACGAACTAGGACGACACAAATATCCATGCCTGAGGGGGGATTCGAACCCCCGACCGTAGTGGCCGTGCTGACCGTGACTGGAGCGCCTCAGTCACCTCGGCCACCGCGGCCGGCTGGGTGGATCACGTAACAAATGAGGTGTTATTGAACAGAAATGGAAAGAAAAGGAATTTCTGGCATACCTTGACTAACAAAGAGACCAATTAGTAGGACACATCCTTAGACATCGATGAATCGTGAATTTAGCGTTGGAGGGAAGAATGTGGGGTAAATATCGCAGAGGGAGAACAAGAGATGTATACAGTAAGGAGATTTAAATAGATGTAGGTTGCAGTTCTTATGAAGAAATGAAAAGGCTAGCTTAGGGTAGAGAAGGGTCGAGAGCTGCATCAAACCAGTCTCCGCACTGAGGACCAAAACAACAATTTCCAAGTGCACTGAGACATTTGTGAAACCGCGCTTTATAAAGTTCAAAAATCCGCCCAGGAGAAAAATCAGGGCGTTCCATATGGAAGAAGCGTAGAACGGCTATGGGCGAAAGACGACGCAGTCGGTGAACGCGCACGTGCAAGACACCGATACACCATTGGGTAGAGGTCGACCATGAATATGGCAATGACTGTCTGTTTCGGATTGTGACGGAGGATAATTCATGGGTCCACAATTACACGCCTGAATCCATGGAGTGGAAGTATCCGTCATCACCTGTTCGAAAGAAGTTCAAAATCACTCCGTCAGCGTGTCAAGTGCTACTCTTCATTTTTTAGGAGGACCAAGGAGTTTTGTTGCTGAAATTTTTGGAGGATACAACCATCAATGCTGCGCGGTATTGTGCCACTCTGTGGAAGTTGAAAGAGGTGATTCGGAAAAAGCGGTCTGGCCTTCTCAGATCTGGCGTTCTGCTGTTGCGTGACAATGCGCGAGCACACTCGGCTAAGGCAACGCAAAACCATATTGCAACTCTTGGTTGGGAGCGCCTACACCATTCGCCATACAGTCCTTATCTCGCACAAAGTGACTTCCATCTGCATCCAGCTTTGAAGAAGACTCTCGGCGGAAGCCACTTTGGAAGCAATGTTGACGTCGAACAAGCCGTTCAACGCATCTTCCGTATAAAAAGTCCTGATTTTTTTCCTGGACGGCATTTGGAAGCTTACAAAGCGGTATGACAAATATCACAATGTACTTGGAAATTATTTAGAAAAATAAAGATATGGCTTATCTTCAGTGTCTCATTATATTTTTTTTACCTTTCATACGCAACTCTGGCCACAGTCGACAGGGGAAACGTGTTTTACAACTCCCGCTCGTACATTTTACAATATAATAGCTTGCGTCTCTTGGAAAAGACGATCGTAGAGGCACATACAGGCACGTTAAAGGGGTACTCATACACACTTTCTGGCTTTCGGCCAGACTTCGTCAGAAATAGGACGCACACACCTTCATTTATACACCTATACCAGCACAATTATCAAACATATGAGAGTTATCTACAGCTGCTGTGTTCCGAGTATCAGGCGACGGTGAGAGCATCTCAAAGTAGCGGTGGTGGTGAGGGTAACTGGGAAGGACTCAAGGCGAGTGTGAGTTTGGATGTAGCGCTAATTTATGGAGCAGGAAAGACTAAATAGGTTCCAAATAAAGTATGTTTAGTGTACTACAAGTTCGTGATTACTATATTTCCTTAATTTATATATTTTTAATCTCTAAACCTTTGCCCGCCGGTATTGCGACGCGGATATTTGAAATTTGATACCAAATTACCTAAAACATTCATCTCAATAATGGTGAAAAAGTGTGGTTCTCTTGATTTCATCGACGATTCAGGCAAGATGTTGACATAAGACAAAAAAGACGAGATTCAACATGCCTGCTAGTATTCTCTGCAGTAATAGCTTAGTGCTTAGGAATCTCTTAAGGGCTCATACCCCCTCTTTCTCCGCCCCCTCCTTCCCCTCCCTTCCGCTCCTTCCATTATCAGGGCACAGTAGGGCGAAAAGGAAGGGTTGAGAAAGCATAAAGACCTTTTATTGAATCTAATCATATTGAATGAATCTATATGATCTCTCCTGGTTACATGCAATACTACAAAAGAAATCTTGGGCTCATGCTTAAGAAAGGGGGATGCCATCAGATTCAGTGGAGTTAGAGGTCTTCAGTGAACATAGGGAAGGGTTTAATCGTCCGAGGGTGATAACAAAGTTGGAAGTTGTCAGGAACATCGTTTTCTTATCGCATCGCAGAACGTCGTTCTCGAACACGAAATGAGTCGCAAGCAATGAATAAGGAAAGAGTGATTACTTTGATGCCCTTTGTGGTGTCGCACAAGTACAAAGTACGCGCCACCTACTTTCGCCGCGCGCCGCCATGCATGCACGGCGCGGCGTTCTTCCGACGACAGCCACGAGCGCCCTCTGCTGGAACCCCGCTCGTGGCCACCACGGAAAGACACCGGTCACTTCGGACTGAGATAGCAACGAGTTAGGACCTTCGTAATCAGATAGGCACCATTGAAGACTTTGCTATTGTACAGGCACTAGGCAGGCCTCTAACAACTATGTATCAACATTCTGCAGTACTATGTAAAAGTTAAGTATTGTTACATTCTGTGCAATATATATCTCTTTCTAATTTACTCGAGTGTTTATAGTTTCTGGCTGCTCCCCTCCGTACCTGCACCAGCGTGCTCTCTTTATTCCTGTGTCGGTCACATTCCACTCGGCCACCGACACCTACGACGAGGCTGGGACACAAAAGCGGCGAAGAAGTTGGGACACAAAACCCTTCATGTCAACCTCTGAAGCCTTTCCGTGTCGAATCAATAGGGCGGTGTGTCTAACAAGTTTTCCTCAGTCACACGGCTGTACCTGTACGCATTCCCACAAAGCTGGGTGGTTCCAACTTCCATCTCACGGGTTTAAAGAAAAAAGTGATATATGTCTGAGAGTGGATTTGACAATCTTCACATTGTGTGACACGTCCATGATGGAGTTGGAAAAACCCGAAGAAACCGGTACAGGGCAGCACGACGAAGTTTCCTGGCACGTTTGAACCAGATGCTCGTCAATATGCTGTTCTGCCTGGTCGCTGCGCCTGGTCGTTAGGCTGCCTGGATCACTCTGGCTTACTGGAGGGATGTATAACCAGTAGAAGGTGCTGCTACTCCGTCACGTTAGGAAAGTCTGGTATTTAGAGTACTGTACTGTGGTCCTTTCAGTGAGTCACGATGAGTAGCTAAAGCTCGTCCAGCTAAGTGTTTCGAAATTGTTTACTGATAATCTCACACACTACGACAAGAAAATGTAGTGAAGCCCTTTTCTGCAACGATCAGAGTACGAATAATTGTCGCAGGACATCAACGATTTATCATTACAAAGGAATGCTGTAGTCAAATATAAAATTTGGACATACAATCTAGGCCTATACAAATAGGCGTCATTCAAATAAAATTAAAAACAAACATGGTGCGCACAGGTCTCGAGTACAGACGTCAGCTGTTCCACTCGCAGACGCTGCCAGTATACTAACGGTCTGAAGTTAGACTCACTATATACCGAAACCTGTTACTATTACCAATAAATATTTTATCATTATTCTTAGTTAATTTTAAGATATATTGTGGAAGCCATGAGATATGTACTAAAATACTCGTATAGACACCCTGGTCGTATAATAATACGAAAATGCTTACTTTACGCCGCGGTGGAGTAGCCGAGCGGCCTAAAGCGTCTCGCTGCGGAGCGCTCGGTTGCTCGCCGTGGAGGTTCGAGTCCTCCAAAATGTTCAAATGTTTGTTAAGCTTATGGGACTTAACTACGGGGTCATCATTCTCTAAACTTACAAACTACTTATGAACTAGCCAATACTAAGGACGGCACAAATATCCATGTCCGAGGGGGATTCGAACCTCCGACCGTAGTGGCCGTGCAGACCGTGACTGGAGCGCCTCAGTCCCCCCGGCCGCCGCGGCCGGCTCTAGTCCTCCCTGGGGTATTGGTGTGTGTGTTTGTCCTTCGGTTAGTTTACCTAGGTTTAAGTAGTTTGTAAGCTACGGACTGATAACCACGCAGTTTGGTCCGATAGATCTACAAACATTTGAAAATTTTTTTGCTTACTTTACTACTGTTGCACGCTACTGTGGCATTCCTTAAACGAAAGTGTGTGCATTACTTGATTGTGAACTAGGATATACTACACATTTACCAGAAAATAAGCTAAGGTATTAGAAAAGTCAGAGTGTACAATTGGGTATACAGTTGCTTTGTCTTACAATACATTCGCAATTATGAGGTAAAAACTTTTAGGTTTAAAATCTCTGTTAATGTGGTCATCGGTTAATGGCCGCGATATTCTGGTCTATTACATTTCGGGAGTAACGCCGGATTTCCGTAACTTTCTGACACGATATTTCGGCATAAAATGATTAGTGTAACTGCTGAAGAGATGCATCCAAGTGTTCAAGGTCATACACACACATACACACACACACACACACACACACAAACATAAGTGTATGCCAGATCTTTAACATTGGAAAATTTTGGAAAAAAGTTACTTTTGAAATACCTGGTCCAACTATACCCTACTAACCCTAAATTGTTTTCATAAAATCTTTAGGCATAAGAGTAAAACACTCCCAGTTCATTGTAAATCGAAGACGATCTTCCTCAATTTAGAAATAATAGCATTTTGCATTCAGTTCATCAAGAAAATTCCTTGGCTGTAAAGTAACAATTCAATTTTCAGAGTAGTGGATTACTTAATGTGCCGACGGCAGTTTCAAACATTCGGCATAGCTCTCATTATAGAGAAAATTACGTATGAGCATCGTCTCTAGTATGCTTATATCCCCAGAGTAACAATTATACCATGACGGAAGCCAAGTATACGGTACCTCGTAAATAACGGCAGGTGAACTATATGGCAGATGTAACCCAGAAATTGCAATAACAATAAGAATGTTGGAATCTATCCCTTAGTCACTGATAGGTATTACCAGCAAATGGATGTTTAAAATTTACATCTTATTTTTCTCGTAATGAATAATATATATATATATATATTGTGTGTGTGTGTTTCGCATTTGCAGCCAGGGCCCGAATTATGAATAATTATGAATTGGTTCCATGATTTGATCCACAAGATTTCCTGAGTATTGTTTTCTAGTTATTGTTCTCCAATTCGTGCGGCTACCTGTAACAATAACTCTTTTACTGTCCACAGTCACTAGCCATAACGCAAAGTGAATTCGAGGATTACTTTCTGATAAAGGATCACACTCTCATTTATGGGTGTTCAGTGGCTAATACTTTTGATAATTACTGATTGAATGACCTTCTTGTACTTCAGAACTTACCTACCCCCTTCACAGAAGTCACGAATTACGCCCTCCCCCCTAAGAGAGGATAAATTATCTACGTTCCAGCATCTACTAATTGCCTTGATACATGTCTCGCTTCTAGAAATTTATAGACCAGCGATGTGAGAGGTATATCGTAAAAGATTCAAACAAAATGAAACACATATATCACATGTAAGAGTACCCATAAATTCGCATGTTTGCAGCTCAAGCATCATGCGCCTATAACGTAATTTCTCAATGATTCTTTCAGTTGCTGGAGAATTAAGTGAATTCCTTAAATTTCATGTCCAATAAATTTTCACAACAGATGGAACGTCTACCCATATTTTAACGGAAGATTTGGTTAAAAATGTTCATATGTTTGTATAGCTTATGGGACTTAACTACGGGGTCATCAGTCCCTAAACTTACAAACTACTTATGAACTAGCTACTACTAAGGACGGCACAAATATCCATGCCCGAGGGGGGACTCGAACCCCCGCCCGTAGTGGCCGTGCAGACCGTGACTGGCGCGCCTCAGTCCCCTCGGCCACCGCGGCCGGCTGATTTGGTAATTTTTCTGTCCACGGCTGTTGTTCTGCACCCTGATAAGGCCGGAACTTGTGACCGCGATCTGTAACTGATGGCCCTCCCACAATGAAACCTGAGAAAAATCCTATAACATCGTGGACCAATGCTCTTTGAAATAGTAAGCTTACCAGTTAAAAACACACTTATGTACTTTCGTCACTCGCTGGAATAGAAAGCTCACCATGCCTACAACACAGATGCTCGCAATTTCCATAGGCTTTGAGGGTCTGATCTGCAGCCGTTGGAATGACTCACATATTACTGTGGAAATGAGCGTATGGCTTTCTTGGCCGGGAGATCCCTTCCGGGATTGTTCGGCCGCCTTAGTGTAAATCTTTTTAGTTGACGCCGCGTGGGCGACTTACGTGCCAATGATGATGTTTAGGACAACACACATCACCCAGTCCCCTGCCGGGAATCGAAGTCGGACCCCCAGCGTGGTAGTCAGCGACGCTGGCACTGAGCTACGGAGGCGGACACATATTACTGTAGTAAACAGCTACACACACGCAAATAGAATGAAATAAAAATCCTGGGATTAATAGAGGATCGAACCCGTGACCTCAGTCTGGCACTTAACCACATCTTAATCATTTTTAAAATATTGTTTAAACCACTGAGCCACCGAGTACTTTTACACTGGTAATCAGCAGCGCAGAAGGCAACAAGTGGAATAGACAGATGTAGAGTAAACTTAACTATTTTGAAAGGAGAACGGTAAACGAAGAAGAGGTTATGGGAGGAGAAGCACGAATGGGTTACAAAAAAATATGCTGTTCAAGAAGTAAGAACGGTATCGATGAAAATAAAAGAATTGGTGTATTCGTTACTGAAAGGTGCAAGAACGTGTATATTGGCATAGGTTCCAATTAAGTGGTATGCTGTCTTATCATAGTACTCCATGTGGAGAAGTGTTGTTTTAGTCCTACGCAAATAGCAACTGTAAGACAAAATGCAATGAATGTCAAGGAGCTATCGGCACCTTCGTCGCTGACAAGTCGGGGGCACGCCCCGCGCTGCTGCTGCTCTCTATCGGCACTCTTCGCTGCTTGGGCTCATCACGTGCCTCAATAGGGCCGGAAATGAAGCCATACATCAATGCTGGGGGCGCTGTGACGCTCTACGATAATACACAATAAATTGCCGCCTCTAGAGGGCGCTGGAGGCCGGGAACGTGTCTTGCCGAAAGTCGCTTTCTTTCTGAGTAAATGGCTCGCTCATTCAGCCACGGTGCAGCGACTCTGTAAGAGAGACTTACAAAAATCAACGTCTGTGAGAGCTCGCTACGTGGGTGCCGTAGGAGTTGACATAATGTAGGCATCGGTTTCAATGCACACGGTACCAAACCTTCAAAATTTCTGATCATAATTACTGTGGTACATGTTTCAATAGCGTTCAATGTTCAGATTATGGTTACTGAAGTTAGATACAATTAAACATTAACGACAGCACAATCGCACGAAAGAACAATTCTAGTACCTCAAAAAAGGTGTGTATTCCGCCTCTTGTATAGCACCTGCAGATGGAACTTCTGCCCCGCTGGAGTAGCCGAGCGGTCTAAGGCGCCTCGCTGCGGAGCGCTTGGTTGCTTGCCGTCGAAGGTTCGAGTCCTCCCTGGGGCATGGGTGTGTGTGTTGTCCTTAGGTTAGTTTAACTTAGTATAAGTAGTGTCCGTTGGACACTATAGACCGGCAGTGCACCCGTGGATATTTTGATTTGTGTAAGTAGTTGTTAAGCTATGGACTGATGACCACGCAGTTTGGTCCGATACATTTACAAACATTTGAACATTTTGATGGCACTTCTGACGCCTGTTGTACAATCCCGTGTTTAAATGTTAATCATGTGCATCTATCGCCTTCATAAACTCATGCTTGCAATTTCTCCTATAATGAATACTTCCCACAAGGTGTTTCATTTTGGATGGTCAGCAATGCAGTTTCACGTACGATTTGTCACTGACGAGATTGTGAGGGGGCTGATATGGAGCCGTTTATTTCGCATATCTAAATATTAGGTGTTAAAGAAGTTTTCTTGATTGGAGTACTGTGTTACGCAATAGTAGAAAGGGTGAGAGAGAGAGACAGTAGATGAGCTTGTATCCCGTGGGAAAGCTCCGCCCCTATTAGAAGTTGAGATCTGATTGGCTCCCGCCTATACTAGTTGTCCACCAAAACTTTAAGCTTCTTTTATTAATATTTAACTTTTCTATGTTTATTAAAAATTATCTATATACTTTCTGTAATGCTTCTGTGCTAAGCTATATTTTGGTTAATTCAAAGATTTAATTATTTATACATTTTGTAATAAGTTGAATAATGTTAGTCTAGAAGTTTCGCTTGGCGCCAAAACGGTGGCTCGTGGCGCGTAGCGAGAGGCGGCGGCAGTCAGTCGAGCGCCGACCGCGATACCTTGCACATTCATGTTCGTTCAGTGCGGGCCAGGGACAGTTTATAAGTTATGCAACGTTTATATTTGTAACATTACTCAGTCTGTATATTTGTGCTTGGATATACACTCGCACTTCTTAAAAAAAAAAAAAAAAAAAAAAAAAAAAAAAAAAAAAAAAAAAAAAAAAAAAAAAAAAAAAACAAGCACTGGCATCCTACAAAAGCAAAAGTTATTCGTAGTGCAGTACTTCCTAGCTTCCTAGCCACATCTCAACACCTCTTTTAGCATCACTTCAAGTACAACGGACGTGCGACCTGTGTGCTTCACCTGCGCAATGGAACATCAACTACGACAGAAGACACAAGGTTAGTAAAGAGTGAATTCAGACATGCACTGAAGTTGCATGTCGACACGGCACCTCATGTGCAGTGCTGCCCCGTTTACAAACCAGGGCAATGGCACGAAGTGTGTTGGTAACAACACCGAGGATAGGCATGAAAGAGGGGAGGTGTTTAGGAACTTTGTCAACTAGGCACTGATCTTCCCTCCCTGTCTTTAAAAAATAGAAGCCCCGCCGTAAGATACATAGCTCGATGAATTTTTCAAGACACGTTAATGGAACTTCTGTAATACAGAAAAATAAGTAATTGAAAGCGATTGCTCGAGAGATCATATTAAGGCGGAACATTGGGCTTAATGAAAAGTGGGTACCATGAACGGTAATACATTCTTTGCGTCGTGCTTCCGTTCTCGACACGATGTAAGGAATTTCCTGTGTTCAGGACGTCCTGTTCCTCCAGCACCATGGGTGACAACTGCTGATTGCTTGTGAATGTACGTTGACGAACTGCAAAATGACTTCCAAAACATAACCACGAAGTGCTCGGTGTACGCCAGCCCGTTCAAAGAATATCCTCTCCTTTCAGTAGCTTCTCCACTTGCTTTGTTAGATCGGTCGGCCATTGTCGTCCATGAAGAAGTAGTCAGAGCAGAATCTTCCACTCAAGAGTCGCCCATTGGGATGGAATACAGTGCCACAACAATGTTGCCTTGTGTGTGTAGCGTATTGAGAGACTTCAAAGTCAGTACGGCCATGCAATACCATATCCGGTTGAGTATTAAAACGGTCATATCCGACGAAGTTCCTGTGTGAAATATGCGTTCTCACGTCTCGCCCTACGACGGCACGTCGAGAATGACCACGCAGAATGAATCTACGATCAGGAAAGAGCACGAGACCCCACTTAAGATGGTCCACTACGTTCACTACGTTTAGCACCATCGAATATCGATTACCACGGTAAACTAAGCGACGAACGTGAATTCTCTCCACTCGTGAGACTTTTTTAGTGGTGAATGTGGACCAGTCGTAATTTTTATGGATGAAAATGGCCGACCGCTGTGCTTACTTCCACTGATTCTCCGTCAGTACATGCAAGGAGTGATCAAAAAGTACCATCTCGAACAGCATACAGTCGAGAATCGGTACGGCAGTCAGGCTGTATCACCGCGTGTATTAATGCGTCATTCTACCGACGACCGTTTGGAAGAACACTATGTCCCGCTGCCTGAAGGAGGCCATGATTTCCTTATGCACATTCTCATCCGATAGCAATCGTCAATCCATGAAGGCCATTTTTGTACATCGGAAGGTGTGACAATAGCTTTGGGATAGATCAGTAATATAGAGAAGGGTCTCTCGATAATCTCCTGCCAATGGAGGCGCTCCAAGTCAAATCGCGATCCTCAGGCTACCGAGCGCAACTTTCCATGACGATGGCTTTCAGCAAACATGCTGCGTTATTCACAGTCTTCGTTCTCCGTTGAGTTTTTCAGACAGCATAGAAAACAACACCACAATGGCCCTATTCGAAAGCGTATGGCAATAACGACACCATAGTTCCTTCTACCCTTTACAGCATGCACTTCGAACTATACGATAGCCACAGTACTCCCTTGCCTACATCTCGGTGCTTATGTACTCGCATCGGAATCGCTCTTTGCAGCAGTAACACGCACAGGCGAAAACTTTTTAATCCACCCTTATACACGGCTCTTATTTGATATTTATTCAAATTCGATTTGCCGCGTCGGAGTGGCCGAGCGCATTGAGGCACTATGCTACAATGCGCCAGGCCGTTCCCCGTCGGGAGTTCGAATCCCCCCCTCGGGCATGTATGTTTGTGCTGTTTTTAGTTTAAGTTAGTTGATAAGTACTTTGTAAGTTTAGGGACTGATGACCCCACAGTTAAGTCCCATAAGCTTTACAAACATTTGAACAAATTCGATTCCTTTGTGCTAAGAATCAACTTCAGTTGTGGAATACCTCCTAATATTGTCTTGGTACTCCTTTTTCAGGTAAAGTAGAACACGCCGGCATAGCGTGGATTTTGAAAGTTGTTACAAGCTCCCCGAACGAATATTTTGTCATGGCACACATAATTACGAAAGTGTTGAAAGTACAGGATTTTGTACAGAATCTGACGTATCGATGTAGTCCAATAACTGTTCAGTGGGACTCATGTTGGGAGGCATCGGCGGGCAAATCACTCGCTGAAAGTACTTCAAACCAACCGTTTACAATTACGTCCTGCGGACATGGCGTATTGTCAGCACAGGAAAAACTATCGTTGTTTGGGAATATGAGGTTGACAAATGGCTGCAAATGGCGTGCAAAATACGGGTACAGTTGTAGAAAGTGGCGTAATCAAAAGTGATCAGCAGAACACAGTTCAAGGGTACAAAGAAATACAGCAGATGAAAGGAAATACAGTAATAACCTATAGTAGATGTTGAAAGAGATCACCATTCATCTCTTGCTACTTTTGGGCCTTGGTCAGCAAGTTGTTGAAACACTTACGGTACATAAGTTTCAACATAATTTGTTTGGAGATACAGACTGGGCTCTTTTCGAAAGAGAACAGTCATTCAATGTATTTAACATGCTGTTCCTCTTGGACAACGCACATTTGAAAGCGATGAATCCAATCACCCGAGGAAGGATTTCCGCAGATATACTTACCCACGCTTATTCAATGCATTGCACGAGACGGGATCTGTGTTTTATTTTCTCTGCAAATACGATTTTGTTTAAATGACCACACAGATAAAAGTCAAGTGGTACGAGATCAGATGACGTAGGTGGTCTTTCCACAGACCCATGTCGGCCAATCCAGTAACCACGAAATTGATCATCTAACCAACGACGAAGAACTGCTCCGTAAATGGGTAGAGCTCCATACTTTTTAAAGTAAGTGGAAAAGATGCGATCTTCATTCAGAAGTAAGGGAAACACTACTTCTAGCAGCATATTCAGATAGCTTTGAGCATTTACTTTCTGTTCAGTGAAAATGGATGCAATTAGACGGGTACCCCGTTGGCACACCACACCATAATCTTTACAAAGGTACATAATATTGCACACCAAGCGATAGCCTTTGAAGGCGTCATCCAATGTGGAGTCTGGTCAGTCCAGTATCTGGAGTTGTGACGGTTGACTTCAACACTGACAAATAGGTTTGTCGCATCACTAAACCTGATACTTTGTACAAAGAAGAATCTTGATGAAAATTTTGAACCGTAACTGCTACGATGAAATCTGTTTACAGGAATGAATTTGTCACAAAATACTGATATCATTTGATATAGCACACAACCTTCTTTCCACGGAAAGAAAAAATACTCAGATTCAAGACATCCGCTTTCAAGACGGCAACCATGTTCGGTGCTGAAGGTGCCCCTACACGGTCAATATTGACAATATTTCCGGGCTGTGCAATAATATTGATGGTCTAGGCGTGCGATTGATAAGAAACGTAAAAATATTGAAAACATCGAAAACTTCTGAAATATATTGAGCTACCTGTAAATATTGTGCCGTCTGTGGGCTATATTGACAATATCTTTGACAGGTTATTGCACTGTGTTGCTATTTTTGCTGTTTCGTGAGTGAATCTTTGACTTATACGCAGTTTTTCTATACACCTTCTTCTTTTTTCGCTTGCAACAAAGTAAAATAATAATAACAGCAGCAGCGTGTGTATCGTCCAACTTTTCACATCACAATATTATTGAGCAGCCTAGGAGAGAACGGCAATAATATTGCATAATATTACTGACAATATTATCGACCGTGTAGGGGCCGCTTTACGGTATAAGACAAACTACCTAATCCATACCTCTACATCTACATGGGATACTCTGCAAATCACATTTAAGTGCCTGGCAGAGGGTTCATCGAACCACCATTATACTATTTTTCTCCCATTCCATTCTCGAATAGTGCGCTGCGGGAAAAAAGAACACCTGAATCTCTCCGTTCGAGCTCTGATTTCTCGTACTTTATTCTGATAGTCATTTCTACCTATGTAAGTGGGAGTCAACAATATATTTTCGCATTCGGAGGAGAATGTTGGTGATTGGAGTTTCGTAAGTAGCCCACGACGCAGCGATAAGAGCCATTGTTGTAATGATTCCCATCCCAGATCCTGTATCATTTCCGTAACGCTGTGTTCTCTGTATCGTGACAATACAAAACGAGCGGCACTTCTTTGAACTCTTTCGATGTCCTCCGTCAAAACTCACCTGATAAGCATCCCACACTGGGCAGCAATACTCTAGAAATGGACGGACAAACGTAATGTATTCTGTTTCTTTTGTAGTTCTGTTGCATCTTTTAAGTGTTCTGCCAATAAAACGTAGTCTCTGGTTCGCCTTTCCCACGACATAATCTACGTGTTCTTTCCAGTTTAAGTCTGAAGTAATAGTAATTCCTAGGTATTTTGTGGAGTTTACGACCTTCACTTTTGATTCATTTATCTTGAAAATAAAGTTTAACGCATTTCTTTTCGTACTGATGTGGACGACTTCACACTTCTCATTATTTAGACTCAATTGCCAATTTTGATACCATATTGATATCTTATTCAGATCGTTCTGCAGTCCGTTTTGATCTTCAAATGATTTTACTTGACGGTAAATGACGGCGTCATCTGTAAACAACCTAAGAGAGCTACTTAAAAAGAAAGTACTTAGGCTCGAAAAGACAGATATACACCAAAGTCGTATGATAGATAATGTAAAGGTCCTTTATTGCAGTAGTGATATTCCAGCATCTTCAAAACTCTGCAGTCGCCCATTAGAGGCCTCTGCGTGTGCCACGCCGCATTGCACTTTGACCTGCCGGTACGCTAGTAGTGACTGTGCAGTGTGCCTCTGAAGTTGCGCTTTGTGACGTTATTTGTGTAGTGAAGCGTCAGATGTGTCGGCGATTGGTAATCAATGCTGCTAATGTATTGCAATTCGTTGAGATGGAATTCCGAAGAGCCCTTCTTCGTGAATATGGTATTGGTGTAGAAGAAGAATCATTCACATGTTTTCTGGTATCTATTATAGTTCAGAAATATGAGCACAGATTAGAAACACTATAATAGATAATAGGTAACATGCGAATGATTCATCTTCTACACCAATACCATCTACACGAAGAAGGTTTCTTCGTAACTTCACCTCAACCAGTCGCACTATATTAGCAGGATTGATTACCAAATGCTGACCCATCCGACACTTCACCACACAAATAACGTCACAAAGCGCAACTTCAGAGGCACACTGCACCGTCACTACTGGCGTACCGGCAGGTCAAAGTGCAATGCGGCATGGCACACGCAGAGGCCTCCAATGGGCGACAGCAGAGTTTTGCAGATGCGGGAGTATCACTAGTGCAACAAGAGACCTTTACATTAACTATCATACGATTTTGGTGTATTTCTGTTTGTTCGAACCTAAGAACTTTCCTTTTTAGATTTTCCCCTAAATCGTTTATGTAAATAAGGAACAGCAGAGGACCAATAACACTACCCTGTTGAACGCCCGACATCACTTCTGTTTTAGTCGATGCCTTATCATCGATTACTACGAACTGCGTCCTCTCTGACAGGAAATCCCTTATCCAATCGCAAATTTGGGGCGATATACCATAACCACGCAATTTGATTAAAAGCCTGACTGGAACATTCCACTTTGCTATTTCCTGCAGAGATTTTGGAGCAAAAGGGTGTAATGTGACTTTTGAATCACGCCGCAGTGCAGTCCTTTGTGTTTGATCGAGTCGGCAGGCACAAGCGCTGTCACGCGGGTCGGGTGTCGGCGCTGGCGGCGGCAGGCAGCGCGAGTTCTTGGCGCGCCAACAATGCGCCGGCGCGGCGGACGGAAGCTGGGCGGGCGGACGTCGCGTGCAGAGCGGCGCGTCGCGACGCCAGCGTCCGCCGGCGCGCACTTCCCCTGCCTGCGCGGACGTCCGACGCCGCTACGTCCGCGACCCTCACACCAGCCTCCCCCAACCGAGCCAGCGCCCACTGCCTGAGCCACTACTGGCCTGTCACCACGTGTACGATTAACCCTCGAGCGGCAGCGCTGGTGCAGATCTGCTACCACTTTTCTTTAAATGCTCACAGTTGTCGCAATAATCCAGCCGGCCGCGGTGGCCGCGGGGACTGAGGCGCTCCAGTCACGGTCTGCACGGCCACTACGGTCGGAGGTTCTAATCCCCCCTCGGGCATGAATATTTGTGCCGTCCTTAGTAAAAGGTAGTTCGTAAGTAGTTTGTAAGTTTAGGGACTGATGACCCCGTAGTTAAGTCCCACAAGCTTAACAAACATTTGAACATTTTGAACAACAATCCAGATGCCGTATTTCCGCTTTAGCTATTCCTCAATTAAGCCTTAAAAATGACGTTACTGAAGGTTTCAAGTGTCTAGTGCATGGCTGTGTCCACCCAAAAAATATTTTGTTATTAGGTGCATCACTGGTAACAGATTTGCACCGCGCTGCCTGTCATGTAAGCAGATTTGAATTGAGAATGAAACTTTCACTCTGCAGCGGAGTGTGCGCTGATATGAAACTTCCTGGCAGATTAAAATTGTGTGCCGGAACCGGGACTCGAACCCGGGACCTTTGCCTTTCGCGGGCAAACGCACTACCGACTGTGCTATCCCGACACGACTCACGATGCCGCCTCACAACTTTACTTCTGCCAGTTCCTCGCCTCCTACTTTCCAGACTTCACAGAAGTTCTCCTGCGAAGCTTGCAAGACTAGCACTCCTGGAAGAAAGGATATGGTTGAGACATGGCTTAGACACAGCCTAAGGGATGTTTCCAGAATGAATCTTTCAGTGCAGCGGAGTGTGCGCTGATATGAAACTTCCTGGCACATTAAAATTGTGTGCCGCAACTGGCACTCGAACCAGGATTGCTAGTCTTGCAAGTTTCGCAGGAGAACTTCTGTGAAGTCTGGAAAGTAGGAGGCGAGAAACTGGCAGAAGTAAAGTTGTGAGGCGGCATCGTGAGTCGTGTCGGGATAGCACAGTCGGTAGTGCGTTTGCCCGCGAAAGGCAAAGGTCCCGGGTTAGAGTCCCGGTTCCGGCACACAATTTTAATCTGCCAGGAAGTTTCAGATTTGAATTGCTTTGTATTTCGTCTAGTTTTTCTTGCAGATGGATTTTTGACAATTTGTTGTAAATTCGTATTGTATAAATTTCACCATACATATTAGAATGCTCTATTTAATTACATTAATTTAAATCAATTAAATGCCCAATCGGGCATTCCCTACTAGGAACGCGCCCGCGAGTCTCGCATCCCTGACGCTCTTGGTGTTCACTATGCCGTCTGCGTCGCCCTGACCACCCCAGTAGGGTACGTTCGATTGGGCGCGGACCGAAAACGGAACACCAGGCACTGACCAGGCATAAATATCTCACCCCGTCAACCAGGCAACCAGTCTCAGGCAATACCTGAAGAAGACACCGAGTAACGATCGCTGAAATATCGTGTTTTGGAAGACGCTGAAATCCGGCAGAAGACGCGACTTCAACAATTGTCAACAACGTGACTTACTCAAATAAATGGCATGGAGAGCCATACGAAGACTGGAAGCGTGACAGACACAGAGGGAGGTGACTGCAGCAATTGTAGCGTTCCAAAGTATAATTTCCAGGACCTGGATGATATTTCAGACAACAGGAACCGTTAAAAGAAGGCAAGACTGAGACTGTCCACGGGTAACATCATCAGTAGACGACCGTTATATACGGTTAACAGCCCATCGAAGCAGGAGGGTGAATGCAACTCAGCTGCAACGCACTCTCAAGGCAGCAACAGGACGCGCAATATCAACACAAACAGTCTGAAATCGCACACGGGAATGTAACTTGTATGCGCGAAGGCCTATGGTGTGTGTCCCACTAATACCACGATACCGCTTACAACCGCAGAAAATGGGCGGAGGAAAATCAAGATTGGAGTCGTGACGAACGTCGCGGGGTTCTGTTGACAGATGAGTCAAGATTTTCTGTGCAGCCGGACAATCGTCGTTGCTTCATCTCGAGACAACATGGAACTCAGAACAATCCAGTTTATTTGCAAGAAACATCACCGTATCTTTGTGGTGGACGAATGCTGTGGACAGGAGTCAATATTGGCGGACGTACGGTCCTCTATCTTGTTAATAATGGCGCTCTGATTACTCAGAGGTACAGAGAGGAGACCCTTTGACATTTCGTTGTACGCTACGGTTATGACTTAGGAGATGGCTTCCTTTTTGTGGAGCAGCCAGACCAGCAGCTTCCTCAAGTGTTCAAATTTTAGTAAATCTATGAAACTCAACAGCTTGGTTATTAGTCCCTAGCTTACAAACAACTTAAACTAAGGTAAAATAACCTAAGGACCACACATACACTAGCGCGCAACTGTTCGCGGTTTGTTTGAATAATATTTCGAACAGTTCCAGCTAATGATTTGGTAACCCAGATCACCGATCATGACTCGTATGGATCATTTATGGGACATACCTGAGATTTCATATCGGGCACAAAATTATGCACCACTAAGATTTTTGCACTTCATGCAGTCCAGAGCAATTCAGAAGACTCGTTTACTCGACGCCACTTTGAGGTGTTGCACTACGCGTGGCGAAAGAAGGCGCGACGCTACATTACGAAGCAGGTCATAGCTTTTATCGCCTCAGCGTAGCTACGCCGTGTACCCACAAGAACTTGGAGACCTCTAACGGCAGACGTTTGGAACTTTCGTCAACAAAACATGAATGTCAAACGAGTAAGCAGAATGACCTGTAGTATTTCATCCGATTTTGAGTACGGAATGTAAAATTCGGGGATATTACCTTACAATATGCTCCTGTTCAACAGAGAGTATGAAATGCACTTCAGTCTAAAAATTGTAGGACGTATTATTTGAAATTTAACCAAAGATGTGACTAGGCTAGTGCTGTGAAGAATAGACAGAAAATAGTAGAGAACATAAGAAATAAGTTCTGATTTAGAAAAGGAACTAAGACCACAGATGCACTTGGGTGTCTGAGGATGTTAGCACACGATACTTGGGGCGGAGGGGGGGGGGGGAGGGACTGAACCCCTGACGGCAAACGGCCGAGCGCAGCATAGCACGGCGAATCAGTGCGCACGGCTATTCCGCCGTGGCCCTGTGTTGCAGAGCTGACATCGAACTCATGAAAGGAATGCCAAACATTCATCAGGAGGCGACTGATAACCTCATATTCTCCATGCGACTGTACTGGCTGTCATAAGTGATTAAACAGCATATTAGAGGGCAATGAGAATATTTTCACTATTATGGTCGCCCAATGGTGCCTCGCTTTAAGTAAACGCCATGTACACCTTAAGTAAATAGTTCAGATGGCAAAATAATGTACTGCATAACAAACAAATTGCAATTGTAACCAATACTTGAATAAAATACGGTACCATATGTATATTGTGTATGATAGGTCTCCTGATGAAATGAAATGTTTGTAGAGCTTATGGGACATAATTACGGGGTCATCAGTTCCTAAACTTACAAACTACTTATTAACTAGCTAATAATAAGGACGGTACAAATATCCATGCCCCAGGGGGGATTAGAACCCCAGACCGTTGTGGCCGTGCAGACCGTGACTGGCGCGCAGCAGACCGCTCGGCTACCACGGCCGGCGTCTCCTGATCCCTTAAGCCTTTCATTCCAACTGTAGGTCCTAGACGACAACGTAATAAAAGTTGATTTATATCGTACTTTGTGCATCGATCCTTAAGGCTGCTCTTTTGTGCCGGCCGCGGTGGCCGAGGAGACTGAGGCGCTCCAGTCACGGTCTATAGGGCCACTACGGTCGGGGGTTCAAATCCCCCCTCGGGCATGGATATTTGTACAGTCCTAGTTCGTAAGTAGTTCATAAGTAGTTTGTAAGTTTAGGGACTGATGACCCCGTAGTTAAGTCCCATAGACTATACAAAGATTTGAACATTTTTTTGCTCTTTTGTTGATGAACAACAGACTTCTAGTACGACATTTTGCCGCTTGGTACGGCGTGTAGCCACTTCTTAGACATTAATCTGTCAATCTTGGAGATTGTGATGCGTTGCCTTCTGTACGTGACTGGGAGTGTGAGCGTGAGTGTGGTTCGTTTTATTTTATTCCAGCAGTGATTTGTGTTGTCTTTGGTGCTGCGGCGAAGATAACACTAGCGTTATTGATCTGCCAGTGTTAACGATCAACATTATAGCGTCCAAACAATAAAATACTTCCATATAAACGTTTGTGTGTTGCATGAAATATATGACATAAAAAAGTCAATAGTTCGACCAAAAATTTTAAAACATATATTTTGATTTTTCTGCACTGTATTAATACAGAAGACACTGCATTCTAATTTTTCCAAAGCTGATTTTTTAATGCGGGAGTGAAAGGGTTAACTGTTTTGAGCAGTGCATTAATCGTCGGTTGAACTCAGAAAAATTCTCGAAAGTTGGCGCTGGTTTGTACCAGGCGTATTGAAACTGCTTATGGAAAAGAACCACACGAATTTACAATTCCAGTACGATTACATGACCTCCGTTTCCCCTTTATATAGATTTAGCAGGTGGCGTAATTGGCGAGAGTCGTCGGCCGCGGTGGCCGAGCGGTCTGCGGCGCGCCAGTCACTTTCTGCACGGCCACTACGGTCGGGGTTTCTAATCCCCCCTCTGGCGTGGATATTTCTGACGTCCATAGTATTAGCTAGTTCATAAGTAGTTTGTAAGTTTAGAGAATGATGACACCGTAGTTAAGTCCCATAAGCTCTACAAACATTTGACAATTTTGTAATAATGCCCTCTAACATTTGCTGCAAATTTCAAATGATGCGTATGACTTCTTCAGGGTGTTGCATTTTAGTGGACATCAGTGTAAATTATCTACGTCCCCTAACGAGATGCCGAAATTTTCCTCCTGGGGCATACTGAACAATGCATCTGGTAGGCGAGGGAATTCACGTTCAGAATTCGGAAATGGGGAGAGAGGAGTAATACTATCCAACAAACACTTTTAGAACGTAACCCATTAATAACGCCTTAGCAACTATAAATAAAGGCATTAATTCGTCGCGAGGATACGGCAGCGCAGTAAGCGGCAGGATGCGGAAGCTGTTTACAATTAATTCATAAATCTGGAGAGGCGCGCTGGCGGCAGAATTATGCACGGCATTCGCCGCCTTATCCGGCTAATCGTAATCTGGAAACCCAGTTAGTCGCGACAATGCCCGCCCAAGCGGTATTTACCCCCAGGCGGGGTGCGGGCTTAGACGCGCCGCCTTGTCTTGGGGCTGCCCGGCACCGAGCCGGCGGGGGTGGGTGGCGCGGCTTACGGCTCAGAACGGGGGCGCAACACCCCCACTGCGCTGCGGCGGAGGCAGTCCGCGATCAACGCGCGGGAACTGCGCGCGATGAGTTCTGCACTCAAGACGGTACTTAGCAGGACTTGTGGAGCGTCTGATGAGAATGTGTAATCACATGTGTCCTACACTCACTACGTTTACGTGGAATACATCTTCCGGAAGACGAAAACCGATTTTCGTAAACCGATTTTCACTGTCGTGTTTACATGGCATAGCCTGAATCAGATTTCCTAGCCCACTTAATATGGCGGCTGAAAAACAGCTGATTCAGTTCCTGACTTAGTCAGCACAATCGCTATTTTTCTTTATTTAAATACACAGATTCATGTTCACTCTAATATTTATACTTTTTATTTCACATTAGAAAATATCACTCTTTCAATATGTGGCGAAAATTCTGTACAAGAAAACACAATCTGACAAGCCAAGAACGCTTCAAAAACGGTTGCGTTTACATGGGAACGAAAATCGATTGTAGACTGGAAAACCGCTTTAGAGGAGCGGATTTCCGGAATCGATTTTGGAGTGTTTACATGACCAACCAAAAGCGGAATTGGGAAATCGGTTTACGAAATCTGGTTTTTGGAGCTCATATAAACGGGGTGACTGGCGTCTTCTTCTTCTGCTTTCAGGAAATTTATTCTCGGACAGGTATCATTTGGACAACGTCCATGTCTTTCTGTCCTGGCCATACTCCTTAATTTACTTGTAGCTTTTCCCTTTTCGCTCATGTTAATCTACCAAACTTTCCTCTCTGTCTCCCTCTTTCTCAATCTGCGTCCTCTCCTCCCTTATTGTACTCTGTTGTAGACAGTTTTTGCGCAATATGTGTCCCACTAAAGTCCCCTAGCTCCGATTTATGGTCCGACACACCAGATGACCAACGAATCGACCAAATTCGTAGCAGCGAACACACATTCCGACCAACTCTAGGCAGCGATTGCACCATATCCGTGTTCTATTGTCTGCTTCTCGAACTGTTTTTGTTTTCGCTTGTTCGCTGTGCAGAACAGGCAAGCAGGCAGGAAGTTGGTCGGGTAGCGCTACACACGCACAGTTTGTTCGGTGCAGTGGTGGGGGGTCGGATGTCGGACGGGCCAACCATCCGACAGGCAACGTTAGCGGGAAAAACCTCCACACGTCCAATTTATCGCATCGTCGATAAATTAGTCCCGAGCAACTTAGAAGTTGGAGTAGTGAAGCAACTAAAATCATTTAACAAGAACAATTCTTCTGGTCCGGATTGTATACCCATTAGATTTCTATCTGATTATGCTGAAACGATTGCTCCTTACTTAAACAGCCATATACAACCAATCTCTGAAACAAAGATCTCTACCAAAAGATTAGAAAGTTGCACAGGTCATACCTATATTGAAGAAAGGCAGTAGGGGTAATCCATTAAACTACAGTCCTATTTCATTGACGTCAATTTGCAGCAGGGTTTTGGAACATATCCTGTATTCAAGTATTAGGAATTATCTCGAACAGAATGATTTACTGACCCAAGGTCAACACGGATTTAGAAAATATCGTTCATGCAAAACACAACTAGCTCACACAACTTTACTCACACAACTTTACTCACACGAAGTGATAGGTGCTATCGCCAAGGGTTCGCAAATTGATTCCGTATTTCTTAATTTCCAGAAGGCGTTTGACACCGCACCTTACAAACGGCTTTTAATCAAATTGCGTGGTTGTGGTATATCGCCCAAAATTTGCTACTGGATAGGGGATTTCCTGTCAGAGAGGACACAGATAGTAGTAATCGATGGTAAATCATCGACTAAAACAGAGGTGATATCGGGCGTTCCACAAGATAGTGTTATTAGCCCTCTGCTGTTTCTTATCTACATAAACGATTTAGGGGGAAATCTAAGTAGCTCTCTTAGATTGTTTGCAGATGACGCCGTCATTTACCGTCTAGTAAAATCATCTGAAGATCAAAATAAACTGCAGAACGATGTGAATAAGATAACTATGGTGTGAAAATGGCAATTGACTCTAAATAGTGAGAAGTGTCAAGTCGTCCACATGAGTACAAAAAGAAATCCGTTAAACTTTGATAAATCAATCAAAATTGAAGGTCGTAAACTCCACAAAATACCTGGGAATTGCTATTACTTCAGACATAAACTGGAAAGAACAGGCGAACCAGAGACTGCGTTTTATTGGCAGAAACCTTAAAAGATGCAACAGAACTACTAAAGAAACTGCATACACTACGCTTGTCCGTCCTTTTTTGGAGTATTGCTGCCCAGTGTGTGATCCTTATCAGGTGGGTTTGACGAAGGACATCGAAAGAGTCCAAAGAAGGGTAGCTCGTTTAGTATTGTCACGATACAGGGGAGACAGCGTTACGGAAATGATACAGGATCTGGGATGAGAATCATTACAACAACAGCGCTTATCGCTGTGGCGTGGGCTACTTACGAAATTCCAACAGCCAAAATTGTCCTCCGAATAAAATATATTGTTGACTCCCACTTACATAGATAGAAATGACCAACAGAATAAAATACGAAAAAAAACAGAGCTCGAACGGAGAGATTCAGGAGTTCTTTCTTCCCACGACGCGCTATTCAAGAATGGAATGGGAGATAAATAGTATAATGGTGGTTCGATGAACTCTCTGCCAGGCACTTAAATGTGATTTGCAGAGTATCGCATGTAGATGTAGACAAATCGGAACGTGTGTAGGGGCGTTAAAGATGTTTCTATCTTCATCATCCTCTTGAAGTTCCTTTCCTTTCTTACCCTACTCAGCACCTCCTTATTTCTCATTCTGTCAGTTCAATTCAGTTTCTCTATTCTTCTCCAAAGCGACATTTAGAAACTTTATAAATACTGTCTATCTTTCTGTATCACTGTCCACGATTTAGAATCATAAGCAGCTACGCATCACACAAAACATTTGGCGAACCTCTTTTTCACATTAATTTGGACGCTGCTGGCCGTCAGAAAATCCTTTACTCTTCCAAACACTTTCATTGCCATGGTGATTCTGCATCTCATTTCTTCTTTGGAACTTCCTTTGGAAGTTGTCAATCGTCCCAAATACTGCACTGATTGAACTTGTTGTGGTTTCCTCCCATTTTTTGATATGTTGACCATGTCGCCTTCTTTCCCTATTTCATCGATTTTCATCTTCATTCCGACTTCCTTCCTCGCCATTACAATATTCTTCATCATCACCAATCCTTCAGTTTCTGCTTAATAGTTATATCTGCATACTCGGTAATTTCTATTCTTCCTCCTTCCAGTACAAGTCCTTTTGCTTTTTCCGAGGTCTTACTGATTAGTTTTTCGGCACAAATATTGAAAAGTGCTGGTAACATACGATAATCGTGTCTCACACCTCTTCCAATAGGCTACTCTTTAATTTCATCACTTTCTGTCCCACGAAAAGTTGGTTTATCAGTCTTCTATCCTTCCAATGAATTGCAGTATCTTTTAGAATCTTCAACATAATAAGCATAAACAGGTCATTTCTATGAAATGCTTTTTCCAAGGTGCCAAAATAAACACATAATTCTTTATACGTCTGTGCTTTTGGCCTAATCCGAAAGAACAGACACTATATAAAACCTATAAGTGTAATAAGCCGATAATGGACAATGATGTGAATTTGACTAAACACAGAGCAGCGAAAAGTTGAGAATTTGTATCTGACGGAAGGCGCGTGGTCCTGATGATCGCAGTGTGCCTGTGTCCCCAGTTGTTTCGACAAGAAAGGAAAAGCAGCAAATATTTGACTAGTGTTAAACAATTCTGGAAACGGGTAAAAAGCTTTTAATTTCAGTTTAAAAGTGAAGACATAAAAATATATCAGAAATGAAATTTTGTAATAGTTTCAATTAAAGTGTTTTAAATTTCTGTAATAAGTTTGAACTGTTATATTCGATATCAGACAGCCTGCCACTGCATATGAAGTGAACAAGAAATGAATATACAATAAACACAAAACAGTGAACCAGATTTTGGAATATGATCTAAAAGAGAAAAGGGTACAGCAAAGACTGTCGCTGTAGAAGGCATATATCAAGAACGCAAGTACAGGCTGAGTAGGTGGTAAGTGGTAAACAGCCATGACCAAAAATAAATAAAGGAATTAAACAAAAAATGTGTTGGGGTCAACGCAACTACCTAGCATGCAAGAGATCCAGTTTAGAATTCTGTCTGGGTACAAATTTTAAAGTTTACTCATTCGCAGTTAATGTAAACTTTGTGAGCATGACAATATTTTTCTATTCACTTCAAAAAATATTTGTGCTAACATCCTCAGACACCCAACTGCATCTCTGGTCCTAGTTCCTTTTCTAAATCCGAATTGATTTCTTATGTTCTCTACTATTTTCTGTCTATTCTTCACAGCACTAGACTGGTCACAGCTTTGGTAAGATTACGAAAATAAATATGAATCACTCCTTTCAATTAGGCAATTATCGATACAAAAACACCTGGTTTAAATCTTAGTCAATTTCTTATCACTAGGGATAACTGGGATTCCTAATAAATAAGAAATCGGAGGATTCAATGTGCAGTATAGTAATTTAATTATACAAAAAAGGACGGTGCACAAATTCTGGAATGAATTATGATACAAAAGTAACGAATTTCCAATAAGAATGGTACAACCTCTACCTATTATGAAAATTGGACGTGTTAATTGTTTTAAAGTGAACCGACTAAATCAGTAAAAAAAAAAAAAAAAAAAAAAAAAAAAAACAAAAAAAAAAAAAAAAAAAAAAAAAACCTTTGAAGTTCAAGTCACTCAAGTATCAATAACGAATAAAGCGTATAAGAGGTTCTAGCAAATTTCTTGCCTCACTGGCCAGAAGCAGAAGAGAAGCTCAATTTTGTAAGCTTGTAAATGAGTGCTTCGAAATACAAATACAATGCACTGAAGTAATAATTTTGTCCCTCTGCTTACAGAGAAACAATTATGAATACTTCAAGCAATGCGATCTGCACTTGCAACTAATTTTGAACTAAGTCAATGTACACTTTGCCAACAACTGACCACCTTCGCACGACGACACAGCTAGCGGAATCATGACTTACTTTTTGAGCAAGCCACAAGCCTCTCCAGACCGTTTCCTCAAAAGCCAATCGCAGCTATAGCTTCAAATTTCTCCCCCGACCATTACTTCCTTCCAAACATATTTCCTACGAAAAAGAAGCTTTTAGAGGCTTCTAGTAAGTTCTAGAACGTTTCGACCATTTGGCGGTTGAAATCATCTCCCAATCATATCGTCGCCCGCGGTTTGTAACCTGTGACCTGGCACTGGCAGGTCAACACGTCACACCCTGCCGCTTGCCGGCCTCTCACTGACTTGGTTGCGTTCCTGTTTCCAACCAAAAAAAGTACTATATGCAAATATTGTTAATATTAAATGGCCGGCCGCTGTGGCCGAGGGGACTGCGTCGCGCCAGTCACGGTCTGCATGGCCACTGCGGTGGGGGGTTTGAATCCCCCCACGGGCATGGATATTTGTGCCGTCCTTAGTAGTAGCCAGTATATAAGTAGTTTCTAAGTTTAGGGACTGATGACCCCTTAGTTAAGTCCCGTAAGCTCTACAAACATTTGAACATGAAATGTTGCTACAAGCATCAACCGGTTTTCTCAGTGACCTAGTCAACTTTAATATTCTTTCTCTTCCTACCTATTTTTGCCTTCACGTTATTCGGAATCAAACTCATACCAGTAACTACGTTATAAATAAATGCACGTTATTAATTATTAGTCCATAAACGTAGGATCTAAGGTGGTGAAGCCGCGGTGGAGTAACCGAGTGGTCTAAAGCGTCTCGCTGCGGAGCGCGCGGTTGCTCGCCATGGAGGTTCGAGTCCTTCCTGGGGCATGGGTGTGTGTGTTGTCCTTAGATTAGTATACCTAGGTTTAAGTAGTTTGTAAGCTAAGGACTGATGACCACGCAGTTTGGTCCGATAGATTTACAAACATTTGAACATTTAAGGTGGTGAAATTTTCTGCCACCTTACAATATCAGTAACGAAATAGGGTTGTCAAGGCCGCGTTCAAGAACATTTACGGCCTTTCGCAAGAGCGATACGTCATCCGCGCGCAGTGCAGATCGCTGCCCTGTTTTCCTGCTTTTCCTCTAGTGGGAGTGTTACAGGGTGGAAAAAAATGATTACCCCGGCGTTGTCTTTTCCTGGGACGGGCGCTCGTAGCCCGCGCGCTCCGGGGAGCCGAACAAAAGGTGAGCGCGTTTTATGGCGCACGACGCCGGACGCCGCTTTTGTCGGCGTCGGCGGCGCGCCGGTTCCACCCCTCCCCCTCCCACGCCTCCCCCCTCCCCCTGCGGTGACACCCCCCCTCGCGCTCCCCTCCCCCAGGGGTCGGCAGCGGCAGCGGCGGCGGCACCTCTGACGTTTCGGGCAGAATCTCTGCGCTCGTTTGTTCTGGCGCCCGGAGAGTAATGCGTAATGCAGTCAGCGAAAAGCGGCCCGCGTCGCTCGGGGCGGTCATTAGGGCCGGCGGGGACCGGGAAGCGACCACACGATTTACGGCGTGCGGGCCGGAAGTGTTAGCGGAGTCACAGAGGCTATCTAATCGCCCGCGCTGGCCAGCACTGGGGAGGAGAGGAGAGCAGAAAAGAAGAACGCACACTTATCGCCGAATTTGCAGCCGGGCCTGGGACCCATTAACGGCGGCCGACCTCTCGTAAAGAATAGCCAGATAGCGGGCTGTGTCCTGCGGTGGCGCAACGCTCACTTAACGTCCCACCTTTATTCTCTTCAGACGCCGTACTCTCTAATCACTGTGATTCATCACCGCTACGGGGTAGGTTTCAGTACAGCGTGAAGACGACATGACTAGAACTACAGATGGAGCATTCTCTATATTACGAGGGAAGAGCGAAATCAAAGGAACAATAATTTCCTTGTGGCTATTCAATCTTTACCGGCGGATATGTTGTAAATAGTCTTCACTAGTGTGTCGTCGGATGATGGTGTGCAACTCCCACAATATTTCTTCAAATTTTTGTATAGCTTATGGGACTCAACTACTGGGTCATCAGTCCCTAAACTTACAAACTACTTACGAACTAGCTTATAGCCGGCCGCGGTCTCCGAGGGGACTAAGGCGCTCCAGTCATGGTCTGCACGGCCTCTACGGTCGGGGGTTCGAATCCCCCCTCGGGCATGGATATTTGTGCCGTCCTTAGTGTTAGCTAGTTCATAAGTAGTTTGCAACTTTAGGGACTGATGACCCCGTAGTTAAGTCCCGTAAGCTATACAAACATTTGAACAAGCTTATACTAAAGACGGCACAAACATCCATGCCCCAGGGGGGATTCGAACCCCCGATCGCAGCGGCCGTGCAGACCGTGACGGCACGCCGCATTTCCTAACAATTTCTCGTGCTATGTGTGGTATGAAACGTGGAAACTTGATGATGGAGAGCATGAATTTGTAGATATAATTTTATGATTAAATAGGAAGTCAGTGTTTTGTGTGACTAATAACGACGATGCAGAAGATGCACCGGTGATATTTGAACCATACGAGACGAGCAAGTATACAAACCAGATGACGGGATAATATCAAGAAAGGCAATGAAAACTGGGAGACAGAAGAAATAAATAATCACAAACCACCAACAAAAAATCACGGAGAGAAATGTTGCCGAATTTACGGCGAACTATGTTGAAGGCGTGAAAAATGTGCTCAACCATTAACTGGAGACAGTAGATAACAATTTCTTGGGCACTTTTGGTGATGTACTGAAAGATCAGCAAACCCTCGGCCCACGAGATAGGTACTATAGGCGAGATGTACTTGTAATCATGAGAAATATCACAACGCATGTGCGCCACCTAGCGATCAGTTAGATAACTGTCGGCCCGTGAATACATAGCGAACCCGCGCAGTTGTACGTGATGAGGCCTGACATTTACACTTCAGGAAGATGCATATCTATAGTGATAGATGTTGTGGGGCCAATAGTGTATACATTTTGTCATCTGAGAAATAGACTTTTTAGTTAACTGACAAACTCGCAACACGCCGCTCAGACAGAATTAATGTATAATAGTTGGGTAGTCACGTTTCGGCAGGTATGTTCGCAGCATTGTAGAATATGTTCACACATTAAGATTTTTAACGGTTGCTGAATTTAGCAATGGAGGTGATTTATTGATCCTTTTCTGGCGATGGCAGAAATATCCGTCGAAACCGGTCAGAGCAATTAAAAGTTTGAGTAAGCGATCTTGGCAATAAATAAGTAAACAGAAAAAGAAATTGTTATTCATCTCTGACGATGGAACAGTTGACGTCCTCTTCAATATAATGGACTAGCTAAAACCTGGCTTTTCCCGGCCATTTATTTATTTATCTGTGCCTTGAGTTAGTACTTCTCCTATCCTTTCTCTCTCCGTCCATCTCCTTTTTTTCTAAAAAGATGATATATTTATCGGAGAATGTATAAGAAATAAGGCTGTCATAATATTGAAATTTATACGTGTAATATCCAAACAAAGAAAGATAGTAATCAAAATACAAATGACAAAATTTGCTCGATCTCATATTTATTGAGTTATATGTAGTACAATTGTATAATTTTTCAGGTATATATTAATTTGTATAGGTTCTGTATGTCTGTAAAATTTGTTGCGAATACAATTAGTAGTAAAGAAGTAATACATTAAAACTTGGTGCGTGATAGGGCAGTTTTCTATGAACGTTACTGTTTATGTGCTCATATCTCATGGACTACGTGTCATATTATGATACAGTTTCGAAGGTACATTCAGCTGTATGTTTGTAACTGTCTATAAAATTTCCTACGGCTACAATTTGTAATGTAGAAATTATAAATTGTAACGTCATAACGAATGCCGTAGTATTAGTCAGTGAACAGCGGAAAGTGGTAAGCGAGAAACTTTTTTCCTTTCATAATTTTACTGTGGTTGTCAGCGATAAAAAGTTCAATAAAGGTTTGAAATTATGTTTAAAGCTTGTTGCAAGTCTCGTACAGTGAGTGATTAAAGTTTCGTCGCATTATGTTTATGAGGTCATATCTCGTGTACAAAGTGTTGTACGTGATACCAACGCTTACGGTGACGGTACTCATGGATTGGAAGAAAATAGTAGATTTGTAGGCAATATGTACACACAAACACGCAAACGTATGGACACTCTGCTTTATATATAAATATTGTCAACTTCAGTAGGGTGTTCTGGTCTCACAGGGGTCTTTATGGACTTACTTTCCTTATAAATTTTTATTATGCTGCAAGGTCATGCCTGATGTTACTGTTTTACGACAGCGAAACTGTTATGAGCGGTAGACGTCTTTTCATCATTTTGTGGGGGTGGGGGTGGGGGGCAGGGGGAGAGGGGCGGTGGTCAGTAACAAAACGCTTCATAAACGTACGAAATTGCATGCAAACTTTGTTACAGGTCCCTAACTACTCCCATTTTCCAATAATTGACGCATAAATCTGGGTATGCTCACACGGTGGCCTTTTAATGACGTCATATCTCCTGAGCTATGTGTCGTGCTCTTTTGTATTTGGGTCAGGAACCTTCGTGGTGAACAGTTCACCAAAGATTCATTGCAGTCGAATGAATGGTTTATGAACACATAGAGGACATACAGCCAAACATTCATATTTAGATATACAGATAAAGAATGCCAGTTTTTTCCCCTAAAAGCCAAGTAATGCCAGCGCTGGGATAGCCAGGGATGTTACCTTCCTTGCGCACCCTTCCGAAGATTGACATTTATCTGACGCAATCTGCCGTAAAAGCACTTCCGGGTACTCAGACGAGATGGGGGCTCTAGTGACCGGTGGCAGATCCTACTCGCTCCTGCTTATCCCTCATTTATTCATTTCGACAATGAGAAAGCCGAATCAGGTAGGAGCGAGCGTTTTTTCCTCCCCCCTAATCTGGCCATGCTGCACGGTGGTCGCACCACCCGGCGGCGGGTCAGGCAAATCCGTAGGAGGACGGAAACACCCAGGAGGGGCGGTGCGAGACACCGCGAGCAGGGCCCGCTGAGTTTCCAGCTTGAGACCACAACCCCTGCCGCCAGTCATAAGCGGATCGGCCTCGCGACTGAAAAATTCACGCAGATCGTTTGCTTCCTAGCGATCACTGTGGAAGCCGTTGTTACAAAAGGAAGGCTGCAGGCGATCATACCGTCAATACCTTGAAATACAGGGAGAAGCGACCTCCGCGCACTCGGGCTTCGCAGCACGATTCCTCACATACCAACAATAAAAAAAATTTCTCTCACAAAATTTCGTCCTATACATATTTTCCGGCCGGCCGCGGTTGCCGAAGGGGCTGAGGCGCTCCAGTCACGGTCTGCACGGCCACTACGGTAGGGTGTTCGAATCCCCCCTCGGGTATGAATATTTGTGCCGTCCTTAGGATTAGCTAGTTCATAAGTAGTTTGTATGTTTAGGGACTGATGACCCCGTAGTTAAGTCCCATAAGCTATATAAACATTTGAACATTTGAAACATTTTCCGGTAGTAAATAGACGTCGAAGACAGATGGGTGTGTGTTCCATACGTTAGTGTGCTTCAGAATTACACAATTGCACCAGTAAAGTTCTAGGGGATGTAGAAAGCGTCTTGAGGAACAAAATCAGCTTCGAAACCCATGTCCGGTGACGCCATATATCGTCGCTACGGAGAGTCGAAGTTCGCCTACCACTAGCATCATTGGATAACGTTTCTGGGCATGGGTTCTTATGTTCAATTTGTTACTCAAGACCCTTCTACATCCCCTAGAATTTTGTTGATAATTGCTAATTTTGAGACACATTTAGTCCCGGAAATATACACTGGTTGACATTTTGTGAGTTATATTTCTTTATTGCCTGCATTTGAGGAATCGCGCTGCGAATCCCGAGTGCGTGAATTTCACTTCACCCTGTATAAGGGTCGATCGTTATTGACAGCATATTCCACCAAATTAGGTCCATGGATAAGAATCGCGCCACGCGGGAGTGAATGTGCGCTCTAACGCGCCTTGCTGAGGAGAGCGCTACTGCTCCCCGTCGGAGGTTGGAGTTCTTCCTCGGGCATTAGTGTTTGTGTTTCCCTTACCATAAGTCAGTTTAAGTAATTTGTAAGTCTAGTGACTGATAACTAATGCAGTTTGGACCCATAGGTTTACAAAAATTTGAATATGTCGACAATAATCACGGCTCATTTGGAACATGATGTTACAATGGAGTTTAAAGAGACTTTTACATTTATTATGTATTAAATCTGTGTAAAAATTATGTGCAACAGAAAGATTTGAAAATATTTTCTATAAGTCGGTATAATTTCCAATTCCTACTCTACATTTCCCCTAAATTTTTCATGCTAGCTGTATGTGCAGTTTGAATAACAGGAGGCATACGATCAGGAGGCATACGATGCAAACTTCACTCTTTTCTCAACTAGGGCCTTACTTTAATGTCCTTCGACCTTTAACGCTGCTGTCTGGCATATGTTTGAATTGTACGTAATTTCCCGTTTTTATATTACATGGGTCACATATTAAGAAATTCCAAGAATATATCCCAGACACTGTTCAAAGGTTTTTCTTTGCCCACTAATGTTGCAAATGACGTCTGTCTTCAACAAATCTAGGAAAGAATGTTCTTTTAAGATACTTTGAAGGATCAATACTAACGCACCGGCTTTTAAGTTTCTCCCAAGCTCAAACTGAAAATATGTATTTCAGTGTCTTCTCTTAGATTATGTGTACTAATCTTCTGCAACCATAAAAACTCAATATTTAGTACTGTGCTTCTTTACTTATGTCAGCCAGTGCTTGACTAATGTTCTTTATGAAATACCCAGTGACGTTTTGAAGTTATTTAGATCCCATTACATTAATTTCCCAAGTTATTGCATTTTCTTCTGCTATAAATTGAATATAAAAATTATAAACTGTTGTTGGAATCTATATATATAATGAAAATACTAATATTTAATGTATCTGAATCCTTGTGGTGTCGTTAGGAGCCTCCTAAACATAGTAGTTTATTTATTGTTTATAAACAAAGTGTTAGCCATAATTAAACAGTCGTTTGAGCAAAATACAACGAAGGGGTTTCTCCATTCATGCCTCTTACCAATTCGATGTTCGCCTATTTGTTTTGTTTGTGTCCTTTTCCTACTGTCAGATACCAGTCATCTTCATCCTGCTTTCAAATCAAATCCAGCGATCACAGGCCCTGCAGACCAGGCGCTGCTTCCACGCTCTGCCTCCATTCCCTCCTGTTCTGTGCCCGGTTCCTCCAGGTGTCTTCAATCCCCAGGACTGCCAGGTCCTTCTCCAGGTCGTCCATCCAGCGCTGTCTTGGTCGTCCGATGGGACTTTTGGTGTTTGGTTTGCCTTCAAGTGCCAGTTTCGCCTGTCTTCCTTCTGGCATACGGGCTACATGGCCCACACGCTGTATTCTCTTGCTCTTTATCTTCTGTAAAATATTTGGCTGTCGCATCAGAAGGTAGATTTCCTCATTCGTCCTCCTCCTCCATTCTCGGTTATCTAAAATTGGCCCCATATCTTCCTCATTAATTTTCTTTCAAATATTAATAGTTTTTTCTTGTCCCGTTTAGTCATGCTCCATGTTTCTCAACCATATATTACCGCTGGGCAAATCACCGTGTTATAGATTTTTATCTTAGTGTTCACAGACACTGATTTGTAGCCGAGTGTGTCTTTCAGGGAATGAATGCATTTCATTCCCATTGCTATTCGTTCTTTGATGTCCATTTATATTTTGTTGTCTGTGGTAAACCAAGATCCCAAGTATTTGAATTGGTGTACTCTCTTGAATCTCATGCCATTTGTCTCCAAAAATTATTCTTGCTCTTGTCTTCTTCCGAATTGCATGAACTCTGTTTTATCTTGGTTTACCTTAAGCCCAACCTTCTGTGCACAACTGTCCCTTTGTTGGTACATTCCTTTCAAATCGTGCTTAGATTCACTTAGCAGAACTATGCCATCTGCCTATGCGAGACAGTTGAGGTTGCCATCCATCTGTACTCCAGACCACTCCTGTTGCCTACACTCTCTTATTACTTTCTCTAAGATGACATTGAACAAAACACATAAGAGCGCGTTCCCTTGTCTGTCATCCTGCTTTACCAAATGAAAAATTTCTTTTATTTTGTCGATTTTTTTTTCAATATCCTCATTATATACTGAGCTAATAGCCATATTTACTTATATTTTGAAGTATTTCTCCGATTTGTTTCTATCGTGGCTATGATTCTTCATTCACTGCACTGTTCTTAGCTGTTTACGTACATGTGTATTTTCTTGTTAGATATGTGAAGTACTCCTGTATAAAATGAATTACATTTCGATCTGACAACTGTGTACGCACCTGAGCAGGAGTGAGCTGCACTTCACTTACTCCCTCTGTACCTGACTTCAACCTACTCAACTTTGTTTCCAAGTTACCTTTCCCACTAATTAGATTAAGGGGTAGAGCACTCCACGCAGCTCACTGTACAACCCCAGCTGCGGTTACAAATGGAAATCAGCCACGGCCTGTTCACTCGGTACTCGAGTGGTACGTACCTCAAACGCAACAACGGCTACGCAAGTGGCGTGTTGTTCCCTCCCTGGGTTTCCGGCGCTGGCTGATGATCGGCCGCGTGCTGCCGCTCCCACGGCTGCTGCGCTCTCCATCAGCCGCCGCCCACACCAGACGTCATTTTCTTTCCCTTACGGCTGCCCTGCTGCGTTATGTCAGAGAAAATTCATCGGCCGTCAACACTCACGCTCAACACAACACATTCTGGGTCGTAATTAGTGGAACGTCTGTTCTACTACAAATGATCGACGCTCGAACAATAACTTGTCGACTGGCTGAGTTCAATTACTACATTAGGAAACCTGTACATTATTCTCGCATTCGCTCTTACGATAAGTTATACGTGTTTCAAATCAGTACATCAGATTGGGCCCTGCTACGTGATATCGCATTCTCAAATGTTCAAATGTTTGTATAGCTTATGGGACTTAACTACTGGGTCATCAGTCCCTAAACTTACAAACTACTTATGAACTAACCAACACTAAGGACGGCACAAATATCCATGGCCCAGGGGGGGTGATTCGGAACCCCGACGGTAGTGGCCGTGCAGACCGTGACTGGAGCGCCACAATCCCCTCGGCCACCGCGGCCAGCGATATCGCATTCTCGTGATTAGTCTTGTATAGTTCGCGAACGAACTAGTTCGGTAGAGCGCCCCCACAGGCGAACTACGCGAACTAGTTCGCAGATCCCTCGCCTCTTAGTTCGCCCGCTCCTTTTCCGAAGACTGACGGGGAACAGCGAGAGGACGTGAGAGCGCGCAGAATCGCGTGATTCCCTTCTGCCTGTTACCGTCATTTCGAGCTGAGATATGTAACTTGATAATTAGAAGAATGATGTATATTTAAAGAATGATGATATTGACCACAAAAAATGAATAAATACGTTCTCATTCAGGGCTCATGATTATTTTTTGTGTGTCTAATTGTTAAGCAACAAATTAGAAAAGTTTATTTTGTTAATGTTATAGACATATTCTTTGTGCCATATAATACTTCACCTGTACCGTAGTAGTATTTTTTGTTGATCAATTCCAAAACATTATAAAAATTAAAATGTCATTTATAAAAGTGTATTTTTATTCACGAAAATAGACGCATTTAGCATGTTTTGTAGGTAATGATCTTCAATGACCTATTAAATAAATAAATTCATTTTAAAAAGAAAATACTAAGAGTACTCTGTATGGAAAGTAGTTGAATACCATTGTATCACCTATTCGTATAAATAACTGGTTAATTTGCTTAAGTATTTGATGTCTAATTGCACAGAAATGCGGGTAATAGCACACGCTTGGACAACACTGATCATTATATGAAAAAGCTGTCATAACAAAAGAAAGAGCTCTTTTACTAGCGGTAGCAACAGCCAAAAAGAGCGGACGAACTAAAACGAGCGACCTACTTCGGAGCCGATCTGCGAACTAAAAGGAGAGCTACCGATTGCGAACTAAAATATGCGCGATCGGTCGCGAACTAAAATATGAGCAATCGGTCGCGAACTAAAACACGCGTTACCTGTCGCGAAATATTGTGCCAAACGTAGTTCGTTGGATTCTTTCCCGAAGACCGACGGGCAATAGCGAGAGGGCGGGCAGCAGAATTAAAAATCACGTATTTGCCTTCTGCTGATGAGAGCCATTTCGAGGTGAGTGTATGCCTGCTAGATTACATAGTTCAGTGCTACATAATTTCTGTATTGAAGTATTCTGCACTCTGCAATATCTGAATAATAAATTCCATAATTCCAAGATATAGAGGTAACTCTAAACTTAAACGCGTGAAATTATCCACAAACTGTTTATTTTGGTTTGCGTGAAATCGTTATCGGCTCAAGCAGCAAGCGCATGAAGCAGCTAGGTGGGGAAACTTCTCCCTCCACCTGCATGCGCAGACCACGCCGCTCAGCCGTCACTGGGAGCGGACGAACTAAAAGAACAGACTAGTTCGCGGCAGTGAGCGCTCCCGATTGCGAACTATTATGCGCAAGTCTACTCGTTATACCTCATCCGGTGTGAAATGTTATATTACAATAGTCATCTTGTAAGGCGGCGGTATATATCACCACCTTACATGGTAAGTTTACGCTATTAATAATTACAATGAACATTGATTTATAATGTATTTATCCGTATCTATTTGATTCCGGAGTGTATGTGGAAATAGAGGATGACTAGGGTGTTGAATAAGTCAATGGGAAAATTGATACTGATAGACAACTCTTAACATAATTCAATTTGGATGTGATGGTTTTGAAGGAATGAATGAATGTTTGAATGAATGTTTGTTAAGCTTATGGGACTTCACTACGGGGTTATCAGTCCCTAAACTTACAAACTACTTATCAACTAGCTTATCCTAAGGACGGCACAAATATCCATGCCCGAGGGGGGATTCGAACCCCCGACCGTAGTGGCCGTGCAGACCGTGACTGAAGCGCCTCAGTCCCCTCGGCCACCGCAGCCGGCTGTGATGGTTTTCTGGTGGTTGGTAGTCAGAATGCAGCTAATACCACAGTCTACCATATACAGTCACGATACTCCCGCAGAATTTTGTTATACACTGCGACAGCAGCGCTCCAAGTGAGCGGAAAGCCACATTTCTGACTGCGATAATGAACGAGTGCGAATAGTATCGTTTATATTGATTTTAACATACTATTTAGATTAGGGATCGCATGAAGTGTCATAAAATAGGTAATAACTTAAAAATAGCTGCACATTTGTCTTTCTCAAGTTTCCTAACATCCTTGATAGGGTACGAAAAGGTACAAAACTTGACAGTTTATTTACATTTATCTTCTAGCCTACAGGCATTTAGTGAATAATTTCATTTACTATTTATATAAAAGTGACTAGGAAACACCAGAAGAGCTGCCCTTTGGCAGAAAGACGTCGCTTTCTACACAAGAACGTTAACGTTTCTTCACTAGAATTCCAGTAAAATCGGTGAGGGTGGAACATAGAAAACTAATATAGAATGCAATAACTACGGTATTTAACGTACCAAATCAGCCACCACAGCTGTAGCTGAAGGAAAAACGTCACAGATGCGGCAATAAAACGAAAAATGGAATCAAACTGTTTTCCAACAAAGAAGAGCCCAATTCCACGATTGTTGCTACATATGGACTACAGACGGCAAGAATATTCAAAACATTGGCGTTTCAAGCTAAAGTAATTACACTCAAAAGAATATGCGCGTATAAGAAAGGCTAGTGAGGTGTAAAAATGGGCGAGTGATTAGACTCCACACCGCATTCAAACATGTCAAAAACTGCCAGTCATATTACTAACAGACTATAACAGAAATTTATGTTTGTCTTATGTTTATATTCTACTTACTTTCAGCGGAATAAGCTGCAAATATACGAATATTAGTAAGTATTTATTCATGACGAAGTTGTCATTTATATCACTGAATCGGTTAAATTCGGCTGTTTATACATAAACTGTCGTATTATGTACATCAAGCGATATTTTACTAATCCTTGTAACACAAAATTGTACTAACTATTTGTTTAAATAGGTACAAAAATATTTACAAACAAACATCTCTCCGCCGGCCGCGGTGGCCGAGGGGACTGCGGCGCGCCCGTCACGGTCTGCACGGCCACTACGATCGGCATGGACATTTGTGCCGTCTTTAGTGTTAGCTAGTTCATAAGTAGTTTGTAAGTTTAGGGACTGATGACTCCGTAGTTAAGTCCCATAAGCTATACAAACATTTCTTGAACAAACAACTCTCCTTCGGTGGTTTTTCCACCGTTAGCAGCGCTAGTGTCGGTGCAACTGTCAGTTGGTAACAACTTTCACAGCAGTGAGTGATGCGACTGCATATTTTAAACTGTGCTAATACAGTCGGAATGGACAGCGTCCATGTAATGTAAGGGTACCGGCGGGGAGGCTCTTGTTGACCGAGCGTAGCAAGGTAAGGGGTGACTGACCTGCCGAGGCCGTAGGCGTCTTCGCGCCAAAACGATACGATTGACGGCTGATTTCTGCCGTCAAACGGACGAATTTTACGAGAATATTCCAGAAGTTTCTAGAAGCTTCTTTCTGGCGCGAAAGATGCTTGGATGGAAGAAAATGGTGGGTGCGAGACTTTCGAAATTGTACCCGTAATAGGCACTGATGAGAGCGACATAAGAGACATGTGACTTGCTGCAAAGAGAGTCGGAGATTCGGTTTGGTGCACTCCTAGTGAGGGGACGCAGATGACGGGTTGCGTTCAGATTTGTTTCTTTGTTATCAGAGGAATAAATAATTACTGCATGGCATTGTATTTGCATTTGGAACTACTCATTTACGAGCGTCGATAGAGTTTCTCTTCTGCTCCAGGCCAGTGTGGCAAGCTGTTTGTATGAATCTCTTTTTCGTCTTCGCTACCTGAGTTACTTCAACGTAGACATTTTCCGGATAAAGTAATTCTTTCACAGCTCCAGCTTCACGTTGTACGCCGAACCATCCGCGGTTCCTTCGCGCCGTCCGTCTGACTAGAGCAGTACGACGAATTAATTGGAAGTTGGGGACATACGAACATTAAATTTGGAGTAGCGCAGGTTAAAAGTAAATGTACCGTTTCGCTTGTTTCCTGAGTTCTTGAGCTTTTTTGTATTCTTTACCTAGTTGGATAGCGATTTGTTTCTTTAAAAAATTAACAGGACCTCAGTATCAAGCATTTTCATAATAGGCAGAGGTTGTGGCATCCTTAATACGGATCATCATTATTATTGTATCAGAATTTCATTCTTGTATTGTGCACCGTCCTTTTTTTTATAATTAATCATTCGTAATTGAATCCTCCGCTTTCTTATTTATTAGGATTAGGCACACCCGGTGACCTTAATGGATAAGAAATATTCCTGAGAAATCCAATTAATGTTTAATGTTTTCTATGCAACTTTTCAGGTATTCCGAGGATCAACTGATGACTTTTTTCTGTGATATCGTACTTCAAGTGAACAACTTGCAAAAAAGAAAAGAAAAGAAAAAAAAGCGACAGGACAATTACACAAACTTTACCCACTTGTTCTGACTTATCGCAATCTTAACAGATTTATTGTGGTTTTAAATTTGGGCACGTTTAATAATATTATACGGTGTTGCGACAAACTCGACTTGATCTTCTTCTTCATTATCTTCTTCTTTTCCTTTGTCTTCTTCCACTGAAGCTGGGTCGACGTTCGTGGCAAGTCTTCCCTATTTTCTTCGGTCCCATACAAGATCTTCCTTTCGATGTTTCTCCCTGAAATCGTCACCTATAGATAATCGCCATCTTTTTCTTGGTCTCCCTTTTCCTCTGGCATCCTCCACTACCGTTTCTGTCATTCTCTTGCCAACATGTGTTATACCTTCTCAAGATATGCTCATACCACTGTAATCTTCTCTCTTGAATTTTCTTTAAAAGCTCCGTCACTCTAACACTGGCTCTTATTCTCTCACTCCTGATCATATCGGCTCTGGTGTCTGCTTATTAATGTCCTGTCGCCGATTGTGATTTATTTTGCTTCCAAAGCCACAGAACTCCTTAAGAAACATCAAGTCTTCCCTGGCTCACCATTTCTGAATCTTTGACGTGTCCATATAATCCAGTAAATTCAAGGAGAGGTCTATGTATTGTTTCTATATAAGAAATAGTGAAGTCAGATCATCTTCTTCCTTTTGATTATCCTGTATGCGCATTATGAGTCTATGTACTGGTTGGGTCTATGTTTGCTTGTGAAGACAGGGTGAGAAGTGAGAACGGCCTGCAGTGAAACTCGTGCCTGTGGCGTTCCAGGTCTCAGACGCTTTCGGCAGGCCACACACAGCCCAGAGCAGACAAACAAACCTTTATCGCGCAATGAAAAGGTTATTTCTTTTTCTTTTTTTCTCAGATATCAATCTTATGACTACCTTGACGCAGCCGTCTACGACTTACTATCATGCAAGAAAGTTTTCATTATAGAATAACGCTTGCATCTTCAGTCCTAAAATATTTTCTTCATGTATTGCACTCTTTGTCTTCCCCTGCAGCTTCTACCCCTTAGGGCTCCCTCTAGTAACATGGAGATTATCCGCTTGTGCCTGAACAGTTGGCCCATCATTCCATGCCATCTTCTTTTAGTATTTTCCGTAAGGTCGGTCTTCCTGATTCTACAGCGAACTCATATATTTTTTGTGTTCTGACGCCAAGTAATTTTCGATATTAGTCTGTAGTACCACATCTCAAATGAGGCAAATCTCTTCTGTTCCCTTTCTCCCACTGTCAATTTTTCATTTCCACAAGAAACAAAACTGGAAACGAATACTACCGAAAACTTGTTCCTCGCATTAAGGACAATGTTTCATACCAGTAGACTACCATTCGCCATGGCTGTCCTCTTAGCGTATGCCAGTCTATTGTTATTTCTTCCTTGCTTCGCATGTCACAGATTATTTGACTTCCAACATTGCAGAATTCTTTAATTGGATGTACAGCCTGATCACTAATTAATATGTTAGGTTTCTCGCTACCCTCATTTCTGATAGGTCTCATTAATTTTGTCTTTCTGCGGTTTATTCTCAGTCCATATTCTTTATTCAGTAAACTATTAACTCCATTTAACAGATCCTGTATATCAGTGAATACGGTCATTGATAACATTTTACCCCGAATCTCGAACATATTTTCTAGTGTACATGACTGTTTCCTCGGTATATAATGGTACAAGAAAGAACAATTATCGACGGAATGAAGATCTACATCTACATCTACATCAACATCTACATACATACTCCGTAATCCACCGTAAGGTGCGTGGCGGAGGGTACACTCTACGAGTACTAGGCATTTCCTTTCCTATTCCATTCCCAAATAGCCGGCCGCGTTGGCCGAGCCGTCTGCGGAGCGCCAGTCACGGTCTGCACGGCCACTACGGTCGGGGGTTCTAATCCCCCCTCGGACATGGATATTTGTACCGTCAAAAATGTTTCAAATGTTTGTATTGCTTATGGGACTTAACTTACAAACTAGCTAATACTAAGGATGGCACAAATATCCATGCCCGAGGGGGGATTCGAGCCCGCGACCGTAGTGGCCTTGCAGACCGTGACTGGAGCGCCTCAGTCCCCTCGGCCACCGCGGCCGGCTTTGTGCCGTCCTTAGTGTTTGCTAGTTCATAAGTAATTTGTAAGTTTAGGGACTGATGACCCCGTAGTTAAGTCCCACAAGCTCTACAAACATTTGAACATTTTTGAACATTCCCAAATAGAACGAGGAAAAAAATGCCTATAAGCCTCAGTAAGAGCCCTAATTTCTCTTATCTTGTCTTTGTGATCACTACGCGAAATGTAAGTAGGTGGCAGCAAGATCGTATTACACTCAGCTTTAAATTCCGGCCCTCTAAATTTTGCTCAACAGAAATTCATTAAAAGAACGTCATTTTTCCTCCTTCGATCCCAAATTGAGTTGCCGGAGCATTTCGGTGACCCTCGCGCATTGGTCGAACCTACCAGTAACAAACCTAGCTGCTCGCCTCTGAACTGCTTCTATGTCTTCCTTTAAACTGATCTGCTGCGGGTTCCAACTTGAGCAATACTCAATACGGGTCGTACAAGCATTTTATACGCGGTCTCCTTTACAGATGAAGTACATCTTTCCAAAATTTTCCCAATAAACGGAAGCCGGCTGTCCGTCTTACAACTGTCCTGCAAGATGCAGAAGACAATGAAATAAAATCAGTTGGGTTTAGCGGCCGAAATTTTCCCACCTTGGGCCGGGTGCCCACTGCAAGTGTTTTTACTGACGCCACTTCGGTGACTTGCGCGTCAATGATGATGAGACTGACGATGAGGACAAACGGAACACTCAGATCACTGCCGGGAATTAAAACAGGTGCTCCATGCATGGCGGTCAGTGACGCTGCCATTGGGCTACGGAGGCAGACCCGAGATAACATAATGCTATTCAAAGGACACATGGCGTGTAACTGAAGAAGTGTCATGATGATCATTGGCGAAAGTTTCCCGAGTAGTCCCCCATTCTTGACGATCAGCTTGCTTTTAGGTCAATGCGATTGATAATGGAAGCAAGACTGAAGATAACACAAGAAACAATCGTAGGATATGTCGACTTGAAAAAAAAGCGTTGGAAAACGTAAACTGGCGCAAGATGTTAGAAATTCTGAGAAAAATAGGAATAAGTTACAACTGCGAGTGGAATGTCCGTGCGGCCTGCGCAGCCGCTGCCGTCACAGATTGCCATAAGAGTGTGTGTTGTCCTAAGCGTAAGTTGGGTTAAGTAGTTCGTAAGTGTAGAGATCGAAGACCTCAGCAGTTCGGTTCCTTTACAAAAGTTTCAACGTTTAAATAATTTACATGCTAAGCTGAATAATATCCATAAAAATGTAACAAAATGCAGTCTTCCGCTTCTGCTTGCAGTAGGCAGCCGAACCCCGATGGGGATATTCTAGTCGCTAAAGGCTATACGATCATTCTTGAATAAAAGATTGTCTTGATTGCAAAATTATTTTATTTCAATGACCGTTTTGCCCTGTTAGGGCACTTCAGATATCTGACAAAGAAGAAAAATGAGACAGAACTTACAATATTTACATGACAATATTTTGAATTTTTTTTAGCTACAAACCAATCTGAAACTGTTAATAAGAAAGTGTGATAATGTACGGTACTAAAGTTTTTCTACTTTGTGGTAGAGGGTGTTTAGATTAAAGTGCGGACATAGGAAACAACTTTAGTAGCGTACACTATCACAATTTCTTATTAACAGTATATATATTAGTTCTGCCTCATTTCTCTTCTTTCTCAGATATCTGAAGATGCCCTAACCGGGCGAAACGTGTCATTGAAATAAAAAAATTGCAATTAAGACGTTCTTTATTCAAGAATTTCAACTGAACACGGCTGTACCACGCCACGTAAAAATGGAATGGGAAGATTTCTGCTGTACGATCATTTCATTTAAATTCCTTCTGCATTCTCATGCCATTGATAAGTTTTGACTCTTGTATCATTTTGCTAAAATTTACCACCCCAAGGGCAAGAGAGTGTTCTGAACCTCTCCCCTCAATATTACTCTCTTTTACTTGGCCGTTGTCGAAACGAGGTTGACTGCTTATTCTGGGTGTCATCGGTCGCTATTAGTGATGAATTTTTAATTCAGAATTTAAGTAGTGGCAGAGTTCGGTTCGTACCCGGGGCAGGGGACGTTGTGATTATAAATTAAAAAAAGAAGGAAAGTGTACCCATTTCTTGGAGTAGATCGGTTCTTTGCGTACGTGGGTAGTTTTAGTTGTAAGTTCTCGGGTTTTTTTTTTTATTTTTTTTTAACTGACCCATAGAATTTTTTTTTAGCAGAGGGTGGCCAGTCTTTTCACCAAACCCGCTGATCTGCAACCCTAAACTAACACGAGTACATATTAACCGTAATTCGGCAAAAGTCTGTAAGTACCGTAAGGTAAAGATCTACGTACGGTACCATATTTTCAGAGTGAGCAGGCAAGATGCTGTGTAAATAAAAGCGAAACGCGACTGGTGAATTACTGGAGTATTCGTCAGTGAAGAAAACCTATAAGAATATTGAATTACCTGCATATTTTACAGATAGCTACTTTATCCCATTAATCATGCAGAGCCCACTTATAAAACGAACTCAGTTTCGAGGCTTGTAATGGATCTGTTCCGGCACCGGTATGCCCCCTCCATTCATCCGCCGCCCCCTCTCCCTCCCTGTCTTACTGCGACTGCATTCTACAAAGAGTCCACTTACGTGATTCACAGCACGATGGCAACTTTTATTAATCCGCTGACGCGTAGGGTAACAGCGTCCCACGGTGCTGAGCAGGAGAAAATTGAACGGCAAAACTGTACCCTCATCCCCCTTACAGTCACCAGCGTAATCCGGAACCTCCCCGAGGTGCGTACAGTCGTGATGCAGAGTTTTGCAACACGGAAGCGGGCTGCCTCTCTCTCTCTCTCTATCTATCTTCGTGGTTCTCTTTCCCCTTCCTCCTTCCCCCTCCCTCCAATCTCTCTCTCTCTCTCTCTCTCTGTCTCTCTCTCTATCTTCATGGTTCCTTTCCCCTTCCCCCCCCTCCCTCTTCCACCAACCCCCCCCCCTCTCTCTCTCTCTTCTCGGCTCCCTACATTCCGATACAGCCGTGGCGTCGTGCTCCAGCGGAGTTGTTGGAATCGGTACAGCCACGATGAAGCTCACTTCCGATTAGTTCCTATGCGAAGGGAAGAAGATACACTTCGTTACCACATATGCAGGAACAGTAATTGTTTGGAACAGAGTACTAGCGGCTTATACTGTAGAATTCGATGAATTTTAGAAATTAACTCGGCGGGACAAGACTAATAGTTCGTGCCACGGAATTAGGAAGTAAGGTGTGATGTGTAAATCTATTAGAGAAGGAAGGAGACAAGAAAGCTAAGAGTAACCATCTCTACTGATAACGCAGCTGTAAAAGAGACAAAAATTAAACAATAAATTGATAAATAACTTCAAAATGCTGTCTATGGTTTATTTTGTTTCCTGGAGTGCGGAGAGAGTAAGTCAAGAGATGGAATTACTTCTGTTAATTAAGACCTTGTAATGAACAACAGAAACACATGGGAGTAGCTGACATCTGTAATGTCTCAGTCATTTACCAATGCTTCAAATAACTTGTCATGCCAAGCAGCAGTCTGGAATAATCACAACGTTTGGAATAAAATCATCCCCTGCATAATAGTAACATAAATATTTGCCATTAGGTGTGATGGATTCCACACAGTCCATACCTTTCAAAACAGCATCTGTTACGTGACTAAGTTTCGTCTTCAAGAGCCCCGACATCTTTTTTAGGAACTCTTTGTTACAACCTAGGAATTAGAATGTACATTCAACTGCAGACTAGAAATAACTTTACAGCAGGTCTCCAGTAACTTAATTTTCAATGTGTCTACGGCTTCCGCGCGGTTTCATAACTGAAGTCTATTTTGAGATACTATGAGCAAATAAATAAATAAATAAAAAATAAATAAAATAAATAAATAAATAAAGTGGAAAACATCAAGTTATGAGTGAGAGTCTTATATCTGAAGTACCTGGAGAAACCCTCAAATTTTGCAAAAGCTAAGTGTGACTTGCCTTGTTTACCCCTTTTCATTTATGCAAATGGCACTTATCAGATATCAGAAAGGAAGTTACTTTCCTTCTGTTGTGTCATACGTCAATAATGAGTAGTTTTTTCGTAGTTTGGAGTCACGTAGTGAAAAAGATGAACGAAAAAAGTGAAGACTGAAGCTTATTAAATATCCTACACCAGTTGTTTCTAATGGTGATTCAATTTCTTCTGCATTTACTGGAAAGCTGTAAGGATTGGCTGTTTTCCTGTTTATGTCAGCAAAAATGAACTCTTTTAAAACTACAATACTATATTAATAAGTGAAATTTAATCAATGAAAGAAAAGTAAAATAAAAATAAATATCATAAACAGTGCTGCTTCAAACAGAAACACGTATAAAAATCAGCTCATTCAATAGTTTGATCAAGTGCCACTATCGAAGACCAGAGACCTCTTGCTGGAAAATTCTTTACTAGAGATTTAAATGTCAACACTAGTAAAAACTCTCAGATAACATCAAATAGAAAAATTATTTTTATTGCTTAAATATTTCAGAGATTTCACGGAATATTCAACTTCTTATCCATCATTCACTTCACGTTAAAATAGTTTGATCATCGACAGACCTAATGATTTGACTGGAATTCTAACACTTTGCAATCAACAATACGAACTACAATTTATCGAATATGGAAATATAAGATTCAACGAAATGAAATACGACACTGTACACCAATTTGTAACTACAAGTATGAAAAACTACGCCACCATTTCGTCTTCTGGAAGGATGTCAGCGCTATCTGGGTTAATAATGCAATAAAACAAACTATTGTATTGACTCGGCGGAAACCTAATGCATATTTTCCAGGAAATCTTCTTAAAGGCAAAATTTGTAGGGAAATAATGGTGTCAGTTCTGGTTGGCGATTTTATTCGCGTCAATTGTCGACTCTGGCCTTAGTTATTCCCAATTTTTGATTATTTTTTTCGAAACGTTTAATGTTAAATATTAAAAGGCACTATATCTGTCCAGTTGACTTTTAAAGACCTATTGAATGCAGTTATGAAAAGTACATGATTGCATTAAAAAAATTCTTCAACATCTCTATAGATACAAGAGTGTGACTATCACATTCCAAAGTACGCGCTACTTAGGACACTATCATTTTTCGAAAGTCTCGTTTCGACATCTGTAATCATTTACTTAATAAGAGAGGGCGCAAGTATTACGTGAATCATTGTCATTTCGGACAAAAATTTTTAAAAAAAGAAATAAACTATTGTAAGTAACAATAGGCTCGGAAGAACCTGAAGATGGAACTGTTGCCCTGAAATCTGGATGTAGTCGTCTTTTATTGGAAAATGAAGTTTTATGCTACTAAATGCGAGTTTCATGTATTACGAATAAAATAGTGAGGTCAGTGCCTATGCAGGTACAGCTAATAAGGAAAATACAGGATACAACAAATCTACAAAAGGGAGTTTCAAAAAAAAAAAAAAAAAAAAAAAAAAAAATGTTTGTAGAGCTTATGGGACTTGACTACGGGGCCATCAGTCCCTAAACTTACAAACTACTTATGAACTAGCTACGACTACAGACGGCACAAATATCCATGCCCGAGGGGGGATTCGAACCCCGACCGTAGTGGCCGTGCAGACCGTGACTGAAGCGCCTCAGTCCCCTCGGCCACCGCGGTCGGCAAGGGAGTTTCTGTACTGCCCTTGTCCGCCCTCTTCTAGAGTACTGCTGCAAGGTATGGGGTACTTAACACGTAGTCTTGACGGAGACCATCTAAAAGGAATCAAGAATGGCAGTTTATTTTGTTTTATAGCGGTATAGGGGTGAGAGTGTCACAGAAATTAGGCACGCGTGCACGAGTTGGGTGACAGTCAAGAAAACAAAGGAAAAAACTTTCCACAGATTAATTAAGTTTCAATCACCTTATAAGGAAAGACCTATTGAATGCAGTTATAAAAAGTACATGATTGCATAAAAAAGTTTCTTCGACATCTCTATTGATACAAGAGTGTGATTCTTTATCACATTCCAAAGTACGCGCCACTTAGGGCACTATCATTTGCCGAAAGTATCGTTTCGATATCTGTAATTACTTAGGTAGTAAGAGAAGGCGCAAGTATTACGTGAATCATTGTAATTGCTGACAAAAACTAAAAAAAGAAGAAATAAACTATTGACGGTAACAAAGGCACGGAAGAACCTGAAGACGGAACTCTTGCCCTGAAATCTGGATGTAGTCGCCTTTTATTGGAAAATAAAGTTTTATGCTACTAAATGCGAGTTTCATGTATTACAAATAAAATAGTGAGGTTAGTGCCTATGCAGGTACAGCTAATAAGGAAACTAAATGATACAACAAATCCACAAAAGGGAGCTTCTGTACTGCCCTTGTCCAACCTCTTCTAGAGTACTGCTGCAAGGTATGGGCTACTTAACACCTAGTCTTGACAGAGACCATCTAAAAGGAACCAAGAATAGCGGTATAGGGGTGAGAGTGTCACAAAAATTATGCACGAGTTCGGTGACTTTTTTTTTGTTTAGGCTATGGGACTTAACTACGGGGTCATCAGTCCCTTAACTTACTAACTACTTATGAACTACTTACGAACTAGGACGGCACAAATATCCATGCCCCCGACCGTAGTGGCCGTGTAGACCGTGACTGGAGCGCCTCAGTCTCCTCGGCCACCGAGGCCGGCAAGTTGGGTGACAGTCAAGAAAACAAAGGATAAATCTTTCCACAGATTAATTAAATTTGAATCACCTTATAAGGAAATAAGTATTGAATGCAGTCATGAAAAGTACACGATTGCATTAAAAAAAAAAAAAAAAAAATTCTTCAACATCTCTAATAGATACAAGAATGTGACTATCACATTCCGAAGTACGCGCCACTTAGGGCACTATCTGTAATTATTTACGTAGTAAGAGAGGGCGCAAGTATTACGTGAATCATTGTAATTGCGGACTAAAAAAAAAAAAAAAAAAAAAAAAAAAAAAAAAAAAAAAAAAACTATTGACGGTAACAATAGGTTCGGAAGAACTTGAAGATGGAACTCTTGCCCTGAAATCTGGATGTAGTCGCCTTTTATTGGAAAATAAAGTTTTATGCTACTAAATGCGAGTTTCGTGTATTACGAATAAAATAGTGAGGTTAGTGCCTATGCAGGTACAGCAAATAAGGAAACAGCGAGGAAATGCAGCAGTAAGGAAGGGGCGGCGCGGGGAGGCCGGCGGCGGCTGACGAGGCGCGGCGGTGTTGCGGCGTGTCGCAGCGAGCTTTGCGCGCGGCTGTACCCCCGCTTGTCAAACATCGCTGAATGAGCTAATCGATGCAACTAATTAAAACACTAGGGAATGACAATGGATGGCTAATTAAAAGAGTCGGCGGCGGGGAGGGCTGCAGGGGGACAACAAAAGCACCCGTAATGATGCCTGTTTATACACACTACTGTTAGAAAATATATGGCTGTGTTAATTAATAACCCGTTAATTAACCAGCTCCATGACGCAATTTATTAAAAACTTTGCGAAATAAAAAAGCCGGCAGGCTGGCGGCCAGGAGCCGAGGAGAGGCGTAGTGGAGGAGGAAGGGGGAGGGGGGGGGTGAGGCGGGGGTGCAAGTCGCAGCCAGGTGCAGTCCCGGGTTCGGCGCTGAACTTACTTTGAAGTTGGATCAGCAACGACTGAAAAGCAGTAAATAAAACAGGCACTTGAAGAGGGACGTCTCTAAAAGCATTCGAATCAGCGGATGTTGTAATTATGTTTCAAAACTGGGGCAGTATTTTCTTCATCCGATTTTATAATAATTGAAGGCGAATTTCAAAATTGTATCAACGACTGTACTTTGTTAGAAAGTAGTTGCAACCTGCAGCTCGTTTGGGGAAAACTCGTACTTCTTTATCGTTGCTGTCCCTTTCAGTTTCATATTTTATTCTAGTATATCCTACATGTACATGACTAATATCCCCTACGGACACATAAGTTTCCTATCAGAGGGTTCACCTAATCATTTTCAGACGATTTCTCTACGGTGTTCTATTGTCCAGTAGCGTGCGGGAAAAAGACCACCTAACTCATTTCGTTCGAGCTTTGATTTATTTTATTAGCCTTATAATTTCCTCGTATTTTCGTGGGGTTTTTGAACCCATGGTTGTGTATGAAATATAGGCTGATTCTTACAATAAAGAAGACAGCAATCAACCACTTTTGATTTTGCTGTTTATTAACTAAACAGCGCCGTTACCGGTGTCGAACTTTCATTTCGTCATCAGACGGCTGTTCACGTCCACATAAATGTCACTTATATTTTTCTTATTCAGATAATTTTTTTTGGTGCCGTCGAAAAGTCGGTTCCATTAAACTGTACCAGTGGTTGTTGCAGTTGTTGCTGCAAAGAGCAATTTCTGAAACACTTATGTGGAGGGACATACCGCGATTAACCACACTTAAAAACACACACACACACACACATACACACACACACACACACACACACACACACACAAACAAACACAAACACACACACAAACAAACAAAATGTTTTTGCCACATAGAATACACAGATGGTCAATGAGCACTCTTTGAAACACTTATGTGGAGGGACATACCGCGATTAACCACACTTAAACGCACACACACAATATGTGTATTCTATGTGGCAAAAACATTTTGTTTGTTTGTTTGTTTGTGTGTGTGTGTGTGTGTGTGTGTGTGTGTGTGTGTGTGTGTTGTGTGTGTCGGAGGGAAAAGAAGGTGACATAAATTTAATTAATCAGTGGAAAGATTTATCCTTTGTTTTCTTGACTGTTACCGAACTCGTGCATAATTTCTGTGACACTCTCACCCCTATACCGCTATAAAACAAAATAAACTGCCATTCTTGGTTGCTTTTCGATGGTCTCCGTCAATACTAGGAGTTAAGTACCCAACACCTTGCAGCAGCACTTTAGAAGAGAGCGGACAAGGGCAGTGAAGAAAGTCCCTGTTTGTGGATTTGTTGTATCCGTTTATTTTCCTGCAGGCAAAGCGCAGTATTTAGTTCGCCTCTCCACAATATTATATGACATCTTTGTAATTAATTTCTTTTGATAATTGCAATTCCAAGTTTTTTAGTTGAATTGACAGCCTTAAGATTCGTACCATTTATTGTGTGATTAACATTTGACCCATTTGTTTTAATGATCATGTAGATGACATCAAACGTTTCTTTATTTAGGGTAGACTGCAAATTTCGCCTAGCGAGGTGGCGCAGTGGTAGCACATTCAAGTCGCGTTCACGAAACGGCTGTTCAAATCCGCCGCCGCCCATCGTGATTTAGGTTTTCCGTGATTTACCTAAATCACTCCAGACAAATTCTGGGGTGGTTCCTTTCAGAGTTCACGGCCGATTTCCGTCACCATCTCTGTCAAATAATTTCAGAGCTTATGCTTCATCTCTAACGACGACAATGTCAACGGAACGTTAAATTCTAAACTTCCTGCCTTTCGCCCTCCCAGTTTTCGCTCTGTATCATTTGGTAATTGGTACTGAACTTCTGGTGACTATACTGGTTGGTAAATGGGAGCATAATTTGCAAGCAACCTAAACCGTTGCTCAGGATACCTCCCAGATCATTTATGTACAGTGCATTAGGAACTCCCGAGGACCTATTACACTTTTGTCTTATTCAATTATTTAATATTTATCATATATGAGCATAATATAAACCTGTCTGATTCAGAGTAGTCTAGAAAGTAGACTGAGGGATACATTCTTGTGCTGTGGACTTTATTGGTACATCTCACTTGACTCTCTCCCTCCCACTCCACTTTTTCTAACAAGACGATTACGCTATACTGTGTTTCTGAAAGAATTAGATTAGATTATTTTTACAAAGAGCGAGAAAGGAAGTCTGTTTAAATACAGGGTGATTCTTACAATAAAGAAGACAGCAACCTAACACTTTTGATTATGCTATTTATTAACTAAATAGCGTCGTTACCGGTTTCGAACTTTCAGTTCATCAGACGGCTGTTCATGTCCACATAAATGTCACTTATATTTTTCTTATTGAGGTAATTTATCTTGCAGCGAAAAGTCTTTGGTTGTGTGGTGACGTCAACAAATCGGTTCCATTAAATTGTATCGGTGATTATTGCAGTTGTTGCTGCAATTAGCACTTTTTGAAACACTTATGTGGAGGAACATAGCACGATTAACCACACATAAACACACACACACACACACACACACACACACACATACACACACACACACAAACAAACAAAATGTTTTTGTGAGAATACACAAATGGTCATCTGTGTATTCTATGTGTCAAAAACATTTTGTTTGTTTGTGTGTGTTAGTGTGGTTAAGATTGTGCTCTGCTCTAATGACCAAGCTCCAGATAGGACGTTAAACTCTAATACATCTTCCTTCTTCATTATATTATTTACATGTCAATAGAACATTTTTAAAATATCCTGCCACAGTGGTCAATGGTCTGTGTCCGTTACTACATTGAGCAGCTTTAGAAGGAAGACGGTTAAGGAAAGGCAAACCTAGCAAACCTATTTTTATGTCATCCGGCCGGTGGAGACATAACGTTACCGGAGGGGTTGATATTGTTGATCAAGCGGAGAAAGGTCACTGGTTACTGACCTGCCGTCGTCGTAGGTCCCTTCGCGCTGAAACTACCTGGAGGCAATGCAATTAGCGGATGATTTCAACGGTCAAACGGTAGAATGTTTCTAGAATATTCCAGACGTTTCTAGAAACTTCTTTCTGGTGGGAAAGATGCTCGGATGGCAGAAAATGGTTGGGGAGAGACATCTGAAACTGGAACTGTGATTAGCTGTGACGTGAGTTGCACGAGAGACATGTTGCTTGCCACAAGGTGAGTTAGGGATTCGGCTTGCTGCGTTCCTAGTGAGAGGACGCAGGTGACTGCCCTCACAATTATTTCAAAGTGCGGATTACATTGCCTGATGTGTTCAGATTTGCTTCTCTTTCATCAGAGGAACAAGTAATTGTACTTGCTTTTAGAATTACTCATTTACGGGAGCACAGTAGAGTAGAGTTTCTCTTCCGCTCCTGGCCAGTGTGGGAAGCAGTTTGTCAGAATCTCTTTTGTCGTCTTCACTACTGCAGTCACTTCATCTTAGCAGTTTTTCGGAGGAAATAATAACATACACTCTGTAGCCATAGTTCCACACCTCGAACATAACGTTGTGTGACGAGCCATTCAAGGTGCCTTCCCGCCATTCGTCAGACCGGAGTCGTACAACGAATTCATTGGAAGCCGGTTGATATACGCACTTTGCATTTCGTATAGCGCAGTTTAAAGATAAATGCACCGTTCCACTAGTTTGTTGAGTTTTAGGAGTTTGTCTTTTATTCATTACCAAGTGGTATAGCGATTTGTTTCTTTAAAAATTAGCATGTTCTCAGTATCAACCACTGTCGTAGGTAAATGTTGTACTATCCTTAATAAGGATAATCATTATTATTGTATCGAAATTTCATTTCTGAATTGTGCACCGTCCTTTTCTACATAATTAAACATACATAATTGAATCCATCGAATTCTTATTTATTAGGAATAAGCACCCCAGCTGATCTTAATTGAAAAAATTATTAATGTGCAATCAATGTTTTGTATGCAACTTTTTAGGTTTTCCGAGGATCCACAGTTTTTTTCTGTATATCGTACTACTAGTAACCACTTACAAAAACAGCGACAGGCCCATTACACAAACTTTGCTCACTAGTTGCGACTTTTCACAACCTGGAAGCACAAAGATGTAAAGAAGGGTCACGGAACTTAGCTGAATAAAATCAGGCTATGCTACAGGAATTAGGAAACGAGACGTTAACAGTACTAGTTAGTTTAGTTATTTGAGCAGTAAATTAATTTTTGATGGTATGAATAGAACAGATATGAAATTCAGAATGGTTTTGGCTAGAAAAGAATTTCTGAAGAAAGCTCTGTCCCAAAGAACAGACGCCATATCAATAATTGTATGCAAGCTGCCCCACAGGCAACTGATAATTTTTCTGCGGATACACACCTACGCTTCATTTCTTGCGGGAATACAGTTGGGCTAGTAGCAAAAGGAAGTAACTGACAGGTGGCAACACTATCGTATGCGTAATGAAATTGAGAATTCAAGAGGGACAAGGTTTTAACTTTGAAACTGAATTTATTTGCTTGTCACACTACTGTCGATGCGTATAAATATTTCGTTTTCGTAAAATTTATGGCCGTTAATGTCAACCAATGATTTCTATTCTTCCGGTCCGAAATGACTGATTCAAATGGATGTTAGTTGTCGTTGTTATTCAGAAACGAAGAGGTTTGCACAGGACATAGTGGCGTCGAGAGCTGTTTCAAACCATCTTTTTGATTGAAGTTTGCAGCAACAACACGATATCGTACTGTATACAAGGACAAGAAATTGAAAAACTGAAAAATGACTTTGTGGCACAAGGAAAAAGTTGATAGCGCTCCCTGAGTAAGAATCACAACTCATGTTCCTCGCCCGCAGATACGGCCCACCATATCAGAGATAGCCTGCTCCTGCCCGAGACGCCTTTCGCAGAGTTGGTCGGCCGGTGGGAAGTTTCCCGTTATGCTAATGTTTCCCGTCTTGTTTTATGCGCCTGGAGACATAAATGTTATCGCCGCCCCCGGGACCGGCGGCAGCCCACTAATGTCTTTCCTTCGAGAAAGACGGCCGCATCGCCCGACGCCGAAACGTACTTTATTCTACAAATGTAGCCGCCATCCATCGCGGCGGCTGCATCTTACTCGTTTTAGCGCTGTAAGCGACATTGGAAAGCACGGACGTTTTCTCCCCGAGTTCTCATCGAGAATAATGGGGACGTAAAATTTTCCATCTCGGTTTTTAATTTTCGTAAAGGCGCCGTTTCATTCTGCAGCAGATAGCAGAACTCATGTAGAGTGCCTCACGAATTCCTCTGGCTGTCATGGGTCCCGGGCTCGTTCTCACCAACAACCTACAGATATGTTCAACAGAGGAGAGGCAGAAACTTCGCAGTTGTACTTATAGAGCACATATATGATCACAACAAGAGTGCTTGACAGGAAACAAGGAAAATGAGATAGCATGTCTTCTGTTGTTTGAAAAGAATTGTAAAGTAGGAGCTGGTCGAGTATCAAGCTGTTCGGGTTCATACGTAAGTGGATTTAGTTCAAGTGCTTGATCAGATTTGGACTGGTAATGCGGACCAAAAGCGGGACCAGGATTTACTCTATCTCATAAGTGTGAAACACCATAAGTTATTTTTAATCTACTAATCTAAAGATGTTCTTTAAATATTGTTGTTTCAGCGAGGATGCAGCACTCCGGCTGTAAGCTTATTGTTCTTGTAAGCATTAATAGGTCAGATTAGTCCTGTCACAGTTTTCTTCACGAAGAACAGAGGTTCAAAAACGGACACCGCCAGTGCACCCGAGTTTGTAACATCTGCCCCGAATGTTAAAAATTTATAATGTTGTTTGTCCAGGAAAGTTGGTTCATGGTTCTGTTTTTGTAGTTTGGAAATCTAAATATTTCATATCGGTTCCCTCTTTGAGTACCCATATATATATATATATATATATATATATATATATATATATATATATATATGCGTTACACTGACTTAGCAAATGGGCCGCCCGGAATGGACGCTTGGTCTAAGGCATTATTCTACGAAATGTGCGGTCGTTCGAGTCCTCCTTAGGGCATGGGTGTGAGTGTGTGTTGTCGTTAGTGTAAGTTTGTTTAAATAGTTTGTAAGTCTATGGAATGATGATCACCGCTTTTTGGTCCACTAGGTTCACAGACATTTCACCTTCGTAAATGTCTTTGGATAGAAGGCTTTGGTGTGGTCACTTCACTCCCTACGTACCAGCTGCAGTTGTAGAGGAGACTTTCTGAGACGTGGATGTGCAAATGATTTGACTAACATGTAACGTCGTTTAGAGTTGACGTGCAAATGCCGACGGATGGGAATTTCGGTTTCTATTTCAATAGTGGTGCAGAAATTCGATTTTATAAGTGTATATCGTGAATTGTAGAGTGAGTGAGTTACTTTCCAGAACTAACAAACTTCCAGGCTCCCCTCCCCCCAGCCCCCCCACCTGCTTGACAGTGCCTGGTGTCATCTGTGACTAAACGTCAAAGGAAACAGTACAACAAAATGTTTGTAAATCTATCGGACCAAACTGCGTGCTCATCAGTCCGTAGCTTACAAACTACTTTAACCTAGATAAACTAACCTAAGGACAAACAGACACACCCATGCCCCAGGGGGGACTCGAACCTCCACGGCGAGCAACCGCGCGCTCCGCAGCGAGACGCTTTAGACCGTTTGGCTACTCCACCGCGACAAACAGTACAACAAAACATGACTCATTTCAAAGTGCGAAGTGATAGACACGTCTCCTAATTGACAGTCCTCAGTAACATGAGTTCGATGGAGTATGGAAGCCGGCGTCGGACACTGGTGCCACTGTTAACAGAACGTAATTAGGTACAAAAACTTACCATTTGTCACCTGTGTCCGGAGGTGAACACTAGTACACTGGCGGAAATTGATAGGTTAGCATCAGCCACCACCTACATGGAGCGCCATGTTTGGCGCAGACCACATGAATCGATGGATAGCAACTGCCAAAATGGTGTAAACCAAAGAAGCGATGTCTCTTTCATGGTCAGCGGCATGTAGAATTGCTGTGATTGCATATCCATTACTTTTTGGGCTTCCAACGCACCACTACCATATCGCTCAAGGATAGTTCAAGGAACATTCGTTGGAGGTCAAATACTAAGATAGCAACATCCACTGTCCAGATTTGCACTTCATTCAGCATGTTTTGAACATAGTCTCCGTGCCATGGATCCTGAACTATCGAACATACGAGAATTGATTCTCGCTTTGGAAACTATTTAGTTTCAGCTGCGGCTGGTGGAGTATCTGGAACTTACAAAGACACTTGTACGGCATATAACCTCTCTCCACAAACTAGTAATGTTAGTTAAGTGGTGCAAAGTGAATGGATTTAGTTTAGTGTAGATGTAGTAGTAGTAGTTACATTGAAAAATTAAATAACAAAAATGGGATACTAGGCAGTGGTGTTGCTGGGTGGTAGGTCTCGACTACCTCTCCGTCGTTACGGATTGGTGTTCCCCTTTTTCTGGGGCTTGTAAGAGGGCGTGGTTGGAAGAGTTCAGTATTATCGCCATGCAGGGTACAGAGTGCACAGAAATTATTCACGAGATGGAGTGAAAATAATTTAAAAATATTCGAAAGTTTGTAAACCTATCGGCTTTAACTACACCGATTATCGGTCCCTAGGCTTACAAACTAACCCAAGGACAAAAAATATACCCATTCCCGAGACAGGAGTCGAATCTCCAACGGCGAGTAACCGCGCGCTCCGTAGCAATCTGCATTAGAACTCTCGGACCCTCCACCGCGGCAATAATTAAAAATGTTCAAATATTTGTATATCAGTCCCTAACTTACAAACTATTTATGAACTAACTAATACTAAGGACGGCACAAATATCCATGCCCGAGGGGAGATTCGAACCCTCGACCTTAGTGGCCGTGCAGACCGTGACTGGAGCGCCTCAGTCCTCTCGGCCACCGCGGCCGGCAATATTTAAAAGAGAACTGCTGTTCGCAGGGGGGAGATCAATTCATTTACCAAATTTGTCCTTCGAATGCGACCATATTTTGTTAGCACCTAGCTACACATGGAGACATGATCATCATAATCTATATAAATAAAAATGAATCGCCAAATATTTTGATAAGCGTAAAACTCGAGAATGGCTTCACCGATTGGCTGATCTTTTCTTTGTTCTGTTCGTAATTCTCAGGACAAGAATTGTGTGAAAGAAAATTTGCGGGAAATCTACGAGAAAATATCAGTATTTTAAAAACTGAAAGTACGCTTCCGGATCGGATAATTTTCTAGATTCTCCGACAATCAGCTTATTCATTCGCTACTCGCCTAGCGACCAAATACGCTGTAACGGAGCGAAGGAATACGCCAAGGAGGAGATGGCGCTATGCACTCAAGCTTAAAACAGCCAGACAAATTTAACATGAAACGTTATTTCTTTAGAAGCCCCTACTACTCCTCGGTAAAGGTATGTTGTCGAAACTTCGAAAATAGCTTGTACAGAGTTACAGGGCGTCTCTCTTGCAGTCTTCCACTGGAATTCATCGATCATCACCGTAACGCTTTCACGGTTACTAAAAGCACGCTGGTCTCCATTGGATCTTCTTTATCTCCTCTATGAACCCCACCTGGTACGGGTCCCACACTTGTGAGCAGTATTCAAGCAGTGGGCGAACAAGTCTACTGTAACCTACTTCTATTGTTTTCGGACTGTATTTCCTTAGGATTCTTCCAATGAATCTCAGTTTGGCATCTGCTTTACCGACGATTCATTTTATATGCTTGTTCCATTTTAAATCACTCCTAATGCCTACTCCCAGATAATGCATGGAATTAACTGCTTTCAGTTGCTGACCTGCTATGGTGTGGCATAATGATAAAGGATCTTTCTTTTTGTGTATTCGTAGCACATTACATTTGTATATATTGATATTTAATTGCCATTTCCTGCACCATGCGTCAATTCGTAACAGATCCTCCTGCATTTCCATAAAATTATCCATTGTTACAACCTCTCTATTTACTACAGAATCATTGAACTCCTGATGTTATCCACAAGGTCATTTATGTATATACACTACTGGCCATAGCCGCGGTGGAGTTGCCGAGCGGTCTAAAGCGTCTCGCTGCGGAGTGCGTGGTTGCTCGCCGTGGAGGTTCGAGTCCTCCCTGGGGCATGGTGTGTGTGTTTGTCCTTAGGTTAGTTTACCTAGGTTTAAGTACTTTGTAAGCTACGGACTGATGACCACGCAGTTTGGTCCGATAGATTTACAGACATTTGAATTTGAACTGCTGGCCATTAAAATTGCCATACCAAGGAAAAATGCAGATGATAAACGGGTATTCATTGGATATTTATTGGACAGATAGGGTGCATGGATGCTGAGAAATCAATACCCAGAACAACGACCTCTGGCCGTAATAACGGCCTTGATACGCCTGGGTATTGAGGCAAACAGAACTTGGATGGCGTGTACAGGTACAGATGCACATGCGGTTTCAACACGATACCACAGTTCATCAACAGTAGTAACTGGCGTATTGTGACGAGCCGGTTGCTCGGCCACCATTGACCAGATGTTTTCAATTAGTGAGAGATCTGGAGAATGTGCTGGCTAGGGCAGCAGTCGAACATTTTCCATATCCAGAAAGGCCCGTACAGGACCTCTAACGTGCGGTCGTGCATTATCCTGCTGAAAGGTAGGGTTTCGCATGTAGGGTAGAGCCACGAGTCGTAACACATCTAAAATGTAACGGCCACTGTTCAAAGTGCTGTCGATGCGAACAAGAGGTGACCGAGATGTGTAACCAATGGCAACCCATACCATCACGCCAGGTGATACGCCAGTATGGCAATGACGAATACACGCTTCCAGTGTGCGTTCACCGCGATGTCATCAAACACGGATGCGATCATCAGGATGCTGTTTACAGAACAGCAGAACTTGGATTCATCTGAAAAAATGGCGTTTTGCCAATCGTGCATCCATGTTCGTCGTTGCGTACACCATCGCAGTCGCTCCTGTCTGTGATGCAGCGTCAAGGGTAACTGCAGCCATAGTCTCCTAGCTGATAGTCCATGCTGCTGCAAACATCGTCGAACTGTTCATCCTGATGGTTGCTGTCGTGCAAATGTCTTCATCTGTTGACTCAGGGATCGAGACGTGGCTGCACGATCCGTTACAGCTATACGGATAAGATGACAGTCATCTCGACTGCTGGTGATACGAGGCCGTTGGGATCCAGCACGGCGTTCGTATTGCTCTCCTGAACCCACCGATTACATATTCTGCCTACAATCATTGGATTGCAACCAACGTGAGCAACAATGTGGCGATGCGATAAACCGCAATCGCGATAGGCTACAATCCGACTTTTATCCAAGTTGGAAACGTGATGGTACGCATTTCTCCTCCTTACACAAGGCATCAGAACAACGTTTCACCAGGCAACGCCGGTCAACTGTTGTTTGTGTATGAGAAATCGGTTTGAAACTTTCTAGGTATCGCCACCGTCGCCATCCTTGTGTGAATGCTCTGAAAAGTTAATCATTTTCATATCACAGCATATTCTTCCTGTCGGTTAAATTTCATGTTTCCAGCACGTCATCTTCGTAGTGTAGCAATTTTATTGGCCAGGTGTGTATATTGTGAATAGCAACGGTGCCACTACTCTTCCCCTGTGGCACACCTGACATCACTCTTACTTCGGAAGACTTCTCTCCATCAAGAATGACATGCTGTGTTCTGTAATCTAGGACCTCCTCAATCAGATCACACAATTGGTCCGATAGACCATATGCTCTAAATTTGGGCATTAAAAGACTGTGGCGAACTGTATCAAACGCCTTGCGGAAGTCTAGTCAAATGGCAAAAAATGTTCAAATGTCTGTAAATCTATCGGACCAAACTGCGTGGTCATCAGTCCGTAGCTTACAAACTACTTAAACCTAGGGAAACTAACCTAAGGACATACACACACACACCCATGCCCCAGGGGAGGACTCGAACCTCCACGGCGAGCAACCGCGCGCTCCGTAGTGAGACGCTTTAGACCGCTCGGCTACTCCACCGCAGCTCAAATGGCATCTACGTGCAAGCCCGCGTGTATGGCTGTATGAGTCTCGTGGAGGAATAGCGCGGGCTGCGTTAAATACACGATCGCCTTTTTCGAAACCCATGCTGATTCAAGAAAAAAAAAAAAAGTAAAGCTTATGGGACTTAACTACGGGATCATCAGTCCCTAAACTTACAAACTACTTATGAACTAGCTAAGACTAAGGACGGGGGTTCGAACCGAGGGGGGGGGGTTCGAACCCCCGATCGTTGTGGCCGTGCAGACCATGTCTGAAGCGCCTCAGTCCTCTCGGCCACCGCAGCCGATAAATGTTCAAATGTTTGTATAGTCTATGGGACTTAACTACGGGGTGATCAGTCCCTAAACTTACAAACTACTTATGAACTACTAACGAACTAGGACGGCACAAATATCCATACCCGAGAGGGGATTCGAACCCCCGACCGTAGTGGCCGTGTAGACCCTGACTGGAGCGCCTCGGTCCCCTCGGCCACCGCGGCCGACCACCGCGGCCGGCTGCTGATTCCCATAGAGCAGATTTCTAGTCTCCAGAAAAGTCATTACACTCGAACTTAATACGAGTTCCAAACCCTGGTAACTACTTTGCAGTACAGTAACAGATGCACATATGTAACGCTTTTGTGTCGGTTGTGATATAAATTGTTGCCACTGTTTAAGTTGCAACCCTGGTAGACGTAGATTAGTTTGGCTGGGCGCGCCGGCTGGCAGCTATTTTCCGGTGCTGGGGCGTGTAGAGGCAGCGGCAGCGGCAGGCCAGAGGGTCCTCGCCGCTCCCCCTGGGCGTGGCGCGGCTTGACGGATGGCCGGTCGCGGGTTTTTCGCAGCCGCGCGGCCACTGGGGATCGAACCGGCGCGGCGCATTTGTCTTGCCGGGCGGCGCGCCCCAGAACGCTCGTTCATTAGCCATTTAGGCTGCCCCTCCGGCTAATTGCGAGTATCGATCATCGCGCACGCGCCGCCACTGCAAGATGTTGCCGCCGCGCTGCAAGTGCAGCTCCCCGCAAGTTCTGCGGCCCCTGCAGGCCCCGCCCAAATGGAAATGGAACGTCATCGGGGACCGAATCCTTGTTCCATTAAACTCCAGGACATCGATATTACATCAGCCCGACAGAGCAACTGCAGTCCGAAGCATCTGCATTATCTTACTCGCTTAATATACTCGCACCAAAAAATGTGAAGCATTACGATGATTGTAAGGGTTTATGAACCTTTACATAAAAATTTCAGTTGTATTTATAGCTCATGGAAACAAGAATTGAGAAGTTGTACGACAATAATCTAGCCATTCTGAATATTTGTGTCCCAGATTGCAGCATACACCAGTCCCCCTAATATCCGGTAATAAGTCCTCTTGCACTGATGCAAGGCATCATTTCTCGTGGTATACGAGAAATCTAGAGACTGTTGCTCCAGATTGCCCAGTTCCTCAACAGGGATTCGTCGTGGATCTATGAGATGGGTTGGCAGGTCGTATCGTCCCAAAACAGTGCTTTTCAATGTATCCCAAGCACGTTCGATAGGGTTCGTGTCTGGAGAAAATGGCAACATTATAACATTGCGATGTCATTATCATAAAGCAACGCGCCGTGGCGAAAAGGCCGAGCGCATTGAGGCACTATGATACGAGGCACGAGGCCGCTCCCCGTCGGGGGTTCGAATCTCCCCTCGGGCATGGATGTTTGTGTCGTCTTTTAGTATAAAGTAGTTCTTAAAGTAGTTTGTAAGTTGAGGGACTGATGACCACGCTATTAAGTCCCATAAGTCTTACAAACATTTGAACATTTTTTAAAGCAACGCGTTCATATGACCGAGAAGACTGTCTTCCGTTAAGACGAATCCCTCACCGAAACAATGCCGTTACGCTTGCTCCATGCGTCGTAGGAGTGTACCGCAGTGTTTTTCAACCTGTGGGTCGCGATCCCCAAGGGGTTGTAAAGTCTTCTTCGGGTGTCGCAGTCAAAGGAGGAAGCACTTGCACTGCAAACTACCAGACCAGTGCACATCTGAGTACTTGGGTATCCGCAATACTACAATTACCTAAGAGAAGTGAAACTTATTTTATACGAAAATTACGTGATTCCATGATATCATCAATTGCGATTTCAATAGAAAGACTTTCTTACAATAAATACTCCATGTTAACGATGAATAAACCAAAACTCTGAATACTGTTTTCAGGAACCCATCGATAACTAAATTAAGGGGAGGCAATAAGTAATTTAGAGAAAGTCGAAAAATAAACTGAAATCATTTGGAAATTGCCTTATCAGTGGGACTTACGGAGTGATTCGATTTCGAAATGTCTAAAATTTCACCCCATAATGGAGAATACTGTACCCTTGTATGTTTTATGAACAAAAAAAAAAGTGGCATTCGTTGTCTTTGAATTACACACAAAATTGTTATAAAGCACGGTACAGGCGGGAACAGAGAAAGGGGTCGCCAAAATATTTTTACTTTCAAGGGAGGGGTGGGGGAGGCGCAAATTCAAGAAGTACCGTATAGCCGTTCGATTGCCTTCCACGACCACCAATGGCGTACGGTAGCTCCACATAATGGCGCAGAGAGCATCAGGGGACCATTATATACCTGCATTCGTTGGGCGGTGTGTCTAAGACAATCAAGCTGCCTCCAGAAACGTCTCCGACGATTCACTGGTTGAAATCAGGTGCGAGTGTCATCTGTGATGAGCACTTGATGTCAATTCTGAGAAGTCCATTCAGCATGGTGCTGGGGCCATCTGTACCTAGCTGCATGTCATCTAGGTGTCAAGGTAGAACATCACTGTGGACATCGGGAGTTTAGTTCCATATCATGTAACCTATTACGTACAGTTAGAGTCGAAATACGAAGTCATGTGGCTGCACGAAAATCATTCTTTAATAGTCGTGGCGTTCCTCTTAGGGTTTCTTCGAGCTGAAATCTATGTCATTAGCTGCTGTGATAGCGTTTGGGCGGCCAGAGCGAGGAAAGTAATTTCCAGTTCGTGTGCCCCCCCCCCCCCCCCAGGTCCGAGCTTTGGTTCACTCAGAGACGTACGGGAGTCCTTCCCGACACAAAGTAATACTGCGGATGTGATCAAACTTTGGAAGCCGGCCGCAGTGGCCGAGCGGTCTGCGGCGCGGCAGTCACAGTCTGCACGGCCGCTACGGTCGGAGGTTCAAATCCCCCCTCGGGCATGGATGTTTGTGTCGTCTTTAGTATAAGCTAGTTCATAAGTAGTTTTTATGTCTACGAACTGATGACCCCGCAGTTAAGTCCCTTAAGCTTAACAAACATTTGAACATTTTTTTGAAACTTTAGAATTGGCGTTTTAGGCATAGCAAAACTAGAGTCAACAAACTCAGTACCTCCTTCCTGGCGTTATGACTGGAACTGATCGGCCGTATTGCCCACACCTTTGCATTGGCACTGCTCATGCGCGGTTGTTTATATATTTGTGCGGGTTGAGTGACATCTATGGTTAATTTAAGGGACTGTATTCTTGATACAATATACACATGAACTTCAGTGTTCAGCAGACATTACAACCATGTCTAAGGAACACATATTTGATGCGTGTATTTACAATATCAGGAATTTACTAACCCAACAACATAATCGGCGATGAAATATTTAAAGTAGCTGAGGCGTCAGCCATAACATATGCAACAGAAGTCATTTGTAAAACAGTAAAAATCTGCGACCTTAAAAATAGCAAAGGATGCAATGATTCTACACCATGTGATTTCTTAATGTAGTGCAAGTAATTTTGGTTTGCTGAATAGACACTAATAATATCTGTATCGAATTAATTCTACTTTCTCGATCAATCACGGAAATTCTCTACAGAGACTTGAAAATAATGTACAAAAAGGATAGAGTGGCAGCCAGTACTTACCATAGTTTGTTACTGCCAATATTAAACACACGAAATGACACAAAAGGCGACGAAAGTAAAGATTCATATTACCTTATGGAAGTTTATACTTCCTTCGTCAGGTAAGAGGAGGAAAAAGAAATGGGATGGAGGGGAAAGGTTACTCACAACCTAGGTTGTTCACCCAACCCACCTCATGACCTAAGTTGTGAATAACCTTTTCCTTCCGTTCCCTTTTTCTTCCCTCCTCCTACTTGACGAAAGAAGCTTAAGCTTCCGAAAGCTAGTATAAACCTTTACTTTCGTCGCCTTTGTGACATTTTTGTGTGTGTTCTATCGGCGTTACCAAACTATGATAAGTGGCCTGCCACTCTATGACTTTACTTCTTGACATAAACTCAGTTCATTTATACTGCAAATAAAAAAAAGGGGAGAACACTTCGTAAACTGTTTATATTCAAGTTATCAAGTGATTTTAAGCAAACAAAGTGCTATACATGATACACAGATTAATAAAATTAATCGTAACAACAACAAAATATCAATAACAAATAATTAAAAACGTTTGGTACTGGTTTTTCTTCGGTGTTTTTGGTCCGGACAGTTTCTTCGCAAGTTACAGCAACAGTATGCCATTATTTGAATTACCCAAAGGCCTAAGATACCTTTCCGGCACAATCTTAATGTCCTGGTGGAACCGTCCCCCTTGTTCTTTGTTATAATCACCAAAGTTGAAGGAAACATATTCAAATGACTGTGAAATGAATGCAAATGTACACTCAAATTAGTTCCTAGTTTTTTGAAATTTTGTACCGCTTTCTTTACTACCTCACAATTTTCTTCAGCGTTTTGATTCCCCATAAAGTTTTGACAACTGATAGAATGTTTGACCATGCTTTCAATTCAACTTTAGTCTTGTGAATTATGAATTCATCGTTGTTTATAAGAGTACGGATTTGTGGCACATCGCTTCGCGGGGGTGGTCACGCGATCTCTAGCCGATTATACATTTTGTTCTTTTATTAAACTTCGTGTTTGTTTAATATTATTTATTTATTTTGCAACGTGACCACGTAACAGACATTTAAAATTCTCACTCATTTCGCGAAGGTTTTTGACAACACGTATTTTAGTGTAAATCCACGTATTTAAAGTCTTGTTTTGATATTTCTCTGTTCCTGCATTATCTGGCCGAACAGTCAAGTAGTATGGCATTTATTCCTCTAGAAATCCACATATATCTTCTTCTTTCAACACTGGCATAAAAATTGAAGGAGAAATGATATCAACGATTCGGTTATGAAATTCCTTCCCTCAGTGAAAGTAAAGAACAATAACAGGATGTATTAACTGCACTTACTTCTTAAGGTCTGAGAATGAACCGGAAAAAGACAAAAATAATGACAATTAGTAACAAAGGAAGAGAAACTTAACAAGTACTGGTAATGACGACATGGGGAAGTTAAGGACTTTAATTTCTTCTCCAAATCTCTCCTTGCATTCCTTCACAACTTGCCCAGTATAATATATATATATATATATATATATATATATATATATATATATATATATATATAACCCCAAAATCAATAAACAGAGAGGAGAAAAAAATTTAAAAATCTCGATCACGTCTTCATCCCTCGAATAGTGTCAGCGGTCCAGTGACACATTGGTCGTGGGCCACTTATACTGCGGCCCATGCGTTAGGAACCACTGTCCCAGTGAGCACGCTGCGGCGGATTAGGCGCACGTACTGGAGCGCTGTGTTGTGGTGCGCGCGGGCTTTCGCCGTCGGGTGTTCGAATACTCCCTCGGGCATGGATGTTTGTGTTTGGTTAGTTTAGCTTAGTTTAAGTAGTTCGTAAGCTACGGACTGATAAACTAGAAGTTAAGTCCGATAAAGTTACAAACATTTGAACCAGGTCAGCACCATTTCTTGGTATTTTTCGTGGGACTGTTCGGAGAAAGTGGTATTAATGATGGAAGAACGGGTCAGCAGCTGCTGGTGTAGTGTCAACAAGAGCCACAGCCCAGAGCGGCAGCCAGGTGTAAGCGCGCCTGCCGGTTGTTTACCCGCTGCCCGCACCCCGCGCCGCCACCGCCTTGGCCGCGGGCCGTCGCTCGACCCGCTGTGCGTGATGGAGCAGCGGCGCGCTGTAATGACGTCATAAATACGTCAGAGTTGTTGGACCAAGCTAAATTGGAATTAAATTATTTCCCGGGGCGCCGGCCGGCAAATCATTGTTGGGCTGCACGGCGCGGCCGCAAGACGCCGGCCCGCAAGGCCTCGGCGTCGCCGGCGACGTCTCCTCCAGCCAGAGGCGGCGCCCGCAGTGGCGGCTGCGACGCAAAAGACAGACCGGCGCCGACTGCCAGCCTGGCTGCGGAGTCAGCACGGGCCTCCCTGACACACTGCTTCCAACCTGCTGTCCGCGAATCACAAGTCGTCCACAAAAGCTGAAATATGCACCTCGAAATACGAGGATTGCAATTTTTATCCACAACTGATACAAAAGCGTTACATGTTTCCACCTGTTACAGTCCTTCAAAGTACACTACCCTCCATACGTTTGGAAACACCTACTAATTATAGATAATGGAAAGGAAATGCACTATAAAATGCATTTTGTGGTTCCATTAAGTTTCACGTGTGCAGCCGCAAGAATTCTCCTTCTTCTTCTAATATTTCGGCTGTATAACGTTCAGCTGTCTTCAGAGTGAGCCGAAAAACTGACGCTCCAGTGCTCGCGTCGTCCCTTTATACTCGCGTACCGCGCGACTGCGCATGCGGCCACTGATACATATGCGCCAGAGACGTTGCTCGGCGGCAAAGACGTGCATAATGCACGAGTTGAATCTATGACTCCGCAGTCGATCGGTGTTGGCATGTCGATGTATCACTATGAGCTGCACTGTGACGACGTCTTTGTGAGTTTATTACAGTAAGTGCCGGTTTCCATGCTTTGCCTAGATTGAAACCACTATCTCTATTAATGAAATTCGTCGTCAGGCGGATTTGAATTGCCTCCTTCACTACTGAATCCCAATAGGATGATGTCGTTGCCAAAATTCCATGGTTGTCATACAACATAGTGTGAGCAGTGTCAATGCAGTGCTCTGCCACTGCCGACTTGTTAAGTTGTAAAAGTCGTGTGTACCTTTGGTGTTTTGTACATTTTTCATGGAGAGTACGAGTTGTTTGTCCGATATAAGAAAGGCCACATTCACATGGAATTTTGTAAACTACAGATTTTAGTAGCAGAAAATCATCTTTGATAGAGCCCACGAGTGCAGCTGTCTTGTGTGGAGGACGAAAAATCACTTTCACTTTGTGTCTGCTGAGAATCCGTCCTATTTTTGTCGAGAGGCTACCAACATATGGCGGGAAAGCCATGGATTTAAAGGTTTCTTCGTCTTCTTTTGTATTCTCTGTGGCCTCTTTCGGTTTCATTTGCAATGCCTTCTGTATCTGCTGTAGAGCGTACCCATTGTCTTCAAATACTATCTGTAAATGGGAAAGTCCATCGTGCAGACTGCTTTCGTCAGAAATAATATGTGCTCTGTGCACTAAAGTTCTGAGAACACTCATCATCTGTGAATGATGGTGGCAGCTATTTGCACGTAAATACAAATCCATGTGCGTCGGCTTCCGATAAACTTCATGCAGTTTCATTATTTCTGACGAAAGCAGTCTGCAAGATGAACTTTCACATTTACAAATTGACGGCGTTTACTTTCAAATATTTCCAGCTTGGATTCATTAGTGAATAAGACTCTTTCCCAATCACCCGCTGTACAGTGTTGTTGTGTCTTAGCCCAATGAAGCCTTTTATTATACTTGTTGTTGTGGTCTTCAGTCCGGAGACTGGTTTGATGCAGCTCTCCAGAATACCCTATCCTGAGCAAGCCTCTTCATCTCCACATAAGAGCGACAACCTACATCTGTCTGAATCTGCTTACTGTATCCATCTCTTGGTCTTCCCCTGCGATTTTTTCCCCATACACTTCCCTCCAACGCTAAATTCACAATTCCTTGATGTATAAGAATGTGTCCTACCAATCTATCCCTTCTTTTAGTCAAGGTATGCCTGAAATTTCTTTTCTCCCCAATCCTGTTCAGTACCTACTCATTAGTTATGCGATCCACCCACCTAATCTTTAGCACTGTTCTGTAGCACCTTATTTCAAAAGCCTCAATCCTTCTCCTGTCCGCACTGTTTATCGTCTATGTCTCACTCCCATACAAGGCAACACTCCATACAAATGCCTTCAGAAAGGACTTCCTTAGGTTTAAATCAATATTCGATGTTTACAAATTTCTCTTTTTTCAAGAATGCTTTTCTACCCATTGCTATTCTGCATTTTATATCCTCTGTACTGCGACCATCATTTGTTATTTTACTGCCCAAGTAACAAAACTCATCTACCTCCTTTATTGCTTAGTTTCCCAATTTAATTCCTTCAGCATCACCTGATTTTCTTACACTGCACTCCATTACCCTAGTTTTGCTCTTGTTAATGTTCATCTTATATGCACCTTTCAGCACACTGTCTATTCCATTCAATTGCTCTTCCAGGTCCTTTGCTGTATCTGACAGAATTACTATATCGTCGGCAATTTAATTTAATTCTTCCTCCTGAACTTTAATTCCATCACCAAATTTCTCCTTGCTTTCCTTTATAACATGCTCAATGTACAAATTGAACAACAATGGAGAAAGACTACAACCCTGTCTTACTCCCTTTCCAACCACTGCATCCCTTTCATGCCCTTCAACTCTGACAACCGCTGTCTGGTTTTTGTACAAGTAGTAAATAACCTTACGTTCCCTATATTTTACTCCTACTTGCCTCAGCTCCTGCTTACTTAACATGACGAAACAGTGGTTTCTTTGTTGCTAAATAACCTCGGAGGTTGTTTTCTGCCAGGCGTCGTCTCACTGTTGACTCACTCACCAGTGCATCCTTCGTTGCGTTTAGTTCTGCAGTCAATTAACTGACAGTTCTCAGTGTGTTACATTTATTGGGCACTACGAAATACTTTTCTTTGTATTCTGATATATTATTCATAAGGAATCTGGCTCTTTGGGGCCATTTTTTGATTACTTTCGTGGAGTGTTATACCTTTATGTAAACGTAACTATAAACGAACAGAACTGTAAACAACGTTCCTCTACATAGCCATGCGGTCTACTCGAGCCACCTGGCGTGTTTAGTAGAACTGCTTGGACAGGTAACGTGGGTTTACATAATACGGAGCAATATTAGTATGTTCCAATATATGTGTATCTGTAAAACATTTAATTGTATATTAATGTAACTGTCATTATTAACCACTTTTGAGCTTGCTATTCCGTATTCTAACCAATAACTCACATTAAATCACTTCCATCTTGCTCCGTTTTAATACTCAGCATGGTGTTTCCAAACTTATAGAGGGCAGTATAGTCGCCAGCGTTGTGTAGAACCCATTGCCAGCGACGTGAAAGACGTATTATACCGTCAGCAGAGCCTGTTCTGTTGATGGTAGGAACGGAGCGAGTACTACCTGTCGAATCTGTGAAACAATCCTGAAGCGAATGCCACAAAGTGGTTCCTTCACCTTTGGAATGAAATCAATGTTACAAGGACTTACGGCCAGGGAGTATGGTGGATGGTACAGTACTTCCCAGTCCCATCGACCAAACAGAGCAGCCACAGCTTGCGCTGTATGGGCCTGCGCATTGTCTTGTAAAATGATGGGTGGGTTTCGTTAAACGAGTTGTCGCTTCTTTCGCAAAGCTGGTCGTGGGTGATGTACCAAAAAACGAATAATAATACTGTGCATTGATGCATGTCTGCCACAGCTTGCCTACCTTTGTTGAAGGCTTTTACCCAAAGTCCCACTGTTCTGTTTGACAATGCCATTTCCTCGCACGCTTCCTGAAGACCTTGATGACACTGTCGTGGTGTACGACCTCTGGCACATTCAATTTTGATCCAACTCCGTTGTAGCTGTTACGAAAACACAGCGACACCATTACGTTAGGCCGCTCGCTCACAAGTGGCTGTGTTTCACTCGACTGTGCACACGCCTCTAACGTGAGACGGTCGGATTCGATTCAATTCAATTCAATTGTTTGTAGAGCTTCTGGGACTTACCTACGGGGTGATAAGTCCCTAAACTTACAAACTACTTATGAACTAGCTACAACTAAGGACGGCACAAATATCCATGCCCGAGGGGGGATTCGATCCCCCGACCGTAGTGATCGTGCAGACCGTGACTGAAGTGCCGCAGTCCCCTCAGCCACCGCGGCCGGCGACGGTCGAGTCCAGTTGCTCGCGGGTAGAACAGGTATATCAACAACGTGTGCTATCAGCGACAAGAGCAGATTCCATTGCATAGCGTCTCCACGGCAGTGTTGTTAATGTTTATGTTCCAAACCTCATATATTCAATTTCAAACTGTTATTCATTTTATCTCCGTGACGCACAGTGTTACTGAACGAGTTTCTGTGCAAGTGTGGTCCTTCTTAAACACCGTTGACGTATGTAAACTACTCCAAAGGACTCTTTCCGTATGTGTTGCATTGTAGGTGTGGACAGTTGAACTGACACCCGTTAATTTTTCACCTGAAGGTAGTAGCGTAGTAAGATAGTAAGCATGAAGCGGGAGTGAGCTCTTTCCAACATCAATGAACCAATTACACAGAAAAATCTAAGTAAGTTTGCAGCCTGTAGGTCCAGACTGCTTTGAAAGTTTCACAGAAAAGGAGTCTAGGTCTCAAATTCACAGCATGCACTCCAGTGGGTATTACTGTATTTCTCTTCATAAATAATAAATTTCAATAAGTTTTCGTGTTTAACAGAGATTATGGCTTCCATTCAATTCTTCCTTATTTGATAATAATTCAAACATCACACGGTTAAATTATAAATTCCTTCTTACGTGGTCAATCATACTGTGTGTCCACGATAATTGGTAACTTCACTGGTGATGACAGAATAATCGGTACCATTAAAAATATATTCGTTTGACTCCTACTATTGTGAACGATTATTGCATTACAAAATATTGAAAACTGAAACAACGCTTTTCACTTCATCCTCTTGAGCAGTTTTTATGTAAAAAAGGCTATCTAACCATTTTCGCCACGACTTCTTTATGTGAATAATCGTTTCCTGCTTGAAAACAAATCAAGGAAACGACTGAAAGTAGGTGATGATATGGATTTAATTTTGAACAACATTGTTAGACCTAGAACAACCGAACTAGAAAATGAGACGAAACACATAACATCACATAGGTGCAAACCGAAATTAAGTTTCTAATTAAATTTTTCTATTATAATAGTACTGTTAATACATACTAGTTTTCAATTTGATGAATATGCTAAAAGTTTTCATAAATATTTATTTCTAGATTGACACAGTTTAATTTTCATTAACCTTGGCCGCGCGGGAGTGGCCATTCTCTTTAAGGCGCCTTGCTGTGGAGTGCGTTTCTTCTTCCTGCCGGAGGTTCGTGTCCTCCGTCGGGCATCGTTTTGTGTGTGTGTTGTCCTGATGTCGTTCGTACGTCTTGGGACTGATGACCTTCGCAGTTTGGCCCACAGCTTTACAAACAGTTCATTTTTTCTTTGTTTTTGGCAAAACTTCTTGAGGATTCTTTCAATGAATCTCAGACTGGCATCTACCTTACCCGAAATTATTTTTATATGGCCCTTCCACCTCAAATCGTTCCTTATGTCTACTTCCAAATATTTTATGTCAGTAGTTGCCTCAAGTGGTTGTCTTGCTATTGCATACCAATATAATTATGATCTTTCTCTTTATATGAGCGCAGCACTTTACACTTGTTTATTTTGATAATCAATTCTCATCCGCTGCACCATGAATCGATATGCTACTGCAATTTCCATGCTACAACTTCATTCGCAAAATGCCTCATTGACCTTCCCATGTTATCTACGAAGTCATTTATATATTCTAATAAAGGAACGGACATATGACACTACATCGGGATACATCATAAATCATCTTCACCTCTGACGGAGGACTCGCACCTCCGAAATGGAGTAGTCGTACCCTCCACAGCAAGGTACCTAAGACGGGGCAGAGTGGCCGAGCGCATTCAGGCGTTATGCTCCGATGTGCGAGGCCGTTCCCAATCGGCGGTTCGAATCCTCTCGCGCGCCTGGATGTTTCTGTTGTCTTTACTTGTAAATTAGTTTATAAGTAGTTTGTAAGTTTAGGGACTGATGACCCCTCAGTTAAGTCCCATAAGCTTAACAAACACACTTTTTGCAATGTGCCTTAGAGCGCAGTCATTTCCGCGCGGTGATGTGTAGTATGTGAACAAAGGAAGTCCGGCCGACGGTTGAATATTGCTCATCATTGTAGAATGTATACCAGGTAGGGCTAATACAAGACATAAAAACAGGCACGCGTAGTAACGACTCATTTAGTAAGTGCGAAAGAGTCACAGAGATAATCAGGAAACTCCGCTGTTTCGCAGTATGGGCCTCTGTAAATGTTCCTAGAGCTTGAAACACGTCCACGGAATGTGTGGTCGTGCTCCATTTTGATTGATTCATTAACCTTAAGTGTTTTTGCACCATTAATGTTGTCTATCTGTGTGTTAATTATTTTAATATTTTTATTAATGATCAATTCCCCATGTTTATATATGTTTGTCCCCCATTTATATGTTTCCATCCGTGTGATTGAACTTAAGTGTTAATGTGAATGTGTGCTCCTTCTATTGACTAACTGCTGTGCAATGGCTTACAGTCGCCGCCTCTCGCCTTAGGCCTCGTTTTGCTGTAGTTAAGAATGGATGGCTTCGTTTGTTGTTTGCTCTGGCGTCTGTTGGCTGGCCAGAGCCAAGCTGACTTGGCAAGGTAGCGAGGTGGCCGTGTTCTTAGTGTTCTGCCAACCTAGTCTTGAAAGAAGCAGGTGATAGGAGACCTCTCTGGGAGCGGTTGAAGAGGGAATTGTCTTGGCAAGGTAGCAACGATTGGTAAACACTAGTCTCTGCACGCATTCTGCCTTGCTTTTAACGCGCTCTACATCCGGTGTATGTCGGGGGCAGGTTTTTCCTAGGCCTTTGAGCTTTAATCATCACTCTCCATTCTGGTTCCGACGACTGAGGAAGTAAGTACTCCGCCGATTCATGCTGAGGGGAAGGCATGCTGTTAGGACTTTGATTTATTTGTGATCAGGCAGTCTTGGTTTTTTAGAGATAGTTCTTTTGAGTAATACTTTCGCTATGCAAGGCGAAATGTATCTTAATTTGCAGAACTCGTGAAAATTCAGTGTAAATTCATTATTTGCATTTTCAGTGCAGTGATGATTGTGTGTCCGGTTTTGCTCAAGTTAGTATACACATGTGTGGCCTTCAGCTTTTATGTAAACCTGGTAGGTTTAAATTTTCTTCGTGTTCTTATCTATCGTTTTCGCATCGCTTCTGTAACCACGAGTATGCTAAGTATTACTCAGATTTTCTGATTTAATTCCGTCTTTCCTGTCTTGTATCATCGATTGCACCATGTGCTTTCATAACGATCGTTACTTCGGCGTTCAGTCATGGTTTTTATTAATACTAACTTTCTTCTATACGAATTCTTGAGCGTGCTCTTTTCACTTATTGTGATTTAATTTTCTTTGTAAATGCTATGTATTTCACTGTGATCGCACACCACGTAGTACTTAAGAATAGTGAGCCGCTGCCTCCCCACACATGAGTTCGTTTTCGTGCACAGTATATTTAAATATTTGTAATCAAGACACCTACTATCTCGTGAAGACGCCGCTGACACTTGGTTTTGTCGCTGCTTTCAAGTGCTCCAGCTTGTAATATACCGCCTAGCATTATGTGTGTGACTGTGAATGAATGAATGTGCTTTCAGCTAACCATTGTGTATTTGCAAATTTCCTCCCACATTACGTCCATATTCATAAAGAGCAGAAACAACTTCAATAAAGGCATTAATTATATGTTTTAATACACTTTTGTACAAGATGTGTGCCTAATTTCGTCTCCCCACATTTATTTCCTTGTTATTTTACTGAATAGATTATGATTTTAAAGTATCAAACCTCAGCTTACTGAGTTCATGCTCCAATCCCATGTTTAATTATCTATTAATTTATTTTTAATGTTGATTTTTTTGTTTTTTAAAACGATGGCTGCCCCCTTAAGGAATGAGCAGTTAGATAAATTTCCTTTATTTATATACTATGGCCACTCATAAAGTAATTTAAAGCAGCAGTGAGCGTTTTAACTTTTTCAGGTCTCAGCTGTCCTAGATTTTGCTTATTTTAATAACAGGCTACTTTCAAGCTTACGTTTCTTTAGCAATCAATTTATTGCATCCTCCTACATGTAACCCATGAAAAGACGACGAAGCTAAGATTAAAGGGATTAGAGCACACAAGGAGGCAAAACTGCAATCGTTTTTTCAAAGAACGTTACGCGACTGGAATTGAAGTATGAACTGTCAATGGTACACAAAGTACTCTGCGCAACACAGTGCGAAGTGGCATGTGGAGTATGGATGTAGATGTAAATGTCCCTGAAGGCTGTGAGTGTTGGGGTACGTTTATGCTGACCGCGTCGGATTAGCTGTGCGCACTGGGGCGCCGTGCTGCGGTGCGCGCGGCCGTTCGAGTCCCCCTCGGGCATGGGTGTTTGTGTTGTCCTTAGAATAGTTTACCTTAGTGTAAGTACTCTGTTAGCTTCGGACAAATGACCAAGTAGTTGAGTCCACTATATTTTCAAACATTTGAACATTTTTGGACGTTTATGCTGCGTCCTGGCAGCTCGCACCTCGCTACGCGCTGCTGGCAGATCACAGTCATAGATCGCCGGCAGTTTACTTGGGTTTACGCTGTTCCCGCACTCCTGGCGCACCGCTACTTGCTAGCTGCCGGCAACAGTTACACCCGCAACCCCACTAAGACCGGTGTTAATCATAAAAATTCTTCCCTCCATCGTCTGACCACAATGAAAATAATCATTCCCTGCAAAGATGCAGTTACTAAAAATATAGGAGGTATGGTGAGCATCCTGAGAATACATAGCTCTTAAGTATGAAAACTTCAACCAGGTCTACGAAAAATTAAAAACAATATCTGGAGCGCTTCTTTGGGCAGTTGCAAATATCGTAACAAACTTTTCAATAGGCACGAAATTATATATGATCATAAATGGCTAAACGGATAAATATTCGGATGAATAATGTTGATGCAATTTTCCTGGAGGGGCAACTGGTACTTGTTCGGAGGAAATGAAGATGATGTATATTAGTTGTAAGTATGCGTATTGTATGTTTGTATAGTCTATGGGACTTAACTACGGGGTCATCAGTCCCTAAACTTACAAACTACTTATGAAATACTTACGAACTAGGACGGCACAAATATCCATGCTCGAGGGGGGATTCGAACCCCCGACCGTAGTGGTCGTGCAGACCGTGACTGGAGCGCCTCAGTCTCCTCGGCCACCGCGGCCGGCGTAAGTATGCGTGTTACTAGAATTAAGAATGTACGCGCTGATTTGTGTCATGAATTGATTCCACCGGATTCAAGGTTCCACTAGCTGCTCCAGTTTCTAAATTATCTCTTAGAAGCAATGTCAAATCGAAATACGGACGCCACAGTACTGGAATTGTGTGATTTACTACTCCTTACATGCAGTCAGGAGGCTTGCTCAATCTCTCCATGAACTGCTGTCGCAGAGTTTCTCACTTTTCCTTAACTAACAACGATTGGTACCAACACAGTATACACGACCTTGTCTCGCACTAGAGAAAGACCATAGAATGCGACGGAGATTATGTGGAAAAGTAGGGTGTGTAGATGGAACGTCATTCTTTCGAATGTGTAATTTTCAATATCAGCATTAAACAACCGTTGATGAAAATAATTCGGTGCTTTACTTTCTGAGCAACTTTGGTAACAGCATTAGAATTCGATTCCTGCGAAGGGAATGGTTTTCCTCATCATATCGCCTGACAAGTCGCCCAAGTGACGTCAGTTAAAACATTTTGTAAGGGGGGCAAATTACCCATGATGGTGTGTTCGAGTAACGACAATAATTTCGTTTTTAATTTTTTTAGTTTTATTATTATTATTTTTAATTAGGTGTACTGTCACTGGCCTCCGTTGAATGTGCCGCTCCTCATGGGATCACCGAAGATAAGTAATGCTGGCCATATCTATTACTTCGGTGGACAACTACTTGGACAGATTTTACCGACTGAATAATGGCTTGTACTTCACCAACACACTGTTCATTAACAAATTCAAATGAGTATGACTGCTTAGCACTGCCTATCCAGGGTCACACAGAGTACTGAACTCACGAGTAAACACGCTCGAATTAGGTCATGTTCTTTAGAAACAGCAGGAGCATTTCCATGGTTTTCCTCATCATATCGTCCGACTTTTCGCATATTGCTTAAATTAGCAGGAAAATATCTTTGTAAATCATTACAGTAAAACCAGTTCTATCAAGGTGATGAGTTATTTCAAATGTTCAAATGTTTGTAAATCTATCGGACCAAACTGCGTGGTCATCAGTCCGTATCTTACAAACTATTTAAACCTAGGTAGACTAACCTAAGGACAACACACACACCCATGACCCAAGTAGGACTCGAACCTTCACGGCGAGCAACCGCGCTCACCGCAGCGAGACGGTTTAGACCGCTCGGCTAATCCACCGCGGCATGAGTTATTTATAGAGACATATAGATATAAGAAAGTTACAGAAACTTTTATAATTTTTGCTTTAATTACTTTTATTTTTATTTTAAGTTTTTGGCAACTGGGAAGTCGTATGCAAATCGAGTAGGAGAATTAAGAGTAGGAACAATTACTTAAACAGCTGCGATGCAAGATAATGAGCTCGTAGGAGGCAGTGGGCCTGAATTACCTTCGCTGTGGTATGCCAACACCGTACAGTGACTAGGCCTCACAACAGTCCATGTCACGTCACACCTAGTTGGCCCAACAGCACCTAAAAGACAAAGCCTCACAACTGGTTGTGCCTACGTCACATGTAAAGGCCGTGGCCGTCAGCTCACTGGTCGGCCGGTGGGACACGCCCACCGCCGCATATTGGCCGGCCAGTCAGCTAGCGTTCTCGCCCATTAAGTTCAAATGTTCAAATGTTTGTAAAGCTTATGGGACTTAACTACGGGGTCATCAAACTACTTATGAACTACTTACGAACTAGGACGGCACAAATATCCATGCCCGAGGAGGGATTCGAACCCCCGACCGTAGTGGCCGTGCAGACCGTGACTGAAGCGCCTCAGTCCCCTCGGCCACCGCTGCCGGCGCCCATTAAGTGTAATGTAGGCATGACCAGTTGTGGGGCCTTGTCTTCTAGGTGGTTCTGGTTGGCCGCGATCCTTAGTTGCCTGGCTGACCACTGGGGGACAGCCCACTGTCTCGTAACGGACAAACAATCAGCCAGCGATCGCATTACATAAGTTTTACCTTGATTGATTGATTGATTGATTTTCTCAGGGAAGCCAAAACAGTCTTTGTCCAACCCGCCATTGCCCGCACCGAAACTAAGTTTATTGTGCTGTATCGCTCCCTGTATATCTAGTAAAGCCAACCAATGCCCTTGAACAGTGCAAGGAGTCCCTTTACCAGTTCTTTTTTAGACACAATTTCTTCGGGTCTGGTTGTCCCAAATGTTCTGTGCCTTTTACTCTCCAGTGCAATGCATTCGAAGATTAGATGTGATGCAGTTTCATCACCGTCATCACAGATCCTACATTTACGGTCCTCTTCTGTTATTACCATTGTATGTAGGTGTTTTTTGAAATTCCCATGGCCTGTCAGCAATCCAACCATGAGTCTAATCTCTCTGCTGTTCAGGCCCAGGATTTCAGAGCTTCTTTTAAAACATGGCTTTGGCATCATTACCTTGCCATGTTTTTGTTGACAGACTTTGGTCCAATATTATACGTGCTGTCTTCTGAGCCAGTTACGTAGCTCCAATTTGATCATTGACTTGGTGATTGTCAGTCCTTATACGGTCTGTTTCAAGGCCTTGTCTCAAGGCTGTGTTGGTTATGCCGGTGAGCAGTGAACTGCGAGGTGGCAACATAAACGCGCCCTTGGGCGCAGCGTGGCTCGGTTGGATGTAAAAAGAGCCTGGCGGCTCCGCTGCTACCGAGCGGCAACTTGTCTACCTGGCTGCCAGGCAAGCACTGGCAGGTTGAAAGCGGAATATGTACACCTGAGCGTGACAACAAGCGTGCCCTGGGACGTGACGCGCAGGAAGTGTGCAGTGCGGCGGCCGCGACAGTGCCGCGCAGACGGACGCTCGCCGCCTGCTGGCTAATCGAGCGTGGCGCTCCCCACACACGGCCGCTTATCGCCGCTTCCGCCACATTGGGCGCGCGGGAGCGACACCGAGTGCCGCTAATGCGGTCGCCGATACCGCGCCCACACACGCCGCGCGCCGTTCCAAGCGCGCGTCTTCGCTTTACGGTTACCGCCAGACACACCTCCCAAGACTTCATCAGCTGCGATGCGATTTTGATAGCCGCCTATCGGTGCTCTACGCGTGCCTTCAGAGCAGCTCCGTCTCGTAAACGTTCGACAGGAGTGGAAATAAAATACCGTATGAATGTGAATGTGATGTAAGGTTTCAGCTGAAATACAAAACGATAAAATTTCTTATTTACTTGTGACGTTCATCGGCAGCAGTATTCCGGAAGCCACCTAACAGCGTGAGGCGGAAGGAGGCGATACGTCCAGAATCCAGGCTTACCTACATCTACATGGGATACTCTGCAAATCACATTTAAGTGCCTGGTAGAGGATTCATCGAACCACCGTTATACTATTTATCTCCGATTCCATTCTAGAATAGCACTCGGGAAAAAATAACACCTGAATCTCTCCGTTCCAGCTCTGATTTCTCGTATTTTATTCTGATGATCATTTCTACCTATGTAAGTGGGAGTCAACAACATATTTTCGCATTCAGAGGAGAATGTTGGCGATTTGAGTTTCGTAAGTAGTTCACGCCGCAACGATAAGCGCCGTTGTTGTAATGATTCCCATCCCAGATCCTGTATCATTTCCGCAACGCTGTTTCCCCTGTATCGTGACAATACGAAACGAGGTGCCCTTCTTTGGACTTTTTCGATGTCCTCCGTCAAACCCACCTGATAAAGATCTCAAACTGGGTACCAATACTGCAATAATTGACGGGCAAGCCTAGTGTAAGCAGTTTCTTTTGTAGTTCTGTTGCATCTTTTAAGGGTTCTACCAATAAAACGCAGTCTCTGGTTCGCCTTTCCGGCATTATCTACGTGTTCTTTCCAATTTAAGTCTGAAATAATAGTAATTCATAGGTATTTCGTGGAGTTTACGGCCTTCAATTTTGATTGATTTATCTTGTAAACAAACTTTGACGGATTTCTTTTCCTACTCATGTGGACGACTTCACACTTCTCATTATTTAGAGTCAATTGCCAATTTCGACACCATACTAATATCCTATTCAGATCGTTCTGCAGTTAGTTTTGATCTTCAGATGATTTTATTAGACGGTAAATGACGATGTCATCTGAAAACAACCTAAGAGAGCTACTTAGATTTCCCCCTAAATCATTTATGTAAATAAGGAACAGCAGAAGACCAATAACACTACCCTGTGAAACGCCCGATATCACCTCTGTTTCAGTCGATGCCTTACCATCGATTACTACGAACTGTGTCCTCTCTGACACGAAATCCCCTATCCAATCGCAAATTTGGGGCGATATACCATAACGAGGCAATTTGATTAAAAGCAGTTTGTGAGGTAGGGTGTCAAAAGCTTTCTGGGAATCAAGAAATACGAAATTGATTTGTGTACCCTTGTCGATAGCACCCATCACATCGTGTGAATAAAGAGCTAGTTGTGTTTCGCATGAACGATATTTTCTAAATCAGTGTTTCACTCTCGAAGGGGATGATGCGTCAGTTATCTTAATCTACAGGAAGTTACTTGAGGAACATTAAATACCAGCGGTGTTCAAATGTAAAGGTACAAAACGACACTGTGGGTATAACTGAAGTATTTATTCAAAAGTAATCACCAGAGGCCCCAGCACAACTGTCTCAGTATTTAATGAGGTAAACGTTTCTTTGTTTCTAGAATTCCTATGGATGTGACAAGAGCGAGACCACTACCGTGTCCTTCAGTTCGACGGACCAGTTGAAGCACTGCCCTTTCAGTTTTGTTATTATTATTATTATCTTTTAGTGGGCCAACCAGGACAGGGCGACATGTCCGGGCTGCAGGGCGGATGCTCAAGCCGCTCCCGCTTGAACGTGGGCAGTACTCTGTGTGACCCTGGAGACGTGTGGACGCGCGACATTATGGACCGGAACAGTCTCTCCGTTAGCAGCCTAGGCCGTTTGCAGTTGATGCACTTGCAAAGACTATGGAGTGTCTCACAGTACACATCACTGTTAATGGTTCTCCGTGCTCCAGGAATTCGATGAGTATCGGACCTCTGACGTTGAAGTAGACGGTGAGCAACAACTTCGCTTCTGAGGACACAGCCTTGATTTTTAGGGGGAAGATACAATGGATGCTTCACGTCCATAGATGTCACATTACGTTATCCGAAAGCGGCGTGTTCAAATTTCAACCGATTTCGTTAAGACCTTTCGTACCACTTCATTTGAACACTCCTCGTATTACAGGATGTAGTAAAAAGACTAATTGCAATGAAATGACATATAACATGTGTCTAGTTTCTACTGAATATAGAGATACAGCTGAGTTAATTGCATTTTCGTGTTGTGTGATGTACACGGATGGCTATGTGTTGCTATGCGTGTATTCATCGAACTCATCAATAGTGTATTGGTGTTCAAGTTGTGAAGTTACCTTTTATTTACATAGAAGTTTGTTAGCAAAGTCTACTTTACTCTAGCGTGTAAACATGCCACCGCCACGTGGGACTAGCCGAGCAGTCTGGAGCGCCACGTTGCAGATCACGCGGCCTCCCGCGTCGGAGGTTCCTTACGTCCCTACGTTAGTTTAACTTAGTGTAAGTAGTTTGGAAGACTAGGGACTGGTGACCAACGTAGTTTGGTCCCATAGGATTACAAACAATTGAACATTTATAAAACATGCCACACGTATTTGAAGATACTGAATATGCCGATAAGGTATCTGAGTATGTTTTTTGTAATGGAAAAGATCCTGCTGTTTGTAAAGAACATGACCTAATTCGAGAGTATTTACTCGTGAGTTCAGTACTTTGTGTGACCCTGGTACAGTGCTCAGCAGTCATACTCATTTGAATGTGTTAATAAACAGTCTGGTGGTGAAGTAGAAGCCATTATTAAGTCGGTAGAATTTATCTAAGCAGTTACCCACCGAAGTAATAGATATGGCCGTCATTACTGATCTTCGGTGATCCCATGAGAAGCGGAACATTCAACGGAGGCTGGTGACAGTACACCTAATAATAATAATAAATAAACCACACACACAAAATTATTGTCGTTACTTGGAATCCCCCCCCCCTTTACGAGACGTTTTCACTGACGTCACTTGGGTGACTTGTCGGACGATATGACGAGGAGAACCATTCCCTTGGCAGGAATCGAACCCTAATGCTGTTACCAAAGTTACTCAGAAAGTAAAGCAACGAATTATTTTCGTCAACAGTTGTTTAATGCAGACATTGAGAATTACATATTCGAAATAATCACGTTCCATCTTCACACCCTACTTTTCCACATAATATACGTCGCATTCTGTAGTCTGTCTTCAGTGCGAGACAAGGTTGTGTATACTCTGTCGGTACCAATAGTTATCCTGATCAAGGAGCCATTTCTTCACTGATTGAAGGCCTCATCGTCCTTAAAATTCCTTTCACGAAAGACACCATTTAACGGCCCAAACAGGTGGAAGACCCAGGAGGTTAGGTGAAGTATACTGTGTGAATGGGGTAACGCTGCCTAACACAGTCTTTCGTGATTTTTATGTTTTGAGAGATCCTTCTGAATTATAGGTAGCGTCTCTTGGCATCACAACAGCGAGGGTCACATCAAATCACAGTAATCACAATTTTATCGCTGGAGAAAAATTGCTCTGTAATATTTTTCTCTGTGAAAAGCGAGAAGGCTGCATTCCATCGACAGTAGTTTTGTTCCGGCCTCAAAATGGTGAACTCAAGTTTAATCACCTTTCACAATCAGGAACAAGACTGCCTCTCACTCAAGTTCAAAACGTTTCAAAAATCAGACAAAATGTTTTTTCTTTAATGTGAGATCTACCTATCCACCTTGCACACAGTTATGACAATCGATAAGTATCGATAATTGCATCAACACTTCCTTTGCTGATTCGGAGATTCAGTTCGCACTGCCGGGTCATAATATTTCTGCCCTCGAAAATGGCAACACAAGTCGCTACATCATGTCAGGAAAGACAGTTGTGAATGATCTCTCCATCTTGCAGACCGCTGCTAAGAATGAAACTACCCAGTTATTTTTTTTTCAGTGAGAATTTAAATAACGACCATCACTTACAGTCACCACTTTGAAACGATTCTGCACCTACGCTAGCTGTCCAAAGAATCAAAAATTATGTCGGCCCAGTAACAAAACGTCAAACAATTAATACGCAATGGTGGCACAGCTTTGTTTCAGGATGGGGAAAAAATTCAGTGCATTTTTTCTGGGAGATCTCAATATAACAATGCAAGGGAGAAAACAATCAAATCCATCCTCATTTCTATCTCTATCCTGGTCTACACCAGTTTACTAATGCGCGTATGCAAGTAATACAAGGGAGAAAACAATCAACTCCGTCCTCATTTCTATCACTACCCTGATCTACACCAGTTCACTAATGCGCGTATGCAAGCCTAAGGTAATCACTTTGAAAAATCGACAATGACATTTTACTGTTAGTGCTCTGAACTATTGTGTGCTCCCTGTGACATCACTTCGTATTCCTCTGAGATAGGATCACACACTGTAACTGTGAAGCCACAAGCGGGAGGTGCCATATCAGTAGTGAGGGGAAAACACCGGCGGTAACGACTCGCGTCTATGACGAAGTCAACAACGGCGCAGTTTTGCGGCGGCAGACAGCGATCTGCAAACGAGGAGACGCATCTACCCCTCCCCCCCCCCGCCGCTCGTTCCCCACCCCTCTCTCTCATACACACACGCACGCACTCACACACAGTCCCACGCTGAAAAGAGTTGGCCGCAGCGGCCACCATCCATCAGCCATCAGCCGGCGCGCTATCTGCTCACGCCTGGCGACACCCGTGTGTTTGCGTCATGGCTCGGAAGGGCGGCGATAACGCACAAAGGAAGTGACGTCGTCATACGGTAATTGAATCCACCCGCGGAGGCAAACTACTGGCCGCCCCCCCCCCCCCTACCCCCCTGTGCTTGTCATTTACACAGATTTCCGCAGCAGGAGGAATCGATAGTGCAGGCGCGCGCTGGGTCGTGTGCGCCCTTTTGTGGCAGGCCGCGCCGCCGTTTTTAATGCATTGTGAATGATGAATACCGGCGGGCCACCCCCGCCCGCCCGGCGACACCGGCGCCAGGTTAGTTGCGCGTAATAAATGGCCGGCCATTCAGGTGATACGGCCGCGTGCCCATTCAGCGGGGGTAATTGGCTTTCCCAAGCAGCGAAAATTAACGTTTTACAAAACCGGAAACTTGTACACCGCCTGCGACGGTCTTTTGTTTCCGAGGCGCGGCTGCGGTGGGGGAGAACTCGTCCCACGCTGCAGGTCACCTTGACTGCGCGCAGACATCGAGCAAGTCTGATGTCGCAGACTGCCACTTGCACCCGCCACCAGCGTCGGTGAATTTATAGTTAAATGCCTGACAGGATGTTTCAGGAGCAATCATTATATACCCACCCGAACCCGAAAACTGAAGTACGGTTTTTAATATTAATTACATTATTATTTATTCAAAATGTTCAAATGTTTGTTAAGCTTATGGGACTTAACTACGGGGTTATCAGTCCCTAAACTTACAAACTACTTATCAACTAGCTTATCCTAAGGACGGCACAAATATCCATGCCCGACGGGGGATTCGAACCCCCGACCGTAGTGGCCGTGTAGACCGTGACTGAAGCGCCTCAGTCCCCTCGGCCACCGCAGCCGGCTACTATTTATTTATCGCATTGTTTTACAAGTATTCAACAATATATATAAATGTCCAAATTTGACCACCAGTCCAGAGCACTTTCTGTCACTTGATGTAAGCTCTTCAAGTCACAAAAAAATGTTCAAATGTTTGTAAAGTCTATGGGATTTAACTACGGGGTCATCAGTCCCTAAACTTACAAACTACTTACAAACTAGCTAATACTAAGGACGGCACAAATATCCGTGCCCGAGGGGGGATTCGAACCCCCGACCGTAGTGGCCTTGCAGACCATGACTGGAGCGTCTCAGTCCCCTCGGCCACCGCGGCCGGCTCCAAGTCACAAGTCACTATTAAATGCTCGCAGTGGACACTGACGATGTGCCCTATGGTTTGTTCCTCTGCCCCGCTGTCACAGTCAGAAAATGGAAGGAAACCCCACTTCTTCGTGTTGTAAGCACACCTCCCTTGACCGGTCCTGATTTGGTTCAGTCTCGACCAGGTTTATCGTGGTAGATGGAATCCCTCAACCTTCTTTGATGGATCTTGCACGAGGTGGCCGTTGTGCGGTGGATTTTCGTTCCAGCGTTCTTGCCACTTGGAGGTCACATCGAAGGAAGTGGTGCTTTCTGTTTCACACCAAGGAGCTTTTCGTGATTTGAGACGACATGCTGGGAGATCCTGTAGAGCATCATACAAGGGAGAGTTCTTGTGAGCCTTGACATTCTTTATCAATTTTAACTTAGCTGCTTTCCTCCTCAGATCTTGCGGAGCAATGTTAGCCAGGACAGGTACGCACTGAATGGGCGTAGATCTGACAGTGCCGGTGATATTCCTCATGGCTTCATTAAGTTGGACGTCAGTCTTTGTTGTGTGAGCGCTGTTTCCCCACACTGGCGCGCAGTATACCCCAGCAGAATACACAAGAGCGAGCGCAGCAGAGCGTAGGGTATTGGCGTCCGCACCCCAATTGCTGCCAGCAGTCTTACGAATCAAATTCACTCTTGAGGCAAGTTTCTTTTAAGGTTTCAGCACTGTACTTTGAATGTCAAGGACCGATCTAGAATGATACCTAGGTATATCGGATTGTAGTTATGTAGCACTTCAATTCCATCAAAAGTCACATGTAGCTTCCTTTGGGCTTCTTTGTTATTCAGGTGGAATGCAGTAACCTCAGTTTTATTTGGATTTGGTTGAAGTCTCCATTTATGAAAGTAATCACTTCATTTAATCAGGTAACTCGTCAGTACCTACTCGCAGTGCTTGAGGTCGTTACTCTGGAAGACTAATGCTAGCTCATCTGCATACTGGATTTTCATGGATTCGTGTCTGGCATGTCATGTACATATAGGTTAAATAGGATGGGGGCCACAACAGAGCCCTGGGGTAGGCCCTTATTTAGCGTCCTCCATTTGCTAGGTTGTCCATTAGGAATACCTCAAAGCGTCTGTCCGAGAGCATGTTGCTTACCAGGAATGCAAACTTTTGGCATGGGATGATTTGGATAAGCTTCAACATCAGTCCTTCCCTCCACACAGTGTCATAGGCTGCTGTGAGTGCCACAAAAACTGCAGGTGATTTAAGATCCCGCTGGAACTCAGTGTTGTCAACGTTAAGACCTGGTCACAGCTGCTCTGATGTTTCCTGAAGCCACCTTGTTCAACAGGGATGATTTGGTCAATGGTCTCTTGTATGCAGTTTACACAAGAAAGCCAAGGTGCGTCTGTAAAGTTCGCTGAATCGTCCCATATTTTACAAACCGCGCTAGCTAGGTTGAGGTGGCCACCCATAACCATTGACGGACATGTCAATAAGTGCCCCGTATTAGGCAAAGCAATACAGTGAGGAGGTGGTAGAGTCCGTGCAGGATAAGGTGGACGATGCGAAGAGACGAGTTTTCGTCCGAAGCGCCGGCCGAGTTCATTCCTTCGTTCGGAAGTAGAAGTCGCGTCAGTCCACTTCCGCCTACTGGCCTGTGAGTTGAGCACTCCTCCAGCGCTTGCTTACTGCTCCGGCCGCTACCCCCACCACTACCACCCTTCCTACCCTTGCCACGCTGTCTGCGCATCTACCGGCCAATTTATCCTGTGTGCACTCTAGACGCTGCGACCCAGCTAACAGGGTCAGTATTAGAACTCGTGTCATTGTAACATGTAGTACAAAATGGAGCAACGTGTAAACATCAAGTTTTGTTTCAAAGTAGGCAAACTGCCGACGGAGATCCATGAAATGTTATTGCAAGTGTATGGTGTTGAAGTGGACAGTGAAATTTCCTGCACGACAATGCCTGTCCTTAAACTGTGATTCACGTGGTAAACCTTCTTGATAAACACTAGGTCTCTGTGCTTCCACACGCTCCTTATTCTCCAGATTTGCCGTCGGCAGACTTCCTTGTGTTTCCGCGCCTTAAATTAGCCCTTACGTAATGGATGCGGGGATCCATCAATGTGTGACCTCATTACTTCGAGTGATTCCACAAGAAGCGTTTGCTGACTGTTTTCAACAACTATACAGTCGATATCAGAAGTGTATTGTAGCCAATGGTGATTACTTTGAAGTCCAGTAACGGCGTTTTGTTTGTAACTCTTGTTACTTATCCGCAGCTGCATCCGCAGCTGAGGTTTTATCAGCGCTATTTGGGTGGCCAATGTGCTTAGAACAACCTTATCACTGAATTGTTTACAGTAGTTCACTCTCTGTCCTACTCACCTAATCATAATGAATCCTATTTCCGTTAAACTATTATCTGCTGCTTTTGATATTACCCTATATCCTTCCAACCAAAAATCTTTAACTTCTTTCCACTTTACTGACGCCCATTATATCTAGATCGAGCGACTGCATTTTCCTTTTCAGGTTTCCTGTCTATCTTCGAGGAAAGATTATATCAACGCTTCACTGACATTCGATTTTGGCTATTACATCACTTGTTAATCACAAATTGCACAAGTTGTTATTCACACTCACTATTGTAGTGGATGCTTGCTAAGGGAGATTCCACAGGAATATATCCAGAAATTTATTCTACTACGTCACAATACTGACAGGCTCTTATGGCATCATTTTAGGGCATCGCACCATACTGAATTCGCAGGTCAAGGGATCATGTAGAATCCAGAAATAAAATGACTGTTAAAGGTCTTCACAAACGAAAATATAATGATAAGAGTTAGCCAAAACTCACTACGGGAAATGTAGATTTATATTTAAGTGCTAGACTAGTTTATGTACGTGTAATAATGCGCTTTTATACATCCATTATCTTTCTCGTCTGTAATAAAACATAACTTTTCTGGGTATTTGACTATAACGTTCTTTGAGTCTTGTATGTTTCGATCACTTTTCAAAATAGCCTTAATGACGGCGCACCATACCAGTCGCAGGTTTTGTTGCTAAGATATCATCGAACGTATTGTCTGATTGGAGGCGAGGGGTTTATGCCTTTATTTATAGTATATACCTAGGCCACAATAAAATTTATTTGTTCACAGGAACTTATTTTTAAATTATTCAACAATGTTTTTATAGAGCAGTAAGAAATAACATACAATACTTGAATGAAGGCTACGAATTTCGTCTAAATTGTCTGGTGAAGACATAGGACACAAACACAGGTTACTTTGGAACAGAGGGGCAAGTGAATCATAATTACTTAATTGAACGTCTCTGACGAATCACTTCGTCATCTACATGTCACATGACCTATATTTCATCCAAACGCTAAATCCGAGCAATAGATGCGACGTACAGGAAATATTTCGATCGACAGATGTAAGAGGTCTGGGAGTGGGGCTCATTAAAGGAGACGGACGTTATGACACTTAGTAACCGTGTACCCCTACCATTCGATGGCACCATAAAATCCATGGAACTTCATGGAGGGACGACCCCTTATTATAATGACGTAGTAAGCCCCCAGCACCTGCTCACGATAACGTGCTGCGATATGGGCGCATCCAGCGTATTTTACGACGTCATCAGCAGACGCAAATGATAATAGTCCGTCTCCCTGCGTCCTTTACCAGTAGTTATCAAGAGAGCAAGCTACAAAAGAAATCAATGAAAGGGTAAAAGAAAGTCGATGACAGAGCTGACATTCGTCATTTAACTTGATTTATACGAGGTTGACTACACTGAGAAGTTGAAAGGATCAATAGAATTACTAAAAGCTGTACTGTCGATTTGGCAATTGTCAGGAGTTTTGAAAGTGTTTGCACATATGACTGCAAATTCTACTCGGTTGATGCATCTCAGAAAGAAAATCTGTATAATTACCATCTTCAAATATGGTTATAACAGAAGAAACCTTATATTGTGTCAATATCTTCATAGTATTACACTTCTTTCCTAATCAGATATGAAAGTGCTCATTATGGCCTCAAGTAGATAACGTGACGGTTATTTGAGTACAGTTAAAGAAAGAGTTTCTATATTTCTTGAAACAATGTGTTTATTCGCGTCTGTATCGCAGCTTGTAAAAGTGCTTTTTTCAAAAAGTAAATACTTCCGCCACATTGTTGACTTGCAGCGCGTTTCAATAGTGAAGCCATTAAACACTGACAACTACATCGCTGGATGAAACCATTGCAAAGAACTTTTAGTCTTTTGTAGGAAATGCACCATATCCGGGCTAGGTATACCGAGTATTGACCAAAAAAATATTACCATAGAAAAAAAGTTTGTAAAGAGAAAACATTCGTGTAACTGTAAACGAAATAGTCGCTATTTTGGGTATTAGTGTTTCTTCTACATCTTCATCTGTACCGTACTCAGCAAGCCACGCCTGAGTATGTGTCGGAGATTATTTTGTGTACCACTATCGCTTCCTCATATTCCTGTTCCAGTCGTAAATACTTCGCGAAAAATAAAAGACTGCAGTTAAGCCTCTGTACGGGGTCTCATATCTCGAAATTAATTCCCATTTTTTTCTATTTTAAGAGAATTAAAGATATACTTAAGGGGAAGAAATATATTGGTTGACCCGTCTAGAAACTTACGCTCTCTGAAGCTGTGTATCGTGATGCAGAACGCCTCTGTTACAGCGTCTGCCACTGGTGTTGGTTCGTCTGGGTTTGGATTTCACAAATCCTTTCTATTGACATTATTGATAGAGGTGAAGCATTGAATTAAAATTTGTGTAGGCCTAAAGCTTCTGTATTTGGTGGTCGAAGAATACCCGTGGATCCTCACGTCAGGTTACAAGGATTGTACACGAAACACATTAGATCGCAAAATAAGGATCCAAAGTACATGAAACTCCTACAGTCTTTCTTAATAAAAGAGAGATGCGTTTGTGGTATAAAAGCGATCAGACAAGGTATGATGATTTTTCAAATGTTTGTGGCGCATATGTGAATTATTTACGGGGTCATCAGTCCCTAAACGTACAAACTAATTCAGATGTTCTTTCTTCCCGTGCGCTATTCGAGAAAGGAATGGTAGAAGAATAGTATAAAGGTGGTTCCATGAACCCTCTGCCAGGTACTTAAATGTGATTTGCAGAGAATGCCATGTAGATGTAGAAATATGAAGTAAAAGGGTGCTGGTAATGGAAGTGAAGAGAGGAGGAAACGAAGGAGAAGAAAGAGGAAGAGGAGGAGAAGGAGGAGAGGGAGGTGGACGAAGAGGAAGGAGATGTTGAGAGTGCGAAATCGAAAGAGACATACTGATAGACGCTACCTTCCTGAACGCTTAACTAATGAAAGTGAAATATCTGTTGATGATAGCAAAAAAACTGAGGGGTGTGGTGATATTTTTGAAGGTACAAACTAATCGTAAATAATATTTGTCTGTAATGGTAGGAAGTAATAATTGTTCGTGGGTTACAGTTTCCTCGCGTCTAGTGGGAATCGGTCGTCAGCAGCAGGCAGAAACGTAGTCACCTCCACTGCAGAACTGTTGCTCGCGGACTTAGCCCTGGCGGCTCCCGCGCCGTAACAGTTCCTGGTCGGGCAGCGCCCGGAAGTCGAATTAAATCCTAAAGTACCGCCGCATCCGGCGCACAAAAGACTTAAAAATACATACGAGGGGTTTAGCTAAACAAGCTCCCTTGTTGTTGCTACATTATTCAGACGCAGTGACACCGGCTCATAATTCTTTCATCTAACATGAGTTTATTCTTCTCAAGTGGCTGAATTTTTCATTAAAACAGAAAGGCAGCCTTCATAGCAGTGTGCGTTGTATTACCACTGATAGTAGAAAAAAAAGAAGAAAAAATCCGTGAATTAGTAAGCGCTGTTTTCATACAACTCTGCTTCCACCCACGAGGTCACGCCGTTTGCTGTTTTATTAAACATACACGAGTGTCCATTGAGCTTTCGGAAAATTATGCAATGTGGTAATTCAGGTAAAAGTACTCTGTTTATGATACGAAATACTGATGGAGCATTCAAGAGCAACATATTTTATAGTCATTACTTTTATCTCATGAAAGGAAAAGTACTTCAAATTCAAAAATATTCGATTAATTGACAGATAATGTATGTGATAAATAATATATTTATCCGGTTGTTGATTGATTCGTTGTTAACAATACGTACCTTCAGCAGATCATCTCACATAATAATCGAAAAATTCATACTGTAGCGATATTGTTCGTATAATCACACTTCTCCGTCCACAGTGGGAAAATATCAGTTTGCATAATGACTTATATTTAAGACAAATACGATTCCTGATTTCATTGTTCCAGTAGCTGTTTAATTTTTACGTTTATTGGTTCCCGAAGCATCAATTTATAGCTCTCCACTTGTTAGTGTTTTGTTCAGGTACTGTAGATTCACATTTATTAATCTCGATTGATGGAAACTACAGTAGTCTGGGCCGCGTAGTCTGGCCGACCTTAGAGTGCGGAAAGTGATTTACCGAAGTGCAGGCTGAAATCTAACTTCGTTAGTATCAGTGTCTTCCGGTGGTTCCTGAAGTTGGATGTTGCACCCAGGTTTCAATCTTACATTTTCATATGAGACGCCCACAGTGTTAAATGGTCATATGAGACGCTTACACAGGGAAAAATTCTTTCTCAGTGGCTGGATTTTTGATATTTGTCATGATATAAGAGTGCCTATAATTCTTGGTGTATGGATATCACGAAGTTCAATTTTTCCTAATCCAGTTTATGATCCTGTGTGACAGAAAAATATCTGTGTCAAAGGTCCTGATTCAATTCATTAAAATCGTTACATAATTAGCTACTTTTCTAATAGAAATGAAATTCATTTGTTATTTAAGACACGGAAACAAGAGACATACTATTGATTATAAGTATACTTAATGTTACTTCATCTGCACTGAAAATTACCCCTCCTATTTTCTTTGAATTGTAGGGTAACAGCACCAAATAATGATCTAAATTGGTAGGTAATGTGTGAAGAACTGAGGTGGAAATATCAGTATTGGGTGACACAGTGACATACCCGAGAGGAAAGAACGCTGGGAGAAGCATGGGGAGAAGTGTCAATAGAGAGGTACCATCTAGCGCAGCGCTAGGAACTGCTTCTGGCCAGGGGATTTGCAGGTAGTCTGCAACCCCATGTGACGTCACTGGCACGCATGTTATTACATGTCATGGTCAGGACTGAACTCACAGCTGCAGCAAGTATAATGTTCAAATATTTGTAAAACTTGTGGGACTTAATTGCGGGGTCTTCAGTCCCTAAACTTACAAACTACTTATGAACTAACTTATACTAAAGACGGCACGAAAATCCATGCTGGAGGGTATATTAGAATCCCGCTCGCGTATCGAAGCATAGCGCCTCAATGCGCTCGGCCGCTTCGCCACGGTCAGGCATAATGGGCTGAGTTGTAAGCCAGGAAGTTGCAGGAGAATTGCAAACCCCCTTATCGTGTCACGAAGCCGGTGGCGCTTTTTGGCGCAGCGGGACGTTCTGCGACTAAAAGTAGTTGATAACTACATTGATAACTACATATTTAATGGTACAGCTTAAGATTTCCTACGTTGAGTAGCAGAAGCACTTCTAACACTTCTAAAGCATAATGGTGGCTTCCTTTGTGTTTTTACCGGAGATCGTATTGTAATACAAATTTGCCACGTGAGAATGGCCGTGAGCTCTAAGGCGCCTTGTGTGAAGCGCGCGGTTACTTTCCGTCGGAGAATCAAGTCCTCCCACGGTTATAGGTTTTGTGTTGTCCTTAGTGTAAGTATACTGTCTGTAAAATGTACCATAAATACGATTAGCAGTGTGGGAGTAGTAAATTATAACCTGATGCCGAATGGTTGAACATTACTGCAGGAACAGTGGAAAAGTTGTAAACGATAAACTTCTTTCCTTCATTCATTTTGCTGGTATCGTCAGCGAGAATAAGATTCGTAAAGGTTTGAAAATATCTGTGAAGTTCATTGCATTTGCTAAGTACTCTTATTCTCAAATAGCAGATGAATTAAGTCTCGTTAATCATGGGACACATGATGGGTTTTTCGTGTTTATGACGTCACATGCAGTGACGATTAAGACTATCGGAGGCACAGTGCGAGGACAGAAAAAAAAGTTAAGCCCCTTGTCTACTTGCAAATACATGTGTTACTATAAAAAAGTAATGATTGACATTTGGAGGCCCCAACCAGGACGAGTGGAACGGGACAATCTAAGAAAAATAGCTTCCGCGATTTGGAGGCTCCAGAACGAGAGGTCAAGGGCGCTAAAAACAATAAATAAATCAATAAATAAAAATAAAGTGCTTTCGAGATATTTGGAGGCCCCCAAAACGAGACACCCGGGGCGGTCTGCCCCCTACGTCTCCATACCCTTAGTCCGCCACTGGTCACATGTCCTAAAATATGTGTCTTAGGTGGTTTTTATCCCAGTGATCATTGATTACTGACGGTAAAGAATATTTATACGAAATGTGGTTGAAATTCGTTCATTTGTTTAAGAAGAAAATGTGGAATATTGTCACACTATGTGACAGATTTTTCCGAATTTCGTAGTTTATCAGTGCCACCGTTGCACAATGGCAGAGTGCCAGATTATAAATGCAAAGGTCGCGGGTTCGATCCCCGCCAATTCCTAGGATTTTTACCTGTTACATTCCACTTATTTCACCTCTGACAGAAGTGCTCCTGTGAAAAATACCGAGTAGCACCGTGGTTCGGAACCAACGTTAAACTGTAGGTCCCACAACAACTAACTGACTGGGTAAGTCACTTCGAAGGTCGGAGGAAGGCAACGGCATACCACCTCCAAACAGGACCATGCCTAGTAAAGCACTGTGGTGTTCAAACCAGTCTTCGGATTGTTGACTGCTTTACCTTAAGTGCATATTACAGTTTAGAGATTAAAACTACCAAGAAAGATGCCAAGGCGTAAGAAAGAAATTTCGCGTTCTCGATCTGTTTCTAAAAGACAGAAAATGGCACTGAAAAGTGCATCTACATACAATAGAAAAAAATGTTCAAATGTTTGTAAATCTATCGGACCAAACTGCGTGGTCATCAGTCCGTAGCTTACAAACTACTTAAACCTAGTTAAACTAACCTAAGGACAAACACACACACCCGTGCCCCAGGAAGGACTCGAACCTCCGCAGCGAGACGCTTTAGACCGCTCGGCTACTCCACTGCGGCATACAATAGAAACTTGAAATTTGTAGACGTTGTTTATCTTACACTGTAGGCATCAGCGAATTTTCGATATTCCCATGACTAAGGGGGTGAAATAGAGAAACAACGGTTGCTTGAAAATACATTACCATTCAAGCAATTTTGAAGGAATAAATACAAAACTTCGGATTTAGATTTTTATTGGAAATTTAAAGACACGTGTTTAAATATTTTCGGAAATTCAAACATTAAGCGGATGAAATAAGAGAAAATCTTTTAAAGGTTTTACTAAGACTATTTTGATGTGTTTTAATGAAATGCGAAAATTTGGTTTTGGAACCATAGTTAGAATGAAAGGAAAATGTGTTTCGGGATGTTTTGAATGGTGCAATAGGGGGTGACAAGTTGTATCAAAATACTTGATTAGGAAATAACTTTTAAAGCTAAATCTACGAAAATTTGTATTTAGAAGTAGAAACAACCAATCCAGATCATCCAGTCCACGCTTGGGAAACTGCGGGAATTAAGCTAGCAATGATAATAAAAATAAGGAATCAGACTTCTTTCAGTGGCTTTCTCCGTGTGTAAATTATTGATAGGACTTGCACCACCTGTCTCTATTATTCCCTGTAAGATATTGGCATAACTCATAAGAAGAATACTGTACATTAATTAAGAGAACTGCTTCACCTTACCTTATCTCCAGGAGTGTGTGTTGTAGGTGGTTCTTACCCCTACAGTGATTGCTGTTTGATAGTATGGAGTATGTGTAACAAGCTTCGTTGAGATTATGTCCAGTAGTTTAGGAAGAGATATGGAACACACACACTCTGCATCCTACGGTTTTTATAATATGTATAGATATTGAATGTGCACCTCGGTTGCACAGTGGTAGAGTGCCAGATTACGAATCCAAAGATCGCGGGTTCGATCCCCGCCAGGTCCTAGGATTTTCATCTGTCACTTTCCACTTCTTTCACCTCTGGCAGTATTGCTCATGTGAAAAATACCGAGTGGCACCCTGTTTCGGAACCCACATTAAACTGTAGGTCCCCCTATAACTGGCTGGGTAAGTCAGTTCGAAAGTCGGAGGAAGGCAACGGCACACCACCCCAAACAGGACCATTCCTACTAAAGCACTGTGCTGTTGAAACCAAACTTCGGATTTTTGAGTGCCTTGCCTTATCTCCATTACATTTCGCGTAAAGATCACAAAGACAAGATAAGAGAAATTAGGGCTCGTACGGCGGCATATAGGCATTCTTTTTTTCCTCGATCAATTTGGGAGTGGAATAGGAAAGGAAATGCCTAGTAGTGGTACAGTGCACCTTACGCTGAATTGCGGAGTATGTATGTAGTTGTAGATGTAGAAGTGTGTTTCGTAGGTCGTTCTTACCCCTACAGTGATTGCTCTTTGATTGTATGGAGTATGTGAAAAATGTTCAAATGTCTCTAAATCTATCGGACCAAACTGCGTGGTCATCAGTCCGTAGCTTACAAACTACTTAAACCTAGATAAACTAACCTAAGGACAAACACACACACACCCATGCCCCAGGGAGGACTCGAACCTCCACGGCGAGCAACCGCGCGCTACGCAGCGAGACGCTTTAGACCGCTCGGCTACTCCTCCGCGGCGGAGTATGTGAACAAGCTTTGTTGAGATTGGTCCAGTTGTTTAGGAGGAGATATGGAACAAACACACTGCATTCTACGTTTTTTTAACTAATAGGTATAGGTATTGAATACCGTCAATAAGTATTGACCGTATAACGGCCCCTTTAGTCTGTGGCTGTAACGGTGCCTGGGGAGAGGGGAAAAGTAGACGAGCATAAGGTCGGCGTGTAGGGACAGGGCAAAGTTAGTCGGTCGTGTGAGGGAGCAAGGGTGTGTAGGGAGAGGCGACAAAGCGGCGACCAGCCCCAGGCCGTGGCGGGCACGCTCGGCCGCGCCGCACACAGTCCGCCGCGCCGGTGTATTCCTGGAAACTTTGCGTCGCGGCGCCGCGCCGGGGGAGCCGGACACAGCAGGGAGGGGAGGGGGCGACCGCGACCGCTGGCGCGTGGGCGCGCCCGCTGTTTGCGCTTCTTTGTAAATTTACGGCGCGGGAATCGATTACGCGGTCGATTAATCGGCAGGAAACCGAAGTGCTCGATCACCGGGTAATTTAACCGCGCGCTCGGCTGGGCCCCGCCGCACCGCACAGACCTCTTCATCACGGGGTGGCCGCCGGGGCGCGCTGCGCGCCTGCCGCTACTCCTGCCGGGTCGCGCCGCCACTCACTGTCGCCTACTCGTGCTCGGAGCGCGACTGCACCGCAGGAGGGATGTTCCACCAAAGGCACCAGTTGCCCTCAGATCTTCTCGCTTTACTACCTACACCAGTACTCCAAAACTATCTATACCCACACTGTCGTACTCTTTAATTTTTTTACAAATGAAGAAACTGTATCAGTACATATTATCAAACTAGATGTATGTTCCAAATCTTAATATATATAAAAGTAAGTTGTTTGTGGCTATATTTCACTCTGATGCCAAAAATACATATCGGTAACGAATGGTCTTTGTATGTGGTAGTAGGTATCAGTCTCCAAAAAAATGTTCAAATGTTTGTATAGCTCATGGGACTTAACTACGGGGTCATCAGTCCCTAAACTTACAAACTACTTATGAACTAAGTAATACTAAGGACGGCACAAATACCCATGCACGAAGGGGGATTAGAACCCCAGACCATAGTGGCCGGGCAGACCGTGACTGGAGCGCCTCAGTCCCCTCGGCCACCGTGCCCTGCTATCAGTCTCCTATTGTGCACTATGGTAGTAGAGGGTGGATAACGTTAAGGGGGTGGAAGACATGGTAGTTGAAAGTTACCGACTTATATAAAATTCTACGTGTGGGTGTCGATATGTTGCTCTTCAGCAAAAACTCACCATGAAGGCAACCGATCTCTCAGTTTTGCTGTAGTATAAACTGCACAGCATAGCAGTTCCATGTCGATAGCTATAAGAGGGTGGAAGATACAGTGGTTGAAAGTCATCAGCTAATATAAAATTCGACTGAAGAAAAGCAAACAAATGTTCAAATTTTTGTAAATCTATCCGACTCAACTGCGTGGTTATTAGTCCGTAGGTTACAAACTACTTAAACTAAGTTAAACTAACCTAAGGACGCCACATACATCCATGCCCGAGGGAGGACTCAAACCTCCGAAGCGGGAGGCCTCACGATCCGCAACGTGAAGACCAGCGATAACTTTTGACACCATAATAGCGAAGAGTTTATATACAGCGAAACGTGATGAATATTCTTCAGTTGTTTTTCTGCTATAAACGTACGAATAAAGAGAAATAAGTGCATATTGCAATTTGATAAGTGAAACTACCAAGAAAGATGCCAAAGCGAAGAATGAAATTTCGCGTTCTCGATCCGTTTCTGAAAGACAGAAAAGTCGTTCAAAAGTGATTCTTCAGACGATAGAAACGTGAAATTTTTAGACAGTATACACACTGTAGGCATCAACCATTTTTCGATATTCCCATCACCAAAGCGGTGAAATAGGGGATGAGAGGATTTTTGAAATACGTTGCTATTAAGGCAATTTGGAAGCAATAAATTCAAAACTTCGGATGTAGATTTTTGGTTGGAATTTTCAAAACACGTGATTTGATATTTTTGGAAATTCAACCATTAAGTCGGTGAAATAAGTTAAAAATTTTTGTGTATGCTACTATGACTATTTTGATGCTACAAATTCCAAAATCTGGATTTGGAACGATGGTTACAATAAGAAAAATATATTTCGGGATGTTTTGAATTCTGCCATCGATGGTGCAATAAGGGGTGGCACGTTGTATCGATATACCAGATTAGGAAAGCATTTTTAAAGCTACATCTATGGAAATTTATATTTAGAATTAGAAACAACCAATGCAGACTATCCAGCCTACGCATGCGAAGCAGCGGGAATTATGCTAATTTGCGTCCGTTTGTTTGTGGGTACGTATTGCATAAAAATCTACAGTTTTGTTCCAATCTTTATGAAATTTTGCACACATAAGCTTAAATCCATGAGGACGGTCGCCGTAAGTGTAATGATCACGTACACCACCTAATTTATGAGATATGACTTCATAAACAATCAGTTGCCAGAAAAAACTTCTACAACACGCGACAGTGTTGCACATTTCCTCCTAAACAACTGGACCGATCTCTACGAAATTTGATACCCATATTCCTTACTGCGAGGTACAGCTAATGCAGGATTAAGAATCACATATGGCACATGACGTCCTAAACAACAGGAATAGCAAAAAGCTGCCAAATAATGGGACTAGACTTTATTCATACACTGTATAAGCATGATAGTACTTATCGACTTGCAACAAACTTTAAAATGATAAAAGAAAAAAAGTTTCTTGCATACTACTTTTTCGCTGTTCATGGACTAAAAGTGCAGCATTCGGTATGAAGTTACAATTTATAATTTGTACACTACAAATTGCAGCCACAAGAAATTTTACTGACAGTATACACACATATAGCTGAACGTACCTTCGAAATTGTATCACAGTACGATACGTAGTTCATGAGATATAAGCAACCTAAACAGTAACGTGCATAGAAAACCGCCCCACCACGCAACAAGTTTTACTCTACTACTTCTTTACTACTAATTGTATTCGCATCAGATTTTACAGACTTGCAGCACTTATACTAAAGAATATATACCTGCAAAATTATACAGTTGTACAACATATAGCTAAATAAATATGAGATCGTACGGTTTTATATGTTATTTCTATTTTGATTACTATCTTGATTTGTTTGGATACTGCACTTATTACTTTTTACATTTTGCAAGACAGCCTTGTTTCTAATATATTCTCCGATAAATATAACATGTTTGTAGACAAAAGGACGTGGATAGAGAGAGAAGGGATAGAAGAAGTACTAACTCAAGGCAGGAATAAATAATTCTATAACTGGGCAACGCCGGGTTTTCAGCTAGTCTACTATACACAGCTGGAGCAATTCCAACCAAATTTGGTACATGTATCCGATTTTGGAAATACTTACTTCACTTTTTCTTTCCGTGCTAAATATTGCTCCAAAACTGACCCGCCCGTATGGCTTGGTCAGTTCCTAAAATCAAATCCTCTTGAGTGCCAAAGTTATCAACAAGCGTACATATTAGTCAATGGTTTGCTGTTTGAACAGCGCTAATTTCGCAACTTTTAATGGACCGGCTGACGCCTGTTCTTAATTCGCTTAGGCTTCTCCAACGGGATATGGTAGCGACCCTTCCAGGGCAAGTTCTTCCGCGAAGTTCATTTCCTCGCTACCTACGTCCCGCCGGAGGTCACAACGACGAGCATTAGCGTTTTTAACAAGGATCACTGGCCTGTTCAGAACGCTCCTACTCGATTTTAGCCTTCAGCTGATTTCGTCCTGTAGGTATCTACAGGGATACTCTGCAAGTCATATTGAAGTGCATGGCAGAGGGGTCATCGAATCACTTTTATGATATTTCTCTTTTAGATTCATTCTCTAATAGCTCGCGGGAAAAAGCCTAAAACTTTAGGTTTTCCATCTGATTCCTCTTATTTTATTATGATGATCATGTCTCCCTATGTAGGTTGGTTCTAACAATGTATGTTCGCATTCTGAAGAGAAACTTGGTGAAAGAAATTTCGCAAATCGATGTTGCCGCAACAAATAATAATTTTCTCTTAATGATTTCCACCCCAAATCGTGAATCATTTCCGTGACACTGTCTCTGCTACAACGCCATAATAAAAATCGATCTGCTCTTCTCTGAATTTTCCCATAAATTGTATTCACTCTCACCTGGTGTAGATCCCATAATGCGCAGCACTACTCCAAAATAGGACGCACAAGTGTAATGTAGACAGTTTCTTTAGTAAAACTGTTGCATCTTCTAAGTGTTCTGCCAATGAAACGTAGTCTTTGTTTGGCCTTCCGCACAATATTTTGTATGTGTTCTTTCAATTTGTTTCAAGTTGTTCGCAATTGTTACTCCTACGTATTTAATGGAATTGACGGCATGTAGGTTTGACTGATGTATCGAATAACTGAAGTTTAACGGATTTTTTTTTACTGGTCATATGGGTGATCTCACATTTATTACTATTAAGGTTCAATTGCCAAATTTTGCACCATGCAGATATCTAAATCATTTTGCAGTATGTTTTGATCTTCTGGTAACTTTACTCACCGATAAATGACAGTATCATCCGCGAATAGTCTAAGAGAGCTACTCAGATTTCTCCTCATCGTTTATAAAAATAAGGAACAGTAGGAGCATAGGAAGCCTATTATCAGTCAGTTGTTTAACACTAGAACTTCTGATATTTAGATCACTTATTACTCCGGTATCTTATCCTTTTATTCTGCAAAATGAGTTGGTTATTGTTACTATTAATCAATCCGTTCTATGAAGTTTTGGGTATTTTATTATAAAATAAACAAATGTACAGTAGTTTTCACAAAACATCATTATTATCAGGAACATTTACACGTATTTGCTGAGTGTTTTTACTCGCTAACATTACATAATGTGCTCAAATAATAGTCTTTCGACGTGTATTGTTTTGCTGACAGTTTTCTTTCACACGTGACACTTTACAAATGACTTGTATCCATTGCAGTCTGACTTTACAAAGCAACGTGTTCGCTTTTCTCCTCTCTCAGAAATGTTTTCGGGAGTAACGCAAGCACCAATCTTCTATTACAAGAATCTGTCAGCTGTTTGTTAGGCTCACTATCCGAAACGGAGTAGAGTAAATGTCCAGTAATTCATATGAGCAGATCGTCCTTCATAAACAGAGCGCTTATATTCCTCGTGCACGAATCTTTAATTAACTATTGATTAACATGTTTTATTAATCAATTAATCAAAGCTGGTAGAAGCCGACCTCGGGGAGGATCAGTTTGGGTTCAGGAGAAATGTAGGAACACGGGAGGCAATATTCACTTTATGGCTTATCCTAGAAGATAGATTAAGAAAAGGCAAACATACATATCTAGCTTGTGTAGATTTTGAGAAGGCTTTTGACAGTGTTGATTGGAATAAACTCTTTCAAGTTCTGAAGCAAGCAGGAGTAAAATATAGGGAGCGTAAGGTTATTTACAACTTGTACAAAAACCAGACAACAGTAGTTAGAGTTGGAGGGCATGAAAGGGATGCAGTGGTTGGGAAAGGAGTAAGACAGGGTTGTAGCCTTTCTCCAATGTTGTTCAATTTGTACATTGAGAAAGCTATAAAGGAAAGCAAGGAGAAATTTGGAGAATGAATTAAATTTCAGAGTGAAGAATTAAAAACATTGTTTTTTGCCGACGACATAGTAAATCTGTCAGAGACATCAAAGGACCTGGAAGAGCAGTTGAACGGAATGGACAGTGTGCTGAAAGGTGCATATAAGATGAACATTAACAAGGGTAATGGAGTGCAGTCTAAGAAAAGCAGGTGATGCTGAAGGAATTAGATTAGGTAACAAAACAATAAAAGCGGTAGATGAGTTTTGTTACTTGGGCAGTAAAATAACAAATGATGGTCGCAGTACAGAGGATATAAAATGCAGAATGGCAATGGGTAGAAAAGCGTTCTTGAACAAGAGAAATTTGTTAACCTCGAATATTGATTTAAGCCTATGGAAGTCCTTTCACAAAGCATTTGTGTGGAGTGTTGCCTTGTATGGGAGTGAAACATGGACGATAAACAGTGCGGACAGGAAGAGGATAGAGGCTTTTGAAATGTGGTGTTACCTAAGAATGCTTAAGATTAGGTGGGTGGATCGCATAACTAACGAGGAGGTACACAACAGGATTGGGAGGACAGGAATGTCTGGCATATCTTGACTAAAAGAAGGGATCGATTGGTAGGACATATTCTTAGACATCAAGGAATCGTGAATTTAGCATTGGAGGGAAGTGTGTGGGGTAAAAACCACAGAGGAAGACCAAGAGATCGATACAGTAAGCAGATTCAGACAGATGTAGGTTTCCGTTCTTATGTGGAGTTAAAGAGGCTTGCTCAGGATAGGGTATTGTGGAGAGCTGCATCAAGCTAGTCTCCGGACTGAAGACCACAACAATAACAACAACAGTTTCATGTGTAATTTAAATACATCGTTTAAGTAAACGGAACGGTTTTGCTATTTCACTTCTGACACCAATTTGTGCCAAATTGTTTGAGCGGAGAAGTGGGTATGGGCTTAAAACAGAAAGGCGTGAATTTGGTAACATCAAAATGGACTTTATTGCCTAAAGTTGTTACAGGGTGCTAATTGGGACCCGACAGGAGGTCGTCGCCTGTCCCTAGAGGTACATTTTCGAGGACACGTTATGGTATGATGGGAGACCAAGGGAGTAGGTCTTGTCAGGTGCGCAAGAGGGCGTTCGTTCCTCTCGTTGTCGTTCAACTCTTGAAACAGTGTACCAGAGGCGGATCCAAGGGGAGGGTCTTGGTGCCCCCCCCCCCGAAAAAAAGACAATCATTTTAATTGAAATTTCTTTATTTTTAGATAAGAAGTGTGTACTAAAACATTTTTTGAGTTAATTTCAAGTATTTTTCTACATCACATTAGCCACTTCAAATATCGTAATTTTACGTATTACTCACTTATACTAACGTCATTTTGAACCTCCACGTAAAGTGACTGAAATAATAAGCGTTCCTTTCCTTAATTCACGTGAATAGCCACAGTTTGCTTACAAAGCACAGTCGTGGTGCCACATGTAACACTGAGAGCACCCTTCCATTTTACACCGTGCAATTTATGAGGCAATCGAAGATCCTATTATAGTTCTTAAATTAACTGGATGAACTTGTAGTTCACAAAGTTTTGGAGACTTTTTTTTTCGAAAATAGTATTTCACGGAATTTCACTTTATTTATTAGGCTATTGCACTGATGAATTGTCCTATTCAGTTATGTAAACAAATATTAGGGGTATTATTACTATGATTAGTACAATAAAACTTCGCAAATATATAGGAAAAATCGATTACAATATTTATATCAAAAATTAAATGTTTTATAGGTATTAAAATGATACACATACGTGATACGTTGAAAGTTAAAGGCAAGGCATGTTTGCAGGTAGGATTGGGGCAGTTAGTGGGAGAGTGATAACAACCGAAAACAGGAAATCGAACCCCAGATCTGGCCCTGCAGTGTATCCCACGTGACCGCCAGTCTGTCCCGTGCTTGGTGGCTGGGTTCTGCCGAGTCTCCGAGGATGGCGTACCCTCGCCAGCAGAATCCAGCCACCAAGGAATGCCGAATCGAGAGGCACGTGTCTGAAAACATACGGGTGGAATTCTCCAGCAGCAGTCTCGCGGCACGACCCGTTACCGTTCTGGCAAGCCAGGCTGAGCGAAATACGTATGAAATTTTAAAATTTTACTTCCTATTCTTCACGCATCGCCGTCGTACATCCTTTCCCCTATTAAAAGAAGAGTAGTTATTGGGAGAGAGAAAAATATTATCAACATAGCTGTTGACATGTGTAGAAATATTTCAACAAAACTATACGGAGTTAATAGGTGTCCACCTTAAAAGTTTAATCGTGTTACAGGCGCTTATAGAAATGTGTAAATGTTTATGTGGGTTAATTAACAATAAACTCTTTGCTACCTGGTGGTGTCACATAGCAAAAGATGACGGCAATTAAGTGATAACAGTAACATTGAATTGATACAAGTTAATAGATAATAAACAAGTTCCCAAAAACACAATTTTCATTCAGTTTGATGAAGAGGTAGCAATATGTATTCAGTAAAGATTTATACGCAGTACTCAAGGGCAGATGGCCCTTTCAATAAATTTAGGTAGCCCAAATTCAGTATAACAAGTATCTTAAGATATGGCTTGTCATAGATGGTACTTCAATACTGGCCAAGAGGTCATTTGGCCACCAATTTCATTCCTCAAACCTTAGGACGCCGCTGTTGGATATCCCTTGCGTCTCTTGGACACACAATAAATCACATTTTTGTCGATGACAGAGGTTCTGTAAAAGCTCTTCTTTACATGTTCATCTTCTATGTTAGCAGAAACCATTGTAATGCTTGGCTCTGATACGAGCCCTTCCCAATTGTTAGATGACATCTTGCTTATCATTTATATTTTATGGGATGTATGCTCCGGAGTGCTGACATTCGGTTCGATATTGGAAGATCAATTCCAACTATCTATGCAGGGGCACCACGGGCAGGAGTCAGTTTCACCCTGTTTAGCAGGTATCCCACCTCCAGATATTCATCGTGGGTGCTAATCCAGAATGGAGAAAACTAAAACACTAAACCTTGCGACTCATACTCTATATTGATACCAACCAGCACACCAGAGGCTCAGGTGAAGGGAAAGGTTTCTTCCTGCAACAGAAAGCCTCAATGATCCACCATCAAACTTCAGAGTGAACTCATGGCACATTAGATGTAGCCACCTCACAGGATTTTTGGTGCCCTCAGAAAGCCTCCCCCAGGTCACGAGGAAAGCTGGTCAATCCGGATGACGCTTAAGAGACTGCGATCAGGAGTTGGAAGAACGAAGATCAACATGAGAAGATGGGGATTTGCCTGCGACTCGACCGTATATCAATTTGGCGAAAAACAGAACTTGAGCCATCTTCTCGATCACAAACGGTGTCCATCGAGATGCTCTCCCCAAAATGTTGTTGACGCTACCAAGGAGGCATGTAAAGTGACCGCATACTGGTCGCGGCACATTCAATTACATTTGTAATAGCTATCATTATGCCAAGAAATGATAATGTTTACAGTACCACAGGTTGAATTTTTACTCATCACCATCATCATTAGAGACTCTATTAAAATTCCTCCATGATCCCATATTCAATGCTAACATTGATACCTCGTATGATGTTATGCCTTTTACTTCAAAATCATTCTGCGCCGAATCTAAGTACTTTTTTCTTGGTCTACCTCGACTCCTCTTACCCTCCGCTGCCGAACTCATGAGTCTCTTTGGTAACTTTTCTTCTCCCATGCGTGTAACATCTCCCCACCATCTCAGTGTGTTCGCTCTAACTGCTACATCTATGGTGTTCATTTCCAGTTTTTCTTTGATTTCCTCATTATGGACATCCTCCTGACATTGTTCCCATCTGTTACTACCTGCAATTATTCTTGGTACTTTCATATCTGTAACCTCTACCTTATGAATAAGGTAACCTGTATTCACCCAACTTTCACTCTCATACAACAAAGTTGGTCGGAAGATAGAGCGGTGCACTGCTAACTTAGTCTTGGTTCTTACTTACTTCCTTCTTGCAGAAGAGAGTAGCTGAGCCTTCATTGCATTAGCTTAGCTGCACCTCGATTCCAGTTCTTTCACTACGTTGCCATCTTGTGAGAAAATACATACCAGGTATTTGAAAGGCTCTATCTGTTCTAAGTTTGTTCCTCTTATTTGGCACTCATTCTGATTAAATCTCTTTCCCATAGACATTACTTTCGTTTTGGAGATGCTAAGCTTCATATAATACTCCTTGTACCTCTGATCGAGCTCTGAAATATCAGTTTGTAACCTTTCAATCGAATCGGCCATTACAACTAAGTCATCCGCATATGCGAGACTGCTTATTTTGTTTTCACCTACTTTAATCCCGCCCTGTCAGTCCACTGTTTTACTTTATTCTGTATTTTTACCGCTTTGATTTCTTGTTTCATATAACTCCGAAAATATGTATGTTTATGACACGAATAAATAAAAAAGAGTATAACAAGAGCTACAAACGATAATCGTAGTTATTTAATTCTTCCAAGTTCCAATTTAGTATATATCTCTTATATTTTATACTTGTTGTATTGCATTTTTATTACAATTGGTCTGTACTACCAACTCCTAATTATGTACTACTCCACATAAAACACCCCGCATACACGTTCCTGTTTATGATCTCCCAAAACAAACTACCCAGAACGAAGAGACACGCGCCCTCCCTGAGAATTATTCCCGGAATTGTATTAACCCCGCCTCGCTAATAAGGTCCTTATACGTGCCCCCCCCCCCTTCCGCAGCTCCAGAAGGAGGCGCCTGGCGATGCGTCGCCGCCTCTTTTGTCGGAGCGGCAACAGCATCACGCATGCTGCTTCCGCGAAAAGCGGCCGCCCCGCGCCGCCTAGCGAGCTCGCGGGGCAATTCGGTTAGCGGAGACACAGCAGCCGGCGCGGCAGCTGCATACGGGCATACGGGGAGCCGCGCGGGCCTGCTGATAGCATTAGCGAGCGCATTCGTCGGCGAGGCGGGCGGAAGCGACGACGGCAGCATACGGCGACGCGTCATTTATTAACGGCGGAAGCCGCGTGAGCCGCGTGACAGCGACAGACGCGCCTCGCCGCGGCGGAAGCTCGCACTATGGTCCGCCACTCTCGAGGCGTGAGTGTGGAAGTCTGCAAAGGTCAATTGCTAAGGAACCCTACACTGAGGATAGATGCTGTTCCCACCATCAGCCGGAGGGGGGCGAGATTTCTTGGTGTCATCATAGACGAGAAATGGAGCTTTGCGGATCACATACGTGATCCTGTTAAAATCACTCAAAAGAGGAAAGGCCACAGGACCTGATGGGATGTTGTTGTTATGGTCTTCAGTCCGAAGACTGGTTTGATGCAGCTCTCCACCCTACTCTATCCTGAGCAAGCCTCTTCATCTCCTCGTAAGAACGGCAACCCACATCCATTTGAATCTGCTTACTATATCTACACCTACATCTACAACCATACTCCGTAAGCTACCCGACGGTGTGTGGCGGAGGGTACCTTGAGTAACCTCTATCGATTTTCCCTCCTATTCCAGTCACGTATTATTCGCGGAAAGAAGGATTGTCGGTATGCCTCTGTGTGGGCTCTAATCTCTCTTATTTTATCCTCACGATCTCTTAGCGAGATATACGTAGGGGGGGAGCAATATACTGCTAGACTCCAAAGTAAAGGTAAGTTCTCAAAACTTCGACAAAAGCCCGTACCGAGCGACAGAGCGTCTCTCCTGCAGAGTCTTCCACTGGAGTTTAGCGATCATCACCGTAACGCTTTCACTTCCTCTATCAATCCCACCTGGTACAGATCCCACACCGGTGACCAGTATTCAAGCTGTGGACGAACAAGTGTACTGTAACCTACTTCCTTTGTTTTCGGACTGCATTTCCTTAGAATTCTCCCAATGAATCTAAGTCTGGCATCTGCTTTACCAACGATTGATTTTATATAGTCGTTCCATTTTAAATCCCTCCTAATGTCTATTCCCAGATAATTTATGGAATTAACTGCTTCCAGTTGCTGACCTGCTATAGTGTAGCTAAATGATAAAGGATCTTTCTTTCTGTGTATTCGAAGCACATTACACTTGTCTACATTGAGCTTTAATTGCCATATGTGTCTCTTGGTCTCCGTCTGCTATTCTTACCCCACACACTTCCCTCCAATGCTAAATTTACGATTCCTCGATGTCTAATAACGTATCCCACCAAGCGATCCCTTCTTTTAGTCAACGTATGCCAAAAATTCCTTTCCTCACCAATTCTGTTCAGTACCTCTTCATTAGCTATGCGATCTACCCACCTAATCTTCAGTATTCTTCTGTAGCACCACATTTCAAACGCCTCTATTCTCTTCCTCTCCGCACTGTTTATCGTCCAAGTTTAACTCCCGTACAAGGCAACACTCCACACCAATGCCTTCAGAAAAGACTTCCTTATACTTAAATTAAAATTCGATGTTAACAAATTTCTCTTTTTCAAAAATGCTTTTCGTCCCATTGGCATTCTGCATTTTATATCCTCTGTACCGCGACCGTCATTTGTTATTTTACTACCCAAGTAACAAAACTCGTCTAACACCTTCATTGTTTCGTTGCATAATCTAATTCCTTAAGCATCGCCTGACTTTCTAAGACTGCATTTCATTATCTTTTCATCATATTTTCAGACAGTAGAGCTGCACGTCCTCGGGAAAAGTAACGGCTGTAGTTTCCCCTTTCGCAGTTCGCGGTAACTGTATGGCATAGACCATATCAGCTGAAGTTACAAGGCCAGCTCAGTCAGTCATCCAGACTGTTGCCCCTGTAACTACTGAAAAGGCTGCTGCCCCTCTTCAGGAACCACACGTTTGTCTGGCCTCTCCACAGATACCCCTCCGCTGTGGTTTCACCTACGGTACGGCCATCTATATCGTTGAGGCAAGCAAGCCACCTCACCTCGGCAATGTCTGTGGTTCATGGTGGGATATCAGTTCCATTTTACACAGAGTACGTGAAGGAACTTGCCCCCCCCCCCCCCCTTCTTGCAGTGGTGTACCATAGTTCTCTAGAATAGCGCAGTGTTCCAAAAGATTAAAAAATGGGGCAAGTCATTCCCGTTTTCAAGAAGGGACGTCGGACAGATGTGCTCTACTAAAGGCCTATATCTCTAACGTCGGTCTGTTGTAGGATTTTGTAACACGTATTATGTTACAGTATAACGACTTTTCTAGCGACTGGAAATCTGTTGTGTAGAAATCAGCATGGGTTTCGAAAAAGACGATCGTGTGAAGTCCAGTTTCCTTTATTCGTCCACGAGACTCAGAGGACCATAGACACGGGGTCCCAGGTGGATGCCGTGTTTCTTGACTTCCGCAAGGCGTTTGATACAGTTCCCCACTGTAGTTTAATGAACAAAGAAGAAGCACACGGTCTATCAGACCAATTGTATGATTGGATTTTGGAGTTCCTAGATAATGGAACGCAGCATGTCATTCTCAATGGAGAGAAGTCTTCCGAAGTAGGACTGATGTCAGGTGTGCCGCAGCGTAGTGTCGTGGGACCGTTGCTGTTTACAATATATATAAATGACCTTGTGGATAAAATCGAAAGTTCACTGAGGCTTTTTGCGGATGATGCTGTAGTATATAGAGAGATTGTAACAATGGAAGATTTATTGAAATGAAATGTAGACAAGTGTAATAGTGTAAAGTGCTACGAATACATAGAAAGAAAGATCCTTTATCATTTAGTTACACTGAAGCAGGTCAGCAAGTGGAAGCAGTTAATTCCATAAATTATCTGGGAGTAGGCATTAGGAATGATTCAAAATGGAACGACCATATAAAATTAATCGTAGGTAAGGCAGATGCCAGACTGAAATTCGTTGAAAGATTCCTAAGGAAATGTGGTCAAAAAAAAAAAAAAAAAAAAAAAAAAAAAAAAAAAAAAAAAAAATTACAGGAAGTAGAGAGGACCTAACGGAGAGCAATGCGCTTCATTATAGGATCATTTAGTAATAGTGAAAGCGTTACGGAGATGAGCGATAAACTACAAGACTCTGCAAGAGACGCGCTCTGTAGTTCGGTACGGTCTTTTGTTGAAGTTTCGAGAACATACCTTTAGCGAGGAGTCAAGCAGCATATTGCTCCCCCCTACGTATATCTCGCAAAAAGATCACAAGGATAAAATCAGAGAGATTAGAGCCCACACAGAGCATACCGACAATCTTTCTTTTCACGAACAATACGAGACTAGAATAGGAGGCAAAACCGATAGTGGTACTCAAGGTACCCTCCGCTACACACCGTCAGGTGACTTGCGGAGTATATGTAGATGTAGATGTGGACATAGACGCTGTCATTGAAAGAGCTCTAGTAGCCATGTGCAGCCTGGCGAGGATCGGGCACCGAAAGTTTCACCTTCCGCCCTATCTCATTAGGTTGTATTATAACAGAATTCCTGCGTCTACCGTCTGCTACAGATCTCCAGTCTGGGCCCATAGACTCACGAGGGCGGTGCCTCACGTGAACGTCTGGCGGGTGCAGCGCAACATTTTGCTCCACACTGTCGAAGCCTCTAGAAGATCTCCAGGAGGTGCTCACTTGGTGCTGATGGGACCGTGTCCCTTGGATATCATAATCAGAGAGCAATCTGCTTGGCAATGGGCTAAGAAGGATAGGAAAGACGGAGTGGAAGTGGTTCTCGGAATCAGAGCTGGAACTAGATCCGTTATCAAAAGAAGAACGTTGGGGCTCTGACAAGAGGTGTGTAACAACGACTAAGCTGGTAGGAGAACACGCCCCCTTCCACCTGACATGCAGCAGCGGCTCTCTATGAGCTGCTTACTACCCACAAGAGGACTACTGCACTTCTTGGTGGGTCATGGGCCCTACCCGCCGTATCTACGCCGGTTTGGGGTTCGTGCTTCACCAGCGTGTGACTGTAGAGCAGAGGTCGGAATCCCAGAACATGTCCCATATGAATGCTCCACCTGAAAAAGTATATGTAGAACTGCATGTGTTCCTCACAAATATCGATAAATAATACTTTACGGGCACAGCTAGTCCAAAGTAAATACTGAAGATGAATAGCTTTACAATCTACAGATGAATCGATATAATTGTGGTAGAATCAGATTGCAATAGAGAGAGAGAGAAAACAAAAGAAGAAAATAACGTCTGTGACGGTAATCGAATACGGTATGATAAATAAGTGAAGTGGGTGACTTCTACACTTTGCTACCGTCCTTCAGAAGCCTAAGCTATTATTGACTTGGTTTTACCGTTGTTACCATTGTCAAATATATTTTTCATGATTAGGACTGTCTTAAAATTTTGTTAAGAAGTAATTCTTGAAGTTTTTCGAGCAATCAATTGTCACTTTTGAGTTCGATATTCTGCTGGATATGAGCGTTGTTCTTGCATGGCATTTTGAAAACATTTTGTGGCGTTACCTCACGTTTCGGTACATTTTTTATTTTTTTCCACGTAAGTTAATTTCTAGTATGCCTAAATGTTAGACGGCTAGGGAGAAATGCAGAGGCTGCAGAGATAGCAAGTTGATCGCGGATAGCGACATACTGTATGGTCAGCCTACCGTGGGAACCAGCTCGGCTTGCGAACCGCGCGGCGTACGTAGACAGCTCGGTGTTTGCCCGTTTATATGTTGCGGGAACTACGATACTATAAACGTTTATTTTAATTATTTATAGACACTTTTCTATAAGTCAAACATTGCTATCGATTGCTGTCAGGGTGACAGAAATTATTCATAATATCAGAGCCAGTTAAAATTCAGTATTAATTAGTATTGTCCACCATATAGAAAGAGCCTTGTCATTGGCCGAGAACATTGGACCAATGGTGTGCGAGTATAGCAAATGGAGGCGCCAAGGAAGCGTGTTGCTAAAGAACCAGTTGCCGGTTGGGTCTTGAGGTAGACGTCGCGGTGCTCAGTCGCGGAATTTAGAAAAAAGTGAGATTTATATAAAAGTTATAGTTGTCAGTTTGTTCTCGAGGGAGACGCCACAGTATTCGGTCGCGAGTGGATAAGGTGTTAATAAGTGATAACAGCATATTCTGTAGTAATGCTACTGATATTACTGCAAATTGACGCAGATACTGTGAAACATCGTTATGTAAAGCAGCGAGTGAAATTCGACTGGGAAAGACTATCAATTTTAATAGTACAAGGTGCTCAGCTAATTAAACATTTAGATACCGCGGAATACATGTCAGTGTACTCTGGTTCCATAATCTGTTTGCCATCGTCGAGTCAAAATAAATTCAAGTACCAGCATGAAAGGCATTTATTTAGAGTAGGTAGAAATCCTGTTATATGAGACATTTTTTAGCAACACACTCCGTGAACTACGACCTCCTGTGGACTGCGAATGGTGGAGAAGAACTTCCAATGGGACATCTTATAACGACAACAGGTGAGCTAAACTTAACTGTTTTGGCACACGCATGACTGTGGGAGAGGGTACACGTCGTGGCGAGTGGAAGGAAGTGAGAGGAACTGTAGTTTGATAGGCGTGTGTCCGCATGTGGCGCAACGTGGTAATCATTAAGGTCCTATACCCTTACGTATAGGTGGCATCCCTAATTAAAATTAACATTGTGATTTGCCGGAATTTGCTGTGGGGCTGTAAATTAATGACAGACATTGTGGGTCCAAGCTTGTCCCGGAGTCGCGGAGTGTCTTAGTTTCTCATTATCCTTATGAGACGCTATCTGATACTGCACTTCAGTTGAAGAATAACTGAAAATGTGCATATTGGAAAAAAAACCACAAACGCAGTACCTGGAGCACTAAACTGAAGATGGAGGGCCTAGAAACCGCCCACCAGGTGCGGTACGCATAGGGAACGAAGAGGCAACATCTTTAATCGCGTCCAGCTTTCTATGACTACAAAACTAACACATGGAAAGACTTTGGAGGTTTAAAGCCTCAGGAGTTGATACTGGGCGCGGTCCACTCCAGGAGCGGCCTCAGGTAGCACCGCACGAAGATAATGAGTCACACTATAGGAATATTGTGCAAGAACGACGAAGATGTCCGGCGGACAATGGCAATAAACATGTGGCATGAGGCGCCATGTAAATGAGTGTGCGAGCGGTCCCGTGGGAGTTTTGAGACCTCCCTGGGGCATGTATGTCAATGTTGGCTTTAGCACAAGTTATATAGTTTGTGGCGATTAGGGACCGATAACCTCAACGGTTATGTGCCTTAGGTTTACAAACATTTGATGTTCGGCGGAAAACCCGACAACTCATGGATGTTAGCATATTTAAAATATTTAAACAGGACCACTGATATTCAAAAAAGTTACTTTTTACTATCTTGTTATCAACTGGTTCATACAAGCTGTTTTATATCGACTGGGTTACGAAGGGTTTTAGAATATAAGTGCGACTCCTCGTAATTTGCGTAGTATTCTGTTGAGGTGGTACATGAATTTATATTTTTCAGATTATAAATATATATTTCTTATAGAACTTGTAACTGAATTATCCCTATGACTTTAGTCATATCAGATGGAACGGTTTCTTTAAGCAGTATTATCTGTCGTACTTTTTATCCAGCAATAATATTCTAGTGGAGGTCAAGTGTGTATTGATAATGGCAGACAATACTGGCAGATTGTATTCTGTGGATACACCATTCACCTGAGTAGCTACCACTGCTGCTCGTTGAATTACAGCAAATCTGAAAATTCTTTTACTCTATTCTTTGGCATATATGCTTTGTTTCTCAGAAATGTTAACAACTTTTATCTGTTTTGTTAAAAAATGTATTAATTCTCACTTTGCGCTGGGACATTTCACTAGAGCCTGCGGTATAGAGCAGTTTGCAGCTCCCGAAAACTGAAAATCGGGCATTGCTCTCGTAGTGTCTAGAAGGCGTCTGACCTCTGGAATGAGAGACAGTATTTCTGTCATGTTCTGCAGAAGTAGATTAGTTTAGATTAATTCTTGTTCCATAGATCATATATTCGACATTCCGCTGTGATGTGGAACGTGTCAGTTTAGTAAATGGTGTCTATACATGAAACTCAATATTTTAAGGATTTTTCTTTTTTCTCCTTTTTTTACGTTTTTCTAAAAATTAATCTAAAGTGTAGAATGTGATGCCATTCAGAAATTCCTTTAATTTATTTTCAAATACCAGTTGGCAATCTGTCTGACTTTTGTTGCTAGTTGGTAAGTGACTGAAGACTTTTGTGGCAGCATGATTCAGCGTTTCTGTGCCAAAATTAGATTTAAACTTGAATAGTGAATATCATCCTTTCTCCTAGTGTTGTAGCTATGTACAGTGCTATTAGTTTTGAATTTGGTCAGATTGTTAATAACAAATTTCATGAGTGAATATATATAATGAGAAGCTACAGTGAACATTCGTAGATCCTTAAATAAGTGTCTGCAGGGTGATCTTGGGTGGGCTCCAGCAATTATTCTGATTATACGCTTTTGTGCAATGAATACTTCTTTACTCAGTGTTGAATTGCCGCAGAATATGATCCCATATGAAAGCAGTGAATGAAATTAGGCATAGTAAGCTAATTTACTGAGATGTATGTCTCCAAATTTTGAAATTAGCATAAGCAGCTGAACTCAAACGTTTCAGCAGTTTTTCAATGTGTTTCTTCCAATTCAATTCCTCATCAATGCAAACACCTAAAAATATTGATTATTCTACCTTAACCACAGATTTCTGTTCAAAGTCTAAATTTATTAATGATGCCATGTCATTTATGGTATGAAACTGGAGTATTCGATTTTATCAAAATTTAATGTGAGTTCATTTGTAGAGAACCACTTAATAATTTTCTGAAAGTCATTATTTACAATTTCATATCTTAATTCCTGTTTTTCACACGGGTTAGCTATAGTTGTATCGTCAGTAAAAATAACTAGCTTAGAAACTTCATGACTATAGAATAGCAAGTCATTAATATGTATTAAAAACAGCAATGGACCCAAGACGGAACCTTGTGGGACACTGTTTTTGATAGCTCTCTAGTTAGAGGAATTAACTGTTTCCTGCATATTATGTAAAGTGGTTGTTTCAACTTTCTACACTCTTCTAGTTAAGTAAGATTTAAACAATTTGTGCACTGTCCCACTTATACCATAATACTAAGCTTATCTAGAAGAATCCCACGAATTACACAGTCAGAAGCCTTTGAGAGATCACAGAAAATCGCAACCAATGATGTCCGGTTGTTAGAAGTGTGGTAAAGGTGTGACTCCGTGATCAACCGCGTCATTTCCTGTATTTTGGAATTTTTTCCCATCTTCTATGTATTCACTTTGGGATTTGTAGTCTCAGTTTGCCATGCGGCAGGCAAATACATCGCTCCACATAGAAAATGCACTTTTTGAGCGACTGACCTCTTCAGGCGGCACAAAACGATTTACTTCTTATAAGGGCAAAGCAGGAAAAAGGGAAATTGGTGCGGCTATCTGCAAGGGACACGTCCCCCGGGGGCAATAAATTTAATGAAACTGTCCCGTGTTCCGGCGCGCCCGTTTATCTCGTCACCGTCCCCGAAGACGCGCGCGCCGGCCCCCTCTATCAGCCACAAAGAAGATGACAGGGCAGGGCGGCGCGGCGCTTCGTGCCGCCCCCTTCGGCGTGCCCTTAAACATAAAGCGACCGCGGAGCAAATACGCGGCCAGCTCCTAGCCGGCGCGCCCCCTTTGACGGGCCGGCGCTTTGTGTCGCGAGGCGTTCAATTACCTGCCACCGGCGGCAGCACCGGCGCGCCTCCGGGGCCGCCTCGAGTGGCATCTCTCTGCCGCCAGCCTCTCTGGAGCGCCGTCCTTCAAATCTAATAGAGCGCAACGACAACTCGCCTCCTCCAGTAACTAACCGCGAGTTCCTCCAGCTATCGCGCTACAGAACAGCTTGCTAACGTGTTCTTGAAAATATTCCGCAGCAGAATTTGTTTCAGTCATCTGAAGCTCCGAGCACAGGTAGTTTTTAAGATGACATAAGGAATATGTGTACCAAATTTAGCTGAAATCTGTCCAGTATAATATTATAATGAATGTATTTCACTTAACTGTCTATGCAACTGATTTAATAAAATATGCTATTGCCATATGCATTTCGCCTTTATTTTGGAAGGCATCATCAGTGGCCTGTAATATATACATGATTATTTTTTACAAATTTTTATATTTACATTTCTCAGTATTTTTTAGGTTATCAACAGTTCTTACGCGTTATTTTGGTATAGTATTGATATCTGGATATTGTACTTACAATATTTCATGGATGTAGCTTTATATCTGGTTCTCATTAGTTGCTTCCAGTTGTTGTGCTTCAATTCCGTGCATTTTGCTGTTTTTGATGTTCCAGCACTTCACAGTTAGCACCACTAGGCACATGCCATTTTTGTTTGTGTTGTGTTTTTGTTTTTGCTGGTGTTGCCAACTGTTGGGTATGTGTTTGTCCTATCTTTGCTTTGTGTCAGTGCGTGTGTGTGTGTGTGTTCAAAATGCACGGAATTGAAGCACAACAACTGGAAGCAACTAATGAGAACCAGATATAAAGCTATATCCATGAAATATTGTAAGTACAATATCCAGATATCAATACTATACCAAAATAACGCATAAGAACTGTTGATAACCTAAAAAATACTGAGAAATGTAAATATAAAAATTTGTAAAAAATAATCATGTATATATTATAGGCCACTGATGATGCCTTCCAAAATAAAGGCGAAATGCATATGGCAATAGCATATTTTATTAAATCAGTTGCATAGACAGTTAAGTGAAATACCTTCAATATAATATTATAATATAGCAACTGTGGTAAAAAACAGGACAAAAGGAACTAAAGATGTCTGTCCAGTAGTTTAGGAGGAGATTTGGATCATAAAAACATATCTGTATACACATACATACACCTAATTTTATATGACGTATTAATCTGCATGTTGATCCTGCACCCTGTTCGTCCAAGATAATATGGCCTGCCCCCCTCTATCTCACATCCTGGGTACGCCCTTGACTGATGACCCCGTAGTTAAGTCCCATAAGCTATACAAACATTTGAACATTTTTTTTTTTTTTATATTAAGAACAGCAACAGACCCAAGACCGAACCTTGTGGGACACCATTCTTGATAGCTCTCAAGATAGAGGATTTAACTGATTCTTACATATTATGTAAAGTGCTTGTTTCAACTTTCTACTCTCTTCCCGCTAAGTATGATTTAAACCATATGTACACTGTCAAACTTATACCATAATACTAAGCTTATCTAGTAGAATTCCATGAATTAAACAGTCAGAAGCCACAAAAAATCGCAGAACTGATGAACTGCAGAACTCAAGTTCAAACCTCCGGGCTGTGTCAGGCCATTGTCTGCTTACGTTTCGTTTCTACCTGCGGGGTCATCTTGTGAGGTGTATTGGTTACTGACACTGGACATTTTTTTCCCCACTAAAAAGAAAACTTTATTCCTTCTTTTATGAATAAAGAACAGTCTACAATGCAATAATTTATTTCATTCAACTAGTTTCAGTCATATTTAGACCATCTTCAGGAATTTTGACTCCATCGATGTTGTGGAGCTGGCAGGTAGTTGGGAGCCTACCAGTGCGTCATTAATATGCTATTCAAGTTTTGAATACGCTCATCCATAATCAGGGATACATGCTATTACGTATGCGCAGCCCTCGAGAACCCGCTGCTCCGAGAATTAGTAGTTATTTAGCTCCACAGCATCGATGGAGTCAAAATTCCTGAAGATGTTCTAAATAAGACTGAAACTAGTTGAATGAAATTAATTATTGCATTCTAGACTGTTCATTATTCACAAATTTAAATAATAATACTGTTGACCCAAACATAGTAAAACGAAAATGTTTCCAAAAATTTGTGTCCTTCTCTTCTCCCCTGCGAACGGCAGCACGCTGTTTGAGATCCGACCCATCAGGAGTCGTGGTTCTAAAATGTTCAAATGTTTGTAAATGTATCGGACCAAACTGCGTGCTTATCAGTTCGTAGCTTACAAACTACTAAAACTAATGTAAACTAACCTAAGGACAACACGCACACCCATGCCCAAGGGAGGACTCGAACCTCCGACGGCGAGCAACCGCGCTTTCCGCAGCGAGACGCCTTGGACCGCGCGGCTACTCCACCGCGGCAAGAGTCGCGCTTCTATTCAGCCAATTATCATCGAAGCTAATCTCGGGGCAAACAAAATTCTCTGTTGGGAATACGTGGGTGGGGTTTACCAATTCCGGCATACGCCTTACAACCAAGGAAACGCTCCCAAGAACCTTGATCGGGAGGATTGGAAGCAATTTAATTTATTTCTGGGGCGTTGTACTTGCGAAATAATTAATCATCAGAACATCACGAGAAGGTCCTCACAACCAAAAATTGGGGACCATAATTACCACAGTGTATCATACTAGTCGCGACATTTAGAAACTTTTGTTTACCCACCGCGATAACAGCGCGTCAAGCGGAAAGCACGGGGCACTATTGAGTTGGTTGTATCTCGTCTATTGGAAGTCGTGTTATTCGTAACTCATTATCCTTGTCGTAATAGTTTTTTATTTGAAAGGGGAACGCTTGTAGTGCAATGAATTGCAGCAATAACCAGAAAATAATACCTCATTTGTAATTTTTCACGTTTCGTAAGGACCCTGAGAGGTATTCAGCGTAAACATATTTTTGAAATGTTTTCGTTACGATTCTCCGAAACAGAGCTGGCGCCAAATCAATTTAACTGAGTTGATTTACTCCTTTCACAAAACATCCCAATTAGGATGAGATTAATGCTCAGTTAATACCACCATGTTTATGTGCACCGCCTGAGTTCTACACTTTAAACTTGTTTGAATGTTTGAAACTTTTCACGAAGACAGATGAATAGATAAAGTAAAAAAAAAATATTAAATGTTTGTAAATCTTTCGGACCAAACTGCGTGGTCATCAGTCCGTAGCTTACAAACTACTTAAACGTAGGTAAACTAACCTAAGGGCAACACACACACCCATACACCCCAGGGAGGATTCGAACCTCCACGCGAGCAACCGCGCGATCCGCAGCGAAACGCTTTAGACCGCTCGGCTACTCCACCACGGCGGATAAAGTCAAACCGAATGCTTTTATCGAATAATTGCTATGCAATTATTTGGATACCTTGGATTTAGTTGAGCTAAATTTAACACGTTCTGAGACTTGTTGGACAACTAAAAGAAATGAAGACTTATTAGTTGATGGTATTATGTTGATGGTATTATGTCACTCAAGTATATTAGATATATAAGTATATCATAGCTAACTACAGTAAGATAATCGCAGAGGCACCCCTTACTTATTGTTCGTGAAGGTATTTTGAAAACCTAATTAACAACACCTGTCGATTATGAATCTACTCAAACTACGCTACGATAAATGTTGGAAGCCATATTGAAAAATAGCAACTAGCTTTTCTAGTTATCTATCAGGTTCAACGATATTTAAATAAAATATATTGACACATTTACGCTACTTGACCAGTTAACTCCTATTTCTCAGAGCAGCGGGTTCTTGAGAGCTGCGCATGCATAATAGCACGTATCCCTGATTATGGATGAGCGTATTCAAAACTGCAGTAGTATGTAGTGGCATATTGCACGACATGAGAGATTTAATGATGAGATAACATTACGCGATGTGCATACGACATGAGATTTTGAATAGATATGCGGGAATGAGTTTGAGATTTCTGGATTCAAATGTTTTGAAGCTCGCGTATAAGTCGAGCAGCTAGTGTTGCTCTCTTACATCTTTGATTCTGGTAAGAACATATTTGCCTTATTTTGTGTTGTGATAGGAACATTTCACTCTGGTAATAATAATTAAAGACTGAAAATAGTATTTAGCAAATACGAAGTCCTATTTATTATGACTTCAACACAATAAGTCTAACTTAACCTTACGACCAAATAATTGATTATGTTCTACTCATAGTTTGCATATGTGCAACCAAAGATAGATGTCAATTTTCTAATTAGATCGTGTAAATACAAAATCTACAGAAACATACTTTCTGCCTGAAACTTAGTTGTTTTTCGTATCAAAAAATTTTTGTGTTTTGAATATGAACTGTACGTACAATGTAAACTTTCACGGCCGGTGTTTTGTTCAGTTAACTCTTTCGAACTGAGAGGCCGTGGTCGATGTATAAAAATTCTCACTGACGTTTCGTCTTCAGCTGCAGGACACATCTTCTGAGGTCCTTCGGTTGCTGCCACCGGGCTCCAGGGACTTTCGCATTTTTATAGAGATTATCGAGGCATCACCATTAGTCACGTGGTGCTGACTGTGTACTAGTAAAATTACAGATCGCATCGGGATAGTTTATGCCAAGCTTGCGGCGGTAACAGTCTTCAGCCCCACCAAGAAGTCAAGAGACACGTCACCCGCTGGGAACATCTAGAGTATATTTGATGCAGTTTCGGTAAAGCATACATTGGAACAACGAAAAGTGGCAACATCCGGTTAGCCGAACGCAAAAGGAACTGTCGTTTGGAGACAGGACTGATCCTAAATCCTTTTGTCTCGTAATCCGAGCTCAATTACGAACAGCCTACTAACACCCCCAAAATCGCGATTCGACATTCGGACTTTTCAAACATATTTATTACACCATTGTTGTTAAACAGTTTCAGACAGTAATCGCTATACTGATAAGTAAAAACAACTATTCACCAAACAAATGGAATCCCCAGATTGTCGAAGGTAGTCTAAACGTGACTAACTAGTATATGGTAATAAAATGTTATTTCAGTGATTTTTGCACTATTCGGTTACCTATTTCAAATTGTAAACCTAAACAATTTATCAGCATCTTTGTTTTTCATCTTGAGCAGTGTAGTCAAAAGTAGTCAAATTATTAAAACTAACAGTCCTCGTTGACTGTTTATTAGCTCCATATACATCGTGTAAAACTCATAAAAGTGAAATAAGAATATAGGACCTCAACGTACTTCCACTGGTCTTCTACTCAAGCACCACAAGTGACCACGACGATTTTAATCTTGTTTTCAGAAGGTTTAGCGTAACCAGAGTAGTAAAAATTTACCATAGCGCGAATTGTTAACAAGCGGAACTGACAGAATCCGTTTCAAGATTTGACCTGCGTCTACATTGTGTAGTGACACAGTAGGCCAACAAACAACTTTTAGGAAAACTTCGTTACGAACGAATTGTTTATAAAAATCTTCATCAATATGTAGTGTGACACAAGTCTTAATAGGGCAGAATAGCGCCATAGCTAATAAGAAACAAAGGCAAATGAAGTGGGCGATGTACAACCGTGGAAGATTTTGTGGACAGATGAAATCGGCTTCCATCTGACATAATTGTCGAATACGGACAACAGAATATCGACACGCAAATCAACCAGTAACCCTTTATCCTGAAAAGATCACTGTGTGTTGCGGGTTTACGGAATCATTTAACATAGGGCCACATTTTTTCGAAGAGACAGGAGCTTCTTGTCCTGCTACCTGTACAGTGACTGGTAAGCGTTATGACTGGCTTTTTAGCAATCACGTTATTCCAGATCTCCAACAGCGTGGATGTGTGGATGGGATCACTTTTATAGAGGACCACTAACTCAAGCTTTAGACATTGATGTAGGATTCATTTGTCATGATGATGCCTATAGCGCTATATATTGATCAATTTTCATACTATTTATTTTTCTTCTGCTGGAAATGGCAGAACACCTGTTGCCAGTGTGATTTTCGCTGTTTGAACCAGTGATTTTTTCAGCTTTCTTCGTTTTACATGGCGGCTCAATTTTACGCGACTTTATGTTTTAAATATACATTCTCAAGCTTTTATTAATTACCATATGACTCCGTGCTGGATTTAAAAATCCTCTTTTTATTACTATTTGCTTAAATTGTAATTCACTAGTTTCACTGTGCAACTAATGTGGCTCAAGAGCGGGGTACAGTTCTATTTCGCTGATAGCCTTCCCCGTAGCGGCTGTAAAAGCCAATGAAAAAAATGAAAAGCAATGTACGTCATAAGGAAATTATCTTACACGGCGAGCGATTACATTAAACTAGATTCTTACTTACCAAATAACACGGCATTAAGGTTCCTAAAGTTAGCTGCACTCACCTGAAACAGAAAAAAAACCAAATGTTATTAATAGTAGTAAGTTAAATCGTGATTACTGATGGAGCGTTGTAAACTATTCATTAGCTACGATCGTAACAGTAACAATTTTGACCGTACTAGTCCGGCTCCGTAACTCAGTCTACACTATCGCTGTTTATCACACAGCGAGCCTGGGTCAGATTCCTGCCAGGGAACTACGTGTTTCATGTTATCCTCATCAATTGTATAGGCACGTAAGAGTCCCATGTTGCTTCAAATAAAACAGCTCCAAGTGGAAAGTCCTACCCAGTAGTACCTTATGATTTCTGATTATTATGTATCGTTCATATCTCGTCGTGCGGATTGATAACAATGATAGAGATCCACGCGAGTTGTATTCAGATACGATGTGGAAGTAAATTATTTAGCTTTTTGAGTTGCGACAATTAAGAAAAACTTAGTACTGAAGTCAATGATGAATTCAGTTTTACTAAATCATGACATATGGAAGGTGATAAACTGTTTCAGCAACTTTTACTGACAATGAAAGGTTTTTACAGTTTGTATCACTTTCCCTATCCTGAGCTTTATCTAGTTACCACAAATTTAGCCATGCTACTACGCTATGGATTACATCTGATTACTTCAAGAATTGGCTACTGGTCTCGTTTTGCAAATTGTGTTTCACGTTCTGAATGTTAATGAAAGCCTCCCACAAGAGAAGCTTCACAAGAAGTAATTGGTTGCTGTGTTTTTGATTATTGATGATGATGATCGCGTGGAATTTATGACCGTTAGACCCTGACGGGGTCGTGTTCAGCCTGCCTGGTGCAAGTCTTTTGAACTGACGCCACTTCGGCGAATTGCGTGCCAATTTAGATTGGAAAGAAGGAAGCTTGGAGTTTAACGTCCCGTCGACAGCGGGGTCATTAGAGACGGAGCTTACGCTCGGAAGATTTGGGTAAGGATAGGGAAGGAAATCGGCCGTGCCCTTTGAAAGGAACCATCCGGGCATCTGCCTGGAGTGATTTAGGGAAATCACGGAAAACCTAAATCTGGATGGCCGGAGGTGGATTTGAACCACCATCCTTCCGAAAGTGAGTCCAGTGTGTTACCACTGCGCCACCTCGCTCGGTCAATTTAGATTAATAATTTGGTTACTTAATAACTGTATAGCTTTTTACAAATTTTAGTATCAGAGTGTATGTTCTAGAATAATTAATCTGATATTCCGATTTAGGTTTCCGTTTTTTTATAAAGTAAGTTAATATTAACATAAATGTCCAGTACCTTCTTAAAATATTCCAATGTTTGTAAATCTATCGGACTCAACTGTGGGGTCCGTAGTCCGTAGCATATAAACTACTTACACTAAAGTAAGCTAACCTAAGGACAATACAAACACCTATGCCCGAGGGGGTGGGGCAATCGAACCCTCGACGGAGAACGGTCGCAAACATAGTAGCACGGCGCCCCAGCGCGCACGGCTAATCCGGCGCGGCGTAATTTCTTACTCCTAGGTCTCTGTGTCTGCGCAAACCATGATAACTCAGATCTTAGGTGTACTTCACAATAGCTGTGGCGTATTTATGGATCAACTCAGAGCTGTATAGGAGAAAATCCTCTCACATAACGATTGCTATTATGGACAATATAGCTGATTTCCATCACCTTGGAAACAGTGGCTTCTGTACTGTGTGAAAATGATGGTCCAGTATTGGAAAAGTTATTAAAATGGGTACGATGTGCAGTGTCCCTGTTTATTGATGAACTAAGCAAATGTCCTTCAGACATGCATGCATGTATGGTGTAATGGTAACATATGAAAATTTGTGGCGGGCCGAGACTCGAACCCTTCGCTTATCGCGAGCGGCCGCGTTACGATTACGCTACCCGCGTACGCTTCCCGGAACGACCAAAACCTTCATATGCCACACATTGTCTACTGCCCATGAGTGCTCGTACATTTTATGATGTAATTCCCGCAGAGTGTGAGACTTTTTAGTACATTTGTCGCAAGCCTTGCTATGGCTGATTTAAATACGATGTGCAGTTCAAAGAAGTTTCGAGCGTGCAGCTACTGCGCGTGCGGCCACAGATTCAACAAGGAGCCAAAGACGTTACTCGGCGGCAATGAAGTACACGTATGTGTAAATTATGTCTGTGGCTGCATGGTCGATTACTGTGGAGAAATCTATGTATTATGATCTGTGCTGTGGCGGCGTCTTTTCTTTAATAAATTTACAAAGACGCCGCCACAGCACAGATCATAATACATAGATTTCTCCACAGTAATCGACCATGCAGCCACAGATATAATTTACACATACGTGTACTTCCTTGCCGCCGAGTAACGTCTTTGGCGCCTTCTTGTATCTGTGGCCGCTTGCGCAGTAGCGCGGCCCGCGCGTCTATCAGCACGAAGCGTGTGCTGGAGCGTCAGGCTTTGACTCGTCTCTGAAGGTGGCTGAACGTTTCTCAGCCGAAATATTAGAAGAACTAAACTTTATGCGCCGGCCGCGGTGGCCGAGGGACAGAGGCGCTTCAGTCACAGTCTGCACGGCCACTACGGTCGGGGGTTCGAATCCCCCCTCGGGCATGGATATTTGTGCCGTCCTAGTTCGTAAGTAGTTTGTAAGTTTAGGGACTGATGACCCCGTAGTTAAATCCCATAAAAAAAAAAAAAAATAAAAAAAAATAAAAAATAAAAAAAAAGCTTTATGCGTCTGCACGCCCGAAACTTCTTTGAACAGTCATTGCGCCGCGAAAACATGAAGATGCATACGATGTGCAGTGTCCGTGGACATGGGGACATTTGATTAGTTCTATCAATAAACACGGACACTGCACATCGTATTTAAATCAGCCAAATCAAGGCTTGCGACAATGTACTAAAAAGTGTCACCGTGTGCGGGAATTACATCATAGAATGTGCGAGCAATCATGGGCAGTAGACAATTTGTAGCATATGAAGGTTTGTGTCGTTCCGGGAAGCGTGCACGGGTAGCGTAATGGTAACGCGACCGCTCGCGATAAGCGAGAAAACCGGCTTCGAGTCCCGGCCCTGCACAAATTTTCATATGTCACCATTACACCATACAGCTGACACTGATTAATATTCGCAATTGCTAATACATTTCTTGTCCTTAAAACGGCTCTTGGTAGTATCTTACTAGGCTTTCTCGAAGTCGAATGATATATCCCATGGTAAAAAAAATTAACCACCATGTGCCGTGGCTCGCGGGAACGGAGTCCCGACGCACGCCGGCACACGGCGCGAGCACGCCGAGGTCGCCACCGCCACGCCGCAGTACGCCGGCGCGAAGCCTGACCATTACGACATTCTTTCGCAAAGAGGAAGCAGAAGAGACAAATAAACTGATGACACGTGGCACCAATCATCGCAGGCAGTAATCCTCCGCGCTGGTATAACTGGCCTGGCGCCGGCGACCGAAGCGTCTCGGACCACGCCGCCACTGAACAGCTGCACAATCGCTACAGGAAAGTCCTCCGGCCGTGTTCGTGCACCCTCGGAACGCGGAACCGACCGACCCCTGGATATCGCCCGGTTGAAGTTTTCCGCAGTAACAAAATGTTCAAATGTTTCTATGGTCTATGGGACTTAACTACGGGGTGATCAGTCCCTAAACTTACAAACTACTTGCCGGCCGCGGTGGCCGAGAGGACTAAGGCGCTTCAGTCACGGTCCGCACGGCCACTACGGTCGGGGGTTCGAATCCCCCCTCGGGCATGGATATTTGTGCCGTCCTTAGTTGTAGGTAGTTCATAAGTAGTTTGTAAGTTTAGGGACTGATGACCCCGTAGTTGAGTCCCATAAGCTTAACAAACATTTTTTACAAACTACTTATGAACTACTTACGAACTAGGACGGCACAAATATCCATGCCCGAGGGGGGATTCGACCCCCGACCGTAGTGGCCGTGCAGACCGTGACTGGAGCGCCTCAGTCCCCTCGGCCACCGCGGCCTGCCCGCGGCAACCAAACGCCGAGACCACAACGAGAATATTACAGGAAGACTGTAATTTATCATCTTTTTTAATTCAAGAAGCAGGATTTCTTTTTATTCACTGAAGGATCAGTTTGATTTTGAGGGAACTACACAATTTAAGTTTCAATTGCGACATTCGAGTCAGTTGCTTAGTTATTCAAACAAAAATGTGTAATTCCAAGAAGACTTTTTTTTTTTTTTCAATTGGGTTTATTTCCCAAAGTATGGAATCCATAAAGAAATTCTGCTTTAACACATACTGTTGAAAAGTTCAAGTGAAGACGTGATCGTAATTTAAGAACATTACTCTATTATACCATTCACTGAATATACAGGGTGAAGCACCTAACACTTGCAACGTAAATATTGCGGAAACGGAAATTGCGATTGATGTGCGGTTTTCACAGAATGGATTGGTAGTCAAGGACTTGATTTCTAGCCAACAAACAGATTGTAATATTACTTAGAAAGTGTATTTTTTGTGCAAACATACAGTTTTTAAATGGAACTATGGTTGTTTCTGTCATGCACTGGAATTTTCGACACCAGCTGTGTACAAAGAATTTAGAATGACATTTTTATCACGTTTAGTTTGGCAGCTACAAGCATTCAAACTTATGGGGGCGGAGGGTACGACAGTGTAGCTGACTCGCTGGTGAACATGAGACAGTGGGCCGTGCCCCAGGGGATAGCCACTCGGCCAGTCAGATACGCTATCGCAGCTTCCGCCCCCGAAAAGTTGAACGGTTGTAGCTGCCAAACTGAACGTGATAAAAATGTCATTACAAATCCTTTGTGTGCGCCTCGGTTGCACATTGGTAGAGTGGCAGACTACCAATCCTAAAGTCGCGGGTTCGATCTCCGCCAGGTCCTAGGATTTTTATCTGTCACCTTCCACTTCCATTGCTTATGTGAAAAATACCGAATAACACCGTGGTTCGGAACCCACGTTAAATTGTAGGTCCCCTGGCTGGGTAAGTCAGTTTGAAGGTCGGAGGAAGGCAACGGCATACCACATCCAAACAGGACCATGCCTAGTATAGCACTGTGGTGTTGAAACCAATCTTCGGACTGTTGACTGCTTTACCTTTTAAATACTTTGTATACAGCTGGTGTCAAATATTCCACTGCATAATAGAAACAACCATTGTTACGTTTAAAAAACTGTATGTTTGCATAAAAAATACACTTTCTAAGTAATATTACACTCTGTCTGTTGGCTAAAAATACCAGCCCGTGGCTACCAATCCATTCTGTGAAAACCGCACATCAATCGCGCTTTCCGTTTCCGCAATATTTGCGGTGCAAGTGTTAGGTGATGCACCCTGTATAACACCTTCATAGGTCTAATTAAGAACAATCAAGCCGAACGTGAGACTAATTACGGGCAAAAATAGACCCCTACACTTAATATATTACTACACAATTTACTTTGGGAACGCTGTAGTTTGCTTATAGTGTCGAGTTAGGCAGACCAGTTCAGGCCACGTACTTCCATTACTATTCTCTGCAAACCCCCATACGATGTATGGCGGAGAGTAATTCTACTTCGCCACCTAACAGACGTCACGCACCGTCGGGCATGCTTGGCTCAATATGGGTAACAATTTGGCCCGCCAAGCGCTATTGGCTACTCAGGGTACACTCAGCTTTCTCATGCCTGTTGAGGAATTACTTAAACTAGAAGTAGCATATCGAGGTGACGAAAAAATAACTGGCGGTGAAGGAACGTCAAAGCTCCGTGCTTTATCATATGTTTGTCAAGCTTAAGGGACTTAACTGCGGGGTCATTCGTCCCTAAACTTACAAATTACTTATGAACTATCTTATACACAAACATCCATGCCCGATGGGAGATTCGAACCCCCCGACCGTAGCGACCGTCCAGACTGTGACTGGCGCGCCGCAGACGGCTCGGCCACTGTGATCGGCCTATCCGCATCCTATGACGCCACTGCGCTGAGGATGTCGGTGTTCAAATTTTGGTACTGTGTTTTCCACCGGTTGCATAAAGAATGGCTGTGATGTGGTGTAGCCGGCCGCGGTGGCCGAGGGAACTGAGGCGCTCCAGTCACTGTCTGCACGACCACTACGGTCGGGGGTTCGAATCCCCCCTCGGGCATGGATATTTGTGCCGTCCTTAGGATTAGCTAGTTCATAAGTAGTTTGTAAGTTTAGGGACTGATGATCCCGTAGTTAAGTCCCATAAGCTATACAAACATTTGAACATTTTGATGTGGTGTATATGCATAAGGCATCGAGTTCTTTGCAATCTGAACTGTAAAAATGGGTCAACATAGAGCCATGACAGAACTGGAGAAAACAGCATCCTCTTTTGAACGTGCTTATGTCCACATTGATAAATCAGTCCTTACGCGGTTATCAAAATTAACTGGTTAAATAGCTTATGTGTGTTCGTTTTAAGGAATGTAAGATTTTGACACTGAAGTCCACATCTCTTTCTCTTGATCATTGCCTGAGAGGATCGTGAGTTAACATTCACGATCTAAAGGAAAAGTTCGTCTGCTGTAACAGTCACGGTCTGCACGGCCACTACGGTCGGGGGTTCGAATCCCCCCTCGGGCATGGATATTTGTGCCGTCCTAGTTCGTAAGTAGTTCATAAGTAATTTGTAAGTTTAGGGACTGATGACCCCGTAGTTAAGTCCCATAGACTATACAAACATTTGATTTGATTTGTCTGCTGTAATATAGTCCATTCGGTAGAAACTACGATGACAAATCGAGGCCGTCATAATACTGAATAATGTTACTAAGTCCACAGTTCAGAGCAGGCGGAGGCAGCGCTGACATGACGGAGGTAACGCCTCAGGCAACGTCGGCGAGGGGTGGCGGTTGTTAGCGTTGGCGGAGCTATGCAAGACAGCTGCGTCGCTATTCAGGGGAGGATGTCGGCGGCACCCCGTCTGATGGAGGGAGGAGCACTAGGTGCGGTGGGCCCGAGCCCCGGCTCCATGTGTACTGGCGACAGGCCTAAATAGTGCCCGGCGGAGGAATACCAGTTGGAACAATTTGTGCTCACTTTGTTTGCGGACGCGAGTAGGTTGCCGCTGTTTCGGACGTCTGCCAGTGATGCTTGTAAAAATAACTAGACTCCCTAAAGGCGCTGCTGACGCGGGATAATTTGAACCTTCGCCCGACTGCCATGGTAGTGGCAAGCGTCAGATTAATACGAGTGTTGTTAGCAGGTAAAAAGTGTATTAAATAGCTACTGCGGGATATATACACAGTGGCAGTCACGTCTAAAATGTTTGACTATTGCAGTGTACATGAAGCACGATGGTGAAGAGCTGCTCAACGTTTAAATGCATAAATCAATTTAAGAAAGGAATAAAAAGATCGGATACTGTCTTCCCACTTATATTTCTCAGGACTACAAGTAGCCGTACTACTTGTGTTCAGAGATATTTACTCTTGCTTAACAGACTGTTAGTCAAGGCAAAATAGGATTGAATGAAATAAATAACAGGCTTTTACAATATTGGTAGCTCTTAAAAAGGAGCTGAAAAATGTTCAAATGTTTGTAGAACTTATGGGATTTAACTACGGGGTCATCAGTCCCTAAGATTACAAACTACTTATGAACTAGCTAAGACTACGGACGTCACAAATATCCATGCCCGAGGGGGGATTCGAACCCCCGATCGTAGTGGCCGTGCAGACCGTGAATGGAGCGCCTCAGTCCCCTCGGCCACGGCGGCCGACAAAAAGGAGCTACTTTAGGCAGTACTGGCGGACAGGAAGTTCAAAAAATTCCATTTTATGATTGTGTAAAATAACTATTGGGGGTCACTAAATTAGTTGCCTAACTGCAGTTCGAATTTTTGTTTATAAAATTAATATTAGCAACTTGTAACGCTCAATTTAAAATTAATCTACTTTACATACAGGTATAACAACTGAAAGGCGTTTGCAGAACTGTGTATAGTTTCATATATGAATGACACATAGCCACAGTGGATGCACTTTGTGAAGTTGAACCCTATGACAACAGTTGTCGACTATTGAGCAGTTCACGCTACTGTAAGGTATTTGGCTTACAGCATTAAAAATGCCAATATTCTTGCTAGATATCCTGATGCTAATGTTAGATGCATTAGTTAAGAAAACGTTATGGCATACTTCGTGTCCTTAAAAGATTTTGGTAGTGGCTGGTTGCTGTATTCGCAAGGTAAGAAGCTATTTTTCAGTTATGTATCTGATGGCATATTTAACTTTCACAGCCGATTTTAAACATTAGCTGTTTCAGGCAGCGCTATTTGATTTTTTGATGCTGTGAAATATCTAAATATTGGTGAACACAGCACTAAAGCAAAGACGTACAGTGTGAAACTATTCCGACATTAATGTTTGTACAAAAGGTTCACAAACGTAGGTTATACTGAGAAAGTGTCAAAATATCGTGTTTGACGATGAATTCCGTTTATATGCTACACTTAGGACGCTAAAAAACTATATGTTGTAATACGGTTTCTTTAGAAAGAGGAAACGGTGTTAGCCAATTTCTACATCGTATGTATAATAAATTTACACACAACCGATAGTTGCTTTATATTCAAGGAGTCTGAAGCTGTTGTGTAGTTATATATTTCAATTAGACATAGTTTTTGCAACTCAACTCAAATGAATACTCTCTCTAATCAAAAGAATCTTACACACATTTAAAGTTCGCGCGGAAATTTGCCACCACAATGGCCGCCGAGGCGCTCTTCAATTTGTCCGCTGTTCGCAGTCGGCCGCTTACGCTATTGTGGGGGCTTGTGCTGCATGACGATGCAACAGCAGTTCGACGGTCTAGCACGAAGCGGTTGCCGAGACAGCTGGCAAACCTCTCTCCTTTGACGTCAGCCGTGTTGCCGACTTCCCAGGCATAACATCGTCATCAGGCACACAGTGTGATTGAACTCGTCAGTTTGATGGTGCACCAACGTGGGTTGCCAACTTGTCTACAAGGACTCCTGTTCCACTTGCAGGTGTGCAGAATGACTCAAAAACCAGAGTCGATAAATGATCGGAACTGACTGGGGGGCCGAATGTCACTGACAAGATGCGACAATTTCAAACCTGGTATGATATGCTGCTCACAGTGAATGTAGGTCAATCTCAACTAATTCTCTATCAACCATTACGAAGAGATCCAAATGTAAATGGACATTTAGAGTGGAGCACATCTCAAAAGTCCTCCACGTGATATTTTGTTGTGGTCTTCAGTCCTCAGACTGGTTTTATGCTCTCCACGCTACTCTGTCCTGTGCAAGTCTCTTCATCTGAGAATACGTGCGGCAACCTACATCCTTTTCAATCTACTTCCTGTATTCGCCCTCGGTCTCCCTCTACGATTTTGACCCCACACACTTTCTTCTAATGCTAATTTGACAATTCCTTGATGTCTCAGAATGTGTCCCACCAATCTATTCCTTCTCTTAGTCAGGATATGCCAGACATTCCTTTTCTCCCCAATTCGGTTAAGCACCTCCTGATTAGTTACATGAGCTACTCATCTAATTTTCATCATTCTTTTGCAACACCATATTTCAAAAGCTTGTATCAACTTTTTGTCTGAACGCCTTATCGTCCACGTATCACTACCATACAATGAGAGCTGCATTTCGAATGGTCGAGATACGAACTGGGCAGCAGGTGACTGGGATGCGTGTAGTTTATTCGAATCCCACGAATTACCGTCTCAGATAATCAAGGTGTCCAGAGCATAGATATCTCAGTAAGATATTTATCAAACAAATCAACAGTCGTGAGACAGTGACCAAACCATAGGAAAACAAGTGCACAGATATGGACAGCGGTATTACCGCAACTCAAGGTAGAAGACTGCGGTGCATTGGCGGAATAGTTATGCCCTTTGTACACCGGTGATTCAAGTTTCCGGTGTGACCATGTCTGCACGTTGGGAAATAATAGACGTTGAACGTAGGCTTGTATGTTAGTTGGGGCTGGACACATTCAGTTTCGTTATGGAATCGTCATGGAATCAACATTCCTAGATCCATAGTGTCAAGACTGCCGAGAATACAAAATAAATCTCACTACGGCCAACGCAGTCGCATTTTCTTACACTTGATAGTGCCAACAGTCTAGCAACACTGCGTCAGGTAACCGCAGAAATAAAAAATGGCACGTCCGATGAACGTTCTCTTTAGGACTGTGCGCCGCAATTAAGCGTCATTGGGCTATGGAATCAGACAAACTATTCGACTGCCTATCGTAACAGCAAGAAAACGCCTGCAGTAAGTCTCCTGGGAGCTAAAGGACATAGAGTAAACCATAGACGAGTGTAAAACCGTGATATCGCGAGAAGAGTTCCCATTTCAGTTACTGAGAGCTTCGGTATGTTTCGATTGTGGCGCAGAGACCATCACGTCATGGACTGAAATTGTTAACGAGGCACTGTGTAAGTATATAGTGAGCAGTTTTGACAGGGAATGGATTGGGTTCTGTAGTCCAACTGAAGCGATCATTGGCTTAAAACGACCATATAACTCCGTGAAGAACACGTGTAGCTATTAACGGATCTCATGTTCCCAAACAACGATGGATGTCCCATGAATGTTTTGGTTTCAAAGGGAGCGCCATGGGGGGCCCGCCCTCACCCACTAAATTATGAATATAAAGATAAATCAGTACTTTATTTCGAAATCAATGTCATTGATTGTATGCCTCTTCTGAAAAGCCTAAGCAAGTGTGGGTCGGAACAACCGACAATTTTCTTTCTTTCTAGGCACCAGTTTGAGATACGATGCCACAAAATGGTTTACTCTTATTACCCTTACTACCCTTTCCTCGCCCCCCTCCACACCGCGCAAAACTATATGCTATTGTCGCTACTGTTTGAAGGAGATTCTAAACAATGATTTGGCTTTCCAGATCACCCGGCATCAATTCCATTGAACAATTTTCGATGGTACTTTAGAGGTCATTTAGTGTAAAAAAACACTGCACTGAAAACAGTTTCGCATACAGAAGTTGTATGACTCAATATTCCTGCAGGGGACTTTCAGCGACTTGTTCAGTGCATGCTACGTGGAGTTGCTGCAGTTCGCTCGGGAAGAGAAGTTACGATACGACGTGTGTAGATCACTCCAGGCAAATGCCGGGATGTCTCCTTTCAAAGGGCATGACCGATTTCCTTTCCTATCTTTACCGAAATCTCCGAGCTTTAGCTACGTCTTTAATGGCTACGCTGTCGACGGGAAGCTATATCCTAAGCTTCCTTACTTCCTCCTGCTTTGTTCTGCCTATCTAGAAGAATGTAAACAAAATCAAATGTCAATTTACTCACAAAACAACTGCAAAAAATCAATTTGAACGGTACATCTGTAACGGCCCTATTACTTTGTTCTGGACGGCCATGCGTGTATCGTCAGGCGTGCCTCAGGGGAGTATGATAGGACTATCTATATAAATGATCTGATGGACAGAATAAGTTGTAATTTGCGGCTGTTTGCTGATGATACTGTGGTGTATGGTAGGGTGTCTTCTTTAACTGACTGTAATAGTATACAGGATGACTTAGACAAAATTTCTAGTTGGTGCGAAGAATGACAGCTAGCTCTCAATGTAGAAAAATGTAAGGTGATGCACATGAGTAGGAAAACCAATCCCATTATTTTCGAATACAGCATTAGTAGTAAGCTTCTTCATGCTGTCGCGTCGTTCAAGTATCTAGGCGTAACATTGCAGAGCGATATGAAATAGAACGAACATGTAAGGACAGTTGTGAGTAAGGCTGACAGTCGACTTCGGTTTATTGGGAGAATTTTGGGAAGATGTACTCCATCTGTAAAGGAGAACGCGTATAAAACGCTTGTACGACCACGTCTTGAGTATTGCTCAAGTGTTTGGGACCCGCAGCAGATCAGTTTAAAGGAAGACGAAGAGGCGGTTCAGAGACGAGCAGCTAGATTTGTTACTTGTAGGTTCGACCAATGCGCGAGTGTCACGGAAATGCTCCGGCTACTCAAATGGGGATCGCTAGAGGAAAGACAACGTTATTTTCGTGAATTTCTGTTGAGGAAATTTAAAAGGGCCGGAATTTGAAGCTGAGTGTAGTACGGTCTTGCTGCCGCCTACTTACATTTCGCGTAGTGATCACAAGACAAGATAAGAGAAATTAGGAATCGTACAGAGGCAAATAGACATTCACTTTTCCCTCGTTCATTTTGGGAGTGGAATAGGAAAGGAAATGCTAGTAGTGGTACAGTGTACCCTCCGCCTCGCACCTTACGGTGGATTGCGGAGTATGTATGTAGATGTAGACGTTAAACCCTGAGCTTCCTTTCTTCCATCTGCTTTGCTCTGCCTATCTAGAAGAACGTAAATAAAATTAAACGTCAATTTACCCACAAAACAACTGCAAAAAAGTTCATCTGAACGGTACATCTGAGAAACGGCTCTATTATTTTGATCCGTAAGATTCTTACTTTTATGCGTCTTTTTACACGTGTAGCTCTAACTCTTCATTCCGCACAACTACATATAGCAGCGACGTCTTCCCTGATGTTGTCTTAAATGGACTGACAACACGGCACTCGTGGAGATTTCGCAAACAGATGTCCTAGTTTTTAATCTCGTCAACCGAGGTGGCTCTATTATTTTCAGCCGGCCGCGGTGGCCGAGCGTTCTCCGCCGCGCCAGTCACGTTCGGCAAGGCCACTACGGTCGGGGGTTCGTATCCCCCTCGGGCATGGATATTTGTGCCGTTCTTATTATTAGCTAGTCCATAAGTAGTTTGCAAGTTTAGGGACTGATGATCCCGCACATTTCAGCTGTCTCTAACGGCTTAAGGCGTCATTACCTACCACATATTCCTATACCGAACCTTCAGTAATTTCCTGGACCCCGTGTACATCGAAGGAAACGGCATTGCCATCTATATATATGGAATGTTCGATATAGTGCTTCTGGACCAGAGATTCGGGCGCTACGCCCCTTACGTACAAAAAAAAAAAAAAAAAAAAAAAAAAAAGAAAAAAAAAAAAAAAAAAAAACTTCTCGTTTAACCTATACCTAGCCTAACTTTGACCTAAAAGAAGTGATCTGTAGCGTAGCCTTAAGAAGGTTTGGTATATGTCAAACAAGAATTTTTTTTAGTACGTGAGGGCAAGTGGCGCCTGAATCTCCGGTTCAGAAACACCGTATCGAACATTCGATATATATATGTCGATGGCAATGCCGTTTCCTTCGATGTACACGGGATATAGGAAATTACCGAATCTTCTTATTTCGAGCCGGCCGCGATTGCCAAGGGGACTGCGGCGCGCCAGTCAAGGTCTGCACGGCCACTACTGTCGAGAGCTCGAATCGCCCCTCGGGCATGGATATTTGTGCCGTCCTTAGTGTTAGCTAGTTGATAAGTTTTGTATCCCATCCTCGTCGCCACTTTTGTGTCCCAGCCTCGTCGCCGCTTTAGTGCCTTGTTTCCGTCGTAGGTGTCGGTGGACGAGTAGAATGACCGACACAGGAATAAAGGATGCATGCTTGTGCAGGTAGGAGGTGACCAGCCAGTGGGAAAGCAGAAACTAGAAACACTAGAGTAAATTAGAACGAGATATATATTGCACAGAATTTATACAATACTTAACTTTCACATAGCTCAGTACTGCAGAAGGCTGATACATAGTTGAACTAGAGGCCTGCCTAGTGGCTGTCCGATAGCCAAGTCTTCACTGGTGCCTATCTGATTCCGAAGTGCTAACTGGTTCCTGTCTCAGTCCCAAGTGAACGATGTAGTTCAGTGGTGGCCACGAGCGGAGTTGTAGCAGAGGGCGCTCGTGGCTGACGTCGTAAGAACGCCGCGCCGTGTGTGCATGGCGGCGCGCGGCGAAAGTAGGTGGCGCGCACTTTGTACTTGTGTGACACCACAATAAGTAGTTTGTATGTTTAGGGACTGATGACCCCTTAGTTAAGTCCCATAAGCTCTACAAACATTTGAAAATTTTGTATTATTTTGATCGTCACTGTGAATATGCGTCAAGGCTGCGGTTGCGGACGCGTGGCGTGCGGTATCCGATTGCGATAAAAGTCGCAGTCGCAGCCGGCGGCAGCGTGATGCCACGGTGCGGCGTTTCACCGGTGATGACGTGCCGTTCTGGCCTGTCGCGACAGGGGACGTTTGTCGTGCATCACACCGGAGGCGAGCACCCAGACAGTTATATCACCGCAATAAAAATCGATGTCTCTGCCGGAAAAAAAGCGCGCGCCCCGGTGCCAGCCGGCATCGGTAAAAAGCCCGCGGGCGGTGACGCCGGAATGGCCCTGTTTAATTTCAATGTGAAAAAATGTCAGCTCCGTTTTGATAGCGGCGCATAACAATACGGCGGGATTTTGCGGCCGCGTCATACAAGGCAGTAAAACAGAACGGCGGGCGGCGCGTTTATCTTGCGCGCATAAAGCTGATAATGATAGGAATTAACCCCTCGGTGGCGGGCTTTTTACTGGTGGCAAAAACCCCGGCGCGTCCAGCCGGAGGCCCCCCGGGCTCAGCGATGAGTTTTATGGGAGCTTAGGAAGTGCTGTAGTATTTGCAACGCCGGGATTTAGACCCCCTGCTGCGAGGCTGTAAATATTTTCGCTTCTAAACCCGAGCCGTGTGAGCGCGCGCGGCCGGGAGCCCCAGCGGCGCAGGCGCAGGGGGATGGGGTGGGGACGTCGCCGGACTTAGCGCAGGTAAACGGCCGAACCAAACACTTGCGCTCAGCGGTTAGCGGTTATATACGGGGGTCGTCAGGAGGGAATATGTATCTATAGGCAGTGTGGTTTTTCGTCACTGTAGAAACTCTGGGGATTGATCGAACAGGAAAGGAACATTAGGGTTTTTAACATCCCGTCGACAGCGTGGTCATTCCAGGCTAAGCTCACGCTCGGAATTTGGGTTAGAACGGGGAAGGAAATAGGCCTTGCCCTTTCAAAGGAACCGTCCCGACATCGGCATGCAGTAATTTAGGAAAATTACGGTGAAATTAAATCTCGATGGCCGGTTTTGGATTTTTACCTCCCTCCACCCAAATGACAGTCCTGCCTCTTACCACTGTGCCACCTCGCGCGGTCGACAGATCAAATGTTCAAATGACATAAAAGTTTTCTGGGTATTGTTCCGCGTCATGATGTAAGGCCGTATACCCAGATAAAGGCCACTGTAACGTTGGCCGAAACGTCGGTTATTTAAGTAATAGCCTTACATTATGACGCGGAGCAATACCCAGAAAACTTTTATGTCATCTGACTCTGGCCGCGGAAGCCTACGTATTATAAATGTTCAAATGTTTGTTAAGCTTATGGGACTTAACTACGGGGTCATCAGTCCCTAAACTTACAAACTACTTATGAACTACTTACGAACTAGGACGGCACAAATATCCATGCCCCCGAGGGGGGTATTCGTACCCCCGACCCTACTGGCCGTGCAGAGCGTGACTGGAGCGCCTCAGTCCCCTCGGCCACCGCGGCCGGCGGTCGACAGATCGAGGAGAGGTTATATAACGCATTACGTGTTTTATGGCCCACTTTAGATTTGCTTGTAGTTTTATGAATTTTGCAAACATTTCGGACAAAAATAATAAAAGTAAATCATAAAAAATTATGAACAATGCGATTTTGACTCTACTATTGTGATAATATCTCGCCGTCGGAGGTTCGAGTCCTCCCTGGGGCATGGGTGTGTGTGTTTGTCTTTAGGTTAGTTTACCTTAGTTTAAGTAGTTTGTAAGCTATGGACTGATGACCACGCAGTTTGGTCCGATAGATTTACAAACACTTGAACATTTGAATTCGATAATGTCTATGCACCCAACACGTTAAATTTTTTTCTGACCGTATTAAAAAAAAAAAAAAAAAATAAAAAAAAAAAAATAAAAAACAGCCATAATTATTTGATATTTGAGTTTATCTTTGAAAAATACTTTTCTTTTTAACTATACGTCTTTACACTATTATTTCAAAAAATGTTCAAATGTTTGTAGAACTTAAGAGACTTAACTACGGGGTCATCAGTCCCTAAGCTTACAAACTACTTATGAACTACCTAAGACTAAGGACGGCACAAATATCCATGCCCGAGGGGGGATTCTAACCCCCGACCGTAGTGGCCGTGCAGACCGTGACTGGAGCGCCTCAGTCCCCTCGGCCACCGCGACCGGCACACTATTATTTCCTTAAACTATTATTTTAGTATATCTCCCTCATTTTCACTATATTTTGCCGTTAAAATATTATCACCTGTCTTGCCTTGGTAGTTTGTTCAATTTTTTTTTTTTTTTTTTTTTTTTTTTTTTGCCTATTTCGGTTACGAGTGACTGTAGCCTGAAAGGAACGTAGAGTACATTTGGCGCTCGGACGAGTGACTACATCCTGGATGGAACACAGTGTGCATTCGGTTTTCGGAAATCAATCACTTGATATCCCCCGCCTGAGACTCTCTTTTGCATACCTCATCTTGCTTTGTATATTTTATGATTTTCCTATTGTAACTCAAACATTGCCATTTAAAAGAAAAGGCGCACTGAAAATTATCAAAGACACGTCGTTCTTAGGACAATGAATTATATTGTAATGTCTAAAAAGCCACGTTAGCAGTTAACACCTGCCATCGATGGTAAGAAAATTACGGATTATTCTCGCAGCTGTTCGCCATAGTGGAATTGGCGACGGATTAGTTTGTGATGTACGAATATGTTAGATGGTGGTTCGAAACTTGCTAGTGCGCAGTGGTCCAGCTCGCTCGGTGAGAGGGTTGCCGGCAAGATAGTTCCAAGCCTTCTGTAACGAAAAAACTGAGTCAACGACGAATCGATCAAAATAGAACAAAACAAACCAATGTCCAGAAAGTACCGATCAAACCGAAGAACCATTAAAAAGACAGTAAAAAATTAAGGGTTCAACGCCATCCGTAAAAACCCTGAGTAATAATTTCAACGAACAAACCCAGAACGAACATGAACGACCGCAAAGCATCGACCTCCTTGAAGACAACCACTGATAATTTTTTTCCTCTTGCTTCCTAAAAGGTTTTCGCACATTCTTGTTAACTGAACACAATTATATTCTGCAAGATTCCGAGTTGTTCAAAGGTAATAACGCTTCTCTGAAAAGTGCAATTTATTTTGTTTTGAGGACATGCCACCACACTTACTCCGTTTGTTATTTTAGCTGTAAAAGGAAACATAATCACAGTTTGACATAGGCAAACATTTTAGTAGACACATTGATTCTAATTAATGACTTTCAATATATTCCACAGATATTGAATAATTGCTTAGAAAAAGCAATAAACAAGGTAGTTTGTTGCAATGTATTCACTTCGCTTCTGTTTCAATAAAGAACGACATTCACCACAGAAATCTAAGACTTCCTTGCATATGAAACTACCAGTATCAGCACATTGTTCAGTATCAGCACATTGTTCTTTATATTCATTATTACAGTATTCTCCCAGTTTACGTGCATATGCTTCAGAAGACTATTGTTCAATTCATTGTTACGTTTTTCGCTGCATGTTCACGAAATAAAACAAACACGCATTTTAGAGGGAGCATTCTTGCATATACACAACTGTAAATATTGAAGAACAAAGTTCTATTTAATTAATAAGAATGACCAACCCGTTTTAGGGAAAAAGGCGAAAACAAATTTTTGATAGTGGCGTGTTTCAAACCACCGACCATGTTCCTGTCAATTACAATCTAACGTGCTACCCACTACATTACGGCGAACCATTACGAAAGTTTTCCTTAATTCTCTTACTATTGATGGCAGTTGTTAACTGATGCTAATGTGGCATCTTTAGACATTAGATTATAATTTGTCGTAAGAAGAACGAAGTGTTTTTGTTACTTCTTCAGGGTGCCATTGCTTTGAAATGACAACGCGTAAGTTGATAAGAAAAAAAAAAAAAAAAAAAAAATTGAAAAACAGGAAGCAAGATGGCGTATGTCAGAGACAGTTCTAGGCGAGGACTGTCATGTGACATTTCTTAACGCCTGGCGTACGTAAAATCAAGTGACGGTGTCTAATCGCCGTTATTTTTGCAAATATCTCTGAAACGATGAGAGATATGGAAAAAAGAAAGAAAGAAAAAACTATGAGAACAAACTGATAGACAATTTTCTCCTCTACAAATTCGTTTATTTACTTTTCATGTCAGCTGTTTGCTACATGATGATACCCACTTCCATTTTAACATGTCCAACATGTCATTCCTGGTCGATGGATCGAACGAGGAGGCTCAGTTGTATAGACTGCTTGTCCACCGATCTCAACCCGTGACGTTTCTGTGTATGGGGCCATCTCGTGAATAACGCGTCTGCAGAACACATTTCGGTTGTGGAGACATTGGAGCAGAGTCCAGTATGAAACAATCACTCTCCAGCGGAGTGTGCGATGATATGAAACTTCCTGGCAGATTGAAATTGTGTGATGTTCAAATGTTCAAATGTTTGTATAGCTTATGGGACTTAACTACAGGGTCATGTCCCTAAACTTACAAAGTACTTATGAACTACCTAACACTAAGGACGGCACAAATATCCATGCCCGAGGGGGGATTCGAACCCCCGACCGTAGTGGCCGTGCAGACCGTGACTGGAGCGCCTCAGTCCCCCCGGCCACCGCGGCCGGCGAAATTGTGTGACGGAACCGGGTCTGGGACCTTTGCCTTTCGTGTGCGAGGGCTGTACCAACTGAGCTATCGTGGCACTCTTCATGGTCCGAACTCATAACTTTCCTTCTGTCAGTACCGCGCCTCCTACTTTCCAAATTTCATAGTAGTTGTCCTGCGAAACTTGCAGGACTAGCACCCCTTGAAGAAAGGATATGGTGTAGACATGGCTTAGTCACAGCCTAAGGGATGCTTCCAGAATGAAACTATCACTCTGCAGGAGTGCTAGTCTTGCAAGATTTGCAGGAGAACTTTTGTGAAATTTGGAAAGTAGGAGACGGAGTACTGGCAGCATTGACGTTGTGAGGACGGACCGAGAGTCGTATAGGGATAGTTCAGTGGTAGAGCGCTTGTCCGCGAAAGGCAAAGATCCCAGGTTCGAGTCTCAGTTCCGGCACACAATTTTAATCTGCCAGGAAGTTTCACTGGAGCTGGGTGTTCATGTTTCTCACCACTGACATTTTAGCACTCGTGTGTCAAAGGCAACATGAATGCGCTAAGCATTGAGGTACATGGAAACCATTTTCAACGCGTACTGCACTTGTGGCTGCATGTTAGTTTAAGTAGTCTAAGGAGTGATGACCCCCGCGATGGAGTGACCGAGCGCGCCAAGGCGCCTTGCTGCGGAACACGCGGTTCCTCGCCGTTCCAGTCCGCACTCAGGCGAGTGCTATCGACAAGGGATGTCAAATACATTCCGTATTTCTAGATTTCCGGAAGGCTTTTGGCACTATACCTCATAAGCGTCTTCTGATAAAATTGCATGCTTATGAATAGCGCCACGGTTATGCGATTGGAATTGTGGTTTCTTGTCAGAAAGGACACAGTACGTTTAATTGACGGAAAGTCATCGAGTGGAACAGGCGAATATTTGATGGTCCCAGGGGAAGTGTTATTGGGCCCCTACTATTCCTTATTTTTATAAACGATGTAGTAGACAATCTTAGTCGTTCCCTTAGAGTCTTTTTAAAGTAACCTCCGCCTAACTCCATACTCTTTCTAGTTTCAAGTAGACAGTGACCTCTTCTTTTCAAGGTCAGGGGTACAAAATTTCATCAAGATCGGATGAAAATTGTAGATTTCTATGACTTACAAACAAAGAAACAAACAAACCGACCCTCATTTGATTCTAGAAGTTTATTTGTAATTTGAGTAGTTACTGAATAAAACGGTTTTTTCAGAGTTTATTTTTTTTAAATACTATATTAACCTTCAACATAAAGGTAGTGCTTCAACTAGGTACTAGTATTCTCAAAGTGTACGTCACGGGAAACTGTTGGGAAGTCCTGAACTACATGCAGAAGACCCCACTGCAGTGGCAGAGTGGTGAGCATTAATCATGAATGCTTCATATGTTTGTTCGTCCGCACAGCCAGGAAGGTCAATGGAATAAATATTTATATATTTTTGATTAAATAAAATTTTCACATTAACTCTGATAAATTACTCTGCCGTAATGTCCTGTGACAAGAATTTATTTACAGCGGAGTTTACAAACGCGACGGAGGTTCCTTCTCGTCCTTTCAGTGTTGTAGCTCCACTACATAGCTACACCATGTTTCAGCTAATCAATTTACAGCAGAGATTTTCTGTGAGTCGGTGAGGTGGGTAGATACAGAGAAGCTTACTAACTCCTTCGGTTATTTTTGGAACTAAGTGAGATTATACTAAAGACTCTCTGAATAGTATTCGTATGCAAAAGAAAGCATACGCACATCATCTTCCGGTAGGAGTTCGGAGATAAAACTTTTGGTATCCCTCTCATTCTTACCTTTCAGTCACTTACGGATCATGTAATTTCATTTTTTTAAACAGGTTATTGTTAACCCTTCTGTAACTAAGTTTCTTTGATTACTAACACAAATGAAAGTTGGATATTCAAGAGGTTGTTTGCCCGCATTTGGAAGGACAGCTTTATGATCTCATTAGTGGAAAATGGTCATGACTGCGTAGCTGTATTTCTTATACAGATTTCAGTTTTTCTGCAATATTGGACCCACTACAGAATATATATCGTAATACGACATTATAAATAAATATTTAGCGGCATTTAAATGATAAATACTTATTTATGATGTCGTATTAAGACATTTTTTGGAAGTTTTTAAAGATATACCACTGTTTCTCAAGTTCAAGTGAACGAGTGAGAGTGCCAGAGAGCCAGCGAGAGAGAGAGAGAGACTGTAGGCACTAAATTATATACCTCGGTTAAATTACGATTCATACGACTATCTTAAGTAAGTAATGTTTTATGATTTTCACTACGATGCTCATTTGATTCAACTGTCCACACTGGTATAAAATTTGCAACCCCCCTATCTCTGGATAAATACCGCAACCTAAATCTGTTTTAACTTGTTGTATTTATTCCTAGGCTGAATAGTTTCTTATTCATAATTGTTAAATGAAGTGCAGTCATGGTGACTTAGGCTAGTCTGACCTTGAACTGCACAAGTTGTTTTGAAGGTACTCTACCATGGCAATAATTTTTATTTATGCAGTCAAAATATAGAACTATGCCCCAGAAATTTAGTGTCGATTGTACTAAGTCTGGATGACAGAGGGAGTAGGATGCAAGTCCGATCAGTCCCTGGTAACCAGACGATATTTTGTCTCTTTGCTTATTGGGTGGTCCTTTTTCTCCTTTTTATGTGAAATTTGTGTGACTGGGAGGCCGAGAATGTTTCATACAGTGCCACTATCCTAGGCTGTATCACCTTGCTGGCTGATAAAAAGGGGGGACATTGAACGATGCGCTCTGATTAGAGCTGCATCATTGGTGACTCTACTGCAGTCAGTGAAAAGGAGGTGAGAAAATCCATCAAAGTGTTTGTGCAGTGAAATGTATATGATAGTGAGATAACAGTTGAATTTTAATAGTGTTGTGTTATTTTTGTTGTCGGAAAGAAGATTTATCATAGATAAAATTTTATTTTTCATGTTGCAGCGCCAAGACAATGAATTATAACAGACACAGAAAATGAGTTGTTGTTGTGGTCTTCAGTCCGGAGACTGCTTTGATGCAGCTCACCATAATACCCTGTCCTGAGCAAGCCTCTTCAACTCAACATAAGAACGGCAACCTATATCTGTCTCAATGTGCTTACTGTATCCATCTCTTGGTCTTCCTCTGCGGTTTTTACCCCAAAAACTTCCCTCCAATGTTAAATTCACGATTCCTTGATGTCTAAGAATTTGTCCTACCAATAGATCCCTTCTTTTAGCCAAGGTGTGCCAGGAATTCCTTTTCTCCCCAATTTCGTTCAGTATCTCCCCATTAGTTACGCAATCCACCCACCTAATCTTCAGCCTCTCTCCTTTTCTTTTCCACCTGTTTATCGTCCATGTTTCACTCCCATACAAGGCAACACTCCACACAAATGCCTTCAGAAAGGACTTCCTTGGGCTTAAATCAATATTCTGTGTTAACAAATTTCACCTTTCACAAGACCGTTTTTCTACTAATTGCCATTCTGCATTTTATATCCTCTGTACTGCGTCCATCATTTGTTATTTTACTGCCCAAGTAACAAAACTCATCTACCTCCTTTATTGTTTCGTTACCTAATCTAATTCCTTCAGTATCACCTGATTTTCTTAGACTGCACTCCAATACCCTTGTTTTATTCTTGTTAATGTTATATGCACCTTTCAGCAGCCTGTCCATTCCGTTCAGCTGCTCTTCCAGGTCCTTTGCTGTCTCTGACAGAATTACTATGTCGTCGGCAAATCGCAATGTTTTTAATTCTTCTCCCTGAACATTAATTCATTCTGCAAATTTCTCCTTGCTTTCCTTTATAGTTTCCTCAATCTACAAATTGAATAACATTGGAGGAAGGCTACAACCCTCTCTTACTCCCTTCCCAACCACTGCATTCCTTTCATGCCATTCAACTCTGACAACTGCTGTCTGGTTTTTGTACAAGTTTTAGAGAACCTTACTCTCCCTATGGTTTACTCCTTCTTGCTTCAGAACTTGAAAGAGTTTATTCCAATCAACATTTTCAAAAGCCTTTTCGAAATCTACAACAGCTAGAAATGTAGGTTTGCCTTTCCTTAATCTATCTTCTAGGATGTACCTGTAGGTACACAGAACTTGATTAAAATTAGCTTCAGGATTTCTTTTATGTAAAACATGTGCTGAACTTTAATTACTTGTGTGTTTGTTTAAATGAGTGTCTGTTGTTTTGGTGCTACTTGCGGCATCCTGCACGTTGTTTTGATGTCACAAGTGGAGTATTGTCACAGTACCGCCCAAGTAGTAGCACTCAATCATTACGGATAGATTAAATGCAGCGCAAACACTTACCTTACCAATGCACAAATTGGTTACACTATTTTCTTTTGTTAATATTAGTAGCATTATATCTATGTAGACAGGTGGTATTGATGGGAATGCATTATCTGTATAGATCTGTAATTTGGAAAAGTCATGTTAAGCAGCCGTGAAGCTGAGGATCATAGCTAATTGTAAGAGTGCCTCTTATCAGGAAGTGTAAACCGTGTTATCACAAACATTCATTCATTCGATATTTGTTGTTGGACATTGTTTTTTGTCAAATAAACTGTGTATATAAAGACAAAGTATTCGCGGTCAGGCAAAGACTAATGGAAAAGTTTTTATGCAGTAAACAGTAGCCTGGTAGGCTAATTAAAATATTTTTGGCAAAGTAAATTTTGTCCGGGGACTCAGGAGCTATATTAGATACGCCAACGATCAGTGCTTTTACTGGTGACAGTGTTTTCATCATTTAAATAAACAGACTACTTGATAATTTTAAACAATGTTTAGTGACAGTTATTTGTATGAAATACACCCTCTTCTCAATTTTAGTTGTCTTTTTGATTAATCATATGCAGGTGGGAACTGTGGACGAATTTGTATCATCCCCTAGAAAGAGCAGAACTTTAATGCATTGAATTTGTTAGTGTAATTATAAGATTCTCCACAGACAATCCTCATAAATAACCTAGCAGTGTTATTGCTCCCAACACAGACATGTAACTTATTAGCTTTCTTTTATAAGTTAGTTTCAATATTCTAGAGCAGTAAGTCGAAAGATGCTACAGACATTTTCGTTGGAGGTTACGCCTTCTGTGACGGCGAACTACATATAGTACTCCTGCAGCTAAATATTTAAGTTTTGAATGACAGCTAATCATGCTTGGTGTCTCTCGTAGTTGCGGCACCCAGGTAATTACGTCGCGACTCCATCCGCCGCGTTTATAGTCGTTTGAAGTGTGGCACTTAGAGGCGACTATTTCGGCTGTGATTATTATCGAGAGGAGAAAATCGCCTAGTGTGGCATTGGCCTAAGGGATTTAATTGAAGCCTTCCGAGTGGCGGGATGGTTCTTCCGGGGAACTACCTCACGAGTTTGACGTTCTACGTCGGTTGTGCGCTACTGGGGGTTGTAATTGTCACGTGAATTCTCACACTAGTAGAGAGGTTCTACATTTATATCCATACTTCGCAACCACCCAAACGCTCGTGGCGGGGTGTACTGGGTACCACTACTAGCTACTTGCTTTCCTGTTCCACTCCCATATAGAAAGAGGGAAACACGAATGTGTGTATGTCTCCGCACTAGCCCTAATCTCTCTGATCTTTTTTTTTTTTTTTTTTTTTTTTTTTTTTGTGGTCTTTAGGCGAAATGTAGGTTGGCGGCAGTAGAACTATTCTGCAGTCCGCCACAAATTCCTGCCCTATAAATTCCTTCTACGGTGCTGCCCTCCAGTGATTCTCATTTGAGTTCCTGAAGCATTTCAGTAACACTCGCACATTGGTCGAATGTTCCAGTCACAAACCTAGCCGCCCGTCTCTGAACTGCCTTTGCCTCCTCCTTTAAACCGATCTAGTGCGGATCCCAAACACTTGAGCAATACGCGAGACGGGCTTGCACAACACTTTATATGCGGCCTCCTTTACAGAGGAATCACACCTTCCCAAAATTCTCCCAGTACATTGAAGTGTACAATTCGCCTTCCCCGCGACTGTCCTCATATACTCGTTCTGTTTCATACCGCAGTGCATCCTTATGCCTTCCATTTAATTGATATGACTGTCAAACAGCACACTACTGATGCTGCATTCGAACAATACGGAACTGTTTCTCCTACTCATCTGGAATACCTTACACTTTTCTACATTTTACGTTTGTTACCATTCCTAACACCACATTGAAAATTTGGACCAACTCATCCTGAACCTACTACAGTAATTCGCACCATCAGCAAACAGCCACAGATTACAACTCACTGTGTCCGTCAGATCAGTTATATAGATATAGAATAATAGGGGTCATATTACACTTCCCTGAGGCACCCCTAAACGATACCCTAGTCTCTGATGAAAACTCGCCATCGAGACCAACGTGATGGGTTCTATTACTTAAGTAGTCTTCGAGCCACTCACATGTTTACGTACCAATTCCATTAATCTTGGATACGCCTGGTACCGTATCAAATTCCATTCGAAAATCGAGAATATGCACTTTTCCTGTGCCCTTACAGCCAGAGCAAGCAAGGTATGATGAGAGAAAAGGGCAAGCTGGGTTTCGCCCGATCGGTGCTTGCTAAACCTGGACGCATAAGCACCACAGACATCCACCAACATCGTCGTTTTGTAAGGGCAGCACTAGCAGATCGCACAGTTATCACAGTGCAGATAAGAGGGCTTGTGAGCCCAGAAGTCTCAACGCAAACTGTTACTAACAGCGGGATTACGGGCAAACACATCCAACTAAAAGCACAGCATCCACATGCATGGCCCGAATGATGGCGTCAGCGACGAAAGCATATTTTGTCGGTCGTTTGCACGTACCACATATAACTGGGGAGCTCTATGTTGCAGACTGAATTCGTGCAAGATATACTGACCCCATCTGAAGCCTTATGGTCTATGTTGCGATAAGCTAAGACTCATTTTCACATATAGTGTTTTTGGAGGGGACGCTGTCCAGCGCTCGTTGCTTGCAGAATGTCGTAAGAACAATGTTTTTGTCACTTTTGCAACAGAAAGCAGATGTTTTGTTCGTAGAGGATAATGCTCGCCTACACACTGCGCGTGAAACTAAATGCGTTATGCCAGATGTGCAACAACTTCCTTGGCTTGCACCATCTCCGGACTTGTCTCCAATAGAACGCGAGTGTGATATGATGGGCTGCCAACTGACAGCAGGACTCGTCAACCCAGTGCTCTCGCAGAAGTACGTGAATGTTCGAGCCGAGTGGAGTAATGTATCCCAAGAAGGTATTCGCCATCTGCACGGAAATGATGACAGAATGAGCTCCTGCATTGCCACCCGTTGATACTATATTATGTACTAATGAGGGTTTTCAACGTGGATCTCTTCCTGGTACCTCAATTCCGCTTGAGCTGTTGATCTGTAAATGTAGTCATTTTAAGTCATACATACGCACCGTTTCGACAATAAAACGTGAGTAAACTGAAAATCTCTAAGGTGGTGCCCTAATTTTCATTTCCGACATTGTGTAAAGAAGATATGTATACAAGTTTCCAGCCAAGATCGCGTTATTTATTTATTGATGACCGGTTTCGACGTTCACAGACGTCATCTTCTAATCTCCTATATTGTACAATGTCATATATGGTTTTACCTATATGCTTTCATTACATTTGTCATGGAGTAGTTGCATACAAACATTGATGGTGAAGTTGAACATATCATTGGATCTGCAGTATACACGTCCACACTGGTTGTACAAAGTGACTCATGTGCAACCAGCGCGGACATGTATACTGTAGATCCAATGATATGTTCAACTTAACCATCAATGTTTGTATACAACTACTCCATACAAATGTAATCAAAGGCTACAGGTAAAACCATATATGACATTGTAAAATATAGGAGATCAGAAGGTGATGTCTGTGAACGGTGAAACCGGTCATCAATAAATAAATAGCGCGATATTGGCTGGAAACTTGTATAAATTGATTTAGATCGTTCCAAAGAATAATGAGTTCCATACAGAAAGAAAGCATGTAAACATAAGTTTGGATCTATCTGTATTACCAAACGGTCGAAATCCTGGCACGGTCCTCACGTGTTGACTACCATCTATCTAATGACTTCCAGGATGAAGAAAAATTTGTTCATGTATAATTCGCCTGGTTATCGACGATCTTTAAAATTTTTAATGCTGTTATATGTTAATCATTGAAAGTCGATTCTTACGTATAGTTCACACAATAAGACAGGTAATATCATTATAAACTGTGACTTTCTTGAAGGGTACGTCTCTGTAATATTGTACGCCATTTTCAGATCGCTGCTGCCGATGTGTTCTTTGTAGTTCTTCTTTGTAATGTTAGCCGTAACTGAAAATGCCGCCGCATGTGAAATCAGATCTGTGATTCGTTTTGTAAATGCAAATAAATAAATAAATAAAATAAAAAATAAATAATTAAAAAAAGAAAAAAAAAGAACCTAAAGGAAGTCCATAGTAAAATCTGCGAAGTTTACGGACAAAATGCTATGAATGATTCAGTGGTTTGATGATGTGTCCGACTGTTCTATGAAGAACGTGATCAAGTGCACGATGTAGAACGAAGTGGACGACTGTCTGTGCTTACTGGTGAACTGTTTCACACAGTTGAAGAGAAGATTAAGCACAACCGTAAGTTTAAACTTAATGCCTTTGATATGGAAGTTCCGTAAATCTCACGATCACTAATTCATGAAACAGTTACTGAAAAACTGAAATTGATTACAAAGGCGGCAACCTTATATGAAGAAAATTTCGGAAGATATGTAGAGTAGTAGTTTAACAGTTGTAGATTTTTGTACAATACATATTTTTTCTGTATCTCTACACGTATATAACCAAATGGAACTTACTTTGTACACATACCTCGTAAGAAAATGAAGAGGGTGGGCAGGTTACGTTAGCAAGGAGTTCTGCAAACTGTAATGGGTTGGCAAGAATTTAAAATTGTAACCATAAACAAAATGCAGTTACTGCGCAGCTATGTCATACTGAAATACCGATGAGTTTGTGAGCCGCAATACTGCAATAATAGTGACAAACTGAAGCATCGACGGTCAAACCGGATGCTTGTTATCATAAAGATATGTTGAATCGGTCCGCCACGGAACTAAAAGGTTCGGTGGGAATGTGTGTTTCCTTTTACTTAGCCGGCCGCGGTGGCCGAGGTGACTGAGGCGCTCCAGTCACGGTCTGCACGGCCACTAAGGTCGGGGGTCGAATCCCCCTCGGGCACGGATATTTGTGCCGCCCTTAGTATTAGTTAGTTAATAAGTAGTTTGTAAGTTTAGGGACTGATGACCCCGTAGTTAAGTCCCATAAGCTATACAAACATTTGAACATTTTGAACCTTTTTCTTACTCTAAGAAACAGTTAAAAATATCTTACCAGAGAGCAGAATATTTATGTTGTAATGTTTCTCGAGCGACGTATTCCTGACTTAAGGCAAAATAGGGCGATAACATGTGTTACCACCCTGATGGCAGGTAGGCACAAAAGCACACAGGGGTCCGCGGCAAAAGCGGACGGCGATAACAGAAATCAAAGTGCAAAAATTGGAAACAAGTCGACCGCAGGTAACGAATGGAGCGATAATTATGAGAATTTATCGTCAGAGAATAATGATAATGGCGCCACGCACGAGGCGTGTATTGATGACAATGGCGATATCATAACAAAGGATGATTTAAACGGAGCGTCGAAAACAAGCAGTAACAGGAAATCAGCGGTACACGCTGTTATAAACACAGAAATTTTATTCCGTGCCCACACTGATATTTCATTTCACATTTTTAGTTCCTTGATGTGCGATGGAAACAATGGCTGTACATAACATGTTAATGAATGACGGATATAACGAGAATTGCTTTTTTCAATAAATTGGCGCTGCGAGCGGTGCAATAACTGCCAGCGAAGAAGTGCTTTTAATTCTGTATGCAGAATAATGATTAACGTTAATTTTATCGCGGAACAGTCGAACAATGAAATGAAATACCTACATCTCTGATCTCAGAAAAAGGGGAATAATTGTTTCGGACTGGTAGGGAGCGAAATCCATGGCCGGTACATTTCCATTAGTTGAATTGCACTTGTCGTTTAGCGTATGAGCTGGAGTTGCATTGGAATATTGTGAAGCTGTTGACACAGTAATTAATAGGCTTCCGCTAAAGCATCACTGAAAGAGTTTCCGAGCCGCATTTTGTTTCGAGTTGTACGAATAATAATGTTAATGGGATTTATGTTTTTCACGAAAACAATTTGTTGGTGTTTTTTACGTGAGAATAAAAGAGAGGTTTAAAAAATACATTTTATTTGTATACGTATTTAGATAATTTACATTAAAAACGGCAGGCTGATGTTGTTCAGCTTATTGGTCTTTTTAAGACGAATCGTAGTACAAAATCTATTTTACGCTTTATTGGGAACTAGCTGAAAACGAGGCATTCCTCGGGTATTTATTTATTTTTGGCATTTTTCAGGTATGTATTCATTTGTATAAGGGCTGTATGTCTGTAAAATCTTTCGGGAATACAATTAATAGTAAAGAAGTGATAGATTGCAACTTGGTGCGTGATGGAGCGGTTTTCCACGGACATTACTGTTTATGTGCTCATATCTCATGAACTACGTGTTGTACTTTGATACAATTTAGAAAGTACATTCAACTATATGGGTGTATACTGTCTGTAAAATCTCCTGTCGCTACAATTTGTAGTGTTCAAATTATAAATTGTAACGTCATACCGAGAGCTGTAGATTTACTTCATAAACAGCAGAAAAGTAGTAAGCGAGAAACATTTTTCCTTTCGTCATTTTACTATGGTTGCCAGGGAGAAAAAGTTTAATAAAGGTTTGAAATTTTGTTTAAAGTTTGTTGCAAGTCGCTAAGTACTGTTATTCTCATACAGTGTATTTCAAAAGTCTCGCCGCATTATATGGCATTTTTTGTGATTCTATTGGTTATGACGTAATAACTTTTGAACCATGTACCATATGTGAATCTTATCCATGCATCTTTTGTTACCTCATGGTAAGGAATGTGTGTACCAAATTTGGTTGAAATTGATCCAAAGGTTTAGGAGAAAATGAGCAGCATTGTCGCAAAATTCAGCAGTTTTTCGCGCATCTCATTGTTTATGACGTCATATCTTGTGAACTATGTATTATATGTGGTTCTTACACTTACGGCGACCGTCCTCGTGGATTGAAGCTTACGTGTACAAAATTTCATAAAGATTGGACCAAAACTGTAGATTTGTATGCAACACGTACAAACATACGGACACTCTGATTTATATATTACATAAAACAAGGCGGTACGGCACTCAAAATTGCAATAAATTCCTAAGTAACTAACTTATATTTTGAATTAATTTATATTCTTGTCGACAGAGAACTTACGATGAAATATTTTTCTTAAAGTAAGCTTAAGTTTGAATTAAAGCCGTAGTGCATCCGTAATACTTTTTGGTAGTGTTTTTGTGAAAGAACTGTGGAACGTGTAGAATATTCTTGCCACTACTTCGTAGCACTGTCAATAGCTGGAAACGGATTTCTAAGTATTACAAAATATATTGTAGCCTAATGACAAACATTTATTTTCTATAATAACTTTTCTAATCTACAGATTAAATGTACGTCCTGAAATGCATGGCGGTAGCTTTGGCTATGGGGCAGTGATCTCTCGAGGGTGACTTGCTGTATCATACATAATTTTATTTTGCCACGAAAGACAATTTCTGCCGAAACTCCATGAGATAAACTTAGATTACACCTTAGACAACAGTATTATGAAAACCGATTAGCTTATAATTTTACTTCATGGCTGGATGAAGTGCGGTGGTATATAAGTTTTATATATCACCACTACTTCAGAAAAACGTTTATAAGGATTTATATTTTTAGGAGTAACTCTTCAACTGACTTAATGTTTGTAGCTGTTAGTATATCACTAACTACAGGCGGGGTAATTGTTAACTATTGCCCTGAGAGCTGAAAATTCCTTGTAACCCACACTATCATTGGTATACACATTCATGAGCAACTGAATTATACAGAAAATACTTTACTTGGTGGACGAAGACAAATGGATTATACGTCTAGCCGTTTTACTGGCCATGTAAAGTCCAGAATCTGCCTTAGTGGAAATGTCGGGATGATTCCTTTGAAAGGGCGCTGTTGAATTCCTCTTCTCCTATCCCAATTCGAATATAGCTGCGTCTCTAATGACCTTGTCATCGACGGAACGTCCAACCTCAATCGTTGTTTCCTTGGTACTAATAATCGACGGAAGGGTCACTCACAAGACGAGCAAGTCGCACTGTGTTAACCTGTCCCGCCTTGGTCAATATTCTCCACACCCATTCAATTCGACCTGCTCCACGTCAAGGAATGGTAAAAGGTCTGCAAATGATCTCCATGGTGACCAAAACCAGTCACCTTTAATTAACAACTGGCAATCAATGTCGTCTTTATTGAAAAATTTTTTTTGTTATTGCGTATTGTAGAAACTGCTGTCTAAAATTAAATTTGTAAATTAATATCATTTTGAACTCTGTCATTCTGGATTTACCTTTGCTTCTTCTTGTCGATATATAAGCTCGCTGATTTACTACAGCTTATCTCTTAATTTAGAAGCCTGTAATTCAGTATCTGTTGCGTTAGATATTGTTATAGTGGAAGGTACTTTACCATTCAGTTGTACATGTATTTCGAGTCTCGTAACATTGGTTTTTAACTTAGAGATAGTGATTTTTGGCAGTTTTCTAGTATTGTGAGTTTCTTTCATTTTAACATTTGTTGTATTACAATGTGGTTCATGGTGTGGGTTCCTGTTGTCATGTGCTAGTTCACCAGGGGCAACGTATATGTGGCCAAGTAAGTGGTCCTGATAGTATGCCAGTTACTTTGGAACAAGGTTGGGTCTCTCTGATATATTCTGAGTCGCGGCCACCTTTTTGCTCAGACGGCAAGTACTATCAATTCCACCGGGTTATCCCTTAACCATTAGGGGTAAAACCCAGTGGGGTCAGGGCAAGTAAGGCTAGCAACGTGCATCCGAAGTACTTCTATATGATGCTGGCAACAATCAGAGCAAAATGCCTCTGACCTTTGGAGGTGACGGAGTCCCACTTCTAACTGACAGACCAGGAACTCCTCAGATACGAAAATATTAAAATGTTTGTTAAGATTATGGGACTTAGCTGCGGGGTCATAAATCCCTAAACTTACAAACTACTTATGAACTATCTTATACTAAAGACAGCACAAACATCCATGCCCGAGGGGGGATTCGAACCCCCGACGGGGAACGGCCTCGCCCATCGGAGCAAAGCGACCACTCCGCCGTGGCTCCTCAGATACGACTTGGCAAACGATCTGGAATGAGATGGGGATCTAATAATATTAATGGGGATTACACTTGCAAAATGTTACAGCTACCACTACGGTCGGGGGTTCAAATCCCCTCTCGGGCATGGATATTTGTGCCGTCCTTAGGATAAGCTAGTTGATAAGTAGTTTGTAAGTTTAGGGACTGATAACCCAGTAGTTAAGTCCCATAAGCTTAACAAACATTTGAACATTTTTTACAGCTAAAACAGGCTTCAAGTAAGATGGAGATAGTTAATGACGTAAGGGTAGGGGAGAGAAAGAGGATGAAGTCGGAGAATACAATGTGTACCTGTCGGGAATTAAAGCAGGAAGAGTAATGTGGAGAGTAGGGCTTTGCATCAGGATAGTAGTCGATCCCAGCATAATTGCAATACGTTATGTAAATGAACGACGATAGATTTGGTCATCTCCTGCAAGAAAATTATGATTGTGTCAGTATATTTTCCCTGTGAAAGGACAGAGAAAGATGAGATGGACAGATTTTACAAAGCACTTAGTGATGTAGTTGCTAAAGCGAAGGACAAGGACGATGTTTTGCTCATGGGTGACTTCAATGCCAGGATAGGAAATCGAACAGAAGGGTATAAAAAGCTTACGGGTATGTTTGGAGAGGATATGGAGGCCAACATAAACGGAAAACAGCTCTTGGATTTCAGGGCCAGTATGAGCTTAGTTATCATAAGCTCCTTTTTTAAACATAAGGGCATTCACCGGTATTCTTGGGAACGCAGAGGCACCAGATCTGTCATTGACTATATAATAACAGGTGAGCAATTCAGGAAGGTAGTCGAGGATATACGTGATTTCAGAGGGTTCTTTGATGATGCTGATCATTATTTAATTTGCGGTGAAATTGGTTACCTAAGGCCAAAAGTGCAGAAAGTCAGGTCCATATAAAGAAGGATAAGAGTAAGAAGCTTCATGACTTGCAAATTACTCACAAATATATAACAATATTCTCAAAACGGTATCAGTTATTGAATATAGCCATTTACAGTCATTGGAAGAGGAATGGACAAGGTAGGGGGGTTCACTACTAGAAGTGGCTGGAGAATATCTTGGAACAGTAATGTATAAAGGCAGGAAGAAGCAGACAGAATCAAGGCAGCCTGCAAAAATAAAAAGAAGGCTTTTCAAAAATGGCTCCATACAAAAAATCAGGCACACGGAGAAAGTTATGTTGAAGAATGAAACAAAGTCAAGCGGATAATCGCAGAATCCAAGAAGAAATTATGGGAAGACTTTGGAAATTAGCTGGAAACTTTAAGTCAGGCCACAGGAAAACCATTCTGGAGTGTAATTACCAGTCTTAGAAAGGGAGGGACGCCGGAATTAACTAGTGTTTTGGACAGGTCAGGAAAGCTGCTAGTGATCCTGTGGATGCCTTGGGCAGATGGAGGGAATATTTTGACGAATTGCTCAATTTAGGTGAAACGTTCAATGATGAGTCAGATTTTGAGGTAGAATGGGATACGAATGATGATGGAAACAATATTACATATGAGGAAGTAAAGAGAATGGTCATTAAATTGCAGAACAATAAAGCGGTTGGAGTGGGTGAAATTAAGCCGGAACTCGTGAAATACAGTGGAATGACAGGTTTCAAATCGTTACACAGGATAATTGAAAAGGCGTGGGAGCCGGGACAGGTCCCGTCTGAATGGACGCATTGTTTGACATCAGAGATATGCTCGAGAAGGCTCATATTTTGGCTTGAATATGACTGTTTCAGACTGTCGACCATCCCTGCATCTTTCTGGAAACATGTTCGGACGATGTCGGCGCGATGTGGCGGCGCGTTGTCATCCTGAAACAACGCAGAGCCGTCATGGTGAAATACCAAAAATGGGTGAAGTTGGAGATCGGCGTCTGGGGATCATTTCAAAATGATTATCATCCTTCCTGTCTTGACATGAGGCATGATTTGTTCCATTGTTGCCCTTGGTCACTGTTGACGATCCGTCTAAAATGTAGTCGGTCATGTTTATCGAGGATGGCAGAATGGCTTGTCCTTTATGCGCATCTTTATGTTTTAGCCGTGCAATGACTGTTAAAAAAATTCGGTCGAGCAGCCGCTTAAAGTTGACTTCTTCTAATATTTCGGCTGAGTACCGTCCAGCTATCTTCAGAGACAGTCGAAGACTGACGCTCCAGCACGCACTTCGTGCTTATAAACGCGCGGACCGTGCTAGTGCGCATTGGGCCACAGATACAACAAGGCGCCGAAGACGTTACTCGGCGGCAAGGAAGTACACATGTGTGTAAATTATGTCTGTGGCTATATGGTCGATTATAGCGTAGAAATCTATGTGTTACGATCTGTGGTGTGGCGGCGTCATTGTAAATTTATTAAAGAAAATGCCGGATTCCTTGATTTATCTAAACTGAAGCCACTGTCTCTGTTAATTAAATTCTTCCCCAAGCGAATTTCAATTGCTTCTTTCACCACTGAGTCCCAAGAAGATGAAGTGGAGACAAAGCTTTTACCATTTTCGTACATCATGGAGTGTCCAGTATCAATACAGTGCTCTGCCACTCCAGATTTATTACGTTGAAAGAGACGGGTATACCTATGGTATTCCGTGCATCTTTCGCTGGACTGTACGTGTCGTCTGTCCTACGTACGAAAGGCCACATTCACAGGGGATCTTGTAAACCCCGACCTTCCGGAGCTCCAAATCACCTTTGATAGAACCCAAAGTGCCGCTGTCTTTTGTGGGCTCGAAAAATTACCTTAACTTTGTGTTTCTCAGAATTCGTCCGATTTTCGACGACAGGCTCCCAACATATTGCAGAAAACTTTCTGATTCATCTTCTGTGTTCTTTAGTCGTACCGTTGGCTTCATACGTAGTGTCTTATGTATCTGCTGTTAGGAGTACCCGTTTGCTTCAAAAACTCTTTCCAGATGTAGAAGCTCGTCCTGTAGACTAGTCTCATCAGCAATGACGTGTGCTCTATGGACCAGTGTTCTGAGAACACTCATCGTCTGAGATGGATAATTGCAGCTATTTGCATGTAAGTATAAAAAAAAATTATGCGTCGGTATCCTATACACTGAATGTCCTAAGGTGCCATCGTTTTTGCGGCTTACCATTACAACCAGAAAGGAAGGCATTCCTCTTTTTCGACTTCCATTGTAAACTAGATTTGCTTATGGATGGAGTTCATGTGGTTTAGAAATTCTTGCAACTTATTTCCACCGTGAGACCACACAACAATGGTGTCATCAACATACCTCCAGAACATTGTGGGTTTCAATCTGGCAGATTCCGGCACCTTTCACATGAAGTCCTCCATAAAAATATTAGCCACCAACAGCGACAAGGGATTACCGATGGCGATACCGTCAGTTTGTTCAAAGAATAAAAAATATGTCAAGGTCATAACATGTTAAAAAAAGCTGAAACCTCTTTGTCAATGTTTTTGCCAATAACAGATAATGAGTCTGAAAGAGGAACCCTTGTAATAAGGACACTACCTCAAAACTGACTGACAAGTCAGAGCTTTCCAATTTCAGAGATTTTGGTTTGGCAATGAAGCCAACGGAGTTGCATATGTGATGAGCACATTTTACCACCAATGGCCTTAATAACGACGCTAAATGTTTGTCACAGTGAGGAGAGCCAATGTTGCTCATTATCGGACGCAATGGGACATCATTTTTGTGAATCTTAGGAAGTCCATTAAGTCTTAGAGGAACCGTACCACTTGGTTTTAATCGGAACAGTGCAACAGATAAACAAAATTAAAGTATGAAATTTTTTACAATTTATCTTGGCTTTCAGATCCTGACATTTGGCTCTATAGTTAAATTTAATTACAAACAGCAAAAATTTAGATCAAAACCTTAAGCCTACAAGATATCTTACGCATAAAGTAGGACTTGCATCCATACTATAAAGGGGCAGGAAGGATATTTCAATAATTTGTAGCCTAGAAACCAATCAAATGCAAAGTTTACCGTACACAATGAACTGGTATAGAGGTATATTAGCTTGAAAACGTGTTGATATATAGTGAAAAGGACGACATACAATGAGATTACCTTGTACGGAATAAATTACAATACGATTCATAAAACCTTAGACCACAGGATAAAGTCTGAGTAAAATACAGCAGTCCCTTTATATATCCACTGGTGAAGCCAGAAATACGCTACCTCGAATGACACATGGATTAATTTTCAAAGTTCGATTCTGGCTAAATTTTGTAATTTCTGAATGGCTATTTGTTCATACAAGGCATATCAATGCTGGAACTAACGTTGCCGCGGCGGGGGTCCGAATCCTCTCCCCGGGCATGGATGTTTGTGTTGTCTTTAGTGTAAAGTAGTTTATAAGTAGTTTGTAAGTTTAGGGACTGACGACAACGCAGTTAAATACTATAAGCGTAACAAACATTTGGACTATCATTCCCAATGAACTAATAGCACACGATGCACACATAAGGGTACATCAGCTGCACAGACAGAAATGTTCTTAAATCAATAGGCTTTCTGACCACAAAACAATTATTTACTATAAAAATTAGCAACCCTTCCAAAAAAGTTTTCCAAAGTAATCTTGTAATGACATATAATCTGACCTGCTCATAACGTCAGTGAAAATTATGTGCTAAACCGCGAACAGAAATATTAACAAAATCTAGCCACAAAGTAAATTTTTATTGTTAAATAGCATCCTCTCCAAAATAGTTGCCTAAAGTAGTCTTGTAACGGTACATTATCTGAACTGGTCACAACGTAGCTGGAATTTCAAAGTGATAAGACGCGAACAGAAACATTTAGGAATTGGGTAGAATTCCCGTAAGAATACCATTGAATGACACTAAAGCCACAATGTAGGCTAGAAGCATTACTTGATAAACATGCACAATCCTACCACGTGCGTAAATGTCTTTACACAAAAGAAGTAAACTAAATTTCCTATAAATAAGTACCTACCATCGGTCAAATTGGTTGAACTACTAACACAAAGCAGAAATAGCGAACAATATGGCAATGAAGAGACTCATTCGAGATCAAGCGATTGCGAGTCCCCAACAAAAACCGTTTCACCTTTGCCCGGTAGCAAACATCTCAAACTACTTAATTATGTCAACTATATTACTGATAAATTTGCAGAAACGCGAATTTCTTAAACCGTGACAACAGAGTTGACCTGACGGGGCTAGTTTGATTAAAATCTCCATACTTTACCAAAGTGGAAGCAACATTTGCAGCACTCTCCCGTCACATCCGTGTACTCCAAGGCCGCAGCATGGTCTTCACCAGAATCCTTGTCCGCAAGCGAAAACGAATTTGGTTCTCGCGTGAAGTGTTCCTATTGGCTGAAGGCCTTCTTTCCAAAGCTCAGTGCCCGAGGCGCATCCAACGAACTAGCTATCGTCTGCAAGAGGCATCAACAGTTCGAGTTCGCCGCGGTGGAGTAGCCGAGCGGTTTAAGGCGCCTCTCGGCGGAGCGCGCGGTTGCTCGCCTTCGGAGGTTCGAGTCCTCCCTGGGGCATGGGTGTGTGTGTCGTCCTTAGGTTAGTTTACCTTAGTTTAAGTAGTTTGTAAGATAGGGACTGATGACCACGCAGTTTGGTCCGATAGATTTACATACATTTGAACTATTTTAGTTCGAGTTCTCAAAATAACCCATCTCTCAGCCCTCCAATACCAGTTCTTTGACACCACCAGCGCAGTATGCAAGTCAGAAAATATGATGGCGAAATAAATAAAGCAAATTCCATTTCCATATCCTTGGGTGAACCAAAAAAGTTAAAAAATGTTTGTAGAGTCTATGGGACTTAACTACGGGGTCATCAGTCCCTAAACTTACAAACTACTTATGAACTAGCTAATCCTAAGGACGGCACAAATATCCATGACCGAGGGGGGATTCGAACCCCCGACCGTAGTGGCCGTGCAGACCGTGACTGGAGCGCCTCAGTCCGCTCGGCTACCGCGGCCGGCTCCAACAAGTTAAGGTAAAGGCTCCATGGCCGACTGATCATCCTAAATAGGTGCCACTTGCATTGGCAAGTGAACAAATTTGATTTTAAAATTATTAAAATCGTGAATTGGAACGACAGTATCGTTTCGTAATGTCAACCAATGTCCGAAGTGGACAGACAACACATCAATAATTCACAATACAGTCTGCAAACGGCGGATGAAGGAGAGTTCACGAAGCACAGGTGAATTCGAAAATGTCATTCGTCGGGCCTCGACCACCACACCGCGTTGGAACGACCTCAGCTCAGGATCCGCCTCTAGTGACCACGATGTCTGTGGGAAGTTAAACCCTAAGCAGCCTTCCTTTAACTCATGACGAAGTTGCTTTTTAAACTAATTACTTCCACAATGACTAGGTCTCCTATGCAATTTCAGCTGTCAGAAAGGTAGTGTGCTGCAAAAATAATGCCCATGCGCTACTGTGCCCCACTATCCCAACTCATCTACTATGGCAGTGTTATTTTAACGACATTTTTCTCCTAAACAAACTGATCTGAGGCATCGATTTGGCCACTTTCAGTTTGCAGGGCGGATGCTAATGCCGCCATTTTTTCAACATCATTCAGCGAGTCCTGTTAATTACGCTGGGCCGATGCGCATCGTAAATCAGAGGGCGAGCACCGCGGCGCTCCGTTATTGCGGTCGACAGGGCGGCAGCGCGGTGCGACGCGGGATGCCTACCTACCAGGGCGGCGGCAGTACGTCGCGGCCGTCGTATCGCGTGCGCGCTCCGAAATAAAAACAAATAAATAAATACTCGGCGGGCAAACACAGTTTTTTCTGGCACTGGCGCGACGCCTGTGGCACGTTCAGTGCCGGCGCCCTCCCGCCCTCCGGAATATGGGCGCCCTGCGATGGGAGGCTCTGTTTACCTATTCTTTAATCCCAGGCGCTCGGACGGCGCGGCACAGAGGCACGTAGGCGTGCTCTCTCTCTCTCTCTCACACACACACACATTTACAAGCAGACAAACGCGCCGGCCCTGTGTGAATGTCCCAGGCCCCACCGGTAGGGCAGCCCCGCGCATTTATTTTTAAACTGGGCGCAATTTATTGGGGTCATTTGTACGGCTAAGGTTAATGCCAGCCAATTCCCACACTATCTTGCCGCGTGGCCACAGCAGGGCAGGGACGGCAAAACGAAACAAAAGCTGGCGCGGTAACACGTCCCAGAGGGGGGCTTTGGTTTAATCGATTGATTTGTCCGGCTAATATATATACGAGGGCGCCGCCGCCCTGCAACCCTTCCCCCTGTCCTTCCCGCCCGCATGCCTGCCACTGTCCTTCCTGCCCCCCCCCCCCCCCCCCCCCCCCCACCGTTCCTGCCACCTCTACTCGCCAGCGCCACCGTGGCGGCTGCCGGAATTTCGGTCGAGCGCGGCTCTCCTCTGGAGTGTTACGTATCCCTCACTGCGTTAAGGATGTGCATACGTGACACCTCAAGCAAGTAAACTATGAAGTTCGCAATAAATCGTTATTCAGTCTTGTTGTAGAGAAATAAATACACTGAAAAGTGTGGCAACTAAGTAACCATTTCGCAACAAAGTGCAAAAGAAATTTAATAGTAAAGGTGTAGATACATAAAAGTAGTAAAGATGGTAAGGAAGGGATCCCAAACTGATTCCGCATGTATTGATTTCCAGAAAGCTTTTGATACCATACCTCACAAACGGTTTTTAATAAAATTGCGTGGTTATGGTATATCGCTCCCAATTTGCGACTGGGTAGAGAATTTCCTGTCAGAGAGGATACAGTTTACAGTAATCGACGGCAAGGCATCGACTAAAATAGAGGTGATATCAGGCATTCCACAGGGTAGTGTTACTGGTCTCCTACTGTTCCTAACGATTTGGCAGAAAATCTAGTCAGATCTCATAGGTTGTTTGCAGATGACGCCGTCATTTGCTGTTGTTGTTGTCATGGTCTTCAGTCCAGAGACTGGTTTGATGCAGCTCTCCACCCTACTCTATCCTGAGCAAGCCTTTTCATCTCCTCATAAGAACGGCAACCAACTTCCATTTGAATCTGCTTACTATATGCGTCTCTTGGCCTCCCTCTGTGATTTTTACCCCACACACTTCTTTCCAATGCTAAATTTACGATTCCTCGATGTCTAGGAATGTGTCCTACCAAGCCATCCATTCTTTTAGTCAATGTATGCCATTTCTCACCAATTCTGTTCAGTACCTCTTCATTAGTTACGCGATCTACCTACATAATCTTCAGCATTCTTCTGTAGCACCACATTTCAAAAGCCTCTACTCTCTTCCTGTCCGCACTGTTTATCGTCCATCTTTCACTCCCATACAAAGCAACACTCCACACAAATGCCTTTAGAAAAGACTTCCTTACACTTACATTAATATTCGATGTTAGCAAATTTCTCTTTTTCAAACACGCTTTTCTACCCATTGCCATTCTGCATTGCGACCGTCATATGTTATTTTACTACCCAAGTAACAAAACCCATCTAACACCTTCATTGTTTCGTTACCTAATCCAATTCCTTCAGCATCGCCTGAATTTCTAAGACTACCATCCATTATCTTTGTTTTGCTCTTGTTAATGTTCATTTTATAAGCTGTCTTCACAACACTGTCCATTCCATTTAACTGCTCTTCCAGGTCCTTTGCTGTCTGTGACAGAATTACATTGTCATCGGCGAAACGCAATGTTATTATTTCTTCACCCTGAACTTTAATCCCTATTCCAATTTTTTCCTCGTTTTCTTTCACTGCCTGCTAGATGTACAAATTGAATAACATCGGAGGCATAGGCTACAACCCTGTCTTACTCCCTTCCCAACTAATGCTTCCCTTTCATGCCCTTCGAGTCTAATAACTGCGGTCTGGCTTTTGTACAAGTTGTAAATGACTCTCCTTTCCCTGTATTTTACCCCTGCTGACTTCGGAATTTGAAAGTGTGTATTAAAATAAACATTGTCAAAAGCTTTCTCAAAATCTACAAAAGCTAAAACTGTAGGTTTGCCTTTCCTTAATCTGTCTTCTATGAGAATTCGTAAAATGAGTATTACCTCCCGCGGTCCTACGTTCCTCCTGAATTCAAACTGATCTTCCACGAGGTCAGCTTCTAACAGATTTTCCATTCTCCTGTAGATAATTCGTGTTAAAATTTTGCAACCATGGATTATCAAACTGATGGTTCTGTAATTTTCACACCTGTCTGCGCCTGAATTCTTTGGAAGGCAACATGCTCCTCCCAATGCGGAAATATATTGTTGACTATCACTTAGACTGGTAGAAATGATCATCTGAAGAAAATAAATGAAATAAGAGTTCTAACGGAGAGATTGAAGTCATTTACCGTCTAGTAAAATCAACTGAAGGTCAAAAACAACTGCAGAGTGATCTAAATAACATATCACTATGATGAAAAAACTTGAAATTGACTCTAAATAATGAGAAATGTGAACTCCACTAAATACGTAGGTATTACTATTACTTCAGACTTCATCTGGAAAGAACACGTAGATAATGTCGTGGGAAAGGCGAACCAGAGACTGCATTTTATTAGCAGAACCCTTAATAGATGCCACAGATGTACTAAGGAAACTACAAACACTACACTTGTCCGTCCTTTCTTGGAGTATTGCTGCCAAGTGTCGGATTCTTATCACGTAGGTTCAACGGAGGACATCGAAAGAGTCCAAAGAAGGGCAGCTCGTTTTGTCTAGTCATGATGCAGGTGAGACAGCATCACGGAAATGATACAGGATCTGGAATCGCTGCTTACGAAACTCCAATCTCCAATATGCTCCTCCCAATTCGAAAATATATTGTTGACTCCCACCTATAGTCGAGCCGCCGAAAGAACGACTCTGACAGCTAGCGGCTATGTTGCCGTTGCTGCTACGCGGCTGTTCGTTGTTACGCCGTGCCAGTCGCCGGCATACGAATATCAGGGCCGAATATTTTGTAACCGTTGTTATGTACTACTAAAGTGTGAACGACCGATAACAACCACGAAGTGATGAAAAACACTCTTTTTGCAGTTAAAAAGAAAGGTTTAGAAATATATGACGAGTTAAAGTAAAGTTTCATATGTTCCAATATTCCATTAAATATAATGTATAATTTAGTCCAGTTGAAGAATTTTGTTTATATATTTCATCTTCTATAGCCATTTTCCACAAACTCGGTGTTATTACTAGGACACTGTATTGTGGAAGTCTGCCGAGAGGGTAAACAAATAAGGACTACCACTTTACAAGTAGTAAAATCGCCTCTTCCAGTGAAATGATTGGTCTTCTTCCATAAAAAGAAGAGTGTTTTTTTGCCTCATTCTTGTAAGTTCGCTGTTGACTGCCATAGTATAGTGTCCGAGTAATATCAGACCAGTTTCGACAGCCAGTCTATTGATCACAGAAGTCACTTTCTGACGGTTAGAGAAAGAAGCCATCTCACACACTCTGAAATTAACGACACGTAACACGGCACGAACCAAACCGGTAACGATGAACACACGACAGATGCTTTGGAGCGACTGAAGCACGCCACCCCGTGCGACCTTGAGTGGCAGAGTGGCAACGCGGCACCGTTACCCCCGGCAACGTTTACGAATTCCAGAGCTCAGGTTGGTGGTTGACTGTCCCCTCCCCCCCCCCCCCACACACACACACTCTGCAGCCCACGTGCGAGAACTGTCAGGGTCGTTCTTTCGGCGGCCCGACTATAGACTGGTAGAAATGATAATCTGAATAAAATATGTGAAATCAGAGCTCGAACGGAGAGATTCAGGTGTTATTTCTTCCCGCGCGCTCTTCGAGAATGGAATGGGAGATAAATAGTATAAAGGTATTTCGACGAAGCCTCTGCCAGGCACTTAAATGTGATCCCATGAAGATGTAGAAGGGATAGTGTGTCCGCCAAGTCCCCCCGCAGTGGCTAGCTCGGCCGTGTCTCGTATTGCAGGGCATAGCTACTGGTTGCAGTTATATTGCGAGATGGGATTCAACGTTATTAAATTAAAACAAAGAAAATAATTAGTTATATTAATTACAAGAAAATACACCGCACTCACAGTAGGCGCAGGAAATGATTTTCTCTTTCTTGAACGCATAGTTCAACACGATTACATTTATTTTCCAATACCTTTTCCAATGTTTTACGTGTAATTGAATTCAGACTTTCAGTTATCGCTATGTTAAGTTCATGTATTGTCTTTGGGCTATTTTGAAAAACAAATGTTTTATCCGAACCCAAAGAGAAATTGTCGGGAGGAGACAAATCCGGTGAGTGAGGGTTGCCAGGCACCTTTCGTAATTATTCTGTCTCCAAAGATTTCATCTAAAAGTCGAAGCGATTAGTGTGCTTTTTGAGCAATAGCGTTGTCTTGCTGGAAAAGTGAATGATTGACCTCATCTTCATTCAGCAGCGCAATAAATGGATAACTTAACTGGAAACAATAAATTTCTAAGGTGACGTAGCTTCGAAAAATATCGGCCTTATAATTTTCACTCGTGTTATGGCAACCCAGATTTTCTCTGCGTGAAATCGCGTTTCTCTTAAGGCATGTGGATTTTCGGATAACGAAACATGTGAACTTTTAGATTTATTGTAACCAGATTGGTGAAACCAAACCTCATAAGTGAAAAATGTTCGATCGAAAACACCATGTCTTTTAATATATCGCTAAAACTATTCACAATAAGCTATTCTTTTCGTATGGTCCACACAATGTAATTATTGCACTGCAGTAATTTTATCCGGACACAGCCCCAGTTCCTTGGTTACGGCCTTATGTGCTGTCGTATGAGAAACTTTAGCCTCTTGTGATAATTTCATTACTGATTTTGTTGGCCTCCGCAACATGATGTCCGAATTGTCGTCCAGCTTCCGTTCTGTTAAAACTGTGGGCCTACCAGTACGTCGTACATCACGAACTGAACCTTATGTCCGGAATTTGCTTATTAAATCACGTACAGCGTCGCAATGTGGACACCTCGACATAGGGAAACGCAATCTAAATTGTCGTCTCACATACTCCGTGAAGTTTCCTCCTGCCCGGAATACCTCTTTCACTAAAAAGGCTCTTTCTGCAACAGTAAGCATTCTCACTACACTCAGCTTATACTAGAACAAGACAATAACACAAGTAACAGCTGTAGCGCACATTCAACACCACCCTCACCCTACTACCACTGTAGGTACGCGGAACACGAAATGTTCAAATGTTTGTAAATCTATCGGACCAAACTGCGTGGTCATTAGTCCTTAATTTACAAACTACCTTAAATAAGGTAAACTAAAATGAGGACAACAAACACACCCATGTGCCAGAGAGGACTCGAACCTCCGACAGTGAGGAACCGCGCGCTCTGCAGCGAGGCGCCTTAGACGGCTCTTTTCTTTTTTTTTCTCCCTCTATGGGTAGTTCTTGTAATTGAGGACGCTGATCGTGTTTTTTAGTTTTGGTTCTTTGTGTTCTTTGGCTCAGCTTCTTTATTACAGAGAGCATTCAGCCCTCTGACGGGGCGCGCGGAGCCACGGCGCTCGGCCCGGTCGGCTACTCCACTGCGGCCATGGAACACGTGCAGGTGCGCTTTGTCTATGGTGTCAAACTTACACGCCCCGCAACGCGAGACATGCGGAGTTCGCTACTGCGGAGAGACTTTGCGAATAAACGGTATCTGCGCGTAAATATGTAAATTAAAGATTTAAAGATTTTCTGCGATATACAACCTCTGACAATAACGTTCGGTGAATAGTCATGTGAGATTACCGTAAGTGAACTATAAACTACAGTTACCTTATTATCCTTCGAAAAAGCCACCTTCCACAATTATGCATCACTAAGCACTGCGATATATGTCCTGGGATGGTGTTCAAAAGCTTCATCATGTTTCGTTGGGTGTCAGGAATAACGTCAAATCTCTTTCCTTTCAAAGCGAGTTTGAGTCGAGGGAATAAGTAGCAGCCTGGAATATTGAAATGCGTCGAATATGGTGGATGTTCAAGTACCACCACTTCCTTTTCTGTCAGTAACTGTTCGATTATGTTGGGTTGTGAGCGCGAGCGTTATCCTGAACAAAAAACCAGGAACCTTGTTGTGCGTACTGGCATCGTACCCTGTGTAGACGTTGCATGAAACGGGTCAAGATTTCAACGTATCTTTCATCGTTCAAAGTCTTTCCTTTGGACAGAAAATCCTTGTACACAATGCCTTGACTATCGAAAATTCCTTGGCCACTCCGCCGCAGCCTTCGGTTCGAGTCCTCCCTCGGGCATTTGTGTATTTGTCGTCCGTAGCATAAGTTAGTTTACGTAGTCTGTAAGTCTAGGGACTGATGACCAGAGTAGTTAAGTCCCATTGATTTACAAACATTCAAACATTTATTCATTCAAGCAAACAGCTTAATAGCTGTCGTGTACTATATAAATTTCTCTCTCTTACACCTACGATATACCTCTGACAACCTATCGAAGAATTTGTATTTCAAATTTTTATGTTAGTATATGCAAGAAAGTGTAAGCACCTTGGGATAATAATGAGTCTGAAATCAGCAAGACTGATTTCATTAAGTAGCGCGTCAGTAAAGAGAATTTATGGTCATCTCCTTAGATAGCGTGGTTATTAGAGACGGAGCAAAAGTCGGATTGTTTTGCTAAGGATGAAGAAGGAAATCGCTATTTGTACCGCATGGCTCGGTACATCGAACACGAAGCAGTATCGATTTAGATATGTGTGTATCTTCCGCGTGTGAACGAATCATAAATGGTTTACCACAAGAATAAATGTTTGTGCATCAAGGAATTGCTCCAATTGCTTCCTTGACTGATTGAAAGTGATCGTGTTTGAGATAAGCGTGTTTAATGTTATTTCTGTCTCTATCAATGAGGAATAATTTCGTTGCTTCCCTTGGTTTAAGTGTGTAAGAATTAAGAAATATTCAATATTGTATGCAAATATTATATTTTAATATAGAGAGAAAATGAGATACCAAAAGTTTGCCTTGTCAGTAAAATAACCAAAGAATACATACGATACTACTTAATAGAAAACTAGAACAACGACATAAATAGAGCAGGAACTGGTAGACGAAGTAGTCTAGTAGAATGCTGAGGGAGAACGATTCAGACAGTATAGTTATCTGGGTCAAGACATACCATAAGAATATGAAAATTATTTAATAAGCACAATTTCGAAACATATTTACAACACATGCAAAAGTAACACGTACGATTTTTATCAAGTTAATCGTTACTGAAGTTAATTGTAGGTTACCTACCAACGGCAAGAAAGTAAGAGTGAGACAGTTGGGATTTATTAAGGCCGTAAAAAGTTGTAGCAGAATAGTCGAAGTAAGAAAGAGAAGTACGAGGAAAAACATAAACACAAGAAAAAAAATGTTCAAATGTTTGTTAAGCTTATGGGACTTAACTACGGGGTCATCAGTCCCTAAACTTACAAACTACTTATGAACTACTTACGAACTAGGACGGCACAAATATCCATGCCCGAGGGGGGATTCGAACCCCCGACCGTAGTGACCGTGCTGACCGTGACTGGAGCGCCTCAGCCACCTCGGCCACCGCGGCCAGCTACACAAGAAAAAGAAAGGATGTAATGCAAGAGAGTAGTACGATCTCTACTGAGGGACCAGCCGTACTGGAAGGCCAAAGAATGGGCAGTCGACGTAACAGGCAGTAGACCAAAAATTCAAGAAGCAGAAGGCGATGTCTTTAGGCGTTTAATGATGTACTACTTAATGTAACTTTTGTGAAGGATAAGCACCAACAAACTACCACCGGTGATATCACCTGACTACAAGTTATCCACTAGCAGTCTCTTTTGTATTCTGAAACATATTTGAGACATACGGTGTAATTAATTAGAGTACTGCGTTTCATTATAAGAAATATCCCCGGGAAGATGATGACGGCGCTTTTAGTTTCTAGCTAATACAGTAGATTGTGAATGTAGAGCAGAAACAAAATATTAGTGTGTGCACATACACATGAAATGATTATTAGTTACAAAGATTAGATTGTGTGCTACAGTCGAATACTGCAACACGAATCTTAACATTTGCAGTGAGCTGGGCGCGGCAGCTTCAAGCGTCTTCATCAAGCAATCACTTATCACGACTTGGTAGACATTTCTGTGGCGACGCCTCAGTGTCGCCTGAGCTTCATAGAAAGCAATTGTTTTCTCATGCACCTCATAGCGAAAGCTATTACAGAACGCATCACAACCGACCGTTCGTAAGAGATGCAGAACCGCTTTATCATAAACTTACTTTTCGTTAACAAATGACAGGTAAATTGAAAGGTGCATAAACTGAATATAATGGCTCTAAAAAAGAAAAGATCTCTACAGCAAAAAAAAAAAAAAAAAAAAAAAAAAAAAAAAAAAAAAAAAAAAAAAAAAAAATGTACAAATATTTGTTTAGCTTATGGGACTCAATTACGGGGTCATCAGTCCCTAAACTTACAAACTACTTATGAACTACTTACGAACTAGGACGGCACAAATATCCATGCCCGAGGGGGTATTCGAACCCCCGACTGTAGTGGCCGTGCAGACCGTGACTGGAGCGCCTCAGTCCCCTCGGCCACCGCGGCCGGCTCTACAGCAACCATATGGAAAATCTCATAACGATGAAACGTTTCAGAATAATGAAGTGACGTAAAAATGTGTTGAACAAGTTAACAAAGTACTTTTAGATTCATCCGGAATGCCTTCGAATTATCGAACCAGATGCTAAAGCGATAATTTACAAAATAATGGTCAAGGGTTTAGACTCTTACAGAAATTCAGGTGACAGCCCACAACGAGCAAATTTCAAGCCACTATAGGACCGTAAAGGGGCGGTAATGGCATTACAAATGTAATATGGCGCAGTGGTAACACTCTGGATTTGAATCCGGAGGACAGTGGTTCAAACCCACCTGAAACTATCCTGATTTAGATTTTCCTTGATTTCCCTAAATAACTCCATGCAGATTGCAGGATGCTTCGTTTAATATGGCACAGCCGACGTCCTTTACCATCCTTGAGTAACATTAGCCGAGACTGAGCTCAGTGCCTAATGACCACGATGTCGATGAGACGTTAAACACTTTTATTCCTCTCTTCCTTCCTTCCGGAAAGATTTATGCCATTTTTCTTGAAAAACAAAATTACGTTGCTTCAACCTAGCTAATGAATGTCAAGGTACAGCATCAAACAAACTATTGGCGATGAAGCCACGGTCCATGGAATAATTCTCAACATCTTCTAATAATGGAGTCGTCTTCGATTGCTTTGAAACCAGATAAAGATGATGCACACTAAAGCCAACCTAGAAAATGATCTTTTCCGCGTATCCGCAGGAACGGTAGAATCGTGATGCCATCAGACGTCTGCTTAGCATTACAAAGTCGCTCATTCGTGTGGAAATAAGGCCCACAATTTATGTAATATCAGGACTCTCTTTTCTGTTCCAACTGTTTTTGAGCTTTTGAATTTCCGTGCTACTTTGCGCATTCTTACTATAACAGCAATGTCAAAGAAAATAGAGTGATTTCTCGGTCCAATGCAGGGACAGCTACGCTAATTTATCCCTTATGCCCAGTCGACAATCACACAACTGTATATTTAGGTGAGTGCTGATCTTTTTCTCGTATTTGCTATGTATACTTGGCCCCAAGTGTAAAGGAGCTGATAAATTCCTGTGTGGCAAGCGTTTAAAAATTCGCGTCTACTTTCCTCGGTTTAATCACTGTATCGATAACGTGGTGTTTGAGTGGTTTTCCGATGCGATCTATGATGCTTTCTGCATACAGGGTGGTCCTAAAATGTCATAAAAATGAAACGGCAGGTAGAGGTGACCGAGATAAGAAGATTTCGTATAAGAATATGTGGTAGGTAATGACGCCTTGAGCCGGTAGACAGTGCTGAAATGTGCGCTGTTTACAAGCGCTTCGCTAGGATGCATTGTTTCACCAATGCAGAGCTGGCCGACATGCATTTCAGGTATAGGTGTGTACAAGGAAATCGACTGGCTGCTGGAACGATGTACTTGGAGCCATTACAGGATAGGCATCAACCTGATCGAAGAGCCACTTCATAACGAGTTACACTTTTATGTATCCAAGCGTTGAAGCTGGCATTAGAAGATACGGTAGAATTCCTGCAGTGGAAGAAAGAATATCAGGCACAGTGGAGGATAATCCTTCGACAACGTCGTGGACTTTAGGACGTGCGTTACTGCTGTATATGTGGTCGACATGCCTAATGTACGCCGATACATGCACCACCCTTCGAGCACCTCTTGTAAACTATCAATAAATATTTTTTTGTCTTTACTAGTATATTCAGTTTCCTTTCTTATATACTTCTGTACAAGCTAGCGCTGTAATATGCCATTATTGACCACGTATACATATAAGAAATCCTCTTTCGGTCCGCTGTACCTGCCTTTTCATTTTTGACATGTACGAGGGTGAGAACGTAAATAGTGGCAACTATTTAGTCATAACCGATACAAAAACGTTACATGTTTGCACCTGACATTGTACTTTACTTCACCAGCGCTGTGTATAACCCGTTGAAAGCGATGTGGAAGGCGTAGAATGCCGTTATCAGAGCCTGTTCTGTTGATGGTGCAAATGGAGCAATAGTAGTATATTCCAATATGTGTGTATGTGTACAATAATTAAGTGTACAGCAATGTAACTATCATTATTAACGTTTATTTGAGCTTGCTATTCCGTAATCTAACCAGTTACTGACATGAATCACTTCCATCTTGCTCCGTTATAATACGCAGCATGGTGTTTTCAAACTTATGAAGAGCAGTGTAGTCGCCAGCGTTGTGTAGGACTCGTTGCCAGCGACGTGGAAGGGGTACTATACCGTCAGCAGAACTTGTTCCGTTGATGGTAGGAATGGAGCGGACTACTGCCTGTCGAATATCTGGAACAGTTCTGATGCAAATGGCACGAAGTGGATCCTTCATCTTGTTAATCAAATCAACGCCACAGGGACGTACATCCGTGGAGTATATTGGATGGTACAGTACTTCTCAGTCCCATCGACAGAACAGAGCAGCCACAGCTTGTGCTGTATGTGCCTGCGCATTGTCTTGTAAAATGATGGGTGGGTTTCGTTAAAAGTGTTGCCACTTCTTTCGCAAAGCTGGTAGTAGGTGATATACCCAAAAACGAACAATAATAATGTGCATTGATGAATGTCTTCCACAGTTTGCTGACCTTCGTTGAAGGCTTTCACCCAACGTCCCACTGTTCTGTATGTCAATGCCGTTTCCTCGCACGCCTCTTGAAGACCTTGAAGACACTGTCGTGGTGTACGACCTCTGGTACATTCAATTTTGATCCAACTCCGTTGTACCTGTTACGAAAACGTAGCAACAGCATTACGTTAGACCGCTCGCTCACAAGTGGCTGTGTTTCACTCGACTGTGCACACGCCTATAACGTGAGACGGTCGAGACCAGTTGCTCGCGGGTAGAGCAGGTATATCAGCAACTGTCGAATATCTGGTACAGTTCTGAAGCTAATGGCAAGAAGTGGTTCCTTCATCTTGTGAATCAAATCAACGTCACAGGGACGTACGTCCGGGGAGTTTAGTGGATGTTACAGTACTTCCCAGTCCAATAGACCGAACAGAGCAGCAACAGATTGTGCTTTTCGCGCCCCCGCATTGTCGTGAAAAATGATGGGTGGGTTGCGTAGAAGGTGTTGCCGCTACTTTCGCAAAACTAGTCGCAGGTGGTGCTCCAAAAACGAACAGTAATACTGTGCATTGACGGTCTGCTGTGAAAAAACGTAATGCTCGGATGTAAGGTAGGTATGTCCTCATCGTGTGCTATCAGCGACAATAGTAGATTCCATTGCATAGTGTCTCCACAGCAATGTTGCCACTATTTAAGTTACAACCCTCGTATGTCAGGACAACCTGTAGGTAATGAAACTGTCTTCTTACTTGATTGATTTTCATTTGAAAACATAGACCTTCTACAATGGTGTGCGTCATTCATGTCTTTTACAGAGTGGTAGTTGTTTCTAAACACTGTTGTTCACGGATTCTCTTGACTCGATATGTCTCGACCTATCACCTCCGGCAAACCTGATTAAGGTTTCTCGCAATTTCCCTAAATCACTGCAGGTAAATATAGGCACTGATTACTTTCAAAGGACACTGCCGATTTCCTTTCCCATTCCTTTCATTTTCTCAATGTTGACCAGGATTTCGTCGACACCTAAACAGTGATAAACCGTGCGTGATCGACCAAAAGAGTGACGCTGGAGGGCGGCTGGCACCGGCAAAAAACTAGTCTGTGGGCACGTTTGAGACAAATTTCGAACATCTTTGTCACAACTGTAAATAACTGCGAGTTTTACAGGAAGTTCAAATGTTCAAATGTTTGTATAGCTAATGGGACTTAACTACGGTGTCATCAGTCCCTAAACTTACAAACTACTTACGAACTAACTTATAATAAGGACGGCACAAATATCCATGCCCGAGGGGGGATTCGAGCCTCCGACCGTAGTGGCCGTGCAGACCGTGACTGGAGCGCCTCAGTCCCCTCGGCCACCGCGGCCGGTTTACAAGAAATCTCTCCCCGATTTTGACGTGCAATTTATTTGCAAACAGTGCCTCAAATTTGGAGTTTAGAGTTAACGTTTATTTCTTCGAAAAGCTGTACTGAAAATTAATTATACCTAAGCAGGATATCCGCCGTGACCGTTCCCTGGGCGCGCCGCTCGTGTTGCCGTGGCAACACGTGGGGGCTGCGGCGCAGAGTGTCCGAGCGTGGCGCGTAAGAAGTGATTCGATTATAAAGTTAATTAAAACTAAACCGAGCGGCGGCCGGAGGCGCCGGCCGCGTGATGGACGGACGCCGGCCTCTCGCGCTAATTGCATCGCAGGTGTCGAAGATGACCGCGCTGATGCGTTTACGCTGGAAAAATTGCGCCGCGCGCGCAGCCCCGTCACGTCTCGTCCGCCGCGCTTCCCCCTACCTCGTCGTATATTTCATCCCCATCCCTCTACGCGGTTAATAAATTACTGCGCGAGGCAGCTTAAGATTACTTAACGAGCTCAAATTAGATCGTGATCCAAGTACACCATCTGATCTGGCCTCCCGTTCAATGCCTTCGAGAGATTAGTGCTGAATAGAATGTCGAAACCTGTAGATGAGGTCCTAAATTCAGAACAAGCTGGATTTAGGGCCGGTTCCTCCATCTCTCTTTAATCTTCTCGTTAGTAAACGAGAAGATGCATTTAACGCACATTTAAATGTGCTCGTTAAGTGCATTGCGTTTGTCATTGCCAGATACACCTCTCGTTTGGTAACCTGGAGAAAACGAGAAGGTACGATATTTTTCGACTATGTTTATTATTATGTCTGTTCCAAGTGCACAGACGTTGGCGGTGATCTGCAGCAGAGATAAATATATCCATACATATACTTCGCAAATCACGAAATTTCCCGACGTCTGCTGCTCCTGTAAGATGGACAACACATGAAAATTTGTGCCGGACCGGGACTCGAACCCCGGTCTCCCGCTTTTCGCGAGCGGTTGCCTTAACCATTCGGCCACCTGTGCATGCTTCTCGACCAGACCCAAACATCCATGTGTTGCACTTGTCTCTTTCCCTCACATGCTTGCACACGTTATACTGTGAGTCCCGCAAGAGGGAAAGAGACAATTTTCTCACCGTAAGCTTGTCAGACGTTAATGTTGATTATTATGTCTGTTCCAAGGGACGTTGGCAAGTGCAACACATGCATGTTTGGGTCTGGGACATCGGGAAATCTCGTGAGTTGCGAAGTATATGTATGGATATTTTTCGACTATGTTGGCAATAGAAACAAATGAAATAAACAGCTGTTCGCCATATTTGACTATCGGGGAAGAGGTTAGCAGCAGTTATTATTTGGCGATATGGCAAACAAACGTGAAAGAAGCTCGAATTTTACAAGAAGTTAGTGCGAGAGTCTTGTGACCTTAATAGAGAAACATGAAGACACATTGGAATTTAAAAAAAACCGACGCAACGACATGGAAGCAAAAGAAGCGACATTGTGGAAAATGAATTCTGTGCTGCCCATGGAACATGTAGGACAGCAAAAGTGCTTAGGGCCTAGTACGATAACATGTTGCCAAGTGCGTAGTACCATAGTGCAAGTAATAACTAGGTGAAAGTGAACTATTCCTGTTGATCGTAGGAAGAAATCACATTTTAGACCCTACACTAGGCGCAACAAGCATAAGTAAATAAGATTGCAGACATAAATAATGTATTATGTTTTCTATTATGACAGATAACTTACAAAATACTTAACTGTCTGTTGGACTCTTCAGATAGTCGGGGAGTTTTTCAAGCAGCGTTTCCAAAGTGGCTTTTCGAAGACGAAATAGCGTAACAAATTCTGCATCATCCCAACATTCAAAATGATTTGAACGGACGTAAATACGTCTAGGACGCTTTACAGGGGCAATGTCTTATAGATTGTCCAAAATATTTTCATCGTTGTAAATGTCAATCAAATCTCTAATTCCAACCATTTTTATACCGATTCTCACTTAGCTAGGCGTCACCCGTAAGTTTGTAGTTTGATATCCCGTTAATAGTTTTAAGCTTATGTTGCATATCTGCAATATATCAAGCTCATCTAATCGCTACTGACATGAATGGGGGCGAGAAACATGACAATACAATTTTCCAATAAATCTTCTTTCCACACTAGTTTTTCATACATGCAGTGCTTCTGTTATGTTGTTCGATAAATCGGTCTTTATCAAGTGAATATACTGCGGTATATTACCTCTTTGGAATCCTGCCATTTTCATACTGATTCTCACTCAACTAGTAGATAGCCGTGTAAACGAGCAGAATTTTACTCGTTAACTTAACGGCCTATTTAAGATCTTTTAACGTCAGGTTAACTCATAACGGAACATTGACAAACGCAATTCTCTGCTAACGACAAGTTAAAATCTTAACTGGAACTTAACGAGACATTGACAATCCGGCCCTTAGACCAGAACGTTAATTCACTGCAAAAATTTATTTAACACAGCACATCGAGGATGGATATGATAGGAAGCAGGTGTTACCAGACCGACCGTTCTGAATTCTTTCACCGAACTTTATTGTAAGAGGCTGCAGTTGAATGTGTTTTACCCCTATTTGTCAATTCATCCGGCAGTTTCTGGAATAACATATTCATGTTTAAGATTGAAAGCAGATTTTTATTTGAAAGTATTGTCCGATTTATCAGGCCCTCATCAGGAAATACTTGTCTAGCGCGAACAACACACACTGGCTCTTGGTCAACCAAAAGTTACCAGCTGAAAAATGCTCCTGTTGGGGCACGAAAGAGGCAAATACATTTCACCTTAAACGACGCGTACATAAAAGTGGGAAACTAGGTATTTCATTTCTTATTTTCTCACGAAATTTTGAAATGTGAACATATTGGCACTCTCTTAACACACGAAAAGATAAATGCATTTGAAACATACAAAGTACATTTGATACATAAAAGTTTGTTACATAAAATACATTAATTGTAGATGACATCGGGAAAGTGTACAGTTCTGTTTTTATGCAGCTGGAGAAGTGATAATTTGGTGTTTATTGGTGCTTATTATTACAGACCAATATTATTGAGATCAGTTTGCTGTAAACATCTCGTTCTCAGTTGTAATCTAGTAAATTTCAATATACGGAAGAGCTCCTGTCGATTCATCAGAACGGCTTTAGGAAGCATCAATCGTTCGAAACTCAGACCGTCCATTTCTCTCATGACACCTTGCAAGCTATGAAGGGCATCAGGCGACTATATATTTTTCTATTTTCGAATGGCGTCGACACGGTGTAGCAATGTATACTGCTAACAAAGGTAGGAACATATGAAATATATATCCAGATATGTGAGTGGCTCGAAGACTACTAAAGTAACAGAACTTTGGACGTTGCCCCGATGAGGTGTGTTCATGAAAGACTTGGATACCTTCAGGAATGCCCCATGGAAGTGTGATAGGAACGCTGTTATTTTCTGTAAATATAAATGATCTGACGGACATTGTGAGTTGCCATAGGCGGCTGTTTGCTGACTATGCTGTGGTGTTTAATAAGTTGTCGTCGTTGAATAGCTGTAGTAGGATGACTTGGACAAAATTACTAGGGGTTGTGAAGAATGGCAGCTAGCTGTTAAAGTTGTAGGAGAAACAATCCCCTAATGTTCGAATGTAGCATTAGTTGTGTGTAGCTTGACTGAGCCGCGTCAATTACATACCTAGGTGTAACGCTGCCCAGCGATATGAAATGGAACGAGCACAGAAGGACAGTCGTGGGGAAGGAGAATGGTCGATTTCGGATTATTGGGAGAATTTTGGGAAGGTGTGATTGGTCTGTAAAGAAGACCGCATATGAAACGCTTGGTGACCTCGTCTTTAGTATTGCTCAGGTATTTGGGATTTCCACCAGATGGGTTTAAATGAAGACACAGAGGAAGTTCATAGATGTGCTGTTAAGTATATTATTGGTAGGTTCGATCAGTGAGCGTGTGTTACATAAAAGCTTTGGGAACTTAAATGGCAATCGCTGGACGAAATGCGACGTTATTTTCGAGAAACACTGTTGAAGAACTTTAGAGGGCCGGAATTTCGATTGTACCGCCGCCAACTGAACATTTTGCATAAAGGCCACAAAGATCATTTCAAAGGGATTACGCTAGTACAAATACATACCACCTTTCGTTTTCCCCTCGTTTTATGTGGGAGTGGAACAGGAGCCACGGTGTAATCACCGAGCGCCATATGTCGCCTTGCTGCGGACTGCGCGGTTGCTCCGCTCCGAGGTTGGATTCTTTCCTTGTCCTTAGATTAGTTTAAGAGGAAAAGGACGTCAGGTGGGCCTACATAGAACAGAAGAGGCACCACAGGACATTTAATTTCCACTGTCTATACATCTACAAATAAAACTTGGGCAGCATGACCGGAAAGGATTCAGGAATCACATTCTTCGCAGTGGGAGCTAGAAAACATAATGAAATAATTATTATTTATATGTGAAGATTCAACATTCTTTCACTTACTTTTTTCCTGCATTTGTCACTATACGTACTCTTTACTTCATAAGTAAGAGACATTCTTCGATGAATGTTGCACAACATACAAACCATACTTTTAATTAAGAAAAAAATTAATGAACTGCTACATTTCAGATTTGATGTTTAGATAAAACTAAAATTTTATAGTCAATAAACTTAATATTTCCACAGATTTCAATATATTTGTAAAATGTTAGCGTTTCATAACCTGCAAATATGATTTGTATGCTGTACAAAATTTATCGACGAAATTTATGACGAAAAATGTGTGCAAGAAATAAGTGAAAAACATTATGAAACTTTGAACGTAGATAAAAACTATTTTGTTATGTTTTAGAAATACCACTGCCATGGTCTGAATCCTGAATCTGTCCTGATCACGCTAACAAAGTTTTATGAATTTATTTGTAAAAATATAGGCAGTGGAAATTGAAGTGTCCGGTTCTGCTTCTCCTGCTCCAACTCGGCGCGCCTGATGTCTTACCCCCCTCCCCCCCCCCAAGACATTTGCAAGCCTAAGTTCTGATTATCGTAGTAGGTAAGTCACATAGATGTAAAATGTAAACATTCACGGCCGGAAATATCAAAATTACTAAAAAATTTCCGGGCTATTATGCCGTGATCTTGTGGATTTATAATGGAAACCCAGCGTTTCGTCCCCGACTGTGGAGGACATTTTCAAGGGGGATGGTGGCACTTTTGAATGTACGATGCACATCCTGGCTCGCTAGTAACTGAAGCCAAACTCCGCGTACGAGGACTCGCGCGCATTGGTGTGACGTCAGATGTTTTTGATATGCGCGCGCAATCCATCGTTGGCTATTGCAGGCGTCCGTTAATATCGTCCCATGGTGGAAGACTGTTACATTTCTTTTCAAAAGCGAAATCCAGATATCATTTAGTTGTTGTTGCAACAGTGCCTTGTTGCGAGCAAAGACAATACAGTGTAATGCAAGCTGAAAAAACGAGCACTGATTCACACAGAAGAGAAACGCACAATGGGTACGCAATCATGAGGAACATTGAGCTCACGACACACAAAGAAGAAAACGCAAAGAGGAAATAAACGTAAAAACGTAACTGGACTAAAAACTTACAGCGGAATATTATGGCTGACTGATCACGAGGATAATAAAGGATGAGCCAGCCACTCTGCACATTGTAAAACAAAAGAGAAAAAGCAGGTCAGGCAGCAGAAAATAAGAAGAGGAGAAATCTCTGAGAGATGGGTGCCTGAGAGATTAGGCTGATGTACCCACCTTTAGATCAAATGATAAAACACAGCAGCATGGATAAAACGTAAAAGACGATCAGCTGTAGCAGCGTCGTCACCAAGCATAAAAGGAAGCGCAGCTGGCCGGCCGCGGTGACCGAGGGGACTGAGGCGCGCCAGTCACAGTCTGCACGGTCACTACGGTCGGGGTTTAGAGTCCCCGCTCGAGCATGGATATTTGTGCCGTCCATAGTCTTCGCTAGTTCATAAGTAGTTTGTAAGTTTAGGGACTGATGACCCCATAGTTAAGCCCCTTAAGCTAAACAAACATTTGAACATTTGACTTTTGAAGCGCAGCTGGCAGGTCAAAGGACTGTCATAAGGCAGCTAAATGTCATTCAGTTTCAGGCCCTCCTCCATCCTATATTGGGGTGTTTTACAATTTCTATAGCCTCTCTGTACAGTCTTTCGTGGTATACATTTGTGGCTGCTGAAACCTGAGTCACATCAAACTAAGTCACATAGATTTACAATCATTTTGGAACAGGAAAGCAAGTTACTGTTAATGGGACCAGGTACTCTCCGACACGCACCTATGAGTGGATTGCGGAGTATGTACGTAGATGCTTACGTGTAGTGCGTTATATGTAATACGTCATAGGGGAGCAGCAGCCGCGGAACAAAATTTATCGAGCCGATTCCTCCAGAGGGAAGTATTTTAACTGTGCAAATTGGCCAGTTTTGGTGTGCTGGGAGAGTTGCACGCGCGGTACCTGTGAAGTGTCGGCTACATTGCTGCGGCCGCTGAGGCCTGTGGCCGGGGTTGTGGTGGGGGCGGCAGTGGGCGGCGGGGGCAGCGGGGGCGGCGGGGGCGGCATTCTGACGGCGGCGTGCCGGCGCGCCTGCCGTGCCTCGGCGCCGCCGCCGGCCAATCATCTCACAATTATGTTAAATATTTTCATTAGCGCTCGCCCGCCTCCCGCAATTGGGCGTTATTCCGCGATTTAGTGGGCCAACCGGCCGCTTTCCGCTGCCGATAGCCGCCGCCGGCATTCCTCCTGCGTCCCGCCACAAAACCATTGTTACGAGCGCGAAGAATTCGGCCCGTGGAGGCCGGCCAGATTTATGCACGATTATGCAAACCAGGAATGCACAATGGACGAATTAAACCCGCGCCGCCGGACCGCCGGTATTAAAACGCCGGCGTTGAAATATGACCGCGGCGACGCTGTTTGTGTTTTGTGGGGGCGGGGGCGGGGGCGACTGTTAGCCAGGCACAGGGTCGCCCGCGCTGCCGCTACTGTGCCGGCGACGCCCGACCGGGTGTACTCCCGCCACAGCATTTACGAACGAGGATTGCAAAGTAACGTTCAAATGACCAAATTCTTCACGGGTTTCCAGCCGGATCATTCTGTCATCTGAACACAATATTTCTGTGGTCCAACTGGCCACCATCATCAGGTGAGGAAGCCGCTCTCGTCGTGACTGACTGTGGAACGGCTGGCTCTATATACGCAACGAAAGTGCGAAGGCGCATGCGCTAAGTACAGAGGGCGTGAGTTTACTCGTGGCTGCTGACTCCTGGCGCGAGAGACGTTGTAGCGCCTCCAGTTATTTAACAAAAACGATACATCGTTATAGATAGTCATTCGTTGCTATTTGATGCAGATGCCGATGTTTTTTTAGGTCCGATAACACAGTATTCCACGATTTACTCAGAAAATAGTCTTAGCTGGGGGACGAAAAATACACTTTGTTTCCTGTTTCTTCAAAATCCTTTCTATGTTGGCAGACACGTTACCAGCATAAGGAAGGAAAGCAAAATAACTGGAAGTATCTTTAGCTGGTTCACGTGGTGGTTCGAACTCAAAATCCTGTCGAATTTGCCTGTCTTTATAGCCATTTTGGTGAAACACGTTCTTGAGATGTTGCAGCTCTTGAGGTAAATTTTCGGCATCCGAGATGGCATGTGCTCTTTTTTCTTTTTACCAAGGTCCGTAGGACTCCTGCACGTTCAAAAGGAGGCTGACAGCTGGTCGCATGTAAATACCTATAAGTATGCGTCGGTTTCCTGTAATCTCTATGTCCAAGAGTTCCGTCGTCTTTTTTATAGACCAACAATCCAAAAATGGTAACTTGCCGTCCTTTTCAATTTCCATCGTGAATCTGATGTTAGGATGGAGGCTGTTAAAATGATCTAATAACCGGTGCAGAGAATCTATTCCATGTGGCCAAACAAGAAACATATCGTAAACATATCTAAAGAAGCAAGTCGGCTTCAAAAAATGTTCAAATGTTTGTTAAGCCTATGGGACTTAATTGCGGGGTAATCAGTCCCTAAACTTATAAACTACTTCTAACTTATACTACAGACACCAGAGAAATCCATGCCCAAAGGAGGAATCGAACTCTCGGGGGGAACAGCCTCGCGCATAGGAGCATAGCGCCTCAATGTGCCCGGTCACTCTGCCGTGGCTGCAAAGATACGCACAAAAGTTTTCGTCTCGTAGGATTGTACCGGGAATACTGAAGTTTCACGAAGATGTACTGAAATTAAAATTTTGTAGCACGTTCACCCTCTTAGGCACTGTTCACCCTAAGACCACAGTCTAACATACAGAGTTGCGACACTCACTGCTGTGAAAGTTATTACCAACTGACAGTAGCAACGACACTAGCGCTCCTAGTGGTGGGCGAGCCGACGAAGGAGTAATCTCATATATAAAGCAGAGTGTCCGTATGTTTGTACGTGTTGCTTACAAATCTACAGTTCTTTATGAAATTTTGTACACGTAAGCTTCAATCCATGACGGCGGTCACCGTAAGTGTAAGAATCACATAAGATATATAGTTCACGAGATATGAAGTCATAAACAATGAGATGCGCGAAAAACTGGTGAATTTTGCTACAATGCTGCTCATTTTCTCCTAAACAATTGGACCGATTTCAACCAAATTTGGTACACACATTCCTTACCGTGAGGTAACAATAGATGTATGGTTAAGAATCACATACGGCACATGGTTCAAAAGATATTACGTCATAACCAATAGAATCGCAGAAAATGCCATATAATGTGGCGAGACTTTCGAAATACACTGTATGAGAATAACAGTACTTAGCGACTTGCAACAAACTTTAAACATAATTTCAAACCTTTATTAAACTTTTTCTCGCTGGCAACCATAGTAAAATAAAAGGAAAAAAGTTTCTCGCTTACTACCTTTCTGCTGTTTATGGAGTAAAACTACGGCTCTCGGTATGACGTTACAATTTATAATTTGAACACCACAAATTGTAGCGACATGAAATTTTATAGACATTATACACATTTATAGTTGAATGTCGCTTCTAAATTGTATCACATTCCGACACGTAGTTCATGAGATATGAGTACATAAACAGTAATGTTCATGGAAAACCGCCTCATCACGCACTAAGTTTAAATTATTACTTCCTTACTACCAATTCTATTAGCAATAGTTTTCACAGACACACAGCACTTATACAAATGAATATATACCTGAAAAATTATACAACTGCAAAACATATAACACAATAAATATGAGATGGTGCGAATTTTATATGCCATTTGTATTTTGATTACTATCTTTCTTTGTTTGGATACTGTAGGTATAATTGAATACATTGTGCAAGACTGCCTCATTTCTTATATATACTCCGATAAATAAAACATGTTTTTAGAAAAAAGGACGTGGACAGTGAGAGAAGGGATAGGAGAAGCGGTCTAAAGCGTCTCGCTGCGGAGCGCGCGGTTGCTCGCCGTGGTGGTTCGAGTCCTTCCTGGGGCATGGGTGTGTGTGTTTGTCCTTAGGTTAGTTTACCTAGGTTTAAGTAGGTTGTAGGCTACGGACTGATGACCACGCAGTTTGGTGCGATAGAATTACAAACATTTGAACATTTGATAGGAGAAGTATTAACTCAAGGAATGAATGAATAAATAAATACCCGGGCAACATCGGGTTTTTAGCTAGTGTTTCTATATAATTATTTGTGTACGTAATGAACGCAATAGTTACTATTATTTTTGCGTTACAAGCATTAGTAAAATATCAAGAGATGTACATAATACAGAAATCATTATGTAAATACAGTAACACGAAACTGAAGGAACAGATTTTTAATATTAATCATACAAGAAGGTAAAAGAAACGTACATAATTCGATAGGTGGTTCGTCATAGAAGTTGGAAATATAAAAATTATGTGTGCATATAGCCGCTAAGAGTGGTAGAAAGAAAAATAAGGTGACACTCCAAATTCTCCATACGTTTTGCCACTATATTATAACCCGTTGTAGGTGGCATATTGGTACAGGTAAAATAAGCTCCGTCAGCTAGTGCGTGGGGTTCTAATCTTAAGGTCCCAAGTTCAATTTCCACTGCCGCAACTTTTATAATTTTTTTAAAATTCTTCCTAGTGTTCAATTCTTAACTTTTAAATATAGTTTTTAGTAAACAACTCAGTTTAAGAACACATTATTTTAATGAGTCTCAAGGACAAACATTTAAAAAAGTTGGGATTCTACTAAGAATACCAATTTTCATACATAGTCAGCTATATGTTGCAACAAGTAGAGTTCGATCCTTTGATTGTTTTAAATTTTATATTTGTGAACATAGACAAGAAGGACATTTAACGAATGAAGAAAGAATTTTTACGAAAAATGTTGTTCTTACTGAAGTTTTGTGATGCTAAATTGTGAAATAAAGCAATTAATTTCCTCATTTGTGTCTTTGATTCTCTCATGTATCCTCTTTGCCCTTTATTTCACATATTCTCGTAGCATTCACATAAAACATATAAATTAGCATTGCTCAATATATTCCATCGAATTTCGACCACTCGCAATACTACTTGAGGTAAAAACAACCAAACCTATCTGATTTAGTGATATAACAAAGAACTTTGTCATGAGCCAGTACTTACGAATACGTGTATATTTGCAGCTTATTCCGTCGAAAGTAAGTATAATATAAACATAAGAGATACACACGTTTCTATTATGCTCTGTACTATGACAACAAGTTTTTTGACGTGTATCAATTCTGTGTGGAGTCTAATGATTCGTACTTTTTAGTCATCACTCGTCTTTTTTTTACGCGCATATTCTCTTGAGTGTGATTACTTTAGCTTAAGAAGACAATGTTTTGAAAATACTTGACGTTCATGGTTTAGCTGTAGCAACAATTGTGTAACTAGGCCTTTCTTTGTAGAAAACTGTTTGATTGCTTTTGCTGCTTTCTTGCCACGTCTGCAACGTTTTTCATTTAGCTACATCTGAGGTGGCTGATATGGTATGTTAAATACTGTAGTTACATCATTCTATCGTATATTCATTTCATACATCACCCTTTTACTGGAGTTGTAGTGAAGAAAACACATTGTGAAACATTTTTTGGTAATGCCTTGCGGCTTTATATGTAAAACCTGACATGTTTCAATTTGATTGAGCATGTTGCACTAAGGATTGCTATTCCATAGTCCAAATCGATTTTCAATAACAAATAAACGTTAATTTACGACCAATGTCAAAATTTAATTTTTATAGTTATCATTCTATGGTTGTGGTGCACACCGTTCCTGATGGATTCTTCATTTCATAAGTAATTCAGTTATAAGTCAAAGAGTAAGCATCATTCAGTTAATGAAATTGCTGGTGGAAAAAATGCATCAACAAGTTAAATTTTCATTAACGTTATAACATTAAGAATGTAACATTATCTTCTGTTAACAAATAATAGGGTACACAACAGTTTTATTTTAAACTTTCGTACTTTTTAAAATTATAATTTTAGGTAAGAAGGAAGCAGTTGTTTTACTAACTTGCTGCGTCTTATAAACCGATACATCTCCATCAACATTTGAATCAGATTAATACATTGCCGCAATAAAGTAGAAGTAATTGGTTCAACTTTTAAAGTGTAATAAAAATAAATCTACTTATGTTTGTAAATACTGCTGTTTATTGTAATCCTGGTACGACAGGTAAAAAATTATAAAAATTAAACTTATGGATTTTATTAATACCGTTGTTTATATCCTTATCTACTTACTTTTTTGTAATTAAAAGTTTTTCATCTGGATAAATAGCTTCCTTTCCCAAGATCTGGTGTGATATACTTATCAGAACATGAACGTTCTCAGAATTCATTCGTTGGAAACTCCATAAAGTTTGATGCATCTTGAGACAACTGTCGAGAAACAGCCGACTTATAGTGCACATTAGTAAGATTGTAGGAATGTACCCAGTGTTTCCTTCATCTTCTCATCCTACTTCAGAACCAATAAAACACTACAACGCCTTCACTCGAGCTCATATTTCTAACTGAAGTTGTCAATATATCGTCGCAATACATTAATAATTATCGCTTTTCTTATATCGCCGTAGTATGAACAGCGTCAGTTAACCAATTCACATACGATTTATTGCTGAAACAGTGTTTAAGGAGTACATGAAATGTTTCAGTTTACAGAACAGTAGTTCAAGCGGTACTGAAGCTTGGCTGAAACACCCATATCAACAACGTAATGAGGGACGGTCACTTCGATGAAATGCATACAAGGTTGAATATGCTACTTTAGTTGTGCAACGATGCTGCTTGCAATGGTGAAGTGAACGTTCCGTTTACTAAGTTCAGGACTCCGCGCAGCACATACATCCGCCAATGTCGTATTGTAGGGGTAACAGTGGCAGATCATATAGCTGCCACAGCATAGATCTGTCGGTTTTAATGCTCAAAAGTGTTAACACGATCAGCTGCCAACTGATTACTAGCAGCCGTACTAAGGTCACGCGAACCTCTTTCCGCCTTCCACTCACGATACCCCCAGAGGACTACGATTTTTTCGTGAGTACGTGGGTAGCGAGCACGGGGCTCCGAGGTGATGCAGTCTTTCTTCCTTCATTTCTCCCTGGACTGTCCTTTCCTTTCCACCCCTTTCCTATCGTAGATCCCTCCCCTCTCGACCGGGAACTGATAACCTTAGCAGTTTAGTTGCCCCTGTCTCAAACGAACAACCAACAAACCAAGCAACCACGAAGCACGAAACAGCGTCGACTTGTGAAACACCCATATTAACCCAGAAGCGCTGACGTCCTTCCAGGAGGGTGGGAACGGCAGCTTACTTTTTCATTCTTGTCTGTAAAAATTCATGCACACTGTCATATTTTATGTCTTTGAATCGCCTGCTCCTATTGAAAATAAATTTTAGTTTGTATTGTCGATTGGAAAGTGTTTGGATACAGCAGAAAATTTGAGGTTCATACTGAAGATACTGAAGACTTCATCGTAGTTAGGTTTATATTTCTTGAACTTTCCTCAATTTTTTAGACATTTACATGTATATATTTCATGTTAAAGGTTGTTTTAATGATTCATCAGATTAAAATTATAAAACATTCGTTTTGACGTCTTTCCAGAAAGAAGGGCAGTATTGCAATACTAATGGCGTGATTGTGAGAAAAATCGATTATAACGCTATTGTGCAGTCATATGATGGTAATTTATACCTTTTGAGAAAAAAATTAAACCTAAAATATTTCCGCTCTATCCGGGTTAACAGCTTGGTGTATACTCCTAGAGTGGCATTATCAGGCGCTGATTTTGGCATCCATTCTATCATACATGTACAGATAAATCCTTCAGTTACAAAATTGCTTGGCCTGTGCTGGTAGTATTGCTACAGTTAAGGGTTGATGAGTCGTACGTGTCCGTTGTCGTCCCATCATATCTCACTCGTGCTCGTGTGGAGACACGACCGGAGATCGTGCTGGTAAGGAAAGTTGGCCGCGGCGGAGTGGCTGAGCGCATTGAGACGCTATGCTCCTATGCGCTAGGCCGTTCCCCGTCGGGGTTCGAATGCCACCTCGGACATGGACGTTTGTGTTGTCTTTAGTATAAATCAGATCATAAGTTTAGGAACTGATGTCCCCGCAGTTAAGTCCCGTGCACTTAACAAACATTTGAACATTTTGAAGGAAAATCGCTACTCGTCTTTCAAAGCACGTCGAATTTCACGCACAGTGCATGTGCGAGAATTGTCCTGTTGGAGCAACACATCATCTTCCATTTGTAAGAATGTCAACGCACCGATTGCTGGTGAACATTCTCTCAACATATACCAAAAGTGATAGCTTATTGTGTGCCAGACAATTAGAACCAGGGTGGCGTTGGTCTGTCTTGGACAATTCAGCATTACGGACAGAGTTCGTCAGGTCCATATCGAACACGCAAACGATCATCACTTGCATGTAGGCACAATATGCATTCATCACTAAAAACCACGGCCCGCCGTTCTGTTTTCCAAGTGATACACGCCGGTGCTGTAGCGTGGTTGGTTGGTTTGTTGTTCGTTTGGGACAAGGGGAGCAAACTGCCTTGGTTATCAGGGTTATCAGTCGCCGGTGGAGAGGGTAAGGACTGAGGATAGGAAAGGAGGGGAAGGGAAAAGAAATGCAGTCCAGGGAGGAAAGAAAGACTGCATAAGCGCGAGGCTCCATGCTGGCCATGCACGTACGCACGAAAGACCCGTAGCCCTTTGGGGGACTGTGTTCACTTGACCGTTACAACCAGCAGGCAAGTACTGCTCAAGTGACATTTAACAGCTGAAAGACAATTCGAAAAATGCATGTTGAATATGAAGCACGTTTGTAAATACGTGTTAGTAGTAGGTTGGTACTACTTGCTAAAGCTATATAACTTATCAACTAGCTTATCTTAAGGACGGCACAAACATTCCAGAGGGGGGATCTGAACCCCCGACCGTAGTGGCCATGCAGACCGCGACTGGAGCACCTCAGTCCCCTCGGCCACCGCGGCCGGCGCTGTAATTTAACTACTTCAAGTACTGACGGGGATTGCCCTATATACTACTGATTTGATGTAAATAAATCCTCAGAAAGCTAAATACAAGGCGAACCGTTTATTCCAGTGTTTCCATTTTCCTTGTACTGCGAGTTACAGGTTCCATAGCCGTCAATACGTACGCCATATTCATTCCCACTTTAAGACATAAAAACGGCAGAGAACGGTGCAGAAGCAGATTCCGCCGCCCTGCACTGGACCTGCCCGCCGTGGCTATCGCGACGTCACGTCCTCTTTAATTAAAGGTTATCCACGTCGCCTGCCCCCCCCCCCCTCTCTACCCTCCTCCCCCTCCCCTCTGCCTGGCGCTAATTGGCGATTATTTCCGTCGCATGCCGCCACAAAGCGTCATCCGACAAATACGCCCTCCCAAATAAATAGAAACATCTCATTAGCTCTGCAATATTTCGCCGCTCCGAATTAAGAAAAGGCATGAAAGGAGGACTCTGATGACAGAGGAGATGGGGTGGGGGGGCAGAGACGGGCAGCAGCGCGGCCGTATTTTTGTGCCTGTGTAAATCACTCCTCGCTGACTCATTATTAAAACATTACCCAATTAATACGGGCGTGCAGTGTCTTGTTAATTAGCGGCGCTTTTCTTTATTTATTGGCTGCACGGCGCCACCCGATGCGGCCCTTCAGACCGCCTCCCCACCCCCCTCCGCCTTGCTCGTAATTACAAGTTTTCGGATCCGTCGCGGTGTTTCATTCTTTGCGGATTTTCTGCCGCGGATCCTCAGTCCTCGGTTTCGGTAACTACGGCGCGGTCTCTAATTTCCTTCCTGCTGAGTGAGTGCACAGATTGACATAAATAACGAAGAGAGAATGGACGCTGATAAAAGGCTGAAAAGAACGCGGTAGGATATGAAAGGGGTAAAGAAGAGGTACAAAAGTATAGAGCCACTAGTTAATATATTTTAATGCCTAACACGGTACAGGAAAACTCTGCGTTCAACATATAGGCCTACATATACCAAAATATCACACTGGCCTGTTTTACGGCCAAATTTATATTTTCCAGTACTTTTATGGCTTATTGTAAACATTTCGGACAAAAATTATACAAATATCTATATTAAAGTGAATTGCCGCATGTATGAAAGCGCATCACTTGAGAATGGCTTCACCGATTTGGCCGATGTTTTCTTTGTTCTAAATCAAATGTTCAAATGGGACTTATGGGACTTAACTACGGGGTCATCAGCCCTAAGCTTACAAACTACTTATGAACTACCTACTAGACTAAGACTAGACTAAGGACGGCACAAATATCCATGCCCGAGGGGGGATTCGAACCCCCGGCCGTAGTGGCCGTACAGACCGTGACTGAAGCGCCTCAGGCTCCTCGGCCACAGCGGCCGGCTTCTTTGTTCTGTTCGTAATTAATAACAATTGACATTTGTCGGTAGGAGAGTGATCTTAAATGGTTAGAATGAAACACTTCTTAAAGAAGCTTAGCCTAAATCACATTTAAAGCAAAATTACATTATTTCACTACTAGTTTCGACAATACTTGTTGCCATTACAAAGTGACAGGCCTACAATAAAAACTACGGTGCACATGTGCAGGAAAAGACTTCTCGAATTCGTGGTTTACCAAATGGCCGACCAATAGTAAAGGCGAGGGGGAGGGGTTAGACAACTGTTGGACATGTCGTACAATTGATGCTGGCAACTTCAAATCAGCTGTTATTACATGTTCAGTGGTGGTCTCTTGATGTTTAGTGAAATACACACAATAATCTGTTCGTAATTCTCAGAACAAGGTGTACAGGGAATAAATTTTTTGGAATAATCTACCGAAATATATAGGAATTTGGGAAAAACTGAAAGTACGCTTCCAGTTCATATCATCTTTTAGATTCTCCAACAATCAGCTTATTCATTCGCAACTCGTCTAGCGACCAGATACGCTGTAACGGAGCGAACAAATACGTCAAGGAGGTTAGAATAAAGGGAGATGGTGTTATCTATGCTGAGAACAGGCATTGCTTGAAGCCAGAGAGCAATTGGAAATTCTACCAGAAAATTTCAGAATTTGAGAAAAACAAAGTGGTTGGTATCGCGTCGTAATAATGACCCTCCACCGTTATGGTGAAAAATCTAATATCGGTCGGCGTTTGCGCAACGCAATCCTACTACGTCATGGTAGAGTCTACGAGACAGGAAAGTTGAAAGGAGAGGATGTTCTGATTCCAAGAATACCATTGATTCCAAGCGACTTGCCGTTTCATGTCAAGCGTGACCAGTTTCCTGTTCGCCCCAGTCGTTGGAAGTTTGTGGAATAAAACTTGAATCGCCGTGTTTTTCAAATGTTTGTATAGCTTATGGGACTTAACTGCGGGGTCATCAGTCCCTAAACTTACAAACTACTTATGAACTAGCTAACACCAAAGACGGCCCGAGATTCGAACCACTGACCGTATTGGCCCTGCAGACAGTGACTGGCGCGCCGCAGAGCGCTCGCCCACCGCGACCGGCAGACGCACCTTGTGTTATGCATATATCTGAACATTTGTTTCAACATTTCAAATCTATCATAATGTTCTACGGCCAAAAGCGGTGGACATATGACAAAACACGGTTTGAAACGTCTCTGACAATTCCACTATATGTTAAGATCGCGTTCGGAAATTCAAAGTTAGAATTCATCAGTGATAAAATATTGACTAATAAGAGCAGACGGACATAGGCAGTATTAATACAGATAAGCGAAGCTGTACTGCCATAGATGAAACTCGAAGTTCAGCGGAACTTAGCTTTCGCCGGCCGCAGTGACCGAGTGGTATGTGGCGTGTCAGTCACGTTCTGCACGGCCGCTGCGGTCGGGTGTTATAATCCCCCCTAGGGCATGGATGTGTGCGCCGTCGTTAGTATAAGCTACTTCATAAGTAGTTTATAAGTTTAGGGACTGATGACCCCGTAGTTAAGTCTCATAAGCTGTACACACATTTGAACTTTTTTTAACCTAGCTTTTGAATGTATTGTTGCATCATGCTAAAACCTATTGTAAAGAATTGACAATAGTGGACGAGTATAATGAAACAACAATTAGTACGTTATTTGTTTTAATGAGTGATGCATGAAGGTATCGCTGTGGTAGACATACTTCGCTATATTCTTGAGGGGAGTAGAGTGGCAAAGGTGTGAAGTTCGTTCAGTTTGGGGAAAAAAAAAAAAAAAAAAAAGAAAAAAAAAAAAAAAAAAAAAACCTGTGTTTTTATGATTCAACGTCAGCATTAAGAAAATCTGAGCTCAATAAACAGACTTCAGCATCAGTTATCCTCTTAATATAAGCAGAAAAACAGATACAAATTATCATAGGATGTCTACTTAAAATTACTTATCTTTATATTGATCTCGGCATCCCCCGAAAATATATGCCACATTCGCCACTGACTTGTTATTCTGACTATTGTGCGAACTGTTGCTCAACAATATGCATGTGGTGTACTGTTAATATTACATAATTCTGAGCCTTTATAAAAATGATTAATTAAACAAAAACACATTATTGTACATCGGCTTGTGTGCTTTATACTTTGTAATGTATGCCAATAAACAATGAAATATCGTGTGCCTACGTGTGACCAAAATTCAATATCCTTAGCTTTTAAAAATTTCTAGATTATTTTTAATGTAGTAATGATAGCATTGTCTTTAAGATTTTTAAAAGCGCCATTAAACGCGACACTTGAGTCGTATAGGCTGCTAAATACTAAATGAGGTCAGCAACTCGTCATAAAATGTCGCCTCTAGCCGGTCACTTAATTTCGGCAGCGGAAAGCACTTTAATTTAAAAGAATTGCACAAGGTGGTCTTACACTCTATAGCTATTACTGAGATATTCTGATATTAGATGCACTCTGTGATGTGAACATTGTCTCTGCTCTTTTATGACGGAGATTTACTAAGAAATGTACAAAATTTCAATAAAACTTGAACGTTTACAAATTGTCTCGTAATTATCGTATCTCACAAAATTGAAAGTCATTCAGTCAATTAAATGATAACTATCTCTACATTGTGACTGTTGACAGTGGAATTCTTTGCTACACTGTAAATTCAAATTTGATTTTTTCATATTCACAGAGTAAATGATATCATTAATTTAGACAACACTGTCAAAGGAGAGAAACACCGATCTATTTGGTATGATTAATATTACAAAAAACAGTCTTGTTCGCAAAAATTAACAGTTTATATTGACCGGTTTTGACCTGATGTAGGTCATCCTCAGAAAAAAATGTAGCCCACGTGGCCAGTGCTGGACTCGGCTGGGCTGGGCTGGGCTGTCTTGGCTGTTCTGTTGCCAGTAACAGTTACCTGCTGGCAGCAGAATAGCCAAGACAGCCCAGCCCAGCCCAGCCGAGTCCAGCACTGGCCACGTGGGCTACATTTTGTTCCGAAGATGACCTACATCAGGTCAAAACCGGTCAATAAAAACCGTTAATTTTTGCGATCAAGACTGTTTTTTGTAATATTATATGATATCAACTGCGAATGGACAAATCTGAAAATGTATAACCAGCCGGGATTCGAACCCGGGTGCCCTGCTTTCTTAGGCTGTTGTGCCGTCCACTACAGCACTGGGGGCACAGTGATCACCGTGCCTGCAAGGTTTACCTGAGCACACGTTCCGTCAGATACACTTTTTCAGCTTTGCCGGTTCGCAGTTTATGACATATATTCTGTGAATACGATAGAATAGCAACTGCAGGATCAGAAGCGACGTCTGTTCATTCGGAACAGACGCCACATGTACATATCAAATTTGATTATTAAAAAAATACACGCTAAGTGATTCTTTCACTACCAAAATTACAAATCTGCTCTGGAATATCTGCTGGAATATCTTATCGGAAAGGTTTATACAATAACAAAAAATGTACACTGTCAATTATGACTTCATCCTCTATCTGGGTCTGTCATCCATGTGGAACAGACAACCTCTCTCTTCGACAGCTCAACCTCGCGCTTCGTGCCTCCGTCCAAACAATGGAAACACTGGAATAAACGGTTCGCCTTGTATTTAGCTTTCTGAGGTTTTATTTACATCAAATCAGTAGTATATAGGACAATCCCCGTCAGTACTTGAAGTAGTTAAATTACAACGCCGGCCGCGGTGGCCGAGGGGACTGAGGGCTCCAGTCGCGGTCTGCACGGCCACTACGGTCGGGGGTTCAAATCCCCCCTCGGGCATGAATATTTGTACCGTCCTTAGGATAAGGTAGTTGATAAGTAGTTTGTAAGTTTAGGGACTGATGACCCCGTAGTTAAGTCCCATAAGCTATACAAACATTTGAACATTTTGTAAATTCACTACGGTCGGGGTTTCGAATCCCCCTCGGGCATGGATATTTGTGCCGTCTTTAGTATAAGGTAGTTGATAAGTAGTTTGTAAGTTTAGGGACTGATGACCCCGTAGTTAAGTCCCATAAGCTTAACAAACATTTCAACATTTCATTTCATTTTGTAAATTACAGCATTCTTAAGAATTATTCTCTTCACAACAATTCCAAAATTCATGATTGCCTTGACCGCAAATTTATTAATAGTAATGGCCGGTTTCAACTCATTACTGAGTCATCTTCGGATCAGTTTACGTGCTTGTCAATAGCTGTATCTGCCAACAGACAGTATAACCTTCCAATCATCAAATTGCAATTTATAAATGCCAACAACAACAGGCAGTATAACCCTCTAATCATCAAATTAGAATTCATAAATGCCAACAAAATGCGGTACAACATTTGAAGAAAACCACATTGGTTGTTCCCAGGGGCGCCGACTCCCTGGGTGCTCCGGTGCTGGTGCACCCCCCCACCCACGAAATTTTTGGGGGTGCGCAGCACCCACACAAAATAATGGAGGAAAATAAAGTAGCACAAAAATGTGGATAAGTCATAACTGTCAATTATGTATTTTTGACATCGCAGTGTAGCAATCACGACCTAGCCGCTAGGCTGTTCCAACAGTGCCCCAAGGAGCACTCACTGCAGAGGCTTGGAGCCCGTTCGTGGCAGGGGTGATGGGAGTGGGGAGGGGCGAGGCCACTGACCCTTGGCCGCATGACGTCGTAACCGATGCAACAATCAAAGTTCGGTGACAACCATAGTTTGCTGTGGCAGCTCCATTAACTCAGTTCATTAAGATAGATTGACAACCGCACGGTCTTTTACGTCGAAGTATTTAATTCTACTAACAAGTAGAGCATACTATTACAGCAGCTTTACACACGACTTCACGTTAAACATCGCGGGCAGGTAGATGGCGAAACACCTGCAGGGCTAGTAGCCGAGCTTAATAATGACACATATACAGAAATGAAGTGAAAAGTGGACCCAGGAAAGACGTTTTGACTATTCATTGCTCCATTCACGAAGCGCCATTGTCTGCTGAAGGAGTGCAACCAGGCGCCGTGATAAGACGTCACGTGTGTGGGATTTGTGCTTTGTCGCCATATAAATAACCGCCATTTCAAAGGTTTCCTGAAAGTTATACAAGTGGAGCATTGGTATATATCTTGGCACAGTACAATTCGTTGGCTTAGTTGTCTTTACTTTGTTTGTCAGTCATGAGGAAATATGTCTATCTAAATGAAAGCGGCAAAGTTCATTGTTGAATAGATTAAAACTGGATATTAAATTTAGCGTTCGTACTTACATAACTATGCACTTTAAGAAAATAGTCATTGCTGGGCTAAGAGCATCTAATAATCGAGATGCAGGACCAAATCAAAGTGTCTATGGAAGACTTTCGTCTATCTGAGAGGCAAATATGTAACGAAATCGTAACATACTCCAATCGTCTGATTCGTTTTAAACTTCTTAAAATTTCCTAAACGTATCAGTGGTGCTAATTTTCAAATACATCATTTGTTTATTTTTATTTATTTATTTATTTATTTATTTTTTTTTTTTTTTTAATATTGAATATACCACAGTTGAAGTACTGTTAATAATAATATCAGTGGTGATGTCTCTCGTTTTTCTCCAGATATCAAATCATGCAATGTTATTACTACTGACAGAGTAACAAATATAACTGGTACGTTTTCTAGGTTGCAAGCAAATATCAGTGAAATTGAGCACTGCTTGACCCATTCTTTGAACCTTGTGGTCGAAAAGGTAATTAAAAATGAAAGCAGGAGCACCCACACTGATTTTCAAAAGTCGGTGCCCCTGGTTGTTGCACATATATCACACATGTTGGTTAAAACATTTTTGACGAACAGTAGCTAAAATCAGGCTTTCTGACTAAAATAATTCACTGAATGTGTCCTGTATATAAAATACATGGTATTTAAAATTGTGTTTTTGAATTCCAGCTGCATGAACTGCCGTAGATAATTGAGCCACATGGTGGCTAACGTCATACTGAAACACAGTTAACAAGTTACCCATCATAAGCAGTGTATCCATAATACATTTCAGGCATGATGAGTAACTTGTTAACTGTGCTTCAGTACGACGTTAGCCACCGTGTGGCTCACTCATCTACGGCAGTTCATGCAGCTAGAATTCAAAAACACAATTTTAAATACTATGTATTGTATGTATAGGACACATTCAGTAAATTTTAGTCAGCAATGCCTGATTTTAGCTACTGTTCGTCAAAAATGTTTTAACCAACATGTGTCATACATGTGCAACAACCAATGTGGTTTTCTTCAAATGTTGTACCGCCTTTTGTTAGAATTTGTGAACTGTAATTTTTTGATTAGAAGGTTATACTGCCTGTTGTTGGCATTTATAAATTGTAATTTGATGACTGGAAGGTTATACTGCCTGTTTGCAGATACAGCTATTGATAAGTACGAAAACTGATCCGAAGATGACTCAGTAATGAGTTGAAACCGGTCATCATTATTAATAAATTTGCGGTCAAGACTATAGATATAGTGTCTAGTTAATATTTAGGGCGCCTCCAGACAATATGTCTCTTTAATTTTGGGGTTTCCATAGGTTTTTTCGTCTTTGTTGGTAATAACTGATTCTTTCACATTCTGGGACAAGTTCTCACCCCAAGGGCAAGAAAGTTCCATGAACATCTACATCTGCATCTGCATTACTTTCATGGCGCCGTTGACTGGAGGAGCTTGATTTCTGATGTAGAACATTATTCGCCAAGAAAAAAAATCAGGAGGCTACATAGAGAAGAAGCGTTTGCAATATTCTGCTGAAGAAACAATTAAAAATTGAACATCACGCGTACGATGCTACTGCTTTTGGAAGGAAAATAGCAGCAACCGTTAGTGCCCAGCATGGTCAGGGAAGGGAATCTCTGTTTTGACCTAAGAAGTATACATCAGACTGCATGCTATAACGCAATACGTTGAAATTATGATGCTAATATATTAGTAAACATTCGGTCTTCATTTAAGGCCGACTCATCAGGGAGCAAAACAGCCATCTCCAATATACGTTAGCCAAACAAGCATAATAACTCTGTAACACCCTAAAAATGTTCAATAGCCTAACAGTTTTTCTTCCGCGACCGTTGTCACAATCAATAAATTTCATCAGGCTGAGAGACCGCAATGACAGTAAAGGCCACTTACGCCAGTGACCAAACCGTCGGACAGTTGTAAGGATTGACAATGCACTTTCACGCCCTGAACACTATTACTGACAGAATGTTACTATTAGGCCCTTTCGCTTGGTGATTATAAGAAAAGATTAGTTTTGAGTTTTTATACTACGCCACAGGAGTCTGAGATTGCTCTTACCTTCAGGCCAGGACGAAGAAAGAACCGAGAACTCCCATGGCTGTTGGCTGATGGACTCTCAGACGTCCTTTCGGTGAACCTGGAACAAAAGCAAGAGTCTAGTGTTGATAGGTTCGGAAGATGGTAGCTCAGGGAGACCAGGGAACTATGTAATTGAGAGGTTACTCATCATAAAAGAATGCTGTGGGAAGGAATAGATTATTGCTTTGGGATTACTCGATCCTTTTAAAACGAAGCTAAGTCAAATTCGAGTCTTTCATGAATGTAATATGAGGACTTGTATCTTCAATGAGTCATCCTGAAGTCTTATGATCTGTATGTATGATGAAACGTTTGTATAATACGTTGTGCTACTTGTAGTTACATTCGAGTTGCTATCAACATCTTTGGCTAACCGCAGGCTGCTGCTGCGCAAACCTGAGTTCGGAGATCTTAGGAGCGTAATGTGTTCTGTTTGATTTACATACATTGTACCCGAGCTCCGTTCTTGACTCCCTAGTTTATTAACTCAGTAATTGCTACTTCGAAGTTTGCTATCCGAAAACTACGACTCAGTTCAGTAAACTATTGTCGTTGTTATTGTTGTTTTTGTTGTTGTGGTCTTCAGTCCGAAGACGCAGCTCTCCACACTACTCTCTCCTGTACAAGCCCCTTCATCTCTGAATAACAAAACCTACATCCTTCTGAACCTGCTTAATGTATTTGTTTGTCGGTGTCCCTCTCTCCGAATTTTAACTCATACACTTTCCTCTAATGCTAAATTAACGATTCCTTGATGCCTCAGAATACGCCCTGCTCATCGATCTCTTCTTTTAGTTAATACATGCCGGAACTTTATTTTCACTCCAAATCTTCAATCCTCATTAGTCACGCATCCTACTCATTTAATTTTGGCATTCGTCTGTTGCACCACATTTCAAAACCTTTTTCCCTCATTTTGTTTGAATTCCTTATCATCCATGTTTCACTACCATTCAATGCCAGACACCAGAGAAACAATTTCAGACAGGACTTCGTATCATTTATATTAATATTTCTTGTTAACCCTTTAATGCATTACTTTTTATTTTAAGCTATATAAACTACCACGATTAATGTATAGTGCGTATATACTGAGAAAAATGTTTAAAAAATTCCTTAAAATTGTTATGCACTACTAGCAACAAAAAGTTCATAGCTGGCCAGCTGTAAAGTGCTTCCATGATGTATCCGATGTGGTAAATGTCACTATTATGCCTCTCCTCTTTCCAGAAAGTAAGTCATAATGCAACAGTAGTATGTAATTGACTACTTGTACATTGCAAGGAGGAATACTAAACAAATGCACATGTTAGGAGTAACTCAACGCAGCAAACTGTCGAAATGATTCAGTAGCACTCAGAAATTTATAATTTCTAGGACGAGCTACTAGCACATCTAACACTATGCATAAAATGAATTTGTGGTGAAATGTTTATCAGTTTGAGAGATAATGGAAAACATAAGGTATGTAGTTGATCAGCTACACTATGCATTAAAGAGTTAAGCAATATCTTTTCTTCAGAAATTCTTTTATTTCCATAACAATTCTAAATGTTATATCTTCTTTATTTTGACGATCGGAAGTTATTTTGCTACCTAAGTAACAAAACTCATCTACCACTTGCATTGTCTCGTAACCTAAGCTACTCACTACAAAAAATGTTCAAATGTTTGTAGACCTTATGGGACTTAAGTACAGGGTCCTCAATCCCTAAACTTACAAACTAATTATGAACTAGCTTACACTAAAGACGGCACAAACATTCATGCACGAGGGGGGATTCGAACCCGCGACCGCAGCGGCCGTGCAGGCCGTGACTGGCAGGCTGCAGACCGCTCGGCCACCGCGGCCGACTACTCACTACAGCATAGTCTAATTTTCTGAAGCTACATTCGCTTACCTTGTTTTGCTCCGGTTAATGTTCATGTTATATTATCCTTTCCAGGCACTGTCCATTCCGTTCAATAGCAACTTTCTTACCTCTGACAAAATGACATTAGCAAACCGAAACATTTTTATTTCTACATCCTGAAATTTAATTTCTGGCCCATATCTCACCTAGCATTCCTTCACAGTTTGCTCATTGAATAGACTGAATAACATAGGGGAAAGGCTTATGAAACTGAAAGTGCTGTAATTTTCAGACTTATCTGCTTTTTCTTTCTTTGGAACTGGATTTATTCTCACTGAGGTCTTAGGGTATTTCCCCTGATTCACATATCTTGCCACACAAGGTGGAACAGTAATGCCACTACGGTCGGGAGTTCGAATCCCCCCTCGGGCGTGGATATTTGTGCCGTCCTAGTTCGTAGGTAGTTTATAAGTAGTTTGTAAGTTTAGGGACTGATGACCCCGTAGTTAAGTCCCATAGACTATACAAACATTTGAACATTTTGAACTGTAATGATGACATCAGTAATTCAGAAGGAATATCATCTACCCGATGAGTTATTTCGGTCAAATTCTTCTCGCAGTATCATATATGCTATCTCATCAAATTGATTTCCCTTGTACTGGTTTCAGATCTGAGCTCTTGACATTCATGCAGCTGCTTTTCTTGTCTCCAAGCCGAGGTGGAGTGGCCGAACGCTCCTAGGTGGCTTGCTGTGGAGCGCACGGTTGCTGCCCGTCAGAGGTTCTAGTCATCCCTCAGGCATGGGTGTGTGTGTGTTTGTGCGTGTCTTGTCCTTCGGCAGTTTAAGCTAGTTTAATTAGTTAGTAAGCCTAGGGACTGGTAAATTCAGTAGATAAGTCCCATTGATTTACAAACATTTGAATTTACGTTTGTCTCCTGTGTTATGTTTTAGGCCTCGTCCTTTTACCCATATCATTCTCTGCAGCTTTCACTACTTTCTTTCTCAAGAATTTCCGTTCTTCTTCTACTTTATTACATTTTCCAATGTCGGTCTGCCCTTGCCTAACGTTCTCTGCGAAACTCTCGAGAACCTGGAAGACACGAAACAGCTGAGAGTCATAGCCGCACCGCGACCTGTAGCGTTTCCTCCGCCCCACCACTGCCCGCACCGATCCAAGCCCCTAGTGTACGGTTAGTTTCCTGCTAGATCACTGGGACAGAAGTCAGAGCTATAACCGAAATGCCTGCGTGCAGTGTAAGATATGGTATGTGTGAACGTCGAGATACATTTCGCCCAGAAATTGGCGGCATTAAGTGAGGCAGAGAAGATAAGCCAGTCCATATTCAGCGAGTAATGTGAAAGACCGCTTATAAACCACACTCAGCTTTCTGACATAACGACCTATGCCGTTATTGTATCGGCTTGGTTCGAACGGGACACTGGGACACCTACTGGATACGGGAATGGACGCTTTAAGGTTGGTAACACGGTAGGTATTACTATATTTCTGTAACGTTGAACATTACTTTTTAACATTGGATTTTAGTCAGCATATTAAATTAATTTTGAGGCAATTGCAAAGAGTTATTTCTAACTGCACTGTATTAGTTTTGTTTCAAGTTGCTATGCGAGGTAATCCAGATTTACAATAAAACATTAGGATAATTTTTCAACGGGGATTAGTAAGACTGGCCGAGTGGTCTGCGGCGCTCCAGTCACAGTCCGCACTGCCACTACGGTCGGCGGTTCGAATCCCCCATCAGGCATGGATGTTTATGTCGTCTTTAGTATAAGGTAGTTCATAAGTAGTTTGTACGTTTAGGGACTGATGACCCCGTAGTTAAGTCCCTTAAGCTTAACAAACATTTGAATTTGATTAGTAAGAATCATCCCTGTCTCATTCGCTCCGTGTAAGATTACCCGCGTACCGTAGATAAGCTTGTTTGTAAATCGGAGTTCACACTTTGCAGGTGCTGCGTAAGAGCAGTTGATAAGATAAAGCAGTGAGGTTGTGATGGAGGGTCCAAACCTCCTCGCCTCTTTCCAAAGAGATAAGCATGAAAATTTTAATCAATTTTTGTTACTATTTTTTATATATTTCTAGTTGCATTATGCAACCTGTATATCAGGTTCAAAGGTTGAAATAGCTTTGAAAATATTTTGGATATGTCTGTGAAATGTAGTCTGAAACCTCCTCGCTCTGAGAAGAGAACTGAGCCTTTCCTGGAGGTCACATTATATACGTTTCTGCCTCACAGTGATGTTCGAACCATAGAATTTTTTATGAATTGACAAAGCACCTACTTGTCACCTCTATACGACGACGTCCGCAGTGGGTATGAAACGACATAACGGCGGCAATGTTGTTGTCGTGGAACACTAGTGAAACTGTGGCAAGCGATGCTGTTTAATCTTGGCACGCTGGCAACGACCACTGTCGGAGTGGTACGTTGGGATATACTGTGTGTCTGCAAATGCTCAAATGTTTGTAAATCTATCGGAGCAGAATGCGTGGTCATCAGTCCGTAGCCGACAAACAACTTAAACTAAGGTAAACTAACCTAAGGACAAATACACACACCCATGCTCCAGGGAAGACTCGAACCTCCGACGGCGAGCAACCGCGCGCTCCGCAGCGAGGCGCGCCTTAGACCGCTCGGCTACTCCACCGCGGCTGTATGTTTGCACGACTGATATGTGTTCCCGTGCGACATGAAAATTATTCCCACTTGTAGGACATATGTTCCTACGAACTATTCTTTCAAGATATGCCTCTAAGATATTAATACAAACTATGATTTTCATACCAAGTGGCACAAAAAGTAACGATCTCACCTAAGGGTTTAAGACAACTTAGCGGTGTGCAGTTCAGAAAAGACTTACGCGCATCAAATGTGTCCCCTACTGCATCCGTTAATTCTCGGTGCCATGATTGTGTGTCCTGCGTTAATAGTTATGGTACCAGTGTAGTTCCATGTCACCTGCATATAATAACAAGTAATTTTAATTATTCCTCAGCAACCAATCGCCTAATTCGTTACAGATAATGCGAAACGTAGCCTGTGATATAACAACTCCAAATCACCAGAAATATGTTCAGTGTTTTTCTCGGCCGTCTCCTGTTCAGGCGTCGCACCTGAGTGAACCAGACTGCACGTCGTCATGCGCAGACGCTCGATTACGAATTTCGCGTTAACTAACTTTCCTGTACCTGGGGAAAACAAATTAAATTATGGACCATTTAATGAGTAATTATATCAAATTATTCATTTGCGGGCAAATATTTAACGCTTACATAATTACGGGAAGTGAATAAAAATATTAATTAAAATTACAACAGTCTAATTATGAGAACTGTGTGTGACAACCAGACTGAATTCTGCGTATCACGACTCCATAAAAAATTACACATCATGTTTCAATAAGATAAATTTTCTATAATGGACGCAGAAACACAGGCAGGACAGATGTAAGTAAAACGTGCGGTTTCCGAATAATATATTTGTTTCAGTTCAATAAATATAATTAGCGGGACCTTTGACTCATAATTAATATAAATGGAACGTATTGTATAACAATAGCCAACAGCTATCAATTTGAAGGATTTTCCTTCCAAAATCGTAACATTGGCGATAACTGGATTCAAACACTTGCATCAGTATGCAAACTTTTATTGTTAGGACAAAGAAGATTCGTGCACAGAACGTGAGATTTGCGCTAGCTTGCTATCGTAGTGAAGTTATTTTGCGACTCTTCTAACAACGAAACTGGGGTCTTCCGACAAGAATTTGTTGCACGAGTCAGAGAAGAGAAAAGGAATACAAAGAAAGCAACATATGAGAAATTTGAATTTCACGATCATTCGAAATGCCCAGGGGATAACATGAATTGTGGGCCAATACCGCCTATATCTAACCTTGAATTTTGAAAACGGCCTTTTAAGAATGGCTAAAAGTACAATAATGCTGACAGAGACGGTGCTGTAACTTCTACATCTACAGATTTATTCTGGAAACAACATTTAAGTGCTAGGAAAAGGGTTATTCGAACCCCTTTTATAATATTTCTATACAGCTCTATTCTCCAATAGTGCGTGGGGAATGCTAAATACTAAATTAAAAATTTTTGTTTCAACTTTCCTTAGGAGCCACTGTGAACGTAAGTGTAATATTTTACAAATTATGTCAATATTTATACCACGTAAGTAGTGTTACGACGCATAGAAGTACAACGAAATAACTATTTATTGAATTTCAGTGAGAAATGTCTGTTATTTCAGTTACTAAGTTTTGGTCAGAGAAAACAACAAAATCAAAGGACAATCATTCGCCCATTTTATCATGGGATTCTCACTTACTTGTGATCTGTGTTTCTCTTTTACAGTTCAGGCAGAGTCAGAATCATTTTTAGAATTAATTTCCGAACAGTCTTGAACAGACCTTTGGTTCAGATATAGTTTCACAGGTGAAAAGTGGGACAGTGTTGTAAAAATACTTGACCAGTAAATATTTCTGAAATGGCTAGCCAGTGCAATAAGAAATAAAATTAAAATAATAATTACAAATAATATTTTAAATACATCATATCACGTTTACCGGCCAATTAACACAAAAGACAAAGTACAAATTATATATCATTTAACTCCAAACGCTAATGAAAAGTCAAAGTTTACTAACATCTGTCATTTGTAGGTCGCGTGAAATATTTCTGACGTTATTATAGCTGCACGACGGGAATGACAGTGGAGCCACGCAGATGAAAATTTCCTTTTTCAGAAATCGATAGTGTTTAAGTGTACCAATAGTACCGATTTTCAGGCTCTGCTGCACACCACTGTCAATGAAGTGTTCTGCAGTAATTATGGAGAACAGCAGTGGATGCGTTGATTATCATTGTTACGAGACAAGCAAGTAGAGTTGTCAGTGCTATGACACAAGCAACTCCGTGTGAAATAATCGAAGAAATAAATGTCTGTCTACCTTTTCTGACAAAGTGGCGTAATATAAGACAGCAGACGACCGATTCGAATACCTTTGCTAACAGCTCCGCAGTGCCACCAACACTTCCCCTGGACCCGTGACCAAATCGGCTGGGCCCTGGACGACTGGGAAACCGCGCGTTGGTCGGATGAGCTCCGCTTTCAGTTGGTAAGAGTTGACGGTAGGGTGCGACGTAGATGCCGACCCCTGAAGCCATGGACTCAAGGTCTCGAAAAAGCACATTGTTAGCTGGTGGTGGATCCATAATGGCTGTTTATAAACGGAAGCGACTTGGTTCTTTCAAGCGATCATTGATTGGTAATACGTTCGGGTTCTTCGAGACCCTTGGATGCCATTCTGGGTGTTCCGAAAGAATTATAAAAATTTAGCGACAACATTGTCTACAGCTGTGCGTAAGTAGATTGAGGAACATTCTTGACAGTGAAAGGGAATGATTTGCCCAAGCAAATCCCCGGGAATGAAACCCATCGAACATTTATGGAAGATATTCAAGACGTCAGTTAGAGCACAAAATCGTACACCAGCAACCCTTTTGTAATTACGAACGTATGTAGAGGCAGCATGATTCGGTATTCGTGGAAGGCACTTCCAAGGCCTTGTTGAGTCCATACCATGTCTAATACCTTCATTTTACCGGTCAAAGTGAGATCCACACGATATTAGGAGACATCCCATCACATCTCTCACATCAGTGGAGGCATGTGCATTTGTGTATATCTAACATGCTCTAGAGTCTATTGACAATCAGATCTACATCTACATAAATACTCCGCTAATCACATTCAAGTGCATGGAGGAGGGTTCATCGAACCGATTTTTTTTTTTATATTTCTCTACGATACCACACTATAATAGCGCCGATGAAAAACAAACACCTAAATTTTTCCCTGTTCGATCTGATTTCTCTTATTTTAGTGACATGATCATGTCTCCCTATGTAGCTGCGTGGTAATGAAATGCGCTCGCATTTGGACTAGAAAGTTACCGAAATTTCGCAGGTAAATCTCACCGCTACGAATAAGGCCTTTCTTTTAATAATTTCCGCCTCAACTCGCACATCATTTCTGCGACACTCTCTCCCCTATATAGCGATAATACAAGACGACCTACCCTTCTTTGAACTTTCTCCTAACCGTCCTTCAGTCCCACTTGGTGGGGATCCCAGACTGTGCAGCAATATTCCAAAAAAGAGATGTAGGCAGTTTCAGTAGAACTGTTGCATCTTCTAAGTGTTCTGCCAACGAAACGTTTTACAATATTTTCTATTTGTTCCTTCCAACTATGTTGTTCGTGATAGTAATTGCTAGATATTTAATTCAATTTACTTCCTGTGGATTTGACTGGTTTATCGTGTAATGATGTTTAATAGATTACTTTTAACGCTCTTATGGATGATTTTCCATTGTTCATTCTTTAGGGTCAATTGTCAGTTTTACACCTTATCTTATCCATATAATTTTGCAATTGCTTTTGACCTCCTGTCGACTTTAGCTACCCACTTACCTTCCAATCGTTCTGACACCACAGCACGTAGATCGAAATATTAAACATTTGAACTGCACATACTAGGCCAATAGAATGGTTAAAATCCAGCGAAATATCTTGCTTGAGAAATAAATAACTGAATGAAACTTCTGCTATATTAATCTCGGTATTGGGAAATGACACCATACACATCAGTGGAGATTGGCTGATTGCTGCCAGCAACCGCGTTGTATGATGGCGCCCTGCGTACCGAGAGTGTCCAGAGACGTGGGTTGGCCAGCCTGGAGGCTGCAGGCTGCAGTGCCCGCGGGGATCCCCCTCATCCATTCTTATGGGCGCGCGTGTCCAGGCGGCGCGCGCTGTATTAATACAGATGGCCGGCGCTGATCCCGGCAAGTGCCCCGCCGCCTCAACCGCCCGCGTATTAATACAAATGGCGGCGTATATAATATACAGCCGGCCTTTACGGCTGTTGAGCCGTGTGTGGAAGTTTAGCAGACTGCCGACGCAGTAGCCGCGCGGGCTCTGCGTGATGGGCTAAGGGCGACGGAGGTCGCTGACCGCTCCCTACCTTCTGCAGCCGAGAACATCCTGCAGCACTCGTCCAAAAAGAGAAACCAACACGTCGCATTGACCTTGGAATATTATGAACTATTAGAGAAAAACGAGTTCACTTTAACAAGTAAAATTTAGGAACACTGAGATAAAAATAGTAAACTAAAGAGTTATAATCCGTTTGTGTCATCTGAATCTCGTCTGTACTTGTCATAACGCAGACGAGACGAGTTAAAGATGTAAATACAAGATTCTGAAGACGGTAGAAATGTACTGGATATTTTTGGACTAATTTTTGTTTCTTTAGGGATAACAGAGCTCTTATCATGATTTTACATGTAAAAACAGAAAGAAAAATTGATTGTTAATTTCCGACTAGTTTCCACCCATAATCTCCATAATTCTCCATAATCTAATTGTTGGGACTACAGATGATAAATCTGAAGGTGGAAGAAAGTACCAGCAGCTGTGTAACAATTATTTATTGAATTGCGAAACCGGTTTCGGTGTTGCAATTCCACCATCTTCAGGTGCCCGTAGTTAAAATGTCAGTATTATAACAAATTTAAAACTGCCATTCTTTTCAAATGTGATAATACTGAAATTTACATAACGGGCGCCTGAAGATGATGTAAATGTAACACCGAAAGCGGTTTCGCAATTAAATAAATAATACACAGCTGCTGGTACTTTCTTCCACCTTAAAATTTATCAGCCGGCCGCGGTGGCCGAGGGCCCTGAGACGCTCCAGTCACGGTCTGCACGGCCAATAAGGTCGAGGGTTCGAATCCCCCCTCGGGCATGGATATTTGTGCCGTCCTTAGTGTTAGCTAGTTCATAAGTAGTTTGTAAGTTTAGGGGCTGATGACCCCGTAGTTAAGTCCCATAAGCTATACAAACTATTGATTTTTGAAAATTTATCAGCTGTAGTCCCAACAAATTGATTATGGAGAGAATAAGGCCCAATATTGGGTCGAAACTACTCGGACATTAACAATCAATTTTTCTGTCTAATCTGTTAGTAGATATAAAATATATTGGGCCATGTATAAGCAAGAAAACCCCTCGGAACTGTCGGAGGAATAAAATAGTTTTAAATATTAGTACAGCTGGTGACTGTCTTAAGTCGATTAGGTCGAATATTGTAAGAAAATTAAGAAAATAACAGAGTAAGACGAGGCGTGTATGGCGCCTCACCACACCAAAACAATTTACGTATCTAGCCAAGTGACATAATCTACTAGTGTAAATGCGAATTCAGAAGTATTATAATTTACAGAAATTAACGTTGTCTATCTTTCACTGAGTGTTTGCTAGTAGAAGAAAGTACATCGGCAGAACTCCAATATGCTTATTTGCATCATTTTTGCGAAACCCGATAACTGACGTAATTTATACCAGCCATGTGTGACATTTTCCGTCGATTCTGAGCGATTCTGACACTTTTTTGGGATATCCATAGCAAATCCACGTGATTTCAATGCTAAACATCCCAGTTTCGACTTCAATCGCAGCGGCAACAAAGAGGATGTGACATGTGGGTAAGAGGGTGTGACAAGCCTGATTTTAAATCTTCTTAGTTTAATAATAGTATTTAAAGTTTTCATATCTTAGCTTGGACTTGTAAATTTTATAGGAGCCAAGTAGGTGGTTGGCAGTAGACAAAGTAGCATGGTGTAATCGATGGTAGGGTGGAGAAAAGCATAAAAGATGGCAGAGATCATGTATGGACCGTGAGAAAGCAGGGCAGTGTAGCATAGATGTGATCTGATTGGCTGCCACCTTCCCCCTCGGCGCTACCATTCCTACATTTCATTGATTAATATTTAAGAGAGTAAACTTTAGATAATAGCGTAATTTCAATGTAAAACTTTTCTGTTAATAAGCTTTCATTTGAAACCAATTGGTACTTTGATCATTGTAATTTATATAAACAAAATACGAGCGACAAATCAAGAAAGTACGTTTGGCGCCAAAAAGATAGAGGCAGCAACTAGCAGCCATGCCTGGCCGAGCACAGTCCAGTGCCGACCTTCGAACACTTAACATGTAGCACCTTGTCTCATAATGGAACTTGTACATTTATCATCATGGCACTAGTATTTATTATAAAGTAATTATCGTTCAATGTACCGCTTAGATGTGTGGATTTTGCTAAGCATGCGTAAACGTTGGAAGAATAAATTTAAAACCCACTGGCATCCCGTGTTCTGTAAAGAAAATTGTAGTTAGAGGCCTTACATCATTTTCACATTATTTAAGCTTCAGACATCAAGAATCTGCGACCTGTGTGCTGCAACTGCGTGGGACATTATCTACCAGATCTAAGGTCAGTAATAAACAAAAGAACTTTGTCTCACTAATCTGCAGAATTGGTGAAACCTACGGCCCCTCATGCACTATGCGGTATCTAGTGCAAATAGAACATACATCCCAAGTAATAGAAGTGAGGGTAAAGTAGGAGAAATAAATAAGAGGGTGTAAGATTGTGCTGAGCGACTGTTAGCAACTTTGCAACTAGACAGTGTTAACATCGTTTATGAAGACTTTCTCTCGGCCAATGACTATTTTCTCCCCTCTTGATAAAAGTAAATTTCTACCAGGCATGTTGTAAGGAGACGGGATCAGCTTTCCACTGTATGACATTTCCACAATAGCGTTAAATTTGAAGCTAATAATCGTCAGCCCACGTTACACTTACCTTTTTTTTTCATGAACTTTCCTTTCTGTCTGAAATGTCGCGTCGTCCAACCCATGCGTGATTCAAATTATGTGAGGTGCAAAGTAGGCTGATTATTATTACCTACAAATTTCACGATTGTGTACAACGCTACTGTGGAAGTGTCATACAGTGGAAATCTGCACTTTTACCGATACCACACATCCTCTTCTGATGCTTGTCCGATACAGGTAGAAACTGCTACGTCCACCATCGAAATTTCTTGTTTTTGCTGTGTACCCGCAGCAGATCAGTTTAAAGGAAGACATAGAGGCGGTTCAGAGACGATCAGCTAGATTTGTTACCGGTAGGTTCGACCAATGCGCGAGTGTCACGGAAATGCTCCGGCAACTCAATTGAGGATCGCTGGAAGAATGACGACGTCTGTTAAGTAAATTTAGAGGGCCGGAATTTGAAGCCGAGTGTAGTACGATCTTGTTGCCGCCTACTTACATTTCGCGTAAAGATCACAAAGATAAGATAAGAGAAATTAGAGCTCGTACGGAGGCATATAGGCATTCTTTTTTTCCTCGTTCAATTTGGGAATGGAATAGGGAAGGAAATGCCTAGTAGTGGTATAGTGTACCCTCCGCCAGGCACCTTACGGTGGACTGCGGAGTATGTATGTACATGTAGATGTAGAAAACATGTCACACGCCGGAAACACTTAAAGATGTACAATGTAGGTGTTTCGAATAAATCCAGCGCATGGTATATTGATTCCTTCACATTTCACAATGAGATGGCTGCAGGACGACATACTCAACAATGTTTAACACTGATGACATCCCAGGACGCAAAAATAATTCCATAAGGAATGAGGATGTAGTATTCTAGAAATTCAAGAAACGTGTATGAATACAGTTTCGCGGCGAGTTTTGGTGATAAAATTATTTCGGGCTTCTAGCCGCGTCAAGTGAACATTCAAGGGACGGTATGGCAAGGCTGTCGACTGTAGCGCAACAGTGGCTTTTGCTGTAGTGTAAATGGTGCAATAATGAGGGAACATAGAAGGACCATTCCATGAGATTTAAACACAGTCTCATATCGTATCGTATATATGGACAGCATATTCTCTATTTGGCAATATCTTCAGGTAGAGCTGTGTAGCCGTTGTATGTAGTATACTATTCGAATTTTTACATACAGTCAAATTTTATAAAAGTTCCTGGACCAAATAACGCCACGTAAAACTTTGACGACACCCAAGTAATTTTGATGAGACAGTACTAGTGCACAGTATGGGTCTGTACTGAGATGTTGAGTAGCGGTAGAAAAAGGAATTACAATTTCCCCACGGCTGCTACTATATGAAAGTAAGCATTACTATTTGTCTTTGGTGCTGTATTAAATAAAGAACTATACGGTATAAAACTGTTTAGTTTCGTAAAACTTGAACATTCTTCTTTAAGGTTACGTTACTGAATTTATGGTTGTAATTTGTTATATTAGAGAAACTGACGTATACTTTTATGCAATTCATGGTACGACATTAAAGCCATGGTGGCATTATATGTCTACATACAGCAGTACGAAGAATGTAGCCGAGGTGACTGAGGCGCGGCAGTCACGGTCAGCACGGCCACTACGGTCGGGGGTTCGAATCCCCCCTCGGACATGGATATTTGTGCCGTCCTAGTTCGTACGTAGTTTGTAAGTTTAGGGACTGATGACCCCGTAGTTAAGTCCCATAACCCTTACAAACATTTGAACATTTTTGAAGAATATACATATCCCAGTAACACTGAAGACGATCAACATAGTGTCTCACTAATTGGAAATAGCTTCACAAAATTCTCTAAGCTTAGAAACTCCTAATATTCGCTATTGTATCGAAAATGATAACGAAGAAGTGGTAAAAACGTCAAGAACAAATACATATCCAATTTTCTGCTGTTCTTTGGCCCCAAACGAAAATGTCCGGAGAGGATTGCGCGCAAATCCTTGAACTAGACAATATGTACAGTAAAGCTTCATTCTTTAATGACATGGAAAGAAAAGCAAGAAGACCAGCTTTAAAGAAAGTCATGCGACAAGTGATCCCCAACAAAGTAGAAACTCTGGCACAGGTAGGATGTATTTTTCTATGTGATGAAGACCGAGTGGAGAAACGTCACTGACAGTATTTTGTGTCAGGTAGTTCGACGATAAAAATGTGGCGGTGGAGTGATGGAGGATATTAGGAAAATCACAAACCTTGCATCGTACAAGTGCGCATATTGTGCAGAGTGACGACTTTGAAGTGTTAACGTTCATTGTCTGTGTAAGCTCAAAATGTGTTGACACTATTACCTTATTGTACAGGTGAATCAAAATTCGCGCACTCGGCCTTCGCAGCTCGATTCCTCACATGCCAGCAATAAGAAAATGTCTCTCACAAAATTTTCTCCTGGGCATATTTCCAGCAGTAAATGTACGTCAAAGACTGTGGGGGGTCTCTTGTTACGTACGTCAGCGCGTCTCAGAATTGAACAATCACAGCAACAAACTTCTAGGGCTTGTAGAAGGCGTCTTGAGGAACAAAATGAGCATAATACCCATGCCCGGAAACGTCATTCAACGCCGCTGGAAAGCGTCGACGTTGCTAGAGGGGACGTCTAGCGGCAGGCGCCGGTGCCTGGAACTTGGACTCTCTATAGCGTCCCTGAATGGAGTTTCTGGGCATGGGTTTTATGCTCCTTTCGTTCTTCAAGATGCCTTTTACATCCCTTACAAGTTTTCTGGTGCATTTGTGTAATTTTGCAACACACTGACGTGTGGAATACACACCCGTCTCACCCATCGAAACACATTTACTGCCGGAAATATGCCCAGGAGAAAATTTTGTGACAGACACGTTTTTTATTGCTGACAAATGAGGAATAGCGCTGCGAAGCCCGAGTTCGCGAATTTTGATTCGCCCTGTATAAATACTCAAAACGAAAATAGATGTACCGATTTTAATATTAACTAACAAGGGACCAATGAAACTCATATAATTCAAAAGGGGCTATGCCATACATTTGTATTAAAGAGGAATCATTTGTGAACGAAGCCCATACGAGAGGTTAAGTAAAGCAAAGTCTTCATGTACGAAAGGGGTAACGACGGTCCAGCGCGAGGGGTACAAGTCTAGGGCGAGATCCACCTGGCAATAGAGGTCTATTAGGTCAACGATGTTGTCAGTAGTGGAAATCAAAATATCATGGTTTCCGATTAACATTACTTCTCGGCTTGGCTGCTTAACGTATTATCTTGAGAGAAGAGCTGTGTGGCTATCTTTTGCTGCAACCAGAGAATTCAAGTATGTTTCTAACGCATAATTACGTCATTTTGAGCGGCTACGACTTCCTAGTTCCCTTATTGGACGGAAATGCAGAGTTCAGGTAGGAACTAAGAATCTTCATGTCAAAAAATTCCAATAACGTTCGAAAACCGTAGAGTTTCGTTACCTTGTAAACATAGTTGGTGGAATTTCATCGACGGGCCAGAATAGTTTTAATTAATTTGTGATGAAACGGGTGAAAAATAAATAATTATTTCGTGTTTAAAACGTGTGGCATCATTTGGTCCGTGTATTTCGAATAACTCCAGCTGGAAACGTATTTCTATTTCGGAGTTTCTAAATATCCATCAATAAGTGTATGGTTTAATGTTCAATAGATATAAAAGGATTTTTGGAAATAATTTGTCTTGACCGCAATTGAACTTTATTAAAGCCTTACCGTTTCGACATAAATCATCATGAAAGGCTATAAAAAGACATTGGTGTTAATATTACATACAACATTTTGCTACAACGTAACAAATAGGTAAGAACTTTACACTCACTACAGTTGCGTCAAAATTTTAAAAAGGCCCCTGTGAAACAATTTGTGTCATACATAAAAGAATGTTTAAAATTCATCCAGAACATCTTTATAGGAAGGTCAAGTGCATTCTGACGCCTGCTTGAACGTCCATTGACTATGTGGATAATCCGGCAGATGGCGATACTGTCTTTCTGCTCCTCTCTCTCTCTCTCTCTCTCTCTCTCTCTCTCTCTCTCCCTCTCAACACGATTTATTTATATACAACTTACATTATTTCCTACAATTTTGAAAAAAAGTGAGTGCTGTACAAAAGTGTTTTCTGTTAGATTATGCAATTTTAAATGAGTGCTATACAAAACATTTTCTGTTACGCCTCAGTTTTACATCTTCAGGCCAGATAGTATTAAGTGAAACAATGCTGAGAAACAATGATTAAAATTCATCCCAGAATATCTCTATAGAAAGGTCAAGTGCATTATGAATGGCAGTCTCATTAGAGAATCTAGGTGAGGGAAATGTGGTGGGAGGAGAGGGAGGAGGGTGAGGGGTAAGAACATATACTGAGCTTTTATGGTAAAACAACCACAAAGCAATAAACAACCTCCAAAGATCACTCGTCGGTGGTTCTCATAAAACACGAGTTTGCATTGTGCTCCTCATTTATCAGTATGATCTCTATTAGATAAATTAGAGTCTTCACTTCTATTGTCACTACATAAACGAAAATTGGTGAGAGTTAAGTTATCGGGGGGGGGGGGGGATGATGATAAGGAGACATAAAGGTAATTGTGGGTGCAGAAGGCAGATTGATTAAGAGAGCAGTTTCCAGAGGATAAAATTATAACCCTATATTACAATGTTGGCTTAGTGCCTGCAGTACATTGTGTTAAAGTGGTTTAAAATTTACGTAAAATTAGCCGCTTAGTTAGGCGTGTGGTCTAACGCACCGCTTTCCCAGACGGGGAAGCGTACCTGCCACTGTTCGAATCCTCCCTGCGGATTAACGAAGGGCGACGGAGTGCCGGCCAGCCAAGATGTGGTTTTTAGGCGATTTTCCACATCCCCCTAGGTGAATGCCCGGCTGGTCCCCAAGTCCCGCCTCTGTTACACTATTTGTAAACATTTCGTGACACTTTATTCTTTCACATACATGTAACACTATACGCAGATATTTGGGTATTTGGGGTACACCTTACCTCCCGGCGCCGGTGAGGTGGGGGGGGGGAGGATGAGCGAGGGGGGGGAGGGCACGAGGTGGCGACAGGAAGAAGCATCCGGCCACTCCGTAAATATTAAGACAGGGCAAATATGCATTTAACAAATAGCCGACCCTGCATATGCGCAAACATGGCCAAAGAGAAAGAAAGAAAGACAGAATACATATAAAATTTATTACAATATGTAGCAGGAGCTGGGTGAGTAAGTACTGTGTATAGTTACAGTTCAAGAAGTAGTTCAAAATGTTCAAATGTTTGTAAAGCTTAGGGGACTTAACAGCGGGGTCACCAGCCCCAAAACTTACCAACTACTTATCAACTTATACTAAAGACAACATAAACATCCATGCCCGAGGGAGGATTTGAATTTCTGAAGCAGGAGGCCGCACGATCCTTAACGTGGCGCTCCAGACCGCTCAGCTATTCCCGCGCGGCCAAGCAGTAGTGATGTGGGAATGATGTCCATGGTATTTAATCGGACAGTAGTTAAAAAAATGTGCTCTAGTAAAAGTCTAATGCAGAGATAAAGTAAAGGAGTATTGTCATATATTTTGTTGTTCATTCTCCACAACACGTAATGTATTAAGGTGCAGATATTTGGAACCTATACCTTACGACTTTTCTTGTGGAGTACTTGCCCCTCCTCTTGAAATCGGGGGTAGCATCCACGATGAGTAAACTTGGTGTCTGTTGAGAAGAAAGCTGTAAGTACGAGCTGGTGGAGCGCTCCCCACTATTGCCAACTGGGCGGCCGACTGCAGGGGTGGCCCGGCAGCATCCTGGTCGGCACGTCAAATGTTTATCTTTACTGCGGCCATAAAAATGATTTGTTTTTCGGTGTCCGCCTGGCGGCAGTGCGGCTGGGAGCGCTCTTTATCTGCTTTGGCGTCGGGACGGCGGCGGCGGCGGCTCTGATTCATGTTTTGTCTTCATCACACGGCGCCGTTCCCGGCGTCGCCGGCAGAGCAACTTTAAATTGTAATGAATGACGGCGCGTGCCTGCAGGGGCGGCCGGTACTTTGGGTGCGGCGGGCTTCTTCCTCGCCCTACCTGCCGCCAGACACTGCCCTCCAACAGTCGTTGCTTCGAATGGTCCTTCTCTCGCGGAAATCGTCAGCGTCTTTTTTTGAACACCTGGTGTAACGTTACCTACATTGATTGCAACACGCCGAATCTTTGCTTATGAGAAACATGTTGCGCACAATGAATTGTGGAGTCCCGCCGATGAACTCACATTTATACGGGGGAGAATAAGGGGGTGTCGGAAAGCAGGAAATATAGAAGTCTGGGTCGTTCAAGTGTAGTACGCTCGGATGGCCGATGGGTTGGCTGCCGCTCGCGAAATGCAGGAGACCGGGGCTCGAGCTCCTATCCGACATTACCTCTTCATCTGTCACAGAATGGCAGACCAGCTTATGAAAGCAGCTAAATATCGGAACATGTCCCAAATTGCCAATAAATATCTGTTCAGTTAATTTGTAGCTGCTGGTCATCCCATATCTGATGCTTTCGATCAGACCACACGATCATACATAGTAAATATTACATTCCAACTCATCAAAATAACAATGTGTCTCTCTCGACATCGCGGTAATCTCATTAAATGTGAACGAACATTTGGGGGAAGTAGGTAAGTGTGATTTATGGAAGATTGGGTCGGTCCGAGGAACTTACTAGGATATCCGAGAGGTTGAGGTGACCATTCAGGAAAAGCAGGATTATTTAGGAGTTTTGGTTTCGAGTGGCCGTCTGGCCAAATTTTTACGTCTCAGAAAATGATAGATCAGCTCATGAAATCAAGTAAACGTCAAGACCTTACACAAATTGTGAATAAATAGACAAGACTGTTATATATACGCTGGGTGAATCGCCTAACACTTTCACCGCAAATATTGCGGAAACGGAAAGTACGATTGATGTGCAGTTTTCACAGCATGGATGGTTGTCAAGGACTCGTATTGTTAACCAATAAACAGGTTGTAATATTACTTAGAAAGTGTATTTTTATGCAAACATACAATTTTTCAAAAGGAACAATGGTTGTTTATATAATGAACTGGAATTTTTGACATCAACTGTGTACAAAGATTTTTAATGACATTTTTATCATGTTTAGTTTGGCAGCTCTAACCATTGAAAGTTTTGGAGGTGGAGGCTACGATAGCGTTCCTGACTGGTTGGCGGTCATGAGACAGTGGGTCGAGCCCCAGGGTCTAGCCACACGGCCAGTGAGCTACGCTATCGCAGCCTCCGCCCCCGAGACTTTGAACGGTTTTAGCTGCCAAACTAAACGTGATAAAAATGTCATTCAAAATTCTTTGTACACAGCTGGTGTCAAAATTTTTAGTGCATTATAGAAACAACCATTGTTCCATTTAAAAAAACTATATGTTTGCACTAAAATACACTTTCTAAGTAATATTACAATGTTGGCTAAGAAACGAGCCCCGGACTATCAATCCATTCTGTGAAAACCGCACATCAATCGCACTTTCCGTTTCCACAATATCTGCGGTGCAAGTGTTAGGCGATTTACCATATATATATATATATATATATATATATATATATATATATATATATATATATATATATATATATATATCATTAGTCTCTAGACTTTCAAATTAATTAAACTAACTTATACATAGGACACCACACACACACACACACACACACACACACACACACTAGGGAGGACTCGAAACTCCGACGGGAACAGCCGTGCAGTCCATAACATGTCACGTTAGAACACGCGGCCATTTCAAGCGGGAAAGCGTAGGAAAACTACGTTAGCAGAGTGTGAAAAAGTTGAAAATTTCCGGCTGAAGTGTTGCGTGCGAGTGTTGGCCACGCGTCCGTCCTGATCGCTGTATCCCCAGTTGCGTAGTGATCAGCGCGAATAACCAGTAAGGAGGAGGACTTGGGTTCGGTTCCAGACTGGGACAAATTTTCATCTTTCTCCATTCATGTATTTGAATGCCTACACTTATCTGGCGTCTCAAATCTCTGTTTCTGTTGTCTGATACGAGCTGCAGGTTTCTTTTGAACATGTCAAGACGGACACCATATGGAAATAATTAAGCCGAAGGCCACTATCTATTGATTGCGGTTTCACTCGAGACCCGATATCTGAGGAAATGGTGAAATACCACACGTAATAAGTAACGACGCACAGAGGCACTACGTTACTAGCGTGTGGACAAGATATGATTTTGCACCTGCGGGATGAGTGCAAGGATAGCCAGTACGTATGTGGTGATTACTGTATTCCCAACGGGATAGTAGTCAGGGGAAAGCCAAGTAAACAGGAGGACCCGCGTTGAATCTTGGTTAGGCACAAAGTTTTCACTTTTCCAGTTTCCTTATTTCAATTACCACTACAGTCGGCGTCTTAAATTATGTGTTAAACATCTAATTATATAATTATGGAAACACTTGGTAGCATTTTAAATGGTTGATGCATTTCTACACAAATCATGTAGTTGGTAGTTAACCATTTGCCTTCAAATGGAGGAGTTAGAAAAGATACAGATGATAGTTACCTACCAAAGAATGTAACCGCTAGGAAAGGATACAAGAAGTATATCGAGTGTGAAGTTGAATGCCGCGGAGATACTATGCAGGCTTATTGCAGAGATCCAGAAGTCAGTTGGACAGTAACAGGTCATTGAGGCCGAACGAGAATCCTGTGGACTGTAGTCAGCAGGATAGACAAACGTGCCAGCAATCGCAACATCTTGACTTTATAAGAAAAAAAACTGTAAATAAAGCTCCACCCCATATTCCTCCACGTGTGAAAGAACTCTTAATGTACGAGAGCTATAAATACCTAAGGTTGCCACCTTTGTACGTTTTGCTTTTGCACTTCATTGTGTACAAGTACACTGCTGTCCATGTGCGCATCATTTTAAAGGTTCTAGTTTCGTTGTACATTCTCATGTATGCCTGATGTGTCTAAACGGACCAATAAATTGATTTGCGAAAAGAACTTCCACAAATCGTTGTGTGGACTCTTGCTTCATATTAATTGAATAAAACATGTTACTACAATGAGCTTTAGTAAGATAGTTTTCTGCCGTTTTCATAATGGAAATGGACACCGTCACCAGACATCTTCAGAAATTGGTAGTGGTCAGTGTCGAGGTAATGAACGAAAGTGGAAGCTACCTTGATAGATTGTTCTTGGGGGTGTCTTCGAGTAGCAGTGTGGGCCGCAGTTGCAGTGAAGTAGCTATTCGTATATGTGTGTACAAGAAGTACACTAGTCTCTAGAACAGCGTATAATCAACTAAATACTTGTGAAAGATGTTACCAAACCTCATATTTCGAGAATTTTTTTTACACAATTTGGGGAAGAAATCCCCGATGTAAGTGTATGAAGCGAAGGATTTAAGGTGAAGCCTGACTATGTATGAAGAGCATGCATATGTCCCAGATAAATGCTTGCAGCAGTTTTCTTGGAACTTCTAAGCCGTTTTGCTGGTGGATATCCTGCACAAACGCGGAACTGCGAATGAAGCGTACGAGCCAAAAGCAACAAACGCCGTCGTGAACTGTTCCAAGACACGTATCTTCTGCAGCACAAACCAGGGGCGCACTTCGCTGCTTCAAAGATGGCAAACTTTTAGGAGATTTACTGGATGACTTCTTACAGATTAGATTTATGACTCTAGATTTATCACCCTGCGACCGCCACTTGTCTGGACCGCTGAAAGAACAACTTCGGGGACGCTGGTTTATTGACAACGCAGCAGTAAAAGAGTTCTTGGGCAAGTGGCTGCAAACAAGTCCCTCTACTTCTTTAGTGGATGGAATCAAGAAGTTGCCTGTCCGATAAACAAAAGCTTTGCAACACGATGCATGGCAATAAATGACTGGTGTATTCTGTACTAAAAATATATCGTTCCGGTTAATGACTCTCTCTGTTACCCTTCCAGTTGTCTTATGTGCTGCAGAATACTGGTCTGAACCACAGAAACAGAGCTACGATTCTTTGTACTGGAAACCAAAACACTTTGGTGGACCCTTCATCATATTGTCAGTAACTATGGAATTTGCACTTTCTATGGAGTGGTGGCTATCTCTAATAATCTGACAGAAAGCCGTCGACGGTGGTATTGGCACACACGTTTCGCAGAGACAACAGAAATGCAAGGTTTTTCGTTACGACCTATTTGGGGAGCAAGCCAACATGGAGCGGACAACCTCGATTTAATCCTCAAAATGTCTGTGCTGCACAGTGACCAAGCACACTATAGCACCAAGTGGTAACAGAGAGCCAAAAGTGAAAGCTTAGATACAGTACGGAACAAACGCGGAGGGAGAGAAAGCAGCAAGGTGTGTAAACGCACAACAGTCTTATATGTAGCGAATCGTCAATTGCAGGTAAATCCCTGAAGAAGACATACAGTGCTCTTTTAAAAACATGAAAGTACAGGCTGTAAGATGCCTCTTTACTCAGCCTCTTTACCATTCTTCCTATTACAATTCCTGTATTTATCATCTCTGAGAACTTCCCATTTATGAAAGTTTTAGTCTATCGGTGTAAGTCCTTGAAGCACGTCTTTGCTTGATGACTCTGTCAAATTGGTCTGTACGCTCACAACCAATAATTTAAGTCTATGTGTTTGGGATATGCGGTGTTTCTCGTTTGAAAGTAGTTTACCATTACCCCTGATCTTCTTCATCTTGACTGATGACCCCGTAGTTAAGTCCCATGGACTTTACAAACATTACAAACTTCTTCATCTTCAGACTTGTAGTAGTAATAGTAAGTTTGTATAGCTTATGGGACTTAACTACGGGGTCATCAGTCCATAAACTTACAAACCACTTACGAACTAGCTAACACTAAGGACGGCACAAATATCCATGCCCGAGGGGGGATTCGAACCCCCGACCATAGTGGCCGTGCAGAATGTGACTGGCGCGCCGCAGTCTCCTCGGCCACCGCGGCCAGCTCTTCAGACTTGGGAAGGATGATGCTCTTGATTTTACATTGCAGTCTATAGGGAACAATTTTCAGTGCTCAGTTTTACTCCGTGCATAGGACCAGATCGCATGTGTCCGCAGTGTGTACTATTACAATCAAGAAATCTTTTGAGTTCAGTAGGCTACTGATTGCTTTACTTAGCTTTGTACTGTTACAGGGCTAGTGATGTTATCCTCTCCTGACGTATAACGTTAATTTTTCATGAAATTAGATTCACGCATTTCAGTAGATTAGCCTTTGCTAGTAAATTTAAACCTTGTGATTCTAACATGAAATATTCCTAAGTAGTTCTAGCAAAGATTTTTCTCCCCCTTTCCCAGTATTTATTGCTTGTCAGACTCACATGAAATATAAGATTCATACCTGCATCGAACTGTAGCTATGTATCTGAAAGTTCGGCATTGATCCACACAAAGTTGCCTTACGTTCGTTAACTACGCAAGTAATGAATAATTGCCATTTTACTTCTAAAAAATAGCATACTCAGATACTTCATTTATTTTTTGTTTCGAGTATTTATATATTCACTATCAGCCGTAAATTGTGGTTGATCGTTACTGTATTATTCGACAACTAGTTTATATTTCAATAACATCATCTTCAGGCCACTTCAATACCATCCATCTATTCTCATGAATTGTCACTATGGCCTTGTTTACCGGTTTTTCCCCACTCCTGAACGTTCATGTGTCCTCCTCAAACATGTGATAGCAGCTGTCACATTTTTTTCAAGTATAGGTCACGTTTCCTGTGGACGCCCATTAAGTTTCTTTAATTCAGTTAATTTCATTGCCATTTCCAACCTCTTACACTTGATTATTGCTTAACTTGCGGGTTTTATGGGTTTTTTCTAACCCCTATGGCAAGACAGTGGCCAAACCGTTCTTTTTCAAGAGATGTTGGCGAAACGCAGGTGACTTATGATGCCTGATGATTTCCGCTTTAACCGTGATTTTGCTCATACCTGCAACTAAGGACCTTTCAATAATTAATGCTAATCACGCACCAGTTGTCATTAATAAAATTTATGTGTCAGTACAACATGTTACAAAGCGACATTATCCAAATTCATGTTCCGGAAACCAAAGAAACATAAAATAGGGCGCTACATATGTTCAAAATAAGTCTTTTGGTATGTTAATATGATAGTTTATCTACCGCTAGGAAACATAATTAAACACAATAATAATAGCATATGTACCTCGTCGAAAACGAATCTTCGAACTGAACCTCATGTTCATCGGATGGAAGTAAGTTGTGCACCAACGAACAGCATTAATGAACTTCAATGATTATCCATGTGCATAACAGCTATTATTGGTGACCAAAGATATTATTGTCCATTCATAAAGTCATCCACTAAAATTGAAGGTGTTGTAATGGAAATACGCCCTATGTTACTCACCGATGTTAAAAGCAAGACGTCGATATTTAAAACAGGGGAATATATTAGCACTTAAGAAGGACAAGATTGATAAAATGTGCCCAGTAATGACTTAAGTTCTGTCTTCTCATTGAGCACGTTGCTGTAATCTTCCCTCAATGCATGAAAGGTCTCAATTTCTTCCAAACTGGATAACCACCAACCTTTGTCTTTATAGTGCACGACCTTCAAACTATTACTGATGGAGCCCAACGAATTTTGTTCGATTTTCAGGTGGTTCACTACTGCAGATGAACCATTCTCTCTATTACTACACTTTTTTAAACGAACTTCAAAATTCCTTCCCGTTTGTCCCACTTACAATCTTGACACTTTATTTTATATACTCCCGATTTCCCCATCCAGTTCTCCCCGGCATCAGTCTTATGCTTCAGCCTATGTTCCAATTTATTGTCGTTTCTAAAAGCAATTTTAACGTCTCTCTTTTTAAATAGTCTTTGTCCCCAAAATGATATAAATCCATAATTGTGCAGGTTTTCCTCGGGTAGTTGATTCTAACGTGTTATGGTCTATTCCAATCTGTCTATCAAAGACGCATCGAAATCATTTCCTACGGCTGTCTAAGAACCATCATTTCATCTTCCTTGTTTTCACGGGTCAACGGAATTGAATTAACTCTACAAGCTCACTTTTAAAAAAGACTTCTTTGTGACTATTTGGGTGACATGACTGTTATTAATATCAGCACCTATAAATGTGGGTTTCCTATAAATGCCTAACTAGTATTCCTCAATCTTCAAGTCAAAGTGAATTTAAAATTCCTTGTAGTTAATGCTCAACCGCGAATGCTACATTCTTATGCGTCTTGTTCAAGTCACTTCCCAAGTCATTTATTTTTTCTTCGGTAGCTTGACATACTAAAAGTGTATCGTCAACCTATCTCGGATATATGTGTATTTTATCTTTATGCCTAATGTCATCCTTTAGAAAAGTCGTTTCATGCGCGTTGAGAAAGATATCTGCCATCTGACCTGCAAACGCACAGCCTATTGCTAGACCGTTTTGTAGTATGTAAAATTTGCTATTAAATTTAAAATATTTGTACGATAGGACGAATCTTAATAATCCTATGAATTTGACTATTTCAACCTGAGATATTTTGCTATGTTGACGTAAGTTTTTTTGTAAAATGTCTGTTGTTTGTTCTATTGGTAGTGACATGTACAAGTTTGTTACATCTAAAGAACTAATCTTGTGTCACCATTTAAATCGTACTCCTGTATCACTGTATCAACTTTCCTCGTCCGTACTATTTGTTACCGAAAAGCTTCCATTATAAGTAAACCATTCTCTTAACATCTCAATCGCTTCATTAATTTAGCTCCTGGTCACTTTCTACCACTAAAGGCCCACAAGAACGGAGAATCGGTGAGACCTGTCAGCATTCCCTTCTCTGTTTAGTACTGGTTTCTCTTTTGATCTATTGCTATTTGTACAGTTGCATATATTTTTTCTGAAGTTCCATTAACATTACATGATTACTAGTGCTCGAATGTTATGTCCCGGCTGAAGTGCTTTCAAATAGCTGAAGAGATAACTACGTTGTTATCCTCCGCGGTACTGTAGACCACTGTCGTGACAATCTACCTGTTACCCCGTTCCCTCCCACCTCGCCCAACGCGACGCCCTCCGCGTCGCCGCATCCATTTTTTCGTCACCCGCCGCGACAATTGCGCGACGCGGAACGTGCGACCGCAAAACTTAATTTTGATTTCATTATTACTTCGCTAAACAAACACTTTTCGCTAATGTTATCGGAAAATTAATTACGTTTTATTATTTACCGTGATATGACGAACATCAGAAAAAAATAATAAGCTAAATGCAATTACGAAATTAATTATTTGTGCAGCTTTTAATCAACTGTCAACAATTTTTAATGAGATGCTTTTTACCATATTTGCCTATTTACCGAGATTTTTTTCTGTTTTTCCCCGAGCCGCTCACGAACAAACAAGTTGGCCAGATTTCCACGTCAGCGACAGCGGCGCGCCCGCCAGCGGCGCGGCGCTGCGCAGCTTTTTGCCGCGCCATTGTTTTTATCTCTGGATGCAAACGCCCGCCCCTCCACGCAGTGCCACTGTCACAGCGGACGCGCGCTAGCGCAGCGGCCGGTGGGCGGCGTTCTCACGCCTCCTAACTAACGCTCGCTGACACGCTGAACGCATTACAAGGCATGGACACAGGTGCGCCGACTTCAAAATATTTTTTCCGATGGCGCGACGGGAGGGGGAGTGGGGGGGGGGGCCAAAATCATTGTATCAAGACGGCACCACACATGTGGTGTTTGGCGAATACCGAGTAACTGCTCGCTAGTTGCCGAGTCGTGTGGTGCGATCGCTCACTGTTTGCCGAAAACCAATCGACCAGTGGTCGCTGTTTCCGTCGCGTGTCCGTATTTCTACACTCATCAAAAGAGGCGAATATTACGCCGGGGTTTAAGTTAAAAAATGTTCAAATGTTTGTATATTCTATGGGACTTAACTACGGGGTCATCAGTCCCTAAACTTACAAACTACTTATGAACTACTTACGAACTAGGACAGCACAAATATCCATGCCCGAGGGGGGATTCGAACCCCCGACCGTAGTGGCCGTGCAGACCGTGACTGGAGCGCCTTAGTCCCCTCGGCCACCGCGGCCGGCGAGGTTTAAGTGATGGAAGATACGTGGAAAGAGCTTTAGATAAAATTCAGTTGGCCTTCACTTAAATCCTGTTCCGTTCTACATCTACTTCTACATGGGATACTCTGCAAATCAAATGTTCAAATGTTTGTGGAACTTATGGGACTTAACTACGGTGCCATCAGTCCCTAAGCTTACAAACTACTTATGAACTAGCTAAGACTAAGGACGGCACAAATAACCATGCCCGAGGAGGGATTCGAACCCCCGACCGTAGTGGCCGTGCAGACCGTGACTGGAGCGCCTTAGTCCCCTCAGCCACCGCGGCCGGCCTGCAAATCCCATTTAAGTGCCTGGCAGAGTGTTCAGCGAACCACCGTTATACAATTTTATCTCCCATTCCATTCTCGAACAGCGCGCGGGAAGAATGAACACCTGAATCTCTCCGTTCGGGCTCTGACTTCTCGTATTTTATTCTGATGATCATATCTACCTTTGTAAGTTGGAGTCAACAACATATTTTCGCATTCGGATGAGAATGTTTGCGATTGTAGTTTCGTAAGCAGCCCACGCCGCAGCTATAAACGCCGTTATTGCAATGATTCCCATCCCAGATCCTGTATCATTTCCGTAACGCTGTCTCACGTCTATCGTGACAGTACGAAACGAGCTGCCCTTCTTTGGACTCCTTCGATGTCCTCCTTCAAACCCACCTGATAAGGATCCCACACTGGGCAGCAATATTCCATAAAAGGACGGACAAGCGTAGTGTACGCAGTTTCTTTAGTAATTCTGTTGCATCTTTTAAGGGTTCTGCCAATAAAACGAAGTCTTTGGTTCGCCTTTCCCACGACATTATCTACGTGTTATTTCCAATTTAAGTCAGAAGTAATTGTAATTCCTAGGTATTTTGTGGAGTTTACGGCCTTTACATTTGTTTGGTTTATCATGTAAATAAAGTTTAACGGATTTATTTTCGTACTCATGTGGACGACTTCACACTTCTCATTAATTAGAGTTAATTGCCAATTCTTACACCATATAGGTATTTATTCAAATCGTTCTGCAGTTGGTTTTTATCTTTAGATGATTTTACAAGACGGTAAATGACGGCGTCATGTACAAACAACCTAAGAGAGCTACTTAGATTTACCCCTAAATCGTAATACTTCCCTCGGCGATATTGCTACCACGCTCGTGCCAATGTCGTGAGATCTTCTACTCTTTAAGTAATGTGCTGTGGAACTGGAGTTTAGGCTCGTAGTTAATATTTCAAAAAGTCGGGATGCCAGTTGTTTCAAAATTTATTGTTATGCCGCGAAACAACAAACGACATATTCACACTGTTCCTTGTTATACACTTATACAAATATTTCATTGGACCATAACTGTTATTCTTCCTAATTCCATACGTGCTGACCTGTCGGAACTCACTCTCTGAACTCTCGCGCGGAACTGCCTGCTACCTTGCAGTGCGGTTCCCGCGTACTCTTACTTTTGGCGGAAAGCGCCACTTCTCCAACATAGTTATTCATTTGCTTTACATAATTAAAGCTTTTCTAAATAAACAAAACACACCATAATAAACATAACTCTAAATATAATATTTACAATAAATCATATCCATTTCTATACATTACTTTATCTAATTTTTATTACCAAAGAAACGTAGAGAGGACCTTACACAGAGGTGGGGGGCAGCCAATGAGAATGTTTCTGGGTAGCATTGGCCCAATGTCTCACGTAATGCAGTATGCTACACCATCTGTTATGTTTCTCCACCCATTCCACTTGTGACGTGTCCTCCCAGCTACAAAATGTCTTAACACCTGGTCCCTTATGGCCCTACTCCAGCCATCCTACAACATTCGGCAACAGGTGCTTTTGTTCGTGATCCAGACATTCGTGTTGTTCGAAGTGTTCCTGTTCAGTGGACGACAGTATAGCATTTGTAAACGTATGTAATTGAATTTGGCATTAAGTTATGACTAAAATCTTTCAGTAACTTAATATATTTACTAATAAAAATATTGCTTGTGTGCATGTAAACAGCTATGATTAATTAGAATTTTATACGTAAGTTTCGTATTGGGCTATTGGGTTTCTTAGTATAAGTTTGCAAATGTATTTCGCTGATTTATTATTATTTCTTCGCCTTATTTAGAAACCAGGTTCTAAACTGTAAGACACATCCAGGGGCAGATGTAGACTCTGACCATAACTTATTGGTTATGAACTGCAGATTAAAACTTAAGAGACTTCAGAAAGGTAGAAAGGTTAGGAGATGGAACCTAGACAAATTGAAGGAACCAGAGGTAGTTGAGAGTTTCAGAGGGAGCATTAGGCAAGGATTGGCTGAATCTGAGGAAAGTAATACAGTAGAAGAAGAATGGGTAGCTCTGAGAGATAGGGTAGTGAAGGCAGCAGTAGAAAAATGCATAACTAGGGGAAAGATAGATACTGCCTACAGGAAAATAAAAGAGATATTTGGAGACAAGAAAAGCAGCTGTATGGATATCAAGAACTCAGACGTAAGCAAAGATGGGAAAGTTGAACTGTGGAAGGAATACATAGAGGGCCTACACATAGGAAATAAACTTGAAGGTAGTATTCTAGAAATTGAAGACGAAGTGGAGGAAGATGAGATAGGAGATATGATACTGCGAGACGAATTTGACAGAGCGCTGAATGACTTGAGTCGAAACATGGCCCCTGGAGTAGATGATATTCCGTCTGAACTGCTGACGTCGTTAGGAGAGCCAGATGTGAAAAAATTCTATCACCTATTAGGCAAGATGTATGAGACAGGGGAAATACCCTCTGACTTCAAGAGGAATATTGTAATTCCAATTCCAAAGTAAGCAAGTGCAGACAAGTGTGAAAATTACAGAACTATCAGTTTAATAAGTCATGGGTGCAAAATACTAACACGAATTATTTACAGACGAATGGAAAAACTTGTGGAATCCAACCTCGGGGAAGATGAGTTTGGATTTAGGAGAAATGTAGGAACACGGGAGGCTATACTAACATTACGACTTATCTTAGAAGATAAGGAAAGGGAAACCTACGTTTTTAGCGTTTATCGATTTGGAGAAAGCTTTTGACAATGTCGACTGGAATACACTCTTCCAAATTCTGAAGGTATCAGGGGTAAAATATAGGAAGCGACGAGTTATATTCAACCTATTCAAAAACCAGACAGCGGTTATTAGAGTCGAAGGGCAATAAAGGGACGCGGAGTTTGGGAAGGGAGTAAGACAGGGTTGCAGCCTTTCCCCAATTTTGTTCAATCTGTACATTGAGCAGGCAGTGAAGGAATGGAAGGAGAAATTTTGGAGAATGCATTAAAGTGCAGGGAGAAGAAATAAAAACATTGCAGTTTGCCGATGACATAGTAATTCTGTCAGAGACCGCAAAAAATATGGAAGAGCAATTGAATGGGATGGAAAGTGTCTTGAAAGGAAGATATAAGATGAACATTAACAAGAGTAAAACGAAGGTAATGGAATGCAATGTCAGAAAATCAGGAGATGCTGAAGGAATTAGATTAGGTAATGAGACAATAAAAGTAGTAGATGAATTTTGTTATTTGGGTAGCAAGATAACTTCTGATGGCCGAAATAAAGAAGATATAAAATGCAGAATGGCTATGGGATGAAAAGCGTTTCTAAAGAAGCGAAACTCGTTAACATCCAATATTAATTTAAATGTTAGGAAGTCCTTTCTGAAAGTATTTGTCTGGAGTGTAGCATAGCACTGTATGGGAGTGAAACGTGGACGATAAGGGGTTCAGATAAAAAGATGATAGAAGCTTTTGAAATGTGGTGCTACAGACGAATGATGAAAATTAGATGGGTAGATCACGTAAATAATGAGAAAGTTCTCAGCAGAATTGGGGAGAAAAGGAACTTCTGGCATATCCTGACTAAGAAAAGAGATAGATTGGTTGGACACATTCTGAGACATCAGGGAATTGACATCTTAGCATTAGAAGGAATCGTGTGGGGTAAAAATCGTAAAGGGAGACCGAGGGACGAATGTAGTAAGCAGATTCAAAAGGATGTAGGTTGCGGAACATATTACGTGCACAGGACAGGGTAACGTGGAGAGCTGCATCAAACCACTCTGCGGACTGAAGACCACAACAACAACAGGGGTTAATGCGTTTTGTCTATGTCGTGAACGACATACAGGGTTGCCCATAGGGGAGGGGATGGGGAGGGAAATCATGACGCAAACTGCGGCATTGAAATTTCTGGTTTGTGTGTGTGGGGGGGGGGGGGGTGAGCGGTTGAAAAATTAGCCCTTTTGGCCAGCGTGGGGAGGAGGGATTTATAAAACAATCTACAAAACGCGAAATAAAAGTTATTTAATTTCAATATTAAATGGCAAAACAGGACCCAAAATCATGGTGGAGGGGGGGTTGGTCGCCGTTTGGGGCGGGGGGGGGGGGAGTGTGAGTCATTGGTCAAGTGGAGGGGAGGGAGGAGTGGGCACTTCTGACGTCATATAAAATTTTGTATACATCATAGAAGATTATTTGTATTTTTAAAATCTGTGGTAATAAGACTAATTCCATCTTCTCTTCTGATGGGTGACAATTCTTGATAAAATTACGCAAAGAACCGCTTTCATGATATTTCTCTACTGTTCCATTCTGTAATAGCTCTAGAAGAAAAGGAACACCTGAATGTTTCCGTTTTCGATCTGATTTCTCTTATTTTATTACGATGATCGTGTCTGCCTATACATATGAGTGATAAAAAAAAAACGTTGTCTATGTTCATTACACCAACTTTATCTTCCGCTAATTCAGTTTATGGCTCACCAGTTCGTCCGAAGGTATAGCTACCCATCTTCAAATATTTATTTAACTTCCTTTCAAACCTCTACGCTTATTTGCTCTACTACTCTTATGGAAAAGAGGCGATTCGATCCTTGTAGAATGAAAGTATCCTGAATCATGTGCACTGTACAGTTGCACAATACCATCAGGATAAGCCATACGTAGTATTTTTGAGAAGTTTGAAAATTACAATTTATAATATAATCGTCCTGTTATAGAAATAATCCTCCTTAAACGTTTAGAGCAGACACATAGTACGTAGGAGTTTTGATGTTACATTTTAACAATCTGTCCCTTCTGACTCGTTATTACTGACAATGTTGTCGGCCACTATTAGATCGTATCGAAAATTTCATTTACGTTTTCTACCTCCACCTTGAAGAGCTCAATTACGCTAAAACGGACGATATCTGTTATTACGAGGCTAACGATGATCACGCAATCAAGGTGGGCGGATCACGTTCCACCGTTCAGAATCTCCCCGGTGCCTTCCTTCTGCCGCAGAATTGCAGCCTTTCCGTCTGTGAGGCCGTCCTAATCCACCACGCCCTTCCCAACGGCGTATCTCATTTCCGCGGACTTCTTCTCCGGTCAATTAAAACGGTTTGCACCCAGTGTGTTTTAAATTGCATTTCTTTAAAATTCTGTTTGACAATTTTTTTCGTCCCTCGGAACTCTTAAGAAATACGAGTATCTAATTTGTAAGTGGAGTACCCCCATAATTGTATCCCCCAACCGCCAGTAAAAGAGAGGAGAAATTACTTTCTTTCAGCGCGCTTTTAAAAGCACGCAATGTTTCGTGACGGAGACGGAAATCTCATTCAAGGAAAATTCCATTTCTTTTGAGCATTAAATCGAATTAATTAACTCGACATTTCTTTAATGTCGCTTGAATTGGGTTCTAGAGCGCCACGCATGCCTCTTAAATTAATATCGAAAAACTTCGTTAATCTTTTTTAGCAAAGGACAAGGTGCGTCCGGTGCCGCGTATTTATTCTCAGAATAAAATTTTATGGAAGCATTACGAGAAGTTGTCATAACATCTCCGAAGAAAAACTACATTAGTCAGGTGTCTCGTTAGTACCAGCCTGCAGATATCAGAGCCTTTCTTCTTGTCGAGATCTTGTTATCTCGCTATTTTATTCCAGTTCTTTGCATGCAATAGTCTCAGAAAACGTCGTCCCCGAGAAAAGGAGAATAATAACTTATAACTCCGTTAGCCAATTCACGTATTATTTCGAAATTTTAATGTCCAGAAGTTATGGATATAAAAACACTGATAATGTAAAACACATTTAGCTCAACTATATACAGAGTGCCATAGATGGCGCCTAAGCCGATGTTTCCTTCAGTGATGCGAGGAATGCGCTAGAGTTCTGCGGTTTAGTAGGCTGAAAGAAATAGCATAACGAGTAGGGATCAGATTATTTATTTATTTATTTATTTTATATCAGGACTTTCTGTGAAACAAACTTTAGCCGTGCTTTATTAATATTGTATGAAATGTGATGTGATGTCTTACGTTGCAGTCAGAAACTGTTACCAGATGAGATCAATGAAAGGCAAGGGGAAGATCCAAACAAAACAGATTAGTTTCCTGAGAGAATCGTTTAGACGGTGGTAGAGAGCTAGGTAGATAGTCGATATACTCTGTTAGACAATACAAGAGAGACTTTATGCATCACGGATGGATGTCATATTATTTTCTCAGATTTGTGCCTTTTTGAAAAATGACTAAAGCAACAAAACTTATATGGCCGCTCTTCCCTCACGTCATTTCTGAAGGGAACAGAGTACAAATAATGGTGTCAGCGGGAGAGATCACTCTACACTGCAAGGTGGCTTTACAGAGAGGGAAGTGTTACATGGATGAACTTATATAATTTATATCTGATATTAATTTTATGTGAATATGATCAACCGATTCATGAACGTTTTATTATGCAAATAGCCTCGAAACAGTTAAATTCTTCTCTTTGGGTGACGTGTGGGTGTCTATTTTAAATTCAAAAACCTTCCACATAAATATGATAAACAATTATGCATTGCTTTTATAGACTATGCTACTCGATATGATGAGATAGGTCAAATATTTGTTGGATTTTGACAAATTAGTGGTCATAGCCAGTACTGTTCTTCACTTAACAATAATGGGAACAAAACAGCACTGTCAACTTCCAGAAGGCTTACTATTCAAAAGATTCTGATAATACGTAACAGCTCGTTTAATTCGTTTGCAAAACCGCATTTCTTTAATCATTTTTCACCTTCTTTCTACGCTGTAACTATGTTGACTCTAAGATTAGGGGAGGGGGGTGTTGACTCACATTCGTGTATGTACCATAGCGTTAACCCAAGGGACTGTCATACAACATATTCTCCTTGAGTTATTGTTTATTTGTTATTTTATGAAACATTTGTGTCAATTATATTTATAGACAGAAGATGAAACTTTTAACAGGAGGTCTACAATCCTGCCATTAGGCTTCCAGACTACAGAAATTTTTTCTAAGAATGTTTCTCATCTCTACAAAAATTTATGTTTGTTTAATGTTGGTTACTATTCTTGATATTCTGAACAGTCACTACACTTTTAGAGAAAGTGATTGTTGATTTCAGTCAGCCTTTATTTACCTTGTTTTTCTCCAGTGAGTTATTGCAGTTTGCATCCAGACTTATAAATGTGTAAAAGAGTAAGTGCCTCAACCTTACAAAAAGTTCAGAATGAAATGTTAGATGAATAACTCAGGGAGTTAAAATGAACATAAGGTTGGTGTTACGGAGTATGATTCAGATCAGTAAAGTGATGCGGCTGTTAAAGGAAATGAAAATAAATAAATAAATAAAATAAAAGACGCTGCTTCAGGCAGTGACATCATTGTGGCTAAGTATGGAAGAAGGTATAGAACCGCACAGTCCAGAATACTTAGCAAGACTGTAGCAAATACAGCAAGACAGTAGTTAGGAGTAACCCCAGTTTGTGTTTGTCATTCCCCTGGAGAAGCCTTGAAGCTACTTTTCACATCTGACATCACGACTGTTACAGTAAACCCTTGAAATAAATAGGCAGTTAGGCAAAATTTACTTCCATTTCTGAGAAAGAATTGTATTCCCTTATAATAATCTTGTTACTTGTAGGGAAAAATTAGCATAATTGTCTGTGTACACGATCTACGGTCAAACGTAATGGGTCAGCCAGTTTAGAAGGGTATTATGGCAACAGAACGTTTCAAGGAGGTTATTGGAATCATAAGGTTAGATGACAAACTACCGGCCAGCAAAGAAGAGAAGCTGTTAAGTTCACAGCAATACCAGAGGTTTTTAATAAACTGAGCGATAGGTTTCCACTAATGTATTAAGAGTGCATTCATGGAATTCCAGTTTGTTTAGAGATGCTGCCCCTTCGGAGATTTCATGATGGACATACCGAGGAAGTGTGGTATCTTTACACGCTTATGTCAGACGTAGAATTTAGATATGTCATAAATATGATACACTATGGAGATAAAGTGAAGACTTTGTCTAAAGATTAACGAAGTTCAGCAACTGTCGTTAAACGTGTTGCAGCGCCTATGAAAAATACTTTTTTAAATATTACTTCAGTCCGATACTATACATCGGTGAATTTGGCGGAAAAGTTGAACCAAGACTAAATAGTTACTAGAGTAGGAACTCTCTAGAGAAACCCAAAGAACATTCCACACATAATGAAGAACACATAAATTTAGAGATATATTCATCAATGTTCTTGTTCATCAAAAGGAGATCCACAAGATACTTCGGTGTCTAACATAGGAAACGAAACCGCGTAAAATCTGACCGATGTTATCAACAATGCATGAGGATAAAGACACTGTAGGAGAAGAATAAGGAAAAATACATTTTATAATTCCACTAAAAGTGGAATTCATATCCATGATCAAATGACTCCTATGTTCACCTGGAAGAGGGAATCAAAGAGATTGCTTCTATATGTATTTTACACTCTCGTCGTTATCTGTGCTTCCATTGTCAGCACCATATTCATCCGGAACTGAATGAAACGGAACACAAACAAAGGAAATATTTTCTTCCGCAAGCTTGGTTGGAACTAGTGTAACCGCACGATTCAGAAAGAAGTACGAATGCATGTGGGTTATCTAAGGAAATATTGTTCAGTCAGTGGAAAATTTTCTACTAATAAAACCAAAGAAGAGCATGTCGGCCTCCTGCAGGGAAAGATCGGTGTCACATTTGTTTAAGAGAAGCTAAATCAAAGAAGCAGAAGTAGAACAATCTAAGCAAAGTATAACCGTATTGTGGAATGTTATAAACATGTATGTAACACACATTTAGAAAGGTTTTTGAAGTCTGTCTCTTGCCGTAAAGATACGAACTCTGAGTAGTTCCTGGAATTTATTAACACATTTGTATTTTGTATTGCAATATGTGACTTTTTTAGCGGCGCAACTCAATATTACAACAATTAAAAAATTATAAATCGCTGCCTTAGTTAGAATTTAACAATGCTTTGAAAGTAGTATTTTTGTATCACTAGAGTTAAGTAATATCAGTGGGTGCTCCGAAAGCCAGCCCCTTCCTTTCGGCATCTATGTTACACAAAAGGTCTCTGTCGTCCTTGGGTTAATATGTCATGCCTATTAACCATGTGGAGCAAATAATCTGTTAAACAGCGAACGGATTCTATACTTGCATGAAACCACAATGGTAGGGGCAATTACATTCTCTTGTATATATTAATCCCTTGACATTTTTGTTTCTTGTGCCGTACTCCATTCCCAGACTTGGAATTATATGTCTTGACGAAAGTTCTTGCAATGCCCTATACTCGGGTTTTGGAAAACGTTTCTCAAATCAGTAGAGTGTTGCGATTGTAAGATTCCAATAGTTTGAAAACTTCGGCAACAGCAAGGTTTACTTTGAAAATGCACACCTAATATGTAAGTTCATAGCATCAGGAGGTCTTATAACTGTAGTAGTGGATAGAAGAACATAACCTTGTGGAAATTGACTAGATTTTTCCAAGAATTTTTCTCATTGAGTGAAACATTTCAAATTCAGGTTTCTGAACTGTGGCTTGCAGTAATGACGTTGCAAACAAAGAGCAAAACTCGCCACTGTCCGTTGCTACCCATTTGCACACACACGATAGTTCAGTGAACATACAAAAACTTCAGCATTTTGTTCGTCTCATCTTACATATTAAAATAATTTACGGAAACTAAATGCAGTCAGCCAAACCAAACTAACCAGCTGATTACTGTCATTTTTGTTTTAAACGAAACATATTCATCCACAGATTTGTCATCAAGTATGAGAATTAACTTAAGTCTCCCCATCTTTTTTTTTTCTTTTTCTAAACGCGGTATCCTCCTGTCCTTGCATTGAATATTTTAATCGGTTTGTTCCAATTAAGGTACCTAACAACACTCAGCGGATCAAGATCTTTCATTTGAGCTATTAAACACTTGCACTGATTGATTCTGAAGGAAACTACGCGTGAACGTTCAACTTTACTTCCATGTTGAGTAAACGGGTTTACTGTAGGATGTTTGTGTCGCTCTGTCACAATATTTCGGCCGCGTAACTCGATGTTAGTCTGGCCGATGTATGACATACCACACTGGCATGAAATGTTGTAAATGCCTGGTTTGCATAGCCCCAGGTCATCCTTCACACTCCCCAGCGTTGTCCTAATCTTGGAGGGTGGGCGGAATATGCTCTTTATGTCATATTTCAACAGAATTCTGCTGATCTTTGCAGAGATAGGTCCAGCATATGGCAGGTATGCCACCTTTTTCGCCTCCTCTTCTGTACCCTGTGGCTTGCTGGTAGCATGAAGTGCCCTCTGGATGTCAGTGGAGGAGTAACCATTTCTGCTGAACACCAGTGGTAGATGTTCCATCTCAGTATCCAGACATTCCAGATCCGACAGAGCTTGAGCTCTGTGCACTAGTGTTTTCAAGACTCCATTCTTCTGTACCGGGTGGTGGCAGCTGCTGGCTTGTGGGTGGCCTTGCGATAAGCACTGTGCCATAGAGTGTCATCTGCCTTCCTCTTGACCAGGATATCCAGGAATGGGAGCTGTCCATTCTTCTCTAGCTCCATTGTGAATTTTATACTCGGGTGGCGTGAGTTTAAATGTTCCAGAAAGTCATCTAGTCTCTCTCTGCCATGGTGCCAGATGACAAATGTGTCATGACATACCTAAAACAGCACATGGGCTGGTAAGCGGCTGATGCAAGTGCCTCCTCTTCGAACCTTTCCATGAAAAGGTTGGCTACCACAGGTGATAAAGGGCTGCCCATTGCCACTCCTTCCAAACGGACCAGAAGTTGGAAAAATAAAGAGTTACAGTTATCTAAGTTAGTATATCTACATCTACATACATACTCCGCAATTCACCGTAAGGTGCGTGGAGGAGGGTACACTGTACCACTACTAGGCATTTCCTTTCCTATTCCACTCCCAAATATAACGAGAAAAAAAAGAATGCCTATATGCCTTCGTACGAGCCCTAATTTCTCTTATCTTGTCTTTGTGATTTTTACGCGAAATGTAAGTAGGTGGCAGCAAGATCGTGCTACACTTAGCTTCAAATTCCGGCCCTCTAAATTTACTTAACAGAAATTCACGAAAAGAACGTCGTCTGTCTTCCAGCGATCCCCAATTGAGTTGTCGGAGCATTTCCGTGACACTCGCGCATTGGTCGAACCTACCGGTAACAAATCTAGCTGCTCGCCTCTGAACAACCTCTATGTCTTCCTTCAAACCGAGGTCCCAAACACTTGAGCAATACTCAAGACGTGGTCGTACAAGCATTTTGTACGCGGTCTCCTTTACCGGTGAAGTACATCTTCCCAAAATTCTCCCAATAAACCGAAGTCGGCTGTCCGCCTTACTCACAACTGTCCTTAGTAATAATAAATGAGGCGGAAAACAGTACATAAAAGTTTTCCCTATAATTCTGTAGTGCAGAAACTACTCTGCCTTTGGAGATGTGTTCCACGCCCACGCACGTGGGTGCCACGACGCCATTGCAGTGTCGCGGACTGTTGTCGGTGGTCCATCGCCTGTCAGCCTCTAGCCGGAGACCCGCGGGCCCGTCGCAGCTCGTTAATTTCCCGTGGCGTCCGCGCACTCTGCCATCCGACACCTGACGGGGCGCGTCGCGGGTTGCGGCTCTCGCAGGGGACGCCGCTCCGTTTGCTAATCGACGTTATTGCCCTGAGCCGGCAGCGCCTCGCAGGTTTACTGCGGCACACGTCACATTAACATCGACCCAGCGGCGTCCCAGCAAACAGATCGACTGACTAACTGCACGGATTAGTAATAAATTAATTCGGGCTGCAAACCCCTGTCATCCATCAGAGCGTGAAATAATAAATTTCCTTGAGACGAAAAAGCTTCCGACCGTGCATCAGCATGGCTTTAGCCATCATCTCTCGTGTGAAACTAGTGTACAACTTGCCATTTTCTACGTATGGATGAAAGACAACGGGCAGATTGTTTATTCCATGATTTCCGAATGAATGTCGCACTACAGACTTCTATAGAGGGTGCAAAAGTATGTAAGTGGGTTGCAGATACGTAAATATCTCACAAACTTGCTAAGTAAAAGAATGCTGTACGGTGTCCACTACGACAAGAGTTGATCAGTGACAATAGTATCGGCAAGAGTCGGCCAAAGGAATGTCAGAGGACCGCTATTATTTTCCGTCCATATAAATTATCTGACGTAAAGGGCGGTTATCAAATTTCTTCTGTTTGCTGCTTTTGTTGTGGTATACGTAAAGGTATACGTAAAGGTATCCAATTCATCGTCATCACTCGATGATGTGGCCTCTTTCAGTCGGCGTGTAACATTTGATCCCAGTAGGTTCTTCCGTTTCTTCCGATCTTGGGCTTTCCGTTGCCAACTGTTTCCTGCTGTCTTCCTTAGGTCTCTATCCCATCTGTCTGGTAGTCTTCATACAGATTTATTTAGCAAATTGGGCTCCAGTCTAGGACTTGTCTATAGCAATATGACCCACTGCCATTTCAGTGTAGTCATCAAATTCAAGTGTTCAAATGATTCTTAAGCTTATGAGACTTAACTACGGGGTCATCAGTCCCTAAACTTACAAACTACTTACGAACTACGTTATACTAAAGACGGCAAAAATATCCATGCTCGAGGGGGGATTCGAAGCCCCGACCGCAGTGGCCGTGCAGACCGTGACTGGAGCGCCTCCGTCCCCGCGGCCACCGCGGCCGGCCAGTGTAGTCATCCTTTCCATAATGTCGGTGACCTTTGTTGTTCGTCTTACCTCTATTGGTCTCTTTCTGTCTTTTTTGTGTAACCCAGCATTGCTCTTTCCATTCTTCTTTTGGCTACTGTTAGTTTCCTAACAAAGAACTCATTTAAAGTCCATGTTTCAAAGCCATAAATTATTATTGGAAGGATACATTGATCAAAATTGACAGTTAGTAACCTTGGAATTTATAGTTTATGTTATGAATGGTGGTTAGTTCTAAATGTAACAAAATGTAAATTGATGCATATGAGTAAGGAAATAGATCCCATAGTATCCGAATAGGGTATTAGTAGCAAGTTACTTAAGGCGAAACGTCCCAGAGTGATGTGAAACGGAATGAAAATTCAAGAAATGTTGTTGCAAAGGCGGATTATCGACTTCGGTTTATTAAAATAACTGTGGTAAGATGTGGTGCATTTATTTACCTGTCGTAAGCAGTTATGTAAAATTATGCTAATATTTCCAGTAGCTTCCCAAACATAAGATTTTCCGCGTTAGTTTGATATACCGCAAACATATTGATGATGAGGAAGACTGTAAAAGTATTCAATAAGCAATACTATGAAAACTACTAATTAAGACAGGATTAGATTACTCAATGCTGTCACCGATAACATATGAAGGCATGAAAGAGATGTCGAAGAAACTGAAATATGATGTGACTAAAGGCTTGTTATATAAAATAAGTAAATAAAAAAATAACATTTTAGGCACTGAAAGATCAAATGAATAGAGTATGCAGTATACTACACTACGGTTCTAGGAATTTTGTTTCTTCATTGGTTTTAGGGAAAAGTTTAGGGTACTTCAATTTACAGTTAATGTGACTCATTAGAAGAGACAGACGAAAGATCAGTCTTAATTATTTCAGTCACAGGAGCTAAAGATAATACTTTTCGTGGTAGATCTTGTTCTTCTTTCTAATTCTCTGGTAGATCATAGGTTGGTTTGAATATACAATATTTCATCCAATTGCTATTCCTCTTAATTCGTAAGAAGTTTTAAAACGTGATGTATTGCTTTCGCTTTACATATATCCTTATTATATTGTGAGGATAGAAATTTATTCTCCCATCAATAACAGTTGTAGCCAATTCGAAGAAAACCACAAAATAAATTACATGTTAATGGACTTCAACCGTTCTAAAATATCTAAAGAATTTTCTTTACTTCTCTGTCCTGTTTGGGTATTTCGTGTGAAAACTTGATTGCAGGATATTTCCTTTCTTTGCAAGAGGGATAATATTGCAGTGGTCTTCTGTACACTTAGATGGTTTCCTTACAAAACGTTCAAATGTTTGTTAAGCATATGGGACTTGACTGTGGAGTCATCAGTTATAAAATAACTTACACTAAAGACAACACAAAAATCCACTCCCAAGGAAGGTTTCGAACTCACGACGAGGAACGGCCTCGAGCATCGGAGCATAGCATCTAAATGCGCTCGGCCACTCGGTCGCGGCGGTGATTACCCTAATACACACATATCGTGAATCTTAAATGTGTTAGAGTGCAGTTCTCTCCCTTAAGCACTTTATATATCGAAGAATTTTTTAATGATAGTTACATATGTGTTATGATAGCGTATGATGGTATATTACATAAAAGTTTGGTTAAACAGACATTTTTTCGTAAGATTTCTTTTCCTTGTGTATCCACTATGTGAATAATATGCTAAATGAAATGACTATTAATCTTGGTAGGCTTAGAAAATGTGATATATAGGGTGAGAAAATACTAGCAATAAAATTTCGAAAATTTATGTATGATGTTTTCTGAGTGTTACAGCATTGAGCCGATGAGTGTTCTACTGGTGCGTACATAGTGATAATGTAAACAACACTTCAATACTTCATGCAGTCAATATTGAGATGAGCGATAAGGCAGTAAATGTAGTTTATTAGTTTGAACTTCAAGCAATTTTGCCTCTATGAAATATTTCCCAAAGTATGTAAAAGCTACTAAAATGTAGACAAAAAAATATACAGCCTGAAACAATAATACAACAATTCCTAGATAAATATGCTCTGTGTGATTATATCTTATTAGTGGAAAAGCTCAGCATATAGCAACATTTGACTCTTATAACTACTGCCAGGGTTTTGTACAAGTTGTATATAACTTTTCGTTTCCTTTATTTTACGAAAGGTACCTCTACAATTTCAAAGAATGTATTCCAGTGAACCTTATTAAAAGCTTTCTCCAAATCTACAAAATCTAAAACCATAGATTTGCCTTCCTCAACCTATTTTCTAGGAAAAGTCATAATGTGAGTTTTGCTTCGCGTGTTCCTACATTTGTCGTAAATCTAAACTGATCTTCTCCGATGTCGGATTCTACCAGTTTTTCTGTTCGTAAGTAATTAATTAGTGTTCGTATTTTGCATCCAAAATTTATTAAAGCTATAGTTCTATAATATTCACACTTCTCTGCATTTTCTTTCTTTGGAATTGGAATTAATCTATTTGTCTTGAGGTCTAAGGCTATTCCCCTGTCTCATACATTTTGCACATCAGGTGGAATAGATTCTTCGTGATTGGCTCTCCCAACGATTGCTGCAATTCAGAGGGAATATCGTCTACCTTTTGTGCCATGCTTCGACTCAAATATTCCAGGGCTCCGTCAAATTCTACTCTCAGTACGTATATCCTATGTCATCTTCATCTTCTCCGTCTTACCTTTCTACAATTCTGCCTTCACGTTTATTTTTTGTGTATAAGCTCTCTATGTAATGCTTCCATCTTTAACGTTTCCCTTCTTTACTTGCTTGTCATCTGAGATATTGATATTCTGCATCTTATTTTCGTCCCCAAAGGTAGAATTCAATAGAAGAACCATGGTAGATACTGATTATGAAATTTTTGGCTATGAAACTAGTAATACATGAAATCCTGTAGTCCAGGCAACTCACGACGTTGTGAGATAGTCTCCATGTTACCGTAAATAACAGTCGATGGCCAAGCACTTCCATTCTCTACAAGCTAAAACACAGCTAAATTACGATGTTCCGTAATTCGTAATACACAAGCTCCAGAAACTATTGATTCTAATGGAAATAATAAAGAAAGCTATGTGCTCCAATGAAAAAACGATAATAAATGTGCAAATTATTCATTGGTTCTGAACAATTCAGTATATTGTTGCAACTGGTGATGAACCTTTAATTTGGATTACACTACGTTGTGTTGAATCAGATAGGTAGTAATATTGCTTCTTTTTATTTTGCAGTACCATTATAACAACGGTATTTATCGCTGAGTCGTGGGCTACTTACGAAACTCCAATCGCCAATATTCTCCCCCGAATGCGAAAATATATTGTGGACTCCCACATACCTAGGTAGAAATGATCATCACAATAAAATACGAGAACTCAGAGCTCGAACGGAGAGATTGGGGTGTTCTTTCTTCCCGCGCGCTATTCGATAATGGAATGGGAGGTAAATAGTATAAAGGTAGTTCAATGAACCCTCTGCCAGGCACTTAAATGTGATTTGCAATCCCATGTAGATGTCTATATCATCTATTTGTAAAAATATACCATGGTATCAGGAGAAATGACGTGATAACACCTTGCCTTAGGCAAAAATGGAGCTCAAGTTACTAAATTTGTATGTAGATTATGACGATGAGAGCTCGTATTGTTTTCCAACAAGCATTACAAACATAAATTAAATTAATTTTTAATTTTTGTCTATTGCACGATTAAAGTAATATATGTAGCATGTTACGCATCTGTAATATATCAAACTTTTAGTTGTTCAGTACGTTTAAATTCAATTCATTATGGCGTAAACGTTTTGCTAGCAGGTATGTAAACACACATCGAAAACAGTTTTGCACTGCCAGTGTGTGCCATTAAAGGAAGTTGATATTATTAAAATTGGTCCTCTAAATTGTCAAAAACATAAAAAATTACTAGCCTACAGCACCATATATAGAAAGCATACCATTTCAGTGAATTTAGAAGAAGCAGTAAAATTTGTGCTCTCGTTTAGTATTGTAGGTACTGTGAAGATGTTAAAGGATGTTCTCCGGTGGCTAGAAGATTGTCAGAATTTAATTGCACACGTCTTGTGGCTTATGTCAGCAAGGACTTTCATCAAGTCGCACGATGGATAGCTGTGAGTCAGAGTGATAGGGACTTTCAATTGTTACCAAATTAAGGTAGTCATCATCACTTGCCTCCTACTGTTCGCAGACGGGCAACAACCACTGTAGAAGTCTGTATATACGACCTTCGCTTTGAAGGTACAAGATAGCGACCACGGCAAACAATAACATTGTGAGGACCATCAGGAAGGAAGTGTCAAAACCACACTTTTCCAAGCACCAAGCTTCCACGTATAGGTGGATCCAAAATCGCGAGGAATGTACTATGGAAATTTGCTGAAGATATCGTTCCACATATAAATGTCGCATACATCTGATACTAGATGACGAACGACAATGTGTCACGCGTGGAACCTGGTAAAGATGTGTTTTAAATGCTTACTGTCAATCAAGTGCAAAACGGTGGCGAAATATTAATGTCCTAATGGTCTGGATGGATATCAGACGCCATTTTTGCACATGGAAGGCAAGCTCAATGCTCCAAAATCATGAAAATCATCCTCCAATACATGGTTGACCAGTTGACCAGTTTGATCTGCATATCGGGAAGGAATACAAGTTGACGAATGAAGACTCCTATGATGTAGGCGTTGTCAACGATTTCACCAATCCCGCCTGTATTGAACGATTGGATTAGCCTGCATGTCTCCCCGATATGGAAAAGACTGAAACGTATTCAAAAGCACTTTCTGGCCAACTAAAATAACTACGGTAATCTAAGGTAATCAATCGTTGAATAAACATATGAGCAGAATGCAACTCGGGTTGTTAACTAGCATTCTTGTAAGAGACGCTGCAGCTCTTTTTGAATGAATTTGTCACACAGTGGTCTTAGATCAAGAAAAGCGATTGTAGATGGTTTGAAAAAATAATAAGTTACTTGTTGGGTCTTCTTTGATAATTAATGCCGGAAGATGTAGTACTTTATAAATACAAGTTCCCCATCGTACAGAATACCGCAGTACTTCAGTTTGGTGGATGCTGTTCAGATACGTGTATTTGAGTAGCTGGTGAGCGCAGAACTCATTTCCAGCTAACTGAAGGTTTCTAAGAAAAGAGAATGGCACGTCACGAGGGAAAGACGCTGTGAGAGCCGGGGGTGACGCGGTTGCCGGGCCTACGCGTGCTGCGTGCGGCGACAGCGGGCTGTGCGTGGGCGTGCTCGGGGTGCGCCCTTAGGACTTGGCACGCGAGTTATGCGCGCCGATAATCACGAGAATGCTCAATTACTTGGGGCGGCCGCAGGCTGCAGGCATGTGCCGCTCGGTCGCCAAGCACGCGCCGGCGGTGGCGGTGGCGGTGGCGGCACAGGCACCGCCGGTAGACGCCCCGGTGCGTGCTGCGCACCGCGGGCAGGCCTACCTTCCAGGGGCATCCCAGCTCGTCGGCGCGCAGCAACCGCAAACACACCACCTTCCCGGTCCACTGGCTCTACTCTCTGCTTACGGGAACTACATCCATATAACATCGCGGTGACTTTGGAATCTTTTATTATTTATTTTAATTGTATCTATTGTCATTATTAATGTTATTATCGTTGTTAATCCTAGCGCAGGGGTGCTGGCACAAATGAGTGTCAAAATCAAATGAATATGGGTGACATTTTAATAACACAGTGGTCATTTGAAACTTTCTCTTCGTTGTCATGCATGCTATTCTTATGTGCAATTTTGTTATTTACGGTACTGGTAAAAGTGTGCCTTGCCACGGATCATGTAAGTTTTTGATAAATCCTATAATTTATAATATTATTTTAACGCTAATTCCAATAATCCGCGATAATTGTCGCTTTTAAGGCAATAAAGCATATACCTAACGAGGCTCTTGAGTGACATGGGAATGAATATTCAGATGTTATAAAGTCGTAGGCACTAATTCTAATTTTTTTTAACAGTGATCTCTAACAAATATTTGAAAGTAATAATGGAACAGTGTGTATCACATGCACAGTTAATGAATGGTGACAAGTTCAGATCGTTCCAAGTTCATCTACAGACCCATGGTTGGCGCAAGTAATGTTGATTAGTGATCATCAACTGCCCATTGCCGTTCGGCATAACGTGCTTCAGCTATTGGTCTGAAGATGATCTTTTAGAGACTGAAATAGTACATCATCGAGTAAATTTAAATGTGTTAGAGATTATTTAGTTCTTAATTTCAGATATAGCTGATGTTAATAATTATAAGGAAGAGGAGGCAATTACTCCCAGTGTCCATTGCACTGAAACTTTATTTGATAATCAATCCGAAAAAACTGAAAATAATAATTGTCAATCGGTTTGAGTGACAAAACTGTCAACTAAGTCACTATTTGAAATGACTGTTAGAATGATGATCGCAATTAAATATATAAATAAAATTACGAGTATAATACGTGGAGGAAGTCAATCACCATTTCATCGAAATGAAACCAATATGTGGTAAATTTGAAGCAAAATATAAATCACGAAATTGGTAGGGTAAGTGATGGAAACTTTTTCCTCTCTCAGACAAAAAATATCGTTTCAAGTTACCGAATAAAAAGAGAAAATTGGACACTGCTGAACTTGGAAATACAGTATTCTAGAACCTAGCAAGGTAAACTCCTGATACAGGAGAGTGAAGAGCCAGAAATGTCGCTAAATCAGTAAAAGAGATCAAACATGCAAGTGGATAACAAGAATTCTAAACATAGATGACGGTTAGTTTCACTCTAAGATATCCAAATACACCAGTCCTCTGTAGATATACACATAAAACAAATCTAAATAAAGGAGTAATGAACTATAATTTAAAATCCAAAATACATCTTTTTTCATGCTCGTACATCACAATAAAATGCATTATGTGAAGGCTAGACCGATTTGCGTTAATCGAAATAAGTCAATCCACAAACGCGAAACCGGTGACACACCAGATTTCCAAAATGTAACTACTTATACTCTCACTCTTCTGCCTGTTAGTCGAATATGAAGTCGTTCATTCAGTACAATATACGTGACCAGTCTAAGTACGTTTCAGTTTTTGGACTAACTGATGTGTAAGAACATGTAAAACATATCAGGTATTTCTGCGAAATATATAAACATAAGACAATATGACGGCATTGTGGTTTAATCGTCTATAAATAGTAATGAGCAGTGAGCTTCATAAGCGGAATTTAGAGTGAACGGATACCAATGATGTTACGGTGGTAAGTCACGTCGTGGAAACCGAAAATACGTCGGATAAAATACCGTTAGGATCACAGAATTCTTAGTATGCGTTGACACTAGTATCATGTCATTATGTCGTAACCAGTTGGGAAAATCTCGTGGCTTCGATTCCACGTTAAATTGTAAAGTCTCCCTTCTTCTTGTAGGATTATTAGGAACGGAAAGGACACGATAGTCACCACAGTCCAATTTAAAGACGTACACCACTCCATTTATCCGCATGGAAAGTCAGGAAATATTACTGAAGTTCTTCAATTTGCATTATCAGCCTAATTATCACAGAATGTATGCAGACAGAAGTAAATGAGTGAAGATTAGCAATACTGGTGTTAGCAGTGAACTGAACATCAGTCACCTTGTCCACCGATGATGGTAGCACAGGTATGTCGAAACTGGTCTTAAATAAAAATATGTAGAAGCAATAATGGACTAACCTGTTACTTCAGATAACTGAAACAAATGAGATCTCCCCTCAGTAATTAACACACTGTAAGGATTTTTTACCCTTACTCATTGCGTGCATTCCTATACACTTGTTTACAATAAATCTTTAAAATTACTTTCCAAACAAGTTTCTTTTTCCTTTCAAATTTATCGAAAAATTAAAGTTACCTTCCTAAGGCGAAAAATTACAAAATTCAGATGCTAGCAGCTTTTGCACAGTGAACGCAAATATCGAAATAACTCAGACTATTAAATGGGTCAGATTTATTAATGTATTCTGTAGACATTTATCTAGAAACGACATTTTACCATTTTAGGAAATTTTCATCTGTTATAAAGATACACGCGAAAAACCATGGTCGCGGTGGAGTAGCCGAGCGGTCTAAAGCGTCTCGCTGCGGAGCGCGCGGTTGCTCGCCGTGGAGGTTCGAGTCCTCCCTGGGGCACGGGTGTGTGTGTTTGTCCTTAGGTTAGTTTACCTAGGTTTAAGTAGTTTGTAATCTACGGACTGACGACCACGCAGTTTGGTCCGATAGATTTACAAACATTCATTCAAATTCAGAAAAACCATGACGTTTGGGAACTGCCAACTGCACTTAGACACGGCGTTCGGGGCCTTTTAAAGTTACTATTCAATTTGAAGGATTACTTTGCAAAAAAAAAAAAAAAAAAAAAAAAAAAAAAAAAAAAAAAAAAAAAAAAAAAAAAAAAAGGGTTTGCAGCGGTATAAAGCACATTGACTATGAGTGTGGTTGATTTCTGGTGATACATTAAAGCATATTAAATCTTGGTGATATACGGAAATTTTATTTAAAATTGAGAGCACAGCAACATCTCATTGCGTGCTCGAGGAATTGGTCGCATATCTGGCAGAAGAACGCACACGGTTTGCTCACATCTATCCAAGCGAATTTGTTGCCCGTTGGAAAGTACTTATAATTTTTAGAAAACTGTGAAGAAATTTGATTTTAGTCTTCGTAGAAGCTTATATCTTCTTTAGATTAATGGCTACTTCCGTTATTCACCATAGCGTGTATGTAAATATGTCGAAGCATATAAGACATCAGATGTTTACAGTTCTACAATGGTCTCGTATTCGCGAGGACGGCAGTTCAAATCCGCTTCAGCTATGTAGATTTAAGTACTCTATATTTTCCTGATACCGTACCAGGAAAATTCCCGGATAGTTCCTTTGTAAGGACCCATCAATTCCCTTCCGCATTCTTATCAAAACGATGCAAGCATGTGCTCCATCTCTATTGACAAAGTTGAAGGTGCGATGAGAATTGTGATCCTCCTTCTTTCTAGATTTGTAGAGTATCTCTTTTATAAGGAGCACATCCTGCTGTAGCACCGAAAAGAACCAGCTCAAAATGCTGCTGTCGTAGCACAATAATGGCAAATATGTGCCTGTTAAATAGACGCAGACAAAACTGTGAAGAACCATCTCATTCCTCATTATTCCTTCCTGACCACGAATGTGAACACGTAGGTGCTTTTCTGTGCTGTAAGAGAATTGCGGAAAGTGACTGCGGAAGCGATATGACAGACATTGCCTGTGGGTGAGAAAGGAGAATGCAGTCATGGGGGAGACAGAGACTGTAAAAGAGATGAAGGGACGTGGTAACAAGATGAAGGGATATAGTAATAGAAAGAGCCGAAGAGAGGGAACATAGCAGAATGAGGAAGAGAGATGTTTGAGGACCATACACAATCTTTGGAGCTCTGAATCCTCCAGGACGGCCTACTTTAATGAGATAAATTTGTCCATTATCCATATTATGCGTTAAAGTTTCATGGTCTGAGCTTACAAGCCCCACCAATCCAACCGCAAATAAAAGTATAGAGAAAAAGATTACTAAACTGCAGAATATGAGAAAGAAAGAGACAACGTCAGTGTTAGACAAGAAGGACGGTGTATTTATCATCTGAGCAAACTAGCCAAATACTAAATTATGGTGGGCATCGCACTACTGAAGCCTATAGCGTCTCGCCTACTACTCATCTTCTAGAAATTTAATGAAACTGGTACCATCGATCGGAATCGCAGATCAATATGATTTATGTGTTTCCTTTTTGAGGTCCAAATGCTGCAAATTTATTTGTATATGAAAATTGGTATCGAAAGGAATAGGAATGCCAACCTACTTTTTTCATCTTAAGAATCTGTATATTTTGCATCAATGAGAATTAATTAAAATGGTTGTGTTATAACGTTCACGGTTGTCATGTCTTTATTAGTACAGGGACGGTAGTTTTTAGTGGGTCAAGTGAAATAAGATGTTCAAATGTTTGTAATCGCCGCGCAGGAGTGGCCGTGGACTCTGTGGAGTGCGCGTCTGCTCCCCGTTGGAGGTTCGAGTACTCCCTCGGGCATGGGCGTGTGTGTTGTCCATAGTATTAGTTTCAGTAGTCTGGAGACTAATGACCTCTACAGTTTGGTCCCATTGTTTTACATGCATGTGTACATTTGTGTATAACTCTAAGGAACCAAACTACTAAGGTCATCGGTTCCTACACTTACAAATTAGTTATACTATCTTTTGCTAGGGACGGCAAACACACACACACTTATGCCCGAGGTAGGAATCGAACCTCCGGCGGGAGCGGTGGAGAAACCCGCGACGTGACATACCAGACCATACGGCAGTTCCCGCGTGGTAGTGAAATACGAAGGTAAATTATTGGGCAGAGGAAAGTTTAACATATATCGATTATGTACTTATTAGAATCTACGGGGAATTGAACAAACAGAAGAAAAAATTAGTGAAAATGGAAAAAGTGAAGCAAACATTTTACAAAGATTTATATAATTTCATGTTTAGGTTTCTGATGAATATAATCCCTAGTCGTTATTGAGATGGCACCTGATTTACCATAAAAGAATGTTACATAGCTTTAAGTGCAGTGATTTAATGCAACTCATTAATGAATATCTCTCCGCCTGTCGGTCAGTGTCGCGTTGACAAGCGGAGCGCCGGGCGTCATGTTGACTCTGGCATACGTGTAACCTGCCTCCTGGCTGTGCAATCAGCGATAGTCGGTGATTATCCGTGTCATCAGTTTGCTGTCCACGGCCGTTGACTGGTGGGACAGTAGTAGGTAGGAAGCTCAGAGTTTGCACATCATCGGAGATGGATTACCCACGCGTCGGGGATCGTCTATCTTGCCGTGATCAATTCTGCCGATACCGAGCGCCTCGCCTATCATGTGCTGGAATACGGCATGCACAAAATTACCGAGAAACATGCTGGTCACGTGCGCACCAAACCAGTCGAATTCTGACAAGAGCAAACGGAGCTCGCTACTTTTTATCATTCTGATTATTATACTAAGGGTGGTTCGTCTAAGTAAAGGCAAGTATTTTTAAGTTTGTAACACTTTAACGAAGAGTCTGCGATGCTCTTTATACTGTTTTCCAGTTATTGTGACAAAAATAAATACAGATTTATTGAGAACGTCGTGTACAACCACCAGCATATCACGGATCCCACCCGTTGAATGCTTACGGAGTAAAGCAGAAGAAGATGTACCAGTTGATTGGAAATGAACATATTTGTTTACCACTGAATTGTGTTGCGATATTTTTAGACATGCCACTTTAACCCAGATAGCGCGGAATTAATCTTCATTTAATTTTTTTCTCAGAAACTATTAATTATATTCATATCACTGTAGAAGGTCGTTGTAAGTGATTTTTTCACAATTATGTCATTAGTTTTGCAATATATCTTTCTTTCTGGAATGACGACAAATTGAATGTTTTATAATTTTAATCTGATGAATCATTATTATTGAAACAAGATTGAAGATAAAGTATATACATATAAGTTGAAGAAAGTTCAAATACGAGGAAGTCTTGTATATCTTCTGTATGAATCTCAACTTTGCAGCTGTATCCAGCCACTCTGCAATCGACAATAAAAGCTAAAATAGATTTTCAATAGGAGCAGGTTATTCAAAGAAATAATATATGACACTACCCTGTGCACGAATTCAGGCTGATAAGGAAAGAAAAGTAAGCTGGCGTTCTCGTCCTTCTAGAAGAATATCAGCGCTATCTGGGTTAGTAATTTCTTTTTTCAATATTTGCGGTCTTAGCAGTCAATATAACTATCCTTCTATCTCTGCTCTGGTAGTTGTAGAATCAGCTTCTGCTGCCCTTACCATACAACAATATTAGTGACAGTCTATTCTGTGTGGAAGTCGAGAACCTCGTCTGTGGGTGTGAGAATGTTCACTTGACCATTGCAACCGGCGTCATTGTACAACTGAAGCAACACATCGAACTTCTGTGGCATTTCTCGGGAAGACTATGCCGGAACACAATTTGACCAATTCAAACTCGCTCAGTTCGCTGTATAAAAAAGCAAGAGAGTTAGAAAATATCGTTCATGCGAAACACAACTAGCTCTTTACTCACACGAAGTGATGAGTGCTATTGATAAGGGTACTCAAACTGATTCCGTATTTCTTGATTTCTAGAAGGCTTTTGACACCGTACCTCACAAACGGCTTTTAATTAGTTTGCGTGATTATGGTATATCGCCCCAAATTTGCGACTGGATAGGGCATTTCCTATCAGAGAGGACACAGTTTGTAGTAATCGATGGTAAGGCATCGACTAAAACAGAGGTGATAACGGGCGTTCCACGGGGTAGTGTTATTGGTCCTCTGCTGTTCCTTATTTACATGAACTATTTGGGAGAAAATCTAAGCAGCTCTCTTAGGTTGTTTGCAGATGACGCCGTCATTTACCGTCTAGTAAAATCATCTGAAGATCAAACCCAACTGCAGAACGATATGAATAAGATATCGCTATGGTGTAAAAATTGGCAATTGGCTCTAAATAATGAGAAGTTGAAGTCGTCCACATGAGTACGAAAAGAAATCCGTTAAAAGATAAATCAATCAAAAGTGAAAGCCGTAAACTCCACAAAATATTTATGAATTACTGTATCTTCAAACTTAAACTGGAAATAACACGTAGATAATGTCGTGAGAAAGGCGAACCAGAGACTGCGTTTTATTGGCAGAACCATTAAAAGATGCAACAGAACTACTAAAGAAACTGCATACACTACGCTTGTCCGTCCTTATTTTGAGTATTGCTGCCCAGTGTGGGATCCTTATTAGGTGGTTTTGACGGCGGACATCGAAAGAGTCCAAAGAAGGACAGCTCGTTTTGTACTGTCACGATGCAGGGGAGACTGCGTTACGGAAATGATATAGGATCTGGGATGGGAATTCATTGCAACAACGGCGCTGCGTCGTGGCTACTTACGAAACTCCAATCGCCAATATTCTCCTTCGAATGCTAAAATATATTGTTGACAGCCACTTACATAGGTATAAATCATCACCAGAAAAAAAAAAAAATATTACGAGAAATCAGAGCTCGATCGAAGAGATTCAGGTGTTCTTTCTTCCCGCGCGCTATTCGAGAATGGAATGGGAGGTAAATAGTATAAAGTTGGTTCAATGAAGCGTCTGACATGTACTTAAATGTGATTTGCAGAGCATCCAATGTAGTTGTAGATGTTGAATTTTCTCGAAATGGCGCCTGTTTGCTTCTCTCTCACAAAATATAGGCCTACCGGGGCTGTTGGCTGTAAACGTTCACTGTTAAAGGGTACACATGGATAGAGGTCCTGAATTTATGTCATTATCATTATTATTATTATTATTATTATTATATCTACTATCCCCCAGGTGGCCACTGCCAACAACGGATGAAAATCGTCCTCTTTCCAGGTGTGGTAATTTTTTCGGCAGTGTATACACGTCTGAGATAACAATAATGTAACAAGAAACGCGTTTCATATTCTTCGTTTCAATAGCTGCTATTCAGCTGAATATGTGTAGCTTTATTTTCGGCAAGAACGTGGCACATGTCTCGTTTTGTGATGGAAGTAGAGACCTCTAATTCCACAAACGTCCTCCAAAGTCTCCTAATCCTGCGGTATCTGGTTTCTTCGCGTATGTTACTGCTGCCCCCTGGAAAAACATTGGTGAACTGCGACTAAATCAGGAAATGCGTAAGTTGCAGACATTCTTGCAAAAGTAAGGGAAATGTATCACTATCTTTTATGTCATAATTCACGACATTTTCATATTTTTAAGTGTCAATAAAACTATGATGCGTCTAGACACATATTTTATCGGTAGCAGACTTCATTAGTCTTATGGATACCGACGAAATTTACAGTTTATGTTGGTAATTTTTTTTTTCACTCGACGTTGAAAACAAGAGGAAGATCTCTGTCCACATAACATTTCGAATGGCGGAGACTCTTCCCTAAAATTTTATTCCTGCCTGGAAGAAGTTTTGCTCACTTGACCACTAAAACAAGAAGATAAATTACGAAAGAGTTCGACAAATTTTTACTAATTACTGAATGATTTCATTGCCATTTTGCATTTGGAAGTATTATTTTATTCTTTTCAATCATAATCTGGTTTTTGAGACATTTACGAGTGTACGATTTGTCGAATTATTTGGTTCATGAAGGTAATCAAGTCCTTATTTCTTTTTAAATAATAGGTTTGCATAAGTATAACCGTGTAATCGACAATGAATTAATTATCAATGATCTAATGTATTTTGAAAATGATGATAGTAATATTCGAAAGTCTGCTCACGTATGAATGATTTAATGGAGAGGGTTTTTGTAAACCAAAAGTCAGCGTGTCGTTATTGTTAACGCTACCTTCATGTAAATTTCGTCAGTGTTTCACTAATCAACAAGAAAGTTGACGTAAATGTATATGTGTGAGTATTCATAGAGAGGGGGAGGAGGACAGGAAATGAAGTCACTAAATGGAGAGAGAGAGAGAGGAGGAGATGGAGAGTGGTGGCGGGTGGAAGGGATAGGCCTAGAGAGATGACGAAGGAGATAGATAGAGAAAGGTGAAAGTTGAGGTGTACAATGAGAGAGAGAGAGAACAAGAGAGAGAGGGAGGATTGGTGATGGACGGCGAAAATATAGAATAAATGCAGATGTGCCCACAGGAGGATCACGTCGCAAACTGCGTCATTGAAATTTCGGGGGGGGGGGGGGGGGGGGGAAGGAAAAAAAATTAGTACTTTTGGCCAGCCTGCAGCCTGTGGGGGTCTTTATAAAACAATTTACAAAACGTGAAATAAAAGATTCTAGTATTGCCTGTGGTCGAAAATCGACCAATTGTGTTTACAATGGTCACTGGGGATACAATTTTACGTATCATCAACAGCACGATAGAAAATCTTAGCCCATTTGATCGAACTATATAGAATGACTCGATTAGTGTATCGTACAGACCATGGAGTAAACAAATAATGCTGTTCCTGCTTTATGGTCCGCTCAGTAAAAATAATTGCCCTCTTAAAGCGAAGATTCCATGAGAAAACATCAGCGTTGTCAAGCGATGGGCTAAAATGAAGACTCTTAGGATTCTCACTATTCAGCATCTGTTGCCAATATTATCATAGTAGGCCGCTGGGATATTTGGTAAAATTTAACCGGCAGTGATAGATATTAAACGGTATCTGTAACGTGTTATGGAAAATGTATGACACAATAACAACAAATAAAATCGGAAGTATATACTTCTCATGCCATTTTCGAATTATATAACTGGCATTAGCCTAGTATTTGAAATGAAACTACAAATGTGATTTTGATACTGCGATATTCAGAATTCCAGAGCTCAGAACATGTCGACTTCGTACTTCCACCCGTACACTGCTACATGCCTCTACCGGCGCATCATCATTTATATCGGCATTCTCGACTTCGTAGTTCCACCAGAGCACCGCTACATGCCTCTCCCGGCGCATCATCGTTTATATCGGCATTCATATGAAAACATGCATTTCCTTTAACCACTCTTAATCACTGCGAAAATGAAGCATTTGACCGGCACAAGAAAGTAACTTATTTTAATACGTTGTTTTAATATTGCACATGTGCTGGATTACAGGGTCTTTAGTAGAGGCGAATAGCCACTCAGTGAGCTGATTGTTGGAGAATGTAGAACTTGATCCAAGCTGTAGATAGGAAAATTTCTACTTCCTTTTACCACTTTTAATGGCTAAATGCACACATAATATTTAAATTCGTGAAATCTACGACAAACAATCTTTCGAATTATGTAACTTTCATTGTCCTTCTTGTACGAATAAATTAGTAATCTGTACCACAATTTTAGTGTTAGCGTATTTCTATAATGATTTAATTTCAATATTATATAGATGAAGCAGTTAGAGCGAACAGACCGAGATGGTGGGGTCATGTTACACGTATGGGAGAAGCAAGGTTACCTAAGGAGCTCGGCAGCGGAGGGTAAGAGGAGTTAAGGTAGACCAAGAAGAAAGTACTTAGATTCGGTGCAGAATGATTTTGAAGTAAAAGGCTTAACCTCAGACGAGGCATCAATGTTAGCATTGAATAGGGAATCATGAAGGAATTTTATTAGACGTACTATGCTCTAGACTGAACGCTGAAAGGCATAATCAGTCTCTAATGATGATGATGTTGATTAAATGCCGGCCGCGTTGGCCGCGGGGTCTGAGGCGCTCCAGTCACGGTCTGCACGGCCACTACGGTCAGGGGTTCGAATCCCCCCTCGGGCATGGATATTTGTGCCGTCATTAGTATAAGGTAGTTCGTAAGTAGTTTGTAAGTTAAGGGACTGATGACCCCGTAGTTAAGTCCCATAAGCTTAACAAACATTTGAACTTTTTTTATGATTAAATGGCAAAACAGGACCTAATACTCGGGTGTGTGTATCGGGGTGAGGGGAATTGTCGCGGTTTGGGGAGGGGGGGGGGGTGTTGAGTCATTGGCCAAGGGAGGAAGGGCAGCTCTGAATAAATGAATACCCAGCCAAAAAATGCGGTTTATCAGCCGGTGTGCCGCGATGGAGTAGCCGAGCGGTCTAAAGCACCTTGCTGCGGAGCGCGCGGCAGTTCGCCGTGGAGGTTCGAGTCCTCCCTGGGGCATGGGTGTGTGTGTGTGTGTTTGTCCGTAGGTTAGTTTAGCTAGGTTTAAGTAGTTTGTAAGCTACGGACTGATGAGCACGCAGTTTGGTCCGATAGATTTACAAACATTTGAACATTTTCTAAGCCGGTATATTATAATACTTTTAGTAATATGTTCTCTTTTCCCGCCGTAGGCACTTTTAACGGCCTGGGCAGACGGAAGGCAGGGAGTGAGCAGCAGTCGCCAGAGACGGCTAGCCGCCGGCGCGTCCGCCGCCCTGGCACAGTGGGGGCGGCCGCAGCCGCAGGCCAGTGGCGGCGTTATCGACACGGGCCGTTATCCCGGCCAGGATTACGTTAATTGCGCTCGGCGGCCAATTGGCGCGCAAGTAACGTACGACTGTTATGGGCGGGATCAGCGGGCAGCGGCGCTAATGCCGGCGCGTTGGCTGATAGCGGACACAGGCCATCACGACCAGCCACGACCAGGCCGCGGGCGGCGGCCCACGACCGCGCGGCAGTTACGCGGCAGGAGGCGGCAGCGCGCGCCGCCATAAAAGCCACGCTCAAAACAGACCTGGAGGCACATTTTTGTTCCTTTGTTCTGCCCAGCTGCACATGCCGAGTCCTCTGTGTTACTGTACCAGCTGCATTGAGCACAACAGGCCGGACTTATATCTAAAGGTAAACACTTCAAATGGCTTCTTACTACGCCGAAACTAATCATGTATCTAAAAATACAAAAAGTAACTTCGCTTATCAGCACAGTGTTTATAGTCTAAAAAGTAAATTAAACTTAGACAGACAATGTATCGGATTATAAAATGTTACTCACACAGGGTGTTACAAAAACGTACGGCCAAACTTTCAGGAAACAGTCCTCAACCACAAAGAAAGAAAATATGTTATATAGACATGTGTCGGGAAACGCTTAATTTCCATGTTAGAGCTCATTTTATTACTTTTCTTCAAATCACATTAATCGTGGAATGAAAACACACAGTAAAAGAACGTACCACCGTGACTTCAAACACTTTGTTACAGGAAATGTTCAAAATGTCCTCGCTAGCCGCGGAGGTCGAGCGGATTGCGGCGCGCCAGTCACGTTCTGCACAGCCACTACGGTCTGGGGTTTGAATCCCCCCTCGGGCAAGGATATTTGTGCCGTCCTTACTATTAGCTAGTTGGTAAGTAGTTTGTAAGTTTAGGGACTGATGACCCCGTAGTTAAGTCCCATAAGCTCTACAAACATTGACCATTTTGAACAAAATGTCCTCCGTTAGCGAGGATAAATGCATCCACCCTCCGTTGCATGGAATTCCTGATGCGCTGATGCAGCCCTGGAGAATGGCGTATTGTATCACAGCCGTCCACAATACGAGCACGAAGAGTCTCTACATTTGGTACCGGGGTTGCGTAGACAAGAGCTTTCAAATGCCATCATAAATGAAAGTCAAGAGGGTTGAGGTCAGGAGAGCGTGGAGGCCATGGAATTGGTTCGCCTCTACCGATCCATCGGTCGCCAAATCTGTTGTTGAGAATCGTACGAACACGTCGACTGAAATGTGCAGGAGCTCCATCGTGCATGAAGCACATGTTGTGTCGTTCTTGTGAAGGCACATGTTCTAGCAGCACAGGTAGAGTATCCCGTATGAAATCACGATAACGTACTCCAGTGAGCGTAGGTGGAAGAACATGAGGCCCAATCAAAACATCACCAACAATTCCTGCCCAAACGTTCACAGAAAATCTGTGTTGATGACGTGATTGCACAATTGCGTGCGGATTCTCGTCAGCCCGCACATGTTGATTGTGAAAATTTACAATTTGATCACGTTGGAATGAAATTTACATTTAATATAAATGAGCTCTAACATGGAAATTAATTGTTTCCGGACACTTGTCCACATAACATATTTTCTTTCTTTGTGTGTGAAGAATGTTTCCTTAAAGTTTGTAACACACTGTAAGTGTAAACAAAGACTGTCTATGTTTAATGGAATACTTATCCTCCTTAGTCAAGACACAGGCAGTTCTTACAGCTTCTTCGATCTCGTGGAATATTAGATGGAAAGATGTGAGGCTAGGGTTTAATGTCCCGTCGACATCGTGGTCATTGAGACGGAGCAAACGCTCGGAAAGCTTTTCTCAGAGATGGGGAAGGAAATTAGCTATGCCATTTTCAAAACGAACAATCACGGCATTTGCCCTGAGTAATTTAGGGAAATTACGGAAAAGCTAAATCAGAATGGCCAGAGGCGGACTGAACCGCCGTGTTCAGCAGAGTGAGCTGGAATTAATGCACTCGTTCCTTTCAGTTTCGATGCGCACACCTTCAGACGATATTTTCGTTTTCTATGAATGTCAAAATATACCAGTATTAACCTTGTTCTAAAATTCCACGATTGAACTTCTTCAAAGATTTCTAGTCAGCGCAAGTGTTCGATTATCGTTCTAGGAAATTGAAATCAACTGCGCTTTTTCGTGTCATTATGAACCCATCGCTCGTCTAGATACCTATGGGACATTGATTCTAGGATGAGGAGACGATCGTTCGAGTCTTCTGTCTAAAATGGAATTGGTATCGTATAAATTCCAGAGGCCTTTTCTCTTTGGAACGAATTCAGTTGGTTTTTTATCCACTTGTCATTTATTTCGATAACTTATCATTATCGTGACAATGTGGAAAATACCATATTTCTCTGAGAAACAGCTTTGGAAAACGACGTTTAGTATTTCGCCCTTTCCTGTGACATTTTCCGTTTCAGTGCCATTATGAATGCAGACTGTCGGAACATGTGCTCCTATCCATTTATTGATTTAAAGTAAGAAAAAAAAATCCTAAGGTTTTTCAGCTTTACACATAGCACTACCTAAATTAATTACGGTATCGTTTAGTGTTTGCTTGACACGCTATAACGCGATGTTTATCCTGTGAACGCTACAGGAAATAGGATAATATGTAAAAATCTTTTGGCGCTGTATAGTTCCATTCAGTAATAGATTGTACATTGTGATTGTTTATTAATATAAAGTAATCAGTTAATTTTCAACACCTCTTACTGTTGAAATTCCAATTATTACCTGACTTTTGGATTTGGATCAATGTAAGCTGCATTTTACAGGTTAAAAATATAGCACCAAAAGTAATGATAACGGTACAATTAATTAACGAACGTTAGATGCAGCTTTTAACTGAATGGCTTACAGACAGTGAGTGGACAAAATACTATCAACACCTAAAATCGACACAATACATTTTCTGAGTAGGTAGGTAGTCACGATTGGTATCAGAACAACTGCTATTCTTTAAAGAACAGATTTTAAAAATGTCTTTATAGTTTTCGAATCGAAACATCCGTCACTTCAACGATGTTAGAGCTGTAAATCTGGTCTTCACTCTGGTCTTCACTCTGCATCTCCCCATAACAACTCAATTATAATGAAACACGGCGATATTCTTGTCCAGGGAAGATGTTTGACAACTTTCTGATGATATACAGAGTAGGCAAGTTTTTTGAATGTGTATGTGGCCAAGTTGTGATTTTATAATATAGCAGTTATTCATTTTACAGTCGATAAATAGTAGATTTATTGAAATTTAACGATACATAAAGGAGTGGTATAAATGACTTAATTCCGTTTTGTTGACTTTATTGTTCAAGTTGTTTAGAGTAGACAATACTTTTTGTTTTTCCGTCTTCAGCACTGAAAAAAGATTACTGTTTTCACTGGAAAAGTACGATTAGGTGTAACTCACATTTATCGTCATCGAAATGAGCAGTGTTTGTAGGAAATATGTTTTCATTTTTGTAAGCAGGATTTTGTCGAGTACGTTGAGAAATTCAGTCACAGTTAATGATAAAAAGAATGGAATACCATCATACAGATGTCGAAATCATGAGCAAACCATCTCCATACTTGACTGTAGGAAGAAGCATCCGTGTCGTAAATTTCTTTTGAGGTTTCGATAAATAAATCCGATTTTTCATAGGAAGCAAAGTAAACGATGATTCATCGGAACATAGGTTTAGGATCGCGCTATTAGTTCCTTCACAGTTTTGCGTTAGCTTCAGTTATTACATGTTTGTAGTTGGAGCCCTTTCGTGAGTTTTATACTACAGCCGCGCTTGTTCTTATCCAAAGATTAATACTCAAGTGAGTGACGAATTTTGTTCTCGTTTTTGCGAGGTAGTTTTATGTTGTTCGACTACAATCGTTCTTAATGCTCGATCCTGCAGCGGAGTTTCATTCTGGAAACATCCCTTAGGTTGTGGCTAAGCCATGTCTCCACCATTTCCTTTCTTCCAGGAGTGCTAGTCTTGCAAGGTTCGCAGGAGAGCTTCTGTGCAGTTTGGAAAGTAGGAGGCGAGGTACTGGCGAAAGTAAAGTTGTGAGTCGGCATCGAGAGTCGTGTCGGGATAGCTCAGTCGGTAGAGCGCTCCCCCCCTCCCGCGGAAGGTAAAGGTCCCAGGTTCGATTTCCGGTTCCGGAACACAATCTGCCAGGAAGTTTCAACACACAACTGATTCGGCCGCTCCTCCAAAACAAAAGAATGTATTCGTCCAGCGTCCAAGTTAATAAGGCAGGGGCCGTGGCTTCTTGCACGAGCTATAACATGCAACACTTCGTAAGTCAGTTGTACACTGCAGCCGTGTTTCCGTGTAAACACGTAGCTAGCGGTGCCAACGTGCCACAATAAGTAGTACACTGCTTGGTACTCACATTGAATTTGGTCCATCCCCGATACATGTAAGAGATATTACATCACAAAATGTTAGTCAAAACGTACAAGATTAAATTGAGTGTTTCATTATCACGGCGCGATTTGAAATGCAAACTTCCCTGTGCTCACGTTTTAAAACGGAAACTGTGACAAAATAGTATCAAACAGTTGTAAAAACGAGCAGGACAAGATGTGTGTAATAGGACAAGTTTGACCTTCAGTCGCCAAAACAGCCGCCCTTCCCATCACCCACACAACCTTTCCCTCTCTCTCTCTCACACACACACTCACACACACACACACACACACACACACACACACACACAGACTCAACCTATCTGCCTCTTTCTCTCCTCCTACACATACGCACTCACTATTTCCGCCTTTCTCTCGCTGTCTCTCTCGCTGTGTCCTATTGCCCCCCCTCCCCCATACACACACGCAGCAGTACGCGGGCGCTCCGGCAGCAGACCGCACGGCAATTGCGACGCAGATTGGTTGCAGGTGTCGCCGGCCGTGGCGCTGCTATCACGACTCGTCACAAAAGCTGATACAGGGCGGTAAACAATGGGCAGGCGCCGCTGTTTGGGCGTCCGCGCTGCCGCTGCCGAAAAGGGCCGCAGACATAATCCCCATTGAGTGCCGGCCAACGTGATAATATTAATTAACCTGTTTTGTAAATGCGTGCGCTGTCTTCCCCTTTGTTCGTCGCGCCGCCGTGTCAAACGCACGCCCGACGGACAGTACGCAGTTGCTACGGACCAGTACAACACACCGCACAGCTGGGCCGTTCTAGCACAATGTCAATCAAGCACAAGTATTTTCTCTTACAACATCCTTTACTCGTAATTTTTCTGGGAGGGCAGTAGCGATAACAGCGCTCACTACGACAACCCCGGTCTTCCTCCCCCCACCCCCCCAAAAAAAGAAAGAAACAACTTCCTTCAGTTCAAGTCAAACTATCAGCGAATTTTTGCACACAATTTTGCAAGATTTTTTTTTTTTTTTTTTAAAGATAATGCTTCAATACTGTTGAAAAGTAATACTTACGTTTTATCTGATATATGAAAATGAATATTTGTGTATTTACTGGTATTTTATACTATGCCGTATAGGTCACCCTATTGCGATTAAATTTTAGTAACATATTGCTTGCATTTTTGCGAAGATTATAGTCGTAATTATAGCATTGGACAACATATCCGTATTAATTGTTTGGTATTTCAGCTAGAAGGTCGTAGGAAGGCAACGGCATACCATCTCCAAAGAGGTCCATGTATTGTAAATCACTGTGGTGTTCAATCCAATCTGCCGGCCGCGGTGGCCGAGCAGTCTGCGGCGTGCCAGTCACGGTCTGCATGGCTGCTGCCGTCGAGGGTTCGAATCCCCCTTCGGGCATGGATGTTTATGCCGTCTTTAGTATAAGATAGTTCATAAGTAGTTTGTAAGTTTAGGGACAGATGACCACGTAGCTAAGTCCCATAGACTCTATAAACATTTCTGAACAATCCAATCTTCGAATTGTTGACTGCTTTACCTTTACATGTAGTTCAGAAAATTTGACATCACGAACATTAACGCGAGCGAAAATACTGGCGCTTTGTGAATGATATTTCATCTGATTACATCTTTGCTACTAAATTTATTTGCAACATATTTTGCAAACAGTATCCATTTATAGGAAGTAATTGACCTACAAAATTATTTCATTCTACGACTTATAGTTCAGGATATATAACGACATAAGCAATGTGATGCCTCATAAGCCACCCACTTACGTGATGCCTCATAAGCCACCCACTACGCTAACGGTTGGTTTCTAATACATACAGCTCTTTTCACATTTGATATTCAAATTTGTCTGTGTAAACTTTCGTATGGTGCGTAGTGAAGGGTATTTGCCTGCGGACCACGACAAAATCAACACTTTTATTCCGATGTAAATGAAATTTTGCTCTCTTAATCTCCAAAACAAGAGTAACGGTAGTGCCTACATCAAATCTCGTACGGTGTATGAAGAAGGATACATTACAACGAACTTCAACGTCATGTAACTAATCACTACGAAACTGAGTATATTTAAACAGTCTCACAGTTCAACGTTGGTATTGTTCATAGAAAGAGGCATTAGAAGATGGACAGTGAGAGGGAGAGTAGGAGATTGATTGAGATAGCAGACGAGATGAAATGAGTGGGACGATGAACAGAGAGACGGAAGAGGAAGAGATGGACATAAGAAAGAGAAGGACTGAATAAATAAATGACCAGGATACGCCTGGTTTTAAGGTAGTTCAAAATTCAAATGTTTGTAAATTTATCGGACCAAACTGCGTGGTCATCAGTCCGTAGCTTACAAACTACTTAAACCTAGGTGAACTAACTTAAGGACAAACACACACACCCATGCCCAAGGGAGGACTCGAACCTCCACGGCGAGCAACCGCGCGCTCCGCAGCGAGGCGCTTTAGACCGCTCGGCTACTCCACCGCGGCTTTAAGGTAGTAAATGAATAAATTTTGCGTAAAACAGATTGAATGTGTTATGTGTAAACACATAATCCATGTTACTTTTACGACTGTTTGTTACCACAAAAGCACACAGCCGCACCGAATACCTTACGGATTTGGGCATCACGCTACGGAACTCACGGCCGCTCTCGCTGTAAGTTCGAAACCTATCTCGGGCATGGGTATATGTGTCGTCCTTAGCGTAAGTTAGTTTAAGTAGTTTGTCAGACTAGCAACCTATGACCTCAGCAGTTTGGCGCCACAGCTTTACAAAAATTTGAAAATTTCAACTAAAACACAAGAATAATGTCAACAGCTTAAAATGCTGCTGTCGGAGCAGAAGAAATGTTAAATGGTATCCGTTTAAATTGACTGTGATAAAATAAATGTTCAAATCTTCTTAAACATATTGGACAATACCAGTAAGGTCATCGATCCCTAGACGTACAAAGTAGGCTACATATACTAACTTGCGCTGAGGCCAACACACAAAGCCATGCCCGAGAGGGGGTTTGAAATTCCATGGGAACGGGTGCGCAATCCGCGGCATGGCTGCTTAGAGCAAACGGCCATTCTCGTGCAACAATCATATTATTAAAGTGACAACCATTTGCCCCAGTCCTCAGCCTAACTCCCTCGCCAATAATTCTTCAATGCGAACGTACTGTTCATTTGTTACACAGCATGTTAAATGATTTTAAACAGTCGTTCTTTGTAGATAAGCCCCCATACTTAACACCCACCTATGACTTTCATTGTGCTGCTCTGTATTACTACGCAGCCACGGCGGAATAGCCATGCGCAATGAGACGCCTTGCTGCGGTGCGCGCGGCCGTTCGTTGTCGGAGGTTCGAGTCCTCCCGCAGGCATGGTTGTTTGTGTTGTTCTTAGGATAAATTACCTTACGTACTTTTTTTAAGTGTAGTGACCGATGGCCATTGTAGTTAGGTCCGGTACCTTTACAAACATTTCATTTCTTATTGCTGCGTCTTTCACGTCCACTTCGTGTCATGGGTTCCTCTGGCACTACCCTCTATCTCCCACTGACTCTCATTTTCACTTTTAGAAGAAAAAAAAAACATTTGTTTGTATTTATAAAATGTTTGTAAGAGAGTCAGATCCGTGCTTACTCTGCTAAATCACCTGTTGACTTCTGCTAATGTTCAAATGTTTGTAATTCTATGAGACCAAACTACTTTGGTCATGAGTCTCTGGACTTACAAACTAAGTTAAAGGACAACACACACATCCATGCTCGAGTGTGGATTCGAACCCCAGACAACGTGGCGTTCCAGACCGCTCGGCTACTCCCGCTCGGCTTTCTGATAATTAGACGACGAATACCAATGTGCATTTCATCGTTTATCTGTGGTCATTTTGGATTCGAAGGCTGTATCTAGATCCTATTTATTATAAAACTTCGGACACAAATAATAGTTGCGAAACGCCTAGGTTCTTTGATGGACGTAATATGGCAACTAGCGTAAAAGAGAAGGGCATTTAATGTCCACAGGTGCAGCTCCACACAGCGGGGAACCATTTATCTAAACCTTTTGCATGTCATTAGTAAGGTTCATGCTTTCCAACGAGTGGCACAAAAAGTGAGATTCTAAGTCCCGGAAGATAATGTGCTGAGAGCAGCACAGCGGAGGGTTTTCTTGAAATGACCTTGTTCAACGCAACAAGCAGCAGCTACCTGCTCTCCCTCTGCAAAGTCAGCGGAAAATATTGGGATGAAAGCTTTCAATGATACAAAAGTAGAGTTCTTCTTTGGATGCCTGCTCATGAAATTAAAATTCAAATGTTTCTAAATCTGTGGGACTGAACTACTGTGGTTATCAGACCATACGCTTAAAAACTACTTAAACTGAACTAAGGACAACACACGCATCCATGTCCGAAGGAGTACTGGAATCTCGGACGGGGGCAACCGCGCGCTCCGCAGCAAGGCGCCTTAGAACGCTCGTCCATTCCACCGCGGATGCTCATGAAACATTTTTGTTTCCCCGTCAGCAATGTTGGTAACAATGGAACTATTTCATAATTAGGAACGTTGTAGATGCATTGATGGAGGCAAGGGAGCAAATGCGTAAACGGAGGGGAGTATCAAAATTTGTTTAGAGAGACTTAAGTCAGTAATGGCGCAGAGAAGATTTGCTGCGATTGCAGCGTGTGGAATTTTTGTTTGTTCGTGGAAATATGGATGTAATTTCGAATAACAAAAAAATCAAGGTCTTGTTTTAGGAAGCATACTGAAATATTATTCAGTATTATATTACATGGACGGCTTGTCATTAGAATTACAACAGACGTAAGAAGCCATTGTGTATTGTTTCCTAAATTCCTAAAGTGGCATCCGGATATAGATTGTGTGTCCCGGGATTCAATTCAAAACGATTCTTTAATAACAATTCTTATTTTTCGTTCATTATTAATAACGGTTTCTTTTTTATGGGTACAATAAAGGTAATATATTTAAAGAATATTTGTGCCTATCTTCATCGTGGGTTTGAAAATGAGAATCAAGGTAGTTTTTAAAGTATTTAAGTTGGTTGTAAGTCACTTTTGGGGCTAATTTTTTCTGTCGCAAAGTGCTGCGTCTCGCAGCTCTTTTGAAGGTAATCTTTTCGTAGTACAGCACTGAACATCTCTGCTGCATACAACGCTTTTATTATGGTGTTTTTTTCGAACAGATAGGGCACTCGTTTGTTATGGGAAAAGAAGATGCTGATCATATCTGCAGTTGAAAATAATTTGTCGATTTATGCTGCAACCCAATGTTTGCCTATTCTTATGTTTCGTGAGCTATGTTCCTTGGTGGTTCTGTGGTACGCAACTAGTCGAGTGTATTTGAATTTTCTCTGTTGCAGAGGACGAAACTAAAGAAAGCATTTTATACATTGTGAGGCAGGAGGAAAGGTATACGTTTCCGGAAGTGACACTGCTGGTGATCCTGGACAGACAAAAAGGTTCTAGGATACACACTTTATTTAATTTCTATAATAACACGTAAAATCTCCAACAACTCTTATTTTGTAACAATTACCAGAACCTTTAATCCAAACACAAATCGGGTATATTACTAGGATAAAAAGATTTTCCCATGTCCTGGTGTGTACGCCACATGCACTTGAAATGTTCTAAATGCAATCACAGCTCTGTTGTTGAAACTTTCCAAACCAAATACTGCTTTCACTGTAGAACCATTATTTTGTAACAGTTACCAGAACCTTTAATCCAAACCCAAATAGTTCCTTGCTCATTAACTTTCCTGTGACTCCTAGCCCTCACAACAAAAGATATATTATTAGAATAATAAGATTTTCCCATGTCGTTGTTTACACGTGACATACTTGAAATGTTCTGAATGCATTCACATCTCTGTTGTTGAAACTCCCCAAACCTGCTACATCTTTCACTGTAGAACCATTACAATGTATGCAAACGTAGGCTTCCGCGGCTGTTGTCACTATCAATAAAATTCTTCTGGGTATGAAACCGCGTCGTCATTTTATAAATTCCACCGACGTTTCGGCCGCTGTTGCAGGCGGCCTTCATCAGGGTCTGTGTCTGACTGCTGAATATACCAATGCTACACTCCAAACAAATGCTTTCAGAAAAGACTTCCTAACATGTAAACTAACATTAGATGTCAACAAATTTCGCTTCTTCAGAAACGCTTTTCTACCCATAGCCATTTTACATTTTAAATCTTCTTTATTTCGGCCATCTGATGTTATCCTGCTACCCAAATAAGAAAACTCATTTACTACTTTTATTGTCTAATTATCTAATCTAAATATTTAGCATCACCTGATTTTCTGACTGCTTATTCAATTATCCTCGTTTTATCCTTATTAATGTTCATCTTATATCTTCCTTTCAAGACAGTGTCCAGTCCATTTAATTGCCCTTCCAGGTCCTTTGCTGTCTCTGACAGAATTACTATGCCATCAGCAAACCGCAATGTTTTTATTTCCTCTCCCCGGAATTTAATTCCCTCCCATATTTCTCCTTTCATTCCTTCAGAATGAAACCTTCACTGTAGTACGGGACCAGCCACCTTGCAGCGGCAAGTGGATGCGCCGCTTGCGAGGCAGCTGCGTTTGTCAATCTGTTCCTCGGCACCAGGAGGTGCCTGTCGGCTGCGGGGGGCGGCGCTGCTGCTGCGGCTACGTCAGCGTCAGCAGAGCCTAATCGTGCGCATCTTCATTAATCAGCAGCCCAGCAGCAGCCGCAGCCACGGCCAGAGCGAGACCAGCTGTGCTGACCGCGGCGGCAGCGATAGCGCACGCCGCTCTGCAAACACGTCCGCGCGCTGCGGCGCCGACAGACTCACCGCTCTGAATATTTTTGTCCGGCCGCTGCGCTGGTAGCGGGACGTCGGGCAGACGACCCGTTTACGCCGCCGTGCTGCGGAATATGGCGCCGACGAGGCCGTCACAGAAATTGCGGACTTACTTCCCCTCCGTATGTCATTTCACTTAATAGGACGTGTCCGATAAATGCATGGCTGTCCTCCAACGTGTGTTCGTTTCGTTCATTCCATACCCTGAGCTTTAAGGACACACTGAGTCTTTCGTGTCCAATTAAAACTCCAAATACTCAATAATTTGGTACTCATCATATCCGCCAAAATGATTATTGGGATATTCTATCTCTAAATGATAGAGAGAGGTTGAAAGTACCGAACTCAGTACATCCATAAAACAACATGTATTATTTGTTTTCCTGCAGTGAATCTCTATCTATATAAAGGCGAAAGGACACTCATTCAGACACTCACTCACTCACTGATTAAACACGAAATCTCAAAAACATCTTCACCTATGACGCTGAAATTTGGCAGGAATGTAGTTCATCCGTAGAAGACGTCAGCTAAGAAAGGATTTTGCGACAGGGACGATAGTTCAGGAGATATGACGTCATAAACAATGAAAACTTGCCCGTCTTTCGGCACGCGATAGTGTGAGACTTTATCAGTCCACTATTTGAGGAAAGGACTTAGCGACTTGCAACAAACTTCAAACATAATCTCAAATCCTTAGGAAACTTTTTCTCGCTGACAACCCTAGCAAAAGATGATAGGAAAAAAGTTTGTCGTTACTACTCTTTCGGCGTTCATACAGTAAAATTACGGCATTTGGCATGACGTTACAATTTATTACTCGTAAAATTGTTAATTGTATTCGCGAGAAATGTTACAGACAGTATACACACATACCCCTGAACGTACGTTCGAAATTTTATCGTAGTACGACACACAGTTCATGAGATATGGAGTAATAAACAATCAGGTTCATGAACAGCCGCCTTATCACGCATGATGTTTTGATTTGTTACGTCTTTCCTACTTACTCTGTTCGCGACGTATTTCGCAAACTTTTTACATATGCGCCACTGGATATCGTTTTACGATATATAGTTCAGGTGCTATGACGTCAAAGACATTGAAATACATGACACTTCGCCCTAAAAAGCATGAGGTTGTAATTTACTACGTCTTCACTACCAAATCAATTTACAACACATTTCGCAGGCAGTTTCCTAATATTCTTCTCTACGAACCTAGTAAGTAATGTCTTTGTAGGACCCATAATTCAGGATATATACATATATATAGAAGCTAAAGGTCACTCACTCACTCACTCACGAAACACGAAATCTCTAAAACTACTGCACCGATGAAGCTGAAATTTTGCCGGTATGTAGTTTAAAGGTAGAAGATGTTAGCTAAGAAAGTATTTACGATAGGAAGGAGTCAAGGTGCATGGCGGAGGATACTATTCCTACAGACTGACGAAATCTGCAGTTTCATTTCGAGCTTCAAGAAACTTTGCACGCTTGACCTTCAAAAAGAAGGTAACTGTCTACCTAAAGTTTCATACGGTGCATGGGGAAGAATACCTTGCCAGATAAAAACAGATCCCTAAGTATGTTGGTCGCGCCATAACTTGATAACGGCTCGACCGATTTCACAGATCCTTGTTTTGTTGTTTTCGTTATTCTCAGAACAAAGTTTGTATGAAATAAAACTGGAAGATTTGAGAACAACAAAGTTCGTTTTTCAATGTGACTATGTTTCTATTGCATACAAATCCATAGTTTTTTTCCGATATTTATGACATTTTGCACACTTCACCATAAAAACAAGAGGAATGTCACTGTCTGTATAAAATTTCGTTCGGTGGAGGGTACTTAACATACGAACTTTGACAAAATGAATAGGTTTCCTCAGATCTTGAATTTTTGCACACACGACACTTATACCAAGAGGAAGGTCACAAGATACATACATGTTCGTATGGTACATGGCAGAGGGTGCCTTGCAAAAAACATTGCCGAAAATGGGAAAGTTGGAAACGATTAGAGACATGGGAAAGAAAGAGATGCATGCAGATAGAGGAGGGAAGGGGAGGTGGACTACGAGAGTGCAGAATAAATAACCATCTAGGCAACGCCGGGTTACTGGTAGTCTAATATATAATTCTTAATACTTGTTGGCAAATCTAGTGGTAAACCGGAGACAGCACAATCCCCCCCCCCCCCCTTTTCGATCAATACAAAAACACAACTAGAGTAATAAGTGTAAACGAAGCTACAAGCACAGGCAGGTACCTTCACGCAATGTCACACCATCATCCTACGCAAAAGAAGTCCGTGCTTCACACTTTAACTAAGAAGGCCTATCGAATTAGCAATGAACTACACCTGAATACAGAATTACAAAACCTTAGGTCCAACTTGGAAGCAAACAGTTTGGGAAGAGAATGATTGAGCAAACTGTGACAACTAACGATGAAAATAAAATATTAGAGCAAAAGGAAAAACAAACCATCGCCCTATTGCCATATGTACAAGGAGTCACCGAACGAGTGGGCAAAATTCTTCTTCGAGAGGGCATGAAACCTATATTTCGCAGCAACAGTAACATAAGAGATGTCCTAAGATCAATGAAGGACAAAACTGATAAGTTGCACACACCCGGAGTCTATGAAATCGGCTGTGAGTGCGGCCAGGTGTACATTGGAGAAACAGGGCGGCCGATTAACACAAGGATAGCGGAGCACGAAAGGAACATTCGGCTGGGACAGCATACGAAGTCGGCAGTATCTGAACACCAGGAAGAGTGCGGCAAGCACATAGGTTTACAGGAAGTCACTGCATGGGCAAAACAATCCCTCACTTTGAAGAACAAAGCAATAGAAGCAAGCAGGGAAGCAATAGAAATAGCTATGCGACCCGGAAATATGAACAGAGAAGACGGGTATAGACTTCCGGCGTTTTGGCTGCCAGCAGTAGCAGCGCTTCGCGACGACACCGCGCGCATTTCATTCCAAAGCAAATAGCACGCTCTAGCCGGCGCTAGGCATCATTGGTACGTCATTGCTACCACCGCTCCTCATTCGCCAGTTTCAACCAATGGCAATCGTTAGTGTAAACATCAATCCAGGACATTCCACCAATAGGAAGAAATAAAGCAAACACCAATAAAAGAGAGCTGAAACCACCAAACGTAACTGGCAACATTTAATATTTAATACCCCAGCTTTCCCTCATCCAACAGTAAACATGACACCCAGAAGAAGGGCGCTTTCAATAGTGGCCGATAGGTCGGTGAAACATTTGATACATTGACGATGCAGTCCAACAGAGTAATAAACTTCAGTTTACACTACTACTAGAAACAGACAATATTAATCCTGAAATTAAAAGTAACTCGCAAGTCACTACAGAACACTGGTGGGGTGAGTGACCAAAAGTAAAAATAAATGCTTAATTTATTTAGTTTCAAATAATTAGGTGAAACCCAGTTTAAAAATTTAAATTTTGATAATTAATCCGGGGGGAGTCTAATTTAAAAATTTAAAATTTGACAAGCAGCAGGTGAGGTACGTACATAAATTTGTTAATTAATCTTACAAGGTTTCCAAAAGCAAAGCGCTAACTATAAGGGAATTCTTAAATAAATTATCAAATAAAATTGATCATTGGATGAAGTCCACTGAAAACTTCATAATCAGTGTGTGAAGCCCATACCCCGATTTGTTAATAAATCTTACAAAGATTCTAAAAGGCAAAGATGTCAACCTTAAGGACATTCTTACACAATAATCACCAAGAAAACTGATCAGGCAAGGTATAAACCTTAAATGAATTCTTAACTGGCTCACTGAAACTAAAGATACCACAAGAAAGGTTCTATTAAACGATTTAAATTTAAAGCCACAGTACTTACATGATGCATCACTAACATACAAGTCCGATGATGTCCTGAGCACACCTGGCTGACAATGATTAGACCTTAAGACAAGCTGGAGACGGCAACCGTTAACCACCACAATGAATGAAATTCACGAAGTAGCAGCCAGTGGGTGCAGACAGCATAATAACACTCTTGCCAGAACCTGAAATGAATTACAGGGGAGAAATTCCACGCAACGTTGGGCGGGAATGGCTACCCAGATTCCTTAAAATTGCACAAATAACTTTCTTTATGCTAAATAGCAGCAACATCACTAGAGGGTACACACAGAGATAGGTTTAAAATTAAACAGCTTTAATTCACAAAATCTGCCACTTCCGAATCATGCCATCACACTGAATAACATCACGACATGAGATGGCACCAAACAGACAAACAAAAACCTTCAAGGGGAGATTCACTAAAACAGAACTTGCTGTCTGGAAGGAAACACTCGGATCTCTAGCTAACAGTCTCATTAAATAATGCACCCGGAGTGGGAAATAAAGGCCAAAAACTGTTAAGCAATTTCATGCCACCAAAGTACACTTTTTTAGAGCCATCTGAACTCCTTTCATTATCCACCCAAGGACCAATAGAGCGCGCATTCAATGGCATGAAAACCAAAGTAACTTTTAGATGGTCTGATGTAGTCATCCCCACCTCAGCACAGAACTCTCCATTTTCCACAGTTGTGGCCACACTGTGCTCTCCTTGGATAGACATACAGCTGACACCAAATACGCCTGGATCTCTTCCATGAGGCGATGGGTCTCGTTCCACCAAGAGTTCGGCAAGCCCCTCAAACTTCAACTGCCACTGCCCTCTCCGCCACATGGACACACTGGCAGGACACTCTTCAGCTCCGCTGATATTGCCCAACTCCAGAATGACTGCCAGCCGCACTCTTTGCCCATTGCAGGAGGCCCCACTTATCAGTTATCATCACACATGCACAAAGGAGTTCATGTAGACAAGAAATGCCCACAGACAGCGACAAGTGCGCCATCAGTGACAGCAAGCGGAAACATAATCGACAGTTCAGGCTGGTGAACCTAATTACACCAAGAACAATGACAGAATGCACTGTAAAATAGGTTGTGGGAGGAAAGATGACCACTCGTAACATAAAAACAATCTGAACAGAGGGGCAATGACGAGCCTAGATAAAATTAGAAGAAAAGAATTCATGGAAACAAACTAAGATACCACAAATTGGAAAACTAGGCAGACGTGAGTGCAGGGAGAAGGGCCAGAAGCGATGAAAATACGTAAGAAACAGGACGCAAGAGGAGCCACGGCTCAAAGACAGCAAGGTTCTGGAAAGCAGAGTTCAGACCCATCAATCGTGGATTAAAGCCCATTGACTAAGTATCTTCTACCAGAGCAGAACTCTGACCCACACACTTGTGCATTCCAAGAGTCAGTCTAACTATTCTGCTAAACCAGCGCAGAAATCAGACCCGCAGATTAGCACACAGTGTGTTCATCCAAGACGCCTGTCGCACAATGTGTGACATCCGTGCCTAAAATACTAACTACTAATCGGGTTCCTGCTTAGAACAAGCTCACCTTAACGTCACGCATCATAATAGGGCAATCCACAGCACGACTCATATGATCTAATCGCAACTCCCCCGTTATACTGGAGTTCACGTGTCCTCACGCCACCCCTTTGCTCCAGGTAGGCGTCTACATGTTTTACCTTTATTTGTTTAAATTCAGGTCCCAACTCGTAGCTTTTGCATACATAGCAAATTTATTTTCAATGTTCGAGACCGAGACACGTGCAGCAGCACCTTCTTGCAGCCTTTGACCGCCGTAGTACGCATCCAAGGCGTTTTCGCAGGGCCAGCCATGATTTAAACGGAGAGAAATTTATGGCTACCAGTGACAGCGACGGTTTCCGGAAAGGGACCACCCCTTTTGCTCAGTCTCCTACGTAGTGTTGTCACAGACATTCTCTCTCACAGCCTTGCAGCTAACCCAATAAAATTCTCCAAAATAAGATGAATCAAACTACTTACCCTAACAGTGTCGAAATCATTATTGATTGCAGTCATACAGCATTATATTCAAGTGTTATATAATCTCCCTAAACTCAAAGGAAAACGATTAAATTAGCTAAAAGTGAAAAATTAGCATGGCGCAGTGGCGGAGTGTTTCATGGGCTCATGATACTAATTCCTTCTTTATCATGCCGATTGGAGTGAACACATCCGTCGATTTCTAGAGAAGGACAATTATGGGAGGGAAAAAGCGGGGTTCGTTGGGCATCCGTGGGTCCAATGCGGCTCTTGAAAGTCACAATGATGACCATTTCTATCGTAAACTTGATCAAGATGACGATCATGTTCCGAATCGGCGGTGTTATTTTTGAACACGATACTGCTTTACCAAGCCATAAGTGGTTGCAGGAACACAGCTGCAAGTTTCAGTTTACGTGCTGGCCTTACCAACTCGCCAGATGTGAATCTGATCAATGTGATGCGACTGAACATGGCGTCAGGTTTCATCGCCCCCTGCCCGTAATTTACAGGATTTTGGTGACGTGTCGTATGCAAGTAGTGTACCAAATCCTTTCAATGACCTACAAAGGTCTCATTGCTTTTATTCCAAGACTCGTCGCCAGTGCCATACGGGTCAAAGGAAGTGGAAGGAAGGAAGGTTAGGGTTTAGTCGCCAGCTTGGTTCTTACAAACGGAGCTGCACTCTAATTGTATTAGGAAATCATGGAAAACATTAACTAGATGGTCGGATTTGCATTTAAACCACCAACCTCCCGAACGCAAGTGCATTGAGTTACCATTGCGCCATCTCGCTCGACTCTTAGCAAAAGTATACATGCCAGCGATTATATAGGTTGTCATAATGTTGTGGCTGATACCCTTTCGAAAAAAGTAAGTGCCTTAGTCCGAGCCAGAGGCAGTGAAAATTCATACCCATGAATGCGATGTTCATTGGACTCGACGTTGGAATCCCAAAATGTACAGTATTAAGGGACCAGTTGAGATATTTAGGATCCACTATTGTCATCAGCAGAATGAACTAAAATAATTGGACATTTTTCTGTCGGTGCTACGGAGTGGAGGCAACCGAGATGGCGGTAAAAATAGTAAGTTGCTACAGAGGTGGTTGGTGTTAACTAGTGTTTACTCCAACAAACAAATTAAGATAGAGTAGTGAGCAGATAGTATAATCAACAACGATATGACTTACCCGAAGCTACGGCATGGAGAGACATAAGAAAGATGGAAGCGGGACAGATATAGAGGGAGTTCGCTGCAGCTATTGGTATGTCACAAAGTGTTTTTTCAAGGATCAGGGCGCGTTGCAGACAGCAGGAACCGTTGAAAGAAGGCAATGCCAAGGTCGTCCACGCGTAACATCAGCAAGAAATGATCATTATCTACGTCGATACATAACGTTGAATGCAACTCAGCTGCGACGCACCCTCCAGGCCGCAAACAGTCCGAAATCGTATTCGGGAATGAGGCCTCTATGTATGGAGTCTATAACATGTGTTCCATTAAAACCACGACAACGTTTAGCCAGTAGAAACTGGACGGAGGAACATCAGGATTGGAGTCGTAACGACTGGTGACGGGTTCAGTTCAAAGATTCAAGATTTTGTGTTCAGCCGAAAAATCTTCTTTCCCCCTTCTGGAGAGAACGTGGAAAACTCCTGCTTATGTGTAGGAAACAATCACCCACGAATATAGTGGGCAGGAGTCAATAATGGAGGACGTATGGAGCTCGATGTCGTTCAGAATGGCCCTCAGAATGCTCAGAGGCTTAGAGACAAGATCCGTCGACCTTTTGTTGTACCCTAGGAGATTGGTTCCTTCTGGCGGACGATAAAGCTCGTACCCAAGAAGCTGCACTTGTAAACAACGTGCTTGAAGCTGAATGAATTGAACGAATGGAGCGATGACATTGTTCTCCGGACTTAAAGCCGATTGAACATGTCTGGGATACTCTTGGCAGACGCACTGCAGCCAGACTAGCACTTTCTACAACGGTTGCAGAGCGGCATATAGCACTCATGGAAGAATAATATCCCTCAAGAGCTGATTCATAACCTCATACTGTTCATGCCATGCAGGTGTCTAACTGTACTGACGTGATCACACACCATATAAGAGGACAACGAGAATGATTTTCCACTACCATGGTAGCTCCTTGATGCCACAAGTTTTTAGGGACAACGACTACAGTAACAGTCAGATTACAAAAGCTATCTTCCCGAAGACACAGAAGCAGAAGACCCCGAAGAGGATTCAAAGAAACTTGCCTTTTTGCCGTATTGTTGATCAATTACTGGAATGATGAGCCGACTCCTTAAGAGACACAAGATGGACTCGGTCTTCAGGGTTCCTTCAAAAATACGTAAGTTGATGAGACCTGTTAAAGATGATGTAGGCCTAAGAACACCGGGAGAATATAAAATACCTTGTTATTGTGGACAATTTTGTATAGGACAAACAGTGCGCACTATTGAACAGTGCTGTGTGGAACACGAACAATCTAATCATTTACGTTATTCCAAAAGTCAGCAATTCTGGAGCATGCACTTGAAAACAGGCATCGTATTGCGTTTGAGAACACATCCATAATTACAAGAACGAACACTTCTGGGATAGTGTGATAAAAAAATGGTTAAATGTTTGTAAATCTATCGGACCAAACTGCGAGGTCATTAGTCCGTAACTTACAAATTACTTAAACCTAGGTAAACTAACCTACGGATAAACACACACACCCATGCCCCAGAGAGGACTCGAACGTCCACGGCGAGCAACCGCGCGCTCCGCAGCGAGGCGCTTTAGACCGCTCGGCTACTCCACCGCGGCAGTGTAATAAAGGAGGCAATTGAGATTTAAAAAAAAAAAAAAAAAAAAAAAAAAAAAAAAAAAAAAAACTGACAGTACTCCAAATAGAGACGGCGGCTTGCAGCTGAGCACGGCTTGGAACCTGGCGATCGGAAGGTTGAAGCGGGCGCGGCAGGCACGCGACCAAAACATTGCCTTTTATGGTCATGTCACGGAGCACCAGTGACGTCACAGCCCGCAGAGCAGGTATATAAGGATGCCATGTAAACCTCAAGTAGAGAGTTGAGACAGCAGAATATCACACACAAATTATAACTGTAACCAATACCTGAATAAAATACATTACGTATACCATTATATCTCACCTGTTCCCCTAATTATTCTGAGCAGTGTATATACTCTTTTCTTTCTTATTCGTTTGATGCGGCCCGCCACAATATCATGTCTTATCTATAGCTGGTCTTCGTAAGATAATCGAAATAATCTATTTTCCACATATAACCGTCGCGAACTAGTGAGGTAATATGCTGTTACGGGAGACGGGAGTACTGTTGGGTCTCCAGTGACGCGATGCCGGCTACGCGGAGGTGCGCGCCGTTCTGCGCAGACGCGTGGAAAAGCGGCGGCGGTAGCGGCGGCGTGGCTGGGATATTTAGCGGTGGCGTGCGGTCGGATATCGCCGGCCGCGTATTAGGGCGCGCCTATCTCATTAACGGCCCGCAGACCGCACAACAAGCAAATAGCACGTACGCTATTAACTAGGACGGCGCGCTATTACCCAGCGGGTAATGGCGTCGCGGGGCGGTGCTCCGCCGCGTGGCACGTCCGCGGTGTCGCCGCGCGCTCGGGGGCGGAAGACGGGGGCGGGGGGCGACGCGGCAGCAGTGGCTGCGTATGTAACGGGGGCTGGGGGCGGAGGTGGGGGGCGGAGCGCTGCAGGGGCGCCACTGGCCCAGGTTCTTGTTGACAGATGCAGCGTCCCCTGCAGAAATGATATTATTATTGACGCTATGCTGATTTATAACCACAACAATTCAGTGCAGTCATGTCAAAGACAAAGTTTTAGTCAAGAACTCTATTTAACATTTTTTTACAACAAAGAAATTTTCATGTAATTAAAAATGTTATTTCAGGTCTTTGTCGAGCAATATACAGGGTGTTTCACTAAGTGTGTTTGCCTCTATAACTTATAAAATAATAGGTGACGGGAAATTTTAATGCGCCAGGTCAACACAAGAAATGTTACACTTTCTGCGCAGCTATGAAAATAGTTTATTGTATCATTTACCAAAGAGTTATAGCACAAAGATATAATTTTTGAAATGGAACAATACTTTTTTTCTGTCGTGCATTGGGTTCGTTGAAACCAGCTGCGTCCAAATCAATTTAAACTAAATTCCTATCACTGTTAGTTTGGGAGCTACAACCCTTCACAGTTTAGGGGGCGGAGGCTGCGACAGCGTATCTGACTGGCTGGCGGTCATGAGACAGTGGGCCGTGCCCCACGGGATAGCCACTTGACCAGTCAGCTACGCTATCGCAGCATCCGACCCCGGAACTTTGAAGGGTTGTAGCTCCCAAACTAACAGTGATAGGAATGTAGTTTAAATTGATTTGGTCGCAGCTGGTTTCAACGAATCCAATACACGATAGAAAAAAACTATTGTTCCATTTTTAAATTATATCTTTGTGTTGTAACTCTTTGGTAAATGATACAATAAACTATGTTCATGCCGGCCGCGGTGGCTGAGGGGACTGAGGCGCTCCAGTCACGGTCTGCACGGCCACTACGGTCGGGGGTTCGAATCCCCTCTCGGGCATGGATATTTGTGCCGTCCTTAGTCTTAGCTAGTTCATAAGTAGTTTGTAAGTTTAGGGACTGATGACCCCGTACTTAAGTCTCATAAGTTCTACAAACATTTGATTCGAACTATGTTCATAGCTCCGCAGAAAGTGTAACCTTTCTTGTGTTGACCTACCGCATTAAAATTTCCCGTCACCTATTATTTTATAAGTTACAGGGGCAAACACACTTAGTGGAACACCATATATATATCGTACAATAGTGTGTAATCCAGCCCGTTCCGCAAGCAGGAGCTCACACGAGCGCTCACTACCGCAGCTCTACATCCACATGTATATCTTCATCTACGTGGGATATTCTGTAAATCACACTTAAGTGCCTGGCAGAGGGTTCATCGAACCACCATTATACTATTTATCTCCCATTCTATTCTCGAATAGCGCGCAGGAATTAAGATTACCGGTAGTGCCGATGGCTTAGCTAACTAAGAAAATTCTGATATGTAACTAATACATAGTAAGTGCATAAAACACACATCGGAAATCTTCAGTTATCCGTTTCTCCATTTTACCTAACCATTTCTTATGGCGTTTTCTGCATACGACACAGTAAAACCCATTAAATATGATAACGCTAAGGACCAATTTTTTGGCACAGTCTTCATTCAGAACCAAATTATCACAAATTGATCTAAGAGCCACGCTATAGTACTGAACAGTCATCACACACAACATATCGTCTAATCAGAAATGTATACAGAATTAAAATTTGTGTGACAAATGGTGGGGCAAACTCACGCACGTTAGTACATGGCGGATATAAGTATCCAGACGCGCTCGTTCAGTGGCGGTAGCAGAGTGCATAGTCCTAAATGAATTTGTGGCTTTTGTAGCCATTTGTCTCTCAGATCAAAAATGTTCCGTCGAATTCTTGATATGGGTGCTGACTTAGAGGCTGTAAACTTAGTATTGCCGTATTTAAGATTTAGAAGGTGGAAACTGGGATGCCGTCCACCTGATAAATCAGTCTACTTTTGATACTCTGGCAATAACTTGTAAAATCATGACTTCTTCATTAAAAACAAATGGGAAAATTCATTGTAAACCTCATAAGAAATACTCCTTACGTCGGTAACTTGAAACAGGCATTTAAACGTGTAAAATAATACCACAACAAACAGGCTTTATTAAATTCCAGACATGACATCAAATCGTTGACATTCGGATTCACACAGATTTTACAGTAACTATAATAACGAAAGACATAATATTATCGCTGCGGATTGACCTGGTCACGTGTCCGGCATTTTCAGGGAGAATAACAGCACTCTCAGTTACAGCTATTTCAGAAGCAGTTGTGTCCTTGCTGGGAATTGGAGCGCGACTGCTGCTTCGCGTGACGTCACAGCTCAGCCTAAACGCTATATGTACCGAGCTGAAAAATCCGCCATTTTGAATCCCAATCCGTCGACATGTTTACGTTCTGTGTGGTGTAGCGAAGTGAATCAGCGAATATTTTATGTGAAATTGTTTCTGCTGTTCCAAACTCCGCAAATAATCGCAGACATGTAAGCTAAAAATTCTATCGGTTTCCTTCCAACATAGATCAGCGTAAAAAGTGGCTTGTTAATTCTATACGCCAAGTATGGACCCTAAAACGGAGCAACTATATGTGTAAAGTTAAGAACAAAACCTCTTTTTATTTGTATTAGAAATAGTTACGCTCACAGAGAAGGAGTAATGAAAATACAGGCTTATTCATTTGAGCAATGGTTTAATTTTGCTGCAGATTGTTAACTTACCACGGCATGCAGTGTGTTTAAAGTAAGCTACTTTTCTCGATTTTATGCAGCCCAACTTGGGAGTTATTCTGGGGGGTGTTAACTGTATTTTACGTGATGAATGACTGCAACAGGATTTAACCAGCTATAGGTTTTTAAATTATATTATTTTGCATTATTTTAAATGTGACTCTCACCACGGGAATATGTACGCCTAAGCTGTGAACAAGATCTGGTAAATATATAGAACGGCAACATATGCCTTAATTTGGAATGTAAGTGAATTTATCATATCTCTAAATATCCTTCTAATAACTAACTTTAACTTGCTTGCCTCTTATAGTCAAATATAACCAAATAGATTTACTATGCCGTAATTTTTTCTGCGTTAAGAAAGTGTATTTGATGGCCTTAAGAGCATATTAAAACGCGTAAGTGTCTCGTAGTGTTTAACGTAGGATTCAAAATGGCGAATTGTGCTACTTGTATCATACAGTGCTCTAGTCCAGCCGGCTGCTTCACTTACACACACGCTCGACGCAGCCGCAGCCATTGTGCCCCATGGGACCACAGCTCACGGCCGAGAAGTGGTGTCCCGCTCACGGGCGAGCGCGCGAACTGGAGCAGCCAGCTGTTAGCTTTATTGTCTTGTGTGATGCAGCTTCGGAGTATGTCTCTGTATTGAGAGGGCGACATCATCATAATATTTCGAAAGTCACTGTTAGATGTTATTTTCCTCAATACTATATTTTGAGGCGTGTGAATTTATTGTGAAATGTTGAAAGGATTACGCAAAATAATTTTCACTTAATTTTTGCCTGTCATACAGCCTTGAGCATGTTTTGTTACAAGAACCTAAGCTATAATTCTGTAGAAAACAAATTTATGTAATATTTTGTACCATTTCATTAATCGATATAACATACTGTGCATATTTTCATATCTTTGCTGTATACCAGACTTTGTTTTATCTTTGGAGTATGTTTTGCACTGCCAGTTGTTTCGTTTAAGGAGTCGATGTGTGACCTTCGTAGAGAGTCAATGTGAAACTGTAGTGGAGAGTAGTCGTGTGATTATGGTAGAGTCAAGTCGATGAGCAGTCGTGGAACTGTCGGGCTAGTCTGTCTGTGTGTTAGACTTGAAGAGTAAAAATTCAGACGGTTTAATGAGTCGCAGCCAAGTCTGCAGATTGTAATTTTTTATGGAAATTAATCTGTCTCAAATAAGGTAATGTGTACTTTTCTATTGTTATGTCTGCTAGCCTGTATTTCAACTATTGTAGTTAGTGTTTATCTTTTTTGCTAATGAATACTGTTTAGTGCAGCTCGCATTTATCATTTAACCCTGAGTCATTTTACCGGTTCCTCGTCTCTTTTTCCAATTTGAATTGCTATCCGTTCTGATCAATGTTTGTTACGATAGTGTTGCATAATTATTGTGTTTGTAAATTTGTATGCTAATTAGAACAGTTCAGTGTAGGCATTTTGTCATGATCAACTGGTCTATTAATGAGAGCAGCAAGTAGTTTGTTCATAAATCCAGTAAAGTTCATAGTTAGAGATTTTCTCAGACTTTATGAAATTTCAAATTAGAAAGTCAGTTATTGTTAGTAACTGTTAAAGTGATTTGTCTGATCAGAAGTAGATCACGTAAGGAGATAAGAAATTTTTGCAGTGAGTGATACTTGAAACCATTACCAGATTTGTAGGACATCCTTTTTTTATTACGTTGAATTAGTATGGTAAGTGTTGTTCAGATAGGCACATTATCAAGTGCAGCGATTTTTGGTATGTAATTAATATCAAATATCTTTGGCCGGCCGCGGTGGCCGAGGTGACTGAGGCTCTTCAGTCACGGTCAGCACGGCCACTACGGTCGGGGGTTCGAATCCCCCCTCGGGCATGGATATTTGTGCCGTCTTTTGTCTTAGCTAGTTCATAAGTAGTTTGTAAGCTTAGGGACTGATGACCCCGTAGTTAAGTCCCATAAGTTATACAAACATTTGAACATTTGAAATATCTTTGTTTGACATCCTGTTCACTCAAGTGACAAAATTATCACTTTAGTAGAAGTTGTTTTGTTGACTCTCGCAGTCGAATTGTGCACGTATAGTCTGGCTACTGGTATATGTGCACGCTAACAAATTTAAACATTTCATTTGCTCACATTGATTCTCACACACGAAATTAATGTGTAGACAAATTATGAATTTAGTTACTGTTAACTTATTAACCACCGTACAATTTAAAGTGTTATCCGTTGCGCATCAAACAAACCACATTGCATTCCATGTCAGTTGCAATTTATTCTAACAGGGCAAAGGAAGGTACTAAGTCTCATTGCTTAGTCGAATTATTTTGTAACCAAAATCACAATATAACATTTATTTGTGAATTTTACCGGGGACGGTCCCTTAACACAAAGTAACACGCTCGCCCAACACACATACTACCTTCAGCATTCATTCAAACACACACACACACACACATACACCACTTTTAATGTCTTATATGGTTTTAAGTAGTAAAGATAAATCGGATTTCATGTTCTTCATAGTTTAACATCACGCAACCAGGAATTTTAAGCTTTTTTCAAAATTTTAGCTCCAGCTGCAACATCTTCAACATCGTCGCTGAACATCAGTCGCCGGCCGCCATTTCGCGGCTAACTGAAAGTGATAATTATTAAATGGTTCAGAGACGTGACCTGAAATGAAGTTGGACTTTTAAAAATTACTTTTCAGCTAGGACTACAATTCTGGACTGAGATGGAATAAAGTTTCGTGACTCAGATTTGTAATGAAATTTATGTAAGTCGGTGTATGGAACAAACAGAGCGCAGGTAAAATAACGTAAGACTTTACTATTCAAACACCACTGTACGTCAAGTGGGGAATCATAGAACTATTTTAGTATCGTGGCTTCGGATATTTCTTGCTCCAGCAACAGTTAAATAACTGGTAGACAATTTTCATGCTTCAGATAATTTACAGACTGAGACTAGACAATGATTGGTGATCTCTTTCATTTAATTTTTCAGTGTATAGTTTCATCAGCACAGTATTATATCATACTTTATGATAAAATACAGTTTTAATTTTTTTGATGTTAAGATTAGTTCTTTGACTTATGGAATCTACATCACAGTAAAATAAATGTCAGAATTTAATATAACAATCGTAACTCAGCAATTTCAAAACAAATAGCAAATTATTTAATCCCCACGGACACTTATAAATAATCTCAACACATAACGTAATAATAAAGATTTAATCATGCTCCTGAATCAAAATTGACCTTGATATTACATATATTAAAAATATCCACAGAGCATTTTGTTTCCTCAAAGAGATATTTCTAATCATTAATCTCATAACGTTGCAGCAGTTAGTTATGCTTTCTTTATTTGTAAGGTCGGCACACAGATGATCAGCCGCGGCGGATTAGCCGTGCGCACTGGGGCGCCGTGCTACGGTGCGCGCGGCCTTTCGCCGTCGAGGGCTCCAATCTCCTCTTGGGCATGGGCGTTTTTGTTGTCCTTAGCTTAGTTGACCTTAGTTTAAGTAGTTTTTAAGCTACGGTCTAATTATCAAGCAGTTGACTCCGATAGATTTACAAACATTTGTCCGGCCGCGGTGGCCGAGGGGACTGAGGCGCTCTAGTCACGGTCTGCACGGCCACTACGGTCGGGGGTTCGAATCCCCGTCGGGCATGGATATTTGTGACGTCCTTAGTATAAGTTAGTTGATAAGTAGTTTGTAAGTTTAGGGACTGATGACCCCGTAGTTAAGTCCCATAAGCTATACAAACATTTGAACATTTTTTTGAACAAACATTTGAAATTGCATTTCGTAAATATCAACGGATAATGGGGCAGGCATGGCAGAGGTTGGTTTCTATGCACACCACATTCCGCCTATGAAGCTGCAGGAGACCTCCAAAACATCGATGTTAGGTGACGTAATTTTAATGTAGTGTAGTGGTTGGCGCCCAACGGAAGGGAATTGCGATTTCGTCAGCGGCGCTGGAAATCTGCTTCACGCGTTCAACCGTATCCGGGTTGTATCCTGAGTGGTTGATTGAGGGTGTCACAACCCAAAACAGACGATCAGCCATACAGCCAACTTAGATGATCAGTGACATGAGACAGGAGTCGGTAGTGACAGAAGATCAAGACTGAGGACACGTCCAGCGCTGAAATAGGAAAGAACATGCACTCCTTGGGGTATGGGAGCCAGCGTCGTTTACAGACACCACAACAAAACCTCATCTTGAACAGCATCTTCTATTTGTGGCCCAGTTATCAGAGGTGGACACTGCAACAATAGTGGAACGTGAAGTGGTCACATGAATCAAGATTTCAACTGCATCTCGATGATGGGAGGCACCATGTCTCGTGCAGACCACATTAATAGGTGGGCCCAGATGGTGTGGCGCAACGTGGTGGTGTGTTTGTTATGGTCTTGCCTGCACTTTATTGGTGTGGAATTGACCACCTACTGGTGCTGGAAGGATTATCCATTGTATATGTATCTGCTAGAGGACCATCTACATTTTTTTCTATACCTTCGACGCCCTAATGGTTATGCACTGATTTCTCAGTTAAATCGGACAAACAGGTCCCTGTAACGAGTATGGTGATAAAACAATGGTTGGCACACAAAAGGTAGAAATATTAAATGACTTCTTTCCAAACCTGTTTCACAGAGGAAGATTGCACTGTAGTTCCTATTCTAGCCATCGCACGAACGACAGTATGGCACAACAATTAGTGTCATTGGCATACAAGTGAAGACGTTAGAACAGGCCACTGGACCTGGTCGGATACCAATTCGATTTTACACGTATTATGAAAATTGACCCCCCCTCCCCCCCTCCGGCCCCCCTCTTCTAGCAGCAGTGTACCGAACGTCTCTGTAGAAGCGTAGCATTCCAAAGGATTGGAGAAAAAAAATAAAAAAAAAATAAAAAAAAAAAATAAAAAAAACGCAGGTCATTGCTGTTTACAAGAAATGTCGTCGAACAGATGCGGAAAACTGCAGTCCTATCTATACCTGTGGCATCAGTCAGTTACTGGATTTTGGAACACATTTTAGGTTCGAAAATTACGTCATTTATGGAGACCGGAAATCTCCTTTGTAGGAATCAACTTGATTTGCGAAAGCAACGATCATGTTAGCACAACTCGCGCTATTCATTCACGATATCCATACGGCAGTAGACACAGGATCCTAGGTAAATTACGTGTTTCTTGACTTCCACAAGGCGTTCGATACCGTTCCGCACCGACATCTGATCAGCGAAAAGCGAGCTTTAGGTATATAAGACCAACTGTGTGACTGGATGAGGCGTTTCTAACAGTACGCGACATGTCCTTCTCAACTGAGAGATGTATTCATATGTTAATGTGATGCCAGACGTGCAGCAGGTGAATCTTATAGGACCATTGTTTTTCGCAATACTTGTAAATAAGGTCTTAGACAATATGGAGTGTTCAATGAGGCTTTTTACGGATAGATGAGGTAATTTATCGAGAAGGCCCAACACTAGGAAAGGTAGTGTATCAACAGATGGTGCTGGGAACGGCACTTGAGCCTCAACGTAAATAAGTGTAAATGCTGCGTTTACATTGGAATAAATATCTTTCATTATATAACCAAGCGATAGCAGGACAAATACCTGAAACAGTTACTTCCACAAAATATCTGTGATTATTAAGAGGGGGTGATTTGAAATGGAACGACCATATAAAATCAGTCGTCGGTAAGGCAGATACCAGACTGAGATTAACTGGAAGAATCGTCAGGAAGTGTAGTCGTTCGGCAGCCTCTACATCAGTGGGCGATACGTACCGCGTGGGGTTGGTAGAGGACGTAGAGAATATTCAAAGGATTGCAGAACGCTTCGTTACTGGTTCTTTAATAAGAGCGAAAGCGTCACTCAATGATGATTAGGAAATTCCAGTAGCAGACGCTGCTAGTCTTACGTTCTGTACGGCGGTACGTGCTTATGTCAAAGTTCCGACAGTGTATGTTTCATGAAGAGTCAACCAAAATATTGCTTCCTACGTATATCACACGAAGCAATTACAAGCATAATGGTAGAGAGATTAGGGCTCACACGGACGTATGCGGGCAATAATTTTTCCGAGGAACGATAAGAAACTGAAAAAGGAGGAAGTAACAGTGGTACGAAGCGTTTTCTCCTCCTCACAACGTGAGGCGGCTTGCAAACGTAGATGTAGACGTAGAAGGTGATAACGCACCTCATCTTTAATGACCATGATATGGATGGGACGTTAATGCCTAAGCATCCATCCATAACGCACCACGATGTCACTCCCACGGAGCTGTCTGACGCCTCAGCCATCATTAGTCAATTCTAACGCAGATTTATGGACATACTAGATAATTAATATAGACCCTATTTACAGTTTACACTATGTGCACTGACAAGGGATCCGAGGATTATAATATTGAATTATCGAAAATGCTCGAACTAATAGTTCCATACGTTAGTAGCTGATGGTGTTTGATTCATAAAATTTAAAAGAAAGGAATATGGTCTTGGAAATATGTTTTAAAGATGATATAAGATACACGGCGTCAGTTTCGGAACTTTTATGATCTCCAAATGCTAATATCACGTTTCATATAATGATGCATCATCTTAATATGTGAACCACAGGTATAACGCACTATTAGTCTGCTGTTTGGAGATAATATGAATGTTTCGCAATCAATACCGTGTCTCTTGTACCATCCTTAAATGTTACTCCTTTATCATAGGCACGAAGTGCAAGAAATTTCATTTCAAAATTGAGCAATCAGAAAATTAAAATGAAAGTATGGAATGTACAAGGAGTGTCAGAAATTACAGTGAATATGCTCAGCAAATAAAAGAAACAGGAGTTACAAACAAAAAACATTCGTGGTCTTCAAATCAAGCATCATAAAATCTATTAAACGTCAATCAGTAACGTGTTTATGGAGGGAATATTCTCACCATCTGGATGACAAATTCAACACTAACGATTAAATCAATATTAATTACTAAAATGAAAGTAAATTTCAAATACATCATGTTCTTTAATATGACTAAGATTGTAAAATACTTAAGTTCCGCTAGCCCAATGCCATTTCCCACTTCAATACAAATATTCCTGTAATTATGTTATTTTTAGTTCTTAATAGCTATTTAACTCCTTTTAAAATGTTTAAAGGAAAAACATGGGGAAATTTCAGTACATAACAAAAATGAAAAAAAAACTAAGGCATAAACTGCGTATTGCAAACTCCATATCAGATCATTTGAGATGCAATTTAACAACTATTTCTTGACATCCATAAAAGAATTTTCTAATTTCTAATTGGGGTACAAAGAAGTGTACGAACAATAGGCATACACTACATTTAAACTATACAGCACCAGAAATATATACAAACACAGTAATAAGAGACCAAGAACAATGGACACAATTAAATACATTAACAGACAATATCTCAAAAACACAATACAAGGGGTACCAGTGAACACGACACAACAGACGTGACTATATGCAATGCTACAACAACATCCTGAGGATGGACCGTGACAGCCACAGTGATCACAGAAAAAGGTGCACTGAAGGGGATGAGGAGGAGCAAGATGATGAGAATTAGCTATAAATTACTTAAAGCAAATAGTGCAAGCATAAATGGCCAAAATACACTAATTACATCATATATTACCTAAGGATAGCGAATAATAGAGTCAGAACTGCATAAAGTCATGTTCCGGCAATGGAACCAAGCCAGAACCTAATCTGACAAAAATCATGTACTTAATGTATAGGAATTAGAAAATCATTTCTGTATGTGTAATTAATCACGTATTACTTTAATATGACTAGTGGTCAATTGCTTGAATAAACCCATTCCGAGGTATTCTCCGTCATTTACAATCGGTAGTGGTACTAACCATTCTTACGTCTATCATATTTTACATTCTACTTAATATATATAAAAAAAGTCATTTATCTTTCATCTTCCATTTAATACTTGTGTCAAACGTTTTGGTTTGTAAGGATTGCAGATAAAAGCAAACAAAAACACACGAAAAAAATATGTTATATTAAAACTGTATCGTCTACTACCTGTTTTTCAAACAAGGTATCAAGTTAATAATTATGTAGTAATAGGTCAACTTACAACTCACCGCAAAGACGTGACGATGAAGCGCGACATGCACATAAATAAAGACACACACATACAACACTTTCTGCTATCGGTCATGGCCTTCTTCAGAAAATAGTACATTCACGCAATCACACAGGCACACAACACAGTCACACAACCGTCATCTCTGACTGCCGCACTACGAATCACACTCTGCGATGTGGAAAGAGAGGAGGGGAGGGGTGATAGGAAGGTTGCGTCGCCGTGGTGGGGATGGGTACTGCACAGCATTCCAGAGTATGTACGTTTTAGATGGGAGGAACAAGATGCAGCTTAGTGGTTGAGTGGCGAGTTGTGTGAGTGGAAGAAAATAAAACAAAATAAAACGAAAATGAACGGCCCCCACTCTCTCTCTCTCTCTCTCACACACACATAGCACTCAAAATAGGAGCGTTTTATGATAGAGAGGTGGTATCTGTACGGTGCAGAAAAAAGGGAATTAACGTAAGTTGAGGCCTGGAGAATTTCCGTATCGGCGAATGTACGTATGGATAACTCCCATCTGTGCAGTTCAGAAAAGCTGGTGGTGGGTGGGAAGATCATATCCCTTTTGAAGACCTCTTTGCAAAACCAATCCTCCCACACAGCACTTCCTGTTCCAGTCCTGTCACGGGCTTATCCTACCCGATCATAGGCTGGGCCACCTGTGAGAGCAGCCATGTAATTTACCAACTGTGCTGCAATCACTGTGCAGCTGTCTATATTGGCATGACGACTAACCAGCTATCCATTTGAATGGCCACAGCCAAACTGTGCCCAAAACAAGGTGGACCTGTGGCACAACATGCAGTGGAGCATATGCTTCATTTCAATGGCTGCTTCACAACCCGGGTCATCTGGAACCTCCCAACCACCACCAGCTTTTCTGAACTGCACAGAGTGGCCGAGGGGACTGAGGCGCTCCAGTCACGGTCTGCACGGCCACTACGGTCGGGGGTTCGAATCCCCCCTCGGGCATGGATATTTGTGCCGTCCTAGTTCGTACGTAGTTCATAAGTAGTTTGTAAATTTAGGGACTGATGACCCCGTAGTTAAGTCCCATAGACTATGCAAACATTTGAACTGCACAGATGGGAGTTATTCCTACAGTACATTCTCCGATCACGTCTCAACTTAGTATAACTTCCCTTTCTTCCGCGCCCTACAGTTCCCCCCTCTCTGTTATAAACCTTTCCTATTTTAAGTGCTGTGTGTGTGTGTGTGTGTGTGTGTGTATATATGTGTGTGTGTGTGTGTGTGTGTGTGTGTGTGTGTGTGTGTGTGTGTGTGCAGGATGTGCGCTCGCATTCGTTTTATTTATTTTATTCTATTCACCGACCTCCCCACTCCATCCCTAAGCTGCATCTCATTCCTCCCACCTAACCATCTAATACGAACATACTCTGGAAGGCTGTGCAGTAACCATCTCCCCCCCCCCCCCTCCCCGTGACCCAACCTTCCTATCCCTACTCCCCTGCCCTCTTTCCACGCCACAGAGCGTGATTTGCAGAGTGGTAGCTGGAGATGACGGTTGTGTAACTCTGTTGTGTGCCTATGTGATTGCTTTAATGTTCTAATTTCTGAAGAAGTCCCTGGCCGAGAGCTGAAAGTGTTGTATGTGGGGTGTGTGCTCTTTTTTTTATGTGCGGCTCGCCATCAAGTCTTTCAGGTGAGTTGTGAGCTGTCCTATTACTATATTGTTAATTCCAACCTGGACTTGCCATTATTAGATTTAGCCTACAAGTCAATAAGTTGCAAGAAATGAAATGAAATGAAGTCACGTCTATAGCGTCGTCACTCGCGGAGTTTTCGGCAAAGATGCGAAATGAAATCGACCCTGCCCTGTCGAAGAATCCAACCCGGAATTTTTCTGGAGTGATACAAGTAAATAACTGGAAACTTAAATCGGAATGTGGGCCAAAGTGGATTTCAACCTTCGGCCTGCTAAATGCGAGTCGACTGTGTTCCTACTGCGCTATCTCGCTAGGTTGCAGGTGTATGAGGGCCTGTGTTTTAAGTCCAATGTTTACATGTATTTGAAAAGTTGTGTTAGGTGTAACAAGTCTTACAGTTTTGTTCCAATCTTAATTAAATTTTTCGACATTTCCTCTAAATCAAGGGGACAGTTTCCGTAAGAATGACTTACAATACATAGTTCACGAGATATGACGTCATAATCAGTGAGATGCGTGGAAAACTGTGGAGTGGATTTGACGTTTCTACGTTTCTCACACGGACTACTTGATGTCTCTTTCTCAGGACTGCACTCACCAAATAATTTATTCATATTAGATACTGGACAAGTAACCAGAAATATTGTTTACAGTCAAGTTTTGAATCAAATGAATGCGTGGATGTTACATATCATTCGTATTTTGATTATTACCTTTCTTTGTTTCGATACTGCACTTATAAGTTTTACCATTATATAAGATAACCATAAAAATTAAATGTTTCTGCAAAAGAGGACTTGAACAGAGATAAAAGAAGTACTAACTCAAGGCTAGAATAAATAAATACCCAGGCAACGCCGGGCTTTCAGCGAGTAGCATATATTTTCGGGAAGTTTGGGGCAACATTAATCTAAAAATAAAAAAAAAATAAAAGTTCAAATGTTTGTTAAGCTTACGGGTCATTAGTCCTTAAACTACAAACTACTTATAGACTACCTTGTACCAAAGACAACACAAACATCAATGCCCGAGGGAGGATTCGTATCCCCGACGGGGAACGGCCTGCCGCATCGGAGCATAGCGTCTCAATGCGCTCAGCATCTCCGCCGCAACTCTAAAGATAAGTAATTTTAAAATAGACACCCCCATGGTATTTTGCATCAGTTTTGTTGCTCAGTTTTGAGATGATTATTTGCACGGAAGCCCCATTTGCTACTTATTATTGACATTAAATCATAAGAAATAGATATTTAAAAAAATCTTGCACGAACATCACTATCACCCCACTCCCGTCACAAAATCATGGAAATATGACTAACACGCCTATGTGTTCTCGCAATATACCGGGTGAATAAAAAGTCAGTATACATTTGAAAACTTGAAAAATCATGTTTGAAGGCACTCTGTAGCAAGGCGCCTTAGAGCGCTCGGCAACTCCTCCGCGGTCGGGAACGAAGTAAGGATTAATAGGTTTTTAACGTCTCGTCGCCAGCGTGGTCATTAGAACAATAGCTTTTACTCGGATTTTCGGGGAAGAATGTGCGAGGAATTCGGCCAGTCTGCACGGTCACTACAGTCGGGGGTTCGAATCCTCCCTCGGGCATGGATGTTTGTGACGTCCTTAGTGTTAGCTAGTTCATAAGTAGTTTGTAAGCTTAGGGGCCGGCCGCGGTGGCCGAGGGGACTGAGGCGCTCCAGTGACGGTCTGCTCGGCCACTACGGTCGGAGGTTCGAATCCCCCTTCGGGCATGGATATTTGTGCCGTCCTATTTCGTAAGTAGTTCATAAGTAGTTTGTAAGTTTAGGGACTGATGACCCCGTAGTTAAGTCCCATAAGCTCTACAAACATTTGAACATTTGAATTCGGCCGTGCCATTTGTAAGGAACGATCCCAGCATTTGCCTGTAGTGATGTAGGGAAATCTCGGAAAACCTAAATCTGGATGGCCGAAGGTGGATCTATACCACCATCCTCCCGAATGCGAGTCCTGTTTTTTTTTACCATGGCCATTTCTTCCTCCCAACTGAAGATAACCTCGCCCATCCCTGATTTAGTTGTAAGATTGTCCAGTGGATAGTGCGACGAAATATGAATAAGGATCAAGCGAGAAAGCAGGAGAGAAGGACGCAGTCTCGCACTCCGCAATAAGGGGTTTTCTCGACTTCAGGAAGGCGTTCAACGCGGTGCCACACTGCAGACTGCTAACGAAGATACGAGATTATGAAACAGGTTCATAGATTTGTAACTGGCTCGAAGATTTCCTAAGTAATATAACGCAGTACGTTGTTCTCGACGGAGAGTGTTAGTCAAGACGAGTGTATCGTCAGGTGTGCTCCAGGGAAGTGTGATGGGACCGCTATTGTTTTCTTTTTATATGAATGATGTGATGGACAGAGTAAGTTGTAATCTGCGGCTGTTTGCTGATGATGTTGTGGTGTATGGGAGGGTGTGGTCTTTAACTGACTGTAATAGCATACAGGATGACCTAGACAAAATTTATAGTTGGTGCAAAGAATGGGAGCTAGCTCTCAATGTAGAAGAATGTTAAGTGATGCGCATGAGTAGGAAAACCAATCCCATAATGTTTGAATATAGCATTGGTAGTGAGCTTCTTGATGCTGTTGCGTCATTCAAATTCAAATGTTCAAATGTTGGTATAGCTTAATGGACTTAACTACGAGGTCATCAGTCCCTAAACTTACAAACTACTTATTAATTAACTAATACTAAGGACGGCACAAATATCCATATCCGAGGGGGGATTCGAACCCCCGACCGTAGTGGCTGTGCAGACCTTGACTGGAGTGCCTCAGTCCCCTTGGCCACCGTGGCCGGCGTCGTTCAAATATCTAGGCATAACATTGCAGAGCGATATGAAATGGAACGAACATGTAGGAACAGTTGTAAGGCGGACGGCCAACTTCGATTTATTGGGAGAATTATGGGAAGATGTGCTTCATCTGTAAAGGAGGCCACGTATAAAACGCTTCTACGACCACGTCTGGAGTATTGCTCAAGTGTTTGGGACCCGAAGCAAATCAGTTTCAAGGAAGACATTGAAGCAGTTCAGAGGCGAACAGCTAGGTTTGTTACTGGTATGTTCGACCAATGCGTGAGTGTCACAGAAATGCTCCGGCAGCTCAGTTGGGGATCGCTAGAGGAAAGACGACGTTCTTTTCGTGAATTTCTGTCGAGGAAATTTAGAGGGCCATTCTTTTTTCCCTCGTTCTGTTTGGGAGTGGAATAGGAATGGAAGTGCGTAGTAGTGGTACAGTATACCCTCTGCCACACACCTTACGGCGTATTGTGGAGTATATATGCAGATATAGATAAAGCGCCTTAGCGCGCTAGGCCACTTCTGCGTGGTCCCCGGATCTCCACGTGGGTCAAGCCGTACCTGAACACAACGCTTGTCTAACAATGACTGCGCAGGCGCGCCTGCTCTGAACTGAAAAAAAAAAACGCGGCTCTCGGGGCCAGAGCAACGGGTGTACACCAGCGGGTGGGACAGGGGGTCGCGGTGTCGGACAACAGGGCGTGTTTTTACGGGCGGCGACCCGGCGTCTGGCCGCTACTCGCGGCGCGGGCACCGGCTGCGGCCGCGGCCACTGCGCATGCGCGAGTGTCGCTTTTCGAGCCGACAAGTAGATTAATCCGACAACAAACCCCGGGCATACGATCCGCGCAGCCGGCAACGCGGCGCGGCACAGTAATAGCGTTATCTGGCGGCGGGGACAAAGTGGCGCGGCGTGCCGGTGGCAGCACCTCTGCCTGTGTTAGGACGGCTGGCGGCCGGCGGCTGGCGGCGCGGATAGGGGGATAGGGTTGCGGCCGGGGAGGGGGCGCCGTATTGGTGCAATATTGGCTTATACAACGGTGCATGTTCCATATCGGGCGCGCGGCGGCGCGGCGCGCCCAATTGTTTGTGACATCCAGCTAATTGGACGTCCATTGTGATTGATGCTAGTGTTTGTGTCAGGTGACACTCGAAAATTAATTAATGTAAATGTTCCCGACACGATTATTCATATCATGTGAAGTCAGTCAAACCAAACGGGCCATTCGATAATCGATTATAGGCGGGCGAGTGGTGGAAAGCGGCGTGCGGAAAAGGGGGAGAGGGCGAGAGAGAGATGGAATGGAGCGCGGAGAAAGACAGAAGGGGTGGGGGGTAAAGCGACAGCGAAAACCGGTGGGCAGCCGCAGCTAACAATCCACTGAAAAGTGTGCGTGCGTGCGTGGGCGTACAGAGCGCGCGTGTGTGTGTGTGAGGGGCGGAGGGGAGAAGAGCAATAGTGCGGGGTAGCGGGGGGAGGAGATTATAAACAATTGAAAACAACGGGTGCGCCAGTGAACGGGCGGGAGCGGGGAGCGGGAAGGGGTGTCGGTGTCGATGCGGGGGTAGCACCGAAAGCGACACCCAAAAATCCCCATCGAAACATATTATAATTAAATAGTAGCTCCGGTGATTCTGTCGCATTAATCTGATAATTCGTTTATCGGGTGCTGCGTAGACGGGCGCGCGCATGGGAATTTCGTTTTTAATTAATACCTACTAAATCTGCGCCGTGTTAAAGCGGCCCCGCTGACAGCGGGCCAGTTATTTATCGCCCTTTGTGCCGGCCGACGGTGCCTTACGTCAGAGGCCGGCCGTTTGGCGCGTAATGCGAAAGAGTGTGTCCTAGCTACTGTGCTACACAAAGTTGCTATTACCGAGATCAGAGCTGCTGTAATGGACACAGTTCAGGCACCCACAAGGGGACTTTACGGCAGAAATGTGTGAAACAAAACACATGTGTATGGGACGATGGTAGGAGAATAGAAGGTACTTGATTAGCTGACGATATGGTATTACTGACAGAGAACGAAAGAAATATGATTAAAAAATTAAAGTATTTCAAAAAGAACTGTGAAAAATTTGGAATGTTTTTGTTGTTGTGGTCTTCAGTCCGGAGACTGGTTTGATGCAGGTCTCCACAATACCCTATCCTGAGCCAGCCTCTTCATCTCCACATAAGAACGGCCACCTACATCTGTCTCAATCTGCTTACTGTATCCATCTCTTGGTCTTACTCTGCGGTTTTTACCCCACACACTTCCCTCCAACGCCAAATTCACGATTCCTTGATGTCTAAGAATGTGCCCTACCAATCTATCCCTTCTTTTAGTCAAGGTATGCCAGAAATTTCTTTTCTTCCCAACTCTGTTCAGTACCTCCTCATTAGTTACGCGATCCACCCACCTAATCTTCAGCATTCTTCTGTAGCACCATATTTCAAAAGCCTCAATCCTCTTCCTGTCCGCACTTTATCGTCCATGTTTCACTCCCATACAAGGCAACACTCCATACAAATGCCTTCACAAAGGACTTCCTTAGGCTTAAATCAATATTCGATGTTAACGAGTTTCTCTTTTTCAAGATCGCTTTTCTACCCATTGCCATTCGGAATGATAATTAATAAGAAAAAGACAAAATGTATAGTTATTTGCGCAAGAACAACTATAAGTCTAGGTCAGGAAGTAATAGAGGAAGTTAGTGCTTTCAAATTCCTGGGAAGCATATTCACAGAAGATCTGAGATGTCACAAGGAAGTGAAAACGCGAATAGTGATTGCGAAGGAGACATTTGATATGAAGAGGGGGCTTCTATGGCGGTGTATGGACAGGAGTCTGAGGAAGAGGCTGACAAAATGTTTTCTATGTAGTGTGGCACTATATGGGTCTGAGACGTGGAAATTGAAATAAGAAGACGAAGAAAGATTAGAAGTATTTGAGATGTAGACATGGGGGACGATGGAAGGGATAAAGTGTTGGACAAAGTGAGAAGTGAGGAGATGTTAACCATTTCATTCCTAGTGTTGTTCTTTGAGAACAACATATTAAAAGTTAATTACATCGTACTTTGTGCGTCAAGCCTTAAAGTTGCATTTTTGTTAATGAACGAAATGTTTCTAGTACGTCATTTTCCTGTTTGATACGGCGTGTACCTACTTCTGAGGCATTAATCTGTTCATCTTGGACGTTCTGTTGCGCTCCCTCTGTACATGGCTGAGAGTGTGGGCATGAGTGTGGTTCCTTTCATTATATTCCACTAGTGAATTTTCTTTGGTGCTGTAACGAAGATTATACTGGAATTAGTGATCTGGTAGTGTTACTATCAACATAATAATGTCCAAGTAAATACCTCGATACAAATATTCGTGTTGTGCATGGAATACATAACGTAAAAATCAATAGTTCGACCAAAAATTTTAAAACACATATTTTGATGTTTACTGTACTGCACTGATACAATAAACACTGAATTTTAAGAGAGACATTTTTTTAAAGCAATCAAAAGGAGGAAACGTAATTGCCTTGACCTTTGGATAAGAAAAGATTTCTGCTGATGGTTGCTATGGCGGGAAGTGAATGGAGGAAGAAGAATTTGACGCAGCAGAATCAAAATCAAACGTTTGTATAATCTATGGGACTTAACTACGGGGTCATCAGTCCCTAAACTTACAAACTACTTATGAACTACTTACGAACTAGGACGGCACAAATATCCATGCCTGACGGGGGATTCGAACCCCCGACCATAGTGGCCATGCAGACCGTGACTGAAGCGCCTCAGTCCCCGCGGCCACCGCGGCCGGCGACGCAGCAGATATCAGATAGTTAACAGTATAAGGACAGGCAACAGTTACGACAGCACTGCATGGAGAGCTGCATGTGAAAACCTGCCTTAGGGCAGACACTGTCGATGATCATGATGATGATGACGGTATCGGAATAACAGTCCGACACAACATTTCGCAGTTTAGTACAACACCTCATATATATATATATATCCGCCCATATGTCTAGTAAAGCGCATTAGCCACATTTTCCGAGTAAAGCTGAGACACAGCTGATACACAGCTTAATCTGTTCCCTGTGACAGCACAGCGAGATGGCTCCTTCCTACAACACTCTAAGTATAACGGGAAATCTTTGTCAGTGAGAAAAGTAATTTTTTGCTCGTCAAACTCACTACAGGCGAGCTACAGCCTAAAACTAAGTCCGATGTGCGAGCAATACAAATTACCCGTTAACCATCCCCACTCCATCCGTCCTATGCAATGGTCATATTTAACGATATCTTTCAACAACAGAACATTTACCCTAAGCTGGATGCCTCTTTACTCACGAGGCAATTTTCAGCACGTCAAACTCGAAAGTCTGAAGCCGCTGTTGAATGGCCGGGAAAAAATAAAAAGGAAAAGAAAAGAGCTCTAAGGCACCTTGCTGCGAAGAGAATGATTGCTTCCCATTGGAGTTTCGAGTCCTACCTCGGGCATGGATGTGTGTGTGTATGTGTGTGTGTGTGTGTGTGTGTGTGTGTGTGTTTGTTGTCCATAAGTTAATTTAAGTAAACCCTAGGGACTGATAACCATTGTAGGTAAGCCCCACAGCTTTACAAACATTTCAACATTTTGTAAGTCCGAAGTTTATAAGTAAATATACAGGCAGAGAATTCCAGAAGGAGCTCTTTTCAATTTCAGTATTAAAACTACTGAAATTCTGGTGGTTAGAGATGGTTAACCGTAGTATTTTTGATGACAAGTGATCCTACAATACCAGGACATAAATCATTCTCTGAGAACATTGTTGCTTACCACACCTGGAATATTGGAGAGGTAACTAATGGTGACCAAAATACTTCTTTTGTGTCAGATAAGTGTTATGTTGAGTGAAGATCTCTCGGGCGTGCAGCCGGATGGATTGATCGTTGTAGAACGAATTTTCGATTGCGTAACGTGCCATCATCATCAGGTTACTCCCGCTGACTGAGGCGCTGGACCGGCGGCTGTGCTATATATACCTGCGGTCACCCCCCTCCACTGACCTCGAGTGCGGACACCGGGATGCTGCGGTGGTGGGGGTAGCTCCTGCTCTGGACTCGAGTGGCGGACCTCAGTTTGCGCTCTGCCTTCGCTGTGCTCGGTGTTCTGCTTGCGCCGCGATCGAAGAAATTTTAGTGCCGGATTCCATGCGTGGCTTAATTGAAATCCACTGTCCTTGTTTATGAGGTTCTCGCGTAGCCGGATTTTGATGGCCTCCTTATACAGTCCCAGTACCGCGATGTATTGTGGAGAACCTCTGTGTCTTCATATTTCATCTTGTGTGTTGTTTCCAGACAATGTTCAGCAATTGCTGATTTTGTGGGCTGTTGGAGTTCGGTGTGGCGCTTCTGCTCAGTGCACCTTTCTTCAATTGTTCGAATTGTTTGGCCAATGTACGCTTTCCCGCACTCGCATGGAATGTGATAAACTCCCGATTTCCGGAGTCCCAGATCGTCCTTCACTGTCCCTAGAAGAGATTTGATCTTTGCCGGCGGGCGGTACACGCATTTGATGTTTTGTCGTCGTAAGATTCTGCCGATTTTTCCGGATACGTTGCCTGCGTACGGAATGTAGGCAATTTTTGCCGGCGGATCCTCCTCGGGTGTTGGCTGTGGTGTACTCTTATGTTTGAAAGCACGTCGGATTTGTCGATCGCTATACCCGTTTTCCTGGAATACTTCCTTGAGATGGTCAAGTTCTGGCTTCAGGCTTTCTTCGTCGGAGATCACACGAGCTCTGTGGACCAGCGTAGTTAGAACCCCTTATCTTTGGGACGGGTGATGACAGCTAGAGGCATGGAGGTACTGGTCCGTGTGGGTTTCCTTCAGATAGACACTGTGTCCCAACGTTCCGTCCGGTTTTCTGCGAACCAGAACGTCCAAGAAAGTTAGCTGACCGTTTTGTACAACTTCCATTGTGAACTGGATCTGGCTGTGTATGGAATTCAGGTGTTGCAAGAGCACCTGAAGTTCATCTTCGCCGTGAGGCCAAATGACGAACGTGTCGTCGACATATCGGTAGAATATCGTCGGTTTTAGTGGCGCTGTGTTTAGTGCCTTGTCCTCAAATTCCTCCATGTACATGTTGGCAATCACAGGTGACAGGGGACTGCCCATGGGCACGCCATCAGTCTGTTCGTAGTACTCTCCGTCAAAGAGAAAATAGGTCGACGTGAGCACGAAATTAAATACTTTTGTGAAGGAGGGCCCAAATTTCTTCTCTATGAGTTCCAGCGACTCCTTCAGTGGTACCCTGGTGAAAAGGGAGACAACATCGAAACTGACCATGAGATCTGAGTTGGACAGTCTGAGCTGCGGTATCCGTTCCACGAACTGAGCCGAGTTTTTGATGTGGTGCTCACATTTGCCAGGAAAACGGGTATAGCGATCGACAAATCCGACGTGCTTTCAAACATAAGAGCACACCACAACCAACACCCGAGGAGGATCCGCCGGCAAAAATTGCCTACATTCCATTCGCAGGCAACGTATCCGGAAAAATCGGCAGAATCTTACGACGACAAAACATCAAATGCGTGTACCGCCCGCCGGCAAAGATCAAATCTCTTCTAGGGACAGTGAAGGACGATCTGGGACTCCGGAAATCGGGAGTTTATCACATTCCATGCGAGTGCGGGAAAGCGTACATTGGCCAAACAATTCGAACAATTGAAGAAAGGTGCACTGAGCAGAAGCGCCACACCGAACTCCAACAGCCCACAAAATCAGCAATTGCTGAACATTGTCTGGAAACAACACAAAGATGAAATATGAATACGCAGAGGTTCTCCACAATACATCGCGGTACTGGGACTGTCTGTATAAGGAGGCCATCGAAATCCGGCTACGCGAGAACCTCATAAACAAGGACAGTGGATTTCAATTAAGCCACGCATGGAATCCGGCACTAAAATTTCTTCGATCGCGGCGCAAGCAGAACACCGAGCACAGCGAAGGCAGAGCGCAAACTGAGGTCCGCCACTCGAGTCCAGAGCAGGAGCTACCCCCACCACCGCAGCATCCCGGTGTCCGCACTCGAGGTCAGAGGAGGGGGGTGACCGCAGGTATATATAGCACAGCCGCCGGTCCAGCGCCTCAGTCAGCGGGAGTAACCTGATGATGATGGCACGTTGTGCTATCGAAAATTCGTTCTACAACGATCAATCCATCCGGCTGCACGCCCGAGAGATCTTCACTCAGCATATTCGCCGGGAAAACCTACGAACACAAGCGTTATGTTGTAGGACGCCTAATAGTAAGAAGGTAAAAATGTTGATAACTCTAACATCAGGAAATTTTTGTGTCCCCATTACGTTTTCAGGAGCTGTTTTCAATGTCAGTGCTAACACTATTGAATATGGTGGTTCGGGATGATTAACGGTAGAAATTATAACAGCTTCTAATGGAGATAACAACCTAAAATATCAGTTTCATCGCAAGAAATTTTATTTTATCCCTCAAATATTCAAAGGTTTTTTTTTTAAGTTTATGGGACTTAACTGCGAGTTCATCAGTCCATGAACTTAAAAAGTACTTGTAAACTTATACTAAAGACAGCACAAACATCCATACCCGAGGAAGGATTCGAACACCCAACAGGGAACTGCTTCGCGAATTACAGCATATCGCCTCAATGCTCTCGGCCACTCCGCCACGGCATTTTATCCTTCAAATGAGTGTAACAACTGAAGTGATTTGCAATTAGCAACCTATTTTCAAAAAGGTTAACAGTCTCAATTGCATATTAAAGAAAGTAAATCCAAACAACAGACCTCTGACACGGTAGGATCAGCCTATGACAAGACTGGAATAGGAGGTGCTGGGTGGATGGATGTGATTTAAATGTTCCCGTTTGGGGTGGTATTATGTGACAACAAGGGCACCTACTTGTGACAGGTTTTTGAGATTCGAGGGAGAATTGATGGTGTGTGGGGATGTGGCACGGAAATGTTCGCGGTCTAGGTCCGAAGGGTAATTTCTGTCTTTGAAGGTCTTCTTGAGGCCTCAGGCATATTGGGTAAGGGACTTCTCATCACCGAAAATTCGCCATAGACGTGATGCAAGGATATATGGGAGAGATTTCTTAATCTGGAATGGATGTCAGCTGTCAAAATGCAGGTACAATTGATAATTAGTGGGTTTAATGTGGATGGAGTTGTGGCTGGAGCAGTCAGTGAGATGGTGGTTAGCATACAGGAAGGTGACTTTCAGGGTTAACAAGGACCATGTGAAACTGATGGAGGAGAAGAGTTGTGGTTGGGAAGCAATGAGGGTGGGGTGTCATGACCCTGAGACCAAATCCTGAAAATGTAATCAATGAACGTGAGCCAGACCTGGGGTTTGGGATTTTTGAAGGTTAGGGAGGTTTCCTCTTCTTCTTTTATTTTTATTTTTTCTAAATTATTTTTATGGTTATAAATTATTCCACTTGCTCCCCACACTCTTCTACACCCCCGCCTTTATCCTTTCCCGCCACTTCCATTCACTATATTCAATGCCGCATTTCACATTTCCGCCTATCAGAGCCTTTAGAATCCGTCTTACAACGATGAACATTCCATCCCAACCCTTACACAGCATAATTCCCCCTCCACTCTTCTCCTCACTCATAGGCAAAATGCTTGTGGCAATGGAGCGGCCGGCCATGATGGTTTGTCCTCCATCAGCTGGCATTAGCTGCACCAAAACACCAAGGAGCTCCATGAACCGGTAATTGCAAGGTGCGCTTGAAATCAGAGACCACACTTCATTTACACATATGCCAATAACAAAAACGTGCCATAAAACCTGAACCAAACAGCAGTGGAAGAATTTCGTTTTGTGAATCAGTCTCCTTCAACACTGTCCCAAGTTTATACCAGAGAACATCAGCATCCATACAAGTTGTCACATGTATGTGCACAAATTACACTAGATCTTACTCAGGAGAGTGTGCAGGAAAAAATTGTATTACGGTTCAGAATTATATTTTCACCCTGCAGCGGAGTATGCGTTGACACGAATCTTCCTAGCAGATTACAACTGTTAACCACACTGGTATTCGACCCCGGAATCTTTGCCTTCCCGGGCAAGCGCTCCACTGAAAGAGCTGTCTTGCACACCTCACGGCTCGTTTCCACAGCTTTACTTCCGCCCAATGGCGGACCAGGCTGTTTGAGTTCCGAGGCGCCGGCAAAAAAATAAATAAATAAATAAAAAAAATAAAAAAAATAAAAAATAAAAAATAAAATAAAATAAAAAATAAAAAAGGCCTCCCATCCACTTGGAAATACAGGTATTACTATAAAAAAAATAATCAACTATTGAGATTTGGATGCCCCCCAGGTCGAGAGGCACCGGACAGTACAAAAAAAACTGGTTTTGAGATTTGGAGGCCCCAGAACAAGAAGCTAAGGGCGTTAAAAAAATAAATAAATAAAACAAAAAAATAAAATAACACGTGGTTTCTGGGGTGTTTTGAGGACCCCCACGATGAGAGGCTTGGAGCGGTCTGCCACCACAGACCCCTCCCCACTTAGACCGCCACTGCTTCCGCCAGTACCTCGCCTTCTACCTTTCAAACTTCACAGCAGTTCTACTCCGAACCTTACAGAACTAGCACTCGTGGAAGAAAGGATATTGTGGAGTCATGGCTTAGCCAAAGGCTTGCGAATATTTCCAGAACGTTTTCACTCTGTAGCAGAGTGTGCGTTGATATAAAACAGTGAGTCGTACAGGGATCCATCCTGGGACGGAAGGGAGGAGGCAAGCTGCGAGGCCAAACAGTGAGGCGTAGCAGGGTAGATTAGTCGGGACAGCGCTTGCCCGCGAATGGCAAAGGTACCGGATTCGAAACCTGCTCCAGCGCACAGTTTTAATCTGCTCGCAAGTTTCATTGTAGCCTATCGGGAAGTTATTTAATAATGGTTTGTTTGTGTCGACTCTGCTGGACTATCGTGTAGCACTCAGAGCCTTCAATTTTACCTCTGGTAAATGTTTACATATGAACACCCTACTGTATACGACGAAAAAGAAACGCATTTTATTTTACTAATGTCGAAGAAATTGATCGTTTCGTGAGAAATATTTGCTGCTGTATTTACGGTACTACTGAATTTAAGATGTGAGCTGTGCGTGCAACAAAAAATGCACCCATAAGTGTCGAAATCTATACCGCAAAATATAGCTTCAGTTCTCCAATCGTCTTTCAGTGTCAAATGTAAACTTCAGTGTTTCAACAATTCTTCTTAAGGGTAGCCAAATAAAACGTTTTCAATCCGCTGTGTTTCCCATGTATGTTTGAGCCATTATTATATCCTGGCAGAACAAACTGTGAATGTCGAGTTTTAATTGTAAAAGTAAATTGAGAAAATTTAATGAACTCTCGCCAGTTGAACTGACAATTGGACAAAGACCAACGACGTGTTCACTTACTTTTTCTTTTTTTGTGTAATTCACATAGAAATACCGGAGTATTGGTCTTATATGTTCTGTCTGGCTTGCATATGGTGTGCAATCATGTATGTTAGAAAAATATTTGGATTTCCTTACTTTGTTAGAGATGTAATGTTTTATCATTGTGCTGAGTAAATCAATAATTCCGTTCTGAATATGGTCTCCTTATTAGTGGGAGTTATGCATCCGATTTGAATTAAATTTTGATTCTATTCTGCCAATATGTTCCCACATAAGTGAGTCCAAAGGTGGTATAATTTTTACTGCTTTTATGAAATTTCCATCATCTTGTGTAAATAATTTTTAACACCGAAAAGCTAGATATTGATTTGATAAAATCTTCGTAACAGAAATAAAACTTTAAAATACATCATATTAGTGCCTCATTTGGACTACAATTGTCTCAGCTGCATCTGATATACAGTAGTCTTTTTTTATTTTTTTTAGCATGTTATTTAATTGCACCCATGACAACACATTTTCAATGTTGGAGTCGCTTGTCTCAGATCTTTTCAAGATTCTATTTATATCATTTTTCGTTACTCTAGCTTTTAATGCTGGCAGAAATTGTTTAACTGTTCCACACTACAATCAAAGCTGGTCTCATCGAATGGCGGTCTGCGGCGTTGGCTTGCAGTGCCGCACGAATGAGGGGCGGGTTCACTGTCGTATATGGCAGGTAGATCACCGCACTGTTCGCTAGCTGAGCATCTGACACAACACGTACAGGTGGGGGGGGGGGGGGAATTCCGTCTCTACACAACGTCGAATTAGTGAAAAACATCTTGTGTGGCCCTTACCTAAATGTTTGCTCTCTCTTTCGGCGAAGTATCTTCAGGAAATTTAATGCCAGCAATGGAGTGGAATTTTCCCATAAGTTTAGCGGTAAATGATTTATTACTAACGCATCACATCTCAGCTGTAAATCTAAATACAAGGGGAAACGCTGACAAGCTGGGAACGAGAAATTGCGAGGAAATAATATGATATGCTTGATGGTGGTTCTGCGTTGGTTCATTAGTCAACCACTGTAGACATGCCAGTAATAGTTATTTTCGTACGCAGTATTTTAATAAATTGAATACATTGCACTCGAACGTCTCTCCTGCCATCATTCCACACGGAATGTTTACTATTACCTTAATGGACTATACTCGATAAAACTATCCTCACGCTGCCAGTGAGATAAAAATAACGAAAGATACTAATGTAAGGTGATGGTATTTTTTCATTAACGAATCCTGCTTAATTTCTTATAAGAGTTCTTTTTCTTTCTAATGTTACAACAATGGTAGTAAGAAATTTTCGCCGGCTGCGGTGGCCGAGGGGACTGAGGCGCTCCAGTCACGGTCTGCACGGCCACTACGGTCGGGGGTTCGAATCCCCCCTCGGGCATGGATATTTGTGCCGTCTTTAGTCTTAGCTAGTTCGTAAGTAGTTAGTAAGTTTAGGGACTGATAACCCCGTAGTTAAGTCCCATAAGCAAAAAAAAAAAAAAAAAAAAAAAAAAATCTTTTTAATAGTATCCCTAAATATCTTTTCATCAAACAGTTGAAAAATCCTTCGTGCCCCATCGGCTGTTCGATTGAGATCCTATCCACTACAGGTATCATGCCCTTATAGGCGCATCCTCAGGTAGCTGATTTTACTTCATTCTTCGTTGGAAATTTCTCCGAAGTCCCAACGTTGCAGTTGTTTTGTCCACGTTAGCTGATAAAATGTTAAAAAAAAAACCGTTACTGTAGGCACAAACCAACATAAAATCGTAGCTGTCGTTCAGTCGTAAAATTCGCAAGAGGGGGTATGTAATTGCGAAAAAAAATAATAATAAATAAATAAATAAATCCCTCCGAATCTGGGATTTCAAGCAACCGGTAGAATCATGTTGAGACTAATAACAAAGTATTCTGGATTCCTGCTTACATTACGTACGGTAGAAACTTGTAGGTTTTTGTTATGGCCGCGTGGTCTAAGTCGTCATGCTATGGACTGGGTGGCGTTCCCCCCGAAGGTTAGAGTCTTCTCTCTGTCATTAGAGTGTGTGTTGTTCTTAGTGTTTGTTAGTTTAAGTAGTTTGTAAGTCTAGGCATTGATGACCATAGCAGTTCAAAAGGTTTACAATCATTTCAAGATATATAATATGACTTAGTACGCTTATTAACTAGACGGAAGTGAGGTAAATACTAGAACTGAGAAACAAATTATGGAGAAATAGCTTGAGTAGCTCGTATCACCCGCTGTATCAGAAAACAATACACGGTAGATGCGCGATTTGTGTATCGTAAGATGAAATTACAAGACGTTTTCGCCAGTCAGATACCCAACACCAGATGTCACAAAGATAACCCTGCACGGGCATTTCCCAGCACGAGTACCTGACACCAAGCTGCCGCCATTGCTCCTTTCTACATAGGAACACGGAGAAGTCCCTTCGCAGCTACTTACAGCAGCCAGCAGGTGTTTTGTATTGTAAAGCCAATAATTAGAAATAAATTTCTGTAGTATGAGGCTGTTGAAATAATAACAATTGTTGTTGCAGACAAGCAGAAATTAAAATTAGTCTCAATTTGAAGGGTTGACCGTATTAGCGCTCCCTTAGGGGCGCACGCCTTGCGCGCTCTGTCCCAGTACCCCTGCTGACATCATTTACGACTACTTTCGTAAACACAATGAATTATCTATCTCCCCTCGCTTCCAGATCAAAATATTATTGAGCATTTGTGGTCTACTATGGAGAGATGTGTATTTCATGTTTCAACCTCAATCATCGTCACTTGAACTTGCCATGATCCGTTACTATACAATGCTATGGTATTTCTCCAAATTTCTTCCTCAAGATAAAACCGATATTTGTTACCAGTAGACTTCCCTTCAAATCTTCCAATGTTTGTTAAGCTTAATGGACTTAACTGCGGGGTCATCAGTCCCTAAACTTACAAACTACTTATGAACTGCCTTATACTAAAGACGACTCAAATATTCGTGCCCGAGGAGGGATTCGAACCCCCAACCGTAGCGGCCGTGCAGACTGTAACTGGCGCGCCGCAGACCGCTCGGCCACTGCGGCCGGTCTAGTTTTCCCTTCGCTCTGAATGTGATTGTGCTAGACGGTTTCTTGTGTCAATCTCCATGCTAGTTTTCGTTACATTGCCTCAAATTCAAATGTTTGTAACCTATGGGAACTAAGTGCTATGGTTATTTGTCCCGAGACTTACAAACTATTTAATTTACGCTAAGGACAACACAGACACTAATGTACGGAGGGGGACTGGGACCTCTGGCGGGAACGGCCGCCCAGTACGAAGCATAATGCTGTGGACCACGTGGCTACTCCGCCCGGCTTACATTGACTGTTCTAGTAAACTGTACTCATTAGACACTTTATTTCATTCGAATAGTCGGGTGACTCTCCTTTACTCTTATTCTGAATTCTTCCCACTTCCTTTTATATATGACATTTTTACGTAGATGTATAGACTAAACAGTAAGTATTATTTGTATATACGCATTTTTTTTTCTTGATCTTCAAGTCAGATTTCTCCCTCGCCTTTCTTTCCTTAATAGCGGAATATCTCAATTAGCTGTAAGTATTATACTTTTACACTTTGAAGGAATTACTTGCAATTTTTATTATTTAAACTCTCGTAGATATTTGAATTTTACACTTTCGAGGCATTTCTTCCAATTTTAATTATTTAACCTCTCGCCGTAGGACCTGTTGCAAGAGACATCTAGATGAATTCACAATGATAATTTTCACTCTGCAGTGAAGTTTAAGCTGATGTGAAACTTCCTAGCGGATCAAAAACTGTGAGACGGGATCGTGTTTCGAAACTGAGGCCTTTGTCTTTCGCTGGTAAGTGCTACACCGACTGTGCTATCACGGCTCGCTTCAGAGTTCTTCCTCACTGCTATGCCAGCGAAACGGAAAGGTCCTAGGTTCGAATCTAATTTTCGGCACATAGTTTTGATCCGCCACAAAGTTTTATATCAGTACAAAAACTCTTTTTTAAAGTGAAAGCTATAATTGTAGAAACGTCACCTAGACTGAGGTTAAGCCATGTCTCCATCACATACATTCTTCCAGGAGTGATAGGCCTGCTAGGTTCGTAGGAGAAATGTGAAGTTTGAAAAGTAGGAGGCGAGGTACTGGCGGAAATAAAGTGTGAGGACGAACCTTGAAGAGCGCCGGGGTAGATCAGTCGGTAGGACAATTGCCACCGAAAAACCAAGGTCGGAAGTTTGAATCCTGGTTCCAGCACACAGTTTTCATCCGCCATGAAGTTTGATATAAATTAATTATTCGTTTACTCAGCTTTATTTCTTTTTTGTTGCCGTGTCACTAATTATAGCTTAAGAAAAATATATAGTGTCTTTACCTTCAAAAGTTATTCCGAAATAGTGACTACTGATTGAAAATTAAAACTGTCGAGGTGTGTGTTTACTCCGACATCCACGTCAACCGCAGCTGACATCGCTCGGCTTCTGCTCCATAGTGGAGGTGAGCGGCTGGTAAACAAGCAAACACGCGCAGTAGGTCGCCAGCCTGGCGCAGACACGCTGCAGTTTCCACAATGCTGGGAGTGACAGACTGCGTGCATAACATTTCAACCTGCGGACGCTGGTTACACGCGCATTCATAGGCGAACGGGGTCGCGTAAAAGCTTCCACTCTGCCTGGATGAAAAACAGGTATGTGCAAGTCGGAAGCCTTCACTGCAATATTTAGTGTTTATCTGTCCTCAGCAAATGTCTCAATTGATGCACAAAATTTAAATAAGCAGATACATAACACAAAGCTTTTCACATTTTAAATACTGGTTTATAACTGAACTAATTTGCAATTTTGCCGGTGAATTTAATTCCACGTCATGAAACAGCCCAGAAACTGAATTACGGCTAACTTACTTTTACGTACCTATAGTGTGTAGTCAAATGATCACCACGACGGATGTAACGTAAGAAGTATCAGTTAAAACGTATATATCTTCTTTTCGTTCTGACACAACTTCAGGGTTACCACAGTATCGTCTAACCAATTATAGGAATTCGTCTATTTGTGAGACAACGTTACTGTGACAAGCTTGATGACGTATCAGCTTCGACAAAAGAAATGAGAGTGTGTAACGAGAGAATAGTCAGATGTACGTAATGTCACCATCTTTTGTAAGGAACTGGTTTTTCGTGTAGCAACCAAGACAGATTGTAAATATGTTAAATTACTAAAAATGATGATTTCAACAAAGAATTTTATGACAAAATCTCACATTTTCTTGAAGTTTCAAAGACAGGTTTAAAATATCTTCAACAATTTTTCCCACTACGGTCGGGGGTTCGAATCCCCCCTCGGGCATGGATATTTGTGCCGTCCTTAGTTGTAAGTAGTTCATAAGCAGTTTGTAAGTTTAGGGACTGATGACCCCGTAGTTAAGTCCCATAGACTCTACAAACATTTGAACAATTTTTCTAAAAAGATGATAGGGCTGTTGCCCTGTTAAAAGAAACGTAAAGGGGCGGGGGGTATTAGTTGTATCAGCACCCACTATACTGAGTGCAAATAAACTGTTGCTTGTCCTACAGTATATTATTACCCATAACTGTATTATGTCAGCTACATTTGAGTTATTACTAACTGTACCTTACAAGCCTCAAGGAAGCCATGCTCGTTGCATAATGACTCATTATTATTCATAGAGGAATGCCATCTAATGTGCATCAGATTACCGAGAGATTTGCGAAATGATAACGCACAGGACTAGCATTCGAAAGGGCGGTGTCTCTAATCTACTTCCAGCTCTCTAGATTTAGGTTTTCTCTGATTGCGTTAAAACACTCTAGGCAGACACCAGGTTCGTTCATTTGAAATGGCACGGCCGATTTCTTTCTCCATCACTATCGTTAAGTGCTTTGATGAGCTCGGTCAGCAGTGGCGACTGGTTATTCATATGACTTGGGGTTCACTTCTTTGAGTGCCCCCCACCCAACTCTCCGTTCCCGCTCAGTGTCCAAAGAGACATTATGGTGTACTTATGCGAGTGGCGTCGTGAGAAATTTAGATATATTTTCATTAAAAGATCTGCAGAATGTCTTACCTCGGCTTCTTTGCGCTTTCTTCAACTCGAGCTGAAGCGTCGGCCTACCAAGCTGCTTTATTTCACACTTTTATTCTAAGCTTAAAGCTGAGTAATTTATTTCTAAAGGTACTGAACTTTGTTCATTTTTCTTTGATAATAAACACGAAGAACATATGAATACGCACATGAACATTGAAACACAGAAACTGATTACACTGTTAAGTGACAGATGAAGAGACAAGCTACCTTCACCACGTGAAACTGTAAGCATGACCCCCTCCTATCCCTACGCAAAAGCTGCTCTCCCCCATGTCTTTTCAAAACAGTTAAGTATTTGTTACAGCGAAGAGTATAAATGTCAGTTTCCTTCAAATCGCGAAACATTTTCTAAAACGTCCAAAAGATATGTCGTAAGTAACAATAGAAACTTCACTTAAAATTTCCGGACTGATAGGTCGTGGTCGATAGGTAAGACTTTCACCTAACATTTCGTCTTCGGCTGCGGAAGACGAAACGTTAGGGCAAAGTTTTACCTATCGACCATGGCCTATCAGCCCGGAAATTTTAATGAAGTTGACGGTGGCCGTGAAAGCCTTCCTTGTATGATAACAATACAAAAGTCATTATTGTTCCCGTATCTGTTAAAAAGAAGATCGGGTTTAAAAAAAATTGCTTTCAGTCTGTCTCGAAACCACTACCTTACACGGCTATTCTTGCCAGGTGGATAGTAGTGACTTCATTATTATTCATGTTCGGATCTTCTGAGCCGGCCGCGGTGGCCGAGGGGACTGAGGCGCTCCAGTCACGGTCTGCACGGTCACTACGGTCGGGGGTTCGAATCCTCCCTCGGGCATGGATATTTGTGCCGTCCTTAGTATTAGCTAGTTCATAAGTAGTTTGTAAGTTTAGGGACTGACGACCCGGTAGTTAGGTCCCATAGACCCTACAAACATTTGAACTTTTTTTTTTATCTTCTGAAGGCTTTTGCAGTTGACACGTCTTTAATTTATAGTTATATTTTACAGAATATGATGTGTGTTGATAAATCTTCAATGTGCCAAAAACAAATATGAAGGGCGGATGTTGCCATAACGGAGGATTTGCCGATGTGCATGGCGAGGTGCGCAATAGTTCCATTTTGTTTTGCTCCGGAAACCTTTTGTGCGTAACCGTCAGAGCTCGAGTAGCCATGAGCTGGCGTCTCTACCAATGTTAAAAGCAGCGATTCCCCTCACCCCTCCCTGCCGCGGGCGCGCCCATATGGTGCCTCCAGGGGGTCAGAAGAGATTTTGAACCTCAGCCGCGCATGCGAATTGCAATGTTGCGGCCTCTGCCGCCTATATTAAGCGGCCGCTCTACGACTCATATACGTGCTGTCTCCGGGACGTGAAAGTTTCTTATGCGATAAAAATACTTTGAATGTGCATATAACATGGTCGATAGAAGAACGAAACGAAGAATGATAGTTTAAAAACACTTTTTATTTTTTTATTTACTTTTTTTCTCTGGTCCAGTGGACACGTGGGACGCGCCGCCACTGTCTGTCAGTAGTGACCACACTATCAACGGGACGTTAAACCCCAAGATTCCTGCGGTTTTTGTTGGTACATATCTTACAAACCACCGGCGACTCTTAGCTTTCTTCCTAACATTTATATATTTTCTCCAGAAAAATGAGGTACTAGTGGTAATATTTAATACAATAATCAAAACTCCCATTAAACTCACCACTCCATTGCACCTTCTGTGAGACACTCTCACAACTGCTGAAATCGGTGAGGCGTTACCAGGCCAGCGCGCATCACAGGCTTGGGTCCCCAGATAAATCACGCAAATAAACCGGCTTACGACACACAATGACGGAATTGGTTCAAAATGTTTGTTCAGCTTATGGGACTTAACTACGGGGTCATCAGTCCCTAAAATTACAAACTACTTACGAACTAGCTAACAGTAAGGACGGCACAAATATCCATGCCCGTGGGGGGATTCGAATCCCCGACTGTAGTGGCCGTGCAGACCGTGACTGGCGTGCCGCAGTCCCCTCGGCCACCGCGGCCACCGCGGCCGGCACTGAATTGGTCTACGGATGCACCGGAGAGACTAGATCGAACAGTCGAGATCTGCACTTTAGTGAGTTAAGGCGCCTTATAAGCCGGCGAGTGTCATTACTCAGAATTAGCCCACAGTGGTCCGTCGCAGTAATGTCTCTAGCAAAGTATTGGTTGAAAGTACCGGGTGATCAAAAATTCAGTATAAATTTGAAGCCTTAATAAATCACGGAATAATGTAGATAGAGAGGTAAAAATTGACACATATGCTTGAAATGACATGGGGTATTATTAGAAAGAAAAAAATGGTACAAAAACTGTCCGGCAGATGGCGCTGGACAGCAAAACGTCAATGACTGCGCAAGAACATCGTGTATAAAAGGAGCTGTAATGAGAGAGAGAATTAGATCCACCAGCAGTCGTAGCATATTGACGTTACCTGAAAAGGCGCTTTTAGTGAAGCTGTGTTATCAGAATGGGGAATGTGCTACTTCAGCGTTAAGATCGCCAAAGGAAGGGGATTCGAACGGGTAAAGGTCCGTTGACAAATATCAGGTGTGGCGAGAATGATTTCAGGAAGAAATGGAGACTGTAGCGGGCTCGTCTATGCACGGGGAAGTCAGCGCTCGTGCAGCCACACGTCGCACCGGCATTCCATACACTACTGTTTGGTTGGCACTTAGGCGTACCATCCGATGCTATCCTTACAAAATCCATCGGCATCATAAACTGTTACCTGGCGATTTAGTGAAGCGGAGGACATTTGCGGTGTGGGCGTATCAAAAGACGGCGGAAGGTGATTGGTTGAGTAACGTGTTGTGAATCGACGAAGCTCATTTCACGCCTGGCCTGTCAATGCCCACAACTGCAGAATTTGGACTACCGAAAATCCTAGAACTGTCGTGTAAACTCCATTGCACGACGAGAAAGTCACGGTATGGGTTGGATGTACCATATCTATCGTTATCGGGCCTTTTGCTCTTCGAGGAACTGCGTGATTCTGGTTTTGTAACTGCTACCGTGACGAGTGAGAGGTACGCCGATATGTTACAGAATCGCATTATCCCCAGCCTGGCTGATAAACAAAAAATGTTCAAATGTTTGTAAATTTATCGGAACAAACTGCGTGGTCATCAGCCCGTATCTTACAAACTATGTAACCTTAGGTAAACTAACCTAAGGACTAACACACACATCCATGCCCCAGGGAGGACTCGAATCCTCGATGGCGAGCAACCGCGCAATCCGCAGCGAGGCGCCTTAGACCGCTTGGCTACTCCACCGCGGCACTGATAAACACCTGCTGGAATGTACGATTTATATGCAGGATGGCGTTCCATCGCATATTGCTAGTCGGGTGAAAGATCTCTTGCGCGCATCGTTTGGTGATGATCGTGTGCTCAACCGCCACCTTAGTCATGCTTGGCCTCCCAGGTCCGCAGATCTTAGTCTGTGCGATTATTGGCTTTGGGGTTACGTGAAGTCGCAAGTGTATCGTGATCGATCGACATCTCTAGGGATGCTGAAATACAAGATCCGACGCAACTGCATCACCATAACTCCGGACATGCATTACAGTGCTGTTCACAACATTATTCCTCGATTACAGCTATTGTTAAGGAATGATTGTGAACATATATTTCCTGTAAAGAACATCATCTTTGCTTTATCTTAATTGGTTATGCTAATTATTGCTTTTCTGATCCATCTATCGGAATTTTGTTTCGTTCTAATGAACCTCCATGTCATTCGAAGCATGTGTGTCAATTTTTACCTCTCTATCTTCATTATTTCGTGATTTATTAAGTTTTCAAATTTATACTGACTTTTTTTATCACCTGGTAGCTTTGTCACTTTTCAATCGCTCACTCCTAGTGTTCACATTGTCAAAACTCATAAATCTGCATACCAAGATATGGTGTCAAATTCTTCAGTTTTCAATGGCTCACATACTTTCGATGGTACTTATGAATTGATATGATAGTCCATGAATACCTGATTTGCCTTCCTGTTGGTTTCATGTATTATTACACATTTCTTCTGTAAATATAGTTTTTATAGAAAGATGTACGTGTTAGGCCACCGCAAAATATTATGTTTCAACAACTTTCTTGTACCGATGGGTTTTTTATGCCATTTGGCTCCATCTTTGTCACATAGAATACCTGCAGAAAAAACAGTTGCTTCACTGTTTCCATCAGTTCAGTCATGTTAATTACTACTAGTATCACTTGTCTCTTTTTCAACTTCAATATCACTACAAGCACTAACAGCATATTTAATCTCTGAAGCAGCAGCATCCTCCTTTCTAAGAATCCATTCATTCATTTGTAGAATCTTCGTCGTTGAAATCTGAAGTAACATCCTCTTCTGTATCAATAGTCAATAACTTTCTAATATATTTCATAGCTTAATGTGCTGTATTTAGATTTTGAGAGTTCCAGCTTATCATCCATGCGAATCTAAAAATGATGTACACAGTAACAAAGTTTACACAATAATTGACACTTCATAACGCTGTGAAACAGTAGCAACTGTAGTTAGAAACAATTAGAATACCTTGCTGCAACAGTTGTGTATATACCCAGGGCTAAGTGTTGCTAACCGTGACTGTACTACAATAAATTCATTGGGTTACCCATGTAACATGGTTATAAAACAGGGTGTCATTTTTTGATTGCACAGGGGTTAAGTGGAACATATAAGACATACCTGTCGCTGCTCGACTCTCGCTGTCCGTGAGTACCTGAAATATGTTCTCAATTTAGCTGCACTTGTTCCTTCAGGTTTCCACTTAAAAACTAAGCAAACATGAGCACACTTGAATAGCTTTAGATAGGCTGATTATGCACACGTGCTATGTGCAAGCCACATTCTTGTTACTAAATTTACTTGATTCCTCTATCATTCTGCTATCTCTGCTCCTCCACCACCCTTTAGGGCCGGCCGCGGTGGCCGAGGGGACTGAGGCGCTCCAGTCACGGTCTGCACGGCCACTGCGGTCGGGGGTTCGAATCCCCCCTCGGGCATGATTGTTTGTGCCGTCCTTAGGATTAGCTAGTTCATAAGTAGTTTGTAAGTTTATGGACTGATGACCCCGTAGTTAAGTCACATAAGCTTTACAAACAATTGAACATTTTTTCACCCTTTAGGCTTGTCTCCCTCGTTCTGGAGTCCTCATTACAAACGTGTGTCTGAATATCTACATCTACGTACGCACTCCGCAAGCCACCTCGCAACAGTACTAGCCATTTACTTTTCTGTTCAACTCCCAGATAAAACGAAGGAAAAGGATTCTATCTGCCTCTGTAGGAGCCTAAATTTGTCTTATCTTTGAGGTATTTGCGCTAAATGTAAATTGGCAGCAACAGACTGAATCTGCAATCACTTTTAATTTCTACAACACTCCTAAAGAACGTCGGCCTTCTTCCAGTGACTGCCTTCCAATGACTGCCGAAGCATGTCTGTAACATTGTGCATTAATCGAACCTGTCAGTAACATATCAGTGGAAATTTTTTCTTTTAAACAAGAGTGTTTCAACGTGTGGGTCGCGAAACAATTTGGGGTCGTTGGTCCTTGCTGGGGTTTCGCCATCACAGGAGGAAGTAGCTGCAGCATAAAAAAACAACCGGCTCAATGCGTGTCTGAATACTAAGGGTTCCGTAATGGAAAGACATAGGCCTAGAAAAGTGAATTTTGATTTACGTTAAAACTGGGTAATTTCTTGTTTAACATTAATTCAGTGTTGAATAGATAGCAGGTGTTCTGTAATACAGGGTGTTAAGGACAAATTAGCGCATAGCCTAAAAAAAGTTTTCTGGAATCAATGGATAGGTAAATGAAGAAATAAGTAAATCTGGGCAATGAGGAAAAATATCTACTTCTTTAGAAATTGTCTTGCTTCTGAGTCCTGCCTGAAATGCGAAACACCCGTTATACTAAGTAAAAATAGGATAATGCCTTCCACTTCAGAGAAATGCATAAAAAACTTCGTCCAAAATTTTAAACATGGCTGCAGTTCAGCAACGGTGGAACACGATCAAAAGTAAACAAAGTTTTAGCCGACCAGTTGAACGCATAAACTTCGTCCACTAATTTACAAGAACCTATATCAACAGAAAGATAATTAATTTGTTTGCCTTTGTGATAACATTATTTTATTACTGTTTTGGAGGAAGGGTCCGGAGAGTCGCCAGAATATTTTTACTTGAATGGGGTTGAAAACTCAAAAACGTTGAAAAACACTGCTTTAAAATGCTCTGGTGGGGACCAGCACTCAAGCGTTCTTTATACGGTCTCCCTCACAGGTATACTACATCTTTCCAAAATTCTCCACATAAAACGAAGTGAACCAACCGCCTTCCCCAAGACTGTCCTTACACACTCGTTCCATTTCACTCGCTCTGCAATGCTACGCACAGGAATGTAATCGACGTGACTGAGTGAAACAGCACACCACTATTGCGTGGATCAGATAGCGTATGTTGTTCACAATCGATGGAATATATGATATATTTCTCTTACAAAGAAAAACCTCTAGAACGATACCTTCATTCAAAAAACGAGTGTAAGAACAGAAGTTCAACGGAAAAGCTACCGTGACAAGTATAACTGCAATGAAACGAGCTGCTAATTTCTATTTCGAGGCAGCCCACAGTGCGGGAACTCACCGTTACCAAATAGAAAAAGTTGCCCTAAACCTGAAAAGTATTTTCACCCATGAAAATAGCCTACTGTTTTCCTAAGTAATGAAACAGAATCTAGCGATAGCATTCGTTGGTGGCCCATCAGGGGCTTATATCAATGGAATTTATTTAAATTAAAGACCTCCATCTGCACTGCTCAAAACAATTAGGGTATTAGGTGTGAGTCGATTGTAATTTGTGTGTAATAATTTAAGATATTTTTTGCCTATCTCTTCACTTGATGTTTACTTAGAGTAGGCACCATGCAGTTAACATAATAGTGGAAAAGCCATCCCTGTTGCCCTCTAATATCAAATGTGATCTCATCGAACGTGCAGTACCGTTGCGCATCTAAGTAGCATGGACAACATGGATATTTGGCCATTCTTCCTTGAGTGCAATATCCAACTCTGCAAACGTTATTGGGAGGGATTGTTCTGGCTTAAACGCACCTGCCAAGTGCATCCTAAACCTGCCAAATCGGGTTTATACCCGGGCCCCTGAAACTTTGCACTTGACGCTTACAAATAACAAGTGAAGAGCAAGAAGCTCGAGGCGCTAGTCGCTACGAACGATCCAATCACAGCACGATAAGAACTTCTAGTGATGACGAGCCGTGACGTCAATATTCCCGCGTTGCCGGCTGTGTTCAGTTCTAACGTAAATAAAGTTGTTTATCGTGTTTACCGCGTGTATGCTTTTTTCGCTGCGATTTGTTTTACTGTGAGTGGTTTAACTTGACTTTCCGAGTTCACGTAGTAGGATAATGTCACCGAAAAGACGTTTGTCTAGTGACGTTTTCTGAGTAAGTTCTCAATTTAGTATGAAGCTTCGAAGCTTATGCTCTGAGCAGGAAGTTCATTCTCGCTTCAAACGATCGGAATGAAGTTATGGTGGAGTGGTTACAATAAAGAAATATTGCTGCAGATATGTCAATGTCAAAACTTCTTTTATAATAAGCGTATTAGACCCACATATGCAGTAGACGAAATCGCAAAGGAGCAACGTCACAATGTAATAAATATGCCCCCATTTCACTGCCGTTTTAACCCTATAAAATTGGTATGAAGTGATGTGAAGAAATACTTAAGGAACAATGATTATTTCACAATAACAGAGATGAAAAAGCTGTCGCATGAAGCTGTTGTCAATGTGGATGCTGCATCTTGGAAAAAAAGGGTCGAGCACGTTGAAAACTGATTCGGGCAGCGCAAACAATGGAAGGGGTCATCAGTAATCATGAACCGTTAATGATTTGCCTTGGTGATGACGACGATTTTGGCAGTGACGCCAACAGTGAAGATGGAGAGCTGGATGTAATTGTACCATTGGCGCCGTAAATTGGTGAGTGAAAAGCATTCTGGTTATAAAACGTACAGAGAGAAGTTACTTTCTTGATTGTTGTTTATTTCGTATCTGTCGTGATTCAGTGTTGTGCTCTGGTCTTCATTAATATACCGTTAATTAATTGCTGCTCAAGAACGAATTATTATATGCACTTTTATTGCTCAATAGCTTACTTTTATGAGATGAAACTGAGAACAGTTTCGTCTGCTGTGCTTATAGAGGCTATTGTTGGAACGTCGCTAAAGCAGGGTAGCCAACTTAACTCGCCGTAACGCAAAACGTCAAGTGCAATGTTTCAGCGGCCCGGGTATAAGTCCAGTGAACAAGCTTGTCACTACATTTGTTCAATTTCTCAATTCCCTCAGCTTCAAACATATTGTCCAGCAGTGCAGCGTTATGGTCCACCCGAAGGAACCCATCTCTTGTCGCACAAATGTAGGGCACCACGAAAGGTCGAAGGATCTTGTCTCTATACCACTGATCAGTCAAAGCGACATTCTGAATGAATGACATAGATGTCCATACAACCGCCAATACCAAATCCTTCCCATACCATTCGCCACCTACCATGATATGATGTGGTTTCCTGCACATAAGCTGTATTGTTCTTTGTTCTACGTTATCTCCAGATGAGGAAACGACGATTGTCCGGTTGAACACAAAATCTTGATTCATCTGTGAACAGAATCCGGCGCAATTCTCTATGACTCCAATCCTGATGTACCTCCACCCAGTTTCTGCGGTCTAAACCGACACGACTTAGACACAAGGTCTCACAACCACCCGTGGCACGTCACACCGACCAGGCCGCGACCGCCGCTTATTCGCTGGCTGTTGCAAGGCAGAGGATGTAGCGCCCGAGGGACCAGTCAGCACGCGTACGCGGCCTGGTCGCTGTGACGTAACATTGGCTGTTGCAAGGTCTTGTTTGGAGTTGGCTAAAAGGTTTTAATGTGACACATACCATACCCCTCCATGCATAGAGGCCACATTCGGGAAGGCGATTTGTGTTGATATTGCATACCCTGTTGATACCTGGAAGGTGCTTTGCAGATGACTTGCATTCAGTCTCCTGTCTCGATGAAGTGTTAACCGGAGATAACGATCATCTATTCCTGAAGTTACACGTGGAAGACCTTGCTCTTGCCTTCTTTTAACGGTTCCTGTTTTCTGAAATCGCGTCCAGGCGCTGGAAATGACACTTTGTGCCACTCCAATAGCTGCAGCCACCTCCCTATGTGTCTATCCAGCTTACAACCTTGCTATTGCTCTCCATCCCATAGCTTCGGGTAACTGCATGCGTAATTCTTTTGGCAGAGTAAAGAGAACTCCAACAACATGAGCATTAACTTTCTGTTATTACCACTGCCTCGGATTCCGTAATGTTGTTTTCCTCACTCAGTACAATTGGCAGAAAAATGTTGAACTATTTTGGTTCATTCTGCTGATTAGAATATTTGAGACCCTAATTATATCAACTAATCCCATAAATTTTTGACAAATGTTAAACAGAGGTCACCAAATATCTTTAAAACCGAGTCGGATAACTGACAAAATGACGCGTCCGATCCCATTACACACCCTGTAAAATATTTGTAAGGATGGGCGAAATCTCCGGAAAAAAAAAGGAAAACTATTTTCAGCACTCACTGTAAATTCCGGTGAGTGCTATGCAATTCACTAAAAATCTAGGACAACCGACATATTTATTAAAGTTACCACAGCAAGTGACGTTATAAATAGTCACACCATAACTCTTGTGAAAGTACGCGTCTCTGAATTGCTTTCAGATCTTCATTTGACAACCTCTTTCGGTGTTTCGATTTTGCATACTACATTTTCGGTAAGATTTGCAAATAGGCATAAGTTGACAACGATGCCATACCAGAAACAAAGGTAATCTGTTTTCAAACTCTGAATGAGTAAAATTCAATATGTTTTCCTTATTTTTGCATCTCTTTCAACATGTCATATCCTTGCTCATCAATTAGCTCCAACAGTTGCCACACTTTAGACTTGAAAATATTTCTCAAGAGAAATTATCCAGTGACGAGAGATTTTAATGAAAAATAAAGGCTGACGTCCTCGAATGTAAATCTTTGAACGTAAGCTTTCAAGGCCATTGGTTGAATTATTGGTGATGAAAGTTCCTCTGCAATAAGGATGCAGTCTAGGGCATGATCCACTGCTGATTTGAGTGTGAACTACCTTTCTGTGTCTGTACTAAGACGAACCGACAGTGACAGAATTTTCCAAAATCCTCTGATGATACAACAAAGATTACAGACGTGGTTATAGTTTCCCCAAAGTTTTAATATGAGGCGGTAGACAAAAATTCTTTTTGTCATATTAAAGTGTTTGGATTCTTCAGAATATAATGGTGCAAAATTTATTTCGATCTGTGAACTTTAAGTATTTTATTTGTTTTTTACAGTAATCTGTATGCAGAAGATAAGAGACTAGATCGTATAAGATGCTCATTTTTGAATATTTGTAATTTTATACCTGTTCCGTATAGAAGTCTGCGGTTTTCAATCGAGCTAGGGGATATTTTCTAGAATATGTTGGCTACAGCGTGGTAGACAAAGGTGTTCATTTGCGAAATTATCAACAACTTATGATTCGGGTTTGTAGCAGCAGGAAGAACAGGAAGGCGATGATAATTATGGAGCTGGCTGTTTTTGAAGTCGAAGGCAGATAGTATTGTAAGTATTAAAACAATGATCAATTCCTGCATTTTCTGTTAAACTACATTTTTTGATACATTTGTATCTTTTTCTAAGAAAGTATAAAAACAACTGTGTTCAAATTTTCAGATATGGTTCAGGAGAGCAGGATTACTGAAAAATATCACACCATTACACAATAATGGTACATTAATATAGAATAATTTAATAAACATTTGTATCTTAATTTTAAAAAAATATATATCTTATAAACTTAATAAGAAATGTTCTTATTCTACTTCAGTGTATTCAACATATGTGTCACAATAAGCTACAAAATAAATCATATAATTATCTTTAACAGTTCAAGAGAATAATATACATAAATTTGCCTAATTTAACATATGCATGATAGGGCCAATCGCCTCCCCTAAGTTCAACTGCGCGGGATATGACATCTACCATAATGTCTGATATTCAATTGTGGATTAGATCTATCTTTTAATTGAGTGCATTGTAAAAACAAGATTTATGTCTAAGTCACAGAATTCAAAATAACTTTCTTCAAGAGAAGCACAAAACTGACGATGACTGAAAGTTTACCACAGAAACAACTGCTTGCAATAACCAATGCCACAGCGGAGTAGCCGAGCGCATTGAGGCGCCATGTTCCGATGGGCTCTTTGTTGGGGGTTCGAATCTTCCCTCGTGCATGGATGTTTATGTTGTCTTTGGTATAAGTTAGCTCATAAGTAGTTCGTAAGTTTACGGACTGATGATCCTGCAGTTAAGTCCTAAAAGCTTAACATACATTTGAAGATAGCCAATAAATATCAAAGTTTTTACCACAGAGTGCTCACTTATGTAGAGTGGGTGCAGGATAAATTGGCGGGTAGCTGCGCAGAACGCTAGGCAAGCAGGTGGAGAGCGGTAATGGTGGGGGTAGCGACCGGAGCAGTGAGCGAGCGCTGGAGGCGAAGTGCCCAGCTCACTGGCCGGCAGGCGGAAGAGGACTGACGCGGCCTCCCCTTCCGAACGAAGGAATGAACTCCCCCTGCACATCGGACGAAAACTCGTCTCTGCGCATCGTCCACCTTATCCTGCGTGGACTTTGCGACACAGTACGTGAGAAGACCTCCCAGATTTAGGAAATCTTCCAGTTTTGATCTGATCATTCAAACCGTCGACGGATCAGATGATGTTGCGGACCGCATTCAACTCGTAGACCGTAGTTTGTTGACCGCTGATCAAGAAGACTGATGAACGTCTAAAATATTTAGCACGTAGCTCTGTAAGTATCGTTAAAGCCTTACATTTTAATTTATTTCTTTGATATACACTCAATTCTTTAAGTTGCTCGAAAGCTACGTAACAACACAAAGGGCAGCCCTGTTGTGTTTTCCTCCCGCAGTTCCCCTTCTGATCCAGCCTCAGCAGCACTTCCCATCGTCTGCTTCACGGCCCTTACTTCATCGGGGTGCGCCCCAAGGGTGTTGGCGTCTATAGTTGACGGCGGAGACGACGCCAAGTTCGACACGTGCGCGGCAAGTATCGAGGAGCGAGCGGGAAGCAGCGAGCGACAGGCGGCAAGTAGCTCTCAAGTAAAACAGGAGGCGCCAGCTGCGACGGCACACAGCCGCAGGCAGCGCCGTCACGCTCCCCTCACAGGGAACCCCCGATCACTGCTGCCAACCTACGACACAACCCTCCTTGGCTGCCAAATGAACTGTCAGCTCAGCGTATGCAATACTACTGCCATCCGTATTTGAGAATATCATTGTCCCAAAATTTTCCCACCCGCTGCTGTTCGTTTAAAATATCAGTAATCAGTTGCACATATGAAATATTATTTCCAACCGCTTTGTGGCACTTACAGTCCGCCTCCGTAGCTCAGCGGTAGCGTCGCTGACTACCACTCACGAGGCCCGGGTTCGATTTACGGCGGGGGACTGGGTGTTGTGTGTTGTCCTAATCATCATCATCTCATCATCATTGGCACGTAAGTCGCCCACGTGGCGTCAAGTACAAAAGACTTACACTAAGGTGGCCGAACAAACCCGCAAGGTTCCTCCCAGTCAAGAAAGCCATACGCTCATTTCCATTTTTTGTGGCACTTACAAGGAGACGCTACATGCGTATCGATATTTGTATTTTTTATACAGGGTGTTACAAAAAGGTACGGCTAAGCTTTCAGGAAACATTCCTCACATACAAGGAGAGAAAATATGTTATGTGGACATGTGTCCGGAAACACTTAATTTCCATGTTAGTGCTCATTTTAGTGTTCTCTTTAAATGTAAATTGAAATAATTCGTGCAGAAAATTGTCAAAATACCCAATTGTTTCGTTAGTATGTACTGTACTTCCTCGATTCACCTCCAGTTGGCCCAATTGAAGGAAGGTAATGTTGACTTCAGTGCTTGTGTTCATGTTCCTCCACCTATGCTCACTGGAGCACGTTATCATGATTTCATACGGGATACTCTACCTGTGGTGCTAGAACATGTGCCTTTACAAGTACGACACATGTGGTTCATGCACGATGGAGCTCCTGCACATTTCAATCGATGTGTTCGTACGCTTCTCAACAACAGATTCGGTGACCATGGCCTCCACGCACTCCTGATCTCAACCCTCTTGACTTTCATATTTTAGGGCATTTGAAAGCTCTTGTCTACGCAACCCCGGTACCAAATGTAGAGACTCTTCGTGCTCGTATTGTGGACGGCTGTGACACAATACGCTATTCTCCAGGGCTGCATCAGTGCATCAGGGATTCCATGCGACTGAGAGTGGATGCATGTATCCTCGCCAACGGAGGACATTTTGAACATTTCCTGTAAGAAAGTGTTTGAAGTCACGCTGGTACGTTCTGTTGCTATGGGTTTCAATTCCATGATTAATGTGATTTGAAGAGAAGTAATAAAATGAGCTCTAATACGGAAATTAAACGTTTCCGGACACATGCCCACATAACATATTTTCTTTCTTTGTGTGTGAGGAATGTTTCCTGAAAGTTTGGCTGTAACACCCTGTATACAGGGTTATTCAAACAGAAGGAACAGATTTCAAACATTTATTTCTTCCAAACTACAAAAGATAGAAACATTGTTCCAAAGTTAATAGATTATGAAAAGTTTAAATTTTAAAATTTGTCCCTAGTGAAATGGCCGCGACACCACAGGAGATGTAATTTGGTGTGCTGAAGTTGGCAAAATAGTTTATTGTTACTGTTAAACGAGCATTTTGCCATCAATTTAATAAACAACCGCCGCGTCATAAGAAAATTCACGAGTGGCACAGGTTGACTTAGACAAAATTTCTAGTTGGTGCGAAGAATGGCAGCTAGCTCTCAATGTAGAAAAATGTAAGGTGATGCGCATGAGTAGAAAAAACAATCCTATAATGTTCGAATACAGCATCAGTAGTGACCTTCTTGATGCGGTCGCGTCGTTCAAATATCTAGGCGTAACATTGCAGAGCGATATGAAATGGAACGAGCATGTAAGGACAGTTGTGAGTAAGGCAGACAGCCGACTTCGGTTTATTGGGAGAATTTTGGGAAGATGTACTTCACCTGTAAAGGAGACCGCGTATAAAACGCTTGTACGACCACGTCTTGAGTATTGCTCAAGTATTTGGGATCTGCAGCAGATCGGTTTGAAGGAAGACATAGAGGCGGTTCAGAGGCGAGCAGCTTGATTTGTTACCGGTAGGTTCGACCAATGCGCGAGTGTCACGGAAATGCTCCGGCAACTCAATTGGGGATCGCTGGAAGAAAGACGACGTTCTTTTGGTGAATTTCTGTTAAGTAAATTTAGAGGGCCGGAATTTGAAGCTGAGTGTAGTACGATCTTGCTGCCGCCTACTTACATTTCGCGTAAAGATCACAAAGACAAGATAAGAGAAATTAGGGCTCGTACGGAGGCATATAGGCATTCTTTTTTTCCTCGTTCAATTTGGGAGTGGAATAGGAAAGGAAATGCCTAGTAGTGGTACAGTGTACCCTCCGCCACGCACCTTACGGTGAATTGCGGAGTATGTATGTAGATGTAGATGTAGTGGCATCGAAAATTCGAAGAAGATGATTGCATCAGAAAAGAGAAAACCACGGGACGTCCACGCACATCGAACGAGAATGTCGGCCGTAATCGTACACTTAACGAAAGGAGCCCAAATAAATTAACATCACGAGCAAGCAAAGAACTTAACATTTCTCAACCAACGGTATGGCGAGTTCTAAAACATCATCTGCACATGACGTTATTGGATGTGTTGCATCCTGGTACCCACAACAAAACTTAAGAATTTTGCATTAGCATGTTAGATGATATGGAAGGAGACAATTTTGCTCAACGATTATTTTATTCCCAATGAATCCACTTTTCTTATTTCTGCTGAAGTTAATCGCCATAACGTTAGCATTTGGGCAACTGAAAATCCTACGGCAGGTACTCAACATGAAAGAGATTCACAAAAGATGAACGTCTTCTGTGCGATATCTGTAACCAAAGTTTATGGGCCTTTCTTCTTCATGGAGAAAACTCTGACAGGAATAACCTATCTAGACATGCTTCAAAACTAGGTAGTTCCGCTACTTGAAGATGATTCAGATGACTTAATCTTCATGCGAGATGGTGCCCCGCCTCATTTCTCTAAACACGTTCGACGTTATTTGAATAACACCATTCCAGGACGTTGCATTAGAAGAGGAGGAGCAGAAGATCAACTTTATCGCTAGTGGCCTCCCAGTTCTCCAGATCTCATTCTGTGTGATTTTTATCTGTGGGATTACATGAAAGACCGTGTTTTTATTCTCTCATGTCTGAAATTCTTGAACGTCTACGGCATCAAATTGTTGAAGCTGTATATTTGGTAACAAGAGACCAGCTGATTCGTGTGTGGCAAGAAATAAGCCATCGTTTTGACATTTGTCATGTAATACACGATGTTCATACTGAATGTATTCCGCAATTAATAATAATGAACCGTAAACTTTTCTCTTTTCAGTAATGTTGTAATCGTATTGCTATCTTTTGTAGTTTGGAAGAAATAAATGTTTCTTTTTTTTTCTTTTTTGATAAAGCCTCTATGGCAATCTGCCAGAGCCATTGTGTGCAACTTTAAAATATTTCCGAGACACTTGTCTGCGATGTTTTTTGAGGACATTTAAATACATGTAAATGAGACCAAATGTCTTATAGTCGCTGTGTTTCCTTGGTAGAGTTGAAGGATGCCAACGACGAAAAATGTTTGGTCGATGGGTCGAATAGTGCCTTTTCCTTTTTTTATAAAAAATCAAACAGTAAATTTTATATAATATGCAGTTCACTATTACTTGACAACATTTGTTTTTGCTTAGCCCTCTTTTCTGCCTTTTGCACCATTGGCCTAAAACGTAATTTATCAATAAAACCATCATTGTTACCAATGTTTTACTTGAAAAATTAAGAATGAATAAAACACGTACATTTTTCTTAAAAATTACCATATATATTTTATTAAATTTGTAGATCAGTGGTGTCTGTAATCGAACAAAACGAAATGAAATGGCGGGATTGGAACCGTCGACCCCACGATATCTTACCTATTAATTTACAACGCTGTCTACGAGCCACGGTGGCTCTCAAAACCTTTGCGTATATTATGTGTAATTTAAGTGCCTAAGGAAACTTCAAAGTACGTTTTTATAGAATTTTTGAGAGTTGCCTCGAATGGCTGAGGCTATTTGCTTTTCGAGTAAGAGAAATAAGTCTCTAGCCCTTGGATCTGTGAGGACAGCTTCAGTGATATTATTATGTACACTTTTAATCTCTTAATGCGTGTGAATAAGAAGCTTTGGAGTAATCGGTTTTCGAATTCTAATCATAAGGCTGTAATCAAGGAATACAACGTTTCTAGATTTCAATAGAATTGTCAGTTAGGAACTTCTGTTTGATATATGAAGTAAACAACAATAGTCTTCTGTTTGAAATTTTGTGTGAGGAGATGAGAATATTTTCGGGAGAAACGATTTGTGTAATGCGTAACGTGCTGAAACTGACTGCAAGAAAGTAAACTACGCCGTGCATTTTCTCATATAAGTATTAATGCTGTGGATATCTGAAAGTGTGTTAGTGGAACACTATCATTTGAAATTGAAAGAGGTCTTCAGTACTTTTTCAAATTTTTGGTAACAACTGTCACCCATTACATACATTTATAGGTTTCCCCTATAGCTGTCTGGGTAACTCAGGAGGAAGGCAATGTCATACTACCTGCAAACAGGAACATGCCATGAAAAGCGCTAAGTTATTCAAACCAGTCTTCGTATTGTTCACTGCTGACACAAACGTCTGGTATGCTAATTGTAGTGTTGTGTAAGGACTTAAAATAAATCAGGCAAGAATTTTATGACACTTTAGTTATGAAAGAGTCCCAATTACACATATGTATGTATAGAAGTATTTTGTATTTTCAAATATAAGCCTCAGTCCGTTCATTTGTCAAAACTGTATATTTATTATAAAGCAATCTATCTTTCATACAAATTTACACTTCAGTTCGCATCATATAAGAAATTACTCAATTTTGATAATAATTTGAAGTTTTGTCAGAACTATGCATTTATATTACGAAAACCCTAGAATTTCTACGTAAATTGGTCTGGTTGTGCGATTTACTTTCAACCAGTTTCAAGAGAAGGTACCACGTCTTTTTAATTAATTGTGAGAGTACTACGTATGCTATATTACAAACTATTGTAATGATTTTCTTAGATTTTTTCAGCATTTTTTAGAAACTACTATCAAAATAACAATGATTTACTTCACAGCAGAAATCTGAAATAACCCTTGTGACAAGTAACAACAATTTGGTGGGCATTTGAGTCAAGCCACAGCCCTACCACAATTGCTACATCATAAAGACACAGTCATTTACAATCTTACATGAGCTTAACTGTCCTAGTCCACTCGCTGGAAATTGCAGTACTCAGTGCATTTTCACACAAAGCCCATGCTAGACATATTTCGAAGCAATGTGGTGCGAAATCGAAAGGTGTGTTCATTCAAGTTTCGGGTATGCAACCGGTAGTCGTCTAATACATCACACCATATTTCGGCCAGACAATAACCATCTTCAGGTGAGTCGTGGAGACTGATTAGAGCGTCCAGCGTTCCGCTATATATAGCGAACTTGGCGTTAAAACGCATGCGTCAAAACATTATAAGCAGACAGGCCACACTGCCGAACGGCAGCGTCTTCGTTGGTGAAGCCGCGGAATTCAGCTGTCCCCTGCATTGCCGCTCACAGTCGTCTTCGATCTGACCAAATTTTAGACACAACGGGATTCCACGCTTTATCAAATTGGTAACCACTGTCCCGGTTCATCAGATTTTCCGCGACACGTATTTCCACACATTCTTTAATAATTGACTCCCAGAAAGATGTTGCTCTTATCAAAATTACTGCTTTATCATACTCCATAGTGTGTCTAGTGGAAATACAATTTTCAGCAGTAGCAGACTTGCTTGGCTGTAAAAGGCGTGTGTTGCGTTGGTGTTCACTGCAACGTTCTTCATCGGTGCGCGTAGACTGGCCTACATAAACCATACCACGTGGGTAGGGAACTTTGTAGACGCCTGTCTTTCGTAACAAGTAATCTTTAACCGAACCAGGCAAGTCTGAAATTCTGTATGGTGGGCGGAAAATAGCTTTCACTTGAAAATTATGGAGACTTCTTGGTATTATAAAAGAAATATTACCAACAAACGGAAGAAAAGCAAGAGATTTGGCCGGTGTATCCTCCTCGTTCTCACTTTCTAGTTCTTCTTTCAAATGTTCAAATGTTTGTAGAGCTTATGAGACTTAACTACGGGGACATCAGTCGCTAAACTTACAAGCTACTTATGAACTAGCTAATACTAAGGACGGCACAAACATCCATGCCTGAGGGTGAATTCAAACCCCCGACCGTAGTGGCCGTGCAGACTGTGACTGACGCGCCGCAGAAAGCTCGTCCACAGCGGCCGGCACATTCTTCTTTCTAACTTATTCATTTGCTGGCTGCGATATCCGTTTTCTTGAAAAACTTGCTGGAGGTGAGACTGTGCAGACTATCAGCATCTGAGATTGTGTTGCTCGGTAGCAAGGTGGTGGACTGCCAGACTCCGAATCAAAAGGTTGCAGGTTCGAACCCCGCAAGGTCGTAGGATTTTTGTCTGTCACTTTTCACTTCTTTCACCTGTGGCAATGATGCTGATGTGAAAATTACTGAGTAGCACCGTAGTTCGGAATCCACGTTAAACCGTAGCTCCCGCTATAACTAGCTGGCTAAGTCATTTCGAAGGTCGGAGGAAGGCAACGGCATACCACCTACAAACAGGACCATGCCTAGTAAAGCACTGTGGTGATCAAAGCAATCTTCGGATTGTTGACTGCTTTACCTTTACTGGTTTGCGACGGATGGCGACAACTAGAAGTCAGTAAATATAAATCAGTATGAGTTGGCTTCAGATAAACGAAGTGTCCCAAAGAACCTTCATTCTTCCGTCTAACGATTGGTGTGTTGTTGTTGTTGTTGTTTTCCTTCCGCAGATTGGTTTGATGGAGCTCTCCACCCTACTCTATCTTGAGCAAGCCTCTTCATCTCCTCATAAGACCTGCAACTTACATCCTGCATTTCAATCTGCTTACTGTATTTATCTCTTGGTCTCCCTCTGCAGTTTTTACACTACACAGTTCCCTCCAACGCTAAATTCACGATTCCTTGATGTGTAAGTATGTGTCCTATCATTCGATCTCTTCTTTTGATCAAGGTATGGTAGAAGCTCCTTTTCTCCTCAATTCTGTTCAGCACCTCTTGATTAGTTATGCGATCGACCCACCTAATCTGCAGCATTCTTCTGTAGCACCTAATTTAAAAGCCTCTATCCTCTTCCTGTCCAAATTGTTTATCGTCCATGTTTCACTACCATATAAGGCAACACTCCACACGAATGCCTTCAGAAAAGAATTCCTTACACTTAAATTAATATTTAATGTCAACAAATTTCTCTTTTTCAGACACGCTCTTCTTCCCATTACCATTCCATATTTTACATCCGCTGTACTGCAACCATCGCATCTTATTTTACTGTCCAAGTAACAAAAGCCGGCCGCACTGGCCGAGCGGCCTGCGACGCGCCAGTCACGGTCTGCACGGCCGCTGCGGTCGGGGATTCGAATCCTCCCGCGGGTGTGGGTGTTTGTGTTGTCCTTAGCGTAAGCTAAATTTAGTTAAGTAGTTAGTGTGTCAGTCCAGCGACTGATGGCCACGAAGTTTGATAGTATAAGACTTCACACACATTAAAATAACAAACTCATTTATCACCTTTATTGTTTTGGTACCTAATCAAATTCCTTCAGCATCGCTCGATTTTCTTATACTGCACTGCATTACTCTTGTATTGCTCTTGTTAATGTTCACTTTATACGCACCTTTCAACGCACTGTCCACTCCATTCAACTGCTCTTCCAGGTATTTTACTGTATCTCATATAATTACAATGTCATCGGCAAAACGCAATGTTTTTTATTTATTTCTTCGTCAAATTTCTCCTTGCTTTCCCTTATTGCTTGCTCAATGTACAAATTGATAGCACTGGAGAAAGGCTACAGCCCGCTCTTACTCCCTTCTCAACCTCTGCATCCCTTTCATACCCTTCAAAATGTTCAAATGTTTGTAAATCTATCGGACGAAACTGCGTGGTCATCAGTCCGTAGCTTACAAACAATTTAAACCTAGGTAAACTAACCTAAGGACAATACATACACACACACATGCCCCAGGGAGGACTCGAACCTCCACGGCGAGCAACCGCGCGCTCCACAGCGAGACGCTTTAGACCGCTCGGCTATTCCACCGCGGCTTCATACCCTTCAACTGTGATGACTCCTGTATGGCTTTTGTACAAGTTTCCCAATATTTTACTCCTGCTGATTTTAGAATTTGAAAACGTGTATTCCAGTTGTGTTGTTGTGTGTGAAAATTTGTACTAGTGCAAATTGTACGAGAAATTTGCCAGATAATAACGTTACAAATGGTTTCTCTCCAACTAGTAGTATAGATAATATAGTTTACAAGGCACCCACTGTGCTATCGTAAAGCAAAGCACCATAATAGTATGTGGCTGAATCTGTTGGTGCAATATGTTGAATGAATAAATTTCTGTACAATATCGGAATTCCAGCAGCATTTGCGACAGCGTCGTGCACGGGGAACGAACCAGGACGCCTGTCCGCAGTGCGCCACTCCGCCCGTGATTTGTAGTCGTGGCTAGATTAGTTTGTAGTATTCGCAGAAATTTGCATGCGGCGATACCGGTGCGCCCGCTGGAATTCGGTGATCGCTCAGCCGATACAAAATTCAAACTACTTTTCATTGGATTAAACACTCCACTGATTCCATTTACATCACTGTGTGACTGATAGCAGGATATCACGATTCATTAACAATTCAACGAAACGTAAATGAAAATCATTAGCCGTAACGAGCGGATCAGTCGCGGGACGAAACACACACACACACACACACACACCGGGACGTGAAAAAAAGGTAGTACGAAACAAACAAATGAGGGAAAAAAATTGTTGGAGTGCAGGAGAGGTTTGTTTAGTTTTACGCGGCCAGTGATTGGGTCCGTCCAGTCCACAGTGGAGCGCGCTCTCTCCGAAAAGAGAGCGAGAGAGAGAGGGAGAGTCGGCCAAGTGTAGTGGTAGCAAAGCGTGTTGGGCGGGGTAGTAGGGTAGCAGTGAAGAGAACGGGAGGGGTCCATTTAGGCCCCCCGATCGCTGTAACCGAATGAGAGCCGGCTGCTTGCGCACTGCCTCGGACATTTCGTTACCTCCGCATCGGCGGTTCGGCCGGCGTGATTGCACTGCATTTGCGAACAATATAGCGCGGCCAGATGAAAGGCATTCGCTGAATTAATTAACAGGCACGCCGGCGCAGACGGGCGGCGCTATTCTCTGTGTGTCCCGCGGCCAGCCAAGCATCCGCCGGCGCTTACCGCACTCGCGCCTAAGTGCATTACTCTCTCTCTCTCTCTCTCTCTCCCTCTCCCGATGCCACATGCTTAACGGACGGTGTTATCCGAGGCCGTCTAGCTCCCGAAAACCGATGGCGGAAAGCTTCAAAGTCGTCGATATCGCAGCGTTGTAATTTTTTTTTTTTTTTTTTTTTTTTATTTATTTATTTATTTTTTTTTTTTTTTAACCGTCCGTTGTAAATGGCGCTTCGGTCACAAATATTTCTCTCTGACTGCGTAATTGACTGCCTAATGAAGTAAGAATTGCCGACGAATGCTAATTAGCGGTGCGACAGAGCCGCGCGCGCCACTTGAAGCGCGGTGAACATTTGCAAGATCTCCGCTCAGCGACTAATTAACGCTAATTACCTCCATCGTAAACGACTGGATAGTGCCGGAATTTTTAGAACTCGTCGCAGCGGCCAACCTACATTCGCATCTTCATTTGTGATACTATTTTCTCCCGCGTAATACTCGCACAACGGATTGGGAAACGCGTGTGTCTGATTTAAAGATCCCATTGCGATTCAGGTCTGTTGATGCCCGTTAATCTATTTAGCAATGTGTGTGTAGAAAATTCGCGACAGAAGCACACTCCGCTATAGAGTCAAAATTCCATATCTATGTCTACATCCATGTACTGCGAGTCACACTGATGTGCATGGCAGAGAGTTGATCGAATCACTTTCATGATATTTCTCTGTAGTTCCATTTTCTAATAGTTCGCGGAAAAAAGGAACACCTAAATCTTTCTGTTTTCGATCTGATTTCTCTTATTTTATTATGGTGATCATATGTCCCTTTCTAGGTGGGTGATAACAATATACATTTGCATTCTGAATAGAAAGTTGGTGAAAGAAATATCGTAAATACATCTCGTCGCAACGAGTAAGGTCTTTGTTTCAATGATTTACGTCCCACCTTGTGCATAATTTTCGTGACACTCTATCTCTTATATCGTGATAATACAATGCGAGCTGCTTTTCTCTCAATCTTCCCTAAATCGTCCGTCAGTCCCGCCTCCTGTGGATCCCATAATGCGCAGCAATACTCCTATATAGAACGCCCAGGTGTTGTGTAGGAATTTCCTTTAGTGGAACTGTTGCATCTTCGAAGTGTCCTGTCAATAAAACGTAGTCTTTGGTTCACCTTGTTTGCAATATTTTCTTCGTGTACTTTCCAATTTAACTAGTTCTTAATTGTTACTCCTAGCTATTTAGTAGAATTGACGGCCTGTAGGTTTGACCGATTTATCGTGTTACTGAAATTTAACGGATTTCTTTTAGTGTTCATATGGATGACCTCACACATATCATTATTAAGGGTGAATTATTAACATCTTATCTAAATCATTTCGCAGTTGCTTTTGATACTCTGGTTACTTTTCAAACAGATAAATGACAGCATCATCCGCTAACAATCTGAGCGCTACTAAATCGTTTATAAGAATAAGGAACAGTAGGGGCCCTGTAATACTTCCCTGTGGAACGTCAGATATCAGTTCTGTTCTACTCGCTGACTTACCGTCAGTTAAAACGTACAGTGTCCTTTCTGACAGTAAATCACGAATCCAATCGCACAACGGTAGCGATATTCCAGAAGCAAGTACTTTGATTACACGACGCTTGTGAGGTACACTGTCAAAAGCCATTCGGAAATACAATATTTCATGAATATAATACCAACTTACAGCCGATAGGTTAAATAAATAAGCGATATTGTAAAAGAACCATTTGGCCATTAAAAATAATTTTTATTCAGAATTTAGCAGTGTTTGGATTCAAACACAGGACCGGAAACTTTTATAAGGCAGAGACGCTAACCCTTTTCCAGACCAGACGTGTAACTTTCATACTTTTCTGCGCGATAGCAGCTCTAATTTTCATAAATTTTTATTTTCCAAAATGCACCCAAAGCGACGATGAGAGACCGCATGCCGACCTCTACGTGACTCTTTTTTCTTTCTTCGTCCTGTATGTACTATTATACGCAAAAGTATCCGAACAACCTGAATTGCGTTCTCCCTGATAAGCATGCACCCCAAATAACTTACTTGATTTGTGGGTACTACAATCGCTTCCTGGTGTAGTCGTTTGACTATTCAGAATGGATGCACAAGAGAAAACTGCTCTTTATGGCAATCATTCCAGATGTACACTTTTGTTTACAAGAACTGACATAGCAAAAGTATTACCACATTCATCAACGTCTGAAAACTCAAATATTTGGAAACCCATTGGACCCAACTGCTATGGTTATCAGTCCTTACAAATTACTTAAACAAATTTACACACACAACCATGAGCGAGGAAGCACTCGAACCTCCGGGGGAAACGGTTGCCTTGTTCGTAGCTTGATGCCTTAGACCGCGCGACCATTTCACCCGGCTCCTCAATTAACACCCAATACAGACAGCATTTGAGAAATGTTATAAATTTCAATTGAAAGGACTCTTTCTTCCAAAATAAGCTCTAATAAATCGTAAGTAAAGGACCCGATAAGCAGACGCATAAAAAGAAAGCTTAAGTTTTAAAGTTCTGTCGACAGCGTGGTCATTAGAGACGGAGCACATCCATGGATTTCCTGGGTAAGGATGAGAGTGGAAATCGACCATACCCTTTCAGACGAGACATCCCGGCAGATGCCTGGAGTGATATAGGTAAACCACGGAAAAACCGTAACCTGCATGTTCGAAGGTGCATTTGAACCACCGTCCTCCAGAATGCGAGTACATTGTGTTACTACTGTGACATTCGGTGTGTGAAGCATAAGGCATTGCTCAAACCCCGACTAATTTAGCACTAAAAGTGTATAGAATATACAAACTATGAGACGTAGGATAATATTCAGTCTCCTGTTTATACTGTTCATAAGGATGAAAGAATATTTCAAATAATGTTTTCGTACTCTATGAAACGTGTGATGGCTTTTCTCTATACACATGATCACACGATGTCACAAGGGACATTAAGTATGCTGTGATTACCTAAAAACATAATAGCTCCTTTTATCACGGATAAAGAATTTATTATTACTACATAATAATAATAATAAATTTTCAGTACACACCTTTCGTGTAAAATAACTTTGCGCCTTTCATTAGAATTTTAACCTGATATTTGATTTTAAAAGATCACTACATTAGTCGATGATTTACCATTGATCTTCTTTGCAATCCGTATTTTATTCTAAATTTTTGTTTTGCCATAATGCAATCACGTTTATGTTTAATATCCTGTTGTGTGTTTTCAAATAACCCTGCTGCTCATATAAATTTGCGCTGTGCTTCTTCACCCATCCCAACTTTCTTGTACCTTTCCTTTGCTATTTATTTTTCAACTGTACTACTCCATAAATTTATGTTAACGTGAAAATATTATCTTTTAGGGACCATGATTTATGCAGAGTACAATGCTTTCAAGATGTTTGTATCGACTCTGTAAACAAAAACAGTTCAAACGTTTGTTAAACTTATGGGACTTAACTGCGGGGTCATCAGTCCCCAAACTTACTAACTACTTATAAACTACCTTATACTAAAAACAACACAAACCCATGCCCAAGGTAGGATTGTAACCACCGACGGGCAACGGCCTCGCGCATCGGAGCATTGCGGCTCAATACACTCGGCCACTACGCCGCGGCTGCTCTGTAACGTCTGGTCAAAAGTTAAAATGTTTGTAAGCCTATAAGACGAAATTAAAATTGTCATCAGTCCCTAGATTTACAAACAACTTTAACTAACTTACTTAAAGACAACACACACACACACATACCCATGCTCGAAGAAGGACTGAAACATCCGACGGGAACGGCCGCCCAATGCGTAACATAACGCCTTAAACCACGTGGCCATACCGCACGGCGTACCGTGATTTTCCAGTAAAGTGCCTCTCCCACCTGAACGAACAACCCTCTTGTCTCCAGATAACATGTCTCAAGCATATATTCCACAGCTGAGGTTTTTCAAAATATACTGTAATCTCACAACAACAGTTTTAACTACATCTACATACATACTCCGCAATTCACCGTAAGGTGCGTGGCGGAGGGTACACTGTACCACTACTAGGCATTTCCTTTCCTATTCCACTCCCAAATAGAACGAGGGAAATAAGAATGCCTTTGTAATCATTACGCGAAATGTAAGTACGCGGCAGAAAGACCGTACTACACTCAGCTTCAAATTCCGGCCCTCTAAATTTCCTCAACAGAAATTCACGAAAAGAACGTCGTCTTTTCTCCAGCGATCCCCAATTGAGTTGCCGGAGCATTTCCGTGGCACTCGGGCATTGGTCGAACCTACCAGTAACAAACCTAGCTACTCGCCTCTGAACTGCTTCTATGTCTTCATTTAAACTGATCTGCTGCGGGTCCCGCCCACTTGAGCAATACTCAAGACGTGGTCGTACAGACGTTTTATACGTGGTCTCCTTTAGAGATGACGTACATTTTCCCAAAATTCTCCCAATAAACCGAAGTCGGCTGTCCGCCTTCCTCACAACTGTCCTTACATGTTCGTTCCATATCATATCGCTCTGCAATGTTACGCTTAGATATTTGAACGACGCGACAACATCAAGAAGCTTACTACTAATGCTGTATTCGAACATTATGGGGTTGTTTTTTCTACTCATGCGCATCACCTTACATTTTTCTACATTGGGAGCTAGCTGCCATTCTCCGCACCAACTAGAAATTTTTTTAGGACATCCGGTATGCTATTACAGTCAGTTGAAGACGACACCCTCCCATACACCACAGCATCATCAGCAAACAGCCGCAAATTACAAGTTACTCTGTCAATCAGATCACTTATATAGAGACAAAATAATAGCGGTCCTATCACACTCCCCTGGGGCACGCCTGACGATACACTCGTCTCTGATGAACACTCGCCGTACTGCGTTCTATTACTTAGGAAGTCTTTCAGGCAGTCACAAATCTGCGAACCTATTCCATAAGCTCGTATGTTCTTTAGCAGTCTGCAGTGTGGCACCGCGTCTAACGCCTTTTTGAAGTCGAGAAAAACGCAATCCGCCTGTTGTCCTTCATCCATGGCTCGCAAGATGTCTTGTGAGAAAAGTCTAGCTGGAGAAGGTAGCAATCAGACTGCGAATACGAAAACCCGATGACCGCGTAGTAGACTCCCTTAGGGCCCGTAGCTGTGCTAGGGCGGTTGGACACGAGATGTGTTTCTGCTCCAGACGAGCGTCGCACAAGCCATCGCGCAGGATTATGCAGCCGGGGAAGAGGAGAGCGACAACTCCGCCAGGCGCCGGGGGGAGGTGGGGTGGGGGGATTGTAGCGAGCAGCGGCGGATTACCACCGAGGCCCGCTTAGCCAAGTTGGCGTCATCGCGACGGCCGCAAAGTTGCCGAATGATTTTATTGCCCCTTGCGCGGCGTCGTGGAGTCGCGTGTGCGCCGGGGCCGTAAAGCGAGGCGGCGACCGCTCCACAAGTGCTGCCACCCACCCCCTGTCCGCTGCCGGCGCCGGCGTCGCGACGCCCCGGCGTCTCCCTTTTACGATCGCTGGCTAATCGCTGGAATCATCGCCCGTGTGCCTTTGCCAGCCTCTCCCTGCGGTACCCTTTCTTCTGGCGGCCGCTTCCTGCTGCCGCTGGCAAACCTCAGCACGTCTGCACTATTGCGTTGCCTCCTTACTGCTCTGCACGAAAAGTTATAATTACTATCTCAAACAACGGATAAATAAGCAGCCCTCTGTCGCAAAATTAAAATTATTTTCAAATGTTCAAATGTTTGTACAGCTTATGGGACTTAACTACGGGGTCATCAGTACCTAAACTTACAAACTACCTATGAACTAACTAAGGACGGCACGAATATCCATGCCCGAGGGGGGATTCGAACCCCCGACCGTAATGGTCGTGCAGACCGTGACTGGAGCGCCTCAGTCTCCTCGGCCACCGCGGCCGGCCCAGTTTAATAGGCCACAAACAACAATTTATATTGTAATCCTGTTCCATGCACAAGCAGCACACAATGCAAACCTCAAGTAATATAGTAAAAGATAAATGCTTTGTAAGATGAAATAAATCGCAATTTGCGATGTTATGGCTTCACTGTATGAGGTTTAGATGGAATACCAAACTGTGGCGAATGAACATTTGTGCCCGGCCGGGATTCGAACCCGGGATCTCCTGCTTACTAGGCAGACGCGTTGACCTTTCCACCGCGGCCGGCAAAATTATTTCGAGCAGGTTTCAAAACAAAAAATAAATAAATAAATAAAAAAGAAAAGAAAAGTTCAAATGTTTGGAGAACTTATGGAACTTAACTACGGGGTCATCAGTCCCTAAGCTTACAAACTACTTATGAACTAACTAAGACTAAGAACGGCACAAATATCCATGCCCGAGGGGGGATTCAAACCCCCGACCGTAGTGGCCGTGCAGACCGTGACTGGAGCGCCTCAGTCTCCTCGGCCACCGCGGCCGGCGACCAGGTTTCGGCAATGTCTAGGATTGCCTTCATCAGAAATATAAAACGAAACAAATCGCATACTACGAGGCGCGTCCAGAAAGTAAGTTCCGTTTCAATTTATCTCCGCTGCACCGCTGCAGTTCGCACATGCGCTGTAGACGATGTGTCTCAAGGAGAAGAACGTGCGCCATTTGGAGATCGCTGTCAGTTACGTACGCTTTGTTGTGCTTGTTTAAAATGTCGGCGTTGACTAAAAATCCCGCCGCCTGTGAAATCAGGTCGGTGATTCGGTTTCTGAATGCGAGGAAAGTGAAACCAAGTGAAATTTATCGGCAAAATTGCGATGTTTATGGACCAAATATGATGAGTGATTCGATGGTGAGAAGATGGGTCCGACATTTCAGTGGCGGGCGTAGTGATGTGGACGATGAAGAACGAAGTGGGCGTCCACCTTTGGTTACAGAAGAACTGGTTCACGCGATTGATGACTAGATCCAGGAAAACCGTAGGTTTACAATTAGTGCTGTCGCTATGGACTTCCCCCATATTTCACTGTTTCCAACTGGTTGAAGACACAGGCGGCAGATTTCTATGAGAAGGTATAAAAAAACCTGGTGCCACGATATGACAAGTGCCTGCAAAATTTCGGCAGTTATCTGGAAATGTAGTTTAAGAGTTGTAGAATTTTGGGCAATAAAAATTTCTTCTGTATCTGTGTACAATTTCATTTTATTACCAAATGGAACTTACTTTCTGGTCGCGCCTCGTAAAATATACTATTCCACTGTATAGCTTATGTCAAACAGTTTAAAAACAAATTTTTAAAGATAGCTAGTCACTATGGGCTGCACGCCTGCACGGTGCATCAGACTGGCGTGTGCTAAGTGGAGTTGTGACCAGGAAGTCGTTACGTCAGTAGTGCCATCTATTAGCCGCAATTACAATTAGACTACTGTACAGACAAAAGAGAAGTGAAAAAAAAAATGCTACAAGTTGCTTTGTTTAACATGAGAGATGGCTTAGCTGAGGCATCATTTTGGCAATACCACAGTGGTTGAGAAAATAAGCGAATAACAAAGTTTTAAGAACCATTTAGTTTAAAAAATATATTTAGCTTTTGGAACATGAAATATTTCGGACATTGCACGAAGTACAACATAAAATACCGAGTAATTGCTTAATACCACTAAAAGAGTTTCTATTACGGGTTGCAGCTGTTCATTTAGAATAAGCCTGTCATTACGTGAAAAATGTAGCCATCAGCTGTTTTATTAAATCCTGAAAATCGACTAGTTTCGCTTCAGGATCATCATCATAGATGAAAATGTATTAAAAAAAGTTAGTCAACAGCATTAAATAACATAAATCTAGCTGAAAACAGCAGGAGTCACTTTCATTAAAATTATAAGCGTTATACTAGAATATTCTAGCAGTCAAACAAACATAAAATACGATACAGAATGAAACTTCCACTCTGCAGCGGAGTGTGCGCTGATATGATACTTCCTGGCAGATTAAAATTGTGCGCCGGAACCTGGACTCGAACGTGGGACCTTTGCCTTTCACGGGAAAGCGCTCTACCGACTGAGCTATCCCGACACGACTCACGATGCCGCCCCACAATTTTACATCCGCCAGTATTTCGCCTCCTACTTTCCAAACTTCACAGAATCTTTCCTGCGAACCATGTAAGACTAGCACTCCTGGAAGAAAGGATATGGTGGAGACATGGCTTAGCCACAGCCTAAGGGATGTTTCCAGAATGAAACTTTCAATCTGCAGCGGAGTGTGCGCTGACATGAAACTTCCTGGCAGGAAGTTTCATATCAGCGCACATTCTGGAAACATCCCTTAGGTTGTGGCTAAGCCATGTCTCCACCATATCCTTTCTTGCAGGAGTGCATGTTTCTCAGCATAGCTTCTGTGAAGTTTGGAAAGTAGGAGGCGAGGTACTGGCAGAAGTACAGTTCTGGAGCGGCATCGTGAGTCGTGTCGGGATAGCTCAGTCGGTAGAGCCCTTGCCCGCGAAAGGCAAAAAGGTCCCAGGTTCGAGTCCCGGTTCCGGCACACAGTTTTAATCTGCCAGGAAGTTTCATAAAATACGATAATGGAGTGCAAATCCTAAAAAGTGCACTGTGCTAATTCCATGAGTCAAAGACCATCAGAACCTTTTCTTATTTTCAGTGTCCATTATCGTATTTTATGTTTGACTACCAGGATAATCTATTATGACGTTTATAATTTTAGTTAAAGTGACTGCTGCTGATTTCAGCAAGATTTACTTTATTTAATGCTGTTGACTACCCTGTTTTAATACCTTTTTATCTATGGTGATTGTCCTGGACCGAAACTTCTCAATTTTAAGGATTTACTAAAACAACTGATGGTGAAGATGCATTTCATTAAATACGTGACGGCTGTTATCACTCACCTTACGAAACCCTTGTAGTCTGAATTCGCTGTGAAAAATAGCAACTGCGTCAAGATTCTGACGAGATATTTATAAAAAATATCACTCTCTAAATTCAGTAAAATTAAACATTGCAGCACTGTAATCAAACCTGACAGTGTTTTCGAAACAGAACATTTAATATTACATAGGAAAATTGGCAGTGAAGAAATTCAAGAGAAGGAAAGAATGATTATTAGGAAAATTTTTACTCAAGAATGTTCCTGATTTTCTGCTAAGTTCCTGATTTTCTTTCGTCACAATAGACTGTTTTGGTGCTTTATATCCATTTTCAAGTGTCCTGCAGATATATGTGATAAGTTTAACATAGAATTTCGTATTTTAATTATAAACCTTAATCCGAAAGTGTAACAAAGGTTTTTACTTTCGTCTTGATGGAATGACGTGCGTATATCATCGTATTGGACTGTCTGATGTTTGTCAATTACCTTCTGGTATTAGAAAAATGGTTACTGAATTTCATTTGATAGTTTTGAACTTTCCGATGGTTTACAGATTATCGTTTGATGGTGACAAAAATGATTATATCGCTGTATGTTATAGTTGTGATATCTGGTTCTTGCATTTCATTTGCGGGCAAAGATTTTGTAATTAATACAGACACAAACTTGGTAAACTACGTGAAATATAGATGTTATTGCTGTTATATAATTCTCTATGTTTAATCTTTTATCTTAGTTTTACATTTCGTTGTTACATTCTCGTATTTTCGCTTGATAGTATGTAAGCGTTATTATTTGTTTAAGTTGCTGTTTTATTTAATGACTTGGAGATTTATATAAACTACAAAATCTGTGCACTTAAATGTAATGCAACAACCAGAGATCGCAACTACAACAGATATCGGTATAAACATCATCTTTGTCACCATCAAACGATAATCAGTAAACATATATCATCGGAATGTCAAAACGTTCAAACTAAATTCAATAACCTTTTTTTCTTCTAATACCAGAAGGTAAATGAAAAACATCAGACAGTCCAGTACGATGATATATGCACGTCATTCCATCTAGACGTAAGTAAAATCCTTTTTTATACTTTAGGATTGAGATTTATGGAATTTCTTTATCTCCTTTCTTATAGAATGGCTTAACTTCAACATATTTTAACATTTCAGAAAATTTTCCACTTATAAAACACTGTTTACAAAAGTAACTTAAAATATCACTAAAATCAGAGGCACACTGTGTAATCAAGTTTATTGATATACGAGGTGCATTTTTTAAGTAAGTGCCGTTTTGGTGTAGACATAGTAGTTCGCGCTCATACCGCAACGAGTGCGTGCGTCATGTACTGGCATGCCTCAAGAACAATTGTGCTCAGTCAAATCAAATCAAATGTCTATGGGACTTAACTACGGGGTCATCAGTCCCTAAACTTACAAACTACTTATGAACTACTTACAACTAAGGACGGCACAAATATCCATGCCCGAGGGGGGATTCGAACCCCCGACCGTAGCGGCCGTACGGACCGTGACTGGAGCGCCTCAATCCCCTCGGCCACCGCGGCCGGCAACTGTGCTCAGTTTCAGCTCTGTTGCTAACCTGTATGGTTGTGTTCTGTGCTTTCAAAACGTTTAAGACTATCAACTCGTCCGACACGTGTGACTCTCGCTCAGTATTATGGTTTTTGTCACCAAGGAACCTGTCTGCTGCAGAAATTCATCGACAGGTTTCGAAGTGTATGGTGATACTGTTAAGAGAGAAGGTGAAGTGCGTAAGTGAGTTCAAGAATTGAAAGATGACTTTGGCAACGTCCATGATGAGAACCGCTCTGGTCGCCCATCTTCGATTACAGACGATTTGGAGGTTTCCGCTGAAGCGAGGATTCGTGAGAACAGGTGCATCACAATAACAGATCTCACAAAGGTATTTCCTGACGTGTCGAGATGAGTGCTTTACAAAACGGCAGTGAACTCTCGGTTATCGGAACAGATGGCAAGATTGTTTGAAGAGGGCATTTTAAAACTGGTTAAAAGTCTTTGAAGAAACTTGGCAACTATGTCGAAATATAACCTTTCGCCGTGTACTTCTGTTCAAACCAAAGTTTTAAAAAACGAGGCTCGCGTTATCATAGCCACTGGAATATTTTGATTTTCAGGAATTTATGGTGGACATTACTTCTAGTGGTTATTTTGTCTTGCCCATATTAAAATAGTCATTTTAATGATATGTGTTAGAGAGTCCATTGCATCAATTACTGACCCTGATAACCCTATGTTTCAGTAATAGTTATGAAATAGTCCTTGAAAATTTCAACAACACTGAACAGATCTGTTACCCGTGTGTCACTTACTCTTAATTCTATGTGCTCATCTTCATCTCTGGTTTTACCAGTCTCCTCCTCCGCTATATCCTACATTGTATTTGTTTTATTGTCTAATGTGATTATCCTATTCTGATAATGCATTTTTTCCTCGAAGGTAACTGGTGTTTCGACTGTCGTCCTCGCTCGACATGGGTCTCCTCTAGAGTCGTGATCCACATTTGAGGTTTGTCACATCCGATCTGTGATGTTTGGTCTGTATCTCACAGCTGATTTATCAGTCTCTAGTTAAGTATTCTGTCCGCGCTCCGCGTCCTCAAGGCGCTGCTCCAATGGACCTCTTTGTTCGCTGATGTTCACACTGTAGTCCGCGCCCGCCTCGTCCGTCTTCTGGGGGCATAGTGGTCATTTGAAGTTTATCAGAGACCATTCAAGGATGGTTCTAGGTTATTACCTCGGCACGACGGCGAGGTATGCCGTCGGAATATCGTGTGGAAATGATGCAAAGATCCTGCAGAAGTTTCACAATTCATGAACAAATTTCTCTATTCCCTTGGTGACATGATTTTTCAACTGTCCTTCCTGCTTTGCTGCTTCATTTCATATTTAGTTTCTGACCAGTATTTGGCTACTTCAATATTTCCTGAACGTAACCTCGTTGTGCGAGTAAAACTTCGACATTAATTTCGTAGAACACTCACAAACTGCCACTCTTGTTAGAAGCAATCGTTCGGTGACAATCTGCATCGTTCTTACAGGGGTAAATTTGATTAGGATTATACTGTGTCAAGTGGAAATATTCGTGAATTCAGTATATGAACTGCAGTGTTCTGACACGTAAATTGAATTTGGGAACCCACGCCTGAGAGATTATGGAGCGACTCTGCAGAATGTCGAAGTAATGCGGAAGAAGCAGTGCTGGTAGGCCAACCATTCAGCGGTGGAATTATTGCGCTTCTTCACTACTGAAAAAAAAACCTATGTGTTGTTATAAATGTGGGATTTTATACAGGGTGAAACTAAATTTGCGCAATAGAGCTTCGCAGCGCGATTCCTCACATGCTAGCAGTAAAAAAATTGCTGTCACAAAATTTCGTCCTCCGCATATTTCCGGCACTAAATGATGGACGTCGGAGATTGAGAGGGGTGTGCCCCATACGTCAGTGTGTTTCAGAATTGCACTACTACACCACCTAACTTCTAGGGGGATGTGGGAGGTGTCTTGGGGAACAAAATGAGCATGGAAACCCATGCCCGGAAACGCCATTCAACGACGCTATGGAGAGTCCAAGTTACAGGCACCAGCTCCTGCCGCTCTGTAGTGTTTTTCCCATAAATTTAAATTTATTGGTTTCATGTACCACAAAAACTAAATTACTTTAATACTTGTTCACCGTTTGCTCTGCTCTTGGTAACACGAAAACGAAATGAGGAACAATAACTGCCATCAAATAATACGTACCTAGAAGACTGTTAACGTGCTCGTACCAGTTGTCAAGCTAGAGATTCCATTTATCACATGTTCCTCAGTGAGCTTTACACCTAATTTATTTTATTATTTCGCTTGGTCAGTAGTTAAAAAATATTGAGTGACCACCAAGGTTTCACATGCAGACTGAAAATGAAAATACGTCAGTATCTTCTTGCACAATCCTTAGTACTACGTAGTTTCATTATATATAAGGAGATGCCTGTAAAATAAATTTCTGATTCACAGACAAACTTGTTGAAGATATCTGTGTGACTAAAGGAAGAAAGTATCACATTGGGTCAAATGAAATTGCTTCAATTTTACAATCAGTTTGCGACAATTTCAGAGATGTATTGTTTTTCTAATCTTACTTCATTTCATGTATCACTTATACAAAATGCTTGCAATTATATTTCAGTGTCATATTTATGGCCTCAGCTTTCAATTATTTTTGAATTTTATCAACCAATATACCAAATCATTGCCAAAATCTTCATTTGCATACTGAAATGCCTGATGGAATATAGTTCTCATTGCTTTTTCTTATAATAAATATGTCACGGACTCCCAGTTCAACAGATGAAAAGATTTTTGCGGCAGTGCCTCATTTGAAAATATGAATTTTTCTTTCTTTATGATTTCTGTAGCGTGAATGTAAATTTTACTCTAAAGTATGACAGTTTACACTCTAGTAGATGAAGAAGCCACATCATAACGTCGCTTGCGGATTACAGTTGTTGCTACAGAGACAGTAGAAATATTTGAGATGGCACAATTAGGAGGTCGACCTGGCGTGGTGTCTAGTTGATTAACTGAACTAAATTATATGCGTTTCCATTTCATTTCCATGACCACTTCAACAAACTACTGAGGTGTGAAATTAATTGGTACTTTGATCACTGATGAATAAACGCGAGAGATTGCTTGTTCCGTGAAATGATGCGTTATATCGAGTACTCTTGTTAGCGGGAACAGCAGCTACAATGTAACTATGAAACGTTTTTAACAACGTCTCTAATTCCCGTGTGATTTGAGACATGTAATTACAACGTAGGATGCAGTACATTGTTAATTAAGGACATTCTGCTTTTCGTGTGTATTAGCTGCAGAAACCATTGATTACATTATTGATTTAATAAATTGATAACATTCCTTTTTACGGTATCATTCAAACAAGGCATACGATACTTATAGGGAGCCGACAAGGGAGATTCAAATGTTATATATGACATTTTTTCTTTCTGTAGAGTGGCACGCATTATATCTTCTCACTGCTTTGTCGTGGTCTGCTTGAAGTTCCTTTTGCGGCAGTCCGTGCTCTCAATTATTAGTTCAATTTATTCCAATAATCTTCTACTTGCCCTTCAAATACCATGAAAGCTATTCCCTTAAGTCTTAACAAATATGGAGTCCACATTTCTCTTCAAAGATTTTCACTAATTTCTCTCCTAGGAGATTGTATAGTTGGTCCTTTCTTCAATTATTTGTATTGTGTCTGTTCACCGGACGCCCTACATAAAACTGTACAATACCCTTTGCCATGCAATACGTCTCTTCTTCAACGGTAAAACATAACCACCGTTCGTCTCCTTGCGAAAAAAAACAGTAAGCCCGCAAGCAAAGGGGGAAAAGAGGAAATGAAAGGTAACAATCAGTACGCACGTGATATGTTGGGTCGAATGGAAAGCGTGTGAGGAAAGGCGAAGTGGTTACTTTGACCGCTTGCGGGAATCGAAATATCCGAGTTCGTGTCCTGGTCGGGAAGAAATTATCCTTTGCTGCTGTTGAATGTTATCAAGAAAATTTAGCTTTGTTGTGACACACGGAGAAAATCGAACACACTTCCGATCGTTCAGTGAATGTCACAAATACACTGAAAATGATTGGCTTCCAGTGCCAATCTCAGCGGAAGTTGGGCAATGTCATCTTTGCCTAGAAAGCCAATTATCTTTTTAACACAGGCCTCTCGTATGCGTAATCCCCCAGCATTACTTACTTACTTATTATAATTATAGTTGCTTATCAGTTTACGCCACCGAATGTCTTGAGTCTTTAGCATTATTTTCTCTCACACAGTATACCTTATCTGTAGATAGGAGGCAGCTCAAAACTTGTACGACAGTCAAGTTTTAGGTAATTTTCTCTTTTATGCAGATCTTTAAATAATTTATATTATTACCATAAACATATCCAAAAGAATAGCTCAAATATTACAAACTTAATCATTGGGCTACAATAATTTCGTGAAATAGTAGGTAATGGAGGCACATGAGGTCATTATAATTATCAGTGTCGATTTTGGTAAGTATAATATCAGTTATTTGGGAGAAAGGTGTACCTGAATAAAATTGAAGATTACGGTAAAACGCAATATAAAATTTCCAAACGTATCGACTTACCATTACGCAGGTTAAGAACATACTATTTGCATTTTCCAGTTGACCATGCCTATCAATTTCCTTACCCTCGTCGCTCATTTCTCATCCTTTCCTTTATCTTCTTTGTTGCAACTTCCTCAGCTTCGGGTACTCGCCGTTTATCAGTAGCAACTAAGGCCATGTTCCATCCAGTGAAAATATCCGATTTTTCCATAACATAAATCAAAGAAATTTCACCATTATCGCCTTTTACTTCTGCAATCATGATACTTGTTCGCAGTACTATACATACAATAAATTGAGTCTTATTTATTCGCTTCCACATGCACCGGTTAAAGCTATCATTAGGATTCTGAGAGAAATTAGGCAGATATCCTTTCACATCTATTTCTACGTCCACATGTTAACTCCGCAAATCACATTTAAGTGCCGGGAAGAGAGTTTATGGATTCGCTTTCATAATACTTCTCTACCGTTCCATTCTCTAATAGCGCGGGGGTAAAAGGAACGCCTACATCTTTCCATTTTCGACCTAGTTTCTCTTATGTTATTATGGTGATCATGTCTCCCTATGTGGATGGATAGTAGCAAGAGATGTTCGCATTCAGAGGAGAAAGTTGGTGGATGAAATTTCGCAAATAGATCACTCTTTTATTAGATCTGTATTCGGGATATCAGTATATATCACGACAGGGAAACGGAGCAAACAAAACAGAACCCACAAATTTTTACGCCATTAACACAGTGAAATGGGCGTGGCATGATTGCAACATTAAGTTGAAACTAAAAAAAAAAAAAAAAGAAAAAATAAAAAAAGAAAAAAAAAAGAAAAAAAAAAGGAAAATAAAAATGCCCCTTAATTATACAATGTGGTAATCGACTAATTTGTGCTAGATACTTGGGATTTTCCTTTTTTCCGAAAATTTCCTTAATTTTTCAAGTCCAATATGGATGTCCCTATCATGGGGACAACCAATAGTTGTTGCCAGCCCGCTACGCAGATTGGTGATGCACAGACTGTCTGTAAGAGGGATGCTACAACGTAACTTTTTAACGCTTAGTACTTCACTACTGGAAACTATTATTAGATACACAAAAAGTAAGTCGTATGTTTAATAAAATGCTACCACTCGCAGAGTTAATTTTATATCCATGGAAGCCTTATTTTCAACAGTTTCGACAGGAAAATCTTTTCCGTTGCGACTGAACGACTTTTTCTGTTTTCCGGCAGGAGATTGGCATTAGCGGATATTGACATTTGGGACAGGTTAAATATGAGCGCTAGCCTGGGTGGGCGTCTGCCACATGTGTTGTGAAGTCTGAATTATTCCGACGTCACTGACTACCTAAATTATGACCAATGACACGCCTAACCTTTCCCTCTCTCCAGCAGTCAGTTTAAAATTGGAGACATTGAGTAGGCCCTACACCCACCTGCCGTACGCCCACAATGACCTTATGATGGCTTAGAAAAATTTTAGGAGTAACGAATTAGCCAAAGAATAGTTATACAATTCGAAATATTACACTACTATCATTAAAAGCTTCAGTTGAAAGCGACGCTACGGATCTTCATAAGTCTTTATCCCCATCTTGATAGAATGCCTCCAGCATGTAAACTTAATTCTGTGTCAACTTATATGATGCTTGGATTTCCCTACGACCATTAATTTTACGTACCACGATTTGTAACGGCGGTGTCCTCGTTGCAGCATCTAAATATTTTCGGCTACAACATTTTTTTCGGGTATTTTCATCGACGACTTATGCGGAAATCAGTATCGAGCTAGTTTTGTGTTCTTCTTTGATGTTAAGTAGTTTCCTCATTAATTTAACTCATAAGGTTTCCCTCTGTCTACGATTATTATTATTGTGTCATTCTTTTTGTTTCTCTATATACTTTGACACTGGAAGGCTCCCAGTTAACTGCCAGCTCCATGATATCGATGGAGTTACAATCCCTGAAGATGGTCTACAAGAAAGACCGAAAATGGTTGGAGAAATTGTTGCACTCTAGATTGTTATTTATAACTTTGAAGAGGCTTCCTTAGTCGTTTGAAGGGTTGTACGACTAACACCAATTACACCCGATACAATTGTCATGGCAATTTCTTCATTAGTAAAAAAAATTTTCAAATGTTTGTTAAGCTTATGGGACTTATCTACGGGGTCATCAGTCCCTAAACTTACAAACTACTTATGAACGACTTACGAACTAGGACGGCACAAATATCCATAGAGGGGGGATTCGAAGCCCCGACCAGAGTGGCCGTGCTGACCGAGACCGGAGCGCCTTAGTCCCCTCGGCCACCGCGGCCGGTTTTCATTAGTAACTCAAGGCATTCGTTTCGTAATACGTGGAATTTGTTTCTGAACGCATATTTGCACATTTTATTGATGTAAAATATAGCATATGAGAGTCACAGTTGATAAAACTGTATTGATTTCCAGGTTATTACTACGACATTATAACTAACATCTGGTGAGTTCTTAGAAGTAGGATAAATACGTTTAACTGTCTACATCTTCAGTAGAGAAATGTATGAAATTGAATGAAATAGATCACTTACAGTGCCTTAAAGTGACAATGATTCATTAAAGTTAAAGTGAGCAGAAGGTAGTAACAAAAAGAAAGAAATAGTAAAATTACTATAGGCTAACACCATCACAGTGTTTGCAAAGGAATTTTCTGGCATATTTCTGAATAGGAAATAAGAGAGCACAGTAAGAAAATTGCCAAATATACCGCGATGAAATAGTTTTTCTAACATTTGCTCGTAAAACAATTCCGAGAAACATTGTAAAGATTATGTGCTCATTTCACAATATTGAGCCAAGAGGAACCTTATAGGATGCAGCAGAGTAACTGTTAAATTAAGACCTCACGGAATGGCCATGTAGTTTAAAGTGTGAGGCTACGGACTTGGCGGCCGTTCCGACCGAAGGTTTGAGACCTCGGGCATGTGTGTGTGTGTGTGTGTGTGTGTGTGTGTGTGTGTGTGTGTGTTAAAGTAGTTCATTAGTCCAGAGATTGATGACCGTCAGTGGGTTTAAATACATTTGAAAATTTGTTACAATATGTGACGGATGACAAAAATGTAATTATACTAGAAAACTTGGTCTGAGGGAAAGAAATGAGGTTGAGTAGAGACTTTTTGGGTTGGAGACATATCTCACCTCGTTGTATGAAACAAGTTATCCAAAAGATTTTAAAATGAAATTCTTGATAACGACTGCGAGGCACGGGGAATAATATCTACTGAAATTCAGGGTTAGATAAGAATAATAAAATTACACTCGGGAAAGAGACATGCGACCATAAATCCAAACCATAACCTGAATGTGATGACCAAAACGAAGAATTACAAAACAGTAAGGAAAGAGTGGAATAAAATACTCATGGAGGGTATTGCAGATTGAGGCGGATTGCATGTATCCCATGGAAATTATAAATAGTCAACTGTAAAAGAGAAAAAATCGTAAAGCAAAACAGAAAAACTACGGAAGCAGGAGCAGAAATGTTAATGAAAATTCACAAAATATTCAAAGTAATTGTTGCAAGTGAAAGATTATCAAATAGACTCGACGTAGGTAGTATAGGATGGTTAGAGCTAAAATTATCAGTGAGAGGTTCTCCTAGTGTACCCAGCGCATTCTTTCTGACAGCTGAAGTATTATTTTTTTAACTTTTTGCTATCTGATGTGTTCCGCGATTCGTGTCCTAAATCCATGTTATAAACATGAAGGTATGAGACCAGATGATGGTAACGTATTTCTCATGAAATCATTCGTCAATGTAATTTCAGGTATATTTATCTACTGCATTCACTACGGATTTGTCCTTAGGCTTGTTCCGAACACCGACTGATGACTACAATGCAGTACGAGGAGTTATTTATGATAATGGGACGTGTGATCACCAAACGCCAGTCCATTCTGTCGTTATTACCATTAGATAGTAACTCTTCATTTCACTTCACCAGACCGAGAAGTTCCCGATACCTACAGATGTTGGACAAAATAAAATGAATACCAATCTGAGAGATAATACATCAATAAGGAATTAGGCTACAGATGCCTCTTAGAGGAACAAATTAGTGTCTTTATATTTTCCAAACCACTCCCATGAACCACAGACACTTACGAGGTGTGGTAGTTTGCGTTCCTCAAAGACACTGATAGCCGTTCCGTAGGTGCAACCACAGCTGAGGGGTATCTGTAGAGAGTCCACACAAAAGTGTGGTTCCTGAACAGGGCCACAGCCTTTTCAGTGGTTACAGGGGCAACAGTCTAGATGATTGGCTGAGATGGGCTTGTAACATCAGCTAAAGTGGTTTTGACATACAGTTACTGCGAATGGCCGGATGCGAGGGGAAACTACAGTCGTTAATTTTCCAGAGAACATGCAGCTCTACTGTGTGAATATATAATGTTGATGTCTTCTTGATAACATATTCCGGAGGTAAAATATTCCTCCTTTCGGATTTCGGGCAAGGACTACTGAGGAGGATGTCGTCATCAAGAAAAAAATTCTATGAATCGGAGCTTCTAACGTTTAATCGGATATGTTGAAGATAGATGCTGTGGGGATTAGGGAAGTTCGGCGGCACAGGATGACAGGAATTCTGGTCATGCGAGTACAGTTTTATAAAAACAAAATCAGTTGGTGGTAACGCAGGACTGGGTATGATAATGAAAAATGCAGTAGGAATGCGTGTAAGTTACTATGAACAGCGTAGTGAGCCCAATATCGTAGCAAAGACAGACACGAATAAAACACGGACTACAGTAGTACAAGATTATATACCAACGAGCTCTGCCAATGATGAGGAGATCAAAGGAATGTATAAGGTTCAGACAGTTAAGGGAGATGAGAAATTGATAATATGGAGGACTGGAAGTCGGTAGTAGGAAAGGGAAGGAAATGTAATACATGAATATGGACTGGGGTAAAGGAATGGTAGAGGAGATCGTCTGATAGAATTTTGGTGCAGACAAGGACATAGACAATGGGAGGGGGGTCTTGCGGGTCCGGACCACCCCTATCACGTAAACGATAAAATACTGCTCAAACTTATGCTAAGGACATAACACACACACACACACACACACACACACACACACGCGCGCGCGCGCGCGCGCGCGCGCGCGCGCGCGCGCATACACACATACACACACATGGTCGAAGGTGGACTCTATCCTCCGAAGCGACTAAATGAAATAAGACACGACCTAGCTACCATGTAGTGAAACTGAATCTTATTGTTATTATCAGTCATACGACGAAAAAGAGTACGCAGTATCGACAGTCAATAAAGCCATCTTTAGATTTTAACTATCAATACATCTATAACAGCATCGCCTATTGCCCAGTCTTCCTTAAGCCATTGTCCATTGTTGGCGTTACTCCATTATTGCTATGTTAAGCACTACAGTTCTTACTTGCAGTGGAATATAATGTAACTGATATCGTTTACTTCTTTTGTGCTGTTAAGATAGTTTCCAATAACGGATAACTTCATAACAAGAAAGAGAGAAAAATACACTTTCATTCATCCACTAGCGTTATGGTAAGTTTAAATACGTACTATTATAATAGCTTATTTATCTTTTTACAGCAGTTTAATGTTAGCAGTGGAGTCGTTATTTGGAGGGGCAATATTCCAGTATATCATAAGGCACCGCACTCAGTACGTGTAGTACTTTGTAAAGTTAGGTTTGAGAGTAATCTTTTATCTAGAGGATGGATACGTTGCAATGACAACAAGAGGAAAAGAACCAATAATCTTGGAAATAAAATAAATGGCCATTAACCGATTATAGACTTACGATCCCTAAATCAATATGCGAGGTATTTATGCTGATGAAAAAATTAATGCAAATTTTGCGAAACACCGAGCTACAGTCATGGCTGACAGGCAGCGAGCTCGGTGACAGGCAACCGTGTCGTTGCCAGTGGTCAAATACAAAGAAACACTTCTTATTCTGATAATCTGGAATAACAACTGAAGGTTGTTTAAGAAATGTTTTCCTTAATTTTGTATATAAAATACTGAAATATTTGTAAGAAGGTCTTACAAACGCAAACTATCTACATAAAATATAAATATGCTAAATTTGTTTTTAGAAGAAATGAAAATACGAGCCTTTGTAAATTTCTCTTTAACAAGTCGGACCCCCCTACCCCTTTGACAATATCCTGGCTACGTAACTGGTGCATACCATATTTTAATCATTTCAAACGCTTGTTTTCATGGGTTATGAACTGTAGGTTAAAACTACAAAAAGTTATAAAATCAAGGAAATGGAACCGGAACAAATGTAGGAACCAGAGTGGGTCGAGAGTTCCAGAGGAAGCATTAGTCAAAGATTAGCTGAAACGGGGGAAAGTAATATAGTAGAGGAATAAAGGAACCTTAGAGAGAGAGGGAGAGAGTAGTGAAGGCCGCATAGGATCATATGGGCTGATCGACAAGGTCTAAAAGAAATCCCTGGATAACGCAGGAGATACTGAATTGATGAAAGGATAACATATAAAAATGCAGCAAGTGAAGCCGACAAAAGGGAGTACCGACGGCAGAAAAATGAGACTGGCTAAGCTGTAGTGGCTAGAGGACAAACAGAAGACCGTAGAAGAATATTTAACTAGCGGAAAGATAGGTACTGCCTACAGGAAAATAAACGGAACAGTTGGAGACAAGAAAAGCGGCTGCATGAATAGAGCTCACATGGAACACCTACACCAAGCAAAGAAGGGAGAGATGAAAAGAATACTTAGAGGGCCTATATAAAGAAAATGAAGATGAAGGCAGAATTCTTTAAGTGGAAGAGAAAGTAGACGAAGATAAGACAGGAGAAAAAAATGTGACAGCACTAAAGGGTCTAAATAGAAACAACGCCCCTGGATTAGATGTTATTTCGTCTGCTGATATCGTTAGGAGACCGTCTTAAAGCTATCGTTCCACATGGTATTCAAGATTCATGGTACAGGGGAAATACCTTCCGAGTAGAAGAAGAATATGATACTTCCAATTCTAATGAAAACAAGCGCAGACAAATGTGAAAATTACGCGACTATCAGTTTAATAAGTCATGGTTGCCAAATACTAACACGAATTATTTACAGACGAATGGAAAAATGGCGGAGCCTGACCTCGGGAAAACCAGTTTCGTATTTAAAAGAAATAAAGGAACACGGGAGGCAATACTCCCATTAAGATTTATCTTAGTTTCAAGAAATGGAAATCTACGTTTGTGGCAATTGTATATTTGGAGAAAGTTTTTGACAATGTTGACTGAAATACACTCTTTCAAATTCTGAAGGCATCAGGGGTAAAATGTAGTAAAATTGAGTAAGTTGTAAAGGAATGCAAGGACAGATTTGGAGATGGAATTAAAGTATAGGGAGAAGAAATAACATTTTGTGGTTTGCTGATGACATAGTAATTCTGTCAGAGTCAACAAAAGACCTGGAAGAGTAACGAAACGGAATTGACATTGTCTTGAAAGGAGGGTATAAGACAAACATTAACAAGATGCAACGCTGAGGGTACTAGATTAGGTAATGAGACAATAAAATTAGTAATTTTCGTTATTTGGGTAGCAAAATAATTTACGATGGCCGATGTAAAAAGGATATAAAATGCAGAATGGCTATGGACGATATGGGAACAAAAGCCGTTCTGATGAAGCGAAATTTGTTGACTTCCCATATTAAATTAACTGTTGTCTGGACTAAGGAATTATAGACTTGTCCTGATAAAAAGGAAATTTACATGGAATTGCTGCCCAAACATCGTGGTCTTCCACTTCTGGCGTATGTATATCAGATACACACACACACACACACACACACATATATATATATATATATATATATATATATATATATATGTGTGTGTGTGTGTGTGTGTGTGTGTATCTGATATACATACGCCAGAAGTGGAAGACCACGATGTTTGGGCAGCAATTCCATGTAAATTTCCTTTTTATCAGGACAAGTCTATAATTCCTTAGTCCAGACAACAGTTAATTTAATATGGGAAGTCAACAAATTTCGCTTCATCAGAACGGCTTTTGTTCCCATATCGTCCATAGCCATTCTGCATTTTATATCCTTTTTACATCGGCCATCGTAAATTATATATATATATATATATATATATATATATATATATATATATATGTCTATAGTCTGGGCGGCATCTATCGTTCATGGAACAAAAGTTTTCAAAGCATCCCTACTGGTAACAATGAAAGCCTTCATAGCAAAATTCGCAAAAATTTCTTATTCGTCTCATGATGGGCTTATGAAACAGAAGTTTCCTGTCATTACCTGTAAAAAGGTAAAGCAGTCAACAATCCGAAGATTGGTTTGAACACCACAGTGCATTACTAGGCGTGGTCCTGTTTGGAGGTGGTATGCTGTTGCCTTCCTCCGACCTTCGAACTGACTTACACAGCCAGTTACAGGGGGACCTACAGTTTAACGTGGGTTCCGAACCACGGTGCTACTCGGTATTTTTCATATGAGCAATTCTGTCAGAGATGAAAGAAGTGGAAGACAGATAAAAATCCTAGGACCTGTCGGGGATCGAACCCGGGACCTTTGGACTTGTAGTCTGGCACTCTACCACTGTGCAACCGGGGCGCACTTCGGAAATTCACAATGTACATATTTAACTCAATTGTGGAATAGGTAGTGTGCTACCAGTTTTATTCAAATGTGTATAAGGAAAATGTCCATAGATCAGATAAGGATAAGAAGCAGCTTTCGAAACCGAGCATCAAGAGTCTAATAAGTAATTTTAGCGATGTTTGATATGAAGATATTCATTTTACCAGAGATAATGGTGTGGTTGAGAATTGTCGTCTTCTATGTTTTGCACCAATCAGAAGTGAAACTGCCTATCGATCCACTATCATATTCGTTTACGTCGCATAAAAGAAACAGACTCTACAACTCGATTCACGTTTAATTAAATATTTAGCGTGACAGGACATTGCAACAAATTGTATCGTAGTCATAGGCAATTCCGACTGCAGGAACACAGAACTGGAAACCGTGCTGGGGATTGCTTTATGAACCTATTTCCGGGGTGCGACTGTAGATGCATTATGCACGGAGGCAGTGCGTCCGATCCAGACGGAAGTCGTCGGCCCCGCGACGCTGAATATTTCGGCGGCGCGCGGACGCCAACATAAGCGTTAACAATTCAGGAGAACAATCTCGGCCGCGGATAAGACGGCGGGCCTTGTGAGGCGGGTCGCGTGCTGCGCCGACCGGGCTGCCCAACAGCGAACTCCTGCTGTCGCCGGGTTCTCCGTGAGCAGATCACGGTGCCATTTGCTGAAGGCCTACAGAGGAAGACACTACACGCACTGGCAAACAGGCATGCTATTTCGTCAACGCGCTGATCCACAAAGAACGTGTAGGTAACGACGTTGATAACTAATCTTTCGTAATTACACTGTCTGACATAAAAACTTAATCACTCATAACGAGTGGCTTAAGTGAATGAAACTACATGCCCTATGTGATCAAAAGTATCCGGGCAACTTCTGAAAATGACTTACAAGTGCTTCGTCGGTAAAGTTGGAATTCAATAAGTTGTTGGTCGACTCTTGATGATATATTCCCTCTTGTAGGCATACGTTCATTCAGGTGTTGGAAGTTTCCTTGGGGAATTGCGGCCCATTCTTCACGGAGCGCTGCGCTGAGAAGAGGTATCGATGTAGGCCGTTGACGCCTGACACGATGTCGGCGTTCCAAAACATCCAAAAGTTTTTCTATTGCATTCAAGTCAGGACTCTGTGCTGGCCAGTCCATTGCATGGATGTCATTGTCGTGTAACCTCTCCGACACAGGCCGTGCATTATGAACAGGTGCTGGGTCGTGTTGAAATAAGCAATCGCCATCCCCGAATTGCTCTTCAACAGTGAGAGGCGGGAAGGTGACTGGCCGCGGTGGAGTTGCCGAGCGGTCTAAGGGATCTCGCTGCGGAGCGCGCGGTTGCTCGCCGTCGGATATTCGAGTCCTCCCTGGGGCATGTGTGTGTGTGTGTCGTCCTTCGGTTAGTTTACCTTAGTTTAAGTAGTTTGTTGACTACGGACTAATGATCACGCAGTTTGATTACAAACATTTGAACATTTTTTGAAGGTGATTGGAACTTTCATGTAAGCCCGTGCTCTGATAGTGACAAACAAAAAACAAGAAGTGTAACCCCCCTCCATGAAAAATACTACCTCACCATAACAACAACGCCCCTGAATTTTACTGTTGGCACTTAACAAGCTGGCAGATGACTGTCACCGGACATTCGCTATACCCACACCCCACCATCGGATCGCCATATTGTGTACTGTGATTCGATACACCACACAACGGTTTTCGCCGCGGCGGAGTGGCCGAGAGCATTGAGCCTCTATGCTCCCATGCGCGAGGCCGTGTCCCATCGGGAATTCCAATCCTCCCTAGGGCGTGGATGTTGTGTTGTCTTCAGTAAAAGTTAGTTTATAAGTAGTTTGTAACCTTAGGGACTGATGAACCTACAGTTAAGTCCCATAAGCTTAACAAACATTTGTAACACATGAACAACGTTCTTACACTGTTCAATCGTGCAATCTTTACGCTCCTTTCACCAAGCAAGGCGTCACTTGGCATTGACCTGCGTGATGTGTGGCTTATGGGCAGCCACTCGACCATGAAATACAAGTTTCCTCACCTTCCGCCCAACCTGCAGTGGATCCTGATGTAGTTTGGAATTCCTGAGTCATGGGCTGGATAGATGCTGGACTATTACACTGTACGACCCTCTTCAACTGTCGGCGGTCTCTGTCAGTCAATAGACGAGTTCGGTCTGTATGCGTTCATGCTGTACGTGTCCCTTTACGTTTCCACTTCACTGTCACATCAGAAACAATGGACGTAGGTATGTTTAGCAGTGGGGAAATTTCGCGTACAGACTTTACATAAGACTTCACAGACTTCACATAAGACGTTCGAAGTCCGTGAGTTTTGCGGAGCACCCCATTCTGCTCTCTCATGGTGTCTATTGACTACTGAGGTCGCTGTTTTGGAGTTCATGGCAGTAGGTGGTAGCACAAAGCATCTAATATGAAGAAAGTATGTTTTGGTGATGGCCGAATACTTTGATCGCAAAGTGCATGATTAATGACCTTGACACTGTATTGATCATATGACGGGCGCTGATGACCTAGCTGCTGAGCGCCCTAAACTTCAACTAAAGGTGTGAAAGAGAAAAGCCCATTGGCCGTTATAGGTGGAATGTTGGCATCAGGTCAATAGCGTTTCGCATCAGCTTGGCCGTAACGAAAGCCGATATGTTGTTCGGAATGGTGTGAAACAGCATTTAGACCCATACCTGAGGCATGTGGTTGCAGTTCTTGTAGCTGTCCCTCCTGATTCCGCTACTTGGATTCAGACAGAGGCTACAGTTCATGTCATCCAACATGTGCTCAGTGCTGTACGCAGTCCACAGACTCACGTATTCTATTTCGGTGTGTATTACCTCGTTAGAACAGTCCCAGACTGCTGTGCCATGACGGTTATGACGAGCAGTTGAAGAATCTGTGTGGCATATCGCTAAGCCGTCATTGTTTGCCGAATCACGAGTAGAAGAGACAACTTGCACTCTTTGGCTTCCTACACCTTGATGCCAGTATATCTCTCCACAATTCTAACAGGTTGTGTCCTTTACCTCGACGCCGCCAAAGTGAACACGATAGTAACAAGAAGTTATGCTGAGGATGATGCCTGGCAGTCATACGACTAAACGACAACTTTGGTGTTGTAGGTAGGAATCCAATCCGGCAGATGCGAATGGTCGAGACGCTGTCCGGTAACTCACAGGACGTAGTAGCATCTCCAGGACATGTTCGCAGTTGGAGAGAGAGTCGAAGTAGTGGGATCCCGGATTGGTGGGCGCAGTACCAACTGTTCTCTCTCGGAATACTGTTTCTTGTTGGACTCGGACCTGCGTCACGTGACTGTGTAGCCTAATGTAAGCATTGGTTTCCAATATCGGGCCACTATGGCATCTGAATGGTCCCACGCGTGGCAGTTGCATGATACTACCAATGCGCATCGCGTAATCCAACGACATGGCATCTGTCAAATGCATTCAGTTGGTGGACTGGCTGTCTAACCCGTCTGAATGTTATCGCTACTATTTCGTACTGTACGTAATTCTTGGTCCACAGTCTGACTCAAGAAAATTGACTAGTTGTATAGACATTAAAAAGAAAAATGTTCAAATGTTTGTGAAGTTATGGGACTTAACTACAGTGGTCATAGGTCGCTCAACTTACAAACTACTTACACTAACGTATCCTAAGAACACCACCGATGGGAGGACTCGAACCTCCGACGCAGAGCGCCCCAACGCGCACGGCTGTTCCGCCGCGGCAGACTTGAGAGAGAGAGAGAGAGAGAGAGAGAGAGAGAGAGAGAGATTTTATAACATACCTACAGAACACAGTTTTCATTTGGGACCTGGTCCAGGCTGAACCAACAACTTTTCATACGGTGATCCCAGCTCTTACAGAAAGGAATAGCAGAAAAATGTTGATTTTCTACTCAACAGTCACATTTAATAGAAGGTTACCTCTCTGTAATATCACGCGATTACAATCCTGAATGATTTGACCGTAGAGTTCCCTTTGTAGTAATCAGTGTCTGTCGTACAGAATTACTCAGTACTCCAACAACAAGAGTCTAATCTGTTTTGACGGTATCCTACATCGACGTTTATGTCAGTTCGGTATGGTTTGGGAACTTATTATCCCACAACCAAGTATTGAAAAACAATAAAAATTTCGGCGACGTCATCAATAAAAGTCACGCCGCATACATGCTTTGTCGTCGTAAAGACGATATTTGAAGGTTAATGCTGTGTTGCAGGGATGCGGTCTATAGTATAGGTGCTCTCACATGCCGAATGTAAAGTGTCCGGCCGGCCGCGGTGGCCGAGGGGACTGAGGCGCTCCAGTCACGGTCTGCACGGCCACTACGGTCGGGGGCTCGAATCCCCCCTCGGGCATGGATATTTGTGCCGTCCTTAGCATAAGGTAGTTGATAAGTAGTTTGTAAGTTTAGGGAGTGATGACCCCGTAGTTAAGTCCCATAAGCTATACAAACATTTGAACATTTGATTTGAAATGCCCAACTCACAGGCCGGCTGGCGGAAGTGGACTGACGCGGCCTCCCCTTCCGAACGAAGGAATGAACTGTGCAACAAAGCAGTAGTATTTTTTCCTTCAAACGACGTCTTTACTATGTCAAGGCATATATTTAATTAATGACGTTGACTAATGTCAAACACTTTGGGTATGATAGTTTTGTGAATTGCATATTTGGTTAGTGAGTCGACGAAATACATGTGTTTGCTTGTTTTTCAGCATCATAGAGTGGGATAACGCAGTCCCAAACCATATCGTGCCGATATGAACTTTTATTTAACTGAAAACTGGTGCGTGATTGGCCGGAATACTGTAACTAATAGTATCATGCGAGTCGTGTTCTCATTGCACTTCCCATTCTATTTTAAAAGGAACCCCCGGACGGCTACCTGAGCAAGGCTTGGAATAAATTCCGTTTATTATCAACCGTCACGGCCCGTCAGAATGCTGACAGCGCGACGCGGAAGATAAATAAGCCGCACTTTTCGCAAACGACCAGCCCCGACAATCCGACGCCCCAAAAGCGGGAGAGCGCGTAAGATAAAACATCCATTCCGCGGCGCACAGTGTATGGACGGCCGCGACGCCCCGCCAGTGGGATTGAAGCCCGCGTCGAATTGATTTAGTGCTTTCAATTCGACGATAACCCAGCCGAAATCGAAACGGAAGTTCCAGGAAAAGTTTCGCCACAACTCACGTCCTCGGCCATTATCTCGCTCGGTGGCAGCCGCGCAGTAATAAGCCGCCGGCGCCGATTAAGATAATGAAGTGTTTACCAAATAAAAGTCCGAAAACCCGATTAAGATTCCATTGATAGGGCGAGCAATAACTAGCGCGTGGCGGGCTAGGGAGATGGAAGTGGCGGCCGCCATGTCTGGACGCCCGCCAATGGGAGACAAACCGCGCCATAAATGAACACTGCTCACACGGAGGGGGAGGGGGTGGGAGAGGTCTTTCAAGTCTCTGCACAAATAAAGTGGCAGCCGGTACTGCCTCTGTGTGAGGTAGTCTAGCCAGTCGCAGTAAAATTGGACGATAAGTATACTGAAAAAAAAAGGGTCGTAAGTTAGGGCACTTAGTCTCAAACTAGCAAATCCGGCAGTGCTTCGCAGTCCTTAATGTGTATGGGATATATACCCTGATCTGTTCTCTTCTTCTCCCGATGTCTATCCCTTCCTCCCTCCTCTACTTCTCCATCGCCTCCTCCCTCCTTCCTTTGTCCATCTCCTCCACCCGGAACCTTCACAGAATGCCGGCCACTTGCCACGCCGGGCACTTGCCACGCCGGACTTTTGCCACACCTGACCCTTCGCCAGGTAGTCAGATTAGTGGCCCCTCAGACAAGGGACGCCCTTCCCCCTACTCCTGCTATTTGTTTCCAAACCTCCGTCTCCGATCTTACTCCATATAGCCAATACGGAAGAGATCTTTTTGTTCGACATCTCGCTGAAATGTACAATGTCTTCTCAGTATCCCGAAATCGAAATATTTATAACTTTTTGGAAACGAAAGCAATACCGTCGCCTATGTCAGTGTATAATTAGTTCTTCCAACCACAAATATGGATCCATTCTCCCTCCGTTTGTACGGTAGCTTTCTTCCACACTTTGCAATAGAAACAGTTCATCGCCATGGAAGGAACTCTAAAGGAACGATATAAACATAATTCGAATGTTCGCTGATCACTCAAGTTTGATCACTGCATTTGTACATATATTAATTGCTGCAACTGCATGACAAAAAAATGAAAGAAGAATGATACACTTCATAAAATTAATCTCTTGTGGCTAGCCGCGTTGGAGTACCCGAGCGGTCTAAAGCGTCTCGCTGTGGAGCGTGCGGTTGCTCGCCGTGGAGGTTCGAGTCCTCCCTGGGGCATGTGTGTGTGTGTGTGTGTGTGTGTGTGTGTGTGTGTGTGTGTGTGTGTTTGTCCTTAGGTTAGTTTACCTAGATTTAAGTAGTTTGTAAGTTACGGGCTGATGACCACGCAGTTTGGTCCGATAGATTTACAAACATTTGAACATTTGTCTTGCGGCGAAACATTAGTTAATAAAGTGTAATGCGACAATGATCAAAACAATGACAGAACATACGTTTACAAAATAAAGATAAGACCGTCTATGTTTGACAGATCAAGTAAAGTCAACATACAGTTTGAAATAAGGAAAGGAATTGTTAGGCTGAGTCACTCAATAAACACCCTAGTTTTTTAATGGAAAATCCATTATTCCTATGATCAGCACTACAAAAGAAACAAAAAGCACAACCAAGAAAATCGTAATGTGTGTACTAGCTCACATGCGAAACTGAAGTAAATAGTTCCTGTGAGTTAGTTTGAGCAGATGTTGTATTCGACTACCGGACTAAATTAATAAATGCGGTGGCGGAGCGGCCGAGCGCAATGAGGCACTATGCTGCGATACGCGAGGCCGTTCCCCGTCGGGGGTTCGAATCCCTCCTCGAGTATGGATGTTTGTGTCTTCTTTAGTATAAGGTAGCTCATAAGTAGTTTGCAAGTTTAGGGACTGATGATCCACCTGTTAAGTCCCTTAAGCTTAACTAACATTTGAAAATTTTAATTAATAACAGACTACGTTTACCGACCCCCCTTCCCCACCCACCATTTTCATGATGCAGCCGCTGAAAATTTCATAGAAAACGTAAGTCTCATCACAAATAGTTACCCTTCTCATGTAATTGGCAGTGACTTAAGTCTACAGTCCGTATGTTGACAAAAATACACCTTGAGGCAGGTGGCAGATACATCTACCGAAATTGTTCTAAATGTTTTTTTTTAATTATTTTGAACATTTAGTCCACGAGCCCATTCAAATTTTAAATGGCTTCGAAAACACACTTGAGCTCTTAGTCACAAATACTCCTGAACATCACGACGGATACAGGGATAAGTGAACACAAAGTTGTAACGAGCTCAAATCTGTAACAAAGACATTCACCAAAACTAAACGCTAAGTACGTCTATTAAAAAAGGGGAAAAAAAAGATAAAAATCCTGTGCCGGAAACGGAACTCGAACCTGGGACCTTTGCCTTTCTCGAGCAAGCGCTCTATCATTGAGCTATCCTGACACGACTCACTGCTCCCCCACACAACTTCAATTCTACCAGTACCTCGCCTTGCAATGATCCTATTTTCGGCGTAAGCACATCCACCCCTTATTATCGTGTAACCACTGTAATGGGCAAAAGGCCTGCCCTTGGCCGTTGTAATAACTTCCATACTGACGGTCATACTACGAAATGTGGAAGCGACCAGTGTACATATGTACGTCGGAACACCGATCACGGAGTTCTCGGACCGGGCAGTGGTCGTGGGGGGAGGGGGGGGGTGCTGGAGAGTGAGGAGACAGGGGCACCCTTCGGAGCAGGTAAAAGTGTGTCAAATGTCCGGCGTGGCAAGTGTCCGGCGTGGAAAGTGTCCGGACACCTCTTCACACCACTCCCTCTTACCCCACACCATATGCATCTCCTCTTCCCTCCTATCATCACCCCTTTTTAAATCCATTTCATTCCCCCATTCTCTATGTCCTTCTCTCTCTCTCTGATCTTATTTATTATGATTGCAATCACGACCCGGATTGGGAATAGAAGTGAAAAAGGATGGGTAAAACAATTGGAAACGGGTTATTAGAGAGAACTTTCGAGCTGCTCTATCTGTGAGGTTAGTAGCTTTAATGTCCGTACTCTTACTGGTTTTATTGCACGAACATACATATCAGCGGCGAACTGATGAAACAATCTGCGGCATTTCAATATGTGATTGTCCTCGTTTCGGTGACTCATCAAACGGGAGGCATAAAAATTCATACAGTTGACCTTGTTCGTTACTTTACCTGTAAGTGAATAATGAACTCTTATTAGGATCTTACTGAAACACAATTAACAACATTGCTACATACCGGTAAAATTTTACATTCCTCGACGCAGGCAATAGCTGTTGGATCGTGGGAATTAAGCCGACCAATCGTGGCAAAACTTGAGACAGCCAATGAAATTTTAGTTGGCGACAGTTGTTTTCTCTTCATACTAAACGACATTATTTTGAGAATCCACATAATAATTTAGTTTCGGACACATTAAACCTACTGAGTGAAATAGACTTTCCTTATGGAAACAGTCTTACAAATGCTAATCACTTATAACCACGACAACAAACAATAGTATTTCCATGAAGAAAAAACGTAGTACTGGTAAGAAATCGGCAAATATCAGTAGATATTGTATACTATCACGCGATTGGCTAACAGTGACGTAATGCAGTTTCTTGGAATCAACGGCTGTTGCCAACATTGCCCGCTAGGTATGTGTAGCGGATTTAAAATTAAACCCTATATACTAGTTAATCCTTGGCTTCAAACAATGCCCTCCCTTTCTTCTAACCTCTGGTGTATTTGTTTGCTCCGTTACAGCGTATTTAGTCTCTAGGCGAGTAGCGAATGAGTAAGCTGATTGTTGGAGAATATAGAAAATAATCCGAGCTGGAAGCGTACATTCAGCTATTCTCAAATTGTAATATTATTCGATAAATTTTCCAAAAAAATTCTTTCATACAAACCTTGACCTGAAAATTGCGAACAGAACAAAGAAAATTGGTGAAGCCTTTCTCAAGTGATGCGCTTTCATACATGCAGCAATTAATTTCCATTAATATAGGTAGATGTGTCATACATAAAATATTAAATAAATAGGTATCTTAAAACCATCCTATGTCCGGCTCCTGCTTCTAGGCTACCTCCCCACCAATTTTGAACCAAATCGGTTCAGACGTTCTTTAGTTTAGTGTAACTAACACGACTTTCTTTTATATATATAGATTATTTATGTGTAGGGCCAGTGATAAACTGGTGTTCGTGTCATCCTTCTTCACATGCTACCAGTGCGAACGTATACTACCAAATAATAGTACAAGTTCGCGCTGCGCGAACGGTACAGAAAAACAGATCCCCGGGGAGACACATCCAAACAAGACGAGACAAACTTTTAGGGCATGTCCTAAAGACACGATAACTTCATTGGAACAATAGCAGAAGGAGTTATTGAGGAAAGAAACCGACGAGGGCGACCAAGAATATCATACATGCAACAGATCATGAATGATGTTGGATGTAACACGTATGTGAAAATGAAGAGGAGGCAGACAAAAGAGAGAAATGGCGCTCTGCTGCAAACCAACCTCAGGGTTGAACACTGAAGAAGAAGAAGAAGCGTTGAGTGAAGATCCTACATATGAATAATAGGCCCGAAGATACTACTACGTGAAGCGTGAAGATAGCATGATTGGAACGCCGCGACTGATTGTAAGGTAAAAAAAAAAAAAAAAAAAAAAAAAAAAAAAAAAAAAAAAAAAAAAAAAAAAAAAAAAAAAAACAATGATGCGGATTTACATCGGATTCTCAAGTACTGATTGAAAGGATTTTGTCCACTTGGGACATCATCTGATATCTACGAGGTTTCGAACTTAAATAGTGGCAACTATGTATTCACAAAAGCGTTACATATTTGCACCCCCTACTGTCCTTCAATATAGTCACCACCGTTTTGTAGAACCCGTTGGGTGCGAATTGGAAGGCCCAGTATACCGTTAGCAGAACCTGTTCTGTTGATGGTGCGAATGGAGCTGTGTACTGCCTGTCGAATCTTTCCAACAGTTCTGAAACGAAAGCCACGAAGTGGTTCCTTCATCTTCGGAATGAAATCAAAGTCACAAGGATTTAAATACGGGGAGTATATTGGATGGTACAGTACTTCCCAGTCCTATCGACCGAATAGAGCAGCTTGCGCTGTGTGCGCCAGCGCATTGTCGTGCGAAATGGTGGATGGGTTGCGCAGAAAGTGTAGCCGCTACTTTCGCATAGCTGGTCGCAGGTGATGCTCCAAAAACGAACAATAATACTGTGCATGGACGGTCTGCCGTGGAGGAACGTAATGCGAGGGATAACACCATCAAATCATACACAAGAGTAACCATAAATTTCATCATACTGAGGCTCTGACGCACTTTCTTCTTTCGCCGCGACCCACAACGATTCCATTCGTTGGATTGGGGTTTCGGTTTTGGCTCATACGACGTGGCACATGTCATAGCCAGTGTTACGATACGGCGTAAGAATGCCTCTCCTTAGCACCCACAGGGGTCCAAGTGCGTCTGAGCAGTAACGCAATCATTTCTGCATTTCACTCAATTCACGCGGAACCCATCGTGATGCAATATTTCGCATGCCCAGGCGTACCTTCAGCATGTTATGTGCAGTCGTATGTGCTAATGCGGTTTCGTGGGGGAACTCACGAATCGACTGGCGTTGACCACTGTCCACTAACGCGGCAATAGTATGCACTTCATCTTGAAAATCGCTAGGACGATCTGCCCGAAGCATGTATGCCACAGTTTGACGACCTTATTTTATGGCTTTTACCCGACGTGCCTCTGTTCTGCACGGCAATGCCGACTCCCCGCACGCCTCCTGAAGACCTTGATGACACCGTGGTGCTGTACGACCTCTGGTACAATCAATCTTGATCCAACTCTGTTGTTTCTGTTTAGAAAACATAGTGACATCGTTACATTAGACCGCTTGCTCACGAGTGATTCTGTTTCTCTTGTTTATACGCACGCCGATGACGTGCGACGGGCGAGTCAATTTATTCGGAGGTAAGGTAGCTTTATCCATAACGTTTGCTATCAGCGACAATAGTATATTCCATTGTATAGTATCTCCACAGCAGTGTTGCCACAATTCAAGTTCCAATCCTCGTATAAAGTAGATGTGATCCAACATCTGCCCGTATGCAATCAATTTTATGTATCTACAATATATTTTATACATCTTATCATGTCCCAAAAGGGCGAACAGATCATAATTAATAAGAAAGCTTTTTCGCAAACGAGACTGCATTCTTTTAATAAATCCACAACCGCTTCCTGCAACAGGCGTCAGCATGGCTTGGGACCAATTATAAGTAACGGAAGCAGTATTATTACAGTGCCGTATATGTGTTGTGAGAAGGCCGCTCCATTGCATTATGTGCACTGAGAATGATGATGAAACCAGTACTAACTGATGTCATTGCTGGCTATAACTGCTGCTACACACTTCTGTACTCAATGAAAGAGGCTCCGAATACGTTTTTGCGGTATAGCAGTTCATACTGTTTCAGAAAGACCAGACCACACATGTAGATATTTCACTGATTCCAGGTGTCTCCAGACTGTATGCGAAGATCGTCGTGTTGCTGCAGAATTGAGATTCATCGTTGAAAACACTGTCTCCATGTAATTTATTGACCCTCTCAGTTGTCAGCATACAGTTCTCTGTGACTGACTTCGGACTTTTGGCCGTCCATGATCGTAATGAGATAGTGTCACGGAAATGATACTCGAGGCAGGGTGGAAATGTATAAACGAATGATTTTATTCATTGCGGCGAGTTGTAATTTCAAAATTTCTTTTACCAACTTTATCCTCAGAATGCGACCAGGGAGAGGTGATCATCCTAATGAGGGAAACTGGATCGGAAACGGAACAATTTTCTTCAAACGGAAATTTAGGAAACATCTTAACAACCAAACCGGTTGCAATTTTAATATGTCGCTGTTGGATATCGTAGTGCGACATTTAGGGATGCGAAGCAGGAGTCGTCATTTCCCGCTAAAATATTCAAGGCTGTACCCGCAGCAGGCAAGATGATGGTCACCGTCTTTTTAGACGTTTGAGGTCCGATACTCATCGAATTCCTCGAGTACGGAAAACCCATTGAAAATAATGTGTACTGTGAGAAACTCTGTAGATTACGCAAGTCCATGTAGAGCAAACGGCCTGGGCTGCTCACGGAGAGAGTAATTCTGATCATAACATGTAGGCTTTCACAGCCAGCGTCTTCATTAATTAAAACTTCAAGGCTAAGATGTCGTGGTCCATCTATAAAACTTCTTACTCCCGGCTCACCTGTGAGGATGTTGCCCTCAGTAGGCAACGAAACTTCGGGAGTAAGAAGTTTTATAAATGGACCACGGCATATGGCCAAAATTTTTAATTAATAATGTGATTAAAAAAATAATTTTCAAATGTTGATAAACCTAACGGACTCAACAGCGTTGTTATTGGTCAGTAGCTTACAAACTGCTTCAACTAAGGTAAACTAACCTACGGACAACACAAACACCCATGCCCGAGTTGGGGTCGAACCCTCGACGGCGAACGGCCGCGCGCACCGCAACACGGCGCTCCAGTACGCACGGCTAATCCGCCGCGACAGTGACATTCTGCTGCATGATAAAGCGTCTCCAGGGTCACACAAAGTGTACTGGTCAGGTTCAAGTAGGAGCAGCTTGAGTATCCACCCTACAGACCGGACATGTCGTTAAACAATGGGATAGTTGTTGTCAGGCCTCTGTTGATAACTCTTGAATAAAGATTTGAATTGTACCCACAGTGTGGTTTCGTATCTTTACATTTGAACATCCCTCGTAAATAACGGAACGGTAGAGAAATGAAGCGTATCGATGACTGCTTGGCTCTTAAATGGGATTCGTAAAGAACATATGTCTTACCTTCGCTACAGTCGTGGTGGAGTAGCTGAGCGGTCTAAGGCGCCTTGTTGTGTTCAAAATGTTCAAATGTTTGTATAGTCTATGGGACTTAACTACGGGGTCATCAGTCCCTAAAGTTACAAACTACTTATGAACTACTTACAACTAAGGACGGCACAAATATCCATGCCCGAGGGGGGATTCGAACCCCCGACCGTAGTGGCCGTGCAGACCGTGACTGGAGCGCCTCAGTCTCCTCGGCCACCGCGGCCGGCGCCTTGTTGTGGGGCGCGTGGTTGCTCGCCGTGGGGGGTTCGAGTCCCAACTTGCGCATGGATGTGTATGTCGTCCTTAGGTTGGTTTAACTTAGTTTTATGCGTGGGGACTAATAACCCAAGAAAGTAAGTCTGATAGATTTACTACTATTTGACTTATTTGTCCTCGCTACACTTACGATGTGAAGTTTAATAATGGGCGGCAAAAACTCCGGAACTATCCTCAAAGAACTGGCTTTAATAAACGCTATATATAAAAGGATTGAAAACAGCAATCCAGCATGTTCGAACTCCATTGACCCGCGAGAACTCGGGCCTTTAAAAGTTTCACGATCGATCTCTTGTATAGCATTTTTCTGAGAGTCAATGAACAGTTTGTAATGTACTTAATGTATCTAAATAAGTATTTATAGTTGCGTTTATAAGAAACTACACATATTTGTCTATTTAAAATTGATAAAATGCCGATTGTTTTAAAATTACTGTGAGGAAAATGCTCACGCGACTTTGTTCGCGGGTTAAAAATGTGATTCTTATCCAGATTATGCCTCCCCCCCCCAACATGGTTAAATTATAGACTAGGACACCGTCGTGAGAAAATATTTAACTTTTAAATTTGACTGTGGCCTCTCTAAATCATCAACTGTATTGGCGTCACATGTTGTAGTTTCATTTCTGATGACGCTACTCATAGAGTTGAACCGTTGCCTTATGAATTGCCCTACTGGTCATTCATCCGGTATTATAGTTCATAGTAGTGTTTAATTCCAGTACCACAATCATTGCCTCCTCCGGATTCCCCGTCCGCCTCCTGTATTACCGGCTTACTAAAGTGCCAGCGTTACATGTCTGAAATTTTGGAGATTGTAACACTTTATCTTGCCGGTAGTCTCACTGCAACGGATAATACGCGACCACACATGCCACTAAATGTTCCAGACATCTTATCGCCCATTGCGTTACGTTGATAAATTAGCATCCATGTTGTCCCGCCTATTGAAAACGTCTGGTCGATGATAGCGGAATGGCTGTCCCAGATATATCTTCCGCTGCTACATCAGATCGACTTCGGAAATGAACTTATAAACTCCAACACATCCAGTGCTTCTTTGAATTAATACCAAGGCATGTAGCGGCGTTTATAACCAATAAAGATGGCGAAAATATTGATTCCATCAACTACCTCACATCAAACAGGGCCGCTTTATCATTCAAGTGAACTTGGTTACGTGTTTTATCTTCAACAGATTTATCTGCTATATCTCCCCTAGATTTCGAAGTTTAATCTTGGGTAGCCAGCCGTGTTGATATTCGTACTGCGCTTACATTGCCTGCAATGAAAAGTGTACAACTTATGTGACAGGAACGTCTCAAAACACATACATTAGTTGTGATTCTTTAGTTTCTCCCGGCGTATTTGATAATCAAAATATCCACGGGTGTAGTGCCGATCTATAGTGTCCAACGGGCACAATATTTCGGCGATCATACATGTCGCCATCATCAGGTGAACTGACGGACTGAGCTCCTGGAAACGCGCCGGCACGGAGATCCGCACTCTACGGCTGCTCGAAGGGAACTGGGTTCTAGCCCGGTAGCGGGCCATTTAAATACCCTCGGCCCGCGGAGCGACCCCTCCGCGGTCCGCGCCCCGCGCCGCGGTCGTGCAGTGGAACCGATTGCGTCGGCGTCTGAGATGACGTCGATGTGAGGGCTCTGTCCGCCGTGGTCGTCACTTCGTTACGTTTGCTTAATTTACTCTTAATTAACCCAATCGTTGGTTCTCAAGCTTCGCTAAGATTATAGCCACAGTCACGGTTTATGAGGTCGTCACTTGTGCGAATTTCAATGGCCTCTCTAACGACGCAGTCCCAGTATCTCGACGTCTGTACCAGAATCCTAGTGCGTCCATACTCCATCGCATGAATCTCCGACAAACAATGTTCAGCGACCGCCGACTTGCTCGGATACATCAATCGTGTGTGCCTCTGGTGTTCAACGCATCGATCCTCGACGGTACGCATGGTCTGTCCGATATATGAGATTCCACACTGACACGGAATCTGGTAGACGCCGGCCTTTCTCAAAACGAGATCATCTTTGGCGCTCCCCACCAGTGCACGAATTTTATTCGGCGGACAAAAATCAGTTCCAACCTGGTGTTTTTTTTCAAAATGCGGGTGATCTTCCCAGAGAGTGCGCCGGTATATGGAACGAACGCAGTGCCTACATCCTCCGTCGTGTTTTCATCCGTTTCCACAGGTTATGATGTAGTGGTTGGGCGGACAGTCCGCTGATCTGCCACTCTGAGTACCCATTTTTTCGAAATACAGTTCTCTGGTGTTCCAATTCCTGGGGTAGACTCTCTGCGTCGAAGATAGTGCGCGCCCTGTGTACTAGAGTACTCCATTCCTCTGTGAAGGGTGGTGACAGCTGTCTGCGTGTACATACAGATCAGTGTGCGTTGTCTTCCGATATACACTAAGACCCAGGGTGCCATCAGCTCTTCTCTTGACCAAGACGTCAAGGAACGGCAATTTACCCACCGTTTCTATCTCCATAGTGAATTTGATGTTGGGGTGTATGGAGTTCAGATGTGTAAGGAAGTCAAGGAGTTTATACATATCATGTTGCCAGATGACGAAAGTGTCGTCCACAAAACGGAAAAAGCAAGTAGGTTTCCATTCATATGATGCCAGGGCTTCCTCCTCGAAATTCTCCATGTACAGATTTGTGACCACAGGGAAGAGTGGGCTACCCATGGCGACTCCCTCCGTTTGTTCGTAGTACTCGCCATTGAAAAGAAAATACGTGGAGGTCAAGACACGCCTAAAAAGTTCGGTGGTCTTCTCGTCAAACTTCTGACCAATCAAATCTAGTGACTCTCGAAGGGGCACCCTCGTATACAACGAAACGACGTCAAAACTCACCATGATATCTGACTCATCCAGCCTGAAGCTGTTAAGGCGTTTAACAAAATCCACGGAATTACGGATGTGATAAGGGCATTTACCCACATAAGGACTTAATATTCCCGTCAAGTATTTTGCCAACAAATATGTAGGTTCTCTGATGTTACTGACAATGGGACGTAACGGCACCCCATCTTCGTGAACCTTAGGGAGTCCATAAAGTCTTGGCGGTACCGGACCTTGAGGTAGCAGTTTCTTGGCGACACCCTCCGGTAAATCCGCATCCTTGTTTTCCGCCTTCTTTGTGGGGTCAACGCTGATCTTCCGGTAGAAATCGTCATTTAGCAGGCTCTGCATCTTTTCAGTGTAGTCCATATGGGAGTCAAAAACCGTAGCATTGCCTTTGTCAGCCGGTAAGACAACAATTTCAGTGCGCTCCCTCGGGTCACGAGTGGCCGCTCTCTCTTTATTGTACTCTTTTTTTGTCCGCCGAATAAAATTCGTGCACTGGTGGGGAGCGCCAAAGATGATCTCGGTTTGAGGAAGGCCGGCATGTACCAAATTCCGTGTCAGTGTGAAAAGTCATATGTTGGATAGACGATGCGTACCGTCGAGGATCGATGCGTTGAACACCAGAGGTACACACGATTGATGTATCTGAGCGTGTGGATCTCCGTGCCGGCGCGTTTCCAGGAGTTCAGTCCGTCAGTTCACCTGATGATGGCGACATGTATGATCGCCGAAATATTGTGCCCGTTGGACACTATAGACCGGCAGTACACCCGTGGATATTTTGAAGATACATTAGTTGTTTTTGGACGTAGATGACTCATGGCATCTCGGTCTGAGACGGTTTCCGAGGAAAGCATAATCCTTGGTTGTCTTCCAACGACGAAGCTAGGTAGCGCTCGAACGAAGTAAGCTGGGCCAAGGAGAGATAAGGGAGCGACAGTCGGTGGACTCGAGTTCGGAGAAGGCACGACGAGAAGGCATGTACTCAGTCTTACAGTACGAGAAATAAAGTCGCGTTTTGTGGTGACGCTAGCAGTGTATTGTGATGGCGCTGATGTTATGTTGCTAAAGTGGATCTGCCACATGTCACCTTTCTTGAAGGTCACTTTTGGTTACCTTTAAAGGTGAAAATGTTAACTAGTTAGAGCTTTTGGCTTTTTTTACGTTGCTAGGATCTTACCAAGTGCTATGTGGTCGCTTCTGTCTAGATATAATTGCTGTTCATATGAGAAAAGATGTGACCTGTTAATTGGTCAGATGGATTTGGGATATATATATATACTTAGCGTAATAGTTAGGCAAGTACAATGTTGTGGGGCGTCCTTGTAGTTTATCTATATCGTACGATAGGCTGCAGAAAGGCACACAGAAAGCAACATACTGGCACAACTTGGCTTTCGGCCGCACCTTTCGCCAGCAAATGAGTGGGTTGCCAGAAAATGAGGGCACTCACATTCATACAAACACTCTGATTGAAGCATACATGGCCGCTATCTCCAGCTGCCGCGTTCCGACTCGGTACCAACGAGGCTAAAACTTTGTAAAATGTGAATCTTTGTGAAATGAATCTGCTGTTGCAGTTGCTGGAAATTCGTCTGATTTTAAAATGTACAGAAAAATAGGGCGCGGAACTATCCTGCATGATTAGGATAATGATTAAAATAATTTGATCTTAAACCTCCATACCTATGTTTTACAGATTTGCTCAGTGGTTAAGTCAAGCACGCGACATGAGTTGAAGATAGTGAATACAAGCCTAACATCAGACGATAAAATAAAGATAAATGTATGTAATATATGCAGTTTAGTAGATAAACTCTTTTGAAGCTTACTGATATTAAGGGTAATTCCATCCAACGCTCCATCATATTAATATAGAACCTAGAATGACAAACTTCAATTGATATTGCCTGAAGACGCAGCTACCGAAACACATCACAAAGTTTCTATTATCAGATGAGGTGCCAACCAATTGTATTTGGCATTCCATGCCAAAATTACGTAAGCATTTTAAAAACTCCCATTAGAGGGTCAGAGTGCCACTGGTTCCGGTTAATCAGTTGACCGTTAAGTATCCGTTCGTCAGATATGCACATATGTTCCTCAGTTTCCAGTTACTCAAATAATTCAATTTTTTATTTACCTTTCCTCGCTGTGGCTTGGTTGCTCAATGGTAACCAGCGAGGTAGCTCAGCGTGTTTGGTCAGTCGGCTCTTCGCTCTCTGAAATGAAAGATAAATAAGTAAATAAATATTAAAAAAGAAAAACTGAGCAAAGAACGTATTGAATATCCCAAAACAAATACGAAACCACGACAGCAATTAACTGATCTACCCAAGGGATACACTCACATACACACAGATTCAAACACACACACACACACACACACACACACACACACACACACACACACAAATGTGCTGAAGTGCTAGATTATGGATGCAAATGTCGCGAGTGGAAGTCCCGGTTAATCGTAAGACTTACGCGTTACTTATCAGTTCTTTCACCCCTGGTAATATTGTTGCTCTTCCCGGCAAATAAGCCAATACGAATGTCGTAGTATGGTGGCGGCATACCACCTCAAGCAGGATCCTGACTAGTAAACCTCTGTGGTTTTCACTCCAGTCTTCTGAATGTTGACTGCTCTACCCAACTTTTCATGGGCACAGTGCAAAATTCAATGGTCTTGTATCATAGATGGCGAGCATTGGGGAGCTGTTCATCAATACCTGTAAAACTTGTGGCTGTAAATAATTCTTAGTGGTTTTCGGTATTTTAATTAACTTTTCTGTTGTACATAGCGGTAGCACTATCCTCTTTGAGCTTTCGCTGTGTTCTGGATAATTTTACTGTTTGCAAGTTAGGCTCATTGATATATAGTTGCTATTCCATGGCTCTGCAGCAAGCAGGTTTGGAGTTACACCGTGTAACAATGCCGGCCCACACTAACTTTGGCAGTGTATGAAATTTTGTTGAGCTGTTGCTATTGCTGCACTATCCTGGTCGTTTCTGCTGCTCTGGTAGGGGTAAATTACACCTACTTTGTTCATTTCTTTGTTTTTACTGTCTTATATTTACTCACTGTACTTCTTATTTGAATATGACGACGCATGTTTGATTTGGACACTGAACAAATTTTTGAAAAGGAAGGTGTGGAGCGTTAAGAGCAGTTGGTTTAATTGTTTGTCATGTTGCAGGTAGGACCGCAGATCACTTATTTCTTGCTTCTTTGGTGTTATTTACAGGATTAGACCTGTTTCATGAACCCAATGCTCTGTTTATTCATTTGAGGTCTTCTTGACCATGGCATTCTAAAGCTTGAAATGAGATGGGAGGAAATAGAAATATAATAAAGAGGAAATAATCCTTCAAGATTTTGAAAAATGTAAGGTGTAGTTAGGGTCTAGAAAAGGACGAGAGCACTTTACATCCAGTGATACTCTTTGCTAATTAATTGAATACTAAGACTCAATTCCAGTGACCAAACATTATACATGGATCCCCTCCATAATAGTGGTCAAGGATACCATAACTAAGGTGAATAACGCCAAGATTTCTAACTCAAATAATATTTATTCACTTATGAATCTTGTGCAAATATGAGTGAAACGAATGTATAACAAACCATGTTAGGCAAATCAGTTACAAGGACTTTACACAAATGTTACTATTGTTTCCTATGGTAAATGTCTGGCACACCGTATGATACTAATGTCATAAGTATAGGAAACAAATTACATTTACGGAGAAACTGATGTGTAGCGAAGAGCAGAATTCTGGTATCCTATCCCTAAATAGATCGTCTTCTCAATAGTCGAAAATGTAACGAATCCTGTGGCGCACCAACTAGTGGAAGCAGTATTTTACTAAACACGGCGATGCGGCGAAGACACAGAGATTGCGGCAGTCTGCGACGGTGTTTGGTGAGTCTGTAATGGCGATCATGAAAAAACAACTTCGAATTTCAGAAGCGAAACATGAATAATCTCAGCCACTGTGATCCCGATGGGCCTCAGTGTCGATGATCTTCAGCTATGCGCTGCACATTTCAGCCATAATGTATTTTTACACGTGAGTGCGAAATGCTCAGGTGACACCAGAACTGAAAGGATCGTTACTATCAAGACAATGCGACTAATTCCAGACAGGCTGACCTTATTGTCGATTCGCTACACGCAGATCAAGTATTGAAACGAGATCCGAAAGTTGAACCAAACTCTGTCCAGCGAAACAAATCAAGCAAACTATGAGCAGTGGAGAAGGGACCGCTCTTGGTAGTGTCTACTCTCTCTCCGTGTCCAAACGCCAGTCTCTCAGACTCACATTCTCTGACTCTCTTTTCCACGCCCTTACTACTATGTAAGCTCCAATACCTTTCAAGATAGCAATTTTTACCCAATGCCAGATCACTCTCGGCAAATGGATTGAAGAGACTGTCAAACGAGTCATAATTATCCAATCAGCGAAGTTCCCGCATCTCTGTGGCCGGAGCGCCGCCTCGTGTCCCACACTTTCACAGAGAAGGAAGATGCCCCAAAGGAGACACCACAAACACGGAAACCTGGGATGATTTTTTGAACACACCACATTCCAAGAGCTATTTTTCCGAAAGTCGCATTCCATTCCGGCGCCGGACGCTCCACACCAGGGTGTCTAGCAACCTGAAATTCGGTGGGTACCTCCTGCTAGATTTTTGCACAAGTGGATGAAAGAGTTCAGTAGTGATATCTGTCACTGCCCTGGCCAGACAGCCGCTGTGGTGTTGTCGCAACTTAATGGCCTCATGCGTTCCAAAATACGGCGAAAGCCATTTAAGACTCAGCTGGACTCACAAAGGTTTCAAACGACTTTGGTCAGATGGCATGAAGGTGTCGGTCATGCTGCATCCTCCGACAATGGCTCAATGCCTTTCCAGGAGGACAGTGCAGTCAAAAGCACGTATACTTCTCCGATGAAGAGCTATTACGACTGTGCAGAATACTGATTTGGTGCTTTCAGGAGTATGGATGCATGGGGTGCCAATAGCGAGGCAACATCTACCCTGGAACTCTCCTGCTTCTCACAAAGTCCGTTGGTAGTGGAAAGTTCCTCCTCAGCCAAAATTTTATGGGAGAAATTAATAAAGGCAAACTAACACAAATGTAAAGCAGTCAACAATTCGAATGCATGGTCCTGTTTGGAGGTATGCCGTTGTCTTCCAGTTATAAGGGGATATACAGTTTAACGTGCATTTCGAACCACGGTGCTCGATTTTTTTTTCACATCAGCAACATTACCAGAGGTGAAAGAACTGGAAACTGACAGATAAAAATCCTAGGACGTGAGCCAACACAACCAAGAGACAAGGCCTCCCAACAGCTCGTGCCACGTCACACCAACCGAGCCAAGGACAACGAGAAAGACAGGTCCTGGCACGCCCATCATGTCACGATGTCACGTCAGCAAAGTATTCCTGAGACCGCGCGATCGCTAGCTGATTGACCGGCCACTGGGCACAGCCCACTGGTGGCTCGTAGCGGCACAGACAAATATATACAGACGGGAAACCTCCGTAAGGGCCCGGTCCCACGCTCAGGAAGGGGGGGGAGGCGGGGGGGGGGGTGCTGAAGCAATTCCGTAAGATGCCCCAAGATGGAGCTGCATTCAGAAGCAGCCCTTCAAAATGGCCAGAGCAGGCGGCAGGTAGCGGCTGTCCCCACCACCACCTCCCCTCAACACACCTCAACACAGCCATGGCCTCGTGGCAGGCGGCACGAGCTCTCCCCTCAGCCTCCCCTCCACGCTACCCTCTGACATGCGAGAGGCACCCTCAGAAGTGCCTCTAGTGTGGTCTACCGGTACTAAGCCAGGGAACGGCCTGACACCTGCTAGCATCTTATGGAACTACGAGGGGAGCGTAGGACAGTGGTTTAGGGGGGAGCTGCATCTCTGTATTCTGTGGTAGGGGCCCAGCCAGTCAGCTGGCGGTCGCGGACTGATCAGTTCAAAAATGTTAAATGTTTGTAGAACTTATGGGGCTTAACTACGGGGTCATCAGTCCCTAAGCTTACAAACTACTTATGAACTAGCTAAGACTAAGGACGGCACAAATATCCATACCGGAGGGGGGGGGGATTCGAACCCCCGACAGTAGTGGCCGTGCAGACCGTGACTGAAGCGCCTCAGTCCCCTCGGCCACCGCGGCCGGCGCCTGATCAGTGTGACGTGGCAGGGGCTCTTATGAGGCCTTGCCTCTAGGTGATGTTGCCCCAGGATCGAACCCGTGACCTTTAGGTTGATAGTGCGCCACTCTACTACTGTGCTACCGAGCCACACATGTGCTTACGTTACGTTTAACAGCATTGAAACGAAAATAATGAAGAAATCCGCAACATGTCAGACACTAGGGTTTTCACGTGCTCTTCTCCTCTGATATAGCAGCCGCCAGTGGACGTAGCACAGGAGTCGTGGCTTAAATGCCAAGAACAATAATTGCGGCGGCGCTTCGGCTAATTGGCTGGGCTCGGCCGGAGCGGTCGCCTCTGCCGCTGTCGCGGCCACGCTGTTCATGCGCCCCCCGCGGCTGTCACGTGACCGCCGCGGGGAATTTTCAGATGCGTGGGGCGCGCAGGGTGGGCAATATTCGCGACTGTGAGTAATGCGACGCCGGCTGTCGGCCGCTCCTCCGCACTCGGCTGGCACGGCTGCCAACTGCGGAGCGCGGGGATTTAATTACACGAGTGCAGCTGTCACGGACGCCCCGGAATCTGGATTATATGCTAAAACTCCGCTTTCCGCTCTGTTTTAAACAACAGCAATAAAACGGTCTCGCCCAAAAAATGCTGCAATGTATGATTTAAACGGCTTAAATCCCGGGTTTTATACATATAAAACGCGAAAGTAATAAAATACCGGGATTTTTGCGCTGGTTTACGGCTCCGTCCCGACGTGTCGATGAATATAATACGAGAGGATGGTAAAATAAACAAAGCTAAAAATCGTATCGATGGAAACTGGCTTGCTGCACTTCCGCCGGTGAACCACGGTTCCAGAGCTGTATATTACGACCACTACTTTTCCTACAGTGGTTAGCTGCTTGTGCTGTGACACTGGTGTATCGGAAGACCCACGAAGAAGCGGAGAAACTGATACTGTGAAATCACGACTCTGTGATAAACAGCTAAGTGTACAGGGTGTCTCAAAACATTAGAGACAGTGAAGTATATTAAATGTAATTTTAGATCCTGTCGAAGACGATTATTTTAGCGGCAAGGGTTTTATGCCATGCGTGAGATGCAAGTATTTGCAAATTAAATTACGTTTCATTTCAAAGAACAGTATCAACATTGTGGCATTTCCTAGAAGAAGAGTCGCAGTTGTCTGTTAAGCATCGGCAGCAGAGTTTATCATTGTTTATAGTTTACTGATCGTCTACACTAGACTGTTACTCGTTACATTATTGTAAATTAACGACCAGAAACTAATTCAATGTAGTCAGTAATCATTAGATGGAACGAAAAATTTTCTGGATGTCCCATCACCAACCAGTTTTGAGCAAGCTCTGCACACCTTAAAGCTAGTCAGGACTACCTCCCCCTCTTATATTTTCATGTCCCCCCTCTCTGAAATAAAAAATTAACTGTACCTTACTGCCACAGGATATCCCTGTAAGCCAATTCTCCTTCTAGTAAAGATCTGTTAATTCTTTCTCTACAATTCTATGCATTACTTATATTCCCCACCCGTTTTAGAGTTACATTTCTTTTCTACAAAAAAAATGTTCAAATGTTTGTTAAGCTTATGGGACTTAACTACGGGGTCATCAGTCCCTAAACTTACAAACTACTTATGAACTACTTACGAACTAGGACGGCACAAATATCCATGCCCGAGGGGGGATTCGAACCCCCGACCGTAGTGGCCGTGCTGACCGTGACTGGAGCGCCTCAGTCACCTCGGCCACCGCGGCCGGCTTCTTTTCTACAACAACATTTCAAAGACCTTCCTTTCTTACTTGTTCTTCTCCTCATCCACACTTCATTTTCATATTCCCTTAAGGAAGTTTATTTTACTATTGCTGGTATACTCGGGCTTCAGCTATTCTTCTGTTCTTACAACTGTAATTTTCTTCTACATTTAGTGTTTTATTTTCTGCTCTGATGCCTTCACTATGACCTACCTCTGTCTATATTCTACATTTTTTAGTTACATATTCACTCACTGATATTGTAATATACCAGTTTATTTAATCTTGATAAACACTAAATAATAAAATAAAAAACGCAAGTTTCTGTTGCTAATAATATTTAAATGGTGTCATTATGCACCCTCTGAAAAAGTTCGTTGGATTGTCCTGTAACATTAACATTGATGAACTATGAACTAAAGTTACTTTACTGTCCTTCGAACTAGTGACTCCCCCCCCCCTCCATCAGTAAGCATCGCTCGTATTCTTCTCTTGGGATTATGTTCAAAAGCATCGTCACATGTCGTAGGATGTCAGAAATATCGTGAAGTCTCTTTCCTTTCAAAGCTAGTTTGAGTCGAGAGACGGGATAAAGTTTACAGTATTGAGATCGTCGAATATGACGGATGTTTGCCCTCACACAGGCTATGTCGTCAATCAGTTATGGCAAGAAAAGGGGGTGATTCAACGTGGCCATCTACCATACTGACCGGATCGCAATCCTTTGGACTTCTTCCTATTCCTCGGTTCAAAATCACTTTGAAATGAAAGAGATTTGACGATTTTTGACGATATTACTGATATCCAACGAACAGTGACTAGGTTTTTGAACATCATCCCAAACGAAGACTTCGTGCAAAGTTTCCAGGAGACCTATTGCAGAGCTCAGGGGAGCGTAGTTATGGGAGGTGACTAGTTCGTAGCACAGTAACCTAACTGTAGTTCACAGTTGATCTATGATAATGTTCCCAAACTATTCACCAAACTTTATAGAGTTTGTACTTATCTTCATTATCCCCTTCTGTCGTTGATGACTGTGAAAGTCGTTTCTCACGATGTATTTGTAGTTACGGAGATATCTTGAAAATGTTGAGTGGGACACGAGACATCCTATATACAGAGAGCTACGGAGGTAATGGTCGAGGGAGGGGAAATATTTGTGTGGTTAGAGGACGGCAGGAGAAAGAGTACAAGGTAGAGGTAAGTAAACAGAGACAGATTGGTGCGAGTAGGAGCCCAGAGAGACAAAAGTGTCCGGAGTACTTGGACTAACTGCGCACTGGAATAAATAAGTACCTGAGCAGGGCTAGGTTTTCAGCTAGCTAGAACCAAGGGAAGCCTAATTGGTTAAACAGGAAGATGGGCATAGAGACTAAGGCAAGGAGTGTAGGATGTATACGGTAAATTGGTACTAATTCGATATAGGTACAATTCCGATCAACAAAAGGTTTCGCGCCATTTGTCAGTCGCGCTTTTGCTTTTGTGTAGTGTAGAATGTTTCTATAGCTCCCCCCGTATTTTCCAAGAATACACCACTTTGTGCTACTTTTTATTCTCTCCATAATTGATGGACCTGGACAAACAGCTGATAAAATTTTGTAGGTGGAAGGAAACACCAGCAGCGGTATAGAAATTATTTATTCAATTTTGCGCGACCGGTTTTGGTGCTTCAATTACACCATCTTCAGACCCTTGTTGTGTAACTGTCATTAACGGCACGTTTGAACAGGGTAGCCGTTAATACCGGTAACCGTAAATTTCTTCGTCTATTCATGTCACAATCTCAACATGTTCAAATGTGCCATTAATGACAGTTACACAACAGGGGCCTGATGATAGTGTAATTGACGCACCGAAACCGGTGAATAAATAATATTTTTACAGCTGCTGGTACTTCCCTCCATCTACAAAAACTGTGTGCTACGGAGATAAATTTTAAGAGGTACGTGAAGCTACATAAAGAGCTCTTATAAACATTCTAGTTAAGGGTGACTAAATGTTTGGTACTAAGAAGTATGTATGCTTTGGTGCCCGAGGCAAAAAGTGCTTTTTATTTTGAAGATGCCAGTGATCAAAATTGTACGAGGACGTTACCGACTTCAAAGGTTCGTAGAGCGTATGGGACTTAACTACGGGATCATCAGTCCCTAAGGTTACAAACTACTTATGAACCAGCTTATTCTAAAGACGGCAAAAAGATACATGCTGGAGGAGGGATTCGATCCCCTGACTGCAGCGGCACGTCGCAGACCGCTTTTTTTTCTATAGGTAGTTCTTTACGTTGAGGACGCTGATCGTTTTTTTGTTCGTTCTGGTTCGGTGTGTTGTTGGCACAGCTTTTTTATTACAGAGGGCGTTGAGCCCTCTGCCGGGCGCGCTGAGCCACGGCGCCCGGCGTCCGCTCGGACTGGGCCGGCGGAAGTTATCACAATTGCACCTAGTGTAGTACATTTTCGATCCATTACTCTCGATTCTGTAACTTTTTGGTGTGTTTAAACCAACATTTGTAATTGTCTAAGATTTGTTACATATTCATTAAACATCCAAGAAGAAGTGCCATAGTTAAAATTATTTCTTTTCTCAATATATATATATGGTGTCCCAGCTATCGTGTCCATCCAAAATATCTCTGGAACAATAACAGCTATTGGAAAACGAGTTTCATCGGTATCAATGTACAGCTGGGGCCCATGAAGCATATTTGGAAACATTCTAAAACGAAAGCAAATGTGTTATTTAACACAAACTTATGTTTTTTTTTTTAAATGGATACCCTATATTTTTTCTTCAACAATCCATAGCATGACAAATCACATAAACAATGGTGTTGATTGCATCGCAATATTCCAACTACATCCCGAGATATTGCGACGCGAAGTTGACGCTTGAAATACGCGAAATGCGCGGCTAGCTTCGTCCGTCCTGAGACTCAGGCGAGAACCCCATGCTGCTCAGGACGAGCGCTAGCCGCGCGTTTCCAGCGTTTCAAGCGTCGACTTCGCGTCGCAATATCTCGGGATGTAATTGGAATATTGCGATGCAATCAACGCCATTGTTTATGTGATTTGTCATGCTATGGATTGCTGAAGAAAAAAATAGGGTATCCATTAAAAAAAACATAAGTTTGTTTAAAAACACATTTGCTTTCGTTTTAGAATGTTTCCAAATATGTACATTCATGGGCCCCAGCCGTACCAGTGAAAGTCGTTTTCCAATAGCTGTTATTATTCCAGAGACATTTTGGGTGGACAAGATAGCTGGGACACCCTATATAATATATATAGGTACTGAAAAGCATTGCCAGGTTCAGTGGAATATAAGTATTCAGATGTGAATTACTTTTATGAACATTGGTTTCAAGGAAAGTAAGATATCGACACATACGATCGTAAGAATATAACTTTGACGGCAGTATGGAATAATTCACGTGTATGTGAGTTACGAGTGCACTACAACCTCGTGAGCTAGTGTGACGTCACGCGCGGCCCCCTGTGACGGCGGCGCGCGCTGCCGCGGCCCGTAATGGATGGTACGGAGGCGGCGTAATAACGGCACGGCGCGCGGCGAAAAATCGCCGCGGTAAGCGTTGATAAAACCGTGTAATTAGCAGTCTTAATGACGGGCTAACGAGCCGCGCCCGCCCCGCGCATCACTCAGCCAATCAGCCGGCGGTTCCCAGCGGGGGAGGGGGCAGAGGCACGGCCAGAGGCAGAGGCAGAGGCCGGAAATCACGGCGCCTCGCCGCGCCGGCTGGAACGGGCCGTCCGCACGTCACGGCGCGGCGGCGCCTCAAGTGATGGCCGCGCCACGAGGCAAGTGCCAGCCCGTTCATTAAACCGGCCACTCCACTCTCTCAGCACGGACCACCAGTGAGCTGGCTCGCTGATTGAGACACTGCTGGGGTTCGGTGTTTCTTCTTTGCTAGCTGGAACACGCCCACGCGTTGCTGTGCCTTGTTACACATCAACGCTTAACTGACGTGCTCCGATCTGAGCAGTGGCGGCGCTAGGCGTCGGCGACGTCGGCAACCACCGTCGGCCTCGCGCCTGTGAGGGCCTCGCAAAACATTAAAAAAATTAATTTTTTTTCTTTTTTTTATATTTGATGTTTAACAGCGCTTTTCACGTGCTAGATTATGTCGCGACGACCTAAATCTAGCTTACACTAGCTTAACCAAAGGACGAACACAACATCGGTACCCAAGGGTGTGATTCGAACCCCGACGAGGGCGATCTCGCTCACCGTGGTATGAAGGCCTTAGTGCGCACCGCCGTTCCCGGCCGGCAGCTATTTAATTGTCCGTATTTATTTCCGTATGAGTGCAGTAGTAATGCAAGTTTTAGTTAAATACTTGCAAAACAACTTCAATACATTTTAGAAATCATTTTGGAGGAAGTATATCAAAATGTTTATCTAAAAACCAGGATCGTGCTCACAGTTCCTGTCAGTACAGCTTCGGCCGAGAGAAGCTTCTTAAAAATAAAACTAATAAAGACTTACTTGAGAAGCACAATGACCCAAGACAGACTATCTGCGTTGTCAGGACTATCAAATGAAATGAAATAGCGGCTAGTATTAATTATGATGTGATTTTAAAAAATTCAGTGAGGCGAAAATCCGAAAAGTTTATCTATTTTAATTTGTGTTTGTTTATTGTAATTTTTGTTATGGCAATAATACTTGTATGTTATACTAATATCATTTTAGTATAATGATTATTGATGTATAATTCAGCTCATGTAACGATTTTTTTTCTTACTGAAAATATGAAAGAGGCCTCGCAAAGACGAGTTCGCCGACGCCCACTTTTCGTGTAGCGCCGCCACTGGATCTCAGGACAGGTGAGGGGGACGGGGCGAAACTGCTCTCGCCAAGGCGACAGATTTTTGGAGACGTTGCAGTTTTGAAGTCTTATGTAGTTACAAAATGTTAAATGATGATGATTATGATGGTGATCGTGTGACATTTATGGCCGTTAGATCCTAATTGGAATCGTGCTCAGTCTGTCTGGTGCAAGTCTTTTTAGCTAACGCCACTTCGACAACTTGCGTGTCAATGATGATGATGAGGAGGACGACACAACACCCAGTCACCGAGCAGAAATAATCTCCGACCCGACCGGGATTCGTACTTGGGCCTTCTGCATGGTAACCCACCACTCTGTCCGCTAGAGTATATAGGCAGGAAACTTTCAACAATACCATTAAAATTGAAAGTATCTTTTCTATACGTATTATAAATGTGGAAATTTATATGTCTGTTACGGCATGAGGCTAAAACTGAGCCGTGGCGGAGTGGCCGAGCGAATTGAGGCGCTATGCTCCGATGCGCGAGACTGCTTCCCGCCGGGGGATCGAATCCTCCCTCGGGCATGGATGTTTGCGCTGTCTTTAGCATAAGGTAGTTTGTAAGTTTAGGGACTGATGACCCCGCAGTTAAGTCCCATAAGCTTGACAATCATTTGAACATTTTCTGAAACTGCAGCACGGATTTAGATGAAATTCCACGTGAAAACAATTTATGTCCTCGATTAAAATATAGGCTATTTTTAACACTGTAGCCTAGTTATATATATCTATAGGGTGTTTCACTAATGTGTTTGCCTCTGTAACTTATAAAATAATAGGTGACCGGAAATTTTAATGCGGTAGGTCAACACAAGAAATGTTGCACTTTCTGCGGAGTTATAAACATAGTTTATTCTATCATTTTCCAAAGAGTTACAGTACAAAGATGTAATTTTTAAATGGAACAATAGTTCTTTCTATCGTGCATTGGATTCGTTGAAACCAGCTGCGTCCAAATCAATTTAAACTACATTACTATCACTGTTCAAAATGTTTGTAATTCTATCGGACCAAACTGCGTGGTCATCAGTCCGTAGCTTACAAACTACTTAAACTAAGCTAAACTAACCTAAGGACAACACACACACCCATGCCCCAGGGAGGACTCGAACCTCCACGGCGAGCAACCGTGCGCTCCGCAGCGAGGCGCTTTAGACCGCTCGGCTACTCCACCGCGGCTATCACTGTTAGTTTGGGAGATACAACCCTTTAAAGTTTAGGGGGCGGAGGCTACGACAGCGTAGCTGACTGACTGGTGGCCATGAGACAGTGGGCCGTGCCCCAGGGGATAGCCACTCGGCCAGTTAGCTACGCTATTGCAGCCTCCGCCCCCGGAACGTTGAAGGGTTGTAGCTCCCAAACTAACAGTGATAGGAATGTAGTTTAAATTGATTTGGACGCAGCTGGTTTAAACGAATCCAATACACGATAGAAAGAACTATTGTTCCATTTAAAAATTATATCTTTGTGCTGTAACTCTTTGGAAAATGATACAATAAACTATGTTCATAGCTCCGCAGAAAGTGTAACATTTCTTGTGTTGAGCTACCGCATTAAAATTTCCCGTCACCTATTATTTTATAAGTTACAGAGGCATATATAATTGAAGTCTTTATTCAAAAGTTATCACCACAGGCCTGAGCGCAACTATCCCACACTTTGATCATTCGATAGATTCCCTGTTCACGGATTTCCTGTGACTGTGAGAAGAGTCAGTCCTCTACTGTGTCCTTCAGTTCGTCTTGAGGCGTATCGCCTTGTAATGAAGGGATCCCAGTGTGGAGTATCAGTGAAACATACACGATGTCGGGTACAAACCTGCTAAGAATCATCATCATAAATTCACATCATATACACCGTGTTAAAATGCGTAATTAATCACGGTATACTGGGTGACCGCAAAGTCTGTTACCATTTAAATAAGTTTTAATTTATGGAATATTGTATGGAGAGACATTTTTTTCTTTAGGGTTTTTGTTATTATTGCTGAAATCAACAACGTGTGTACAAACTGGCCAACTGATGGTGCTGGAGAACACAGTGACAGTGCATCACAATCGTTAGCGTGACGAGGCAGACAAACACCTGCTGGTAGGTGCGAATTTATGCAGCGCGGCGCTCCACCCCATATTGATACACGTGTAGAATATATCTGGCGAGAATCGTTTGGTGAGCATCGCGTGCTGAGCAACCTATTCAGTCATATTTGGCGTGCCGGAGCCTTAAAACTCAGGCCGTGTGATTGTTGTGTGATTACATGAATTCTACCTCGATCGTCTATCCACAATATGAAGACAACTTCCGAAGCCGATCTCTCCAAACCGAATGATATGCTTTACAGTTTCACGACTACAGATATTGTCGATTATGAGGGGACATTTTGAACTCCCTTTTTATTTATTTATTTATTTTTTTACTAAGGACGTCGTACTGGATAACCATTGGAAATGCAGACAGTGGTTGACACTCGCCTAAAAAACGCTGAACGATGTTCAGCCGAAACGTCGTGCCAGAAGGTTGCCATTATTCGCCTACATTCTCGAAATTTTTCAGAGTACTCTTTACGCCGGGACAACTTCAAGAATTACATGAACATCGTAATCCCAAAATGTCAACTTTTATCCATTTTATTGGTTCTTTATCGTATAAATGGCCAATGGTTGGTAATTTTTCACATGTTATTGGCTTCGATGAAACGTCATGTTCTTCATACTTATTTGTTCGTTGCCGCCCGTTACAGTCCGATTCCTTGACTCCTGCCTAAGTCTCATCCTTCCAGAACACACTACTTTCACCCTGCGTCCTCAATTATCTGCTAGAGGCATTCCAGGTTTCCTCTTCCCTTACAGTTGTAACCCTCTACAGCATCTTATCGTCCAAGGGAGGTTGTTGTTATATGTATTAAGTATGGTTCTACGAGGGATGGAACTTAAATAGTGGCAACTACACACCTGGCCATTGAAATTGCTACGCCACTAAGATGACGTGCTACAGAGGCGAAATTTAACTGAAAGAAAGAAGATGCTGTGATACGTAAATGATTAGCTTTTCAAAGCATTCACACAAAGTTGGCACTGGTGGCGATACCTACAAAGTGCTGACATGAGGAAAGTTTCCAACCGATTTCTTATAGACAAACAGCAGTTGACCGGCGTTGCCTGATGAAACGTTGTTGTGATGCCTCCTGTAAGGAGAAGAAATTCGTGCCATCACGTTTCCGACTTTGACGAAGGTCAGATTGTAGCCTATAACGATTGCGGTTGATCGAATTACAACATTGCTGCTTGCGTTGGTCACAATCCAATGGCAGTTAGCAGAATATGGAGTCGATGGATTCATAGGGCAATACGGAACGCCGTGCTGGATCCCAACGGCCTCGTATCACTAGAGATGACAGGCGTCTTATTCGCATGACTGTAACGGATTGTGCAGCCACGTCTAGATCCCTGAGTCAACAGATGGGAAAGTTTGCAAGACAACAACCATCTGCACGTTTTCAGCAGCATGAACTATCAGCTCGGAGACCACGGCTGCGGTTACCCTTGACGCTGCATCACAGACAGGAGCGCTTGCGTTGGTGTAAGAAACGGCGAAACTGGGTGCACGAATGGCAAAACGTCATTTTTTGGATGAATCCAGGTTCAGTTTACAGCATTATGATGGTCGCATCAGTGTTTCCGCGAAATCGCGGTGAACGCAAATTGGAAGCGTGTATTCGTCAACGCCATACTGGCTATTACCCGGCGATATAGTACAGGGTGCCATTAATTACACGTCTCGGTCACCTCTTGTTCGCACCGACTGCGCTTAAAACAGTGGCCGTTACATTTCAGATGTGTTACGACCCGTGGCTCAACCCTTCATTCGATCCCTGCAAGACCCTACATTTCAGAAGGATAATGCACGACCGCATGTTGCAGGTCCTGTACGGGCCTTTCTGGATACGGAAAATGTTCGACTGCTGCCCTGGTCAGCACATTCTCCAGATCTCTGACCAACTGAAAACGTCTGGTCAATTGTGTCCGAGCAGCTGGATCGTCACAATACGCCAGTCACTACTCTTGATGAACTGTGGTATCGTGTTGAAGGTGCATGGGCATCTGTACCTCTACATGTCATTCAAGCACTGTTTGACTCAATGCCCAGGCGTATCAAGGCCGTTATTACGGCCAGAGGTGGTTATTGGTGGGTACTGATTTCTCAGTATGTAAGCACCCAAATTGCGTGAAAATGTAATCAAAATCAAATGTTTGTTAAGCTTATGGGACTTAACTACGGGGTCATCAGTCCCTAAACTTACAAACTACTTATGAACTACTTACAAACTAGGACGGCACAAATATCAATGCCCGAGGGGGGATTCGAACCCCCGACCATAGTGGCCGTGCAGACCGTGACTGGAGCGCCTCAATCCCCTCGGCCACTGCGGCCGGCAAAATGTAATCACGTGTCAGTTCTAGTATAATATATTTGTCCAATGAATACCAATTTGTCATCTGCATTTCTTTTTGGTGTAACAATTTTAATGGTCAGTAGTGTATTTATTCACAACCGATACAAGTTTGCAGCTATTAATGTCCATTAAAGTAGTCAGCAGCATTGTGTAGAACCCGTTGCCAGCGATGTGGAAGGCCAAATGTACCGTTAGCAGAGCCTGTTCTGTTGATGGTTGCGAATGGGGCGGTCTACTGCCTGTTGAATCCCCGAAACAGTTCTGAAGCGAATGCAACGAAGTGGTTTCTTCATTTTTGGAATCAAAACAAAATCAGAAGGACTTAAGTGCGGCGAGTATGATGGGTGGTCCAGTACTTCCCAGTCCCCTCGGCCGAACAAAGCGGCCACAGCTTGCGTTGTAAGCGCCTCCCGCAGTGTCGTGCGTAATGGTGAGTGGGTTGCGAAGAAGGTTTACCGCTTCTTTCCCAAAGCTGGCCACAGGTGATGCTCCAAAAACGATTAGTAATAATGTACATTAACTTTCTGCCTTTTAGGAACATAATGCGTTAGGATAACACCATCACAATCGCACACGAGAATCAACGTAACTTTCACCATACTGGGGATCTGACGGACTTTCGGCTTTCGCGGCAACGGATGATGACGCCATTCATTGGATTGCCGTTTCAGGTTTGGTTCGTACGATACAGCGTAACAAAGCTTCTCCTTCCCGCTCATAGTGCTCTGCAGTGCATCTGAGCAGCGTCGTAACGCTTCCATTTCTGCATTTCCGTCAATTCACGCAAAACCGATCGTAATGGATTTTTTCGCATGACCTGACATTCCTATAGAATGCGCTAATCCGGCTTCGTGGGTGAGCTTACGAATCGTCTGGGTCGATCACTGTCCACTAGTGGGACTACATTATTCACTTCTCCTTCAGAGACGTTAGGACGACCAGCCAGATGCATGTCTGCCAGTTTGCCGTCCTTCGTTGAAGGCTTTTATTCAAAGTCCACTCTTCTGCATGCCAAAGCTGAGTCCCCGCACGCCTCTTGAAGACCTTGATGACTCTGGCTTCCTGTACGACCTCTGGCGCATTCATTCTTTATCCAACTCCGTTGTTCCTGTTACGAAAACATAGCGACACTGATACGTTGGACCGCTCGCTCGCAAGTGACTATGTTTCGTCAATTGTGCGCACGCTGGTGACGGAGAATGGGCGAGTCCAATTTTCTCGGAGATAAGATAGATATTTCAACAACGTATGCTATCAGCTGCAATAGTAGATTCCATTGCATAGTGTCTCCACAGCAGTGTTGATACTATTTAAGTTTCAACCCTCGAATGTTCATGTCCATTCTTTTTGTCACGATTTCCCATATGTTACGTCTTGTAGATTTGTGGCAAGAATGGCAGTAGAACGGGTGGTACAACATTCTGTACGTAGCGAGCGCAAGTCACCTCTCGCTCCACACACGTCGAAGTTGAACGACCGTTGTAGTTTGCGGTACTTAAGACCATAAGGCAATGTCTTTTGGACGAATGCTGAGAGATGGTGGTCCTATTTCAGAATTATTTTCTCCATATTATTTGGACACTATTGTCTGGATTTCTTCCGAAAGGATATCAATAGTATTATCTTGTTTATATTCAATATCTTTCATTTGTCTTGTAATTATCAGAGGATAGGAGTTTGGGAGGTAAATTACTGTTCACTGGGAGTATTACTATGTTTTTTATTATTGTGAGTATCGCCGATGGGATAATTGTCTTCTGAGGCGGAAGGCGGAAGGCGCTGGCGACACCAGCAGACCAGCAACTTTTTGATTCCGCGAAGGGGCAGGGGTTACTGGCGGCAAGTTCTCTGAAGTTGGTTCTAAGGCATTCTGCCGACACCTCCTACAGGGCGACCGCTGGCCTGCACCACCCGTGGTGAAACCACTCCGCCTGCAGATGGACATTATATTTGGGCTGGGCACGTCTGTGCCTGACCTGAGGGCAGGTAGTATGTTTTACCCCTACTGAGCTGTATTGTGTAGGGAGGCTCTCTGGTCACGACGCACCGGAAGGGCCTGGAGTACAATGAGCAGAGGCAGTGAAAGTTGGTGTCGTTCTGGTCTGCACTTGCGCCCAGTTTACGGAACACCAGGGGCAGGCGTCTGCGAATGTTTGTGTAAATTGCAATAGGAGATTTCTGGGGAAGTTAGGGCGGCGCTCTCGCGACAGGAGTTTGGTCTTTGGTAGCCAATAAAGTCATTTCAGCGTCTACAGATTCGTTCTAATTGTCCGCAATTAATATGGATTTCTGATAAATGCTGGCTTACGTGCAGAGTGCAGCGTGGGTCAGTTTCGTGGGGAAGGACCTTGTGTGTTGAACAATAGCTCTTGTATTCCATTGGTTTGACCATTAAGCAAAATTTATGATTGACTTGACGTCACCGATGGGAGGGGCTTGAGAGGAAGATTCTGTGTTGTGAAATTTTGGTGTAGGGAGAAGTTACTTTGGTCTGTGTTGCGCACCTGGTCGGATCGTGCTGTCTTGAAGTTTCTGGCTGGAGCTGTTCTCCTATCTAGATCGTGGACTATGAATTATTTCATTGTGCTTTCTGCACAGTCACGTGTTAAGAGTCCTGCGTGGCTACTGTAGTATAAATTGAAACTTGCAATATTCTGAAATGCGTGTTCGCTGTCAGCTACACCACTTGTAATCAGAATTTTTAACGTTTTATGACAGAACAGTTATATTTTTCACTATAGTACTGTCGTCGGCTTAACCGACAAAACCTGTTCTTCTCGTGTCAATCCACATTCGCGATCACTGCTATCAACACTGCACTGCCATCAGGTGGTCTTCGACAATTCCAACGCTGTTCTACAGACAAACGATAAGGATGCGCCAATGCATCTGCTGAGGAAGGAAAGTTGAATGCTATAGTTAGGTAGGAGTTTATCGTGTGCCAGAGGGGAGCTTTTTTAGATAAAAAAATAGACTTGGATCGGAGTTGGGGTTAAATTTCACTTGTTGATTCTATACTTCGTGGTTTTTCCACTTCCCTCCTGTGACGCAGCCGATCAAAACCTTCATATTCGTGTATCAATCTTAGTAAATTTCTAATTTATGTAAAGTCAATGATTTTGATATTAATTGTATTTTATTGTCTTTTAAACTGATCTTTTTTACGTTGTATTGGTCAGGCTGTAAAAAATCTAAAAACGTAAATATAGTTTTTATTCAAATTTGTGCATACCTCATTTCAACCACCTTTGACTGAAATATAGGTAGGTTAGGGGAAAATATTTCAATTGCACAGAGTGTGCAAATATTGCCATATATATATATATATATATATATATATATATATATATATATATAGCAATATTTACACACACACACATATATATATATATGTGTGTGTGTGTATGTGTGTGTGTGTGTGTGTGTGTGTGTGTGTGTGTGTGTGTGTGGTGTGTGGTTGTGTGTGTGTGTATGTGCGCGTGCGCGTGCGTGTGTTTTTCTAGTTTTTTATATTTAATAAATGAAAAGCTACTGGTGACCCTTAAATTTGATTTCAGATGTAGGTTATAAGCAAAAGGATTGCATCAGTTTACGAAAGTATTTTCACATATGATATTTAAGTAGTATTATGAGTTTTCACTCATCTCACTGGCTATTTGCACATCATTTTGATCTGTAAACCAATTATAGTCTTTATATAGGATTTATTTTAAATGAGACATACTTTCAATGCAATCTATGACATGTGCTCGGCTGATGTAAATTATACGAAAAACGCGATGTACATGTACATGGTATACTCTGCAAATCATATTTTAGTACCCGGCAGAGGGTTCATCGAACCACCTATATACTATTCATCTACCAGTCCACTCTCGAATAGCGCGCTGTAAGAATCTCTCCGTTCGAGCTTTGATTTCTCGTATTTTTTTCTGATGATCATTTCTACCTATGTATGTTGAGTGTCTACAATTTGAGCCATTTGAAACTCGTTCAGTTTACTGTACTAATAGCGAATGAGACTACTTCTAATGGTGCCATTCTGATTGACTCACTGATATCACACTGAGCCTCGTGTTTGTAATATTCCCTAATGAAGCGTACACATAGATCGCTTACCGGTCACTATGTCACTATGCAATCTGTTGGTAGACGATGTTGACACCACTAACATCACATCTACTATCCCCCATGTGGGATCTGTTGTCATCAAAATCGACGTCGATGTATTAATTATTTTTCTGGCAGTATTTGATCAGAGTTTAATGGTGTATGCTTAGCGGAAACTATTCAAAAGTACCGATTGTTGAAGTGCTTGAAAAAGACAATAGTCTGCATCACGTAGGAAGGCAGCCCAGTTTTCAGTATTTCTGCGCATGCCACACCATTACCGAACTGGCAACCAATAATGTTAATTCTCTAGGCGCGAGTCTGGCCGTGAATTACGCGATGCTTCTCTTTCAGGCGCAGCTGCTGACGCTTGGCCGTAGCTCCTCCCCTCAACACTCCCCCTATCAATCTGCCTCCATGCGCGGAAGCGCCTTCCTACCTACCGCCAGCTATAGTCGCAGAATTTTGGAAAACCTTAAGTGTATGTGTTTGAAGATCTGCATGTTTGCGATATAGAGAATGGATACTTAGGAACGAAGCGCAAAATGTGGCTGACTAAGGAATTACAGAAAACGATGTAATCAAATGTTGACGCGATAAAAAAAAATTAATAAATGAAAAAACGCTGAAGTAGATAACTGACACTTGAAGGTGATTCTCGATCAGAAGAGATAAGCCTGTGTTAACAAATTTTTAATATATTATACTGTAGATTAATGTACCACAGTCATTAAAATGTAATTTCATCATCAATAAGCATAACTCACAATGAGGTTTTTCGTTTGGTCTGCAGAACGTTTAACGTACGTATTATAATTATATGCCAACTACCGTGGTACATGTCAGATGTTCACGATTGCTTAACCGAAAAATTTTCATCCTAAACGCCTTGCTCGCACTCCTCCGCCCATCTCTTTACTCCCCCTCTCCCTCCCCGTCTCCTCCCCCAAAGAAACACACAAACACACTGGCAAACATTAAGATCGGCTAATCACAGGATGCATTTTATATAGTGTTTGGAGCCTATAATTTTTTGCACCGTGACACCACGAGACGGCATCTACCTTCCGGCGGGGTGGACTTGGTACTTCTGCGCCTAGACAGCGCTAGGTGGCCGCGACGGTCGGCCGGCCAGTGCGGCCCGCCTCTCGCCTGGGTGTTATTGTTGCCGCTCCAGACCGGGCGGGCGCCGCTGCCAGCCGCCAGCCGCCAGCCGGCGCTCATAAACACCATTAGCCGTTAATTAAAGCGGAACGTAATTAGCACAAAACGCTCGCCAGCCACGCCACAAGCACGCCGCGCCACGCCGCGGCGGCGCCGGCACCGCGGGATCAGGGGATGAGGGGCAGAGGGGCAGTCTGCATTGAACCCGCCCCCTATACGTCAGGCCGCGATCAGCAGGAGGTGGGCACGCCGACGCTCGCCGATACTGCTGGCCCGCACCACAGCAGATTGTCTGAGAAGTTAACCTGAGTCGAGCCCACCTCGATCCAAAACCAAAGCAGAGAGGTAGTGTCATGGAGCATACAACACGCACTCGATAATGCTGTCAAGTGACTCAACAACTCACAATTTTATGTCGGATGTGAAATGATAGTTCCACCTCTTCTATGGAAAGGAATGTCATACACTAAAGAAAAAAATAGTACACCTTCTATTTTTCGAATTGTTGAAATAGCAGATATCGTATCGTATAGTACACCCTCTATTCTTCGAATTGTTGAAACAGCAGATATCGTATATCATCATCATCATCATCATTAGAGACAGATTAAATCTTTCAGCGTTCAGTCTGGAGCATATTACCTCTAATAAAATTCCTCCATGATCCCCTAATCAATGCAAACATTGATGCCTCGTCTAATGTTATGCCTTTTACTTCAAAATCATACTGCACCGAATCTAAGTACTTTCTTCTTGGTCTACCTCGACTCCTCTTCCCCTCCGCTGACGAGCTCATGAGTCTCTTAGGTAACCTTGCTTCTCCCATGGGTGTAACATGACCCACCATCTCAGTCTATTCGCTCTAACTGTTTCATCTATGGTGCGAGCTACAAACAATATATAATACGACGTAAAAGTTTTCTGGGTGTTGTACCGTGTCATGATGTAAGAAGGCTAGTACTTAAATAACCGACGTTTCGGCCAACGCTACAGTGGCTTTCATCTGGGTATACTGATGTGAGCTGGTTGTTACTATACTTTATATTTACTTTCAATTAGATGTTACGTGATGATTTATGAAAAAAAAAGGTCACAGATCGGATTGCTAAACATCTTCACCGCGTTGGTGTCCAGCCTTTCTTCTATAGTAGTCACAAGATCCAGGATGTACTTGGTTCCACAAAGGACAAGATAGAGACACTACACGCATCAGGAGTATACAAGGTGGAATGCGAGTGTGGGGAAGTATACATAGGTGAGACAGGGAGGGCAGTGGCAACACGCATACGCGAACATGAACGCTACATTCGATTAGGCCAACAGAATAAATCTGCAGTAGCCGAACACCAGCAAGATTGCAGCAAAAAGATAAAATTTAACGATGCCAGAATACTCGCCAAGCAACCAGGAATGGTTAAACGCAAGATAAGGGAAGCCATCGAAATTGTAAAACACCCTAATAACATGAACAGAGAAGATGGACTCAGGCTTGCCCCTCCTGGCTACCAGCCATCACATCGAAATAGGCCGCACTGAAAACACCAGTAAGCAACTGCCGCCGCGCGGCCCACGGCCAGCAGGAGAGAAACGGAAGCCCTCACCCCATTTGCCGATGAACACCATTCATGTCTCGCTACGCAAGAAGCAATAGGCACTCCCTCCACCTCAGCATCCTATCATAATAAAGTTTCCATTCTTCCGCCAAAATTCCACCAATAACATCGCTGATTTTAAAAAAAAATTATCACGTAATGTCTAATTGAAAGTAAATATAATGTATAGTAACAACCAGCTCAAATCAGTATACCTAGATGAAGGCCACTGTAACGTTGGTCGAAACTTCGGTTATTTAAGTTATAGCCTTCTTACATCATGACGCGGTACAAAACCCAGAAAACCTTTATGTCATCTGACTCTGGCCGCAGAAGCCTACGTAATTATAATATATAATACATTCATACATTACAAAATAATAATGTGTATAAAGTTATGCAATAATAAATTATGATATTTAAAATTAAATACAGAAAATATTGTGTAGAAGATAGTATAATCAACTTCATATCTCATTCTTCCAAAAGTCTACACATGACATTGCTGCTTCGCTGCAGGTCATCAGGTCTTGGGCTGTGAGCGCTCTTGGATGACGCACTTGCGGACATTACAGCAGGAGGTCCAATGTCTGTATGTTCCCGCGCGGACACAAAACACTTTCACTGATTCCTCACTTGTGCAAATTCTTTTGGCATCTACCCATTACGTCAGGGGTTTAAGAGATGAGATACGTGGAAAGAACTTTAGATAAAAGTCAGTTGTCCTTCACCTAAATGCTGTCCCATTCTCTGACTTCAACACTCCCTTGGCAGTTGTCGCGTTCCAATGTCGCGAGATTTAATCGCATAGCACTGCACGTGAGGGCCGTAGAACTACCTGCATCGTCAGTGCGTGTAGTAAAATTTTCTGGTCGTAACCTGGCTTCTTCGTTATATCTTATGTCCCCCACGCAGAAGCAGCGGACAGGACGTGGATCCTCTCTTGAAGTGATGTGCTGTGGAAGCTTTGAAACTGGAGACTAGGCTCATAGTTGATATTTCAGAAAGTCGGGATGCCAGTTGTTTCATAATTTATTGATATGCCGCGAAACACTGTTCCTTGTTATAAACTTGTACAAACATTTCATTGCAACATAAGAATCTTCCATTCGTGCTGACCTGCCGTGCGGAACTCTCTCCCTGAACTGCCCTCGTGGAGCTGCCTGCCACCTCCCAGTACTCTCACATTTGGCTAAGAGCGCCACTTCTCCAACATAGTTATCCATTTTTTTACATAATTAAAGCCTTTCTAACTATTCAAAACACACCATAATAAACCTTACTCTAAATACAATATTTACAATAAATCATAACAATTTCTATACATTAATTTATTTAATTTCTATCACTAATGAAACGCAGGGGGGACCGTATACAGAAGCGGGGGGGGGGGGGGGGGAGCCGGAAACCAATGAGAATGTTTCTGCGTAGCATTGGCGCAATTTCTCACAGTAATGCAGTATGCTACACCATCTGCTATATTTTCCCAGCCATTCCACTTGTGACGTGTCCTCCCAGCTACAAAGTTTGTTAACACCTGGTACCGCATGGCCCTAAGCCAGCATCCTACACCGTTCCTCCTGACTGCAGTGTGTTTAGAGTGTTCCACCTCTGGTGGTAGCGCCTCCTCAGCATAGCTGACATATTCTTGTTGCTCTTGCCACAATTTTATTCTGGCAGTTATTGATGGAGCAATTCCTGATTATGTGTATAGGTGTTCAATTCTTGTAGGTTTAAGACAGCCAGTCTGATTCAGGACACGGTCCACTTTTCTTGCGTGACATGACCGTTCCCACACAGGACTTGCAAACTCAGCAGCGTAAAACTTTTGCATTAGATCCCCATTTTGACTTTGTTAGCTTGCGAAGTAAGCTATTCCGTGTTTGGAATAGCCAGTGAAGTACATCAAATGATTACATTTATATATCAGTAGCTTAAACGGTACTGAGGTACCAGGTGACGATTCGTGTTCAAATCAAATGTTCAAATGTTTGTATAGCTTATGGGACTAAACTACGGGGTCATCAGTCCCTAAACTTACAAACTACTTATGAACCAGCTAACACTAAGGACGGCACAAATATCCATGCCTGAGGGGGGATTCGAACCCCCGACCGTAGTGGCCGTGCAGACCGTGACTGGCGCGCCGCAGTCCCCTCTGCCACCGCGGCCGGCAATGGACGATTCGTACTGAAACACTCATATCAGTACAAGGTGGTAGCCTCAAGGGGCTGCAAAGCAGGCGCAGATTCTAGCATTCATTCGTTCATACAGTGGTGAATACTGTCTTGGAATACATTAGTCCATGCCTTCTCGCCCTTTCATGTTGTAGGTTGACAACTCACACGATATCTTACATGTGCTTCATTGAGTACAAGACTAGAAATCTTCCTGCCCAGGGAATTTGGTTAACGTCTTGCAGACCACGTTGCGTTTCCCACACAGTCTGTGGCCGAGCATTATATTGTTGTAACAACCCACCACATGCCTGTTACAAGAATTGCAACAGAACGGTTCTTACAACAATATACACGTACCGAGCGCTGGTTAGCGTTCCCTCAACTTACACGAAAAGTGGATGGCTGGTGTATATACTGTCACTGCAGACAATAAGGCCTGGGATAGAGCTAGTGTACCTTGGACAGATGCACTCTACGACACAGCGATTGCAAAGTTTACGTCGTACGAGCAAACCACCTACATAGAGGTAGAATCTGTTTTCATCGCTGAAGACAACGGTACACCATTCCAACTGATTAAAAGCACACCAGTAAAGCCATGCATGTATTGTGAGTGAAAGGCGCGCTAGATGTGGACGTGCATTTACCCGCGAAAATTCACGAGCCGACTTATCTGTACTGTCCTAGCTGTACGATTCTCGCTACTTCTCTGGCAATACGACGATCCTCGTGAATGTGCTGCGTTCACGTACAGAACTTCAGCATCGAGTATGAGATTATTTACGTGACCATCGTTGCACAACGGGCGCAGTAGGTCCAACTTCTGTGACATTTATCAGAAACGACTATCCCGCCACGCGGTACGCCACAATTTGGCCCCCTACAAACTCGCTCAGTTGCCTGTAAGAAGCATCAGTACGTCCTCGAAGCATGGCTCCCATTTGCTTCACACGTTGATATTAGACGGAGCCTTATGGCTTTAAAACGTCCCTTGAAGGAGTACTCAGAAAGACAGCTCTGACAACTGTTTCACTATGCTATTTGTAAGCTTACGACATTGAAACCGTTATCCTCAAAGTTAATTTGACGTCATCCGATCGAAATCGACGTCATGTTTCCAGATGTACAAACCTCTTCTTCCCATTTTTTACTGTAGTGTAGTTTAAAATCCTGCGAGGATGACGTCAAAAAGGGACGAGGAATGAAAAACAACATCGACCATGCATCGAGAAAAAAAATAATAATAATCAAAAATTGGAAACTTTAAACATTCCTGAAGGAGAGTATTTAAAATTAAATAGGTCTTATCGAGTGCATGCTGGTGCAAGACAGCATTTCAGTAGATGGTCATCTGACTGGATATCATCACGGCACAACAGTCACCAGTCACAGTAAGTGTCGTCGATCCGCCCCCAAGTTGTGCTGTTTTGTACGGGCACACACTGCTCTTAGGCGGTTCAAGGTTTTCCATTTACCATATTGCAGCTCTGCACCCGCTGGCAGTTGTTCTTGAAGCACTGAGTCAGTGACAGCATCTGCTTTCTCACGCTATAGTTGGATCCGTTATTGCACTGCAGAAGAGCCCAGCACCTAGGTCTCTGTCAAGAAACTATGTCTGGACTTGGCAGTATGATGCCTATCATCAGTAGCTTGTCGAGTTCGCTCAGTCCTGCCAGCTATCTCTCTCCGGATCGAAAGGGCGGGGGATGGGTGAGACCTTACCGCTGGGTTGGTAGAGATAGTGAGTCTTATTTGGCTTCAGACAGTCTGTCACAATCCTACAACATTCATTGAGAGCTACATCAACCTTCTTCGCATGGACCGAGCGGCTCCAAACAGGGCAGGCATATTCTGCCGGTGAAAAGCACAGAGCCAAGGCTGCAGTTTCGGTTTGTTTAAGAGCTGGTGTTAAGTTTCGAATGTAGCCGTGTTGCGGGCCACATGAAGCAGTATGTCCAAGTTGTCAACAAAGAACTATGTAAGCTGGTTGTGGTTTCATAATTGTGTGGCCTGTTTCTGCATGTAAGTAAGTCAAATGTTCAAATATTTGTAAACCCAAAGGGACCAAACTGCGATTGTCAACAGTCCCTAGACTTACAAACTACTGAAATTAACTTAAACTAACCTAGGGTCAACACACACACCCATGCCCCGTGACGAATAGGACCTCTGACGGCGAACAATTGCGCGCTGAGCAGTAAGGCGCCTTAGAGCGCTCGGCCACTCCACCGCGCCTGTATTTACGACCGCTGGTCCAACTGAAACCATAATTGACTAAAAATGCTTATGTACGAGTACTTGGTCACAATTTGTAACCATTCACGGACTTCATATTGTTGTTAATGTTTACTTCCAAAGAGTTAGTAGGTGTCCATCGGTTAATACTGGGCCCAACTTCAGTCTGCGTTTGGATCAAACTTCTTTTCCTCTTGTGCAGAAAGGCATGCCATATACTGCTGCATCCGTTTTCAATAAGTTACCAAAATAAATTAAATCTTACCAGTAATACACACACTTTCAAGTGAAAAAAGTTCAAATGTTTGTAAATCTATGGAACTTAACAACTATTGTTACCAGTCCCCTAGGCTTACAAACTACTTAAACTAACCTAAGGACAACAAACACATGCACACGTGCCCAAGAGAGGACTCGAACTTCCAACGGGCAACAGCTGCGCGCCCAGCAGCAAGATGCCTTAGAGCACTCGGCCACTCTTACGTGACTCTTTCAAGTCCAAACTGAAAGTTTCCAGATGGGTCATTCTTTGTATTCTGTAGAGGAACCTCAGGAAAAATAGTTGATTCCTGTGTTACGCTGTTGTTTATCTTCACTAAAAACCAACGTCTCGTCGTCTGTAGAGGATTGCTACACCTTTAATTTTATTTCTTAATGCTTTTATTAAAATGTTCAAATGTTTGTAAAGCTTATGGGATTTAACTGCGGCGTCATCAGTCCCTAAACTTACAAACTACTTAAACATAACTTGTACTAAAGACAGCACAAACATCCACAACATACCGGCTTTCCTTTAATGATTTCCACCCCATCTCGTGCATCATTTCCGTGACACTCTCACCCTTATATTGCGATAATAGAAAATGAGCTACCCTTCTCTGAACTTTCTATAAATCGTCTTCCAGTCCCAAAAATGCGCAGCAATACTCCAAACTAGGATGCACAAGTGTGGTGTAGGCACATTCTTTAGTAGAATTGTTGCATCTTCTAAGTGTTCAGCCAAAGAAACCCAGATTTTGATTAGCTATCCATTCAATATTGTTTGTCTGTCCTTTCCAATTTAAGGTATTTTTAATTGTTATTCCAAGGTATTTAGTTGAATTGACGGCTTATATATCTGACTGATTTATCCTGTAAATGAAGTTTAACGGATTTCTTTTAGTGGCCATATAGCCGGCCGCAGTGGTTGAGCGGTCTGCTGCGCGCCAGTCACAGTCTGCACGGCCGCTATGGTCGGGGGTTTGAATCCCCCCTCGGGCATGTATGTTTGTGTCGTCTTTAGTATAAGGTAGTTCATAAGTAGTTTGTAAGTTTAGGGACTGCTGACTCCACAGTTAAGTCCCTTAAGCTTAACAAACATCTGAATAGTAGCCATATGGATTTCTTCACACTTCTCACTATTAAGGAGGAATTGCCATTTTTTGCACCATGCTGATATCTTATCTAAGTCATTTTGCAGTTGCTTTTGCTCTTCTGTTGACTTTAATAACCGATAAATGACAGCATCATCGGCGATAAGTCTAAGAATATATGAAAAAGTCACATTCTTGATGAAGATTAGATGGTCATTTCCTTTCGTGAAACGATTTAGTATGGATAGCATGGCTGTTAGTGAATGAATCGAAGATGCCAATTTGTCAATACTGTACAGATTTTCAAATACCGGCTGATCGAAATGTCAGTATAAATTTGAAAACTTAATAAATCACGGAATAATGAAGATACATAGGTAAAATTTGATACACATGCTTAGAATGACATGGGGTTTGATTAGAACCCAAAAAAGAAAAAGAAAAAAGACCAAAAAATGTTCCACCGATGGCACTTCATCTGATCAGAAAAGCAATAATTAGCATAACAAATTAAGACAAAGCTTTGATGATGCTCTTTGCAGGACTTGCTGAATATGTTCACCGTCATTCCTCATCGATAGCTGTAGACGAGAAATAATGTTGTGAACAGCACTGTAAACCATGTCCGGTGAGGCATTGGCTTCTGTTGGTGTCTCTCAGCATCCCTAGAAATGTCGGTCAATGACGATACACTTGCGACTTCAGGTCACTCCAAAGCCAATAATCACACGGACTTATGTCTGGGGACCTGGGAGGCCAAACATGACGAAAGCGGCGGCGGAGCACACGATCATGACCAAACGACGCGCGCATGAGATATTTCACGCATTTAGCAATATGGAGTGGAGCACCATCCTGCACAAAAATCGGACGTTCCAGCAGGTTTTTATAAGACAGGTTGGGGATCATGCGATTCTGTAACATATCGGCGTACCTCTCACTCGTCACGGTAGCAGTTGCAAAACCAGAATCACGCTGTTCTTCAAAGAAGAAAGGCCCGATAACGGTAGATGTAGTTCTAATAAAGCCCCATGTCATTCCAAGCATGCGTGTCAATTTTTACCTCTCTATCTACATTATTCCTTGATTTATTAAGTTTTCAAATTTATACTGACTTTTTGATCACTCGGTATATATAATAAAATTATTTGTCGTTCCCCTTATCAGCTGACCACATCAGGTGCTCTTAATTAGTCAGTTGTTTCAAGCCGTTTTAGGCGCACGAGCATGATTCCTTAGAGAATAAGGAAAAGGGGGACCCTGTTTATAGTCTAGCTGCCATGCTTGATAAAATGATGCTGTCTGCTTCTAACTGAATGCTGAATATTTGAGCTCGCAGTGTGGAGTATAGAACACTAGAGTTGTGGCGATTCGTGAATGAGTCGTTCATTTGAACGAATACAAATAAAGAATCTTAAGAATGGAATCGTGATTCGGACGAATCGTCGTTCAAAAGAATCGTATGACTCGTCACGATTCTAAGTTCCAACGATTCATGATTCGTATGCGACTGCCGAATCTTGCCGAATCGTGCCGAATGCCGAACAGAAGTCAAGAGGGGGGACGAATCGTCGTTCAAAAGAATCGCCTGTCTCCTGGCGATTCCAAGATCCAACGATTCTTGATTCGAAAGCAAGTGGCGAATCGTGCCGAATAATTACGAAAGCCAGAAAGCGTGTGAACAAAGGAAGCACAGACCGAAGATCGAGAGATGTAAATCATTAGCCTATCATGAATTACAGATGACAGAAACAAAACGCAGCGAAATACACAGCTGCCAATACATACAAACAGTTCACATATTATGTATTTAAATGAGCAATCTTCACACATTTGTATTTCGCGTATCCCGTAAACGGCTGTAACGATTTCGATTATATTTTGTGTTTAGAGAGGATTAGGCTTCCAAGTTCAGCTACATAGTTGTAGTTTTTGTAAAAACTCAATTTAACAAAAATATTCATTTTATATAAAAACGGCATTTTAAATGTTTTTTAAAGCAATCTCAGAAATCTTTTTTTACCGTTTTGCTTTTTACGTTATCAGCTTTCCTGAAAGAAACCAATTTCACAAAAAAGAAACATTTTTATAAACGTGAATTTCTTGTATCTCGAAAGAAATTTAATATTTAGCGACGGATTTTTATTTTTAATGTTTATTTATATATACGTGTTTCCTTAAACTAACTGATTTTACATAATAAGTATTTTATAATTAGATGTTTGTTAATTACCATAGGTTTAATTAAATTTATATTTAAATGGCCGAAGTATTCAAACAGAATGAAAGAAAATTTGTAAGGTTACAGGAGGATTCGAAATAAGTGACCTACTTTCACTAAACCTACCACACTAATAAATGAGCTATGATGACAACAGAAATAGTTGGTAGTGTAATATGTATTTATAACCGCTAGCAAAACTTCAAAGACTATTTTCTCGAGAATTTTTGTGAACTGAATCGAATGGCTTTGCCTCATTATTATTTTAAGTCTGAACTTTACGCACCATAAATATTTAAAAATCCGATAGCCATATTGTCACCTTAACGGCATTCTGTAAGATTCGTGCCGTCGCAGACCAGAAAGTATCGTGAACGAATCGTAGGAACAGATGCAAAAGTTTAAGATTCCAACATCCATGACACAGACATGTATTGCCAGGGCCGTCTTAAGCCATGCAGGGGCCCCTGGGCACTCAGTGTTTTGGGGCCCTTAAAAGAAACTAAGTGAATGCTTCTGAATGGTGTACACTTATTTCACTTTTTTAGTGACTTAATTGGTTAGAATATTACAATATTCCGCCAAGTTATATCTGAAACAGGCTGCCACAGGGTCTACTACAACAGTGTCGCCGTGTGTTTTGTAGCTGAGGGCCGCAATAATAACTACGATTCTGCATGCAGACAGCAAACCAAATCACTTGCCATACCATATACGACACGTTTCGAGACAATTTCTGGGCCTTTATAATGAACTAGCTGTAAACCCGGGGTTGACCGCGTGTTTATTTATCCTACACTTTCGTTGGTCACATCCCCTTTCCCCCTCTCTCTGCCTCTACTTCCTTCTCTCTCATCTCTAAAAAATGTTCAAATGTTTGTATAGTCTATGGGACTTAACTGCGGGGTCATCAGTCCCTAAACTTACAAACTACTTATGAACTACTTACGAACTAGGACGGCACAAATATCCATGCCCGAAGGAGGATTCGAACTCCCGACCGTAGTGGCCGTGCAGACCGTGACTGGAGCGCCTCAGTCTCCTCAGCCACCGCGGCCGGCTCTCTCGTCTCTCTGTTCGTTTCCACTTTTTCTTATTTTGGCAAAGTTTTCTACAAGGTATCCTCTTTTATGTACCATACAAACATTAATATACCGAGTGATCTTCCTCTTGGTTTAAAGGTCATGGGCGCAAAAATTCATAAAGATTGGAGCAAAACTATACATTTTGTGAAATTCCGTAAGTTAAGTACCCTCCACCATGCACCGAACGAAATTTTATACAGACTTGTTTTTAAGGTAGTGTGTGCAACAATTCATCAATATCGGAACAAAACTATAGATTTCAATGCAGTAGCAACGCAGAGTCACATTGAAAAACGCACTTTGTTGCTCTCAAATATTACAGTTCTATTTCATACAACCCTTGTTCTGAGAATAACAAAAACAACAAAAAATGTATCTGTGAAATCGGTCGAGTCGTTCTCAAGTTATGGCGCGACCAAGGTATTTGTTGCAAAGTACCCTCCCCCAGGCACCGTGTGAAACTTAAAGTAGACGGTGACCTTCCTCTTGTTTTGAAGGTCAAGCGTGCGAAATTTCGTGAAGATCGGAATGAAACTGTAGATATCGTGAGTCTGTAAGAGAAGTATGCTCCGCCATGCACCTATCACATAGTAGTTTCTTAGCTGACGTTTTCTACCTATTAACTACATTCCTTCCCAATTTGAGCTTCATGGGGGAAATAGTTTCGAGGTTTCGTGTTCAGTGAGTGAGTGAGTGAGTGTCATTTCGAAAACAGATTGCTTAATTTCGGATTCAAGAGAATTAAGGGAGATTTGCAGACGAAAATAAATAATAACATTGAAATCTGTAAATATAACTTTATATGATACATCGTCATGCCTGATGTGACAGTTTTACGGCATCTACAGCGAAACTTGTTATGAGCGGTAGACTTCTTTTCGTTTCATCATTTTATGTGTGTGTGTGTGGGGGGGGGGGGGGGGGGGGGGGAAGGCTTCATAAACGTCAGAAATTACATGCAAACTTCGTTGCAGGTCTGTAACTACGCCCATTTTCCAATAATTGACGCATAACTCTGGGTATTCTCAGGCGGTGGCTTCTCATTATTTATGACGTCATATCTCCTGAACTATGTGTCGTGCTTTATATATATAATGAATAATTGCGATAAGAATTCACTTAAAAACTCATTGCATATGAGAAAGGAACGAGTTTCTCGGAGCCCCATCAGGGTTGGGGCCCTGGGCCTGTGTCCCTTGTGCCCCTATGGTAGAGACTGTAGTGTGTATTGCCATCCATGAGCACGATGTGGAACTAAGAATCGTGCCAATGCAAACTAAAGGATCGTGAACGAATCGTAGGAATCGATTCCTAAAAAAGAATCGTGTTGCCCAAAGGTTACGTTTCATTGGCAGAACGCTTCGAAGATGCACCAGCTCCACCAAAGAGACTGCCTACATCACACTTGTGCGTCCTCTCCTGGAGTACTGTTGCCCTTTGTGGGACTCTCACCAGGTGGGACTGACGGAAGACATTGAGAAGGTTCAGAGAAAGGCAGCTCGTTTTATCACGTTACGGGGGGGTGGGGGGGGGGGAGCGTCACGGAAATGTTGCAAGAAGTGGGGTGGAAATCATTAAAAGAAAGACGTTATTCATTGCGGCGTGATGTGTTTGCGAAGTTTCAATCACCGACTTTTAGTTCTGAAAGTGAAAATATTTTGCCAGCACCCAACTACTTAGGGAGACATGACCATCCCAATAAAATAACAGAAATCAGATCGAAAACGGAACGATTTAGGTGTTCTTTCTTCCCGCGCGCTATTAGAGAATGGAACGGTAGAGAAAAGTTATGAAAGTGGTTAATGAACCCTCTGGCAGGCACTTGAATGTGATTTGCAGAGTATCTATGTAGATGTAGATGTAGGTCTCTAGAGGACAGTGCAGGTGTGTGGCTACTGGTCGGCACACGGCTGGCCACTGCGCGGCGTCGGCTCGCAGCCGCCCCCACCGCCTGCCACCTCCCCACGCCTGCGCCCCCCCCCCCCCCCCGCGCGCTCCTTTCGCTTGTCTTGCGCACGCCATGCGGGCTGTCGGCCGCCGCGCGCAGTCCCGCTTGTCGCTCCAGGGGGTAAACACTAAACAATCCCGTAATTGGCTTGTCACACAAATACAACAAATGAAGTCCAAATACGGGCCGGCCGTAATGGCGGCCGCAAACAGCGCCGGCCACCGGCCTGTGGCAACACGGCGCGGCCGCCGCCGCTGCAGCTGCTGGCATTAGCATGGGCGGCAGGCGCTCAAAGCCGCCGACACCTGCCGCTCACAGCGCCCACACCTACAGAGTGAGCGTCTCCTTAATGTCAATGCATATCAAGTGACCAGGAACTGTAACTGTTAAACGAAAATAACCATAAATATACCTAGTTCAGTGTCACTAGTACCGGCGGAATGGCCGAGCGAGCCGCGCGACTACCAAGGGCACCAAATTTTAGTGTGTGACACCATAATTCAATTTTTGATTTATTTATTTTATTATGCTTCCATTTATTATTGGAAAAAAACTGTACAAGATATTAATGTTCAAATGTCTGTAAATCTATCGGACCGAACTGCTTGGTCGTCAGTCCGTAGCTTACAAACTACTTAAACCTAGGTAAACTAACGTAAGAACAAACACACTCATCCATGCCCCAGGGAGGACTCGAACCTCCATGGCGAGCAACCACGTGCTCCACAGCGAGACGCTTTAGAGCGCTCGGCTACCCCTCCGCGGCACTACGGGGCCATCAGTCCCTAAACTTACAAACTACTTATGAACCAGCTAATACTAAGGACGGCACAATATCCGTGCCCGAGGGGGGATTCGAACCCCCGACCGTAGTGCCGTGCAGGCCGTGACTGGAGCGCCTTAGTCCCGTTTTCGATCTGATTTCTCTTAGAATGAAACTTTCACTCTGCAGCGGAGTGTGCGCTGATATGAAACTTCCTGGCAGATTAAAATTGTGTGCCGGAACCGGGACTCGAACCTGGGACCTTTGCCTTTCGCGGGCAAGCGCTCTACCGACTGAGCTACCCCGACACGACTCACGATGCCGCCTCACAACTTTACTTCCGCCAGTACCTCGCCTCCTACCTTCCAAACTTCACAGAAACTCTCTTCCAAACACGCAAGACTAGCACTCTCTTATTTTATTGGGATGGTTATGTCTAAGTAGGTGGGTGCTAGCAAAATATTTTCACATTCAGAAGTAAAAGTCGGCGATTGAAACTTCGCAAACAGATCACGCCGCAATGAGTAACGTCTTTCTTTTAATGAATTCCACTCCGATTCGTGCAACAATTCCGTGACGCTTTTCCCCCCATAACGTGATAAAACAAAACGAGCTGCCCTTCTCTGAACTTTCTCAATATTTTCTGTCAGTCACACCTGGTGAGGATCCCACAATGGGCAACAGTACTCCAGGAGACGACGTACAAGTGTGATGTAGGCAGTCTTTGGTGGAGCTGGTGCATCTTCGATGCGTTCTTCCAAGGAAACGTAATCTTTGGTTCGCTTTCCCCTCAATATTTTCTATGTGTTCTCTCCAGTCTAAGTTTTCGTAATTGTAACTCCTAGGTATTTAGTAGAATTTACAACCTGATTTATCGCGTAATTGAAGTTCAGCGGATTTATTTTAGTGGTTATGTATATTACTTCACACTTTTCTTTATTTAGTGTCAATTGCCAATGTTCGCACAATGTAGAAATTTTGTCTAAATGGCTTTGCAGTTGCTTTTGATCCTCTGTTGACTTCACTAACCGATAAACGACAGCATTATCCGCGAACAGTTTAAGGGAGCTATTTAGATTATCACCTAAATCGTTTATAAACACAAGGAAGTGTAGGAGATGTATAACGCTTCCCTGGGGAACGCCAGATATCACTTCTGTTTTACTCGATGACTTACCGTCAATTACAACGAACTATTTCCTTTCTTATAGGAAATAGTGAATCAAATCGCACAATTGGGCAGATATTCCACAAGCACGCAATTTCATTAGAATCCGCTTGTGGGGTACAGAAACTGTTTCAGTTCGTTTAGTGCATCCGCCAAAGAAAACCGTATTCAAAGTTTATCGTTGTGCCACAGTGGCGACGGTGCTGCTCACAGCGTTTTCCAGGCTAACATATTTTCTGTGATCCGAAAAACACGAAATTAAGTTTTTGACCGCTCGGTTAGCCGTGTGGTCTAACGCACTGCTTTCCCCAGACTGGGAGGCGTACCGGCCCGATTCGAATCCGCCCGGCGGATTAACGAACGGGGGTCGGAGTACCGGACAGCTTGGGTGTGACTTTTAGGCGGTTTTCCACATACCCCTAAATGAATACCGGGCTGGACCGCAAGTCCCGCCTCAGTTACACGATTCGCAATTACTTCGAAACACTTAACACTTTCACACATACATCACTATACGCAGACCTTTGAGGTACACATTTCTTCCTGGGGGCCGTGGGCTGGCGACAAGAAGGGCATCCGGCCACCCCGTAAACACACCACGCCAAGTCTGAATTTAACAAAGAGCCGACCCTGCATGTGCGGGTATGTGGGCAAAGAGGGCAAAATCGCTTTTTTAAGAAAAACACAACATATTGGTGAACTTCAAAAGAAAAGAAAAACACAGTGTAAATACAAAATTTCATCCCGAGAAACACGAAGGAGGCCAAAGTGAAAAAAAAAAAAAAAAAAAAAAAATGCACGACAGTGCATAGTACGATAAAATTAGGTTTATTTTTGAATGATGGGCACGATGAATTACGAAGTGGACGCCCGTCTGTGGTTACTGATGAACTGGTTCACACAATTCAAATCAAATGTTCAAATGTTTGTTAAGCTTAAGGGACTTAACTACGGGGTCATCAGTCCCTAAACTTACAAACTACTTATGAACTACCTACCACTAAGGACGGCACAAATATCCATGCCCGAGGGGGGATTCGAACCCCCAACCGTAGTGGCCGTGCAGACCGTGACTGAAGCGCCTCAGTTCCCTCGGCCACCGCGGCCGGCGTTCACACAATTGTAGAGAAGATTAAGCAACCGTAACTTCATACTTGGTGCCCTGGCTATGGAAGTTCCGAGATCTCACAATCACTAATTCATGAAATTATTACTGAAAAATTGAAATTTTGCAAACTTTGCTCACGTTGAGTACCCAAAATTCTTACTGCACAACACAAAAAACAACGGATGGGCGGTGCACTTCAGTTTTTAACATACTACAATGAAGAAGGCGATGGTTTTCTTTCTCGGATAGTCACGGGGGAGGACACTTGGATTTCCTACGACACCCATGAAACAAAACGGCAATTAATGGAATGGAGGCACACTTCATCTCCAACAAAGATTAAGCCTAAGAAAATCTTGACACCTCGAAAAATCATGTGCACCGTTTTTGCGAGAGAAAAGGCATTTTGCTTATTGATTTCTTACCAAGACGCCAATCAATGCACGTGGTTACTGCGAGATCATTAAGAAATAGCACCGCTGAATACAGAACAAGCGCCAAGGATTATTGTCAAAAAGTGTTATTTTTTCACCGATAATGCCCGACCTCACACGGCGAATGTGACCAAATAACTGTAACGGGAATTTCACTGGGACGTGTTTGATCATCCTCCGTACAGACCAGACATCGGACCTAGAGTCTTTCACCTCTTCTTACACCTAAAATTTGTCTTTGGTGGTCAACGCTTTAACGACGATGACGACCTGAAAGAACATGTTAGCACATGGTTGAATACACAGGCGGAAACCTTCTACGAAAAAGGCATACAAAAGCTTGTGTCACGCTATGAAAAGGGCCAACAAAATTTCGGAAGCTATGTAGAAAAGAAGTTTAACAGTTGTAGATTTTTATACAATAAATATTTTTTCTGTATCTGTAAAAGTTTGTTTTATATAACCATACGGAACTTTGTTACGTACCTCGTATTATATATGAATAAATATTAGAATGTTTTCACCCGAAGTATCTTCGTTCTCTTAATCCTTCCTCCCTTTTCTCCTCTGCCTGCGTGGTGTGTCGCGTGTTACTCCTCTCGAGTGACTAGACAGCATACTAATGAGCAGCATTTGTAAGGATTCATACCACAGGCCTGAGAGAATAGCGTGTTAATCAATCGCGCGACTGACAAATGTGAAGAAGGAGTTCTACAGACAATGAAAACATCTATCTAAAGTACGTGGTGAGTTTCTGCAACGAAGTCGGTATAAAAAGAGGGGTGCTTAAGAAGGTTGATGGAAAGAGCGAGCGAGCTAGCGGGAGAGAAAGAGGATAATAACACACAAGCGATAATATTAAGAATCGCTGTTAGAGTAAAGGTGCCTAAAATGAGACAATTTTTTGTAAACCCACTTTAAAGTCCTAAAAGTAAATGCCATTATATTTTTATCATAGTAATAATACCTTTCATTATTCAATTTTACAGTACATTTCCCATATTTGTAATAATAAACAATATTTCAAACGAATTAATAAATCTTAGCAAGCTAGGCAATTCGTAGAAATAAGGTCAAGGTTTCCTAATATGGGACAGGAATAAAATTTTCCTTTAATTTTTTATCATCGAATAATGACATATGAATACATGATATTTACATGTACATTTACTCATGTCATCTTTCACTCATTTGTCAGTAGTTATGATTATTTTTACGACATTCTGGGGAAACAAACTTGTCCTCTATGACGCATCAGTCTTCATTAGCACAGTGATAACATTTAGTGAACTGTTTCCATTATTCCCTGTCTTTGGCTCCAGAAAAGCGCCCAGTACAGAACAGACACTCTGCGCCATCTTTATCAATGCTATCTGAATCCCCAATGTCATCAAGATGGACATCGGATGCTGATTAAAGTGGACGATTCTTCAGCTTTAGGTTTACGTTTCGAAGATTTTCCACTCTCCTCCCTAAATAACTCTTTGGCTGCTTTCTTAGTTTCAGCCGCTTATTTCTTCTGTTTAGACTGTTGGAATCTCTTCAGGTGAGATGAAGTGTTCAACTCAGGAGAGCACGAACGCGATGTTTGACCTATATAGCTACGTCAAGGTGGTTTTGGGACGTGTGGGAGAGGTCTGATGACTGCAGAGCTAACAGCATGATCAAAACCACCACCCGTAGTTTCATTTTCGTTTTCGGCATTTCTTTCTTAAGAAGCGTTAACATTGCGATGAATTAAAAATTTATGTTCCCTAAAGATGTTCCTGTAGGTGAGACCTGTTTTCCTCAAGGCATTCACAGATGAGTCCATTGTTGCTGTTCATTTGTTGCTGTAGATTTCCAAGGCCCGACGTCAAGTGGTTACGTTTAATGCATTGGGTGAGGCGGCACACAAACAGAATGAGAATTGAGAAAACTAGTTCCTCCAATACGTGATAGGTGTCGTAATGTGCAACACTGTCCCGTGTTTGGATCGTCATACTATTGCATATTAGGAATCACGCCATCTTACACAAAGAATCACGCACATGCTAACAATGTGGGAAAATGAATCTAATTGGCAATTATTACACATAAGACAGACACAAATTATAAAAATAAAAGCGTGCATAACATCCACCCACTTTTAAGTTGAAATATTGTCTTTTACACCGATGTCACAAAAACTCGAAACACTAAAAATGTTACCTAAAAATCTCTGTGTCGTCGTCTGACACACTATGGACGTGTTTAAGAAACTCCCTACCAATGCAAAACCTACCATAAGCACAGTTGTTGTGTCTCGTATTATGGAACTTTTGCATAATAGGCACCTTTCCTCTATATTTACTTGATAAACACTATTCTTTGAAGCTATTACATAAAAGTGGAATATACTCTCATTGATTAATATCTTCGTATTAAAATGGAAATGGTTCGTCAGTTTAATTTTAAACACAATATATATTACATGCTGACCCGAGAAATTGATGGGGCCTGTAAACTTGGCTGCCGTCATTGGCAATGTAATGAATTCATCAGAAATTACTTTCTTGTACCATCCAGGTATTCGTTTACGAGCTGCGTCGTTTATTGCCAACAGTTGTTCGAATATTACACAGCATCTTACAATCCCCCCCGCTTTAACCATAGCTTAGTAACATCCGTCAAAATGACGGCTACTTTCAAATTGTTAGTCAGCTGTGACGGTTTGACGAGCAATTGATGAACAAGTGTACACGGGTAGAGTGTTGGTTTGGAATCACACTCGCCGAACTGACGGTAGTTACTAAATAAAGTTCAAAACCCCTTGAAAGACGGCTGTTAGTAGCGAGCGTTATAAAAAGATGTTACTAACGTAGGGTTAAGAACTATTACATGAAACAGAAGCTGTGATCTAGAACCGGCTAGACGGGTTTGTAGTATATCCGGATTATTCTTTTTGGCTGTACGTTGGGAAAATTGTGTAGGAAATTAACGATTTATTTGAAAAAAGTATTTAAACTTTAGGGTGAAGTAAAGGGCACAGGAAAGAAACCTCCCCGAAGCACCATATCTGCACGTTTGGATATCCCCAAGCAACGGCATGTCTGGCAAAATCTCCCTCTGCAGAAGCATAGAAGCATTTAGTAAAATTGCAAGAAATTTGTCGACTTAACAGCTGTGACGTATTGTGTGCTGAAGAAGCGAGACGTATCATCGGATTCCCAAAGTTCCAGAAATGAAATAAATGCCAGAAAGACCGTATGCAAAATATGGGAATGTAATATTTCTAAAACCGCACCTTCAAGGACTAACATGAAACAACAGAGAGGTGAAATCATGACACTGGTGTATGATCATTACACAGTGTCCTCAGTTTATACGCCATCCCTTAACATTTCGCAGATTTAAACCTTGCTTTCGTTACCAATGATTTGAATAGTCACAGTTTTATCTAGTTCTCAACCGGCAAGAAACAAATGGGTATTCTGTACTTGCGCGGCACTAATCGACGACAACATGCTGCACTCCCCAACCCCCCCCCCCCCTAAAATCCTATGATGTCAAGGGTATAATCCAGACATCCTCATTATCAGCGCATCAATGGCATCCAATGGAATCCTAATCCAACGTAAAATTGTAGCTGCAGTAACGTACCAAAACGTAAGCTTCAAAAGGCAATGCAGCTTCAATAAATCAGACTGGTCTAAATTTACCAAACTGCTGCAGCAGAGTGTTGAAACGATTAGTCTTATACCAGAAATGTGCGAAAGTTTCCGTAATGTCGTAAAAGACCAACACCACTTAAAAAACTATACTGCATTGCTGGTATAACGGCGCCTGAAGTTAGAGTAGAGATCAAACAAGAAAGAACGGAGGCATATAAATAATCAATAGACGTCACATTTGGCTAAGAGCCTGTCCACTGCAAGCTCAAATGAAGTTTCATATATGCGGCTGAGCTTGACAAACCACTGCAACTGACCATGGTGGGGATGTGGAGAGAAAAATCGGATACCTTGGTGGGTGAAAGACACCACAAGAAGTGATCCTATGTGTCCGTGGGAACGACTGAATGGCATGGAGGCCCTCAGTCGACTATCAAGCTACGTAGTGCAACTAAAGGTAATGTGGAGCCTCCTTGATACAATGGTTGAGTGCAAGTGTAGAAAATAGTACTCTCCGCAACATTTCTTAAATTGTGAGCTTTGCCCAAATGCTAGTTCTATGGAAGATTTGGTAAGTGCCCTTCATGTGGATTCATTTTAGTCTGTCGTTATTGTTGTCATCAGTCCGCATACTGGTATGATGCAGCTCTCCACTCTACCCTCGGGGTTGCTGTACCTCACAGTGTTTCAGTTAACCAGATATATATAGCAACGAATTTTCACATGTAGCGATCCGTTTCGTTATTTGAATGTTGACATGAAATGTTTTCGAATAGAAACACTGATTTGTAGCTCTTAGCATAAAACTCAAGCTTGATCTCTACAGAGTGAAAACTCGTTGCGATGTAATATATAATTCCACATAGATTATATTACAGACATGGTAATTTGTCGTAATGGATTTATGTTAACTTTTACTTTGCTTCTTTTCAGTAAAATCTGTCCAATTGAAAAGCTGGTGTGCAATATACCCACCCAGATCATTTCTTTCTATTTGGTGATGTTGGTCATTGCTGGTTTTGTAATCACCATCCTATCAGTTCCTGAGTCATTGCGCTAATACATGTAAGCTGACATTGTTTAATTCACTACAGTTGCCATAAAAAGTTGAGTATGTAATTGAATATTATGTGTTGTTCACTTACATTGTTGTAATATGTCAGATGGACATTGAAATACTTGAGGCTTAGATATCAATATCATCAAATGCTCTATAAACAGTAAGGAGTGAATGCCTATACCTCCTATATTTTCAAGGTTACACACTTTAAAATCAAACTGTAGTAACAAACTCCTCTGGTATGTGACTGTATGAGATATTATAACTCAAATTTTGTAACGATTACCAGAACGTTTAATCCAAACACATATAGCTTTTGTTCATTAACTTTTTTGTGATTCCTTGTCTTCGCAACAAAGGCATATTACTCGAGTAATAAGATTTTCCCACGTCTTTGTTGTATAGCTAAAACACTTTAAATATTCTAAATGCAATCTCATCTCATCATAGCTTGATCAGCCTGGCGTTACTGAAAGTGAAAATTGCCAGTAAAGCTAAGGGGCCAGCCATCTTGACTACCATACTCTCTGGCAGCCATATTGCCAGAGAGAATGCCACCAAGATATTCCACTCAACCAAGTATGCAGTGCTGCCAAATGAAATCGCAATCAACTGTCAAGGGGACACATTTTAAATTCAATCTGTGCTAAAAAAACCCTATTGGAACCTATACCTCATTCTATGCTTTCTTTAATGTTAGTGTTTTTCTTTCTCTCTTTCTCTCTCTTATCCAAGGAAAAAGCTTCAAGGACAAACTTTTTATTTAATACCAAACAAAAATAGCTTCTTGTTCATTAACTTTTCTTTAATTCCTAGCCCTCACATCAAAGGCATATCAGTAGAATAATAAGATTTTCGCATATCCTTGTTGAACACCTGACATACTTGCAATGTTCTAAATGCAGTCGCATATCTGTTGAAATTTTCCAAACCAGATACTACTTTCTTTGCAGTTTTATTATAACCTACTATAGCTGCTGTAATCCATCCATTACCATGACCTGCATTACCGAAATTAGTGACAGTGACACTGCTAATATCACCATGAAAACAGAAGGACCTTGAAGCACAACCTGTCCACCTAATCCACTTGAGGCTTTGATTTCAATATCATCAATAGCCTTCAACAAAGTAAGGTGTGAACGCCTATACCTCCTCCGTGTTTCTGTTTACAGCAAATGAAACTGTCACGATTGATGCTTTAGACAAGCAGTTTTAAAAACCACATGATTGAAAAAATAAGAATATAAATATAATTTAACTTTTATCTAAATGATAAGTATGTTTTTCTTGGGCATTCCAATGCACGAATCCTATACATACATCTACATCTACATACATACTCCGCAATACTGGCGGAAGGTAAACTGTACCAGGACTAGATATTTCTTTTCGTATTCCATTCCCAAATAGAACGAGGAAAAAAAGAATGCCTATATGCCTCCGTACGAGCCCTAATTTCTCTTATCTTGTCTTTGTGATCACTACGGAAATGTAAGTAGGTGGCAGCAAGATCGTCCTACACTCAGCAGAATTGCGGCCCTCTAAATTTAATTAACAGAAATTCTCGAAAAGAACGTTGTCTTTCTTCCAGCGATCCCCAATTGAGTTGCCGGAGCATTTCCGTGACACTCGCGCATTGGTCGAACCTACGAGTAACAAATCTAGCTGCTTGCTTCTGAACTGCTTCTATATCTTCCTTTAAACTGATGTGCTGCGGGTCTCAAAAACTTGAGCAATACTCAAGACGTGGTCGTACAAGCGTTTTATATGCGGTCTCCTTTACAGATGGAGTACATCTTCCCAAAATTCTCCCAATTAACCGTAGTCGGCTGACCGCCTTATTTACAACTGCTCTTACATGTTCGTTCCATTTCATATCGCTCAGCAATGTTACGCCTAGATATTTGAACGACGCGACAGCATCAAGAAGCTCACTACTAGTTCTGTATTCGAATAATACAGGATTGTTTTTCCTACTCATGCGCATCACCTTACATTTTTCTACATTGGTGGCTAGCTGCCATTCTTCGCACCAACTAGACATTTTGTCTATTTTGTATGCTATTACAGTCAGTTAAAGACGACACTCACCCATACACCACAGCATCATCAGCAAAGAGCCCCAAATTACAAGTCAGTCTGTCCATCAGATCATTTATATAGATAGAAAATAATAGCGGTCCTATCATATTCCCCTGTGGCACGCCTTACGATACACCCGTATCTGATGAACACTCGCCGACGAGAAGAGCGTACTGCTTTCTATTACTTAGGAAGTCTTTCAGCCGGTCACAAATCTGTGAATCTATTCCTTAAGCTCGTACCTTCTTTAATAGTCTGCAATGTGGCACCGCGTGAAACGCCTTATTGAAGTCGAGAAAAACACACTCCGCCTGTTGTCCTTCATCCATGGCTCGTAAGACGTCATGTGAGGAAATGGCAAGCTGAACATGAACGATGTTTCCTGAACCCGTGCTGGTTCGTAGAAAGAAGCTTTTCCGTCTCAAAGAAATTTACTGTATTCGAAATGACAATATGCTCCAAAATTCTACAGGAAACTGATGTCAACGATATTGGTCTGTTATTATTTGAGTCAGTTCTCTTTCATTTCTTATAAACGGGAGTCACCTGCGATTTTTTCCAATTACTAGTAACTTTGCGCTGAATTATTCTCCATCCATCCTCCAGAAGTAATCCTGCTACAGTAATTAACGCTACCGTTGCAAAGCCAGAGTGAGTCACTAGTTAAATTTATGATTTTTGGTTCCATTTAATGTTACATATCTTGATCAGCCACAGGCCACATAAATTATGGATCCAACAGATTTGGTTATGGTATCAGCTGCGTCCGAGAAGTACCAGGAAGCTGTAACCTTATTTCCACGGCGTCTCACTGCAGTCCAGAGGCGGCCCACACGATAACGCGTGCTATTCCAAGGCATTTCCAGGCTTCTTGCGCCGTGGCAGTGCACGAATTAGTCTTGTGTAGTTCGCGAACGAACTATTTCGGCAGAGCGCTCCCTTAGGTGAACTACGAGAACTAGTTCGCAGATCCCTCGCCTGTTAGTTCGTCCGCTCCTTTTCCGAGGACTGGCGGTGAACAGCGAGAGGACGCGGGAGCACGCGTGATTCCCTTCTGCCAGTTACCGTCATTTCGAGCTGAGATGCAGCTCAACTGTAGTTTCATAGTTCACTGCCACAAATTTTCTCTTATAAGGTATTCAGCAGTGTCTAAATAATATTTACTACGAGTAATCTCTATGCAAAGTAGTAAAATCCCATTGAATAACCCATTCGCATATATAACTAGTTCATTTGCTTAAGTATTTGATGTCTAATTGCTTAAAAATACGGGTAAAACACACGCTTGGGCAACACTGATCATTATATAAAAAAAACTGTCATAACAAAAGAAAGAGCTCTTTTAGTAGCGGTAGCAAAAGCCGAAAAGAGCGGACGAACTATAAAGAGCGACCAACTTCGCGGCCGAGAGGCGAACTAAAAGGAGAGCTACCGGTCGCGAACTAAAGTAAGCGCGATCGGTCTCTAACTAAAAGCGCGTTCGGTCGCGATCTATGAAATATGTGGAATCGGTTGCGAACTAAAACATGCGTTACCGGTCGCGAACTATTATGCCAAACGTATCTCGCTTCTTAGTTCGTTGGATTCTTTTCCGAAGTCCGACAGGCAATAGCGAGAGTTCGCGCAGCAGAATTTAAAATCACGTGTTTGCCTTCTGCTGATGAGAGCCATTTACAGGTGAGCGTCTACCTGCTAGATTACGTAGTTAAGACTACAAAATTTCTGTTTTGAAGTATTCTGCACTCTGCAATATCTGACTAATAAATTCCATAATGCGAAGATATAGCGATAACTCTAAACTTAAGCGCGAGAAATTGTCCACAAACTGTTTCTTTTGGTTTGCGTGATATCGTTAGCGGCTCAAGCAGCAAGCGCATGAAGCAGCTAGGTGCCCCAGGGAAGTGTGATAGGACGCTATTGTTTTCTATCTATATAAATGATCTGATGGACAGAGTAAGTTGTAATTTGCGGCTGTTTGCTGGTGATGCTGTGGTGTATGGGAGGGTGTCGTCTGTAACTTAGACAAAATTTCTAGTTGGTGCGAAGAATGGCAGCTAGCTCTCAATGTAGAAAAATGTAAGGTGATGCGCATGAGTAGAAAAAACAATCCTATAATGTTCGAATACGGCATTAGTAGTGAGCTTTCTGATTCTGTCGTGTCGTTCAAATATCTAGGCGTAACATTGCAGAGCGATATGAAATGGAACGAGCATGTAAGGACAGTTGTGAGTAAGGCGGACAGCCGACTTCGGTTTATTGGGAGAATTTTGGGAAGATATACTTCACCTGTAAAGAGACTGCGTATAAAACGCTTGGACGACCACGTCTTGAGTATTGCTCAAGTGTTTGGGACCCGCAGCAGAGCGGTTTAAAGAAGACGTAGAGGCGGTTCAGAGGCGAGCAGCTACATTTGTTACCGGTAGGTTCGACCAATGCGCGAGTGTCACGGAAATGCTCTGGCAACTCAATTGGGGATCGTTTGAAGAAAGACGACGTTCTTTTCGTGAATTTCTGTTAAGTAAATTTAGAGGGCCGGAATTTGAAGCCGAGTATAGTACGATCTTGTTGCCGCCTACTAACATTTCGCGTAAAGATTAAAATAACAAGATAAGAGAAATTAGGGCTCGTACGGAGGCATATAGAGATTCTTTTTTGCCTCGTTCCATTTGGGAGTGGAATAGGAAAGGAAATGCCTAGTGGTGGTACAGTGTACCCTCCGTCATGCACCAAAATGTTCAAATTCAATTGTTCAAATATTTGTTAAGGTTATGGGACTTAACTACGGGGTCATCAGTCCCTAAACTTACAAACTACTTATGAACTACCTTATACTAAAGACGGCACAAATATCCATGCCCGAGGGGGGATGCGAACCCCCGACCGTAGTGGCCGTGCAGACCGTGACTGAAGTGCCTCAGTCTCCTCGGCCACCGCGGCCGGCCGCCATACACCCTACGGTGAATTGCAGAGTATGTATGTAGATGTAGGAACTTCTCCCTCCACCGGCATGCGCAGACCACGTCACTCAGCCGTCACTGCGAGCACACGAAGTAAAAGAACGAGCGCTCCCGATGGCGAACTATTATGCGCAAGTCTAGTACGAATGGCTGGCAGCCTGTCGCGTGAGGCAACCCGCTGGGCGCGCCAGCTGATCCGGCAGCCGGACGTCGGGGGCACGCAGGTGCGGCGCTATTATTTACAGTGAGGCCGCGCGACAAAATGCGCAGCCATGTTTGCGGACGGCGTCACCGCGGCTGTTTATCCGCACGTCGCGGTTTTTGCGAGCCGGCGAGCTGTGCAGCGCCGGCTGCCGGCCCGTGGCGCAACAGCAGCAGCCGGCGCATTGTGCGTGTGTGTTTTGCGGACCGGCCGGCCGGCGATCGGCGGCTATTGTTTCTGCGCTGTTTGCGGACAATTTACCGGCGTCTGCTGTTTGTGCCTTGTGATTGATGTTTGTCCGCGGAGCGGCGGCGCGCGCACGCCCGCCCGCAAGTCGTTTTTGTTTGCGCCCCGCCCCACCCCGCAGCCTCCGGAGGGCCCCGACGTTCAGTTGTCGCTCCCCCCGCGGATGGGCGTCGGAATTATTTATCACCTGCCGATAACGGTCTGCGCGCGCGACGTGTGCTCGTCACCACTCGAGGATTCGTAGCAAATGGCAACTCCTGTTGCCTTACGTTTTTCTTAAAAGTCTAAGGTGACTGCAACGCTAGAGCCTCTCACCTCCTGAATAGACCCCGCCAGGGAGAAACAGGATACAACACGACCACACGTCGATTTGCATGTATGGAAAGATACTCATCTTCCAGTATCGATCTTTACTTAATCCATTATCTGTAGACCATATTCGCTATATGACGAGAGGTATAGTTGGGAACAGTGGCGTAATTAGGACTTGGCTTTTGGGGAGGGGGGGATGGATCTGATTGACGAGCAAAATTTTAGTCAAATTAGAACAAACTTTTTAATACAGTTGTTCTAGAAAATTATGTTACTCGAAAGCATAATGACTGCTTTTAGAATAAAACAAACGTAGAAAATTACTAGACTCTGTCATTCTAATAATTAAGGTAAAATAAAGAACAATAATAATACTCGAAATTTTGCTTTATAACGTGAATGTATTTTAGAAAGTTACATGACCTCTATTCGTTTATATGAAAATGAAGGCGATGTACCATAACAAGTTACAGGACAAACTCAAGGTTTTTATTTTTTATTTTTTCATGTAATCTATAACTTCATTCGCAGAAATGTCGACTTCTCGATGAACACTCAGTAAAGCCAGCCCATTTAATCTAGCCTGTAACAGTGAAGCAATACAGGTAAATGAAAGATTATGGTAAAAGACCACAAGTATCCAATGTTTACCTTTACCAGGTTGCTGTTATATGATTTTTTTTTAGAGTTCTGTGTGGGCGGGGGGGCGGGTATATTCCAACCCTCACCCCCCCCCCCCCCCCACACATAGTTGGGAACAAACAGACGAAGAAGAAGACGATGAAATTTTCAAAAATGAAGGAAGTGACACCGATGGGAATCAACATTGACAGAGGAGCAATATGCCAGTTTCATCATCCCAAACCAGACGTTCTTTAAATTAATGTGGATACGATCACCTGAGACACAATGAAGAAAAAACAATATAAAGAAAAGAGACTGATATCACCGAAAACCACGGAAACTGTGATGGGCGATCGGTGGCTTGAAGGAAACATTTCAAGCTACTCAACGCCCAGCACAGTATATGTAACTAGCCATAAGGACAGAAAACCCCATTATCTTTAGATATAATTCCTTTCTTTAACATTAAATTGTTTTAGCCCATAATTACAATTAACAAATTTCAGAATACATTGAATGTCGACATGTGTAACAACCATGTAACTAAGCATGTTTTTATGTTCTCCACTACATCTAATTTATTGTAAAATGCACGAATTGTAATATGTTATATTATAATTGTAGCAACAAATTTAAGCAATTGTACATATATATTTTTTCTTTGTTTTTATTTTCTCTTCTCATCTCTATCTATTTCAGATACTTAAAATATGTAACATCCACAAGTAGCATAACATGTAAACTACAAATGTACGTCCAGCTTTATATTAAAAGGTAGCAGTTTTATAAGTGACAAATAAATAAATAATAAATAATATGAGAAACACATCAGGTATAAAAAAACGCTACTGAGACTAGGTACAAACAAGACGAAGGAAAACGGACAGCACTTAAAGGTCAACATGCTAACCCTTATCGAGATTTAGGGTGCATTTCTGAAAGTAAATGTATAAAGACGAGGACCTGCTGACACGGTGCAGGTATGATGGTTCCGACCATGGGATTCTGTCTCATAAAACGTCTTCGGTCCCAGATTAGAAGCCAAATACTTCTTAAATTATTAATAAAATTCATGTTTAATGCCTCGCTGATAGTTTTTTTATCTTACTTTTGATAATCTATGTATTCGTATATACGGGACTTATTCTGAGCTTCCCATCTTCCAGTATAAATCTTTCCTAAGTGGAAAATTTTCTTTGATATTGGTAGACCATGTTTGAAATGAAAGCGTGGATCCTACAGCGCCAAACAGAGCACAGGGAGGCGGCACAAAAACTGCTGCATTTCAGCTAAGCGGTTGAAATAACCACCGCAATTCCAGTAAATAATTAGTTAGTCGTCTAGCAGAGAAACCATATTAAAAAGGAGGAACAGGTTAGTCCATAGCGTCGTCTGCTGCCAGCTGTTCAGAATCGGCATTATCAATGACCATAGATTCTGGAGAACCTTTTATTGCGAGATCCTCGGGAGATGCGAGGATCTCAACCTCATTCTCCGAAGCAGAGGATGTGAGTAAGTGGGTGCCTGTGGCTTTGTAGACACCAAAGCGTCCTCCTTCTTGCTTTTCTTTCGCTGGCCCTTCGGTTTGGAGGCCTCGGATGGTTTGTCTGTAGTGGCATCAGGTTTGGAAGGAGAGCGAGAAGCTCTTCTAGCAGCAGGTCCTGAATCCTTCAGCCATTGGCTGGAATCTCCATGTGCACTGTGAGAAGCCTCAGAAAGGAGTGACCCGAGGGACCCCTTCCAAGCGACAGGAGCCGGAGGAGGCTGTTCCTTCTCTGGCTAGGGGCCAGAAACTGGTGTCCTCAATGTAGAAGGGGAAATTGCTCCCACAGGTGGTGTTGGGGAGCAATAGATGAAGAGGTGCCCTCACCCATCAAGGGGATAGTCTTATGGCTCACAGGGGTAGAGAGAACTAGCGGTGGCGTCGTCCTAATGGAAGGTGGCGACGACCGTACAGGATGGAGCCGCTCGTACTTTTTACATGCCTCAGAGTAGGTCAAACGATCCAGGATCTTGATCTCCATTCTTTCCCCATGTAATATAGCACAGTTAAGCGAGCATGGTGGATGGTGTTGCCCACAAATCACGCAGAGGGGAGGTGGAGTACATGGGGCGTCCAGGTGTGATGGTCGCCCACATTCCCTGCAGGTAGATCTGCAATTACATCAGAAGGACATGTGCCCGAACTTGCAGCACCTGAAACGCCGCATAGGGGGAGGGACATAACATTGCACCAGTATACCATTACCTTGAACTTCTCAGGCAGTGTATCGCCTTCCAAGACCAGGATGAAAGCACAGGTAACAAACCTCTGATCCTTAGGTCCCCTATACATACGTTGTCGAAGTGATCCACCTGACGCTGCACGTTTGCTCACATTCCTTCATCGGTCTGTGGTAAATTAGACCCTGGACCGTTTTAGTGGCTTATGGGGTGTGATACTAACTGGAACATCACCCAGCTTATCGCAGGCAAGTAATGCCTTCGACTGGGCAGCCCCACTTCGCATTTTCGTGAACGATGCCCCTTCGCTAAAAGTATCCTTAAGGTGGTCAACGAACAACTGAGGCTTAGTGGACATAAAAGGTTTACTATCTGAACGCACACATGCAAGTTATTGTGGCGAGTACGGCTCTGATCTATTAAGGGCCCTTTGTTCCTCACATGGGAAGGGACGTCTTAGTTTGACGCACTGAACTCCGATTTGCCTACGGTCGGGGGTTCGAATCCCCCCTCGAGCATAGATATTTGTGCCGTCCTTAGTATTAGTTAGATCATAAGTTTAGGGACTGATGACCCCGTAGTTAAGTCCCATAAACTATACAAACATTTGAACATTTTCCGATTTGCCACGCTTAGAGACGCTGGGTTTGCGTCCGGCAACGCTATTACTTGCTTGTTTCTTCGTGGCCTAACGAGCAGCTAGGGAATTACGCGTCCGCCCAGGCAGAGCTCCGCTTGCCTGGGTAAGCCTTATACGACTGAGGTGCGGCAGGTCCCGAGAGGTTGCTCGCTAGCGACTGTTCAACCTGAACAGCCATGCATTTCCTCGGCACGTAGCACACCTTCTGATTGAAGTTTTTTTATAGACATTTATACCGTCCTCGCGACCCGGCCGATTAAGCCAAAATCCTCGGGCTCTGAAACGTACCACGTTCCACCGTCGCGCCGAACTATGGTCGTTGAAGCACGCACAGAGCTTATGGTGTGGCGGACCATTGGCACGACACAGTCCACAGCTCGGGACCCCAGGTTCGCCAAGCCCATACTCAGCAAATTAATGCTGTGTCCCTGAGGAGAGCTCAGGTAGCACGACTAGTATAGTGATGCATGAGGAAACATATCACCATACCCTCCAGACTCTAATCCGACAACCGTGATGTTACAGACGGGATGGCAACGACTTTGTCTTTACTGACGAATTTTGATTCTGCCTGCCACTTCACACTGGTCGGATTAGTGTGGAGACTGGTCGGATTAGTCTGTGCAGGACCTCCTTCTCATACGTCGGATTTTAAGGCCCTCTTCTCCTGATCTTTCGTCTGTCGGAAACGTCTGATTTTTATTGCGGAAGCAATCACACAGTATACAGTACTCTTTGCTACACCAGAAGAACTTGATTAATATTTCGGAGCAGCATGGACCACTACACCAAACTAAGCGATCTCCTTTGATTGAACGCGGAGGTGTGTAGCTGCGACTATAGCCAGAAATGGTGGCAATCCTCAATACTGAATACATCATTTTCCGCAATTCGCATGGGACTGAAATTGCAATCTTGTTATCTTTGTACAATGTATTTTTCTCCAAATAAATATGATTGTGATTTCCCCAGTCCTACTTGGTCTTGAGTTTCGGATGGTTAGTATTGTATTTATTAGTATTCCCTCTTCCTTAACAGTTTATCTTTGACGCATGATAAATTTCATGCAGCATGATATGATTAGTTTCTTCCAGGGTAGATATATTCTTTGATTTATCACTCCAAAATCCTGCTTACCTACGGAAAAATTTCTAGAAACTGACCATACCAATTGGACATGGCAACATATCAACAAGCCATAGACAATGATAAAATGTCGTACATCAAGCAATACACTAGGTAGTTCTCCTGCGTTTCCTGATTAGTCTAAACCACTAACCTCCACTAATAACAAAAGTCATCGTATAGAGTTGTGTACCATTAGCTTCATACCCTAATGTAGAGTGAGAACAGTTTAGCTGTAGTATTGCGATACATGTTTTCGATTTAATGAAATGAAAATAAGACCTACACATTGGTGACTTAGTTTCTCACCTGGGAAAGATTCAGGAACCATAAGAGAGTCTTGAGTAATAAGTTCTCCGGCTTCCGACCCTGTCCAGTGGTTACGTTAGAACCCCATAATCATTTCTCCAACTACATATTTGCCATTGGAAGGTGGTATGTTTGCCTGGTTGTGTACAGGATGCCCGTAAATACTCGAGCAGCAGGCTGTGACGGGACTGGTACTCGTGACATTGTCATAGATGGACATGCGTCTATTCGGCGTTCTATCCACCCGTTTAAACCTCGTGATCGGCGGGTTCCAGTCAGCGATCAGCTGCAGGCCGCCCACTGAATTGAGAATGTTGTCAGCGTTTGTAACGTGATCACCGAAAAAATTACCAAAGACACGGAGGAGGAGACGAAACTTGCTTTCTTGTTGTTTTGTTGTTCTGTATCGGGTAAAATAGGCCGCCTGCTGACAAGACACGACATAAAATCGGTCTTTTGGCCCACAACGAATCTACGACAACTGTTGATACCAGTTAAAAACGCAGCAGGTGTCATAATACTGGTTGTACAAGATACATTGCAAGTATGGCCGGTATAACGAAGAGTGGAATATCGAAATGTTCAAATATTTTTAAGCTATAGGACCAAACTGCTGTAGTCATTAGTCCCTGGACTTACACACTACTTGAACTAACTTGTGGTGAGGACAACAAACACAAACATGCATGATTTAGTTTAAGTACTTTATAAATCTAGGGACACATGACCACTGCAGTTTGGACCGTAGCTTTACAAATAGTTGACCACAACAGACCCGTGCCCGAGGTGGGACTCGGACCTCCGACGGTGAGCAGACGTAGTCCTCACCTTACGGCGCACGGTCACTGCCGCGCTGCGTGGAATAACGCAAGGAGCAACACTTATCGTTTAGGATACCACGAGCTAAATTCCTGTAGAAGAGAGCCACTGACACAAATTTGATCAAACCTCCGTCGTGACTCTCTCTCTTACGGCTTCTGGATTTGAGTAATTAAAAAAGGAATGACGTTGAAGTCACCGAGAACACCCTAAATAGAGACGGCGGCCTGCAGCTCAGAGCGGTGTGGGATCCAACGACGACGAGGTAGAAACGCAAATCGAACGCCGAGTCCACGTATGTCCATATAAGTGGGGCGCAATAGTGACGTCACGACATTATGTAAGGGCGTCCCAGTAGCCACCAACAGTGATACCACGTGACAACGGCCAAGGAGTAGTTAGCTGAAAGCTCGTGTAGTCTTGACCACTTGACGCGGACGGAATCCCGCGAACTTTATATTCAATGTTGTAGTCGCAAGAATAAATAATCGCACTGACGTGTTTTACGGCCTACTTAAGAATTGTAATTTTATAAGTTTTTGCAAACATTTTGGACCAAAATAATAATATAAATAATAATTAATTAATAAGAGTGTCGGAAACCTTGTTAGGATAAAAATTTAAGTAGTGGCGGGTTTCGAACCACCGACCTTTCGCGCCACAGTCCAGGACCTGGCCCACTACGCTGCGGCTACAAATCAAAACAGGAGCTCTTTTATCTTATACTATTGATGGACGTTGTTAAGTGATGTTAATATGGCATTTGTGGACATTAGATTATCATTTATCGCTCGAAGAACGATGTGTGTGTGTTAATTCCTCAGTGTGCCGTTGCTTTGAAATGACAACGTGTAAGTTACAATAAGAAAATCATCAAATACACGAGGAATGTCACGTGATATCTCCGAACGGCTGGTTTTCGTTAATTCAATGGAGGGTGTCATATCTCCGTTATTTTTGCAAATATGTCTCAAACGATACGAGATATGGAAAAAAAAAAAAAAAAAAAAAAACATAAGGGAGCTAAGTTGTAGAGAATTTTATCCTCTACCAATTAGGTTATTCCATTTTCGTGTCAGATGAACGGTTCGTTTGCAATTACAATTATATTACTAACGGCTTTTTTGGTTTTACTACCGTATTTTTTATCCGAAAAATTTGAAAAAGGGAGGTTCTGGTCTCTGGTGGCCTGCAATCATGTCTGTAATATTTGGTGCTGATCGGTTAAACGGTTCGTCTTAAAAACAGGGAACACGTTACGGACAGACAAACGGACAGACAGACAAACATACATCCCAAAATCACCGTTATTTTTGCAAATATCTTTGAAACGCTACGAGATATGAAGAAAATCATAAGAGAGCAAAGTTGCAGAGAATTTCCTCCTCTACAACTTCGGTTATTCAATTTTCCTGTCGGATGAATAGTTAAGCCGTTATATTTATTTGAATTTCGAGCTTTCAAAAGACGATCACAAAGGCCCACTTTTAGTGTTACTACCGTAACCTAAAGTGGGCCAAAATGCAACATTATGAAGAAAATATGCAATAAACGCACTTGTCAAATACGTTTGGCAGTGATATGCCAGGTCCTTCTTCGCGTTGCGTTTGTGATGGTCGGCAGCGTACTACCTCGAGTGCAGTGGACGCTGTAAGCTGGGCGGTCAGATAGCGCGGACTCGTTTAGCGTTCCTCTGGCTTGGCGCTGCTGTCGGAAGCAGCTGGCGTGACGCGGCCGCGGCCGCCGCCACTGGCGCCAGTCGCCTGTCGCTCCTCGCCGCCGAGCGCCAGTCTTTTGTTTCGCAGACGGGCGCTCTGCTTGCATTTCGGCACACCTGTTGGTCTGGTAGAGGCTTGCTGAATACTATCTCCGTGCTACCCGCTTTTAGTATTGTTTGGCGGCGTCTGCAGAAAATATTCGCGAACGGTGGAAAAAGCTTTACGCGGGGCACTATAAAACTGCAGCAGGGTATTTTCCCCGATAGACTGAAATATGCTACTGTAAAGCCATTGCATAAAAATGGGAATAGGCCTGAAGTGAACAACTACAGCATAATCTCACTTCTAACAGTTCAAACCAAGATTTTCTTAAACGTAATTGAGTCAAAAGTAGCTCCACATATTTATAAACATAATGTTCTAACAAGAGTCAGTTTACTTTTCAGAAAGGAATTTCAGCAGATAATACTATATATGCTTTCACTGATCAAATATTAAATGCTCTGAACAGCCGGACATCACGCGTTGGAATTTTATCTGATATTTCAAAAGCTTTTGTTTGTGAATCACGGAATTCTCCTTGAGAAGCTTAAATATTGTGGTATGAAAGGAACAGTGCACCAACGGTTTAATTCTTATTTAATTTGAAGAATGTAGTAAATTGAAGCAAGTGCTTAGCATAATGCGTTAAAATCAATTCTTTTCCCTTGCTAGGCAGCTATCAAGAACCGAGTCCAACAGGGCTCGATCATTGGTTCTTTGCTGTTGTTAATATATATTAATGACTTGCCACTCTATATTCAGGAAAATACAACATTGCTGCGTTTTGATGACGATACAATTATTGAAGTGATATCTTACAAACAAGAAGTAACTCGCGAAATTGTAAACAATGACTATCATAAAATCATTTACTAGTTGTCTCCAAACGTCCTTTCGTTGAATTTTGATAAATCAGATTACGTACAGTGAAAGGCGGGATTCCATTAACAAAAATAGACTTTTCACAGAAGTCTATTGCAAAGGTGGAATATTCAGGGTTAGTCACCTAACATTACCGCGGGATATATTTCGTAAACTACATCAAATACTGACGAACCGATTCCACAGACTGAACGTGAGGATATATATATATATATATATATATATATATATATATATATATATATATATATATATATATATACTGATCTGCTACTTATTTTGAGCGGTGTATATTTCCCTTTTCAGATTATTTCCTTTCTGTGTTCAAACTTCTGATATCCCTAGCTCCGATGCGATGAATGTTATAACATAGTTCGTTATTCACTGTTTTATGAGTGTCACCTCTCCCTTGGTAATTAGGACATATACACCGTGGATACAAATTAAGAATGCATATTAATGCAGTTGTTTCCCTTGATTATTATTGATTCTTCCGTCTTTTAAGATATTTCTCACCATAATGGTAAGAGAAATCTCTGAACATCTGACCTCTCCTCCACTCTCTATTAGAAGGGCGTTGTCGAGTTTTCCAGAGAGGGCTTTTTATTCAAAATTTAGAAAGTAAGGAGGTTCCAACCCTCACCGAGGATGTTCTGGTTATGAATCAAAGATTCTATCTTCCCTCTCACTCCCTCTCCCTTATTATTTTAGCACATAACAACCACCCATTATCTTAAATTAGCCGTCATTATCTTTTACATTGCACTTCAGGCGAAGATGGATCTATAAACTGGCTTAACTTCGAGTTTAAACAGCTCTTCTTGAAACCCATGATAATCACCTCGCTAAGCTGATAATTCGTTTTGTTAACTTGCAGATATAGATATAGGGAAGCAATAATATGTTCCCCCTGTTCAATATACTTATCCTAGAAGCAGTGTCAGATGAAGTATCAAAGAATGGAATAAAAGTTCAGAGTTAAGGTATTAGTTATAAGATTAGCTAATGTCGCTTCTTTCTCAGTGAAATTGAAGAGGTATTACAGGATCTGCTGAGTGAAATGGTTAGTGTAGTAAGTGCGCCGCGCGAAAGTAGCCGCGTGGATTAAGGCATCATACTAAGGACTGTGGTCAGCTCCCGCAGGAGGTTCGAGTCCTCCTTCGGGCATGTGTGTGTGTGTGTGTGTGTGTGTGTGTGTGTGTATGAGTGTGTGTGTGTGTGTGTGTGTGTGTGTGTGTGTTGTCCTTATTGTAAGTTAGTTTAAAAAGCTTGCATGTCTAGGGACTGATGACCATAGCAATTAGATGCAATAGGTTTATAAACAAGTATTTTCTAGTAGGTTGAGTGTAAAATGTGAAGCAGTAGATATGAAAATTTCGAGAAACTTCAATGCTTGTGTTCACGACGTTTATGAAGTTGAGGAAATCTGCTATCTGGGAAGCAAAGTAATACTCTTTGAATGAGGTAAGGACGACATAAATGTGTACTAACCCAAGCTTAGAGCTCATTTGTGGCCAACGCAGATTTGTTTGTGTGAAAGATGGATCTTCATCATTTGCGGAAGAAACCAATACTTGACCTGTATGGTAGTGAAACGCAGACAGTCGAAAAATTTCAAGAAAAGGGATTCGTAGCGTTTGAGATGAGGTTCTACAGAAGAATTGTGTTTTCTTGTAAGATAACAAATGAGGAGGCTCCCATAGAATCGGAATGTAAATAGGAAAAACAGTTATAAGGCATTGGATGAAAATAGATGTGTTAAGACTGGGAGGAACACACTTCGTTGTACTAGAAGAAGACGGGGACTGCAAAAATGTACAGAAATAGTTCGGGACATTAGTGCAATTACTCTTCTGAAATAAATAGATTCTTGGAGGAGAGGAATTCATGGCGGGTCTTATCAAAGCAGGCACAATACTGGTTACCAGTCGTCATTTCTATAAGGCCTAACTTTAATCATTGTGATTTCTGGGTGTGAGTTTACCTGAGAGATGTTCTGTCCAGTACTCTGATTACGAACGTTGTTGAAACATAAGCACTGTGCAACACATTCTGATCATCACTCACGACACAACCCATTCTGTTGTTTCTCAATTTTGGTTGTGGCAGGTGAGCCGTGCCGGCTCGCCTTCTTGTGTTTTAGTATCCTTTAGTACGTTGGTGTATCGGCTTCCCTTTTGCTATGCGTCGCGAGTGGTGCATTGATTGCGTCGCGGCTCTCTGGCCAGAGGATGTACTAGCTGTGGTAGTCCCTGCTGTCGTCATTAACGGGGTTTGCCTACACCGTCTAGATACAAGGTCTCACGACAAGTGCGTATCACTTCACAGCGATAGGCAGCCGTCGCAAGCTCAGTGGATGGCGCTACGAGGCAGTGGGCTGTGCTCCAGCAGCCAGCAACTCAGCACGATCGAAAAGGCAGTATAAATTTGAAAACTTAAATCACGGAATAATGTAGAGGTAAAAAGTGACAGACATGTTTGAAATGACATGGGGTTTTATTAGAACAGAAAAAAAGTTCAAAAAAGTCCGACAGGTGGCGCTTCACCTGATCAGAAAAGCAATAATAGGCATAACAGATTAAGACAGCCAAAGGTGATGTTCTTTACAAAAAATTCCCAATATGTTCACCATCATTCCTCAACAATGGGTGTAGTCGAGGAATAATGTTGTGAACAGCACTGTAAAGCATTGCTGGAGTTATGGTGAGGCATTGGCGTCGAATGTTGTCTTTCAGCATCCCTCGAGATGTCGGTCGATAACGATACACTTGTGACTTCAGGTAACCGCAGAACCTATAATCGCACGGACTGAAGTCTAGGGTCCTGGGAGGCCAAGCATGACGAAAGTGGCGGGTGAGCACAGCATCATCACCAACCGACGTGCGCAAGAGATCTTTCACGCGTCTAGCAATATGGGGTAGAGTGCCATCCTGCATAAAAATCGTACCTTACAGCATCAAGTGTTTATCAGCCAGGCTGGGAATTATGCAATTCTGTAACATATAGGCGTACCTCTCACCCGTCACGGCAGAAGTTAATAAACCAGAATCACGCGCCATCTGTCGCACCTTTTTTGAACTTTTCTTTATTTTTGTTCCAATAAAACCCAATGTCATTCCAAGCATGTGTGCCAATTTTTACTTCTCCGTCTATATTATTCCGCGATTTATTAAGTTTTCAAATTTATACTTTCTTGTTCATCACCCGGCATCTAGAAGGTGTTGACTCAGCACGCGATGGCAGCCTATCGATGTGACGCGCCACGGACGTGTTGTGAGGCGTTGTATCTAGACGGTGTTGGGTCTGCGCGTGACACGGGCAGTCTGGCGTGCGCTGTCAACTCGGAGGGGCGATGAGCGCGTCACTGTGGATTTCATGTTTAAGATTATCATCATCATGGCTTTCGAACATTTATTCTGGTTAAGTTTCCATCAGATTCCCCCTATCTTCTGGACGCTCTTGGCATTCACTAGAGGTTTCGAACTTGGTGATTGATATGTCAGTACATCTCCTTGTGGAGCGTTGAGAAGCCGGCACATTTATGAATGGTTTTTGGTTTGTTTATTGCGCTTGTGTTAACTCGCTCTTGTGTGTGTTTTTTGCTAGGGTTGATAACGGTCCCCAGTCTTCTATGTCTTGCGTGTATGCCCTCGTTTTCTACTTGTTGTCAGCGGTTGCAACCGTCCTTCCGTTCGATCTCTTCGTATTGAAGAGATCGATTGGCCCTTGCCTTAGGTGGCAAGGGTTACCTATAAAAATTAAAAGAATAAGAAATGCTAAGTGTCTGATAGGTCCAAGGGATGGATCGTGGTAATAGAGAAATAAAAGGTTTAACAAGAGGCCGTTTATTCACCCCAAACAAAATTAAATAAATAGTTATACATCAGTGAGACAACAGGCTGTTAACAGAGGACGAAAGAATGACACAGTTAGCAAAATTTCAAGTAACAATTTAGTTAAAATGAAGGCGCTCACCTTTAGTGAATAATCACTTTAATGAACCAGGTAATGTCAAAATAACTTGAATCAAGAGCGGACACTAGTATATTAATAGAAATGTGGAGCCTTAAAAGATTAATAGCAAGGCGGCCCTCTGAATTAGCCAGCCGTAAGATTAAGCTTAAAACCGATCCTATTTAAACATAAAACAATACATTACTAGGAGACGTTGCACTAATGACATTGTTAAAAAAATTTCAAGTAACAATTTGGTCACAATGAAGGCATTTACACTCGGTAAACAATCCCTTTAATGCGCCAGGCAATGTCAAAATATTCTCGACCCGAAGGCTGATACTTAACAGGACAGCTTGGTTAAAATGTTACCGGTGCAATATATCAGTAACAAAACTGGCACTTAAAATCAGCGGAAGGTAATCTGATCCGTATGGCGAAACTTCTTGCTGCATAAGATGATACGTCACAAATAAGTAAAAATACCCGTGCCCATGTCACTTAACAGGACTACAACTACCCGGATGGTGAAAGGACAATTCAGGCTCCCGTGTAACAGTACTTTCGAGTTAGCCGGCGGACTTAGTGTATACTTAGTCCAAATAAGTAATGGCTTTGAATAATATGCCACCCGCAAGGGCCTCTAGTATGCTCAACTAAACACGTTAGGTCGTAATCACCAACCGGATACGCGACATATGGGCCCCTTCATTACAACTAGTCAAATCAAGTGCCAATAGGTTAAGAAAAACACCAAAATTTTAAGTCTAGGTACACATTATAATTAATTAGTAAGTCACCCAACTTGCTAATGGAAGGTGCTCACAGTTATATAAATAATTAACAGAGTGAAATCACTGCAGCTAACTTAGGATCTACCAAGGACAAAGGATGATACAATACTACACAAGGGTGGTAATTCGCAGGGCACCGCAACTAGGCATGGAATCACATATTAATTTTGAAAGTAACCGAAAACTGACGGTACACACCCACGAGACAAAGGAGAATAATGGTGTTGCAGGAGGGAATACATCCACTGTAACTAGGCAGATGGAACAGGCAAATTCACAAGTACCTTTTGGGCCGAGAAATTACCGGACGACACACGGCAAGTACTAAACAACGGAGCACACTACCAAGTCACTCAGACTGCCAGCACGTCCACAGGAAAGGTGATGGAAGACGACGATGACGAGCCGATACAGAGCAGTAAAGCGGCCTTACAAATCCGCCATATCCGCCCGGGAAGAAAGCTGGGCCGCCGTCCCCGTGCGCCACGACAACACACACAGAAGGCAGAGGGGTGTGTTGGCTTCGAAGAGTACCGCAGACTGGTCCACGGTGCTCGTGACCTGTCGTGGCTCGCTCCCAGTCGCCTCCAAGCACGTACGTCGGTCTCGCGTCGGCCACTCACTGTACAGCCCTCCCTCTCACCGCGGCGCGCATGTCCATTCAAAGAGGGCACGAGGCAAGGATAGTAATGAGATACAGAAGAAGAGCGTCGCCGCGAAATTACAATCGATCTGGCTCGATGAAAGCAAAGAGAAAGATACACAAGACAGAAGGGGGTACGTAATGAGTAACAGAGCAGAAGGGTGACGGGAAAATAGTGCGATGCTGAGACGAAACGGCTCAGTGTCCACTGGGGAATCCTAGTCCTCGTCAACTGCCCGGGGAACCGCTCGTGTTATTGGCAGAATCCTTTCATTCTGTGGGGAGAGTTGTCTATCCATAGGCAATTTTTTTTCTTTTCTATGTATGGCGTTCCGTGTATGAGGCCTGAAGTTCCCATCTTGCACTGGTTGTCCTATAAGCTTTTCCTTTCCACATCCTGAATTTCCTTGTGGAGTCACCTCATTGGGCCTTCCTCGCCATCGCACTGTGCTCGTGCAGCTCAATAGATCTGAAATGTTACTGTTGTTTCATTTAGTGTAACTGACTGTTGACAAAAAGCTTCAAGGCACTTGTACTCTCAGTTGTTGTCTTAGAAATTAGGCCAGCTTCTCTGGTCGCATGATACATTGTAGCTGATTTGTAAAACAAACTACTCAAAAGGCATTTGTTTCTATTGTCAAAGGCACAGTGGGTTTTGTTGATTAACTAGCCTTTTTCCTGTTAATGTGCAAAGTTTTATGGAGGCATACCTAATCAGCTTTAAATCTGTTTACTTCATTGTACTTTTCCAATTTTTGGGGGGCTGCCTTTCTATATTGTAAGAATCTCGTTACTGCATATTCTCTCGGGCTTGTGCCCGTGTGTGTCTTAATATTTACATTTGACAAATTTCTTTATCTATTCATATTCTTTATATCAGATTAATTTGAGGGGAAGATTAACGGACAGTTTTACTAAATTGTTGAATGCATCTTATTACTTCAAATGTCATTTCTTAAGAAAATCAATTAATAACATAATTTCACATTTGAATTGAATGTCTTGGCTCAACCCTTCCTTCCCTCTCTGTTCATTGGTGGTTTCCTTTCACTAGCCACATTCTGTAAGCTATCAGCAGCATATGGAACATGTTTTGTGACAGTCACAAAAGAATTTAAAACAGCGTCCGTGACTGCTTTTATCGTGGTTTTTGGACTCGACAGGAAAATTAAACACCGGTTTCATTCATGCTTTTTATGCGGTTATTTACATCGGAACAATTAAAGTCCTATTTATCGCATCCGAGTTGGTACGATGTTGCCATGGTGTAAAGGCACACGTAATACTGACTGAACTGTTGATTATTAAAACAGATGCGGTACAAAACACAGTTGGTTTAATGTACAACTGACGCTGTAGCAGTAACAGTGCGATTTACCCGTTAATTTTAGCCAAATACACGCTTACAGACCAATAATTGTTGTTTATTTTTCGTTTATAATAATATTAAGATAAAAACCTAACGGCATTATATCAGTGGTTCATTTGTATTGAACTTCAAAATTGGAATTTTCATTTTTATCACCCTATACAGGAGCAGCTCCTGCATGTCTTGTTAATTTGTGATTGCATGTAGAGTTGGAACGATATGATGAGAATCACTCCTACGAACTGTTATTTACGTTTAAAGAATCATTCCAAGTACAATTCCATTTATTTATTTCATCTTCGAAATTACCGGTTTCAGAATCACTGTTACACACAACCAGACATCTTCACCCAGTCTCTGAACATTTAAAATATAATGTATTAAAATGCCAAATCGCAATTAATTTCTTTTTTTTTATTTTTATTTGACGACCGGTTTCGATACACTTAGGGTAACATCATCAGGTTTCTTGTGTCCTATGCTTTCCATTTCATGAAGGCGCACGACATTAAAATGGTACGTCATTCATTTTAATGTCGTGTTTCTTCACGATATGGAAAGCATAGGACACAAGTGATCACATGATGGTACCCTAAGTGCTTCGAAACCGGTCGTCAAATAGTAATAACAATAATAATACTTTATCACGATATTCGTAGTTTAATACGTCGAAATAAGAATATAGCCGTTCTACAGTGAAAAATTAAAAAAATAAATAAGTAAAATATCAACAGAGAATGAGTTACAGATTTTAATTTTATTAATAACTGCCTAACACTAGTACGGAATGTAGTGCCCTCTCTTGAATACATTTCTATGGGTGTATTCCATTAACAGGGAAGTGATCAATGTGTGACTTGGGTGCAGCTTATGATAAGCGTCGTAGAACTTTTCCTTCCATCAGCAACCAATTCTGAAAGCGTATCATCCATCGAACATGCATAGAAAACTCGCCCTGTAGCTAATGGAGCTGACTATGTGACGATTAACTGCACCATTTCTTCCGCAAGCCGACGTGATTGCATGATATGAGACGTAGGAAATCTTATTGTATTTTGTATTGTTCGGTTAGATTTACCGCATTCTATCCAATTTTATATATTCATCTATATGCCACAGCCATCTCCCGAAGTATTATGGAGGGTACTAATTGTTTTAATTTCCCCTCTAGACTGCTCCATTCGTAAATGTATGTGGGAAGGACTATTTAATATAATATTCCACACTATCTATATTATTCCTGGTGCCAACTGTGTAGAACAAGTCAATATATTTCTTGACGTTTATTGCGAGTAGTTGTCAATGAACGGTCTCAATATGCACATAACCGCAGCACCATAGTTCCCCTGGATTCAACTGAAGCTGTGGTGTTATGTGATGTACTCAGTTGTGCAAGCTAGTTCTTTATTCTTTTAGCCCGAATTTTCCTGATTTTTCACATGTGTCGTGAAATATTCGAACGTTTTCCAAACGTAAATAACAATGGTTTAATCTTGGCATCTCTATAGACTGACTTAAAGATCTCACCCTCTAGATGAAAAAGGAAGTTTCACAAGACTGACGGTTGAGAGGTTAATGTTGGTTTTCATAAACATAAAGTATTGACACTGATTTTCTTTGTAAGATGTGGTAGCCCTGCAGGCTTGCGTGAGAACAATATCTTTGAATACAATTGCTCAGTCGTGATTTGTGCAGTAATAAGTTAACACGTGTTTGTGTCTCTCGTAACGGAAATGGAACCGCAACGGTATGCCATTTCCTTGTGCGTTAAATTTGGTGAAAACGCGAAAACTTACGGTAAGCTTCAGAAGTCTTTTGGAGAGGAGGTTATGTCAAGAGCTCAAGATTTTCGTTGGCATCAAATGTTTAGTGAAGGCAGAACGATTGTTGAAGACTGCAGTGGACGACCATCATCACAACGAACGGATGTTAACTTGGCCAAGGTGCGTGAGCGTGTACGATCTGATTGAAGATTGTCCGTGAAAACGATTGCAGAAGAACTGATCATCAATCGAGAAACGCTTCATCTAATAATAACTGAAGATCTTGGTATGAGAAAGATTTGTGCAAAAATGAACCCAAAAGTCTCACACTACAACAACGAGAAATACGGAAAAATGTGGCAGCCGATCTGTTAGAGCAAACAGAAATCAATGCATAATTGTTGAGCCGTGTTGTCATTGGTGATGAAACTGTTAGGTTTTTCAGTACGATGCAGAGACAAAATGCCAAAGTTCGCAATGGTGCTCAAAGGAATCACCCAGACCAAAAAATGCTAGCATATCAAAGACAAAACAGAAATGCATGCTTGTGTGCTTCTTTGATTACAAGGGAATTGTTCATGAAGAGGGTGCATCCTGGACAAACAGTTAACCGATTTACAACAACGAAATTTTAAACTTCATAAAACAGTTCTTTGTGTCCGCACCAACATTGCTGATAATTGGATTCTGTATCACGAAATGCGCCATCCTATACTGCTGCCAGTACAGCAATTTGTAACCTCGAAACAAATTTCAGTACTACCACAGCCAGCTTATTCACCAAATATCGCTCCGGGCGACTTTTTTTCTATTTCCAAGAGTCAAAACGGCGGTCAGGAAACACCATATTCAAACAACACAAGATGTCCAAAAAGTTGTGACGAGGGTTTTGAAGGATGTTACGGAAGATGAGTTCCAGAAATGTTACCATCAATGGCAGAAAGGCTCGAAAGAGTGTGCAATCAGAAGGGAACTATTTAGATGGAGACAACACTAAACTTGACTAAAACGGTAAGCAACATTTTTTTCACAACAGTCTCATTACTTTATTTTAGCACCTCGTATATAGAAACGATTGGTGTACTTGGCTGTAGGGGTTAGTTCTAACAATTGGATAATATATTTTCCTTGTCTATCCACCACTGATTTGCACCTTTAGATGAAATGTGGGCAGTGCAGGCCTCTGTCATTATATCAAGTAAACCACGAGTGAACACTCTACCATCTGGTTCTCTCCTACCACGATCTCCACTGTACCCTGCAAATAGGAAATGCCCCACCAGCACACAGAGTATTTAAATACGTATGACGTGCTTAAACATCAAGTCACAATCACAGCAAATAATTAAATCATGTGCACTTACGCACAACTTTAACAAAATAGGCATAAACCGTAATCTTCATTACTTTATTTTCCTTTACAAAAGTGGCAATGAAGAAACGCAAAAGAACCGATACGCAACACCAGAACAGAATAAGTTGCTAACGGCTCCTCAATAAATACTGTTGAACGCATTTTATATGGAATGAAATGAAATATTTAACATGTGGTTCCCATATACAAATTAATTTCACTGAGATCACGAGCATATGAAAGGCCCACAACTGTGACACGCTGCGATCTAACGTTGAATATAAACTGTTTGGAGGGAAGAGACTCATTGTATGGCATCAATGGGTGTGATGTCAGTTAACTGTTTCAGTTGCAAATTATATGGCTTGTGTGTTAGCGCTTTAAAGCATTTCTCTCCTTGTATGCAATAGATGAGCTCAGTAGAACTATATATTAACAGTTTCAGATTTTTTCTAGAAATATACAGTTTTGTGAACGTAATATTATTAAGACATTTAATTTCATATAAATTTTTTGCCTTATTATCAGTGTGTGTAGATATTTGCTACTTGTGGTCTATTGGTCGTATTTGCATCGAAATATTATTACGTGGAACTGTAATGACGAAGGACAATGTGCACAATTTTCTCCACATCTTGTTCGTGCAAAGCGGTTTAACTGGGTGACATATTAAGAGAAGGGAAGGCAAGCGATAATCACAAGAAAGAAACCCAGAGTTAGAATAGATCTCGAGGATGTGCGCATGTATGCAGTTGGGCACTTTCAAGTCGCATTATTTCCAGCAAGAAGGGCATGTTAAATATTACATTCCATGCCATATGATACTGTACTCTCTCCCTCAACATGTATAACAATTATAATATATTTATTCTTAATACAGTAAGGGTCTTTGTGGGAAGAGATATTAACTAATAGAAATTATCTTTATACTATGATGTAGCAAAATTTCGAAGTTCAAAAAATGTTCAAATGTTTGTATTTAGCTTATGGGATTTAACTGCGGGGTCATCAGTCCCTAAACTTACAAACTACATATGAACTACCATAGAATAAAGATGACGCAAACATCCATCTCCGAGGGAGGATGCGAACCTCCGACGCGGGAGGCCGCGCGATCAGCAACGTGTCGCTCCAGACAGCTCAGCTACTCCCGCGCGGCTTTCGAAGTTCAATCAAATAAATAAACTGTCCTATGATTTCAGAAGATTTTACTGTTTGATCCAGATATTTAAACTCCTACTGGTGTATGTCTGTTTTTATGTATGTGTAAGATTAATCTTCATCCTCTAATAGTGAGGTGGTTTTAAGTACCAAGTTTAGTGAGGTCAGACTAAAACAACTGCATTTACATGGTATTTATTAATATTTCGGTTATAAACAAGAATACAATTGTTATTGTCATCTGCTTTTTCTTAGTGACTAGTAAGTAAGTAAGTTTTGCAGTAAATTAACGATATACAATTAATGTGCAAATGTGTCAGATAATTAAAATGTACAACATTGCAAAGATGGAAATGACATTCTGTTGTTTAAATATCTTTAGTTTAGCTCCAGACTATATAACAAATTTGAAAAATATAAAAAAAGCCGACAAAGTAACATTACGGTTACTATACAATAACACTTCACAACAATTTACAGTCATTTCCTCAAAACTCCATTATGTTGAAAAGACGTAGATTCTTCACACTTCGTGTCTTCTTCCTTTTCAACTTTGGCCTCTCTTTCACCAAATTCATCTTCTGTTTCAGATTCTTCCATAACTTTCTGATACGTACAAATTCTCTGCCGAGGTCCATTATTTATGGATGCTTTATAAAGATAAGTAATAAATAACAAACCAATATTAAACTGCAAAGGTTCGGTGATACGCTCACCTTATGGCGGCTATTTTTTAGCATTACATCGTTAGTGTGGTCAGTCTAGGAGCCCGAAAAAATGCTGTCCTTCTCACTGTATCAACAATCAGTATTCAATTAATTGAATTGCGACATATGAGGCAAAGCAAATAAGGAAGGTACACGGCTCAACAACTCACACAACCTTTTGTTACAAAAAGTAATAAACATTGTTGATCCAGTCAGTCTGTGAGACCAAGCCTCACTAACGCATGGTTAAATACCTTTCGGGTACGTTACTGTGGGAAGTAGTGATGAAGAGAAGGCTGAAACTGTAATAAAAAAAGTGAAATAAAAAGAAAAACACACACACACAGGGTTTTCTCACTTCACGAACTGAAAGAATGAGGTTTCAGTCCCTGCCAAGTTCTGGATGCATTCATACATTTCTGTGGTGCAGCCAGGATTTTTTTCTGAGGTGCGAGGAGGGTCTAATTTTTTTAAAATAAAGCATTTTGAATTTATTAATCTATGAGTTAGTTTTACACTTTTTGTAATGTAACCAATCATATTACGAAAACAATTGGACAAGCAATAAAATGAGTAGGCACGCAGTAACTTGAAATTGGACGAGGAGGAACGTGCTGGAAATGGAGTGTATATAATCAGCTTGTAAAGTAATTAAGCAGATTCTGTGTTACTACTCAAAGAGAAAGGTCATTGCAGTTTTATTAAGATGAGATTCTATGTGTAAAAATCCAACTAAAATATCACTATTGTTGTTCATAAAATTCCACTCGGTGGCGCCGCTGGCCTTCTAAACAGTGGGTCGCCTCATATGAGCAATCGGCTCGTGAGTTCAGCATAGCAGTAACAGTAGCGGTAGCATCAAAGCTGGTCGCGGTGGCATTAAAACAGCTGACAGTAACAACAGCACACGTTCACAGTGGAGGCATCATGTTGGCGACCCGTTGTCACGTTGACTTGTGCTTGGCAAATTATAGTTACTTTGTGATTTATTATATGTGTACTATTTCAAATTTCCAGTACCGACCCGGTTTTTTTTTTTTTTTTAAAGCAGTAAAAATAATAAAATTTAAAAGAATTGTGAGGCAGTCTGGGGGGTTTCAGTCCCACAACCCCCTTTCCCCTCCACTCCCTCCGTGGCTGCGCCACTGCAACACAGCACACAGAATGATTTTAAATTCAATGTATCAATATGTGTATTCAGTCATACAATGAGAAACTTCAAAAAATATAAGGTGCCGAATAATTTTTTTTTTTTAGTTTAGGTACATACTCTATTCTTTCTTAAGATTCCAATCTCCAGTAAAAATTACTGGTTTCCTAAATATTTACCTCTTGAGTCCAGTGAGTGATATACATTACCGGAAAAAATAGACCTGGAAACATGTTAATTTTGATCTGACGTCGGCAGATCCCACCTGGGTGTGGTAGATGCACAGATAATGGTTTTTATTGTCGTCCGCTAACAGATGGCGTAGCGGTACAGCTGCCAGAGCGCCATGTGTGTGACCCTTCAATAAGGAATCTTGGAGGCGTAAGGCTCAACGTAAGAAGCAAACAGGTACCATGCCACATAAAAGTATTCCTGTTTTCGACTGGCAACTGAGCTACTTTAAAAAGGGTCAAATTGTCGCCTTCAGAATGACAGAAGATCGCCATCCAAGTAAGACGTGCTGCCTCATTTATGAAATGATTTTGGTTACAATCCTCACGTGAAGATTCTCACACCAAAGACGATATTCTCGGCGTCGACGCAGTACAGTTGTCTACCAAGATTGTGGTACTACAAGGACAGCAGTGTCATACGGTACAGCAAGCACAGCACAGATAAGGTTTCGTGAGCCCAAAAGTTTCAAGACGAGCTGTTACCAATCGGTTACCAGAGTGCACTCCCACAAGATACACTGAAGCAACCCCTCAGACTGAATGGTCTTCAGTGCGCTAAGCTACAACTCCCTATCACCTTTGGTGTTTTTGGAATGTTCCATGACTCGTTACTTTTACGAGCTTGTACCAGAAAGGTGATGTGTTGATCAAACAGGTTAATTCTCGTCTAAACATGATGAATGAAACTCAATGTGCTCTGAAAGACGTGCAGCAACTTCTGTAGCCAACACGACCTCCAGACTGGTCTCCAATCAACACCTGTGGAATGTGATGGAACGACAATTGACAAAAGCGACTCGGCAAAACCGTTGCAGATCTACGTGAGCAAGTGAAGCAGGCGTGGAGTATCGCAAGACAGTATTCGTTAATTGTATCATCAGATGGATGCCAGAATCAGCGACTGCATTACCGGCTGTCGAGGCTACACCACGTACTGATGGCGGTGTTTCAGCATGGGTCGGTACCTGGTACTTCAGAACCGTTCGCACTACTGGTATGTAGATGCAATCATTTCGTGTACTCTGTATGCACTATTTCAACAATAAATTTTGAATGGCGCTATTTTGTCCAAAAACTGACATGGAGAGAACTGTGGCTGTGGTTTTATAATGTTTGTAATTAAAACAGAGACCAGCCACAAGTGTGATATAATAATCTGGAATGAAACTTTCACTCTGCAGCGGAGTGTGCACTGATACGAAACTTCCTGGCAGATTGGCACAAAATTTTAATCTGCCAGGGAGTTTCACATTAGCGCACACTCCGCTGCAGAGTAAAAGTTTCATTCTGAAAACATCCCTTAGGCTGTGGCTAAGGCATGTCTCCACCATGTCCTTTCTTTCATGAGTGCTATTTCTACAAGGTTCGTAGGATAACTTCTAAAACGTTTCGAAAGTAGGAGGCAAAATACTGGCAGAAGTAAAGTTGTGAAGGCGGGTTGTCAGTCGTGGCGGAATACCTCAGTGGTAGAGCGTGTCCCCTCGAAAGGCAAAGCTCCCAGCTTTGAGTCCCTGATCCAGCACACAATTTTAATCTGCCTGGTAGTTTCATGGTACAAAAATGTTTATTTCTTTATACCATGGCCGGTTTTGGATTTTCTCAGAACTCCATCTTCATATGGTTCACAATCTTTCCAGCTGGAGACGCGTTTTATGTCTGTTATTGTTTCGCAGCCCTAGGATAGGCAAGAAATTATGTTTCCTATTATTACATTTTTCTTGATATTCATCACTATCAATACATTTATAAATAAGTTATAAGTTAAAATTTTTTATCAAATTTCTAAAAGTTTCTTGTGTTTTTAACTTTTAAAACTGCTTTAAAACTGAGACGAATATAAATAAACTTAACACAATCTTCAGTAAATACTAAACAAAATATATTTTTGGCCATGCTAGAGCTGCGCAACTATAATGACATAAATGAAGTATCAGCTGGAAAGCATGTGAACCATCTGTAGATGGATTTGTAAGAAAATATGGAACCAGTCATGGTTTAAATTAATAAACATTTTTATGCCATATTTGTGGCTGATCGCTGTTCGAATTATAAACATTATAATTTTGAGTGTATTGGCAAATACTAAGAGTGCACCAGTTTCTTCGGCACTGTACATCCAACTTAAAATAAATTATTGTTTTGGTCTTCAGTTCGGAGACTGGTTTGAAGCAGCTCTCTACCGATTCCTTATATATATATATATATATATATATATATATATATATATATATAAAACAATTGAGGTCTTTGTGCCTATATTTCACTCTGCAGCCAAACCTAAACATCGCAAACGAATAGTGTTTGTATGTGGTAGTAGGTATGTCTCCAATTGTGCACAACGGTGGTAGAGGGTAGATAACGATAAGGGGGTGGAATATATGGGAGTTGAAAGTTACCGACTTATATATATAACTCTAGCTACGGGTGTCAATAATTTGCTCTTCAGCAAAGACTGCCCAATGGAGACGAACCATCTCTCTGTGTTGTTACAGCACAAAGTCTCCCGTTGTACACCATAGCAGTTCCTTGTCGATAGCGATAAGAGGGTGGATGATATAGTGGTTGAAAATCGTCAGCTGATATAAAATTCGGACTGAAGACCAGCGATGACTTTTGACAGTATAATAAAAAAGAGATTATAAACAGCGAAACTTGAAGCGCATTCTTCAGTTGTTTTTCTTCAGCAAGCGTACGAATAAAGAAAAATAAGTGCATATTGCAGTTTCAAAAGTAAAACTACGAAGAAAGATGTCAAAGCCGCGGCGGAGTGGCCGAGCGCAATGAGACGCTATGTTCTGATGCACGAGGCCGTACCCGTCTGGGGTTCGAATCCCCCTCTGACATGGCTATTTGTGCTGTATTTGGTATAAATTAGTTTGTAAGTTTACAGACTGATGACACCACAGTTACGTCCCATAAGCTTCACAAACATTTGAAGATATTGCAAGATGCCAAAGCGTAACAAAGACATTTCCGCGTACTCGATCCGTTTCTAAAAGACATAAAACAGTGCTTAAAAGTGAATCTACAGACGACGAAACTTTAGACTTTGAGTATCTTACACCGTAGGCATAAGCGGTTTTTCGATATTAGCATCCGTAAGGAGGTGAAATAGAGGATGAAAGGTGTTTTGAAAATACGTTTCTTTTCAGGAAATTCTAAAGCAGGAAATTCAAAACCCTGGATTTAGATTTTTAACAGGAATTTTAAAAACATGTGTTTCGATATTTTTGGAATTTCAGCCATTAATCGGGTGAAATAAGGGAAAATATTTTGATGGGGTTAGGACGTCAAGCGGGCCGCCTTGAAAGAGGAGAGACACGACAGGGCATTTATTTCCACTGTCTACACTTTTACTAACAAATTCATAAAACTTTGTCAGCAATACCGGGAAGAATTCAGGATTCACACTCATAGCAGTGGGAGTTCTAAAACACAACAAAATAAATTTTATTTATATGTGAAATTACATCATTTTTTACTAACTATTGGCTGCATTTGTTGCTATAGGTACACATTTTTTCGTAAGTAACAGAGATTCTCCGACGAGTTTTACGGAGCATACAAATAATAATTACAGGTGGATGAACCACTAGAATTTATTTAATTTATGAAGAAATGAATGAGCTGTTACATTTTAAATTTTATCTTTATAAAAAATGAAATTTTATAGTTAAAAACTTAATTTTTACCACAGTGTTTGATATATTTGGAAAATTCTAGAGTTTCAAACACCTGTATGTATGTTGTGTGTATTCCAAAATTCATCAAAGAATATTTCATACTTATGAAGAAAAGTGTAACTATAGCTACAAATGCAGCCAATAGTGAGTGCAAAATGAAGAAATTTTACATGTAAATAAAAATTGTTTTGTTGTGTTTTAGACCTCCCACTGCTATAAGTGAGAATCCTGAATTCTTCCCGGTCGTACTGACAAATTTTTATGGATTTAATTGTAAAAGTATGGACAGTAAACTTAAAATGTCCTGTCGTGCTTGTCCTGCTTCAAGGGGGCCCGTTCGACGTCCTAACACCCTTGAGGGCGGTATTAAGACTTTTTTATGAATTAAAAAAGAAAGTGGTTCAGGATGTTTTGAATTCTGCCATCAATGGTGGAATAGGGGGTGGCAAGTTATATCAAAATAATTGATTAGGAAAGCATTTTAAAAGTAAATCTATGAAAATTTATATTTCGGAGAAGAAACAACCAACGCAGACCATACAGTCTATGCGTGCGAAGCAGCGGGAATTTAGCTAGTATAATTATAAACAATAACTGGAATTTAGAGACAAGGCCTAACTCAGTATTCATTCACCTCATAAATTCCAGAAGGAGTACAATTAGTTTGTAGAGTAACAAACGACAGTTCCATTATTTTCCTCACTGTGAGGTTAAGTTTCCCTGCCAGTGCTGTACTGCAGTAACGCGCCGCCCTACAGTGTCGGGCTGCGGATGCCCCCGGCATCCGGCCGGCAGCCAGGAGTGGAGCGGCGCTCGCCTGCAGTGGTGACCCGGCTTGCACGCAGGGGTCCGGCATCGATTCCCGGCGCGCACAATGGGCGGCATTATATCAGTAAATAAGGCCGGCGGCGTAGTTTTGCACGCGCCAGTCGCCGCACAGCCACAATGGCGCTTTGTGCCGCCACCGCCGCCCCCGGCGCCGCCACCGCCGCAGCCTCTGCCGCCACCTGTGTCTGCGCGCAGCGCCGAGGGCGTCTCTGGACGACCTGGCGGCGCTCCGCCGGTGAGGCGTACCTGGCAACTACACTGATAACCATCCAAAATGTACCTCCGAGGAGAACCGGAGATGTCGTTCATTTAGAGCATTGTTTTTCGACCTTTTCGAATATGCGACCCCCTTCCAAACAAAATAATTCTGGCGACCTCCTTCCAAATAAAAATGTTCTGCCGACCCCTCTGCTCCATCGTACTCATAACACAACTATGTTATCTTAATGGAAATAAATTTAATCTTCTTTATTTTGCTACAGCTTCCTTTTAAATTGTTGGACGATGGTTTTTGTGTATGTTTTTACATGATTTCCGAGAGAAAAATGTGTTTTGCTAAACGATTGTTTTGCATATCAGACAAGTCAGAAGCAAATTATGCTCATTAAGAAACGACAAAATTGTAAAGAAAGTAGATCTTTTTCGAACTTTTTAGATTATATCATATTCTTTTACTTATCGATTAGTTCCAGAAAGCCGCGGTGGAGTAGCCGAGCAGTCTAAAGCGTCTCGCTGCGGAGCGCGCGGTTGCTCGCCGTGGAGGTTCGAGTCCTCCCTGGGGCATGGGTGTGTGTGTTGTCCTTGGGTTAGATTACCTAGGTTTAAGTAGTTTGTAAGCTACGTACGGATGACCACGCAGTTTGCTCCGATAGAGTTACAAACATTTGAACATTTGAGTTCCTGAAACAGTTTTCAGGTTTTGCGCTCATTCAGCATTAACCCACTACATTATAAAATAATGTTAGATTAGATTAGTTTTTCGTTCTGCTATAGAATCATGTTGAGGAGAACCTCGTGGATGTGTAACATGTCAAGAAACATAATTTACAAGCTAAATAAGAAATAATACTAATAATATAAGTACAAATACGTACATTTTAAGTTTTTTTTTTTTTTTTTTTTTTTTTTTTTTTTTTTTTTTTTTTTTTTTTTTTAATTGTATAAAAATCTGCAACCGTTCAACTACTTTTCTACATAAATTTTGTAGGCACTTGTCATAGCGTGGCACAAGTTTTTGTGTGTCTTCTTCATAGAAGGTTGCCGACTGTGTATTCAGCCATGTGGCAACATGATCTTTCAGCTCATCATCGTTGAGGTGTTGACCATCAAGGACAGATTTTAGGTGTAAGAAGAGATGAAAGGAAGGTTTTTTTTTCTTTCACGTTAATGCCCGTCCTCACAAGGCGAATGTGACCAAAAAACTCTTACGGAAATTTCACTGGGACGTGTTTGATCATCTTCCGTTCAGCCTCGCTCCTAGCGGCTTTCTTCTTACACCTAAAATGAAACCTGTCCATGGTGGTCAACGCTTCAACTATGATGACAAGCTAAAAGAACATGTTATCACATGGTTGAATACACAGGCGGCAACCTTCTACGAAGAAGGCATACAAAAACTTGTGCCACGCTATGACAAATGCTTACAAAAGTTCGGAAGCTATGTAGAAAAGTAGTTTAATAGTTGTATATTTTTGTATAGTAAATATTTTTTCTGTATCTGTACACTTTTCATTTATATAACCAAACGGAACTTACTTTATGGCCATACCTCGTATTACTAATATTGTATGAATAGCGATATATGCATCATTTGATACAATTTAGAAATTCACTAATGAAGTAGAAGGAGTGGGCTACTAGAAATTCTTTTAGGCTCCTCTTAAACTGATCTTTATTTATAGATAAATTTTTATACTTGATGGTAAATTACTGAAAATGTGTGTTCCTGAGTAGTGGACCCCTTTTTGAACTATGGTAAGTGCTTTTAAGTCCTTATGTAATCATTTTTACTCATAGTATTGCATGTATGAATTGAGCTGTTTGTTGGGAAGGAATAAATTATACTGAGAGGCAGTAGTTAATATACCCAGTTCTTTGAAGAGGCTTCTACAGGACGTCCGTGAGTTTACTCCACAAATGATACGTTTTACACTCCTTTGGACTATGAAGACTTTTGACTGACTTGAAGAGTTACCCCAAAATATTATACCACATGACATTATGGAATGGAAGTACGCAAAGTATGCAAGCTTTGGCATTTTTATGCCTCCTGTGTCTGATAACACTCGTATTGAAAATACTGATTTATTGAGTCGTTTCTGCAGTTCTGTGGTGTGCTCCTCCTAACTAAATTTATTATCAAGCTGTAATCCCAGGAATTTAATACTGTCAACCTCTTCTATCTGCTCTTTTTCATACTTAATGCACATGCTGGTGGTAAATCTCTCACATGTTGTCAACTGTATGTAGTGAGTCTTTTCAAAGTTTAATGTCAATGACTTGGCTTTAAACCATGAACTATTCGATTGGTAATTAATGTAACGCCTGCAACTCTATAATTTTAACATTAAATAAATTTTATTATATGATTTTCACTATTCATTATATTTTCAATAACAATAATATTATTTAACAAATTAAACTTTTTCTCTTATAAACCAAACACAATTATAAAAAAAAACAATAAAATTACAAAGAAACATCAACTGAATATGATAAAAAATCTATTTTCAACATACGTTTTTGTATTACTGAATTCCTAGTTACTTTATAGTGCAAGTACTTCCTTCTTTGATGGCGACTACCCGAGCAAGACTTCACGACCCTCCTGGGGGTCTCCATCCACAAGTTCGAAAAACACTGATTTAGAGTACCCCTATTGAAGAAATTTATAGGGCCAGTATGTTAAGCTTCTGCCCCAACTTACACTTCGCGCTAGAACACAATTAAAGTCTAGAGATAGTAAATTCGTACTGACAAGACATAGTCATCAGCATATTCTGCAGAAACGAGTAGCATATGAACCACATCGGCCCGGGAGTCAACGTCAACATTGGTATTTCAGCGTAACAATTTCTGCCCGCCAGATCATAAGACTTCGAAAATGTGTGGGGTTTGGTGAGGTGTCGGTTGCAGCTCTACGACGCAATGTCGAGCCCCGCAGATGAGCTTTGAAAGCAACTGAGTATCACAGGACACCACTCGTTCCTTATACGCGACGATGCTATCGTGCATCGAACAGGTTATGAGGATCTATGACAGAAGATCTTGCTACTAGACAAAAACCACACTTGAAAGAACATTTATTTAGAACATACTGATTAATATGTTCTGTGAATATGCTCTTCTTATCTCTGATCTTTAAGAGTTCTATTTCGCTGAAAATAAAATTATGTATATATATAGTGAGCTATGCGTTTACGAGTTGAAAACGACCGCGGTCGCAGAGATAGCCTATATAAAAGTTACGTCTGCCGTGACAGCTCTGTTTGTAACATTCTGACTGCATGTAACATACTCCGTCAATATTACCAGCAAGACGCCAATAAAATCCTGATGATTGGTTGTACCTGGAACGCCTTAATAAAATCATTGGTTATTAACTGCTTCCTTTGTCCGTAAAATATAAATGTTAAAAAGGAAACGGCACTTAGAAGAGACCGAAATAAGCAGATTTCGTTTAGAAATGTGTGGTCGGTAATGACATATTACATAGCTAGCGTGTACAGATCTATGAAATGAAGGAAACTGACAAAGGAAGTAAAGACAAAATATTTTTTATTGATTGTTTACAAGAGGTGCTCGAAAGAGCGGCTACTAACAGCAATTGAAGATTTACAGCGACACTGCATGGATTGGTGTATCTTAAAAAAGGACGTCCGGCATGTCGACCACTTGTCCAACAGCAACAGACACGTGGGCAACTAGGTTTTCTTCAGATGTAACGGGACTCTCATACACCAGTCTTTTAATATGACCTCAAAGGAAGAAATCCACGCAGGTTAAATCAGGTGAACGAGGTGGCCAGGGAACTGATCCGTCCCATCCTATCCACTGCTGGTGATAGTGACCAGGTGATTCCTGACATTTCGACTGAAGAGTACAGGGGCTTTATTGTGGTAGAACCAGTGGAACATCGTCCTGACGTTCAGGTAGGACTTCCTATAGGAATATTTTGTCTGTGCGACCAGTTAAACGACTACGTAGAATGTACAGCGCTACTAAGTTGTTGTTCACAATGCCTGCCCAAACATCAATGAAAAACTATTCATCTTAGGCATGTGCTTTTGCGCCGTGTGAGGTACCAGGCCAGAGGTGAGATATATGGATGTTAAACATATCCCTTTTGCGTAGAGGAAGCCTGATCAGTAAATAAAACATCAGCTACGAAGGTGTGATTGGCTTCAGTCCGCTGTAGGTACCAACGAGCAGTGTTGAGACTTGTAAGATAACTGTCGGGTGTTAGTGTTTGCACTCTCTGTAAGTGGTACTGCTGCATTCCGTCGCAGCGCCTTACTAAGGAGTGCGCGGTTGTTCCCCTCGGAGGTTCTAGTCGTCCTTGGGGCATGAGTATTTGTGTTACTCTCAGGTTAGTTTTAATAGTTTTTTTAGCCTAAGGACAGACAACCATAGTAATTAAATCCGAAAGATTAAAAAAATGGAATATTTTTGTATTATGTCCTCACTTCTATGACTGACATCCATGGCTCTCCCTACAGCTCTCAAACTGTACTGTGTTTAATATTCTTTCCTCCACTACTCTACGCCTGGAAGCATGAAACGATCCACTGAGTGTAACTCCCGATAAAGACGCTCGAATATTCGACGAGCCCGCTGATGCCTATCTGGTAATCGTTCCATGTACATCCTTTGAGCAACCAATCCATTTCCTTGTGCAGCCCCGTACAGGAAATGTCGGCCTGATCTGCATTGGTGAAACGATGCATGCTGTTCTAAATCAGTGCAGGAAATAATGAATCTAGGTAGCGAAGAACATGTAAAACAGCGCACTCTTCAGCTCTCTCAACCGACTAATGGCGTCGTTACCAATGACACATTGCTATACGAAATCTGCTTATTTCGTTCTTCTCTACCGGTCGTTACATTTTTTGAGATATATTTTATGACAACACTGCATAGCCACCAATGCAGCTAGTCTGCAACGCTCCTCTTAATTTGCGGTATTCACAAATTCTTCCTTCGTGAATTAATGGAAAACTTTGAAAAAATAATTAGGACCTTACCTTGAGCCATGTCGCCACAATGTTTCAGGTGTCGAATGTATGACGGAGATTACGTACGTAAAGTTAAACCATTTTTTTCTCTGAATTGTTGAAGGTTTCCTCTTAGACAATTTCTGTATCTTCGTTTGAACAAAACAAAAGGTTTTCTGCCGGATACTAAAATCTGAGTCAATATTTCAACTGTGCAAGTGTCCGTCATCTTCAGAATCCGTCGCTGCTGCTGCTGCGTCCCACTGAATACTGATGCTAAACTGCAGTTCTTCGTCCTAGACAGGCGTAACAGCGCATGCGCCGCCCGTCACAATTGCTGCCTTCTAGACTAGGCTGATGGTACCGCACCTAATAGAACAGGGCGTAACGGTATATTGCATCTTCCGTTAATCAGTCACTGGTGTTGGAATTGTAGTCGAACACTAAAGTTTGATATTATTTGATACTGGATTCCATGACCTATTAATAGGAAACTCGTGTCTCTATTTGTTAAACTGTCCGTCAACCTGATTTAAATAGCTTCTCTATAAATAGAGTTTCAAAATCCAGAAGTATTCACTACTATACGGCTCTCATCAAATCCGTTAAACAGTGTTCAGCTACTGCCGATTTTTCCGACTGCAGCAGTCTCGTGTGGCAGCAATGTTCTACGCATCTATTTTGCACAGTGCAAATCTTTCCGTCGGTTTATGACTTACGACACTGACACAGTATTTTGTTAATAGCGTGTTTTCGGAGTCCGAGGTTATCTTTGACAGAGCCAAGCATTTCCCTAATCTTGGAAGGCAGACGGAAAGCGGTCTTGATGTTAAAAAAATTAAAAGTCTCCCAATTTTAAAATAAACGCCTCCAGCGTCAACAATTAAGGCTAGAGTCCTAACTCCTCTTCATTCATCTCTGGAGATGCTAACTCCATAGCCAGGCGAATCTGTTTCTCAGAATATCCATTTTCCTTGGAAACAGTCGTCAGACATTCCAGTTCCGATGTTAAATTGTCCGCATCTGAAATGGCATATTCTCTGCTTACAAGAGTTATAAGGACGCCGTTGCATTGGTATTGTGGATGGCAACTACTGGCATGCAGATACAGATCAGTATGTTTCTGATTTGGTGAACACTATGTCAAAGGGTGTCATCATGATGTTTTTCTTTCTTTTTCATCTTTTTTATTTTTTTTATTTATTTTTTAACCATTAAATCCAAATATGGTAGTTACCGTCACTTTCAACCTCAATAGTAAATCTAATGTTTGGATTAAGGCAGTTAAAATGGCCCAACAATCAATTGAGTTTATCACGTCCATGAGGCTGTAACGATACACTGGAATTTTATTTATTTATTTATTTATTTAATATCAGCGATGCTTATCGCCTACGTTTCCCTCTAGCTCTCAATATAACTAACTTAATTTTCGTTCGTCATTTTTTACTTCTGGACAAGCGAGAAGACGGAACCGTGATCGCAGTTTTTATCACTCTCTTGTCGATGTTCGTTCTGTACGGACGTCTTCCATTCATCAATTCTTTCAATGTAAGTAATTGTGATGCAAGTTGTTGTTAACATATATTACTTTAAAATCATCCCCTCTCTTTGGCTTTTATGTAAATGAATCCCTCCACGTCAAATATTTCTTTTCTAATGTTTTCAGCTCCTTGACCTCCGTAATAGTTTAATGTTCAGACGCCATTACGATCGCTTAGCATGTCTTCAAAATTTCACTCCCTATTAGTCATTCTTATACAATACCTTGCTTGATTACAGAATCTGCAATCATTTCTTTTGTAATTTAACGAATCCCGATCATTTTTTCCTCTTTTCATCATTACCATTAACTTCATCTTTCATCTACGGTCATACAACAATCAAAAGCGAAGTAAACTGTCAGAGCATTAGTCTAGTACGGACTCTATCTATAATAATCTCATATTAAATAAGAAAAGATGAACATTGTCAGTTTTTGCAGTAGGAAGCATAGGATCGAGCTACATGCTTTTCGTAAGTCTGCCATTGCTTTGTGTGGTGGCCAACTTTATCATTCAACACTCGGTGTATTTGGCTTAATGTTTATAAATGTTAATTTGTGCTGTGTTTTAACTAAATTATTCAAAATTCAAAATTCCGATACAACCAATCCTTTGTCCAAATTACAATCGCGGAATAAATTTTAACAACTTATGTCATTATACGAATGCAAGGGTAACGTTATAAGCCCAGATGAAACAGGTGTTGTCAACGTAATGCCATGAGCCATGCACGCGACTGACGCTTATATATAACGCAGAACTTCGGTTCAGTATCAGCATTTAGCGGAACTCATCAGCAGCGACGGTTCCAGAAGATAACGGATAGTTGTACCGTCAAACTATTGAATCGGTTAGGTTTTAGTATCCGGCATAAAGCCCGATGAGACTAAGAAGATTTATTACGTCGGGAAAGCCTACTTAGATACAAAACAAAAGGTTACTGTTCTCGTTTACTTTGCAATGAATTAACGTGTGTTCACACGAAAAGTTGAAGATTTTCGAGTTTCTTAAAACCAGTGTACATTCCCAGAAGATTTTAATATAAACATTGCAAGTATTTATACATAGTGTGGAACACCGTACTGCGAATGATGGAAGGTATTTAGTGAAGAGAATGAATTGTCATTCACTTTCTGGCCTATTGCAATTATCGATGTGTCGCTTTCTGATCTTTCTTATTAAATACTCATGCCTTTGTGGGATCAGTCGAATGAAGACAGAGAAATGATAGTATCTCTTCTTGCAATTTTACATCTCTAGATTTAACTAAGAATATTTCGCAAAAAAATGTCTTTGTCTTTCAAAATATTTTCGTTTCTTCTGTATTTCCACTGAAATGTACCATGAGTTAAGTTAATCTGTCTGACTGATTTTTTCTAATTCGGGTAAGGCAGCGTTTTGATGTGTGGTTCAAGGAATGCCAGTTGAGCCACAACATCAAGAAGTATAAAGTTCTGCATTTAAAATTTATATAGAAAGTTAATTTATTAAATAACTATTACATAATACTGGAAGCAGTTTCTTGGCTAAAATATCTATGAGTTGAAATGAAACAACCATATTAAAGCAATCATGGTAAGGCAGACACCAGACTGAGATTCGTTGAAAGAATCCTCAGGAGGTCTTGTCCACCAAAGAGGAAGTACATTATGAAACTCTCATTCCGCCAGCGCTTGAATATCGCTCATAAGTGTAGTATCTGTACCAAGTGAGGAGAAATCTACTGAGACAAATGTTTAGCTCTCACACTGGAGGCATAACATGCAAGATTTTAGTGATGTGTCAGTTAATTACAATATTTTACAAGTTTTATTTAAATCAGGAAAATAAGGCAGTTTATTGGGTTATTACATAATATATGTATTTCAGTAAGCTGCAGACAGAAATTTTACATTTACTTCACTGAAACTCTTAATGTCCTGATAAAATTTAAGTTCTGCCTTCCACCAAATCTTTTTTAAGAGACTGCCAGCTATAGCTCCTACCAACTTCTAAAATTTTTAAAGCTGATGTTCTCGATCGCTGGATGAAACATATCAGGTGTTAATCATACATTTTTCAGCTAATAACAGATATAAATCAATTCCACAACAGGTTACCATATCTTCTCATGAAACCCACTAGTCTACGTGCAAGAAAGGTAAAAACAAATAATGAGAGAAAAGGTACCTCTGAGTACAGCTATTCAAACTAAGTATACTCCAATAACTACTACATTAAGTGTAGCTGCTAGTAATTTGATAGAACTGAACGTTCCCTTGTTCAAAGGTAATTAGTTGCTGACAGCATTATCATCTACATCAGGTTAGACATGTCCATCTATTTCAATGTGAAGCAATTTATTTTGAAATGATCTCACCAGTGTCTTCGAAGTTATCCCCTTCTTATGTATTCAAATGTTTCACTTGTTCATATTGTAATCAGTTTTGATCCATATCGAGTACAGGGCCATGCTATTCCTTTTTATTATTTTGGATTTTTCTACTGTTTCAAGTACATGGGGATCATCTCGTATCTCAGTGTTGTCTTTATGATGCAATTTTCACTCTGGGAGAGATCTTAGTTGTCTCATTTCTGCCAATTCATTCAGTGTAATTATTTGATCAGTAAAATCGTAAGCCTTATCCTAATCGCTGCTATCATGTAACAAGTATTTATAAAGTTTCCTGTTAGGGTGACTAAAATGACCAGATGAGTCTAACAAAAATACCAAGTTGAAGGCTTCTCTAAACACTTTTAATTTGGCACTGTAGGTGATAATCATATCTGTCTTTAGAATCTCATTATAATTTCTTCCAGTACCATTTTAGGAAGAATATTGGAGTTTAGTTTCAGTCTCTCAGTATTAAAAAAGATGTACATACTAACAGAATCAGTATTAGTACTCCAATGTTTCTGAGTTCAGTCGAAAAATACACAAGGATGTAAATGGGAAAATTCAAAGTAATGGAATCTCCTTCAGCTATACCCACACCCTGCAGAGCTTATGACAACATTGCATTTTACTGTAATTGAATGCCTCTATCGGTCCTGTTTTGTTTCTCAGGAGTGTGCTTCATTTCAAGATGTCTTACATAATGACTTTTATCCAGTTCTTTTTATCGCATATGTCTTGCTTAAAATATGTAAACTGCATGCCCAAACTCGTTCATCATAAAAACTGGAGTCAACCCGGTAGAAAACCTAATCAGATATCGATGTAACATCCTGGATGTATCCATGATTGTCTGGTATGAAAGTGTTTATATATATATATATATTTCACGGTCCAAAAACCGGGTGGGGTTGAAACTAATCTTTTATTCCACATCAAATTGTGATAATGTACATAACGTATATATTTTTCAATGTTATCATTGCAAGATAAATAGTGCATATGTTGTTGTAAGTAGAAACAGGTTATAAAATGATGAAATGTTTGTAAACCTAAGAGACCAAACTGCTCAGATCATCGCTCCCTAGATTTTCCTAGATTTACAATCCACTTCAATTATCTTTAACTTTTGCTGTGGAAAACGCAAATAACCATTCAACACGAAGGACTGGAACATCCGATGGGAGCAGCTGCTTACTGTTTGACATTGTGCCTCAGACCACACAGCTATATCATTATGTCAAGATGGGGTATAAACACTTGAAAAATTGTATCGCAAGAAAAAACACATTTTCATAAAATCTTCCGACATTTCGTCCTCTTTTATACAATTAAGTTTTTCTCATTTTGCTCATTTTTCTCGAAATCTACTGAGATCTAATTTTTATGTTGAGGAATAAGACGAATTTACTATATTCTTCATTTTTATTCACTCAACTGTTAATATGATTTTCTAAAACCAAATTTGAAAAATGTTTAAGAAGTTATTTTGATTGTAAGACTTACTTAATATGTAAAAAGTTCGTTCATTCAAATCATTTCCATTTATATAAATACTTTCATTACATTCATTATCTATGGACTAACGATTATTGATAATTCTGGAAAATTTCCACACAGTTAATACATAAGGTAACTCTGGTAGAAGAAGGAAATTCATTAGTCATGGAAGTTATAGCAGTGATAGTTGTGAGCAGTTGGCGTGGCAGAGTGGCCAAGAGCAATGAGGTGCTATGCTATGATGCGCGGGCATGGATTTTTGTGCCATCTTTAGTATAAGGTAGTTCAAAGTTTCTGAGTTTAGGGACTGATGACCCCGCAGTTAGGTTCCTTAAGCTTAACAAACATTTGAAAATTTTGTGAGTAGTGGGAAGAACCGTTTAGTAGAAGGCAGTAAGCACATCAACACTTTCTTAAATATCTGTTGTGATGAACTTCAGTTTTAAAGAATTGTGTAAATTACTTTTTCTAATTAAATAAATGTGTCCAGGAAAGAATCAAAGGACTTATCCTAGTCATTATTTAAAACCTTCAACTTCTGGTTTCTTCCCCTAGATAAACAAAGTTTTAAATTACATTGAGTTACATGATTACTATTTTGCTTTGAAAAATTCATTTTACTAGGCAAATCAGTATTGTTGTGTGTAAACATTCCTGCTTCAGACTTACAAATCGTATAGTTTTATGTCCAATGATTTGCTAAAGATACATACTTGACATTTACAAGTAATTGTTATGGAGTACAAAGAAATATGCAAACGATCTTGAAGATTCTAGTCTGTTCAAATTTATCAGTGTATATTGTCAGAAGCAACATTTTATGAATTTAAAATGTATGTAAATAGCAGAATGATGTACTCATTCCTACTAATTTTCTTTCCTGTTGCACTGCCATTGGCAAACACAACTCCAAGATAAACCCAAGGTTAGCAGCAATAGAAGGACCCATGGTAAATACTAATAAATCTAATTACTAACTTAGATACGCAAATATCTGGAAATAGCAGCAGGATAGCTGTTTTTGTTTCTGTGAAAGTAACATTTATAATTCTTATCAGCATGTGTATCATTAATGGAAACTGTTTTAGAAAACCTGGTACGTTACTACAATATGATACAGTTTAATAATTCTCTGATTCAATTAAAAGTACACTTCGATATGAAGAAAGTGCTTCTGACTTATCGCCACTGCTGTCTAATAATTTATTAAACATTCAATAAATAAAATAAGCAATGGTAAAACATTGTACACAGAAGACCTTAAAAACTCATTTGTAGCACTGTCTGGGTAGAGACTCATGCCAAAAGAGATGAAATAATACAGACAGCTTTGCTACCATGGCAGTGTGCTTGCAAGTTTGGTGCTTGCACAGTGTTTTCCTGGTTTACAAATGTGCAGCAAAAGACTTCACTGTAAGTATGATATGTGTTAAACAGTGTCTAGTGGTGTATCAGACTTGCCTCTGCATAAGAGATAGTAATTTGGGTGTGTCAATTGTACAATGAGAGCGGCATCAGGTGCTGACATATGAGACCATATCTGAAGGTCGTGGTGTTTAGAGCAGTAACTGGGTATACATATCTGGAGTTAGTCACATGAACAGTGAAAAGTGCTACACCCGTGTAATACATTCCGTTATGTCACCAACATTCCACGATAATTACTGTTAACTCTGTACCATCCACTTGGAGATGATAAGGTAAGAAATTGAAATTCCAGGACCATACTGAAAGAGATGTTACATTTTGTAAGGAACATTACATTTTGAAAAAGAATAAAACTTCAATTAATGCTTCATTCTTAAGATAAAGAATTAAACTTTTGAACTGTAAAGATATTAATTAATCAACAATACAGTTTATATAATTATGAGTGATTATAAAACTTTCACTCCATTAACTGACTATTCTCTAATGCAGAGCTCTGCCCCAACTGCAATATTGGCCATAGACAGGAATGTCATACTATATTATTCAGTTGGAGCCCACATCTTCATAATTTCTGACTTTCCTCATGATACAGAATTTAATCTCATATTTGTTAATGATTTATTTCAGAATGTCATTTACGAATAGCCCATGAAACCTTGAGGAAGATAAATGTAAAGAAACTGAAAAAGTTTGTGAATATATCTCTACTATACAATATTGTCTATAAAGAGTATACACTTGCTACATTAACAAAAAGCGTAATTTTTCAAGAAAATGAAAGTCAGTGAAAAAATCATTTAAAAGTCTTGAAATGCGTTTGCAAGAGCTTGTTTCCCATAGCATTAAAACGGGATACACTGACATACTTGCACATATCAATATAGGTATACATATTGAATTACACAATCAAAGGTCTTTTTTGAGGCACATCCTACTTTAAGGGATAACTGCACTGTAATTATAGCTACATGAACAACAAATGTACAGTATTAAAATGGGCGACATATCTCTCAAGACCACATAGTGATTCCATATGCTAATTACAGTGGTGTCCTATAGGAAGGCGGACTGTCTCAATAAATTATTTAACAGAAAGGCAATGAAAATGTTATGGGTAAACTAATAGAAATTCTATCAGTCTGTGAATGATAGATTCAGTACACACCCAAAAAGCTTTCATCATTAACTGACATTACTACTTTTAATTAAATAGTCACAAAAAAGCTGTTAGTTGTGAAGACATAATCACACTATATTCTGGCTGTTAATTATTCATGTTTCAAGCTTCATTTGTCGATCTCAGTTTCATTCTATTCTAAGTAGATCAATGTGTGAGAAACGTATTTAATAAGAAATGATTTTTTATTATTTACTAATAATAGTTTACATTTATTCTGTGTGTTGCTGTAAATGACTAATCTTGTAGGATATGCTTGCATTAGTTTAAAAAAAATATATATAGTAATTCGCTAAAATTGTTTTATTTCTTTTGTTGTAGCTTGTAGTTGGTATATAACAGAAAAGTAAAGAATTTGAGAAAAATATGTGATGCACCATATTATACGCATTTACAAGGGACTGATGATCCCAAAATTAAGCTTAAGCATAAGCTTAATAAACATATGAACAACATTTGAACATACACTCAAAACCTTCACTTGTCATTTCTTAGACACTTGTACGGTACTTTCTATAAGGTACCAAAGCTGTGACAGTTTATTCAATAAAAAGGAATATCATTCCAGTGTGGGATACTGTTGATCTGGAGACAGCTTTGGAAAAGTACTTAAAACTCTAACTTTTTTTCATTTGATCATATCCCACTCTAAGTTAAAAGCTATTTATCAAATATAACATGCTACTACACTTGTAAGTTGTTCGGTTTGCTACATTATTACAATAGAAATTAATCACGTAATGTTTCAGAGATTCATGACTATACAGCCTATTGCTCTTAAAAATAGCATTTTCATGATTTCAGGTAATTCGTAACTAGAAAATAACACTGAATCAAAAGTCTGTGTTTATGATAGATTTCTGAACTTTTAGATGTGATTTTGTTACAGGGTCTGATAAGAATTAAAATAGAGACTTCAATTGCTACAATCCCAGGGAAGTAAGACAGCAGTTGACACAGGATGTTCCAAAAACTGCACATTAGTTAAATTAAAGCCTCATGTTTTACCTGTTCACTGCCTATTTTGTCAATCACATTTTAATTTCTATGTTATCTTTTATTAATTGTAATATAAAAGGTGGATTTTATGTTACCTTAATTGTATACTAGAATACATAATTTTTCGAATCTTTCATATCTGAAAGTCAGAAATTGCTGTTGTAAAATTTTATTTTCCACTTGCTTTTTCTTTTTAATATTCAATATCTAAGTGCTAATTGAATTTATAACTGTTAAATATTTGGGAGTGTTTGTTATAGATAAATGGTCTCTAAATATTCACCATAATGACACACAATTTCCACATTATGAATTGATATCACATGTCATAACAACAAATTCACCTGATCCTCTTATTGCCTTAACACCATATAAATAGAAAATTTCATTGATTTGGTTTTCTGGAATTCATATTGTGAAAACTACCCATGATAAACTGAATAACGTTCAATATAGACACTTTTCGTTTTTGCATTACTATTTGACTTCCCATTGAAGAAAAATGCATCACTAAAACAGAAACTGCAGCAGAAGAAGTTAAGCTTGCTTTTAGTGATCACTGTCAATATAAGCTATCCCTTATATAAATAACGGAATTGTGTGCTCAGTTGGTACTACTTGAAAAACTTTTAAAATGTGCAGATGTGTTTTTCATACTTCACTTGCAGTAACATACTACTCACTAAAAATCCACAACAATTTCTAATAATTATTTCTTCCCAAATTTGTCAGTATGCCATACAATTTTAAGAGATCTGAGGAACACATTCTTTCTTTATTGAAATCGAGATAGAAGACAAAGATTTAATAGAATACGCTGAAAGAAACCCGTTAGCTAAAATTTCCTAATACATGTTGAAGAATGGTTAATGGTGATGGATAGAGTCCAAAGTTATGTCAAAACCTTAATTCTTCGGTAATGTCTGTTTAATTCTCATCGAGTCTTTTGGCAGGTCAGCTCCTTTCAGGAATGCTGTACAGAAATCATTCATTTTGGCACTGTCTTATTGAGGACACGTTTGCTGCCTGGATCATTAATGCTGGGCGAGGGTCTTAGTAGAATGATTAAAACAGAGTGCAATGGCAATTTTGGTATAGCTACTGGTATGGCCTCACAATTCTAAAAGGCCTTAGCAGAAGCATAGATGTTCTATGAAAATATTTCAAGGTTGAGGGAGGGATACAAAAATTGCCATTTTTGTTTAATTTATTTGGTGAATTTCAGAACAGGATAAACTAGGAACAACAGTTGAAAAGAAGCATACCAAACGTATGGTACAAGATTCATAGTTATCCTACTAGTACGTTATATTACTTCATACACTGATACTTAAATGGTATGTATATCTATAAACATGCAATAAGTGCACTTTTATGTTTGATTCAACAATCCTCAGATTACTATATCCAGCAAATCCTACAAATAAGAAATTAAAGTTACAAGTATCTATTACAGAAACTTCTAAATGGATAAAATTCAGAAAGATCCACAGAGTAGTAGAGTATCTTATTTAGTAAGGAACTCTCCATAATTTTTAGCAATAAACGTTCAATACCTATTAACCTACAGGTTAGCGCTTCTTTGTGCATAAGGAAAATACTATGGCTTTAAAACTGCATATCTGTCTGGCGATTATTTTGCCTGCAATCTGTTCTCGAGAAATAAAGTTCATTAACTTTCTGTAGGTGGCAGTATTGCCACTATTCGGCAGTGTAGGTGTACTTTTCGTTCCAAACGATCCATATGAGAACATACTCTTATATGTGGAGTGTGACAGAAAATAAAAATACAAAATAAATAGTTACAAAATAAAAACAGATACACAGACTTACATATCTACCACAGATCGGAAATGAAATTTTACTTGTGGGTTTGTAATCGGTTATAAAAGTAGGTTCTTGGGAATATTTACACTACAGAGGACATAAAATTTTTACATAATATTTAATGATGAATAAAAGTAGGGGCATACAACAATCCTTCATCACATAGAAATAAAATTTAAAAATATTTTTCAACAATTGTTCACAAAAATTCCCTAACTGCACAAGTTTTGAATGTCATATAATCAGCAATATACATACATCGATCATTCCAGCTAAGAAATTCATTAGTGTACCAAAAGGCATTGACCACTAATAAATCCTTTATACTTATCTCAAAATCAGCTTTATAATAATCTAAATATTATATCGCTACAGTCATGTTATTAAAAATATGTACCAATTACTGAATGGTGGAGTCGTTTCAAGTCAAAAATATGTGACTTCAATCTTCTGTTTAAGCTACTCCTATTTCTAGTACAGATTCAATGAGAAGTCATATTGGTTGGAATGTATTTTAACGAAAAATATCATTCAAGTATAACAACATTCAGAAGTAATAGTTAACATAACAGCCCTCTGCAGGACATCCCTGACTTCACACTACAAATTATAATTCATATTGCACGTGTTTTGTCTCCATAAGTCTTAGCTAAGCAAGCTAATTTTCCTCAGAAAGTAATTAATAATTTCTAATGACACCATGAAATAAAAGTACACATAGTACACTAGATTTTTTCCTTTATATATATCACCTATGTCAGACAGAATTTTCATAAGAAGTAGAAATTTTTTGGGGTCCTTTGGCAATTCTTTGATATGCTGGTCCCAGTTAAATATATTATCAAGTTGGAATCAGAAAATTTTAAAACGTCACTGTCTCCTATCTCCTTGTCATATATTAGCAATATACCGGCAACAAGAATGTATAAATTCTAAACTGCATATATTATGGTTTTTCAAGATTCAGTGGCAACGATTAGCTACAAAGCATTATTCGATACCTATGAATAATTTATTTGGCGCCCTTCCCTAGCTGTACTTGATTTTTTAATAACTGAGTTGTTTGTGCCACCTGTAAACGAAATAAACTTGGCATCCAGTAATGTAACTGATCAGAAATTATTGATATTTTTAAAAAAAAGAAAGAAAAGGAAGAACCTTGAGGGCTACAATGTATTATTAGTTACCAGTTGAATGATACCTGATAGAATATACAGACCTGTATACTAATGATATCCTTAATTTTCTTTCATAGATTTAAGATTTTAAACATATTGCACAATTTACTGTTAAGCCATAATATTGTAATTTATTTAAAAGGATAATGTGGTTATAATACTACATTCCAAAATCTTTTAAAGGATTTGTGGTTTACACTGTAAAATCCATTTCACATATCACAAAATATAACAGTAGCATGCAATTTATTTTCCAACGAATGAAATGCATTGTCACTGTATAATATGTGGACAGCTTCTCAGTATCACTATAGGTTGGAAATCTGTATTCTTATATGGATAATTTTTATTTATGTTAAGATGTTAAAGAAGACGACTATATTTCTCTCTTCTATAATTATTGAGAAACCATGGAAAACTTGACACTGACTTTCGAGATGTTTCTGACTGAAAGATTCATGTTTCGTCCTACTAGCAGAACACATGGATAATGGATTTTAGAATTTCTTTATATTTATAGTATGAGAAATTTAGAACTTAAATAACAATGAGCCAAAGACATTTGACACAACTCTCCAAAAGTGTCAGTAAAATCGACTTTGAATTTTTGCAAATCACATGTAAGTACTAATATTAAAAAAAATAATTAAAACATTGCATCATTTCTCATTGTAGCCCAGGTGAGATTGATACAATGGCTCAGTGTGTCTGATCAAACGTCTCAATGTTTTCAATAATAAAAAAAGCACAGGCGCTGCAAGTTGTTTAATAACTGGTACTTACGCTCACTTGCAAAACTTCAAAGTCGATTTTTTCGAGATTTTTTTTACAGTCATGTGAAATGGCTTCACCTGTTTGTTATTTGAGTTATGAACTTCACATACCATAAACATAAATAAATTCTAAAGTATGATACCCATGTGGTCGCCTTGTTCTACAATATACTTATTACTTTAGTACTTCATAGTTTCTTTATAGGCGCTAGTTTATTAGGGTCTGCTTTTAGGAAAACATGTTTCAATATAGTTACGGACATTGTTAATAAATGTGTCATATTTTTTACTGAAGTTGTAAGCATTGTAGACGTCACACCTATTCACATCATTCAACTGTTACCTAAAAAATAAGTTTTTTCTTAGTGAGTCCATACTCGAAGTCAAACATAGGATTTTTTTTTCTTGATCAGTATTAACAATAGGAAGAGAAACTGGACGTCATGATCTTAGGTTATTTTTCATTTGTTTTGAAATACAAAAAACAGAGCAGAAATAATGTCTCATATATTTCCTCTGTGTTTCAGGAATGGACATATGCAGTATCATGATGTGCCGATATCCACACAATATAGTTATGGCAACAGAATATTAAATGTACTTTTTCTCAGCGTAAACTTCTCCCAAGAAGTCTCACTTCACCCTACCTCCTATCAACCCCCACCACCTTCCTTTCTGAACAAGCGAAATCACAGTATCAGTTTACCATTTCTCTGTTGATGAAGAAGACACCTGAAGTCCTGAAAATCCTACATTCAATTTTACATGGCACAAATACTGTAGTACACTGTCAAAAACAAAATAATTGTGATGCTATGGGGCCAAATGACGTTGGTCATCAGTCCCTAGTCTTACAAAAACCTAAGGACAATACACACATTCATGCCCGAGGGAGGATTCGAACCTCCGGTGCGAGAGGCCGCGCGATCTATAATGTGGCGCTCCAGACCGTTCAGCTACTCCCACGTGGCTGTCAATAACAACACCATTATCTGCACTGCATCTATGATGTCCTCATGGTTCAGCTGAAAGAGGGAATCCCTGTTTATCACCAAAAGAGAAAAAATTAAGGTTGATACTTGAATAATGAAAAATTGTTCTATTCAAGAACAGCAAGCTTTTCAGATCGCCCAAGGATGAACAAAATGCCACGTGCAGTGCTAGAACAACGAATAATTCAAAGTTACACTGAACCTAAGATTCAAATATCAAGATTGGATGAGGTCGAATTGAACGTTTATTGGGTAGGGTGATGTATTTGGGTATTCCGTGCAGTTGTAAAAAATAAATATATAAAGCATTTGGTTGCAGTATTTAGAGAAATCACAGGAAACCGAAATCTGGATGGCCAAAGGCGTGTTGGAACGGCTTTCTCCCGAATGCGGTTCGAGCATCCCACCCACCACACGTCACGATACTTCCGTGCAGTTGTGTTTGCCGTGGTGTCAGGATAGCGCAGTCGTCAAGCACATGTCTAATGAGCAACAGGAACTGTCTTCAAACCAGGGCAACAGTACAAAATTTTGATTTTACTATTCAGCCTGTATCCATTATCACTGATAGGACTAAAGATACGATTTCACCAATGCACTTGGTATAGGATACAATAATTGAGCTGGATCATGCCTGGTCTATTGAATATCATTCTACCTAGCAATCTGAGGTGGGTTTTTGGAAGATTTCTAGCATTCACGTAGCTGGTTACAAGCCTTCAGCTACACTATGCTTCGCTAAGACGAGTAATGTAGTTTTTAAAACATGTTCTGCTCATTTTTAGTTGTAATTCAACAACAAAGAGCTTGTGAGGATGAAATTTATGAACTGATTTCATAAACATGCTACATGGTTTCCTTTGGGCAAAAAAAGAGTTGTAAATTACGTCAACTGTACTAATGCTTTTTTTTAAATTTACATGCTGTTCTTCCACTTCAAGAAGTATTTATTTTCACTCTTTTACTGGCATCCATAAGAACTTTCCCAATTTTTCTCACATATTTGTATATTTAAATTTTGATTGATAGCGGAAATGGAATTCCATGTAATTTGTAAATATTTTCTACCCTTATAATATGCAGAGATAAAAGTTTATATCGTCGAATGAAAACGTCGCCACACAGTAATAACATACGAATTTGTACAGTATATTGAATACGGAATTGATATTTTTACCGTTAGATATCAAAGTAATATATCCTAAAAGGTACCAGTTGGATAAAACGCTAATGCTCTTCTTCACCTCACCTTGCTCATCACCAGATGGATCTGAAAAAAGAGACTTAGACCGTAGGGCGATAGAATAGATAAATTCTTCCGATTGCTTAAAGTACAAATCTTCCCATCGGATATCAGAAGGTTGTGACATCCAAGGATTTGATTCAGAAGATCAGGCATGTCAATTCACCCAGTGTCATTATAGAACCTCAGGCACCGCAGAAAAGTATCACATCCGTATCGATAATATAACATTCTCCTCCAATACTTTTAATTTCGTAATCGCAGTTATCTTTCTAGCTGGACTCAACTGAAAGTCAAAAGTCATTCCTTACAATGGTATTATACCATTTGTTTCAAACTCACGATAGCTTGGCGGTCCATATTACTTCATGCTCGAGATTGTCTACGGTTATTTTTTTCGCGTTTCTCACTTCCCCAGCAGACGACTTGTGTAGGTATAGAATCGCTGAAATGTTCTTCCCACACCTCTCTGACATCCAAAATTAAGTTCGATGTCACTGAAATCTGCCGACTACCCATTACTGATTCTACAGCAGAGGTATGTGGCAACAGTGTACAAAAAGTTGCTGTAAATGATCCAGTCACAGCAGTTAACAACATGATTATAAACCTTTGTTGTGAAAATTATCTGATTCGCTACTACTTGTAGTGCCACAGACGTTACTCAGTAATCATAAATCACAAGTTCAGTCTGCTCTGTCTCTGTAACGTCGTCAGTAATAGTACGATCTATTTTGAATATTGTTGTGATATTGTATGATACCGTATAATTTATGGTATCAAAATTTATAGTAATGTACTTAAAGAGTCAGCAAATTATTTGACGTTCCTCAAATGTTAAATGTTTTAATATATTGTCCCGATAAAATAGAGTACAAAATAAATTGTGACCCCAACCGCAGTGCAAATTTTCAGTGACAACGCAAACACATTTAGCAATTCATATAAATAATTCTTCTGTAAGTATTATTTTTAATCCTGAATTGTATCGAGATGGAATACATGTCCACCTGATATGGACATTAAACTAGTGTCAATCACTTGCAGTATACTCTTGGATAATGCATATATACTTAAGGAAAATACTAAAAAAGGTATTTCACGATGGTCGAAAGAAAAACAGCCTTCTACGTACAAGTGAAGAGCTTTCCTTTATTCTTGACGTTTACGGAAATAACGTTTTGATGCTGGAACATGGTAGTAACTGGTCTTCATTGTTCTGTCAGTAAGAAATCTGGACTTCCTACTTGATTAGGAAAAATTCAACCACACGATGTCGAACTGAATTTCAGACATCGCTTTGTTGTAGTCTTTTTCTTAATTTTGCTTCATTCGTCTTTTTGAGAGTTATCAGAAATTGTGTTACGGTAACAACAGAAAAGTTACATTGAATGTATAATTTCTGTTAAACGGTTTACTAAGATCTCGACTCTCCCTCCTATATCCTCACTGACCCATTCGATATGTTTCTGAAATCGTTCACTCGACTATGTATAGATTCCTTTCGATTATACTCCATTCTTCTAACTTTCTACTTGTTGTTATTTGTGTGAGTTACCGAGGGGATTTTTACTATTTATGTTTGTTCGTGTACGCTTATTTAAAAATTATTGTAATGTTCGTTAACCTAACAAATTCTACATCTACATAAATACTCCACAAGTCCCATTGGAGTGCATGACAGAGGATTCGTCGAAGCGCTTTTGTGTTATTTCTATACAATTCCGTTCTGTAATATCTCACTGAAAAAAAAGGAACAAAATGATCTTTCTGTTTCCGATCTTATTTCTCTTATTTTATTATGATGATCATGTCTTTCTATGCAGGTGAGTGCTAACAAAATATGTTCGTATTCGGAAGAGAAAGCAGGTGAAAGAAATTTCGCAAATAGATCTCCGCAACGAATAACGCCTTTCTTTTAATGATTTCCACGCCAACTCATGCATCATTACCCTGAATCTCTCTGCCCTACATCACGACAGTACAAATCGAGCTGCCCTTCTCTGAACTTTCTCTAATTCGTTCGTCAGTATCACTTGATGAGGATCCCACAAGTGGCAGCAATACTCCAAAACAGGACGCACAAGTGTAGCGTAGGCAGTTTATTTCGTAGAACTGTTGCATCTCCTAAGTGTACTACTAAGGAAACGTAGCCTTTTGTTCGTCTTACCTACAATACTGTGTTGTTTCCAATTTTCGTAATTGTTATTGTTATTAAGGGTCTATTGCCAAATTTTGCACCATGCAGGCACTTTATCTAAATCAGTTTTGGGACCTAACTACTGTGGTCATCGGTCCCTACACTTGAAAACTACTTAAAGGTATCGTAAGGACAACACACTATGTCCCTTGCCCGAGGGCGGACTCGGTTCTCCCGCGGGAGCGGCCGTGCAGTCCGTAAAATGTGCGCCTAGAAACAAACGGCCAGTACCTACACTTATTCATATCCAGGGTCCGCTGTTGGAAGTTTCTTGAATCGTTTATCATCTTCAGGTACTCTATTTTCACAACTAATTTCTTAATCACACCTTCATGGCCTCCTAACAACCTAACATATTTAAATACGTTGTTTACCATTCAGATACACTCTATTTCAGTATGGTGTACGCTCTGTAATACTAGTCTAATTATTTAATTAATATCGAGACAGTTACGGTAATGGTTTAATATATTCTAATTAGAGTAATATCTTTTCTGATAACTAGCATCTGTTTCTCATCCAGGGATATGATTCACCACACTGTGATTAGAATTTCTGTTGTATCACAGCGACTTTCGGTCCTCGATGCGGTGTTTGCAGTAATGTAAGTCTATATTGTAAAATGAACCTTTGAACTGCCTTATAGGAGGATTACGGAATGTAAAAACAAATGATGGTCAGTCTTTCACAGACAGAGGAGTGGATTGATGGCATGCGCATTCAACAAGTATTCTGTTAGGTTGCTGGTATCGGACGATGGAAGGATCCATGGCTTTTGCTGTGATATAGATAATGAGTACCACAGCTATAACCTTTCTACCTGCTGAGAAACTATTACGAAAAACAAATAGTCTCAAGAGGCCTGGTTTCAACACACAGACAGATATAATGGCACGAAGTTGTAACTTTTAGCGCAGACTGAAAACGGTTCCACATTTAAAATGACGAACAGTGTTTTATTTGCTAGGAAATCTTCGTTCTTACTGATCACTTGTTTTTTACACGAGATGATGAACTAAGAAGAGAAGAAATAATATTGTCAGCTTTGAAGCTGTTAGCACTCACCAACACTGTTTCGGTATAGTATCCACTATATATAAGAAGTGACACGTACATGCTAACTTGTTTCCATTTATATAACCTTCAATTTTTAATGCAAAATGCAGCAATACGCCACAGAACAATTGCGACACAGTAGTGCAAATAATCTGGGTGAGAGAAGATTTTGGGAGTTTTCTGCTTCTGGTTGATAAAAGCCATAACAGGAAACCCCTCCCACTGATATGCAATTGAGAGCCCTTTCGCCCCACATTTAGGCTCGAAAAACCCACTGTCCAGAAAGACTCAGGACGGAAATGCTAAGCGCAAAAAGACAAATAAAGAAATTGCAACATTAAAAAAGTCTTCAATGTCTCCTACAGCTTTCGACAATTATCAATAGTTTTGAAGGCAAATGATGGAGGTTTTAATCCGCACGATCCATTCCCAACTGGAAACCAATCTCGCTATCATTTCACCTGATATTTGGCTGAAAGATCCAAAGCACTATTATTCGTCGGGTTTCAGCATCCGTCTCCTGCGACAACCTCAGATTACTACTTGCACCCTACGTACTTAAATATTTATTACATTCCTATCTCTGTATACCACTACTGCTTTTACTCTCTAGATATCTATTTCCTACCGCTGATGATGGCGAATTACAGTTGTCTAAATAATTTAACGGAATTAATTAGCAGTATCGAATTTCTTGCAGATCCACTATATTAGGTATAGATGTATTACCAAAAGGTAATATATGAAAATTTGTGACGGGCCGATATTGGAAAGCGGGTTTCCCGCATTTCGAGAGCGGTCGCCTTACCATTATGCTACCCTAACTCAACTCCTAGACCAATCCAAATTTCCAAATTCATACTGACTACGTATATGATAATCAATTACATTAATCCCTTAGCATTCGCGGCTTGTACTGTATTCCCGCACCAATGAGAATAAAAGCAAGGAGGCCTTTCCCTATGATGTAGTCGTCATAGCCTCGCTTCGGATTTTGTAATGTTTCTCTTTCGATGACGAATTACAGTTCTCGAAATAAAATGACTAAATATATTCGCAATAGCGAACAGCTGCACTGTGGGTTAGAACCACCGTCCTCCAGATTACGAGTCCCTTGTGTTACCACTGCTGGATGCTGGATGTTGTCAAAATTAATCTACCAGTTAATAGTTCACACGTACGTAATATGTTCAACGATTTGAATTATAAGAGGCCAAACTAGTCTTGTTATCGGTCCGTAGACTTACAAATTAACTTAAATCAAAGCAACACCACACTCATGTTCGACGGAGTATCCGAACTTCCGATAGGGGCGGAAGCACGATAAGTAATGTTACATTGTGGCGTTACCTCACATTTCACTATACTTTACTACCATTCATTTTTAATTTTATTTTATTGCTGCATGGGCAGACGCTAGCCGCTCAAGTTAAGATAAGCTAGGCAGCGGCTACAGGTAGTGGCTGAATCGTTTCGACAGCGACAGATGGTCATCCCAACCGTGGGAAGCCAGCGGTTAGCAGCATTGCAAGTTGCGCGGGACTCCACCGTGTTTTCTATGGCGGGAACGGCCACTCTTTTGTGTTAACATTTCATTGTTTAAAAAGGCTGGACAATAAGTTCAACATCACCAGTGATTACATTTCTGTTGGCAGTTGACATAAATAATTATATAATCATTAAACAGGCTGGGTTAATAATAATTATGTTGTGTTTTCAAAAGTGATTTTCATTCGACGCCGGCATTTAGCCAATACTGTGCTACTTTGTAGAGTTCAGGCGCCAAGGTGCGAGGAGGTAGAAAGTACCAGTTACAAGCGGGCCATGGTGTAGGCATGACGTCGGTAGGCGAGTGTCGACGGTCGCGACTGTAAGTGGAAAGTTCTATGCAGTGAAAGAATAGTATCGTGCTGACTAATACTAAGCCAATGACGCTCTGTTAAGGTGTAATACCTATATCTACGAAGTTTTGGTGAACTGTGTGAGTCAAGGCAAGTTACTGCTTACGAATTAGCGACTGCAAGATTTGAGTGTAAATGATAAAACAATAATATGATTGCACGATTCAGTGAAGTCATCAGCAAAGCTACTAATTCATTGCCTAAGGCACTCCAGTCACGGTCTTCACGGCCGCTACGGTCGGTGGTTCGAATCCCTCCTCGGGCATGGATATTTGTGCCGTCCTAGTTCATAAATAGTTCATAAGTAGTTTGTAAGTTTAGGGACTGATGACCCCGTAGTTAATTCCCATAGACTATACAAACATTTGAACATACAATTCATTGCCACGTATTTCGTAAGACAAATGTGAATTTGGCTTCACACTAATAATCTGTTGAGATAAATAAACTCCAAAGTGTTTTGAAACAGCCATTTTTAATTGCCAATACACAGAACCATACCACCATTAACTTACAGTTTTGCAACCGCTATTTTTGACCTGCACATCGTTAGAGTCCACGACCCGTGGAGAAGATTATCCAATGGGACATGTAAATCTGAGGTAAGCAACATTGAACTGTTTATTGAGAGACTGAGTGGAAATGGGCACAAGACACTGAAAGGTGGACAGTACTACTGTACGAAGTCGTAGTTTAGTGAGTGAGTGTGTGTGTGTGTGTGTGTGTGTGTGTGTGTGTGTGTGTGTCAGCAATGCAACTAATTCCGGCGAGTATTTAGTTCCTATACACTGCAAGTATAGGTGGCATCCCTTAACCAACTGACATTTATAGTTAACAGGTCAAATAGTGGGACTCAGCATTTAATTAACGCATCTCATCCCGCCTGAAGTTAAGTGCGGGTATGTTGTAACATCCTACACCCCACGGCCATTCCCGCACGGCCACGTGGGATATAGAATGTACATAAAGCTCAGCGTTTAATAATACGGCAGCACCTACTTAATGAAGGTAAACATCCCCTCTTTTCATGAATGATTGCACCCAGAACAGTTCAGAAAAGACTACAGTTCTTGAAAATGTAGAACTATAACAAATGAATCGTTGGTAATAAATTATGTAAATTACTTCACAGTTCATCAAGTGATTTCTACATAAATAATATGAAATACAACTTTGCCGCTAGTTATTTTGTAAAAAGCACTAAAGGCGAACTGCATTAAGGTACTCTGCGTCTTTCCATGGAGTAGAAAATTGTCTTGCAACTTTACCTGCTACCAGGTGAAAGATTTGTACGTTTGTAAAACATTATGAATGTATACAACATGAATTAGAGAGCCATACGTTTAGCTATTTAGTCTTGAAATACTAAGATGGACATTTCTACGCCATCGCCTCCGATTTCTGGGGATGGTATATGAATCAAATGTTCAAATGTTTGTTATCCTATGGGACTTAACGACTTACGTTATCAGCCCCTAGACATAGAAACTACTTAAACTAAGGACGACAAATACACACATGACCGACGGAGGACTCGAACCACCGACGGGGAACGGCCGCGATCACCACAGCAAGGCGCCTTGATGCGCTCGGTTATTGCGGCGGTGCATAAATATCAAAAATTGACTGGAAAATGTCGAATCATTAAACGCCGGTGATGCCAACCGGGACCGCGTTGTAGTCTCCGTCTTACTACAATTTCTGTGTGTCGCTGAACGATAGCCAACTTCGTCAAATAGGAACATTTCGCAAATAGCAAATAAAATTTCGGAACCACGACACAGACGGAGTTTTATATTGTATGTCAAATGATTAGGCGGAAACGAAAAGTGCAAGGCGTTGTGCAACACTGCTCGGAATAAGAATAAGACGGCTTCTTTGGTTCGAAAGAACAACGAAATATTCAAATGTGTGTAAACCTGTTGGACCAAACTGCTATGGTCATCGGTCCCTAGGCTTGCAGACTTCTTAAGCTAACTTATACTAAGGGCAATATACACTTCCATGCCCGACGCGAAGATCCGTTGGGAGCGCGAGGGATGCTCAGTCCGTAGACTGATGCCTTAGACCACGCGGCCATTCCGGCGCGGCTGCGGAATAACTATCATAGGTCAAACCATCTGCATTTTTTAAGGTAACTTGCCTGTGAGCGCCTGGAAAAATGCGACAAATTTTCATAAGGTTTACACAGCTGTAACTTAAACCCCTAAATCTTAATAGAATAAAATTGCAGGACAATGTTTCATCTCTATTTCTGAACAATTCGATGTACTGGTAGTTTCACTAATTCACATATTGAACATTTTAGAATTTTTTTTGTGAAGGCCTGTAAATGATTTTCTTTCTTTGCCGGTTCATACTTCGATGCTATGCACTGACTAACCGTCTTACTTAGATACTTGAAACTTTAGGTACATATAAGGAACAGGTGTATCTAGAAAGTAGACTACAATAATGTAATTTGATTCACAGCTTTTAATTCTAGAAATATTTACATTTGATGTTCAAAGCAAATGCTACATTTTTACAATTAATAAGTAGATATTTTTGCACCTGTTGAATGTAGGTTAGTGTCTGTAGTCTACTTTTCTCCAAATAGTATCAAACGTTCCAAAAAATTTCAGATCTCTAGTCAAATAATTTATTTTTGCATAAAATAAACATGTTAGAAAATGTATTTGTCGAGAAATTATATGAAAAGTATATATTTTATCTGTAACTCACTAGTGTTGGTCCTAATGCATTCCAGGTCTGTATTCTTCATGGTTTGTAAGTTCCTCATCTTTGCTCTTTCTTTTCTTGCTTCTCCTTGCTGTCCTGGTTTCTTAAGTTGCCTTAATAACCACCTTTTCAGCTTCGGACACTCCCAACGTATCAGTTGCCACTAGTGATTGTTTCATATTGAACCCAGAAGATATTCCTAGCAACTCTAAAACTTCTCATCTGCTTACTGCCCCATCATTAAAACAAATTACAGCGTCTAACAAACCTAATCTCATGACGTTGAACCCAACAAACACAGTTTTCGGCAGGCGTTCCCACATCAAATGATTGAAGCATTCGTTCACGTTTTGTGTTTTTCCATGTAAGCATTGTGACAAGAGTTTTTTCTCACTTAGGTCCCTGTATATGGGCGTCATTGCCTCCAATACTACAAACGGTACGGAGTTGTGGTGTACATAAACTTGGCCGTTTTCGAGTGCTTTTTTTTTTTTTTTTTTTTTTTTTTTTTTTTTTTTTTTTTTTTTTTTTACCTGCACCATGAGTCTACACCATTGTCACAACGTGCATGCTGTGGATTGTCATCTGTAGAGGCTTTATGGAAGAAGGTAGCCCAAACTAATTGCATTGGGTCTGGTTTTCCAGAACCAAAACTCTTTCTAGCAGGCATAACAACTTCCGAGAAAGTCAAGGTAGCACTAAATCAAACTACTGAAACGTTAATAAACAAAACAATGCTCCATAACCAAAGCTGTACAAGAGAAAACATAAAAGAATCGAAACGTGTCTTCCAACAGCGCTGACAACTTGAAAAATAATTATTCTTATGTTTTAGGGAGAGAAGTGTAATGACAACAATTGACGTGTGACAGTAGCAGGAAAACGGACATGGCTGCACTCAGAGTGATCTTTGAATTGATCTAAACAATTTCCCATAGTCCAATTTAAATGTTTTAACCACAATTGTGTTCAGAAAAGTCTAAACTTTAATTTAAGATCAAAAAAAAAATTTTTTTTTATTTCTTAAGATGATTCACGAGCAAGTTACCTTAATACATCCGTTGTTTTAACATTTAAGACTCGTAGACATACTCTTATGTTCTTCTTAATATATGGCCAGATACTATTTTCACCTACTGGTTCTTATCTTGGTAACGCAGCTACTTGTGAAAGTTTTCAGTCTATTCTTCCTACAGCAAAACAGCACAATCTTAATTACATTTACTCCAGAGTCTGTCGTGTTTTACAAATTCAATTCAACGCTGTCACTTTCTTTAACGTGTGAGGTCTGATGAAGGAGTAACTGTAAACTCAGCGTTGCCCACGTGTTATTTATCCTACACTCTAGTATTCCACATCCCCTTCCCCCCTCTCTCTGCATCTACCTCTTTCTCCAATCTCTCTGTTTGTTTCCACCTTTCCCTCTCTCAGCAAAGTTTCCTGCAAGGTGCCCTCTGTCATGTACCATACAAACATTTATGTACGTAGTGATCTTCTTCTTGGTTTAAAACTCATGTGTGTAAAAATTCATAAATATCGGAGCAAAACTATGCATTTTGTAAAACCCTGTAAGTTATGTACCCTTCCACCATGCACCGAACAAAATTTTATACAAACAGTGACTTCTTCTGGTTTTTAAGGTAGTGTGTGCAAAATTTCATCAATATCGGAACAAAACTATAGATCTCTATGCAATAAAAACACAGGGTCACATTGAAAAACGCAATTCGTTGTTCTCAAATATTCCAGTTTTATTTCATACAACCCCTGTTTTGAGACACACAAAAAAAGGGGGGGATCTGTGAAATCCGTCCAGACGTTCTCAAGTTATGGAGCGACCAAGGTATTTAGGGATCCAATTTTTATGTTGCAAAGTACCCTCCCCCATGCGCCGTATGAAACTTATGGTAGACAGTGATGTTCCTATTGTTTTGAAGATCAAGCGTCCGAAATTTCGTGAAGTTCGGAATGAAATTGTAGATTTCGTGAGTCTCCGCCATCAACATATCACAGAATACTTTCTTAGCTGACGTTTTCTACCTATAAACTATATCCCTGCCAAATTTCAGCTTCATAGGTGAAGTAGTTTCCCAGATTTCGTGTTCAGTGAGTGTCCTATCGCTTTTATATAGATAGAAATTAATAAAAGGGATTGCTTAATTTTGGATGCATGAGAATTAAGGGAGACTTGCAGGCAAAAATAAATAGTTCAAAAATGTTCAAATGTTTGTAAATCTATCGGACCAAACTGCGTGGTCATCAGTCCGTAGCTTACAAACTACTTAAACCTAGGTAAACTAAGGACAAACACACACACCGATGCCCCAGGGAGGACTCGAACCTCCACAGCGAGCAACCGCGCGCTCCGCAGCGAGACGCTGTAGACCGCTCGGCTGCTCCACCGCGGAACGGTAGACTCATTTTCGTTCCATCATTTTGTGGGCAGGGGGGAAGTAAGTTACAAACCGCTTCATAAACGTACGAAATTACATGTAAACTTTTTTACAGGTTCCTAACTACTCCCATTTTCCAGTAATTGACGTATAAATCAGGGTATTCTCACGCAGTGGCCTCTCATTATTTATGACGTCACATCTCCTGAACAATGTGACATGTTCTTTTGTTTTGGGGCAAGGGATCTTCGTGGTCGTACGGTGAACAGTTCACCAAAGTTTCATCGCATGAATGGTTTATGAACAAACAGACAAACATTAATTTCTATATATATATAGACGTAAGTCCACAAAATAATTTGCTTCAGGGGTGAACTTAAGGAGTAGGGTTAAGGGGCCTACCCCATCCCGGAAATAATGAATCATTATGATTTAATATAATCAATAAGAAAGACTGACCTCGGTAAAGTAAAAGGAGCTTCTGCTCAAATTATTCTCTGAATATCAGCAGCAAAATTGATACAAAATATCATTCGGAGTAATATATCCTACAATCGCTACTTATCCATGTACAAGAAATCCTTAAAAATGTCAAAAAACTAGTTCGAAATTATTCACAATTGAAAAATGCGAAATTTAAGTCAGATTTCCATCCAAAAGAAACGTTGGGTCTTACATAACATAAGATATCTCTATTGACACCTTCAACACTTAACGACAACAAATTCAAAGTTTTACGTTTGTCATACCCTATATAAACAGCAACTCGTAAACTTTACTGTAGCACAAGAGGGAAGAAATGGTAGGGCTGTAACTTCCCGTCGAAAACGTGATCCGTAGAGACAGAACACGAGATTGGATACTGATTTATTTTGTTAAGGATGATGTAGGAAATCGGCGGTGTTCTTAAAAAGGAACAATCCGGGAATTTTCCTGGAGTCATTTCGTTGAAATCGTGTGAAACATCAATCCGGATGGTAAGGAAGCGGTTGAACCGCCACCCGCCCACATTTAAGTCCAATGTGCAAATTTATCTCCACCTCGCTCTGTTATTCGAGCGCATGATCAAGCAAAATAATATTACTTTGCGGGGCTTTTACTCAACCCATGAGCTGTTAATGGGTAATTATTTTATTCTGCTGTACACCTACAATGGTAGAATACTATAGATCTGCTATTAAAGCCAAGCAAGTCGTCCAAAAATATTAATACTATACTAGCCACCCTTTATTTTTATGCTGAATTTATGAGGAGATAAACCGTGCAACCTTGTTATTGTTTCTCCAAGATCGCTTTTTCATCTGCCACATTAATTGGTGAAACCGGTTAAACACTGGCATAATTTCTTACATGTGAGATTCCACTCACAATATAAGTGAGTCACCTGAATGTTTGTATCTCAGGAAGTATTTGGAATTACTGTATTCTAGTAATTTCGATATTTCCATTCACATAAAACTGTGAATCGAGTCATACATTATCATCGACAATAATTTTATCAATAATGAGATATGAAGAAGTGAAACGTTACAAAAGTAAATCACGAACACGAAATGAGTGGTTCTTTATTGTTTAAATGGATCAAAAGCTCTATACCGATGACACACACAGTTGCAAAGTCGTCTTTGATGCCTTTTCAAGTAGACCCTCTACTTCTGTAGCATTGACGGTAGATGGAGTTAGTATTTATATTTTTGTGACAAATACATCAAAAACAGTAACGGACGAACTACAGTTAAAGGTGGCAATTTTCTACACGAGTTTCTTTGCGGTTCAACTATTCATTTTAGATTTAAGCAGTAATTCCATTAATGTACATATAATAATCCTTCCTGTAGTGCGAATACATACCAAGTCCGAACCGTTACGATAATCGGCGAAATGCCGCGCGTAATGAGTGAAAATGACCAGGGACATTACGTTAGTAGCGTGTGGGGATGATTAAAATCTGCTAATGGTTGCGGGCTTGCAAGGGCTGAGAATGTAATCGTAGTACTCCATGCGTCCAAACAACGTTTTGGTCACCGAACTGCATCCAAGCAAGAAACACAGGTTCAGATCTCGACTGGACACAAATTTTCAACTTTCTCCATTGATTTATTTCGATGCCCACTAGGAGCTATTGTTGTAAACTCGTTTGTATACTGCAGTCTAATGTCACTAGCAGTACAACACACAGAACACGTTGTTTCCGTGAGGCATCGAAACAATTTCATATGGAGCTATGCTACAAAGTATAACGTCAGTTTATACTTGCATAATGTAATGGGAGTATTTTCAAAAAAATGTAGACTAGAACTCCTTAGTACCTGTTGTACTTCTGTACTACGTTCCGCTACTGGTGTGCGGTCCTATTCGTAAATCCCTCAATTTACTTCGTTACAAAGTACAATATATGGTGTTCAGAATTTGTGGCACGAAAATAAACGTTCCTGGGACTATGTCTACGTTTAGAAACAGAATAGAAGAGTCATCTACAATTTTGTTGCTATTTTCGTTAGAGAGTGATAAATTTTGAGTCAGTACGATGACATACAATAAAATAAGACTGATGTCGCAATATTCATTGCATAATTTATGGTATAGAAGCTACTTCATCGAAATGTTGCAAATCCCTCGGGAGGTACGGCTGGTCAAAACTAGAAAAAAAAAAGTTCTTCTAAAGATATTTCGGGAAACCTGTATCTTTTGAGATACGGGCCGTTGAAGATCTGCAGCTGACATCCGCCACATTGTTTGAAGAAGAAACAGGATACACACACACGCACACAAAAATAAAAGACACAACTGATCACCTCAATACGAACGTAGATGGAAATCTCCGATCAATGATGTAGGTGAAACACTGCGAAAGATTCACTATCACTGTGTTGGAAGGAAATGTTTGCGTAATATCCGTTGGCACCTACACTTTGTTAGACGTCAACAAATACTTATTACAAAGATTGATGGGCTATGTATTACCAATGTTATTAGATAACTTTACCATACAAATTTTCAAATGTCTGTAAATCTATGGGACTTAACTGTTATTAGTCCCTAGGCTTACATGCTGTTTAAACTAACATAAGGACAACACACAAACCCATGTCCCAGGGCGGAATCGAACCTCCGACGGCGAGCTACCGCGAGCTCCGCAGCGAGGCGCCTTAGACCGCAAGGCTACTCCACTGCGGCTTTACCGTAGAGGAAGATAACTATTGTGCGTTATAGACAACCATCCAATTTTTACGTATCTTGAGAGAGAAACTCATCTAACGGTTTAATTCGTCAATTATCCAGGTCTTCGAATATTTAATGGGTCTGGTATATGTCCAACCATAGAAAATGACTAGACGTTGCAGTGGCGTCAGATTAGAGCCAATGGCAAATATTTAACAGATACATTTGTATTTTAATATTGTGTGTGAATCTTTCCGTAGAACAGCTGAAAAATTTATCGCGTATGTGCGACGTAAAAGAAAAATAGGACTAAGACGATGCATTAACCAATACAGCAACAGGTAACGGTGTTCCGAGTTACCGTTGCGGAAGTTTTTCTTGTAGTTATGACCAATACTGCCTTTGGTGGCTATTGGTTATACAAACTGTACTTTATGATGTCCTATTTCCGAACACACAATTCTACATGTGAAAATGTATTGTCAGCGAACTATTCCCTTCGAACGAAAATTATATTCAGGCATACGCCTCATGAAGAAGGATTATGTCTCGATTAATGTACCTGAATCAGAAATAGCAACACCTGGAAAACTTTAAAAAGAAGCTGCACATTTTAAGTAAGTATACAAAAAAAAATTTACGATTTCTGACATTTTTATCAAAACTAAACCGCTCTGCAGAACGTAAACCGAATTGCTCCATATGGCGATAAGGACACTTTAAAATAATAAGTGACTACAGCTGGTACCTAATATACTGAATTCTGGACTCTATAAACATTTATGAGCATAGTATATAATGCTCACTTTTAAAGCTCTCTCGTTAGTGTTGTAAAACATAGGACGACATCATATATTGAAAATATGGGTTTACTGTAACTTCTCATTGCCTGATAGATGGTACAGTTTAGACTGTCTTGACTAATTACGTTGCAAATATACAGGGTGAGTCGCGTAAGATGTAACACCCCCTTTATTCCGCGGGCGGTTCCACTTACCGACAAACGGTTTTCGTCGAATCATAGCAGACTATGGGTCACGTACTTTCGTATAGGCACAATAATGACAACGTTTATATTGACCGATATAATGAGGCAGGTACATGTTTTTAATGGTACGCTATACTTTTTTTAACATCATTAGAAAGCTCCGGAAATATTAATTAATTAATATTGTGATTCAAACTTTGTTTTAAATGCTCTAGGAAATATTGTAAGACTGAAGGTTGGAGCGGTCGGAATCGGCTGCAGACTGTAAATTGCAAAGAGCACGCCAACTCAGCCTGTAGGTCGCTTGAGGCGTGTTTACAGTCTGCAGCCTATTATGACCACTTCTACCTTCAGTCTTACAATATTTCCTAGAGCATTTAAAGCAAAGTTTGAATCGCAATATCAACATGCCTTACATCAAACTACCCGTCTTTTCCAGAGCTTTCGAATGATAAGAAAAGTATAGTGTCCCATAAAAAAATAAATAAATAAATAAAATACTTGCCTCATTATCTCGGTCAAACTACTTATGAACTACCTAATACTAAGGACGGCACAAATATCCATGCCCGAGGGGGGATTCGAACCCCCGACCGTAGTGGCCGTGCAGACCGTGACTGGAGAGCCTCAGTCCCCTCGGCCACCGCGGCCGGCCGCCGAAAACTGCTTGTTGATAAGTGCATTCGGTTCCGGAATAAATGGGGTGTTATGTCTTACGCGACTCACCCTGTATAATTGACAACACAGTGTCTCACTTGAATAGTAGTAACGGAATACAAAATCATAGTCATGGTACATCATTCTGGCTGGGAACAAGTATTAAATATATATACAAAATAGTGATATACACTGTGTAAACTGTCGACGGAAATACTTTGTCCCTGTAGTTAATTATGACATCAAACCTATTCGCCGCGGTGGAGTAGCCGAGCGGTCTAAGGCGCCTCGCTGCGGAGCGCGCAGTTGCTCGCCGTCGGAGATTCGAGTCCTCCCTGTGGCATGGGTGTGTGTGTTGTCCTTAGGTTAGTTTACCTTAGTTTAAGTAGTTTGTAAGCTACGGACTGATGACCACGCAGTTTGGTGCAATAGATTTACAAATATTTGAACATTTGAACAAACCTATTCTCGAGGAAGTCCTCAATCCTACAAAGTATCTGCAATGACTTCACTTTCTGCTTTATACTCTACTTAGTACTTACGTCTCTTTGTTTGCTGATTTGGTAGTAATTTGTGAACTGATAAATATTGATTTCCTGAGCAGTTCGGAAAAACACCGCAGTTATAAAACTTTTGGGAAGACTTTTCGGGGTTCAGTCTCTATTTTCTTTACAGTTTTTGCCATTTATGAATGTTCTAGCTCTACATCTACATACATACTGAACAAGCGAATATACTTTGCTTTTCAGATAGTAGCTTGTACCATCACAAGTAATTTTCTTTTCTGGTCCTCTTCCTCTCTATGCCTCTACTCGAGTCCCAGTTTTTATCTGTCTCCTCCTTACGCGAAATTTATATTGGTGGCAGTCGTATAGTTCCGCATTCATCTTCAAACTCCGGCCCTCTAATATTCTTCAATAGTTGTCCCCACAAAAAACGCCATCTTGCTCCAGACATTCCTATTGGAGTTCCTTAACCATATATGTTCACCCACAAATTAACTTAAGCGGCAAGTAACAAACCTGTATCTCCACCTTCGAATTGTTCTTTCTTTAAAACCAATCTGTTGGGAGACCACAAACTTTTGAGCGGTGCTCAAGGGGTAACACTAGTTTTATATACGCGGTTTCTTTACAGGTGTACCATATATTCCAGAAATTCTCCCAATAATTCGATGTCTGCCAGCCGTCTACTCACACTATCCTTAATGGTCATTATATTTCATATCACTCTCACAGGCCTTGAGAGTTCGTCGAAAAGACTCTGTTAAGTCACTGAGCGAGGTGGCACAGCGGTAACACGCTGGACTCATATCTCTAAGATTTCCGAAAGGCTTTTGGTATTGTACCTTACAAGCGTCTCCTAATCGAATTGCGTTCTTATAACGCCACAGTTGTGCGATTTGATTCCTGACTGCCTGTCAGAAAAGACACTGTAATTGAATTAAGTCTTCGAGTAGAACAGAAGTAATATGTGGTATTCCACAGGCAAGTGTTATAGGGCCCCTACTGTTCCTTAATTTAATAAACGATTTAGGAGACATTCCGAGTAGCTCTTTTAGACTGTTCGCGAATGATACTGTCATTTATCGGTTAGTAAAGTCACCAGAAGATCAAAAGCAACTGCAAAAGATTTAGCTCCGATTTCTTCAGTGTGGAAAAATTTGCAACTGAACCTTAATAATGACAAATGTAACGTCATCCATATGACCACTAAAGGAAACCCGTTAAACTTCAGTTACAAGATAAATCAGTCAAACCTTTAGGCCGTCGATTCTACTAAATACCTAGGAGTAGCAATTACGAACAACTTAAATTAGAAATAAGACATAGAAAATATTGTAGGGAAGGTGATCCAAAGACTATGTTTCATTGGTAGAACACTTAGAGGATGCAACAGTTCTACTAAAGAAACTGCACTGGTGCGTCCTATTTTGGAGACGTGATCATCATATTATAAAAAAGAGAAATCAGATTCAAAACAGAAAATTTAGGTGTTCCTTTTTCCCGCGAGCTATTACAGAATTGAACTATAGATAAATATCATAAAAGTGGTTCGATGAACCCTCTGCCATCCACTTCAATGTGACTTGCAGAGTATTTATGTAGATGCAGATGTAGATACATTCGGGAGGGCGACGTTTCAAATCCACCTCCCGCAACCCAAATTTACGTTTTCCTACATCAATACTGGTAAACTGCCGGGAGGGTACCTTTGAAAGGCCACGACCGATTTCCTTTTCCACCCCTAAGAATGACTATCCGAACGTTTTGTCCGTCGCCAACGACCAGGATTTCGATGGTAGGTTAAACCTTAATCACCCTCACACTGTACAAAATATAAGATTGTTTGTCTTGATTAGCTACATGTTTCTCCTTTCTCTACAGTTAGAGCTAGGAATTTCATTTGAGTCATTTTGTATCCTCCTACATTTTCGAAATGACGCCACCCCCTGTACACCACACAATCATTAGAAAACAGTCGCAGATTGCTACTCACGCTGTCTATGAGAATATTTAAGATTGTATTGAAAAAGGTTCAAATGTTTGTAGAGCTTATGTGAGTTAACTACGGGGTCATCAGTCCTTAAACTTACAAACTACTTATGAATTAGGTTATACTAAAGACGTCACAAACAGCCATGCTCAAGGGGGCATTCAAACCCACGACCGCAGCGGCCGTGCGGACAGTGACTGTGACGCCGCAGACCGCTCGGCCACTGCGGCCGACGAATGTATAGAATTATGAAGTTCTGTCACAGTTCTATGGGGTATTCCAAACGATAGTCTACTCTCTCATGAACATTCGCCTTCGAGGACAACGTACTGGGATCTGGTTCTTACGAAATCTATGGGTCTCTCACTTGACTCCTTACCTATTCTAGGCGCTCGTACATTCTTTAGCAGTTTGCAGAGTGACACCGAGTTAAACACCTTTCTGCCTGTTTCTCTGCGTCATCAAACAACCTCCTACAGTCTTTCAATGACGACACCATTGCGTACATCAATCATTCAGCAATGGGACGCAGGCTGCTACTCAAGTTTTTAATCAGATTTATAAAAATGAAAATATTAGTGCTCCCACTACAGATTACTGAGGGACACATTATGATCTGTCTACTCAATTGAACACCTGCGTTCGAGGACAAATTGATTAAGACGTCTTCGAGCCGCTCACGTAACTGGGGACCTAAACCATACGCTCCGACCTCCGTTGCCAGTCTGCAGCGAGGGAACATTTAATTATTTATATTTATGTTGTTCCACAGGACCGAATAGAGAAGAAAGTCTCCATGGTCATGGAACGAATGTCACATAAGATTTTGACAAGGGAGTAGTAATTGAGAGAGTGAAACGTTTAGCAATCCTATACACACAACAGTCCAAATCATATGTGAAAAGAAGCAACACCACAACATTAGCCTTTTTTTAAAAAGAATTTTGCAGGAATTTCTCAATAGAATAGAAATACTGTGCCTTGAGGTAAGGTTTCTTTTTATTCTTCAAGGTGCCTGGATTAATATTAAGCTTTTTGAGTTATTGATGGCGCTTGATAAAAGTGGTTGCGGCGAATTACTCTACACCTTTCTGCACGTGTTGAATTATCATTTATTTCAGAAACAGTTCATGTGGTTAACGATGCACTATATAGTTTTTCAACAAGATCCTGAACATATGCTTTCCACGACAGGTTACTATCAGTCTCATCGCTTAGAAATATTCACTGTTCAGTCTTACTTATGGGATCCGTCTGTGTAATTGAAATGTCTCTTTCTGTTGACTTATTTAGTAGAAACTATAAAATCTCAGTGCTACTGTGATTTAGCATCAATTTATTTTCTGTATAGAACACATGGGTTCGTATGAGCGATTTATTTAGATTGATGACTAGATTCCATGCAACTAGGCACCATCATCTGATCTAGAAAAGTGCACAAAATATACAAGCGCACTGCATAAACCACAACATAACATCTTTACCAATGTGTCCCTATTTTATTGATAATCAGTACATATCTCCATCATTATCTTAAAAGAAATTGTTGTCAGTGTCTCTCGTATAGAACAGCATTGCACTTCTCTTACGATAATAACAATAAGTTACAATTATTACTACCAAATAACACAATAATGATTTTCTTCGTACGTGTGTTGAAATGACCACATCATTTTAACGAGAAAAAAATTGATCTGGTTATTTCAACACATCTAAGGAGAATACGACCATTGTGTTATTTGGTAATAAGTATATGTACTTTTTTATTGTCATAAGAGAAATGAAATGGTGTTCTATATGAGAGAAATTGTCAACAATTTCTTTTTAAGATGATGGTGGAGACATATTCTTATATTTAAAAACGTGATATATTGATATGGACGTAATGTTGTGGTTTGTGCAGACCATTTGTTTATTTTTTAGTTTTCTAAATCATAATATGATGCCTAGTTGCACGAAAACCGGTCATCCATTTAAATAAACAGCTCTCTGGGATAAAAACAATTAGTTTATTTCTTTAACTGCTTTATTTGATACTTCATCAATATTTCCAGCAAAACTCTTTGCTATAAAGCTAGTGTCATCAGCAAAGAAAAATATCTCTGCGTTACCTGTTATACAAGAAAGCATACAAGTTATATAGATGAGAAACAATAGTGTCTCCAGAACTGAACCCTGGGACACCACCAGTTAACATTGCCACATTGTGAGTGTATATCAGAACTGTTTCAGTTTGCAGAGGCTCTCCTTCTGCTGTCTTCGAGAGCGATTTTAACATCAGTCACGCAGTGATGACGTTACTTCAATGAGTCAAACGCCTGTCAGGAATAATTGTCAGTTTGCCTGTTGACCTATATCCGTGACGTGCATGTCATCAGGTGAGAAAAGCAGTAGAGTATGTGGTGTAATGTAAATAACGGTGACAGTGCAAGCTAGATAGTGACATCGTGTCAGGAATACCAGAAGAGAAGAGCGCGAGGTGCCCGCGACTGACCTCTGCGCGCGGAGTCGGCGACAGGCGGGAGCACGTGGTGGCAGCGGCGGCCACGTGGTCGCGTGGCGCGGCGTGGCGCGGCTCGGCGGCTGGGTGGCGGCTGCGCTGGCGTTGGCGGCGGACACCCTAGCGCTCCCCGGCGCCGACTGCGCGGCGGCGGCGCCGTGGCCGGGGGCGTGGCTGCGCGGGGGCGGGCGGCCGGCGCCGGCGGCGGGGTGCGCGCGCAGCGGGGGCGGCGCGCCCGGCCCACCACGCCCCCGGGGCCGCCGCCGCGTTATGTTAATGCGCCGCCCGCGTCTTGACCCAAAAACCGGACCGCCCCCCGCGCTATCTCCTCGCCGTGCCCCCGTTTACCGGGAGGGGAACCTCCGGAAGAGATACGGCGCCCTGCCACCCCTGGAGGGTAGGGACTCTTCTGCAGAGTTGCTGATCGACGGCTGTCGCGTCCTTTCAGCTGATGGAATCGTCGGTTATCGGGCACTCGTGTCAAAGTGTCCTAGTCATTATAACACGTGTGCCCCCCGTCATTGGGAAGACAGTGTTGCAAGTTTAAATATGAGGTACTTTTTGATTCAACTTCAAGAAGCAGGAGTAAAATATAGGGAACGGGAGAGATATACTCGACTTGCACAGAAACCAGACAAGTTGTTAATCTGAAGGAACTGAGATACCAACAGCCGTTTGCATAATAAAATATTTATTGTATCACAACCAGTTTCGGCATTCCACTATGCCATCTTGAGGTCCCTACATCGGAGCATAATATCCAATAGTAGGGATACAAAAACTGGACTCGTGGTCTTCTTTTAGGGGAAAACAACAACAAACAGTTGTTGTTGTCTCCCCCTAAGAGAAGTTCCACTATGGCATTCCACTATGCCATCTTCAGGTCCCTACAACAAACATTTGTTGTTGTTGTTGTTTCCCCCTAAGAGAAGTCCACGAATCCAGTTTTTGAGTCCCTACTATTGGATATTACGCTCCGATGTAGGGACTTGAAGATGGCATAGTGGAATGCCGAAACTGGTGTGATACAATAAATATTTTATTATACATACGGCTGTTGGTGTCTCAGTTCCTTTAGACTCTTGACCAGCCCCTGTCCCGTTTCCACCAGTAAAGATGGATTCAATAAGAGAAGTTGTTAGAGTCGACGTGCATGAAAGGTGCTCATATGTTGGAAAGGGACTAAGACATGCATATAGCCTTTCACCAAAGATATTCAATCTATGCACTGGCAGCCTACGAAGGAAAGCAAGGACAGATTTGGAGAAGTAATTGAAGTTACTGGAGAAGCAATAAATACTTTGGAGACTGACACATATTCAATCGCATCAGTACCCGTAACACTCATGTGTGATTGTAATTCAATAAGACGACTGGATTGATATTTTACGCGGGGACTTTAAATGGGACAGTGAAGAAGCTGGAAAATAAATGGAACAGACTGGTCATTGTCTTCAAAAGAGGATATAACGTGAACATTAACAACAGCAAAACAAGGGAATTTCAGGCAATTCCGAAGAAATTAGATTAAGTAATGATACAATAAAATTAATCTATAGCAGTTGTCAGAGTTGAAGGGCATGAAAGAGGTGTAGTGGTTGGGTAGGGAGTAAGACAGGGTTGTAGCATTTCTCTAATAATATTCAATTTGTACAGTGAGCACGCTACAAAGGAAAGCTAGGGAAAATTTGGAGAAGGAATTAAAGTTCAGGGTGAAGAATTAAAAACATTGCGTTTTGCAGACGACTTAGAAATTTTGTCAGAGACAGCAAAGGACATGGAAGAGCAGTTAAACGGAGTGGACAGTGTACTGAAAAGTGCGTACAAGACGAACATTAACAAGAGCAAAAAAAGGGTAATAAAGTGTAGTCTAAGAAAATCAGGTGATCCTGAAGGAGTTAGATTAGAAAACGAAACAATAAAGGACGTAGATGAGTTTTGATTCTTGGGCAGTAAAATAACAAATGTTGGTCTCAGTACAGAGGATATAAAATGCAGAATGGCAATGGTAAGGAAAGCGTTCTTGAAAAAGAGAAACTTGTTAACTTCGAAAATTGATGTCGTTTCTGAAGGCGTTTGTGTGGAGTGTTGCCTTGTATGGGAGTGAAACGTGGACGATAAACAGTGCGGACAGGCAGATGACAGAGGCTTTTGAAATGTGGTGCTACAGAAGAATGCTGAAGATTAGGTGGGTGGATCACGTAACTAATGAGGAGGTACTGAACAGAATTGTGGAGGAAATGAGTTTCTGGCATACCTTGACTAAAAGAAGGTATCGATTGGTAGGACTCATTCTTAGACATCAAGGAATCGTGAATTTAGCATTGGAGGTTAGTGATTGGGGTAAAAACCGCAGAGAAAGACCAAGAGATGGATACAGTAAGACGATTCAGGCAGATGTAGGTTGCCGTTCTTATGTTGAGTTGAAGAGGCTTGCTCAGGATAGGGTATTGTGGAGAGCTGCATCAAATCAGTCTCCGGAGTGAAGACCACAACAACAACAACAATAAAATTACTAATTTTTTCTGTGTACCAAAATAACTTCTGTTGGACGACGTAAAGGTGATACAAACTGCATAATGACTTTGGAAAGGAAAGCGTTTATAAAGAATTCTAATTTATTAACATTAAATATTAATTCCATTATTAGGATGTCATTTCTGAAAACATTTGTCTGTAGTGCATCATTGTACTAGAGTGAAACGTAAACGATAAGGAGTTGAGGAAAATTGCTGATAGAACGTTTTGAAATTGGTGTTACAGACGAGTGCTGAAGTCGAGTAAAGAATGAGAAAGTACTGAACCATGGGGAAAAAGAAATTTCTGGCATAAATTGGTGGGTCATTTTCTTGGACATCAGGAAATCTACAATTTAGCGTTGGAGGAAAGTGTGTGCAACCGAGACCTAGAGACGAAAACGGTAAGCTGGTTCAAAAGAAAGTAATTTACCATTTCATTCAGAGATGAAGAAGATTGCACAGAATTGTGTAGCGTGGAGAGTTGCATCAAACCAGTCTTTCGACTGAAGACTAAAAAACAATATTACTATAACACTTTTATTGTATTAGTTTACGAACACAAATTCATTTGCAAATTATTTATAAAGGATGGGAAGGAGTCAGGATTAAGTAGGAAAGCTGCATTGGCGCATATATATGAGTTATTGTATGTCCACAGTTCAACAATTCTGTAACTTGACTGTCGTTGTGATCACAAGTTTCTATGTTAAGTTTCTCACTACGTTCATTTCCACTACTTTTCGCTCCTATTGTCTTTTTGCGATTTATGTTCAATCCTTATTCTGCACTCATTTGAATATTCTTCCCATTTAACGGGACCCTATTTCTTCACAATGGCGGAAAATGAAAATGTGAGGTGGTACGGGAATCGAACCCCGGTCTCCTGCTTCGGTCCAGCGGTCGCCTTTACTACTTCTTTTTATATTTTCCTCGTATAGTTCGATCCGTTGCGGACGTGTATTTAGTTTTTGTTCATTTTTCATAGTTCAGCGTTTGGCAACTGTCCGTCTCGAACTTCTGTTAGTCCCACGCTTTGGCTATAGCTTCCCTCTCGTTCATGACGTCTTTCATTGGCCATTGCGGATTCCCGTGAGAGGTCGAACGTATGATCACATCTGTGGTGAAGTAAATGACTCAAACTACGTCTTCGTGTGTAAATACTTATTGTAGATTTGTGTGGAGTCTATTCTTTCCTACACGTCCGAAAGAACAGACCCCACACCAATCTAAAGCAAATTTATTAATATGGGTAAGTATAAAATATCACAAGCCACAAAATGAACGAGTCCTGAGCAGGTCACATTGTTTGTATATGAACAGTGTGATGAAAGTTATATATAATAAGACGAATGTAGAAAATAGTTGAAGTACGAAGAAACAGGCACAATTGTTGATACTGCTGCCATTATCAATACAGATACAATGAAATTATCATTAGCTGAAAGCGGAAATGTAACTAAGCCAGTTAGTAAATTTGTTCCAGTCCACAATTACAGAATGATGGCTTTCGACAGTGATTATTGTTTATGTACATCGTTCATTCTTAAACAGGATAACGATAAGAACATGCTGTTAGATAACGAGAGGGGACGGATAAACCATGTAGGGTGTTCAGTTTAACTGAAGAGACCGACTTATTTCGAAAGCTACAAATTGGATAAAAAAGGTTCTTCTCAAATTGATTTCTAATGATACCACAGTCGTTGCCTTCCCCCTTACCTCCTATGACGTGGGGCGTGAGGAATAAACTATTTGAAATAGGAACCCCCACCCTACCATTTTTAGAGCAGATCCGGATTCTTCAGGAAAAGTAACTAAAATGGTCATTTTCTTCTGTTATGAACGCCGTTATAATAAATAAAACTAAACGTGTGTAAGTGATCGCTTTACAGCGGCCATATCTCCAGAAATACACAGAAAACCCGAGAAATAAAAGTAGATAAAGGTTATGTCATATTTAGATATAACCTACACCCTCGACCCCCCCCCCCCCCACTGACAAAATCTAAATGGCTTAATTCTTTATTAGTCCCTAGGCTTACAAACTTCTAAAACTAACGTAAGGACAACACACACACCGTCTCTCGTCTTCCATATATTTTTTATAAAACTGTAATTTATTCAATGTCGCTAGATTAGCATTTTGTTAAAACTCGAACCCCACTCTTTTCAAGGCATGAGGAACAGCAATTTTATATCATGTTTTAAAATATTAGTTTCTGAAACGGTAGTTCATATTGCTAGGATTTTGTTATTTTGATAATTTATTATTCTCTTTATGAATGTGGCAATAAGAACGGCTTCTCCATTATGCCACTGTCCCTGTGAGAATGTGTAGTTGTTTTACTTTTAAGTTTATGTGCAAGAATATAAAGACTGCCTGAATGTGGGTAGTAATAGCTCGGTTTGCGTGGTTCTCTCTGGCTCAGAGTCGATAGTTAGTCGTTACCAACCCCTGCTACTGATGCCTCCAAAGAGGTTTCTAAACCCTTTGGTAACAAGCCAGTAGACAAGCCGTCTCTAGGGCGAGTCTCGCGATCTTCTCTCCCCACCTCCGCTGTTCTCGTGGGTTTCGCCCGGTTTCCAGTAACTTACGCGCCTCCTGGCCGAGCAGTCTTCTCTTTGTGCTGGGATCATGGTGAGGAAAGGTTGGTTCTGCTCTTGTGTCTGCGGAGATGGTAGCGATTCGTTGTCTAGCATGTTTAACTTAGACTCTTGAATTTTTTTTTTTTTTTTTTTTTTTTTTTGTATATATTCCTTCTGATCGTGTGCGGAAATGTGTTCAAGTTTTTCAATCCAGTGTCCAGTGATTTCTAACAGATAAATGCGGTGTATGTGTTACTAGTTGCAGTTTGATAATGACCTGGTATATTCATACCTTTTGTGATTATGTGGCGGTGTAAGAACTCTGTGTAAATTCCTTCTAGATTTTTGAGACCTGGTTTCTAACAGTCGATATGTTCATTTTTGTACATTGCATGTAAAATTTTTCTTATCGCTACCGTTCGTGAGTGATATGTGTTCCATGTGTTCGGTTCTTAGAACAAAGCCTACAGCTTCCACTAGTGTTTGTTCCATGCCCATCAGACAAGTAACTATGCGTGTATCCTTCTGATTTCCACTAACATTTCGCGATCTTCTCTCCACGTCTATGTTACTTTTGCTGTTTCTTCTCGGAACTGGTAGTATGCACTCAGTCTTTGTCAGTAATTCTCCCCGAGCCTTGTACAACCTCCTTCAATAGCTTGCTTATGAATTTCTATGTATTTCTAAGGGTTGCATGCCGTAGTTTTTATTTTCATTTTTCCGTCTTTGTAATTATTTCACTTTTTCGGGTCTTGAGATTGGACTTCTTCCGTCTCTGTGAACGCTCCCAATCGCATGTTGCTGCATTTCAGTAACTTCTTTATGAAATTATACGCAGTTCTAGGGGTTGCATGCCGTAGTTAATTTTCTTTGTTTCTCAGAAATTGAATTTATATATTTTTATCAGTTTTCGGAACCACGTGGGTCCGAACTCCTACTTCAGGGGTTTGCAGCTAGTCACCTGAATTCACGCCACTTCTCATAAAACTTGTGCCTATATAGTTTACTCTCAGATTGCAACTTAAAGAGTCCGTCGTGATTTTGTGTAATGAACACGATTTTTAACCACTTCACCTTCAGTGCAGTGCGATAATGTAATGTAGCCATGTGTCGCCGTTAGCGTGTGTGCCTGCGGTCTAATCTAAATGCAACTTAACTTTGCTATACTCACGCACCATCTCAAATGAGGCACGAAACACCAGAGCCACCTTCGCAGTTTTAGTGCATATTGTGTTGTGTGGTACCTCCAGGTTTACTCAATTTCGCCTACGATAGCGGCTCCTACTTCTGCCTCGATTCAGCACGCTGATTTTGGTGAGTTTCGCTGTTGAATTGCGTGTGTGTGAGCGAGTGAGTGTTTGTAAATCCCCCATCCCCCAGTAGCGTTAAATTCTGTGTAATTTATGTTAAATTCAATGCTGGGCATCGTAAGTATTAGATTAGGTAAAGGAGATGCATTTTTATTGTATTAACAAAATTGGTTCCCCATTTTGCTGGCTGTTAATCTGAATGAACAAGTTAAGTTCAGTATAATTTTGACTGGCCTTTAAATTGTGGTTTTTGAGCACCTTCCCTCTTTTTATTTAATATTGTTTTTCACCACTGCTGAGAACAAGCTCGGTGCAGCTTTTTTATGTTTAAGTTCCGTTGCGCCATAAATATCTTTCTTAGCCACCTTTATGAAATAACTTTAATTGTGGTGGCTTGTGAACTGCTACGTATATTGGCCACTGTACCACTAACTTCCTGTTATCACAGTAATTTTAACCAAGTCAGTTCTCAATTTCGGCCAGGGAACAAGGTTTTTTGCAGCAGGGAGTAGCCGGTAGTCCACACGGATCTCTTGCTAATTTTGCAGCTAAAATTAAGCTTTTTTATAACAGTAAACTCTTTTCTGGAAACCTCCTCCCAGAATTAAGCTTTTATTACGTACAGTGTCCCACTTTTAACCTCCGATGGCGATCTACCACGCGCTCCGCAGCAAGCGGCTAAGAAATATAGGCCACTACACCGAGGCTTGTATCCTCCTTTCTTCTTGCCAATATTTTTCTTATGGTCTTTCCTTCACAGAATCCACTGAGTACCTCCTCATTCGTGATCCTATGAGTCCTCTTAATTTTCTACATTTAATTTCTCCGTTATCTTATGTACCGGTTCTCCCACTGTAGAAAGTTTAATTATAGTCTGTTATTGGTTATTTTACCTCTAGAGCTGAAGAATTCCGTAACTTTATTGTAGTCGTGATCACAAGTTTCAATGTTGTTCATTTCCTCTAATTCTTGCTACTAATGTCTTTTGGCGGTTTACGTTCAGTCGTTATTCATCACTCGTTATAACATTTACTCCATTTGACAGGTTCATTATTTCTTCTTCATTTTCATTGAGATTAGCAAAGTCTTTAGTCAATCTTATAAGTGAAATTCTTCTGAATTTTGATACCACTCTTTCACTATTCTTTTATTTTCGTCATCGCTTCTTCGATGTATATTTCTAGGTACAGTGCAAAATAGGGACAAAAGGACGCAAGCCTGTATTTCAGTCATATTAATCCGACCACTCTGATGTAACCGAAGCAGCAGGTTTTCTTATGCCCTGGAGGCGAACTTTGCAAACCGCATTCTGGTTCTTGGATACTCGGTTTGCTGCCAAATTATCAGGATCTGAACACATAATACTCCTTTCTTAGGGCTGTGTTAAAGACAAGGTGTACAAAAATAACCCCAAAACCATTGATGAGCTGCAAGAAACCAATCGGAAGGTCATCGACAGCGCCGATGTTCCGACACTTCAGAGGTTCATACTGAATTTAGGTATTTGTCTGCGTCACATCATCGCCAAGGATGGCAAACATTTCGAGCATGTCATAACCTAAATTCGAACACCTGCAGTGACGTTTACATGTTGAATAAATTGTGTGCACGCCGTGGTTTGTAACTAATTTACGTTTTGTTTCATATAGTTCAATAACTGTCATCTTGTATTACGCTTGTTTTTCTCATGGTTAACTCACACTTAGCATTTCCGTCCCGGATATTCGGATTTTTGCGGGGGGGGGGGGGCAATGGAGAGATAATCATGACACCTATTTTCAGTAACACGCCACATATTTTATTGATTATGTCTTTTCAATGCAGTGTATTCCGTTGCCCTCAACGTCATGCCGTTCATCATTGCTCAATCTGCTGCCTTTTTTGTGGCTGTTTCCCACCTCCGAGAGCAAGACAGCGCCCCGAACCTCATGACTTATCATATTTTTAATGTAGTAGCACATATAGCCAGAAATGCGGTTCTCACAAATTGAAGCCGGTGACAAAATATTTTGGACAGTGTAAGTTTCATTTATACCAAACTGAGGTACACATTAGGCAAGTGATGATGTTGTGTCAACACAAATGTTTCAACTCAGCAGACACACTGGGAATACTCAAGAGTTACTAAAATTCCATCTACACAGTTCCAGTTACTTTTCACTCAACTGTCAAGTTATCATTACTTTTCAACATCATCGTTATTAGCACATATAACATATTTGTACAGTATCGTAAACTGAAGACATTTTTGTGGAGTATACGAATTTGTCAGTTTCCAACAAAATGGCAATCCAATTTGAGTTGCTCGACTAATTTCTCGATCTAACTATGTACTAACTTTCTTCATTATTATCAAAGTAGAATGTATCTGAAATCATTTCAAATCTATTGTTAAGCTTACTCCATCAGGACTTCAAAGATGAGAACAGTCTTTTGAGCAGTAGCCCCAAATCCCTCCGATGGCATTAATTTCTTTGCCCTTAAGAAACAGTTTCGAGATTGCTATGTTAAATCTAAGGCCTAAGCAGTCATCACCGTTTACTACCAGCATCACTTGGTGTGTTCCTGTAAAGGTTTCCTTGGGTTTCACGTGAAATTCAATGTAAACGCAAAGCTCCTCTGCGCGATATCGGATCGCAGAATTTCCGACATAACGTTCTACTCAATACAGCGACGAATTACTAAAAGTTGTACAATAATGAAAGTTTGAGGTACGGTATGTCGTTCGGGAAAGTTGCGTGGAGAATATCAGATACCCATGTTATTATAATAGAAACAGGTATTAGCTTCAATAAAACGAAGAACCTTGAAAATATTAATGTAAAATCAATAGCATTAGCTATTTTATGGTGAAGATTCCAGAAACTTGCAGTCAAGTAATTGATATAAGGCTTCGTTATTTTCTCATTTTAAATAAGCATCGCCCTGTAATAAAAACGTGATAATGACAGCAGAATTAACAAACATTTCAAATTCTTAAACTCGCATTCGATGTACTAAATTCTATTGTAATTCCTTGTAAATCAGCAAATAAATATACACACTAAAATACCTGACTTTGTTTTTACTATTTCTTCATCTCTGTAGTTAAGAAACTCTTACATTGCCCTAGAATCCTTAATACTTTTTACCATTACTCTTCGAACTTTCTTCTCCTTAAGTCGATTTAAATTTGATTCGATATTCAGTACTCTTTTAGTCATTCATCTGCACCATATACAAGCATTCAAGAGCTGCAAGTGAAGGAAGGAAGGAAGCTTAGCGTTTAACGTCCCATCCATTGCGTGGTCATTAGAGACGGAGCCAACGCTCGGAGGTTTTGGGTAAGGATAGGGGGAGGAAATCGGCCGTGCCCTTTGAAAGGAACCATCCTGGTATTTGGCTGGAGTGATTTAGGAAAATCACGAAAAACATAAATCTGAATGGCCGGAGGTGGATTTGAACCACAGTCCTCCAGTGCGTTACCACTGCACCACCTTGCTCGATGTAGCTGCAAGTGAAAAGGCGAGCTGTTACGTGAAGTGACCTTGTGAGCATCTTCATCTGTTTAACAGACACATTAAAAACTATCCTAAGAGTTGGCAAAGGCCTGTGCCTGGTTTAATTTTTAATACGTTTTCACAATGGAAAATCCGATAGGAATATTAACAATGGAGGATAGGTAACAATTCACCGTAAAGAGGCTCGCTAAGCTGCTGACAGACACGAGAACAGATAATCACATTCACACAACTTAAATTTGGGCATGACCTTCGCCAGAAAAAGAAACAGATACATTTTCACGCAATCACTCAGACAACTATACACACTCGCTTGTCAAGATTTAGACAGCACAAAAATTCGACTCTCAAAATATTAGCCGTGAACTTTAAAAGCATTGAAAAGAAAGTTCCCGAATTTGCACGCTGCATGGAAATTATTTTGCTCAGATTATTTTAGGCACCGAAAGCAGGCGAAATCATGATGTGGCAAGTTCAGATATATTTCGAGAGGCGTGGTATGTATATCGGTAAGATATATCGAACACAACTGGAGGGGGAGTGTTCAACGCAGTGTACAAAGTTATTGTTCCTACTCAGGTCGAGATTTTGAGTAACTGTGAAGGTACCTGGGTACGTATAACACGTCTAAGGAAAATAAAGGTAATAGTTGGGTGCTTTTACCTGTCCCCAGTGCTGCCGTAGCAGTTTTAGAGGCAGTCAAAGAAAGGCTACGCCAAGTGGTGCGTGAGTATCCGGGCCATGCAATATTCGTCGGGGGAGACTTCAGCCTTAAGAGTATAGATAGGGATTTCTCTAGTTTCATTTCAAGCGATACAGACAAGCAGTCTTGCGAGCTACTTTTGGACACATTCTTCGAAAACTGTCTCGAGCAGTTAAACCGGCAACCAACACGCAATGGAAATATTTTCGACCTTATAGCTAAGAACAGGCCTGATCTTATTAACGATGTCTGTGTAGAAACAGGAATAAGTGATCATGATTTCGTCATAGCGTCAGTGATGACCAAAGTTCATCAACCAACCAAGAAGGCTAGGAGCGTGTTTTTGCTAGGAAGAGCCGCACTCAGAAAATGAATGGACATCTTCTAGTTCTGGTATAGTGCACGTAGAGGAATTGTGGACTAAATTTAAAGACATTGTAAATCAAGGGTTAGACAAATATGTGCCTGTAAGTCGATTAACAACGGAAAAGATCCATCGTGGTATAATAATAATGTTAGAAAGCTACTGAGAAAGCAAAGACTGTTGCACTCTCAGTTCAAGAAAGATCACGCAAATGATGACAGGGAAAAGTTAGTAGAGATTCGTGCGTCTATAAAAAGATCGATGCGCGAAGTATACAATAATTACCACAGCCATACCTCAGCAAAAGATCTTTCCGAGAACCCGAAAAAATTCTGGTTCTACGTTAAATCGATAAGCTGGTCAAAGCCCACTATCCAGTCACTCGTTGATCATTCCTCTTACTTATCTGACATTTATCGCAAATCTTTAATTCAGTGCAAAGTTCCTAGTGATTAGAAAAAAGTGCAGGTGACTCCCGTTTATAAGACAGGAAAGAGAACTGAGCTACATAATTACAGACCAATATCGTCGACATCAATTTACTGTAAAATTTTGGAGCATATTTTCATTTCGAATATAGTAAATTTCCTTGAAACGGAAAAGCTTCTTTCTTTGAATCAGCACGGATTTAGGTAACATCGTTCATGTGAAAATCAGCTTGCCCTTTTCTCACATGAGTGAGCCGTAGATGAAGGGCAACAGGCAGACTGTGTGTTTCTCGATTTCGAAAAGGTGGTTGACGAGGTGCTACACTGCAGATTGCTAACGAAGATACGAGCGTTTGGTATAGGTTCACAGATTTGTGATTGGTTAGAAGACGTCCTAAGTAATAGAACGCAGTACGTTCACGACGGTGAGTGTTCATCAGAAACGAGTGTATGTTAAGCGTACCCCAGGGAAGTACGATAGAACCGCTATGATTTTCTATCTACATAAATAATCTGATGGATAGAGTAACTTGTAATGTGCGGCAATTTGCTGGTGATGTTGTGGTGTATGGGAGGATATCGTCTTTAATTGACTGTAATATCATTCAGGATGATTTTGACAAAATTTTTACTTTTGTGCGAATGTAGAAAAATGTAAGGTGATGCGCACGAGTAAGAAAAACAATCCCATAATGTTCGAGTACAGCATTAGTAGTGAGCTTCTTGGTGCAGTCGCGTCGATCAAATATCTAGGCGTAACACTGCAGAGCGATATGAAATGGAACGAACATGTAAGGACAGTTGTGAGTAAGGCGGACAGCCGACTTCGGCTTATTAAAAGAAGTTTGGGAAGATGTACGTCATCAGTAAAGGAGACCGCGTATAAAACGCTTGTACGACTACGTCTTGAGTATCGCTCAACTGTTTGGAACCCTCAGCAGATCGGTTTATAGGAAGACATAGAAGCAGTTCAGAGGTGAGCAGCTAGGTACTTTACTGGTAGGTCCGCATAACGCTCGAGTGTCACGGAAATGCTCCAGGAACTCAAATGGGGATCGCTGGAGGTTAGACGATGTTCTTTTCGAGAAATTCTGTTGAAGAAATTTAGAGGGACTGACTTTAAATCTGAGTGTAGAACGATCTTCCTGCCACCGACTTAAATTTCGCGTAATAATCGCAAAAGACAAGATAAGAGAAATTAGGGCTCGTACGGAGACATATAAGCATTCTTTTTTACCTCGTTGTATTTATGAGTGGAATAGGATAGGAAATGCCTAGTAGTGATACAGTGTACCCTCCGTCACGCACCTTACGGTGGATTGCGGTGTATGTATGTAGATGCAGATCGAGATGATTTGTTTTCTCATAGTTTATTATATTGATCTGTCTCATTATGTAGGTAGGTGTTAATAAAATATGTTAGTAATCGGAAGAGAAAGTTAGGTTTCATTAAGAAATTTCTTGACTATCCGTAACGAGTAACACATTCTTTTAACGATTTCCACTGCACGTCGTCCATCATTTCCGCGAAGCTCTTACTCATATATCGCTGTAATAGAAAACGAGCTGACCCTCTTTGAACTTTCATCAGTCACACTTGGCGACGATCCCAGAACGGCACCAACACTCCATAACTCGATGACGAAGTGTTGTGTAGGTTGTTTCTTTAGTAGAACTGTTGTGTTTTGCCAATGTAATGTAGCCTTTGGTTCACCTTCCCCAAAACATTTTATATGGGTTCTTTCCAGTTTTCCTCATTCGTTGTTGTTCATCCTACGTATCTAGCTGAATTTACGACCTGTAGATTTGACTGATTTATGTTGTAAATGAAGTATCGCAGATTTATTTTAGTGCTCTTATTTATGATTTCATATTTTTCATTATTCAGGGTCAATTACTAATTTTTGTACCATGCAGATATCTTATCTAATTAATTTTGCAGTTGCTCTTGATCTTCTGGTGAGTTTATTAACCGATGAACGACCCCATTATCCAGAAACAGACTAAGAGAGCTGGTCACATTGGATGCTAAATCGTTCATAGAGGTAAGGAACAGTAGGATACCTGCAACACTTCCTTGGGAAACGCCAGATATTACTTTCGGTTTAGACGACGACTTTCCGTCAGTTACAACGTACTGTGTTCTTTCTGGCAGGAAATCATGAATTTAATCTCACAACTATGGCGATATTCCATAAGGACGCAACCTCATTAGAAGACGCTTGTGAGGTACAATTTCAAAAGCCTTCCGGAAATCTACAAATACGGAATCTATTTGACATTCTTTGTCGGTAGCATACATAACATCATGTGAGTAAAGAGCTTGCTGTGTTCCACATGAAAGATACTTCTGAATCCATGTTCACTATGGGTCAATAGGTTGTTCGCCGACCGCGGTGGCCGAGGGGACTGAGGCGCTTCAGTCACGGTCCGCACGGCCACTACTGTCGGGGGTTCTAATCCCCCCTCGGGCATGGATATTTGTGCCGTCCTAGTTCGTAAGTAGTTCATAAGTAGTTTGTAAGTTTAGGGACTGATGACCCCGTAGTTAAGTCCCATAAGCTTTACAAACATTTCATTTCATTTCAATAGGTTGTTCTCCTCGATGTTGTCCATGACGTTAAGTGAAGTATATGTTGTAAGCTCCTACTACAAACCGACGTAAATGATGGAGGCCTGTAATTTTACGGATCACTCCTATTGCCTTTTTGAATGTTGGCACAACCTGTTCAACTTTTCAATCTTTGGATACGGAATGTTCACTGAGCTAGCGGTTGTATATGATAACTGGGTATGGCGTTAGGTCCTCAGAATGCTCTGAAAGGAAACTAATTGGTTTACAAACAGGACCGGGTGACTTACTTTTGTTCAGTGATTTACGCTGTTTTAATACTCCAGGGATATCTATTTCTAAATTCGCACACTGGCTGCTGTTCTCGATTGGATTTCTGGGAGTTTGCTTCGTCCTCTTTGGTGAAAGAATTTCTCAAAGCTGTGTTCCGTAATTCTGCTTTAGCACAACTGTCATCAATAACATCACCGTTGCTATTAAGTTGTGAAGGTATTGATTGCATTTTGCCGCTAGTATACTTCACATACGACCAGAGTTTCTTAGGATTTCCCACTGAATTACGTGACAGGGTTTCGTTGTGGGAACTATTATAAGCTTCGCCCATTGAAGTTCGAGCTGAATTTTGAGTGTCATAGTTGGCATGGGCCAAACGTTTTGGGGTATTAGTGGTAGGCCTCGTCCACTGACTTGAAAACAACGTACAACGAAAGTCAGTAGAGCAATCTCGCCTTCTTATACCTCCATGGTTACTCGTAGCGCTTAGATTACGTCTAGTACATCGTATTGGACGTAGTGAGACTCAGCTCTAAAAGCAGCGTCAGATTTCCATGTTCGTGAATTTGCATTTCACTGTCACAGTGAGTTGCTTTCATGAGTCACTGTCCAGATGATCATACTGCATCTCTTGAAAAGACACCTTCCAACGCTGTATGATACACTACTTCGTCGTATTTAGAACTTTACGACACAAAAGACACTGAGACAACGTTTCTTTCCAATATCTAAAACTGTGCTTTCTAAGTTTTTAAAAATAGCAACGGGCTGATACTAGAGCTGCGTCCAATACTAAGTTCATTACGTAATGTAAGCGCAATGACGTTACCGTGGAGGTATACTTTATAATTCATAGTAATAAAACAATAAATAATCTTCGCTAACAATGCCACAATTAACACACACGAATTCAATAATTACAACAACTGAGACTAAAGAAATAGTCTTTCATTGTGCCCTACACTTTCTTTAAAGGACCACAAGTACAAAAAACAAAAAGCAATCGTATACAATTAATTCCCTCTAAATTCATCTTTATGCTTAAGCACCAATAATGAAATGACACAAGTTTCTGAACGGATCGAAATCCTTCACCACACGCATGAGGAATCCAATAATCAATCACCGAAGTCTCAGTATTAAACACAAGCAAAACATAGTCAGTAGAACAGACGTGGGCATCTTCAAATTTCAGTAATCAACACAAACACATGTGTATCTGGGAAGTAAAGGCGTCTAAGTGACATTTTGGGGAAAGAAGAGAGGTATGTACACGAACGGGATGTGATAATACTCATCTATTTGTTCAATAGATCAGTGATTTTCTTGACTCTCTGCAATCTAGCGTGATGCCCCTTAACCACTTGGTTGTAGTTCAGCTTAGGAGTATCAGAGGCCCATTATTACTAGGACCAGTTTACCACCACATTTTGCAAATTATTCTGATCGTGTAAGCAGACATCAGTGCTACTAAAATTCCTTGACGCACATTATCTTTGTTATAAAACTAGCTTACAAGTGAACGTTTGTTACTGTGTTTACTCATAATTGGACGTTTCATAATATATAATTGTTCTCTGCAAGTATATGCAGAGTCCTTCTCACCCTGTAATGCACATCTCAACATTCAGTAACAATAGTCGATGCCATAACAAGAGCCATCTAATAGTGAAATTTTAGTGTCATATTTTTTACGAACACCAAAACTGAAACAATAAATCATCATTACGTTGTTTCTCTACAATGAGTGTGATCACGACTGAAAAATGCCAGTACGAAAAACTCCTAGGAGAACTTTGTGATCAATTAACTTAAAAACCTCTATCTATAGAAGGACAGGATGAATCTGGCTACTGCAGGAAGAGGAAAATTTTTTGTTTTTAAAATGATGGATGAAGACTTCATTGATCATCAGCCTCTAAACCAGTACTATAATAAAACTGTGCCAGGGATAGGAGTGGTCCTGATATTTCATTTTGATGATGCAAATCCAAACACTCTTTTTTATGATACATCATATGAAGGTATGCTGACTTAGCAGAAAGTGATTTTCGAAAATTCAAGGAACAGGTAAAATGCAACTACACAACTTCCCAACCTTCAACCCATTGCTATGAAGTCAAAGCTAAAATACAATAAACATGAAGACCTGAAGAAACGTGTGGCACCCAATACACCACCCATGAAACGAAGACCTATGAACCATTATGCCCAAGTACTCATACTGCTGATGATGATGCTGTCACATCTATGACATGGATGGTGATGATAATAATACACGTTGCAGAGTGTGAACCTGGAATTCTTTGTTTTGTAAACAGTAAGTAAATTATTGAGCAAATAATGTACCTTGTTATAACAAAGAAGGCCTATTATGTTGATTATGTACTCTGGGCATTATCATTTTGTTCTAAGTAAGAGGTAAAAGGGTCTATGTACAGAGTGTTCATTTTTTATACATGTAAACCATAAAATGGATATCCACCTGTAGGTTATCATTTGTAATAAAAGGCTAAAGTTCCAAGTATTTGTCTGATACTGTATAAATAGAGAAATTCTTATTTTCCCTCTTACAAAAAATGGGAAACTTTCACTTGAGTTTTCTTGAAATAATTATTTGTTGCTTGGACCCCTTCACTTGTAGGCGTCCTCATATATATTCATGTCTCAAAAAATTGAAGTCCAGTACCTGAGAAGATTTTCTAATTATAGTCATCAGCAGTCATATCACATCATATAAACTTTAAATCCACGTGATGCCTGAATATGACAGACAGAGCTCAAATCGATCAACAATCAACTTTTTATACAAACATCCCACACAGTGAATTACATTTAATATAATGTTTCACACATCTTGTGCAAAAGAAACTTTTGGACTCAGAACTCCAAAATAAATCTCAAAATATCAGTTATTTATAGTACACTCACTTCTCAGATACAAAATAAGAAAACAAACTCCAATTTCAACATACAAATATCTACGTAATCAAAAAGTACGAATAACGTCAACATTACAACTTGTATGGAACATTTCATAGCAGCAGTATCATTATCTAATGTTGCTTACATATTATTATAAACGCATATTATGACAAGTCCTTTGTAGTGTTCACGGTGCCATTGAAGCATATTGCTATATAATATTATTAAGTACATTAATTCCCAGAAAATTATGGATTTTTCGTAATACGGAATTTATGAATAAATCCTAGGGTGGCCTTATAGTAAATCTGATAAAAAAAAACTGCAAATAAAGGAAAGACGTACATACTTCCCACTGGTATATTACTATTCATAGACCTGGTTACATCTCTTCAACATATTATTCTACACAGGATAGTCAGAAACAGCGGCAAGTTGCAGAGGAAGTTTTGTTGATAAAAAATTGACAGTTTCCCCCGTTGCCGATATATCTAGGATCGAACTGAGCAAATTAAATTTTCTTAAAGGCAAAATCTAATGGTCTGCCAGTAACACAGTTGTCGAATGTGTTAATTTTGTTTCCTGAAGCCGAATAAGAGAGCAATTGTGCAGATGACGGCGGCAAGTTTCGAACTCCAGTCGACAACTGAGCAGTCTCCTGTACTACCAGTTTACATTTGTTTCGTTTCAAAATGTTCAAAAGTTTGTGTAGCTTATGGGACTTAAACTACGGGGTCATCAGACCCTAAACTTACAAACTACTTATGAACTAGCTAACACTAAGGACGGCACATATATCCATGCCCGAAGGGGGATTCGAACCCCCGACCGTAGTGGCCGTGCAGACCTTGACTGACGCGCCGCAGTCCCCTCGCCCACGGCGGCCGGCGTTTCTTTTGAGATAGTAAATGAAGAACACTTTTATCAACGCTATCTCTTGCTGGCTGTATTAATTTGCATGTACTATGTCGTTATTGACGAACTTAGATGTTAATTAAATCGGAAACAGCGCAACGAAACAAATATGTTTGTTAACAATTAGTTCTGAGCACAACATAATCTGCAACAACCTTACAACGATTACAGTCTTTTTCGGATCACTCTGTATAACCGTACACAAATTTGTCTTCACACATAAAACTGTCCTCCGAAAGCGACATAAAGACAATAATTAAGCAAAAAACTACGGAACTTTACCTATCACATTAATGTAACACTCCCTTTCGTGTATACTCCGTAGGCTCCACTGACTACACAATAACAGTTATACCTAGCTGGGTGTATAGATTTTTGTGTCTGTTTTTAATTACTAAATCAGCAGAAGACTCAGAACGTCATGAGAAGACGAAAAAGACAGACTAAAAAGTGTGAACATATCAGTAGACCACTTACGTATGTTTCACACCTAATTAATCATTGAATATTAATGCTGCCCCACCTACTATGTAGATCAAACATGTGTAATGACAAACTAGTCAAAACATTTTCAACATCCATATGTCAAAGGCAAAACTGCTGACTATTCCATACATGTCACACAAGTGTCCTCTTGCTGGAAACGAAAGTCACCTGGACAATAGGACTGTCTCATGAAACTTAGCTAACAAACATTTAGGATGTCTACTTTTAATTTCAAACATTAGTTTCAAACTGTTATCAGTACTAAACAGTGTTGCACATTACATATCAGGAGATGCAGGTATATGGGGAAACGACAAGAGCGCAATACACAAAATAATTACGGTATACCGTTAAATTTTATTAACGGCGTAATGGCATAGTCTGGTAATTTTGGCAACAAAATGTACGCTTTACGAGGATATTTAATTTACTGGACGGACAAGGACACATATAAGGGCCTGTCAACCATGCAGCAGAAACCATATTAATTATTTATTTCATTGTCAAACGAAATAATTTTCCCTCTCATTCTGTGCGATTGCGTTCTCAAAGAGCCTTCATATGTCGTTGCCAATATTAGCACACCATGCCACCGAGGCCGTAAGTAAAATTTTACCAATTACACAGTCAGCAGGACGCGTACAAGAAGAATACAAGGAATGTGTGCTGGTAAAAGGTTTGCAGATGTAAAGCGCTCAACACAGAAACCGAGCCTAAATTGACTGAATTCGACGACGACATTTGAGTACATCCAAACAGATTTGCAAAACACGAAACAGTACTAACTGTATGTAAACGATTAGTGTGTTCACAGATTTCGAAGTACAGATGCTCATGAGAAACGGACAGATGTAACACATCTTCCACATGATAACAACATAAAACAGGTTTGACAAAATAACTGAAATTCAATAAGTTCAAAAACTTCCATAAAAAGAAGTGCTGTTAGAGTAATTCAATTTATGAATCACCCACCTTTTTCTGTAATTTCCGAATAACATACAAATAACGTGAAACATGCTCTGAATAAGCACTCGTCTGCATAGCGTTTAGCTCCAAGAAATGATTATAACGCTTTCCGATTGTAATTCTGAAAGTAAAGAAACATATGGAAGGTATGGGAAACTTAATTTGATAATACACTTATTATAGTAGTTTATTTATAAATCAATTTTGTCATATTCTCCTTTTACTTCATGTTTCAACATATAATAAGACCGTGTACCTCTGATCTGAGATTCTCAGGACGCAGATAATTAGTTTATATCTTGGTCTTACCTAACGCGCGACCGAACAGTTGAATCAGAAATGTGTAACCACAGTATAACATATACAGTCACGACAGTCCCGCAGAATTTTGTTATACACTGCGACAGCAGCGCTCCAAGCTGTTGCCAAGCTACATTTCTGAATACAATATTGGAGAATTGCGAATAGTATCGTTTATATTGATTTTATCATACTCTTTACCTTAGAAAACGTATGTTTTGAGATAAATTATGTAATATCTTCAAAATAGCTCCACGTTTGTCTTTCTTAGGTTTCCCAAGATACCTGACAAAGTACGAAACGGTACATTGCAGCATAGTTTATTTATAATTATCTTGTATCTTACATGCTTTTATTGAATAATTTCACTTACTAATAAAAATATAATAATGGCTAGAAAATACCAGAAGACCTGCCCTTTGGCAGAAAGACGTCACTTTTCTACTCAATAAAGTTAACGTTTTTTCACTACAATTACAGTAAAATCGGCGAGGGTAGAACGTAGGAAATTAATATAAAATGCAGTAACTACAGTGTTTAATATACGGAATCAGCCACCAAAAGCGTATCTGAAGGAAAACCGTCACAAGCGTGACAAAAAAATGGAAAAAGCAATCAAAAAACCGTTGTTGACAAATAAGAACCCAATTCTTACAATTGTTCCTACAACTTAACCACAAACGGCATGCATCTTCAAGACATTGACTTTTTAAGCAAAGTAATAACACTCGAAAGAATTGCGCGTATAAAAAGACGAGTAAAGCCTAAAATGTGCGAATCATTAGACTCCATACCAAATTGATATCTGTCAAAAAGAAACTCTTTGTCACAGTAAGAGAAGACCATAATAGAAATTAGAAATTGATGTTTCTCTTATGTTTATGTTATACTTACTTTTACCGGAATAAGCTGCAAATGTACACATTTTCGTATCGGTTCATGACGAAGTTCTTCGTTGTACCACTGAATCAATTAAGTTTGGCTGTTTTTACATTAATTTCCGTATTATGTATGTCTCTTGATATTTTACTAATGTTGATAACGCAAAAATTTTACTAACTATTTTGTTAATTACGTGAACAAATAATTATAAACAAACATCACACTTTAAGCGGTTTACCCACCACTAGGAGCGCTAGTGTCGTTCCAATTGTCAGTTGGTAATAACTTTCACAGCAGTGAGTGTCGCGACTGTATATCTTAGACTGTGGTGTAACCCATAGAGTATAAATATCTCTGGAGTGAGCATTCAGATGCACAGAATAGATCTCGTGTTGTCAACATCTATTGCCGTTGTGGTCACGTGATCTCGGGACGACGTACGTTTGTCTGAGGAATAACCTATACAGTGACTGTCCGATAACAGTGATTTCGGTGAATGCTGCTTTCGGTATGTCACATTTAGTTGTGATTTTCCACGGGTTAAAACAGAAATTTGCGAATTCACAACTAATCCTTTCAAAACTTTACCAATTACGATTTCTCCAATTTCTGCGATTTCTAGGATGACTCACCATATGTGTTACTTCAAGGTGACTTACACTCACACGTAGCAACGGCGGCAACTTGCGAATATGTATGATAACTGGTAATTCTGGATAAACTTTTACTTACAACTTCGGCGGCGTGGTGGCGTAGTGTGCTGATGTTGGCAACAACAATCTAATGGTCTTTGAAAAGTCAATCACATAGACTAAGAGGGAATAAGTTTTCGTGTTGACCGTGAAATAAATAATTAATAATGTTTATGCACTATGATCAACAGATTCTTGTATGTACTCATGTGTGGTCAGCAGTTAACATGTTGTTGCCAACATTACCACATTACGTGGCCGAGGTAGTAAGTAAAATTTAACAGTATTTCTAATCAGGTAAACTGTGTCAGTGTAACGAAAGTGATAAGTTCTTGCCTGTAAAATGTGCACATTGAAAATTTGACAGTATATAGTTAGTCATTCAGCGATTTTAAAAGCTTAAACGTCTGTTATCTTGTCAAAGACATTCCATATTTGGAAGTTTTCCATCGTTACTGATAAGCATTTGATTATGTATTTTAAAGCTGCTAATCCGCAAATGAAAAAAGTTCTACAAAGGTATCATCGAGTTCAAAATTTCCATGTGAATGGCAGTATTGACAAAAAAAGTTAATTTTATGTATGGACTTTGTCGTGAACGTAGGCTAGGCTATACGTCGATCTCTTTCAGCAAACTTTATTCAACATTCAGATTCGTTGTCTTCAGCAATTCTGAAATGAGTTATCCCGTTTCCACATCGTGTAGTGCAACACAACCAAAATTCCAGTGTTGCAGAATGGCTTGGTAGTAAACCTGCGCCTTCAAAACTGCGTGGAAAAATACGGACATGGACAATGACACAAACTGTATAACTTTTAAACTTTGGTGAAAGCAAAAGACTAATTCACAGTGATCGTCACGTCAAGTTGTACGTTACGTCACGTCAGCTTGCTTAGCGCTGTACCGAGCAATGGAATTGGAGGTATAACTACCACCAGTGATAAAAAATTGGAGTATAGTGTCAGATTTGAGAAATTAACAACGAGGAAATTTTTTAATGGCCATAGTAAACGTTAAGTTTTGATCAGTAGTATATGGAAAAATGCTGAGAAGAAAAACTTCATCAGTTAAGATTATAGACATGAATTTTGTAGCGAAACCACTGACCAATATTGAAACACATAAACCAGAAATCAACTTTGTTCACCTCAGTAAGTTTTCATTTTGAGATATCTGACAATCCGACATCGCTTCTGGAATAACACTCAATGGAAAAAAAAAAAAAAAAAAAAAAAAAAAAAAAAAAAAAAAAAAAAAAAAAAAAATTAAATTTCGTTGTCACTATACGATGACGTTGTTTGAAGTTTTCTACCGAGAAATCCCAACTTGATGTGATGTGACGTGACGTGACGTGACACTTTGTCGCCCTAGATCACGTGACAAATCCAGCTTAATGTTGACAACATGAGCAGAATGCTATGCCCACTCCAGGGATATTTCTACTCTATGGTATAACCCAAAGATAGGTAATTTGCAAGCCTTTGTGCACGGCGGTGTTGCCGTCGATATATATCGAACGTCGTAATATCAAACGATAGTGTAGGAGCCAGTGAGGAGTTGCCGTTATGGTAGCCAATAAGATAACTCGGAATGACATTAGAGGGGATACCATTTTTGTTGTGATCGTGAAAGTTAGTATCAGACTGACGTGAGTAGTGGAGATATGTCATAACATGTCGAGTGCGAACATTTATCTGACGTGGAAGGAGTTTATTCCACTTATAAGTGGTGTAGAGAAATCAATAGCATTTCTTTCGGAATATGGGCTGCTTCTCAATCGCGACGCAGATAACTATGTTGATTGCAGAGCAGAGAAGTCGGTAAATGTTTGTAGTAGAGTAAACAATGTAAATTGCCCTTACCAGTTGCGGTGCAACAAGTGCAAGAAGAGAACTGCCATGACAATTAATAGATGGTTTCGCTACTGCAATTTTTCTATAGAGCAGAGTCTGTTTCTCGTGGCCTGTTGGATGAGAAAGTATACTCTTGCAGAAGCTGCTGCTGAAAGCAATTTATCTGTTAGCACCGTTTGTATTATTTCTCCGCGAAGTGTGCTATGCAATAGTTGCAAATGAGATTATTCCCATTGGCGGCAACAACAAAGTAGTAGAAATTGATGAATCCCATTTAATGACAAGAAAATTTGGAAAAGGTTGATTACTAAAACATGAAGCGGAGCATGTATGGGTATTTGGCGGAATAGAACGTGAATCAATTTTATCGTATATGTTGCGTCGAGGTACAAAGAAACACTGACAGCGCTAATTAAGCATTTTGTTAAACCGGGAACAACAATTATGGCCGATGGTTTCAAATCTAAGTCTAAGAAAGTCTAAGAAATGAAGAATTCCATTATCAGTTTGTTAATCATTCAATAGAATTTGTTCCATCTGACGACCCTACTGTCCATACCCAGAATATAGAAAGGCTGTGGAAATCACTGAAAGCGGTGTGAAAAAAGGAAGGAAGACCCGGTGATCGCGACGAACTCTACATTTTCCAATTTTTATATTTGCAAAATTTACGTCTCAAAGGGAAAACTGTGTTTTCTGATATCCTGCCGATCTCCCTTCGCGATATTACAAGAGTTTATCCTGGTTATGGTCAAACAGAACAGTCGTGCGGGAGTAGCCGAGCGGTCTAGAGCGCCACGTTGCGGATCGCAAGGCCTCCCGCCTCGGAGGTTCAATTCCTCCCTCGGGCATGGATGTGTGTGTTGTACTTAGGTTAGTTTACCTTAGTTTAAGTAGTTTGTAAGCTACGGACTAATAACCAAGCCGTTGAGTCCGATAGATTTACAAAAATTTGAACTGGTTCCGGTTTCATATACTACTCAGGGATCTGCACACACTAGTGGTGAAGGAAATTAGTTACTTTAGTGATGTTATGAAATGGGCATTAATGTGAAAGTGATTGCACAGTAAAATGTGCAATTCTGTCGCTGATTTCTCGATTATTATTACTTCTTTAATGAAACGATATTACGTCTATTGATAGAGTACTCTTGTTTTAGTCACAGTCGAACATAACAGTCGTGGATTGCATCTATATCGTTGAGTAGAGGCTCCCGTTTCGACTCGTTTTTGTTATCCACGGCGTATCCTGCAGGATACACTTCTGAATACTATATTGGATGAGTGTGAAACGTATCGTTCATTTGAATTGTTTGGATTTATCATATAGTTTTTACAATAGTGTGCATATCAAGTTAAAAATTGACATAACATTTGGCAAGGAGCAACTGGAAATGCAAACTGGTTATCAATTCTACTGCTGTAGAATTTTTGAACACACTCTCACCTTGGAGATAGTAAATTTCCTTGAGACGAAAAAAAATCAAATGTTTGTCAGGCTTATGGGACTTAACTGCGGGGTCATCAGTCCCTAAACTTACTAACTACTTATGAACTACCTTATACTAATGGCAGCACAAACATACATGCCTGAGGGAGGATTCGAACCCCCGACGGGGAACTGCCGAGACGGTAAAGCTTACCTCTTTGTAACAAAATTGCGTTATAAAGTATCGCTTATGTGAAACTCCAATTGCCCTTTACTCAAATGGGATCTGGTAAGTCATAGAAGAAGGACTGCATATTTATTGATTTGACACGGTGTTAAAGTGCAGACCGTTAACGAATGTAGGGGCATATGCAATAGCTTCACAGATATGTGAGTGTCTCGAAGACTTCTTAAGCTACGGACCCAGTGCCTGATCATCGACGGCGAGTATTCCTGAGAGACAGTCGTTCCGTCAGCAGTGCCCCAGCAAAATGTGATAGAATCGTTATTATTTCCCATCTACGTAAATGATCTGACAGAAAGATTGCGCAGCAAACTGTGGCTGTTTGCTGATGATGCTGTGGTGTACACGAAGGTATCCTCATTCAGTTACAGCAGTACAATGGAAGATGACTTCTCCAAAATTTCTAGTTAGTCTCAGGAATGGATTTAGATTTAAAAGCAGATGAATTATGATGTTATAGATGTGTGAGGAAAACTATGCTATAATACTCGAATACATCATTACCAGTATGCTGATGACACGGTTGTCAACTACAAATATCTAAGCGTGTCGTTGTCGAGTGATATGAAATTGAATGAGCAGGTGTGTACAGTAGTGGGGAAGGAGACGTTTGGCTTCGGTTCACTGATTGACTTTTAGGAAGGTGTGATTCATCTGCGACGGAGACCACGTACAGAACGCTTGTGCGACCAGTTCACCCTTTCGAGGTGTTTCCGATTCCCACCAGATTTGTTTAAAGGAAGAGACGTAAATAATTTAGAGGCGGGCTTCTAGGTTTGTGCAGGCAAGTTCTATCAATGCATGAGTGCTACTCAGAAGCTAAGGAAACTCAAATGCGAATCGCTGGAGGGTGGATGACGTTCATTTCGAAAAACCTGTTGACGAAATTTAGAGGGCCCGACTCCGATACTGACTGTAGAACGATTCTGTTGGCACAAATTTACATTTCGGTATTGGCCACTGAGATAAAATAATAATAATAATAATAACAATAATAATAGTTGGGACTCATACAAAGGCATATAGTTATTTGTGATTTCCCTCCTATTTTTTAAGTAGAATAGGAAAGAAAAAGACTTGTAGTGGTATGTGGTACCCTCAGCCACACACCTTGCGGAGTGGCTTTACGTAACAAAAGAATCAAAAAGGTGCACATCATCCAACCCAAATAATGTTGAATATGAAAACAGTAATTTTATACTTAAGTCTGTGTGAATGCAAAACCGTAAGAGAAGGATAATAATATTCTATTAAAATCCACAACTTACAACCTCAGACAGAAGTTTGTTTGTCAAAAGAATAAAATAATTGTAGATTAAAGGCCTCCTATAACTAAATTACAGGATTAGTAGTACAGCTCTTTAGTTCTTAAGTCGAAGGATAACACTCTGCCAAATTACACGAAGATGGGATCTATGGAATAGGTACAGAAATTTCGTAAAATAACAGTTAAGCACTCTTAATCCACTCGGGCTTACAGTTTGAAGCACTATAAAAGTAAATCTTTCTAAGATATTTGAGATTTTTGAAATATACCTACTACAAAGAAGAAAATTAGCAACTCTGTAAGTTTTCAACTTACAGCGATAGAATTACTGTTGTAGCGAAAAATAAGACTGACGGGGCTCTCCTAAGAACTTTAACCGGCCAATAAGCAAGTGCAGTCCGCGCCGAGCTTATAGAAGCAAACGTTCCCAAAACGGCAGTTCACTTCAAGCGAAGATCGTATAAAGCTCGTTTCAACCGAGAGAAGCAGGGCAGTGTACACTGTTTCGAAAGTATGTGGTAGCGCCTAGCTTCGAGTGTCTATAATGACTGCTGGCTTGAGCTATTTTCTATTGCGGAATGTGATAAACTGTAAAGAAGTATATGTGTACCTTAATTCTGTTTTGCTGTTTTATTTCGCGTTGCTGTACATTGACATTTTAAATTCCCCGTAATAAGGGGTAAGAATCTTCACCAGTTTTAGGGTATGCACTAAGGACTTTACCTCCTTGGCCATATTAACGGTGAAGCTAATTACTTGACATTTCACGTGTAAGACGTACTTGAATTAATTGAGTGCTGTTTAGATAGAGACAATTATTTAATTAAAAGTTTAATACATTATGTGAGTTTAACGTTTTGAAGACTATGCAGATTTACTAAGACTGTAAAAATACATTTTTCGTCGTAGTTCCCGAATTCTGTGTCTTTAACAGAGATTCGGATATTTCCATTTCAGTTTCGACAAAATGAAGTACGAATAACTAACAGCATATGTTCTCCATCGCTTCCTGGTCCTCATAACATTTTCGGTTCTAGAAAAGGTACCAAAAATAGACTAATCCCTAAAATATATAGAGAAACCTATGCTGCTAGAAGAAACGGCTCGTCGCCCTGCAATTTGTCTTTCTTCAGCTTGCTATTATCACTGGGAGTATGAAACAGTAGGTTACGAGACACTTGATTTATGATTATCTTGTACCATACAAATATTAAATGTAGAACACTATTTCCTTTTAAAAACAAAATCTTCTTACTGAATACCAGATGACCCCACATTTTGCTGAAGGACATAGGGTGCAACACGGAATTATGTTAATTGTACGCCTCGCTAAGTCAATGAGTATGGAAGTGAGAAAACTTGTTTGAGATACTTGCATTTTGATCGTGACTAGTAACTCACAATACCGGTAGTTAAGGAGAAAACTGCACAGATGCGACAGTAAAATATAAATAGCATTAAAACTGTTTCTCAACACAGAAGAAGCCAACAGCGCAATTGTTACTGCACTTGATCCACAAACGGAGAATATCTTGAATACAGATATATTTGTGTGTTACAAAATAGAGTTAAGTGCAGGAATAGGCGTTTCATAAATATGCATAAAAATTACGTATCACCGTGGCAAAAAGAGAAAACAGAAACAGATAATTCTCGAGTATGTAATATGTTTGCCTTCCATTGCTTCCAGTTGAATTAATTGAAATTATAGACATATTTGAAAGTACGAAAACAAAATATTTCAAAATATGACCATTGAAGGAATTGTAATAAGTTTAATGGCGATGTTTGAAGATTTATAGTTTCAAGTTCGCCATTAAATTTATTTCAGTGGCCTGTAAGGGCAGACGGCATATCAGTGATTATATCTAAAACTATTTTTCCAAGGAATTAGTAGTATCTTACGCCCTTTTCAAATTAATGCACGTGACTTTGTAACGCATGAAATGCAAAAATATATCAACTATTTCGTTATTTCAGTAGAAAAATAATGAAAAGCGAACATTATATTTTCGACATTTGGTGTGTCTACTTTGTTACGCCATAAAGTGTCGCTCCAGATGATAAACGGTAACAATCTCTACAGCAAAAAGTTCCATCTCTGCATCTGTTGCACTGTACTTTACACAGCCACTAAGGGCAAAAGTCTAATTTATAAATTTAATTTTATTGATAACTGTCGTGCGCAACCATAGGTCCATTAGAGAACGTTCATGTTAAAATAAAAATGAAAATCTGTGACTTATGTGGGGAGTGGCATTAATAGATCCAACAATTCATGTAAGAAATTAAGATATGTCTTCAAAAATAATTATTTGACGTATCAAGAAATGTCTTAATTGAATCAATGCTACGACATAGTCTGACGTTACATATAAATCGGTTACGTGGAATGATTTGCAAATTTTCCATTGTTGTTATAATCCACTTGTCATGGCTGACGAATTTAACTTGCAAATCACATTTACTCCACTCAACAAAACGGAATTTGTATGTGCCAATTCACCAATACATCTAGGTGAGTCCATGATCTGTCTGAACGGCGTATAATATAGTATTTGTGTGTTGCACTGAAGAATTATCAGATGTTTCAGCACCGTCGTAAATCAATGTGAAAACTGTCTTGCCTTTAGCAAGTTACTGAAAACTGAATGTTAACGATTAATAGTTAAATCTATATTTTGGGATAATTTGAAAAATATGCATTTTGCAGATGTACCGGTTTGATTTCACAGCGACAAATTGTTAAGTAGATAATCATACAACAAGGTTGTAAGAGCATCTTACCTTAAAATAATGGCACTGCATTGTGTGATTAAATGAATATAACATTAATTTGACTTTGTCCATCTTAATTTTTCAGTGGCAAGTGAAACCAGTAAATTATAAAGCGTGAATTTGGATTCTCCGATATATGTAAATCATGTAAAAGTTACGGGACGAACCCAGCATGATCGAATACGGTGTGACGCAAGCAGACGGTCCTCGGCATGGGTCGGTAGATAAACAAACACTGGTCTGACGGCATCTATCTCAGGCAAGATGCTCACACAAAGAATTGACAGGCAGGCATTCATTGAAATTGGCCCAAGAACGTTGGAAACCTCAAATATTATTAAATACATTCCGAAATTATGCCATATTACCAATTGGTTAGAAAATATGTTCGTCAATACTTTTGAGAATCAGTATGTTAAACAGTAGCCGCCTTTGGCAATAACATACTCTTACACTGTACATACCTCGATGTCATTTGTGTTACTTTCTCCGACCTAATATAGAGCTCAAGAATGAAGCAACTATGTGACTTCTTAAAAATAGAAAGTACGCATTTCATCCTCAAACAAATGGTCTGACAGAGAGATAGTACATCACATGTTATCCAAGATGCTACGCCACTTTTGAGTCATATCATTCAGTTTGGGACGTCTACTTAAATTTCCTAATCTTAGCATAAAAGACACATAATTCCACAGATCTTTCTCCCTATGAAGATGTATGTGGGCGTAAAATGCCGTTACATTTCAATGTAATTGAATAAAATATGCGTACACAATGTGGAACAGTGACAAATTTTTACAAAGACGTTAAGAAAAATTTGACAAAAATTAAAACGCGCCAATACAAATGCTTTAGAGAAGGGAGAACGTATTGGCAACGAGCGAGTAAACTGCCACAGCTCGGATAAGTCGGCGGGTGCTATAAGCTAATTTTTATATTCCCAAGAGTAAAACAAAGAATTTTTTTAACAAATTAAAACGGCCGTTATCACTTCATGATATGACTTCACCTGTCGATATAAAGTTACAGCAGCCAGCTCCATCGACTATAGTAATTGCATGTGAGTAAAACCATATTTAGATGAAATAGATGCATTGCCATAGATTTCTATAATTAGTGAAAACAAGAAAGAATTAGAGGAAACAGACTGACACTCGAGGCACATACCTTATTCATTTAGGTGAAGAAATAAGTAGCACATTTCTCTCAGTGGAGTACGTACATTTTATTGTTGTTTGTTAGGATGGTCTTTATGTTCGTCACTTGGCATGTTCTGAAATTATATACTTTGTTAAAAAGGAAGAGGATTGAAGATGCTACATTTTCTGCGAGATGGTGCACTAAGATGCTAACCAGAAAAAATATTTTTGAGAATTGCAGTGTTATACTGTTGCACAGCGGTACTTGATTTGCGAAGTAATCTGTTGCCCTTCTAACAAGTCACAGATGGACTGTTACCTGTACGTTTAATAATTGGAAAATGGATACAAACACAAATACATGAAGTGTCACTATGTCTGGTGCGCCACGTTGCGGATCGCGCGGCCTCCCGCGTCGGAGGTACGAATCCTCCCTCTGGCATGGATGTTTGTGTTGCCTTTAGTATAAGTTAGTACATAAGTAGTTTTTATATTTAGGAACTGATGAAACCATTAAAAAAAATTGTCACTAGCTATTTCAAAGAGACGTGCTTATGTACTAATGTCTATAGCAGATTTGGATAATTTTATAAGAGGCAAAGTTGTCATATGCCTAACAAATATAGCACAAACGCATAACTAATCATGTGAAATGCAGATTTTTTTAGGAAAATATTAACGTGGTAGAGAGTCAGATAAACATTTTACTCCATACCCGAAATTTCAAAAGGTTGGAAAACACACGATTTATTGCATATTCTCTCTGTAAACAGTATTTAAAACTGGCTTTGTAAATATGTAAACGGCAAACCAGCCAAAGTTATGAGATTAGAAGTACAAGGCAATGGATTCTTAATTAACGGAACAAGATGTGAAATAGCAGGAAAAAAGATTTCACCTTCCAGCTACTACCATAGGCACCGCAGTGATTTAACATTTCATTACGAATGTTATACTGGCTGGAGGAACCGCCACACATACTACCTAAAGAGAATCTAACTTTTATTAACGATAGTTTAGGAGTCAGAAAAAGGACAAATTTTAGTTAACAAACTATAATAGCACGTAAAACATTATCATGAATGTAATTAATTTAATTGAATCAACAACAAGCGTAATCTTGGTTTTAGTATTAATTCGTGCAATTTAATTGTGTACTACATTTAAGATATCTGCATCAAAAGAAACAACTGTCCGTCAGATGCCTGCAGCTGGATACCGACTATACGTAAATAATAATAAAAACAAGAAGGGATGTGTTTGAACGGGATGACAGTATATGATAATTAATTTTACAGAGAAACAGTACATAGCAGACTAACTTATAATATATATCCTCTTAAAGAGGAGAAATTTATTACTCCACAAAATAGTAATTGTTAGAAGTTCAGTCGTATCGCCACAAACCATAGCCTGACAGAGCTGAAGGGGAAAGATGGAAGAATTCTGATCAGTTGCAAGTGAGACTGGCCAGTGGAACGTTGGAAAACCACACGCAAGGGACAAAAGTCAAAATCAGAAAAGGGATGACTGCGACGGAAAACTAAAGGAAGCGAGACAACGGTATTCGTTACGTCGTAACGACGCCAGACTTTTGTAACTTCTCGTAACTCTTACACAAGAAGACCAAGTGGAAACTGAAGTCAGCAATAAACAGTCTGTTAAGCTGATATTGTAAAACAACTGGCACAGATTCAGTCATTACCAACCGATTATTACGTCAGAACTTCATTGCTATTTTCTTTAAATACTCCAGATCTTGCAGCTTTCGAGCACATAATCATAAGGATAGGATTCTATGATAAAGATAATGCAGCAAGTCCGTCTCTAGACGTTCCATCACAGGCTAGTGAAGCTGGCAGAGTCTTGCAGATACTGGTCTCTAGCCGAGAGGACAACTGTTGCTGTCCCTTGTTGCTCACTGATGGAGAAACTGGTTGTCTTCCAATAACGCGGCGTCTTTGACAACAAGACATCACGGAAGGTTTCACGCCCCAACCTCAAATCGATGGCAGGACATTCCGAGTCTCGTTCCTGTTCAACACTAGGCATCTGAGGGTGCTGACCCTTACCTTTGGGTAGGAAGGAGAAGATCGACCGACTACACGACTCCTAGGAGCAATGACTTCTGACGAGCGGTCCTCAGTGGTCAAAGTAGAGTACACCCAGACAGCTGTTGTGGATACAAGTAATACGCCAGCGCTCCCTGTAGCAGCGGCGATGCTTACGCCTTAGGTACGCACTGCGAGATCATCAACCCCAAGCAACAGGTCGCGTTGTGACGTTACGATTCGCTGAAAACGTCCGCAGTCAGCGAGAACCTGAACACTGCATTATTGACGGACAACCATCGCTGGCGTTTATCTTGCAGTTTCGATCCCAGTTTGGTACACATTTATTTCGTAGGAAGTCAGTAAAATCTAACGGAATAGTTTAAAGTCCGATACTTCTCTTCCGCACATTTGTGTCACCTTACCGTTTCTAGGTAAGGATTCATACAGACTCGCCAACCTTTTTGGAAGTCAGGGCTTGACAATTACCTTTTGCACCGGTAATAATATCCGATATTAACTCATCCAGAATAAATCACCTAGTAGTACTTTTTCTCTAATTCAGGAGTTAACAAACTCATGTATGTGTGAGGCACACATACGTGTTTCCAAGACCACCTACTCACTGAAATGGGCATAATTGACAATAAAATTCTTCTTTGTACATATCAGTGGTAGTAGACACGTTCAACATAATTTTGATTCCCTACAGATGCCAGATGTACAATCCTAAGGAAACAAAAATTGACCCTCTTGTAAGAATTTCAAGTAAGATAATTTCAGTAGCCAAAATTTTTTAAATAATAATTTGATAGCCGAAAACTGGAAATATTATGACACCGCGTTGTGAGCTTCAAGAAAACCTTAGTTGATCTTTGACCTCATTCCCTTTTTTGGCCCTTTATTCCTAGCACTTTAGGTAAATGAATTATGTTTTTCATAACCCTTGTGTTTAGCCGTTTACGAAATGTCGAACCAATTACCCTGATTTCTGGTATAAACAAAATTTCTTCCTGTGAACGCCTCATTAGGTTTGGAAGGGAAATAATTTAACAAGACTAATTTTCATACCTGGTGTCAGGGCTGTAAATATCAGTTCCGTTCATGTGTTTGATCTAACTTCTGAAACAGTCAAATTCCACCATTAAAAATGACATAGTTACCAGTTTTAACGGCTTTAGCATCTCCCTCAGCAGTGGCAGCTATTGTTAGCAGCTGCTCATCATAATATGGCTAGTTCTATTACATGAATCCCGGCTAGAAAGTCATCTGTACTATTTTCGTCAAGGTCTCAAGGAAATGTCGTGGCTGTTGACTTTACAAAACTTATTTTGAATAGAATAACCATGTCATAGAAACTAGTATTGAATAAACTGAGTATTGAGATGATGTATGAAACTTTAGAAATATTTGGGAAAAAAAGGATTTGTTATGAATGAATGTAGCATTTACTTTAGGAAGCATCTTCTGATGTTGTCGCCGGCCGCGGTGGCCGAGGAGACTGAGGCGCTCCAGTCACGGTCTGCACGGCCACTACGGTCGGGGGTTCGAATCCCCCCTCGGGCATGGATATTTGTGCCGTCCTAGTTCGTAAGTAGTTCATAAGTAGTTTGTAAGTTTAGGGACTGATGACCCCGTAGTTAAGTTCCTTAAGCTTAACAAACATTTGAACATTTTCTGATGTAGTCAGTTATTATTAAATTTAGTGCTTTTGAATGAATCATAATTCTATTTCTCCAAATCCGTTCTATAGAAGTAAATCAAGTTATCTTAAAACATCAGTAATAGGGACACTGGATTTAACAAATATGATTAAATAATACATAAATTAGTTCTTTAAAGGCAACCTTACATCCTCAAACATTCTGATGCCATAACTATGCCTCACTTGCAAGTTCACCTCTTAATAACGGATTCGTACTTTCTGAAGGTTTAACAGCAAATTTCACAAATCCAGTGATTTAAAATTTCGTTTTCCATTTATTTACTTTTCCAAGACTTAATAATTGTATAACTTCATTCACCCAGAAATGCGTTTTACATTGCGTCATGTAATCACTTTTATGTTATCTCTTGTCACTGTCTACCCCATCCGATGAACAGTTTTGTGTGTATATTAAAGTATTTTCTAATGGACTCAGAGGCCCTTTGGATGGGTACGTTCAATTAATGGCAATGTAGCTTACATCACTATTGACACTCAATATTATAGAGATCAGCTAAATAGAATCGCATTTTAATTAAATTCAGGTTCACTGAGAAAAAATTACTACGACAAACATTTCTCTCATCACTTTAATATAGCTTGAAAAATCTTACACAATCTTCTTATGTTTGTAAGGCTTTGGGACCCAACTACATTGGTCATCAGACCCTAAACTCAGAGGGAGAACTCGAACCTTCGACGGGGACCAGAAATGCTTTCCGCAGCCAGGCGCTTTAAAGTACATAGCGACTCCCGCGTGGCCTGACACAATGTCTCCTTTACTAGGTAACGTATTTCAGGTATTTTAGCGAAACACTTTCAAACTCTGAAAGGTAATAGTTTTAAATGTTCTCAAATGCAAGAAGTGTATTCGCAACTGTGAATTTGTATCAGCATCAGGTGAGTGCTTTAATGGTGACATATTAAAATATGTTCCCGACCGGGAGACGAACCAGAATTTTCCGCTTTTCGCGAGCGGTTGTGTTACCCATAAGTTATCTGCGCGCACCTCCCATACCGACCAAAACTCCCATATGACACACATTCCATGATGTAGTTCCCGCACAGGGAGAGACATTTTAAAATATTTGTCGCACGCCTTGCTGTGGCTAAATTAAATACTATGTGCAGTAACCGTATTTAGGAATAGAACTAAGCAAATGTCTTTCAAATATGCTTACATTTGTGAGGAGAATTATTATGATGTTGACGACAGGTATTCTGACCATCATACTATGGTCAGCTTTCATATTTTATTCGGATTTTCCGCAATTCAGCTATGTATATTGCATTTATTCAGGTCAAGTCAATCAACAGGTGTTTTCTTTGTATCGTCCTCTCCTCAGTCACCATGCTTCCTAGCATTTCATTTATTAGACGTCTTCACATACAAGGCCATAGCGAATTTATGTTTATTTATTTTATGTATGTTTACTCCCAGACATTTTATAGAATTAACACCTTCCAGTGTTTGTCCTGCTATATCTTGGTTTTATGATAAATGATCTTTCTTTCTATATAAACACATCATTTTACACTTGTTTAAGTTGAGGCGCAATTGCCATTCCCTGCACCATGCGTTAATAGGCTGCAGACCGTCATGAATTTCGTTACCGGTACCCTTTTCCAATGTAGCGACTGCTCGATAAAGTATGCCATCAGTAGCGAAAAGCCTCTCTGAACTGCCTTGTTATCTACGTTGGAAAAGCAACGGTCCTATAACAGTTCCCTGCGGCACGACTCAGCTAACCTTAACGTTTGAAGACTTCATTCCGTTGAGAATGACATGCCGCTTACTGTTACCTAGAAACGCCTGAATCCAATGACACAGTTGGTCAGATTTTCCACATGCTCGCCCTTTGTTCATCAGGTGACGTTGCAGAACGGTAGCGAACGCGTTGCGGAAGTCAAGAAACACATCTATTTGGCATCCTGTAGCTTTTTCCCACTGGACATCCTGGATGAACGGCGCGAGTAGTGTTTCACATGATCGCTTCTTTCGGAACCCATGTTGTTCCTACGAAGGCGATTTACGTTATCTAGACTCGAATAGAATATCTGCCCAAATTTCTGCATCTGTCTGATGCAAAAGGCATAGACCTGTAGTTTTGTGCAAATGATCGGTGGCGACAGTTCTTGTAAATGGGGATGACCTGCGCTTTTTTCCAATCACCAGAAACGCTTCTCTCCTCTACTGACTTTCGGGACACTTGTGCTTGAAGAGTGGCAAGCTCAATCGCATACTCGGTGTAAAATTGATTTGGTATCCCATCAGGTCCAGCGGCCTTTCCTCTGTTGAACCATTTCTGTTTCCGAAATAATGGCCAGAATTTAATATCGTTCGATACGTTAGGTATTTACCTATTTTTTAGGCTGATAAAGTGAATCAGGTCTGGATCACAGAGATTGATGCATCATTATGCAACCGAATTCAATGGTTTATGAACTGATGGGATTTCTGTTTATGATCTCTCCCAAAGGCCGCGAGAGATAGAAAAAACAATAAATTACTGGCTTAACTATTGATCTATATATGCGAGGGAATACCTCTTTTCCACTAGTCTTAACACCAATGGAATACAGATCAGAAAACATTACCGTAGTATTACTACACACACATTTTCTTGCATGGGACATTATGATCATGTTACATGTAATCGTTAAGTTCTTTGTATTATTGTAAGCCGGCCGCGGTGGCCGAGGGGACTGCGGCCCGCCAGTCACGGCCTGCACGGCAACTACGGTCGGGGGTTCGAATCCCCTCTCGGGCATGGATATTTGTACCGTCCTTAGTGTTAGGTATTTCATAAGTAGTTTGTAAGTTTAGTGACTGATGACCCCTTAGTTAAGTCCTATAAGCTATACAAACATTTGAACATATTATTGTAAATATTAAAAAATACTAGGCACGTAATTATTTAGTGTAAAGAAACAGTCTTCAATGCAGCTACAGCCTGTCATAAATTTACGATTTCATAATCACAGCAAAACAATGGAGCGCAACTTCGTAATATTTCTGTAGCAGTGCTGGTATGGCATCTGGGTAATGTTGTGCTTAAATTACAGGCCAATTCTGTTATAGATTTCTGTCTCGTTACTTGATTACTCTGCAAAGACAGCGGCAAGGACTTGCTCTAGTAATTTTTCTAATGGCATTAATTCATTAGTCATCTCTAATGGTTTACTGTACAGTTGCACCCTGTTATTCTTTCCCTCTACCAGAAACTGTGATTATTAATGTGTGTGTGTAACGGTGTCAGCGGCCTACGGCGGCTGCAGTGGCAGTGGCGCCGCTGACTGCTCGAAGATGACCTTGCTCGGAGCAGTGGAGTCTCGCGCCCTGATGAGGAGTCAAGCCGTACTATCAATATTTGGCGAGGCAAATGAGTTTGCTCTTGATAATTGCCGCGCCGTATTTTATGCGCCTGACGCGGGCGTTAAGAGCAAGGAGGGAGGCGGGAGGCGGCTGGCGGCTGGCCTACCGAATGCGGTGCCGCGGCGCACAGCGGGGAGCCGGTACGCGCCCCAGCCGGGGCTCGATCACGCGGACCCCAGGCCCAGAGCTCCAGGCTGCTCCTGCTCTCCACGGGGCACGTCTGGTGGCGATGCGAAGGTATTTCGCCAGAACACGTTTCCAAGGCTTCACGCAAACAATGGCAATTGTCAGTTAAGTAATTACCAGCGGCGCATGAATAGTCGTGCGCTTTAAGGCGCTTGCTGCGGAATGCACGGCCGTTCACTTCGGAGGTTCAGGTCCTCCCACGCCCAAGGGTGTGTGTGTTCTTTTTAGCGAAAGTGTAGTATTTTTAGGGACAGATCGCCACTTTAATTGGGTCCCAAGGCATTAAAAATAAAAAATAAAAATAAAAAAAAAGAAATTACACACATTACTCTTCTAATTACCAAAATGTTCAAATGTCTCTAAATCTATCGGACCAAACTGCATGGTCATCATTCCGTAGCTTACAAACTACTTAAACCTAGGTAAACTAACCTAAGGACAACACACACACCCATGCCCCAGGGAAGACTCGAACCTCCAAGGCGAGCAACCGCACGCACCGCAGCGAGGTGCTTTACACCGCTCGGATACTCCACCGCGGCTTCTAATTACCGGGTGATCAAAAAGTCAGTATAAATTTGAAAACTTAATAAATCAAGAAATAATGTAGATAGAGAGATAAAAATAAACACACATGCTTGGAATGACATGAGGCTTTATTAGAAGAAAAAAAAGCAGAGCATAGCTACACGCATGAAATATCTCTTGCGCGCGTCGTTTGGTGATGATCGTGTGCTCAGCCGCCACTTTCGTCATGCTTGGCGTCTCAGGTCCCCAGACCTCAAAAAATGTTCAAATGTTTGTAAAGCTTATGGGACTTAACTACGGGGTCATCAGTCCCTAAACTTACAAACTATTTATCAACTACCTACAACTAAGGACGGCACAAATATCCATGCCCGAGGGGGGATTCGAACCCCCGACCGTAGTGGCCGTGCGGACCGTGACTGGAGCGCCTCAGTCCCCTCGGCCACCGCGGCGGGCCACAGACCTCAGTCCGTGCGATTATTGGCTTTGGGGTTACCTGATGTCGCAAGTGTATCGTCGTCGAGCAACATCTCTGAGGATCCTGAAAAACAACATCCGACGCCAATGTCTCACTATAACTGCGGACATGTTTACAGTGCTGTTCACAACATTATTCCTCGACTACAGCTACTGTTGAGGAACATATTGAGCATTCTCTGTAAAGAACATCATCTTTGTTTTGTCTTAATTTGATATGCTAATTATGCCTTTTCGGTTCAGATTAAGCGCCATCTGTCGGACAATATTTTTTGTTAAAAAAACCGCATGTCATTACAAGCATGTTGTCAATTTTTACCTATCTATATCATTCTGTGATTTATTAAGTTTTCAAATTTATACTGACGTTCTGATAATCCGGTATATGAACGAAGAATGAATACGAGTTCGTTGTTGAGAAATATACATGCCAAGATCGCTTGATGAATAGTTTATGTCACATAACCGGTTGCGACCAACTTAGTTGTCATCTTCAGCTCTAGGTTTTTGCTTTCCCTTTTTTAATGCACCTCGTATGACATACTGTTTCATATCTATGTTGTAAAAGTGACATATATATTTTGAATGTATTGTGTGAAGTACATATACGCTATATTCGTCTAATTTAAAACCACTTTTTAAAAACAATCACACAACACATATTTCCTCACTTGTTCACATTGTATGTACAAGCAATTGTCCCATCTAAGAAGCTAAGCAGTCTTTCCTATGGAAACACAATTTACGAATCGATGAAGAAGTGAGTATAGAAGTATTTTGTGCAAGTTACTGCAGTTTGGGTGGCAAATATTGCATCCCATTCCACCAAATACACTCCCGGAAAAAAATTTGCACACCACTATTCAAAATATATTCCTGAAAAAGAGCATATAAAGTGCAAAAAATGAATACATATATAGATCAATAGTCCAAGCGATGCTGAGGTACCAACTGTCGATTCTTTCCGACACATATTAATGTGAGGTCTAGCCTCCACTGGCAGCAATGGTAGTGCTGACATCCATTCGAGCATACAGAGACCGAATATTTTCTTGCGATTCACTATTCCACACCTGATGTACAGGCTCACATAGTACTGAAACAGTTGTGGCTTGACAAGCAGCACCATATCCCCACAAGCTCTACTGGAGACAAGTTCGGAGATCGTGCTCGCCAGGGACATTGCACCACGTCTTACAGAGCACGTCGAGTTCCAGTAGCAGTGTGTGGGTTACCGTTAGCCTGTTCGAGCAACACAACAGCTTCCTGTTGAAAAAATGGCGTAGAAACGCTGTTAAACATTCTTTACGTATAGAGAGCTGGTCATCGTTTCCTCGACAAACACCAGAGGTGTACGACAGTTATAGCTTATAGCTGATTACACGCCATAAGGACACAGGCGGGGTCTGTGCGTCTCGAACGGACGGATGCACTCCATTACGCCGCACTGGCCAGGTCTATGTCGTACTAGCAAACGACGATCACTGACGTTCGTATGATAAAGGAAATTACGAATGACAAGTTCCCCATAAACTTCACAATATCGTTTTCTTAGGAGACATTAGTCGTGCAATATCGTGTACGAGAGGCTCTTTGAAGTAGGAAGAAGTTGGGGAGTGGAAACCTAAAAGAATAATGCAGCTGTGTTTATTTCTTGTACAAACATATTTTATTCCTGAATGCTCTCTGATGGCCGCGGTGGAGTAGCTGAGAGGTCTAAGGCGCCTCGCTGCGGAGCGCACGGTTTCTCGCCGTCGGAGGTTCGAGTCCTCCCTGGGGCATATGTGTCTGTGTGTGTGTGTGTGTGTGTGTGTGTGTGTGTGTGTGTGTGTGTGTGTGTTTGTGTGTGTCTGTGTGTGTTGACCTTAGGTTAGTTTACGTTAGTTTAAGTAGTTTGCAAGCTACGGAACTGATGACGACGCAGTTTGGTCCTATAGATTTACAAACATTTGAACATTTTTGCTCTCTGATGTACAACCGACTGTCTCAGACCATCTGAGCCTATGATTCCACATCTTGTGTTAGGGTCCTATATAGGTTTGATTTCTGTGGGTGCTATCTGTAGGTGGAATTATACTAGGCATGACCTACACCTCAACAGAAAAGAAAAGGAAAAAAGAAAAAAAAGTTTTAAGAGATGTTGGAAGTCACACTCAGATAAATAGGAGGCAGATTTCAACATACAGCCTCCAGACAAACAACGTTTAAGAGAAAATATCCAGAAACTTCCAGTACATCTTTGTCTAACAAATTATTATGCCATTGGAATATTAGCTATCTCCATTACATCGGACCATTCCAGGACTAAAATATAAAATTGATGAACTCCTCAACTGTATTGATTAAATAGATCCATCTAGCCCAATTGATATAATTTTCTTTTATGAACATTATGTGATCACTGGTATATAAATGTTAAACATTTCACGATTTAAGTTAGCTTCTTATTTCAGTATAGTAGAAATGTGGGAGGATGAGCTGCCACATTCTCCGAAAACTGTCAGGAGCAGTCAAACCGGCAACCCACGTGCAACGGAAATATTTTAGACCTTATAGCTACGAACAGGCCTGACCTTACTGACGATGTCTGTGTAGAGAGAGGAATTAGTGATCTTGATATCACCATAGCGTCAATGGTAACCAAAGTTCATAAACCAAACAAGAAGGCTAAGAGCATGTTTTTGTTAGGAAGAGCTGATAAGCAATTGTTAGGAACGCACTTAGAAAATAAATGGGCATCGTTTAGTTCCGGTACTATGGATGTAAGGAAATTGTGGACTAAATTTAAATGCATTGTACATAAAGGGTTAGAGAAATATGTGCCTATAAAGTCGATTAAGGATGGAAAAGTTCTACAATGGTATAATAATAATGTTAGAAAGCTACTGACAAAGCAAAGACTGTTGCACTCTCGGTTCAAAAAAGAACACGCAAATGAAGACAGGCCAAAGTTAGTAGAGATTTGTATGCGCGAAGCATACAATAATTACCACAACCATACCTTAGCAAAAGACCTTTCCGAGAACCTGAAAAAATTCTGGTCCTATGTAAAATCGATGAGCGGGTCAAAGTCCACTATCTAGTCACTCGTTGATCATTCCGCGGAAATAATAGAAGAAAACAAACGGAAAGCTGAAGTTCTAAATTTAACCTTTAAGAAACCTTTCACGCAGGAGGACCGCACAAATGTACTATCATTTGATCAACGTACTAATTCCGAAATGGAGGACAAAGTAATAGGTATTTCCGGCGTAGAGAAGCAGCTGAGAGAGCTAAATACGAAAAGATCTGCTGCTCCGGAGGGAATACCAGTTCGGTTTTACAAAGACTATTCTGCGGCTTTGGCCCCTTACTTATCTTGCATTTATCGTGGATCATTAATTTAGCCGAAAATTCTTAGTGATTGGAAAAAAAGCGCAGGTGACTCCCATTTATAAGAAAGGAAAGAGAACTGACACACATAATTACAGACCAGTATCGTTGACATCCGTTTCCTGTAGAATTTTGGAGCTTATTCTCAGTTAGAATATATTAAATTTCCTTGAGACGGAGAAGCTTATTTCTATGAATCAGAACGGGTTTAGGAAACATCGTTCGTGTGAAACTCAGCTTGTCCTTTTCTCACATGACATATTACGAGCCGTAGATAAAGGGCAACAGGCAGATTGTGTTTTTCTCGACATCAAAAAGGCGTTTGACGCGTTGCCACACTGCAGACTGATAACGAAGATACGAGCTTATGAAATAGGTTCGTAGATTTGTGACTGACTGGAAGACTTCCTAAGTAATAGAACGCAGTACGTTGTACTCGACGGCGAGTGTTCATCAGAGACAAGTCTATCGTGAGGGGTGCCCCAGGGGAGTGTGACAGGACCGCTAATATTTTCTATCTGTATAAATGATCTGATGGACAGACTAACTTGTAATTTGCGGCTGTTTGCTGATGATGCTCTGGCGTATGGGAGGGTGTCATCTTTACTGACTGTAATAGCGTAAAGGATGAATTAGACTAAATTTCTAGTTGGTGCAAAGAACGGCAGCTAGCTCTCAATGTAGAAAAATGCAAGGTGATGCACATGAGTAGGAAAGAAAATACCACAATGTTGGAATACAGCATTAGTAGTGAGCTTCTTGACATTGTCGCGTCGTTCATATATCTAGGCGTAACATTGCAGAGCAATATTGTATGGTACGAACATGTAAGGACAACCGATTTCGGTTTATTGGGAGCACTTTGGGACGATGTACTTCATCTGTAAAGGAGACCGCGTATAAAACGCTTGTACGACCACGTCTTGAGTATTGCTCAAGTGGTAGGGACCCGCAGCACATCAGTTTAAAGGAAGACATAGAAGCAGTTCAGAGGTGAGCAGCTAGGTTTGTTACTGGTAGGTTCGACCAATGCGCGAGTGTCACAGAAATGCTCTGGGAACAAAGCTGGGGATCGCTGGAGGAAAGACGACGTTCATTTCGTGAATTTCTGTTGAGAAAATTTAGAGGACCGGAATTTAAAGCCGAGAGTAGTACGATCTTGCAGCCGCCTACTTACATTTCATGTGGTGATCACAAAGACAAGATAAGAGTACGATCTTGCTGCCGCCTACTTACATTTCATGTGCTGATCACAAAGACAAGATAAGAGTACTAGGGCTCGTACGAAGGCAAATAGACATTCTTTTTTTCCTCATTCTGTATGGGAGTGGAATATGAAAGGAAGTTCCTAGTACTGGTACAGTGTACCCTCCGCCACGCGCCTTACAGTGGACTGCGGAGTATGTATGTAGATGTAGATATAGACATTTATTAAAAACTGTTATAAATTCAAGGACAATGACAATAATCAAATCTGTCTAGAGCAGCAGTTAGAAGAGTTTGAAACAGGAGTAGAGCTGGGGATCGCTGGAGGAAAGACGACGTTCATTTCGTGAATTTCTGTTGAGAAAATTTAGAGGACCGGAATTTAAAGCCGAGAGTAGTACGATCCTATATAATAGTAACTATTTACTGAAATCAATCTAATCAAATCAAATGTTTGTAAAGCTTATGGGACTTAACTACGGGGTCATCAGTCCCTAAACTTACAAACTACTTATGAACTACTTACCAACTAGGACGGCACAAATATCCATGCCCGAGGGGGGATTCGAACCCCGTAGTGGCCGTGCAGACCGTGACTGAAGCGCCTCAGTCCCCTCGGCCACCGCGGCCGGCTACTGAAATCCTACAATAAATCATCATCTATTCACAAATAACCTGGAAGCTCTATTGGGTTATTTAAAGAAGAGTTGCAATGCCACAAAATGGTAAAATGTCATATTTCCAGTTTCTACTGGTATACAACAATTTGAAATGTTCTGCTTAAAACATCGCAACATTTATTAAAAGATTTTAATTGAAAGAAATTGCATCTGGTGTCCCACAAGCCGGCCGCGGTGGCCGAGGGGACTGAGGCTCTTCAGTCACGGTCTGCACGTTCACTACCGTCTGGGGTTGGAATCCCCCCTTGGTCATTGATATTTTTCCGTCCTTAGGATTAGCTAGTTCATAAGTAGTTTGTAAGTTTAGGGACTGATGACCCCGTAGATAAGTCTCATAAGCTATACAAACATTTGAAACATTTTGTGTTCCACAAGGATCGATCCTAGGGCCATTGCGTTTTGTTGTGTAATTAGTGAGCTCTCACCAGTTACACTGTCAGAGGCAGACATTGCTTTCTTTGTATATGATACAAGTATTACAATAAATAGCATGTCAAACATAGTTCTAGAAAGGACTGCGAATGATTTTACATTGACGTTGAGAATGGTTTAAAGCCAACTCATTGACATTAATTTTAAAAGACTCATTACAAGCAGTTCGGAACATGTAAGAGTTTTCCATCCAATATATATATACATAAAGAATGAAGAAGAGTAGATAGAAGAAGTAGTCAGTATTAAATTCCAGGGATTACAACTTGATAATATATATACATGGGAGCAGCACACCACAAAACTGCAGAAAAGCTTTAAAAATGTAAAAATCCGAATCTGTGTCTAACAGAACTTCTATGTAAACATTGTCTCAAACATTTTGGGTTAAAATTGAATACATGATAGTGGGTACAAATGTTCAAATGTTAGTCAAGCTTAAGGGACTTAACTACGGGGTCATCAGTCCCTAAACTTACAAACTACTTATGAACTACCTACAACTAAGGACGGCACAAATATCCATGCCCGAGGGGGTATTCGAACCCCCGACCGTAGTGGCCGTGCAGACCGTGACTGAAGCGCCCCAATCCCCTCGGCCACCGCAGCCGGCGATAGTGGGTACAAAACCGGTTACAATGAGATAGGGAAAATTAGTGTTAAATTCGGTAAACAACAATATAGGTAATAGCAATTGTTTAATTGTTCGTAGCCAAGACCGCCAGGCTGTCAATGGCGCATGAAATTTTTTCCGTACACACTATGAAATTATTGGTACTCTCGTTCCAGTAGACAGGCGGCTTAGATTGTATCAAGTAGATCTTCCGATTTTTCCTCTGATTTTATACTCCAATACACAGCTAAAACCACAAAACAACAATGTACGTCATAGTAATTGTTCAGAGCGTAGACCGTCTGCCTCAAAGCAAGCTTGTTAGGGGTCATTGAATTCTGCTGTACTCTTTCAAAGTGCAGTTGAAGCGGTCTTAAATGGAATATTTAATGATTGGTCGTAGAAGCACGTTCACCGGATCTTACATCCCCGGATTTCTTTCTCTGGGGAAAATTGAACGATATTGTTATCGTGATTCACCGAAAACGTCTGAAAACATGCGTCAGCACATTGTCAATGCTTGTAAGACCATTACTGAAGCCAACTACTCGCAGTTGAGAGGAATTTTGTTACATGTAGTGCCAAATGCATTGAAGTTGAAGGGCATCATTTTGAGCATTTATTGAAGTCATGAGGTAATTACAGGTAATCACGCAGGAACAGCATGCGTACTCATAATGGATGGTAATTTCACAAAAGTACATGTATCACATTGGAACAACCGAAATAAAGTTGAAACGTACCTACGTTCTATGTTTTAATTTTAAAAAACCTACCTGTTACCCACTGTTCGTCTAAAATTGTGAGCAATATGTTTGTGAATATTACAAGAAATATGTTCAAATGTTTGTAAATCTATCGGACCAAAATGCGTGTTCATCAGTCCGTAGCTTACAAACTACTTAACCTAAGGTAAACTAACCTAAGGACAAACACATACACCCATGACCCAGGGAGGTCTCGAACCTCCGATGGTGAGCAACCGCCCACTCCGCAACAAGGCGCCTTAGACCGCTCGGCTACTCTACCGTGGCGTGAATATTACAGCGCCATCTATCAGAAAGTGACAAATGTGTTCCAAATAAAACATTGATATACTAGACGAATATGTAATAAAAATGGGGGTACTTATTAAAAAAAAAAATGCTGTTGATTTACAACTTTACCCTGCCCACTAGAACTCAAACTCGTAGTCACTTAGTACTAACTTAGTACTAATTAATGTAAGAGTAAGGGCCTAGGAGTGCCTCCGTACTGAAGGAAGAATCATTGCCCGTCATCGGCATATATATATATATATATATATATATATATATATATGGTGTCTGTTATTTCGGGCATGTCCGCTGTGTCCTCAGTGGGGTAGGGCTCAGCGCAAATTTGTTCAAAATGTTCAAATGTCTGTAAATCTATCGGACCAGATTGCGTGGTCATCAGTCCGTAGCTTACAAACTACTTAAACCTAGGTAAACTAACCCAAGGACAACACACACACACCCATGCCCCAGGGAAGACTCGAACCTCCACGGTGAGCAACCGCGCGCTCCGCAGCGAGGTGCTTTAGACCGCTCGGATACTCCACCGCGGCGCAAATTTGTATCGATGAGAGGCGTGCCTGATTAATTTCGTGCAGGTATGACGATCGCTGTGTTTCCAAATGGTGTAGGGGTCAGCGCAACTGCCTAGAAAGCAGGAGACCAGCGTTCGAATACCGGCTGGGTACTTATTTTCAACCTTACCCATTCGCAATTAATGTCATACATGCCTTGATTATGAATAGATCATAATTGCAGGATCTAAACTGGCGTATTTCGGGATATAACTTTTACAATTTGCCGATGACGGGCAATGATCCTTTCTTCAGTGCGGGGGCACTCCTATGCCCTTACTCTTGCGGGAATTATTTCTACGAGTTTTAGTTCTAGTGGGCAGGTTAAAGTTGCAAATTTGTATCTGATGGGAGGCGTGCCTGAGTAATTCCCGTGCAGGTGTGATGATCATTGTGTCCCCAGTGGTATAGAGGTCAGCGCAACTGTCTAGAAAGCAGGAGCACCGAGTTCGAATCACGGCTGGGTAAACATTTTCAAATTTGCCCATTCGCAGTTAATAGCATATATTCCATGAATAAAAACGTAATTCCTTAGTGATTTTCAAGTGTCGAATAATCTGTAAATAATACGAACTGAATCTGCGCATACGTAATGTGCGCCATATTCTTTCATGTGGCAAACCGATACGTGAAGAAATTCTACATGCAGTTGATGAAGGACAATATTCAACCGACTCAATTATGTATTCTAACTTCATCCACGCTGTTTATTTTCACGTTTAGATGCAATGTCAGTGCTGGACACAATTAAACTGTTTTGAATCTGGTACTCAGAGGTTAGGAAACCGTATACTGTGTTCTCTACGAACAGCAGCTGCGTTTCCATTACAAAGCCCATATACAAATAACATATCGGCATACAAGGGATGTGTAAATACCTATTGATGTTTCCACGCTACATTAAAGTTGACTTGACCACTTGACCAATAAATCACGATGAAAACTACAATGCAAAGTAAAGCCCGACTTCTCAACTTTACCATCAACATTGTACTACTGACATTCGATAAATTCGCACAACACCAAAACAAAAATGCATTGAACTCAGCTGTACCTTTCAACTCAATTAAAATTGATCACATGTTATCTGGCAGTTTTTATTTCAGTAATCTACACTACCATATCCTAAAATATTTGCTATTCATCCTGAAACACCTTACATAATCGTTTGTGGACCAAATATTAGTTTTCTTTATACTTTTCACGTTCTGCAGGATCTAACTGAGCCGCAAGTTTCCATGGTCATGGAGAAAATCAGTATATCAGACCATAATAAAAAAAGTAGTAGACTAATAGATGAAGTGAACGTATAGCAATAATATGCACACGACGCCTGTAAGCATAAGTAAAATGAATCAACGACGTGATACAGAAATTAGGTAGCTCTTTTTTTCATTTTCCAGGAATTCCTTGACATAATATAAAGATTAATCCAAAGTAATATAAAGAGTGTACCAATTATCTCTCATTTCACTCTCGAATAACGGGAGAGAACAAAGAACACCTGAATCTCTCCGTTAGAGCTCTGATTTCTCTTATTTTATTCTGATGATCATTTCTACCTATGTAAATGGGAGTCAACAATATATTTTCGCATTCGGAGGAGAATGTTGGCGATTGGAGTTCCGTAAGTAGCCCACGCCGCAGTGATAATCGTCGTTGTTGTTATGGTTCCCTTCCTAGATCCTGTATCGTTTCCGTAACGATGTCTCCTCCGTATCGTAACAACACGAAACGAGCTGCCCTTCTTTGGACTCTTTCGATGTCCTCCGTCAAACACACCTGATAAGGATCCCACACAGAGCAGCAATACTCCAAAAATGGACGGACAAGCGTGGTGTATGCAGTTTCTTTTGTAGTTCTGTTGCATCTTTTAAGGGTTCTGCCAATAAAACGCAGTCTCTGGTTCGCCTTTCCCACGTCATTATCTACGTGATCTTTCCAGTTTACGTCTGGAGTAATAGTAATTCCTAGGTATTTTGTGGAGTTTTTGATTGATTTATCTTGTAAACAAAGTATAACGGATTTCTTTTCGTACTCACGTGGACGACTTTACACTTCTCAATATTTATAGTCAATTTCCAATTTTTACACCATAGTGATATCTTATTCAGATCGTTCTGCAGTTGGTTTTGATCTTCAGATGATTTTACTAAAGGTAAATGACGGCGTCATCTGCAAACAACCTAAGAGAGCTACTTAGATTTTCCTCTAAATCTTTTATGTAAATAAGGAACAGCAGAGGAATAATAACACTACCCTGTGGAACGCCCAATATCACTTCTGTTTTAGTTGAGGCCTTACCATCGATTACTACGAACTGTGTCCTCTCTGACAGCAAATCTGCTATCCAATTGCAAATTTGGGGCGATATACCATAACCACGCAATCTGATTAAAAGCCGTTTGTGAGGCACAGTGTCAAAAACCTTCTGGAGATCAATAAATACGGAATCGATTTGCGAACCCTTATCGACAGCACCCATCATTTCGTGTGAATAAAGCTCAGTGCAGTACACCAAGCAGGAAGATTTGAAGAGGACTGAAAGGCATCAGAACAGGCGTAGCACCAGTCGAAGCAAATCTAATCAAATGGGTTTTAAAGTCTAAGGAGACAACAGACACGACTGTGGCAAAGTTCAGGATATGAAACATTATCTGTGTTGACGAACTATGGCTTGAGAAAGAAGCACTGGATTGAAACAAATTCCCTGGCTCGTAAGAGTAAAGCCAGTAAGCATCAAATTTTTTTTTTAACCAGGAACTTATTTCATTAACTGGATTATTTGATTCTGCGTCGATATTGCTAGAAAAATCCTTCACAACCATTGTAGTAGCATCAGTAAACAGATATATCTTAGAATTACCTGTTGAACTGTCACTTGTTTCAGATAACGGTGTAATGGTAAACAACGAAACATTTAGTTTTTGAACCAAAAAAATTGAGACACACAGTATAAGCCATGTTCGATCTGTAATTCTGAACCGCCCGAATATTTTGAATGCACCATAAAGTCGACGCTATACTTACACTATCACCATCAACGATGTGCAATTTTTTTTTCGCTCTGGCTCGTCCCCCGCCCCTCTCTCATCCACATAAACACGAACGCGCACAGAAACAGATATATTCGTACCCTGAAATACAAGGTAAAGTCTACCGTAACTGGCAACTACAGGCCCGGCAGGGGCGGGTGCACTTCCTCTCTGGCCCCCAGCTCGGCATCCTGACAACAGACGCCGGCAGCGAGTTTGGCGAGCTGCGGCGGGAGACAGTTTGCCAACGCGACGCAACTGTCCGCCAACTCGGCCAGCGCGGTTACAGCAGGGGGTGGGGGGTGGAGGAGGGGTAGCAGCCTGCCCGCTGATGGACGGCGATTGTCGCGCCATCTGTCGCCCGGCCGCGGCTGCGATGGACATTGCTCTAAACATATTAATTCCGCAAACTAATTGAATTCTGCGCGCTGCAAGTCAAAATCACTCATTCGTGCAACGTGTCGGCGGCGCGCCCCGGCAGGGGTAGGAAGCGACGCTACGAAATTTACTTTCGGGGGAGGAAAAATGCGAACTCGCCGGCCGTGCGTGAAGCTGCCGTTATTAACGGCGGACGGGTCGCCCGGCGGCGGGACGGGGGCGGCGGACGGAGGAGTGAGCTGCCCCCTAGCCACTCTATACTGGCGGTCAGCTGCGCCATTTGAAATTTTGAACAAATTCGCTGCAAAGTCGTTTATCTATTTCATCTTGGAGATAAAGTTATCATCTACATCTGTAAAAATGGGCGGGTGTATCTATGAAAGGTATATCTATATGGACTACAAGAGTGCTGCAGTAATTATGATGAAACCTTGGATTAGTCCAGCATATGATTATATTTATTATCGTATTGTAATGTAATAACATCAACAAGAGTAAAACGAAGGTAATGGAATGCAGTGTCATAAAATCAGACGATGCTGAAGAAATTATTTAGGTAATGAGACAATAAAAGTAGTAGATGAATTTTGTTATTTGGGTAGCAAGATTACTTCTGATGGCCGAAGTAAAAAAGACAGAAAATGCAGAGTGGCTATGGGAAGAAAAGCGTTTCTAAAGAAGCTAAACTTGTTAACATCATCATCATCATTAGAGGTTGATTATACCTTTCAGCGTTCAGTCTGGAGCTTAGTACCTCTAATAAAACTCCTCCATGATCCCCTATTCAATGCTAAGATTCATGCCTCGTCTGATGTTATGCCTTTCAGTTCAAAATCTAAGTACTTTCTTCTTGGTCTACCTCGACTCCTCTTACCCTCCACTGACGAGCTCATTAGTCTCTTAGGTAACCTTGCTTCTCCCATGCGTGTAACATGACCCCTCCATCTCAGTCTGTTCGCTCTAACTGCTTCATCTATGGTGTTCATTACCAGCTTTTCTTTGATTTCTTCATTATGGACACCCTCTTGCCATTGTTCCCATCTATTGGTACCTGCAATCATTCTTGCTACTTTCATATCTGTAACCTCTACCTTATGATTGATGTAACCTGCATCCACCCAACTTTCACTCCCGTACAACAAAGTTGGTCGAAAGATAGAGCGGTGCACCGCTAACTTAGTCTTGGCACTTACTTCCGTCTTGCAGAAGAGAGTAGATCTTAGCTTTGCTACACCTGGAATTCAGTTCTTTCGCTATGTTGCCATCCTGTGAGAAAATACATTCCAGGTACTTGAAACTGTTTACCTGTTCTTTGTTTCTCCTACTTGGCACTCAATTTGTTTGAATCTCTTTCCCACAGACTTGTTAACATCCAATATTAATTTAAATGTTAGGAAGTCCTTCCTGAAAACATTACTCTGGAGTGTAGCATTTTATGGGAGTAAAACGTGGGCGATAAGGAGTTCAGATAAAAAGATGATAGAAGCTTTTAAATGTGGTGCTACAGACAAATGATGAAAATTAGATGGGTAGATCATGTAACTAATGGCGAGGTGCTTAACCAAATCGGGGAGAAAAGAGAAGGGATAGATTGGTTGGACACATTCTGAGACATCAAGGAAGGAGACCGAGGGACGAATACAGTAAGCAGATTCAAAAGATGTAGGTTGCCGAACGTATTCTCAGATGAAGAGACTTGCACAGGACAAGGTAGCGTGGACAGCTGCATCAAACCAGTCTGCGGACTGAAGACCACAACAACAACAATATAATAACCCGAAATTGTAATGCAAATTTTTTAAAGTTATGTATATTTCAGATGACGGTGGAATACAGGCCGATGTTAGAAGTCGATATAAAAGACACGATCAAATGTTCAAATGTTTGTGAATCTATAGGACCTAACTGCTATGGTCATCAGTCCCTATACATACAAAACTACTTCAACCAACTTACGCTAAGGACAACACACACACACACGAACACACATATGCCCGAGGGGTAACTCGAACATCAGACGGGAACTGCCTTAGCCCATACGGCCATTCCGTGCGGCTATAGATGATCTTTGTAGTACTAGTTCGGTATTGTAATTATGTGAATGGGTATTTATATTACTAAGATAATAATGTACAAAATAATATTAAATGAATTTATGGTTACAACAAGTTTTCGATCATTATGTAAATACTTAAAAATGGAACAAGCTAGAAAGTAAAAAGTGGTAGTGTTGATGACTCTATGAGGTGACAGCATGAGTGACGGAAAAGAAAGGAAACTTCTTTGGCAGCTAATGGTGAAACAGAACGTGTATCGTTTGGAGTTCAAAAACTGATTGTGCGATATAAGTCGCTGTGAATGTACAATGCCTGAGCTAGCCAACATGTGGTGTGGCTTATACAGTGATTATTAAAAGTCGTCTGATAATGGTGGAAACTGGTTTGGATTTGTTTAACCCACAGAAGAGTGCCTAACAGTAACAGCGGGCACCAAGGCCCGTTCAGCAACATTTCAATTGCACCTAGACGTGAAGAAGTCATCGACACTTACCACAAAACATTACCTACGACTTCTCGTGGGCAACACTAAAGGCAAGGAATTACTTTTGTTAGCATGGTACAGTACTTGCAGTCAATTTGTTTATTTGAAAAGTGTAATACAGATAATGGTCAAAGTCTGTTGAAAGATGTCGCAGGGGTTTCAGCAAGAAGCGACTGTCTTCCGTAAGAAAGGCTTAATTGTCTTCACATAATAAATTGGTCCGTTCGCAAACGCGGAATAAGTAAGATCCTCCAGATTATGTTCGCACATACTTTTTGCTACAGGATGGCGGGATCGGTTACACTACATATAAAAGTTTAGGTCTGACACTTAGAATGACAGTGGCGCCTCAAGTGGAGGAAGGACCAACCTTTATGTCATGCCGTTCTTCTGTTACTGCACTGCTGCCACTTAGAGCGCTAGCATAGATACTTTGATTTCCTGTTACACTATACATTGAAAGTACTGTTGCTTCTCTAGGCGTGCCAGTTCTGTCAAAAGAGCCAGGCGTAAACATTTACATATATGTTATACTGTGATTCTAGTTTGTAAATATGGATGAAACAGGATGAAGATTTTACGAGCAAGGTATTCATTGCCGAAACATAGCAATCAATAAAGTACAAATACACATCAATTTCTATAGGTGTATAATATAAATTCTACGTCTGTGAAGCTGGGGTGGGTCGCTTTTAATGGAGGAAACACCAGCTAGGATGTGCAGGAATTCACAATGAATTACAAAGTGTCATTGATAAAAGTGGGCACCAAACGTTTGTATCAAGAATTACGACAATGTTAAACCAGATTACATCAGGTTTACACTTGGTTCAAACATTGTAATAGTTCAAGTCTGTTAGTGCAAAATTTTGTATTGAACGTGCCTTCTTGTTGTACAGTGTGTTTCCCATTAAGTTTTCACATTTATAGAGCTAGTAGAGAGGGGACTTAATAGATTTACCCACGATTCAAAATCCGGTAATGTCATCCTAGGGTGCCATCAGCACTTATTCATCATTGACCTTATGCCACAATGATCTTTCCGTATTTACAGAGTAGGTACTTACAGACCAAAAACAAGGAAAAATGTGTTGTATATATATCTTTTCTACTGGTCCCGCACTATATCTGTATATTTACTCTTCAAACCACATTCAAGAGCTTGACGAACGCTTCATCGTAACGCTTTCATAATACACTACTGGCCATTAAAATTGTTACACCAAGAAGAAATGCATATGAAAACGGCTATTCATTGGACAAATATACTAAAACTGATTTGTGATTACATTTCCACACGATTTGGGTGCACAGATTCTGAGAAATAAGTACCCAGAACAACCACCTCTGGCCATGATACGCCTTTGCATTGAGTCAAACAGAGCTTGGATGGCGTGTACAGGTACAGATGCCCATACAGCTTCAACACGATACCACAGTTCATAAAGAGAAGTGACTGGCGTATTGTGACGAGCCAGTTGGTCGGCCATCATTAACCAGACGTTTTCAATTAGTGAGATACCTGGAGAATGTGCTGACCACGGCAGCAGTCGAACATTTTCCGTATCCAGAAAGGCCCGTACAGGATCTTCAACATGCGGTCGGGCATTATCCTGCTGAAATGTAGGGTTTCGCAGGGTTCGAATGACGGGTAGAGCCACGGGTCGTAACACATCTGAAATGTAACGGCCACTGTTCAATGTGCCGTCAATACGAACGTGAGGTGACCGAGACGTATAACCAATGGCACCCCATACCATCATGCCGGGTGATACGCCAGTATGGCGATGACGCTTCCAATGTGCATTCACCGCGATGTCGCCAAACACGGATGCGACCATCATGATGCTGTAAACAGAACCTGGGTTCATCAGAAAAAAATGACATTCTGCCATTCTTATACCCAGGTTTGTCGTTGTGTACACCATCGCAGGCGCTCCTGTCTGTGATGCAGCGTCAGTGGTAACCGCATCCATGGTCTCCGAGATGACAGTCCATGCTGCTGCAAACGTCGTCGAACTGGTCGTGCAGATGGTTGTTGTCTTGCAAACGTCCCCATCTGTTGACTCAGGGATCGAGATGTGGCTGCACGATCCGTTACAGCCATGACTATCATCTCGACTGCGTGATACGAGACCGTTGGGATCCAGCTCGGCGTTCCGTATTGCCCTCCTGAACCCACCAATTCCATATTCTGCTAACAGTCATTGGATCGCGACCAACGCGAGCAGCGATGTCGCGATACGATATACCGCAATCGCGATAGGCTTCAGTTCGACCTTTATCAAAGTGGAAAACGTGATGGTACGCTTTTCTCCTCCTTGAACGAGGCATCACAACAGCATTTCGCCAGACAACGCCGATCAACTGCTGTTTGTGTATGAGAAATCAGTTGGAAAATTTCCTCATGTCAGCACGTTGTAGGGGTCGCCACCGGCGCCAACCTTGTGTGAAGGCTCTGAAAAACTAATCATTTGCGTATCATAGTATCTTCTTCCCTTCGGTTAAATTTCTCGTCTGCAGCACGTCATCTTCGTGGTGTAGCAATTATAATAGCCAGGAGTGTATTTCTGTACCTGTCCACTCTCAAATAGCGCTTGGAAAGTGGAACACCTAACACTTTCCGTTTTCGATCCGGTTTCTCCTAATTTATTACGATGATCGTGTCTCCCTGTTCAGGGGAGTGCTAACAAAATATGTTTATATTCGGAAAAAAAGTTGTGAAAGAAGTTTTTCAAATAGTTATCGACACAATAAATAACGATATTCTTTTACTACCCATACTCTTGCATCATTCCGAAAATTTCTCTTCTCTGTCTCACGGTAATACTACGCTTTCTCTGAATCCTCCCTGAGTCCCATCTGGTGGGTATCTCACAATGCGCGCTCAAAGCTCTTAAAGTATGCATTTTAGATCCCAAGTTCACTAGACAGTTTTTGTTGCATTGATCCATATTATCTCCTCTCAAAGTATGAATAGCAGAGATCTTACAGCAAAAAGCTTAGACTATCAAGTCCAGACGTGAGTTCCTATGTAAAACTTGATCTGATAAGCCTCTTGACCAATATATTGAAGCATATAACACGAATTTTTAAGCACCCTTTTTATACATGTAGCCAATCACACAAGATTCTGCAGTGTACAGCAATAGAACAAAATCTTAGACCAAAGCTTTATTTTATTTTTTATTTATTTATTTGATTGAACATTGCGTCTACTTAAAAAAAAAAAAAAAAAAAAAAAAAAAAAAAAAAAAAAAAAAAAAAAAAAAAAAGAAGAAAAAAAAAAAAAAGACAGAGAGATCCGTTGAGGAGTGTGGTCCAAGAGAACATTCGAGACTTCTTGTTGGTTTATCTGCTTTGATTCACTTAAGTTAGCGATGCAACAATAAAGTGAATTCTAATAGGACAGAAAGAGAAAGACAGAAAGAGAGAGAGAGTTTATGTGTTTGTGTGTGTGTGTGTGAGTGACAGGAATTACATTACAGTCACTTACTTTCCCACTTTTATCTCCAGTGAAGAACCATTTAATAATTTTTAATTTACTCCTACTGCTTCTTATAGATCTGTTTCCTTATTTCATTGATGCTCTCGAATAATAATGCACTTACAAAGAAGTTATTCGATGTTAAAACCACGCTACAAGCATAAAAATGTGTGCGACTTCAAAACTCGAAAGGAAATGCTTGAATAGCTGGACGTACTAACAAACATACCTCAATACATAGATTGTCAACTGAATTTTATTATGAAGGGCTAATAAAACTTTAAATGTACTAATAGCATTCGTAAACAAACAACTTGAATAAAGAAGTCTGTATTATTTACTACTAAACGTTATTCCTCTAGACAAGAAAACCGAAATGTTTTGCAGCATTAGATTGGATGTTTTACCGCAACTGGTGGATTAAAGCTTCATTGTTATTTTATCAGACGATAATGTTTTCAATTTGGAAACTGAATATGTCTTCCATCTTTCTACAACAGTCTTTTACATTGATTCGTTGGCTGTTACCATTCTCTTTTTGTTTATTACAATCACAACAAGTAATTTTTGGAAAATTATTGAATATAATCAGCACTGATATCAAGGAAATTGTGTCCCAGTATGTGGCACCAACCAGCAGCGTCAATTCAAATAGGCATCACTATATTGTTATCAATTTCCAACAATACATTCATTGAATTTCGTTACCTGAAGTTCCAAATTATAGCAAAGTATACAAGGCAGACCGTTGAATGTGTCAGCAAGGCACTTCCATGTTTGTTGAGTGAATGAGAACGCATGGGCTACGACCCCCATGAAGCTTACAAGGGGCTTTCTTTATGGAAAGTGCGTTGATCCATTCCATAAGGAGGGGCGCAGCTGCAGGGCGCTGCGCATGACAGATATACTGGACCGCCGCGCAAAGTATTCCGCCAGCGACGACAGCAGACTTACGGTTTAAGGTCTCGTCGTCTGCCTTGAGATACTTGCTTCGGTGGTAACGTTCCTTGTTTCTTGCAGGGTAAAGTTGAAAATTGTCGCAGACAGGTTCAAGAAGCTAAAACCTTTTTAACTTTATTTTTGAATAAATAGGAAGTGATCTATTTCTCTGCTCACTAAATATGGATAGATTAGATTAGTTGGTTCGTTCCACAGATCCGTATTGACGTGATCCTCGTGGATATGGACCTTGTACTTTATACAAATACTGGATGGGAATCTCTTACATGTTCTGAACTGCATGTAGTGAGTCTTTTCAAAGTTTTATGTCAATGAGTTGGCTTTAAGACATTTATTAATGTTAATGACAATGTCATTGGCAGAACTTTCTAAAACTAAGCTCGACATGCTATTTATTGCAATACTTGTAGCATATGCAAACTAAACGAACTCTGCTTCTGGCAGTGTAAGTGATGAGAGGTCATTAATGTACACAAGAAAAAGCAAAGGCTCTAAGATGGATCCTTGTGGAACACCACATGTAATTTGTTCCCAATCTGATGATGACTGTTAGCTTCATTCACTAGTCCCTTGCATTGACATCCTTTGTTTCCTGTTAGAAAGGTACGACTTGAACCATTTTGCAGCAATTCCCGTGACACCATAGAATTCTAATTTACTTAAAAGGATGTTTTGGTTCGCACAGTGAAATGCTTTTGATAAATCACAGAAAATACCTGCTGCTTGTAATTCATTATCTAATGAATTAAGTACATTCTCACTGTAGGTGTAAATAGCCTTCCGATATCGGTACCTTTCAGAAATCGAAACTGTGTTCTAGACAATATGTCATTTGAGATTAGGTGGTTGAGAAGCTGCTTGTACATTACCTTTTCTAGAATTTTTGGGGGATGTCGGTAAAAGTGAAATCGGTCTGTAATTTCATGGTATATCTTTATCCCCATTCTTGAATAGAGGTTTAATATCCACATATGAATATGATCATATTATTGTTCGCTTTTCACTGGTAAGAAGCCTACTCACATGCTTGTGGTTTAATGTATAACGCTTCATATGTTATTTGTGATTTTCTTTAGCTTCGAGGTTTTCCAAATGTGGGCATTCTTGCATTTCATTCTGATCAAGAGTAATTTATTATTCGAATAAGTCATTGTTTTAGGATACTCTTGTGGTTAGGATTACACAAATGTATCTAAAATCAGGAGCCACGTTCGCACAATAAATGTAATCTTAGAAGATTTGAAATAGAAAGCTCAAATGAGACTCTAGAGCAATGATTATTGCTGTAATATTTCATACTATTACGATTCGTTTCTGTTGTAATGTGTCTTTTTAAGATAGTTTTACGAAAGTTCAGAATTTTCATTTAATGCACTTACTACAGTCGAAAGCTATGTTTCATGTTACATTCTTCTAGAAACATTCTTCTAGATGGGTCCTCCAAAAGAATTAATCTTTGCCTGCAGTTTTCGTTAAACACGTGTGTTCTTTAGTGCAGTTGAAGTCGATAATTGCGATATTGCCTTTCTTTTTCCACGCCTCCACTATTAGAGTATTGATGACAGTGCTTGAGGTCTGTGCTATTATCATTCAGTGAACGATGTAAACAAGTACTTTGCTTTCCGTTAACCATCGATAGACGATCGTGACCTTTTACTTGCTGCAATGGTAGACTTCATACTGATAGGTGATTTGCTTTGGTTAGCGCAGAGAGATAGTTCTGATTCTGAGATACAAGTCAGGAGGGTCACGCGCAGACACTTCCAATTGCTGTGTGGAATCGTTGGCTCTGTGGGGCTATCAATGAGGAAAATGTAAATGTATGACAACCACGGATTCACAGAATACCTCACCATGGAAAGAAATAAAATTTTATGATTTTGATGTATTCACAATCGGATAGTAGCTCATATACTAGGAAAACAACTTTGACCCATGCTACAATCCTAGATGTGTGTTAAATAAGATATACAGTGTCTCGAAGATATCTCTGGGAATAACAGTGCCTTTTGGTGCTGTTAACCTACGGGAGAAGATGTCCATATACAAGAGCTGACAAATGCTCAAGATTTACGTAGTAGTAGGACCTCTTTAACGATATAAATTAAGGTGTCTAAAAACACAAATGAGAAGATTCTTTCTAAAGTTATGGATCAATTAAATATGTTCTGTTTTAATTACGACGACAATTCAAAGGAAAAGCAGGAATGCATCAGCTTCATAAAATAAAGACGAGAAATAACGAAGTTCATACGGGACTCTGGATATGTCACAAAACTCTGCTAGACAACAATTATAAATCTCGCTTAGAGGTATCCTTGTGAGATATAAATAGCGCGTGAGAACGAAAGGACGGTCTTTGGTTTGTACTGACTATTGGCGTGTCGGGGTATAGGGCGGATCACGTGGTGGTTTTCCCCTTTCAGCAGTGTAGCGACAAGCGCGATTTGGGCAAACGTCACCGATCATAGTGGGCACGTAAGGAAGCAGCAAGCACGATGGTTTTCACGAGTCTGGAAGTGGCACTAGTAGCTGAAATGTTCAAATGTTTATAAATCTGTGCGAATATCAGTCCTTCGGCATACAAATTACTTTAGCTTAAAGTAAACTAAGGAAAACATATACGCCCATGGGGAGGACTCGAGCGGGGGGCAACCGCGCGCTCCGCAGCAAGGCGCCTTGGAGAACTCGGCCGGTAGCTCAGCCTGTTTTGCGTTGGGCCAGTATCGTCGTCAATTATGGTAAGTTCTTTCGTTGAATTCTATTAATGTTAAAGGACCCGATGCCGTAACTCTGTTTGACTGATTTAGTGAGGTGAATTGCAAGAAATATTCGTTGAATTCTATTAATGTTAAAGGACCCGATGCCGTAACTCTGTTTGACTGATTTAGTGAGGTGAATTGCAAGAAATATTCAGATCATTCCTTGAATTTTCGAGTACACTTTTGATAATTGAATCTAATCTCAGCGGAGCATTGAAACTATGTTTTGGTTTATTATTAGGCCGATGTGTGGATTTGACAGGTGCTTGGCGCCCTAAGCTGTTTCAAAATTTGCCGGCCGCGGTGGCCGAGTGGTCTGCGGCGTGCCAGTCACGGTCTGCACGGTCGCTGTGGTCGGGGATTCGAATCCCCCTCGGGCATGGATGTTTGTACCGTCTTTAGTATAAGCTAGTTCATAAGTAGTTTGTAAGTTTAGGGACTAATGACCCCGTAGTTAACTCCCATTAGCTCTACAAACATTTGAACATTTTTGTTTCAAGATGTCAAGCAGACCTCAGAAACACCTTCTTTCTTTTTGAGTACTGACACTGTGATTCGGTTCACTAGTATGTGTTACTTTGTAGAAAGACGCTGGCCTAGTGATCATGACTTGTGGTTTATTAATAATTTCAAAAAACAGCCAAAGTTGCACACAGCTTGTTCTTTTTATTGAGTTTCGGGCTTACCTGAGCCCATTATCAAGTCAAACCTATGAGAGAACACAATCACGTATTACAAACATTACAACTTGATTTACATTAAATTATCATCTTGTTTTCGACTTACACTGCAAATATAATACATATCAACTCACTGTCATCACCAATATACAAATAATACATCATCATATGCACAAAACAAAAATTTACTCCTTTTTTGAAAAGTGTCATATTATTCCTCTTTCAATATAGGCATTAGCTGGTAACGCCATCCTACGTCGTTTTCCCAGGAAGGCTTATTATGGTAGAGGGCACTACATAGACCTTTAATTTGTTTAGTTCTAAGATTAACAAACTTAATACAAAATTGTAATATCACACTATGTCTCCAAGCTGTTGCCACTTGAAGTTGGCAAGATTCTCTGTTTGTTTTAGAAGCTACTCTTGTCGGATGTGTCAAGCGCTGGGAGGGGCATGCGGGTGGCAAAGGGTGGTTTTAGTCTTGGGTCCGTTACATTGAGCCTGCCCTGCTCGAGGTATGTTGGCGAGCTTGTTCCCGTTTCGGTAACATCAAACAACGAAGAATATTACTGTTGTTTTACTATTGTATGTTTTCGTAAGTTGTTAAATTTGTAAGCTTTTCCAAGCTTATGCATGGTCAAGCAGAATATACTTGACCGATTGTAAACTGTGGTAGATAATACACTGAAATAAATACGATATCAGGTGGGATATCGTACATAATACAGATATGGTAAAATATTTTATTCAAATATTGGTTAAAATAGTAATTTGTCTGTGATACGGTACGATATTTCTCTGTAAAATATGAAGTTTCGTGGCCGTAAAGTTCAAAATTACTAAAACTTTCCGGGCTGTTATGCCGTGGTCTTATGGAACCCCAACGTTTCGTCCCCAACTGCGGAGGACATATTCAAGGGGGATCGTGGCACTTTCGTATGTCCGATGCAAAATCTGGCTCGCTACTGACTGAAGCCAAACTCCATTTACGAGGGCTCGCGCGCAGAGGTGTGACGTCAGCTGTTTTTGATATGCGCGCGCAATTCGTCGTTGCCGATTGCTGTCGTCCGTTAATATCGTCCCATGGTGGAAGACTGATACATTTCTTCTTCAACACCGGAATCCAGATTTCATTTAGTTTCACGCCCTCCTCCATCATATTGAAATTATTGGGGTGTTTTACAATTTATATAGCCTCTCTGTACAGTCTTTCCTGGTATCCATATGTGGCTGCAAAAACCTAAGTCTTATCAAACTGAATAAGGTGGTCCCCTGGTTGAAAAACATGTTCAGCAACAGCTGATCTGCCAATCTGTCCCCTTCTACAGTTCCCCTTGTGCTCTTCTAGTCGTTTGTTGACTGTTCTTTTTGTGGTACCCACGTATACATCTCCACAGCTGCACGGATTCCTATAAATTACTGCTTTTACCAGCGGTTTGCGAGCATCCTTCCCCGATAGATAATTGCCACTACTGCCAGGGCTCTCCGTGCAGTGGAATAGCACCTCGGCAATGGACATATTGGAACATTCCTGTTAAAGTGATATAAATATCTATTTAAATATAAATATCTATGAAACACAGAAACTGATTTGAGGTTTGTGTCCTGGAGGGAAGTCGCCTTAATCGTTAGTTGTGCGTTAGTCTAATGGTAAGACGTCTGTCCAGTAAGCCTGAACGTCCGGGTTCGATTCCCGGTCGCATAACAAATTTTAATTCATTGCTTCACCTTCATCTTTAATGTCTTGGACATATTCGAGACGAAAAACCGTCTCAGGCTTTCTGAATTTTTTTTAAATATATTTATATCGTCTCTTGTTGGTGTTACCCGAGGACAACATTGCCTTGCCTTCTTTTAACGGTTCCTGTTGTCTGAAATCGCGTCCATGTCCTGGACATTACACTTTGGGAGACTCCAGTAGCTGTAGCCATCTCCCTCTGAGTCTGTTTCACTTCCAACCTTCCTACGGCTCTCCATGCCATAGATTCATCTACGTCACGTTGTTGTTGCATTACTCTACCTACTGACCACTAACTGAACCCAACTGCTTTTGTATTTTGATTGGTAGAGTGACCACAAGTCAATATCAACCCCATGGGCAACAGCTATCTATTATTAGCGCTATTCCGGTTGCGTAATATTGTTCTCACTCCGCAGTACCGACAGAAAGACGTCGAACCATTTCAGTTCATTCTGCCAATGGCAATACTTAACAATCTATATATCTCAACTGATCCCCTAATTATTTGGACAGTGTAGTTAATGAGAATGTATTTCACAGGTCAGATGCTACTGAACACTGTAACTGTCAAGTGTATTAATTATTATATCGGGTCGCATCAAGAACGCTAACCTTGGTTTGAAAAGTTGGCATGGCTGAATTTGTCCGTCCTTACAGCTTAATAGTACGGTGCCGCGGTTCATGGTACAGTGTTAAAACCGCGCAGTAGAATCCGCGCTGTCTAATGCATAATGCTACTGACAGCGCGACCACTCCCGCCGGATGTCCGAGCCCTCTCTCGGGCATGGGTGTGTGTGTTATTCTTAGTGTGAGTTCGTCTAAGAAGTAAGTAACTCTAATAACTGATGACCAAAGAAGTTTGGTCCAATAGGCTTACGAACATTTGAACATTAGGATCAGTGTTAAATGAAACCTGATGGCAGGAAAGACTTATTAGATGTTAGTAAATGATTTTGACTTGAATTATAAAAGGAATTTTGCTGTGATATTTTCTGAACGTGTCAATCTGGTAGCGAGACAAGCTGTGTTGAATTAGTGTTAATTTTGTTTTGTGCCTGAATACCTGGCTATAGAAAAGATAAATGAACCGAAATAAAATACTAAGGCGCAACCATCGTATCTTGACATTCATTATAGCATGGGCGGAGGTTTAGTGTTTCGGTACTATGGAAAGACTGACAAATTGAAATGCACTGTTAAAGATTTATTAAATTTTTTTTTCTATTTATTTAAATGTATAGTTGCCGCTATGGTTGATATTAGGCAGACCTTCATGTTAATTTTTCGTCTATTGTTGAGTTTAACTTCTGAAAGAGAAATAGATGTAAATTAGGGTGTATGTTTAATATTGTCAATAAAATTTATTGGAATCACAGACAATTACCACTTCAGGACCGTTGTGTCGAAGTTAACCCGTTTGTCACTTGTTTTGGCAAGTGGCTACATAACTGTTAACACTAAACTGAATTGTTACTCGCGAAGGCATTTCCGCTTGAATAAATGTTTGTCAGAAACTTTGTAGCTAAATATTTGTTCGGATTACTTCTCATAATATAAATTATTTTGCTGGAAGTGAGAGATAAAAAAACTACGGTAAGTATTTGAAACTAATCCCCTGTTGATATTCAAAACTGTATCACGCGGAGAGTGACTGGCGAATGATTGCCTTCTATAAATGTGAACAACACGGTAAATCTTTAAATTTCTCAGTATGGAAGAAAATCATTATTCAAATGCCTGCATGAGCTGTTGGACGAAAAGTAGCTCGTAAACAAGCACTCAGATGGCTAACGGTGGGTAACGAGACAATTATGGAGTAAGTTAACTTTACTGATACGATACCAGTCTTAGTTATAACAATGCTCCATTTCAATCATTATCCGCAGTAAGTAATTGAAATAATTGCGCATAGGCTTTTCATGTACTACGCTATTTCGTAATAACGAAAAATATACCTCCTGTATACTATGTAATGTGCCTTCCTCTACCACTGCATTCCTTATCCCATTTCCGTATTCCTTTCCATCCCAGCAATTTCTTAGATGAAACTCAACATTGCTCACAAAGAAACTCTCAGTAGTGAGTATTTTTTTTCTATGCTTCATGCCGTTCATGATGTACCGGTATATAACATTACATTAACGCGGTAAATCATTAGTATGGTTATTAATGGGTTTCACTACCAATTGAATTATTTTATTATGTTTATTTACAATCAGTATTTCAGCTGTAGAGCCACTTTGAAGTGTACACTGTAATGAAATGGTTATAAATGAGATATATAACAGATTTATGCATTACAATACAGTCAAATGGCGCTGAAATCATTTAATAACAATTGGGTGCCTATGGCCTAAGTCATCTTTGATTCGTTGCATATGTGAGTATCGTCCGTTTGAACGATAGATAACGTTCTTTCAGGATCTTTTTCCGGTTGCAGCGGTTTCGGAGATTTGATGTTTTACCGAATTCTCGGCATTTACGGTGCACTCGTGGAATGAACGTACTGGACAGTTCCCACCTCAACGCTTCCTCGCAGATGTTGTGTCCCATCTCCCGTGCGCCGACTGTAACACCGCGTACAGACTCACTTGAAAGGTGACAGCCTGCCATTGTAGCCATAGTAAGCGATCTAATGCCTGCTCCAGACACCTGTTGTCTTATATACACCTTGAAGACTGCAGCGTCGTCTCTGAGGTTTAACATATCTCTGGTTCGTATACGAATACCTACACCAGTTTCTTTGGCTTTTCAGTGTATCTTCTGAAGAGGTACTGTTAGATCGCTTCATTATTTTTTCTTATCATATATTTTAATCGTTTTTTAATGCCTACATAATGGTTGAGTCCTTTATTTTGGACGAGCTTAGAAGGCCGTTCTGGTCAATAGTTTGTTACAGTGCAGATTAGGGATAGAGGCCAGTGGACGCAGAAATGACAAAAATTAAAGAAAATTGAAGGAGCCAGTTTCTACAGCACCCATCTCCCCTCCCGTGTGTGTGAATGTCTGAGTATGTCAGAGGTGGTAAGAAAACAGAGATTGTAGCGGGTTAGCAGTAGCAGAAAGTTCCAAGTAGGACAGCCAACCTTTGCTTTCTGAGAAGACAGCAGAGGTCTGATTAAGTAACGGAAATGTACTTCCTTGTGTCGATTTTCTTGAATAACTCGATTGATAATGCTGCTACTCGCGTTCAATCGCGAGAACAAGTGTGGGGCGCAAAACTGTGGATTTCAAAATGTTCAAATGTTTGTATAGCTTATGGGACTTAACTACGGGGTCATCAGTCCCTAAACTACATATGAACTACTTACGAACTAGGACGGCACAAATATCCATGCCCGAGGGGGGATTCGAACCCCCGACCGCAGTGGCCGTGCAGACCGTGACTGGAGCGCCTTAGTCCCCTCGGCCACCGCATTGTGGATTTTTAATGTAGAAATTCAGTCTAATGTGGGACTTGAAATTGTAACGAATTTTGATTGGGACTTGAGCCATCTGCTTCATGCTTACAGTTTAAGTTACGAGTGAATATCAGGGAGTATGATACATTATCAAGTGCGTGTGTTTCTATTTCAAAATAAGTGTCCATGTCCGTGGTGGAATTTTACTTTATACTTTGTGACGAGCGTGCTGAAAATGCGTTTCTGCCTTTTCCAGTTTTCTATAATTCTGAGTCCACAGTGCCCGGCAGTCACTTTCATTGAGCATTCATAACGTTTCTAAACTACTGGGCCTAAATTATTTTCCGAAATCTTTAGTATATTCTGCCTCTCCTTTGTATGTAATGTTGACCTTTGCCATAGATTTATTTATTTGAAAGAGTCATGGGCCATCAGCTCCATCGACCTACAGCTAAATATGCGGCTTAATAGCGAGTAACTAAAGCGTACAGTAAACTGAGCGTGTTCAAGGAATGAAACTATGACTGCTGTACGAGATATCAGTGGATTTATCGTGCTGGCCTACACGAGTACGGATGGTTCAAGCCATTAAATATTTGCTTTCTTTCCATGTTTAGTAATATAACTATATCCTGAAATCATCCTCAGTGTAACAAATTGAAGGTTCTATACCGGTGGGCCAAATTTTGTCCCTAGATTATCCTTAGATTTTCGGATTTCTTTGTAAAAGGTCATGAATGATTATGTGGCACCACATAGCATGGCTACGTCCCACTGTGCCGGTCGTGTAGTGTATTACTGCGTTTATCTTAATTATTCCCAACGGTCAGAGTTTTTTTTCTTTCTGCTACGTATATGGTTTATTTTTATTTGTGGTGTTTTCACAATATCATTGGGAGTCACGGTACTTGTGATCAGTCTATTGGCAGTGACAAGGAACATGCTTTTTCTCTCGGGAAGAACATTATTTTAATATCTTCCAATGCAAACATCTGTAGATCACGACGCATTTCATTTTGTAGAGTATCGTGCATACAAAGTGGGGCTATAAATGATGTTTGATTGGAGAAATTGTCCCTTGTGGCCTGTTTCACCAGTATAGGATTTTCCACAATTTAGTGAGACCAGTAACAATTAATTTCATACCTAGCAAGATGGAAAGATAACGACTCATTTTGTTCATTTTACGTGATTTTTGTCGATGTATTGGTAGCAATAAATAGAGTACATAAATTTCAATTCTCCCCATCTTCTTATTCATTTCTTATCTCCGCCCATCCCTTTTGCCCTATTAATCAGTTAAATGGATGAGGGTGCAACTGAATGTGTGGCGACGATTCAAACTGGAAGTACGACTGTCTCCACTAAATTGTAACCACTAGTTACGATTCGGAGCTAGAGTTATCCATTGCGTAATAAAAATTTAATTAATTAGTGGACAATTAGACGCAACTTGGTAAGTCTGGGTCAAGCAATTTATCGTTCAAGTGGTTCCGAATGGTGACTGCCGGTTAGGGAAGGTAAATGTTAACGCCCTGGTAAATTAACAAAAGGGAATATGAATACAAAACAGATAGCCGCGCGAGAGTAGCCACGCAGTCTGGCGCGTCACGTTTCGGATCGCGCGGCCTTCCGCGTTGGAGGTTCGAGTCCTCCGTAGGGCATGGATGTTTGTGTTGTCTTTAGTAAAAGTTAGTTCATAAGTAGTTTGTAAGTTTAGGGACTGATGACCCTGCAGTTAAGCCCCATAATTCTTACAAACATTTGAACATTTTTAAAACAAATAATATTGCTCACAGGGTGTTAGAAAAGGACTGTCGGTTTTCAATTTATATACGAAATTCATGTATAAACCACGCTAGTGGGCGGAAGACTCTTGGGCGGATGATTGATTCGGGCAGATTTTCCGGCTAGCATCAGGGTTATATACGGCCACACTAGTTCAAAAATGTTCAAATGTTTGTATAGCTTATGGGACTTAACTACGGGGTCATCAGTCCCTAAACTTACAAACTACTTATGAACTAGCTAATACTAAGGACGGCACAAATATCCATGCTCACACTAGTTCGGTCAACTTTGTTAACTGTTGGGAGTGAGATATTCCATTTTAGAACTCTGATTTAGGATTGTATCAGGTATTCGCATTTCGCGAATCATTTGATGTTTGTGGATGTGCCGCTGTTTTGCAAGACTGTAATATCTAACAAATTTTTGTGAAGATACGTCCGTGTTGTGAAACTTAGATTTTATGTCACATTAATTGCAAGTGGTGACTCAGCTACCTACATTTATTTGCACATATGCAAGTTTACTGCATAGAAATTTTATTCTGTATATCATTGTGTAGATACCAGTAAGACCTCCCTAGCATAAAACTGTTCCCTTGTGGATTGTACAATAATAAGCGCACATTGACGTTTAAAAAGTAATGTGGTCCTCGTCATCTATTTTAAAATTAAATATATGTATTATTACATCACCGACTTTATAACATTTCCACAGTATTTATCATCATGTATGAGAATTTCGCACCTTCCTATGAGTAGGAAAATTAGATAAGAATTGATTTACTGGAAATTTGAAACTGTTGGTGACTCCTGTGGATATACGATCGCGCACAACTCACCCCAATGAGTATAATGTGCCACATTGTTTACCCAGACTTGTTGCTACACTACGTCTTAACAGACAGAGTAGATGGGTTTCTAGTCAGAATACTATGTGACTTTGTAACCTTACCGGCCTACGCTACCGACAATAGCGAGTAATTAAACTTTAGAATGACCCATGTGCGAAATGAATTCATTACCCGGATAGGACTATCGGTGGCGAATACAATAACGTAATGGAGGTTACACACACGAACGATACTTCCCGATGTAATTCACAAATACGATCGTTTGGTGAGGGGAATTTTGAATAAAGGTCTTAAAATTGATAAGCGCAGGACAGAACTGTAATGAGCGAACACTTTTGAATAGGTAAATAGATACGGTCGCCTGCTCGATGTACGAATGGAAAAATTTATTTAGTGGAAATATACTTAGCAGTAGCAATAATCACTGGTTGGTTAATTTAGATGCAACGCGGTCACAGAATAGAGTCTAAACTCGCACACCACAGCACCAGGAAACACAGAGAAATATACAATCAGTATATTTAGATTACTTTTACACTGAAAATTATTAGCAAAAATTCCTATAATAACCATGATAGTTATTATAAGAAAATTGCTTGCAATAATTCTACGTAAAATCAAACCATCACCATAATGCGTGCATACTAATTTTCTGTAGCTTGGTTAGCAATAGTAAATGTAGCTGTCGTGGTTGAGTTTTGTCTACAATGACTAGCTGCTTGATTACGTGAGTTATTTACTGAGAAATTATGCAATTTACTTTTCTTTAACTAATTTAATAAAATATTATTTCTGAAAAGTGAAATTATGATATCTGCTACTGCCCCTATAATAGCAACAAACACATGTACCATCAAATATTTAGTGGCACTATTAATTAAATTGTTCACTTTAGCCGCGGTGGAGTAGCCGAGCTGTCTAAGGCGCCTCGCTGCGGAGCGCGCGCTTGCTCGCCGTCGGATGTTCGAATCCTCCCTGGGACATGGGTGTGTGTGTGTTGTCTTTAGGTTAGTTTACCTAGGTTTAAGTAGTTTGTAAGATATGGACTGATGACCACATAGTTTGGTCCAATAGATTTACAAACATTTGAACATTTGTTCACTTTAACGCTTTGACCAAAACTGCAGTCCATTTTAAGACACATAATTGAATACGTTATACAAAATTAATATTCACTGCATTGTACCATTCAGTGGTTACACAATATGCTCATAATCAGTGACCTCCAACTGTTGCTAACTATACTCTGAAATTCCATAATGGTACAAATTGTTAACTGCTTACTGAAATATTTTCAGACTCCACTGATTTTAACTAGATATACTTAAAGTCTTTTATTGTGCAAGTAGAGGCTCGTGAGATTAAAGGTAGCAGAATAGGAACCTGTTCGGATAGTGTCGTAGGTGAAAAATTTTAACGGCACAAATCAATTGCATGTAAGTTCACTGTTGATCATTTGCAAATCCTAACGTTGGCTTAGCGTTACACATCTAATGACGGTTAATTGGTTGGATCTTATTTTGCAGCGATCGTGGTAATTGTTGCTGGCACTTCATAATGGTTGGCAAAAAAGGGATCTTCTTGGTGACGAAATATTGGTTAATCATTGGGCATTGCTCTTTACATCATTCCTCCTGAAGATTTAACGCTGTGCCCATGTTTCTTACCTGTCAGTGTCTAATTGCCAAAACTGTTGCATTTACCAATACGTTGTAAATAACCACGTTACTACAGTTTGCTGCTGCTATACGACTTTTCTACCGTTCACCTCGAGATCTCAACAACAACACTCTCTCGCGCCTCGAGGCAAATGCACTCAGCGATAAAAATGCTCTGCGCAAAAATTCTACGAACATTGCCCTCGCTAGGCCAACGTGTCTATTACAACACTTTACAATTCTTTTCCCTTTGTATAATGTACAACCATTTAAATATTCGTAATTCTCATAACTCATTTACAGAGAATAATTAGTCAATTTACATAAGATGTTGTTGTTGTCGTTCTGGTCTTCAGTCCGGAGACTGGTTTGATTCAGCTCACCACAATACCCTATCCTGAGCAAGCTCCTTCAACTCCACATAAGAACAACAGCCTACATCTATCTGAATCTGCTTACTGTATCCATCTCTTGGTCTTCCTCTGAAGTTTTTACCCCACACACTTCCCTCCAACGCTAAATTCACAATTCCTTGATGTCTAAGAATGTGTCCTACCAATCGATCCCTTCTTTTAGTCAAGGTGTACCAGAAATTTCTTTTCTTCCCAATTCGTTTCATCCTCCATGTTTCACTCCTATACAAATGCCTTCAGAAAGGATTTCCTTAGGCTTAAATCAATATTAAATGTTAACACATTTCTCATTTTCAAGAACGCATTTCTACATTGCCATTCTGCATTTTATAACCTCTGTACTGCGACCATCATTTATTATTTTACTGACCAAGTAACAAAACGCATCTATCTTTTTTACTGTTTCGTTGCCTAATCTAATTCCTTCAGCATCACAGGGTTTTCTTAGATTGCACTCCATTACTCTAGTTTTGCTGTTGTTAATGTTCATCTTATATGCACCTTTCAGCACATTTTCCATTCCATTCTACTGCTCTACCAGGTCCTTTGCTATCTCTGACAGAATTACTACGACGTCGGCAAAGCACAATGTTTTTAATTCTTTACCATGAACTTGAATTCCTTCTCCAAATTTCTCTTTGCTTTCCTTTATAGATTGCTCAATGTACAAATTGAGTAACATTGGAGAAAGGCTGCATCCCTGTCTTACTCGCTTCCCAACCACTGCAACCCTTTCATGCCCTTTAACAACCGCTGTCTGGTTTTTGTACAAGTGGTTAATAACCTTACGCTACCTATATTTTACTCCTGCTTTCCATTCAACATTGTCAAAAGTCTCCGCCTTACACACGATATCTACACAATAAGGCTACACATATTTCTCATACTATAGACAGTCATTTATTCTGATCATGTTTACACATGCAGGCAGTGGCGTTGAGCACTGTGTCGTTGCGTTACAATTTCTTGTACGCTCTGTTGTTGATAGGCCAACAAATGAGAAAATTTTCATATCGATGCTACCAATATCTGCCATATGTAGGATCTTGAAAAAAAAGGGACTATCGATAGAAACTTTTCCATACTAATTGACTACATTATTATTTGATACAATTTTGGAGTACATAGAGTACGTGTGATGTCGTCAGGAAACAGACATCGCAAGTGATAATTAGGTGAAGCTCTCACAGGCCTGGTGGCCGGTCCATCGCAGTCCAAATGTGGGGGGAACCGGCTGCGCCTCATTTCAACAATTGAATAATTCCAATTCCGCCGTCGCTATGGAACCCGATTAAGCAATTAGCGGAGCATTAGCAGCAATTCAATAAAGATGGCAGCGAATTTTGTTTTTTAATATTCGCTTATCAGGGGAGAGCGCAGGGGGAAAAACGAGAGGTCCCAACTCCCCGCATCAGAACGGAGTCGATTTCAGAGAGCGAAACAAAAGAAATTATTTTCCGAGGACGTAAACGAGGTCGATCGGTTGATTTTCACCCTCCCTCCCTCTCTCTCTGCTTCGATTGCAGTTAACACCCGGAGGCGGTTCTCCGGCCCTGTGCACACGCGCAAGTGTGTACGTACTGGAAATGGAATATAAATACGTCGGGACAGTGTTTGTGTTGGGGAAGGAAGCCGGATTTTCAGGCGGCAGCGCGTTTCCTTGCTGACAAAAGGCTGGCTGCAGGCCACGCGGTATGCAATTACTAATGTAAACCGGTCCTCTGCTCGTAGCCCGCAGCGCCTCGCCAAACACGCCGCCAACAAGACCACCACAAAAACGCGAAAGCCCCCAGATTGCTGTAATAACCAATTTTTATGTAGGAGGGCATCACCAGAAGAGAGAGTGAGAGGGCACACCAGCCGCCCAACATGGAAAAAAAAGCAGAGCAATTAGATTTGTTTACCGAAATACGACGGTCAATATTCGAATTCCGATTTGGTTTTTATTACTATTTTTTTTTTATCCGGCGTCCGGTGTGCCTGGAATCGTATGTGTGAGGCGGCGTCGCTCGGGGCCGCTTCGCCTGTAAACAAGCACACGGCGCCAGCCAGCGCCGGCGCTGTTTGCGCTCGGACGCGGCAGATGTAAGGAAACAAGCGTCGGCGCAGCCAGCGACGCTGCGTAAACAGGCGGACGCGCAGTGCGACCGGCGCCGCCCCGGGCGACGCGCGCGCCGCGCCGGAGAGCGGGGCTGCCCCGCGCTCACGCCTGCCAACTGTGCTGCGAAAATTGTCAGCGGATTAGCGCCGTAATGTCACTAGATTATCACGCCAGCTATTCTCAGAGATAACTCCGAGAATATTTTGGTTTTTAGTCAATCTACATCGACGGCCATCCCAAATGTGACAGCAAGAATATACGGTGGAGCGGCAGAGAGCGGGGCTGCCCCGCGATCACGCCTGCCAATTGTGTTCAAAAATGTTCAAATGTTTGTTAAGCTTATGGGACTTAACTACGGGGTCATCAGTCCCTAAACTTACAAACTACTTATGAACTACTTACGAACTAGGACGGCACAAATATCCATGCCCGAGGGGGGATTCGAACCCCCGACCGTAGTGGGCCAATTGTGTGCTGCGAAAACTGTCACCCGATTAGCGCCGTAATGTCACTAGATTATCGTGCCAGCTATTCTCAGAGATAACTCCAAGAATATTTTGGTTTTTAGTCAATCTACATCGACAGCCATCTCAAATGTGACGGCAAGAAGATATGGCGGAGCGGCAGAGAGCGGGGCTGACCCGCGCTCACGCCTGCCAACTGTGTGCTGCGAAAACTGTTACCAGATTAGCGCCGTAATGTCACTAGATTATCACGCCAGCTATTCTCACAGATAAATCCGAAAATGTTTTGGTTTTTAGTCAATCTACATCGACGACCATCCCAAATGTGTCTGCAAGAAAATATAGCGGACGAATCGTGTAGGATGCCCGGAGCCGCAATACAATTTGTGCCCCCGCCCCGCTGTTGTTGTTGTTGTTTGGATGTTTAAGGGGGACAAAACGACAATGGTCATCAGTCCCCCATTCTATCACTAAGCGTCAAAAGTAATACTGTCGACGTGAAAGAAATCCGCCCAGACGGATTGTGCATTATTGTGTTGCAATTGCCCAACTATGTAGGAATGCACAATGGACATGAATTGACGCACTGATCAGCCAGTACGTATGTGTTACCTCTCAGAGTCGTATCTAGACGTATCAGGGTCCCCATATCACTCCAACTGCACGCGCCCCACACCATTAGAGATGCATCATCCGTTTGAAAACTACTCTGTAACTCAACAACACAGTCCTCAACGCCTCTGTTTGCGTGTGTAAACACGATCTACATCTACATACATACTCCGCAATCCACCGTAAGGTGCGTGTCGGAGGGTACACTGTACCACTACTAGTCATTTCCTTTCCTATTCCACTCCCAAACAGAAGTAGGAAAAAAGAATGCCTATATGACTCCGTAAGAGCCCTAATTTCTCTTGTCATTGTGATCATTATGCGAAATGTAGGTGCAGCAGGATCGTACTACACTAAGCTTCAAATTCCAGCCCTCTAAATTTTCTAAACAGAGATTCACGAAAAGAACGTTGTCTTTTCAACAGCGAACCCCAACTGAGTTGCCGGAGTATTTCCGTGACACTCGCGCATTGGTCGAACCTACCAATAACAAACCTAGCTGCTCGCCTCTGAATTACTTCTAGGTCTTCCTTTGAACTAATCTCCTGCGCGTCCCAAACACTTGAGCAACACTCAAGACGTGGTCGTAGAAGCGTTTTATACGCGATCTCTTGTAAAAAATGAAGTACATCTTCCCAAAATTCTCCCAATAAACCGAAGTCGTCTGTCAGCCTTACTCACAACTGTCCTTACATGTTCGATCCATTTCATATCGCTCTGCAACGTTACGCCTAGATATTTGAACGACGCGACTGCATCAAGAAGCTCACTACTAATGCAGTATTCGAAATTATGGGATTGTTTTTCCTACTCATGCACATCACCTTACATTTTTCTACATTAAGAGATAGCTGCCATTCTTCGCACCAACTAGAAATTTTGTCTAAGTCACCCTGCATGCTATTACAGTCAGTTAAGAACGACACCCTCCCATACACCATAGCATCATCAGCAAACAACCGCAAATTACAAGTTAGTCTGTCCATCAGCTCATTTATATAGGTAGAAAATAGTAGCTTTCCTATCACACTCCCCTGGGGCACACCTGACGATACACTCGTCTCTAGTGAACACTCACCGTCGTTAACGTACTGCGTTCTATTACTTAGGAAGTCTTCCAGCCAGTCACAGGTCTGTGAACCTATTCAATAAGCTCGTATCTTCGTTAGCAGTCTGCATTATGGCACCGCGTCAAACGCCTTTTTGAAGTCGAGAAAAACACAATCCGCATGTTGCCCTTCATTCATGGCTCGCAAGATGTCATGTGAGAAAAGGAGCAGCTGAGTGTCACATGAACGATGTTTCCTGAACCCTTGCTGTTTCGTAGAAGGAAGCTTTACCGTCTCAAGGAAATTTACTATATTGGAACTGAGAATATGCTCCAAAATTATACAGGAAACTGATTTCAGCGGTATTGGCCTGTAATTACGTGAGTTAGTTCTTTTACCATTCTTATAATCTAAGCTCTTTTCCAATCACTAGGAACTTTGCGCTAAAGATTCGCGATAAATGCAAGCTAAGTAAGGTGCAAATGCCGCAGAATACTCTTTGTAAAACCGAACTTTTATTCTATCCGGACCAGGAGACTTTCGTATTTAGCTCTCTCATCTGCTTCTCTACACCGGAAATACCTGTTACTATGTCCTCCATTTCGGAATTAGTACGTTGATCAAATGATGGTATATTTGTGCGGTCAGATAAATGACAGCAGATAGTATGAGAAATATGTATAGCTTATATGTATATATATCGCGTGTAAATTGGTTAATCTTTTTGTGTAAGTAAATTATGTAAATTAATGCTTAAATGATTTTATATTGTACTGAGAAACAAATGTGAAGCATTGCAGTAGATACGTTGGCTTATCGAGGACAATGTTCGTAGAATCTTTGCATGGAGCAGTGTTATCGCTGAAGGCAGTTTGGCGCAACGCGCGAGAGAGAAAAGGTTGTTGTTGGCTCTCGAAGTGAACGGTAGAAAATTTGGACAGCAGCAGCAAACTGTAATAGTGTGGTTTGACGATGCGTTTGTACGAGCAGCAGTTGGGCAAATGGGCACAGGCAAATAATTAACGTGCGAACAGCGTTAAAACTTCAAGAGGAATAATGTCAAGAGGAATGCTGTGGGCCCAATGTATAAATAATATTTCGTCGGCAAGAAGGTACTATGTTTACCAATCATTATAAAGTGCCAGCAACAATCACCAGCCACACTACACCACAGCTGCAAAGTAAGATGTAAACAATTAACCGGTTTTAGATATGTAATGCTAAGCCAACGTTTAGTTTTGCAAAGAGTCAATAGCGAACTTGTGTGCAATTAAGCAGTGTCGATAAACTTATTCACCCGCGGCATTATCCAAACAGATTCCTATTCCGTTACCTTTAATATTCCGAGGCTCAACCGGAATAATAAAAGACTTTTCGTAAATCTAATTAAAATCAGTTGTATTTCAAAAGATTCCAGTGCTTGAAGAATAATTAGTACTGTTTCAATTCTCAAAGCACAGTTAATAACAATTGTGGATCATTGATTATGAACATGTAGTGTAATCATTCCATAATACTTAGCAGTGAAGATTTATTTTGTGTTTAGTATTCAATTCACGAGTACTAAAAGACGCACTGCAATATTTGATTAATGAATTGAACTGAACAGTTCAATTATACTTTAAAAAAAACATTTGATGGTAGATTAAGAACAATAGTCCCTGTCATAATATTACTTCTCAAAATTAGTATTTGATCCAATTTGTTAAAGGAAGATACTTGCATAAGTCTGAGTAAACAACTCACTTAATAACTAATCATTGCAGACACAATTCAATTACAACCATTTTAATTGTTATTGATCATCAAGATAAAGCAAAGTGGCTTAGCAAGCGTTACGGCGTTGGTTGGACTTAATGTAGAATTGCTGCATGCATGCTCATTCTTAAAAAGCTTTATAATCATTCGAGGGATTTGTGATAATTGTTTCCGCTGCATAAGTAATCTAAGTACACTGATTTTATATTACTCTGTCTCTTTATGCTGTGGCGCGTGCGCTTAACCTGCATTCTATGATCGCGTTGTTCCAAATTAACCAATCGTTGATTATTGCTATTACAGTACATTTTATTAATTAAATTTGTCGCTTGTACATCGAGCTGGCGACCATATATATTTAACTGTTCAAAAGTGTTCTCTAGGTACAGTTTTGTCCTGGGCTTATTAAATCTAAAACAATTGTTTAAGATTTCGGTCACCAAATGATCGTTATTGCGAATTAAATCGCAAAGTATCGTTTGAGTGTGTAACCTCCATTACGTTATTGGTTTCGCCTCTGATAGCTTTATCCGGGAAATTAATTCATTAGGCACACGGATCGTTCTGAAGTCTAATTACTCGCGACTGTTGGTAGCGTAGGCCTGTAAGGTTACATGTTGACATCTGGGGTCTATGGTTTCATCAGGTTGTCTTCCTACACGTACACTGCCGTCCGTTCGGTATGATTGAAAACTAGACTCTTCATGCCAGGACACTTGTTTGCAGTCATGAGCAGCACAATGTCACTGTTGACGTGTCCAGGCGAGGCATAAAGCTTTCGGCGATGTTTCGTTGAATGGTTCGTACGCTGACACTTGTTGGTGGTGCAGAATTGAAATCCGCAGAATTTGAGGAAGGGTTGCACTTCTGTCACGCTGAATGCGTGTCTTCAGGCATCGTTGGTCCCGATCTTGCAAGATTCTTTTTATATTGCAGCGATGTTGGAGATTTTATGTTTGGCGGGATTCACGATGGACTTATGGTCTTATGGGAAATTTGTCTCTGCATCGCTACCGCGGAGACGCTGTGTCCCAACTTTCGTCAGCCGACTAGAAAACCACATTCAGACTCACTTTGTGAGACGGGGGCTGTAATTAGTCTATTTTTATACTAACGTTGTGTTATTTTATCTTTCTCTTTACACTAATTATTGAAATATGTAACATTTTTCCCTGTAGATCTTTCTTTATTTTGATTTCTGTGCCTTTGGGGACACATCAGGGGTGATGGGCTCCTGGGATTGTAGTACATTCTATGTTTATATGAAAATTTTGGGATTTTAATGTTTATTGGCGCAGCTTGGCTGCTAAAAAGTGGTTTTCCGTGTTTGGTACGGTCAGGCCGCGCAGAGCAGAGACGCTCTTGAAGGTGTCCCCCTCCCACCAACTTTCTCTCGCCTTTGGGGAAGGACGAGAGAGGCTGGCTTGACCTGCTCGGCGCCAACTCGACGTCCGAACGGCGTAGTATACCTTGCAGAATTTTTTAGAGTGTGTGGGACGCTTTACATAATGCTGCACCGTGGTTTACAGTGGGCGATAGAGGGGACCGCCTTTTTTAGTCATTTGGCCGTTCCGCAAGAGAGGAATTTGCCAGATACAAAGAATAGGAGAGTGATCTGGGCCCCGGGCTGTTTATGGAGACGTATTGCCCTTAGACGTTATCTAAAAAAGTTCCTTGAAGGCAGCAGGGTTTGAACATAGTTAGTGTGACAAATGGTTAGTTTCAGAGGAAATCTTTGTGCCCATCTGGCACCCCAGGGGTTTGGCTCCAGAGCTGTATATATAGAGCACAACGTTAACATTTTTAGGTCGTGTGACCGTAGCTAGGAGCAAGCTGAAATTCCTTGCAGGGCACTCACCCTGGAAATGGTTAAATCCGCGGGAAGCTTTGGTGGAGTGGGCGGAGCCTCTTGGCAGCCGCAGAGAACGCGTCCTGATTCAGCAAATTATTTTAGTATGACAGGTAACCAATTTGTCAACGGCGCTACGCCATCCGATTGGTCTGACTATTACCCGTTAGCAGATATTGGTGCGTCTATTGCGCGTGGGTGTGGCTGCCCATCACTTACCGTGAGCTGCGGCAGAGCGCGAGGAGTCACGTCTCCGGTTTGAGCGTCCGAAGTGCACGGTACGCGAGAGACTCCTGTGTGAGCGTCCGAAGTGTACGGACCTCAGGAGACTTCTGTCTGAGCGTCCGAAGTGTTCGGACCTTGGGAGACAGCCAATACTCCGTTTGATTCGCGGGGAGGACATCGTCTTAAACGGACCTCTGGTTAGACTTGTGTTTGATTCTGAAGATTCGGGCCTTGTAGAACTTGTGTTTACTTCACAGACGTTACATTGTCCGGTGGTTACGCTGTGAGCGGCCACAGTTTAGTTTTCGTTTTGCTAGAAGTCTGTATTTGAGCATTCGCGCCTTTGCAAATCGGGCACGTTTTTTTTTTTTTTTTTTTTTTTTTTTTTTTTTTTTTTTTTTTTTTATATATATATATATAAATCATATTACGCAAGTGACTGATCGATTTGTGCCAAGTGGCTTTCGTGTCACCTATGCAAAATATTGATTAGTCTACTAGCGTGATAGAATCGCACATCAACTGCCTAGCGACGCCGACGCCAGTGACGCTGTGTCAAGTTACATGTCGACCCTGCTTAACAAGTCGCAGCAATTACGGTCGGATAAAAATTTCAGCTCATCCGCTCCCACTGCCTGTTGCCTGCAAGCCTGAGACGCTGCCGTCAATGATCATCTGTGTGGGTAAGGTGACACACTTGCTGGAGGGTTATATGAATCAGACTTGTTGGATTCTGTCCCTTATTTTATTCTTTTGAGATCTGCCTGTTTACTCTGGGGAGCTTAGGGCTAACGATAATTTCAAGCCCCTGGTAGCCAATCTAATAGCATTTTGTTTTGCAAAACCTCCGACCTTTGACTCAGTCAGCCATTTAGTGTCTCAATATTTTAACATTTGTAAAAGATTGTTTGAACACCATTATCTATTTTACATGATAGGAAATGTCATGTGATTTATTTTTCATATTTAATTAAAATAAATTGATTTTGAGCAGATCGTCTTTCATTTAAGAACATTCCTTTTTCACTATTTTGGAGAGGAAACAGAATAGTTAAATTCCAGAGTTTACCAATAATTTTTCAAGTACTTTTTTGTTTGTACAACTGGTACATTGCAATTGAGTAGGAATATTTACTATACGTTTGAAAATATCCATGATCACATCATAGCTGATCAGTAACATTTTAATTTTCCATATTTTGGAGAAATATGGTGGCGACCCAAGGTAGTTAATTGCTGTCCTTCACAAACGACATAGTTCACACTTGGCGACTCTTGCCATAGGATTATCGACATAGTTCACAACTTAAATCGTCATGTCACTGGACTCTACCTATAGTAACGGATAAAACGCTTGTGCCAGACACCTGTTGCCGTATAAAAGCGTTGTCGACGCAGCGTCGTCCTCTTAGGTTTTACATACCTGTGTGCTTGTTATGCATGCCTATACCAATTGACTATTTAATGTCAGAATCCATACCTAGAAACATATCATGAAATGAAATGTTCCAAAATTGTGACATCATTACAGTGGGAAGACGTGGGAGCAATATACCTGAATCGTCCTCATTGCACTGTAGACATTGTATTATAGAATCATCTTCTTCCTTATCTTTACAGTAATCATAGTTTAGCTCGGGTTCTTCATGGTTATGAAGTTATACGAGCAGTTTCTAGGTCTAGGATAGAGGTTATGATTCTATCTCCCGCCTTCTCATTTCTTTAACACTTGTTGATGTCATTCATTCCGTTGTATAAGGAAGGAGAAGCGATACATTTGTTCTCAGTCGATAGTTGTTTTTCATCGTGTTAGCAACCCCGCTGGAATTGGGAGTATCATAAATGTTTCTTTGCGTCATAAATTGATTTATGTGCGTCTATTTGTCGATATTTTAATAAATATTAACATTGAGTTATAATCAGGAATGTTTAGTGCTTTTGAGTAATCTGAGCAGTTGCACGGGTATGATCTGTAATGACCGTTTGGACGCCATTATGATTGATCAATTATTGTGAACAGTAGTCAGGATTTGTAAACGTTTAATAATTTACATTTAACTGCACTTATCATTCGTATTATACACGCATGAACCTGTACTTTTTTTATCGCTACCAAGTTCGATTTTAGCAAAGTTTTATTACGGTAGTGACAGGATCAACTACTTATTCTTCTGTATCTACTGCGTTTAAACGTTAATGACGGCGTGTTGTACCGCTGATGATTCTTTTCAGCTATGAATACCTTAATGGAGAAGAGAAAATTAAACATATATTCCAAGAAGTACAATAAATATCGTATTATAGAGTTTCCTGCCAAGTTTCCTGTTTACGTACAAGTTCATTCATATATCGCATAGATTTGTTTCCCTTTTTTCCTTTTTCTATACTCGAACTGTAGACCAAGCAGGAAACATTATTGTTTCTACCGTTTTGGGGTGCTCGGATGCTGTTCCTAGTGCCACCCAGTCCCTCACCTCGCCGGCGAAAATACATGTTCCAAATAGTCTGCAGATAGTGTTACACGCCAAAGTATGTGAACTTTTACGAATCGTTTTAAAAAGACTTAGGACTTGGTTACCAGCCCGGTATTCGTCCAGTACGGTGTGGAAAACCGAATAAGAACCACATTCAAGCTGACTGGTATAACGGTTCTCGCCTTAAGCGGCTGTACGGAATCGAACCGGGATCGGGTCACTTTTTCGTCCCGGAACTGAGCGCTTCAACGTTCAGCTATCCGAGTGGGTCATAAGACATACATAACTAATGTAATAAGCTTAATAAGCAAACAGAGGAGAACTCTCTGAAAATTAATAACCCGTGTGCAGGTTATCTGCAAAGATTGACAATTTACATCATTATGCATAAAACCAAGAGATTTGCACTGTTAAGCAGAGCACTACGGCCACCTACCTAATAACCGGTATGTAACACTTTAGCAAAGATTACAGGGATGACGCTTCTGCACGTTGAAGATAGGTTGTTTGAGGGAGCTGGCATCATTTCTGTGCACACAACAACTAATTACATAAATTCCACGGAAGGGAGGGGGCGATTATTTATGACACCTATTTCCAGCACATACAAGATGTGGTCGGCAGTGTTCAGATCTGGCGAGATGCTGGAGGGGGGGGGGGGGGGAGGCGGAGAACATCAATTGTAATTATCCATTGTGTTCCTCGAACACGTGCATCACACAGTTGACGTTGTTATAGATACTTATCAGTGAGTCAGCTATTCGCGTGTGGAACGGAGAATGCGCGCAATGCGTCTGAGTTTGACCGAGTTTAACCAAAGGCAGATCGTGAGGTGTTGGAGGCTCGACAACCGTACGATTTGTTGGGTATTCAAGGAGTTTCGTGTTGAGTGTCTCCAACAAGTGGAGGAATCTAGGTGAAATCACGTCGAGACTTCGAGGGGTTGGATAACCACCCATTACCCAGTTGTCGGACATCGTAGGCTGGTCAGACCAGCGGCACAGGACACTGTGGAAACTGTGCAGACTTTATTACTGGGCAGAGTACAAGTGTGACTAAACACACAGTGCATACAACACTCGTAACGAGCCATGAATGTGCCTCTGTTGAGACTACAACACCGGCAACAACGGCTTATACAGACATGTGGCCATCGTCACTGGACCTTGGCACAATGATTAATCTGATGAATCCTGATACCTTCTCCATCATGCCAATACGAGGGTGCAAAAGGGTGGACTTCCAGGAAATCAGCTCCTAGACATCTGTATTGCGAGACGGAGACAAGTTGGCGGTGCCTCAGTAACACTCAAGATGCCATTCCCGTGGGTATCCGTACGTACGGTGGAGCTCGTATAAGACATAATGTAGCCAACGACATAATGTACCCTGGTTGAAGATCACGAACACCCCTTATGACGATGATGATTTCCATCGCGTGTTGCATTTTTTAAAAACAAAAATAGGAAGTAGGAAGAATCTGGATCCGACCGAACAGATCTGGAATGAGCCTGAAAATGGCGTCATAACTAATCGTCCCCTCTTCGGAATAGATAACCTGTGACAAGATCTAGTGACCAAACAAGGCCCTATTGCCACCATTTCAAGACTTGTGGCCGCTGTTATTAGTGTCAAACGTGAGATAATCAGTGTATGTGAATTAGGGCCACTGGTCACTAGATATTGCTTAGCCCTTAGTTACAGAGCAGAGGTAATAAATTAATCCAACTGATGCGTTTTTATTTGGCACTGAAAATTGTTTGTTCGAAATTCAGTCATGTATATTTCCTGGTGGAAGATGGTTCATGAACAAACAATTTCAGGTTCGTTGATAAACGTTCTGAATATGTACGAGGGTTGGAACTTAAATAGTAACAACACTGCTGTGGAGACACTATTCAGTGGAACCTACTATTGTCGCTAATAGCACACGTTGTTGACATATTTACCTTGCCTCCGAGCAAACGAACGCGGCGGTCCCGGTCACCGACGTGCATACGATCGAGGAAAACACAGTTACCTGTGAGTGAGCGGTCTAACGTAACAGTGTCACTATGTTTTCGAAACAGGAACAACGGAGTTGGATCAAGACTGAATGTGCCAGAGGTAGTACAGAACAACATTGTCATCAAGGACTTCAAGAGGCGTACGGGGACTCGGCATTGGATAAAAACCTTCAACGAAGGTCGGAAAACTATGGAAGACATGCATCGGGCAGGACATCCGCCATCCTCGCCGGACTTAAGTCCATGTGAGTTTGATTTCATTCCTAAGATGAAGGAACCACTTCGTGGCATTCAGTTAAGAACTATTCCAGACATTCCACAAAGTAGACCGCTCCATTCGCACCATCAACAGAACAGGCTCTGCTAACGGTATACTACGCCTTCCACATCCCTGGCCACGGGTTCTACACAACGCTGGTGACTACTTTGAAGGACAGTAACAAGTGCAAACAGGCAACGCTTTTGTATCGGTTGTCAATAAAAAGTTACCACTATTTAAGTTACAACCCTCGTAATAGGTTGCACCATATAAGTACTTTACTTTAAACGGGTCTGGTTTAAAAATTATTTTAGTCCTTACTAGAGATACTTATTGAAATTGGATTCCGCAAAGTTTTGTAGCACACCAACTTAACATAGTCATTCACACACAAATCTGAGTGAATTACACTAACAAGATTTCAGACCTCAAGTAACAAACATTCGAAAAATACTGTTCAAACATTTGAAAGTCGTCGACGTGTTAATTTTCGTCGTTGGGAGTACACAGCAAAAACATATACATATGTCAAAACACACAAACTTAAATCATATTCTATCTTTTGAACAAGGAAAAAGACTTACTCAGCCAGTGTACATCTTGTTAATTGATATCTAATCAACTGTTTTCAATTTATTAATCCAACGTGTCTACAGTACTGTATGAAATGATGACACCAGGACGGAGGTCAGAAGACATCGTCCTCATTAGATGCATTGTCTCCTCCTTCCTCACATAGCGACTTTCATAATCTAACGAAGACCATTGATCCCAACAAATGAAAGCACTGAAAGTCCTTTTCACCAAACATCTCTCCCTGATCTACAATTTGAGAAGCAAATATACGGCAGATTTAAAATCCTTCGTACTTTTAACTAACAGAATTCTTCTTTCAGGCAGTAATCATATCAAGGAATCGGGCGGTTTTCTGAATAATTCAGCGATATGGTTGATGTGCCTTGTGGCCATTCCTTTCCAATTTTTGTATCTTATTACCCCAATGGCTTTCATCGGTTACTGAAAGTTGCGAAATATTTCCCAACAGCGCTCGTGTCCAAGAGATTTATAGATTCATTAAATTTCTCTACCTGAGAACTCAATTCTAGAAACCAACAAGAAAAGAAAGCTCGGTCAGTGCCTGTAGAATATGTATCCACCAGTTGCATGTCTTGTAGGGTTACGGATGTCGAGCACCTCCGGAAGTAATAGGTAATTTTGTCAGCCCTATCCGGGTTATCCGTAGTCTTGATTTTGAGTTTCTGTTCACTTAGAGATGTCTTAGGTCCATCAATTTGATCACCACCTTTTTGGAAATTCTGAGAGAGAACACAAAGCAAAGTAGTATTCTCCACGGAAAAGAACTCAAATTACTACACCGAAAAAATTGGTAACAAAATTCTATGATTCACAGCTCACCTCATACATAATCAGGATGTGGGGAATAGGAAGGGGTGTGACTGGGAAGAGGAGTTTGATTTCACAATATGCCGGCGATTTACTGTTACGAATCATTATAGAAATGTAATGACATTAGTGCAGTAAAATAAGGAAGTAGCAGGCTAACAAATGAACATTCAGTAAGAGAATAATGCACGACGAATTAATGAAAAGTGCAAGAACCAATGCGTTTAATTAAAATGCAGATCCAGATAACGGAACGTAAATATACTATGTGTGCTCCACATAGTGGCGCAATCTAATATATTGTAATAAAAGAATTTTAAACAGGCGATCTTGGCTTCTGTGCTTATGCAGGTTTCCATTACCTAAATGTACATTTCACGATATTAAAAACATATAACACAAATGAAATTACAGTGGAGGAAGCCACTAAATGGGAACAATTAAATAAAACATACAAGAAAAATAATAAAAAAGAATTGTATGGAAATGTACCAAAATACGAGATAAAGTCTTACCACTGCAGCGAGAAAAATAAATAACAGTTTGCTCTGAATTTATCGTGTCCACGGTCTCTGTCAAATAATACAGTGCCTAGGGCTGTGTGCTCAATATCGGCAGTCAACAACATGTAAGGTTCGTAATTCACTTACTGCTAAGAGAAACAGAACAGTAATTAAAATAATATTACGAAGTTACCGAAATATCAGAAGTGTTCGCTTCCATAGACAAGCTTCCGTCAACCTGGAGAAATGAACAAAAGCATAACTCGGTGCTTAACTGATTACTGCCGTACAAGTAAAAAAATAATTACAGAGTCAAGGGTACTCCATTACAAAACAGCTTAACAGCCGTATAAAATCACGGGTAATCTATCACAAAATTGTTTAACAGCTGCATAATAGTAAACAGTCATGCTTGGGTATAGTAAGAACATAAGTACACAAAAATAACAATGCCCTTTCCTGCATCCATAGCACCAGCCACATGAACTTGCACAGGAAATGAGGAAACAGTAGTGTGACAAAATTACAACAGACGTTCCAACAATTGGTTTCAGTCAGGAGGAACAATTTTCACACTAGTAAACAGCACCGGCTGAGAGACATTTCCAATGTTAAGCCACACACACTTCGTTGCTTGGCCAAATGTCCCTCCAAATCTAGCTGTCCCGTTTTTTAAAGGTGCTCCAGGGTTCCCCCTGATTTTACTCACTCGGTTCTACTACCAGGTTAGTCTCCATGTACTTCTACGGACAGTTTCTTCTTCCGAACGAAAGAAAGGACACCATTGCTCTACTCAGCTGTCATTTGTTGAGGAGAGGGAAACTTGTAGTGTTGGCTACTACAGAGCATTGAAACAGATCACCGGGAGCTGCGTAAACATGTTCATCCACCTACAACTAGCCTGCTCACAGTTTGTTCTTACTAACCGTGATTAGTTTTGGTGCACTGAAGTTGAATACACTTATCTCCAGAGTCATCTGAGAGTTCATCGCCCTCCTTCTAGGGATGAAGATAGTTTAGTAAACGTTTGGAAGCAGCGTCAAGAATTCAGCGATTCCCGGTACCATACAAACGCTATAAAAACTACTTCGCATATTTAATATCAAGCATGCAGGACTACAGCTAATTTCAGAAAAAATTCCCAATTTCATTACCCTTTTCCTATTGTCTTACGGAAAAATAATTGGCTACTCAGTCCGTATTTTATGCCAAATGTATTATCTCTACAACTTCACAACATAGATTTCACGCACGACGTCAGTTTCAAAGCACTCAGAATTTACACGTTGAAAGCTGTACGATTTGTAGGACCTTTAGTCACTAGTGCACAATATTCTTTGCTCAGTGCTCGCGCAAATGCTCTGGAATGATTCCTGAACACCTCACAGGTAGGTGTGAACCAACCAAAGATATTCAGAAGCCAATATCTTCAAAATCGCTGCACACATCACCAACAAAAGATATTCAAAAGCCAATATCTTCAAAATCGTTGCACACATCATATGAAGGTGTTAACCAACTACAGATATTCAAAAGCCAACATCTCCAAAATCATTGCACACATCACATGAATGTGTAAATATCTTCAAAATTAATGCAAACATCACGTGAAGGTTTTAACCAACCAAAGATATTCAGAAACCAATATCTTCAAAATCATTGCACACATGACATGAAGGTGTTAAACAAAGATATTCAGAAGCCAATATCGTCAAAATAATTACCCTTGTAAACGTTACAATTACAGAAATAATTTTGAATTGTAGTTAAATCTCTTTTAAAGTATTGACACTGCGAGGAAACGTAAGACTTTAATCTTAGGCGTTACTGGAATAATGCCATTAAATATATTCAACTCTGTATCAAGGGTACACAATTTTGTCATCACACATCCCGAAAGAAAGAAGTCTAGTGTTCTTAAATTGAGAAACTGGGACACATACGACAAACACTACGTTCTGAGTTTTTATTTTAATGATACCAAGATATCATCTGAAGTTCTTTGACTGGTAGATGTTTTCGATCGCCCAGCTTTCGGTTTATATGCTTAAAGAATTTCACGTTAAGTATCGCCACCGCATTAATGAAGGCTCTGTTTTTGTGCTTATATATACATCAGAGAAACGAATTTCATGAGCCCATGCTCGTCATTTTTTGACGAAATGAATAAGTTGGTTTAGATCACTAAAACTGTATTAATTTATTACGACACTTCGGCATTCCATCATCAGAATTAAAAGCCTTCTGACCTAGCGAAGAAAGCTTCAGTTTTAATACTAATAATTAAATAGTACTTTGCTTCGGAACTTGAGATTTGTTTCATAGATCTGATGATGACAGATGCAAAAACTTGCGTAATAAGTGAATTTAGTTTCAGAGAGCAATACGTTTTTTATATGTCTTCCCTGCTGGCAATAAATAAATCACCGAACAACATACTGCTACGAACATTAATGATGTGACACGAATATTAAATCCGGGATCACTCCCACAGAATGTGTAAAAGTCGTCGAGGTCACGATAGCAGAGATGTGTGTTTCTGCACGACTCGTCAAGGCTTCAACTTGAAGAAGGAATAGTAAACACTCCTGTTAACAAATCTGACCTATCATTTTGGAAAAATGAAGTTAAGTTAGTGGTTTCTGCGACACGGTCTTTCAAACGACGCTGGAAAGAGTTTTTAAAAGGCGAAATAAAGTGGTATTCATTTCACGAAATTGACTGTATCTAGTAATGAGACGCCGCGGAGGAGTGGCCAAGCGCATTGAGGCGCTATGCGGTGATGCGCGAGGCCGCTCCCCATCGGGGGTTCGAATCCCTCCTCGGGCATGGATGTTTGTGCCGTCTGTAGTATAAGGTAGTTCATAAGTAGTTTGTAAGTTTAGGGACTGATGATTCCGCAGTTAAGTCCCTTAAGATTAACAAATATATGAACATTTGAGCAATGAGACATTACGTTTCTAACATGGCGAGGGAGGGGCGTGTGGGAAAGCAGCACGCTTTAGATCCCAGGAACTAAAATACAAGGAAAGTCTTGCTGTGAGAATGCTTACCGTTTTAGTCGATTCGAAAAGAATCTTTCACCAAGTGTTTGTACCAGGAAAGCAAGCAATTCTAACTGGTTATTATCTTAGAATCCTCCGCGGTCGTAGAAGAATTCGTCGAATACTACCCGAATACTGCAAACCACAGATAGTGTACGAGAATTTGGCCAGCAAGCGGATCACAGCGCCTTATCAACCCACTGTGTGTGCAGGAACTGGCCCTGATAATTTCCGGCTGTTCCCCCAAACTTAAGTCGGCAATGCAGGACAGATTCACGATGCAGTTAAGAAGGGACGAGAAAACTGCACCCCAAAGTAAAATCAATTACAACGAAGGATCAACGTGGCTGTTTCAGAAAACTTTTGTTAATTTCAGCTGCATACTGATTCTGGTGGTTACTGTTTTGGGTACGTACAGTGATAATTTTTTTTTTTTTTTTTTTTTTTTTTTTTTTTTTGGGCACAGTCCTAAAAGAATATAGTGTTTCCTTTCTTTGAGGCTCACTATGTGGATTAACTCCTTTAGTAACATAATCATAGTACAGTTTTGTAGTCCTGTCTCTATTATTATATTAACTTCGATGAGCCGATTTCGATGTCGTAAAGGAAAGAAGGATGGAAGTTTAGGGTTTAACGTCTCCACGTTATAACCTTACTTAGGTTCTCTGAAAATTCAGGTAATTTACAAGTTGTAAGTACAATATCGGTGTTGTAATACGTTTATTTCGTTCCTTTTTATGACTTAAGTGTAATTTCATTGTTTTCTCTGCTGTCTTTGTTCGATGTTATACACTATCTGCCTAATGTTTCATTTGTCTTAGATATTGTTTGTTTGTTTGTTTGTATAGTCTATGGACTTAACTACGGGGTCATCAGTCCCTAAACTTACAAACTACTTATGAACTACTTACGAACTAGGACGGCACAAATATCCATGCCCGAGGGGGGATTCGAACCCCCGACCGTAGTGGCCGTGCAGACCGTGACTGGAGCGCCTTAGTCCCCTCGGCCACCGCGGCCGGCTGTCTTAGATATACCTATACTTTTAGTATTAGCGCATTTGACTGCATCCAACGTTTGTCTTGCTTTCGCGTAGTCAATGTGGGCGCAGCACTTTGCATTTCTTTACGTTGAAGCTGAGTTGCCGTCTGCACCATGTGTCAATACGCTGCAACTCCTCCTACAATTCGCTATCTTATTTCAGCGCTGCGACCTTTTCTTACACTATAGCATCGTCCGCAAAAAGCTGCACTAAATTTCCGACATGTGAAAAGCAACGGCCGTATTACACTAACCTGGGACACACCGGAAATCGCTTTCACGTCTGAAGACATCTCCATTGAGAGTAACACGCTGAGTTCTGTTTGCTAGAAACTCGCCAATCTAGGTACACTGCTGGTCTGATAACCCACTTGCTCGCACTTCATCAGACTTGGGTGTGATACGGTATCGAAGGCCTCGCGAAAGTGAGGAAACACGGTATCTACCTGGGATCCTGCATCAACTGCCATCTGGGTCTAGTGGATGAATAGCGCTTACTGGGTTTTACCTGATCTTTGCTTTCGGAAAAAAATGTTGATTCTCACAAAGGAGTCGATGGCTATAACGCCGAAATTGGCTCATTTTTATTAATGAAGTGTTATGTGGTGTGTCAAAAAAATTGCGGTGAATTCTCTCAGGCAACAAAAAATGTAAAATAAAATGAATGCGCCTTTAGTCACAAAATTGGGTTTTGTTTTACACAAATCATTTCGAGCCCTGATGGCTCATCATCATGTTGTCTCTATGATTTATTATACATGTTTAGAGCCGGCCGCGGTGGCCGAGGAGACTGAGGCGCTTCAGTCACGGTCTGCACGGCAACTACGGTCGGGGGTTCGAATCCCCCCTCGGGCATGGATATTTGTGCCGTCCTAGTTCGTAAGTAGTTCATAAGTAGTTTGTAAGTTGAGAGACTGATGACCCCTTAGTTAAGTCCCATAAGCTTTACAAACATTTGAACATTTATACATGTTTAGAGGCCTGGACCTGTTATGATCAAAATAAAAGTTGTAACAATATGGAGAATTCTAAAAGAGTTACATGGAATAAAAGAGATTTAACAGTTGACTTCCTTATTAAAATGTGGCACTCAAATTAGTCCGGTGTAGTATGATAATTGGAATACTTTTGTGTGTATAAATAATCACCAACAACACTTCATATTTTGAGACATTGTGGAATAACAACAACTCAAAGACTTATTGCTCCACTTGTATATTGCTAAGGTTTTCTATACGAATCAAGGTATTTAATTTTATATATAAAGATGTTAGTTTTAATACATATAAATATACAGATTTTTATTTTAAATTTTCACATTACAAATTTATAAACTGTTATTTTGTAAGAGGTTTGTCGAAAGCTTAACTGTGGTTGCATGTTGGTAACTGCTGTGTAATGCTAAGTAGGAAAAAAAGAACTTTTGAAATTACTTGTAAACTGTGGCTGCTAAATTCTATTCGTTCATTTAACGTGTTTTCAGTATAGTTCTTTTTGTGTATGAATATTTTTAACTGTTCAAGTAAATCGAGTTTTTCGCCATTTATTTGTATCTGGAGTACTGTTAGATTATTATGGATGTCACTTAGTTTGTGTTTATTAAGGTATAGTTAGTTGGTTAGCTATTGTGAATTTGTCAAAATGATTAAGTCTAAAAGAATATTTTTTATTTATTTATTTTTTTTTTTTTTTTGTAACATGTGTGGAAAGTTCTTTCAGTTTTGCCTATGCAAACTGCAGGGCAGCTGTTACATTGTAATTTATATATCCCATTGTGTTCTGTAAGTGTTTTTGTTCACTGTGTGTGACAAGTGGTGTCCTAATTTGTTGTTGGTGGAGAAAAAAATTGTATGCTGGTGTTCTTGAATAAGTTGGCTATTTTTGTGACACTGTGCTTAAATAGGGAATACTTGTGTTTTGTTTGTGGTTTCATTCACTGCGTTTTTGTTAGTGACGTTAGCTTGTATTTTTCTTGATAGTTTGTCGATTGATTTTTCTGAGTACCCATTATTAGCTGCAGTTCTTCTTTTAATCCTTCAGGCTTCAAAGGTACTGTGTGTGCTCTGTGTAACATGGATTTGAATGCAGCATATTTGTGTGTATTAGCATGACGCAACAAACAAATGTTCTTTATTGACCTTCAAAATAGTCGCCACCCGCTACAACACACGTTTCACAAAGTTCGTACAGCTTCTAGAAACTATCAAAAAAGACATGCTGTGGAATAAATAGAACCGCTGTCATGAGATCTTAGATGGCATTCACGTCCGTAAAGCGCTAATCTCTTATGGCCGCCTTGAAGTGGAGAAGCAGGAAGAAGTCCGCGGGAGCCAGATCAAGCGAGTACGGAGAACCTGCCGGATACGCTCTAGAAGCGAAGCATGAATTGTTTGACCTTCAAAAACAAATTCGTTGTGAATCATGCCGGGAAGGACGGGGAACACGATGACATCGATTGCCGTTTACATTCCAGGTTTCATCTCCCGTGACAACGGTGTTGCTCCACTGCGCTGTGACACTTCCTCTCACACTGACTGCGTTCGATATTGGTCGCAGTCTGTTTACACTGTCAGTCACGTGCAGTGCATGTTGCTTTTCGCTTCTCTTCAGGTGTCTGAAGACCCGTGCGCATACACGCACACAAGAGTCAAGTTGCCGCTCAGATATGGCTCTATTCAATAGACGCTTTAGACACACCACGTGTAAAATAGCAGTCTAAATAGTATAAATACTGTTACAACATAGTGTATATTATTAAAGCACTATATACATCTAAATGGAACAAGATTCCTACAAGTCTGCCATCTAAAACTTCTTACATGGTACTAGGAGTAATTTGTGGTCATACTGTCCCTGTGAAAGACACCGAGGCGGTAGCACTCATCCGTTTGTTGGCTGCACGAATGGCTGCTCAAAAACATCGCGACTGTGAAAACTGTTCAAATGTTTTAGAGCGTATTGGACTTAACTACGGGGTCATCAGTCCCTAAACTAAGAGACACAAGTATCCATGCTTGAGGGGGATTCGAATCCCCGACCGTAGTGGCCGTGGAAAACGTGACTGGCGCGCCGCAGACCGCTCGGCCACCACGACCATCCGCGACTGTCACTCTCTCGGTACTAAAAAAATGTTCAAATGTTTGTACAGCTTATGGGACTTAACTACGGGGTCATCAGTCCCTAAACTTACAAACTACTTATGAACTACTTACGAACTAGGACGGCACAAATATCCATGCCCGAGGGGGGATTCGAACCCCCGATCGTAGTGGCCGTGCAGACCGTGACTGAAGCGCCTCAGTCTCCTCGGCCACCGCGACCGGCTCTTTCAGTACTGTTTCTTCTACAATAGAACATAAAATTTCTTAAATAAATTAATATATAAGGACAGCTCCGATGGAATATATCCTACTATTTTCTTCCAACAAACATAGGTATTCAATATTAAAGTCCACGAAGCACATCACTTTAAAATCCTAATTACGTCCACTAGATTTTTCTTAGAAAAATATTTATCTCGTTTCTGGAAGGTCGTAAAGTAACATATCACCAATTCAATCTTTGACAGGTACTTTCGTAACGCAAAACTGTAAAAAGTCAGTTAAAAACAATACAGCCCTAAAATCAGTGTAAGTTTTTCGATATCATTTTCTTTATACTTATGAATAACAAAATGTAACTTTTCTAATTGTTGATATTAAAGCTCTTTACCAAAAAATGGGCGAAAACGGTTAGTCTATGGCGATTAGTGCTGTTCTGCGGATGCTATTAACTGGCGGGTAAAGCGAAGGTGCGACTAGTGCGCCACATCCGGTGATCTCCGGTATTACCGTAGGAGGCCCCAGGGTAATCGCAGGCTGGCCGGAGGAAACGGAGGCGCGATGGAATAGCACCTAGGCAGAGGGAGCTATCGACGAGTGCGCTCCACACGGCCATTTCTGGTACTATCGCAGAGACATACAAATGCGGCCGTGGTTTGTAGATGTGAGAATGTGTACATTTCCTGTTTTTGTATTCCATATAGAAGGTGGTATTTTGAAGTTAATTAATGTTCGCAAAATTTTCTTGTAAGTGCGATAAGTCTTAATCTGAGTAACAATTTCATTTTTAATCATAAAATAATGTTTCTAAATATGTCAAAACGTAGATCCGATGTGTGGTAGTTCTTTGAGACAGCGGATTACGATGCCAAAAGGCTACATTTAAGCTGTGTGGACGACTACACGCCGCAGGTACAGGAACATCTGATCTTCAAGACCGTTTGAAAATATTTCTGAAAGATTCTTGCAGTAACAAGGGAAAAACAATATGGAAGTGGTTAAGAATGATAAATAAAGTGTCGATAAAAAGAAAATACATGATACCTTCGACCTTGACACATTTCATGATTTACACAATGCAACCATTCGTAATCGTGGAAGACATGTAGAGGTAACTGCAAAGATTTCTTCTGATATTTTACTGTAAAACTGGGGGCTTATATACAGTTTTTGAATGATTGTTGTGTACAGACTATTCGACAACGTAACAGACCTGCACTAGCTTACAGTGTCATACTTTCCGTTGTAATAATGTTATGTATAGACGCTTGTCTCCAGTTACTCGATCATCACATTAGTATATATCACATTAGTATATATCACAAAATTTATATGAAGACGGAAGGACACTGTGTATACGTTAACAGATTCGAGAGTTTTTTACAGAAAGCTATAACAACACCTGACAAAAAGTATATGACATGTACAAATGTATTACCTCAAATAATAATAACAATAAACTTTCGTAGTAAAAGTATGAAAGAAAAAGAAATTTTGACCAAAACGGAGAATTAAAATGTCTGCACTTGTTGGGATTCGAACACAGGGCCTTCCACTAAACAAAGTACAACGCTACTAACTAAGCTATGCTGCAATCCGTTAGAAGTGATCTAATTTTTTGTACTTCGTGAGTTTTAAAAGGCCATCGTGAAACTTTATCCATAATTCAACTTTTATTATAATAAACTCGTATTAGAAAACTTCGATCGAGGTTTATATTCATGGAATTGAAGCTAGGAAACCACATCTTTTCGCATTTCTTCAAAATTTACTGCCAAATGAAACAAATACGGCAAGATTCATCTCCAAATGAGTTTCTGCTCGATTCGGCATGTCCAACCGGAAGTAGCCGGAGGCTCCGAATGAAATGGCGAGAAATCGCCGCCTCCGGAACTACCGCTCCATATCCAGTACTAACGGCCAGTCTATGAGAAGATGTAACAAATTTTCGTGAAGGCCTGTTTTTCGAAATAATCGATATATCTTGAAAACTACACAAGGACGTCGGTTATCCGTGTTGGTGGGACCAAATGTAATGCGGATTATCGAAAAACTTGATAACCTTTAAAACTTACACTAAACAGGAAAACAAGCCATAATTTTGACTCAATCCTTACACCTCTTGTGACCCCTTGTCCAGTCATTTACTTTGGAAGCCAGTCTCTTACTGGGCAGCATAAAAAAAAAAAAAAAATAAATAAATAAAAAAAATTTTAAAAAAAGGAGAGAGAGAGAGAAGTTGTGACTTGTCGGCACTATACATCTGTGTTGGATTAAGTTTTCGGAGGCGATAAATTCTTTAAATCTTGAAGGAGGTTTTTTGCTGCCACTGTGTCACCCGTGAAAGTTTCATCCGTCACTGACAGCTGATGTATTCCGTAACGTCATTACCATCTTTCCAACAAACTTTAACTGGCAGTGAAATTAAGGACCATAAGGTAGCTTCCTGTTTCAGCACCATTTCCTGCAGAATTGGACCGGATAGAGAACTTCCATGCTTTTTTCCTTTTCTCAATAAACCAACTGAATAATGTTTCATTCAGTGTGTCATTTATTGCTGCAAACTAGGTTTAGTCAGCCGTTTCGATTCTTCTTCAAGTCTGATACATTTGATGTCCCTACACCATATTGTGCGGCTACGATTTTCAGCAGTTCTCCTTTGTCAGTTCTGTTTACAGGTTCCAATTTTTGTCCATCGAAACCACTAACTCCGATGAGCGAGACCGTTCCCCGTCGAGGGTTCGAATCCTCCCTCGGGCAGGAATGTTTGCGTTGTCTTTAGTATAAGTTAGTTCATAAGTTGTTTGTCAGTTTAGGGACGGATGATCCCGCAATTAAATGCCATAAGCTTAGCAAACATCTGAACTTTTGTTTTTGAAACGGCCAATTTTTCCGTTTCGAAACCAAAAGCAAAATACTTATGGGACGATATAATAAGTGACCATAGTATACTACTTGAAACGTAAGACTGGCACAGCCAACATATTAATGCTACATACCGGGGACCGTAGTAGAGCAAAAGCCACACATTTAATTGGTAGTGCTGCCATACGCTGGTTAGATCGTAAAATTTTTATTATAGGTCACATTTTTGACAGATTATCAATTAAATTACGCGAAACCATTCTCATCAGATTTGTATGTGTTTTGTGACGAAAGCCACCCGTTTCCAGAGACATGGCTTTTAAGAAGTTGTTTGTTGTACAAACAGATGCAGACTAGAATTGAGTATATATGAAATATTTTAAAAATCCTTGTATCTGCAAACAAGTGGCTTTCGTCACAAAAAAGACAAAAATATGATATTGGTTTTGTTAGAAATGCGTAATTTCACTCATACAGCATCTGAAGTGTGACCTATAATAAAGAATATCACGACCTAGCCAGCTTTCGGCAGCACTACCAATCATGCTCGACTGCCTCTTCCACGATTTCGTGCCACATGTGCGCGGAAAAAAAAAAAAAGGAATAATGAAAACAAGAACCGAATTATCCGGAGATCCCAATAAATCGGGGTCAGATAAATGTGTTCTCGTTTACGTAATACACATTTTTCAACAATTTCGTCTTTTTGGTAATCGCAGGCTATTCGTACGGCAAAAAGTAAGTTGAAAATTCCTGGCAGTTTAAAATTGAGTACCGGAAACTGGACTCGAACCTGGGACCCTTCTCTTTCGCGGGCAAGAGCTCTACCGACTGAGCTACCCCGACACGATTGACGGTGCCGCCTCACAACTCTACTTCCGCCAGTACCTGGCTTCCTACTTTACTAACTTCTCAGGATCTCTCCTGCGAACCGTGCAAGACTAGCACTCCTGGAAGAAAGTATATGGTGGAGACATAGCTTAGCGTAAGGCATGTTTCCAGAATGAAACCTCCACTCTGCAGTGGAGTGTGTGCTGATTTGAAACTTCCTGGCAGATTAAAATTGTGTGTCGGAACCGAGACTCGAACTTGGGTCCCAATTTTAATCTGCCCGGCACGCAATTTTAATCTGCGAGGAAGTTTCATATCAGCGCACACTCTACTGCAGAGTGAAGGTTTCATTCCGGAAAAAAGTAAGTTTTTAATTTGGAATGTTGATAAGTTATGTGTTGTTGTGGTCTTCAGTCCGGATACGGGTTTGATGCAGCTCTCCACAATACCCTATCCTGAGCAAGTCTCTTCATCTCCACAGACGATCGGCAACCCAAATCTGAATGAATCTGCTTATTGTATCCATCTCTTGGTATTCCTCTGCGGTTTTTACTCCACACACTTCCCTCCAACGCTAAATTCACAATTCCTTGATGTCTAAGAATGTGTCCTACCAATCTATCCCTTCTTTTAGTCAAGGTATTTCAGAAATTTCTTTTCTCCCCAATTCTGTTCAGTACCTCCTCATTAATTACGCGATCCACCCACCTAATCTTCAGCATTCTTCTGTAGCACCATATTTCAAAAGCCTCAATCCTTTTCCTGTCCGCACTGTTTATCGTCCATGTCTCACTCCCATACAAGGCAACACTCCACACAAAGGCCTTCAGAAAGGACTTCCTTAGGCTTAAATCAATATTCGATGTTAACAAATTTCTCTTTTTCAAGAACGCTTTTCTCCCCATTGCCATTCTGCATTTTATACCCTCTGTACTTCGACCATTATTTGTTATTTTACTGCCCAAGTAACAAAACTCATCTACCTCCTTTATTGCTTCGTTTCCCAATCTAATTCCTTCAGCATCACCCGATTTTCTTACACTGCACTCCATTACCCTAGTTTTGCTCTTGTTAATGTTCATCTTATATGCTCCTTTCAGCACACTGTCCATTCCGTTCAATTGCTCTTCCAGGTCCTTTGCTATAACTGACAAAATTACTATGTCGTCGGCAAAACGCAATGTTTTTAATTCTTCACCCTGAACTTTAATTCCTTCTCCAAATTTCTCCTTGCTTTCCTTTATAGCTTGCTCAATGTACAAATTGAACAACAATGGAGAAAGACTACAACCCTGTCTTACTCCCTTCCCAACCACTGCATCCCTTTCATGCCCTTCAACTCTGAGAACCGCTGTCTGGTTTTTGTACAAGTTGTAAATAACATTACGCTCCCTATATTTCACTCCAGCTTGCTTCAGAACTTGAAAGAGTTTATTCCAATCAACATTGTCGAAAGCCTTCTCCAAATCTACAAAAGCTAGAAATGTAGGTTTGCCTTTCCTTAATCTATCTTCTAGGATAAATTTTTAGCATTAAGTGTTTTTCGATATATCTTGCAACTTAACAAAAATATCCAGACGTTCAAAAAAATTAATAAAGCTCATAACTTTCTTCTTAACATTTTGACTGATTCTTCCGTCGCTTCTTGGTAGAACATAATCAAATAAATTAAAAACACAATTTTGTGTGTGTTCTACAAGTTTATTTTTGCTTACTTAACCGGTTTTCGGCTTATTAGGCCATCTTCAGAGTATTTACTGCTGTGGCAAAGAGATTACATAGTTTAGATACAGTATGGGAGGAGATCGACATACATAGTATAACACTTCTTTGACATTGTGTTATTACAGTTATGAACTTAAAAACTAAACTGTAGTACAAGAATGTGTGGAGGATAAAACAAGGAATAAATTTGAATATAACCAGGGAACTGAAATTACCTGCTATTACAACCAAACTGATAATGCTGCTAAATAAATATATATATATAAGTTCCTTGTTAATAATTCTACACTATAATTATAGATGGTGTTGCATATGACAGCTGTAAGGCCAGGCCAGGCCTTACAGCTGTCTTCTTAACACTTTTTCTTGGGTTGTATCGTTTCTATTCTCTTAGGAAAAAAACGTATTTTGTAATTTTGCGAATTTTTGTGGCCATGACAACTGGAGTTTCACGAAACGGAAGCCTAATTTAAGATTTAACTTCACTAGTAGTTTTTGTTCTCGGCTACTAATTTCTGCAGATGTAGCACGGGGCCGTCGCATAACGCTCAGAAGAGAGCATAGCCGGCTGGTGGCCGCGCGCACCCACGGCGGCGCGCCGCGACTGCCTCGCTTTTGTCTCCACCGGAGGAACAATCGCGACGACTGCCGCAGCGGAGACGTTTATTGCAAGAAGATGAGGCCGCGAGGGGAGGGGGAAACCAAGCCACCCCTTTGGCTCCCCCGCGTCTTTCCGCCCCCGCTCCCACCCCTCCCTCCCCCTTCCCATACAGTTTTCGGAGCCAGAACCGCCAGCCGCGCAAACCTCCCATCCGACCGCCACCGCCGCCGCCGCCGCTGCGGTAAATACGCAATCCGCACAATTGTGTTATTAAATTAATGACTGTGCGCCAACTTGGCACAATGGCTTCCGATAAGGCGGCGGCCGGGAGCAGGTAATAAGTAAGGAGATAGCGGCGGCGGGAACTCGCACCGCACCGCGCCAGAAACTTGGTCCGCGATATCAAGTCGCCTCCCCTCCCCCACCACCACCTGCCCACGGGAACCCTTCCTCGGTTCTTCCCTCCGTTTGTTTGTCTCTCGCCCGGAACACTTCTTTAATGGCGGGCGCAATATAAATTATCTGCGGCCACAATTATTCGGGTGTTTTCTCGCGTCTCCGCCGCCGGCGCGCCAAGTGCCCGTGAAATGGAAGGAGGCGCCTGGGGGCTTGTCGGCCCATCTTAATGGCCGCAGCTCCTGCCGCCTCCTTGTCCTCTGCCCACACCTCGCGTCGCCCTCCAGCCGTGTCCCACGTGCTCTGCTCTGCGCAGGAGCTTATGTGCGGAGACAGTTATAGCTCAGAGGACTGTCTATGATTGTACCACTCCGTGGATTAAATTCTCTTTTTCTGATAAGTACACGGTGATCAAATAAGAACACCACAACTTTGATAATCTGCATTTAATCAAGTGAAGCAGGCAAAACCCAGGGGGCTCACGGTTCTTTCGTGAGTTCGTGCGTGGCGAGCAAGGGGCCCCGAGCTAATGCAGTCTTCCTTCCTTCTTTCCCGGACTGCATTTTCTTTCCCCCTCCTCTCCAATCCTATCCTCACTCCTTCCTCTCCCCACCGGGGGACTGTCAACCTCAGTAGTTTAGTCCCCCTAACCCAGTCATGAAGAAATTGTTCGACATGGTATGCAAGATCTATGAGACAGGTGAAATACCCTCCGACTTCAAGAACAATATTATTATTCAATTTCCAAAGAAAGCAAGTGCAGACAAATGTGAAAATTAGTGTCATGGTTGTAAAATACGAACACTAATTATTTACAGACGAATGGAAAAAAACTTGTAGATCCAACCTTAGGGAAAATCTGTTTGGATTTAGGAGAAATGTAGGAACACAGGAGGCAATACTGACATACGACGTATCTTAGAAGATAGACTATGGAAAGGCAAACCTATGTTTTTAGCATTTGTAGTTTTGGAGATATCTTCAGATAATGACTGGTACACACTCTTTCAAATTCTGAAGGTAGCAGGGGTAAAATATAGGGAGTGAAGAGGTATTTTCAACCTATGAAAAAAAACAGACATCAATCATTAGAGTCTAAGGGCATGAAAGGGACGCAGAGGTTGGGAAGGGAATAAGACAGGGTTGTAGCCTTTCTCCAAAGTCGTTCAATCTGTACATTGAGCAAACAGTGAAGGAGTGCAAGGAGAAATTTGGAGAAGAAATTAAAGTCAAGAGAGAACAAACAAGAACTTTGAGGTTTGTCGATGACATAGTTATTTTGTCAGAGACTGAAGGGATCCGGAAGACCAATTGAATGGAATGGACAGTGTCGAGAAAGGAAGATATAAGATGAACATTAACAAGAAAAAAACAAGGGTAATGGAATGGAATGTCACAAAATTAGGTGATGCAGAAGGTATTAGATTAGTTAATGAGACGATAAAAGTAGTAGATGACATTTGCTATTTGGGTAGCAAGATAACTTCTGATGGCCGAAGTAAAGAATACAGAAAAAGCAGAATGGCTAGGGGAAGAAAAGCGTTTGTGAAAAATCCGAAATTGTAAACATCCAATATTAATTTAAATGTTAGGAAATCCTTTCTGAAAGCATTTGTCTGGAGTGTAGCACTGTATGGGAATGAAACGTGGACGATGAGTAGTTTAGACTAATGAGGTGTTTAACCAAATTGGGAAGAAAAGGAGTTTCTGACATATCCTGACGAAGAGAAGGGATAGATTTGTGTGACACATTCTGAGACATCAAGGAATCGTCAGCTTAGCATTTTAGGAAGTTCGAGCATTAAAAATCGTAAGGGAAGACCGGGGGACGAATACAATAAGCAGATACAAATGGATGTAGGTTGCCGTACTTATTCTCAGATGAAGAGGCTTGCACAGGACAGGGTAGCGTGGAGAGCTGAATCAAACCAGTCTGCGGATTGAAGGCCACAACAACTACATCTAATCAAAGAAACAAGTTGGAAACGTGAATATTTAAAAAAAGTTATAAATGGGTCTTTTACCTCCCCTTCAACCTGTCTGAATTCTAGCCACGATAAATGAGATAAACGTAAGAAGATAACTGATACAAAAAAATCCATATTTGAAGCACTCGACCTTTCAGTACTGGCACTTAATAAATTTGTAGAAATGTCTTTATGATCTATGACGCGTTCATAACTCCATCGTCTGATATTAAACTGTGGGAACAAAAAATTTTTTAAATAACATGTAACTACATTTAGGTTCACAACAGGAGAGAGATACAATAAACATGATAATATAGCTGAAATTTACATCACATTGAGACATCAATCTGAAAAATGTGAGCGAGAATAAGAAAGATAAAAGAAGACGCATGCATGTTGGAAGGTTTGAATATGCTAAACTGATTCTGGCGAGTACAGCTGGTTTAAAGTAAATATAACCGACTAGCATACTTACAGATATGCATCTCACGGAAATTTTTACAAAGTTGACACATCGAAAGTAAGCTTACTTCCATAAGCAGAGATACAAATATAAGATAAAATTTAAAATATCAAGTAAAAATGACATTACAATAAAATTAAGTAGATTGAAATACAATAAGAGCTCTAAAGGTGTGGCAATTAATACGTTGTTGTCCAGGAACTACACTATGAACGGAATGTAGGTGCAAAACATAAATTAAGAGGCCAAATACGCCTGCACAGATATACAATCTCAAAAACAAAAAGCCATTCAAAGGCTGTATTACAAAATACAGTATACATATCAAACGTAATGAACAACTTGTGGCAAAAATACCCATGAAGGTCAGAAGTGTTGTTAATAAAAGCAAGAAGCCATTCAAAGCTGTATTACAGCAGAAGATGTCGTAAATAGTGGCAACACTGCTGTGAAGACACTATCCAATACAATCTACTATTGTCGCTGATAGCACACGTTGTTGACATACCTACTTTACCTCCGAGCAAATGGACTCACCCGTCCCACGTCACCGGCGTGGCAGAATCGAGGGAAACAGAGTTACCTGTGAGCGGTCTAACGTAAAGGTGTCCCTATGTTTTCGAAACAGGAAAAACAGAGTTGGATTAAGATTGAATGTGCCAGAGGTCGTAAAGCATGACAGCGTCTTCATGGCCTTCCACAGGCGCGTAGGGGATCGGCATTGCTGTACAGGACAGTGGCACGCTGGGTAAAATTCTTCAACGAAGTTCGACAAATTGTGCTAGACATGCAGAGGTCATCCTAGCGTCTCTGAAGATGAAGTGCGTACTGTTGCCACTTTAGTGGACAGTGATCGACGGCGGACGATTCGTGAGCTTGCACACGAAACCAGATTAGTGCATACGACTGTGCTTCGTATCCTGAAGGAACGCCTGGGCTGCGAAAATTTGCATCACGATGGGTTCGGCATGAATTGACGGAAATGCAGAAAGGGATGCTACGACGCTGCTCAGACGCACTTTCAGCGCTACTAAGGCGAAGGAGAGGCTTTCTTACACCGTATCGTAACACTGGGTGTGACTTGGGCCACATCGCACGAGCCAAACCTAAAACGCCAATCAAACGAATGGTGTCATGGGTCCCCGCGAAAGTCCAAAGTGCGTCAGAGCTCCAGTTACTGAAAGTTATGCTGATTCTTGTGTATGACTGTGATGGTGCTATCCTAGTGTATTACGTTCCTCCACCGCAGACCGTTAGTGCACAGTATTATTGTTCATGTTTGGAGCATCACCTCCGACAAGCTTTACGAAAGAAGCGGCAACACTTCCTGTGCAACCGGCCCATCATTTTGGACGACAATGTGCGGTCGTATACAGCACAAGCTGTGGCTGCTCTGTTCGGTCGATGGGACTGGAAAGTAATGTACCATCCTCTATACTCCCAGGACTTAAGTCCTTGAGACATTGATTTGATTTCGAAGATGAAGGAACCACTTCGTGGCATTCGGTTGTGAACTATTCCAGGGATTCGACAGGCGGCAGACCGCTCCATTCGCACCATCAACAGAACAGGCTCTGCTAACTGTATACTATGTCTTCCACATCGCTGGCAACGGGTTCTACACAACGTTGGTGACTACTTCGAAGGACAGTAACTAGTACAAACAGGCAACGCTTTTTATCGGTTGTAAATAAATAGTGGCCACTACTTAACTTCCAACCATCTTAAAAGCAATTTAGTTACAAATCGATCAGCTGACTCCACCTATAAATTTAAAACCTCGTCCCATTGTTCGGAAAGGCTTTAAAAAAGCCTGGAACTTGGAATTTTTGTGGCAACGTTTGTCTCCGACAAGTGACGCTCTTGAGCTGTAACTTTATTTCGTTCCTGAAGTTGCTGCAACCCAAAAGACAGGTGTGTCGTAGTGGTAGATAAATACCCCTACACGGCACGTTGCACTTAGCGTGTCTACCTGAGTTTGTGACTTATTTACTGACTCACCATATATATATATATATATATATATATATATATATATATATAAACAACTACAACGCACACGAAACACAGGTTTCCTCAATGTACCAACGATAGGTTTAACGGTGTATCACTTTCTGGTAACCATGAACAAAAGTAGCAGAGAGATATTAACCAAACAATTGTGTATACTTTCGAAGCGACTGGACTGGTTGGTGAGCAGACGAGAGATCATCTATGTAAAGAGAACACGTTCCTCCATTAAATGGTCTGGTACAGCAACACATTTAACATATTTTAAGTTTATTGAAAACTTAACGAGCGTCTCTGTTGCACTTAATATATATATAATTTTTAATGACGTGTTTCAAGCTCGTGACGATTCATAGCAACATGGAGCACAGTGAGAGGTAAGCAGGCGTGCACCGTGGCACTTCAAACATGCCAGCGTGAAACACGTCACTGAAAATTAAATTTTTGAATGCAATAAAGACGTACGATTTTGTTTTCTTTAAAATATAAACAGCGCTTACCCAAGTATTTTTTATTATAAACCAAGATATTAAGTCGGAAGTCATCAAATACAATGGAGTCTCGAGTCTCAAATAGTTACACAGGTTAACAGAAATGACATGGTACTACGAAGACCTTCTATCTGACTAGATGAAAGCAGTAATCACAGCAATTTTCAAGCATGGAAATAGAGAAGATTTAACAACTACAGAGATATCTCTTTCATTATCGTTGTGACCAAAATCTTCTCAGATATTATTGAAAGGACAGTACGACTATTACTTGAAGTCGGATGAAATCAGTAAGGGTATCAGGAACTTTTAGGAACAGATATTTGTTCTGCGGTAGATAATGAAGAGATGCTATCATTAGAACAGGGAATTGTGTTTATCGAATCCGAAACGTTGAAATCTTTTGACCGTTTCGGGGCGTTTAAATAAATTCATCCGCTAAGTTGAAAATTTGTGCTGGACTGTTATACCAACCTGGATTTCCCGCTACCGGGTTCGAATCCCGGTCCAGCACAAATGTTCAACCTCGTCGTTGAATTTATTTCAAAGGCCGAAAGGATCGAAATATTTCACTATTTCGAATTCGTAAAATTACGGCGTTTCTACCAATCAATTTTCTCTGTTCTTTCGGACAGATCCGGAAAAAAAAAAAAAAAAAACAACAGACACCATGCCAATAAATGTGATAGTAGCTATGTCTCATACATCTACAAATAGCTTATGACCGTGATTCTAGAAGGAGGGCTGTTGCCAGTTCTACAAAATTATGAAATAAGAGCAAAATTTCTACACGCAATTAAACGTCTTTGTGTAGACATTCAGACAGCAGTGAGAATGATCAATTGAGATCATGGTTTACGGTAGTTTCAGGCGTTAATTAAGGCTATAAGCTGTTGAAAGTAGCCTATTATTAAAATAAGCAAAGTATAGGGCAGCTGAGATCTGCAAATATAAGTTAAAACGCTCAATACTGCTCTAAATAACTTTACGAGTGGCCACAGTACATGCGCAACGGGAAAATATCTGACTGCTCACTCCTTAAGGGAGCAGCTAACGTTTTATCAAACACAAAATCAATGTTACAAACTGAATGAATAGTTAATTAAACATGGGACGGGGAGCATTAAATTATAAAGCAGTGGTTTGATACTTTGAATCATAATCTATTCAGTAAAATAACAAGCAAATAAATGTGGGGAGCCATTGCGCAGCAGTCAGTCAATATTAAAAGTAACCTTCCTCATTCACATGATCATACAACTTCAATCACTCGGTGGAAACATATATAAATAAGGGGCAAACATACATAAACATGGGGCACTGATCATAAATAAAAATAATAAAGTAATTAACACACAAATAATAACATTAATGGTGAATAAACGCCTTAGGTTAAAGAATAAATCAAAATGGAACACGACCATACAATCAGTGGACGTGTTTCACTGTCACCACTGTAGTACATATTATTTAAGGACCATTATGTTAAAAACTATAGACTGACAGGGTGAGATTCAAATAGGTGAAAAGAAAATAAGCAGTCTCCATATGTGCACGACTTAGTTGAGATTGATGATTCGATTGAAATGCTGCAAACTAATAATTAAGAGCTAGATACGACTTATAAGGCTAGGGTATGAAGATCAGCACTTGCTGAACGAAAGTAAAGTCTGTGGGAATCAGATTTAGAGAGATTGAGTGCCAAATAGGAGGAACAAAGATAGAGTAGATGGATGTTTTCAAATATATTTTCTTACATGATGGCAACATAGAGAAAAAAAATGTGCATTCAAAGTTTAGCAAAGCAGCGAACTCTCAGCAAGAAGGAACTGAAAGCTGGATGGCCTCATTAATATGTTTGATGTTACAAATATTTGTTAAGCTTAATGGACTTAACTGCGCGGTCATCAGTCCCTAAACTTACAAACTATTTATGAATTACCTTGTACTAAAGACGACACAAACATCCATGCCCTAGGGGGATTCCAACCCCCGACGGGAGTTAGTGCTTTCAGCGACATCCTTATCACGGAACGGACACATGGGTAATACGGATTCACTAACCTTGATCTCTAACGCTCGAAAACACTTGAAACAATGCTTACCATAATAAAAATAGATCAAAAAATAATTAAGAAAAAACCGTAAGAAACATGATCTGTCTCATTTGCTTCACGCAAAATTGTGCATTCTACCAAAAGTGAATTATTCAATAATAGAAACATAGTAAGATGATATCATTAAATATAGGATGTAATTTATACGTAATTTAATACATCAGGCCACCGTTATATTTTCAACCTACAGTGCCAAACACCCTATGCTTGAAGTAATTATAATATCATGAAACAAACCCATTTTACATGCCTAATAATGCTCAAATAGTCCTCAAAATGATGGAGATTTTCTATGGAGTCCTTAAAAAAGTGCAACATATATTTGATCGTCAGTTTATAATAAAAAGTCACTGTCTATTTATAATCGGTTGTGTGCAGCAGAGTATAATCGTATTTTCAAGCATGCCTAACAAAAGGTAGGTTATCGTACCAAAATTTAACTATTGCGGCTTTGGTATTGAACTACCTGGTTAAGAAAGTGTATTGAAACTAAAAATTTGGGTATTAGTGATATTTTCACATTGTTTCCTTCCCCTTTTTCATCACTTCATCGACAGCCCCTATCTCATCATTGGGAACCAATAAAAGCAATATCAGTGTGTAGGATATGTTTGTTTCGCGCTGTTATGCTAACTATAAGCGCAAAGTCTTGAATGGCACTTAAAACGTATACTTCCCGTGATACCATGCAGTGTTACTTTGTTTCTGTCTTCAAAATGTCACTTTTGGTAGAATGACTGTGCAAGAGATCCCATATGAGAGTATTTAATACTTTTAGATAGACTTTTAAGTAATCAAAAAATCTTACTTACAACCCTGTTATAAACTTAATCCTGTTACTACAATAAAGACTTATAAATCACTTTCATTAAATACCAATACTTCTCTGAACTGTATTTTTCTTCCTTTTTTTGAGAGCTAAGGAGGAGAGAGGTGGCGGTATGTAACGTCTTTGTACCTGAGTACAGCCGCTATTCTGATCTAGTGGAACTGTAAAGGCAGTTCCATTAGCTTCCGAACGTTCGGGTTCAAAAAATTCCTTTTATGTGGCTACGGAAACCTTTCCGTCATAATAGTAGCTCAAATTCTAGTTTGGGCTTAGCCCGGATCAAACTGCCATCTGCAAACAATATTAGAGTGTCCACCTGACCGTCATCATCAGGTGAGAAAAGTCATGTCGCTCTCTGTCACGGCAAGAGAGGCATTTACCGGACGATGGTAGTCAAGTGGATTATATATATACATACATATAAAAGTGTTGCATCACCTTTGTTCCCAGGTACCTCGGACACTGACGTTGAATGTATATATTGCATCGAGATTACAGTTTCTTAAATTATTCATAGATGTCACTGAACCCGCACAAAGATGTAAAACCCACACATGAGTAGTGACAATGAGAAGGAGTGAGTAAGATGGCCGATCAGTACCAGTCGTAGCACCAGGGTGGAGGAACACTACTTGTGCTGAGTGCAATTCAACCATACCTAGAAGGACAATTGCGAAGTTAAACCGTATCTGCAGTTTCACTTTGTATCAGGAAGGACTCTCATCGAGGGAAGCTTCCACACGTTTCGCGGTGAACCAAAATGTTGTTCGGACGTGGAGAACATACAGAGATACAGGAAATGTCAATGAATTGTCCCGCCGTGGCCTCCCAAGGATTACCACAGCAACTGCTGGTCGCTACTTAAGCATTTTAGTTCGGAGGAAAACTAAGACGAATGCCACCATGTTGAATAAGTGTTTTCGTGCAGCCATACGATGTTGGCTGCATGGACATAATAGGCTGCATGACATTCAGTGTGTTCCCACCGTCCATAGCGAGATCGAGGTTTGATACCTGAACACAATGCAGCACGGTACAGATGGACCCAACAGAATTCTAAATGACTTCGTCAAAATTGGCATCAAGTTCTACTGATTAGGCATGCATATGTCTTGAAACAGACAGTCATCGGAAACATTTTTGAAGGCAGTCCGGTCAGCGAGATCGTCTTAGACACACCGTACAGCGAGTGCAGCAAGGCGGTGGCACCCTGACGTTGTGGGGTGGCATTATGTGTTGCTACCGTACGCCACTGGTAGTCGTACGAGGGGTTTTCAAATGAAAAGGTACGAAACGTCTCAACAACCAAACTGGTTGCATATGCCGCTTTGGGATAACGTAGTGCAACATGTAGGGACGAGAATTTGCGTCGCCACATCCGCCAAAAAACTTTCAACGCTGTGCCACAGCAGGAAAGTGATGATCGACGTCTTTTTCGACGTCCGAGGACCGATACTCATCGAATGCCTCGAGCACGGAAAAAACATTTGCAGTGACGTGGAATATGAGACAGTCCGTAGCCTTCGCAAGTCCACCAAGAGCAAACGGCATGTGTTGGCCATGGAGGAAGTGACTCTGCTACATGATAACGCCCGACCACACGTCTCCAGTCACATAAAGTGTACAAGTGGGAGCAGTTTGAACAATCGCCCGACAGCTTGGACATTCCATCTGTTTGGTCCGATAAAAGAAACATCTCAAAGGTAAGTGCTCCAATCTGGACGACAAACTGAAGGGGACAGTAGAGGACTAGCTCTTGTCACAGCCACAAGAATTCTGGGAACATGAATCCTTCGGGTCATTAAACAGGGTGATAGTTTGCTCATGAATCTGGTGATTACTTTTCAATAAAGTCTTCAATTGTACCCACAGTGTCGTTTCGCACCTTTTCATTCGAACTTCCCTCGTAGAATGTAATAAAATGGCTATACGGTACAGGGATGATTTCTTCCAATATGTAGTGCAACCACGTCGGTTGCATTCTTCTTAAAGGACGACAATTCTCGCGTTCATAGAACACATATTGTGAATGCAACCCTTCGTGACAACATCACAAGGTTAGAAGGGCCAGCATATTCTCCAGACATGAAACCTATCGAACGTGCCTGGGATATATGGAAAACAGCTGTTTTGGTACGAGACGACCTACTAGCCCAGGCCTGTTCAGGAGGCGGCTAGACGGCTACGAGCGTTCATGCTCGGTCGCCACTGTCTTCAGACGAAAAGGCACACGTCGTTTCGGCTAAGCGCATATACCCACCACGCAGTACATAACGTACAAAAAATTTTCAAATGTTTGCACAGCTTATGGGTCATCAGTCCCTAAACTTACAAACTACTTATGAACTAGCTAACACTAAGGACGGCACAAATATCCATGCCCGAGGGGGGATTCGAACCCCCGACCGTAGTTGCCGTGCAGACCGTGACTGGCGCGTCTCAGTCCCCTCGGCCACCGCGGCCGGCCATAACGTACAGAGCATCTCTTTATACGTACAAGAAATTCAGTGCGAAGACATCAAAGCAAGCCGCGGCGGGGTGCCGTGCGCATTGAGGTGCTACGCTGCGATGCGGGAGGCCGCTCCCAGTCGGGGGTTCGAATCCTCCCTCGGGCATCCATATTTGTGCTGTCTTTAGTATAAATTAATTTATAAGTAGTTTGTAAGTCTAAGGACTGGTGATCCCGCAGTTAACTCCCATAACCTAAACGCAAATACTAATTACTTCGTGTATCGTATTGGACATTATGACACAAGAACGGGTCCAACAGGCTCTTGATGATCTAGTGGACAATTTGCCTCGACGAATATAGCACAGTGCCAGAGGGCATGTTACCGGGTATGCTACAATCTAGTGCACAAACTCAGTATGTTAAGGTTATTCGTGTACAAAAAAATTAATAATAATAATAAAATAAAAATAAAAAATAAAATGCTTTTGTATATCTCCATTGAATTTTTGTGTAAAGGTTCATGAGACCATAAAATCGGGGGATGCAACACTTTATAGACAGCAACGTCGCCTCTACCAGAACAATGATAACGTCAGTGTTTTCAATTGCAACGTATTCAGTTTCCTTTCTAGACGGATCAAGAAATCGAGTGCAGTGTGGAAGGTACCCGCAGTGCTGTTGACAGAGATTCATTGCTTGTTGCGAGGGTGACATGACGTGGCGGAAGTCGTATATGCGGGCGCCATCACTCGCTTCTGTCAGCTGTTCGAGTTCGTCAACGAGTATGGGAGTGATTGTTGTCTCTTTGGGATTCACTCCGATCCAGGACTACAGCATTTCGTAAAATACATGTGCAGCCTTCCACGCATGGCACAAGTGACGCTGCCAAAAGCTATTCAGATTTTAAAAAAATAGATTTGTGAACGACAGTTTTGAATTGTCATCTGCGTCAACGAAACCATTTGTTAATTCACGTTCACAGGAAGCTAATAAACCCATGTGCTTTTTCGAAAGGGAACTGAAAACTCTTAACCAGCAGTAAACTACTATGATTCAGGTAGTAAAATAGTATTGTTAGCTGATGATAATAACATTGTTTCAGAGGCTTAATTATATGTTTCTCTGACTTGCAGTTTGCCATCTAAATGTAATAACCTTATTAACTAGTTACCGAGTCGCAGATTGTCAGCACAGCCAAGGGGCTGCCACCACACCGCCGTTCATATCCGAGAGTCAATGCCGTTCTTCCCACCTCTCTCCGTAAACCTCCGTATCAGAAGTTTTCTACAGGTCTAAATTGAATTCATATTAATTGCTGCTAATACGAACCACACATAAACGAAGGAACATTTAGAAAACCTTGCCATTTCCGTGAGATGTTTCTACTAGAACAGATGATCGTTACGAAATATGTTATTGTTCGTGCTGCTTCCTTCCACATTCACGACTCCCTGAGGTAGATTTTCCAACCCCCATGGCGATTATGATCCTCACTGTTTTGTAGAATTTAGCTGTAAACCGTGATATTGGACAAGTAGATAGTTTTTGAGAAACTGCACTGTAAAGTTTCAGGAATAACCAACAAACATGACAATTTAAGCATATAAAATGTACTATTTTTATTAAGGTGGGTATATCTTACAGAACTATCAGTTTAATAAGTCATTGTTGCAAAATACTAATACGAATTATTTACAGGCGAATGGAAAAACTGGTGGAATCAGACTTTGGGGAAGATCAGTTTGGATTCAGTATGGACGTAGGAACACGCGAGGCATAAAGCTTACATTACGAGTTATTTTAGAACAATAGGTTAAGAAAAGGGAAACCTACGGTTTAGCATTTCTGAATCTGGAGAAAGCTTTTGAAAATTTGACTGGAATACACTCTTTCAAATTCTGAAGGTAGTAGGGATGACATATAGAGAGCGAAGAGTTATATACAACTTCCTCTAAAACCAGACAGCAATTATAGTCGAATAATTGTGGTTTCCTGATTACATAGTAATTCTGTCAGAGACAGCAAAGGACCTGGAAGAGAAATTGAACGGAATGGCCAATGCCTCGAAAGGAAGATTAAGAGGAACATTAACAGAAGTAAAACGAGGGTAATGGAATGTAGTGTCAGAAAATCAGGAGATGCCGAAGGGATTAGATTGGTTGATAAAATAATAAAAGTGGTGGGTACGTTTTGTTATTTGGTTAGCAAGATAACTTCTGATGGCCGGAGTAAAGAAGATATAAAATGCAGAATGGCTATGGGAAGAAAAGCAGTTCTAAAGAAGCGAAATTTGTGGACATCCAATATTAGTTTAAATTTTAAGAAGTCCTTTCTGAAAGTGTAGCACTGTATGAGAGTGAAACGTGGACGATAAGGAGTTCAGACAGAAAGATGATAGAAGCTCTCGAAATGTGGTGCAACAGACGAATGATGGCGATTAGATGGGTAGATCACGTAACTAATGAGGAGGTGCTCAAAAGAATTGAGGAGAAACGGATTTTCTGGCATATTCGGACTAAGAGAAGAGATAGTTTGGTGCGACACATACTGAGATACCAAGGAATTGTCACCATAGCATTAGAAGAAAGTGTGTGGGGGTAAAAATCGTAGAGGAAAACCGAGTGACGAATACAGTAAACAGATTAAAAAGGATGTAGGTTGCCGCTCATATGCTCGGATAAAAACGCTTGCACAGAACAGGGTAGCTATGGCGAGCTCCATAAAACGAGTCTGCGGTCTGAAGATCACAACAAGCACGAGATGCACTTACAGTGTGAACATGTTTTCAAAACGATAAATAGTATCCTAAAATTTATTCGATAATGTTTGTGAAACGAAGAGACCAAACTGCTTAAACATACTTATGCTAAGAATAACAAACACACACACCAATGCCCGAAGGACAACTCGAATCTCTCACGGGGAACGGCTGCACAATCTGTGGCAAGGTGCCTCAGACAGCTCGACTATTCCCGCGCGGCTAACCTATATTACTTCCCAACTTAACTCGTTCAGTGTGGATTAGTGGTGACATACTACCGAGTGCTTGCTAGGCGAATCAACGACATTTTATTGCAAAGGCTCTCAAGAACTGAAATTTTTGCTAATATCATAACATATTTTGAATTACTAAAGATATCAACTTCAAAACTTCAAAACTTAGCACGTGCTCTGCTCGTCGTCTCTGACGCCACCTGCAGAATTATGGTCTGGTGGTGATCAAATCTATCTCTGAAATATAATATAGCATTTGAGATCAAGAGACATTATTTTCTTAAAATTCGAAAGGGTAATGGAATATGGCACGAAACGTCTAACCGTCGAAGTAATTTTCACAAGATAATGGAGCATTCTGAAGTACAATTTGATAAACACTTCACTGTTGTAGATCAAGCTGTTGTTACACGGATGAGCTGTCGCTGGAGAGGGCTGACTAAACAGTGGTTTCATCAAATGTACTCCCAAATACGTATTTGTAATTTCCTTCGCTACTTTGACAATGAGTAATAATAAACAGACTTGGGAGTCATCCGCTACGTGCATTACTCCAAGCTTATGCATTCCAGTGTCAAACATTTATTCTGTGTGGGAAAATACGGCGAGATTGTTAGGATGTCTCAGTATACAGAGACTGAAATATACAACTAATTTAAACGACTCAAAAAAGATATATCTCCGAGTGTCCATAACATTGTTTCTGTGTGAACACTAAATTTTATGACTACGTAACTTTGAGATTTTTTGTGTGGTGGCTATTGTATAGTAATTATAAAAAAAAAAAAAAAAAAAAAAAAAAAAAAAAAAAAAAAAAAAAACAGAAGTACTTATTAATTTACATAGCAAAAGATATTTATAAATCAGATAAATTCATAATTCTCTTAAAATTTGGTCAGAGGATGTAGTTCAGTTTAACGGCCACTACTAGTTATTTGATGTAACTTAAACAAGGAGCTGGTTTTAGGTATTTAGAACAATAACAGATACAAAAAATAACATACAGAGTAAATGTCTAATTTGAAGCTGAAGTGCTAAACAAGAATTTTGATTTTGAGCAGAACTGAATAGTGGTAGGTAGTACAGTGAAAAGATTAAATGTGGATCAAGCATCAACGATTTTTCAGTGGACTGAAAGCGATTAATAGCTTTAGTTGTTAATTTTGCTTTATTGAGAAACAAGAATCATTTACATTTAGAATATGACTGCCAAGGTACAGTTATGAAATTTATTCCCAATATTCCATGGTTCCTACAATAACATGAGACTGTGTACCATTATTGTGAGCTCTGTCTGTCATTATCAAATGAAACTGCAAGTTTGCTTATTTCCAGTTGGTGTGGTAGATTATTCATAATAGTCAATTTGTGTATTATCTATTGTTTATGTGTCGTTTGTCATCGAATCAATATACCAAAGCGAAGGATCAATTAGTGAAGTTTTAGCAGTGATCAGTATAAGTTTACAATTGATTTATGCCTAATTAGGCTGGCGACCGTAATTTTGTTGGGTAATTACATAATTTTTCTTCAACTTTGTCATTACAGGAGCTGTCTATATGAGTGTGCCACTTTCGCCTTGTGTAATGAATTCTTTAGGTGAAGAAATAAAAACGTTTGATAGAATTAGCTATTGACACTCATCGCTGTCATTTCTAAATCCTCTCAGAGGGGCACATCTTTAGCCTGTGTTACAGTGTTCTGGTTGTAGGTTGTGTGTGTTGTTGTGGGTGAGTGGCAGTGTTACACCAATTTGTTGACCACTGTTACTTGCTGGCGACATCATACTGTTCCGCGCTAGAAGTCATTTGGCACAGATCGAAGCCAAGTCGCGAGAGGTCGCCCCAGTGCATGGTAGGCAGCGAAACACTAACCGGGAACCGATGGAGAGGCCTTTCCGGTTCGACTTTCCAACTGATCAGACGCGCTATCTGTGCTGGACAATGTTCCTGAGACAGTTCCTGATACTGTCGTGTGTTCGGTGGTAACTTCTCAGCATGAAAGATCAGGGCAATCGCAAAGATTGGAACTGCTTGCAGTTATGTGGCTAATGGACCCGCTTACGGATATGGCTTCGAGGAAATGGACAAATGGCAGTGCGCACTCCGTCTACATACCAATTGGAGTCATGCAAAATAGTGTGGTACGGGTCCTGCAGGATGCCATGTAGGTACCAGCGATGAGTTCCTCTTTAGATTCAAGTTATTCTGTCAGGCTTTAAGCGGCTATCTGAAGTGGAAAATACTTCCATTTCTTGCTTGCAAGATGAACGCAAGCTCTCCATCTGAAGCACAACTGATAGCACCGACTGCAGATCTCTGCGTACAGAACTATGCGGAGGGACTAAAGCAGAGGCTCGACTGTTCTGTGACCGACTAGGCTGCATATTCATTGCCTGGCGACATCGATAGGTGGGATTCCGGGTTCCGCTGAATTGGTGAGGCGTCCGCTACATGCAGGAAGCGGTTACGCGGCTAGGGGGGACTGTTTGGCATGAACGTGGTGGCATTTTAGGTTAAGAGGTCCTCAGGAACACAAAAAAGAATTTCTGACTCAAAGCGTAGAGGTGACAACTAGGGCGAACACAGATCTAAGAACAACTGTAAATTCTCTAATATGTGTGGGTACTGTACCAGTGCTGCAAATGCTAATACAGCCGGCTGCGGTGGCCGAGGTGACTGAGGCGCTCCAGTCACGGTCAGCACGGCCACTACGGTCGGGGGTTCGAATCCCCCCTCGGGCATGGATATTTGTGCCGTCCTAGTTCGTAAGTAGTTCATAAGTAGTTTGTAAGTTTAGGGACTGATGACCCCGTAGTTAAGTCCCATAAGCTTAACAAACATTTGAACATTTTGCTAATACAGATCGTCAGAGGTAGTGAAAGTGAACTTTTATAACACGTGAAAGGATGACTTGAAAGTATCATATGCTACAACCAAAGATATTCGTGACAAAATTCAACAAAAATTTTAATTTCATAGAGTAGTTTCTGCTGATATGTTTAAGGCAAATCTAACGCCTTATTTTTGGGGGTAAAACTATTAATATTATGGAGCAACGATATATATGGTGATACACATAAACAGTGCAATAATAAATTTAAATTAAATACTTACGATATTGAGTAATTCAATTTGCAAGACGACAGTATGCTTCTTAAGACTCTTTCTCAAATTTGTCTTGTAATATCTACTATTTATTTCATCACTTCAGTTCGTGTAATTGTAAGCTGAACACATTTGGCTATGTTTAATTTATATTTTTGGAAACACCATACAAATAGAAATTACAGTATTTCAAGAAATTAAGTGCTTAAATTTGCACAATGAGAAATCATAGACCTGTTACTTTCAGTGATTTTACCACTGTTACAATGGCGTACGAGTTTACGTTGTTTGCCGTAAGGAGAGCTTGTAACTTGTGTGTTAGCCACTCTATGAAATCTAAGTTATTTGGAAGGAAGTCAATAAAAGAAAATCTCGTAATCTGTGAAATATTTGTAACGATATAAAGTCGTAACTAAAGAGCTTATTTCTCATGACATTTTCAAAAAGGTGAGTAAAACCTTATAACAAGCGTTCAGAAAGCGAATTTCAACGGTTTTGAAAATATGTAGTCAGCATTCATGGTATGCAATTAAAATTTATGATTCTATTGCTCGGTAACATAATAATATTTACCCCAAGAAATATTGTGTTCAATTTGACTCAATAAATGCGGTCGTACATTTAAACTCTTTGTTCATAACAGTTGAACAGACGAATTACTGCTAACTGTAATTCTACACTAGTACATCTACATCCAAACTCTGGAGGCCACTTCATGGTGTGTGGCGAAGGGTACTTTGTACACCGTTGTCATTTCGACCTCCTATTCCAGCCGCTTATGGATGGCGAGAAAAACGATTGACGATAACTTTCCCTTGGGCCCCAAATTCTCTTATTTCATCTTTGTGACAGTTTCGCGAGATGTGCGTAGGATGCACCGATAAATGGTTTCATGCTTTGAGAAATGAATGCTGTGGGAACTTTGACAGAATCCTGTGCCGTGGAATCCTGCAGCGTCTGCCACTTGAGTTTCCTAACTATTTGTGTGACGCTTTCGCGCTCAATAAGCAGCTCGTCACGAAGCGAGCTGCTCTCGTTGAATCTTGTCTGTGTCCTCTTTCAACCCTACCTGGTAAGGATCCCACAATGATGAGTAATACTCAAGTGCTGGGCGATCAAGATTTTGTAGAATGAAATTTTGACCCAGCAGACGAATGTGCGGCTGATATGAACTTTACTGGAAGATAAAAATGATGTGCTGGAAGTTCTCCTACAAAACTGCAGGGTAACGTGTGTGAAGATTGGAAAGTAGAATAGGAGGTACTGGCCGATGTAAAGTTATGAGGAGGGACCGTAAAGGTTGCCGGGATAGCACAGACAGTAGAGCGCTTGCCCGCGAAATGCAAAGGCCGGCCCCAGGTCGGAATCTTGGTTCCGGTACACAATTTTAATCTGCCAGGCAGTTACAAGAGTTTTGTAATCGACTTCCTTTATAGACAGACTACATTTTCTGAGAATTCTTGCTATGAATGTGTCTGGCATTTGGTTTACCCACTTTTTTTTTCTTTTCCAGATCGTTCCGTACGTCTACGTCCAGAAATTTTATGTAAGTAACTGCTTCCAGTGTTGGTCCACATATAGCCTATTTCCATCTAAGTCAACAAGGAGCATTACATTTGATTATATAGAGACTTAATTGCTATTTACACTTCATGTATCGATACGCTTCGGATGCTCCTACGTTTCTTGAAGCATTGGCTATTAAATCAGAAAAATGATACGTTGACTGGCGGCAAATTACACATAATAAGTTGCGAGTAGTGGCGCACCTCCTTCCAACCGCGCAGGCGGGATGTAGTCGTCCTCATTTGTCTGCGTATAGGCAACACCGTATGTAGAGAAGGCCTACGCGCTGGAGTGCCACGTCACGCAGAGTAGGCCGCGGTCGCGTACCTCACTGGCCGATGGGCCACAGCCACCGCCTAACACCGGCCAGCCAGTGAGGTACGCGACCACGGCCTACTCTGCGTGACGTGGCACGCCAGCGCGGAGGCCTTCTCTACAGACGGTGTTGGCAAAGGTCACTGTCCCACGACGCATGGAGTCTTGCTCCTACGTGCGGATCCTCCTTTATGTGGTGCTGGTAATGTACAGTTAATGGGGCATCACATGTTAGTTCAACGTTTTATTTAATGATCAAAGGGCGGAAGATATATTGCCAAGGGATATGCCCTCTATTTTAACCGATAATTAAACGACTGTGGGAGGTATTTTAAAATTTTGTGAGTCCTCAGACTTGTTGTTGTGGTCTTCGGTCCACAGACAGGTCTGATGCAGTTCTCCACGCTACTCTGGCCTGTGCAAGCCACTTCATTTGCAAATACGCACGGAACCTACATCCTTTTGAATCTGAATACTTTATTCGTCCCTCGGTCTCCATCTATAGCCGTCGGTGGTTAGAGTCCTCCCTCGGGCATGGGAGTTTGTGTCATCCTTAGGTTAGTTTACCTTAGTTTAAGTAGTTTGTAAGCTAGGGACTAATAACCAAATGTTCAAATCTTTTTTTAAATCTATGGGACTTAACTGCTTGAACCTTCTCCCTCCACAATTTTCACTCCACACACTTCCTGCTAATGCTAAGTTCACAATTCCTTGAAGTCTCAGAATGTGTCCCACCAAAGTAATCATCCTCTTAGTCAGGATATGCCAGAAACTCCTTTTCTCCCCAGTTCTGTAGAACACCTACTCATTAGTTACTTGAGCAACCCATCTAATCTTCATAATTCGGCTGTAGCACCACATTTCGACAGCTTCCATCATCTTTTTGTCTGAACTGCTTATCGTCCACGTTTCACTACCATACAATGCTACATTCCAGACAAATGCTTTCAGAAAAGTCTTCCTAACACATAAAATAATATTGGATGTCAACAAATTTCGCTTCTTCAGAAACGCTTTTCTTCTCATAGCCCTTCTGCATTTTTATCACCTTTACTTCGGCCATCAGATGTTATCTTGCAACCCAAATAACAAAACTCATCTACTACTTTTAATGTCTCATTAACTAATCCAAATCCTTCAGCATCGCTAGACTTTCTGACACTACATTCCATTACTTCGTTTTACTTACCAGTGTTGTTCTTGGACAATAATCTATTCTGTGCATCACTTCTTAAAGCTGCATTTTTGTTGAAGAACAACATTCTTTTAGTACGACATTTTGCCTCTTGGTACGGCGTATAGCCACTTCTGAGGCATTAATCTGTCCATCTTGGAGGTTGTGTTGTGTTTCCGTCTGTACGTGGCTGAGAGTCTGACCGTGAGTGTGGTTCCTTTTATTTTGTTCTAGCAGTAAATTGTCTTGCCTTTGGTGTTGAGGCGAAGATTATGTTAGCATTATTGATCTGGCATTATTAACTATCAACAAAATATCGATCTAGTAATGAAGTACCCCGGTATAAACGGCTGTGTTGTGCATGAAATACATGACATAAAAGTGAATAGTTTGAAGAAAAATTTTAAAACACATATTTTGATGTTTATTGTAGTGTATTAATACAGAAAACAGTGAATTTTAATTTTTCCAAAGCTGATTTTATAATGTGGGACTGAAAGGGAAAACTTCATCTTGTACCTCTTCCACGCTCTTCGCTCTTCCACGTCCTTTGCTATCTTTGATAGAATTTGTATGTCGTCAGCAGACCGCAAGTTTTTAATCCCAAATTTCTCACTCTCCAAATTTCTCCTTGCATTCCTTCATAGCTTGCTGAATGTATGGATTGAACAAAACTGGGGAAAGACTACAACCCTGTTTTACTCCCTTCCCGACCAATGCGACAAATTCATGACCTTTGACTGTAATAATTGCTGTCTGGTTTTTATACAAGATGAATATAGGTCTTTGATCCCTATATTTCACCCCTGATACATTCAGAATCTGAAAAAGTGTATTCCAGTCAACACTGTCAAAAGCTTTCACCAGATCCACAAATGCTACAAACGTATATTTCCTTTTCATTAACGTATCTTCTATGGTAAGTCTTAATGTGAGTATTGCCTCCTGTTCCTACATTTCTCATAAATCAAAATTGATTCCACAAGTTTATCCATTCGTCTGTAAATAATTCGTGTTAGTATTTTACAACCATGAGTTATTAAACTGTAATTTTCACATTTGTCTGCACTTCCTTTCTTAGCTGTTGGAGTCATTATATTCTTGTTGACATCGAAGGGGTTTTCCCTGTCTCATACATCGTGAATACTAGGTGAAACAATTTCTTCATGACAGTCTCTCCTAACAATGTTAGCAGTTCAGACGGAACCTCATCAAATCCAGGGGCCTCGTTTCTACTCATATCCTCCTCGGACTTATTATCTACAATTTTAGGACAACATTTTTAAATTGTTATTAGGTTGACTGGCTGTCCTGTATTTATTATTGGTCAGCCAGACACTTCTACCTAAGACTTTCAGTTAATGTTCTTAGTTTTACTTATGTTTTTGATTGGACGAACATGTTCACGACGCTAAATGGTGCTTGTCTTGACAATTATATGTGAAGGAAAGCGGGTGCGTTTTTCATTCGGCTCCCGCTTTTCCTCTATTCTCGCCTATCATGTGATTTTCGTACATTCGCTCATGAGATTTCTGTACGGACGCTGATACCTCGCTGTTGAACGCCCCTCTAAGGCACAAAGAAAAAGAAATCAGAGATTTGTCAGATAAAAGACGGTTCATTAACATCATACTATGGACGACATTTCACTGATTCCAGTGCAAATTAAATTCACATTTTCTGTCATATCGAGACTATAAGCGTCCCCAAAATTTTGCTTCCAGGTACTTGAAAGCGCCAATAAAAGTTGAAACGGCCTGTCGACTATGTGCCATACGTAGCTAGTTTTGCACAATTTTATTATAGAAGGCATTGTGAGATGAAGTTCGGTTTTGACTGCAAGCAGCTTTTATTTAAAAAGCACAACCGGTTTCGCGTCCTATAGACGCATCATCAGGTACTTACATTTCTTTTCTTTTTTTCTCCTTTTTTTTCCTTTTTTCTTTTTTTATTTGTTTACTTTTTTTAACATGTCTACCGGTTAGCCCTCGCCAGCGTTCACGTCAGAAGTTGAAAAATTTGTTAATGTTAAGTAACGTTCATGTTCTCGTTAAACCTGTAAAACTATGAGCGCCATATTGATATATCAAAACAAAAGCGCTCACAATTTTGTCGGTTTAGCGAGAGCGTGAACGTTAGTTAGCATTCAAAAATTTTTAAACGTCTAACGTGAACACTGGGGAGGGCTAAGTGGCAGACAAGTTTTAAAAAAAGAAAGAAAGAAAAAGAAAAGAAAACAAAAGAAATTTAAGCTGCTGATGATGCTATAGATGCGAAAATGGTTGTGCTTTTTTAACCCTTTAAAGCTTGAATTTTTATTTGAAACTATTAACACCTCCACGATTATTGTATATTGCGTAGACTTAGATACTGAGAAAAACATTGAAACAAATTCCTTAAAATTATTATGCATCACTAGCAACAAAAATTTTATAGCTGGTCAGCTATATAGTGCTTCAGTGATATACCGGATACAGCCAATATAACAATTATACCTCTAATCTTTGCAGAAAGTAACTCATAATGCTACAGAGTATGTGATTGACTACTTTTTCGTGGCAAAGGAAAAAATATTAAAGTAAACAAACGCACATGTCAGGAGTAACTCAACACAGACAACTGTGAAACTGATTCAGTAGCACACTGCAATTTATAATTTCTAGGAAACGCTACTTGCATATGTTACACTATGTATAGAAGCAGCTGCAAATGAATTTGTGGTGAAATGGTGATCAGTTTGAGAGATAATGGCAAAATAAGGTATGTAGCTGATCAGCTACACTATGCATTAAAGAGTTAAATAAAAACTGTTGCCGGCTGCGGTGGCCGCCGGGACTGAGGCGCTCCAGTCACGGTCTGCGCGGCCACTGCGGTCGGATGTGCGAATCCCCCCTCAGGCATGGATATATGTGCCGTCCTTAGTATAAGGTAGTTCGTAAGTAGTTTGTAAGTTTAGGGACTGATGAACCCGTAGTTAAGTCCCATAACCTTAACACACATTTGAACATTTAAAAACTGTTTGCAGTCAAAAGCGGACCTAATCTGACAATGACGACATTTGGCTGCCGATGCCCGCATTTGAAGACAGCATTCTTATAATAGAAGGTATCGTATACTTCACTAGGGTGCGAAAGGAAAGAGGTGTGCCCACGGATACTAGAGTAGACGGTAGGGGTCACACCAACACCACCTAGAAGACAAGGCCTTACAACAGGCCGTGCCTACGTCACACTTAGAGGCCCCGGCCGCCACCTCACTGGCTCCCCGCTGGGGCACGCCCACCGCCGCGCAGCGACCGGCCAGTCATATGGCGGCCGGGGCCTCTAAGTGTGACGTAGGCACGGCCTGTTGTAAGGCCTTGTCTTCTAGGTGGTGTTGGTCACACGCAGGTGCAGGTGGACAGGCCGTGCACTGTGACGTCAACCGGTGACCACAGCCGATACGGACGGCCGCTACGAAAAACTCAACAAACGATTGCAAGAAAACTAATTAGTGAAAAAAATTGATTTTTTTACGTGTTACAGCTTGACATGTCCGCTTGATGCAGGACTGCATTTCTTTTTATTATTCTACATACTTTTTGTGCTGTATAAATGAAGTAAATGGTTGCAATGAATTTTATGATTTTTTAGAGGTAAAAACGCATTGCGTAGACTTTGCGTATTATTCATTTTAGATCATATGTTGCTGCGTATGAATGTTGTGAACATGTCGAAGTAATTAATTATTTTATGTGTTACTTCATATTTCTCGCTTCTTAAATGGTCAACTTCTTTAGTTAATTCAGCTACAATTATTTCATCATTGTCAACGGCAGTACTCGCTGAGGGGTTTGGAATTAGTACACCTACTGATTTCCTCAACGGAATTGTTTATACAATTTACGATGTCATCCTAGTCATTTGTTATTAACAATAACTTTTGTACTACTTTTAAGTAGTTCCGTCTTTCTATTCTGCCAACCTGTCTTGACTACGTCGATGCACTTAGGCACCTTCTAAATAGGGACCATATCTGCCTTCAATATACATTTCAATGGAAGGTTTAAAAGTTCATATTTCAAGTCTCCAACATAATCAGACTCTTTAAAATGTTCTGAACGTACACGACCAGTATCAGCGCTGAGAGCATCTAATCGCTTACACGCGTTTTCCCACTTTAACCTTACCTCCTTATCTCTCGGAAATCAGTGAAATATCGTCTACCGTGGTTCGTACAGCAGACAACAGCACAGCACACCATTTAGGAGACAATCTGAATAGCTTTCTTAGACTGTTCGCGGATGATGCTGTCGTTTATCGATTAGGGAAGTCAACAGAGGATCAAAAGCAACTGCAAAGCGATTTAGACTAAAATTTCTACTTGGTGCGAAAATTGGCAATTGACACTAAATAAAGAAAAGTGGGAAGTAATACACATGACCACTAAAAGAAATCCGATGAACTTCAGTTACGCGATAAATCAGTCAAACCTTAAGGTCGTAAATTCTACCAAATACCTAGGAGTGACAATTACGAACAACTTTGGCTGGAGAGAACACATAGAAAATATTGTGGGGAAGGCGAATCAAAGGTTACGTTTTATTGGCAGAACGCTTCGAAGATGCACCAGCTCCACCAAAGAGACTGCCTACATCACACTTGCGCGGCCTCTCCTGGAGTACTGTTGCCCCTAGTTGGACCCTCACCAGGTGGGACTGACGGAAGATATTGAGAAGGTTCAGAGAAGGGCAGCTCGTTTTGTTTTATCACGTTACGGAGGGGGGGGGGGGGGGAAGCATCACGGAAATGTTGCACGAATTGGGGTGGAAATCATTAAAAGAAAGACGTTATTCATTGCGGCGTGATCTGTTTGCGAAGCTTCAATCACCGACTTTTAGTTCTGAATGTGAAAATATTTTGCTAGCACCCACCTACTTAGGGAGACATGACCATCCCAATAAAATAAGAGAAATCAGATGGAAAACGGAACAATTTAGGTGTTATTTCTTCCCGCGCGCTATTAGAGAATGGAACGGTAGAGAAAAGTTATGAAAGTGGTTAATGAACCTTCTGCCAGGCACTTAAATTTGATTTGCAGAGTATCTATGTAGATGTAGATGTAGATGTCGGGTGAATAGTTAATTAGAAAAAAAAAAATTTGAGCCTTAGAACTTGAATGCACCTCGTAGTCGTAGAGTGAGATTAAAGAAAGGGACGGAGGGAGGGGTGGCAGAGCTGTGATTAGCCGTGCGGCCAGCGCAGAGTGTAGATGAGGCGGACGGCAGAGCGTCGCGCCGTGGCTGCCACTGTGCCGCGCTGTCCGGTGTGTGGTCCGCGGCTGACCGCTGCCGGCGCTGACCGCACTGCGGCTTTAGATAAGGCCGCGCTATAACTCGCGCCTAATCTGGCGACACTCGAAACACGCGCGCGCCAAATTAATTCACGGCCTAAGTCTGAAATATGGCCGGCTGAGCCGCCATTTTGGGAAGCGCTTTAAAAGCCGGCTCATTTGTTTCTGGCGCCCGCGGCCATAAAAAGCCGCTCACGCGCCACTTGTGCCGCCGTACCGCAGGCGGATGCACGGCCGGCCGCTCCATTTGTCTGTCCGGCGCCGCTCCCTGGCGATCGGCCGAGGCTGCGCCTGACGGTCGCCACCTCCCTATAAACTAACGCCGATTAGCCCTTCACGCGATAAACGTACCGCCACCTCTTTCTCAGCTATACCGAAAGGATTCACCTTTTTCTTTTGCGCACTTACGCTCCATCAGCACCGATGTTGTCACATACAGTTGCAGAATGCAAAATATAACCATAATCGTGTCTAGACTCTTTTGAGATTTACTTATAGCCGCCAAAAATCTGGAATCCTCTTCTCCCGAATATTAGTATGGCCTGTGGTTGAAATTCGACCAGTTGTGTTCGCAAAGTCATAAAAAAATTAATAAAGTAATGTAATTGAAATTTATTGAACACTGTAAATTTATATGTTTTATGTAAATGCTAGAGAACATCTGAAAGAAAAGGCACAGAGGAAATATGAGAGAATGAAAGAGACAAATAAGGGAATTTAAACAACTTACGGGTATGCTGTCGCCGCGGTGGAGTAGCCGAGAGGTCAAAAGTGTCTCGCTGCGGAGCGCGCGGTTGCTCGCCGTGGAGGTTAGAGTCATCCCTGGGGCATGGGTGTGTGTGTTAGTCCGTAGGTTAGTTTACCTAGGTTGAAGTAGTTTGTAAGCTACGGTCTGATGACCACGCAGTTTGGTCCGATAGATCTACAAACATTTGAACATTTGGTATGCTGCCGGGTGACGTCGTCGACACCCTGACATCCTCAAGGCACAATTGCACATAAGGAAGCAATGTGCAAGCGTACTTAATACCTCGATTTGCAAAGGGTAAACAAGGAAGACAACACACACAGTACAAGTCACTGCAGAGTCAACGCAACCAAAGATGACCACACATCAAATGTTCAAATGTTCAAATGTTTGTAAATCTATTGGACCAAACTGCGTGGTCATCAGTCCGTAGCTTACAAACTACTTAAACCTAGGTAAACTAACCTAAGGACAACACACACAAACACCCATGCCCCAGGGAGGACTCGAACCTCCACGGCGAGCAACCGCGCGCTCCGCAGCGAGACGCTTTAGACCGCTCGGCTACTCCACCGCGGTCTGACCACACATCAAAAATGTCGATAGTGACTGTTAATCAACATGTGAGGCAGCATTAATTTTGTCCCTCTGTTTTTTGACGATAGACAGGGCCGAATTCCAAGCATAATTTAAACAAAATCCACCATCTCTGTTTATAAGATCGCTTGCTAGTTTAATTTTAACAGCTTCCTTAATAACACTATCCCAATAGGTGGAAGTGCATGCCAGAATCTCCGTGTTGTTGTATTCCATAGGATGACCGGTGCCAAGACAGTGTTCTGGAACAGCGGATTTGTTTGACTGTTGTAAGCGCGTGTAACGTTTATGTTCGATACACCGGTCTTCCACAGTCCTGATTGTGTAACCAACATATGACATGCCACAACTGCAAGGAATACGATATACACCTACCTTACGCAAACCAAGATCATCCTTTACGGACACCAACAGGGCCCTTATTTTAGAAGGTTGTCAAAAACACATTTCACATCATATTTCCGCAAAATACGACCCATCTTGTTGGAAATGCTTCCTGCGTAAGGCAGAAAGGCCATAGATTTAGGTGCCACTTAATTATTATCGTCACTCATCCGTTGCACAGAAGGCTGATAGCGCAACGCACGTTTTATCTGTATTTCACCATAACCATTCTGACTAAAGGTCTCCTCGATATGGGACAACTCAGCTGACAAACTATCATGCTCTGAAATGTCATTAGCCCTGTCACCTAAGGTACGAAGTACTCCTTCCCGCTAAGCTGTATGGTGACAACTATCAGCTCACAGATACGAATCAGTGTGAGTAGGGCTCACCTGATGATTGACAGTCACTATCGATATTTTTGATGTTTGGACATCTTTGCCTGTGTTGAATCTGCAGTGACTTGTGCTGTGTGTATTAACTTCCTTGTTTACCTTTTGAAAACCGAGGTATTAAGTACGCTTGTAAATATCAAATGTTTGTAAATCTATCGGACCAAACTACGTGGTCATCAGTCCGTACCTTACAAACTACTTAAACCTAGATAAACTAACCTAAGGACAACACACACACCCATGCCCCAGTGAGGACTCGAACCTCCACGGCGAGCAACCGCGCGCTCCGCAGCGAGACGCTTTAGACCTCTCGGCTACTCCGCGGCAAATACGCTTGCACATTGCTTCCTTAAGTGCAGTTGTGCCTTGAGAATGTCAGGGTGTCCTCCAGCCAAACTATCGCCGGTTGTCGACGAGGTCACCCGGCAGCATACCTGTAAGTTGTTTGAACATTCATTACGCCGGGAAAAGTTAAGGCTTAACAAATAAGGCAATTAATTGCTTTATTTCACAATATAGCATTGCAAAACTGCAGTAGGAACAAGATTTTTCGTAAAACTCCTTTCATCATTCTGTAAATGTCCTTGTTCTTTACGTCCATAAATATAAAATTTCAAACCATCACAGGATCATATTCAACTTGCTGCAACAAGTGTGAAAACTGGTTTTCTTAATAGAACCCCCAATTTTTCAAATTTTTCTCCTCGAAACTTATTAAAATACTGCGTTCATAAACTGAATTGTTTAATTATATTTAAAAACTTTATTTAAAAGACAAGAATCGAACATTACGTAGAATTAAGGAAAATGTGGGCAGTGGGAATCAAAGCCAGGACCTTACGATTGGATTCCAAGCCTTAACTGAATCAGCTTATTTTACGTGTACCAATATGCCACCTACAACGGGATATAATATAGTGACAAAACGTATGGAGAATTTAGATTGTTATCCTAAAATTTCTTTTTCTTTTTACCATTATTAAAGGCTACATGCCCACATAATTTTTTTTTTCACAACATCTATGACAACTCACCTTTCGAATTTTGTTCGTTTCATTGAACTTCTTGTATGATTAATATTAAAAATCTGTACACTCAGTTTAGTGATACCATATTTATACAGTGTGGTCGGAAATTTCCGTTGAGAACCTCCAGGACTTGTAGAGGGTTGTGAGTACATGACATTTTGAATAAGAACCCATATCCAGAAACGTATTCTTTCCGTTCTACGACAGTTTCTAGTTAGATGATTATCTCATCCACTCTTACTTGAGGAATGTAATTAGGCGTGACGCAGTAAAACTGCTGCAATCAGTTTGATGGAAAGAGTGTACCAGAACATGCTTCGGAGTTACAATGTGTGTATCGACGTTGGTGGTCGCCTCATCAAACCGCTGATGTAATGCATCATAACATTGCGGCTGGTGCTGTAGATGCTGGATTATTGTTGTTGTCGACTAATGAAACTATAAGGTGTAAATTGTAATGGGAATGCATAAGTAAAAACTGAACGATTCAATATTCTTTTCAAACTGATTGCAACAATTGCACTGCGTTACGCCTAATTACCTTCGTCTAGTTGGAATCGATGAGATAATCAACTGAATTGAATCTGTCGTGGAACAGAAACGATACGTTTACCGACACGGGTTCCTATTCAAAATGTTATATACTCACTACCCTCTATAAGTCCTATCAGTCTGTAATGGGAATTTCCGTCCACCCTGTATAATGATGCACCAAACATCTCAGAATGACAAAAGGCTGTATTAATAATGGAGGATAGATATCTCACCACAAGGGGGTTCGCTTAGCTCCTGACAGGCACGAAAAATAGACAATCACATTCACGCAACTTTACTTTTCGGTCATAAACTTCATCAGAAAAAGAATCACATACGTTCACACAATCACTCATACAATTATAGACACGCAACGAGGATGTCCGGTCACTCCAGCTCCAATGGGCTGACATGTTGGTTATGTGTGTATAGTTGTCTGATTGTGTGAGTCAGGGGCAGCTTGTTCTGAAGTAGTCTTGTATAGTTCGCGAACGAACTAGTTTGGAAGAGCGCTCCCATAGGCGAACTACGCGAACTAGTTCGCAGATCCCTTGTCTCTTAGTTCGTCCGCTCCTTTTCCGAAGACTGACGTGTAACAGCGAGAGGACGCGAGAGCGCGCAGAATCGCGTGATTCAGTTGCCGTCATTTCGAGCTGAGATGCAGCTCAGCTGTAGTTTTAGTAGCGGTAGCAAAAGCCAAAACGAGCGGACGAGCTAAAAAGAGCTACCTACTTCGCGGCCAAGTTGCGAACTAAACGGAGAGCTACCGGTCGCAAACTAAAATATGCGCGATAGGTCGCGATCTAAAATATGCGTAATAGGTCGCGAACAGAATTGAAAATCACGTGTTTGCCTTCTGCTGATGAGAGCCATTTCGAGGTTAGCGTCTGCCTGCTAGATTACATAGTTCAGTGCTACGAAATTTCTGCTTTGAATTATTCTGCACTCTGCAATATCTGACTAATAAATTCCATAATGCCAAGATATAGAGATAACTCTAAACTTAAACGCGATAAATTATCCGCAAACTGATTCTTTTGTTTTGCGTGATATCGTTAGCGGCTCAAGCAGCAAGCCCATGAAGCAGCAAGGTGGGGGAACTTCTCCCTCCACCTGCATGCGCAGACCACGCCGCTCAGCCGTCACTGGGAGCGGACGAACTAAAAGAAGGAACTAGTTCGCGGCAGCGCCTCGAACTAAATTGAGCGCTCCCCATTGCGAACTATTACGGCAGGGTCCCGGCCCCACCAGAAAATTTATGATATACTTTTGTAGTATTATATCAAACAGTTGGAGTGTGACATGAACCCCACGACATCGTAACCCAATTTACCTTGACGCGATCAAATGGTTTCGTTTGCCTCTCGCCACAGCATATCTGAGGGCCCACTAGCATGTATACCGTGGACGTAGATTCCCTCTCTTCATTATACTAACATGCCGACAGCCGAGGGCCAGCCGCGGCAGCCGCAGTGACGTCACAGAGCCGTTTGCCTTGCCCCCCTTCGCCCCTCGCCGCAGTGCTGCTTGGGGCCCGACAGAGTGGGTCCCGGTGATGCGGGTTGTGCCTGTCGTGCTCACACTACACACACATCCCGCACCTGTCCACAGGTTCGCACAGTTTTGGAGCAGCGACCTGGACCCTTAGCACCTACGTCAAATGCCTTACTGGTTTTACAACGTTTCTTTCTTCATCTCCCAAGCGAAGTGATTTCTTACAGACAGTCTGCAACAGGAGAATTCCTTCAGTCTCTTCAACTAGATATAACTTCCAGTCCCGTATTGTAAATACGGTCAAAGAAAATAAATTGCACTTATTGGAATGTTTTGAAAAGACTGAGGATGACGATTCCTGGGATGATTTTACAATAAGTGAAGAATTTGCCTTAAGAAATTTACTTCACAGTCCACAGTTTTTGTTCCTCCTAAGTTTTTTCTTTGTTATCATGAAACACGCTGATATTTCCTATAATACAGTTCAGATGCAGAGTGCAAAATTCCGTTACCATATCCGGTGCATTTTACCATTTTGAGTGGGCTGTATCTGAAATAAAGGGAATATTCAACGGTTTCCAGTTTCTGATGATGAGTGTATTGCTTCTTCAAGAAAACGTTCCAAATGTAGCAGTGAACTTTATCTGGCAGCAGATGCCAAAGAAGGATGTGACATTATCACCAACCAACTGAAAGGAAGATTTCAAAACTTTTATGTATTTAGCAACTTCGAAATCATTAATCCAAAAAAGATTGCTTCTTTTAGAGATCATTTCCCAGCCACTTTGGTCAGTTCTTTTTCATTAAAGTACTGTCCGTTTATTTGCCACAACAAATTGTAAAATGAACTGTGAGTATTTATTGCAATGATACATTTAGAGGCATTACATCAGTTTGTGAGCTATTTACCGTTCTCTGTAGTACATTCCTCTGAAAAATCGTTCAATGAAGTGCACAAAACATTACAAGTTGCTGTAACTGCAACAATTTCAACAGCAGAAGCAGAGCGCAGTTTCAGCACCTTAAAAAGAATCGAAACCTTTCTCTGGAACTGTACGAGTCAGAAAAGGCTGAACTCACCGGCTGTTTGTTCCAATTACAAGGAGGAAATCAGTGATATTCCAAACTTCAAAGTGACTTGCCAGTCAGAAGAAAATGTTCAAATGTTTGTAAATCTATCGGACCAAACTGCGTGGTCATCAGTCCGTAGCTTACAAACTTGTTAAACTAAGGTAAACTAACCTAAGGACAACACACACACATCCATGCCCCAGGGAGAACTCGAACCTCCGACGGCGAGCAACCGCGCGCTCTGCAGCGAGGCGCCTTAGACCGCTCGGATACTCCACTGCGGCAGTCAGAAGAACAGAGGTGCACATTTAGTGTATAAATAACCTGTCAGAACAAGGACATCATTAGTTAACATGCTAGTTAGGTAAAATACACATGAAACTGCTCCTATCCAAGGTTTTTCCCAGAGATTATATCTTGGCCGCAAGGCAAAATCCAGGAGGCTTGAGAGAGGCGACCGGGTGTCCAGAACTGTAGACTGCTGCAGAGAGTGTTGCGTTCCAGTTCCGATGGAAAGGCGCATCTGAGAGGTCGTGTATCCTTGGAGAAATTATCAAGGGGCTACTGTGGTACTGTGTGATGTCGGTATAACAAGCAGTTTTTCGCTTTCCTCGCAAAAAAGAATTACATGAGATGTACCGAAGCCCCAGTCTCAAGCTCGTGAGATCCTCAACGGTTTGTGACAATTGTTGGTAACTGTGTTTCAGCGATTACAGTTCTGCAGTAAAACTATCTTTTCTTTATGCAATTTTTCCCTATGTGACGAAAGTGATCACTTCACCCGAAACAGTATCACGATGCAGTTTCAGATCGCTTACTTTGCTTGTCAAATACATAAATCGTTCAGAAATTTCGCTATGGAAAACGTCATATTTTGCAGAAATTTCGCTAAGTCCTGACTCTAGTACGGTAGGTTTTCTAGATGGTCAGGATTCGACTGGATTCTCCAGAATTTTCATGCGATTACCAGGCACTTGGCAAAATTTAAAAAAATCGCCCGACAAGCAGCTCGTCGTGATGTTCCTTATAAACTAATAATTTAAATTTCCCGCACACAGTCCCTTTAATTCGATTCCCTGTTGAACGCCGGGCAGCGTCACGCAGCCGGTGTGCCTCACTTTCGCGTTACTCGCTGGTGGTGACAGCTCACGTGTGGTCGCGTCTGTCTGCTCATCAAGTGCGCCCAACAGCTTCAAAGAACTATAACCAATGTTTTATAAATCGTGCTCGTATAATTTATCTTACTCGCAAGAATATTGGCTGGAAGATTTAAAACTGTTTCCTTTCTGTTACTTCGAGTATAAAGCTTACCACGTTCTCGGTCGATTGTTGTTCATGCGCGGGTGAGTGTTGACGTGCAAGTGGCTTTCATTATTCATAAAAGACGAATCACTCTCAAATCAACGTAATTATTTATTTATTTAATACATAACACAATGACATCTCGGGCATGGGAGCGTGTGTTGTTCTTAGCATAATTTAGTTTACTTTAGTTTAAGAAGCTTGGAAATCTTGGCATCAATGACCTCAGCAATTTGATCCTTTATCTTTACAACAATTTGAATTTATGTATTAGCTCGCCGAAAAAAATATCAAATGGATATATGTCCACCAACAATAGAAATGGGAAGAGCGATCTGGTGGTTTGAAGTCTCGACAGCTGGCCCATCGTACTGGCTCTGCTAGCAGGGCCGTATTTAAAGGGTGACAACAGCCTCGGCCGTCAGATGTTGGGAACGGCAACTTGTGGGAAATTGGTAATTAATACTCATTGGTACTGATGATTAGTTTCTATAACACAAGCGGTTTCAAAAATGTAAATGTTTCACTTACTGGGAAATATCAGTTGACGCACAAGACAAAACTTTTATATATTGTTTATTCTCGATTTAATTAGCTAAGCTAAGAAATACAGGGGGTGGACAAAATAAAATAAATAACTGACGTATATAATTCATAAAACATTATAAATCAGATAATGGTATGCAGCCAAACTTCACTTTGAAAGAAAACTCTGCAGGTTCGAATTGTGATACAGAGCTGTTAAGTAATGAATAAATGATAACATACACAACTCTAAACCATACACTTTTACCATGAAACTAGGCTGTAAGAGAATAACATGTTTATAATAAGAAAATTAAGGAAAACAAAGATAACAAACTTTGAAAATAAAGTTATTATTATGGAAAGAGCAGAGTCATAAACAAATGCTTACATCATGGACGGGATGTAGGAACAAGAGTGAGTGAAACCTCAGATAATTCAATAAATGAATGAACAATATCCAATGGTCTTAATGTAAGATACTCTCACGTAGACAGAGGTGATACCTTACATTGAGATCAAAGAGTATCGCTGTTACTTTATGTTACTTTATTACGGAATTCATGAAAAAAGAAAAAAGTTAACCTTGTTATCAAGATCAGGCAGTCTCATAGTTCGCTTCTTCATGCTTGGACTAGGACAGTTCAAATAGTTATTTAATATCGAGATAATACAGTACAGCAAGTGGAGTCCAGCATAAAATAAGAGCGTAATAGTAACCCCCAGCTTGAGAAGACATTGGTCTCCAGCTCATTAATCCATAAATGGAGATGAGTTCCCTTTTCAATTTATTCTTTAAATACTCTTAAAGTGTATATTTGATGAATGCTTCTCGATTTATGTGTCCCCAACATTTCCATTTTCGCAGCATTTTTACGAATAATACGGCATACACGAAATGGTACACTGTGTAGAAGAAAAAGCTTATGAGATACTGATTAACTTTCAATTGTGAGGGAAGTGATGAGACTGCACCAAAACTTTTTACCTACATGAAGCTCTTTGACATTCACATGTCGTCGCAATTCTTCCTGTTTCCAGCAGCTTTCATTATTACTTAAGACCGATAACTGCACTGTTTTGTCTTTATAACAGACTGTTTTGTGCCTCAGTACATCATCGTGACACAGTTAAGAAAGTTCGTCTTTAGTATCTGAACCAAATGTACTACTATTGGTATCATCATGCTGTAACAGATCTCCTGTTCGATTTGGGACAACGGTTATTTATTTTCCTTACATAAGAAATGGGTTAATGGTTAATAGTCAGTTGTATATGTGTAAAACGTTTGAGAAAATAGGAAGAGATCAGTTTGTGAAACTTCAGAATTTTGTCTGCATTGTTAGCCGCACAGAATAGTCGCGTGGTCTGAGGCGCCTTGCTGCGGACTGGCGGCCGTTACCATCAGAGGTTCGAGTCCTCCATCGGAAATAGGCATGTGTGTTGTCTTTACTGTAAGTGATTTTAAGTAGTTTGTAATTTTAGGGTCTGATGACCATAGCAGTTTTTCCAAGTGGTCTACAGATATTTGAACTTTTGACTGTTCGCATTGTTATTCAGTTTAGCTGTGGTTATTAGACCTTCATCTACCCGTTCCATAAGTGTATCTCATTCTTCTGAGATAACAGTTTCTTTAGTCTTAAATTAATGTACGAGCACTTGAAGCTGATTATCATGTAGTTTTAACTGTGACATTTGTTGAACTCTATATTTTAGATTGTCAATTACAGGGTTGAACTCTGTTCCTACGTATTGTCTAAACTGTTGAAACTCACTCTTGAAGTAATTAATCATCTCTTCTTTACGTTCCTTAGACTGTGATAATAATAACTAGAAAATTTTCTTAGTTTGATTATTACCTGTGGGCGCAAAACCTGTAACTTGGAAACAGGATCTAACTTCTGTGACAATTTTTTTCCTACAGACAAATGCCTAAATCAGTCACATCCACTGTGATTTCTTAATCCATGTTTGATACTGAAATATTACTGTGATTAATCTTATCAGATGTAGTCCAACAGCTTCTATTAAATGAACTTTATGAGGGGTTCTCTGTTCAGTTTTCCCTTCTCTGTCTACAGATTTGTCAAACATTACATCTGCTGCAGTTCTAGTATTTGCCCTAGTTCTGCTGACTCATGACATTTTAATAAAATTACAGAGATGGCAGAATAATAATTTCGCATACCCTGCGGATTTTAAAATATACGCTGCACACGAGAGGAAAACACTTCCTGTTAATATCAATGAAAGTAGAAAATTATTAAAAACGTCATTTACAATACTTACTCCATTAATGCAATTTAAACTGCTGGTAGCTTTTCTGTGCAGTAGAATGATTTTGCAGTCATCACAAGGACACACAAAGATACCTACAAAAATAAACACAACCTGTGTAAAAAAATTAAAAGGCCAAGATCTATTAGACAAAAATGACTTTTAAGTACTTATAGGTCATCAGCGAACAAAAGATCAATGTCAAAATCAGTTGTATTAGACATACATATGATACTACAAACACACAAAAATGAACAAATCTCAGACTATTCTTTGTATAATATTTGTCACAAAACAGTGTTGTAAATTTCAGGAAATATGCATATCCTTAGCGTCACACCAACTCTACTGTTGTTCAGAGAATTTGTCTATAATGTTGCCTGATACGAAATATGCATTCTATATCCAATTCAATAATGTTATAATGAAATAAATTACTAGGTGACAGCCTAAAACTGAAATTTTATGTATGGTATGTGTGTACATCAATTCGAAGCGAAACTTCATCTAGCTGCGAAGATGTGTTGGAAACAGAGAATGGCAGCAAATACATAGGTATTAATATACGGCCGATCATTCATAGTAGCTCTGCTACCAATTGTATCCTCTCACCTGAAGCATAAGTTTAAGTTTCATCAGTAATGACTTCAACCCTTAAATGTGACCTGGTTGACCTGAGGAATATGTAGAATGGAAGAGGAAATGGATCGAGGAATGGATTTTTTCCAGGAAGCAATTTTAAATTGACCATATAAGAAACTTTATTTAAATTAAAGAAACACGAAAATCATGAGATGAGTTTAATAACATTCACTTGGAATTATTAAGGGTAACCCAAACATGGCCAACAAATTAAGAATAACAAGACGGATAAGCTGAAGGGCTTAGCGGCGTAAATAAGATAGCAGATATGAAAAAGGATGGTCAGCTTTTAAAATAATAAAACAATAAATAAAATAATAAAACAATAAATATGACCAGTAACCAGAACACGGCCATCAGGTTAAAGATAAACAAATCCAAGAGCCTGTAGGGCTTAGCGACGCTTTACACCAATTAAGATATTAAATTAAATTGATAATCATTTAAAATAACAAACAATGAACGTGATCAAACTGGAATTAAAAGGAGCAAGAATGACAGAAACAAATTTTATGTCAAATAAAATAGAATTGTGACCAGTGAGGGGAACATTTAACAACCTACATTATGATAACTTGATTTCATGAAGTAAGAGGCCACACCATGTTAACAGCTTCAGAGACAAAATACTTCGTACAGATGTCTTTTAAAAATTGTAATAATATTTTAACCAGTACATGAACTACATCATCAGAAAACAGTGAGGTAAAATTGAAACCCTGATACAGTAAGGTATTATATATCAGACAAACAATAACAATCATTTTTTTTAATAATGAAGGATGAGAGAGTCTGTGTTGATAGGCCAGGAAAATTGCACTGGCTCCCAGCGCCTAACTTTCATTACTTACAGTAAACAAAGTTAAAAGGCTAACATAGCCTTCCTTTTTAAACTGGTTTACAATGCTTTTAAAAATTTTATTAACTCAGTGCTGGTTTGCCCAATACAGTCTTTTACAAGAGGATAGCACACTGCCAAAGGTCGAACACATTGTAACCTCTTAAAAATTCAAGCCGTTTGCCGAGAAGACAGCGGACACGGGTGATAAAAATTGCACACCTACTCGAAAAAAAAGTTTATTAACCAGCCCATTCAAAACCAATGATAAGTTAAAAAGAAGAACTACAAGAGAACATGGATGATATAGAAGGAAAAACCTGTTAAAAACAATCGTTCAAGTACAGGTAACTCTGACGGAGGGAAAAATGCTGAACCATCAAATATATAACTACGCCTGGAGACAGCAACCAGAACGTGAAAGGGCGTGACGTCACCGTAAAAAAACACTTGTTAAGCACACATAAGTGTCAAAACAAGAAATTCACTGCAACCGGTACCACTGATGCAGCAACGGCGCACGAACAGACAGTAGAACTTCTCTCCAAACTAGAACATAGCGCGACCCGCTGTGAAGTATGAAGTAAGATGGGATATCGATATGTGCGCGACGGGTAACTTTCGCCATACAAGTAAATAGAGCCGACACAGCTGAATCTCCCCGCCCAAAACTCCAAACACAAGGGGGGGGGGGTTAAAACAAGAGGCAGAAACACTTTTAAAGATTCATTAAATCTGAAGACCAAAAGGCTCGTCAATCACTGGAATTCAAAAGAGGACAGTAAAACTTAAGAGAGTAGGTTAACTGCAGAACAAATAGTAATGGCTCAAACACATCTCCTCACGTTAAAACAACCCAGCAAAATAATAGGGAGATAAACATTAAAATATTCGTTAATACTGGAGACCAAAAGGTGCATCAATCACTGGCATCCAAAAAACAACATTAAAACTTAAGACATTAAAACTGCAGAACAAATCAGCACGGCTCAGACAAGCAGATGCCAGGGACACAAAGTGTGAACCACCATCACACACACTGACAGACAGACCCACCCAACAAACGATGGCCTCAAGTACCCGCAAAAAAATCTCCGATATCCGAAACTACGTTTTTCCTCAGTGGGAGTACACAGACACACACATCGGTAGCTGAAACTACATTTGGCTTCATACAACTACCAACCGATGGTTAAACCACCCACAATCACTCCGAAAGTTGACACCACCCGCAAGGATGGATAGCCCGGAACGCCCACGGAAAACGGTGGTGTCAACTCACGCCCATAACGCCATTCAGTCAGAAGGAGAAAGCGAGCCACGATAATACAATGCCGATAACTAGCGATGCGCACTCAATAACTACATAACCACAACTACAAGTACTGCCATTAAGGTGTAACTCGGTTCAACGGTCTGTAGTGCTAAGTAGCAAGGTAGGCGCGGACTCAATTTCCTTTTGAGTAGGCTGGTCACCCTCAAAAGAGGAGATAGGCGTCGAAATTTCCTGAACGGAGTTAATAATTGCGAGGTTATTTTTTAGGGTTGTCTGTGGAGAATCTTATATTTAACATTCACTGCATATGATAACTTTAAAACACAAGTAAAATTGAGAATAAGGGTGCATTTCATACAAATAACACTTTGTTTAAAATTTTTAAGTAGTCTGTTTATTTATCGGATCAAAAAACACTGTCACCGGTAAAAGCACCGTATGTTGGCGTATCTAATATAGCTCGTGAGCCCCCAGACAAAATTTGCTTTGCCGAAATTATTCTAATTAGCCTACCAGGCTACTGCTTACTGCATAAAAAATGAATAAAACGTTCCATTATTCTGTGCCTGACCGCGAATGCTTTGTCTTTACACACAATTTATTAGACAAAAAATGTCCAACAATAGATATCGAATGAATGTATGGTTATGATAATCCGTTTAACATTTCCCGATAAGATGAACTTTTACAATCAGACTACAACGGAAATCTATTGAAGTCACAGTGCCTAAATTTCACACGCTGCAATCTTCAAATTTTTTACGTAGCACACGGCAATTCGGGAAGAAATCTTGCAAGTTTAACAGCACTCGCCACACTTGATAAATCTTTCTAAGTTCGAATGCACTTTTACACTCTGAAAACTTTTAAAGTCTCACTCCTCCGATGGTCGCGGCACAGACAGGCATAGCTTCGCCGTCGCGAACGCTAACCAAGCACTGACTACCCACGTGGGCCCACAGGCCAGCCTTGATACCTGTACACCGGAGAAACCCATATGTCACGAACTTCCCAATTTCCACCCCTCGCCAACGTACAACGCTTTTGCCAAGTATACCGTACATTTAATACAAATCTTTATACACTTACACTAAACACAAGTAAACATGGAATTGATCATCGTAAGTAATATTTCATTTCATTGCATTTCATTTCTCCTATGCATCGATTAAATACAAATTAATTATTGAAAGAAATAAAACATGCGTAAGTAGATTTTATCAATGTGATTTTATGGTATAGTCATTTTATAATACGGCACCTATGAACAAACACTGCCACGCTGGTCGTGTGTCTGTCTTGTACTTTACGTTATTAATAAATTTATACAATGGTATTAGTAAATTAGGTTTTCTGTGATCAGTATTATCTTACATCGACTGTAAGCATATCAGCTGATGCACCTTGCTAAGACCTTTTATGTGTGCCCTCGCTCACCTCTGTATCTTAAATGGTTTACAAGTTATGAATTTTCAACTAAACACTAAATTACCGTATATGCATTCTATTAAAACGTTTTATATGTACTTGATAGGAGGGACGTATGTGCGTTACTAGACCTGTCATATGAAACCCTTTCGGAAACTGTGTCGCACTTCTCTGTCTTAATTGCGTTTTATTTTTATTTTTTTATTTTATTATTATTTTTTTTTATTTTTTTTTTTAACTTTATCTTTCACAATACACTGTCGCCTCACTCGCGCGGTGGACTGCCTCTGACGTCACGGCCTTTCCAGGCGAGCGCTAAGCTCACTTCCCAGCCTGCCGTTTTCGCCCTACGCACACACACACACACACACACACACACACACACACACACACACACACACACACACAAACACAAACACCTGCTCTCTGCTGCTCAGCCCACTATAAGCCCGACCTTCACGGCTGTTTAACCTGATTTTTCCAAATTACAGATTTAAATCAAATATCAAATCAATATCACCTGTCTACATAGATACAATGCTACTAAAATTAATAAAAGAGTTTAACAAGTTTGTGCATTGGCAAGGTCAGTGTTTGCGGTGCAGAGAAATTTATCAAGACAGATCCCTCCAAACATAGTGATTGAGTGCTACTCGTTGGGCGGTACTGTCACATAATGAAACAAGCCTGTGGGTCTACATCACCCGAACCGCCCGCGCCGACGTTGACTGACTCTTCCGAGTCAGCACGAATGCGTGTTCGCAATTTAGCCACCGTTCCTTTTCTTGGTTGCCCTTGCCCTCTTAGTTACAAAATTTTACAATAAAATGACGTCTAATAACATTTTCTGGAAAAATCTATTCGTCCCCGTCGGTGGTTCGAATCCCTCCTCGGACATGGATGTTTGTGTCGTCTTTAGTATAAGGTAGTTCATAAGTAGTTTGTAATTTTAGGAACTGATAACCCCGCAATTAAGTCTCTTAAGCTTCACAAACATCTCAACAGCTTGAAATCTATTCGGGTCTGTGCTATCAATTGTAACCTCTGACTTTAAGCATAAGCTAAAATAGGAGGTATATCTGACAGCCAAAGGAATAAGAGATTTCAACTACACAAATGTCAGTGTTGATGATTGGATAGTAAAATAGCCAGTTATTAAATCTAGAGGAGATACTGAAATTTTATTTAAAATTGAGAGCACAAGAATATCTCATTCTGTCCTCGAGACATCACTTTCTCAGCTACACACAATGATGTGCTGTGTACTGTCCATGTGGACAGTGTGGCTGTTATATAATACTTATAACTCAATTTTACGAAAAGCTTTAGGGTAAATCAGTTTGATCCCTTAGGCTTACAAGCATTTGCACACTTAAAAGAAGAAATCAGTCCTGTGGCAGCTGATTAATCATTTTCCTGGCAGAGTCTTTTAAACAGTAACATATTTATCTTCTTGCATTTTTCAGTTGTTGGACAGTTACGCTTGACGGTATGGAAAAAAACAGTTGATGAAACTATCGCATGTTAAATGAATATTTCACTGAAAGCAGCATGAATAATGTATGGCAATTAACTTTTGAAGTTAAAATACTATATTGCCACTACATTTCAGCTGCCAGATATCGAATACCGAGTAGCGTTGGAACGTGTCTGATAAATACATAAATAAAAGGCTTTACTCTTCAAACCTTTGGCAATTTGTGTTAAGTATGCGAATCTGTTTAGGTTATTTACTTTTAATTTTGAAATGCGTGGCTCTCAGAACAAACACAAAAACCAGAATTATGCAAATCTCACGCTACACGATATGAAATGCAGACTAGCGAGTACCTCAAACAATTCCAAAAGTGCACCCACACGTATTTAATCTTTGCAAATACTCTCGAAAGTTAAGGTCGGATAAATGACATCATCAGTCGTAAATTTGAACGTGTTCATTACAGATCGATTTTAGCGAATCTGTGACTCTCCTAGTTAATCACGTCGATTAAGCCGCCAAGCCGGCCGCGGTGGCCGCGGGGACTGAGGCGCTCCAGTCACGGTCTGCACGGCCACTACGGTCGGGGGTTCGAATCCCCCCTCGGGCATGGATATTTGTGCCGTCCTAGTTCGTAAGTAGTTGATAAGTAGTTTGTAAGTTTAGGGACTGATGACCCCGTAGTTAAGTCCCATAATCTTAACAAACATTTGAACATTTTTAAGCCGCCACTTTCTCATTTGGCTTGCCAGTTAGCCTGTATGTGGTTTTTCCAAATCCCACTGGAAGAATAGCGGGCTCGTAGACAAACGTTTGTACCCTTTACATGCATAAGGATGTAATGGGATGGCGACAGGAAGGGCTTTTGTCTACCCGTGGTATAAAAATAAGAACCATGCCAAATCAAGGACTTAGCAACGTAATCCCGGGCAAGAGGGAACTGCTCTAGAAAACGAAGAAGAAAATTTCGGCAACTCTATTATCACTGTCATTTGCTCGCACATATTGAATTTGTCATGTGCGCGATCGTCTGCTTGCTGACTGTGAGCCGGCCGCGGTGGCCGCGGGGACTGAGGCGCTCCAGTCACGGTCTGCACGGCCACTACGGTCGGGGGTTCGAATCCCCCTCGGGCATGGATATTTGTGCCGTCCTAGTTCGTAAGTAGTTCATAAGTAGTTTGTAAGTTTAGGGACTGATGACCCCGTAGTTAAGTCCCATAATCTTAACAAACATTTGAACATTTTTAAGCCGCCATTTTCTCATTTGGCTTGCCAGTTAGCCTGTATGTAGTTTTTCCAAATCCCACTGGAAGAATAGCGGGCTCGTAGACAAACGTTTGTACCCTTTACATGCATAAGGATGTAATGGGATGGCGACAGGAAGGGCTTTTGTCTACCCGTGGTATAAAAATAAGATCCATGCCAAATCAAGGACTTAGCAACGTAATCCCGGGCAAGAGGGAACTGCTCTAAAAAACGAAGAAGAAAATTTCGGCAACTCTCTTATCACTGTCATTTGCTCGCACATATTGAATTTGTCATGTGCGCGATCGTCTGCTTGCTGACTGTGAGCCGGCCGCGGTGGCCGCGGGGACTGAGGCGCTCCAGTCACGGTCTGCACGGTCACTACGGTCGGGGGTTCGAATCCCCCTCGGGCATGGATATTTGTGCCGTCCTAGTTCGTAAGTAGTTCATAAGTAGTTTGTAAGTTTAGCCGGCCGCGGTGGCCGAGGTGACTGAGGCGCTCCAGTCACGGTCAGCACGGCCACTACGGTCGGGGGTTCGAATCCCCCCTTGGGCATGGATATTTGTGCCGTCCTAGTTCGTAAGTAGTTGATAAGTAGTTTGTAAGTTTAGGGACTGATGACCCCGTAGTTAAGTCCCATAATCTTAACAAACATTTGAACATTTTTAAGCCGCCACTTTCTCATTTGGCTTGCCAGTTAGCCTGTATGTGGTTTTTCCAAATCCCACTGGAAGAATAGCGGGCTCGTAGACAAACGTTTGTACCCTTTACATGCATAAGGATGTAATGGGATGGCGACAGGAAGGGCTTTTGTCTACCCGTGGTATAAAAATAAGAACCATGCCAAATCAAGGACTTAGCAACGTAATCCCGGGCAAGAGGGAACTGCTCTAGAAAACGAAGAAGAAAATTTCGGCAACTCTCTTATCACTGTCATTTGCTCGCACATATTGAATTTGTCATGTGCGCGATCGTCTGCTTGCTGACTGTGAGCCGGCCGCGGTGGCCGCGGGGACTGAGGCGCTCCAGTCACGGTCTGCACGGCCACTACGGTCGGGGGTTCGAATCCCCCTCGGGCATGGATATTTGTGCCGTCCTAGTTCGTAAGTAGTTCATAAGTAGTTTGTAAGTTTAGCCGGCCGCGGTGGCCGAGGTGACTGAGGCGCTCCAGTCACGGTCAGCACGGCCACTACGGTCGGGGGTTCGAATCCCCCCTTGGGCATGGATATTTGTGCCGTCCTAGTTCGTAAGTAGTTGATAAGTAGTTTGTAAGTTTAGGGACTGATGACCCCGTAGTTAAGTCCCATAATCTTAACAAACATTTGAACATTTTTAAGCCGCCACTTTCTCATTTGGCTTGCCAGTTAGCCTGTATGTGGTTTTTCCAAATCCCACTGGAAGAATAGCGGGCTCGTAGACAAACGTTTGTACCCTTTACATGCATAAGGATGTAATGGGATGGCGACAGGAAGGGCTTTTGTCTACCCGTGGTATAAAAATAAGAACCATGCCAAATCAAGGACTTAGCAACGTAATCCCGGGCAAGAGGGAACTGCTCTAGAAAACGAAGAAGAAAATTTCGGCAACTCTCTTATCACTGTCATTTGCTCGCACATATTGAATTTGTCATGTGCGCGATCGTCTGCTTGCTGACTGTGAGCCGGCCGCGGTGGCCGCGGGGACTGAGGCGCTCCAGTCACGGTCTGCACGGCCACTACGGTCGGGGGTTCGAATCCCCCTCGGGCATGGATATTTGTGCCGTCCTAGTTCGTAAGTAGTTCATAAGTAGTTTGTAAGTTTAGCCGGCCGCGGTGGCCGAGGTGACTGAGGCGCTCGTCACGGTCAGCACGGCCACTACGGTCGGGGGTTCGAATCCCCCCTTGGGCATGGATATTTGTGCCGTCCTAGTTCGTAAGTAGTTGATAAGTAGTTTGTAAGTTTAGGGACTGATGACCCCGTAGTTAAGTCCCATAATCTTAACAAACATTTGAACATTTTTAAGCCGCCACTTTCTCATTTGGCTTGCCAGTTAGCCTGTATGTGGTTTTTCCAAATCCCACTGGAAGAATAGCGGGCTCGTAGACAAACGTTTGTACCCTTTACATGCATAAGGATGTAATGGGATGGCGACAGGAAGGGCTTTTGTCTACCCGTGGTATAAAAATAAGAACCATGCCAAATCAAGGACTTAGCAACGTAATCCCGGGCAAGAGGGAACTGCTCTAGAAAACGAAGAAGAAAATTTCGGCAACTCTCTTATCACTGTCATTTGCTCGCACATATTGAATTTGTCATGTGCGCGATCGTCTGCTTGCTGACTGTGAGCCGGCCGCGGTGGCCGCGGGGACTGAGGCGCTCCAGTCACGGTCTGCACGGCCACTACGGTCGGGGGTTCGAATCCCCCTCGGGCATGGATATTTGTGCCGTCCTAGTTCGTAAGTAGTTCATAAGTAGTTTGTAAGTTTAGCCGGCCGCGGTGGCCGAGGTGACTGAGGCGCTCCAGTCACGGTCAGCACGGCCACTACGGTCGGGGGTTCGAATCCCCCCTTGGGCATGGATATTTGTGCCGTCCTAGTTCGTAAGTAGTTCATAAGTAGTTTGTAAGTTTAGGGACTGATGACCCCGTAGTTAAGTCCCATAAGCTTAACAAACATTTGAACATTTTTGTAAGTTTAGGGACTGATGACCCCATAGTTAAGTCCCGTAAGCTTAACAAACATTTGAACATTTGCTGACTCTGTGCCATCTGGAGGTTACTTCCGTCTTCTTGGGAAGAAGGGCCGGCGTGCGGGAGGCAGTTGACGTAGGTGTGACGTGAAAACGGGGCCTAAATGGTGAGGAGCATACAGGAGTACGGTACTAACCAAATGTTCAAATGTTTGTATAGCTTAAGGGACTTAACAGCGGGGTCATTAGTCCTTAAACTTACAAACTACTTATAAACTACCTTATACCAAAGACGACACGGGAATCGAACCCCCGACCGTAGCGGCCGTGCAGACTGGACTCGCGCGCCGCAGATCTCTCGGCCATTGCGGCCGGCAACAAATATGAAGGGCGGATGTTGTCCTCATGGAGGATTTGCGCATTCGCAATGCGAGATGCGCAGTGTCCTACTTCGGGATCATTCGTGCGTAACCGCCAGAGCACGAGTACCAGGAGCTGGTGACTCTGCCGGCTCCAACGCCAATGTTAAAAGCGGCGTTTCCCCTCGCTCCTCCCTGCCGCGGGAGCGCCCAGACGCTGCCTCAGAGAGGTTCGGAAGAGAATATGAACCTTAGCTGTGCATGCGCATTGCAACGCTGCAGCCAGTGCCGTGTATATTAAGGGCCGCGCTACGGCTCGTATACAATATCACCACTCCACAACACAACAACTACTCAGCGAAGTTGAACACATAACAGACGGCTACAACAAAAACTAAGCCACCGGGGCTATGTTCCTGGACATCGAAAAAGCTTTCTATCGTCTCTGGCACAACAGCCTTATACGCAAACTTAATGACGCCGCGTTTCCCGACGGACTCTTGCATCTCATACACTCATATCTCACCAACAGAAGCTTCAACACTGACGTGCAGGGCAAACAGTCTACACGACACGGTATCCAAGCTGGAGCACCCCAAGGCAGCATCCTGGGGCCCCTTTTGTTTAACCTCTACATTAACTATTTTCCATCCACACATAACACGATGACCGCAATCTACGCAGATGAGACCGCCATCATGGCGCAAGATTGTAAGCCATCAAACATAAATTCACGCCTACAGACAGCACTCAGAACTGCGGAACCTTGGTTGGAGAAATGGCGTGTTAAAGTAAACGTCGACAAATGTGAGACAGTTCTGTTTACACGCAGACCGAAACACCTGCGCAAACACCAATACTGTAGACCAATTACTCTACACACACGCCCAATACGTTTCCGTGAGAAAGTCAAATACCTCGGTGTCTGGCTGGACCGGAAACTCACATGGGGGGGGGGGGGGGACCACATACAACACATGACCAACCGAGCAAACGCGAGGCTCAAACAATTCTACCCGATGTTCAACAGGGAAAGCAAACTGAATAGCCGGGTGTCGAGGAACCTCTACATGACACATATTAGACCTCTGATGACGTACGGTGCTCCGTTCTGGGCATACGCGGCGCCAACACGGCTGCGCCGCCTACAGCTCATACAGAACAAGGTACTACGCATCATCAGTAACGCTCCACGATACACACGCACCGTGGACCTTCACAATGAATACCGCCTAGAGCGCCTCTCGGTGGTATTCAAGAAACTCGCCACACGACTGTACAAGAACTCGAGACACTCGAACAATCCCTTCATTCTACGCTTGGGGAACTACGATCACAACCATAGGTGGAAACTTAAACGCCCCAAAACACTTCTCCTCAGAGACTAACCACCTACGGTCATAGGGATCACCAACTGGCAAACACGATGAATATGGCAAACCCCTGCAGAACAGCAAACTGACTGGCAATGCCAGCTGAGCTCACAGCCGACCTACAGGCAAGGCAGGGAAACCATATTCAGCGCTGTAAACACAAACAAACCTATACAGTCCCACACACTTAGCCAGTTCTATGACCGAACTGTCTAACTACCATGACAAACTTGGCTATGTTCACAGGAGCTCAGCTGCAGCAGAACCTCGCATCAACCGGACTGATTCTTTATGACGAACCTAGCAAAGTTAACGGTACTGAGATATACCCTTTACTAACATTACCAAACGTTGCATGATCTGTCGCAGATAGCATACCGCTACTGCCCTTAAAACCTACCCCACTGTCGCAGAGATTTTTTTTTTTTAATTCTATCGGAAAAAACTACGTGGTCATCAGTCTGTAGCTTACAAACTATTTAAACGTAGGTAAACTAACCTACGGACAAACAAACACACACACACACACACACACATACACACACACACACACACACCCATGCCCCAAGGAGGACTCGAACCTCCACGGCAAGCAACCGCGCGCTCCGCAGCGAGGTTTTTTTTCCCTTGGCTCTTGCCTTGGCATTTTTTTTTCCTCTGCCCTTACATACCTTTACCCTTCGTATACCTTTCGACCAATTCTATCTCCAGATGCACCGTATTAATGGGTGATCATGCCCACACGTATGGATAACATCGCGGTTCCCACATCCCGTGATCCACCTTAACAAACAGAATAAATTACGGAGGTGACAGTAGAAATTTTGTGATGGTCACCACGTTCGTGTGGGCGTGGAGGTACCCAATCCTTTTGCTCGTATACACGCTGCCTCCGCGACACTTTGATTGTACTTAGAAAATGATCTGTTAGAAGAACGAAACGTAGAATTAGAGTTGAAAAACATTTTTTATTATATTTATTATTTATTTTCTTTTTCCACGACGAGCTTTTCTTACAGGGGTTCACTGAACAAGTGAACGTATAGGACGCGCCGCCACTACCACAGCAGTCCATAACATAAGGTCTGGCACAGTGTAAAGTACATTTCTGAATAATTCCTCCGCTCCGCGAGAATCAGATGCAGATGCTGAGCATCGCGGGCGGAGCAGACTGCGCGCTGTAACTTGGCGCCTCCTGCAGGCAGCGCCTGTCGCAGGTGGCGCCTTGCGCGCCTTCTTCCTCTTCTTCCGCCGCCGCTGCCGCCGCCGCCGCCGCCGCTGTCGCATTTCGCAAGTCGACCGTGGCGCCATTAGCCGGGCGTCCCGAGAACCCGCGGCGCCGCTCGTCAGGGGGAAGGCGCCGAGCAGCTGCCGCGTGACGTAATTTCAAGTCATTTCCGGCGAGCGTTTCCTTCCATCTTCTTTGACAAACTTAACGGTTCGAGTGTTTATAAAGTTACTTTAGAATAATTAAGCCTTCAATTCACGGCAGAGTAGAGCAGAATAGCGGCGAGGCGGCCGTGGTTGGCGGGGGTGGCGGCGGTGGAGGGGGCTGCGGGGAGCTGGCCATGGGCTGGGGGTGGCGTCGTGCATTTTAATTCATCGGCAGGGAAGGGGTGGGAAGCGAAGGCGACGGAAGGGAAGGGGTGGGAAGCCAGACACCCGTCGCCGCCGCCTACTCGCTTCACGCCCGCATAGCGGAGCATCGCCCGTCTTGAAGCATTCGCATCACTTGGCCAGATACAGCATTTTTAGCCACTGGTAGCGTCGACAATTACTGAAGGGGACGTCTGGATACAAGTGTAAGGTGGAGAAGGTGCCACTCACGTCTTTTTCTTCATAGTGCCCCAATAAACCCTCGGGCGGCAGCGTCAATTATTATAATTCAGGAGCAGCGCGGTGCAGATTTGCAGCCACTGTGCATTCCAATCATCATTAGAGCCTGATTATGCCTTTCAGCGTTCAGTCTGGAGCATAGTACCTCTAATAAAATTTCTCCATGATCCCCTATTCAATGCTAACATTGATGCCTCGTCTGATGTTATGACTTTTACATCAAAATCATTCTGCACCGAATATAAGTACTTCCTTCTTGGTCTACCTCGACACCTCTTACCCTCCGCTGCCGAACTCATGAGCCTCTTAGGTAACCTTGCTTCTGCCTTGCGTGTAACATGACCCCACCATATCAGTCTGTTCGCTCTAACTGCTTCATGTATGGTGTCCATTCCCAGTTTTTCTTTGATTTCCTCATTATGGACACCCTCCTGCCATTGTTCCCATCTATTAGTGCCTGCACTCATTCTTGCTACTTTCATATCTGTAACCTCTACCTTATGAATAAGGTAACCTGTATCCACCCAACTTTCACTCCCATACAACAAAGTTGGTCGAAAGATAGAGCGGTGCACCGCTAACTTAGCCTTGGTACTCACTTCCTTCTTGCAGAAGAGAGTATATCTTAGCTGAGCACTCACTGCATTAGCTTTGCTGCATCTTGATTCCAGTTCTTTCACTTTGTTGCCATCCTGTGAGAAAATACATCACAGGTAGTTGAAACTGTCTACCTGTTCTAACTTTGTTCCTCCTATTTGGCACTCAATCCGTTTAAATCTCTTTCCCAAAGACATTACTTTCGTTTTGGAGATGCTGATCTTCATATCATAATCCTTGCACCTCTGATTGAGCTCTGAAATATTAGTTTGCAACCGTTTAATGTAAAGGTAGAAAAAGTACATTTGTTAATATCTGAATTAGTATATCAATTATTTTCGGTGATTAAATATAACAAATGTAACATTATTCCGAAAGTGGAAAATAATCATGTATAATAGACCCACCAGTACTATCATTTCCTCTTTCCTTACTTTCCTATTGCTCCTGTTTCTTAAGTAATTAGTGTCTGCTTTTTTCTGTGTTATGTGTAACTTTAGTCCACAAATTATCTCATCAATCATATTATCATTTATCGTGAATGAGAGATCTAGAGTCTCTGACCTCACGCCCCTTTTGAACCGGGGAAGATTTTTATGATATTCTTATTCAGTGTTTTGGAGTGCTGCTTGTCCGGTAGAGACATACCACGTCTACTAGACCAGAAAATTAAATTATGTATTAAAATAACACTCATTTTCGCATTGTGTAAAGCTTCAAAAGGGTTAAAAATTAGATTGTCGGAAACTGCAGTATGGCTAATCAGGAAAGCTAGAGGACAATTTATCGAGCTTTAATCTTCTATTTATGAAATTAATTTAAATTTTTGAGCATTCTAATAAGTACGATACAATTTATACAATAATGATTTACTACAAACCGTCACAAATCCGTTTTCAATGAAAACTAGACGTAACACAAAACAATTAAAATCTACTTACATGACAGGCAGCGTGGTGCAAATCTGCTAGCAGTCATGCACTCCCTAACAAAACATTGTTTTGGGTGGACATAGCCGTGCACTAAAAAAACTCCGAACTTTCACTGATATCATTTTTAAGGCTTAACTGAGGAATAGCTAAAGCGGAAATACGACATTAATTGGATGTAATGTCGAACAAGAAAAATTCCCGGATTTTTTTCGCAATACCACAGTCAAAAATAGTCTTTTACCGATGAATGTACACCTTTCCCAAGATAAATACTGTTATTTTTTCGCGATAATTGCACCATTTCCTTCATAAGAAGCAATATTTTTCCTCTTGCAGCAAGAAACACCTATCTCTCCCTTAGCCCTTTCATTCCCAGTGTTGTTCCTGGACCACTACGTATTAAAAGTTTATTTATACCATATTTTGTGCACCAATCCATTAAGTTGCATTTTTGTTGATGAAAAACATGCTGCTAGAATGAAACTTTCACTCTGCAGCAAAGTGTGAAACTTTCTGGCAGATTAAATTTATGTGCCGGAACCGGGACTCGAACCTGGGACCTTTGCCTTTAACATGCTTATAGTACGACATTTTGCCGCTTCGTACGGCGTATATCTGTCAATCTTGGAGGTTGTGTTTGGTTGCCGTCTGTACGTGGCTGATAGTGTTCCTTTTATTTTATTCCAGCAGTGATTTGTCTTGTCTTTGGAGATTATGCTAGCATTATTGATCTGGCAGTGTTAATTATCAACAAAATAACGTCCTAGTAATAAAATACTTCGATACAAAAGCCTGTGTTGTGCATGAAATACATGACGTAAAAATTAAATAGTTCGACCGAAAATTTTAAAACACATATTTTGATGTTTACTGCACTGTATTACTACAGAAAAAAGAATAATTATAATTTTTTCAAAGCTCATATCATAATGTGGGACTGAAAGGGTTAAAAGGTAAAAGTTTTACAAGCCGGCATAGAACCTCGCGATGTCGGGTCAGTGTGTTGGCCTATAGTTCTTTTAGAGCTTACTTTCTCGAACCGGCCGCGGTGGCCGAGGGGACTAAGGCGCTCCAGTCATGGTCTGCACGGCCACTACGGTCGGAGGTTCGAATCCCCCCTCGGGCATGGATATTTGTGCCGTCCTAGTTCGTAAGTAGTTCATAAGTAGTTTGTAAGTTTAGGGACTGATGACCCCGTAGTTAAGTCCCATAGACTATACAAACATTTGAACATTTTGAACTTTCTCGAACTACTGCCAGTTAGAATCCGCATGCTCAAAACAATATCCCTTCCCTTTATTCTGAGTACACCCCACCGCCAGCACCTAAAAGTGTGCATTTCAGAAGTCCTAACTTATAACTGCGTAAACTGCCTTGCTTCGATAGACCGAACTTATTTCACTTAGTTCAGTTCATGAACTAGTTCTGAACTATGCGAAGTCAGATGTATCGAGAGACGAAAATAGTTCTGTAAGTTCACTTAGCTGAGTTGATTAACTATTTCTGATCTGCGCGAACGAAGTTGTATCGGAACACCGAAATAGTTCACTTAGTTCAGTTTATGAACTACCTGAACTGCAGGAACTACACCATATTGGAAGACCGAAACATTTCTGGTAGTCCACTTACAATAAGAGTGAATGTCACTCCGTTTTTTTTTTATTTATCTTTATATGTAAATGGGGTGAAAAATGTTTCTGTTACGCAATTTCGCATCTCGAACCAACAAAACTGATGTATGGTTTTTCAAACTGACAGTGAGAGCTTTTCGAAATTCATCCTGTTATCGTGTGAAATAATGGGTGAAATTTTTTTCCTGAAAATAAAGTGTACTATGTAGTTTATTTCAACTAGTATATTTACCTACTTAAAGTGAATTATTCAGTTAGTTTGAACTAGTTCAGTAATAAGAACTGTTCCGAAATTCGAACTAATAACGCCCAGTTATGAATCAGAAACAGACAGAAAGCCAGAATGTTGATTTTTCACTTCTTCCGTTTCCTAAACACAGCTCGGTTATATATTTATTTTTTTACTTCATTTTCTAGTGATGACACATACGGTGTAATTTATGAGAAGGTCGTCTGGGATTTATTTCGTTTTATTAAATAATTCGCTGTTTTTGACGATTATGTTAGCTGGAAATGATATAAGCCTGGAACCCAATAGAATATCTTTAATTGACTTCCTTGCATGTCACAAATATGTTGCCGTTTACTTCGAACGTGTAACGATTTAAAGAATGTCAGACACGAAAATAATAACACATTGCTTAACGAAGCATGTTGGGATTTATGCCAATCTACTTGCATTACTGATCCTCCCGATCCCGTGTTGCATAATAATAGGTACGAATGTACTTAGTCTATAATCATTTTCTTTTCCAAAACTTGCGTTATTCTTTCTTCTACCGTCACTACTTGAAGTTATTTTCTATTACTTGACGTCTACAGAGGTTTGTTTAGTTAGCAAATATTAATTAGCTGAAGCAAGAGGTGTTGGTTGTAGGTCATACATTAGGCTAATTAGTATCTCTGATAAAACTAATTAAATTCGTTTCTCATAGTATTAAAGTAGGTATTTTTATGTTTCAATAGCAATGTTAGGAAAGTTGTGCCCTCATTAGTTTCTGTATAATTGTCGTTTATTACGAAATTATTGTTGACAACCCTATTAAATTATGTTTGGATATGAAATACTATTAATTTAACAGAGACTTGTATACCAATTTACGCAGTAATATTTACGCTACCTTTTACTAAAGCCAGTTGTAGGTAATTATTTACAGTTCCATTGTAATGAGTTTAATTTAACTAACAATACATAATTTTCATTTTCATTGTTTAAATGATGAAACTAGTACGCTTTCACTCCATGCAAATGAGTCTGGTTTCTTCTTTGATCGGAAGCACAATCCATACCAGTAGGGAGTATTTTTTCGAGTTTTGTTTCGTCTTGGACATCAGGCACAGTCAACGTCACTTTGAATTCCGATTATGAACAATTATGTAAAAGTTCTTCAGTGTTAGTCGTGTAGAAAGTGTTTTTATGAATTGATTACAAATATTCGTACCACATTAAGTGTATGCCTCTGATTTTCGTATTCCACTCACGAACTGTGTAAATTTGTATTACTGACGTGTGGAATGTGCATACTGGGTTGTATTGATTTTAAATAATGAGACTTGTACGCTGGGTATAAATGTGGACAACTGGGCACTAATAATTCATCAAAGTGGCAACGAACTGCAATTCAACGTGTGTAACATGTGTAACTAATCATAATAGAATTACCTTATATGAAAAACGATTGGAAACTTTTGCCAGTTCTTGTGATGACAGGATACAGTCTGTCCGATAGCCTTGTGGAGAGAAGAAGGAAAAACATGAAAATCAAATTGGTCAGCTCAAATCTGAATTAGAAACTAGGTTGTGTACGGTAGATGATAAAGATTAAGAAACCTCAGTATCTGTGGTAAACAATGTTGAGGATGTGGATTCAAAACTTGTAGAGATTGAGCAGAAAGTGAAAACGGTAGAAAATGTAGATTACAAATATTACATGTGCTGGGAATAGCAATGTTTCTATTGTTAATTTTCCAAAGTTTAATGACTTTGAAACTAATGGTGTTGGGGAATCCTTAAGGGGGCCACACCTTGCGTACCTAACCCATGTTAAATTAGGCAAGTATTTCACCCATTTCTGAGAAAACTATTTGATGCAGGACCTTAATATTTTACTATATGTTACATGATGCTAATGGTGTCAACTGTATTAAAATCTATTTTGTCCATTTTATAGTTTTTAAGAAATACTTTTTTTAATTTATTAACGAAAATTATTAAGGGGTTCCTTTTTTTGTGCAGAAAATATTCCTAATGAGGAATTATTAATGAATTTAGTACCAGAGGTGTCTTTTTATGTTACGCACAGTCTCTGAAAATTTCATTCATTTATCTAGCCGCGGTGGAGTAGCCGAGCGGTCTAAAGCGTCTCGCTGTGGAGCGCGCGGTTGCTCGTCATGGAGGTTCGAGTCCTCCCTGGGGCATGGGTGTCTGTATTTTGTCCATAGGTTAGTTTACCTAGGTTTAAGATGTTTGTAAGCTACGGACTGATGACCACGAAGTTTGGTCCGTTAGATTTACTGACATTTGAACAGACAGTTTCTGATATAATGGGACATATGTATTGAAAAGTTTTTGTTTCTAGAGAATTGACTTTAAAGAAAAACGTTCGAAATTGGTTACTTACAGTCAATTATAACTGTCCAGCTGCATATGATGGCACTTCTTTGGTCCCTATCAGGTCTTCCAGATTCTTTTTCACCTTCCTGGATGTCTGTCTTGCTTTCTTGGCCACATTAGATGCAGACCTGTCTGCGTTGGCTATCCTCATTTTATCGCAATGTTCACAAGGATCAATTTCCAGCTTTTTCAGTACCCAACACTTTCCAATATTACCACAAATTAATGTTAATACCAGCACCATGAGCGCCTAGTTTCATTATATGCATGGCTACAAATGCAGTTTTAGGAAGGCGGTTCCAAATGATGATGTTGAAACACTCATTTGTGTTCTGTTTCTGCCCATGCTGATATTTCCGTAGAAGGTCAGGATGATCCATATTTCTGAAAAAAGGTTAAATCGCTGTAATAACGGCATCAGGAAGAGAATGCTGGTGAGAATAACATTTTCCAGTCGCCTGAGCCCAATTGTATTTGCACCACGAATTTTCTCCAGAGGGACACAATGCAAGACATGGTTTATCATCAGTAGACGACTAATGGAAGAATATGGACCAAACATCTCTCTTCATTGTCTCCATATTTTCTTTATTTCTCCTAATTGTCTGCCCATAGTATACTTACAAGTTATCTATTGTAGTTTCAGTTAACCGACGCTACCCAGTCAACAATTTTCCATCTTTCAAAATTTTTCCTCTCATATGAACATTTATCTCAGCCTTGTTCCCAAACGTTTCTGAACACGAAGAACACATTCTAATTTCCTAATAATGGCATGTCCATGTAGCTTATATTTCACCACATTGTCGTATGCCTTACTGTACTTACTTTGTGTATGCCTCTTGTTTCTTTGGAACGATGAAATATTGGTTGCATTCCATAAACTGCAATACCACCAGTTGTTCCTCGAAAATTAGTTGTGTTCTTTAAGTTAATTGACTTCACAACATTTGCAATATTTAGACATTATCTTCAAATCTAACACTTTACCGGTATCTACACTCATGACAGTCACTACTCCATTCAGAGAAGTATGTCCTCTTTTCTGCCAACTTCCATCAAGTGCAACTGCAATAACGGAACATCCATTTTGGTCCACCGCCTCGCTAGCAGTCGGTTCGATGCTTTCATCACTGACCTCACATGTAGCTTTCTTTAATATTGCAGTCAGTTTTTAAAATTTATTTGGTTATTGATGTAAGTTCATCACTGAACAAAATGTTCTCCCTGCAGCCATGCCCTTGCTAATGGATCGTAAGACGTAAACTAATATAGTATTGATTTCATTAGGGCCACTTGCAACTTATTTTGAAAAACTCATAAATGAAATCACAGCTGAGTATTTAGTGAAAACTTAATCCAAATCAGTTGCTAGGCCTTTTCTCCCACTGGAACTTTCACAAATTTTCACACTCTGTGACTCACCAACACTGTCTGCATGGTACAAAATTAGAAATTACATCTGATGATATTCCCAAACTTATAATAATGTTAATGCATCCCTGGTCACATAAAGTAAATTCGTTGTGACTCTCTTCAAATTGTGAGAGTTTCTTTGGTGATGCACTTATTGAAGAATTACAATTAGAAACAGCGTTGCCTGTCTTGTACAGGAAGCTGTCTGGATAGCCAACACATTCGAGATAAAAACAAAATCCCTAACGTGCACTGTGAGGTATATAAAGGTCTAAAATATTTGCACAAAAGTGGATTACAGAAAAATAGGGGTGACACCTAATCACACATGGTAGGAAAATTCTTTTTAAATGCTCGAAAAAAAAATTTCAGCAAAATCCTTTTCAGAGAATTTAAATCAAACCTTAAGTAATCGAAATAGGATGAAAACCGGAAATCGATTTTTTCGACCTTAAACGTGGGTTAATTCCCTTAAGACAACCTGAAGAAGTTAAGTGTCTGTCATTATGGTCAAATATTGAAGATATAGATAAGGTGATAAATAGTTTGATGTAAGTGATAGTGATGAGGAACAAGTAGTAGTGAGAGTAGTGACGGATTTAGTGAATAGGAAGAGAATGCAGAATTATATCTGGAAAAAATACTGTCACTCGACAGTAACTTAAAATGATTTCTTATCCAGAGAGAGAATTAATACAAATCTGTTGCATGAAGAAGAATTAGTAAGTACAGATAACGTGTGACATCCAATAGTGTCAACTAGTGTCCAGAGTGTACCTGTAAAATGATTCCAGGAGTGTGATAGTGATCTTAATGGAATCTCTCAGAGTTTGTTAGAAACAGTTAAGGATTCAGATGGAATAGTAATTATGGAGGTTTCTGGAATAAGGATTATTGGTGCTATTGGTAAGTTATCAAAGAGGGTGAAGCAGGAAGTCTTTGTATCATTTGAGTTAGATGGACAAAACTTAGAGTGTAATTTTTTAATGATATTAGTTTTTAATATTAACATGATTCTTGGACCACTATTTTTGTGTAAATGGAGTTGTAATGTTGGTTTTGCTAGTGATAAGTTTAACTAAGTCGGTAGGGGTTCATCATTCATTCACGAGTACAGTGTTTGGCCAGTAGTTAGTAAATCTACTCCTATGTTTTCTTTAGTATAGTTAGAATTAATAGTGTAATTGTAGACTACCATAGTGTAGTGTGTATTATGTTATGTTTGAGTCCAACCAATAGCATTCACCTGAGTTATGTCTCTTCTAAACAGCATATGTTGTAGCAGCAAAAGAAAACACCTAAATTTAGTGCAATGAAAATTAAGTTTGGTATTTATTCAAATAAATTCAGTGTCTTACACTTTGTATTAGTGCAGTAGTGATCTACCAAGTGAGCTGTGAGCATAACGATCAATAGTTTTGTGGAGAATTTCTATCTGTGGCCATTAAATTAAAGCGGTATGATAATGGAAAGAGAAATTTTGAAATTTATTTGATTCTGTCTGTACTGAAGTAATTAAAGGAAAAGCTGGGAGTTTCTGTGGACTAGGGTTCTGGAGATTTGTTGTGGGTTTGGTAGGATTTCTTTGATAGGGGACTGAAATGATAATTGATGGACTAATGAGATGTTATAAGTAATAAGGTACTAGAATATTAAGATGATATGAAGTGTATGATAAGTTGAAGATATGAGATATGAGAAAGAGTATTTATATATGAGGTATAATGAAGCTATGTTAAAGAGTAGGTAGGGCAAATGAATAGGGAGCCTGTCTTTTTTATTGCAGATTTTCTACGGATTCTGTCTTACAGATAACTAGGTAAGTTTTGTGAGTTTCGTAGTGAGAGATTTTAGACAAATGTACACATATGTCATCTTGGGTAGATACTACTGGTTTTCTGTATGGTGTTCTTGCAAATTTTTGGTGTAACACTAGTTTGAGAATCTACCGCCTTTTTTATTTGATACTTTGATCATTTAGTTGCTCCTCAGTAGGTGTCACATGTAAGTGAGAAGTGGGTACTTCGAAGCATTCATAAATTTTGTAACTTTTCATTTGTATTGTAATTATTTCATATATTAATGTTACTAATGATTGGATTTTATTGTGTATTAGGGTTCTGTAAAATTCTATGGCCAGCATAGGATAAATAGAATGTGTAATGTCGATTAAGGCTTTTTTTTTTTCAAACTACATACTTTTGTGTTTTTCATGCGATTTATTTGTAGTTATATGATTGAATTTCTTGTCAACATGTTTTTATTTTCTTCTAACATGACTAGCTAAAGTTGTTTTCTATTAATTGTCTACAGAAGTTTGTTTATTTAGCAAGTATTAATTAGTTGATGCAAGAGGCGTTTGTTCCAGGTCATACATTAGGCTAATTGATATCTCTAATGAAACTAAATAAATTCTTATCTCATAATAATAAAGCTGGTATTATTATGTTTCACAAGTATTGTTAGGAAAGTTATGCTCTCGTTAGTTTCTGTAGAATTACCGTATTAAATTATATTTGGATATGAAATACTATTAATATAACAGAGACTTGTATATCAATGTACTCAGTATTATTTACGCTATCTTTTACTAAATCAAGTTGGATGTAATTGTTTGCTTTGCCACTGTAATGAGTTTAATATACCAAATTAACAATATGTACATTTCAGTATGACTGTTTAAATAATACAAATAGGTTACTTTCGCGGCATGTAAATGAGTCTAGTTTCTTCATTGATCAGAAGGAAATCCACGCCAGTAGGGTGTATTGTTTGGAGTCTTCTTTCGTCTTGGAAATGAAGTGTGCCGGCCGCGGTGGCCGAGGGGACTGAGGCGCTCCAGTCACGGTCTGCACGGCCACTACGGTCGGAAGTTCGAATCCCCCCTCGGGCATGGATATTTGTGCCGTCGTTAGTCTTAGGTAGTTCATAAGTAGTTTGTAAGCTTAGGGACTGATGACCCCATAGTTAAGTCCCATAAGTTCTACAAACATTTGAACATTTTTTTGAAATGAAGTGCAGTCCAAGTCACTCTGAATTCTGATTATGAACAATTTGGTAAAAGTTCTTCAGTGTTAGTCGTATAGAAAATCTTAGTATGAATTCATTACTAATATTCGTGCCGCAATAAGTGTACACTTCGTACTTTGGTACACACGAACAGTGTAAATTTGTATTATTGATGTGTGGAATGTGCGTACTGGGTTGTAGTGATTTTAATTAATGAGACTTGTACGCTGGGTATAAATTTAAACAACTGGGCTCTAATAATTCATTAAAGCGGCAATGAACTGCAGTACTACATGTTGCCCACATTATTTGAGGTGGATTACTTTTGCCCCATGGAATTTCACCAGTCGTGAACGAGAGATCCGATCTGCGTGAACTTCAAGACGCAACGAACTACGACCCGCAACGTCAGAAGCGAAACTACGACCCCAAGACATAATTATTCGCAAACTCTAGACTGCTTGTCTTCCCATATTTTGTGAATAATTACACTTTTTGTAACCGTTATTGCATAATTATTAATCCAGCCATGAAGAAGTAAATATGATAAACTAAACTTGAAGATAGGTGAATTTTAGCGTCTGCTACCCCAAACACAAATGTGCCGTAAGAATATTTTTAATGGAATCAGTGGCTGGTATTTTGAGCCAGAAAGTTTCTTACAAGCTGGTCCCCAAAGTTTTAAGTTTTAAATTAGTCTCATAAAGTTAAATTTTTAATAAATTCACACCACATTCCAAATATTAACGCAGTTTATCTTCCTTAAAAGCACCTTTTCTTTCAAAAGAACATTTGAAACATATAATTCGAGTTTTTTACGGTACTGTTCGACATGTAAACAGAAAGCAGTTTGTTGTCCCTAGTACTGAATAGTTTTAGCTCTAAAGTCTTTTACACATTCTGACCTCTGTTGAATCTTGTCCGTCCACTGTGTTCTGCTGTTGTAAAATCCCCATTTTATTTACAAATAAAATATAATTTTGATATATTCTCTAGATTTTATGTATTATTGCTGCCGCGTAATTCTGCAGTAGCGGCTGAAGTACTCCCAAAATAACAAGAAATTTATCTGATACCTAAAACAATCAAATATTCACGGAACAGCATTTCTGGAATTTTCCCGGTTCTCCCATGGTGTGTAGACCCTGAATAAGGATTTGTATGGCACACTTGGGTTATTAATATTTATTCTTGTCAGAATTATACAGAACTACAAATATACAAAGAGGTCAAAGCACAAAAAAATTATAAACTATTGAGATTAAGATACGTGTTTCTAGCTGTGAAAAAGTTTTTAAAAAAATGTTATAATATACTCAATATTTACATGACTTACAGCATTTACAAGAGTTGTATGCACATTTTGGCTAATTTGACAGGTCCAGATCCAGCACAATACGAAATAGCGACGACACTTCATAATAGAAAGTGCCTTCATCTTGCACGTCGCCCTAATTACTTTAGATTGTCCTTAGATCTTGCACGCCCGAGATCAATCTGTATGAGGACTCCCATGTTCACCATCCTTTTTGGTAGCACTGTAGCAGAGTTTCTTGAATTTCAAGTCGTTAGAGGCGGTGAGGGTACCTGTATTTCCAAAATTCAGTCCTGGATTTATTAGGTAATTGTCAAATATAACAGAAGACTTTAAAAACTCTTCCTGGACTTCAGTCGGGATGGTGGTGGCTGAGGGATGGTTTGCGATCCTGCAGATGTTTTCTCTCTCATCATTGGCAGAAATATCACGTGTGATGTCGGTTGGAACTATTCCTGCGAGTGTATGCAACTTCTGTTCGGGTGTTAGCATCAGGCAACCTGTGACGAGCCTGTTGGTTCCATTGACGGCGGTCTTGACGTTTGTACTACACTGGACACGCATCTTCAGCATCAGAGTAGAAGGGTGGCAGTTCTTCTTAGTCTGCCGTTGAGCCCCCCATGCAGAAGAAATTATTTTGCGTAGTAAATAATGTCTAACTGAAACCTTAGCTTTGACGTTGCTAAAGTGTGTCTCTAGGGTGAGGAGCAGTCCAAGGCAACGAGGTAATGATAAGGTAAACTGGAGGTGGAACTATACCAGATGCAGTCATCTGCTTTCCTTGAGTTAAAGTCCTATCTGTTGTGGGGAGTTTAGCGTGTTTCAAGGCTACTGAGAGCCTCATAGAGTGACTTGTACAGTAGCTGCAATAAGGGTGCTTTTACCATTCGTAATGCTACTACAAAACAGGCTCTTTACCACACGCTTGTTAAAGATGCATCCGTAACAAAACATTTACCTCCAATATATTCAGTTACAACGGCAAGATCGCTAAACAAATTTTGTTAGTCTAACATGACTGGTTTCGACGAACATCGGATATTCACAAATTTTATCTGAAACTAGATTTAAACAGCCAAACGTTCATGTGGGTTGTTAAGATTAAATGGAACAGAAAATAAGAGAGAGCACACGTCTCTGATATGAATAAGTCCATAATGTTTTTGTATAGACACTGGATGCACATCCTACACTCCCTGCTGTCTCCTCTCTCTTTGTCTACCAGATCCTCCTTACACCTCTTTCTCTGCACATCCTCTCTTTCCTTCTCTACGTCGTCAACACGCTCTCCTGGTTAGTGATAAGCTGAAAAGCTTATATCTACGAAACTTCTTGACCGAATGCTTTGAAATTTTGATGCAACGTTGTAGTCTTATACACGGTTGTTTCCCAATTCCTATTTGAATCGTAAGGGTTGTCCCACTCAACTTTTTCATAGAAATATCTCTGAAACTGCAATAGATATTGGAAGCGACTTTCACAGTCGTAAACGTGCGGCAAGGTCCAATGAAAGTGAGTACTATGAGACGCTAGAAATGTAAACAAATTTGAAGACAAATTTAAGTTTTTTTAATGGATACCCACATGTTATTTCTTATATAATCAGCAGCATGAAAAATCACAAAAAGAATGACATTGGTTGCATCGCAGTGCGTCAATTACAGCCGGAGAAATTTCGAAGCAAAGCTGATGTTTATAATACATGAAGAGCGCTGCTAGCACATGTGACGCTCAAGTGAGACTCACGGTTGAGTCTCAGCATTCCAGAGTATTATTGTTATCTCTGTGAGTCTCACGACATGTGCTATTTGTTTACCTCTTCTACTGTTTCATAGCACTCACTTTGGAAATTTCCTGCCGTACGTTCATTACCGTAAAACGCTTTTTTTCAATAACTATTGTTATATATACGTGGTGTCTATTCTTTCAGGCATATACAATTTGCCGATGACGCAATGATCCTTTCTTCAGTGCGGAGGCACTCCTAGCCGCAGTATCGCCAACAGTGAAATTGAATTTCCCACTAAAACGCTTATTAAAAACCATGTGAAACCACTAGATTTTATTTGTGTGTTTAACGATACCACTATATTGTTATTATTTGAAGTATGTATGATGAGTAACCCTAAAATATGAGACATTTCAATCAGAACAGTATTATAACACACACACACCACACACACACATACACACACACACACACACACACACACACACACACACACACACACACACACACACACACACATATATATATATATATATATATATATATATATATATATATATATATATATATATATATATATATATATACAGCGTTTCACTAAGTGTGTTTGCCTCTGTAACTTATAAAATAATAGGTGACGGGAAATTTTAATGTGGTAGGTCAACACAAGAAATGTTACACTTTCTGCGGAGCTATGAACATAGTTTATTGTATCATTTTCCAAAGAGTTACAGCACAAAGATATAATTTTTAAATGGAAAAATAGTTTTTTCTATCGTGCATTGGATTCTTTGAAACCAGCTGCGTCCAAATTAATTTAAACTGCATTCCTATCACTGTTAGTTTGGGAGCTACAGCCCTTCAAAGTTTAGGGGGCGGAGGCTACGACAGCGTAGCTGACTGGCTAGTGGTCATGAGACAGTGGGCCGTGCCCCAGGGGATAGCCACTCGGGCAGTCAGCTACGCTATCGCAACCTCCGCCCCCGGAACTTTGACGGGTTGTAGCTCCCAAACTAACAGTGATAGGAATGTAGTTTAAATTGATTTGGACGCAGCTGGTTTAACGAATCCAATACACGATAGGAAAAACTATTGTTCAATTTAAAAAATTATATATTTGTGCTGTAACTGTTTGGAAAATAATACAATAAACTATGTTCATAGCTCCGCAGAAAGTGTAACATTTCTTGTGGTGACCTACCGCATTAAAATTTCCCGTTACCTATTATTTTATAAGTTACAGAGGCAAACACACTTTGTCAAACACCCTGTATATAGTTTCTTCTGCAGAAAAGACTGAAGAGACTTTAAAGACAAATCGTCAGTGTTGTTAGGTGTAATAATGAAATTTAAAAAAAAAAATGATAAAGTATACATTCAAAAATTACTTAAAATGAGCGATTTTACATACTGTTAATAATCGCAAGGTAAAGGAGTCAACAATCCGAAGACTGATTTGAACACCACAGTGATTTACTAGGCATGATCTTGTTTGGAGGTTGTATGCCGTTTCCTTCCTCCGACCTTCGAACTGACTAATCCAGCCAGTTACAGGGGGACCTACAGTTTAACGTGGGTTCCGAACCACGGTGCTACTCGGTATTTTTCACATGTGCAATACGGCCAGAGATGAAAGAAGTGGAAAGTTACAGACAAAAATGTCAGGACCTGGCGGTGATAGAAGCCGCGACCCTTGGATTCATAGTCTGTCACTCTACCACTGTGCAACCGAGGCGCACTAACATCATGAGCGAAAGTCAGTATCACATTTCTCTTATCATGCGATAATTAATAGTATGTAGAATCTCTCCTTTTAAATATATACATATATCTACGAACTTCACTACATTGACGAATTTTTATGTACAGTCTCTTCTCAAGAAGAAACCGGTAAGGATTCAGATGATGGAACTCGGACGTAGTTCAACACAGTAAGTCAAACGAACATAATGTGACTTCTTCTGATGCTATTGCAACAACCTGTAAAATCAATATCTTCTTCACACATTAGAAAGGGAAAATTTGTTTATACTTCCATCAATTTCTGCTACGTTGTTTCCATGAAACATGCATTTAAAAATATATAATATTTCCAGTGTAAACATATTTCATTAAAGTGTTTTCATGAAACCTAATCGTTGCTACTCAGGATCAAGGAGCTTTTACATTAATTATAATAACGAAAGATATAATATTATCGTTAGAGGTTGGTTTCGTGTCTGGTGTTCCGTTTTTTCCTGGGGACAAATTGATAGGCGTATCTAAAATTGGCCTGTAAAAGTGTCCACATAATATGAAGTATGCATGCAGATGCATATTTATTAGTACCATTTTTGAAATATTTCGTTCTGTATTTTGTAGTCCTGTTTTATATCTTGTAAGTTATAATGTATGTTTCTGACACTAACAATAAAATAGCGGGCATAACAATATGTGCACCCAAAAATAGGGAAGAAAGACAGAATAACGTAAATTATAAATATTTACGTGATGTAAATTTAGAAGCTACGAGACGTTGGAAAATTTAATAGTGCCGTTATTAAATGCTGCTTTCATCAAGTGTTTAAAAAATTGTTTTTGCATAAAACTACCGAAATATTTTTAAAATCCACCATAATTCCCACTAGCCACTAGATGCAAATTTTGCCCACTAGACAGGTACGCAAAAACCACATGGCAACACAGCTCCAACGCCCTTACTCTCAAGGGAATTAGTTTACAAAGTAACTAGAATTTTGATTCTAGTGGGCAGGGTAAAGTTGAGACTTTGTAACTGACAGGAGGCGTGCTTGAGTAATTTCGTGCAGGTGTGGTGATCGCTGTGTCCCCAGTGGAGTAGGGGTCAGTGCAACTGCGTAGAAAGCAGGCGACCCGGCTTCGAATACCGACTGTGTGCACATTCTGAACTTTACCCATTCACAATTAATGTCACACATTTCGTGAATATGAATATCTATTGCAGTTTCAGAGATGACTGAGGTGAAAAGGTTGATTGGGACACCCTGTATGCAAGAGCCTATAGCATGACAAATCATATAAACAATGATGTTGATTGCATCGTAATAAGCCAGTTAAATCCGAGAAATTGCGAAGCGAAGCTGTCGCTTGAAATACGCGAAACGCACTGCTAGAGCACGTCCTGAGATTCAGGCGAGAACCCATGCTGCTCAGAATGTACGATAGCCTCTCGTATCGCGTGTTTCAAACCTCAACTTCGATTCCGCAATTTCTCGGAATGTAATTGGTTCCTCCTGTACATACCTCGCGAAGCGGCCACAATTACAAGATCAGAGAGGTGAGGGCCCACATGGAGACGTTCAACAGATCAGTCTTTACTCGATCTATACATGACTGGAATAGCAGAAGGTAACAATTGTTCGCAAAATACCCACCACCACTCGTACGTGCGGAGTATAGAAGTACATGCATGTGTAGATGGTGAACTATAGCTTCAAAATTGATATAAAATATTCGTTCGAGCGACGCTTGAGTATTGCTCATCCGTCAGGGAACCGAACCAGATATTATTGACAGAAGACATAGAAGATCCAACTGAGAGCAGCACGCTTCGTTATTGGCAATTTCAGCAAGGGCTGAATACCACAGCGGTGACCTGGCAACTCCATTGGCAGACGCTGCACGGAATTCTGTCAAAGCTCCAGTAGAGAAAGTTTCTGGGACATGCAAACAATATATTGCTTCTTCTGAGTTATATCTCTGGAACCGTGTTTTTCAACCTGTGGGTCGCGAACCCCAGGGGTTCGCGAAGCCTTGCTGCGGGGAGTAGCCGTCACAGGAGGAACAAATAACCAGGGATTCGGTAATACAAAACACGTTTGCCTAAGTGAAATTTATTTCTTGTTAAAATTACGGACTTTCTTGTGTAATATTCATTATGAATTGAATAGGACATAGATTTTTTACTGTACAGTGTGTTAACTATGAATAAGTTCAAGGTCTGAAAATTGTCTTCAGGAACTAATCGATAGGTAAAAGATCACGATTCAATAAATAATTATGAAAAAAAAGTCGAGAAAGTTATACTTCTTTACAAATTGTCTATACAGTGGCACCTCTGTTATTGAGCATAATTCGCTTTGAGTCTCGCCTAAAATGAGAAACACTCGTTAAGCAAGATATTTTTTTTTTCGAAAATAATTTAAAAAGAAAGGTTAGTGAAGTGAACAGAGGATCAAAGCGATTTAGACAAAATTTCTACATGGTGCGAAAATTGGCAATTCCAACTTAATAAAGAAAGGTGTGAAGTAATACACATGACCACTAAAAAAATCCGCTGAACTTCAAATACGCGATAAATCAGTCAAAAATTCTACTAAATACCTAGGAGTTACAATTACGAAGAACTTAGACTGGATAGAACACATAGAAAATATTGTGGGGATGGCGAACCAAAGATTACGTTTCATTTGCAGAACGCTTCGAAGATGCACCAGCTCCACCAAAGAGACTGCCTACATCACACTTGTACGTTCTCTCCTGGAGTACTCTTGCCCATTGTGGGACCTTCACCAGGGGGACTGACGGAAGATATTGAGAAGGTTCAGAGAAGGGCACCTCGTTTTGTTTTATCACGTTACGGGGGAGAAAGCGTCACGGAAATGTTGCACGAATTGGGGTGGAAATCATTAAAGGAAAGACGTTATTCATTGCGGCATGATCTGTTTGCGAAGTTTCATCACCGACTTTTACTTCTGAATGTGAAAATATTTCGCTAGCACCCATCTACTTAGGGAGACATGACCATCACAATAAAATAAATCAGATCTAAAACGGAACGATTTAGGTGTTCCTTCTTCACGCGCGCTATTAGATAATGGAACGGTAGAGAAAAGTTATGAAATTGGTAACGAACCCTTTGCCAGGCACTTAAATGTGATTTGCAGAGTATCTATGTAGCTGTAGATGTAGAAGTACCATTCCGTAAAATGTACAAAAACAACTTCGTTCAACAATTTAAAAGAAAGCTCCAGCAAAAGATAGAACTGTGAAGAATTAATTTGTTTCTTTTGAAATAACAATTGTTATAGTTCGTGAGTGGGGGTTGAGGGAGGGGGGTGGCCCTAGGAAGTCACCAAGATACTTTAATTTTGAAGGGGATCCCCACAATATCTTTACTTGGAAGAGGTCGCACATTCGAAAAGGTTGAAAAACGATGCTCCAGAAAACAGAAGGATACCGGCTATCGTTTCGTCCGTTAACAACACGTGACTGCAATAGGAGGAGGCAGTGACGATGGTGCTCCAAGTACCCTCCGCTAAACACCGTGAGGTGGCAGCCGAGTATAGATGAGAGTGTAGGTGTTGGAAAAGCATGTCTCGTTCTTCGAAGAAAGACGTGTATGACAGGGAGTTTATGTCCTTCCGATTGTTACATAAATGGAGGCGTTTACAGCGAGTGGAGTGGACAACGAGTTGTTCTCGTTTGACTGGACAGAGAGCATAGCTCGCCGTGGAGTTCCAGGAGAACAGGTTCACTAATGAAAACGTTTCCTTAGCGGGCAAGAAGAGGAGCGACTTCCTCCTTAATTAGGGGCATTTTCTTCGACGAAAAGCAGCGAGTCTGGTGACAAACGATCGCCGCCGCCACGGGGATCCACGTTAATGGCCGCAGCGCAGAATGCCCCCCTCCCCCCCCAAACCTCCTTTCAGCTCGGCTGCCTCCCTCCTCCTCTCCTCTCCCTCATCAGGGGCCCACCAGCTTCCTTCCTTCCGCTGGGCCACCGGCTCTCTCTCCGCTGCCGAGGATTATATCGACTCACTACTTCATTAGCTTGCAACTCTTAATTAACGTTATATAAAAAGCCCCCGCCGAGTCTCCGGCGCTTTTCTCTGATTCATTCGGCGCCGTGTCGGGGCCGCGCCGTTCGCAATTAAGAGGGACGCTAAACATTCCATGCAAATCAAGCGCCATTACTCTTTCAGACACAATCTGTCATGAAAATCTAATAAAGTTAAAAACCGAGGAGAAAAGAGGAAGGTGCATCTCCGGGAACAAGGATGAAGGGGTTGGCGGCGGGGGGCGGTGCAGCAGTGATAAAGTGGGCACCACGCTTCCTTACCGCCGCCACCGCTGCCTTACTACCCCCACCAACCCCTCCACTACCCCCTCCACCTTCCTGTCTCCCCTCCCCCTCCCCCTCCCCCGCCGACCGACTACCTCCCAAACACACGGCTCCACAATTACGGGGTAATTATAACATCCCGTGCTGCTGGCCCAATGTATTTAGTGTAATGTCCTCGGGAGCGTGTAAAAGTTATCTCTGCACAATTTAACTGTTTCATAATTTCCCGACTTTTTGACGCTAATTGCCCGGTTCGCGGCACGCTCTCAGAATGCAGATAGCAGCCGCCGCGGCTCCGTGATATACAGGGGCCACGGAGGGCCGGCGTTCTGCAGAGGACACAGGAGCTCCTTAGCATCCAGACTGTGCCACGCGCCGCCGACTGCCCCGTGAACCTCTGCCGTAGGCAGTGCCTCATTCCGTCATTATCACAGACTTACTAAATAAAAACTGGACCACTTGCTGGCGCTAGTGTCGCGTCCCCACAATGAACGTGACTGAAGCCGCCATTTGCAGGACAGTCGTGCGTAAAATGGTTCGTTCGTGTGCTGCTTTTAATTGTAACAGTGAGAACGGAAGCAAAGACGAAGACGGAAATAATGTTACCTTTCACAGATCAGTCATTACTTGTATACCGTGTAGTATATTCATGGACAAATAAGAAACCACCATGCGCGTTTGTTTTTGTTTAGGCTTCCTATTACAAATGATTCGCCGGCCGCGGTGGCCGACGGGACTGAGGCGCGCCAGTCACGGTCCGCACGGCCACTACGGTAGGTGTTTCGAATGCCCCCTCGGGCTTGGATATTTATGCCGTCCTTAGTGTTAGCTAGCTCATAAGTAGGGGTGTAAAAAAAAAAAAAAAAAAAAAAAAAAAAAATCTCTAAAACTGAGAAACGTACTTTGGTGCATGTCAAGTATTTATATTTTATTTGCATATAAATCACTAAAAATACTAATTTGAGCTGATTGAATAACTAGGCGTATAAGAGGTATTTGTCACATATAAGTATGATGCAGAAGTAGGTCGAATAATACGTTTTAGACACTAAACAGGTTGTGATTGTACTTCCTAAATGGTTATTACTTAATCGAATGTTGCATACTCAACAACTTTGAGAAGTACATTCTCTGTTAGAAAGAATAGCGAATTTAAAATTTTATGAGTTATTACAATTATTCATAGCCAAATTCGAGGAAATTGAAAGAAAAATTCTATGTAATATGGAAAGGAATGTAGACAAAATTGTGGTGTACAAAAATAAACGTGCAAAACGTACAGAGTAGTCGGCGAAAAGTAAACAGAACCTGACAGAAAATTACGTGAATTAAAAAATAATCGCAGTCTCCGCTACTTTACAACTGTCACGGAATCGTCATACGCAAATATATTGATGAAAAGTCGCTCCACCTCATGAGAAAAGAGCCTTACATCTTTAAATTTTGTGTCTCTATGCAAAAGTTATTTCTAAAATTAGGAAATTTCATTCATTTAAGAATACTTTTTAAACAGACCGCAATAAACAGTCATTTTTTTAAACAAACATGCATTTTATTTGTGCTTTATTTTGTTCTTGTTGCATCTCATACTTCAAATCACAACCCCAGTGTTAGGATCCTTCCCTGCAAATGACGGCGATCAGCCGCTTCAATTCGGGGACAGTTGTCTCGCTTCTCCGCTACGGCGTGGTACGGTCTTCGTCATTATCGACTAGTCTTTATTATAATACTAGCTGATAACCTCGGCATTCCCGCATATACATATTATTAACGAAAATAAAAATTCGGAAAGTATTTCATTTTCGTGTATTCATGAAATCAGCTTAGAAATTATGAAACAACAAAACAAAGAAATATGCAGCTCAATACTTATGACATCATATATCCTGCACTATGTGTCCTACAATAATATAATTTTACCCAGATTTCTAGAGAGTAATGTTAGGAAACTGTCTGCGATGAATAAATGGTGGATGAATGACATCTTGTAAATGACGCGTCGCGTGATGGGAAAGTTTGTGTGACTCATTGTTTGCGAAGTCATATTTTCTGAACTATATGTCGTAGGTACTTTTAACCCCACAGAGATTGTTTTCCGATAGTAAGAAATATGTGTACCAAGTTTAGTTCAAATCGGTCCATTATTATAGTAATGGGGAAAAATAGTGCATGATATAGCTGTTATTCGGAAATTTCATTTCTTATGACGTCATATCTCCTGAAATATGTGTGTACGTCATATTACTGGGATTCTGTTATAAAAGAGGCGGCTGATATTAGGTTAAACGGCAACAATTTCAACAGATACCACGGGTATATACTCAGTGGGACGTGGGGGCGTGCCCTGGACGTAGAGCGGAAACGGAGGTGCCGCGGTGGAGTAGCCGACCGGTCTACAGCACCTCGCTGCGGAGCGCGCGGCTGCTTGCCGTGGAGGTTCGAGTCCTCCCTGGGGCATGGGTGTGTGTGTTGTGCTTAGGTTAGTTTACCTAGGTTTAAGTAGTTTGTAAGCTACGGTCTGATGATCACGCAGTTTGCTCCTATAGATTCACAAACATTTTAACATTTTGAAGTTGTTTCTTCCTTTATGCCACAGCGGAATGCAGGACTTTAGGCGATCTGGAGGAGAATCGTTTAAGATCTTGTGAATTGGAATATCTTATGGTGAAGTTTCCTCCATTCTCTATTCGTTGCTTCCTGGCGTCGCAGTTGAGGTAGTGGGATGTTGCTGATGGTGTGTAGCCAGGGGATTTTAGTGTACCTATAATTAACCTAATTGAATCGTTCAGTTGTACGTCTACGTTCCTCGTATGGGTGCTATGTTTTGCCACACTGAAGCACAAATTCAGCTACAGGGTACACTAGTGTCAATGCTGTAGTGCGTAGTGTTGGTGCATCAGCACCCCAGGTTGTACCAGCCAGTTTTCTAATGATGTTATTTCGGGCCTTTACCCTTGGCTTGTGTTTTCCAACTGACGTTTATACGTTAAAGACCGGTCCAGTGTAATACCCAGGTTTTTAGGCTGGAAATTGTGTCTAACCCTTTGTTGGCAGAAGTTAACCATGAGTTGTTGTTTTGCAGTTCTGTTGTTCAGATGAAATGCACAAGAAAACAGCACAAGAGTTCCATGTATATTGCTCACAGTGAGGCCGTGACTTCGATGTCCACTGTTAGTTCGAAATTAGCGACGGATTTTCCCAAAGAAGCTGCAATAAGTAAAGTTTGACGCTTCATTACTAATACAAAATTACTCTAAATATAACAGCTCAGAGGGGGTCCAAAATGCCCACGCAGATCGGTAAAAATTTCACCGTTCTGTGCATGACGTCACCGTAGAAGCACGCGGTGGCACGCGGCTGCATTTAAGTATCGAGGCGCCCTGTTACAGCGTAGCACGTTCCGAAAGATATTCAGCTTTAGAAAGTGTGGATTACGAAAGGCCACAGGAAATATCCAGGAAGCGGAAGCAACAAACTTTTTTCAACTTGTAAATAATACGTTTGACATCCTGAACGCCAGAAGAGTCAACAAGAACACAATATCGTGTGGTTATAGGTTGCACAACCATGTACTGGAAATAATTTTAAGAGATCTGTATTCGTTTGTGGAAACAAATGCGTGTTTCAGAAAGGAATAATGACCACAATTAGTTCCTTACTCGGACTGTTTACAGACCTGCAGCACTTGCAGATCAAGTATATTTTAACAGCACGACTAAACCAGCCGGCCGCGGTGGCCGAGGAGACCAAGGCACTCCAGTCGGGGTCTGCACGGCCACTACGGTTGGGGGTTCGAATCCCCCCTCGGGCATGGATATTTGTGCCGTCCTAGTTCGTAAGTAGTTTGTAAGTTTAGGGACTGATGACCCCGTAGTTAAGTCCCATTCACTATACAAACATTTGAAACATTTTGACTAAACCAGGACGTATTGGAGAATTTTTTCTCACAGATTAGAGGCATCGGTCATTTTCATTTGAATCCCACTCCAACGCAGGTAAAACATCGACTGCGGCTGCTACTCTTAGGTCACAATGCAAGCAATACTTCTCTGTCAAATTAAACTTCTGTGGAAACAGATGACCGTGACGGATGTTTGACGTCACATCTGTACAAAGGAATTTTGTCTGACATGAATGAGGCACTAGAAATGATCGATAGTGAAAGAGAGCTGCAAAGTATTAATTTCCCTGTTCAATCTGTACCACAAGAATCTGCTGTAAAATAGATATCTGAATGTTCTATAGAATGATATGGGTATCTGGCTGGCTACATCGCATACCGTGCAAAGAATACGGACAACACTCTGGCAACACCTTCTAATGATATTTTAAGTCCTCTTAACAGATTATGGACTACTTAGTTGGACTGAAGTTCTGACTCACGGTGGGCTTAAAGTACCGACAGATGAGTGGCTCCACAAAGTGTCTCAGTTTGAACTGATTTTCAATGAATTTATCGGTTTGGACACTATTTCTAAGGAAAAATATAATGTAAAATAATCTGTGCATCTATCAAAGCTAAATATCCAGACATTTTCCTGGACATTATATAACGTTATGTCAGAACTAAACTGTTCATTTGTAACAGGTTTCTCAATACGAAACTAAAAATGCAAAATGCAGCAGCAGTACAAAAGCGAAAATCACGATAGTGGCACTCTTCATCCGCTACAAACATCTGAACAGATAAATCAACTATTTAAAATCATTTCATGGTAACGTATAGTAGTCATAAGTAGTTATTTGTGTTTGCAAGTCGCTTGCTCGCTTGCCGCTTGGTCACAGAGCCAGCCATTCGCAGCAATCCTCGCTTCGTGCGCAACCTTCCTTTTAATAACCTTCTAACAGCTGAGATAAAGATTTTGATTCTGATTACAAGTGCATAACAATGATCTACTACCAAAGAAACTATCATTTATGTCTACGATATGAGGTCACTTCTAAAAGCTGACTGTTCCACACTATCCCCCTACGAGAATGCATTAAGCATCGCTGCATAGTTAATCACATTAAAGCCTCCGTTCTATGTGTTAAAACTGCCACCACTGAATGCTGTCCGCGGCTTACCTTGTGATTCCTGTCGCAGTTCTGTGCATGTACCGCGATTCACACTTTTCTTCTGATTCTGCTAAATGGGATTAATTTAATGCTTCCAAAACCGGTTTTCGTGGACGGGTTATTAGCAAATTTATCTGTATCCTCTTCAAAGGATATGTGCCAGCATTTCTCTTAAACCATTTGAAACGAAACCTAGGCTTGGTGACCGGAAGAGACGTTGAAAAGTCCTCCGCCTTGGCCATTACCTACCCACCAACACGCTGCACTGTAGTATCTGGTTTGCTGAACATTTCAACATATATTAATGACGGGATGCAGGGTCAATCGTCTGACGAAGTTGAGCAATAATGAAGCACTTTGAGTAGCTGAGCGCGTGAACAAGACGCTAACACCTCACTCTGCTAATTATCGACAAAATTTGCTTCCGATATAGATGCATTCGTATCAGTGCAAACAATTTGTCATAGGTATATTCTGTGTTGGTGGAAAGGGGGAGGGGCTGTTTATTAGGCTTATGGGTCTTAACTGCGGGGTAATCAGTACCTAAAATTAGAAACTACTTATAAACTACCTTATACTAAAGACAATACAAACATCCATGCTCGAAGGAGGATTCGAACCCCCGACGGGGACCGGCCTCGCGCATCAGAGCATAGCGCCTCTGTACAGGATGACTAGCCAGTCTAAAACAGTTTCGAGAAATAATTCAAAATTTTACTTCAAAACTTCGTCTAAGTTTTACGAGTGTTCTTACACCGCGACATACGCCTTAACAACGTGACCAAGCCTGTCCACCTTGCAGGACAGAGCCGGCCAGAACCAGTATTGAATGCTGATTCTAAAATCACGCCACCATTCTGGCGTCCGTGCTGAAACTACTGACGTTTCCATGCTACCGTGGAGCCAATAGCAGACACCCACGTTTGATCACGTGTGCTACTGCAGTAGGACGCAGAGGTGCGAGAATCACTTCCTTCGCTCTCTTCAGTTTGAGCTCTCGTACAGAACAGACGCACTCCAGAGGCTCAGCGTCTGTTCGGGGCGAACGGCCGCATGCCGTCCGCTCCCGCCTAGCGGCTGTTCGGTACCAACTATGTGAACCGTAACCTTTACCGTAACCTTCACCTTTTCCGTTTAGACTGGCATTCATTCATTACATCCGACCCCAGGGCGAGTCCCGCCATGTATCCCGTATTTCAGAATATACCAAATATTAACTTCAATTCTATCTTTTATTTGCCATTCAGCCACCCTTTCCTAGGGCGCTCACAAGCCTTCACTGCTCCGCCTTCCATCCTGACAACGCTTCCAACCCATTTTATTTATGCAGCACTGAAATGGGTTGTATAAATTTCCTATCATAAAGATCAAGTCCTGTACAATTTGGCGTCCGAAGTGCGATCGATAATCCACCTTTCGGCCCTTAGGGTGGCCGCAAAATTTTGGTTCACATTATGTTGTGTGGCTGGTAGACATCCGCTATTCCGCCGAGCCACGGCACCGCCGCCGTGACATCCTAGCCGCCGCTGCATCTGCACATTCCGTGCCGAGTGCCAAGTCCAACGCCGCTCGCCTGCCTGCCGCAGCGCACGTGTGCGCTATGCGCGTGACGCGCGACCTGCCGCAGTTGACCGCCGACTTCGCCGCACCTGCGCGCACGAGGCGTAAAAAATTACGCACCGCGTTTGTGCTACTGTTTCGGCCCACCGAAGGCATGTAAAGTGCCATACTCCGGCTGGCGCGGCCCACCTGCCGCTGCCGCCGCCCACATACGTCGCCTACCAACGCCGCCCGTCCGTAAGTGCTGTGCGGATGAGGCGCCGCCCCATATCTCCTGCCGGTTTTGCCAAGCAGACGAAGATGGCTCCGTACCGGGTCCAAACCACTCAGCAACCCAGAGCAGTGAGGCCCACTTGCTGCCACGCCGCCCCCGCTGCCTACGTCGCAGCCACGCTCGCGTCGTGCGACTGCACATCGCCAGCCGCCCAGCTGCCGCCCCCGCCTCCTACGTACCACCGTCGTATTTCACCATGCCACACCACGTCCCGACGGATAAGTAGACTGATACTGCATGATTTATTGCCTTCTGTTCCGAGGTGTCTGGAAGTAATAGAATAATTAAAATATTAAGTTTCCTAGGCTAAGTAATATTGTTGTTTCTTTCCCCGAGTGACTGGATTAGCTTATGTTACAGTTATAGTAGAGAATACTCTTTACCTTATATTACCTAAGTTTGAGCATTGCCGGAAGTATGGGAGTTTCATTTTTAAATTAATTTGTAGCTTGTGTAATCACACAGGTTTAGAATTTTTGACAAAGTTTTCCATTGACGCTAGTAAGATGTAGCCTGGCGTCCACATTGACAGAGATGTTCGTGATATTCCTTCCACTTAGTTTCAGTGTCACGATCTCTCTTTCCTTGATATTTCCTATCTATATTTTCCGTGCCGTAAGTGAAAGTAAATTTCCGCCCTCCACAGACGTGGTGGGTTAAAGCAAGACATACCCCCTCCAAGCCGCGTCTGGCAGAAATTGAAAAATCATTGGTACAAGGGAGCAGTGTGAAATTCTCAGTCATGAAGTAAGTGTGCTTTTGTTTTAAGATCAAACTCCGACGCAATACCAGCGTTGAGGTCTTAAAAGAAAAACCACAAACGAAAAGTTTTCAATCGTGGTTGTGTCTACCAGATTTGCTAACGAGTTTAGACTGAAGTCCGCAGCCGCACAAACAGTCGTACACACGACTAGCGTCTGAAACCGTTGGAACCGTTAGAACGCTGTGTTGATCCACCACATAGTAAACACAAGATTTAAACTTTCGATCCTCCCTCCTCTACTCTCTATATGTTTTTTTTCCTCCTGCGTATTTCTCTCTGTATGAGCTCTTCCTTCCGTAAAAGTGGTAGTTTTCGCAAACTGGTTGCCAAAGCATGTGACGACAGTGTGCTTCAGGGCACGAAATGTGAATCTTGTTAATTCAAAAATGTTTTACCGGAGAGAAGCCTGGTTGAGATTTGATAAGATAGCCTTTGAGAGATACCCAAATCCCTACTGCACCTTAAATGACGTGCAAGTAAAAGCCTTTCAAGCTGTTACCCTCCAGGGGGCAGCTAAAGTTGAGTAATGTTTTAGCCGATGTAAAGGAGCCTATAGGTAGTTGCCACATGGTGAGTCAGGAGTACCGCCAGTGAGCCTAAAATCCGTAAGAGGAGTTTAAAGAAGAAAACTGTTGCACATAGCGAGAAGACCAAGAAAAATCACTTTTTCTTTATTTCTATTGTTGTCATTCTGCTTCTATATACCTCCTGCTTTTATGTCATACACGCCTTTTCTTTGTCAGATTCCGAAACTTCCATAACAGAGTCCATTATCTTTCCTGTGTCAGTACCTTGGCAATAAATGCACGTAGAACACAACGCACATCAGAATTATGAGAAGTCATTTCCAGTTGTAACGGTCAGAGACAGCCTAAGTTGATGTGTAAATAATTTGTATTCAGTACTCCAAGAGAGGTACTTATAATGTGCGGTGATGTGTTTACTAAGATATGTTGTCCTTATTCCGTAGAGCGAGATCGAGTGCTATTTTGCAATGATGAGTAACCCAGACGTTAGTAAATCCTGTTCTCTTTCAAAGCACCACATTATTAACCATGAAGTATCAATTAAAATGTGCTCCAGTTACTCATAATATAGATTTGCGTTAAGATTTATTAGTAAGGTTTTCCAGACGTATGTCTGTAGAGGTCACACTTATATTTTTTAGAGTATCTTAATAACCTTGAGAATTTGAAGTATACTGTCATTAAGTGAGGAAGAGTTAACGTTTTCTACCGTTAACGATTTATCCCTTCTTATTCGCCATTGTGAAGTACCCTGTTCTCTTACCGAATCCATAACGTGCAGCCTTCTAAATAGAGTTTATGCTGTTGCTTCTATTGTCAACGGAGCATTGTTTACCATTTACATTTCCAATTGTTAGAGTGATTCGAATATGGTTTGCCTTTCCTGTGCTACCTTCATTTCTTTGGGATCTTTTAGTGCCTATCAATTCAAAGTTTAAAGTTAGTGATTATAAGGATTAACAATTAATTGCGCACTTTTTAATTCTTAAAATCAACCGACCCGCCTTGTCCCTGCAACTCTTTCTTCATATAATTTTAAGCCAAATCCTGTTTTCTGGCTTTAACTAGTGTCAATTCAACCGAAACTTACAGACTGTATCGACAATTTTGTCATCCTAGAGCTATTATGTTACGATATTTATGCAGATGACAGATTCTCAAAACGAATGGCCAACGTTTTGGAACCTTGTGCCTGCTAAAATTCAACGCATAGAAGCCTTGAGACGTTATTGAAATTTTTAAAATGTATACTTTAACTGCTTGATCTTTATCCATTACATATCAAACTGAATTTAACATCCTTTCCATTCATATGAATGAAATTCATTTCCAAATGTCTGATGCGTTATTTATTTTATCCACTGTTCGTAGCCGATGTTGTTGTGCTGCCGTTTTATTTTAAGTGCACCTGTGGGAATTGCCGCCAGAATTCATTTCCTTGCATTGTTAAGGCGAGTGCTAGTACGCCGTCACCTGACGTTAGACCACCTGCCTCCTTCAAGGCTGTTGCGATCAGCTGTAGCCGCTCCACCACTCCCCTCCTCCTCACGCCACCTGCCTATCACGTGTCCCCCGCCTCTCTCCCCTCACGCCGTGCGTGTAGCCCAGACTTGTCTCTCCTCTGCCCCCGCCCTCCACAGGCAGCCATTATGCTTTTCTGATTATCACCTCCCCTACTGCCCTACGCACCACGTGCGCGTCTGACAGTTAAAAATTTGTTTACAAACAGTTCCCGTGTCGCGTAACCTGCATTTATGCGCGAAGTATCTCAACACTGGTGATGCATGAAATAATACCAATTGAGGCTCACAAGTGATACGCCTTATGAAATTATATAAGAATTCGTTAATTTTGTGATAAGCACTATTAACACTTCTTCTGCCTAATGATTGTACATGTTTATTAAAAGCAGCTATGTTGGGGAAAAACCTTAATTTTTATCCAAGATATTATAACTATTTTTAAGAGTACCCTTTTTCCTGTTCTTGTTAGAGAATCAAGTAATTTAGTTCTTGCTGTGTTTTATATACCAATAAGACACCCATATTTAGTTAGGTGATAGCATCATTTGACGTTGATTGTGTAATAATCACTTTAGATGAGGCCATAGTGAGACCACAATACGACTTTGATAATGTTATTGTGTAGTGTTCCTATATGAACTGTTTGGAAGGACTGTTGCCTCTTTAAGTAGATTGCAATATTTCCTTATGAATAATTAGGTATTATGTAGGCTTATCCGATTTCTATTTTTAGACATTGTGTAGATAAAACCTCTTTTGTATCTCCATATTTTACTTCCTTAGCTTACTTGTTATAAGTTCTATCCCTGTGTTGAAAAAACTTTTAATCCCACACATTTCAGTTGCATTAGTGAATTTTGTACTTCCACAACATTTTATGTAATAAGTGATGTTACAAGTTTTAGAAAAGGTTGTTACTTAAACATAGTTGATCAGTTAATGAAGTCAGAACCAATATTACACTTTACATTTGATTTTAGTTCTTTCCTGCTATTAGAATTAACAACGTACTTTATATTTATACTGAATTATCAACTCCTTGTTAATCTATGGAAAGTGTAACCTTTGTCTGAGTGTAAGCACTTTATAATTGTGTGTATTTGTCAGTTTCCATTGGATTGATTCCATTTAGCCTCTTATTTTACATTTGTTCCACTGTGTAATAACGAGATTAATATTTGCCAAACAACACAAACATCTACACATTTCTAGGAGCAACTGTAACCATTGCAAGACCCGTTCTGATTAAGTTCGACCAGTGTCAATACTTTGATTTCACAGAATTTAGTAATGACACGTAACATGTGAAACAAGCTTTAATTTTAAATGTAACATTCCATTCCCTGTTAAATGGTTTGAATTTTCACAGTATTCATTTCATGGTTCGACATATTTCTGAAGAGATATGACATTTCCAAATTTTGTTGTTTACCTGAAAACCAAATGTGACTACATGTAAGTCCCCTAACATTCACACTAAATGAGTTGAAATTGTAACACATTCCTCCCTTAGTTACTAGGTCCCCTTTCGGGCAACCCGTTCTTCCCAGGAGTGTCTGGCGTCCATGTAAACTTTGTGAGTCACCACTTCTACGGAAGGGGGAGGGAATGTACAGGATGACTAGCCAGTCTAAAACAGTTTCGGGAAATAATTCAAAATTTTACTTCAAAACTTCGTCTAAGTTTTACGAGTGTTCTTACACCGCGACATACGCCTTAACAACGTGACCAAGCCTGTCCACCTTGCAGGACAGAGCCGGCCAGAACCAGTATTGAATGCTGATTCTAAAATCACGCCACCCTTCTGGCGTCCGTGCCGAAACTACTGACGTTTCCATGCTACCGTGGAGCCAATAGCAGACACCCACGTTTGATCACGTGTGCTACTGCAGTAGGACGCAGAGGTGCGAGAATCACTTCCTTCGCTCTCTTCAGTTTGAGCTCTCGTACAGAACAGACGCACTCCAGAGGCTCAGCGTCTGTTCGGGGCGAACGGCCGCATGCCGTCCGCTCCCGCCTAGCGGCTGTTCGGTACCAACTATGTGAACCGTAACCTTTACCGTAACCTTCACCTTTTCCGTTTAGACTGGCATTCATTCATTACATCCGACCCCAGGGCGAGTCCCGCCATGTATCCCGTATTTCAGAATATACCAAATAATAACTTCAATTCTATCTTTTATTTGCCATTCAGCCACCCTTTCCTAGGGCGCTCAAAAGCCTTCACTGCTCCGCCTTCCATACTGACAACGCTTCCAACCCATTTTATTTATGCAGCACTGGAATGGGTTGTATAAATTTCCTATCATCCGTAGGATAAAGATCAAGTCCTGTACAATGCGCTCGGCCACTTCGTCACGGCAGGGCTGTTTCTCCAAGGCTTAACAGAGTTTTCATCTCGTCGTCCTGCCGTATGAACTGACGAATATATATGATAATATATACTCTGATTAGCACTCGCCTGTCAGCATTCAAACAGCGAATTCAGGCCACGTTCGGAACAAAAATTCGAACATAAAAATATTTGCCGCGAACTTACAGAGTATTAGAAACAAAGTTCCCGAATTTGCAGCGCTGCATGGAAGTTATTGCGCTCAGATAGTTATAGGCACCGAAAGCTGGCTAAATGATGATGTAGCAAGTTCAGAAATATTTAGCGAAGCTTGGAATGTATATCGGAAAGATAGATCTGATACAACTGGAGGAGGAGTGTTCATCGCTGTGGACAAATATATTGTTTCTACTGAGATCGAGGTTGAAAGTAACTGTGAAGTTATCTGGGCACGTAGAACAGGTCTAAAAGAAGTAAAGTTAGTATTTGGGTGTTTTTACCGGCCCCCCAGTGCTGCTGTAGCAGTTTTAGAATCATTCAAGGAAAGTCTACACCAGGTAGTGCATAGGTATCCGGGCCATGTAATATTAGTCGGAGGTGACTTCAACCTTAAGAGTATAGATTGGGACCTCGCTAGTTACATTTCAGGCGGTACAGACAAGCAGTCTTGCGAGCTACTTTTGGACACATTCTCCGAAAACTGTCTTGAGCAGTTAAACCGGCAACCCACGCGCAATGGAAATATTCTAGACCTTATAGCCACAAACAGGCCTGACATTATTAACGATGTCTGTGTAGAGACAGGAATTAGTGATCATGATATCGTCATAGCGACGATGGTGACCAAAGTTCATAAGCCAGTCAAGAAGGCTAGGAGCGTGTTTTTGTTGGGAAGAACCGACAAGCAAATGTTACGATCGCACTTAGAAAATGAATGGGCATCGTTTAATTCCTGGGCTATGGATGTAGAGGAATTGTGGACTAAATTTAAGTGCATTGTTAATAAAGGGTTAGAGAAATATGTGCCAGTAAAGACGATTAAGGATGGAAAAGATCCACCGTGGTATAATAATAATGTTAGAAAGCTGCTGAGAAAGCAAAGGCTGTTGCACTCTCGATTCAAAAAAGAGCACGCAAATGATGACAGGCAAAAGTTAGTAGAGATTCGTGCGTCTATAAAAAGATCGATGCGTGAATCATACAATAATTATCACAGCCATACCTTAGCAAAAGATCTTTCCGAGAACCCGAAAAAATTCTGGTCCTATGTAAAAATCGATAAGCGGGTCAAAGCCCACTGTCCAGTCACTAGTTGATCATTCCGGGGCAGTAATAGAAGAAAGCAAACGGAAAGCTGAAGTTCTAAATTTAACCTTTAAGAAATCTTTCACGCAGGAGGACCGCACAAATATACCATCATTTGATAAACGTATTAATTCCGAAATGGGGGACATAGCAATAGGTATTTCCGGTGTAGAGAAGCAGCTGGGAGAGCTAAACACGAAAAAGTCTGCTGGTCCGGATGGAATACCAGTTAGGTTTTACAAAGACTATTCTGCGGCGTTGGCCCCCTACTTAGCTTGCATTTATAGCGAATCTTTAATTCAGCGCAAAGTTCCTAGTGATTGGAAAAAAGAGCAGGTGACTCCCGTGTATAAGAAAGGAAAGAGAACTGACCCATACAATTACAGGCCAATATCGTTGACATCGGTTTCATGTAGAATTTTGGAGCATATTCTCAGTTCGAATATAGTAAATTTCCTTGAAACGGAAAAGCTTCTTTCCATGAATCAGCACGGGTTTAGGAAACGTCGTTCATGTGAAACTCAGCTTGCCCTTTTCTCACATGACATCTTGCGAGCCATGGACGAAGGGCAACAGGGGGATTATGTTTTTCTCGACTTCAAAAAGGCGTTCGACGCGGTGCCACACTGCAGACTGCTAACGAAGATACGAGCTTATGGAATAGGTTCACAGGTTTGTGACTGGCTGGAAGACTTCCTAAGTAATAGAACGCAGTACGTTGTTCTCGACGGCGAGTGTTCATCAGAGATGAAGAGTGTGATAGGACCGCTATTATTTTCCATCTATATAAATGATCTGATGGACAGAGTAAGTTGTAATTTGCGGCTGTTTGCTGATGATGATGTGGTGTATGGGAGGGAGTCGTCTGTAACTGACTGTAATAGCATATAGGTTGACTTAGACAAAATTTCAATTTGGTGCGAAGAATGGCAGCTAGCTCTCAATGTAGATAAATGTAAGGTGATGCGCATGAGTAGAAAAAACAATCCTATAATGTTCGAATACAGCATCAGTAGTGAGCTTCTTGATGCGGTCGCGTCGTTCAAATATCTAGGCGTAACATTGCAGAGCGATATGAAATGGAACGAGCATGTAAGGACAGTTGTGAGTAAGGCAGACAGCCGACTTCGGTTTATTGGGAGAATTTTGGGAAGATGTACTTCACCTGTAAAGGAGACCGCGTATAAAACGCTTGTACGACCACGTCTTGAGTATTGCTCAAGTATTTGGGACCCGCAGCAGATCGGTTTGAAGGAAGACATAGAGGCGGTTCAGAAGCGAGCAGCTAGATTTGTTACCGGTAGGTTCGACCAATGCGCGAGTGTCACGGAAATGCTCCGGCAACTAAATTGGGGCTTGCTGGAAGAAAGACGACGTTCTTTTCGTGAATTTCTATTAAGTAAATTTAGAGGGCCGGAATTTGAAGCTGAGTGTAGTACGATCTTGCTGCCGCCTACTTACATTTCGCGTAAAGATCACAAAGACATGATAAGAGAAATTAGGGCTCGTACGGAGGCATATAGGCATTCTTTTTTTTTTCTCGTTCAATTTGGGAGTGGAATAAAAAAGAAAATGCCTAGTAGTGGTACTGTGTACCCTCCGCCACGCACCTTACGGTGAATTGCGGAGTATGTATGTAGATGTAGATGTAGATGTAGAACCCTACGGTCGTTACAAAACCTTTTCGGTAAGGAATAGTTTCTAAATACACCGCATCAAGATCAATCGTTTGGTATGTTAATAAGTGAAAGGTGGTATGAACTCTGATATTTCTGCTTGAACCCGTGAGAGTTTATCAGAAATGTGTGAAAAAATTTGTAGCAGAACTGGAAGACATGCTCCATACATCTAAAAATACCTGCTTCGGGAATCAAATTGCCGCGGAGGGTTGGCCAAGCGCGTTGAGGCGCTGTGCCACAATGTGCGAGGCCGCTCCGCGTCGAGGGTTAGAATCCCCCCTCGGGCATTGATGTTTGTGCCGTCTATAGTATAAGGCAGTTCATAAGTAGTTTGCAAGTTGAGGGACTGATGACCACACAGTTAAGTCCCTTAAGCTTAACAAACATAAATAAATAAAATAAATAAAATAACAAATTCAAATATTTGTAAATCTAAGAGAGCAAATTGCTGAGGTCATCGATCCCTAATATTCACAAACAACTTAAACCAAATTATGCTGAGAGTAACACCCACACATTCCTGAGGAAGGAATCGATCCTCCTGAGAGGAGCGGCTGTTTAATCCGTAGCATTGCACTTAGACCACGCGGCCGTTCCCGCTTGGCTTCTTCTAGAAGTCGAGTATTCATATCATTGCCCAGAAAGCACAATACTTTTGTTAATTATGTAGTAGACATTTTGCAAATAAATTGAGGAAGTAGATATATGCATCCACCCATCGATTAAATGGTCAAAATAAAACTTTAATTGTTAGTTTTAAAAAATGCAGAGCATCTATCGCTTTAGAGTGATTCGCTTAAATACAAAAAAAGATGTGCGTGTAGAAAGTCTAAGAGTAACATCACGAGAGGTGTGAACCACGGTTTGTAGAGTTGGAAACTGGCCGGTTTGCGGAAAGGCAGCGACGGGGAAGGTCTGACTTTAGGGACTTGCCCCGAAAACCCACGACTGCAGTTACGCTCTTGGGTGAACGTGGCGATTTTCGAACAAGTTATGCGATAAGTGGAATTTTTAGAAAATGTTGATATCCACATGTTCTTGCTTGTGTAATTTTGCATTGTACATGTGTATAGCGATTGTAAAGTCATGCTGTGAAGTCGATAAGCAACATTAATAATTCGTTAATTTTTTGACTCATTATTTAATTTCCGATGACCATTTCTCAAAGATTTTGAGTGAAACAAGAGAATAAAGTAACCGTTAGCAGGTGTTAAATAGACGTTACATGCCCAGAATTTTGTCTAACAATTGGTAAGTCGGTCAAACCACGTCTACCAAGTGTCATTAATATGTTTTGACCTATAATTTTCTCCGCTATTTCAGTTTTGTAGGTGTAGAAGTGCTCCAGAATTGAGAACGCCATCAGCCTGCGCGACAGATCTGTGTAAGAAACCCAAGTGCGACAAAAGTCCGCGATAGATTTCTCGTTCAAGACGAATAAAACATTTTCTAAATAATGTAATACTGTAGAAACAACTAAATACATTTTAGAGAAAGAGATGACGTCAAAATCGTTTCGTTTGCGGGTGCAATGCTGCGAATTGAAATTGCTGTATTCCTTTGATTTTATCCATGATGGATATCAGGTCAGTACTAAAATGTCGATTCAACGCCTACTTACCGGATGTCAAACATCAACTGAACACTTAGCGTAGAAAAACCTCTAAACGTTGTAAAACCACCGTTGTTTGTAAAAATTTATTCTAGCTGAAAGAAGTCAGTTAAAAGATTACTTTAAACATATAATTCTGGGCGTAAAGAGCAGTTAAAGGATTCGTGTGAACTACGGACTACTTCCTGCGACTGAATCTTGTTCCCCGGCCGAAACTTTAGAACTTTAGAAATTTACTATAGCAGCAGTAATACAACGAGAAGGTGGACAACACACGCCGTAGATCACGAGAACTACATGCAATCATTAATATACAAGCCACCGCGAATTAAACTATTTCATGAAGGTGGCTGAGATAACATTTATGGCGCAACGGAATTAACAATATGATATTTTACATCTGAATTTGTTCCCAGCACTGGTGAAGAACAACATTAAATAAAAAAGGGAGGGTATTTATAAACTAAAATTCATAAGTAGGATAAAATTTCACTGACAATAAATTATTTACTCAGTTCAAACATACGCAAATGGGGGAACCAATTTTGTTACACAATAAAAATGCATCCCATTGAAAATTAACCTAAAGTAATCTGAACTGAACATCGTCGGCGGAGGGATTTACAATCAACAAGCATTCAGCCACTCACACGCGTGAAGCAAAGCGAAACTCACCCAACTCAGCGTGCTGATACGAAGCAGAAGCAGGCGCAGCTATCGTAGGCGAAATTCAGCCAACCAGGATGTAGCACACAAGACAAAGGAAATAAACGTCTTAGGTGGCTCTGATCTGTCTTTCGTTACTGGAGAGGGTACGCGATAATAGCGAGATTAATTTCCATTTAAATCAAACCGTGAACCGTGAGCATACAGACTTACTGAGACACACGGCACGTGTCTGCTACATTACAAATTCGCAACCCACTGAAGGCGAAGTGCTTAAAGATCGTATTCATTTCAACAAAAATCAACGGAATCATAGATTACGAAGGAAGACAATAGTAAGGCACTGGTATGTGAGCAGTGGCGAACACTCAAGTGACTAGCTATAAACCCTTCAAGTCGGAGTTCGGAGCCACGTAGTTCCGAAAACCAGTAAAAACACCAAAATTCAATTTCCGAAAAATAAAGAAAAATAACTACTGCATGCAACCCTTAGGAATGCGTAGGATACCATAAGGAACCTAAATAAATACAGACAGACGCGATTGGAAGGGTTTACACGGATGGACGAAGTCCAGTCTTCAAAAATCAGAAAAATGGAATAAATTCAAAGTCGGAGTAAATCAACTAAGAAGTACGGCATGCAGCTCCTAGAAATACGTAGTATTTCATAAGCGAGCTAATAAAGGGGGTCGTACTAGGCTAGAAGAGAATTTACTGACGGAGTCTGACTGCAAAGTAGAAGTTTGGAAACGAAACAGCAATTTAAAATAGACGGAGAGGAGATCGCGATGTACTAATGGAAATCAGAAAGGTACACGCATAATTTCTTGCCTGAAGGGCATAGAAACAGACACGGGAATAGCTGAAGGCTTTGTTCTACGAAAACACCACGTGAAGTACATATCACTCGCGAAAGGAGAAAACGGAAAAGAATATTTCACATGCACTACGCAGAATAAAAATATTCCAGCATATTAGTCTCGTCCCACAAAGCTAGAAAGAAATTAAACCGAGTTCGTACACCGCCAGCTAGTCTCACAAAGGTTACCGAATCCCAGCCGTTATCAAACCGAATTAGTTACATATTCACCGCGTTTACCTATGCAAAATCACCGAAATGAAATTGTATACACTTCCGTACATGATCGGAGAAACTTATTCCAAGAAATGAACCTAGGTCCTGAAGTCTAACTTGAATAAACCAGACAACGAATCTCTAGCATCTGAAGAGAGGAAAGAAAACCAGGTCGAAGCGCAGCCACAGAGTGAGGAGACCGCCAGGGAGTCGCCCCAACCATCGGAGATTGGTTAAACCCCAGAAAACCGTGGTGGTGGGGAGGGCCTAGACTCGCACGTCCTACCGAGGCTAGCTACCGGGCATTTCGAACCCATCTTGTAACCAAAGGGTGGTGGAACCTCTTTGGTAGCATCAAAAGCAGAAGTTGGTAACGACTACCTATCGACACGGAGCTCAGATATGCAAAGCGAGCAGCCAGCAACCGACGACGAAAATTCCCATACATACACTCACACTGTCATGCTACAAGATGCACATACAGAATAAAGCAAGTACACATTCTCACACGGAGAAACCGTTCGTATTGCCACATTCATAGACATATTGATAAATTACTAGCATAATAAAATCCCAGCAATATTAACACAGTATTACAGAAACTAACATTTAAAAACATTAAATTAAATTCTATTCCTCCAGCCTCCGAACGAATAAAGATCTCGTTTAGCCAAAATAAAATAAAAAATAAATAAATAAATAAAATTAAAAAAGTGGCCCGTCTAGTGAATTTAGATAAATTACGAAGTTAAAAACCTAGACGGCAGACAGCCGTCTTTCAAAGTGAACTACATAAATTACAAATCAGAACAATGTAATTAAATAACGTGCCTACTTTCCTTGCAGCAATATTTTCGTACGAGAGAGAGAGAGAGAGTATGAGAGAGAGAGAGAAAGAGAGAGAGAGAGAGAGAGAGAGAGAGAGAGAGAGAGAGAGAGAGAGAGAGAGAGAGAGAGACAGACAGACAGACAGAGAAAGAGAGAGGGTTGTCATCTCAGTAAGTTAGTTTAAGCAGTTTGTAAGTGTACGGACTGACGACCTCAGCAGTTTTGTCCAATAGGTGTACAAACATTTGAACATTTGGTTTGAGAACTGGAAGCCAAGGAGAGAGAAGTCAGTGAGGTATTTTGTAGAAAGAAGGTGATAGTAGGTTTTGATATTCTAGCATTCCCCTACCCTCTTCTTTTTCACTCTTTCTCGTCCGCGATCGGTGGAATTTGACCGAAATTCATGTGCTGTCTATCTCCCATTCCCAATATCGAAGTGTTAGTTTAGTATTCTTGTAATCGAATCTCCGCGAGCTTACACCCTCTGGACAAGGGTGGAAACGATTGTGGCTGAATAGGAAGATAACATGTTGTAAGAGAGAAAGAAAGAGACTGAATTAGCGGTAGAGCAAATATAAGGCTACAGGAGAGTGAAGATGGATATAGTTGGAAGGAAGACTGAATGAAGTAGATGAAGACAGTGGCATTTGTTGAGATAAACAGGAGAACGTGCCAAAGGGAGGAAAATTAGGTAGAGACTAGATGCAGTTAGTTGGAAGACAGGGGAATTGGAAGAGATAAAGAGAGGAAACAGAAATGTTAAACTAAGAGGGAGAGAGGATAAAAGTATTCAAATGGTCTGTGTAAAAATAGCGCGAAAGTGTCAGCATACAATATTAAGGACAGGGGAATCAGAATCTTAACTTTTCTGTTACTGTCTTTTTATTAGGATCAACTTAAATTACTTAACAAATTGAAGTATCTCGGTCCAGACTGCATACCAATAAGGTTCCTTTCAGAAAGTTCTGATGAAATAGCTCGATATCTTGGGATGGTATAAAACCTCTCACTTAGAGAAAGATCAGTACCCATAAACCGGAAAAGTCACTACACCATTCAAGAAAGGCAGTGGGAGTGATCCGAAAAATTACAAGGCCATACCACTGACGGCAGTTGGTAGATGCATTCCGGACTATAAACTTTTTTCGAACCTGGAAGAATATGACCTATTGATCCATAATCGAAATGGATTCAGATAGTATCGTTCTTGTGAAACATAGTTATTTACTCACAAGAAGTGATGAGTACTATTAGCAAGGCATCTCAGATCGATTCCATATTTCTGAATTTCCGGGAGTATTTTGACACTATACCTCACAAGCAGCTTCTAATGAGATTGCGTGCTTATGGAATATGGCCACAGTTGTGTGATTGTATTAGCGATATCCTGTCAGAAGGCACATAATTCGTAATAACTGACGGAAAGTCATAGAATAAAAGAGAACTAATACCCCTAGGGTAATGTTATAGATCCCCTACTGTTCCTTATCTTAATAAATAATTTATGATAAAATTTGAGCAGCTCCCTTAGAATGGTCGCGGTTGACGATGTTTTTAGTCGGTTAGTAAAGCCACTAGATGATCAGAAGCAGCTGTAAAATGATTTATATAACATATATGCCTGGTGCTAAAATTGACAGTTGACACTAAACAGTGAAAAGTGTGAAGTGATATATATATGAGCATAAAAAATCTGTCATACTTCATTTAAACGATAAATCAGTCAAACATAAAGACAGTAAATTCAACTAAGTACCTAGGCATCACAATTAGGATCAACTTAAAATGGAAAGAACACATAGAAAATGTTGCAGGGAAGACGAATCAAAGGCTACGTTCATTGGCAGAACATATAGAAGATGCAGCAGTTCTACTAAATAAACTTCCTGCACCACACTTGTGCGTTCTATTTTGGACTATTGCTGCTGCGCATTGTGGGATCCTTACCAAGTCGGACTGAGAGAGGATAAGGAGAAGGTTTAGAAAATGGCAGCTCGTTTCGTATTAGCGCGATACAGAGGAGACAATTTCGGGGAATGGATGCACATGTGGAATGGAAATCTTTAAAAGAAAGGCATTATTCGCGAGATATATTTACAAAAAATCACCAACTTTCGCCTCTGATGTGGACATATTTTGTAAGATACCTACATAGGAATTCGATTACCATAACAATAAAAGAAGGGAATCAGATATAAAAATGAAAGAAGTAGGTGTTTCCTTTTCCACGAGGACTATTTGAATTTGAAGAACTATATGAAAACGGTTCAATAAACCATCAGCCTGCACTTAAAAAAATATAGATGTCGACGTATAATTCGTGCTCCGTCTCTATGGACAGCTGCCTACAAAACGTTAAACCGTAGTCTTACTTCTTTCGTATATATTTGTAATAACAGCTTTAACACCTGAATATAGAAGCCTGTATAAATGGTGTGAAACTTAAGTTCGTAATTTCGTGCAACAGTACCTCACACAAATGGTTAAAATGAAAGACATCAGGAATTCCATATAAAGGTATGAGTGAGGGACAGACCCAGGATTGGCCAACAGCTTTAGACGCCAGTTTTCTAGCATAATGACGAAGTGAGGACACGAGAGGAAGACAGACTTCTCATAAAGCGAAGGATTCAGAGTTACGAACAGACATCACGACATTTAGGCAGCTGGGGTGTCTGGAGGCACCGAACGCAGTCTGTCAAGCATTTGGGACTTCGGAAGAGGTCTAAGGCAGTAATATTAACTAGATGCAGTAGCGGCGATGGACGCCATCGGGGACTGTCATGATGCCGGTGGTTCTTAAGATATTAGGAAAATGAAGTATGCTAAGCATTCAGTAGGCATGATAAGAGTTCCTGTACAACCTTGGACGACGGATTAACAGTGCAATAGTAGCGGTGAAAATACCGGCATCCCTAAAGCCTTCACATGTCCTCCACAGCGCAAGATGAATCAACTGAAAGTACCCAGTTACCATTAATACAGCATCATATGCCGATTCTGTACGAGCCACCGACCAGAGCACTCGCAGGAGCTACTGCGACACACTTCTGAATACTGTTATAGACAGAACTGCTCTAAGGACGTCTTAAACGCACAGAAACCAAGCTAGGTAATTTTTTTTTTCAGTTTTCAAAAACTGCGATCTAATGCGAGTCGTATCATCGAGAGAAACAGCGATGGTGAACAAAATCCTAATTAAAAAGAAGAAAAAAAATATCGTTTCGAACGTTAAAGAATGTTTTATTTTATATGTAATTAGGTTTCAGTCTGCTTGTGAGACCATCTTCAGGCCAACCATGGCAGCCGACTGTGGGCAGATCAGAAACCATTGACCGTGTAAATCGATTTCCACGGCCAACGGTTTCTGACCTTTTCAAAGGCTGCCATAGTTCGTTTAAAGATGGTCCCAGAAGCAAACTGTCTAATAAAAATAAATATCTTGCGGTCGATGCTGTATTTTTTAAATACGTTACAGTATCTGTTGCAAATGATTTCCATGCAGCCTTTGACACACGAGCGCTAAAATAGCAGTGGTAACAGCGCTTCATGCATACTCTGCTCCAATGCTTCCACATATTTGGTAGGCCCTGCGTACACGATACTTTTCATATGTTCCCATATCCAGAAGTAGCGTGAGGGGTGAGATCCGATGATCGTGCAGGCAATGCAACTAGACCTCCTTATCCGATCCATCAACCAGAAGCGAGACGTTTGTGTCCGAACGTAAATAGCGAAGTGAGCTGGATCAGTATCATGCGGCAGCCACATAAACCTTCAAATAATAAGTACACAGTATTATGTGCGGAAAGCATGGATACTGTATCTGGGTCCGCATGGTACAGGGCGTACCAAACAACAGTATCTGAAACAAATAGTGATTTTATAATTACTATCTAACATAGAAACTATGAATTTCCGGCCATACGTTCATAAGACTTATTTACATCTACATCTACATAGGTACTCTGCAAATCACATTCAAGTGCCTGGCAGAGGGTTCATTAACCACTTTCATAACTTTTCTCTACCGTTCCATTCTCTAATAGCGCGCGGAAAGAAAGAACACCTAAATCGTTCCGTTTTCGATCTGATTTCTCTTATTTTATTGGGATGGTCATGTCTCCCTAAGTAGGTGGGTGCTAGCAAAATATTTTCACATTCAGAACTAAAAGTCAGTGATTGAAACTTCGCAAACAGATCACGCCGCAATGACTAACGTCTTTCTTTTATTGATTTCCACCCCAATTCGTGCAACATTTCAGTGACGCTTTCCCCCCAGTAACGTGATAAAACAAAACGAGCTGCCCTTCTCTGAACCTTCTCAATGTCTTCCGTCAGTCCCACCTGGTGAGGGTCCGACAGGGGGCAACAGTACTCCAGGAGAGGACGCACAAGTGTGATGTGGGCAGTCTCTTTGGTGGAGCTGGTGCATCTTCAAAGCGTTCTGCCGATGAAACGTAACCTTTGGTTCGCCTTCCCCACAATATTTTCTATGTGTTCTCTCCAGTCAAAGTTGTTCGTAATTGTAACTCCTAGGTATTTGGTAGAATCTACGACCTTAAGGTTTGACTGATCTATTGCGTAATTAAAGTTCAGCGGATTTCTTTTAGTGGTCATGTGTATTACTTCACACTTTTCTTTATTTAGTGTCAATTGCCAATTTTCGCACCATGCAGAAATTTTGTCTAAATCGCTTTGCAGTTTCTTTTGATCCTCTGTTGACGTCAATAACCGATAAACGACAGCATCATCCACGAACAGTCTAAGGGAGCTATTCAGATTGTCTCCTAAGTCGTTTATAAACACGAAGAAGAGTAGGGGACCTATAACGCTTCCCTGTGGAACGCCAGATATCACTTCTGTTTTACTCGATGATTTACAATCAATTACAACGAACTGTGTTCTTTCTAATAGAAAATCGTGAATCCAATCGCACAATTGGGGAGATATTCCATAAGCACGCAATTTCATAAGAAGCCGCTTGTGGGGTACAGTGTCAAAAGCCTTCCCGAAATCCAAAAATATGGAATCGATTTGAGATCCCCTGTCTATGGCACTTAACACTTCATGTGAATAAAGGGCAAGCTGTGTTTCACAAGAGTGATACTTTCTGAATCCGTGTTGACTACTGGTTAATAGGTCGTTCTCTTCGAGGTAGTTCATTGTATTCGAACAAAGTATATGTTCCAAAATCCTACTGCAAATCGACGTCAATGAGATAGGCCTGTAATTTTGGGGATCACTCCTATTGCATTTCTTGAATATTGGAGTAACTTGTGCAACTTTCCAATCTTTGGGTACGGATCTTTCGCTGAGTGATCGGTTGAAAATTATAGCTAAATACGGAGCTATTGTATCAGCATACTCTGATTGGTTGTAGGTTGTTTTTAGGGGACTAAACAGCTAGGTCATCAGTCCCTTAGCATACTCTAAGAGAAATGTAGTTCGTATACAGTCTGGCCCGGAAGATTTATTTTTTTAGTGACTTAAGTTGTTTTACTACTCCAGGAACATCTACTTCTAAGTTTCGCATGCTGGCAGCTGTTCTTGGATTGAATACTGGAGTGTTCACTTCGTCTTCTTTGGTGAAAGAATTTCGGAAAACTGTGTTTAGTAATTCTGCCTTAGCAGTACTGTCATCGGAAGTATTACCATTACTATCGCGTATTGAAGGTATTGTTTGTGTTTTGCCGCTAGTGTAATTCACATATGACCAGAATTTCTTCGGATTTTCTGCAAGATTACGAGACAGGATTTCGTTGTGGTAACTACTATAGGATTCTCGCATTTAAGTCCGCGCTAGGTCGCGAGTTTCAGTAAAAGATTGCCAGTCTTGTGGATTCTGTGTCTTTTTAAATTTTGCATAGGTTTTTCTTAGTTTCCGCAACAGTGATCTGACGTGTTTTGTGTACTACGGGGGATCAGCCCCCTCTTTTATTAATTTATTTGGTATAAATCTCTCGATTGCTACTGATATTATGTCTTTGAAAGTAAGCCACAACTGATCTACACTCGCATTTTTAGTTTTGAAAGACTGGAGACTATCACTCAGGAAAGCGTGAAGCGAATTTTTATCTGCTTTATTGAAGAGATATATTTTTCGTTTATTATTGGTGCATTTGGGCATTTCGACATTCAGTGTCGCTACTACAACTAGATGTTCGCTAATCCCTGTATCTGTTTTGATGCTCTTTACTAGCTTAGGATTATTTATTGCTAGGAGATCAAGGGTATTTTCGCAACCACTTACTATTCTAGTGGGTTCATGAACTAAATGTTCGAAGTAGTTTTCAGAAAAAGCATTCAGAACTAGTTCGGACGATGTTTTATATTTGCCGCCGGTTTTTAATACGTAATTATGCCAACATATTGAGGGTAAATTAAAGTCGCCACCGATTATAACAGTATGCTTCGGATACCTATTTGAAATGTGATTCAAGCTTTCTTTGAAAATTTCGGCAACCGCATCGTCTGAGTCAGGGGGCCGATAAAAAGATCAAATTATTAATTTATTCCGGTTGTCAGGTATAACCTCTACCCAGACCAACTCACAGGAAGTATCTGCCTCAATTTCGCTGCAGGATAAACCGTTAGTAACAGAAATAAACACGCCACCCCCTTTTTTATTTATTCTATCCTTTCTGAAGACCATTTGGCCCTTGGAAAAATTTTCGGCCGAACTTATCTCAGGCGTCAGCCAGCTTTCAGAACCTATAACGATTTGTGCCTCAGTACTTTCTATCAGCGCTTGGAGCTCTGGAACTTTCCCAACACCGCTACGACAATTTCCAACTGTTATACCAATGGTTTCTAGATTTGCTTTCTTCCTGTGTCTGACCTGCCCCCTTTGATTCTGAAACCCATTTAGTGTATTCCCGAGGCCCTCTAACCTAAAAAACCGCCCAGTCCCCGCCACATAGCCCCCGCTACCCGTGTATCCGCTTCCTGAGTATAGTGGACTCCTGACCTTTTTAGCGAAATCCGAAAACCCGCCACCCTTTGACGCAAGTCGAGGAATCTGCAGCCCACACGGTCACAGAACCGTCTGAGCCTCTGGTTCAGACCCTCCACTCGGCTCTGAACCAAAGGTCCGCAGTCAGTCCTGTCGACAATGCTGCAGATGGTGAGCTCCGCTTTCGTCTTGCAAGCAAGACTGGCAGTCTTTACCACTTCTGATAGCCGCTCAAAACCAGAGAGGATCTCTTCCGATCCAAAGTGACACACATCATTGGTCCCAACATGAGCCACCACCTGCAGTTGGCTGCACCCTGTGCTCTTCATGGCATCCGGAAGGACCCGTTCCACATCTGGAATGACTCCCCCCGGTATGCACACGGAGTGCACATTGGATTTCTTCCCCTCCTTAGCAGCCATTTTCCTAAGGGGCTCCATCACCCGCCTAACGTTGGAGCTCCCAACTACCAACAAACCCACCCTCTGTGAGTGCCCGTATCCTCTCCACGATAAATCGTTAGACATTTTACACGGTCAAAAAATTCTCTCTGTATATATGAACAGTTACGGAGTGTGACAGTTTTGCTCGTCTCAACAGCAGTCATACGTGTGCAGTTCAAAATGTCCATATGTTTGTATTTCCATATGTTTGTATTTCCAAATTACTTTGGTCATCGGTCGCTACTCTTACAAACTAATGAATTAACTTATACTGTGGACAACACTCACAAACCCTTTCTCGAGGGAGGACTTGAAACTCCGACGCGAGTGGCTGCACGATCCGTAACGTGGTGCTCCAGCCCTCATACCCATTACCGCGTGGCACGTGTGCATTTGCTCTGTCACAACCAGAGACTGAGACACCCGTATTGCTAACAAAAGGAGAGTCTTCAAAACGTACAGCAGACGGAAATGCAAGCATTCGCGTTCGTTGTCACTGTCAGTAAAAGTCTTCTGGGCAACGTTACCTAATCTACACCTACATGGGATAATCTTCAAATCACAATTAAGTACCTGGCAGAGGGTTCATAGAACCACCGATTTACTATTTATCTCCCATACCATTCTCGAATAGCGCGCGGGAAGAAAGAACACCTGAATCTCTCTGTTCGAGCTCTGATTTCTCGTATTATTTTCTGATGATCATTTCTACCTATGTAAGTGGGAGTCAACAATATATTTTCGCATTTGGAGGCGAATGTTCGCGATTGTTTCGTAAGTAGCCCACGCCGCAGCAATAAGCGCCGTTGTTGTAATGATTCCCATCCCAGATCCTCAATCTCTTTCGTTACGCTGTCTCCCATGTATCGTGAAAATACGACACGAGCTGCTCTTCTTTGGACTCTTTTGATGTATTTCGTCAAACCCATCTGATAAGGATCCCACACTGGGCAGCAATACCCCCCCCCCCCCAAAAAAATATAAATAAATAAATAAAAAAGACGGACAAGCATAGTGTATGCAGTTTCTTTAGTAGTTCCGTTGCATGTCTAAAGGGATCTGACAATAAAACGCAGTCTTTGGTACGCCTTTCCGACGACATTATCTACGTGTTCTTTCTAGTTTAAGTCTGAAGTAATAGTAATTCCTAGATATTCTGTGGAGTTTACGGCCTTCACTTTCGATTGATTTATCTTGTAAACAAAGTTTAACGGATTTCTTTTCGTATTCGTGTGGACGACTTCACACTTCTCATTATTTAGAGTCAATTGTCAATTTTTACACCATACTCATATCTTATTCAGATCGTACTGCAGTTGGTATTGATCTTTAGATGATTTTACTAGACGGTAAATGACGGTGTCATCTGCAAACAGCTTAAGAGAGCGACTTAGATTTTCTCCCAAATCGTTTATGTAAATAAGAGGCAGCAGAGGACCAATAACACTACCCTGTGGAACGCCCGATATCACCTCTGTTTTAGTCGATGCTTTACCATCGATTACTACGACCTGTGTCCTCTCTGACAGGAAATCCCCTGTCCAGTCACAAATCTTGGGGAAATCCCATAACCACGCAATTATATTAAAAGCCGTATGTGAGGTACGGTGTCAAAAGCCTTCTGAAAATCTAGAAATATGGAATCAGTCAGCGACTCTTGTCGATAGCACTCATCACTTCGTGTGAGTAAAGAGCTAGTTGTGTTTCACAAGAACGATATTTTCTAAATCCTTTTTGACCTTGGGTCAACAGATCGTTCTGTTGGAGATAATTCATAATATTTAAATACAGGATATGTTCCAAAACCCTGCTGCAAATTTACGTCAATGAAATAGGCCTGTAGTTTAGTGGGTTACTCCTACTGCGTTTCTTGAACATAGGTGTGGTCTGTGCAAGTTTCCAATCTTTTGGTACCTGATCTTTCTTTGAGAGAGCGGCTGTATATGACTGTTAAGTAAGGAGCTATCGCTTCAGCATAATCAGATAGAAATCTAATGGGTATACAGTCCGGACCAGAAGACGTGTTCTTGTTAAGTGATTTTAGTTGCTTCACTACTAATACTGGTCCCCGTCTCTCTGGACTACTATGGCCCGCCATCTGCGAGTATTAAATGTTGTGCAGGCCGCAGTGCTCCACTCTTCTATTAGTCTGAAGTTTGGATATGTTTGAGAGGTAAACAATCCTTAAATTGCCGCGCTCGGCTTATACTGCACATGAAACACGTTGTGAATCTACATATCTGAACTGTTTCATTACTTTATCATACTGGTATTTAAAGTCACTGATTCCGAATGTGAAATCAGATTCTCAGAACTCAATATCGCTGTTCCACCATAGCGGACGAAAACTCGACAAAATGCATGCATGACAGTAACTCGAAGACCAACATTCAAAATACTGTACAATCTACTTCTAAAATAATAGTGAAAAAATTATATATAATAAGTTTTATTGATATAACGGGAACTTTACGCATGTTATACAATAAAATAAGGGGTTACAAGACTTAAGGACAGTAACAAGTTTTAAAAGTGCCTTAGATACACTACATGGGTCAAGTACATGACGGGGTTACACAACATAAAGAAGTATACATTTATTTCTATAAATGGCTACCAATGTAAAAATATATTTGTCTGTGAAAAAATTATATTGGTATCAAGAGCCATAGGGACAGGAAGAAAGGAATACAAGGGAACGTCCGACTTCAGTAAAATCCTTGAACCCTGAAATTGTCTAATGATAAACATATTACATAAGCCAGAATGATGTCTGGAGATAAAAAAGTCTAGGGAAGAAGAGGATTTAAAAATATGTTTTATATAAATCTAGCTTTAACCCGGCATTGCCCAGGTATTTATTTATCCTACACTTTCGTAGTCAACATCCGGTTCTCCCCTCTCTCTTTCTCTCCCATATCTTGTCCGTTTCCACTTTTCGCTATCTCGGCAAAGTTTTCTACATGGTACCCTCTGTCATGTACCATGAAAACATTTATGTACTCAACGATCTTCCTCTTGGTTTAAAGGTCATGGGAGCAAAATTCATACAGATTGGAGTAAAACGATGCATTTTGTAAAATTACGTAAGTTAACTACCCTCCACCATGCACAGAATGAAATTTTATACACACAGTGACATTCCTCTTGTTTTTAAGGTAGAGGATGCAAAGTTTGATCAATATCGGAACAAAACTATCTCAATGCAATAGAAACGCACGGGTACATTGAAAAACGCACTTTGTTGTTCTTAAACCCCTTGCTGTGAGAGTAACGAAAAAGAATCTGTGAAATCGGTCGGGCAGTTCTCAAGTTATGGCGCGACCAAGGTATTCAGAAATCCATTTTAGTTGCAAAGTACTCTACACCATGCACCGCATGAAACTTAAGGTAGACAGTGACGTTACTCTTGGTTTGAACTTCAAGTGTGCGCAATTTCGTGAAAATCAAAATGAAACTGTAGATTTCGAGAGCCTGTTGGAGAAGTATGCTTCCCCATGCACCTATCACAGAATACGTTCTTAGCTGACGTTTCCTACCTATAAAACATATTCTTGCCAAATTTGAGCTTCACAGGTGAAGTAGTTTTCAAGATTTCGTGTTTAGTCAGTGAGTGTCCTTTCGCTTTTATATACAAAAAGATTAAGAAAACAGATTGGTTAATTTTGGAAGCAACAGAATTATGGGAGACGTGCAGACAAAAATAAATAGCAACATACAATCTGCAATAATGACTTAATTTGATAGAAGTTGATGCCTCATGCGATAGTTTTACGCCATCTACAACGAAACTGTTGTGAGTGGTAGATTTCTTTTCGTTTTATCATTTAGTGTGTGTATGGGGGAGGGGGGATGGTGGGTTCAGTAACAAAACGCTTCATAAACGTCCGAAATAACATGCAAACTTTGTTGCAGGTCCCTAACTACTCCGATTTTCCAATAATTGACGCATAAATCCAGGTATTCTCACGAGGTGGCCTCTAATTATTTATGACGTCGTATCTCCTGAGCTATGTGTCGTGCTCTTTTGTTTTTGAGTCAGGAACCTTTGTGGGCGTACGGTGAACAGTTTACCCAAGTTGCAGTCGAATGAACTGTTTATGAACACATAGAGGACATACAGACAAACATTCATATACATATATATCTATTCAACAAAGTGAAATTGTATCACAGTGCGACACGTAGTTCATGAGATATGAGTACATATACAGTAACGTTCACGGCAAACTTCCCCATCACGCACTAAGTTTTAATCAATTACTTCTTTACTACTAATTGTATTCCGAAGAGTTTTTACAGGCATACAGCCCTTATACTAATGAATACATACCTGAAGAATGGTAGGAATATGGTTTTCAGCTAGTATCTGAATAAAATTATCACCATATGTGTATTGTGTATGATTAGAGAAGGGATAGATTGGTGGGACACATTCTGAGACATCAAGGAATCATCAACTTAGCCTTAGAAGGAAGTGTGTGGGGTAAAAATCGGAGAGGGAGATCGAGGGACGAATACAATAAAAAAATTGAAAAGGATGTAGGTTGCTGTACGTATTCTCAGTGAAGAGACTTGCATAGGACAGGGTAGCGTGGAGATCTACATGATACCAGTCTGTGGATTGAAGAGCACAACAACAACAACATCTGACCTGATCCCCTAATGGTTTTTAAGCAGCATATTTATTTAGCTTGCCGCTATTATCTCCCTGACCCAATCGTACCTTGGGGTGGTTTTTTTTTTTTTTTTTTTTTTTTTTTTTTTTTTTTTTACAAACAAATAACTATCACGTGGATCGGGATGATGTGACCGTGTCGTCACTGCTGCAAGTGGCCTTCCTCAGGGTGATTTTCCTCAGGTTGGCCACTTGCAATAGTAGCCGAAATGTCGTGTAATTTAATAAACATTGCGGTCATCCAACCTGAAGGATTTCAGTGTCAAGACTGCAGGTGTTGGCGCAAGTGCAAAGACGGCGACTGTCTCTGCTGAAGTTGGGCGTCGAGGAGGGGTGGCCAGGTTGCGTGGGAGGCGGCCGCGGCTCAGCTCAGCTCGCCTCGCCTCCGCCGTCCCCGGCGCTGCAATCTAATTACGCGACGGCCTAAGCCCGCAGAGTCGCAAAGTCGGCGCGGTGGCTGAATCACGCGGCGCTGCAGATCCCGCCCACTCATACAAATGAATAATTATGGCGCGGTGCATTAGCCCACAATGGGCCGCTTATCAGACGCCTTCAACATTAATCAGCCGATTGTCTGCCTAATTCCGGGCTCTCTTCCCGCAGTTTGCAGGGCTGCCTGGCGTCGCGTCGCGTACAGTCACTGCGCTGTGCGGCACGTGCCTCGCAATTGCTGAGGATTGTACTGCCGGTAGGCGCCACCACTGAAGGGATTGTGGGCTGCTGGGTGCGTCATCTCCCTTGCCACTGTTAGGAGACAATACGCTCGAATACACTCGACACGTTACGACGGCACGAATTTAGACATGACACAGCACCGAAAAAGAAGAACTCAGATATATGTTCTACAAGCTGAAAACCCGGCCTTGCCCGGGTATTTATTTATTCGAACCTTGAGTTAGTATTTTTCCTATCCTCTCTCTCTCTCTCTCTCTGTCCATCTCCTTTTTTTCTAAAAACATGTTACATTTATCGGAGAATATATAAGAAATCACCGGTAAAAATTCACTCGTTTCGAAGATTCCAATCACGAAATTCAACAATAATGATTGTAATAATATCACAGCTAGATCCCTTGATGTAATGCGCGAAACGTCAAATCGATTTTTTTAAAGAGATGTATTAAAAGAAATTTCTTTTTTACTGGTTTATTTATTTATTCTTATATTTCCTTATTCGCATGCTTATCCTTAGAGAGAAAGAGATAAAGACATTGTACCACGCATAGACCAAAGATATGGTCTGTGGCATCACGTTTCGCTGTACGTAACCTCCTTGCTATAGAGTCGCAAACGTCATCGCTTCAGTCCAAGTTTTTTATAAATTGACGACTTTCAACCACCATATCTTCCACCCCCTTGTAGCTGTCGGCATGGAACTGCTATGGTGTACAACGGGAGACTTCGGACAACAATTACACACACACACCATTCGTTTGCGGTCTGTAGTTTTCACTGCAGAGCGAAATATTAACACACACACGTGCAATGTTATATACACTTTCCATCCCAATATATTCCACCCTTTTATCATTATCAACCCTCAAGCAATATTGCAACCAATAAAACCCTTTTCAAAAAGTAAATATAATTTTCAAAGAATAATTACTGTTCCGCATTTCGCGTTGTTGTTGTTGTTGTGGTCTTCAGTCCGGAGACTGGTTTGATGCAGCTCTCCACAATACCCTATCCTGAGCAAGCCTCTTCATCTCCACATAAGAGCGACAACCTACATCTGTCTGAATCTGCTTACTGTATCCATCTCTTGGTCTTCCCCTGCGATTTTTCCCCATACACTTCCCTCCAACGCTAAATTCACAATTCCTCGATGTCTAAGAATGTGTCCTACCAATCTATCCCTTCTTTTAGTCAAGGTATACCAGAAATTCCTTTTCTCCCCAATTCTGTTCAGTACCTCCTCATTAGTTACGTGATCCACCCACCTAATCTTCAGCATTCTTCTGTAGCACCATATTTCAAAAGCCTCAATCCTCTTCCTGTCCGCACTGTTTATCGTCCACGTCTCACTCCCATACAAGGCAACACTCCATACAAATGCCTTCAGAAAGGACTTCCTTAGACTTAAATCAATATTCGATGTTAACAAATTTCTCTTTTTCAAGAACGCTTTTCTACCCATTGCCATTCTGCATTTTATATCCTCTGTACTGCGACCATCATTTGTTATTTTACTGCCCAAGTAACAAAACTCATCTACCTCCTTTATTGCCTCATTTCCCAATCTAATTCCTTCAGCATCACCTGATTTTCTTACACTGCACTCCATTACCCTAGTTTTGCTCTTGTTAATGTTCATCTTATATGCACCTTTCAGCACACTGTCCATTCCGTTCAATTGCTCTTCCAGGTCCTTTGCTGTCTCTGACAGAATTACAATGTCGTCGGCAAAACGCAATGTTTTTAATTCTTCCCCCTGAACTTTAATTCCTTCTCCAAATTTCTCCTTGCTTTCCTTTATAGCTTGCTCAATGTACAAATTGAATAACATCGGAGAAAGGCTACAACCCTGTCTTACTCCCTTTCCAACCACTGCATCCCTTTCATGCCCTTCAACTCTGACAACCGCTGTCTGGTTTTTGTACAAGTTGTAAATAACCTTACGTTCCCTATATTTTACTCCTGCTTGCTTCAGAACTTGAAAGAGTTTATTCCAATCAACATTGTCAAAAGCCTTCTCCAAATCTACAAAAGCTAGAAATGTAGGTTTGCCTTTTCTTAATCTATCTTCTAGGATAAGCCGTAAAGCGAGTATTGCCTCCCGAGTTCCTACATTTCTCCTAAACCCAAACTGATCTTCCCCGAGGTCAGCTTCTACCAGCTTTTCCATTCTCCTGTAGATAATTCGCGTTAATATTTTGCAACCATGACTTATTAAACTGATGGTTCTGTAGTTTTCACACCTGTCTGCACCTGCTTTCTTAGGGATGGGGATTATAACATTTTTCTTAAAGTCAGAGGGTATTTCACCTGTCTCATACATCTTACACACCAGTTGAAACAATTTTGTCATGGCTGGTTCTCCCAGAGACTTCAGTAGCTCTGAGGGAATATCATCTACTCCAGGGGCCTTGTTTCGACTTAGGTCTTTCAGGGCTCTGTCAAATTCTTCTCTCAGTACAGTATCTCCTATTTCATCTTCATCTACATCCTCTTCCCTTCCTACAATATTGTCTCGAAGTTCACTTCCTTTGTAGAGCCCCTCTATATACTCTTTCCACCTTTCAGCTTTCCCTTCTTTGCTGAGAACTGGTTTTTCATCAGTGTCCTTGATATTCATAGAGCTGTTTTTCTTATCTCCAAATGTTTCTTTTATTTTCCTGTAGGCTGTATCTATTTTTCCCCTATTTATACATTCTTCTACATCCTTGCATTTGCCTTCTAGCCACTCCTGCTTAGCCATTTTGCACTTCCTGTCAATCTCATTTCTTAGTCGTCTGTACTCCATTTTGCCTGTTTCATTTACTGCATTTTTATATTTTCTCCTTTCATCGATTAAATTTAGTATCTCCTGTGATATCCAAGGATTTTTTGCAGGTCTTTCCTTCCTACCTATTTTGTCCTCTGCTACCTTCACTATTTCATCTCTCAATTTTACCCATTCCTCCTCTACTGTTTTATTTTCCACTGTTTCTGTCAATTGTTGCCTAAAGCTCCCTCTGAAATTCTTAAGAACCTCAGGTTCCTTCAATTTATCCAGGTCCCATCTCTTTATTTTCCTACCTTTTTGTAGTTTCTTTAGTTTCAGCCTACAGTTCATAACCAACAAGTTATGGTCAGAGTCAATATCTGCCCCTGGGTATGTCCTACACTGTAGAACCTGGTTCCGAAATCTATGTCTTACCATTATAAAATCTATCTGGTATCTTCCGGTGTCTCCTGGTCTCTTCCACGTATACAACCTTCTTTTGTGATTCTTGAACCAAGTATTTGTTATAACTAAATTATGTTCTGTGCAAAATTCTACCAGGTGGCTTCCTCTTTCATTCCTTTTGCCCAGACCATATTCACCTACTATCCTCCCTTCCCTTCCTTGTCCTACTACCGAATTCCAGTCACCCATAACAATTAAGTTTTCCTCTCCCTTAATTGTCTGAATAATTTCCTTTAGCTCCTCATATATTTCTTCGATTTCCTCATCATCGGCAGAGCTTGTTGGCATATAAACCTGTACTACTGTTGTCGGTGTTGGCTTCGTATCTATCTTGACAATGATAATGCGATCACTGTGCTGGTCATAGTAGTTTACCCGCATTCCTATTTTCTTATTCATTATCAATCCTACTCCTGTGATACCCCCAATTGATTTTGAATTTATAATCCTGTACTCACCTGACCAGAAATCCTGTTCATCCTGCCACCGAACTTCACTAATCCCCACTATATCTAATTTCAACCTATCCATTTCCCTTTTTAAATTTTCTAATTTTCCTACTCGATTAAGGGATCTAACATTCCACGCTCCGACCCGTAGAATGCCAGTATTGTCTTTCCTGATGATCACATCCTCCTGAGCAGTCCCCGCCCGGAGATCCGAATGGGGGACTATTTTACCTCCGGAATATTTTACCCGAGAGGATGCCATCATCATATGTTCATACAGCAGAGCTGCATGTCCTCGGGAAAGGTAACGGCTGTAGTTTCCCCTTGCTTTCAGCCGTTCGCAGTAGCTGTGTGGCAAAGCCACATTAGCTGATGTTACAAGGCCAGCTCAGTCAATCATCCAGACTGTTGCCCCTGTAACTACTGAAAAGGCTGCTGCCCCTCTTCAGGAACCACACGTTTGTCTGGCCTCTCCACAGATACCCCTCCGCTGTGGTTGCACCTACGGTACGGCTATCTGTATCGTTGAGGCACGCAAGCCACCCCACCTCGGCAATGTCTGTGGTTCTTCGCGTTATATTCTTCAAATTACTAAATATCTATCAGATCGCTATAAAACCGTGCCTAAAACCATCCTCAGGTATAAATTAGTAACTGTACAAATATTTAAGTCTCTGCGTCTTGTCGTTTGGACGTGATAAGCGTACACCAAACAGACATTCACATTAATATACATTGATAAATAGCTATCCGATCGCCATAAAACCGTGCCTAAAACCTTCCCCGGGCAGACATTAGTAACTGTACAAATTTTTAGCTCTTGATGTCTTGTGGTTCAGACGTGATAAACGTACACCGAACAGACATTCACATTTATAGATATAGATAACATTTAAACCAAAATGAAAAATGCTCCCGTTCAGCACAACAAAACAAACGTTGGCTCGAATAGGTCCTAGCCAGAGCCAAACATGTGGAAGAGGTGAATTAGCTTGTCGACTAATGTGGCATTATCAGAATCATTTAAATCAGGGAAGCTTGACACATTTGCGCATATATGAGGGTTAAAAGTTAAATAGTGGCAGCACTGCTATGGAGACAATATGCAATGAAATCTATTGTTGTCCATGAGAGCACACTTTGTTGACATACCTACCTTACCTCCGAGCAAACAGACTCGCCCGTCCCACGTCCCGGCGTGCGCACAATTGAAAGAAACACAGTGAGTTGTGAGCGAGCGGTGTAACGTAGCGGTGTCACTATGTTTTAGAAACAGAAAAAACAGTGATGTATCAAGATTGAATGTGTCAGAGGTCGTAGAGCACGACAGTGTCATCAAGGTCTTCAAGAGGCGGTATGAGCACGAATGGTTTTCTTACGCCGTATCGTAACACTGGATGTGACATGTGTCACATCGTACGAGCGAAAACTGATACTTCAATCCAACGAATGGCGTCGTTATGGGTCTTTGCGAAAGTCGAAAGTTCATCAGAGCAACAGTATGGTCAATGCTCTGGTGATACTCGTCTACGACTGTGATGGTGTTTTTCTAACGCATTACGTTCCTCCACGGCAGACCGTCAATGCACAGTATTACTGTTCTTTTTTGAACAAGTCTTGCGAAAGAATCGGCAACACTTTCCGCGTAACCCACCCATCATTTTTCATGACATTGCGCGGGGCACACATCGCAAGCTGTGACTGCTCTGTTCCGTCAATGCGATTGGGAAGTGCTGTACCATCCACCATACTCCCCGGACTTAAGTCCTTGTAACTTTGATTTGATTGGGAAGGGGAAGGAACTACTTCGTGGTGTCCGCTTCAGAAATGTTCCACAGATTCGAGTCGCAGTCGACCGCTCCATTCGCACCATCCACAGAACAGGCTCTGCTAACAGTATACTATGACTTCCACATCGCTGGCAATGGGTTCTGCTCAACGCTGTTGACTACTTTGAAGCTCAGTAACATCGGTTGTGAATAAATAGTTCCCCCTACTCAACTTCTAAGCCTCGTATAACGTAACACGATTCATATTGTTACGTCTTATAACACCAAAAAGTAGCTTTCTTTTGGTCGTACTAAAGATAACGCTCGTAAGACAATGTTTTTATGACGGTAGTGTGTAACTACATATTTAATTCACTTTTCCACATAATCTCCATTTCTATACACATTTTGTTACGCTTTACCACCTTCTATAAACCCCCTGCGTGAAAGTCTACTGCCTAGGTCCTTCATTCGCTTTCATTGAAAATTCTGTAAAGCGCAGTTCAACCGACATTTCAGAATTCCATGGCAGATCACCTATCGTTAAGTTTTCGGTTAACATGATGAACGATGTCGTCTGCCCAAATACTGGCCCTGCTGCTCTGCTGTTCATCGTGCACATCTATGCTGCCATTTCGTTATTCTCGACACCAGTGTCTAACTTGTTTGCCACACATTATATTCGGTCCATATACTGGACAACTCACGATGTATGTCCATAGCGGATTATCCTTTTGCCCGCAAAAATCTAATCCGACCGCGCAGTTTACAACTGGTGGGTGCTGCGATTGTCGCGGCCTTTCGAGCTTCTCTCATCGACAAGCAAGTGCCTTCTCCGGTACACCAACACTGCTGTACTTACGCCAGGAATTTGTACACAATACTGCAGGGGTGGACGTCATTCAAGACTGTGATCTGTAACATATCGTTGACCGGACCTCACTTTTGGATTACGCCTCGAGCAATATTCATAAAAATTTCAGGATAGCATCCGTTCGTCGTCTATTACAACACACAATGTTTTGACTGGGCACCTCCTGAGATGATCCAGGTGAACCATGGAAGACCGGTGAAAATTATGAAATTGAAGAATGTGTCATTATTGATAAAAGAAAAAGAATAAATAAACATGGTTCATATTGAAACAAGACAAGGAGAGATAATAGCGATATAACTAAAACGATGAAGTTTAAAAACACATATGTAGAAACGTTAAAACGACCACGGTGAATTTAGAAACATAGCTTGACGCAAACGCAAGTATGGAGACGTTGAGGGCAACACATATCAAAATACGCAGGTATCACTTGTTCTACAGCATGCGGCGGTTGCAACACAATAAAAACGGAAATCACACTCAACAATGAACCATGATGCACAGATTATTAAAATCCTCACGCTTCGCTCGATGGACCCCACAGGGGAAGGGAGAGGGGGAAGGCGCGGAAAGATGGGAAGGGTCTGTAGGGGTTGGAGAGAGGGTTGGAGCACAGAGACCCCCTGGGAAAGGGTGTGGACGGAGGAACGAAGCGTGGGGAAAGATAAGGAGGGTCGGCGTTTGGGAGAAGGGGCACCACTTCTACGGGGGTTATGAGGGGTAGATTTCTGGATGGAGGGCATCATACGGTAGGGGGAGTTACCCTGGGAGACGGTGAAGGTGAAGGGACGGAGAGATGAAATGGCGTGGGCGTAGCAGAGGCCCAGCATGTTGGTGAATAAGATACAATAATTGCGAGTCTATTTTGCAGGTCATGTAAAGTATACAGATGTGCTCGAAGAAGAGGAAGAGGGGAAGGATGGTGATGAGATAATATAGGATCTGCGTTGGGGATGGGAGGTAGAGAGAATGGCGTTCTAGAATCTGGTGGGATTCGCTGTAGGCATGGCTGTGGGAGGGTGGTGGCAGAGACCCAGGCGGAGTGGAAACTACACAAGATAGGACACATGAATGATCGGTAGGTGTAGAGGATGGTGGACGGATTGGCGTCTCATGTTCGGCCAGATAGGAGATTGAGAAGGTAGGAGAGGTTAAGGGCTTTTTAATGGGAGGTTTTAAGGTGTAGCGTCAGGAAATGGAGCGGTCAAGAGTACGGCTGAATTATTTGAGGGTGGTAGTGTGGCTGCCTGGATGATTCTGCAAGGCAAGGTAAAAATCACTGAGCAAAAGGAGCGGATGTTACAACCTATGATGATTGCCTGCGACTAATCATTGTTGACAGAGAGGAGCACTGGTTACACGAAGTGGAAGAGATCTGGGGAAGGTGGCAATGGATGAGCCGCTGGGGTTGCGGCATATCAGCGGAATAGATGAGGTAGAGGAGAGGGAAGAGGACGACAGAGCCTTGAGTTATACCAGTGGAGCGGTAGAACAAATGGGAATCGAAATGACAGACAGTGGTAGGTGGTAGGTCAGGCGGTCAAATGTTTGTAAATCTATCAGACTCATCTCCGTGGTCATTAGTTCGTAACTTCCAAACTACTCAAACTAAGGTAAACTAAACTAAGGGCAACACAAACACCGATGCCCGAGGGTGGACACTCGAACCCCAGACAGCGAACGGCCGCACACACACCAGCATGGTGCCCCAGTGCGTATGCCTAATCCGTCATCGCTCAGGCGGTCATGACCAGGAGCAATGGTCAATTTGTTGCACAGTGTTAATCGTATGTCTAGAGCTGCGATCGGCATAGTTAATTCTGAAGGTGGGACATGGGTATTGGAAGCCTGGGGCGAGAGGTGGGGTGGTGAGGGCTGGAGGGAGCATAGTTATCGGTTCACTCATGGAAATTCGGAGAGAAGGAAAAGGAATAAACAAAGTTGGGACTGGAATGGAAAATGTTTCGGTGACGTAATAAGCGAAATTTTCTGGCTTACTGGTATTATTGGGAAACGGTTGATTATTGTGAGGGAGTTGATAATGAGGGACAAGATGACTGTCAGTATGGCGTTAGAAGGCTCGTCAGTATTTGGAGAAGTTGATGGGGAGTGTGGCATTTAAACAGGTGCAACTCTCCCATCAAACTCGGCGTTTCCTCATGGCTAGGAGATTTCTGATGTGTCTCTCGATTTGCTAGTGGCGGAAGAGTGTGTTCCAGTCCCAGGTAGACAAGAAGGAATGGTAGAGAGGACGAGATTCACAGAGAAGTAAAGGTGGGATGATATGGAATGGACAGCTTTAGTGGGGCCGTGGGTTTTCTCGTCATCAGCAACAGTCTATAGAAGGTAGTAAGAGGCAAGTTAATGTCAGTCGGGGTGTAAAGGGGGAGAGGATGACTTACGACCGAGGTGTCTATGGAATGACGGTAGGCGTCTCAGTCAGCATGGGAGTAGTCACTTACTGGCATGGGAGGGGAAATTACTATGGGGAGCACAGGTGAGGTTGTGGTGGGGTTCAATAAGGATTACAGAAGGCATGTCACTGCTTTTTAGGTCAAAGACATCCTCTGGCGGATGCCAGGACATCAGAGTGATATGGCTTTCAGGGCTTCTGAGTTGCAACAGGGGGAGGAGATCGCTCCGTAGCGAGATGGAGACGAATTGATGCCACCACTGGAGTATCACAGGGAACTGGAAATAAAGTTTGAGGTCGTCGGCAACCATGTATGTCATGAAGGATCTGTCAATATGAGATAGGAAATCTTAGGGGAGAGGAACATGGCTGCAGATGTAGAGGATTGCTAGGGTGATGGTGATGGAGGGAAGAAACAAGCTAAGGATGAGGTGTTCTGTAGGATCATTGAGGAGGGGCTCTAAAAAGACAAGTTGGTGACAGAGTTGATAGCCACTCTGCATCGAGCAATGGGAGGGCAGCTATAAGTGGGGTGTAGGAAGTAAGGAAAGGTGCTGATAGAATGACAGTGCTGCAGGAAGGTCTCATTGAGGAGAAAGGCATCCATGTAGTGATGGAAAAGGGAAATGCAGGAAAATGATCTTGTTAGCAGGGTGGCAGCATACATTGTGATAGAGGAGGGTGTACGAGATGGGATGAACCATGGTGACTTCAGGGGTGGATGTAGTTGGAAAAAGGTTAAAGTTTGCTTTACACAAGGGTAACCTACAAAGAGAATGTGGAATAGGAGCTGTTGTGGAAGAAGGTGTCATGGGTTTCGAGCGAGAAGACGACGTGGGCAGCAAAGGCAATATGTCAGAGGGTGTGGGGACACTCACGGGGGTAGCTGTTTTGGATACCACTGGTTAAAACTGGACGATTTTCTCAACTGTGGAAGGGGGAAAGATCGAGTTATTGGGGTGTATTGAAGGCGCATGGGGCGGACAGGGACAGCGAGTTATGGGAGATGGGAATGGGACAGGCTTTTTCTTGTAGGAATATGTGGGATGGGGCCATCACAGGTGTTATGGGTAGTGGTTGAGGCGAGGTTGGAATAGTGTTTTAAAAAGTGGCTGGATTTGAAGTGCGGACAGTTGGGGGAGAGGGTTGCTGCAGTTCTCCGTGAGATGGACATAGAACCCAAGAAACCATGCACAATGTGGGGAACAGAAGGGATGCTACTTGACTGAAAACCAAAAGAGATTTTGATCATATGTTAAATATACTAGGGGCAAAACACAAACTATACCGTCACTATGTGATGATAATGCCGATTACAGCGCTACTAAAGCAGAGTTACAAAGCATAGCTTTTAGAAAATCATTCGCCAAAGGAGACGAAACCAATATTTCAGATTTCGAATTACGAACAGGGGCCGTAATGAGTAAAATAGAAGTACATATCATCGGAGTAGTGAAGCAACTAAAATCAACAAGAACAAGTTTTCTGGTCCGGACTGTATACCCATTAGATTTTAATCTGATTGTGCTCAAGCGATGGTTCCTTACTTAACAGCCATATACAACCGCTCGCTCAAAGAAGAATCTGTACCAAAAGATTGGAAAGTTGCACAGGTCACACCTATTCAAGGAAGGCAAAGGCACCCATTGAACTACAGGCCTATTTCATTGACGTCAATTTGCAGTAGGGTTTTGTAAGATATCCAGTTTTCAAATATTATTAATTACCTCGAACAGAGTGATCTATTGACCGAATGTCAACACGGATTTAGAAAATATCGTTCATGTGAAACACAACTAGCTCTTTACTCACACGAAGTGATGAGTGCTATCGAAAAGAGTTCTCTAACCGATTCCATATTTCTTGATTTCCAGAAGGCTTTTGACACCGTACCTCACAAACGGTTTTGAATCAAATTGCTTGGTTATGGAATATCCTCCAAGATTTGGGACTGGATAGGGGATTTCCTGTCAGAGACGACACAGGTGGTAGTAATGGATGCTAAGGCATCGTCAAAAACAGAGATGATATCTGGCGTTCCACAGGGTAGTGTTAATGGTCATCTGCTGTTCCTTATTTACATAAACGATTTGGGAGAAAATCTAAGTAGCTCTGTTAGGTTGTTTGCAGATGACACCGTCATTTACCGTCCAGTAAAATCATCTGATGATCAAAACCAACTGCAGAACGACCTGAGTAATATATCACTATGGTGTAAAAATTGGCAATTGACTCTAAATAATGAGAAGTGGGAAGTTGTCCACAGGAGTACGAAAAGAAATCTGTTAAACTTTATTTAAAGATAAATCAATCGAATGTGAAGACCGTAAACTCCAGTAAATACCTAGGAATTACTATTACTTCAGACTTAAATTGGAAAGAACACGCAGACATTTTTATTTTTTTCTTCCTCGGTTCTTCATCAGGTGGATTTGACAGAGGACATCGAAAGAGTCCAAAGAATGTCAACTTGTTTCGTGTTGTCACGATATAGGGGAGACAGCGTTACGGAAATGATACAGGATCTGGGATGGGAATCATTACAACAACGGCGCTTATCGCTGCGGCATGGGTTAGTTACGAAACTCCAGTTGCCAACATTCTCCTCCGAATGCGAAAATATATTGTTGACTCCCACTTACATAGGTAGAAATGATCATCACAATAAAATACGAGAAATCAGAGCTAGAACGGAGAAAATTCAGGTGTTCTCTCTTCCCGCGCGCTATTTGAGAATGGAATGGGAGATAAAATAGTGTAAAGGTGGTTCGGTGAACCCTCTGCCGTGCACTTCAATGTGATTTGCAGAGTATCTCATGTAGATGTAGCAGCAGTCATACATTATGGCCTCCCCGGTAATGAGGTGGTCAATGGAATATGCAGGCTCCGTGAATACCCTCATCAGGTAGGTGGGTGCCGAGGCATTGTTGATATGCTTTGCAGAGCACATCGATAAATTAGGATGCGTGTCGAGCTGGCCCAGCATCTCCTCCTGTATGATCATCGGGCTCAGCATGTCGATCAAGGGAGTGAGGGAAAGTGGGCAAGAGTGGTTAGAAGCTGGTGGTGGGAGGAGGCGATAAGCTAGGGGTGATGGAGGAACGGGAAACAAAATGGATTCTGGGAAGGCACTTGGTGAGGTCTGTGTGGAACGTGGGGCAAGTTGACTTTATCAGGACAGAGTCTGTGTGGGTAATCAGCTGGATGATGGAAGTGGGGGGGGGGGAGGGTGGAGGGTGGTAATAGTTACTGATCGTTAAGGACAAAGATTTGTGGTCCAGGAATCGGGGATCAGATTTTGTGAGGATATAAGTGTGGGTGTTGGGGTTAGCGAATTGAGAGGGGAGGTGGGTAGCGTCCATAGGTGTGGTGGAGGGAATGGGAAGAAAGGATGCATTGGTGAGGGGACGCCTTTTGGAGACAACAGGTGCGGGTCCCATACTGGCCTGCTTGACCATGCATTTTTTTTATGGGAATAGAGAAGGTTTGGGGGATGGGATAGACATGGAGGTAGTGGAGATGAGAGTTCGGCTGCTGGTGACCCTGACTCGGTGACTGTGGCATATCTGCCACCATGACTTGGAGATGGTGGATTTATGCAGGGGAGAGGGCAGGGAAATTGCGAGGTGATGTGAGGAAAAGGGTGAGGAGAGGCTATGAGGAGGCGAGGGTGATGGGGATGGGAGAGGTAGATGGAATATGTGAGAAGGACAGCGGTAGTGGTGTCCGATAGAGAGAGATCTTGAAGTGGCTGAAGATGTGATGGGCTCTGCATGGTGCTCGTGGAAGCTTGAGGTGGGAGGGTGGGGAACACAGATGTGGTGGTGACATGAGTCCCAAAAATATGTTTCTGTGTACTACCTTTTCAGCGCACTCCATGGTATATCTGTAGAAATACAACGTTCAACATCAGCAAAATTGTTTGATTGCGAAAATCTGTATTTTGTTTTTGTTCTGTGCACAGTTCTTCCACAGTTCACGTAATGTCGCCGAAGTAAGGCATTTGGCCAAAGTAAGGCATACCTCACTGTCAGGGAAATTTATACAGTTCAGTCTTTTACAATATCAGGTTATTTTTCACTGAACACAGCAACTTGAAAATCTTATGTGTAGGTATAAAGTTATCAAATGTTCAAATGTCTGTAAATCTATCGGACCAAACTGCGTGGTCATCAGTCCGTAGCTTTCAAACTACTTAAACCTAGGTAAACTAACCTACGGACAAACACACACACACACCCATGCCCCAGGGAGGACTCGAACCTCCACGGCGAGCGACCGCGCGTTCCGTAGCGAGGTGCTTTAGAACACTCGGCTACTCCACCGCGGCTATAAAGTTATCCAACAAGGTATTCCTCGCGCAGTGCAATACGACACTACGTCCCATTGAACTTTAGGGTGCATCATGCCCTCTCAGGTATACTTTATATTACACACGCAGCCAAACTCGAGTACTCAAAACACTGAGAAATTGTGTTTCACTGATAATAAATTTCGAACATGTCAAGATGTTTACATTTGGATTATTTTGAAAGATTCGGGTAATTTGAGACGTTCTATCTCCTGTTTAACTCCTTTCACTCTTGGCAGAAGATATTCTACTGTTGTTGTGCGGTTGTAGTACATGTTTAATTCTGCTTCTAAACTTCCACCATATTTGATTAAATGTAGTAGTCAATAGGGGTTGTGTATTAGTAACTCTTCAACATACATGAAACGATTTTATTAGCTCAAGCGGTACTGAGGTACCAGATGTTAACCCGTACACCCACATTTGTACGACGTGCAGCTTCCACGGCAGTCAGTGCAACCGCTGATTCTGCTATTTTTTCGATCACACAGTTGGCGAATGCTGCCTTGAGATACATTATTCCAAGCCTACATGACCTGTTTACGAAGTTCTGCAAGGGTTATGGGATGACTAGTTGCACGTCTTAGTTGTCGTCCCGTTTTATGCCGTACCTTCTCGACTGGAGTCGTATCTGGAAATCGTGCTGGCGAAGGAAGTTGCTTCACGTCTTTCAGACAATGGTGAATTTCCAGCGCAGTGTTTGGGTGAGCATTATCCTTTGGAAACAACACATAACCTCCTGTTAAAATAATGGAATAAGCACGGGTCTTACAACATTTTGCGCATAAGAAGCACTGGTCAATGACCCTCCACAAACACCAAAGGTGGAAAACAGTTGGCCACGCGCTAGTAGACATGCAATCTGCTGCGCCCCGCTACGAATCACGCGATCGGGCACGTCGGGGGTTCCAGTCCTCCCTCGGTCGTGTGTGTGTGTGTGTGTGTGTGTGTGTGTGTGTGTGTGTGTATGCGCGCGTGTGGGCGCCCACACGCTTAGTATCACTTACTTTAACTAGTTTGTCAGCCTAGGGCAACCAGAGTAGTTTGGTCCCAAAGAATAACAAACATTTGAACAAGCAATTTAGGTTGTCTTAATCTAGACCAGGGCCTGAAGAGAGGTCATTAAGTCTCGGGAAAATCGATATAACAATCTCTGAGGAGTACTATTAACTGTTATCTCGTAACAGCAAAATATTAACTGACATCAGTGCATCTCAGCTATTTAGATATATACTCTGAAAATCACATTGACTACCTTGAAGAGAGTTTATCGAACCGCTTTCATAATACTTCTCTCCCGTCCCATTCTCTAATAGAGTGGGAGGAAAGAGGAACACCTAAACCATGCAATTTTACATCTGATTTCTCTTATTTTATTCTTATGATCATTTCTCCCTACGTAGGTAAATCTTAACAAAAATGTTCACATTCAGAGGAGAAAGTTGGCAAGAAAAATTTCACAAATACATCTTGCCGCAACTAATAACGTCTCTATTTAATTATTTGTAACCCAGTTCGTGCATCCCTTCTGTGACACTCTCTCCCCTGTAACGTAATAATAAATGAAGAGTTGCTCTTCTATGAAACTTTTGTATTTACGTCTCTTCAACAGATATAAACTAGTACTTCTTTTTAGAGTAATGAGATTAAATGCAAGAAATTAGTCCGCTGTTTTATAAGAGGCTTCTGCAGAACAAATGCATTAAAGAACACGTCCACGTGGGTATCGGATTTTAGAATTTCTTTATATTTGTGGTTCGTGAAGTTCAGAACTTAAATTACAATCAGCCAAAGTCATTCGACGCAACTCTCAAAAATTATCGAGAAAATCGACTCGACTTCGAAGATTTGCAAGCACATGCAAGTACCAATTATTAAACAAATCCCATCGAACAACAACAGACAAACACTATTATAGACCGCAAGGAACGGAACTACCCATAGAGCAAAAAAAGAAGTGGTAGCCATCTGGCCTCCCAACCATAAAATCGGTTTTTCGAATCCTGTTATGAATTACATTTTTGTTTTTGTATTTTGTTTCTTTGTTTTCGAATACTTACACCACTTTAATACCTAATAGTAATTTATATGACAAATGCACGTATTTTCATTTATTCGTATGTTTCTATATTTTATAAAAGGTCCTCAATACTGATGATTTAAATTAAAAAGTATGAGCACAGATAATAGAAATACCATATTTGTTGCATTCCTGAAAAATAAAGAAATACTTCATTTCGATGTAGTCTCACACATGCCAGGATGACAAGCATCGTAAAAACATGGAAAACAATAGCTTTCACGGCAACGAGCACATCGTACAAATGCTGAATTTTTACATTCTCAATTTTTTCTTTGATATGTCAACTGGAAGGCAAACTTCATTTACAGTCATGAAGATTTCTCTTGTATGGCACAGTTTAAAAGCGCACCACGCATACCTGATCATTTCACCGAAGATTGGAGAGGACAGCTGGTGATGAATAGTTGAATGAAGTTTGATGCAATCTACTCTATCACTAATTTCATGCCTACGTTCGATCAAGTAGGCATACTTTTGCAGGCGCTTAGTGAAATTTTGTACTTGACAGTAAAAATACACGTCGCACGGCTGCACCATTGGGCTGCATTTTGGCGGAGTTACTTGCACGGTACAGGTAGGCAGACGCCTGTCGTTTCGAAAAACTTCGTTATGCAACACTGGTTTGTCCACTCAAAGTATCAATCAGTAAAAGAATCATTTCATTTCCTAATGTATGGTTTCTCAACACTGATTAAAAAGCCTTTATATAGCTCTAAATTCGACTTGCCAGATTTGAATGATGTGACAATGACAACTGAAAAATCATCAGTAGCTATGAAGATGACTTTCCAAAAACAGCATCATAGCTCTTCAGAGACTGAACAATCAAAGACAAACGTCGTCAAATTATAGTGGAGCCAATACTGAAAAAATTGTAACTTGTTATGTTTTTTAAGAAAACCATTGTTATTAACAACCTTTTGTAATATACAGAACATTACGAATACACAAATTACGTGCATTTTTCGTAAAAATTACCATTAGATATTAAAATTGTGTCACTATTCTAACAAAAGAAAAAAATAAATAAATAAAACATAATGTCATAGCCAGACTCGAACCACAGACCCTATGGTTGCAACAACAGAACGCCACCACCTGAGACAGATGATGCACAGTTTTTAATTACTGGCCTTTAGAGGTACTTGCAAAACTTTTCTCGTAAATTTTTGAGAGTTGCGTCGAATGGCTTTGGCTGATTGTTAATTTAGTTCTGAACTACACGTACCATAAATATAGATAAATTCTAAAATCCGTGGTATCCTTGTAAGATACTTGACCTCGAGTATCTTTTACAAATTATAAATGACTTCCCTAGTGCAAATAGTTCAAATCATGAAGATCTCTTAGGAGAAATTAGAAAGTGAAACCAAACGAGTTCACATGGAAACGATTGGTGAACTCTAAGTCAACAGCGAACATCAATCTTGAACGTTTTGCTTATTGTTCTGAAGTGTAGTCAGGTAAGGCTTCTTGTTCCTCTTGACATGTTTGCAGCTCTATATTCAGCTATAGTGTTCGTGTGTTCTTCTTAATCTTTTCACTCACTTTATTCCTTTTATCTTCTCCTTATAGGCAAACATCTTATCGTCAATTGTATTAGGCATGATCTGTTTATCCATTGCGTATTCTGCACATTCTTGGCGCTCTCTCCAGGGAAGAAGGCTTTCTCTACTCTCTCGGATGCCAGTTGAATTCAAAATTCAAATATTTGTAAATCTATCGGACCATACTGCGTGGTCATTATTATACTTTCTCTACGAATTCCTCCAGTTTATCTTAGTTGTTACGTCTTACATCTTTTTGAGCCATCGTAAGTGATAAACGTTCCGTTGTTTTGTGAAATGTATTGTACTAAGAGCAACCATGTCTACATACGCCAAATCATGAAACGTAATCAGTTCAATAATACTAACAGTATTGCTATTACAAGCTCCAATATGATGCTTACAAGCGCAATAACGTGATACTAATTCGTTATTTATAGTTTAATTTGTGGTGTCGCACAAGTCCAAAGTGCGCGCCACCTACTTTCGCCGCGCGCCGCCATGCACGCACGGCGCGGCGTTCTTACGACGACAGCCACGAGCGCCCTCTGTGACAACTCCGCTCGTGGCCACCACAGAAAGACATCGGTCACTTAGGGTCTGAGATAGCAACCAGTTAGGACCTACATAATCAGATAGGCACCAGTGAAGACTTTGCTATCGTACAGGCACTAGGCAGGCCTCTAACAACTATGTATCAACATTCTGCAGTACTATGTAAAAGTTAAGTATCGTTACATTCTGTGCAATATATATCTCTTTCTAATTTACTCGAGTGTTTATAGTTTCTGGCTGCTCCCCTCCGTACCTGCACCAGCGTGCTATCTATATTCCTGTGTCGGTCTCATTCCACTCGGCCACCGACACCTACGACGAGGCTGGGACACAAAAGCGGCGACGAAGTTGGGACACAAAATAATTTCTTTTATATTCTGTCATTTATTACACTAGCCTCGAATAGGAGTGACTACAACTACCTTATTTCAGAACTATGTACTTGCACTCTATGTTTACGTAACTTCCATTAAGATTTACCCATTTGCTTTGATGCCAAAGATCGTAAAAGTGCTGGTATTGATAAAATTCACGGAGAATACAGGATGCCCAGAGCGATCAAGTTAGCCAAAAGTTGATCCAGTTTTAAATTACCTGGCGTCAGCTGCAGCCACCGGAATCTGATGGTAATTAGCTCGCGCATGCATCATGCCGCAGGTCTTTATCTTCTGTAAGCTCGGCAAGTTCAGAGCAGCTGCCTTCGAGAAATCACCGGGGGAGGTGTGGATGTGACAGATATGATACTCTTAACGGGCCTTCTGACCTGCTTCAAGAAATTATGACAGATTAAAGAAATCATCGCGTTAATCTGAAATACGCAGGCACGCCACATACCAAGCTAGGCGCCACATTCGTTAGCACACTCGGCCCGTTTACTCACTTCTGGGTTCTTCTAATGCCCGTGCGGCCATCTACATTTTAATTTTTTCACGTGGAGTTGTCTATGCTCTGGGGGTGAGAGAAAAGAAATCGAACGACCGAAAAGCGCGACGGAAGTGACGTCATCGATCAAGTAACCTAAATATGGAAAACTTGTGTGGTTACGCTTGTACAGTATGCGTAAGCCTATGGTCTGAAAACGAAACGACTACGTTATGGATCACTTAACCGGAAAATGAAAATTTGTGGCCATGAAATTTTGTTAACGGCATTTTGCGGCCTTGCGGAGCGACGGGTTTGTTGTTTAGCTGCCGTTAATATTCATTCTTACCGTCGGACTCAGTAATTAATTGTTCATGGTACTTTTCTAGCGCAGAATTTTCTATAGCTTGAAAATTAATGTTATTAGCAGACAGAAAACGATGGAGACCCCACTTCTCAATATCTTCCATCAGGTTCTCAGAGCCGAGCGAAATGGCAGCATTGTCTAAGGTGTCATGTTACGGACTGGGCGGTCGTCCCGTGGGAGTTTCGAATCCTTCTTTGGGCATATATATCTTTGTTGCCCTTACTGTAAGCTACTTTATGTGGTTTGTAAGTCTAGTGACTGATCACCATAGCAGTTTGGTCCAATAGGTTCACAAACAATTATCAGCTAGTCCATACTTCCGATCGTCGAAACGCGGTCGAATTCTCAGGACTCGATAATTACGACCACAATGAATTTCACTAGTTAACAATAAATTTGTATACTAAAAAAATCATACGCATACCGGACAGGGAACTGTTAAGTAAATGATTTGTTCCTATCTTAACAGCAGTACAAACCAGGTACGTACTGCAAATTAATTATCTTTACTCTGCCGATTATTATCAAACAGCTGAAGTCAATAATGCTCGCCTCAAAAGTGAAGTGGAGAAGATTCTCAACACTTACCACGCGGATTTTCAAACGTCTCAAATGTCAACGCGAAACGAATTGCCTAGTTCTCTCTGCTGACGCGGAGTGTATGCGACCTCGACTTGAAATGAACTGCTCATGAACCTACTATATCAACGCTGATCGTTCCTTTGTATATGTCCGGCGCAACCCGAATGTTCAAATGTTTATAAAGCTTATGGGACTTAACTACGGGGTCATCAGTCCCTAGGCGCAACCCGATCACGATGCACCTTCTGATTGGCAGCGTACGGTGACAACAGCCCTCTTTTATGTTACAAACGAACTGATGTTGCTGTACGTTCGAAACTATAGAGTTGTTGATTTTTCTCTTTGTAACAGAGTCTACGCATTGAAACTAATATAAAATAAAATTTTCAAATAAATATCTCAGCAGTTTCGACTTGCTGAATTTTTTTAACGGCCGTCATGGGTGGATTACGAGTGCTGAAATGTTCCTATTTTAAATTCCTCAGCCGTTTCTATTAATCCTATCTCTCTGAAATTAGGCACAGTTTCATCCGTTGTTTAGTAACCAAAGTACTGTAGTACGAACACTGTGACTTAATTCTAAGAGGCACTTAATCTACAACATTTTTATACTTACGCAAAACAATTTTCTTTTTTTATTGATAATTTGGAAAATCAAATAAAGAATACCGAAAAGAAACTTATCCTGACATTTTACATGAATTCGTAACTAAACTTAAACTTTCTATATTATAGCATTAATATTGTTGGTATTGAATGTTACGCACAGTTGTGAAATCGTTCGTAAATGCGACTATTCTGTAGCTTTGACGTTGTGCTGATCCGGGTGAAGTGCCCAGCTGTGTAATCATTTGTATGTGTGGCTTAACAGTAAGCACATATTCCATGATACTCAACTGGCATGCCGCGTTGGAACAGCCGATCGGTCTAAAGCGTCTCGCTGCTGAGCGCGCGGCTGCTCACCTTGGAGGTTCGAGTCCTCCCTGGGGCATGGGTGTGTGTGTTTGTCCTTAGGTTAGTTTACCTAGGTTTAAGTAGTTTGTAAGCGACGGAAGGATTGTTCTTGTTAAGTGATTTAAGTTACTCCCCTACTCCGAGGATATCTACTTCAGCGTCACTCATTCTGGCCTCTGTTTGTAAATCGAAATATGGTATATTGGCTTCGTCTTATTTAGTGAATGAGTTTCCTAAAGTTGTGTTTAGTAACTCTGCTTTAGTAGCGCTATCATCGGCAGGACTGCCATTACTATCACGTAGTGAGGGTATTGTTTGTGTTTTGCCCCTAGTATATTTAACATCTGACAAAATATCTTTGGGTTTTCAGTCAAATTTTGAGAAAGAATTTCGTTGTGAAAAGTATAGTAGGCATCACGCATTGAAGTCCTCGCTAAATTCCTTCTTTTGTAGGATCGACAATCCTGGGGATTTTGTGTACGTTTAAATTTAGCATGCCTTTTCCGTTGTTTTTCCAACAGTGTCCTGACCTGTTTTGTGTACCGAGGGGGATCACCTCCTTCTTTTATTAATTTATTTGGTATAAAACTGTCAATTGCTGTAGATAGCATTTCTTTGAATTTGAGCCACATTTGGTCTACACTTACGTTTAGTGTTAGGAACGAGAGGAAACTGTGTTTCAACAAGCAATGAATTTTATTTCTCTCTGCTTTCCCGAACAAATATACTTTTCGTCTGTTTTTCGTAACATTGGTAATCGCAATATCCAATCTCGCGACGACAGCTCTGTCTTCACTACAACCTGTATCCGTTCTGATGCTCGTTATGAACTAAGGATTATTTGTTATTATAATTCTAGTCTGCTCATAACTAATTGTTCGAAGTAATTCTCAGAGAATGCGTTGAGTACAATTCCACGCGACGTTTTATGCGTTCCTCCTGATTTGAAAATATAATTTCTTCAACTGATTGAGGGTAAATTAAAATCACCGCCTACTATTATTGTGTGTGTCGGGTATGTGTTTGCAATTAGAGACCGGTTTTCTTTGAACCTTTCTGCTATTGTATCGTCAGAGTCGGTGGGCTGGTAAAAGGAACAAATTATTAACTTTTTCACGATTTTCGAGTACTACCTCTACCCTTAACAATTCACAGGAACTATCAATTTCAATTTCACTGCACGATAACCTAATTTTGACGGCGATAAACATGTCTCCGCCTATTTTGTTTAATCTATTCGTTCTGAACACAGTTAGATCTTGTGCAAATACTTTTACTGAACGTATTTCCGACTTAAGCCAACTTTCGCTACCTATAATGATGTGTGATTTGGTGTTTTCTATTAACGCCTGGTGTTCTGGGACTTTCCCGACACAGCTACAATTTTCAACCGTTATACCGATAGTTCCTAGATCTATATTTTCTTCTGTGATCGACCTGCACACTTTGGGACAGCCCATTTAGTTTTTCCGCAAAGCACTCTGCCCTAAAAAAACGGCCTAGTCCGTGCCACACAGCTCCTGCTACCTGTGTAGCGGATAGACAACGCACTTGCATTGGTAGTTCTATCTGCTACCTGCGGTTCCACTAGTTCCAAGCCAGCTAGCAGAAGAAAAAGCTTCCGTTTGCATCTTAGATGTTGCTGGATGAATATGGTGCTTGCATTTATAGCACAAACCTCGATGAGAGAGTAAAACACAGATAAAGGCCATCACCTTGTTCCCCTCTTGCAGATGTTCATGCGATCTATTTCATCAATAGTATGTTTCACCTTTAGTGTAATTATAATATGCATTTATCTCGGTTTCATTATTCTCTAATTGTTTAGTTGGTTTCTTTTTTACTATACAGGACTCAAAAGTAACAGGTGGCCCACCTGTTGATGGGTCTGTGAACAAGAACTCAGTATACCTCTCGATTTGACGTGTTATTCATTATTTCTGGAATATGCTTCCTGTTCTACTGGAGAGTTCCTACCGTAGTAAATTTATAGTCTTGGTAAAAGTCTTCCGAAAAATCCACCGATGTGTAGTATCGATCTGTAGTAATATTTCGACCAATAATTTTTACAGGCCTGCCAGGCGTTTCACAACAGCTGCGGAACCTTGGACAAATTCTGAACTTAACTTGCATAGTGTTCCACATGGATGAAGTATCTCTTCTAATGCATTGGACGGGTGCTGATGACCTCGATGTTGAGCGCCCTAAAACACCAATCATCATAATCTATTGCATTGGACACCACTTGTTTAAGGATGTCGTACTTGCCCGGTTTATCCTTCATAAATACTTTGAAGGGGCAGCGTTTTTTACACAAGCTGAGCATCTCATCAGTGGAGGGGTGCACTCCTGGTTTATTCACTACTGGAAGCCTGTTGTTCACTTTGTTGAAAATTTACGGACTGCTGTGAAGTTTTCTTCATTGGTGAGTAATTTTGTCACCAAACCTTTTGTTTACAATAAGTTTCTTGAAATGTTCTGTTCCCATAATACCTCACTAAACAGGCTGACGTATTAGGTCTGGTCGGAGATCGTGTACATTGACAGAATTATCCTTACTTGCTCCCATAAGTATCAGGATTCTTATAAATGTACACAATTCTTTCTCATTAGTAGAAGTAACATTTCGCCTAACTGCCTCTTCATTTGAATGTTTTTCTATAACATCTATGATGTCAGGAGTGAAACGTAACTACAAGGCTTTTCCAGGAGAACGGCAGATGCCAGCTGTAGTTATTCTGCTTGCTCTATTACTATATTTTAAACAGACCTCCCAGGTATTCTAGACGGTGTTGTTACATACTCTCTTTCAGACTTGGCCTCAATCATATTCTGCTGGTCTCTACCTGAAGCTTCACTATCTTCTCTAACATGCACATCACTTTCCCGATCTCAATCATACTCCGTAACACCATCCACGTACACACTTCCTCTCCCAGAGTTGAAATCTGCATGTAAAATTGCATTCATGACTCTTTCTAATGATGAGTCACGTATTCCTTGAAACATTTCTAAATCAGGATGTGAATAGTAAGAAACTGCACTAACTCACAGTAAGGGGCATTTTAGGGGAAAGAAGTAAGAAGTACACTTATTGAGAAAGCTCAAAATGAGAATAATTAATGGCCAAACGAGTGGAAATGTTATGAAAAGGCCCATAAGTGATAGTGTGGAATATGGTTAAGTGGCACAGATTTTAAGGTGTTTAAGAAATTTACCCATAAATTTTGTGTCCTTACTTTATGAAACTTCATAATCTTGTAACGACGTCTTACACTATGTTTTTGATTAAAATTTCTTAAATACATTGAATCGAAACTCTGTGGGCTTTAAAGGGAAATATGCAACAATGTATGCTACCCAGAAATTTGTTTATTGTAAGTTATTCTATAGAAATGTTTGAAACAGATCATTTTTAAGCTCAATTCATGGCCTTTTCTGAAAATGATAATGACAGCATCCGCTTACATGTTTTGGGGCCTCTGTTGTTACTTCTTTATATAAATTATACGCCTTATAGTATAACAGGTAGTTCTAAGATACTTCCGCTTGCTGATCACTTTAGCTTGGTAGAGAAGGATGTTGTTGGCAGTATGGTGCAATAACAAATAATGCAGTTAAATAATTAAATTCATAGATTGTACAAAATAAATTGATGCAAAATCATGGCAACAGTTCTTATAGTTCCTAACACACAGTTTAACGAAAACTAACGTTTCAGTTACACAAAGTGGGCAATAAATGAGACAGAAAAATAACATTTCTAGGCATTCAGATAGATCGTAAGATGCCGGGGAAAGCCCATGATTAGGATATTGTTCAAAAACTAAATGCTGCATTGCTCAGCATTGGAAACATTTCTGAAATAGGTGACACATCTAAAAAAAATGGTCTATTATGCTCATTTCCTTTCGATTATGACGCATGGTGTTTTTCGGGGTAACACCTCGGATTTAAAAAGGATATTTATTGCGCCAGACACAGGTGGTTGGAGTAATATTTGGGGTACGCTCGGGGACCTCTTGTCGACCCCTGTTTAGCACCCTGGAGATTCTGACATTGGCCTCTCAATACACATTTTCTTTGGTGTCGTTTTTTGTTGATAATATTTGGTTATTCCCAATACATAGCAGCTTTCATTTAGTTCATACTATACAGAAATCGAATCTACATTTGGATCGCACCTCCTTGAATCTTGTGCAGATAGGTGTGCAGTATTCTGTCGCATCCATTTTAATAAGCTTCCGCAAGAACTGCTTAGTATTAATTCTCGGACTTTCAAGGTTAAACTAAAAAGATTCCTTGTGGCTCACTATTTCTTTTCTGTCGAAGAAATGCTGAATATATGAACAAAAATTAAAGTAATTTCTGTATTACGTTATTCGATCTTTTTACTTATGATTAGTCGTGTGCATAGTCTCACTATTCCTTTCACTTTATCGTTTGCTGCTCTTTGCTACTTCTTTGACACTCCTTTCGACTGAATTCGACCTTGCTGAAGAAGATAGATAAAAATAATGAATAATTAATTTTTCAAATCAATATGTGGCTTTGTTACACTGGTCATTGATGATTTTCAATCGTCAGTCTTATATAACACTAGCTGCAAGTACCCGGCTTTGCCCGGTTTAAAATAAGGTTTTCTGTAGAAGCGTACAAAACCGTTTATTTGCATGTAATAAAGGGGTACATTTATGTTAAAGCAATGTGGTAAAACAACATTTTGGCAGTTACATTTGGAGTACCTTCCCCGTGTAATTTTGTGTACGTGTACCAAATTTCACGTTATTTTGTTGTGTGGATCTTGAGTTATAAGGGAACAGACAACAAATGCGACTTATAGAGGTTGCAATCGAAGTCTGTAAGTAAAGTACTCTCCCCCATGCACCGAACGAAATTTTATGTAGACAGTGCCCTTCCTCTTGTTTTGAAGGTCAACTGTGTATAATTTCATCAAGATCAGTGCGAAGATATAGATTTACAAGGACACGTTGATAATGCACTTTCACTTTTTCTCACATTTTCCTGTTGGTTTTCTAAAATATGGAACGAAACCTGTTTAAGAACCTTCCCCATGCAATTTTGTGTACGTGTACCAAATTTCACGTTATTTGGTTGTCTGTATCTTGGGTTATAAGAGAACAGACAGACAACAAATGCGTATAGAGGTCATCTCTCCGTACAGTAGTAGTCTATAGGACGCATATTGGATGTCAAGTCATTGAGAAATGGATTATTGTTACTTTTTTTCCCCTTAGACGGATTTTAAATATACAGTGAGGCAGCCTCCATCAATAGTAGCAGCTATTATCTTTACATTTTCTGGAATACGAAATATTAGTATGTAAAAAGAGATTCTCAGTCAGACTTATAGAATCTTTTAATTTATTCAAACCATATTCATGTCAATGAAGAACTTTTAACCGGGAAGTTCCACTCTGCACAGGGTAAAGTCTCTTATTATCATAATTTTTCGTGGTCCTCATTTAAAGCTTAGTGACCTCCATATTTCTATTATAACATTTCATTTGCCGTATTCGCCAATATAGTTTCTGGAACACATTTTCTGCAGCTACTTTCTTCAATTTTCTGGCACTTCTCTTTATCTCTGCAGTCGGATTTTGCACATTTCAAGGGACCATAACTCCATCAGCAGTTTCTGAACATGTCCCACTTCACCTCTGAAAATTACTATTGTTTAAACAAATTAGTCTCATGAGTACATTAGGCAAATTGGTATGCAACAAAACCTCAATACCACGTCCATGACTATAAGTAAAGCAGTCCAAAAACACGTATTTATACACTATGAACTTTGGTTACAAGCAAAGTGGCGACATAAAGCTATCCCATAGAAATCACACCTCGCGGTCTGATCTGAACGACCGTGCAAACACGGCATGAATAGCACATCATAAACATTACTAGGAAAGACTACAGAACAGGCAGCAATGAGCACAGGCAACAAATGATTCCACAGACAACAGTAGCAAAATGCGTGGCAGTAGTAGCGGTAGCAAATGAAGGGAATACACATTCGTAGGAGGCTATGGATTGAATCAGGACTAAATGTACAAAGTGTCACTAGAACTAGTGTTCTTGATAGATTTTCGGGGAAATATAAAAATAGAAGATGGCTGTCATGTAAAGTGTCGATAGTGGTGGATAGCTGTGGGAGGGGGTGGCTGACTTTAGGAGTGGAGGGTAGTTTCATATTCGTGTTTATTGTTATATTAGGTGCCAAACAAGGTTGAGAAGTGTGTGAATTGCTACTTTGGTTTGTTCATTTATGAGATATTTCTTTTCTGTTATAGTTTTTTGTAAATGATAGTTTCTAGAAGGGTGAGAAGGTGATTCTTCTTATTGTTTATTCTCATGATTTTCATCTCCGTGCCTCTAGTAGTATTTTATATTGGTTTTGGTGTAAGTATTCTGCAAAGATTGAGTGACTTGTTTTATACTTCCAGGCTCGTCCATGTTCTTTATACCCGGTGTCTGACCAATGTATCTTCCATCATATGTGTAGTATATATGTATGTATATTCCTGATGTTCTTTATGGATATGTATTTTCTATTGATATTGGAAAATGCTTTTAAATTGAATTGTTGACGAAGTGCGCTATTGTGATGTCTTGTTTCTTGAAAATGTTGGATATTCTGTGTGTGAATTTGTGGTTGTATGTCATTGTATACCATCTGTTGTTTTCTGCATTTCCTCTCATTGTGTTGTCTTGTATTTGTGTCTTTTGTGTTTGTTGAATGGTATTCTACTTTGATGACGATGGTATTGGTGTGTTTGTTTGTTTTTAATTCTTTAGTCTTTTTACTAGGTTCTCTGTGTGTCTATTGGCTATTTCTACTAGTATTTTGTATCTTTTGGAACTATTTTGTTAGACACGACCTGTTCTGTCCGGTTCATAAAGAGGTTTGCTGTAGTGTCTGAAATTGGGGGGCTCATTGGTTACCCTTCCCGCTGTACATAAAATGAATTGAATAAATGGATGTAATTCTGTTATTGATCCTAGAAGTTTTATTGTTTCTGTGATGTTTTCCTCTTTGCTCTGTTTCTGTTACTGGGATAATCGTGCTCTAATTTCCCGCATCAAATAAGAGTAGGTTAGCTAAGTCTGGGACATGTATGTCTTTTTATGTGCTGAATCAACTGTCTGGTGTTTCATATGGTTATATCATCTTTTAATTTGTTGTTTTATGTTTTGATATACGACGTGTGTCTATCAATTAGGTAAGTGGTACTATTTCTATAGTTTATGATAACTAAGAAGATCTTTCTTTTGTAACTTTGATTGACTTTGGAGGAAAGTTGCACTGCGATTTGTTCAATGTTCAAATGTTTGTGAAACTTAAGGGACTCAACTGCGGTGGCATCAGCTCCTAAACTTACAAACTACTTATGAACTACCTTATACTAAAGACGACACAAACATCCATGCCCGAGGGGGGATTTGAACCCCCGACAGAGAACGGCCACGCACATAGTAGCATAGAGCCTCAATGCGCTCGGCCGCTCCGCCGTGGCGCAATGCGATTTGTCTGTATTACTTTTCTTATCTTATTGTCTTCTGTTGAACATTAAACGGCCTTGAAGATGTTTTTTTAACTTCGTCTGGAATCTGTAAATTGGATCTGACTTTAATTTTGTAATTTTATTGTGTATGGTTAACTCCTGTCTCTTACTAATGTATTGGTATTTATCCATCAGAATTACTGTTTTTCCTTATGTGAACTCGGAATTGTGGTGTTGTTTTGTTGTAGTTTCTTGTTTTTAGTTTTGTCATTATAATTGAATTTGTTTTGATTTGATTTCCTGTATTTTGTTTCATATGTCTTATTATGCTTTCGATATCATTACTTAGTCGCTCTCTTGTATGACCAATGTTTACTTGTTACCTTTCTGTTTTGTTGTAAGAGAATGTATTCTGATTAAACTATAAGGTTTTCTATATATTCTTCGTTTATATTTATAATGATGTTGTGGTTCGTGCATTTCTCTAACAATTTTATGTTATTTCTTTGTAAGACAGTGTCAGTGAGGTTCACCAGTCTCGGATGGAAGTGGTTTATCCTGGAAAGCGCTGTATTTTGTGAGTGTGTGTGTGTTTTATGGAATTTCTTGGATTTTACTTTGCAAACTTTTGTTTGTCGGTATTTTTCATTGTTTTTCCTAAGACTTTATTTCCTCACCGTTCAACCGTGCCAACAAATTGTGAGAAAACAGCAGTATTGTCGAGATCTTTCGCCAAATTGAGATGTACTTTATATAACACCATATTTAGGGTTTAGGTTTATGGTATAAAGCCACTACATTTCGATATTTAGTTATATTTTTCCGCTATCCTTTTCGTTTTTTTTATCACTGGCAGAACTTTTTTTAATCTGTGTATTAATATATTTAGGTACAATGTTATTTGATGTTGAAAGGTTGTTGTACTTTATACGTTGTAAAGCATTTTTGAAAAAGAGAAATTTGCTAACATCGAATATTAATTTAAGTGTAAGGAAGTCTTTTCTGAAGGCATTTGTGTGGAGTGTTGCCTTGTACGGGAGTGAAACATTGACGATAAGTAGTGCGGACAGGAAGAGAATAGAGGCTTTTGAAATGTGGTGCTACAGAAGAACGCTGAAGATTAGGTGGGTAGACCGCATAACTAATGAAGAGGTACTGAACAGAATTGGTGAGAAAAGGAATTTTTGGCATACCCTGACCGAAAGAAGGGATCGCTTGGTAGGACACATTCTTAGACATCGAGGAATCGTAAATTTAGCATTGGAGGGAAGTGTGTGGGGACAAAATCGCAGAGGGAGACCAAGAGACGCGTATAGTGAGCAGATTCAAGTGGATGTAGGTTGCCTTTCTTATGAGGAGATGAAAAGGCTTTCTCAGGATAGAGTAGGGTGGAGAGCTGCATCAAACCAGTCTCCGGACTGAAGACCATAACAACAACAACAACAGTGTTATGTAGGTTTAGATGTATCCTTCTGAATTTCGTATAGAGGCCACTTGTAAATGTGCGAGAGGGCGTCTGTACTATGTATTCTTGTGTGGCCATCTTCCACAGTAGCTTACGATGTCATGGGCTCTTTCTTACTGTTTTGCTACCGACTTTATTGATGTTAATCTACAAGCATTTTATTTCCCTGATTATATTTAAGCCTGCAAGTATTCTAAATCTTGAACGGTGTATTCAATAAAGTTCACATTCTGTACATTTACAATTTTATATCGTGGAAAAGAAGTCCTTTCTTAATAGCCAAGTCAGGAAAATTTAAACTGGCAGCAAATAAAAAAATTTAAAAAATATCGACTACTGAGTGGTAACACTGTAGGGGTCGACGATGTTTGAGGGCATGACGTGCAACCGATACTCTAAGACCCGGAAGTTCTTACCACAGAGGAATTGTTGTCGGATCTCTTCGAACTAATCAGAAGCTACAGAGGAAATCTGTCGTAGAATATTTGATTACTTGCATGTATTAAGATGCGCAAAAAGGTCATAACCTTATATGGAAAGTACTATCATCCGACTCCATTCCTCTGGAGAAATTACGTTCTGACGTGTGATCGATGGGGAATAAAGTTCGATATTGAGAATGTCTACATTTATGAACCTTTTCTTCTTGTGGAAGACTGTTGATATAAAAGCCTCTATCTATCCGCTGAACTTCGCAGGAATATCATAACCTTTGCAACCATAAATCTTTTTCTAATCAACTATCTGTTCTCTAAACAGGTGATTTTTTCATATAGTATGTTTATACGGCACAACAGAATATCCAGCATTGACTGCCATTGAGTGTTGAATTAAATCAATAGGGAAAGTTGAAAGTTTGTGCCAAACCGGGATTCGAACATGGATTTCATGTTTAGTAGACAGTCGCGTTGACAATAACGGCACCTGGACACAGTGATGAAGACTGAGTGGGCTCCGCTAGAATAATACCCGTCAGATAAAAATTTTCAACTTCAATATATATATGTAAGGCGAAAATGATCAGTGACTCTTTCTTTTCCTTTGTTGGAGATGCACACCAGGCACAAACTCTTATGGGAATCAGTAAAATGCCAGCAGTACTGAATTATAATGAGCAGGGCTTCAACATCAGTAAAATGTAGATAACTTGAGATTTTTAGTCCGGCTGGAACCGGGTCAGGGTAGCCCGTGAAATAGTAAAAAATGAAATATGTCCATGAAAAAAATTGTAAGAAAATGTCTAATATTGTGCCTCCTGTTTTGTGTCGAGTAACTTGCTTGCAAGAAAATGTATAATATCGTTTCTACTATGTGTATCGATATGTGTACTTAAGTCTGTGAAGTTTCATCTTTGGCAAAGATTATGTATCGCATAGCATTGTAGCTCGCGCAGAGAGTGAGTGGGACTTGTGGTTCAGCTCGCTTAGAAAGCAGTTGAGTTGTGTATATGGCTTGGATGTAGAGCAGAGGCTGCTGTGCCAGCAAGTTGATTTGATTGTATTTGTAATATGTATTGTATTTTTATTACTATGATAGCGTTGTACCACCGCTGGAATGAAGGTAATTGCATTTCATGTCATTATGAAAAGATTGTATTATGTACGTAATGTAATGATGATTATTAATAATAAGTAACAAAGTTGACCTTTCTTTCCTGTTTCATTTACGTAGTTAGATGATTAACCTACTTCCTTTATTTGATTATTAATTGTTTGTGGATTTAAAGTGCAGTATTGATTTTGGTAATCTTGTTGAACAGATTTCGTTATTTATGCCATAGTAAATGATTGTTATGGAACACTGCGGTTAATCGATTATGATACTGAATTTTGATAATCTGGTACTGATCTGCATATAATTCTCGCAGTCAAACATTAAGATTTTGGTTTGTGTTTTTAATACCCTTCTCACAGTCAAAGTTTTTGAGTATAGTCAGTGTGTGTTTCATGCAGGTTACATGTCACTGTTGCTTTGTTAAAAGATCCGTTGCGCACATAATCAGTTTAATGCACAGTTTCTTATTTAACTGTATATACATCAATATCAGGGCCATAATTAAACCAAATTACTGTGTTAATGAACAATTTGTTGTCTGATTTAACGATAGGTTCAACATCAAACTACAAGTACACAGCTTTTAAAATCACTTAGTCCAAGTGGCATAGTGATCTGTGCGAAGCATGAGACGTGGGTTCAGCTCCCAGCCTGGAACAAACTTTTTCTGGGTTATTTAATTCGGAGTCCACTTGCAGCATTTCCGTTGAATAGTAATGATACTACATGTATGGATTATTTTTTGATTGCACTGGAGCAACGTCATCATTGAGACTTTCCCAAACGCACCCGAATATAAGCACGTTTACTTACTCATTATTGCTTTTGAGGTGCGGATAGTTTCCCTCGTCTGCTGCGTCATATGTTACCCCAAAACCTCACGAGGCTGCTATGTTGAAACTCTAATGCTGGTCTATTCCTGGCGACGATCGACAAAGCCCGCCACCGCCGCCGCGTCGCGCTGCGCCGCTGTTTGTGCAGCCCTGGGGCGCCGGAAGCCGCCGCACTTACACTCGGATACGTCTGCGTCAGTGTTTTGTTAATTAAGAGTGGGGGTTAATTAAGCTTAACAAGTTATTCAACAAAGTTTGGGAGCCGGCGCCGGCGCCGTTGCCGCTCCGCTCGGCGCCACGGCGCTGCGCCGCCTCTATCGGGCCTAATATTCGGCGGCCGCCTGGCGGGACTTGGACGGAGTCAAATCCGGCCAAAGCCCGGCCAATTATCTCGGCAGCGCGGGGGTATTAGCCAGGCAGAGGCGGGGCAGCAGCCAGCAGCCGGCAGCCGGCAGCCAAGACGCCTGTCGGACGGCAACCCGGCGAGCGGCGCCGTCAGCGTCCAGCTCACGTCACCAGCACCTGTGCTACCTGCCGCTGCAGGGGGACAAGTCAGCCGACTAGAATGGACGCGATTCTCTCATCAGTATAAAAAATTACTATGTTAGTCAAAACAATTTATTAACAAAAGTTTGGTTGTCAACAATTTGATGGTCAGACCTGTCAGAGGGTCTGCAGAATATGTTCGAAAAATAGAATGATCGATATAACGTCAGAAGGGGTGAAGTCGATCACAAAATTAAGTTTTTCTGATGATTTCGAGGGTACCTCTGGAAGAATACGTTTCAAAAATATTACGTGTAATCCTTAGCATTTCGACATTATATCTAATGTTGCAGGGTTGAAGGGCATGAAAGGGATGCAGTGGTTGGGAAGGGAGTGAGACAGGGTTGTAGCCTTTCTCTAATGTTATTCAATTTGTACATTGAACAAGCTAGAAAGGAAAGCAAGGAGAAATTTGGTGAAGGAATAAAAGTTCAGGGGGAAGAATTAAAAACATTGTGTTTTGCCGACGACATAGTAATTCTGTCAGATACAGCAAAGGACCTGGAAGAGCTATTGAACGGAATGGACAGTGTGCTGAAAGGTGCATATAAGATGAACATTAACAAGAGCAAAACTAGGGTAATGGAGTGCAGTGTAAGAAAATCAGGTGATGCTGAAGGAATTAGATTGGGAAACGAAGCAATAAAGGAGGTAGATGAGTTTTGTTACTTGGGCAGTAAAATAACAAATGATGGTCGCAGTACAGAGGATATAAAATGCAGAATGGCAATGGGTAGAAAAGCGTTTTTGAAAAAGAGGAATTTGTTAACATCGAATATTGATTTAAGCCAAAGGAAGTCCTTTTTGAGGGCATTTGTATGGAGTGTTGCCTTGTATGGGAGTGAGACATGGACGATAAACAGTGCGGACAGGAAGAGGATTGAGGCTTTTGAAATATGGTGCTACAGAAGAATGCTGAAGAGTAGGTGGGTGGACCGCGTAACTAATGAGGAGGTACTGAACAGAATTGGGGAGAAAAGAAATTTCTGGCATACCTTGACTAAAAGAAGGGATAGAAGGGATTCGAACCCCCGACCGTAGTGGCCGTCCGGACCGTGACTGGAGCGACTCAATCCCCTCGGCCACTGCGGCCGGCTAAGCAGATTCAGACAGATGTAGGTTGCCGTTCTTATGTGGAGATGAAGAGGCTTGCTCAGGATAGGGTATTGTGGAGAGCTGCATCAAACCAGTCTCCGGACTGAAGACCACAACAACAACATCTAATGTTGAACATAGAAATAGCCTATTGTGCTTTTGGAGTTCTTTTAATTTAAAAGTTGATCGGCTTCACCCCACTGGGTGGGGTGAAGCCGATCATTCATTTTTCGAAGACCTGTAACGGCTTTACCCAGGCAATGGGGTGAAACAGGTCGTCTTTTACATTGAAATATCTCACAAGGTATGGTAGGCTATGTTTATATGAAGTTTTAAAATAGTAGAGGGTCTTTCTCAGGGACCAAACATCTATTAAAATTAAGAAATAGACTATTTTATGGTTAGAACATTGCATTTTCCTTTAAAAAAATTATCACTGTACGTAAAATTATTTTGCATCATAAAGAGTTTTGACTCAATTTTTGAAATGTCAAAATCTGGGAAGCCATTAGGCTTCATTTTTGTTGCAATTTGTGTGAAGGGAGTCTTTTGTACATCAGCAATATCCAGAACAACATTTCACACATCTTGTCGTTTCAAATGAATAACTCCACTCTGCACACTTGATCAATCCATGAACTAAACATTCTTCGTCTACTGAACTAAGAACAGGCTGCCCACCATATTTATGTCTACGTTTGCCCTTTAGCCACTCATTTAACGTTGTATAGGGCACACTGTAACACTCAGATGCTTTAGGAATGCAACAGCACGAATTTTTGTGTCTCTCGATGAGCATCTACAGACAGCCAAATTTCTTTATCACCTCTCAGGCGGCAACCCCCATCGTGAACGCACCGTCCAAAAAAAAAAAAAAAAAAAAAAAAAAAAAAAAGATCAAATGTTTGTATACCTTATCGGACTTAAGTACGGGGTCATCAGTCCCTAAACTTACAAACTACTTATGAACTACCTAATCCTAAGGACGGCACAAATATCCATGCCCGAGGGGGGATTCGAACCCCCGACCGTACTGGCCGTGCAGACTGTGACTGGCAGACCGTGTCCCCTCGGCCACCGCGGCCGGCATCGTCCCATCTCCACTAAAAAGCACCCTCGGCACTCCATGCCTCCAGACGTGGCCGCAACAAAATCGTAAAGTTAGGCTCCAGACTGTCCAGAACAGTGTTATAATTGCCTGCAGTTTGCAGGTACGCCCCGAAAAGGTCCCTCCTTTACGATCCAGGACAATGTCTTCCTACAGGACGCCGGCAGACCGTGAGGGTCTGCGCAGAGTTTACAATGCTGCAGGACTGGCTTTCTTCCTCCAAAGGCTATGAAGGCGTGCACTGCCCACCAGGGATGGCAGCGGCTTTTCGCTTTAGATGTAGGCTTCCAGGAACGTCTGTGTGAGGCCAGGGCAGCTTCTGCCCTTCCCCGCCCCGCAACAGGGCGGCACCCTGTCCCGCATTTTCGCTGGTGGCGGAGAGCGCCTAGCAGCAAGTTCCCAGGTGGGTTACTCCCAATGAACCGAAATCATGCAACGAACATTCCTACCATCTGACATTAAAAAATTTGGTAGAATTAGAATATAAAGAACCTATCACCCAAGGAAAAAAACAGAATTATAAAAAAGTGAAATAAAATGAATAAAAACCTCTCAACATGTGACATTCGTCAATGAATGTCCATTCCCCCTACTCATCCGCTGTCGTAAAACGACGACACCATCGGACTGTTTTCAATGCGACTGGAAGCTTTGGACGATTTATGCAGGTTGCTGGAGCTTTTTATAGTCACGTGACGTGCCCCATAGCGACGGGCTGCAAACTTCCATGCTATGGACGAAGCCACACCTCGTTACACACGCCACGATATCACCATACTGTCATCGGTTTGTGCATTCCAGACTATGGCTATTTTCTTTTTAAATGTCCCTTATAAGATGCATTACAGAAGGAATCATACTGAAGAGTACGAGGGAAGAGGGGAGGGGGCAAGAGAGGAGGTAAACCGAGATAGGGGACAAGAGGAAATTTACAGAATACAGGGGAGGTAATGCAAGAGGGATTGATAGGTGGATAGAGGGGAGTAGGCAGAGGATGAGGACAAGAATGAGTCACAGACAGAGATTATAGAGGAGTACACTAACTGAAAAATGGAATAAACAGATACCTGACAAACGCTGGGTTCTCCAGAAGCTAGTATATTGAGAAACCAATACGGACAATGCGGTAAAATGCAGGTATGGAGATGGGGGAAATTATGCGTGAGGAGATGAAGCGAAAGACTGTAGAATGCATATCCAGTTCCTATGCATATTTAGCAATAGGGAAGGATTTCCGGTATGTAAAACTCTTCTGGGTGTTGGACCGCATCGTCAAAATATCAAACACTTCACCGACGTTTCGGCCACTATTGCAAGTGGCCATCTTCTGGGTGTTACATTTACTGGGTTTGCTAGTGTACACAGGGTGCATCACAGAACACTGACAACGATTAGTCTGTTGTGCGGGTTGGCAAAGTCGTCTGTTTTCCAGTAGGAACCTATTTCCGGAAACGCTCAACTTGGGCGCTGAAGAGCACACAAATCTCATATTCACAGAATATATGACATCAACTGCGAATGGGAAAAGCTAAAAATGTGCACCCAGCCGATAACTGAACCCAGGTCTCCTGCTTTCTAGGCAGTTGCGCTGACCACTACACCAATGGGGACACTGTGATCAACTGCAGCTGCAAGGTCTACCTAAGCACGCCCTCCATCAGATACAAATTCGCAGCCTTACCCTGCCCAATAAACTCGTAGTTTTGAAACTAATTCCCATAACAGTAAGGGGCCCCAAACTTGTTCACCCTCCCCACAAATGAAAGAATCATTGCCCGTCACTGGCAAAGACATATGACATTGCTAGAGTGTTACAGAAGTATCAAAGAAAGGAAATAGAAAAGAGAAGCAAGGGCGAAAACTTCATTTATTTACAGTTTACAAGAGCAGCCACCAACAGCTACACAAAATTCACAGCGATGGTGCATTAGCGGAATACATCAGAAAAGACATCTGGCGTGTCGACCATACATCCAACAGCAACACGTACGCCGCCAGCTAGATCTTCATCAGATGTTACGTGTCTTTCATACACCAAGGCTTTTAATTTTACACCAAAGGAAGGAATCCACGCAGATTAAATGAGGTACATGGGTTAGGCAAGGAACCAACCTGTCCCATCTAATCCATTGTCTGATGTGCTGTTACTAAGCTGTTGTGTTTTTTATACTACTGTTCAAACTACATTTAGTGCGCAATGGACGAAATTAACTGAGGCTCCTGCAAGGAAGACATCAACAGCATGTTGTTGTTATGGTCTTCAGTCCGGAGACTGGTTTGATGCAGCTCTCCACCCTACTCTATCCTGAGCGAGCCTCTTCATCTCCTCATAAGAACGGCAACCCATATCCACTTGAATCTGCTTACTATACGCGTCTCTTGGCCTCCCTCTGCGATTTTTACCCCACACATTTCCCTCCAATGCTAAATTTACGATTCCTCGATGTCTAAGAATGTGTCCTACCAAGCGATCCCTTCTTTTAGTCAGGGTATGCCAAAAATTCCTTTTCTCGCCAATTCTGTTCAGTACCTCTTCACTAGTTATGTGATCTACCCACCTAATCTTCAGCATTCTTCTGTAGCACCACATTTCAAAAGCCTCTATTCTCTTTCTGTCCGAACTGCTTATTGTCCATGTTTCACTCCCGTACAAGGCAAAACTCCACACAAATGCCTTCAGAAAAGACTTCCTTACCCTTAAATTAATATTCGACGTTAGCAAATTTCTCTTTTTCAAAATTGCTTTTCTTCCCATTGCCATTCTGCATTTTATATCCTCTGTACTACGACCATCGCATGTTATTTTACTACCCAAGTAACAAAACTCATCTACCACCTTCATTGTTGCGTTACGTAATCTAATTCCTTCAGCATCGCCTGATTTTCTAAGACCGCATTCCATTATTTTTGTTTTGCTCTTGTTAATGTTCATTTTATACGCTCTCTTCAACACACTGTCCATTCCATTCAACTGCTCTTCCAGATCGTTCGCTGTCTCTGACAGAATTACAGTGTCATCAGCAAAACGCAATGTTTTTATTTCTTCCCCCTGAACTTTAATCCCTGTCCCAAAATTTTCCTTGTTTTCCTTCACCGCCTACTCGATGTACAAATTGAATAACATCGGAGAAAGGCTACAACCCTGTCTTACTCCCTTCCCAACTGATGCTTCCCTTTCATGCTCTTCGACTCTAATAACTGCGGTCTGGCTTTTGTACAAGTTGTAAATAACTCTCCTTTCCCTGTATTTTACCCCTGCTGACTTCAGATTTTGAAAGAGTGTATTCCAGTCAACATTGTCAAAAGCTTTCTCCAAATCTACAAAAGCTAAAAATGTAGGTTTGCCTTTCCTTAATCTATCTTCTAAGATAAGACGTAAGGTAAGTATTGCCTCCCGGGTTCCTACGTTCCTCCTGAATCCAAACTGATCTTCCCCGAGGTCAGCTTCTACCAGCTTTTCCATTCTCCTGTAGATAGATAATCAACAGCATAGCATGCAGAATTCAGAAATTTGCTCCTTGTCTACCTACATATGGTGAAACGTCATCATTTATGCAAAGATAGATGTAGATGCCATCTCCTGTAAGAAAAATCATAAAATTAACAAAGTCTAACTAGTGAGGATGAGTTCGTGTACTAAAGTGATGTCCCTAGTCACTGAAATAAAAAAAGAAGTGATTATAATTTTTTTATGTTTATTGACCTTTATAAAACTCAAATTCATAAGGAATAAAATTAATTTTTTTTCTTTACAAGTTCTGGGTAGGTTGACAGGATAGAGGAAACGTATAAACAATTTCAAAATTGAATAGTTTGTAGAATAGCTGAAGAATCACATCTACTTGATTTTACTTTCGTCAGTTTACCATCGAGGCTGTCGCAATGTCAAAAATGCTATGCAGTGGCAAAAAAGGATAAAAAATGTATTTGTTATTACTGTTTGGGGATGTGTAGAGTTCGCCTAAAGCATTCACACACAATACCGTTAACTGCGCCAACGGCTGCTAGCTGCGTCTTTCCTGAAATCGAAACTACATATCACTTGACTTGATTGACTACTGCCAATCACACTTTCCCAGCTTCTTGATGAAGTCATGAACGACCTGTAAATTCTAGTCTAGCTATAAATAGGTGTGGTACGTCAGTCTCAGAATAATCCACTGCACTGCCACTCGAAATGCGCTCTTAAGTGTTGCCTAATGCACTCTCTGTTCACACCAGATTTCAAGCATCATTCAACACCATGAACAACACACAATCGTTACTACTCCCCACTGGAGATACACTAATTTCTTCTGCACAACAGAGGCGGTCCTTACAGGAGTCTTTATCACCTCTCTGCGTAAAAAATGGCTGCGGAAGCGTCGCACCTCTAGATTGAGTGCTTCCATGCCAAGCACTCGCCTATCAGTCAGATGGTGCATTTTGAAATGCTGTATGGCTCGCCGGCCAATAGTGAGTCAGCTAACATCTCATTTAGGTATTTCCTCTCCTACTTGACGGAACCAGTTTGCAATTCGCATTCCACCTGCGGCTAAAATTGCAAGTATACACTTATTGTTGAGAGCGGTACTATGTGGCTTTTGAAAGGAGTTTAAGCGTCTGTATTTCTCCAAGATGTAAAGTTGCTTTCAAGAAGAAGACCGCCCGGGTGACAGAGTGAAATGAGGACTCTTCCGCCCACCTGTCTATTCACGCCGGTCGCCGCCGCGTGGGCGCCTCACCCAGCTTTAGAAAAAACTATTGTGTTATACTTGAACCATGAATATCTTGTCGCACTTGTGACATGATATCGTAATTAGCATATCAAACTGTAATTATTATTATTAAAAATGCCCGTAACCCATCGAGTTAGTATTCATATCATTCGCTTTGATGAGTAGAAGGTCAGAATATGCAGAAAATGACAGTGAAGAAAAATTGACTCCTTACAACTGCTGTACGAGAGTTTCCAGGTCATACCTGACACTTCGACTGAAGTGCACTGAGACTCCATCATGTTGGAACCGCATTCGTCAGTGAAGAGCTAGTGGAATGTCTCACAGAATTCAAGTAAGATCAACTGTAGAAATTTTTTTTATGTTTACTTAAACGACTTGGTAGAATTTGCGGCCCTACTGTCATTGTTCACTATTCCTGCCCAAACATTAATGGAAAACCGTTCTTGGTAGACATGTACAATTGAGCTGTGTGGGTTACTGTTAGTTCACAGTCAAGAATTGTGGATTTCAAACACACTCTCTTGCGTAAAGGTAGCATCATCAGTAAATAAAACATCGGCAGGGAAGGTATTATTGTCTTTAGTCTGCTGTAGGTAGCAACAAGAGAAGTTAAGACATGGATGGCAATCGTCAGGTGTTAGTGCTTGCACTCTTTGTAAATGGTGTGGATACATTCAGTATTCATGCAAAGTCCTCAAAACATTTTGATGACTTGCTTCCAGTGCACGTCCTACAGCTCCTCTACTGTGCCTAATATTATTTCTGCAACTACAGGAGTTCTGCAATATCTTCTAATGCCAGCTTTACGCCTGGAATCATAAAATGACCCACTTGAGCATAACTCCCAAATGCTCGAATGTTCTATGATTCGGCTTATGCCTATTCGGGAATCACTCGATGTTCATCTTTTAAGCAGCCAATCCATTTCCTTGTGTAGCCCCATACATGAAATGAATATCGCCCAGCTCAGCATTGGTGAAACGATGCATGCTGCTGGAGATCCACGTGGGACATAACAAATCCAGTTTTCAAACCCCATGTAAACAGCGCCCTTTAAAGCACTCCCTCCCAGCATAAAGTATCAGTACCAACCACTCATTCCGCCACTAAATCAGCTTATTTCGGTCCCCTCTACTGGCCCTTTTATTTTTGGATACATTTTAGGACAATAGGAACCCATATCAGAAGGGGACTGAGGCACTCCAGTCACGGTCTGCACGGCCACTACGGTCGGGGGTTCGAATCCCCCTTCGGGCATGGATATTTGTGCCATCCTTAGTCTTAGCTAGTTAGTAAGTGATTTGTAAGTTTAGAGACTGATAACCCCGAAGTTAAGTCCCATAAGCTATACAAACATTTGAACATTTGAGAAAACACTCGACTTGGGCGCTGGAGAACATTCGAGTGTGAGAATGAACAGTCGTGATCGGATCGCTTTTGGTGCCTTCAGACATCTTTGTATTGTTTATGGGCGTACTGGCCTTAATAACATACCTACGCACAAAGACTGAGATGAGTGTGCGTTCCTCATTATGTCAATAAACCCAACATGAGTAGCACATCACACTGTCTAATTTATAAAAGGGCTTCGAACTGCGTACCTCCTACATTATTGCAGAGCGTACATCGATGGTGATGAGACGCATGTGCGTGAGCAAAACGTATGGTTGTCTTTGAACTGTTTCAATCGTTCCATGGAGTCCAGTAATAAGGAGTGCCGTATCCTTACTGCTACCCCAAAGAAAATAGTCAAGAAGTGTTACAGCTGGCGACTGTGCTGACCAAGGAACTAGCCTGCCTCTACGAATCCTATGATTGGGATATGTGATGTTCAGGTGGTTCCGCGCAGCAACATCAAAGTGTACTGGAGCCCCTTTGTGTTGAAGCCATATTTCCATCCTAACATTTAGTGGCACTGCATCCAAAAGGGTAAGTAAAACATTTCAAAGAAATGTGGAGTAGATCGATCCTGTCAGAATGTTTGGCTGTAAGTATGTCCCAACGATATTGTCACCAATTATCCCGGCCCAGATGTTAATACCGAACCCCTGTTGCTGATTGTGAGCCAACTGGGCATGCTGATTTTCGTCCGCCCAAACATCCATGTTGTGCACGTTTACCATCTCCTCTCTAGTTAACGTGCATTCATCCGTGAATAGCACCAAGTTCAGCTCGGGAACTGTGAATGGAGTATGCATTGTTGTAAATACCATTACGCAAACAATACCCCTCGTGGGTAATCCTCCTCCTGTAATGCCTAGACTTTGAACATATGGTAAGAATGGAGCTGGTAATCGTACACAACACGCCACACGGCACTTACATCCGTGTGCAGTGTCTGCGCCACCTGCTTGCTGCTGGCTGGTTTCTCTTGAAACGTTCTCAGCATGTTCTCCCCCAGCAGAGGTGTTCGAGTCGACTGAGGACGACCCGCATCACTTTTCGGTACCTATCAGATTACAAACAGTAGACTAGGGATAGTATTTGCAGATAACAAACACAAGGTGTTCCGACTTTACTGTACAAGAGACGAAACTCAGGCAGAAAATACCTACGTGAAAGTTACTGTCTTCTTAAAGGCGTCTTTCTATGTCCGCGAACGTGGATTAGATTATTTATTTATTCCATAGATCAATGATAAGGATATCTTCGTGAAAGTGGAACATGTCAAAGATGTGGGATATGTTTGTTTGGAAAACGTTCCGCATACAGTCGTGCAGCAGCTCTCCCATTGCACTCCACTTTGCCGAATGCAAGTACCATGTCCGTTATTTCCTGAGCTGTGATTTGATTTACGTCACTGTCAAAAACGTAATGCACTGGTCGACAACACAAAGTCCGCAGCATGACCAGCACAAGGGCTGTGTGGTGGAACAGGGTAGAGCATGAGCAGAAATGTTATTAGGACCAGGATGCCCATACGCAATTCACGTATGTCTTAAAAGGTGCATACCTTAAGTATGCAGGGATCAAAATTGATCGGAAAACAACGGTTCGTTATCAGACTTGTATGCATATACATGTGGCTTCTGTTCCGAAAGAACAAACGTCACTTATGATCCTGCAGTTGTTATTCTTTCATATTAACAGAATATATGACATCAGCTGCGAATGGGCAAAGCTGAAAATATGTACTCAGCCGGAACTCGAACCCAGGTCTTATGCTCTCTAGACAGTTGCGGTGACCACAACACCAATGGGGACACAGTGATCACCGCAGTTGCAAGGTCTGCCTAAGTACGCCCCCCCTCCCCACGTCAGATACAAATTCCCAGCCTCACCCTGCCCACAGTACTCAAACTCATAGTTTTAAAACAGTAAGGGCTCCAAACTTGCTCACCCCACACCTCTTTCGGAACAGACGCCACATGTCTTTGCTGACCACACATTCCAGCACAAAATATGCTTATTTCGGTCCCATCATCTACCTGCCGTTCAGTCTCTGACGTATATTTTAGAAAGGTGCGTGATTCTGGTTTTTCATGTTGACTGAAAACGGGTGGTATATACTATTGTATCTATAATACGCAGATTTTTAATTTCTGTTCATTCTCTGGCATGTATGCATATATCCGAAACTCCCATTCTCACCACGCTAGCAGTCACCGTCCTACATATGTGATTCTAACTGTGGGAGGTGCATTAAATAACATTTTATGACCCAATGTTTTCAATCATACTTTTTCATTGACGCGAAATACTTCGGGGACTGATGACTGAGCTGTTTAATCTCCTCCAACTGCTAACAACAACCACCAAATAGTTACCACCTAGTTATTATTTTTTCGTTTTTCCTACTTTGACGTTTATTATGGTGTATTCTAGAGCCACCTGGAGACGTCTTTCGTTTATCTGGACGATGCTATGTGCCCCTTCGTTTCAGTATAGCTCAGCAGGCCCATGTCATATATCGTTTATATATGAAGTCTTACGTCTGCCTGGGCATGTGCTTAATATTTCGTATTTCTACGAGTTCTGTCAGTTCCGGTAATTGTTCTTTTTTTGTAACATTGTGTTATCTTATTTTTGTAACCTTGCAGATTCTGATAGTGATTAAAATTCGAAACGTGTCAGTGAACACTTAGCCGCATACCCACATGCTGCCTATGTGTTATTACAAACAGCGTCCTTATTAGTATTGATTTATATTTGAAAATCAACATTGTTCCCATCTCGAATCGTTCTGCACCACCACGAATCTTGAGACTGCATTATGCATCACCATACTGGTCCTCTACACGCAGCAGTATCCTTTGGTGTTTCTGGCCTCCACCCCCCCCCCCGCCCTCCCTACTACAACCAGTACGTACTGTTGGTACACTTGCCATCCACCATAACAACTCTGAAGTATTGAAGAATGTTGTTCTTCAGTATCTTCGGTGCTTGTCGACGGACACAGGCCAAGAGGATAACGCGCGACCACACGTGTCACGCGTCGTTAAAGACTTCATCGTCGCCCATCGGACTGGGTTGCTGCCTCGGATTCCACATTGTTCCTCTCTCTCGCCTATCAAAAACGTGCGGTTGATGACTGCAGAACGAGTGAACTTTACCACTCGCTGCTGCACCACATCAACTCTAGCAATCTGTGGAAGCGGCGTGGACTGCTATACGCCAACAAAATATACTGAGCGTCTTTGGTCCAATGCAATGGTGTGTAGTGGTGATTGTAGCCAGCACTGATTTCATCATATTCCTCACTTCGTGTGGACGTTTAGTTTCAATTACATGATCTATGTACAATCTGTTACTCCCAAATAAATTTCCTTGTGACATATCCCGTCTTTCTTCCTGCTGGATTTATGAATGTCCAGATGAAGCAACTAATCTGTGATATTGACGAGGAAGGAGGAATGAGATCATGAAAGCGAAGAAGGTAATGGATATGAAGGGAAAAGAGGGTATAGAGCAATGAAGGGAAAGGAATAATGGACAGAAAAACTAGGTAAAGAAGGAATCGGATGTCCTAAATATACGGGATAGGTTTCTAGTTGGTATTATGGATAAATGACCGGAAGTAGTGTAGTGACTATTGTGTTTCTTTTATATATATTTCACTTAAGGTTGCCGGTTGATGTTGGAATAAATTCTGGAGTACTGTTTTGGAGGTGTTCTTTGTGGGTAAGGAGAGGCGGGTGTAGTGAAAAAAGTCGGATGGTGTTGTTTAGTTCATTTTGGAAGATCATACTATGCACAAAGCATAAAATTATGGCTTATCAAATAAACGTGTAAATTAAAAAAAACGTACTAGCGTGTTTTACGGCCCACCTTAGGTTTCCTTTTAGTTTTGTGATTTTTTGCAAAAATAATAGCTATATAAATAATTAAAAAAATATGTACGATACGATTAACACTCTATTATTGGGATAATATCTACGCACGTAACAAGCAAATTCTCTGTGTCCGTATTTTAACAAAAAACCAAAATTATTTTATATTTCAGTACTGCATTACCTTTGAGTAACATTCTCTCTCTTTTTTTTAACATTTACTTCTTTAAACTATTATTTTAAAATCTCACTCATAATTTCATAATATTTTTCCGTTAAAATGTTATCGCCTGCCTTCTCGTGGTAGTTTGTCCTGTTTTTGAAGTTTATTTTCTTCGCCTGTAGTGGTTTACATGAAATCAAGTGACATTGTCAAGTCGCCGTTACTTTTTCATATATCTCAAACGGTGCGAGTTATGCAAATAACTTAAGAGAGCAAAGTTGTAGAGACTTTTCTCTTCTACAAACTTTTTTATTCAATTGTTGTGTCAGATGAAGAGTTGAGCCGTCATTTTCATTTAAATTTTGGACTGTCAAAGGCCCACTTTTAGTGCTACTATCCTAACCTAAAGTGGACCGAAACATGAGTTAAGCGTAAGTAAAACAGGCAAAAACCAAACTATGCCAGGATATTTCAGCCTAGAAATAGGCGTCCATAAAAGTTAGTGTAGAGATATGTGACTTACATCCAGTCAGATATTTATGGCTTAAGAGAAGGACGTAACATAATTTAAAAGACATGAAATAATTTATGCTATAGGGTCATATAGTCGATATAGGTACAACTACGATCAACATAAGGTTTCATGCCATTTCTGTATTACTTGCCTTTGTGTGGTGTTTTAGTGCAGCAGGTTTCTAGAGCTCACCGGCCGCGGTAGCCGAGGTGACTGAGTCGCTCCAGTCACGGTCTGCATGGCCACTATGGTCGGGGGTTCGAATCCCCCCTCGGGCATGGATATTTGTGCAGTCATAAGTAGTTTGTAAGCTTAGGGACTGATGACCCCTCAGTTAAGTCCCATAAGCTATACAAACATTTGAAATTGAATTTCTAGAGCTCCTCCTGTCTTTTCCATGAATACACACTTTATGCTATGGAAATATAAATGATTTTCTTTTAAGTGGTAAGTAAAGATACTTAGTCTAACGCGGTCTTATGAATTTTCTACTTAATGAGACTAGATTCACTGCCAAAAATGCAATGTTTGGTACCATGAAGTATGCGTTGGTGCCCGAGGGAAAAAGTGTCTTTTATGTGGAAGACGCCAGTGATCAAAATTGTACCAGGAAGTGATCGCAATTGTACTTTTAATGGTACATTTTCTATCGATTTTTCTCAATTTTCTGACCTATTTTTGTGTTTATACCGACATTTGTAATTGTCTAATATCTGTGTTACATTTTCTTTAAACATCACAGAACAAGTTCCAGATTTAAAATTATTTCTTTTCTCGGCATATTTCTAGTTACAACATTTGTCCGAAATGATCGCAATTGTACCACCTCACGCTATCATAAGAATATGAGCAAAACCACAAAGCGGTCCCGAAATATTTCAAAAAACAAGTCTCTGGAAAATGAATATTACAATAAGAAATGTATTTTTATCAGCTATTTAATCAATCGTAAGTAAAAACAAAAAGAAGGAAAAAATACATCGTACATTTAGCAATATATCATTCCCGAAGTAAATTAAGTATCCGTCAGTTATTGGAGAAATTCAAAATTTGCTCATAGTTGATAGTAAATGGGCAATGGTCAGATGTGTTCAAATGTTCAGCAAATGGCGAGTGTTCTAAATGCCCCCCTTCTAAATGTGTTCCTGAAATCTGGTTTTAAACAAGCCTGAACGGAAGAGGAAAATCATATATCTCTAAAGTTAAGGAGAAAACTGCTGTGGTTATTGAGCCCTATAGTTACACATTACTTAAACTACTCCCACTTTATGATGAGTGTAAAATATACAACCATGCCCGAGGGAGTACTCTAATCTCCGTCGGAACCGGCCGTACAATCAGTGATATGTCGTCTCAGACAGCGGTGCCATTTTCCTGCATCGGAACGGAAACTTCACCTTCCCTTTAAGTAAATAACCATCGACAGGTGTGATTTATCTTCAACGCTGATTAAGCACTTTGAACAAGCGTTGCGTTTTCAGCAATCTGTATCTTTTGCTTCAGGTTTGTCGACAGCATGAATAATAGACACCAAAAGTTTTTGCTAGATGATTACTTTCTCCACCTCACATCCCCTGACCTAAATAATCTATTTCTTTTATGTGAGAGTCCACCACCTGTCCTTCGTCGAAGTTAGTCTCATAAATATTTGAAAGGGCAATAATTGAGTGTCACACATACATGAATGATGAAGTAATTTGCCAAACAATCACAATGGCTAGTATTAGATTGCTATTGATTTCAGGTAAAACACATTTTGTTCTGTTTTGTGTTGTACGTGATTTATTGAGTGAAGGGGATACAGTTTCTTCGATTTATCGATGTGTTATAAAGGAACTTGACAATATTGTTTGGTTTAAATGAGCTACTAAACTTATCGGATCTAAAATTAACTACAACGGAGTGCACTTCATTTATCCTTCTTCATTGTGGCCAACAAATCAATCTGGTAAATGTAGTTCACTTTTCCATTCATTGTATAATATTTGTTGAAATTTCTTTTAGTTATGTCCTTTACTAACAGTATTCTCGTATCTCTACCTTCAATAATTCTTTATCTACACTCACATGCACAATCCAAAAGCCAATCTGAAGTAAATGGTGAAGCGCACTTATCTTACTATCACATGTTAAAATTTCTTCTCATTTCTATCAAGTATTAGTTAGTCTAATGGAAGCGGTTGTCTTTAAATAAGCAATTTCGGTTCTTGGACATTTGTACAGATGGACTGATGTGCTTCCCAGTAGTGCATCACCCATCCTCCTGTCGAGGACAATGTTTCAAACTTTTCGCTCAGCTAAATCAACAAAAATATAAATTGTCCGTGCTATAAACTGACAGTTGCGATGAAGTGGCCGAGCGCTCTAAGGCGTCTTCCTGCGTAGTGCGCGGTTGCTCGTTGCTCTTACATAACGGCAATCACGCTGATTAAACGGTATAACTCTGGATGCCAGAAGTACGGCTCTCACGTATAATGGTGATTGGATCATTAACGTCTATGCGCCATCTAGTTCAGATCGGAGCCGAGAACGTTCTATTTTTTTCTAATGGGATGGCAAGATAGTCCAGGACGTTTATGCAGTGAATAGGAGAATATTAGGGGAGGGATGAAACCTTTTGCAGTAGTCTTAGTTTTATGGCCTAGTTAACATACCAAAAGTCCCCGAAGCTCCGGGCTGTGGAATCACGGTTATGACGTCATCAATATGGCCTACCTAAGAATTAGTGCTGTAACTTTTGAAAGGCTATAAATTCCCACCGAATTAACATAAAAAGGTCCTTTTTGCACAAAATTACAGATGAAGGGGTGAAAATTTATATGTAGCAGTATATCACGTATATATAACATTCCGTCTCACTTATGTTAACCCCAAAAGAGAAAATATCATTTTTTCAAACAGTTTTTGGAGTTTGTCAGTGAATATTTTCATTAATCATGTATCACATTCTAAGAGCTTTAAAATAACATCAATATGTTTTTCCTACCATTAATAATAAGGGAGTTATCTGAATTTGTTTACTGAAAGGTGTAACTGTTCACTGGTCAGAATCACGTTCTGTAATTCAAGGCTAAACAAATTGTGGCCAAAAGGGAAAACACAGGACAATTGTCAAATGTTGTAGTCAGACTTGGCGGATTGCACACACTTAAGTCATCCATGGGCGCAATTGGATTCATCATGGGTAGAAGTGGACTTAGAGAGCCATGGTCCGTTATGTACGCCCCTCACAGCACTGACAAAATGTTAACTGGACATTCATTTGCTTGCTCCTTAAGAACTCATTTTATCACTCATCGCGGCCTTGGAGTTCATTTCTCGCGAATCTGGACATTAACCAAACTACCTCTGCAAACCTGCAAGCATTACATACTGCCACAATAACAACGTTCAAGATATTGAAGATTTCCCCAACGTGCCCACGACAATCACGTCAATGGAGAAGTTACAGGATTTTATGAAGAAAGCGGCATCTAGCAATCGGACTGCCAAATTGTAGGTGCAGGACTACAAATCAGCATACTAAGGCTTTTTGTACGTGCTGAGCTCACAGGTGATTGGGGATTGCACGTAGAAATGGTGAAAAATATGATTCCTCTTTTTCCAAGCAGATGGTCACCTTGCAAATGCAAAGAGTGCGCATTTATATATAAAATATATGTCAACACTTGAAGACGGGTTGACACCACAAGAGTTTCAAAAATTTATCATCACAGGACAGTTTGTGTTTAGACGTACCGACAAACAGGACAGTTTGTGTTTAGACGTACCGACAAAATGTCGACTGGTAATTGGAGTGTCATGACGTTAGGACAAGTATTAATGAGATAGTTCAAATCATCTGGTCACCTGACACATGGACGTGGGATAACGAATAGTTTCCTGAATCGATGGGGTGCAGGGGATGTATGCCGACCTAAGAATTCGAGCTGTAATTTTTCAACCGCTATAAATTCCCTTCATCATAGAAGGCGACTTTAACTCCACCCAAGTGCCCAACGACCAACTGCCAAGTAATTCTCCGTGCGCGGCCATAGGAACAATTTCAGAGCTCTAATCTTGTGGACTCTTGGGAATATTTTCATACAAATCGTCCGAGATTTATGCATTTCACTAGCCTTTCATCGAGTCGTCTTGGTCATGTTTACATGTACTGCGATAAAGTCGGTGGAACTCAGGCGACTGAAATATGGTCAACTGCATTCTCCAACTATGACTCATATATTTTTGCTACCAAAATAGGGGAAAACGGAAACTGAACACAAATAATCTTACTTCATCCAGCTGTCGGTAACAGAGTGAGACATTGTGAATGGCCTGTCTCCAACACCGCAATAGATATCGGTTTTCCCTATTATGGTGGATTCTTTGAACAGAACTTACACTACGAAAGGTCTTGATTAGTATGGAAGGGAGATCATAGCATGGCGACGACACACCATTGAGTTCTACTTTACCATCCTCCAAGAATGTACGACGACGCCGTATTCGGCAGAACGCCAGGTGATAGTGAATCGCGCAACAGCACCGCTCACTGCCCTCTCCAGACGACACCTTGAAGGAGCTGCTGTCATGGCATGCATACAAAAGGGTATAGAGCAGGAACGTCCAACTATGTATCATGTGACAGCAGATCTGCGCCACCGATGGAGGAATTTTATTACTGTTCTTACAGCTGAGGATGGAAGACGTTTTGATACCTAAACCGAAATAGGGTATGCCCTTCACGCCCATTATATTATGCTGTACTCTGTATAGAATACTGCTGTCGGTATCTTGACTGATATGTGTATCGGTTCCTAATGATACAAAGATGGGTATGGCTGCTGACGTCACAGAGGTAGAAGTTCATGATACTATCAAGTCGGGATCTACCAACAAGTCACCTGGCCCTGACGACATCCCACTTGAGTTTTATCAAACATTTCGTCATCCACCAGCGCCGATGTGAACAGGAATGTGTCGGGAACTTATGTCGCCCCAATTAATGATCCCTGAAGGTTTACTGGCGGTGTCATTATTCCCATTCATAAGCCTCATAGTACATCAAGAATATGCGATTATCGTCCCTTTATTTGCTCAATAACGATAGGGAGATGTTTACACGACTTCTGGCTGCACGGCTCATGTGTTCAGACCTCATTTGGTGTTGTTAACACCATCCGCATCGCCCTATGTCGCTGCTGAGACATAGTTGCTCTTGTTCATACTGTTTGTATGCCTGTGCGTTTGGCCGCTCTTGACTACACCCAAGCATTCGAGAGAGTCTATCATGACTACATGGAATAGATAGCACGATACGACCGTCGAAGATTCAAAGCGCCTCCTTCGAAGAACGACATCCCATGTACTTTACAATGGTCGTCTCACACATTCTATATTGATATGTCGTTCGGTGCGTCAAGGCTGTCAGGTATCTGCACTGTTGTATGCGTTCGCCATGGAAGCGTTCCTTTTTAGACACCGTCGGCGCCTGTCTGGGATATCACTCGGAGACCGTGTATTTTGCTGTACTGTTTATGCGGACGATTTCGTTTTCGTATTTCACAGCGACGCAAAGGTAAGGGAGACCCTGCCATGGTGAAGATTCTGGTAGCTTTTGAAGTGTAAATCTGTGGGACTTCACTACTGTGATTACCAGTCCCTAGGCTTAAAAACTGCTTTATTTTAAACAAACCTAGGGACAATACACACACCAATGCCCAATGGAGAACTCGAACGGGGAGCTAGCGCGCCACCGAAGAAAGTCGCCCTTTCCACCGCGGCCCCTGGTAGCTGCCCTAATGTCCGAAAATGAAGCCCCATGCCAATATTTGTGAGGCTTCCTTCAGACAGTGCTGCTACTTCGCGAATAACTACAACCATCCGGTGCTTAGGACTCAACTTCACAGAGGACACGCGGGATACTATTTTTGTCTACTACCTGCCCATCCTAACACATTTACGCTCTGGGCTCCTCGATCTGTAACACTCCCCTCACAACCCGTTTCAGATTAACGTTAAAATGACCCGTGTGTTGCCTACAATAAAACTTGGACAAGGTTATCTTTACCAATAAATAAATAAAATGTGCAAACGAAATCCAATAAGTGAGGGAAAGCTGCCACAACGAACTACCACACCAGATAGTCCGTTCCTCCTACTCTACTGATTACTAATTGAACTGATTTAATTTCGGAACAATAATACACACGGAAGTATTGCAAATTGTAGGAAGTAACAAACAATCAAACAGTACAACATTTAAAAGATTTAATACGATCACCAGCCCATTGGGGCGCTTAGAGTGTGTTGTAATTAACCACGACAATTATGAATGTGTAATCACACACGTTAGTGTTGCACAACATAATGTTGGCTAACACTTTTGCAACTGAATAACTTTTACGTAAAAATATTCTTTGGTTTTATCAGTTTGTAGTAAGAAAAATAATAAACAACATAATAATTCTGAAATGAACTGGTTTAGATCGGAAACAGTGTTGGATCGGAGACCAATGTTACATTCAATTATTAACGTCCCCTCACTAACATTCACCTACATGAGAATTGCACAGTGGGCAACGAAACTTTTAATTGGCATAATAATTAATTATAAGATTATCAAGAAAAACTAAATACTCAGAAGAACTTGCAACTAGATCACAACACCTGGACAACGCCAAAATACGAATCAACATAGCAAAACAACTTTACACATAAAATTTACACCAATTAAATATTGAATAGTAATGATCCAATTATTTCAGAATTAGTATCTTTTAGTTTAGTTACTTAATTGTGCCAGCTTTGTTTTGGTTTACAAGAAAGCAGCTCTCTCATTCCAAAAAAATTAATATGTTGAAATTAGATTTAAATTTTTACTTTAGTTATTTAAAATTGTCCTTTCTAGCTTGGCACTGAATTTTATATTCTTTTCACTTTCAACGACACGCCGGAAGATTCTGGAGAGGATAGGAACCTACTTGGTAACAATGTCTTAAGACAATGATGTGGTAAAAGTTCTCTAAATTTTAGGTTATTAGGAGAAATAGTTTGTCATGCATAAAACTGGATAACGCCTTACAAAATATCTAAACTCTTTGTGGTCGGAAATTATTGGAGCGATCTTACATTGCGTCCTAGTTGTTGAAGAGTAGGATGCGCCGACTCCGACAATGCTGCAGGTCACAATACAGTCACAGGCCCAATCCAGCGAGTAATTTGAGGGCAGAATCTTGACATACACAGATGAACTGCCGTGTGGCCCCGCTCATATTGAAGTCCCATAAGCACTACAAACATTTGAACATTTTGATTTTCATTTGAATTAAAACATTGCAACGCGTTTCGAGTATGTTGTTCTCATCATCATGTGTTGTTGATCCAAAAAATTGCTTACATTACTACATAAGCAACTATACTAATGTTGTTCTTTCTTGTTGGAGTGGTATCTGGCCGGCCGCGGTGGCCGAGGGGACTGAGGCGCTTCAGTCAAGTTCTGCACGGCCACTACGATCGGGGGTTCGAATCCCCCCTCGGGCAAGGATATTTGTGCCGTCCTTAGTATTAGCTACTTCATAAGTAGTTTGTAAGTTTAATAACTGATAGTTGAGTCCCATAAGCTCTACAAACATTTGAACATTTGATTTTTAAGTTTCTAAATGAAGGACATTGCACAGGTGTCAGCAATCAAAAATACAGTTGGTCAATTATTCTCAAATGCCTTTTATAGTGTTCTACCTAACCCTCCTCGGAGTTGGGGGTGTTCTTGCAATGAGTGGTTTAGTTTGGATTCAACGAGAAAAAATGTTTTCGTATATAGTACTAATATGTTCGTGTCTCTCCTTGTGTCCTGTATAATTAGGCATCTAATGTTTGTAAATTCGCTTCCTAAGGGACGCCTTTCATGACCACCTTCGCAGCTGGAACTTTCAAACAAAGACAAGATAAGCTGAACTGAACAAAACTGAGAACGTAAGCTACACTCACTAAGCGAGAAGACACTTTTGAACGTTAATCACGACGCAGACCGCACTAATAAGCTGATAACAGTAAAAGTAAAAAATAAAATAGTTATACACTTAATTTTCCAAGCTCCCCTGAATTTATTCTTCCGTTTTATCCTTCGTTGCCACGAATTAGAATTAGGTTAGTTGCAGAGGAACTAGAATAAGATATGGGCCAACGGCCGAAGTGGTGTAGTGTGTCATTTATTTAATTTTACTTTGTAGGGCAAAAGTGGGGGTGAAAAGTATCATTTTCAGGTCTCATCTTTAAAAAATATTTAAAGTGACACAAAAGAATGCGGAAAAAAAAAGAAGTCAGGGCTTTCCCCGAAAGGCAAAGGTCCCACGTACGAATTCCGGTCTTCCACACCGTTTTAATCTACTGGGAATTTTCATTAATTTTCAACGTTACCGATGAGACACGATGGCTTCCGAGAACTTTGCCGATATTACATGTAATTAAAAGTCATAAGGAAATTACAAAGTCGATTTTCTATAGAATTTTTTGTAAGTTGGATCGTTTGACTTCCGCTGATTGCTGTTTTGTACCTGGAGTTCATATTCAGGCTTTATTTTGCCAACACTCTTCCAAACATTGCTCTAACTCAAATGTCGAGTGATTCAAGAATTTTTCCAACGAACTTCTTTGAGCAGTGCTACGTGTCATCTGCCAAACGTTAACATTACGTCTGTTGTTCAAGTGTCTATCTTTGAGGCACAGCTACTGTTCAATTTCGTACAAGAAATGAAATTGCTAAAACTTTATACAGTGTTATTGATCCCCGGCGGAGGTTAGAGTCCTCCCTCAGAAATGGGTATGTGCGTTGTCATTAGCATATGCCAGTTTAAGTAGTTTGTAAGTCTGATGGCCACTGCAGGTTGGTCCCTTAATTTTAAAACCATTTGATCATTTTTTGAACAATTGGAGACCGAGAGATGAATAGACTGAGCATACTGAAATTGATATGGTTTACCATTCGTATTCAGAGATCATAAAACTTGCACAAGCTACAGTTTCAGTCCCAGCAAACCAATCTACCAGCTAAGGACCACAACAACAAAAAAGTTAATAATATCAATTTCTGGCAAATTTCCACAAATCTTACGTGGTGCACCTTTCTTACTTTGAGTGTACACAAATTCCTCTGGTGATCAGTAAAAATAAAATAGTAAAATGAAATAAAAAGCAATAAGTAGGAAAGTTATACTACGTTTTATTCAACAACTTGTGCAACACCTCATATTTTGCAAAAAAATTTGATAACCCAGCAAAAATGACAAACGCTCCTTCTTATAAGACAAAAAGCATATAATAAATTTATGCTCTGGTAAGGAAAAAAGAAAAATGGCAACCATGGACTCATGTTGATACATAAAAACCACAGACACCTTATTAATGTTTATGAGGTCGATCATATTGAACCGTGGCAGTTAGGTTATGTGAATATGACTCTGAAGAGTAAGATAGAAAGATTGAAACTTTGCCAATAATCTGTTGAATCAAAGTAAACAATTTTGTTAAGAAATACAGAAAGATAATACTATTGTAAATATTGGAAATCAACACAGTATGTACGGAATCTTTCTTTCTCTACAGCCCTTTCCCCGCACAAGCAGGTTCGGCTTTGTTATTGCAGATTTGGCATGTTAGTATTGACGAGGTGGCCGGATTCCCTTCTTGCCGCCACCCGCTACCCCCGGGAGGAAATGTGTACCCCAAATATTTGTGTATAGTGTTATAAGTGTGAAAGTGTAAGGTGTTTGAAATGATTGCGAATCGTGTAACTGAGGCGGGACTTGGGCACCAGCCCGGTATTCACCTAGGGGGATGTGGAAAACCGCCTAAACCGCCCCCCCTTTTTTTTTTTACACTCATTGATCTCTATATTATCTGGATGTTTGACTGAAAATATCTGAGAGTGCCAGGGAGAGATATTCTTATTATGTTTCTTTCCTAATTATAACATACCTGCCGTGAAGGAAAGTAAAGTAAACTAAAGGAAAATACGTTTCAAATCTGCTGCGACACCAGACCTTTACCTCACATATTGAATTAAATTTTCAACCAAGAAGTAATCAAGGAATTATTTGTGAGGTACCAACTGACAGATATTCGTTTCACTAATGACAACATGTCGGGCAACGTAGACTTGTTTAAAAAACATTGCAAAGTGCAGGCACCCTATGGATCTATGCTCAGACGCCAGAGTTACACTCCCAGTTTACAGAGATATCAATGGTTACGCTAATAATATTTCTGCGAAGAAATTTATGGCAGAGGCTTACCTCCTGATACCCAAACAACAACTAAAGCCAGAAGGACGTCTCTCTCTCTCTCTCTCTCTCTCTCTCTCTCTCTCTCTCTCTCTCTCTCTCTCTCTCTCTCTCTCTCTCTCTCTGTGTGTATTTGTGTGTATGTGTGTGTGGCAAGTAGCAGACCTGGAGGGCCAGCGGAGCGTTCCGTTAAGCCAATCAGCTGGCGCGGCAGGTGCGGCCTCACGTAATGCCTGATAATCCGGCACGGGCCAAGTTAATGTCCGGGGGGCTGGCCGCTGGGCTTCCAAGACGGGCTCAGCCTAAGGATTGCGCCGGCCCACACCACTGGGTCGATGACTGCTCTCAGCGTTACGGCTGCTCCTTCTGCTGACACTCGATGATTCGTGTCGTGCAACTCATAAATGTGAACATCGTCAGTATTTATTACCATATTTGTGGGTTGTGGTTGCCGACAACTGTTTCTGTACCCAGTAGAAATGACGCATCTGTTGGCAAAATGGAATACTGTTAAGATATTTATTACTAATATTCGTTACTACTGCTATCAGTACCTTTATAACATTTATTTAATTTAAAACATTGCAAAGTCTTTCGAACACGTTGTGCTCATCATCAGTAGTTGTTCATTCATAAAATTGCTTAAAATTTTATATAAGGAACTGTACGATTGTTGTTCTTCATTGTTGGTGTGGTATGGAAGTCTTAGAGAGTAGGGAGGGGGAAGACAGTCGATGGCCATTAAAATGATATGCAGCGTAGTCTTCTGTTGATCTTGCTGGTGTTTGTGATGTTCATCAACCCCTGCATAAAATGCACCAGAGTTTGCATCGTACCAGTGTTGTACTGGTTGTTATCGTGTGATTCACTGTCCGTTCTCTCGCCCTCCTAAAGAAATAAATCGAAAAAAAAGAAATAATATAAAATAAAAACAGATACCACTCCAACAAGAAAGAACAACATTAGTATAGTTGCTTATGTAGTAATGTAAGCAATTTTTTGGATCAACAACACATGATGATGAGAACAACATACTCGAAACGCGCTGCAATGTTTTAATTCAAATGAAAATCAAAATGTTCAAATGTTTGTAGTGCTTATGGGACTTAACTACGGTGTCATCAGTTCCTAAACTTACAAACTACTTATGAACTAGCTTATACTAAAGACAGCACAAAAATCCATGCCCGAGGGGGTATTCGAATCCCCGTCCGCAGCTGCCGTGCAGATCGTGACTGGCACGCCGCAGACCGCTCGGCAACCGCGGCCAGCTGATTTATATGCAATAATGTCACTGGTGTCAGCAATAACTAATTTCAATTATTGCATCAGTCCTGTTCAATACACTTCACCACAATGGCTGCATTCAATGTTCATTATTACTTGGGTTCACGTCTCAGGATATGATGCTAGGATCGGGAAGTTCTTAGAACATTATAGGGGGAAACCCTTGAAGCCACTATGCTGTAGTCCACGCTTGTAGTTATTACAGATTAAGATTTCTATTCACACCTCATGTTTCTGTAAGACTTCTAACTGTACAATTCAGCCGCATTTTAATACTTCATCATGTAACACAAGTGCGAAATTCGTCGCTGTTTCTACATAATGTGTCAGATTACAGACAAACGTTACTGCTTGTCATGACAAAGACAGTGGTTTGGTTGCTAATTCCGTATGCGCCTTATAATGTTTTAATTTATGATTACTATTATGTTTACTTGTATTGTACTAAGGGAATGCTACCAGACTTTTCCCGCGAGGACTCACGGTAATTTTAAAACAATCGGCATTTTACCAATTTTAAATAGTCAAATAGTCAAATATATAAACGCAACTAGAAATACTTATTTAGATATATGAAGTACATTAGAAAGTGTTCTTTGACTGTCAGAAAAATTCTACACACGCGATCGATCGCGTAACTTTTAAAGGCGCGAGCTCTCGCGGTTTAAACTTTTGCCTAATGACACGACTCTCAGAGTATAATACAACATAGTGAATTTAGCTCTTATGGGTACCTTTGATCTCGTACGCTTGGAAAAGCACGAAACATTGATTAGAATAACATTGTGCCATACAAAAAACGATGTGTGATTTTCATGCAAGAAGTTCAATTCTACCACTATGGCTATTTCCTTACATATAATTAAGGTAAAAGGAAGTAAATACTACAGGAGGTAGATTATACTTAAATTACAGGCGTTATTATAAATTTATATTTTTAATAAACACTATCCTACCCAGCTGATTGCGCCTATATCAATCCACAAAATTCAGATGGCAGTTTTAGTTGAAGTGACTAAAGCAAACTTGACGATAACAAGGCGTAAACTCATTATAATAATGCTTTCACATTAAAAATAACATATCTCACTCTAGCAGTCCAAATCAAATTACAATACTTACTTTCTCAAATGAGAATATGCTTGTGATAATGTCAAAACAGGCCTATCCAAGCGTATTGCAACGTAGATTCATATATAGAATGCGGAAACATTCTAAAACACAGACTAAAGGTTGATGAATAAGTAATGATGATATATCTTTACTATCCCCAAGCCTGACTTCATTTCTATACTCAGAACGCCACAAATGTATCCATAATATTTTGAATACATTCCTCGCATTAATTTCTTTTTCACTGCACAGGGTTTACACAGTAACCTCTATGGCACCAACTGGTAGTGTTATCAAAAAAAGTTGGTTTCGAATGGAAATTAAACAGGCCACAGTTTATTTATTGATTTTTTAAATGATCGATTGGAACTCTACGTTTCATACGACTCTGAGAGTTCGAGGGGCGGAGTGGCCGAACTCTCAGGCGCCTGCTGCAGAGCACTCGGTTGCTTCCTGTCGGAGGTTTGAGTCCTTCCTCGGAGGATGGGTGTGTGTGTTGTCCTTAGGTTAGTTTACGTTAGTTTCAGTAGTTTGTAAACCTAGTGACAGATAACCACAGTAGTTAAGTCCCACAGATTTACCCACATATGAACATTTTCTGAGCATTTGACATGTAGGGCATTCCTCATCAGCACTGATGATAGAAAAGTCGTATCAATCACACATGACACTCATGGTATTATTCCAGAAACGACAGTTTTCGCCTATTGGCTGTGAAAATATCAAGAAATATAATTAACGGTCAACAATAAACAGTTTTATCCTTATCAGTGTTAACTGTCACCAGCAACCTTTTATTGAGAAGACTTTCATTTCTAAGATACAGTTTTGTACTGAAAAAGTTGCCCCTATGCTGAAATAATTCTCAATAAAAAAGATTCCTTTTGGTTTTCGTGTTCCAAAGCTTATTTATTCATCCCACAAACCTCCCTTCCTGAAAACAAGGCTCGACACTATAATTCTTTTCTATTTGATCCGTCATGATAAGAATACTGGAATTCAATGTGGTGCACATAAGACGCTGATTGATATCAGCGAAATATTTCTGTAGAAATATTTCTAGTGATGGTAGCTGTAAAAATTATGGATTGGGTATTATTTCACCCATTTTGTCTTCGGAACACCGCAGCTGATTTCGTAATAATGCTGTATTAAATAAATACTGCAACTAGACGCAAGTTTTTTGTTTATATACATTTGCTGCACCATTATTAGTTTACGCCCTCATCCCATATCCAGACTTTATTTGAGATGACATTAACACTGGTATCCTAAAATAGTAACGTTTTTGTGGATGAGTCTTTAACTTTCCCCGGCGTAATGAGTGTTCAAACAACTTACAGGTTTGCTGCCAGGTGACATCGTCGACAACCGCCGATATTTCGGCAGGAGAACACCCTGCCATTCTCAAGGCACAACTGCACTTAAGGAAGCAATGTGCAAGCATTGCTTCCTTAAGTGCAGTTGTGCCTTAAGAATGGCAGGGTGTTCTCCTGCCGAAATATCGGCGGTTGTCGACGAAGTCACCCGGCAGCATACCCGTAAGTTGTTTGAACGTTTTTGTGGATGTTTGGATTAACAAAGTCCTAAAAGTTTTGTCCTAAATATAAAAAAGTATTATGCTTGCACTGTTCGCCATGACTGGATACTGTATCTGCAGGATGATCGACACACTGCAGTTACTTTTTAAGTTATAAGAGAGAGATATGAATTTTGTCTTTCCCCGTGCTGGTATCTGAGCTACATAAATTCCAATATGACGGCTTTTATTTACAGTGGATACTATTTCGATCCGCCTAAGGACATACTATATATACAGATACGGTATACATTTAGAGTGCAACTGCACATATAATTCTGTTAAATTTTAAGGGAATGGGAAGAAAAGCATTTCTGGAGAACCGAAATTTGTTGACATCCAACATTAATTGAAATGTCAGCAAGTCTTACCTGAAGATAATTTTTGTGGAGTGTAGGACTGTACGGGAGCGTTACGTGAATTATTTGGGGGTTCAGACATAAATATGATAGAAGCATTTGAAATATGATGCTACGACGAATGCTCAAAATTAGATGGGCAGATCGCATATCTGGCGAGGAGCTACTGAACTGAATTGTGGAAAAAAGAAATTTCTGGCTTATCTTCACTAAGAGAAGGGATAAATTGGTGGGACAAATTCTGAGACGGGAAAGAATCGTCAAATTAGCGCTGTAGCGTAGTGTGTGGGGGAAAAATCGCAGAGGGAAATCGAGAGACGTACACAGTAATTAGGTACAAAAGGATGCATTTTGCCGTTCTCATTGAGAAATGAAAAGGCTTGCATAAAACAGGGTAGTATGGACAGCTGCATCGAACAAGTCTTTGAACTGAAAACACAACAACAGCTGCTGCTGAGTGTTAATTTTATCTCCCGCACTAGGTTGAATGTCGCATTCTATTTCCTCAGATAGGTTCTTATTTTACATATCTCACTTGTCTTCTCTAACCCATAATTTAGAGATCAGTTAACCCTTAGCTACTATCTGCGGTCTCTCAGACCGCTACGACTTTGTGAGTCGAGATATTTCACACACCCCTGCCAAGCTAAAAGGACTGTTCCGTGTACCTTCCTGGTGGTCGGGTCGACAAGGTGCAAGTGCCAGCATTCTTGCAGTGTTGCTGCTCCTTGTTCCGTATTTATGGGCCTTGCGCGGCCTCACTGAACGACCACTGCTTGCGTGCCGCTGGCACAGGCAGTGCCTCGTAGCGCCTGGCCAGTCGGCTTCGTAAACGCGGCTGTGGCTGTGGCCTCTCTCTCGCTGTTGTTGTTCCGTGTCGTGTTTCTCCATGGCGGGAAAAACTGAACGTTCTATGCAACGCATTTTACTCGAATGTTTCGGTGAATCCTCCGATGATTTAGAAGACAGCGGTAATGACCTTGATTTTGAGGTATTTAGTGAACATGACACTAATTCAGAGCAGGAACCTGAAAGTGATGAAGTTGTGACACCTGATTATGACGGGGCAGCTTACTTCTTTCGTAAAAACAGATGTTTTCGATGGAGAAAAAAGCAGCCAGCAGCCAACGTAAGAGCAAGGCAACACAACATCGTCTTACAGCATCCTGGACTGCGACAGACGGCTCAAAGTCTTGGGGAAAACCCTTCTGTTTTGGAGGTATGGAATCTGTTCTTTACACAAGATATTCTAGAAGAAATGTTTCTATGGACAAATCTGAAAATATCGCAGCTTAGAGCACAGTATGCGAATGATCGCTTGTCCTATCCACAAGATGTTGACGTCATTGAATTGAAGGCACTAACTGGCCTGTTAGTGTATTCAGCAGTTTTCAAATCGGGGCACGAATCGGTTTACAGCATGTTGGCAACCGATGGAACAGGCATAGATATTTTCAGATGTAATGTTAGTAAGGAAAGATTTCTGTTTTTACTGTATTCATTACTGTTTGACAACCCAGATGATCGGGAAAAAAGAAAGGAAATAGACAAGGCAGCAGCAGTTTCACGAATCTTTTTTGCGTATTATCGAAAACAGCCAACTTTGCTATTCTGCAGGTACAACAGTATGAGTCGATGAAATGCTTGTACCTTTCCGTGGAAGGTGTGGGTTTAAAATGTATATGCTAAGCAAACCGGCAAGATATGGCATGAAAATTCAGTGTTTGACCGACGTTAGTACAAGTTACTTGTATAATGCATACATTTATTCTGGGAAAGGTAGCGATGGTCATACCCTTTCATAACATGAGAAAAGTAACAGTATTCCCACACAGGTTGTTCTTCGTCTGGTGAAACCTATTGAAAACACTGGAAGAAATGTTACAGGTAACAACTGGTACTCATCTATAGAACCATTCAATGAACTTTCAAAAAAAGGTCTCACATACGTTGGTACACTAAAAAGAAACAAAAAGGAGATTCCACCGCAATTCCTACCCGGTAGGAAACGTCGAGTGAAGACATGTGTTTATGGTTTTACAGAAGACATGACTCTGGTTTCCTTTGTGCCCAAAAAATCCAAAGCTGCAATACTGGTCTCTTCTCTGCATCTTTCAGAAAATAATTATCCTGTATCAGGAAAACTCGAGATCATCAAGTTTTATAATACAACAGAAGGAGGTGTGAACTGCCTCAGCCAAGGATGTGCAGGTTATTCTTCAAGTCGGCGGACAAGAAGATGGCCTTTGGCAATTTTTTACACTTCAATGGATTTTGAGTGTGGTGTAAATTCTTATGTGGTACATCAAGCGTATCCAAAGGCAGAAGGAATGACAAGAATGAGCTTCATGAAGACCCTAGCAAGAGATCTAGTTGAGCCTCATATGAAGCGTAGACTTTCTATTGGATACTTGCCACGAGAGGTGAGTGGCACCATTTGAAGATTAATGAATATACAAGATGAGCCTCATACACCAAAGCAGTTTGAAAATCGAAGAACCTGTGCCTGTTGTCCTCCTCATCTGAAGAGGTAAACACGATATCCGTGTCAACAGTGTGGTGTTCCAATTTGTTTGGGGTGTTCTAGAAAGGTCTGCGTGAAGTGTATGCGGGGTCAAAGCGACTAAAAGAGTATTTGCAAGTTCATCCCTTGTGCTCATGCGGTAGTTTGGATATAAAGTCACAGTAGCTGTAGTTATATTGAATGACCTAAAGAACCACATATACCAATGTCACCTGGACAATGTAAGCGCATATGGTATCTATATATGTATAAAAAAAAAAAGAAAAACAAAAGTCCGATTGTTTCTCTCCTATATAATCATGTTTGAACCTTCATGTACATTTCTGTATTCTATGTTTAGACGCAATGTAATCATATTTGAACCTTCATGTACATTTGTATAATTTTGATTTTGACGCACTGTACTAACTAAGCAAAGACGGCCACCATAGTATCATTCTGAAAAACTAGATGGCGTGAACTGCTGTGCATTTATCTCTCTCTCTCTATCTCTCTCTCTCACACACTCACACACATGCATTGGTGCTTTGTAACGACTTTACCTTTTATGCTAGTCTCAATTAAAAAATATATATATGTATATTTTTTAAACAGATAGTATTTTATACGTGATACAATGTAACTTATTTTAACAATTGATGGTGACAAATTTTAAATTTTAAAGATATGTTTTAATACCCACCCGCCTGAGGGCGCTGATAAATGGTTATTTTTATCATATAATGCATAATCTGTGTATGTTAGTTGTTAAACTTTAATTCACCTAGAATCAACATTTTTATCTTTTTAAGCTTTTAATATGTTTGAACCCATTTTCTTTTTAAAAATGTCACAATGTAACTGATTTAAACAAAGAGGGCGCCAGGCACCACCTATGTACAAGCTAAGCTGCGTAGGTGTACGTAAGCGGCTACCTGATTTTATTGTTGTGACTTGTACCGGCAAGACCTTTAAATGTTTTTAAGCAGAGCACATAGGTCATCATGACTTGCAATTCTGGTATGTAATTCTATTTTATAACATTCTTGGTGTATGTAATCTTATTGTAATTTCAATGTCTGACCAAGGTACCTTGTTTTTAACAGCACTAATGATGTCCCATCATAGGGACGAAATCGATATGTTTTGAAGTTAAATAAAAGAAACATCTCACATCGCCTACCAAGCGAAAACCTGTTATTTCATTTTAGTAGATTGTAAGCTACGGACTGATGACCACGCAGTTTGGTCCGATAGATTTACAAACATTTGATTCTAGTCACTTATTGCTTACGATGAGAGTGGAGCATTTCTTCAAAGGTTTCCAATTTAACTTAGCTTTGACGTTATAAGGGGACGGAGAATATTATATAAACAGCTGCTATTAAATTATAACTAATTACGGACAAACAGATATAACTGATAGATCTAGTTATGCGTCACTCTATTATCTCTATTATGACACAACCTATAACTTATCTATAAGAGCACGGAGTACTTATTTTTAAAACAGTGGTTATTGTCCTGTCAAAAGCTGTGCTTTTCACAGATGAATAATGTCGAATATCGCATTTCATGCATGTCTAAAGCTGAAATATGTCGCTTGTTATTAATTTTTTGTTTCAAAATTATACTGCGGGCTACACTTCACAAACAGCGGCATTCCGCGTATTTGCGAATTTCGAAACTGGCAGGGACGGAAGAGAGGCGGGGCGGGGCAGAAATGCCGGACGACGTATCGCGCGCAATTGTTCAATTTCCGCTAAAAATCGCAAATAATTAAAACACGTAATTAATCCATCAGTAATTCCGCGAACGTGCCTGCGAAAGGGGGATAGTGGGGGGGGGGTGCAGGAGAGGAGGGGGGGGGGGGAAGCAATGGATGGAGGGGAGGGGAGGCGAGAGAGGGAGGGGAGGATGTTTGTAACAAATGCGCGAAGTTGACACTTCATTAATCTCAAATACAGTTTAAAGTGGATAATTTATCACCGTTCGAATTTAATCCCGAATAACGACTACCCGTTAGGCAGCGGCTCTCGCACAATGTGACGTCGGTGGCCAGTACATGATGTGAGGCCGGGGGCGGTTCGGGGGGGGGGGGAGGGGGAGAGGGGGTTGGCCGCGCACGTCACAGCGGTCGCCCGTATTGAGGGCGCTCTCGGTTCTGCGACAAAGGTGGACATTCGGTTCCACCGGACGCAAGGTAAAAACCGTGCGGTTTAACGCTGGTAAGTGCCACGATCGATCGGGCATCAGAGTCCCATTACAGGATTTTGACGTTGTACCGTGCGAAGTAATCGCTTTATACCGAGCATAGGACCAACAGTAGCTGCCCTTTTTTTGCTGTCGCTTTGGTCGCTGTTTTACTTTTTTTTACGCCGTTTCCGCAGCTATAGACGAAATTATGAAATACCGTAGGAATAAAACATAGCAGGGGGTTGGGCCGACAGCGGGGGCAGGGGTTTGCGCAGGCTTAGCCGCCTTTTGTGATCGGCCGGAGGCGGCGGTGTTTGCGCAAAAACGCGCGCGCGCGCGCGCGCCGCGCGGCCCGGGTAAATAGATTTAGCCAGCTCAGTCACCGCTCGCGCCGCGCTGTCCGCCTCATAAATTGGCATTAGGGGTATTCACCTGTAATTGGCTAATACGGGCTGAAGCTAAGTTATGGCGGGCTTAAGGCCGTGCGTTGCGCGTTGCGCTGTTGCGCGCTTTGCCCATCAATAACAGCCGGTGGCGGCGGTGGAGGCAGCAGCGGGGGCGGCGGGGGCGGCGGCGGGGGCGGCGGTGGAGGGCCAGATTACCGCCGCGCGGCGCCGGGTTTGAGTCCCTCTGAAACGGTACCTGCCCCTGTAGTGACGCAGTCACTCGATACTCCTCTAGTGGGTCTACTATCTAGTGGCAGGTGCGACTATGATCACTACACATTGGCACCTGTCCCTAAGGGAGATGTTAACCCTTTTTCTGCCTGATGGGACTTAAAAGTCTCAGCCCATTTACAGTGTCATAAAACAATGTAGAAAATGATATCTGATTTGTGTTCCTCATAGGTTGTTAAGGCTAGTTTACACAACGACACCACGTTTAATGAAACTGCGCTACTGACCATTGCGCATGCGCGGAAGGAGTTCACGCAAGTAGTTGGCGAAACTAAACAGTTTCGGGGCCTTCCAACTTTTGTGAAACTGATTGCGGGTGTTGTTGGGTTAGGTTACAACCAATACAGAACAAAAGACAACATAAATGGGGGAACGGAAGAAATAATTCGGTTTTTGAAAATAATGCAATGAATAGGTGTTTGTGAGATTTTAAGCAGAGGCGTGTTAGTGATCTTGAAGCAATTATTCGTGAATTAAATATTGATGGATTGACGATTAATGAATTGCAGACTAAAATACAGTCAATTAAAATACCTATACAAACGAACTATGGCAATTGTGGATTTGGGAACACGGTACAAGTACTGTAGAGACGAATATCTACTTGACAAGAAAAGTAATGCAATTTGTAATTTCAGTTCTGGTAACAATGCTTCACGCATAACAGTATCTCGTTTCTTTATTACATTATTAACTCTTTTTAAAAGGAACGTAAACTGCTCTGGTGACATTCTAAGTTGATTAAAATAGCTTCAGGGTCTTCAATTACGATTTCTTTCAGCAATATCGCTAAGCAACCGAGCTGAATTCTTTTTTTTAATCCAGTCACAAACCCAAACATGTTTCTTATTCTTATGCAGTGACTTCACAGAGAGAAGCAATAGCTCCGCCACAACTCTTTCAGCTACCAAAACTTACATTGTGTGGCGACTACGGCACTTAACAAAACAACGAAACTGAAGTGTATAGTATTCGCTTCGTGTCTACAGACGCACACGAAACCAGTTGCGCGCAACTCATTTCATGAAACGAGTGTCGCAACCTAGTGTCGTCGTGTAGACTAGCCTTTAGTGTCCTTCCGATGTGTCATACGAAACACTCGCTGGCCAAGGTTGTTCAATATATCTGCTCACAAAGAATGGTAAACAATGGATTGTTTTATGTCTGTGTACCATTTCGTCAAGCGAGTTTTGCTGTCACAAAAAGATACTGTTGTTTGTTCTCACATTGGTAATTTGGTTTTGTATTGTTTTAGCTAATGGAAAGTGATATCATTCAAGGAATACAGCTCTTTTTATGTATATTGCATTCAAAACTGTGACTGAAAATGTTTAGTACTGACAGTGTATCAAAGGCATTTTGTGCATGTGATTTATGTAGTTGTCTTTGTTGCTAGGTGTCACTAATAAATTCTTGTTGTTTTGTTTTCTTTTGTTTACGAATTATGAAATATGAATGTGGTTCAGGGAGCATTACAGTTTGCTTTTGTTCCTTCATTCAGATCAATATCTAAAATGGCATTTGACACAAAAATCTTGCTATCTTTTTGTTGCTGGTAAATCCTTATGTTAACAGACATAGGTATCGCATAATGTCTCCCAATTGCATTATATCCTCTTAGAATTTGAAGTCCCACTTTTTAATTTTTTTTATTTAATACTTTTGTGTGTCAAATAAGGAAAACTGACATGTATCTCTACACTAATGTCCTTTTACTTACTTTGGTAGCAAAATAACCAAATATGAAGTTACGTGCTTAAATATTTGACAGCTTGGGCAGGAAAGGGTTGAGGGACGTCGTCTAGTTAAAATAACGTGAAATATTCAGCCGTTCTGTTATGTAATTTTACTGCTACTTGTTTCGACACCTCACTGCTTAATCTTCTGAGCTCCTGATAAGCATCAAATGGATATATTTATATTGTTACAAGTTACATAATTTATTGAAACAATGAAGTGTTGAAACTGGTGATAATAATATTGTTTTACTCTTAACAACAGAATTGTTCAATTTTATATAGCTCTTGTGGCCTACAGATGACATAGTGAAGTGATGAAACTGCAAGAGTAAAATTCAAAAACGATTGAAGATGCTTCATCCTTTTAACTCACTATTTAATGGATGCACGACATTGCACGTTACAAGTATTCGCCACCTATGGATAGGAAGAAAGAGGGAAGAGAATAGTGACTAAGGTTCCACAAGGACAAAGTTTTCTATATTTTATAATACGAGACCCCTTTCCAAGTAAAATTATTCTGACGACCCCTTCCAAACAGAAATATTGTGGCGACCACCACCAACCCCCTCATGAACCGTAACAAAACAATGTTAACTCAAAGGAAAAAAAATTTTATCCTCTCAAAGGAAAAAAAAATTTATCCTCTTTCTTTCGCTTCATCTTAGTTTTATATCGTTTGGCGAAGTTTTTTGAATATTTCTCGGAATGGTACACATTCCCTATTTTTACGTTATTTCCGACAGAAGAATTTGTTTTGTTAACGAGTCTTTTGCATTTCAGGAAAGACTCATCAAAAGGAGTCCAACTGTATAGACTATTTGTAAAGAATTAGATCTTTCTTAGAATTTTTTAGAATTACTTTTTGTTTCAAATTATTTTCCTGAAACTAGTTTTCAGACATCGTGTTTATTCATCACTAATACATTATAATGTAAAACAATATATCAGACATTGAGTTCTTAATTTATGTTACACAAAGAACTCCGTAATCATAACATTAAATAAATTTCACTTAGGCATACGGTTTTGCATTACCAAAATCCTAGATATTTTACGATGCAAGTACTTCCTCCTGTGACGGCGACCGTCCAAGCAAAACTTTGCCACCCCCGCGAGGGAGTCGCTACCGACAGCTTGAAAACACTGCACTAGGACACTGAAATAAAGCGATGGTGACCTGTGAAATTGTTCCAAACCGGAATTTGTACCTGGATTCCCGCTTTGGGCCATAGGTTTCCCTGGCCATGTGGTCATCTATTCACGTTTCTCATCCGTCCCACGTTATGAAAGTAGCGCTTCTATTGTGAATATTGTCCTACGCCCGCCATTTCAACTCCCGATCGAAGTGGAGTTATATTACTGCATCTGTAGTGAAGAAATGGACCACGCGCTGTCGACACTTATGGGACCAAACCACTTTGGTCATAAGTCCCCTAGGGAGGATTCGAAGCCCCGACGCGGGAGGCCGCGAGATCCTTAACGTGGCGCTCCAGACCGCTCAGCTACTCCCGCGAGGCACATACTAGTGCTCCACCCCCTTTCGCCGTTAACGAGCGGACGACAAAGAGGTCCAGGTGCATGGATCTCAACCAGTGCGATTTCTGGTTATGAGTCCGTGTCAAAACCACCGGCCTCTGTAATACGTTGTCACCTGACACGCCTGATACCTTAGTGGTGAGTCCATTAACTATTGACAACTATGTCACTGCTCACTACACTTTGCACCCAAAATTTTATCTTCCTACGTCCATCCCTGCGGGAGAAACCAAAGGACATTGGCTGTACTGTTGAGTTTAAGAAATGGATCACCGCCGCAGTAAGGCGCCTTTTGCGCAATGGGTAGTGTTCGCTGTCGGAGGTTCGAGTCCTCCCTCAGTGATGGGTGTGCGTATTGTCCTTAGCATAAGTTAGTTTACATAGTTTGTAAGCATAAGAAGTTAAGTCCCTTAGATTTACAAACGTTTGATTTCTTTTTTTCCCCACCCGTTGCGAATTACAGAATTTTATAGTTACCAGTTTCGACACTTCATTATGTCACCTTCAGGCATCTTGACGATCGTAAAATAGATTTTTTTACGTTGTTTTGAATGATAGAATATTATTGTTGGAGTGGCCCACTGAAGTGTCGAAACTGGTAGTATAAAATTCTAGCCGAGCGGTCTAAAGCGTCTCGGTGCGGAGCACGCGGTTGCTCGCCGTGGAGGTTCGAGTCCTTCCTGGGGCATGGGTGTGTGTGTTGTCCTTAGGTTAGTTTACCTAGGTTTAAGTAGTTTGTAAGCTACGAACTGATGACCACGCAGTTTGGTCCGATAGATTTACAAACATTTGAACATTTTTTTCATAAAATTCTATAACTCATAACAGCTGAAGAAATCTATTTTACGTTGGTCAGGGGAGCTGATGTCATCAATATCCTGTCTGAAGATTAAATATTGTATAAATACCATTGACCTCATGTATCTCGCCAGCCCAGATGTGTCAACCCCCCCCCCCCCCTTTCACCAATGACTCATCCCAACCTCCAACTGCGACCAACCTGGAATATTTGGATTCCTAGTATAAATAACTATGGCTTTGCCATTTAATACTGAATTGAAATATCTTTTATTTCATGTTTCCCCCTCCCCCCATTATGATTTCACAACGTAATTGGATGTATGGTGGTATCACGAATTTCAGCTGTATCCTTGCTGACAACTTTACTTCACGTACTCGTACATGGCCCCTTGCACGCTATAAGTGGGATGGACTTAAGAAAACCGCGATGTCGAATTACTGCACAATTTAATACGTGGCTTCCACCAAAACTATGATTACAAGTTACGCGTGGTTCCCACAGAAATGGCCCTTGACATAATCGTGCCTTGTTAACCTACCTAGGCCGTATCCTAGGCTACACGTATCGCCAGTAAATCTCTCAGTTTGGTCAGTTTGCTTGGTCTGGAAGAAGTGTGTAATGCAGAAGTTTTGGACGATCTTGAAGTAGAACTTGCTGAAAGCGGCACGTGTTTATTTTGAAATCTCCTCAGACCATAAAAGCATTTCATGTCGGGTCTTGGGGTAAAGCGCTCGACTTTGCAACAAAAGGTTCGCGGGTTCGAAACCCGGTCGGACCTCGGAATTTTTCAGTTCGCACTTTAACTCCTCCTTCACCTCTCAACGATGTGAGGAGTCACCAGAAACGACACGTGGTTCGGATTCCACGTTAAGCTGTAGGACCCCATTCCCCGGTTGGATAACTGGTGTAGGCTAGGGACACGCAAGTCGCCGAAGTGGCGTCCAATTGAAAGACATGCACCAGGCCAATGAGCCACATGAAATTATTATTATTATTACCGACGCAATCAACAAACTTTTATACGCAGATGTTTTGTATAAAGCAGAATGTGTCTAACGAGGAAACGGATAGCAAATTTCAAACACCTCACTTAATAATTCATTGTATAATACGGAGAAGGTCTTAAACATTACAGCGGTGACATCATCTACATTATTTATTCAGGACTCTAAAAGGACGTTACTTTTAATACCCTTCATAAGTGGCCTAAAAACAAGAAAAGAGCTGCAGGTCTGGGCGTCAAACGGCTCCGCTCTGAGCAACAGCCGCGGTGGAGCGGCCGAGCGCATTCAGGTGCTATGCTACGATGCGCGAGGCCGTTCGAATCCACCCTCTGGCATGGATGTTTGTACCGTCTTTAGTATAAGGTAGTTCATAAGTAGTTTGTAAGTTTAGGAACTGATGGCCCCGCAGTTAAGTCCCTTAAGCTTAACAAACATTTGATTTCTGTGCAACAAGGAATAAGTCACCTTTTCTCTGTATAGTACATTAAAAGAAATGGAGCGCTCTGTTTGTCGGCTTTCTCGTTTCCCTGATTATTGACTTAGGCATACAGGAACATTGTTGCGCACCTGCGTACAATTTGCCGCAATGTGCGCAGTGAAAGAAGTCGATATTGTTTCGTTAATCAATGGTTTTACTTTGCACGTTCTGTCAGTAACAGTCCACCAGTTGCTGTTACATGATCCTATAAACTAACATTATGTCGAACAAACGGCATGTGTCGTTAACACATAACAAGAAGATTAAGGTAATAAAGTCGAGTGAGACGTATAACGTCTCTTTGCACGAAATTGTCTTGCGTTTTAAGTAAGCTAACTCAGATTTATGACACTGTAACGAACAAAGATAAGACTAGGGACGAACGGATAAAAGGAAACGGACAGATGAAAAGAATGTCAAGGAAGACCGGAAATGTAGGCAATGCAGATGAGTAGGAGAAACAATCGCGTAATTTTTTATTACAGCATTGCAGCTTGACAGAGTCGCGTGAAATATCTAGGCGTAACGCGATATGAAATGGAACGAGCATTGGAAGGCGAATCGTCGACTTCGCTTTATTGGGAGAATTTTGGGAAGCTGTGATTCGTCTGAAAAGGAGACCGCATACAAAACGCTTGTACGACCCCGTCTTGAGTATTGCTCAAGTATTTGGGATCCCCATCAGATCTGTTTGGATGAGAACATATGGGCAGTTCAGAGACGGACGACTAGATATGTAACAGGCAGGCAGCAGTGGCGTACCCAGGACCGGCCTAAACCATCCAAGCGCCCTGGGGAGTCGCTCGCTTGGCGCCCTTTATTATATAAACAGCGAACCTGGCAGTGCTTTGCAACACGTATTTGAATGTTTTCTAGAAATCGTCTTAAATGGTTAATTACGTCGTCTTATAACGTGTTTTAATCGTGAATTTGAGGATTTTATAAAATACGAAAAAGAAACTAAAGAACGGAAATGACCCGGTTTCGATTCCCGGTCCGCCACTAATTTTCATGTGTTACTGATCGACTGTCCACCTCTAGAAGGGTAACAGAAGTTGGAAAATTTAGCAATTTGCGAATGTTTGCGGCCGCTTTCTGCGTTTACTTATGTGCAGGTCATTTTGATGTAGTTTTAGTTCACTGTTAATAATCATGCACTGCAACTGGAAACGTTTAACGTTTTATTATGTACAAATTAGTGAGCTGATGTTTACATTTGCAAAACATGTTCACGATATGACACTCCAATGATTTATATCAAAATTATTTTTCTAATGCATTTGCTGAAAGTGAAAATTTCATGTTAGGCTGCAGTTTTAATATTTACACTAGCGATGCAGTGCTTAAATATACAGGGTGTTCCATTTATCTCGTGGCTACACGCGCAGGTTGTGTTTCTTCGTCAACGGAGCCGCGGAGGCAGTACGAGTGGTTCCCGTATCTCCCGCTAATAACGCATTGAGCGCCTTTACCCTCAGCGTCCTTCAAACAGTGAAACGACGGATGTTGAATGAGACTGATCAATAGTTTTGTTTCGAAAAGTTTGTGATTGTATACTGTAATAGTGATTTTATGGGACCGGTGTTTATTTTATTTATTTAGTCACGTGTTGGCTTACGGTGCGCCCCTGGATTTCGGCGCCCTGGGCAACCACCCGGGTCGCCCCACCCTAAAGTCGGCCCTGGGCGTACCAATTATTTCTTTAGAGGGGGGGGGGGGCTAACCTATTTACTGATTTCGGGGGACTGAGGTCATGAAGCTCGTGTACATACGAGCTGTCTCAAATTTCGTTTTCTAAGGAAAAAATTATTATTATTATGAAATTATATTACTGACTGAAAAATTGTATTGTATCTAGTGTAAGAAAGTAAGTACAAACACTTCGACGGGGTGGAGGGGGGGGCCTAGGCTGTCCTCGCCCTCCCACCCCCCACCACACCCCGGAGTGCGGGCCTGCATACACCCAATGTACACTTCACTGGAAATATACGGCTTTTCAACAAAACCCTGAAATTATTAACAACATTACTTGTTACTAATAAACCATACACCATTGCTTTACAGAGGTTAAAAACAAGAACTTGATACTCTAGCTATGACATAAGGCTACATGCATCCACAATTACTTTTCACTTCAGAGCATGAAACTGAAACTGACCTTAACACCTCTAACAATAATGACAAACATGACTTTATATATTCATGTGTCGTCTATTCCGAAAGAACAGACGTCACTTTTGATCCTGCAGTTGTTATTACTTTCATATTCATAGAATATATGACTTCACCTGCGAATGGGCAAAGCTGAAATTGTGTACCCAGCCGAGATTCTAATCTGGGTCTCCTGCTTTCTAGGCAGTGACAGGCAATTATGCTTTCGTTGGTTGGGAGGGCTGGGCAAGTTTGGAGCCCTTACTCTTACGGAAATTAGTACATAGTGACTACGAGTTTGAGTACTGTTGGCCGGGTAAAGCTGGAAATTTGTGTCTGGCGGAAGGCGTGTTTAGGTAGTCCTTGCAGGTGCGGTGATCACTGTGTCCCCAGTGGTGTAGTGGTTAGCGCTACTGCCTAGAAAGCAGGAGACCCTGGTTCGCACACCGGCTGGGTACACATTTTCAGCTTTGCCCATTCGCAGTTGAAGTCATGTATTCTGTGAATATGAAAACATGACTTTTCTATATATAGGAAACCAACTGCAACATACACTATAAAAGATGACACTTCTTGTCACTCATAGCAATATAATGGAGCGTTCTTTTGTTCTATGATCCATACATTATTAAATTTCCCTTTAGCTGTAGAAATTCTGAAAGAAACTGGTCCATTAAAACAAATACCTAAACCTAACGACTACAATCCAAGAGACATCGATGTTTTATTCAATAAATTAAAATAGAAATCTTCACAAACTTCAATTGAAGCTGATACGAAATTTATCAATATTACTTACATGGGTACCTAATCTTATAAAATTAAGAGATTACTCAAAAATACTGATGTATCTTCGGCATTCACCACAATTAATCTCCCTCAGAATAATGTAAGCATATTGTTGCTAATAATGATAGCAAATCTCTGAACTTTGGTGTCTATAACGTTCAGTGCAATGACTGGAACAAACAATACACCAGCCAAACACGTCGCAGTGTCCTCATTCGTTTTAACTGGTGTTCTAGCTGGTAAAACGGTGTATGGCCAACACCTTCTACAAAACGATTACCCTGAAGCTTCTATTGAAACGATTCTAAAAGCTTTACCCAATACACCTAAAGAGCTCTTATTAAATTCTTTTGAAGAATTTCATTTAATTTATCATCGTAAAAAACAGCCATTGACACTATTAAATTAGCAATTGGACATCAGGGAGAAAAATTTTTACGATCCGTTTGACGACTTGATGAAGTTCATATCTGCTCTTCTGCTACGTTTCTGTTTAGTATTTGTTATTTAATGACAGACTTGTCGTTTGTGACTACGCAAAATACTAGATTATGTTACACAGCGTATTTACTTCAACACTTTAACAAATTAAATAATATTATGAGTAACCAAAGAGGCATTTTAAAGATTAATTTTACCCGCTACATACCGCATCGGCGAGTTTTAGGCATCTTTCCCTTGTACATGCAAGCACCAGTCATCGCTGCAAACGTTTCCTGTCTGCATGCTGACCGACGGCGTCCACTGGCCATTACATCACATCTCTGACGCATCGTCTGCTTCGTTGCTGACGCGACGAATCGACAGTCTTCACGCCGCCGTATCCACGGCAACCATTGGCGTCGCTACATTTTATCTTTGTTTCAGACTCTGTCTTCGATTCAAATTTCACTTTAATCTATCGCCAATAGAAGGTAGGTACCTGTTAGACTGTTAAATATTTGTAGTTTCTCTTTACTAATGACAAGGCACCTAAGTTTCATACATAACAAAATGTCATTTAAAATCCATAATGATTTATTTATATCTTATCTTATCTTTTACATACGCAACTACTGTATGACATGCCCCATTGGTTCGCAATGTGCTGATGCTGCAGACGATGGGCGGGTTACCCTTTATAACTCGCAGCGATATCTCGCTGTTTCTTAGTCGCCATACGTTCCTCGTCTCAGCACCAACCTGAGGTATGCTGTTCTATTTGATCTCGTTGTTGTTTTATGTAAAATGTTGTAGCTAGTGCTATGTTGTTGCTGTTTCCATCCAAAACGGTCTGAGGCTGATCTTAAGATTGAAACCGATCACTTTCATATAAAGTAAATTATACAAATTTTTCACGAACTAGACTGATATTTTCATGTTAAAACATTGTACCTGTTCGCTGCCTTCCAAAAGTAAAGAATGCTTTCCTAATTCATTAAAAATTATTTAACATTTTTTTTATTTTATACACCCGCTTCAAATTTCATAATATTTAATATTTCGCTATTTGAATCTCTAGTAGTGTCAGTTGATAAAACATACTACCATTAATTACCGAGCGAGGTGGCACAGTGCTAACACACTGGTCTCGTATTCGGGAGGAACGTTGTTCAAATCCACCTCCGGCCATCCCGATTTAGATTTTCCGTGATTTCCTTAAATCACTCCAGGTAAATGTCGGGATGGTTACTTTCAAAGGGCACGGCCGATTTTCTTCCCCAACCTTACCCGAACAGTCGGAACTTAAGCTGCGCCTCTAATGGCCACGCTGTCGACGGGGCGTTAAACACCGATCTTATTTCCACTAACATCAATTAATTCTTTGAAGTAAATTTAGAGAACTGTGCTTATGTTGTCTCAATTCTGTAAATGTAGTCTGACAGTCAACAGCTTATCACCATGGAACATTATCATTCTTTCCCTCAAGTTAAAATAGGTAGTCAAGGAAAACAGGAATTTAACATCAGTGAAGGAAGTAGCCACAAGAGTATTTAATCTCAAAGAAAACTTTACTCGATAGTGGAATTACTTTATCCCTTTCCTGCCTGACGGGACTTAAAAATCCCTGCGCTATTATAGCGTCATAAAATTAGGTAGAAAGTTATATCTAACTTGTGTTTCTGACGGGACGATATGGTCCCTCTCATGTATCATATGAATCTCTCGCTGGCCGAGATTGTTCAGTATCACTGCTCACAGACAGCAGACAACAACGGACTGTTTTACATTTGTTTACGCTGTTTCGTCAGACGAATATTTTTGTCACAAAAAGACGCTGTCGTGTTTTTTTGCGTTGGTAATTTGGTTTTGTATTGCGCCTCGGTTGCACAGTGGTAGAGTGCCAGATTACAAATCCAAAGGTCGCGGGTTCGATCCCCGCCGGATCCTAGGATTTTTATCTGTCACTTTCCACTTATTTCACCTCTGGCAGTATTGCTCATGTGAAAAATACCGAGTAGCACCGTGGTTCGGAACCCACGTTAAAATGTAGGTCTCCTTATAACTGACTGGGTAAGTCAGTTCGAAGATCGGAGGAAGGCAACGGCATACCATCTCCAAATAGGACCATGCCTAGTAATGCACTGTGGTGTTCAAACCAATCTTCGGATTGTTCATTGCTTTACCCTTATTGATATAGTTAATGTAAACGGGTATTATTCAAGGAACGGAGTTCTTTTTATGTACATAGCGCTCAAAACTGTGCCTGGTAGTTTTTAGTACTGACAGTGTGTCAAAGGCATTTTGTGGAAGTTATTTTGGTAGTTATATTTCTTTCTAAAAAACGTTCAAATGTGTGTTAAGCTTAAGGGACTTAACTACGGGGTCATCAGTCCCTATACTTATGAACTACCTACAACTAAGGACGGCGCAAATATGCAATCCCGAGGGGGGATTCGAACCCCCGACCGTAGTGGCCGTGCAGACCGTGACTGAAGCGCCTCAGTCCCCTCGGCCACCGCGGCCGGCTATATTTCCTTCTAACTGCCAGTAATAAATGGTTGCAGTTTGTATTCTTCTGTTTACGAATTACGAAATATGAATACGAATACAGGGACCACTTCAGAGATAAGCAAGTCACAACGTCTCCTAATTGCATTATATCTTCTTTCAGTTTAAAGTCGCATTTTTTAATTTTTTAATTTTATATTTTTTCGGCAAATAAGGAATACAAAATGTGTGAATACACTAAAGTGGCAGCGGTGGAGTAGCCGAGCGGTCTAAGGCGCCTCGCTGCGGAGCGCGGTTGCTCGCCGTCGGAGGTTCGAGTCCTCCCTGGGGCATGGGTGAGTGTGTTGTCCTTAGTTTAGTTTACCTTAGTTAAAGTAATTTGTAAGCTACGGACTGATGACTACGCAGTTTAGTCCAATAGATTTACAAACAATTTTAATAATAAAAAAATATAAATAAATAAAATAAAAAAACACTATTGTGCTTTCATTCACTTTGGTAGTAAAATAACAAACTATTAAGTTATGTTCTCGAATATTTGACAACTCGGGCAGGAAATTGGTATAAGGGACTATTTTCGTCAATTGTGTCATTCTTACACTTAACGATGCGCGAGATTTTAGCGTTAAGATATGTGTCAAACATTCATGTTGCTACCATTTCCTGCCCCATCACCATCCAACTAGCAAGTAAGTATATTTCCCAAACGCAATAGCACGAACGGCCAATAAATCGACTCTTGAGCCTTTTCCTTTAAAGGTTATCTGAAGTTGAACATAATTACAGTATAGCAGGATGGCTTTGGAGAGGCGAGTGATGTGCTATATTGGCGGTCGATCCGCTTTATCACGCCAGACCGCAGTTCCCACAGTCGTTTTCCGGGCGAAGGAGCAAGACACGAGCGAACTTGGGCTGCGGTAGCGCCGTATGGCGCGTCTACATTTCGTGCAACTGGCGCGCAAGTGCCGTGCCGCCAGTAGCTCGTTAGCGGCGGAGCTAATTCTAATAATGGGCTGCGCGGCGCGAACGCCGCACGCCGGTTAAAAAGCCACGCCGGGCCGATCCCCCCCACCACTACTCCTGTTCTCCCCTCCCCCCCCCACCCTACCCCCTGGGCCACCCATTAATCTCCCCCGGACGGGCGGACTAATCCGCGGGACGGAGTGGGCGCGCGTGAAATTTTAAGCCGGTTTCCTATTTTATTCCCAAGAAAAGAACTTGACCTAATACTTTAATAGAGCCTTTTAATTAGTTAATTAATTAATGGAGGCGGCCCGGTGAGACGTCCGCCCTCGCCGCGCCACGGCTCCTTCAGAAGTGGGCCGGAACAGCGGCGACGGCCGCCGCCCAACAAAGAAGGGAACACACTGCGTAACGACCTGCTAATTGGCTGCGGCCGCGCGGTTGCCATGGAGACGGGCTCCCCGTTCAGCGGGCCCGATAGTGTCCACTACAGCAGGGGAACTGGCAGGCAGAGCAGGCGCCGTAGGCAAATGTATCAGCTGTGCAGATTCAACTGTGGGAGGGTAATTCTTTCCACATTTTCAACACATTCATGTATCTATATACATATAAAAATGAATTGCTGCTCGTTAGTCTCGCTAAAACTCGGGAATGGATGAACCGATTTGGCTAATTTTAGTATTGAAATATTCGTGTAATTCCATATAATATGGAAAAGTTGTCCGGAAAAGAGGAAAATCGGGAAAATCTGAAACTTTTTTTTCCAGTGAGCTATCAATACCTTTCCTCCAATTGCGATTACAATTTGTACATTTCATGTTGAAAGCAAGAGAAAGGTTCGCATCAAATAAAAATTTGGAAAATTTGCCTGGAAAGTAGGAAAATTTAGGAAAAACCGAAAGGGAATTTTTTATATGATTGAAAATCAATTGCCACATGGTTTTTTGTCTTGGAAAAGTTTTTAGTAAAAAAATTGAAAAAAAATAGGGCCAGTTAAAAAGGAACGTCGCTAAATTTGAACCAAGTTCGTTTTTCAATGTGTTTCTAAAATGTACTCAACTCTATAATTTGAGAACCGTTCATCCGATTGCGATAAAATTTTGATCATTTGACGTTCAACGAAAGACTGACGTTCATATGAACTAAAAATTTGGAGAAATTACCAGGAAAATTGGATAATTCAGAAAAACAGAAAAAGATTTATGTATGAAATATTAATACCATTCATCTGATTACGATAAAGTTAGCACATTCGACGATCAAAGCGAGAAGAAAGTTTGAGTGAAGTAAAAGTTTGGAATAGTTGGCCAGAAAATTTGTAGAAAACTGAAGAGCTCTTGTCTTTGGTATATCAATACTATTTGTAGGATTGCGATAAAATTTTGCTCATTTGACGTTCAAAGGAAGAGTACATACATATTAGCAATTAAGAAGCATTGCCGGGTAATGATAGATAGCCAAATCGGTTCAGCCGTTCTCGAGTTTTAGCGAAACTAACGAACAGCAATTCATTTTTATCTTTCATAGTTCCTATACGGACTCAGATGGTGTAAAGCGAACTTTACTCTTTCAAAGTATATTTCTGAACGCACCCGACACAACAACCAAGTCAAAATTTTACATGTTATAAATCTAAATTTTCCTGCGAATTATTCCATACTTTTATCATTTACATTATCCTGGACATGTGTGCGTGATTTGTCCACTCTTTCCGCCCACTATCGAGCTGATACTTTGACTATCTGATAATGCCTTTATAAAGTTACTGGGTCTAAAATACATATGATTTAAATTAATATGGTTTATATTAGGAGGTAAGTGATACGAAGTTCACTGGGTCATCTAGTTATATATAAAGCTGGGTGTCCGTATGTTTGAGTTTTTGTGTGAACGTATTGCATACAAATCTACAGTTTTGCTCCAATCTTTTTCAGAGGACGGTCGGCGTAAGTATAAGAATTACGTACAACACACAATTCAGGAGACATGTCATAAACAATGAGATGCGCCGTAAACTGATGCATTAACCGACAATGATGCACATTTTCTGCTAAACCACTGGACCGATTTAAACCAAATTTGGAACACATATTCCTTACGTGATATAACAACTGATGTAGTTGTAGGAACCACATACGGCATATGGTTCAGGAGATATAACGTCATAAACAATAAGAGTTGCAAGAAACTGCTACACAATGCGAGAAAATGTTATAAATACACTATACGAGATTGACAGTACTTAGCGATTTGTCAAAAACTATAAACATAATTTCAATCCTTTATTAAACTTTTTCTCGCTGACAACCATATCAAAACAATGAGAGGACAAAAGGTTCTCGGTTTCTACTTTTTCGCTGTTCATGAACAGCCACGCACCGTATGGTTGCTTACGAAAGATAGCCCATGTGTTAATACAGGGCATAAGCTACCTCTATTCCAAATTTTATTCAAAACCATTTCAGCATAATGAAGTAGCAAACATATTAACCCATTGTAACGCACCCTCCGCCTCGCACCATACGGTGGCTTACGAAAGGTAGCCCACGTATTATCAGGATATAAGCCAACTATGTTCCAAGTTTCATTCACATCCGTCCAGCCGTTGCAGCTTGTAGGCGCAAGAAACGAATTTATTAATTGTAAAGCACCCTCCGCCATGCACCATACGAAGTTAATTTTGGTATTCCTATTAACTTCGCGCGAGTGCACGCAATGAGTTGACAAAGATTCATCGCTGTCGGACGTACGGCACAGCCGTGCAGGAAATACGATCAAAAACACAAACAAACAAACATTTCTTATACAGGATGATCAAAAAGTCAGTATAAATTTGAAAACTTAATAAATCACGGAATAATGTAAATAGAGAGGTAAAAATTGACACACGAGCTTGGAATGACATGGGGTCTTATTAGAAAAAAAAAATACCTAGACGCGTGAAAGATCTGTTGCGCGCGTCGTTTGCTAATTATCGTGTGCTCAGCCGCCTCCCAAGTACCCAGACCTCAGTCCGTGCGATTGTTGGCTTTGGGGTTACCTGTAGTCGCAAGTGTATCGTGATCGACCAACATCTCTAGGGATGCTGAAAGACAACATCCGACGCCATTGCCTCACAATAACTCCGAACATGCTTTACAGTGCTGTTCACAACATTATTCGTCGACTAAAGTTATTGTTGAGGAATGATGCTGATCACATTGAGCATTTCCTCTAATCAACGTCATCTTTGCTTTGTCTTAATTTTTTATGCAAATATGTCGGACATTTTTTGATTTTTTTTTTGTTCATTCTAAGCATATGTGTCAATTTTTACCTATCTATCTACATTATTAAGTGATTTATTAAGTTTGCAAATTTATACTGACTATTTCATCACCCTGTATATTAGATAGAGTCAATGTGTATGTGTGTCTGTGTGTTTGTATGCATACAAATCTACAATTTCGATCCGACCCTGATGAAATTTTGGACATTTTAATACGAAGAGGAAATACACTGTGGGTGTGCAGATCGCGTACGACACATAGGTCGCTAGATAGTACATCACAAACAATGAAATACGTGCAAAACTGTCGCATTACACGACAATGTTGTACATCTCCTAAACCTCTGGACTGATTCCAACCAAATTGGCTCATGTATCTTACCGTAGTATAACGATTGCTGCAGAGCTAATAACCACATACGACGTCTCAAACAACGAGATGTACGATAAATCCGAGTACAAAGGCTATTTTTTAAAGACAAGATCTCTTTTCCTATTTTTGGCAAGATCTCGGAAGGTTATTGACCGATTTGCTCAAAATTTTTTCATGATACTGTTATAAACATTTGGAAAGCCACAGACTATTTAGGCCTCCAAAAGTGAAAGAGAGAGAGAGAGAGAGAGAGAGAGAGAGAGAGAGAGAGAGAGAGAGAGAGAGAGAGAATATCTGCGTGTTTGTTTTTGTGTTTGTATTGCATACAAATCTGTAGTTTTTCAAACTAGATGAAATTTTTCACACTTCACCTTAGAAGGAATAGCAGCTCACTGTCGACATAATAATCCGTGCGGTGGATGAGAGAGTATGCATTTGCCTCGCGGGAATGGCCGTTTGTTTCTATGCGTATCGTCAGGGACTGTGAGACCGCTCTCACTGGAGGTTCGAGTGTTCCTTCAGAATCCGTCTGTGTGTGTGTGTGTGTGTGTGTGTGTGTTTGTGCTGTCCTTAGGTTAGTTCAACTAATTTATAGTTGTTTCTGATCCTAGGGACTGATGACCACAATAGTTTGGTCTTATTCATTAATAAACGTTTGGGGATACATTCAACACCTATTCATCCATCATATTGAAAGTTACGTGGTATATATAATGTCTTATATACAGGTTTAGAAGGTCATGAATTGAGAAGGCGAAAGGGGAAATACTAAGGAGGGGGAGAAAGAGACGTGGAGTGAGAGAAGGTTGGTGACGAAGTAGTGACTCGAAATAAAAACCTTGGCAACGCCGTGTTTTCAGCCAATATGAAATAAACTAGAGAAATCGACAACGCTTCTCAACTGTTAAATACGTATGAAAACTGTATATACATCGTACCTGCTTCACGTCTCTTCCCCGCATCCATTCTCTCTATTGTGACATAAGCCCCCCCCCCCCCCCCACTAAACGAGGATTGTGAATTGAAGTCACTGCAGTTACCCTCAAATTTTCAAATTCTACGTTAGATTCCCCGAAACTTTCATTACACACAAACTTCGTCCTGAGAATTACAACCGCAACAAAAATAAAAAAAGATCAGCCACATCGGTCGATCCTTTCTCAAGTTATGGCGTGACCATAGAAAGTAGGATTGATTTTTGTGTAAATATTTCAGTGTCAAAAAGAGACTACGAAGGCAAGAATATTATTACGTTACTTGTTATCTGCAATATGCTGCGGCTCCGATAATTAAACACTATGTAACTTAAATTTATTTCTTTGGCTTATTTAGCATATACAATAGACGAAAAAGTAGGGGGGTCAGTTGAGAAACATAGGAACTGAACTATTGTTATCGTCAGAATAAACTGTAATGGTTCAACGTTTGTCTGTCGCTTCTACGAAGTGGAGACAACATTACGTCAACCTACATATGAGGCGCTCAGAAGCAAATGGGTGTAAGTGCCAAAATTGAAAATATGAGGTTAGAGCATGAAAATGGAAGAATAGATCCCATTTTATTAAGTGGGAAAGGAATGTAAGTAGATTTATTGACAGGTGCTGCTGTCTGACGAGTTTTCTAAAACCTACTTAATCACTGCAGTCACCTGTTTGGAGGAAAACGGATAAAAGTCGCTTACACCCCTGTGTTGTTTGCCGACATTCGCAAGTTAGTTATATTGCAACCGTTTGCTGGGGCTGTTTATCAGTAATTTTCGTGCGGTTACTGCAGAAGAGTTCTGAGGAACAATTTTATACAATGAATGAATAGGAGATCAATCTCTGTTTACTCGACGAAGACTCAGGTAATTATTTACTGCATTAAAAAGGAAACTTTCTTTGTATACAACATAGACATAACCTACACTCTTTTGGCAACTTTGTGGCTTCTTTGTTTATATTTGTGATAACAACAATGGGCGTTTTCTAGGCAATATTTCCTGATTGACTCATAAAACCGTTTAATTCATAATTTTTATTTCAGACCCTGTTGATGATACGGACAAGGAACAAAATTACGTTATACAACGAAACAATGACAACGGCGACTCTGAACAAGAGTTTCAAGGAAGCAATGAAAGTCCAAAGACAAGAAGGCGTTTAAGGCGTGAGAACACTTGGAAGAGGAAGAAAGCAGAACTAATGCGTGATTCTGGTTCAAATTCAAATGTTCAAATGTTTGTATAGCTTATGGGTCATCAGTCCCTAAACTTACAAACTACTTATGAACTAGCTAACACTAAGGACGGCAGGCCGCGGGGACTGAGGCGCTCCAGTCACGGTCTGCACGGCCATTACGGTCGGGGGTTCGAATCCCCCCTCGGGCATGGATATTTGTGCCGCCCTTAGTATAAGGTAGTTCGTAAGTAGTTTGTAAGTTTAGGGACTGATGACCACGTAGTTAAGTCCCATAAGCATAACAAATATTTGAACTTTTTTTTTCAGGTGAAAATGCAACGTCAGGGGTTTGAATCCCCCCTCGGGCATGGATCTTTGTGTTGTCCTTAGGTTAGTTTACCTTAGTTTAAGTAGTTTGTAAGCTACGGACAAATGACCAAGACGTTTAGTCCGATAGGTTTACAAATATTTGAACATTTTGAAAATGCAAGAACAGCTAAGAGCTTAGCTCAGAAAAAGGCAAAGGAAAACTCGGATATTGTTGCTATATGTTTTGATCTTCAGAAAACGCTGCCTTCTCCAACGTTAACCTGTAAGAAAGTTTACTACTCAAGACAGCTATGGACATAATACTTGGCAATACATGACCTAGCAAAAAACAACGCCACTATGATGATATGGAATGAAACTGACGCAGGAAGAGGATCACAAAAAGTTTGATCCTGTTTACTTAAGTACGTTTTACAGCTACAAACAGTTAAGCACATCATCGCCTTTAGTGACAACTGTGGAGGACAAAATAAAAATCAGTTCATTTCCAGATTTTGGATGTACATTGTAAGTAACACACATATTGAGACTATAGAGCATAAGTATTTAGTTGCAGGTCATTCCTTTATGGAATGCTATGAAGACTGTAATAATAGAGAAAAATAAGAAATTCCAATACGTGTTTGTGCCTGATGATTGGCTAAAAGCTGTAGCATCTGATCACCTTAAATTCTGGGTTATACGAACGAATAAAGATGAGTTTTTATCGGTGAAAGGAATGAATGACACTCTTAGAGACTCTGTAGCAGGTATCAGAAAATTTCAGTGGATCAAGTTTCAGTAGAGCAATTCACGTACTGTGCTGTACAAGTATTCTGTAGATGATAACGAATAATTCAAAACCTATGATAAGAGAAAGCCCAAGATTGGACTCAATCCAATTTATTTACCTTAAAAATTCTGTACAGCTCACCAGTAAAAACTGATACGAAGAAATACGAAGATATTGAGTCACTTCTAGAAATTGTACCACTGATTCTTCACAGTTTCTATAAGAACCCTGAACATGGGAGAAAAGATAAGACGAAGAAGAAGCTGGCCAAACTGCCAACAGCTGCTACAGCAGAGGATGAAGACAGTGTGCAAACGTTAGACTTGGAACATTACTTTGTATGGGTATTAAAAAAAAAAAAAAAAGTTTAGTGGAGTCTCGTAGCAACTCTAAGGTGAATGTGTCATGGGAATTTGATAAATATCGATTCATAACTGAAGACGACCCTATGCAGAAAAGTATCATCGGGCACTTGTAGGACAAACTGTTTGAGTTGCTCGCTCATTTGTTGTATATTTGTAATGGTATGGCCATCGTACTAAATTCAACAAAGCTTTTATTTTGGTACGTCCTGTACTTCTTTCATCAGAAGTGCACACCTAATTGGAAATTAATAAAAGAACAAAATAAAGAGAAACTGTTACCTCGAGAACCTGTCCTCAGCAAAAGAACACGTGCAACCAGTTGGATCACTGGGGGCCAACGGAGGGAGGTAACCGCTGAAGTTTCGGGGGGAGCGCGGTGTCTCCATTCAACCAAAGTAGCGTCCTGAGGGATCGGGAGCGGCCAGGAAGACTGCGAAGACATAACCGCGCGGAATGCGTAATTAGGAACGAGTAACGCCAGACATTCAGCGCGCGTAGGGCGGGGATCAAAGGCTCCGAGACGCATACGCCAGCCGCAAAGTGGTGTCTACTGTGCGGGGCGGAGCGCTGGGCGGTGTCGGCGGCTGTTGGGGGCCTGTGGGAGGGGGAGGGGCGTTTTGCGCCAGTCCATTCTCTCTCCAGGCTGCTTATGGGCCCTCGTTATCGCGACAGCAGGTACAGTGTCTTCAGCATAAGCATTCCAGCATTCCAGTATATGTATGCTCCCATAAATTAATTTAAATGCCAGTTTTTTACGTATTTGAATTTAGAAGGGACTACTGTCAGAGTTTATTACACCCAGAATTGCCGTAGAGACCAATAACTTTTATTTCAAATATGGTTGGAGCTGAGAGGCTGGATCAATAACCAGACACCAATGTAATTCGACTTGATTGGAAATTACTCAATCAAAGTATTTACGAAACAACGGGGGAAACTCGTGAAGCTGACCTCAAAGAACATCAGTTTGTGTTTCTGAGATATATAGCAACATGCGCGTGTCGATAAAAAGCCTGCGTCATCTATAAGAAAGTTCAACGAATAATAGCATAATGACGAAGAGAGAAATTGTGGAGTTTGTTCGTTTTTGATAAATGGGTACAAGCTGTAGATGGTAACTTACTTTTGCTAAATTAATTCGTCCATAGTATCGCAGAGGTAATATAGAAAGATACATTGGACAATTATGTAAGAAATACACAATGAAGTTTAGAGTTCAAGGAAAAATTCTCCAGATATTAGAATTAAAATATAACGGTAAACACTTTCCTTATCAAATAGTGAATACGGATTTACAATATAGTGACAAGATGTAATAGGTTCCTGCGATACTGTGTCACATGAAGGGTGGTGCAACTAGCCTGAAGAACATTAAGGCATTTTGTTAAAGAAAAATATAGACTCCACAGGCTAATACATGAAAATGTTAAAATATCTATGAAGAATTCGTATCAATACTTTGCAACCATTAAACTTCAGTAGTCTCAGTGGCTACCTTCTTTGAAAATGGAATTATTAAATTATTCCTGAAGACGGAAGGTATTTCTTTGTCGTATATATCGTGCAAACCAGGTAGGATACTTTTGACATAGCAGATTCTCTCAAGCACTCAATAGTTTTGAGGAAACGTTATTTATTCTAGTAGCATTATTTCCACTTACGTCAAACGGTCTTTAGCAAAATTCTTTTCATAGTGTCACATCTAGAATAGCATATTCACTTCACGTACTTCCATTTTCTAAATACAACGTTGTTCTTTAATTCCTTCCCTTGTACAGATTATCTCTATATTTCTTCCATCATACAGATTTCCAGATTTTTTCTTAGTTCTGCCTTCTCATATGAGCTCTTGTAATCCATATGACATATTTTCGCTAAATATTTCTACAGTTCCTATAACTTCTATACGTTTGTGGTACGAAAGGATTTATGGCTGGATGTGGATGTGTTACTCATGGAAATTCTGTTTCAACCCGACTCTATTACTATTAATTGGGTGAGAAAATGAATACCATCTTAATAAACACATGACAGTAAAAATAAACGTACACTGGTCAAAACAATTAGGAGATAAGTAGATATATCTAGGTCCTGAAATACTGTCATCGGCAGAATGAACTAAAATCGTGCAATGTCTTACTCTTGGTTCTGGAGTAGAGACAACAACATTACAGCAACGGAGATTGTGGTAATAACAGAAACTTGCTGCAGAGAGGGTTAGTGTTGACTTTTATTTACTTTACCAAACGAATTACACAAGCAAGCGGGCAAAGAATAGTGTAGTGAGTAGGCAGGGCAATGGAACATCAACGTAACTTACCCGAAGTTATGGCACGTAGAGTCATAGGAAGGTTGGAAGCGAGACAGGCAGAGAGAGGAAGGTGGCTGCAGGTATTTGAGTGTCCCAAAGGTTGATTTTAACGTGATTTCAGACAACAGGAACCGTTAAAAGAAGGCAAGGCCAAGGTCGTACACGAATAGTCATCAAAAGATGACCGTTACCTCCGGTTAAAAACCCATAGAGATAGGAGACTGCAACTCAACTGCAGCGTACCCTCCAGGCACCTAAACGACGCACCATAGCAACACAAATAGTCCGAAAGAGTCTCCGCGAATGTGGCATCTACACACGGAGGTCTATGGTGTGAGTCCCATTAAAATCACGGCAACATTTAGGTCGCAGAAACTGTTCGGGAGAACATCAAACATCAGGATTGCTGTTGTAACGAATGGCGCCGGGTTCTGTTCACAGATGAGTGAAACTAGGAACAATATGTGGTGGGGCCATCAGTCAGTATTGACGCTTTGACTGCTCAGAAATATAGAGACGAGATCTTTCGACATTTTGTTCTGCCCTACGCTGGTGCCATTGGAGATGGGTTCCTTCAGGTGGACGACAACGCTTGCCCGCAAAGCGTTGCACTGGCGTAAAAATTCTTGAAGCTGAGGAAGCTGAACGAATGGAATGGATAGCTTCTTCACCGGACTTAAACCCAATTGAGCATGACTGGGATGCACTTGGCAGACACAATGAAGCGGTACTGCTAGATCGGTTCATTACTTTTTCTCATCATTGTATTCAATTTAATTAATGGCAAAAGGGTGGCTCAGTTCTTTGATCTCCAGTGTACGCGGAAATGCTATTAATAACGAAAAGAACAAGGAGCCAGGCTGCAGAGCTCACATCTCTCCCTGCTTGAGTGAAATGTGTGTGTGTGTGTGTGTGTGTGTGTGTGTGTGTGTGCGTGTGCCAGACGTGTTGTGAAAACAGAGTTTGCGGTAGGTAGGTAGAAACAGTTAGTCCTAAGCAGGATAGCCAACCTTTGCTTTCTGAGCGATCGGCAGAGAGGTTTCTCGTACAACCAGCGAATGCTAGCAGATAGTTTGCGAATCTTTGGGGGTTGTCAGGTTGGCGGTGGATCCGTTACGACTCCAGCCAATGGGAGAGCTCCGCCTTGCAAAGTGAACGCGAAAGCGTTTGGAGCGAGAGGTCAACCAAGTTAGGCAGAGTTTGCGAGGCGCCTTTGGAGAGCAGAGAATGTGCTAAATTGTGACGATTTATTTGAATAAATCTATATACATGGTGTTTCACTAAGTGTGTTTGCCTCTGTAACTTATAAAATAATAGGTGGCGGGAAATTTTAATGCGGTAGGTCAACACAAGACATGTTACACTTTCTGCGGAGCTATGAACCTAGTTTATTGTATCATTTTCCAAAGAGTTACAGCACAAAGATATAATTTTGTGGTATCTTCGTGTGGTATCTGCCCCTGAAACTTTGAAGGGTTGTAGCTCCCAAACTAACAGTGATAGGAATGTAGTTTAAATTGATTTGGACGCAGCTGGTTTCAATGAATCCAATGCACGATAGAAAAAACTATTGTTCCATTTAATGCTGTATCTCCATTTGTGCTGTATCTTTGGAAAAGGATACAATAAACTATGTTCATAGCTCCGCAGAAAGTGTAACATTTCTTGTGGTGACCTACCGCATTAAAATTTCCCGTCACCTATTACTTTATAAGTTACAGAGGCAAACACACTTACTGAATCACCCATATATCGACAAATATATTCTGGCTACAGAAGCGTATATCGTGTTACTGCTTGCAAGTGCGTGAGTATAATGCAGTCAACTTACAGAGTCTGGTGTGCCTGTTGTAGCGACAAATGTATATGAAAAATCATTTCAGCAGTAACCTGTTTAATGCGACTGAAACAAACAGATCAACGTATATTTTAGAGGTATGAATTTAGTATGTTGAGAGACTTGCAGTTGTAACGGATTTTGAATGGGGCATGAGCCATCAGCTTCAGGCCTTAAAATTAAATTTACGGGTCAGTATCAGAGATTTGTGCTTAATCAAAATAATTGACGTTGTCCATGTTAAATTTTTCCTATATTTTTTGTAACGAACATGTTAGACATGCATTCCCACGTTTTCCAGTCTTCGATAATTCTGAGTCCACAATGTCCGGTAGCAGAATATAATCACCTTCAGTGAGTTTTTATAACGTTTCCGCGGCCTTTTTTTTATATCTTAGCCTAATTTTTTTAATAGTCATGAGCCATCAGCTACATGGACCAGGAGCTAAATATACGGCTGAATAGCGATGAACATTTACCTACAATAAATTACATGGGTTCTAAGTATGAAACGATGTGTGATGCACGAGACATCAGTCGATTTTCCGTGGCGATTTACATGATTGGCGAGGGTTCCTTCTCTCTGACCTCAATAAGATCAATATCATCAGTAATCACCTTCAGTAAATCAATATTAATGTTCCATACCGGTTTGCCAAATATTTGTCTCGAGATTATCAATATTTACCAGTTTCATTGCAAGAGGTAATGTCTGACTATACGGTTCGATGTGCCTTGGCTAGCACTCACTGTACTGACCTTGTTGTCTTTGCCGAGTTTTAATTAATTCTGTTCAACTGAGAGGAGAATTTTTTCCTCCGTTCTGCCACATTTTGTAAATTTCATTTTCGTTGTGATTCGTGGTATAATTGGGAGATACGTCACTTGTATTTAGTTTCTTGGCTTAGATTAAGAGCCTTTATGCTGAGTCTTTCGGGAGGAGCACTATTTTAATGTCTTTCAATGCAAATATCAGTCGAGATCGTAGTATTTACTTTTGTAGAGATACGTGCATGAATACGTGAATGAATGATGTTTGATTGGAGATTATTTCCTGTATACTCGCTTCCAGAAACTAGAGGGTTTTCTACGGCACGAAATAACGCAAATTATGGAACCAGTAGGATTTAACTTATAGTTCAGCCAGCCGGAAAGGTAGTGAAACTTTCTGTTCGTCCAGTTTCTTGATTATTTCACTGTGTTTGCAGTAATAATTTGTGTAATTCAAGATTCATTCTCCCCATCTTCTTATTCATTCTTATCACTGCCCAATCGTTATAACCAACTACCTCAAGGGTATATGTGCTTAAATAAATAGTAACTCAAATGGATAGGGGTTTCACAGAAATGAATATGTGGCAACGGTTACGTTCAAACCAGTAGCTAAGATTGAGAAACTGCGTTATTCGTTGCGCAATATAATTTATTTTATCTGAGGACAATTAGAGGCCACATTATAATTTTGGATCATACATTCTATTATACGAAGAGTTTTGAATCGTAACTGCCGGTCAGGGAAACTCAATGTTAACGCCCTGAGTCTCTAGTGGCGGAAATTTAAGAATAAAACAAATGACTTTCCACTCGGGGGATAAGGAAAAAGGGCGGTCGGCTTTCAACATTGCAACTAGACCAGCATATCTCAGAACGGTTGCAGATTAAGATATTGCACTTATGGAAGAATGGCCATATATCACTCAAGAATTGACAACTTCATACTGTCCATCCCACGCAGGTGTGAGACTGTACTGGCAGTACGAGGTGATCACACACCATATTAAAGAACAATAGGAATGATGTTTACATTATTATGCTAGTCCCAAGGTGCCTGGCTGCAACTAAATGCCATGTAAACGCCAAGTAAAGACACGGCACAGTAAAATATAGTACTGTATGACACACGAATTACAGTTGTAACTCATGTCTAAATAAAACAACATTCCTCATACACACAAAGAAAGAAAATATGTTATGTGGACATGTGTCCGGAAACGCTTAATTTTCATGTTGGGGCTCATTTTAGTATTTCCCTTTAAATATAAATTGAAATAATTCGTGCAGACAATTGTCAAAATGCCCAATTGTTTCGTTAGTATGTACTGTACTTCCTCGATTCACCGCCAGTTGGCCCTATTGTAGGAAGGTAATTTTGACTTCAGTGCTTGTGTTGACATGCGACTCATTGCTCTACAGCATTAGCATCAAGCACATCAGTACGTAGCATCAACTGGTTAGTGTCCATCAAGAACGTGGTTTTGTAGTCAGTGCAATGTTTACAAATGCGGTGAATCGATGAAGTACAGTACATACTAACGAAACAATTGGGTATTTCTACAATTGTCTGCACGAATTATTTCAATTTACATTTAAAGAGAAATACTAAAATGAGTTCTAACATGAAAATTAAGCGTTTCCGGACACATGTCCACATAAAATATTTTCGTTCTTTGTGTGTGAGGAATGTTTCCTGAAAGTTTGGCCCTACCTTTTTGAAACACCCTGTATATATTGTATATGATATCTTACCTGATCCCGTAATTGTTCTGAGCCGTGTGCTTTGGCTCATGTCTTTCTATAACTGTTTTCCGGGTATTGAATCTTTTTCGGGATAGAAAAAAAATGGAATGGAAGCGTGTTAATAGAATACTTTTCCGTAAAAACAACTGATATTTGTTGAGAGAGACTATGTAATAGGATGAAGGACGTTGCGGTGATTTCAGCTTGCAATGCTCACTGTCGAAATTCAGGGCTGTCTCTGTGGGAACGCAGCAGCAGGTTGCAGGCGTTGAGGCGGCGGGCAGCAGGTGCGGCTGAGCGCGGCTGCGGTGCCCGCAGCGTCCGCGCAGCCCGGAGTCCTGGGTTCGATCCGGGCCCTCGTAATTACCGGCTGCGGTCTGCGGCGTGCGGGGCCGACTGCGGTCGGGGCGCACTTTTAAGGAGCGGCTCAGCACGTACTGTGCCTGCCGCAGGTTTTACAGCCATCAACTATTTACCTAACCCCCCAACATGCATTGTAAATAACTAACAGCCTTGCAGAGTATGTTGTAACTGTTGCTAGTGACGGATTCATGAACGCCTTCCGAACGCTCTGTGTCGTTTTCAATGTTCAGAATTACATCTGTCCATATTTTTTACTCTTTTTATCTTTTTATACGCAACATGAACTTGAAAAATACTATAACATACAACACATTATATCTATTACCCATGCTTAAATTAAACATAAATGAAACACGATTTAGTTCGGACAGGAGTAACTGTTAGGTATAGATTTGTTGCTTTCTTCTACAAGTTTGCCATTAATACATTAAATGTACTGAAAATGTTTTGCCTTTTTAGCAGATAACCAGGTTCAGCCACTATTTATTAAAGTGGTCTCATTTATTCAGCAGGAAAAATTATCTTCTGATGCTTCGTCAGAATGACTGAAACTGGAGAAAGTAATAAAACTGCCAGAGGAATGGTAGGCTTTAGAGAGAACATAAGGGCTGCAGAGGATGATAAACGTAGAAAGAGGAATCCTAGTAGAAAACTCTGAATAACGTAGTGGACACTAAATGTTGCCGATTAAAGGGCAAAATATGAAAATTCAGCAAACGAAGGAGGTAAAAGGAAATACAGATTTCAAACGTGTAACATGTACTAGTAAGACCATTTTATTAGTTTTATGGATCAGCCTATTAAAATTTTTTGCGGAGTACGTGAGTCCTCATAGCTCAAAATCTGCTATAATGTTCCATCATGTGAACGAAATCAATAAGTGATATTTTACAACAAATATTTCATATCCCAACATCAACTTGGAAATTCGTTATTTTATTGGATTAAAGACATTAAAAAATTTGTTTCAGAAGAAGTGAACATTGGCTAAGCAGGAGTAGCTACTTGTCAAATGCAAGTGCATTGTATTATGTATAATCACGAAAGAGATAGATACCGCCAGTATAAAAGTAAAGAAAGAAAAGCAAGTAGGGGGAAGGAGACGCTACCCAAGGGAAATGCAGGAATTATTGTGGACAGGAAAGAGGACGTATATGAAGATGAGACAGAAGATACGATACTACGAGAAGAATTTGAGATAGTACTGAAAGATCTACGTAGAAACGGGGTCCTTGGAGTAGATGACTTTCCTTCGAAAGTACTGATATCCGTGCGAGAGCCATATTTCTCGTTTCCGTGGTGTCTATCGCACATAGCGATAGAAACTGATTAAGGTAACGAATGTCTTCTGCTGTTGTTGTTGTGTTACACATCTGGACATGTAATGAGTTTTTGTTAAGATGGACACACAAGTTCGTTTTTGAATTGTGGTGATCATTACCGTCACATCCCGTTTATTATCAAAAGCACATTTTTTTATCACGTCCATCACCTGTTAAAAATTTTCTTTACGAAGAGACACGTTTATTTTTATTTCTATTTCCTTATAGACCTAAATGTATGACTGTGGTTAGAATTGTTTTTAAATAACTGTCGATGAATGTACGTAGGTTATACAACACTTAGAGTACACATCCGTAGCATTACGCCGAATTTCCTTATTCTGTGTCTATATTTACCTGCAAAATTGCGTTTCACACGAGTTCTAATTAAGGTTCCATGTATTACGTTACTTAAACTCTCACCTCACCCCCTCGTCACGCTTCCGTCGCTCCAATCGGTCTACCGCCAAACACGTTTGAATTTAATGTACATAAAATTCCCTTGACTTTACTGGCATTTATTTATAAACATTTGTTTTTAAACATTAATTACGAACTGCGAGACATTACTGTTGCTCCCTGACGATTCTGAGAGAAAACGTAATGTTCTAATGCAAAAACATACTACATAGCAATAAATTTTAATTAAAAATAATAGGGAGAGCTGGTGGATGGCCTGCGGATAGGCAGGGGCGGTAGAAGCCTAAGTGACCAGCTGTGGAGGCGGTCAAGTTGTTTATAAGAACATTACTGTTGTTTTTCAGTCGTTCTTGAGAGCGTCATTGTCTTACTAGTGCAGGTACTTGTTCGATTTCAATCATCCTGTTCTTCCGGGAAGTGTGCTATTGTTCGAGTGTGGTGGCAATTAGGCAAGTGGCTGATGGTGGGATAGCCGTGGTGGCCGAGGGGACTGAGGCGCTTCAGTCACGGTCTGCACGTCCACTACGGTCGGGGGTTCGAATCCCCCCTCGGGCATGGATATTTGTGCCGTCCTTAGTTGTAGGTAGTTCATAAGTAGTTTGTAAGTTTAGGGACTGATGACCCCGTAGTTAAGTCCCTTAAGCTTAACAAACATTTGAAGAACATTTGCTGATGGCAGAGGGATGGGGGTAAGGGTACCTGGCATCGTTGAAAGTAACCTAGTCAAGCGATTCTCACTGAGCCAGAACTCTTGTCATAATTCTTTCCTCTTGTTTCCTTAAGGGGCGCATGTTGGAGTCCTGAACCGGGTCGCGTGATGTAGGTCTCGAGGGCGGCAATCTCATTCCCAACTTAGGACTGTCAGTGGGACGGAGCTGGGGGTGGCAGCGAGGGCAGGCGTTGGCGGGGGCAGTTACCCTTAAGTTGCTGTTTACACGATCAATTTGATATGCAAATATAATAAAATTAGTCAGGGGCGTTCGTTCCCCAAGTAAGAGGCCGTCAGGGTGTAAGTCGGCCAAGTGCGTGGCCGTCGGGGGGTGACGGCCAACATGTCGGGAACGGCCGGGGTGGAGGGGTGAGTGGTATCTCGCGCAATGCATGATAGGTAGAATCTCGGTAGGGTGGCAGCCCCTTTGCTACACTACTTTCATACTACGTACAATGCAAGAATGTAAATAAGTTCATCTTACAATGACAGGCAAAAATTTCAAAACCAGTTATGAATAACTATGAAAAGAGATATTCAACCTTTGCAAAGCACCTGATAAAACATGGAAGTGAATCATCAGAAAACTGACACAAGACATGAAATGTAGCGTACATGTCCTTCAAAAGTTTAAGTACGTCACTGTCTATAAATATTTCGTACGGTATATGGTGGAGGGCACCATTCGGCCAATGTCCATGAAATTTGGCAGATAAGTGCAGTTTTCCGTATAGAGAGGTTGGAGGAAATGAACAGAGAGTGCATCAGTAGGAGTTTGTTAGCTAGCAGCCGAGGTAATGACGAAAGCAGGATGATAAATGGATGGTGAGGAGGAGAAGAAGGTAGAGGTAGGTAGACAGAGAAGGAGAGCGAATGGAGGAGGACATGGATAGTGAGGGATGGTCAGTACGTGGACTGAATATCGGAATAAATAAATTGCTGAACAACGCTGAGTTTATAGCTGGCTGATACAGAGAGAAGTGTAAGTGGACAAAGAAGTAAGAAACAGACATAGTGAGGGGAGGGGGAGGGGGGGTGATGAGCAGTGAGATTAAGGAAAGGATCGAAGGAGTTATAACCAGATCCTACATCATCATTAGGACCTATAACATTAGACATGTTTTATTCTTCTTAAGTTTCATGTTATTCCCTCCTTACACTGACCATTTCATTCAATTGTTCTACCATTTTACATGCTTTGCCTGTCCGAAATTCAGTGTCAACGGCAGACTGGATTCCAATCCCGGCCTTCTTAAAATATCGCTATGCGCGATTGAGTTATTTCAATGCCCTAGTGCATGCAATAATTCATTTACGTCCTCTTCCTTATTCGTGTCAATAAATGTGCAATCACAGCTGTCGGCTGTAACGAACGTTCTTTCAGTGGCTCGAGTGTAATAGCATCGAGATATTTCATGGGTGCAGCATGATTTTACAGATGACAGTAAATAAATAATGAAAATATCTCTACGTCTGCTATGAGCAGACTACAGGTTGGAGCGGAAGAAAGAGAACAAGTAGGAGGGGAAACTGCGTCGATTGCAGGGGAAGATCGGCGAAAGGAAGTGTCCATCTCGGGCTTTCGGCCGACTGTAGATGAGCGAACGAAGTGTGTCGGCTGTGCGTTTCCGGCCCAAATCAAATAGCGGGCGCGCTGGCAGGCCGCCGCCTCGCGACTGCCGCCAGCGGCGCGACTCACCTCGTTTGCCGCGAGAAGGCCGCAGACGCGGGACTCCGGTGGGGGCGGGTTAAGACGCAGCCGCAGAGGGCGCCCCAGGCGCAGTGGCGTGACACTATTAGGATCACGCCGCGGAACGCCGAAACCTCCACCACACTCTCCACTAATTTGCCGGCGACGACTCAGCACGCTCAGACATTTGTCATGCCGCTTTATAAGGTTCAAAGGAAAAAATCATGGTGTTACATATGAAGAAGCCACAAATGGCTGGTTTGACGTCAGCATCACTTTCAAAGCGCCTTCCGCCAACAATCTTCTTCAAAGCTGGAAACAGATGGAAGTCACTTGGTGCGGTATCAGGAGTGTATGGTGTATGTGTAGGCCCTCCCAAACAGTCAGTCGCCGAGTGGACGTCGTCCAGTGCACACCTGTCCAACGACAGCAAATATTCAGTTGTAAGTTTAACCGGCTTCTCTCTAGAAGCTACATATTATTATTTTTCTGTGTGCTTTCCCTTCACTTCATTAAATTGATCATGTGCTCGCTCGCGTTTTTATTTGATTCATATTCGAGTTAAATATCTGATTTGTGTATTATTCCGCTGCGTGAATCGTCTGTCTCTGTTTTCTTACTACCTTCAGACGTCAGAGCCGGCCGCGTTGGCCGAGGGGACTGAGGCGCTCCAGTCACGGTCTGCACGGCCACTACGGTCGGGGGTCCGAATCCTCCCTCGTGCATGGATATTTGTGCCGTCCTTAGGATTAGCTAGTTGATAAGTAGTTTGTAAGTTTAGGGACTAATGACCCCGTAGTTAAGTCCCATAAGCTATACAAATATTTGAAACACTTTTTCACACGTCAACAGGCAGCAGCTCCTCCAGCTTTTTCCTTTTGTGGGTAAATCCGGCTTCTCAGCAGAAACGACTTATTTTGATTTTTTTCCCTGCGTTTCTCTTTTTGTGTGCTCGCCTCTTTATTTAGATTCACATTCGCGTAAACCGTTTAGTGAACCCCCATCGTCAGTTATTGCTTTTAAAGTACTTACGGTTTGTAGTCTTACACTTCAATTGTTCTTTGAGCTTAGCATGGCTAGGGACTGTGATTGTTGTCTGCGGATGCAGGCTGAGATGGAGACTGTTTGATCCCAGCTTCAGGCGTCCTTGGCTGCGGTTGCGAAGCTTGAGTCTGTGGTGGATGGGCGCTCTTGCCGTTGGTCGGTTGCGGGGGTCCAACAGTCGCCTTGTGCATCTGATGTGCCCACCGATCGACCCGTATCTTTGGCCAGTCCGGTCACTGCACGCATGGAGGTCGCAGCCCCGTCCGTGGTGGATTGGGAGGTACCCCTGGCGCGTGGCGGATGGCGTAAGACATTCCATGTGGTCGTTCGTGAGCACCCCCCCCCCCGGGTTCACCTTACAAAAAGGTTTGAGACGCTGTCGGACAGTGTTCCTGAGCCGCATGATGTCACTAGTCCTGTGGTCACCTCTCAGTCAGCAAGATCCGGGCAATTTTAGAGGTTGGGATTGCTTGTAGTAGGGAGCTCCAACGTTAGGCGGATAATAGGGCCCCTTAGGTATTTGGCCAGTAAGGAGGGGAACAAAGCCAATGTGCACTCCGTGTGCATACCGCGGGGAGTCATTCTAGATGTGGAACGGGTCCTTTCGGATGCCATGAAGGGGACAGGGTGCAGCCAACTGCAGATGGTGGCTCATGTCGGTACCAACGACGTGTGTCGCTTTGGGTCGGAAGAGATTCTCTCCGGATTTGAGAGGCTATCTGAGGTGGTAAAGACTGCCAGTCTTACTTGCGAGATGAAGGCTTAGCTGACCATCTGCAGCATCGTCGACAGGACCGGCTGTGGGCCTCTGGTACAGAGCCGAGTGGAGGGTCTGAATCATAGGCTGAGACGGTTCTGTCACCGTATAGGCTACCAATTCCTCGACTTACGCCAAAGGGTGGTGGGTTGTAGGGTTCCGCTAAATAGTTCAGAGTCCATTACACGCAGGGAGCGATTACACGGGTAGTGGGGGCTATGTGGCGTGGCGTGGTTTTTTAGGATACAGGGCTTCAGGAAAAAACAAAATGGGCTATCTCAAATGGTGCAGGTCGGTATAACAATTTTAAATTGTCATAGGTATGTCACGAAAGTACTAGAGCTCCAAGCGTTAATAGAAAGCACCGAAACACATATTATAGGCAGTGAAAGTTGGCTCAAGCTGGAAATAAGTTCAGCCGAAGTTTTGCGAAAGATCTAACAGTGTACAGAAAGGATAGATTAAACAAAATAGGTGGAGGCATGTTTGTCGCCGTCAAAACTAGTCTTTCGTGTAGCGAAGTTGAAGTTGATAGTTCCTGTGATCTATTATTGATAGAAGTTGTACCTGAAAATCGTAGGAAGTTAATAATTGGTTCCTTTTACCGGCCTCCCGACTCTGACGATACAATAACAGAAAGGTTCAGAGAAAACCTGTGTCAAATGGTAAACACAATCCCGACTCATACAATAATAGTAGGCGGTGTTTCAATTTATCCTCAATCTGTTGAAAAAAAATATATGTTCAAATCAGGAGGTGCGCATGAAACATTGTGCGATATGTACTGAACACATTACTTCGAACAATTAGTTCACGAGCCAACTAGAATTGTAAATGGATGCCAAAACATACTTGATCTTTTTGTAACAAATAATACCGAGCTCACAGCGAGCATCAAAACGGATACAGGTATTAGTGAACACAGGGCTGTCGTAGCGAGATTGAATATCGAAAGTCCCAAAGTTACCAAAAATAGACGAAATGCATATTTGTTCTGAAAAGCAGATAGAAATACACTAAATTGATTCTTGAAAGATAGTTTCGACTCATTAGAAACTCTAAACGTAAGAGTAGACCAGATGTGACTCCAATTCAAAGGAGTAGTATCGACAGCAATTGACAGTTTTATACGAAATAAATTAATAAAAGTAGGAGGTGATCCCCCTTGGCTCACAAAACAGGTCAGGACACTGTTACAAAAACAACGAAAAAGGCATGCAAAATTTAAAGAAACACAAAATCCCCAGAATTGGCGATCTTACAAAGAAACTCGAAATTTAGCGAGGACTTCAATGCGAGATGATTTCAATTCTTTCCACAACGAAGCTCTTTCTCGAAATCTGACTGAGATCCCAAATATATTTTGGTCATATGTCAAATAGACTAGATGCAAAACGCAAACAATACCTCATTACGTGTTACAAATGGCGATCCCGCCGATGATAGCGCTACTAAAGCAGAGTTACTAAACACAGCTTTAAAAAATTCATTGACCAAAGAAACCGAAACCAATATTCCAGATTTCGAAATACGAACAGAGGGCAGAATGAGTAACAAAGAAGTAGATATCATCGGAGTATTGAAGCAACTGAAATCACTTAACAAGAACAATTCTAGTCCGGACTGTATACCAACCAGATTGTTATGTGATAATGCTGATACAATAGCTCCTTACTTAACAGCCATATACAAACGCTCGCTCAAAGAAAGATCTGTACCAAAAGATTGGAAAGTTGCACAGGTCACACCTATATTCAAGAAATACAGTAGGAGTAACCCACTAAACTACAGACCTATTTCATTAACGTCAATTTGCAGCAGGGTTTTAGAACATATCTTGTATTCAAATATTGTGAATTATCTCGAACAGAATGATTTATTCACCCAAGGTCAACACGGATGTAGAAAATATCGTTCATGTGAAACACAACTAGCTCGTTACTCACACGAAGTGATGAGTGCTATCGGCAAGAGTTTTCTAACTGATTCCGTATTTCTAGATTTCCAGAAGGCTTTTGACACCGTACCTCGCAAACGGCTTTGAATCAAATTGCGTGGTTATGGAATATACCCCAAGATTTGTGACTGGATAGGGAATATCCTGTCAGAGAGGACACAGGTCGTAGTAATCGATGGTAAGGCATCGACTAAAACAGAGGTGATATCCGGAGATCCACAGGATAGTGTTACTGGTCCACTGCTGTTCCTTATTTACATAAACGATTTGGGAGAAAATCTAAGTAGCTCTCTTAGGGTGTTTGCAGATGACACCGTCATTTACTGTCTAGTAACTACATCTGAAGAGCAAAACCAACTGCAGAACGATCTGAATAAGATATCACTATGGTGTAAAAATTGGCAATTGGCTCTAAATAATGAAAAGTGTGAGGTCGCCCACATGACTACGAAAATAAATCCGTTCACAAGATAAATCAGTCGAATGTGAAGGCCGTAAACTCCACCACATACCTAGGAATTACTATTATATCAGACTTAAACTGAAAGGAACATGTAGTAATGTCGTGGGAAAGGCGAACCAGAGACTGCGTTTTATTGGCGGAACGCTTAAAACATGCAACAGAACCATTAGAGAGACTACATGCACTACGCTTGTCCGTCCTCATTTGGAGTATTGCTGCCCAATGTGAGATCCTTATCAGGTGGGTTTGAAGGAGGACATCGAAAGTGTCCAAAGAAGGGCAACTCGTTTTGTATTGACAAGATACAGGGGGGACAGCGTTACGGAAATGATACAGGATCTGGGATGGGAGTTAATACAACAACGGTGCTTATCGCTGCAGCGAAGGCTGCTTGCGAAACTCCAATCACCAATATTCTCCTCCGAATGCGAAAATATATTGTTGGCTCCCACCTACATAGGTAAGAATGATCATCAGAAATCAGAGCTATTCGAGAATGGAATGGTGGATGAATAGTATAAAGGTGGTACTTAAATATGATTTGCAGAGTATCCCATGTAGATGTAGAGCTGCAATTTGCTTTTGCGTTGCCGTCGCCTAGTGTGGTTTCGAATTATCATCCAATAGCAGAACGCCAAGTTTCAGAAGGCCAAGCCGATTTTTCCGATTCACCGCTTTCATCTTCGACAGAGTGGCACAGTACCGCGCAGCACTAATGGTTGCAGCTTCAAAAGACCAACAACAAAACTCTTTGTGGGTCGCAGAAAACGGTGGCTAGTACTTTACCTGCAGACGGAGTGCTTTCTAACTTTTTTTCGGACAGTTGATGACGAATGTTTCCACTCCATGGATGCGGCCTTCGATTCGGGCGTGTAATGGACCCATGTTTCCTCCTCCGTCACAATCCGAAACAAAAAATAATTGCCATGTACATGTCGACCTCTACCCAATGGTGTATCGGTGTCTTGCATTTGCGCGTTCACATGCTGTGTCGTCTTTCACCCACAGTCTTTCAACGCTTCTTCCGTATGCAAAGCTTTGATTTCTTCGTGGACGGATTTTTGAAGCTTATAGAGCGGTCTGACAAATGTCTCAATGTACTTGGAAATTATGTAAAAAAATAAAGATATGTCTTGTCTTTAATGACTCATTCTATTGTTTTTCCTGTCATACACAACTCTGAGTACAGTCGACGGAGAAACTTATTTTCTAACTCCCCATCGAAGAAGGCGACAGGAAGAAAGACTGTCGGCAACATGAGTTCCTAAAACCTGGCAAGCGTTCACACATGACCAACTAAACAATCCGATGGAAACCTGACTGATCGAAACATAGTTAAATTGTCGTCGCATACGTCCTATAGACATACTGTGCAACACATGCATCCAGACTGTGCATCATGTTTACATGGAGTATGCACTGTGCTCACCCAGACTGTGTATTGCGTTCATGGATACTGTGCATCGTGTTCATCGAGACTGTGTATCATGTTCATCAAGACCGTGCATCGTATTGATACAGACTGAGCATCGTTTTCAGTCAGACTGAGCATTGTGTTGACCAGTCTGTGCGTCATGATCTGCAGACTGTACATCATGTACAATGACTGTGCATTATGTTCATGTTGGATCCAGTAGACTTGGGGTAAGAAGCTCGACCGGAATCCGAACTGGCGCGGATTCGAAACCCGGACGGACCTCGGATTTTTTCTTTTACCTCTCAACGATGTGAGGAGTCGCCATAAACGAGACGTGGTTCGGATTCAACGTTAAAATGTATGTCCCCTTTCCCCAGTTGGACAACTGGGGTAGGCTAGGGATACAGAAGTCGTCGAAGTGACGTCGAATTGAAAGAGATGCACCAGGGCAATGAGCCACAGGAAATTATTATCATTATGTGCATCATGTTCATCCAGATTGTGCATCGTGTTCACCAGTCTATGCGTCATGTCCATGCAGACTGTGCACCACATTGATCCAGACTACATGTCATGTTGATCCAGACTATGCATCATGTTCATGGACACTGTCAATGTGTTCATGCAAACTGTGTAACGTGAGCGTACAAACTGTGCAACGGTCTATGAAGTTTGTGCGTCGAGTTAGCACTGCTACGATCCACGATACAGAGTTTTACGATTCCGGACAAAGTAAAACGCTAAGTGGGATAGTGCTTCAAGACGTGTTCATGGAATGACACTTTCAAATAGAACGGACAGTAATGGACCTTGAAGTTTTTTAACATGTTGGTCATGATCAAACTTGTTGTATATCTACAACTCAAAAGTTGAGTATTCACGCATTTATAATGTATTTCACATGTATTACTAGTCCAGTGGAATCTTTTCTGTTAAAGTTTACCAGCACATGCTTACCAAACACCACCCCGCAACCAGAGTCTTCTTATTTTCAGTAGTCCCACTACGAAGACGTTTGCTTTGAAAGGGATTTGTTTCAACTTTGTGGCCATGTGTCCTTGTCGTCACCACAACGTTAGGTTAAAATGGAATTGTATAGAAATTATTGCGTTTCATCGGATTTTAGCTGTCGACTTATTGGTGTTTCGAAAGCAAATAATAGGGAAATCATCGTCTCATTTGTGAATGCGAGCAAAGGAAACACCTCAAAAGCAAACTCCGTCTGGCCAGAAAAAAGTACCTTCACAAATTTCTAACCTGAAATCTCCGTAAAATAAACACAAGAAGAGGCTGTGGCTTATCGATTCTATGCAAAGTTGACGTCGATGGTATCAGTTCAGGGAGAGAGAACCTATTTTCTTTCTGTCGCTGCTTCACTGAATTACTTGAACCCACACGCGACGCGCATATTGGTACAACTTAACGTTCGTATACTGTTTCATATCACTGTCTACGCACTACTGCTTTTACTTTTTCTGCGACATCAGTCTCGTGACAGATTCTCGGCGAGCAACCATGTAGTTCTCTCCTGCGCCAGCCTCTTTCTATCGGAACAGTACTTGCAGCCTATAAGCTCAATTATCTACTAGGTATATTCCATTGTCTGCCTCACCCTATAAGTTTTACTCCTTACAGCGTCGTACAACACCTGTGGCTTTTGTTGATCTCTCACCTGCCTACGATGCAGTACGAATACAAGGAATCTTGTACAACATCCAAGGTGTTATACACTGCCAAACAATAATTAGGCCTATAAACAAAACATTTTCGGAAAGGTACAGCCTTTTTTCCTTTTTCTTTTCATCGGTCCTATTCAATGGGTGTACTTCCCAAAAGTGGAGACTAAAGTCAGCTGCCTCACCTTAATTATAAGACGGCTAACACAAATTTAAACGTCATATTCAGTGATCGGGTCCTTCACCAGCATGACTATCCAAAATGTTTAGGAATACCTCTTGACAGAATCAAGAAACACACAAAACGTACCTCATCAACGCTAATATCACGAAATAATATCTTAGAGAAGCTGAGTGGTACCTCATGGGGCGCAAGAGCTGCAACACTGCGCTACTTTTCCTTATCTCTGTTCTATTCTGTTGCTGAATACCGTGCACATGCGAGAAACATTGACGTAGAGCTAAATGCAACAGTAAGGACAGCAACAGGTTCCATCAAATCTCTTCACTCTGTCAAATTGCGTCACCAGGTGCTCGAAGACATAATGCCACTCTCAATAAATACGAATAATTACTTAAGATTCTTCCACTCAACTCTTATGGTTGTGCAATCAGAATTAGATGATTCAAATCTAGACAGCCATCTATTATATTTGATTGAATCGCTACAGACAACGTCAACGTCGACAAATAGTGGACCGAAATGTGTAGTAGTATTGATTATAAGGAAATTAGACGCACCAAACACCGGACACGAAACAAGCCAGTATGGAATTATCACGACATTCCTGGAAAGCAGGTAATAGGAGTCGATTAGGTCAAGGCAAGAGACCTGCAGTGTATCGAGAATTTAGATATTAATTTGTCATTTTGTTCTTTAATTTGTATAATTATGCTGTTAATGTATTTTTATAAGTTTCTTGAAAAAATCCTAAAATTATGCAATTATTGATAGTTATTTTTTAATTTTTTTAATTTGTGTGATTGCATTTCATCTGTATTACTATACGTTGAAATGAGGTTGTATCTATTCTCTGTTCCACCCTTTCCTGTTGCCATAGTTTTACGTGCGCTCTTTTCTTCACCAGTACATTCACAGAAATATCTTTATCACATTCAGCCCAATGTTTTATTCTAGTACATGCCTTTTCCTCTGCTATTATGCTATTCATGGCCTATTTCATTCGTCTATCGTGGGTTACTTATATTCCAAAGAAGAAGAAATATTGAAATTCATCTACTTTTTGATAATCATTATGATTTTATGTTTCTCGTTACTTCTTTCAGCTTATCGTAGTGCATATTTTGTACTCAGTCGGTCATTTATTACATTCGAGAGTTTGTGTAAGTCTTACTTTCACAAAGAATAAGAAGACCATAAGCGAATCTTATCGTTGCGTCCTTTCAACCTACATCTTTATGATACTCATATTTTTCTTTTGTTTCTATCATTACTTCATCAATGTACATATTAAACAGTATACTTAAAGAATTGCATGTTTGCCTTACACCCCTTCGTAATAGGCTACTTCCTTCTTGGTCTTACAGCAGTAAATTCACTCATCGTTTTTGTCTTACGCCATTGTCTATACATTACTTATATTGTTCTCAGAAATTTAAACACCTTGAACCATGTTACACTGTCGAACGTTTCTTTTAGGTCAACAAAACCTAAAAAATCTCTTAAATTTTATTCACGTCAGTTTCCATTATCTAGGAGCTTACCGCTCATGCCGCACAATATTTACCTAAATTACTGGTAGATTGTTCAATAAATAAACACATTAAATGAAACATACGAGAGGTAAATGATGCTGTTTGCATTTTCAGTTTTACTGATGAGAATATGATGAATTGTTATATTTGCATTAATAATTTATATCAGTTGAATAAATGTATACAAGTGAGGCGCTTTCAAGAAGATAGCTTGACATAATATCATCTAAAGTAGAGTTCGTTGAAAATTCATGACGCATTCGAAATTTGGTTATTATAAGCTTAGTTTCTCTCTATTTTGATATAGAACTCATAAAAATATGTGATTTTTAAGAAACTGAAATTATTTTTAGAATTATCAAATGTGCGTAATTATTCCGACATCGCAAATGTCTTATATGTTGACGGTAAATGATTGTATAGATTGTTTTATTCTTAATTACTGGAATGTGGAATTCACAGATGTCCTCCAGACACATCCTTAGAAATGCTCGTCTAACAGCCTCACTAGTTTTGAGTACAAAGCATCGGCCTTACCCAGATTGCACAAAATCCTCACCGGCGGCTCGGTTTAACCCGCTACCCCTATCTGTGCTGTCTGGCAGCTGCCTCAACCGCTCGCTGCCGTTAACTGCCACCCAGTCCTTTATCTTTCCAAACAATATCATTATTTATACTAATTGCGCGACTCTATGGACATTACTTCAGTAACGTCACAATAGAAAGGTATTTTCCGTTACATTAGGTACTTTATATTATCTGTATTATTGCCCAAGTAAGAAACCTGACCTGTCACTTCTACTCTCTTGTTATCTAATCTCATTCCTTGAGCATCGCCTAGTTTTGTTCTACATTCGTCAACATTTATATAAATACTCTGCAAGTTAAATTGAAGTGCACGACAAAGGAGTCATAGAACCGCTTTTATGATGCATCTCTAAAGTTCCTTTCTCCAAAAGCTTGCGGAGAAAGGAACACCTAAGTCTTAGTTTATTTTGATCATCATGTCTTCCTATGTTGGTCGGGCTCACAAAATATGTTATCATTCGGAAGCGAAAGTTGGTGAAAGAAAATTCGCAAATAGATCTTCTCGCATCGAGTAACGTCTTTGTTTTAATGATTTGCACCCCAACACGTGAATCACTCCCGTGACATTCTCTCCCCTGTATCGCGATAATACAAAACGAGCTGCCGTTCTCTGAATTTTCTCTGAATCGTCCGTCAGTACCACCTGGTGTGGATCCCACAGTGCGATACGATACCTCAAAATAGGACGCAAAACTGTGGTCTAGGCAGATTCTTTAGTAGAGCTGTTGCATTTTTTAAGTGTTCTGCCAACGAAACGTAGTGTTTGGTTCGCATTACCTACAATATTTTCTGCGTGTTCTTTCCAATTCAAGTTGTTTGTAATTGTTACCCCTAGGTATTTAGTTGAATTTACGACCGGTATAGTGTAAATGAAGTTTAACGGGCTTCTTTTAGTGGTCATATAGATGACTTCTCATTATTAAGGCTCAATTTCCATTTTTTTTTTTTTTTTTTTTTTTTTTTTACCATGCAGATATCTAAATCATTTTGCAGTTTCCTTTTACGTTACTAACAGATAAGTGCAGCAACATCCGCGAACAACCTAAGAGAGCTACTAAGATTGTCCCCTACATCGTTTATAAAAATAAGAAACAGTAGGGGAACGCCAGATATCACTTCAGTTCCACTCGCTGACTTTCCGTCGTGTCCTTTCTGGCAGGAAATCACGAAACCAGTCACACATTTTTCTGATATTCCATATGCACGAAATTTGATTAAAAGACGTTTGTGAGGTACGCTGTCAAAAGCATTCCGGAAATCTAGAAATACGGAATCTATTTTACATCCCTTCGATAGCAATCATCACATCATGTGAGTAAAGAGCTATCTGTGGTTACAAGGACGATACTTCTTGCATCCTTGTTGACTATGGGTGAATAGGTAATTCTCTTCGAGGTAGTTCATAATATTTGAGGAAAGTATATGTTCTAAAATCCTGATCAACCCGACGTCAATGATATAGGGCAGTAATTTTGCGGATCACTCCTACAACATTTCTTGAATATTGGCGTAGCCTATGCAAATTTCCAGTCTTTGGGTACGGAAAGTTCGGTAAGCGAGTGGTTGTACGAGGTACGTCTAGAAAGTAAGTTCCGTTTGGTTATATAAAACAAACGTGTACAGACACAGAAAAAATATTTATTTTGTACAAAAATCTACAACTGTTAAACTACTTTTCTATATAGCTGCCGAAATTTTGTAGGCACTTGTCATAGCGTGGCACAAGTTTCTGTATGCCTTCTTCATAGAAGGTTGCCGCCTGTGTATTCAGCCATGTGGTAGCATGTTCTTTCAGTTCGTCATCGTTGAACTGTTGACAGGACAAATTTTAGGTGTAAGAAGAGGATTTCCACCAGAAGGTGGTGTTCGTTTCCACGATAGTGCCCGATCTCATGTGGCGAATGTGACCAAACAATTCTTACTGGAATTACACTGGGACGTGTTTGATCATCATCCGTACACCCCGGGCCTCGCTCCTAGCCACTTTCACCTATTCTTACACCTAAAAATCTGTCCTTCGTGGTCAACATTTCAACGATGATGACGAGCTGAAAGAACATGCTACCACATGGCTGAATACACAGGCGGCAACCTTAAATGAAGAAGGCATACAGAATCTTGTGCCACGCTATGACAAGTGCCTACAAAATTTCGGCAGCTATGTAGAAAAGTAGTTTAACAGTTGTAGATTTTTGTACAATAAATATTTTTTCGGCATCTGTACACGTTTGTTTTATATAACCAAACGGAACTTACTTTCTGGACGTACATCGTACATATCAATGATATAGGCCAGTAATTTTGCGGATCACTCCTATTACATTTCTTGAATATTGGTATAGCCTAAATTGGTATACAAGCGGGACCGGAAGACATGCTTCTGTTAAGTGATTTCAGTTTCTTTAATAGACCAGGGGTATCAACTTCTAAATTACACATGCTGTCAGCTGTTCTTGAAACCAATTCTGGATGTATTTCCTTCCTCTTCTTTCGTGAAGGAATTCCGGTAGGCCGTGTTAAGCAATTCTGCTTTAGCAGAACTGTCATCATTAGTATAACCGTCACTATCCCGTAGTGACGTTATTGATTGTGTTTTACCGCTAGTATACTTTACATACGACCAGAATTTCTTAGGATTGTTAGACTGTAGTCCATTACCCTTGTTTTGCTCGTGTTAATATTCATTTTATATGCTCATTTCAGGGCATTGTCCATTAGATGTAGTTCTGTGTATTTGTACACAAATCTTTCATAACCTAATGTTTGTGCTAAAACAAGTAGAACGCCTGTGCATCGTGGAGCGACCTGGCTTCTCCACGGCGGCAGTGGCCGATCGTCCATAAGCCGTAGCGCAGCAGTTTGCTGCTGAGGCACGTGCCGGCCGCGCCTAATACCACGCAATATCGGATCCTTCCGTGAGGTACGGGACGATTATTGAAACAGGCAAATAAGGCCGCCCCACGGCGATATTAGACGGGGAGGCTGCCCCTGTCTGCCGGCGCTGCGCTGCCTCTGTCTGGGGGCGGGCGCTCTTACACGGTTCATCATTTATTCCTTCAAAATGTTCAAATGTCTGTAAAGCTATCGGACCAAACTGCGTGGTCATCAGTCCGTAGCTTACAAACTACTTAAACCTAGGTAAACTAACCTAACGACAAACACACACACACACCCATGCCCCAGTCAAATGTCTGTAAATCTATCGGACCAAACTGCGTGGTCATCAGTCCGTAGCTTACAAACTACATAAACCTAGGTAAACTACCCTAACGACAAACACACACACACCCATGCCCCTGTCAAATGTCTGTAAATCTATCGGACCAAACTGCGTGGTCATCAGTCCGTAGCTTACAAACTACTTAAACCTAGGTAAACTAACCTAATGACAAACACACACACCCATGCCCCAGGGAGGACTCAAACCTCCACGGCGAGCAACCGCGCGCTCCGCAGCTAGGTGCTTTAGACCGCTCGGATACTCCACCGCGGCATTTATTCCTTGCAGTAGCTACAATTACTCCAAATATACGCTTGTTTCAATACCTACTTTCTCTGCGTTGGCGAACAAAAGGTCTAGAAGGGTGGGAGGTGCTGATATCAATAAAAATATCGAAAATTAATAAATTAAAAAAAATATAGCATGTCGGCTCAAAAGTTTGGGCTTTACAAAAGTGTTTCGAATCAACTGTAGCAAATACACTCTTTCTCCTGGTTTTCCTCTTTTCCTACTTCCACGATATAATTCTATATGATTCGCCTGTGGTGTTGTCATAACTGTTATAACTATGAAAACTCTGAATTGTTCTAGTCCGTCTCCTGCTGAGTTCACAACATTACTGGTTCTAACGAAGGGCCTACGTATTATGTTGTATCCCAAGTATAATATTAAAAGAATGAAAAATACTCCTATGATAGTAAAACAAAACGCGAATTTGTTCCTTTTCAGAGACGTAAAAGAAAGAGACTAAAGAAACTAGCATCTCGGATTTTCTGGCGCTTTCAAGAACAGTTAAATCAACAAATATTTATACAAGTATTAAATAATGAACCAATTTCCAGAGATATATCTTGTATCGATGTATCAAGTGTGTTCAAATGTTTGTAGAGCTTACGGACTTAACTACGGGGTCATCAGTCCATAAACTTACAAACTACTAGCGGCAAAAATATCCATGCCCGAGGGGAGATTCGAACCCCCGACCGTAGTGGCCGTGTAAACCGTGACTGGCCCGCCGCAGTCTCATCGGCCACCGCGGCCAGCTATCGATGTATCAAAGATTATGAATATGAGGGCATGCACTGATTTACAATTTGTGCTGCAGCCGAAAGTCGAAAACGGGACCTTTTGCTTACCTTAAAGGTACAGCGACTGCAGGAACTACTCCAGTATTAAAGAGCAATACGCAGAGTAGATAATTTCGGGAGCACGAGATGAGACCAACATTATCATTAGGCAGGTCAGGAAAGCTGTTAGTCAAAAAATGTTCAAATGTTTGTTAAGCTAATGGGACTTAACTACGGGGTCATCAGTCCCTAAACTTACAAACTACTTACGAACTACCTTATACTAAGGATGGCACACATATCCATGCCCGAGAGGGGATTCGAACCCCCGACCGTAGCAGCCGTGCAGACCGTGACTGGAGCCAACACCACCTAGACGACAAGGCCTTACAACAGGCCGTGCCTACGTCACACTTAGAGGCCACGTCCGCCATCTGACTGGCCGGCCGCTGCGCGGCGGTAGGCGTGCCGCAGCGGCCAGCCAGTGAGGTGGCGGCCGGGGCCTCTAAGTGTGACGTAGGCAAGGCCTGTTGTAAGGCCTTGTCGTCTAGGTGGTGTTGCTGGAGCGCCTCAGTCCCCGCGGCCACCGCTGCCGGCGCTGCTAGTCAATCCTGTGGATGCATTGAGCAGATGGAGGGAATATTTTGAAGAATTACTCAATGTAGGTGAAACGTTCAATGATGTGTCAGAATTTCAGATAGAATTGGATAGGAACGACGACGGAAACAGGATCTCATTTGAGGAAGTGGAGAAAACGGTCAGTACATTACAGAGCAATAAAGCGGCTGGTGTGGATGAGATTACGCCGGAACTCGTCAAATACAGTGGAATATCAGGTCTCAAATGGTTACACAGGATAATTAAAAAGGCGTGGGAATCGGGACAGGTTCCGTCTGACTGGACGAAAGCGATAATCACGCCAATTTCCAAACATGGAAGCAGAAAAGATTGCAACAACTATCGAGGTATCTCTTTAATCAACGTTGTAGGCAAAATATTCTCAGGTACTGTTGAAAGGAGAGTGTGAGTATTTGTTGAGAACAAGTTAGATGAAAATCAGTGTGGGTTTAGGCCTCTTAGAGGCTGTCAGGACCAGATCCTTAGCCTACGGCAGGTAATGGAAAAGTGCTATGAGTCGAAAAGGGAATTCTATCTAAGTTTCATAGATCTGGAAAGGCTTATGACCGTGTTCCTAGGAGGAAACTACTGTCAGATCTCCAAGATTATGGTACAGGAGGCAAACTTCTGCAGGCAATTAAAGGGCTTTACGTAGACTGTCAGGCAGCAGTTAGAGTAGATGACAAATTAAGCACGTGGTTCAGGGTAGTTTCAGTGGTACGACAAGGCTGTAACCTGTTACCATTGTTGCTCATACTATTCATGGATCATATGTTGAAAACAGTAGACTTGCAGGGTGGGATTAAAATAGGTGAAAACAAAATAAGCAGTCTCGCATATACGGATGACTTAGTTGTAATGGCCGATTCGATTAAAAGGCTGCAAACTAATATTACAGATATCGATCAGAGGTGCAAGGATTACGATATAAAAATCAGCATCTCCAAACCGAAAGTTATGTTTGTGGGAAAGAGATTCAAACAGATTGATTGCCAAATAGAAGGAACAAAGTTAGAACAGGTAGACATTTTCAAGTACATGGGATATATTTTCTCACAGGATGGCAACATAGCGAAAGAACTGGAATCGAGGTGCAGCAAAGCTAATGCAGTGATTGCTCAGCTAAGATCTACTCTCTTCTGCAAGAAGGAAGTAAGTACCAAGACTAAGTTAGCAGTGCACCGCTCTATCTTTCGACCAACTTTGTTGTATGGGAGTGAAAGTTGAGTGGATACAGGTTACGTTATTCATAAGGTAGATCTTACAGATATGAAAGTAGCAAGAATGATTGCAGGTACTAATAGATGGGAACAATGACAGGAGGGTGTCCATAATGAGAAAATAAAAAAAAAAAAACTGGGAATGAACACCATATATGAAGCAGTTAGAGCGAACTGACTGAGATGGTGGGGTCATGTTACACGCATGGGAGAAGCAAGGTTAACTAAGAGACACATGAGATCGGCAGCGGAGGGTAAGAGGAGTCGAGGTAGACCAAGAAGAAAGCACTTAGATTCGGTGCAGAATGATTTTGAAATAAAAGGCATGACATCAGACGAGGCACCAATGTTAGCATTGAATAGGGGATCACGGAGGAATTTTATTAGAGGTACTATGCTCCAGACTGAACGCTGAAAGGCATAATAGGTCTCTAATGATGATGATGATGATAAAAGTTTCTTCTGTATCTGTGCACAATTTTATTTTATTACCAAACGGAACTTACTTTCTGGACGCGCCTCGTAGCTTATTCGAATGATGGAAGACAATTTTTGCAGTTAGAAATGAAGCCAAAGACTTATACAATCATATAAAACTGGTACTGCGCAAGAAATTTCAGGTACGCTAATGTGTAAGTTCGATAGGTGTGAAAACACAAATACCCTTATGAGCTGAGAACTTCCAATTTTAACACGACTCGCATTTTCGTGCTGAGACTGGATTGCAGCTGAAACATTTACTGCAATAATGATCCCGTTGGGCTAAATTATGTAAATTGTAAAATCTCACCGCGGTGGAGTGGCCGAGCGTTCAGAGGCACCTTGCTCCAGATCACGCGGTTGTTCGCCGTCGGAGTTTCGAGTCCTCCTTCGGACGCTGTGTGTGTGTGTGTGTGTGTGTGTGTGTGTGTGTGTGTGTGTGTGTGTGTGTGTGTGTGTGTGTGTCTGTCTGTGTGTGTGTGTTTTTGTTTTCTTGGTGTAAGTTAATTTAAGTAGTTTGTAAGCCTAGGGGCTCATGACCATAGCAGTTGTTTATTCCAATAGGCTTACAAACCTTTAAACATTTTTGTAAAATCTCGTCCAAGACTGGATTAATTATCCAGTGGCCAATATTCCACAAGACTAGTAGGTGGCCGGCAGCGGTGTCCGAACGCTCTGCGGAGTGCCAGACACAGTCTGCACGGCCAGTACGGTCGGGGGTTCGAATCCCCCCTCGGGCATGGATATTTGTGTCGTCCTTAGTATTAGCTAGTTCATAAGTAGTTTGCAAGTTTAGGGACTGATGACCCCGTAGTTAAGTCCCATGAGCTCTACAAACATTTGAACTAGTAGGTGGCCCCACTATTTAAGTTGAGATGTTTGTAATGTTATTGGGCCAAACTGTTAAGGTCATCAGTTTATCAGTCCCTACACTTACAAATTAGTTACACTAACTTACATTAAGGACAACACACACACACATTATATATATATATATATATATATATATATATATATATATATATATATATATATATATATAAAGCCTTAGATCACGTAGCCATTCCGCCCGGCTCTCTACGTAAGTACTGCCTGTTCCCCTCACGTGGTGGTACGCAATCGGTGGCTTCTTGATACCGCACATATCGTTTTGTTGACTGCTTTTTCTAACAAGGAGACCACAGGGGTATCGGATTTTAGAATTTCTTGATATTTCTGACACGTGAAGTTCAGGACTTAAATAACAATCAGCCAAAGCCATTCGACGCAACCCTCAAATTTTTCTCGAGAAAATCGACTTTGAAGTTTTGCAAAGTACACGTAAGTACCAATAATTAGAACAGTCCCAGCACCTGTCGGTGTAGCTCAGAACAACTAAACAATTAGAAATAAAAAGAGGTATTCCACAGGAAAGTCCTCTTTCATTGCTATTATTCTCTATTTCACTTGACGCCTTGCTTTGCAAAGTTCATGCAATCTGAGAGGCATAACAATGGCTGGCCATAAGGCAATAATCAGAGCTTACGCTGATGTAGGAGCCGTCTTCCGAAGTCGCGATGAAGTAAGTACGTTAGAAAATGTGACTAGAAGATACTGTCAGGCTTCGCGAGTGAATATAAATTTAACAAAAGTAAAATTCTGAAATTGAAAAGCCTTGACCATGTAAATGTCAGCCAACAGAAAAGATTAGAAATAGTACTCATGGCCAATGTGATGAGAATGGAAGCTTGAAACTGAAAGGACGCAGCAATAAAGTACAAGGGGCCGTAATGAACAACCTATCACGTCACATCAATGAAGTTCAGAGATTTTTGGATACTATCAAAAGCTCACTATAGCTTACTATACGGCACAACTATTTCCGCCCTCTAAAATGATAGCAAGAGAAGTATTTAGAATGCCGGCCGCGGTGGCCGAGGGGACTGAGGCGATTCAGTCACGGTCTGCACGGCCACTAGGGTAGGGGGTTCGAATCCCCCCTCGGGTATGGATATTTGTGACGTCCTAGTCTGTAAGTAGTTCATAAGTAGTTTGTAAGTTTAGGGACTGATGACCCCGTAGTTAAGTCCCATAAGATTTACAACCATTTGATTTGAACATTTGATTTGTATTTAGAGTTACTGCTAAAGTAGCAGATCCTAGTCGTGGTGGATTAAGCCTTGTAGACATTACTAACAAAGCATGAGCACTTTTCGTTAAACAAACGATGAACATTATCGGCAACAATGCGGGAGCATTACAAGGAAACTTTTCGGCTTTCTTAAACCATCAATTTTTGTTTGTATAGCTTATGGGACTTAACTCCGGGGTCATCAGTCCCTAAACTTACTAACTACTTATGAACTAGCTAACACTGAGGACGGCACAAATATCCATGCCCGAGGGGGGATTCGAACCCCCGACCGTAGTGGCCGTGCAGACCGTAACTGGAGCGCCTCAGTCCCCTCGGCCACCGCGGCCGGCAACCATCAAGTCTTCAACCACCAATCGGCGTAAGAAACGTCAATGTTTGCTTACAACACGTGAGGACCTTTCATATCGAAATGAGTTATGCCAGCAGTGCACTTTTGTGGTCAAGACACCAGACAGCAAGGGCTATTATGAATGAAAGAAAGAAATTTGAAAGAAGGAATAAAATAGAAGATAGGTCTAGATATGTGGACTGGGATGCTGTATGGCGAAATATTAATCTAAAGGGGCACTCCTCGTATTTAATAACAGCTTAGTACAAAGTCGTCAATAACATAATTTCCACCGACGAACGACTCTGTGGAATCGGTATAAATCAAACAGATCTGTGCCAACGATGTAATCTGTTTGATACAGTTATAAACAGATTTACCTGTGGGGGAAACTTAAATAATTGGAAATGAGTGAAAGCGCAAATAGCACTCCTCACAAGAACTTCACTTGAATACATATCTCCGTACATACTATGTGGATCAAATGCAATATAGTTTCCAGAGAAAAAGAAAAAAAAAAATAACGCAGTATATTGGTTACTGGGAAAATATGTGAGCTTACGTGATTAACAATCTTGGACCGGACACCACCACTGACTTCAAACTATACATGCAGGACGAATATAAAAAACTTAGTAAGTATATGGACCAAAAATCCAAATATTGAAACATGCTTATTATCGTATTTGGACGAATGAGGATAGGTTAATATAAATATATGGACTCATTTAATACCAGTTCTATCGATGGTTACAAAAAAATGAAAGTGTTTTGAAAAATCTAAATGCTAAGGCCGAGTTAAGGTTAACTTAATAAAAAATTGAACTGCTAAATATGAGTAAATCAACATGTTTGTTTTTGTGATCAATTATGTGTGAGTCTTTCAGTAAGAGTACCTGTGTAAAGTATCTTACATATGTGTATGTGTCCTTTGATATAATTGACGTTCACTATAAATAATAGAATGTAGAAGAAAGTAAATAAATAAACTTTTAGACCTCACATCAATATAATCCCGTGTTCGAATCCCACTGTGAGAGAATATTTTTAATTTTAGAATTCAGTTATATAAAACGTTTAGAGGTCTCTAATGCCACGTATTGTGTCCAGTTTTTGTTTTTGTGTATGTAGACGTGCTGAAAATCATGTCGTCACGTAAAATGATGGTTGGTTAGGTTAGCTGCTTGGAAAACAATTAGTAGTCAGTGTCGTAAATCTTCACAAATTAAACAATCAAATACTACAGTCGTCAACTACTAGTTAAGCCAGTACTGTAAAAAATGTAACACGTTTGTTTCATTGGAACCATCATTATTGACAACCTTCTATAAAATATAGAAAATGACGAATAAACGAAAATACGTGAACTTTTCGTAAAAATTATCATTAGATATTGAAATTATGTAAGTATTGGAACACAATGGAAAATAAAGAAATCTGCCACAACAGGATTCGAACCACTGACCCTACGGTTGTACGGCCAAATGGCTACCACCTGACCTAAGTCGACAGATACTGCAATTCATTTAGTGATTGATACTTACACTTACATGCAAAACTTTAGAATCGATTATTTCGAGAATTTTTGAGAGTTGCATCGAATGGCTTTGGCTGATTGTTGTTTGAGTTCTGTACTTCACGTACCATAATTATTTAAAAATTCTGAAATCTGATACCCAGGTGGTCTCCTTGTAAGATGTGAAATATTTATCTTTTATCTACTGTAAATTACTTTCAAAACAGGCTAGGTAAGTTGCATGCTATTCCTTTACGATATCTTATTGTCACTTGAGTGAGTCGTGTCGGGATAGCACAGTCGGTAGTGCGCTTGCCCGCGAAAGGCAAAGGTCCCAGGTTCGAGTCCCGGTTCCGGCACACAATTTTAATCTGCCAGGAAGTTTCATATCAGCGCACACTCCGCTGCAGAGTGAAGTTTCATTCTGGAAACATCCCTTAGGCTGTGGCCAAGCCATGTCTCCACCATATCCTTTCTTCCAGGAGTGCTAGTCTTGCGTGTTTGCAGGAGAGCTTCTGTGAAGTTTGGAAAGTAGGAGGCGAGGTACTGGCAGAAGTGAAGTTGTGAGGCGGCATCGTGAGTCGTGTCGGGATAGCACAGTCGGTAGTGGGCTTGCCCGCGAAAGGTAAAGGTCCCAGGTTCGAGTCCCGGTTCCGGCACACAATTTTAATCTGCCAGGAAGTTTCTTATTGTCATTTGTTTGTAACATAGAGGGCTAAAATATCACACGAAGAAACATCCAAAAGTAGAAAATCAGTCGTTCCTATTATGGTTACAGTAACTGATAACAACGCTCAAAGGAGTGATAATTAATTTACGTTGGATTGCAATTGAAATGACGAGCAGTTCATAGAATTATCAGCGTATGCATGTAGATAATATAGACTATTTATTAGAAGACAAATACTTTACACTGTAAAATGGTCTTAAATTATATCTGAACAAGTGATGTTTTGTATTTCATCTCCTAGGATGTAACAAGAAAATAGACGAACATTTCACTGCCACTAAGAGCCGTGTCTATTTTATTCGTTTGGACACTTCTTATAACTAATTTTTGATAACCTATATATAGTGATAATTATCCCGAAGCCAATGTTTGCAGTTGTCATCAAGTAGTGTCTCTCGCGAGTATTTCCGTTCGATTGAGTAGCTAGCTCGCAGTACAGCTACTGAAATCGACTATTATTAATTTGGCAAAATCTCATTACATCCTTTTTAAATATTTACTATCATGTAGTTTTTGACGAAAAAATTCGCCGTGAATTCATTGCTTTTTAATAAATAATAATTTGGTGCATGTGTTAGACTTTTTCTTCTGCATCACCTTGTAGTTCACCGCGTCTCTGATGATGCTACGGTATCGCACGATAAAATCTGTGCTCTGCGCTAAGAGGTACACTTTATGACTAATACAAGAAGGTCCAATATCAAGATAACGTAGAGTGTGGTAGGAGAAGTAGATGATAAAATACGGCTTTACAGAACGGTCAAACGAAAGGGTCGATACCCACTGTATTTGAGAGCAAAAGGCGGATCGTATTCCTTAGCATAAGTCATATATGACGGCATGACCTTACAACTCTTCTAGCTTCTAATACGTGACAGTACATTTGTCTTCCAGGCAGCGGTTCATTCTACGACAGTTTCTTCGTGCACAGCTATGATATGTGTACTCATATGAGTAGTATGTGGGTGTATAGGGAACACCCCCCTCTTCTAAGGTTAAATTCAACCATAATTTTATTTATCTTTTAAGGTCCCATTTAACCTTAAAAATTATTTTACTTATCTGTTGGATAATCGTGTTTAACCTTAAATCTTACCTTAAACGCATTTTATATTTAAATCTTATTTAAGATTAAAACCAACCACAACCTCTCCAATGAGGTTTCTAAAAGTAAATCTTGTTTAAGGTGAAAACTAACCATAAAAATTTCTGGAGAATTGTGAAACAATTCATGGTTCAAAGTAATCTTAAAACGTAATCAAAATTATGCTTAACATTAACCACAAAGTTTTATTAAAAAGTATGACTAAAATATGGTTCAAACTAATCTTAAAACGCATTGAAAAGTGTTTAGAAAGCTTATGGTTAAGCTTACCAATAAAAAAGTATTAAATCTGTGGTGAAATCATCCATTCTATTTAAATAAAGAGTCTCAATAAAAAGCGGTAAAAATTATGGTTAATCTTATCCATAAAATATAATCGAAGATTTTTTCAAGACTTAGTCCTACACTTTACCAACACTTTTTTAAGGTTCGTGTCTACCTGAAAGATTATTTTTCCTACCTTATCAGCTATGGTTCGTGTCTACCTTAAAAGCTATTTTTCCTATCTTATCAGCTATGGTTCGTGTCTACCTTAAAAGCTATTTTACCTATCTTATTACCTGTGGTCTCTTTTAACCTTAACGTAGCTTGTGATATGTGGCTTGTGCCTACCTTAAAAAATTATTTTTCTATTTATTTGGTGTCTAATAACCCCAAGGATATGTTTCAATAACACCATCTACCTCAGGCTCAATCATTCTTTTTATCATAATCGAATTTGAATTCTTTACTAACATCCTTATTAATCAAGCGTTTAGATTTTGTATCTCTTGTAATCATTTTATATTTCAATTTAACCTTATCGATCTCCTTATCCACAATATTTTTCATAGTTTTAATGTTCAATGCTTTGGAGTTCTCATAGTTTAACGTGAAACCTTTCACCTTCATTGTCTCCTTCTCCTTACTTGTCAAGTATCCGTAGCTCTTAGGTCCTGTAGAGACCCAATCTGTGATATGATCATCCTTCCCCAGTTCATCAGTCCATTCTCCCAACATACAACCCGTTTCAACGGTGTTTGAACCATCATCTATGTAAACAACACTATCTGTATCGTAGTAGACCACATTTGACCCTAGCCTGTCTAGCATATCATAAAGTCGCAACCGAGCATTAGAAGTTGTAAATGCTGCTATAAACACATTGGTTGAGTAGGAGTCTTCAACAAAATGATCTTTATACTTATAGGTGACTTGTACTATATTATCGTTAATAAATATCATATTGCTTACATCAAGCCTGTCATCCAACATTATTTGATACCACCTTTTAACATCCACTACATACTCACTCTGGGTCAAGTTTTGTCTTTGTCCGAATTTACCCCACATTGAGTTTAAGCAAATCTTTGAAACGGCACGCTTACCAGGGTTTGGAACCACTTCTTCAGGATTCAGATCGATATCAAGATATTCCTTAACTGATGAGATATACTCCTCAATAGTTTTGAAATCCTCTTTCCACGGACTCGTTTCTAGCTTAATTTTCATAAAGTCCTTAACGTATCCTTTAAACAGGTCATTACTCTTTTCTTCAAAGTGCCAAACTTCATAAGTCTCCACCACTTTATACCCCTTCTCGATAGCTTTCTTCACTTCATCTGTTGTCCATGTTCCTGTTATAGCCCTTTCGTCGTCTGTGTGCTTACACCTACTACATTTATCTTCGAAACATTTTGTGCAAAGCGCAAATATCAGCTTATCTTTCTTGATCGGTAGCACGGGGTGGTAAAGCTTTCGCGGTGGTAGTACTTTGCACTTGATCAAACCATACCAATTTTGATCATATGTTTTGGGTTTATAAATTCTTACAGGAAGACCGATAGGGAAGTAGTCGAAAAACATTACTGTAGGGTAGAGACTGCATACATCAATATATCGTAATATTTTACCTTTAACTTTCAGTTTCGCAGCATTAGTCCTCCCTCCATAAAAGGCATCACGTGGATTAAGTGGTTCAATAACATCAACTTTCTTATTCAAGCTTTGACGGCATGCTTTTGATTTTTCCCATTCACAGCTCCATATTTCGACTACTTTATAACCAGCATCGCGCAATTTTTGAGTACGTGTCATAGTCTTTGTCCAAAGATCATCCATAGTCTCATTGTTTACATTATTAATGGTCTCACAATCGTAACAGTCAGGACATCCGTGCCAAAAACAGCCGTGGTACTGGTATACAGTCTTGGTAACTCTGTCGTATCCATCTACTTTTGCTCCTAGAATCCTCACTTCTCCACCATTCAGAGCATGCTGTACACCCTTGAATGTGGTTAACCAAGCGATAGACTCTTTGCTATACATATCTTTTTTATCACTCTTAATCACAGCCATAGTATTTTCCTGTAGGTACTTGGATCGATATATAGCCATGCAAACACTCGCGATCGTGATGTACTTAAAGGGGTCAACGTTGGCAATTTCCAGAAATTGTTTCCTAAGCTCTAGACACCCTCTACGCAGAATATCTACATCAGAGTTGCAATAATCCATAAATTCTTTCTGAAAGTCAAAAATATAATTTTCTTTAACCTTTTGGGCGTGCCACTCAAGGAATTCTTTTCCACCCTTAGCCTTCATCGTATCTACCCCGTAGTATTTCGTATCAGGTATAGGTCCAATATAATTCTGGTTCTCTCTAGTGTTGAAGAAATGGGGAAAGTAACCCTTCTTAAGTTCTTTCAGCCCGAAAGTTTTCGGAAAGTCGCTCAAGGGAGAAGCTACAAAATTATGGCTATCGATAACCTTAATAAGTCCATTTACCTCAAGCATCATCAATTTGGTCCCGTTGTAAATAGTGTATGGTTTCAAAGTGTTCTCTATACAGTATTTTAAAATGAATTGTGAGTCGTAACCTTTGGCATTGTGTGCAATGGCTGTGTAACCTTTATGGTCCTTTGATATCAGCCACTTGCAGAACTCTTCATTCGTCCTGAAGGATAATTTGGTACCGTTGAAGTAGTGAGCTACTACCAAATTAGGAATGTGGACTCCAGTATCTTGCACAGCTTCATAATCGAACCAAATATACTTCTCAGTATAACTGCAACCGTTTTGAGAAGTAATAATGTCAATCAAGGTGTTGTTCAATAGTACTTTGTACTCCTCTTCCGAAATTTCCTTGGCTAAGAAACGTTTCTGAAGATCCTTAATATGCGGTTTCTTGAACAGTTTTAACCTATTTTCATCCAAGAATTGTTTTAGAAAAGCGTCTTTATCGGTAGCCTTACAAATACACACTTCTTCACATTTCCCACCTTTCTGATGTTTATATTGGATGTAGCATTGATGTTCACCAGTCTTATAAGGCTGCATACAATTGTAGCAAAAAGAGTACCCACATTTGTGTTCTTTAGATCTCGATAAAATAATATTACACCCTCTACACTTATAAATTTCCTTGCAAACCTCAGAGTGATTACTCAAACATTCCTGGTTATAACAATACCTATTGCACTCTCCACAATACACTTTAGCTTTCTCTTCGGGTGCGTGCGCAGGTTTCTTACACAAAATACACACATTTCAGTTCCTCTTACACTTGTGCTTGTCTTTATTATTGTAAGGTGAGTCGCACTTGTCGCAGTAATAACAGCTTCCTAGAAACGCTTTCATACTGTTTATAACATCAAAATGGTTCCCGTTTTTGTATAAATAAAGTTTAGTATCCTTTTCTTGGCCCGAGTATATAACCGAATTAAAATTTTCGGCACACACAACCTTTATCTGAATACCCAATAATTCTTCCACATTCTTTATGTCCTCTAGAGTAAACCCTTCTTCGTTGTAGTTATCTAGTCTCTTGCACAGCTCTAGGGTTAAATCAGTTTGAATTTTTCTACCCATTCTGACCTGTTTAATATCCATCTCACTGAGCGGTCTATCGAGGACTTCATTAGAGTGGTAGGTCAGTGCTGTTACAATAGCCCTCGGACAACACAAGTTATCTTTATTTTTTATCTGGGTAATGCATCTTTTAGTCCTCACATCTTCACTTAGATTTATTATTTTCTGTGCTTTACCTTGACCTCTTGGTATATTGATAATCTTAACATTGAACCTGGTTTGTGTGATATTTAAGTTCTCGTTAGAAGATAGAATTCTACCGATGTGGTTCGTGAATGTTCTAGCACTGACGTTAGATTGAACAACAGTCGAAATATCATGATGGAAATTTGGGTTGCTTGCTACTACTGTTAATTTGTCTCCTTTTTTGTAGTTTCCTTTCTCTTTGGCCAGTTTAATCATTGCGTTGATGGCGTTCTCAACTTCCATTAACTTATCAACTTTAATGGTGTAATCTACTTCAGTGGCATTAAATTTCTTAATGAACCGTGAGTTTGTTTCAGTGATCTTGTAGGGTGGTTTTCTTTCTTCCTTGGGTGGTTCTATCAAGTCTTCGTGGAAGCCTAACTCTTGAGCTACCTTATTACGAAAGACAAAGTCTTGTGTCTTCAAAATGGATTCAATTATTTCAGCCTTCCTCATCCTAACAGTCACCTTAATGTTTTTACTTCTGCCGATGTCTATGGGATGTGGTACCGTAAACTTTTCCAAATCAGTCCTTTTATAGAGCATATCTTTAGCCTTATCTATGGCATCAATAAGTTGGGATTTTCTCCATTTGGAGAAACCACTAAGATTATAATCTTTAGCCAAGGTCCTAAGATCTTCAATAGTCACTTTAACTATCTTCTTATCTAAAATCTCCTCACGTCCCGGATCGTTGGTTTGATGAGTCTTAGATTTCAAGTGTCTGGACCAGTTTTTGTAAGAGACGTCCACAGAACACTTGTTGCAGTGTTTATCTGCATAGTTATATTTCTTTACTTCAGGCATATTCATTTATTTACTAATTTATTTTATTAAAAAATTAAATTAAAAAAATCAATTTTTTATTTTCGAAAAAATCTTCTTACCAATTGCTACCAATACTTTTAATCTCTTTAAAGAGATTAAAGACCTTAAAAATAATTTCTTCACCTTATTTAGTCAGATTGTGGTATTATTTCAACCATCAACTTTTCAAATTGTTTTTCTAGTTGTGACATATCTTCACCTATTTCACTGAGGGCTATCTCGTCTTCTACAAATTCTAGTATAGTTAACTGCAATTGCTGAAGCCGTCTTGCATAATTGAAAACGATGTCTCTTAGGTTTTCTGGCACCTTATTTATATCAAACATAGGTACTCTAAAGCAACGATCTCCACCAGACATAATAAACGTCATGCTACAAGGAGGTATTAGTTGCGATTTCTTCATTTTCGAAACACCACTAAGATTATAATCCTTAGCCAAGATCTTAAGATCTTCCCGGTATATTTTATCCATCTTCTGCACCTTCTTCTCTTCGTTGTTTGGGTCATTCTTAAGATGGCCCTTTGATTTTAAGTGCCTGGACCAATTCTTATAAGTGATTTCCCACCCACACTTGTTGCAGTATTTATCTGCATAGTTATATTTATTTCCTTCCGGCATATTCATTTACTTACTAATTTATTTTATTAAAAAATTAAATTAAAAAAATCAATTTTTTATTTTCGAAAAAATCTTCTTACCAATTGCTAAAAATAGTTTTAAGGTTTCGTGGACCTTAAAAATAATTTCTTCAGCTAATTTACAAAAAAAAAGACGAGACGCACACTACTTTTTTGAATTTGTGTTTAAAAAAAATTTTAAACACAACTATTGAACATTATTTTGAAGAGAAGTTAATTGGGACTTTAACATTTTTATTTCTTTTCCTAGTAAAGACGATTTTAACCTTTCTTTTTCTAGCTGTAAATCTCTTAAAAGAAGTTCACTGTCTTTGGTTTTTAAAGCTAATTCATATTTTAAATCTCTTATTTCGTCAGATTGTGGGATTATTTCAACCATCAACTTTTGAAATTGCTTTTCTAGTTGTGACATACCTTCACCTATTTCTGCGAGTTCTCTCTCGTCTTCTACGTGTTCCATAATAGTCAGTTGTAAATACTGAATCAGTCTTAGATAATTAAAAACGATATCTCTTAGGTTTTCTGGCACCTTATTTATATCAAAAGGAAGTACTGCCGGTCTGTCGTCACCTTTCATTACGCCCGTCATGCTACAAGGAGGTATTAGTTGATTGTTCACAAACATTTATTATATATATTATTTTATTAAAAAAATAATATTTTTTGTCGAAAACAGCAAAACCTCGGCGCCGAGGAACCCTGTGGGGTCTTTTGTCTGTAACATTTCTTCGTCGTTGTCGTTGTTCTTCTGCCCCACAGGGTTTTTTTTCTCTTTGTTACCACGTCTCGTCCCATGCTTCTTAGCAGATGAGGGAGAGCGGATCAGTGCGGACGTCTCATGACGTCACTCAAAACTCCACGATGAAAACTTTACTCAGTTTTTTCTTCAGAAAGGTGGCCAGTCTTCCTGACCGAACGCGCTGAGCTACCGCGCCGGCGAAACAAATGCATTCGAGTAAGCTATTAATCTTACTCTTTCTCTCAGCATTACGCTTCCTCTGACTTACCGTATATTTTTACTTACATTACGTAGTGTAACATACACAACAACACCCAAAAACAACAATTTATTAGCGGAAAATTTACGTTTAAGTGAATAATATACATTTAAGTTAAAATATTACGTTAGAGCAGTGCTGTTGTGACTAATACAGGCACTCATGACATCGGCGGACCGACCTTCACCGCTGGCCTCCCAGCTGGCTATCGCAGTCGGAGCAGCCTTGGCCGTGAAGATGTCGCAAGAGGCGAGACACGTCACTTCATTCTAGCGTAAATGAAAGGAGCATTCTTCATATATAAAGATTTTTAGTAACCATTAACCGCCATTTATACGACTATAGGATAGAAGATTATGAAATATTTTTAGTAACCATTAACCGTCATTTATACGACTATAGGACAGAAGATTATATGTTATTTTTAGTGAACCAAACCAAGATATCTTCTTTAGTTGGGGCAGAAAATTTTTAATGTCCCAATATACTCATGGTGATGAAAAATTGGACACAAGAGAAGAAGAAAAACGAGTCAAACGAACCTTTTTTACTTATAATGGTCTTTTATACTTAAGGTTATTTTTAGATCAAAATCAACTATTGCATACAAATTTCGCGATTGGGCTAACAAAGTAATATATACAGCTCATCTAGGTACTGATTAACAAAGATTTGAGCAAGCTTTAGATATTGCTGGAGTAAACGCATCTCTCGTAAAACACGTTTTTGATACCAGTGTTACACAGGTACCGTGGGTAGATCTCTTTTACATAGGCAGAGTGTCAAAAATGCTTAAATACTACCCCTGATTTCATTTATTTAATTATTTATTTTCTTTTTAAAATCATTTTTATTATTTCCATTCAAATAAATGAACAAAATAATTATATTATCAATATTATCATTTGCATCTGCTCACGATGAAGCAGCAGTAAAATATTTGCACAACTTTGGGTACTTGGATTATCAAGAAGATCAACTTTCTCAACTGAGTGAAGAAGCGTACAAAGATGCACTTACGTTATTCCATCAGAAATATCATCTCGTGGCTAATGGTGAGCTGACTGATGAAACTTTACAATTAATGAAGAACCCGAGGTGTGGTGTGGAAGATAACGTTTTAAGCTTTACTACGCACATCTACAAGTGGAATAAGAAGAATATAAAATGGCATTACTACCTCGCAACTAGAAAAATGTTACAGGTGGCACAATCAGCATTTAAAATGTGGGAAGAACACACGGATCTTATTTTTGAGAACAGCAACCAAAGTCCTGATATTGTCATTTCGACTAAGAGAGGAGCACATCGACGCCAAAACTCAGCCCTACAGTTCTGTCAACGAAGTTTTGATGGTAGAGGAAACGTATTAGCTCATGCCGACTTTCCTAACTTGTACAACGACCCCATTGAAATCCACGTTCATCAGGATGAATACTGGTACATGGAAATTGACGGTAACACACCTTCTTCACAGACAAACCTATTTGTTGTTCTAGTTCACGAGATTGGTCACACGTTAGGTATGGCGCATTCAGATGTGTCTGAATCGGTGATGTACGCCTTTTACAATAGCACTATCACCACCCTATCTGAAGATGATATACGCGGTATCCAAAGCTTATATGGGAAACGTGCTTCTAGCGATACTGAACATCGCCCTACTCCTACTCCGGCTTCGCCCTCAACCGAAGCAGTGCCTGAAAAGGAACCTGAACTGTGCAGACTGAAGCAGTTTGGAAGTTCTGTAATTGTGAATGAGTTTCTATACATTTTTTATGGAAGGTGGGTTTGGATGACTGCTCTTAATAACAACGACGACTGTTCAAAGCCACAGCTAATCACAGACTGGTTAACGTTCCTGCCTCAGCGATTCAAAAATGTGTCTGCTGTTTATCAGAGACCATCAGGTGAAGTCGTTCTGATTATTAATAACATGATATATATGGTTCAAATACCGAGCTTATCATTAAAATCTGGTTACCCAAAAAGAGTATCTGATATAGGGTTGCGACAAAACTCTTTTGTACATGGAGCTGTCAGCACTTACTGTGGCAGAACCTTCATTTTTTATGACCATATATATTTCGCTGAAATAGATGAATGTAGCTTTAAAGCAAAGGCTTATGGTGTTATCAGTAAAAGCTTCCCAGGGGTACCTTCAGCCTTTGATTCTGTTTTTAGATACATAAACGGTTTATTGTACTTCTTCAAGGATGGCATATTTTATGAGTACAATGAATTCTCAAACGTACTAGTAAGAGCAGGTAAATTCGATCTTTCATTATTCGGAATAAACTGTCCCAAGAAGTCATCGTCATTTACGGCACTAGTGAAGAGCTTAAAAGATACTGTGATTCAGCTAGAAACGTTAACCCCGTAGGAATTATTTAAATTATTATTTTTCATATAATAAATGGAACGAAATCAACTGCTATTGAAACTTAACAGCGTCAACAAAACGTTTACGACGCTGAACGAGTTAGAAACGGGGCGCTCTTATACCATTACAAATGCTGAGAATATAAGTACAAAATATGGACAAAAGATTTTTGTAGAACTCGACAGTGAATGGAAGGTTATATTGCCTGATAGGTTCGCCAAATTATTAAGCTGGGATGATTGCAATACTTTGGTTGGATTAAAGATGTTATACAATGGTGCCAAAGAAACAAACAAGGGCAACAAGGTACATAATATTGAGTTCTATTAAATTGATTTTAATGGTTTTTAATCTCTTTAAAGAGATTAAAATCTATACTAACAATCTACAACGTCCCAACGTCAACGTCCCAACGTCAACGTCCAACGTCAACGTCCCAACGTCAACGTCCCAACGTCAACGTCCCAACGTCAACGTCCCAACGTCAACGTCCCAACGTCAACGTCCCAACGTCAACGTCCAAACGTCCCAACATCAACGTCCAACGAATAATTTTATTATTTTTCCTTAAATAAATGTTTGCAAAATATGATCAAAAGCTTGTGAAGCAAGCAAAAAAGAACAGAAAGAAATTCGAACAAATCAAAGATCAGTTCAAAGAATGGAAAATTAAGCCTATAACTGAATACGAAAAATACAAAAAAGAAGACCAACCAGTTATCGATAAATTAGATGCAATAGGGAAAGACGTAATTGATGCTATAGAAAAAAATCGTGAGATAGAAAAGCAGCTACTACCTTACGACGGGGGGTTTGATGATATGTTCCCTATACCACCTACTCCTGAGGTAACATCGTTTGAGAGAAGCTTATTTGTTGATGATCCCATCACACCAAAGACACGTAAGAGGTTGGAGCCTATGTTGGAACAAATTGAAGACAAGGAAAGGCAGAAGATGAAGGCTGTTTCAGACTACTCAACAACTTACCTGGGCCCAAAAGTTTCAAAATACTTAGGCGCTCTGAATGACACAATTTTTGGTCTCCGTTTTGACAATGGGAGGCATTACATGGGTGACTCCGAAGTAACATTCAACAACGATAATATTATGGTGAAGGGTAACTCCTTTAAAGCCACCAATGGGTTTATGAAGCTCCTGACTCAGAAAACCGTATCTCCTGAAGAGTACACATCTGACGACCTTGATACCTATACAACTATGCTGAAGCTTACCAATGCGATATATCAGAACAATGATCCAAATGCAAATAAACCCAAGTCAAGCAGTAGCGAAAAATACAACAACATCATTAAACCAATATGGCAGTCACTCAAGAAAGAACGTGGTAACTCACCAAACACAAAGGGTGGTATGGGTTTTGTAAAGAGGTATACAGACAAACCAGTCGAGTACGTGTGGATGAATGACGTCAGAGATTTAATTGATAGACTAATGGTTATTCATGGTGAAGAGAATGCGGGAAATAATAACTACCACAATGAGAAGGTTGGAATAACCAAGATGCTTACGAGTAAATTTAATGACTTCATAGTAAATAATCCAAAGGGGATACCTTACCTAATTAGATTTCTAAACAATCTCCCTCATACATTCTGGAAGGCAGAAAGTTATGGAAAGGGCTTAGTGAACACGTTAATTAATAATCTTCCTGTTGAAATGCATTTACCTGGATACAATTACTGCGGCCCTGGTACCAAACTAGAAGAACGATTAGCAAGAGGAGATGCTGGAATAAATCCTCTAGATGAAGCTTGCAAAAGGCATGATATCGCATACAGGGACCATAAAGATTTGGAACAAAGACATCAAGCTGATAAAGAACTGCAGAAAGCGGGAAAGGAAAGGATTTTCAGTAAAGATGCTTCCCTAGGAGAAAGATTAGCTTCAACAGCTGTAGCTGGAATAATGTTTGGGAAAAGGAAGCTAGGGCTAGGCTTAGATGATAATGGATGGGCGCTATGAATGTGAATGAAGAGGTGTAATTTTAATGGGTCACAACCCATTAAAATTTAATACGAGTGTAGCAGTGAAATTTTTAATTTAATTGAAATAATAAATGAGAGGATTTAGTATTGACTATAACATTCCCTCAAGTGGGAATCCGAGAGCGAAATCTATTAAAATAAAACTGTCCAATGACGACCTGAAAAATCATGGCTTTCTAGATGCTTATCTTACAGAGACTCAAATGAAACAGAAAGCTAATAAACTTAAAAAAGGTGGTAGCTTATTGATAACATTTTCTATACCTGTTGTGAAAAAGATACTTGAGTACCTAAACTCTAAGAGATTGAAAGAAGGTTCTGGATTGAATGAGCACGAAGGTGGATTTCTACCACTGATACTTGCAGCGTTGGGAGCAATCGGTTCCTTAGCTGGTGGTGCTGCGGCAATAACAAGTGCTGTGCACAAGAAACAGAAGGAAGACGCAGAGTTAGCGGAGCAAAAGAGGCATAATCTTGAAATGGAAAAGAAAGCAGGATATGGTATCTTTAAAAAAAAGTCGAAAAAATTGTGAAAAAATATAATCACCCATTGAGCAACTATGATATAGAAAGGTTAGTAAAAACCTTAAAAATCAAAACCTTTAGAGGTGTATTCATGGCTGACGAGCTGCCACCAGAACCTAAAGAAGTTGAATCAGGGGTAGTTAACTTGGATACATCTGATCACGTAGGCACTCATTGGATATGTTATTACAAGAGGGGTGATGAAAAATTTGTTTTTGATTCATTTGGTGGTATTATTCCACTTACGTTAGTACACTACTTGGGGCCAGATAATTTGTTTTACAACGCAGAAAGAATTCAAAATTTCGATCAGTTTATATGTGGCCACTTATGTGTGATGGTCTTGAAGCTATTTACAGATGGATGGAATTTTAATAAAATTCTTGATACAATAAATGGATATTTTTGGAAATAAGGTAAAGAAGGGTATTGAACAACTAGACGATGTCAGAGAAGTTATAAACGGACTAGAATCTAGTATCAGTAAACTTAATATTAAGAAGTATTTCTCATTTTCAAAGAACTGGGTATCATTGAAAGGAAGGCGCATTGTAAACGTAGCAGATGCCATAGGTGGATATGACGCAGTCACTAAAAGCCAGCTCGATGCTGTTAATGATGTTGCTAATGCCAAATACACAAGTATACTAACAACCCTTAATAATTATTACAGTAAAAAGGACCTAGAGAAAGTTTTTTCAGATTATTATACAAAAGGTGATTTATCCCAATACATTAACAAAACTGAACAAAACCAGAACAATGTATATGACAAACAAACAGTTGAATTCACTTTTATGACTGGATTAGAACATCAAATTTACACCTTCGAGTATGATTATCTACTGAAAAAAGTTATTGTCATTGGAAAAGATATGAACAAAGATTTAACATTTAATGATTTTGATGTTTCAGTAAACGTACATGACAAATTACACGTAATTGAGGACAAGCATAACCCAATATTAATTCATAAAGGAAATTTCCTAACTGTAAGACTAAAAGAGTCGGTGAAGACAGTCCCTGTGGACGTAAAACTCTTACTATTTGGCGAACTAGCATCAGTTAAAGATGCTATTGATGACTTAGGATCTTGATCTTTAATTTTCAATTAAATAAATGATAGAACAGAAACATATTTGGTGCCTAAGGTGCAAGAGATTTACTGCTACACTTCAGCCTCACACTGTTGCCACGAGAAACGGTCGTCATAGGATTGAGGGCTATTGTGGGGTGTGTAATACCAAGAAAAGTAAGTTTATAAAAATAAAATAATGTCTCCGACAAATAAAAGTATTCGTGAAGAAATTATACAAGAGCTTCACAAGCCACTGAGAAAGAATTTTCCAAGAAAAGCTGTTATAGCTTACGGTATAGATGATTTGTGGCAGGCTGACTTGGTTGAGATGGATTCTGGTCACCTTAAAGGTATATCAAAATTCAACAAGGGTATGAAGTATTTACTGACTGTAATAGACGTCTTTTCAAAGTATGCTTGGGCTATTCCTGTTAAAGATAAATCAGGTGAAAGTATTACCAGCGCTTTTAAAGGTATACTACAAGAAAGGAAGCCGAAACATTTACAAACAGATAATGGTAAAGAATTCTACAATAAACACTTCAAGGAGCTGATGAAGCTTGAAGGTGTAAATCATTATTCTACGTTTACAGAAGTTAAGGCTTCAGTAGTTGAAAGGTTTAACAGGACGTTAAAAGAAAGAATGTGGAAACAATTTGCACTCCAGGGCAATCAAAAATGGGTTGAGCTACTTCCAAAACTGGTGTATGATTACAACAGGAAACACAGAACAATAGGGATGAAACCAGTAGATGTAAACGAAAAGAATGCAAAAAATGTGGTGAAGACCGCTTTTACAGCGGAACTCAAAATAGATCCGCCCAAGTTCAAGATAGGTGACAAAGTTAGGATAAGTAAACTTAAAGGCTTGTTCGAGAAAGGCTATACTGCTAATTGGTCGACAGAAATATTTGAAGTGACTCAGATCAATAACACAAGTCCGACTACATACAAGTTAAAAGATACAAGTGAAGAAGAAATTAAAGGAAGTTTTTACGAACAGGAGTTACAAAAACTAAGTATCCAGATGTGTATCTTGTAGAAAAAGTTTTGAGAAAAAAGGGTGATAAAGTATATGTTAAGTGGCTAGGTTTTGATAGCTCTCACAATAGTTGGATACACAGAAAAAGTGTGGTATTTTAATGGTTAAAAAACCATTAAAATCTGATAAAAGTTTTAATTTTATTACGGTACCTACCGTCATACAGCTTTCGAGTCATGTCAACAGTTATGAATCCAAAGTCCTCGTTCCACACCTTACTGCAAAGCTCTTTAAAGTCATTCCATTTAAAGTCTCCACCTACAAATTCGTCGTAGATGTGCTTCAAATTAATGTCATCTTGTCTAAATATGTTCAAAAAGTTAAGGTTGTCTCTCACCAACTGCTTGGGTATTTTAGAATACGTTTGCGCTAAGTAGAAACAGTCAATGTTCTTATGTCTTCCTCTGGTAAAGTATTCTCTTACAATATCTTGGTTTTCTGATATAAAGTCGTCAAACACCAGAGCGGTCTTCACACTCATCTAATGGTATAATGTCATCACAGTTACTAACAAATGTAGCTACCTTTTCGTTGTGTTCATTTTCAATTCTTTCACATTTTTCCATGAGATGTTTGTACTTAAACTGTTCTAAGCTTTTCGAGTAGATGTACAAGTGTTTAATGGTGTTCCAGTTAAGCCAACCAGGGCACAGAAGGTAATTATCAACCATTAAAGTTGTTTTACCACATCCACTTGGTCCAACGATAGCGCAACGAATTGAACTAGGTAATAACTTCCCATGTCTGCTTTTGATTCGTTTTTCTCGAATTCTGATCTTTGGATCCCAATCAGTCATTTTACTTTTTTATTTACTACTTATCACTTAATTAATAAATGAATCGAATTTTTGAAATTAGTGGTACATCCTCAAACTTAAAAAAGAGGCTTAATGTACCAATAAGAAACATGTATACAAAGGTTGGTTTGGTCGGATTTTATTCAACATTCTTAACTCCAAATGTCACAAAGGATAATAACAGATTACACTATGAGAAAGATGGTGTGGTTAATACTTTAAATATTCCATCAGGGCAGTACAGTCTAGACAATTTAGAGAGGTGTATTCAGAGCCAGGAACCTTTCAATGCTAGTAATATAAAGATTAAGGCTAACGAAATCCTAAATAGAATTGAGATAGAAAGCTTAGACTTTAAGCTGTATTTTAATAAGGAATGTAGTATTGGGAGGATGCTAGGTTTTAGAGACGAAATTGTGGAACCTGCAACAAAAGTTGTAGCAAATGAGCTACCGAAAATAATCCCTTTTGAAAAAATTAAAGTGCATTTTAACTTAGCTGATGGTATGTTTGTAAAGGATTGTGACCACTTTCATCGAGAGACAAATATTATTGCTTGTTTTAAACCCAAGTTGGAAATGTGTGGTCACTTACAGTTTGGTAGTCCTATAATACACGAACCAAGTTATCCATTATTTTTTCCTGTGCACGATAAAGTTCAAAACCTGGAAGTAAGTGTAACGGATGAGAACGACTGTGTTATAGATTTTGGTGGAGCTACAGTGACTGTTCTTTTAGAAATGCTTTAAAATTAAAATATTGCAGTAAATAAAATGAATAAAATAGAAAGTTATCAGTGGCAGTCTTTTCCAGTAAATGAGAAGACTAGGAATAATTTAAACCTACCGAACAAAGATGTAGAAATAGACATCAAAGTTGGTGATGGTTGGTTTGACAACAATGCTTACTTGTATATGACATATAATGTTACTCATGCAAATGGCTCAGATTACACTTCTTACGAAGGCAAATCGAATGTTAGACTAGTTGACAACTTTCCGACACAGTTATGGAGTGCAGTAATTGTTAAGAAAAGAGGTCACATAATCTACAGGTTAGAGCATCCAAGCATTTCGTCGACGGTTTTATACCACCTTACTTCTTCTCTCGACGATGACATTAGATTCGAGGGTAATTTCATCAACAATGGTAAGTTACGAAGAAAGGAAAACGAGGTGTTGTATCCGTTAAAAATGTTGGGTGGATTTTTTAAGGATTACAAAGAAATCATGTGGGAAGGTGACTTAACAGTAACATTTGTGGGAAGCGCAAATGCTGGCGATTCCTTGTTCAGATGGTTTTCAAAAAATAATAGTGGTGCAGATATTGAAGGCTCTCGACCTGAGTTGGGTAAAGTAACCATTACAAATATGGAGATTCAAGTACCCATTGTTAAGTATGAGCCTAATTATGAACTAGAGCTAAGAGAAAAGATGCTAAAGGACCCTAAGATTCCGATTTCATTTTTTGATCTTCAGACGCAGGAAATAGCAGGAATTAGTGGTAAAAGAAACTTTGAACTAGATATTACCAATTACTACAATTCTATGGAGTTTGACATGCCTTATTTTGTATTTGTGGTGTTTCAGACCAACAGGAAAGGAAATCAAGATGCTGATTCATCAGTGTATGACCACGTTCATCTCCAAAACATTTATCTAAAGAATGGTAGAAATGAGATATTTCCTGAAGAACTGTGGAACATTGACCCTCCGGGTACTTGTTTGAAGGCATACAATGCATTTGCAGACTTTAAGAGAATAACTGAATTGAAAGATGACCATAAAATTAGTGCATACAGTTTCATTAACTCGTACCCTATTTACGTAATCAATATGAGTAGGAGAAAGAATGTTGTCACTGCACAAAAAACTGCCATGAAATTGTCAGCTACTTTTAATGTGCCTATTCCTGAAAACACTTTAGCATACATAATTATGTATGGTAAAAGAAACTTGACTTACGATCTTAAGCATGGACTAATTACTGAAAACTTTTGATGGAGAAGTTTTAATTTTAATGGTTAATAAGCCATTAAAATTTTTAATGCAAAAATCGTTGCTTTAGAGTACCTTTAAGCTGTCTACAAAATAATAGCTTGAGTACTGGTGTAAGTTAAGGTAGACACAACCATAAAACAGATTAAGATAATAAGATAAGTTAAGGTTAAAAGAGGCTATAACTGGTAAGATAAGTTAAGGTAAGGTTTTACCTTAAATAAGATTAATATAGGTAAAATAAGTTAAGGTAGACACAAACCACAATCTTTTTTAAGATTAAGATAATTTTTTATGGTTAATAGGACCTTAAAAAAGTGTTGGTTAAGTATAGGAATAATTCTTGAAAAAATCTTCGATTATATTTTATGGATAAGATTAACCATAATTTTTACCGCTTTTTATTGAGACTCTTTATTTAAATAGAATGGATGATTTCACCACAGATTTAATACTTTTTTATTGGTAAGCTTAACCATAAACTTTCTAAACACTTTTCAATGTGTTTTAAGATTAGTTTGAACCATATTTTAGTCATACTTTTTAATAAAACTTTGTGGTTAATGTTAAGCATAATTTTGATTACGTTTTAAGATTACTTTGAACCATGAATTGTTTCACAATTCTCCAGAAATTTTTATGGTTAGTTTTCACCTTAAACAAGATTTACTTTTAGAAACCTCATTGGAGAGGTTGTGGTTGGTTTTAATCTTAAATAAGATTTAAAAATAAAATGCGTTTAAGGTAAGATTTAAGGTTAAACACGATTATCCAACAGATAAGTAAAATAATTTTTAAGGTTAAATGGGACCTTAAAAGATAAATAAAATTATGGTTGAATTTAACCTTAGAAGAGGGGGGTGTTCCCTATACACCCACATACTACTCATATGGGCATTCGAAAGTGTAACTTCAGCAAAGCGGAGAGAATATTTCTTTAACTGCGAAAATATCAATCAGTCACCGTCAATGTTCATTTACGAAAGAAATACGAGTTTGTAACATTCATCTTGTACATGCCGTCTTCCCTGACTTCCGGAAGGCTTTCGATACGGCTCCGCACAGTCAACTGATGGAAAATATACGAATTTGTGACTCAATTGAAGAGTTTCTAGCGACACGACACAGCATACCATGCAAAGGAAAGATATCTTCATACGTAATTTCTGGCGTATTGCAGGGGTGTCATAGGACAATTACTTTCTTACATGACCAAATACGTCCTATACGGTACCAAGAAGTCGCTACGCTCGAAATTTGTTATGAAATACAGGCGTATCTGCTGTGTATCGAACCAGTAATTGTCATTGAACTTCTACGTAAATAAATGTAGTATGTTACCAATGCATAGAAAATAGTTGACCCTTTGAGCACACTATCATAGTAGAGTATCTGGAAGCAGTTACACCAATAAAATATCTGGAAAATTGTGTACGGAGAAATTTAAAGGGGAATGAGCGAAAAAAATAAACCGTGGATATAGCACTGTCACACTGAGATGATGTGGAAAATTACTCACTAACTGTAGTCTACCAAGAAAGAAGGTTGCACTAAAGCTCCTATACCGCTTGTCATTATAGGATCCGTATCAGAAAGGGTTTGTATAGGAAAATGGGGAAGATTCAAAGGATAACAACAGCCTTCATTACAAGTTCATTTAGTACGGGCGAAAGCGTCGGTAAGTAATCACCGAACCTGTAGTGGTGTCCTGCAAGAGAGGCGTTGTGCATCACTATAGGAGCTACTGTCATGATTGTAAGTGCTTATGTTTCTGGAGGAGTCAGGTAACGTAATATTTCCTCATACGCACCATATTTCACGCTAAAGGACCTTGAGGATACAAGTATCAGTAGATACTGCCCCATGGAGGTTTACCGGCGGTCGTTAATCCCGCTAACCAGACACATTCGGAACGGAAATGGAGGCAGCGGTACGTAAAATACCCTCCGCCACACACCATGAGGTTTCTGCGAAGATAGATATTAATGTTGGTTTCCTGCACTGACATAAACCCTCAAAATAACAATGGAGGACTAAATTGGTTGAAGAACGTTATTAAAAAATAAAGGAGATCAATGTTCAGTGTGGAAACAAATCAAATATTCTCAGTACTAAGTCGGAACAGAAGCTTCGTGAAAACTTCTAACATATAAAATCCATATTTGTGTGTGAGTTCTATGTTTCAGAAAATTCTCTGGAAATAGTAGTTTTGAACTGCCCTGCTCATTGTTGCTTTTGTGCCCTGGTAATGACCTATTCAAATACTTGTGGTTTCCGAAGATGTCACACGGCTGCATTCCCGTAACTTACTGCAACTTCCAACATTTAAGGACGTAAGAAAGTCTCATAACTGATCCAGCCCTTATGTTAAACGAGAAGATAATTTATATTGTAATTGATTCAAGATGGAGATATGTCACTATTTTCACTATAGTCAAAACTGTAAAAGGCAAGCAAACGATGTTGAACTGGGCCATCACCATAATAATACAGTTACCGATTCCCCAAATGTGAACAATGAAATCAACTTGAAATCTGTTAGCAGCTGTGTACTTCGTTGCTGGCACAGTCGAAGTTCCCAAGCCTTTTTTACGGTATTGGTACACGTACACAATTTATTTAATAAGATCAAGCAAGTCCGAGGATATTTCTCGGTCCAACATTGATGTACTTTTGCCGGTAATGAGTGCACTGCATGGGGGAAAAGAAATGATTACACAAGCAACATATTCACACATTCAAGTTTGAAGAAGAGAAGGAATTAAACCCAACACCCTACAATACTCAGAAAGAAAGGGAAAGAAATCAATACCTACCGGAGAGGCGGTACTAATGGATTTAACTCGGGCATACCAAAAATGAAATTACAAATCACACGTGAAATGAAATCAAAGTAACACGTGGTTTACAAGAAACATGTAAGGTTTTACCCATCTGCGAAATTCGTAACTGAATCGGATTAGAAAATATATCGAAGAATAAAATATTCAGAAAAGTTAATGTTGCAAAGCGGAATCCGTAGCATCGAACTGATGCCATATAAAGTTTCAAGGCTGCACCGAAAGACGGCGGTGCCAATGTTAATACGAGTAGCCAAGGAACGAGCCAGTACTGCCATAAAACGGATCATGATGGGATGTTTTAAACTTTTGGTCGCCTTATTTATTGAACAAAATATTCTCAGAATTCTGATCTCGTTTTGAATGACAAGCAATTTCTGCAGTAAGCCTGTATATAATTGTAATAGGTAACTTTATGTAGCCTTTCATTTACAATGCGTCATTATGCTGTTTCTTAGAGGATAAAAAGGAAAGAGAAAAGTATTAAGTTTCCTTGCGATTAACAAAAAAATCTCTCGGCAGTTCAAAAGTCCCGGCGAGACGAAACAGACAGATATAAAACTTAATATCAGTCCTTCAGCAGAGTTAACAGCTCTGCAGTATAACAGTTGCGCCGACAACTGCTTGAGCTGATTAAGCTTTACGGACAGAGAGAAAGAAGAAAGAATTATCCACGGGGAGTGTTTGGACGCCTGGCGTCCCCCGCGGCTCCACTTCGGGACCCACAGTCGTAAACGGAACGTTGTCGGCCCGCCCCGCCCCGCCCCCCTAGGAAGACTGCAGCTCGCCTTTACGTCCACCGGCGCGCACACTCTTTTTTCCTCTCTCGGAAGCACTGCTGCAACATTTTAATCAAGGTGTATGCTAATGCGCTGCATTAACAGTCTCTAAACAAAGGCATGAGATAGTCCCCCGGTGAGGCGCCCCCGCTATAAACGATAGCAGCAACAAGAAAGAGATTTCGCCTGCCCCTCCCGCCCTCCCTTGGCCTGCCCTGATGTTTTTATCTGGCGACGCCTTCCTCGGGGCGCACCCCACCCTCTCCTCTCCGGATCCCGCGGCTGCGATTCTTCCCGGATTAGCAGTCTACGAGGATCCGCCCCCTACCACCTCGGCAATTTGCATGCCTCCCCCTGAAGGGCCGCGAAACGCCCTGCCTTGCTGTGCTGAGCGTATCTAAGTGACTCGCCAAGGCGCATCTCGGCTCGATCTAACTCCTTCACTCCCTACACACCATCTCCTACTTGGCAACATGTCGGTCGTTCAGGACAGTAATCCATCTGTATATACAGGGTGAATCACCTAACATTTGCACCGCAAAACGGAAAGTGCGATTGATGTGAGGTTTTCACAGAATGGTTTGGTAGTCAGGGGCTCGTATTTTTAACCAACAAACAGATTGTAATATTACTTAGAGAGTGTATTTATTATGCAAATATATAGTTTTTAAATGAAAAAATGGTTGTTTCTATCATGAACTGGTATTCCTGACACCAGCTTGAAAGCTTCTTGTTGTAAGTTTATTAAGTGAAAGTTTCCTATTCTTATTAAGTCTTTCTATTTAACTCTAGGAGTTTCTCTAATCATATGTGCGCAGCTGATTTAACATACAAAATTAGGCCCTGTAAATAAAACAATCTGTACTTCTTTGAACATTATTTCTTACAGTCAGATTCAGTGGCATGTAAGGACTGATTACAGGTACGTGAATATTTACATTTAAAAGGAAATCTTTTTCTCAAAAACTCAACACGTACCACACAACAAAATCAAAAATGCCACAATCAGGAAAATGAGGGACGAGGTTGAGCTGAAATAAGAAAAATTAGTAATCATTAAATTATTTATTGAATTAAAGAAACATACCTCTGTTGAGTCTCCACTATAATTCAATGGTTTTATACAATTCCTTTCCATACAAATATTCTCTTCCTCTTGATGCAGAATCCACTGTCCAATATAATACGTTTGTATTCATAAATATAGAGTGAAATAAACCAAACTCGATACAATCATTGCTGACCAATTCAACCTTAGTACACAACACAGTTGCCATACGTCTGTCAGCTAGCCTAGCCCACGATCGACTCGACTGCTCAACAGCTCACTCTCTACTACTCGCCTCAGCAGTCAAAGAAGCTGATGTAGGGTAGATGCTACATCGCAGTTGCAAAGACATTATAATATGCAGTAGTTACAAACATGGACTGTGATTATCGATCATGAATGACTTTAACATACAAAATAAAGCTATAAGGCGGATACACGTTCAGGTTCACAAAAATAAAGCTAAAAATCCATAAATAATTAACTTCAGCCCATGGCTGCCTACTTTCAAGCTTTGGACAAAGAATTTTGAATGACATTTTTATCACGTTTAGTTTGGCAGCTAGAATCGTTATAAGTTTCGGGGGCGGAGTTTGCGATAGCGTAGCTAACTGGCCGAGTGGCTAGCCCATGGGGCACGGCCCACTGTCTCATGACCACCAGCCACTTCGCTACGCTATCGTAGCCTCCACTCCCAAAACTTTGAATGGTTGTAGCTGCCAAACTGAACATGATTAAATTGTAATTCAATATACACTGTACACAGCTGGTGTCAAAATTCCAATGCATGATAGAAACAACCATTGTCCCTTTGAAAAATTGTATGTTTGCATAAAAAGTACACTTTGTGGTATTTTTACAATCTGTTTATTGGCTAGCAATACGAGTCCTTGACTACCAATCCATTCTGCGAAAGACGCACATCAATCGCACTTTCCGTTTTCGCAATATTTGCGGTGCAGTTATTAGGTGATTCACCCTTTATATGGAAGGTTAACTCCCCGGGAGTAGCCGAGCGGTCTGGAGCGCCATGTTGTGGATCGCGCGGCCTCCCGCGTCGGAATTTTGAATCCTCCCTCGGGCATGGATGTATGTGTTGTCTTTAGCACAAGGTAGTACGTAAGTAGTTTGTAAGCTTAGGGACTGATGACCCCGCAGTTGAGTCTCATAAGCCTTACAAACATTTTAACATTTTATGCAAGGTTATAGGCACGGTTTTATTGCGATTGGATAATTTAGTGATCATAAAGCGAAGTACGGAACAATAATTAATCTTTGAAAATCATATTTACTTTTTTACTTTCCAACTGTATTACACTTCTGAAAATGGTTTTATCGGTTGCTTTGTTCTACGAATCGGTGTGTCTCGCATATACGCTGTAAAACGTTACTGTGTTTGTGAAGAACAATATCCTCCTACCAAATTTATTGTCAACAATGATAATTGCAACTTCGTTCGAAGTTTGTGCATTGAATCGTCCTTCGTGCCACCCTGCGGTCTTATCACAATTTTATATTCATTGTCAGACACTCTTTCAAAATCTCTCTTGAACATGCTCACAAAGTTGTTCCTCTAATATAGCATTTGTAGTAGTGCACCAACAATTTCGCGATTCAGGCCGGGAATATATCCACACCGTTGATCTGCCTGAACTTCGCTAATTCCCGTGAAATTGTAAAAACTGCCGGTCCTTACACGCTCGGGTAAAAAGGATCCTGCTTCATGACAAACCTGTCCTGGAATTTTGAAGCGGGCATGTATCCTTCTTCTGTTACTACTTTAGTTGCTTCAGAAGATGCCATCTGAACGAAATACGACGCTATACAAATCAATCTCATAGCACACTACTGAAAGACATCTTATCTACCACACTCTACTATCATGCGACCGGAATCCGCGGGTTTAACCTAGACGGATATATTTCCATATTATCAAAAATTGAGGCGTCTGTTTTCTGACATGTTCATATGAAAAGACTGTGATGCTGTAGCTGTTGGAAATATACAGAGTAGTGTGAACAGAATATTGTGAGTTGGCACACTGTGTACTTCTTAACTCTCTCAAGCATAGATTTTATGATTGTGAATTTTATAATGAAAACTGTGTTTTTTATACCCGTTGACCTTGAGGTAAAAGAAAAACACGAATTTATATTAGTTTTTGCACTTCTTTTTGTTTTATACGGCGGTATATTTATTGTACCAAAATGCAATTTTGGACTGTTGCTAAAATTTTTAAAATATCCTACTTCTGACTTGTACATCGCCCTTCTGTTCTATTGGTAAGTAATGTTATTAATGTAAAATAATTAAATTTCAATAAATTTGTAGTTCACAGCAATAAAACTCTTAAAAAACGTCATCATAATTTATTTGTTAAGGTCTTCAAAGCATATTTTTAGTTTGCTGATGCGCAACGGCACTTTGCGGTCAGCACACATCCAGAAAGTGCGTACTTGCTTCTAATTGGTAGCCTACTGCAATTTGCTCTACACCTAGCTGTAGTGCGTTCTGGTTACTGTGATTTATCCTCAAGATGCAGCCGTGAAGGGACGCGTGACTTATTTTTCTTTAATTCTAATGGACTGTCTATAAGTCTCGATGATCTCAATGGAGTTTTCTTCGTCACCAGAGTTTTCAGGATACCATGGAAAATCAAAGTTCAATACATCAAGTATACCAAGTATACCACCGAACGAGACATGATTTGTGATTTGTGGCAAAAAAGAACACCGTAATCGAATATTCGGCTCATCGAGTTTCAGCCGAATCCAAAATTTACTTAATTACGTTAAAATTTCGGGAAATATACGTTATACCACATTTTTCGAGATTCCTTCCCTGTACTAATCCTCCTTGTTTGTGGGTAAGGCTAACCAGGAGTCCTCAGACATAGGAGGCGCACAGATTTTCTGGTCTAAAATTTCCACCAGGCAATGTTAAGCCAACAACCGCGTGCGTTGGACTTGTGAACCACAGCATACAAATACCTGGTATAAGTGAAAATGTAACGTTTCAATCGAAGTTCTTGTAATACTTTGAAATTCTAAAGAAAGTGAAAATCGGAATAGATTAATATCAGCTAAGTTGTTTCGAGTAGGTATTCTCCTCAAAATAAAGTGCGAGATCCCAATTACGATACGTTTACTGCTGAATACGCTGTGGTACGAAAGTGACATTTACACTTAACCACAAAATTGTGGAGGGTGGTCGCTGCATGACAGATAAGCTCCTGCCGCCGTCAGACTTGACTCGAGCACAGTCAGAACCTCGAATACATTTCCTAAAATTTCGTTGTGTGCTCATAGCTCTCCGTTAACATCTTCATTTTTCATTTGATTATTACAGTAATTATTTTTATGCGAAGTAAAATTGTTGTGATATAGTGCTGATGACTAATAGGATTCGCTTATTTATGTGCTTTCAGTGCAAATCTGCAACGTGATCTGTGTTTCCTGAGCCCATATTGGTTATTGAAATATTTCCTCGGTTTCAAGGAAACAAATTAATAAAACTTTTCAAAATGACAGTATGAGGACACGATCCATCTAGAATAATACTGAGTAATTGTTACAAAAACAGTATAATAAAATCACTATAACACATGATTGAGTCATACAGTATTGTGGTTAACAACGAAATACAAATTTTACGCGCGAGGAAATACTGCTAATAGCTAAACAGCGAGCCGTAACTGCGGTAAGGCGTTATTGTTGACTGAATCCATCCCGAAGGCGAGCCGACTTCATCCGTAAGTTCAAGAAAGCTAATTATTGACCGAAACTACGGAAAAACCAATATTTTGGGTGAAACTGGCCGAAAGTCGGGTCGGTCCTTAATTTGACGTCACCGCGGTGCACAATTTACGGTCCAAGTACTGGATGATTCCTTACCGTATATTACACGTTTTGTTTTGCAACTCTCAACACAATGGTAGGTGAAATGCTCGATTCCTCAGGCTTACTACGGAGTCACGTCGTTAGTCGGATCATCTACAAAGAAAACAGCTATACTGTGTAACGTTTCACTAGCGACAGTGTCCTCAGTAGTGATAGTGTTTAAAGGTATTTCATCACTGGCGAAGAGCAACAGTGGGCGTAACCGAAAATTAACTGAGAACCACCGACGCGCATTAAGAACGCGCCGGCCGCGGTGGCCGAGCGTTCTGCGGCGCGCCAGTCACGGTCTGCACGGCCACTACGGTCGGGAGTTTGAATACTCTCTCGTGCGTGGACATTTGTGCCGTCCTTAGTGTTAGCTAGTTCATAAGTAGTTTGTAAGTTTAAGGACTGATAACCCCGTAGTTAAGTCACATAAGCTATACAAACATTTGAACTTTTCTTTGAACCTCATGTGTACTAGATCGTTGTGCCACCCACCGTGTTCGAATGGCCAAGCACTCTAAGGCACCTTGAAGAGAAGTGCGGTGGCTCCCAGTCGGAGACTTGGGTCTTCCCTTGGGGCAAATGTGTGTGTGTTTGTGTTGTCCTTAGATTAGTTTAAGTATTTTGCAAGCCTAGGAATTATTAACGTCAGTAGTTAAGACCCATAGAATTACAAACATTTGAATCTGAACTATTCAACCATGTACCCCAAACATTCTACCTACCACTGTACTTCATGGTTGGCAGTAGGCCCAGTGTCCCTGCCAATAGTCGGGTCCTCGTATGAATCCGCACTGAAATAAGCATCAAACCTGGACAAGGTGGGTCACACCCTGTGACTGGGGTGGCAAGAGGCTCAGTGCAACCATGTAGTAAGGCCGTGTTTATAGCCCACGGTTGCTCCGCAGCGGAGGAAGCGCGGCGGAGTCCCCTCCGCTCTTACGCTACGGCATCAAAATACCTGTGGCTGCACTTCCAAATCACTTATACAGCGGCTAATGGGGCACCATATGTCTGGCCGCCAGGTGGTAACAGGGTGCTCTAGGTCACTGCAGCTGAAACACCTGCTGTGTGAGTGACGAGCAGAGCTTCCGAAAAATCACAGCGGTTGCTCCGCAGCGGAGGCACCGCTGTCTATAAACGCAGCCTAAGCAGGAAGTTCAACGTCCGAATGCCAGCACTGGCACTAATTTTCATATGTCGAGGTTGTATGTTTATAACACCTTCTAGGAGCTGAGACAAGACAAGAACCTAGGTAAAATCTATATTTCCATATTAGCTCATTCTTCATGAATGTCGCTCATGAACAATGATCATTACAGTAGTTTGTCAGCTATTACCTCTCATTGATAGAGATTTTAAATATCGTCAAACATATACTTACTTCATTATGTTTATCCTTGCGTGACAAAATGTAGTTACTTTCAATATAATGTTGGTCAGTGTGCATATTCAGTATGGACAGTGTAAAAGTAATATTCACTTACTGGCATGCAGAGCATTAAAAGACACTAACGTAATTATAAAGGGGTTAATAATTTCATTATGAAAAAAGAACTCAGTGCAACTGCCATCCCCGAAACATACAATTTACGTAGTGATAAGCACTAGTGAAATAAATAAATTAAAATTCCCACTCTGATTTCGAAGAGGATGTAAGGTGGTATTGCAGTTTCCTAAATACATACATGTTCATTTTTAATCTATTAATTCATTTTTTTCAGTTTGTACAGCGTAATTAGCTGTCTTTTCTAAAATTAAAAATTAGTCTAATTAAAACTGGACCTCTTTCGCATTATTTTAAAACATCTTCCGTGGCCAAATCCAAGAATATATTTGTTTTATATACGTGTATTATTGATTATTTTCATCATGAACAATTCCCATGCTATGGCTTTGTATTATTGTAAATACATCTAACTATTAAGATTAATCACTTTTTTCCATTTTTCCCTACTCAAAGTATATTGTCCACGTCGCACTGGAAATTATACTGCCAAAACATTTTTTGTATTAATCTTCGTGTACAAACGGCCAGCTACTCGCCATTTCTATGTCTTGTTTGGATGTTGCGAGAGGGGTTCGCCTTTTGTCTTGGTTCCAAGTCGATTGTCTGCTAGCACTGGCCGCGGTGGAGTGGCCGAGTGCGTTGAGGCGCTACACCACGGCACGCGAGGCCGTTCCTCGTGGGGATTCTAATCCCCCCTCGGGCATGCATGTTTGTGCCATCTTTAGTATAAGCTAGTTCATAAGTACTTTGTAAGTTTAGGGACTGATGACCCCGTAGTTAGGTCCCAAAAGCTCTACAAACATTTGAACATTTGATTTGATAGTACTATCCGTGAGTCTGTTATTAATCAGTATGGGTTTGTATTTTTAAATATGTATTTTGTCATTGTGCGTCCATGTGTTTGTGTGTAAAGAGGTCGTTATGTACTGTTAATGTGTGAAGATTCGTGTGCAGCTTTTTCTTTCTTTTCTCATTTTATTAAATTTCATTTATTTCACGTATGTGTATGAGGTTGGGAGCTGAATGTCCTGATTTCTGTGTGTATATGTGTTGGAAGGAGAGGGGTAAGTTTCTTTGTTTAATATGGTTGTATTATTTGTCGGGCTTTTGAAAGGGAGGCGGTTTGTGTTCGTCTACCATACGTTTTATTAGTTTAAGTAGCGTTTGTCTGGTGATGTAAAGTTTTTCATTTAATATGTGTTTCTCTTCTGTTATTGTATTTTGAGGTCTGAAAAATCTTTGGAAGTCTCAAGATGTTACTTATTGCTCAATATCACTATTAGCATGTCTGTTTCTTTGGTGGTAGGATGGTAGTTTTCATCTCTCTCTCACAGGATCTATGAATTATAGTAGCTGCAGGAAAGAGATTTCGCATCCACCCCCTCTTCTGAGGTCGTTACCTGCCAAAACCATAAAGCACATCCATAAGTGAGTATTAAAATCAAATGTTCAAATGTTTTTGAAGCTTAAGGGACTTAACTGTAGTGCCATCAGTCCATAAACTTACAAACTACTTATGAAGTACCTAATACTAAAGACGACACAAACATCCATGCCCGAGGGAGGATTCGAACCCTCGACGGGGAACGCACGTCAGAGCATAGCGCTTCAATGTACTTGGCCACTCCGCCGCGGCCAATGAGTATTCAGATTCCCATCAGTTCTCTTGCTGCATTGACTTTCCTTACCATGTGTTTACTGAAGACTTGGAGGAGGTGATTTTTGTGTTCCTATCTAACCAGTTTTGATCAAACTGTCATTCGTTTGTAGACACTCACCTGTTTGACTCTTCTTACGATGTTTATTTGCGACCGATCATAACTCGTAGAACTAACAATCCATTCCGTAAAAGCAGTTTCTTCACATGTACAATTAGTTTGTCCAATAGGATCTTTCTTATGGAGACATAAAAATAAAACTCATGCTTTCAGTTAAAAAACTCTAAGACACTTCAAAAGAAAATTGCTCCTGCCGTACCACAAAAAGGGAAATATGTCCCTGTTAAATGAAGCTAGACAAGTGTGAGACAAGCTACCACAGTCCTCATTCTATCTTAATCACCAAAAATTGAGGAATGCGAATATAATCGAACTCTTTTAAGGGGACCTGGACATGAAACTGACTGAAAAATCGAAAAAAAAAGAAAATTGCCTCGGTAACATGCCTAAGGGGCAACAGAGTGGCAGAAAAAACAGACAAGTGAAATGGGGACCCAAAAATTTGATGTTTATCGTACATCCAATTAGTTTATTTAACTAATGATAACAGGGATACATCTATGCAAAACATTTATAGCCCAGCGATAACAATTAACAATGAGTTTTAAAGACAATTAGGATAAACAATTAATAATTACAATCTACAATTTATAAAAGGGTAACATAAAATTTTATAATGTCACCTTACTAGCAGACACAATAAGCCTCACTGTATAAGTACATGTACATCATGGGTGTTAGTTACCAATATGCACTGTATACCAAAATTCTAAGAATAAATGAACAAGTAAAATGCTTAAGAACACAGATTAAAAAATAAATAAAAACAATGATAATGAGTCAATTAGAAAGGGAGACTTAAATTCTGTATGACTCACCCAAACTTTTTTAAATGCCACTTTACTAGCAGACACAGTAATCCTCACTGCATAAGTACATGTACACCATGGGTGTCAATTAACAACATGAAGTGTATACAAAATGCTAACAATCAGTGAACAAGTAAAATGCTTAAGTAACACAGATTTATAAAATAACCCAGTGGTAATAACTCAATTGAAAGGGAGGCTCAAATTCTCTATGGCTTAACAATTTTTTTAATGTCACCTCACTGCATAATTACATGTACACCATGGGTGTCAGTTATCAACATGAACTTTATACAAAAGCTAACAATAAGTGAACAAACAAAAGCTTAAGGTCACAGTCAACTCGATGTTTCACGTGTCCTAAGGGGAGGCGACCACTTCCTAAACGTCAACTGTCCGTGCGACAGGTTGTCAACATCGCAGAGGTGCACGCAACCCGACAAATCGATCGTGGAAAACCTAGAGAAGTCACTGGGGCCTCGGCTCAATCTCCCCCACTAAACTGAAATACCCCTTCCCCCCCCCCCCCCACTGTCTTTGGTATGTGGAACGAGCCCCACAAAATCGATGAAAAGCTTATCCATGGGGTACTGTTTGCGCTTCGAGTGAAGGATCCCGGCCGGTAAATGTGTATTGGGCTTGCTCTTCTTGCAGGCCACGCATTGATCAACCAAATGCCGAACAACCTTATACATTGATGGCCATATAAGTTATTCTCGCACCTTTGCTAGGACTTTATATAATCCTAAATTGCCACTCACGTTGGAGACAGATTTTAATTTCCCCAGACTTATTAATTTCCTTACAAAGGACACCTTTGCTCAGGGAAAAACTTGGTACGCACTCACCCCCTAGCAACGTAACCCTAATGGGCCTCTCAAGGAATCCTGATCCTGCTTTGACCATAAATCTACAAACAACTGTGGAACGTCGGTGAGAACATTGCTCACTACATGTTGTCGAGTCTCACTCATGGCCCAGACTCAGAGTTCCCTCCCTCCTGAAGCATCCTGCTGAGAGCGTCAGCCACCTGATTGTCGAAACTCTTAATGTGATGAACCTTGAATCTGAAAGCCGATATATGGACAGCCCATCTTGCAACTCTTCTAGTCTTCATTGGCCTAGCCAACACCCAACTGAGGGCCTAATTATCCGTTTCTAAGTCGAACCCTCTATGCTCAAGATAGAAACGGTACTTCTCTAGTGCGAATAGAAAGGCCAGAGACTCGCATTCATACACCGAGTAATTTAATTCCACATCGGTCAACTTCCTAAGTACAAAGGCAATAGGGTGCCTATTTCCTTGATCTTCCTGAAAAAGCACAGCTGCTATACCCCAACTATAAGCGTTAGTCTGCTAAATGAAACGCTTGGCAAGGACAGGCGGATTTATGATAGCCGTTTTAATCGTCTCAACGGCGCTCTGTTGGCTTTCTCCCCAAACGAACTCTTCCCCCTTTTTACGTAAGTTGTTAACTTCCGAAAATAATTGGCCATACCGATAAATCCTTCTTGTTTCTAGGTGGACGAAACTTCTTTAGATCTTTAGTTCTTTCCAGATCAATGCTGATTCCATTCCGGGATACCAAATGCCCCAGAAAGGAAACTTCATGCCTGGCAAGGGTGATCTTAGAAAGTTTAATCGTCAGACCAGCTGAGTGAAATCTAGCTAACACCTGCTCAATATGGAAAATATGAACCTCAAAGGTACGGCTGTAAATTACATCATCCGGATAGTCGTACACACATATGAACTTAAGCCTCCTAAAATGCGATCCAATTATTGGAAGAGAACAGCAGTGCCCATTGCCAAACCAAAGGGGACACGGTTAAATTCGAACAAATTACAGTCGGTACAGAATGGGGTGACATGCTTGGATTCTTCAGTGAGAGTAATTTAGCAACAATCCTGTTCAAATAAAAAACAGTAAACCAGTTGACCCCAGTGAACCAAGTAAAACAATTATGAAGGTCTGGCAACAGCACTGACTCAAGGATGACCTACTCATTGAGTAATCTGTAATCAATTACCAGGCGATAATCTTGGCCCTGATCCTTAGGCACAAGGAATATAGGCGAAGCATAAAGGGAGGTAAATGGCCTGATAACCCCACTCTTCAACATGATCCACAACTTTTCCCTGAGGACCTTCATCTTAGGAGGAGATAATCGATATCGAGACTTGCGCATTGGGTTATTATCAGTCAAACATATGTTTTACTCAATTAACCCAGTAACTCCCAATTTTTCAGACAAAACATCAGGAAAACTCTGTACTAGGTTAACCAACTGGACTGCCTGTTTTGGCTGAAGGTGATCTACCTGAAAATCGCCATCACTACAATGAAAAACACCGGGCTTATTTGCACAATGACAAGAACAGAGGACAATGACTTCAGTAGGACAAAATGTAAAGTATAACAATCTACTGGCATAATCCAACACTAACACAGCATGTACAACAAAGTCACACCCCAATACCAAGGTAACAGCTAAATTCTTGACAAAAAGGAGAGTAACTGTCCATGAAGATTCACAGATGGCTACACTAGCCTGCACCTGTCTCACCAGAGGAAACTCTTGCCCATTGGCAGCACGGAATCTCTGGGAACTAGGGTGGATGTCAGCCAATTTACAGATGTGAACATACTCTAAAAACCAATCATAATCAAGGATAGAAACAGAACTGCCAGAATCTAACAATCTACAGACCGGTTCTCCTCCAACCTGGGCACACACAAAAGAAAGGGAAGATCTCACAAAAGCATGAATACGTGCATGCCTTCGGCTCCGACGGCGATGAACCAGTGCCTTCCCCTCCTGGCGTCAACTGTTAGACCGAGGGGACCTATTGACAGGACACTCGCGCACAAGGTGGTCTTGAGCCTCACAATGGAAACAACGTCTGTTACCAACAGAACAAGGCACCGAGCATGGTGCACTACCTGCAGTTTAGAAGGCGTTAACGAAAAACTGGAACTCGATTCATGCTGCTCGTCGGCCAATGCCAAAGCTTCGATTGATTGTAACATCTGGTCAAACTCACTGAATTTAACCGGCCGGTGAGCAAACATCAAGTGGGATCTATCCTCAAGGCGCATTTCCTCAATAATAATAGCATTGGTATCTTTCTCCAAAACAGACATAGCAAGTACCACCACGGTCATACGCTCCCATTCTATAGAAGACCCGAGGACCTGCCAATAATATCTCCATTAGAGTTCACAACGCATATGTGCTGACAATTTTCTATCTATGATGAGACGCCTAAGGTGTCCTATAGATCCTCGATCCTTCAGGGAGTCTAAGGTGGACGACATCCCCTTAGTCAGCAGATAGATCAACGAAATTACAACATGATGGGGATGCGCAAGGCATCCAGATGAGATTTAAACTTGACCAACAACCATAACACCTCCTGCACCTGACTAAGGTTATCAGTAGATAATTCCCTCAAATCGTTGACGAGGTACACTATGGGATGCGGGAGCTTAGCAAAATGATGTATTGCAAAACCACTTGCCTCCCCGCTGTCAGTGCCACTATCAAGACTCACCCGACTAAGGCTCAACATTTCCTGCTCTCCTAATATTTTCCCACTCTCCAACTCAAGAGAGGCAGTTTGAATTTGCAACTCCTTCACTTGATTGATCAACTGGCTAATCTGCGGTTTATACCCATCCCTGAGTCCAGCAAGTTCTAGATCAGTGAGACAGTTTCCCAAATGAGCCAGATGGGCCTGAACATGACAGATCTGTTTATGGGTGGGCTGACTATCCAGCAAAAATGAGATATTCTGTAGTATTTCCTCCAATATCTCTGAAATATACTGAATAGATGCACCTACCTCCCGGGTGATATCAGGAGAGAGTTGAACAGATTTATCCAGTGCCCCACGCAATCTGGCCGCCAATTCCTGGACACTACCAGTTACTGGCAAGCCTCGAATTTTGAGTTCGTATTGAATGAACTCGTCCTTAAGATGGCTGATTCTAAGGCAATCAGTTGGGTCTACATTTTCTCATTTTTTTAAAGCAACAAGAACATCATTTTATGAGACATTTTATGGGAAACAATATTTGAGGTATTTCTCGACATATTGAAAACAGCTTGTTAAATTTTTTATTGAAAATCACTGGCGTTAGAGATCAGAAAAGACAAGTTAAAACGCTCACTGCTGCTCCAAATTACTTTGCGAATGGCCACAGTTCTTGTGCAACGGAGATTTACCTAACTGCTTACTCTTTAAGGGAGCAGCCAACATTTTAACAAACACAATAGTTATATGCAAGAAAGAACAGATAAATAAACATGGGATGGGGAGCTTGAAATTATGAAGCAGGAGTTTCATACTTTAGATTATTATCTATTCAAATAAATAAACAATCAAAAATGTGGGGAGACCAAATAAGCACATTTAAGCACACACCTTGTACAACAGTGAATTCAACTATTAAGTTACTGCCCCTAATAAAATGGTTTCTGTTCTTTCTGAATATGGAGGGAACATGGGAGAACATTTCCAAATACACAGGGGATAAAGAAAGCACACTCATTAACTCATAGACACATGCATAGTGCTTCTGAAACTTACTCTATCAGGAACAATGCATGGTAGTTGCAGATCGAAGCGTCAGTGATGTTTTGAAGAGATGGTGGATGTCTTCAAGCACAATTTAAAAGTATACTATGCACAAACGAATTCATATGTGGGGAGGCAATGGCATACTATCCTTAAGTACCACTGGTGTATGAAGATGGTGAATTACATAGACTTTGCAAAAAGAAATTAATTTAAAGTCAACAATTAAAGCACGCGTGAGAATTCAGCGGAAGAAAGCTAGTATCAATAAAGAGCTTGACTGAAGGCAGAAGTAATGACCGTTATGAAAGAACGTCTTCCAAAAGGTCATACCAAGATAAAAAAGATGGAATCAATCCAGAAATTTCGAGAGAGAATTTAGCATGCTCACGGAAACACACACTACATGAAAACGTTACTCAAAACGTTAGTCATATCTGGCGTAATATGTTTAATTGACACCGAAAACATAATTTCATTATATGAATACCTGACAGTTACACAACTAACATGACAATGTTTGTTTATAGAAATAATATATTAACTAGTTCTCATTTTATTTTCAGTTAATCTTGTGTATTTTATCTTGAAATATTCAGTTAAATCACTTATCTGTGATATAAGAAATTGCAAGATTATAATAAATAGTGCAAAGGATGTTTATACCAATATAAAAACCTAAGAAGACATTTGTTTCATGTGTAGTGTAATTATTTTGATTTTAAGTAAAGTTTTAGAAATGTATTGGCTGAGCGCTGTACGTTGGCAAGTCGTGTTAGAACAGCTCACTTGGGGAAGTTGATGTCGTAGGGAAAAAACGCGGCAGTGGGGGCTATTGTCGCGCGCGCGCGGCCCAGGTAGGGAGTCGGGAGTGAGTGGTGTAGCTGGCCGGGCACGGCGTCGCTCTGCACGGTCGGTGTGTGGATCTCCAGGTGGAGGCTAAAGCATTTTGTGTGGCAATCGCCAGGTGTTGTTGCTCGTCGTAGACTGCATCAAGTATTCGAAGCGCTTACATTCTGTTTCTCTTGTTGGAAGAAGTGTGATACCTGACAGAAGTACTTTGTCGTACAGAGAGTTTAAGCTTGTTCGCTTGTAACAATTTTAATCAGCACCAAGTTGAATTGAGTGCTACTGTGTGTTGTGAATATTTAACCGGTTGAACAAGGTGTGCATCGAATTGAATTAAAGTGACTGTGTTTTCTTAATGTAACACGTGTCGTAGCATAGGCATGAACATAAAAGGTATTTGAGACAGGCACATGGTGTGAAAACAATTTGCAACAAATGTTCATTTTGTCTGGGAACTCACGAGCTATAACTTTATCAAGTAAATGTGTCGACGTACAGACGTATCAGCCACATGGTTTTAATATGGGGTGATAAACAACATAAAGTAAAATTTCATGTGTTTTCAAAAATAATAGTTAGTACACCTTTTTCTCACATGAACTTGACTTTATTATGAATTTTTTTGTTAATCATATGCAGGGAAGAAAAGCTGCGAACGTGTGATATCATCCCCTAGAAAACGAGTCAAACAGTAGCAATCACAGTTCCAGTGTTTTTGCATGTTTAGGAATTTGGTTCGCAGTTGGTGGTTGTGAGTTTTAAAAATTAATCTCTCCCTATTTAAACTCTCACCCCGATCTTTCATCTCGCATCCTACAAATTAAGTAAATTAGTTAATATTTCAAAGAGTTCCTCGGCAGAATAGAAAGAATGAGCACTTAGGAAACTCTTCAATTTGTTCAAATTTTTATTGATATGTAGTTCAACAGCCGTAAGATATTTGAGGAAATGCATACTGTAATTCATCAGCTGTTTATTATTTTTCAAATTTCTACCGGCTTCATATCATATGCGTGATATGTTACTTTGTGTTATGTCAATATTTTATTATCATATGCATCCCTACCTATCATTCTTAGATAGGTCTCATCCGTTAGTGTCAGCAGCATAGATACTTATTCTTAATAATGTATGACGATGTTGGTTTAAACAGATTTTACAGTTGCTTAACCGGTGTAATAAGCCAATGACTTATATGACCAGATGTATATATATTTGTGTCGTCATACATCCCTACTGCTAAATTATGATCCTTATCTATTTTAATAAATCTTCCTATGTACCTCTGTTCTGTTAGATATGTGCCAATCCATAATTGTCATATACACTTAATCGTGTGTACTACATGCTTAAGGTCTACATGCCAAATTAATGCACTTATTTTTTGACATAATTGTATTACATTTTTATGTGACTGGATGCTATATACATATTTAATGTAATCGCGTACACCCTGAACTATGTAATTGTGACACCCTGTCGCTTTTATGCCTTAGCTATTATGTTACGTAGCATAAGGTTTACATGTTTACTTCATTTAATGTTACTTTGTTCTTGTTCATAATATGTCAGATCTTGTTCATTGAAAGATGTATCCATATGTATTATAATGTTGACATATTGTGTTATCCACTATGCTCATTAGTAGCCTCTGGCCTACCTCTAGATAAACTAATTACAATTTTACGATCCTGTTATTGGGTTAGGTTTGCTTTATTTCCTAAAATTAGGACTTTGATGTATACTTTGTTCACTTTCTTTTATACTTTGACAGATAATGGTTGTTGTTACACATTTTTTTTTTGTTTTCATAATCCATCGTGTTATTTTCGTAATGTTTACATGCTGCTTTCTGCAACATGTCGCCATGACACCTTGTCAGAGATATAACCTATGATGGTTGCCTAAGATATATCATTTTCACACCACTTATACTTTGATCATCGCTAATTTTATCTCACTGACTGATGTGTTCAATAGTTGTGTTAGGTTCTCTTGTAATAGACCTTGGTTCACCATCACACAGCCTGGCATTGCTTTTATGTTTTTAATCAAGACTTGATGCCTAGTGACATTTATTTTTATTGTGTGACATGCATGCTTTACATCAGCCCGTTTCACATATTTCACATGTTTTACAGCCATAACTTTTCTGACTAACCCATCCTAATACTGCACATTAATGCATAACCAGCTCTACACAGACACTGAAGTAGTCCCTTACGTTTCTGCCTATTTTAAGATTGAAAGTAGTAGCCACCCAACATTACAGCGGTAGACCACATATAACTTTATCAACATTCACAGAGCATACATTTGTGGTGCATTGCATATGGATTTGTCTTTGCACAATTTCTGATACACTCCATCCCCCCCCCCATTCCATACAATTATAAGCTATTCCCCTTTTCTATAAAACTATCCCAAACTAATAACCATAAATTTTGCTCACACCCACACTCATACCTTACATACCTTATCTCCACATTACACTATCATATTCACCAATTACATAAACACACACACACACACAACACTCTCCACCTGGTACCTGCTGTTTACTTTACTCACAAACGTAATATATTCCCCCTCCCCCCACATACTGCGTTAAGTCACTCTCACAATATTCTTCTTCCTCTGTGCTACAACTACGTTAAAATTATCCCAGATTCCAATTTTTGCAGTCCTTCTCCCATTTCTTTGTGTAACCCTACTCTGTTCTCTGTTCTACTTTATTACACAATGTAGTTATGTAGTATACCACCACTTCCCCCCCCCCCCGCCACCCCCTTACATCTCGCTCCCACCCCTGGCCGTACATTCTAATGTCTATGCGTGGTTCCTCAAAATTTTCGTGATTGCTTCCTTTTTTGTGCAGGTTCCTTACCTCTATTCCCTTCCCCCCTCCCGACACCACCTCACTCAGTCATCAACTACTTTCTACCACTCTAACCCCCTCCCACCCGGTAAATATTTGGATACATATGCCAGTTGTAATTTCTGGTACCTATTCCCTCCTCTCCCCCTCCCCCCACCTCATATTAAAGGTAAGTTATTTTAAGCCTCCACTTTGTTAAACTGCACTATGCAATAGTCACTACCATTATAATAGTGACTTGTAAGTTTTAGAAAACTAGCCACCACTTACTCTTATTGTATCTTAAAGCACCATGATCTGCTCTACATGACTGTCCTCTTTGGTATATTCCTAGCAAGTTGACTGTTTAACTCTCTTCAGTTGTCTGACTAGATGTACCAATTGTAACACTAGGTTAATATTACTGTAACCATTCACATTTCTTTGCACATTAGTTCACGCATCTTAAAACTTAAAACCCACGTCCTTAACTTATTCTTTTACATGAGAATCACTTCTCAATCCATCCCCATTAATATTTCAAGCCGTAGACACAATGACAAATGCTTTACATTGACAGATGCCCTGACAGTGACATTCTAAGCACCCTACAACTGTGTCAGCTGGTAGTTCCAAAATATTCCGCCTATGGCGCCACTTATCATTGTACTTCTTAGACTACTGAATTTTAATATGTTAAGCGACTGATTTATCTGACACCTGCTCCTCTCTTTATGCTTTTCTTTTCAACTACATCAAGTATTACTGCTTTCCCATAGCCCTTATTTATTTTTATTGTTTCACTTTAAGCCGCAACCATAGATACTTTGTTAGTAGCTGTTTGTTATTCATTGCATAATCTCTGCACTTAGCGTTGATTATCCTACTAGCATGTACATTTATTAAGCAACAATACTAAAATGTAAGTGTTAATTTTATCCCATTATATGAACATAGCTTTTATCACAATCTATTTGGTTCAAAACTGCTTCAAATTTCTGTAACGGACTTTTGTACGTTTTATAGTCTTTACTGCATACAAATGCACTTGTTTGTCTGTATTGAGACTAGAAGAAGGGCACTGAAAGGCCCGTAACGGTTCATTAAAAATAATCACAAGCAACTGGTTGCTGCATTTTATTAATTTATATCTGAACAGTTGCTGAAATGAATAATATACCTCAATCATTTATTTATTTATTTGTAGTTTTGTGTATTCCACTGCGTTTCCCCGTTCAATTTTGTGCAGTTCAAAGCTGCAGTAATTCTGCAAAGCATAAAAAAGAGTGGGACTGTTATTGTGGACACCCTGCCGGCCGCGGTGGCCGACGGGACTGAGGCTCTCCAGTCACGGTCTGCACGGCCACTACGGTCGGGGGTTCGAATCCCCCCTCGGGCATGGATATTTGTGCCGTCCTTAGTCTTAGCTTGTTCATAAGTAGTTTGTAAGCTTAGGGACTGATGTCCCCGTAGTTATGTCCCATAAGTTCTATAAACATTTGAACATGGACACCCTGTAGTCTCCTATAAATAATTCACTCTGACGACATGGAGTCTTTCGCGCATCTCATTGTTTATGAGCCATATTTCATGAACTATATATATAGTATGTGATTCTTACACTTACGGCGACCGTCCTCATGGATTGAAGCTTACGTGAACAAAATTTCATAAAGATTGGAACAAAACCGTAGATTTGTATGCAACACGTACAAACATACGGAGACTGCTTCATATATTAGATTTGAAACTTGAAGTTATAAACGATATGTCAAATGAAAGAGACTCTCAAACAGGTTTATTTTGCGCCAGTAAGCATGCCCAGCGCACATTGTTTCCGCCGCAGTCTCTTAGAGAGTGGTAGTAGCAAAGATGGCGACTAATGAACGAAAAACGTTTTGTGGTTTGCAGTTTGTAAAGACTGAACTTGTTGTTACTGTGCAAATTGTGTTCCGGCTGAATTTCGGTTGTTATGCTCCAGGTGATAATAACATTCGTAGCTGGTATCATCAGTTTCAAGATACCGGTTGCCCTTGTAAAGGAAAGAGCACGGGACGACCAACCGTTACTTAAGAAACTGTTAAGCGAGTGAGAGAGTCGTTGACTCGTAGCACCAAGATATCAATCCGGAAAGTTAGTCGTGGATTACAAGGTGCTGTGTCGGCTGTTTGGAAAGTTTTACTGTTATTAGAGGCTCTAAAGCCGACACCCAACTATTACGTGCCAACTTCGCAAAATGAGATGTTGTTTCATGACGATGACGATTTTCTGGATCATGTCTTCAGAGATGAATCGACCATTCACCATAATGGACATATTAACACTCACTCATTTGAGGCTCGGAAAGTCCTCTGGACGTGGTACAAATGCAACGTGACTTTCTTTTAGTGCCGTATCCAGGCGGAATGTTTGTAGGCCTTTTTTGTGAACCCAATGTAACTGGCATTTCGTAACTTCTTACACTAGAACAATGGCTCTTCTCTCAGAAGGAGATAAGCCAGAGAACTTCATTTTCCAGCAAGATGGTGAGCCAACTCACTGGCATAGCGAAGTACACGATTGGTTGAACGTCACTCCACCCAAGCGCTGGATAGGCCGTAAGGGGCCGAATGACAGAAGTTGTTTTGCATGGCCTCCACGTTCACTCGAGTTAACGCCATGCGATTTTTTTCCTTCGGGCATCATCAAGTGCACGTGGCTCCACTGCAGCTGACCTCACTGACTGAAGTTGTCTTTCATTAGACGTAACATTTATGATTGTAAATTTTAATAATTAAAATAAGACAGTCTAGACTGCAATTTGTTGCATTTATTTCTGGCAACCAGTTTCTGTTCTATAGATCCATCTTCAGGCCTTTGGCACCTTGTTGATGTTCAATAGAACCGAAACCGGTTGCCAGCAATAAACGCAACAAATTGCGATCGAGACTGTCTTATTTTAATTATTGAAATTTTCAAGATCGCTGTTCCAAAAAATTCTTTTAAAAAAATTACTTATAAATTTCATATAATAATTAAAGCATTAAAACGCCGATATTCAACTATAAACCTCCTGTATAAGAAGATAGGCGTCACTGTTTTGGCCTGAATGCTACTGGACTGCCGAATGACGAAGAAAAATTAAATTCAAACGGAACTTGCGTTGTTGATATAAAATATCACAAAAAAGAGGAAGATTGGACATAAGCAGGAAGACAATAGCTGAAGGTGTTAAATATAAGGAGAGGCGTTGAATTAAAATTTGTGCTGTGGCCATGATTCGAACCCAAGACTTCCTACTTACTAGGTAAGCGCCTTAGAGTACTTTTTTTTTCCATCAGGTGGATCTATGGTTCGCGGTCGTTCGTTCAATTCGTCGTGGTTGTTCGTTGAATGGATGGCTCAGCATTTTTCATTGCAGAGGGCGTTTAGCCCCCTGACCGGGCGCGCTGAGCCACGGCGCCCGGAACTACTCAGCTAACCCAGCGTTGCAGCCAAAGAGACTACACTATCTGTCTTAAAGCACGCCTCCCTCCACACCACATACGTTAATTCTGCCTCATGTTCCCTGTGAAATGCGTATCAATGTTGTCTCAAGGAATTGTATTATTTGTTGATATTTACAATAGCCGAAACTCGTCGTATTGTCTAACCACAGATATATGCGATCGACATCTTTCAAATCTTATCTGTGGTCAAAAAAATTAGAATATCCTCTCGTTCTTGTGGAGATGCTACATTGCTTAGGTTGGTTTTGCTATTAAGAGATGATTGTTTCCTGGTTTCCTGGATTGGTAATTTTGTTCTATGGTGAGAAGGTGTTTCTCGTTGTTTATTCGATGTCTGCGCGTCATTGTCAGTAAGGGAAAGGGAGGCCATTTTGGGTTTCGAACACCTTGCAGTCCGTGGCGGTGCTTCTTCGCGCAGACGACACGCACGCGCCCGCCATCCGCGTTAAGGGCGCAGTAGCCGAAGGGTTCCTGGGGGCCCGGCAGGGCCTGCTGCCTGCTGCTGATCTGGCTGTGGAGGCGGAGGCGAAGGCGGGGGCGGGCGGGGGCGGCAATCAAAGTGGCCGCGATGCGTCTCCCGGGCTTCGTTAGGGGGCGCGCCGCCTCAAACAGTAATGGCTTATTGCGGCTCGTAATCGGACCCCCGGGGATAATCACGGGCCGTTCTCAGGCCGTGCCGCCGCCGCCACCGCCGCCTCCTTGGCTGCCCACGCCGGCCCTCCGCCCCCGGCGCAGCCTCCTCCGGCCCCGCCGCCGCCTCCGCTACCGCCTCCCTCACGCCCACTCCTTCCTGCCGCAGGCCCTGCGGGCTCGTGTGGAGATACCGCCGCCGGCATTAGCATGCTAATCGCTGGGCCCTCCCCGGTAAGCACCGCAGCGACGCGAAGCCGTTGGGGGCGGCAATCAAAGACGACACGACACGGCCGGGGGTGGGGGCTGCGGCCAAGTATGTGGTTATAAGGAAGCGCATTGCCGCCGCCTGCACCGAGGGACAGCTGCGGTACGTTACATGCTTATGTTGTCTACACTGATATTTCTCTTGATTCCTTGTGCGATTTTAAGGAAATGTTCCAATGTTTGTATAGCTTATGGAACTTAACTACGGGGTCGTCAGTCCCTAAACTTACAAACTACTTATCAACTAACTAATCCTAAGGGCGGCACAAATATCCATGCCCGAGGGGGAATTCGAACCCCCGACCCTAGTGGCCGTGCAGACCGTGACTGGAGCGCCTCAGTCCCCTCGGCCACCGCGGTCAGCGATTGTAAGATATCAGTCTTCAAGTATATACAGGAGATTATAAATAAGGATCTGTAACCTCACCGACCAACGCTAACGAGAATCGCAAGTAATTAGACTTCAGAATCATCCGTGTGCCTAATGAATCAATTACTCGGATAAGGCTATCGCAGGCGAAACCGATAACGTAGTGGAGGTTACACACACGAACGGCCGCTGCGGAGCGGCCGAGCCCATTGAGGCGCTATGCTACAAAGCACGAGGCCGTTTCCCGTAGGGGGTTCGAATTCCGCCTCGGGCATGGATGTTTGTAAGCTACGAGGGTAAGTCAATTATTATCCGCAAATTAGTTATATCTTTATGTTGGTAGTACTGTCGTTTTACGTTGGTGACGCATGCTTTGTTTGTTTGTTGTTATATCTTTGAAATTTTCAAGCTGCTACGTTAGTTTCGTTGTCGCTGCCGTGCCGTTAATCATGGCTGCTCCGCTGTCTATTTACACCAAAGAAGAGCAACGTTCAGTGATACGTTTTTTGTGGGCGGAAGGTGTATCAGGGGCCGAAATTCATAGGAGACTTTCAGTTGGCAGTGTTTTGCCACAACGAAGTGTGTACGAGTGCATTGAAAAATTCCGAAATGGTCGCACGAGTGTTAAGCACGATGAAGGAGCCGGACGACCGTTTACCGCCACAAATGAAGAAACCATTGAGCGATCAAGTGAAATGATTCTATTAGACAGACGATTAACTATTGATGAAGTGGCTCATCGTCTTCAAATTAGTCATGGTTCTGCGTACGAAATTATTCACAACAGACTTGGGTTTCGTAAAGTTTGTGCAAGATGGGTCCCAAAACAACTCACACAGTTGCATAAGCAAACGCGCCCTCGACATCTGCAAAAAAAAAAAAAAAAAAAAAAAAAAAAAAAAAAAAAAAAAAAAAAAAAAAAAAAAAAAAAAAATGGATCGCTATGGTAACGAGAGGGACAACTTCTTAGACAGAATCATTACTGGTGACGAAACATAACGAGCCGGAGAGTAAACGGCAGACTATGGAATGGAAACATCCAAATTTGCCGTGCAAGAAAAAGTTGAAGACCCAACCGTCGCAAGAAAACTGATGCTTACGGTTTTTTTGGGATGCACGAGGTCCTGTACTGGAATATTATGGTGGAAGGGGCACAACAATAAACAGTGTACGCTACAGTGCGAGGCTTACTGACAGGCTAAAGCCTGCAATTTGAAGCAAACGCCGAGAATTGCTGTCAGAAGGTGTTGTGTTCTTGCACGACAATTCCCTTCCGCATACTGCTGTCCACACTGCTGAAACGCTTCAGAAACTCAAATTCGAAGTACTGGATCATCCTCCATATAATCCCGACCTTGCCCCTTCTGACTATCACTTGTTTGGTCCACTCAAACAGGCATTAAGGGGCCGTCGATTTGACTCGGACGAAGCAGTGAAGGAAGTGGTGCATTCCTGGCTCGCAGCTCAACCGAAAACCTTCTTTTATGAGGGCATAAGGAAGCTTGTAGAGCGATGGACGAAGTTTATTGAAAAGCAAGGAGACTATGTCGAAAAATGATGTACTTGTAAGTTTCGTATTTTATTACAATAAAATTTTATATCTACTTTGCGGATAATAATTGACTTATCTTCGTAGTTCATAAGTAGCTTGTAAGTTTAGGGACTGATGACCCCGCAGTTAAGTCCCTTAAGCTACACAAACATTTTTTTTAGTTATTCTGTATTCAGTGCTCCATATTATCGAAAACTCGACGAATGGTGAAAGTCTGGTATTCAATCAAAAGAGCAGCTCATGTCGATTTAAAGAAGACGTTATGGTGGTGTCAATGTGTGATAAAGTAAGTCTGGGTAATCGTTGAAGGAATGGCGTCAGCAGATCGTATGTATAGAACTTTCGATTAAATACAGTATTTCCAGTGAATTGTCTTGACTGTGTTAGCAGCATCGGCCACTCTTTCAACTAATACATCTCCCCACGTCCTGCAGTGATTATGTCCTAAAGCACGAAGCTGAAATAGATTTTGCGTAGCAGAACTGTATAGAAGTCCCATAAGCTCTACAAACATTTGAACATTTTGAACACACAAACGATAAGTCGCGATCTAGTTCGCAATGACGATAATTTGGTGAGGGAAAATTTTCATAAGCCAGGGACAAAACTGTAACGAGTGAACAGATTTGAATAGGTAATTAGATACGGTTTCCATCTCGATGTACGAGCAACAAATTTATTTAGTAGAAATACACTGTGCAGTAGCAATAATCACCCATTGGTTATTTTAGAAACAATGCGGTAACAAAATGCAGACTAAGCGCGCAGAATACAGCATCAGGAAACAGAGAGAAATACAAAATCAGTAAATTTAGATTACTTATGCAATGGAAACTATTAGCATAAAGTCCTCTAATGATCATAAAAATTGTTATAGGGAAAAATTCATGCAACAACTCTACGTAAGTTAAAAAAAATCACTATAATGCTGCCATACCAATTTATTGTACGTTCATTAGCAAAAGTGTCTGAAACTTTTGTGGTTGAAATGTGCCTACAATGGCTATCTCACTGAGTACGCAAGTAATTCACTGAGAAATTATGCAATTTACTTTTCTTTAACAGATTGAATAAAATATTATTTCTGAGAAGTAAAATTATAACATTAACTTTTGTTCCCTATAACAGTAACAAATGTATCTATAATCAAATATTTTTGCAGCGTAATTCAATTGCTCACTTTAAAGCTTTAACCAAGTGCTGCAGTGGAATTTTAGCGTACGTAAATTCAATACCTTACACGAAATGAATATTCACTACTTTGTACTGTTCAATGATTACACAACATGCTCATAGTCAATGATCTGCTATTGTTGCTAACTATACTTTGATTTTTTACAAAGGTACTAATGGTTATTTGTTCATCTAAATCTTTTGAAACTTTCCTGATTTTAGTTAGATTTACGTGAAGCCATTTTTGGTTGAGCCCCTGGATATCAAAGGTAACGGAATAGGAACCTGTTTGGGTACTGCCGTGGGTGACTAATTTTATCGACACTGATTAATTTCACACAAGTTCGCTATTGTCCCTTTGCAAAACAAAACGTTGGCTTACCATTACGCATCTAAAGACGGTTAATTCCTTAGATTTTACCTTGCTGCGGTGGTGTGGCGTAGCTGGTCATTGTCACTGGCACTTTATAATGGTTGGCAAAAATGGAATCTTCTTGGCGACGAAATATTGTTGAAACATTGGGCCCAGAGCATTCCTCTTGAAGATTTAACGCTGTGCCCACGTCAATTATTTGCCAGTGCCCAATTTCCAAAACTGCCGCTTGTACCAACACATCATAAAACACCACCACGCTATTACAGTTTGCTGCTGCTGTTCAACTTTTCTACCGTTCATCTCGACACTTCAACAACAACACTCTCTCGCGCCAGAATGCTCACAGCGATAACAAATGCTCTACGCAAATATGCCACCAACATTGCCCTTGCCAAGCCAACGTGTCTACTACTACACTTAACAATTTTGTTTTCTTTGTACAATATGAAACCAAATAAACATTCGTAGTTCACATAACTCATTCACTGAATTGATCAACTTACACGATATATACACACTCAGGCTATACATATTTATCAGACTTGCGCATAATAGTTCGCGATCGGGAGCGCTTACTTTAGTTCGCGGCTCTGCCGCGAACTAGTTCGCTCTTTTAGTTCGTCCGCTCCCAGTGACGGCTGAGCGGCGTGGTCTGCGCGTGCAGGTGGAGGGGGAAGTTCCCCCACCTAGCTGCTTCATGAGCTTGTTGCTTGAGCCGCTAACGATATCACGCAAACCAAAAGAAACAGTTTGTAGATAATTTCTCTCGTTTGAGTTTAGAGTTATCCCTATATCTTGGCATTATGGAATGTATTAGTCAGATATTGCAGCGTGCAGAACACATCAAAACAGAAATTTTGTAGCACTGAACTATGTAATCTAGCAGACAGGCGCTCACCTCGAAATGACTCATCAGCAGACGGCAAACACGTGATTTTTAATTCTGCTACGCGCCCTCTCGCTATTCCCTGTCGGTCTTCGGAAAAGAATCCTGCTGGTCGCGGTGGTCGAGCGTTCTGCGGCGCGCCAGTTACAGTCTGCACGGCCACTACGGTCGGGGATTCGAATCCCCCCTCGGGCATGGATATTTGTGCCGTCCTTAGTATTAGCTAGTCCATAAGTAGTTTGTAAGTTTAGTGACTGATGACCCCGTAGTTTAAGTTCCATAAGCTCTACAAACATTTGAAAAGAATCCAATGAACTATGAAGCGAGATGTTGTTGTTGTTGTTGTGGCCTTCAGTCCAGAGACTGGTTTGCTGCATCTTTCCACAATACCCTATCCTGAGCAAGCCCCTTTAACTCCACATAAGAACGGCAGCCTACATCTGTCTGAATCTGCTTACTGTATCCATCTCTTGATCTTTCTCTGCGGTTTTTACCCCACACACTTCCCTCCAATGCTAAATTCACGATTCCATGAGGTCTGCTCCTAGTTCAACTGCTGCTCCTAGTTCGTCCACTCTTTTTGGCTTTTGCTACGGCTATTAAAAGAGTTCATTTTATTATGACAGCTTTTTTGAAAATAAATCAGTGTTGTCAAAGCGTGTGCTATTACCCGTATTTTTTGGGCAATTTGACATCAAATACTTAGGCAAATAAACCAGTTATTTACACGAATGGGTGATACAATGGTATTCAACTACTTTTCATACAGAGTACTCGTAGTACTTTATTTTTAAAATAGATTTCTTGTGGCAGTGAACAATGAAACTACACCTCAGCTGCATCTTAGCTCGAAATGAAAGTAACTGGCAGAAGGGAATCACGCGATTCTGCACGCTCTCGTGTCCTCTCGCTGTTCCCCGTCAGTCTTGGGAAAAGGAGCGAACGAACTAAGAGGCGAGGGATCTGCAAACTAGTTCGCGTAGTTCCCCTGTGGGAGCGCTCTTCCGAACTAGTTGTTCGCGAACTACACCAGACTAATATTTATCATACTATACACTGTCATTTATAATGATCGTGTTTATACACGCAAGTAGTGGTGTTGGTCACTGTGTTGTTGCGTGACAGACCGACCGAATATTCGGTTTGGGCCAGTTTCGGCCAAAATATTGGTTTCGGCAGCAGCTTAGGTTTCGGCCAAAAGTCAGCCGAATCTTCGGCTTTGCCGAAACTAGGTTTCTTGAATTTACGGATGGAGTCGGGTCTTCCCAAACTTTTTCTTATACATTACGGCTAATTAGTTGCTTTTGATACAACCGTGACCAGGCAGCAGCAGCATCAAGAGACAAGGAGTGACAGACACCTAGTCAGACTCACAGTACAAGCAGTATTAGAAATAGCGCTGCCCATGAGTAGAATATGGAAGGAGAACAACCCCTACGAGTTTCACCGAGGGCACACTGTGATGCCCAGAGGTTAGGCATGAGCTCTGAGCGACGTGACGCACTGGTAACACACTGGACTCGCTTTCGGGAGGACGGGGGTTCAATTCCACCTCCAGCCATCCTGATTTAGGTTTTCTGTGATTTCCGTAAATAACTCCGCCAAATGCTGTGATGGTTCCTTTGAAATGTCTTAGGCGCTTTCCTTCACCATCCTTTCCCAAAAATCCTAGCGTACAGTGCACGCAGGATAAACTGGCCGGTAGATGCATAGACCGCTGGAAAACCGTGTGGATAGCGGAAGTGATGGGGTATCGGCCGGAGCAGTGAGGGGAAGTGAAAAGGTGGAACGGAAGGGGCGCTCTAAACTGAAGCGTACGAGCCACTAGCTGCAGGGGTTTTATTAAATCTCTCTTCTGTACTTAACCATATCATCAAAAAATCTTTTTCTTAAATTCTTAACTCAAAGTTATTAATATCTCATTATTTTAATGATTTTATTAACATTACCTATCTTAAATCGAAATACATGTTACTTAACGCGTGGGACTGATGACCTAGCTGTTTAGTCCCCTTGAAACCAACAACAACAACAACTTAAAGCATTAGTTCAAATGTTTAAATGTTTGTATAGCTCATGGGACTTAACTACGGGGTCATCAGTACCTAAACTTCCAAACTACTTATGAACTACTTAATACTAAGGACGGCACAAATATTCATGCCCGAGGAGGGATTCGAACCCCCGACCGTAGTGGCCGTGCAGACCGTGACTGACGCGCCGCAGTCCCCTAGGTCACCGCGGCCGGCAAAAGCATTAGTTATGAACCATTTGCAATACAGAATATTGACTGATATGTTAGTATTACTGGTGTGCATGCAGGAAGTATGATATTCCTGTTTAACTTGCAAATAGAAAAATTTTTCATTAGTCTTCAACTTACTGCACTCATTTGGTTGTTGTTGTGGTCTTCAGTCCGGAGACTGGTTTGATGCAGCTCTCCACAATACCCTACCCTGAGCAAGCCTCTTCATCTCCACATAAGAACGACAACCTACATCTGTCTGAATCTGCTTACTGTATCCATCTCTTGGTCTTCCCCTGCGATTTTTTCCCCACACACTTCCCTCCAACGCTAAATTAACAATTCCTTGATGTCTAAGAATGTGTCCTACCAATCTATCCCTTCTTTTAGTCAAGGTATGCCAGAAATTCCTTTTCTCCCCAATTCTGTTCAGTACCTCCTCATTAGTTACGCGATCCACCCACCTAATCTTCAGCATTCTTCTGTAGCACCATATTTCAAAAGCCTCAATCCTCTTCCTGTCCGCACTGTTTATCGTCCATGTCTCACTCCCATACAAGGCAACACTCCATACAAATGCCCTCAGAAAGGACTTCCTTAGGCCTAAATCAATATTCGATGTTAACAAATTTCTCTTTTTCAAAAACGCTTTTCTACCCATTGCCATTCTGCATTTTATATCCTCTGTACTGCGCCCATCATTTGTTACTTTACTGCCCAAGTAACAAAACTCATCTACCTCCTTTATTGCTTCGTTTCCCAATCTAATTCCTTCAGCATCACCTGATTTTCTTACACTGCACTCCATTACCCTAGTTTTGCTCTTGTTAATGTTCATCTTATATGCTCCTTTCAGCACACTGTCCATTCCATTCAATTGCTCTTCCAGGTCCTTTGCTGTATCTGACAGAATTACTATGTCATCGGCAAAACGCAATGTTTTTAATTCTTCCCCCTGAACTTTTATTCCTTCACCAAATTTCTCCTTGCTTTCCTTTATAGCTTGTTCAATGTACAAATTGAATAACATTGGAGAAAGGCTACAACCCTGTCTCACTCCCTTCCCAACCACTGCATCCCTTTCATGCCCTTCAACTCTGACAACCGCTGTCTGGTTTTTGTACAAGTTGTAAATAACCTTACGCTCCCTATAATTTACTCCTGCTTTTTTCAGAACTTTAAAGAGTTTATTCCAATCAACATTGTCAAAAGCCTTCTCCAAATCTACAAAAGCTAGAAATGTAGATTTGCCTTTTCTTAATCTATCTTCTAGGATAAGCCGTAAAGTGAGTATTGCCTCCCGTGTTCCTACATTTCTCCTGAACCCAAACTGATCTTCCCCGAGGTCGGCTTCTACCAGCTTTTCCATCCTTCTGTATATAATTCGCGTTAATATTTTGCAGCCATGACTTATTAAACTGATGGTTCTGTAGTTTTCACACCTGTCTGCACCTGCTTTCTTAGGGATGGGGATTATAACATTTTTCTTAAAGTCTGAGGGTACTTCACCTGTCTCATACATCTTACACACCAGGTGAAACAATTTTGTCATGGCTGGTTCTCCCAGAGACTTCAGTAGCTCTGAGGGAATATCATCTATTCCAGGGGCCTTGTTTCGACTTAGGTCTTTCAGGGCTCTGTCAAATTCTTCTCTCAGTACAGTATCTCCTCTTTCATCTTCATCTACATCCTCTTCCCTTCCTACAATATTGTCTCGAAGTTCATTTCCTTTGTAGAGCCCCTCTATATATTCTTTCCACCTTTCAGCTTTCCCTTCTTTGCTGAGAACTGGTTTTCCATCAGTGCACTCATTTGGATAAAACTAAAACAATCAGTCAGTAACAATACTAAACCAAAGACCCACAATACGAATCGCGTTAATAACACCAATAGTAATTTAAATTTAAAAGGAATGCTCACTTTCTACTGTTTTACAGTATTGTAGACCAGAAAACTTAAATGTTTCCTTTAGCCTTGAGACAGATTAAAAAAACCTTGTAGTCTGCAGAACTATTTGTCCTTATCAATCAGATGTTGTCCTTCCGAAAGTGGTCAACCCTCTTTACGGTATTATTTCATTTAAATAATAGACATGTTTACTGCGTATTTCTGAACGTTCAAGAGCACCTTTATATAACATGCTTTCTGCGCCACCTGGTAAATATTAAGTAGTTAATTGTACGAAAAATCAAGCATTTGAGTATTACATTGAAATTTATTAAAAAAATATTATGTATGTGAAGCCTAACTTTTGAAGTAGATACCGCAATGAAGAAACCCTTCCCTTGAAAGACGAATTTTCTGTTATTACGGGTAAAAGTTACATAATTGTGGGGCGTTGTTTGTTTGTCACGTCGAAATTGTTTATCAACCTCCTCACAACTTGTCCATGAAAATCATCTAAACCTAAGATCCTTTTCTCTTTACTTCGCTTTTTCGTGGAGTAGAGAACATTCAGAACTACCGGCAAATAATTTCTCTCTCTCTCTCTCTCTCTCTCTCTCTCTCTCTCTCTCTCTCTCTCTCTCTATCTCTCTTTATTTTTTTTTTTATTGCCTGAATTGAAATACCAGTAGCAGCCTGCACTCTTTCAAGTACACTTTTAATGGTATTTTTATCCCCTTTATACCTCTTCCGTCATAAACTTAATTACACTGAAAACCATCTCTCGTACCTGGCTATGCAGAACTATTCCTGCATATATAGCGCTTGGAGACTGCGCTGCAATGCCGTTTATAGCTATGCGCTCACTGCATGTGGACTGGCCGGCAGGCGGAAGTGGACGGACCTGCCCTCCCATTCCGAACGAAGGAATGAAATCGTCCGGCTTTTCGAACGAAAAGTAGTCTTTGCGCATCATCCACCGTATCCTGCGCGGACTCTAATAACCACGCTGTCGACGGGGCGTTAGACCCCAATCTTCCTTCCTTCTTTTTTCTGCACGTGCACTCAGGAAGCAGCACGATTCGTTTCTGTTTCAGGTGTATGGGGAAAGTGGTGGAACAAAATCACGTACAAATGTCGAAGGTTTGGGTGACCAGGCTTAATTACACATGTGGGACGTAACAGGCACGGCGGCTAAAGTACACCACGTGACGAACTGTGGCGAAATGACAATTTAATGTCTGCGAAAGTACCGACCACCTCTAACGATGGTTCTCTGCAACCTGCGCCCCTTGTATGTGCCAATATTGGCACCAGGTCATCAGCAACTCGGACTGAAATAGGCACGTGATCAACGTTGATGGTCATTGCCGCATCTGCGCTGAGCTTTGCATAGTGTGGTTAATCCCTATAAATTCTTAATGTACCAACGGGAGATTGAGTGAGAATCTGTTGTCTTTCAGGGGAGCTGCACCTTTACTGCAGCACTGGAGGACGGAGAAAATCTTGCAACAGCACAATTACACTCTGGAGAACATTCAGATAGCTGTCCACTTTGACTTTGCTTTGTAATACGACGGCCAATAAGAGTATAGTCTCCTGGTTTTCTGACCACATAAAATCCTTCATGACAACGCTGCCGATACTGGTTTGCAGGACAAATGCCGCGGCGGAGTGGCCAAGTCCACTGAGATGCTATGCTCCGATGCGCGAGGCAGCTCCCAGTCGGGGATTCGAATCCCCCCTCGGGCATGGATGTTTGTGTCGTCTTTAGTATAAGATAGTTCACAAGTAGTTTGTAAGTTTAGGGACTGATGACCCCGCAGTTAAGTTCCTTAAGCTTAACAAACATTTGAGCAGGACAAATATACTCCTTCATGAAGACCATGACGATTGGCAGTGGTATTTTTGATCAAGAAATGTGCTGTGTCACAAGACCCGGGGAACGATAGAGTGCTTCGTGCAACACCGTGGCGAGCACCAATTTTGATGTGCTGGTCGAAAACTCCAGATCTCAACCCACTCGGATATGTCTCGGTTGTCGCTTGCGACTTTATGCGGTATTCTTTGTCGCATCTATCACACCTAATGTTAAATCAAGTGTGACTTTGTGTTGTAAGAACCTACGTAGCGGCCTATGTACGGTTCTGATTTAGTAGTTTGGCTTGATGTTATCTTAGGGTGAAACCGCACGTCTGTTTCATGCCCCAGCAAGTACCTTAGTTGCGGATATATTTACCTGTGGTCCCGTAGTTACCTTAAAAACACTCTACGCATAGTCAGGAATTTGCTAAACAAATGAGAAAGACTACGTAAAATAACTGATTAATTATTAAAAAGGATTTTAAAATGATATACGCAGAGTCAGAGATTTACATGAATAAGATTTATTCAGTCAAATTTGATCCTTATTCGAAGTGGTCAAGTGACTTATTAATCATAAATTGGATAAAAAGGTTAAATAACTGCATTGTCTGCGACAACAAATTGGTAGCACTTTTCCCCAACTAAGTAATCATAACTTTAAGAAACACAGAAACTCTGCATATTTTGCGAGCACTCAACATGAAATTGTCAACAGTTCAAAATAGTTTAAGTTTATCGAACAGTATGCCTACACTAAGATCTGGTGTAAAACCATAAACACATATCAGATGCACTGGCGTTCACTTGCTCTAACCAAATATTACAGTCCCGAGAAGCGACCGTTCACTGAGCAAATCTTAACACTCTCCTCATCGGATCACTCCTATCGACCAGGAGCGTCCTTCTGCCAAGGCTAGACATGGAGTTTCCATTTTCGCTCACCCCATCACTTACCTCCTCCTTGTGAAACACCCACTCCTCACCAGATCTGCACCTTGAACGTTTCATCATTGGCCGATCGCCATCCTCTCCAAAATAGTATACATCTTAACACGAGACATTTCTTTAAGTAAAGAGTGACCATCTGAAACAACAACAAAATGTTTGTAAGTTCTAGGGAACGAAACTGCTTGGTTGTTCAAATGTTTGTATAGCTTATGGGACTTAATTACGGGGTCATCAGTCACTAAACTTACAAACTACCTACGAACTAGCTAATATTAAGGACGGAACAAATATCCATGTCCGAGGGGGGATTCGAACCCCCGACCGTAGTGGCCGAGTAGACCGTGACTGGAGCGCCTCAGTCCCCTCGGCCACCGCGGCCGGCGCTTGGTTGTTAGTCCCTAGCTTACAAAGAACTTACACTAAGTTAAACTACCATAAGGACAACACAATCACCCATACCCCGAAGGAGGACTCGAACCTTCGACGGCGAACGGTCGCGCGCACCGCAGCACGGCGGCCTAGTGCGCACGGCTATTCCACTGCGGCCGCCAGCGGAAACCACTTCCTTACTAGTATAACATTATTTAAATACACAAAATATTAATCTCTGGTCACCAGACGACTATTAATTAGTATTACATAGACTCTGAAATAAACAGACAATCTTGTTTTGATAAGCGTCACCGCTCATGCCACACAACATTTACGAGAATTCTGGAAAAATGTAAAAGAAAATCGAAAGACTAACGGTGTCAGTACGCAGTTCGCTTGCGCATGATGTAGTTCTTGACCTCAAGATTCAGTCCGACAATGCTTGTCGTAGTGAACGGTACTACAGTGTTGCTACGTAAACAAGGAATACAGTTTAGTGTAATGACAATACCACGGATCTCCACATTTGCAGAGTATTCTGACATGATGTATGTCTATGATTTGTCGAATAGAAATTTCAGGGCTGCTTTACTAGAACACCAACAACGATTTTCGAATCGCAAATTACTACATAGCAGTGTGCTCAGCAGCATATTATATCTTAGCAAGTATTAATTACGTAAATTAATTACAAATATAGTTAATAATGACATACTATTTCTTTTGTTGGTGGCGTGTTTTGTCTGTGAGTGATTTATTACAAATTATTTTCCTTTCAATAATACATTTCCAACTAGTAACACAATAATTCAGTCCACTTTATGCATAAGTATTAGTCACTACTGTAGCTACCTCCTGAAACTGCTTGATTCCAGGCAGGTCATCAAGAATTAAAAACCTTGCTGACTATTCGTGCACGGATGAAATGCGCTGAATATGGTTTGAGTTAAACTCTACCTAAGGTTTCGTCAAGTCTTCTATGATCGGCCACAGTCGTTGGGGTGCGGACAGGCTATCCAGTTAGACTGTGTTTGGCCATCACATATTTTGTGCTCGCTTACTCCGTCAAGCTGGACTCGAGTGCACCGGGTTGTCACATTTGCCATCATTACGTCAGAGACCGCGAAGTGGTGGTTGGTCTACTGTCACAAATCTACAATTTGGATTGCGACTTGTGGCTTTGTGATGAAAACTTGAAAAACAAGCATTAACCAAGTGGCAGCTAGTATTTTACAATATTTAATGACATCCGGTGCTACGACTACAACGGCAATTTCTTCCCAAACAGGTTACGGCATTTCCTACCAGAGAATTTCGAAATGAATGGCGCTTGCGCTAATGATGCACAACATGGTCGAAATCATCCGTAAATAATCTGTAACACGTAAATTAACTATATTAATAGCTGTTTTGGTAACTCTATAAATAATTTTCGAATTATTTGTAATACTTAAATAATGCTTTTGCACTTATTTTAAGTAATTAGACAATGTCTAACTCCTGAACAAATTATACTGCTAATTAATACCAGAAATGAAAATCCCAAAGTGCTCATTTTTTAATTCGGGTCTTGAATAATAATTGTTCATATGGGTGATGGGAGAAAGAGAGATAGTTGACCTGAGTATAAAAAGAGGAAAAAAGGAAGAAGAAGATATTATCAGTAACACAACAACAGTTATCAATTTCTCTGAAAGTCCAGTTCAAAGTAGTGTTGAAATGGAAGGAATTCTAACATCCACTGACACAATGCAGTGTGGAAAAGATAAAATTGATTTGAATTCAGTCACCTAATAACAACACTCATCTGTTTATCAAACAACTTAAAAATAGAACAAAAAAAGAAATGACATTTATAATGTTTATGAAGAGGTGGTAGCAGAATCGTCAATAGGTGGTACAATTGAAGATCCATCTCGGAATCAGACTTTAAGTAATGACCAAGTGCAAACATTAGTAAATCACATAATAAAGCTTCGTTTCTTACCGCTATCTTTCAAAGATGAGTAGAAAATAATAAAGTACAAGACCGAAATTGTCTGGTTTATTATTAAAGTAAGGGATCATTATATGTATGGCCCTTTTTGACATTCGGTCCATTGCAGACTAAGACTCAGTTTGAAAACGAAGGATTTAATGGACGAAAAATACAAATCATCGAGTAGCTCAGCCTGGAAACTGTATATGTCATAAAAGTATTAACCTTACTTTGAAAGCTGATGACTCAGATTAATGGTCTACTCGAGAATTTACTGAATGTCTATATGGATGAAGAAATTCTTTATTGGAGAAATGTTCTGTATAGGGTCGTACCCGTAGTGAATATACTGCATTTCAAGAGGCCTCGCTTTCGGAGAAAAAAATTGTGATTCACAAAACGAAAATTAATGTATGATTTTGAAACTGTTGTCCGAATTAGATCCTTTTTTTTTATAGAAAAATATTAAACAGTTCGGGAATGAAGGATCTGGAACTACCAGTTACTTATCAAAGGCTGTTCGCGATGAGTTTATTCTCTTAATAGGTCATAAAATCTTGAAAGAGATTGTAGAGGAGATGGAAGGAGATGTAACACATGTGGACCAACATCCCCTCTTCATTACGTACGTTTTGCAAACAGGTGAATCTTGTGAAAGATATCTCAAGTTTTTGCACCCAGAGGGGCATAAAGCTGAATAAACGTTTCTTGCCATTATTTCTGAATTGAAAACACTGGGCATAAATGCTGAAGATTGTCACTGACAATCATATGATAATGCTGTGAACATGTCTTGTTTGTCTGTTTAGTGGCTTAGAAGCCATCCTTTCGCTTTTTCCTTTTCTTGCTCCACCCATTTTTAGTGGGAACTACTGCTGCTGAATCATGCCGAGAAGTTTGTCACTATTTCATGTAACTGCAAGAACTTAAGAACACCATGAATTCTTTTTTTATTTTTTATTTCTTTTATGTTTTTTTTTTTTATTTTTTTTTTTACGAATGTCCTTGAAAATGTTTCTTAGCTGAATGAGGTTATTGTAAGTATTTAGAAGGAAATGCGAAGAAACACTGTATAAAATACATAACAGAAAATTAAAGAAATTTGTGACCAAACACCCTGTGAGGAAATGAAAATTACTGCCAGTCATACTTTCAGGATTATATATATCCAATCATTATTGACTTTCTCGTATCTAAATTGAAAAAAAAAAAAAAGAAACTGTATTCAGCCTACAACAGAATAAAGGTAAACTTTTCATTTATGACTAACTTGAATTCATTGTCATCAACATTTACAAAAAAGCTCATTTGCTGAAGAATGTATTGTAACGATTTAGGGTCTAAGTACAAGAATGTGTACATTTTAAGTACCACCATTATCCTGAAAGAAAATTTGTAAAACCAGATTCAGGGTCATTGAACACTCAGTCTTATTTCCAGCGGAAACAGTATTTGCTGAACGTTTATGAGTTAGCATAACTGACTACACCAGCGTCAAATTGTACCGGTTAGAGAAGTTTTTCTTGCTGTAAACGGAAGAAAAATTATCTAAGATTTACGTTATGCTAAGAAACGCTAAACTCCTTATGACTTCTGTGCATTAAGTAAGAACTAATGAACATAATTTTTGAAAAAAATGTAATTCTGAGTATCAGCTAACAGTTGCGAATGGATCTTTACATTAACATGTTTCAATCGATCTTCAACATCTTCAGATTATTGTAGTTGAGTCTGCATCCCGTCTCCTCTGTGGTGTGACACGAACGCAAATGAAAGATTCTGAAGATGATCCATGAGGGTTGAAACACAATGTAAAATACTATTCGCAACTGTTAGCTGATAATTAGATAAAAATTGCTTCAAATATTCGTGTATTTGCCGACTCTTGCAAACCGATCATGTGAACCAAAGTAATAACAAGATTTTATTCCACTATGAAACCGACAAGTTTTGTGAACAGAAAATGGTGCAAAAAGATGTGGGACTGTCACAAATGAATTTCACGGTCATCATTAGTCACATTGGTACCAGATAACGGACAATAAAATGATTTCGAATGCTTGGTTTATTCCTCAATGACGCGTTTTGCCCTTTAGCAGGCATCCTCACATTATAAGGCGCTCTCCGTGGTGTGACAGCGTAAGTTGGTTTTCGGTGTTTCTATTTTTTTATTATTTATTTATTATTATTTTATTTTTTTTTTGGGGGGGGGAGGGGGGGGGGGAGTTTGGATTTCCTTGTAGCTCTGAATAGAAGCAGCGGTCCCCGAAGACACAAGATAAGTCCATGTTTACAATTGTGATCACGGGCGTTTGGGCGGTGTGCTGCTCCGCCGATTTGTGCAGAGTCTGCACCTGGTGATGAGCCCTGAGGGTCCAAAGTGCATTTGTAAAATAAAACACTATTTTGTGACTGAAGGCGAATTCATTTTATTTTACTGTAGTACAACAATCACGTAACATCACTGGCAATAAGTGACAAAATTAAAATATCATAATGTTTTTGTTGTGGTCTTCAGTCCGGACCCTACTCTATCCTGAGCAAGCCTCTTCATCTCTTCATAAGAACGGCAACCTATATCCATTTGAATAAGCTTACTTAAGAACGGCAACCTATATCCATTTGAATAAGCTTACTATATTCATCTGTTGGTCTTCCTCTGCGATTTTTACCACACACACTTCCCTCCAAAGCTAAATTCATGATTCCTTGACGTCTAAGAAAATGTCCTACCAATCGATCCCTACTTTTAGTCAAGGTATGCCAAAAATTCCTTTTCTCACCAATTCTGTTCAGTACCTCTTCATTAGTTATGCGATCTATCCAGATAATCTTCAGCATTCTTCTGTAGCACCACATTTCAAAAGCCTCTATTCTCTTCCTGTCTGCACTGCTTATCGTCCATGTTTCAAATGTTCAAATGTTCAAATGTTTGTATAGTCTATGGGACTTAACTACGGGGTTATCAGTCCCTAAACTTACAAACTACTTATGAACTACTTACGTACTAGGACGGCACAAATATCCATGCCCGAGGGGGGATTCGAACCCCCGACCGTAGTGGCCGTGCAGACCGTGACTGGAGCGCCTTAGTCTCCTCGGCCACCGCGGCCGGCGTCCATGTTTCACTCCCATACAAGGCAAAACTCCACACAAATGCCTTCAGAAAAGACTTCCTTACACTTAATTTAATATTCGATGTTAGAAAATTTCTCTTTTTCAAAAATGCTTTCCTTCCCATTGCCATTCTGCAGTTTATATCTTCTGTACTGCACCATCGCATGTTATTTTACTACCCAAGTAACAAAACTCATTTACCACCTTCATTAATATGTCTGCCTTCCATTTTTTTTTCGTTTGCTCTTCTTAATGTTCAGCTTATATGGTCCTTTCAACACACTGTCCATTCCGTTCAATTTCTCCTCCAGGTCGTTTGCTGTCTCTGACAGAATTACAATGTCATCAGCAAAACGCAAGGTTTTTATTCCTTCACCCTGAACTTTAATTCCTTCTCCATATTTCTCTTTGATTTCTTTTATATAACATTGGGGAAAGACTACAACCCTGTCTTACATCCTTCCCAACCTCTGCCCTTCAACTCTGATAACTGCTGTCTGGTTTTTGTACAAGTTGGCAAGACTCACCGCTACCAGTAGCACCTCTGAGGATGTCCAGCGCAGCTCTGGACGAAACGTCAGGAGCAGATACGTTTCTTCGACCACGACCACATAACCCGGAAGATTCAACAGCAATTATTTCAGCCGGTAGTGAAAACCTTCACTGCAGGATTGTAAATAACCTTCCGTTCCCTATGTTTTACCCCTGGTGGTTTCAGAATTTGAAAGAGTGAAAAAATATTATAAAAACATCGTAGAATGTACGTTCCGGACTCTTCTGATATCACGCACGGTGCAAAGCTGCACTGCCCGTCGCAGACAATGCTGGAAATACGACTGGGACGTAGCTCCACAATGACAAACCGGCGCAGTGTACCGGCAAATTGCCGTCTCCGGAGGACGGAGAGATCTTCCAGGGGAATAAAAAAAAATCGGAAAACAGAGAGTGGAATATTTGTTCGTGGTCCGCTCCGTCATCGCCTGCTGTCCGCTGTCCGGCGGCGGTGCCGTGTTACTTGTTAGCCGGCCGCTGCGCCCCCACCGCAGGCGGCGGGCGGCAGGTCGGCGACACCGAAGCTCTCCCCGAGGAGCGCCGCCGCCGCCGCCGCTGCCGTCGCGTCAATTAAAATTCCGGCCGCGTCCCGTCCGAACGCCGTTCTTGGGAAATGAATTACAAAAAAAGGGAGGTGGGCGTTTTTTCCGCGTGGCGGGAGTCCGGAATTGAAAACTCTGATTATGTAAGCCGCGCGGCGGCCGCCCCCACCTCTGGAGGACTGGTGGCGGACTCCCCTCTCCACACACGCACAACGCACTGGCGTACACGCACCCGCGTCTGCCGTCCACGCATGGAGGAGCTCCGGGACTTACCGGAGGTGATGGCGAGCCTCGCTTCTCGATGGCAGCTCCGTGTGTGTGTGAGTGCGCGCACGCGCCAATCGGGATCAGATCAGTTGTACGTGGTACAGTGAAGACCGCATGACAGCGTTGTGTGCACGACAGCGATTAAGTGGCGCCGTGGTATAGTCCCATGTCAGTAACTCTCTCGTCCCTGCACGAGACAGTTGATTTGTAATGTTGGTACCGCAGCAGGTGAGACTGAATGTACGGCCCTATCGCTAATTTGCGTGGGTTTCACAAGACTTACGGTATCATTCCGAAAATAAATACGTATCACTACTGAAAAATGACATTGGCAGGAAGTGCAGACTGACTAAGCAGGAGTGGCTAGAGGACAAATGCAGAACCGTAAAAGAATGCATAACTATGGGAAAGATAGATACCGTCTACAAGAAAATAAAAGAGATATTTGGAGAATAGAGAAGCAGCTGTATGAATATCGAGAGCTCAGACGGAAAACCAGTAGTAAGCAAAGAGGGGAAAGCTGAACTGTGGAAGGAATATATAGAGGGCCTATACAAAGGAAATAAACTTGAAGGCAGTAGTCTAGAAATGGAAGACGAAGTGGAGAAAGATGAGATACGAGATATGATACTACGAAACGAATTTGACAGAGCGCTGAAGGACTCGAGTCGAAACAAGGCCCCTGGAGTAGATGATATTCAGTCTCAACTGCTGATGTCGTTAGGAGAGCCAGCCATGAAAAAATTTCATCATCTAGTATGCAAGATGTATGAGACAGGGCAAATACCCTCCGACTTCAAGAAGAATATTGTAATTCCAATTCCAAAGACAGCAAGTGCAGACAAGTGTGAAAATTACAGAACTATCAGTTTAATAAGTCACGGGTGCAAAATACTAACACGAATTATTTACAGACGAATGGAATAACTTGTGGAATCCGACCTCGGGGAAGATCAGTTTGGATTTAGGAGAAATGTAGGAACACGGGAGGCAATACTCTTAGAAGATACGCTAAGGAAAGAGAAACCTACGTTTTTAGCGTTTGTCGATTTGGAGAAAGCTTTTGGCAATGTCGAGTGGAATACACTCCTCCAAATTCTGAAGGTATCAGGGGTAACATATAGGGAGCGAAGAGTTATATTCAACCTATAAAGAAACCAGACAGCGGTTATTAGAGTCGAAGGGCAAGAAAGGGACGCAGAGGTTGGGAAGAGAGTAAGACAGGTTTGTAGCCTTTCCCAAATGTTGTACAAACTGTCCATTGACCAGGCAGTGAAGGAATTGAAGTAGAAATTTGGAGAGGGCATTAAAGTGCAGGGAGAAGAAATAAAATCATTGCGGTTTGCCGATGACATAGTAATTCTGTCAGAGACAGCAAAAGATCTGGAACAGCAATTGAATGGAATTGACAGTGTCTTGAAAGGAAGATATAAGTTGAATATTAACAATTGTAAAACGAAGGTAATGGAATGCCATTTCAGAAAATCAGGCGATGCTGAAGGAATTAGATTAGGGAATGAGACTATAAAATTAGTAGATGAGATTAGTTATTTGGGTTGCCAGATAACTTCTGATGGCCGAAGTAAAGAAGATATAAAATGCAGAATGGCTATTGGAAGAAAAGCGTTTCTAAAGAAACGAAACTTGACAACATCCAATATTAATTTAAATGGTAGGAAGTCCTTTCTGAAAGCATTTGTCTGGAGTTTAGCATTGTGTGAGAGTGAAACGTGGACGATAAGGAGTTCAGATAAAAGGATGATAGAAGCTTTGAAAATGTGATGCAACAGACGAATGGTTAAAATTAGGTGGGTAGATCACGTAGCTAATGAGGAGGTGCTTAACCGAATCGGGTAGAAAAGGAGTTTCTTGCATATCCTGACTAAGAGAAGGGATAGATTGGTTGGACACATTCTGAGACATCAAGGAATTATCAACTTAGTATTAGAAGGAAGCGTGTGGGGTAAAAATCGTAGAGGGAGACCGAGGGACGAATACAGTAAGCAGATTCAAAAAGATGTAGGTTGCCGAACGTATTCTCAGATGAAGAGGCTTGCCCAGGATAGGGTAGCGTGGAGAGCTGCATCAAACCAGTCTGCGGACTGAAGACCACAACAACAACCTTTGAATTAGGAAATTATCGATAGAAAAACACTTTCTTTCAACCTTAGACAACTTCTTATTACTAGACATAACTGGGATTCCTAATCCTAATAAATAAGAAATCGGATGATTCAATGTTTTATATAGTAATTTAATTATGAAAAAGGACGGTACACAAATTCAGTGACGAATTATGATACAACAGTAATGAATCTCTAAAAGTAGGGGAATCCCTCTATTATGAAAAATGGTTGATACTTAGAACGTGCTAATTGTTTAAAGGAAATTAAAAATCGCTATCCATTTCGGTAGATAATACAACCAGAATATCAAGGACACAGCCAACTAGTGGATGGTACATTTATCTTTTTCTGCCCTGTAGTAAATGCAATGTGCGTATATCACCAATTCCCAATAAGGCTCTGATAAGACGAACGGCGCCTGGCCACGGTGGATGGGTCCGTTCGACGTGAAGCTGAAGCTGTATGACGATGGCTACATAGTGAACGAACTCCTTCGTTCAAAAAACACGCCTAAGTTGAAGTTACTGAAGTACCAAAGGCGAACAAGAGGTTTTCGCAAACTGTTTGCCTCAATGGCCAGAACCAGAAGTGCAGCTCAATTGTAAGCTTGTAAATGAGTGCTTCGAAATGCAAATACAATGCATTAATGTAATAATATTGTTCTACTGCTCACAGAGAAACAATTATGAATACTTCAAGCAATACAATCGACACTTGCAATTAATTGTGAGCTAAGTCACTGGACGGTTTGCCAGCAACTGCCCACCTGCGTCCTCACACCACTAGCACGGCTAGCCAAATCCCTTCGACTTGCTTTTAGGAAAGCCACAAGCCTCTCCAGACCGTTTTCTCAAGACCAATCACAACTATAGCTTCAAATCTCTCTCACCCACCTTCACTTTCTTTCAAACTTTTTTTCCGTGAAAAAGAACCTTCTAGAGGCTTCAAGAAAGTTGTAGAATGTTTCGATCATTTGGCTGTGGAAATAAACTCCCAATCGTAGCGTCGCCACCGAATTTTGGCGGGAAGCGGTATCGGCCGGTCAGTAACCTATGACCTCACACCAGCTGGTCAACACGCCACGCCTTCGAAGTTCCTTTACGACTCCCCTCGTAGCTTACCGGTCTCCCTCACCAAGAAAAGTACGACATGCAAATATTGTTAATATTAAATGTTCCCTACAATCAACATTAATATTCCCACTCTTTCTACCTATTTTTGCATTTAAATTATCCAGAATGAAACTGATACAAGTAATTACATTATAAATCAATGCACGTATTAATTATTGATACATAAACGTAGCATATAAAGTGGTGAAATTTCCTGCCGCCTTACAGAGTGCATGTAATTTAAGCAGATGTATTGTCGTATATGTGACTGATCTGAGTGTGTCTGTCAGACCTTGACACCTCACAGTTTCAGCAACAGGCAAATATTAAGTTTTCCCAGGAATTAGGCAAAATTTCTGCGAACCGTTTGAAATGATTCAGCAGGTTTACGGTGATTACGCACTGAGTCGAAGTGCTGTGTTTGGATGGCACCGACATTTTGTGCAGGGACGGGACAGTTTCGAAAATGATGTTCGTCTTGATTGGCCACAAAATTCTGACGAACGACCTCAACATGTGTTACCCAGCACACTGTGCCAGAAACCCAAAAGCAAGACCTACGTGATGAGCACATGAAGGTTTGTGGTGACCTCAACAGTAGTGAGGAAAATGATTCAACGTTTTTTAACCGGCTGGTAATTGGACATGAAACATGGTGTCTCCTTTACAATCCGCAACTGAGACGAGACTGAGCCACCTGGAATGCGGCAGCCTATGTAACATGCAGAGTCATGTGTGTGCTTAACCACTAGGCGTCAGGTTCAAAAATCAAATGTTCCAATGTTTGTAAACCTAATGGAACAAACTGCTATGGTCATCAGTCTATACTCCACATTCGATATCTTACTAGTCCACCATGTTTTTCACATTCGTTTCATATACTTCGATTCTTTTCTGGTCCGGTTTCCCCATTTCACGTGTTTCATTTACATGCAAAGCTCTGCTGCGAAAAAAAAAAAAAAAGTTTCTCACGTCAAGGCTCTTCTGGAAATTGAATGCCCTCCTGGCCTTTGTCAGATTTTTTTACGTACTGTTTGCTTAATCCATCGTTGGGTATTTTACTAGCAACGTAGCATAATTCCTTAAGGCCCCTGTCCAGCAAACCAACCAAATCCGTAGAAGCCTATACACGTTCCGACTGACTGCTTTCAGCGATTTCAGAGCCATCCGACAAGCAAAGTTGGTCGTCAAGTACCTCCACACATTCAATCTATCGGACCGCCGATAATTTGATACCGTCAATCGGAACGTGTGTAGGGGCCTTTAACTTTCCTTCGTCGAGATCCTTTTTTTTTTTTTTTTTTTTTTTTTTTTTTCTGCAATGTACTCTCAGTCTGTGCAATGTACTCCGTAGATTATTCATTCTATTCAACATAATCTCTAATTCTTTTTCCTCTTACTGAGAGTAACAATATTATCATTGGTATCCTGTCACCTGAATTTTGACAGCACTCTGAAACATTTCTTTATTTCCGCCATTGCTTGTTCGATGTCTATATTGAATAGTAGAGGCGGCAGACTACATCCCTATCTTACAGCGTTTTTAATTCGAGTACTTCTGTCTTGTTCTTATTATTCCCTCTGTGTTTACACAATCTATAATTCACTGTAGCCTAGTCACAATTTTCTCGGAATTGTGACAGCATCGTCGAACACTCTTTGCAAGTCACCAAATCCTAATAACGTGGCTAGGGTTTTCTTCGGTTATGCTGCCATTATCAGACACAACATCAGGGCCTCCTCTATAGTGCCATTACCATTCCTAAGGCCAAACAGATCATCACCTCACAAAGCCTCATTCTTTCCATTCTTCCGTATACGATCCTCGTTGGTTTCTTGGATGCATGAGCTGTTAAGTTCTTAGTCTTTATGCCATTGATATCTTCGGAATTGTTTGAATGATATTTTTCCAAAAGTATCGTGATAACAGTTTGCATCCATCAACTGGATTAGTCGTTTCGTTAAAATTTCCACCAATGAATTTTGAACTTTCGATGGAATAATATCTCTGCTTATTTCATTTGAAGCTATAAACAGCTGTTTTAAATTCTGGCTATTTTTTGGATACCCTATGTTCTTCATATCAACACCAATTTCTTTATCGAGCACTTCATTGAAAACATTGACAAACAGAAAGAACAGGATGACAGGACTTGTGTACTAGAGGGAGCAATAGAGGGAAAAACCTGGAGGGAAGGACAAAGACTGGAATACATCCAGATGTGACTGAGGTCGCAGGATGAAAGTGCTTTTGTGTAAGGAAAACGTCGCGGCTGGAGAAGCCTTCGTGGAGGGCTAAGTCAAACCAATCATCAAGTTATAAAATTAATCTCCAAAAAAATCTCTTCAGACCATGTATACATTCCTCCGTTGAGCAAGACAAGTTGAGTTCTGTTTGCTACATACTTTCAGTCACACAGTTAGTCCGATATTTTGAACGGTCGTATTGGCCCACTTTAGGTCAGTAACACTAAAAGTGGGCCGCTGGTGATGCAAAATGTTCAAATGTTTGTATAGCTTACGGGACTTAACTACGTGGTCATCAGTCCCTAAACTTACAAACTACTTATGAACTAACTAATACTAAGGACGTCAAAAATACCCATGCTCGAGGGGGATTCGAACCCCCGACCGCAGTGGCCGTGCAGACCGTGACTGTAGCGCCTCAGTCCCCTCGGCCACCGCGACTGGCGCTGGTGATGCCCTTTTGACAACTCGAAATTTCACTACAAATGAAGCCTTAACCTTTGATCTGAGACGAAAACTGAATAAACCAATCTCTAGAGGGGAAACCGTGTTCTGTTAGGGTTTGTTTTTTTTTTTTTCTTTTTTCTTTTTTCTTTTTTTTGTTTTTTTTTGTTTTTTTTTTTCTTTTTTTCTTTCCATACCTGAGATACGGCGACGTATGGCATTTACTAAATAACTAATATTCATTCAATAGTGTGCGACAATAAGTTTACAGTGGCAACAGTGCTTTCGAAATATTAAAACTGATCATACTGATTCCTCACCATAATAGCCTCATTTAAGGATGGAATCTCTCACTTCCGCAAACTAGGAAAACGTCTTCTGAACATTTCCATTACAATATGAAACATCTTGCGTTTAATCTTTATCATGTATGTAATTGTCCTCTTAAAACCGACTTTTACACTATTTCAAAATAACCTCCGCCAAGGACAAAATATTTATTAAAATATGGGCAAACTATTCTGTACAGTTCTCTATAATTGAGCAACTAAGAAGATAAAGAGCAGTGTCAAAGTGAACTAGACGTTAAATCTACATTGGGATCAATTACAACAAAGTTTTATATAACTCTGTTACATCCTGAAACAGCCTTAATAAACGCGTAAATTCTCTTTGAAGCACTCTCCAAACAAAGCCGAAAAGCAGGTGACATTTTCCGTTGCAAACACGAGAAATAATGAACGTCTAAGTTGATTTCCCCGACTGTGTCAGACGAAACCACATTACAGAAACGTGTGGGACCGAAGGATAACATTGTTTCTCACTTGTATTTCGTAAGCGGCACTGATATAATATATGTAATTCAATATTGATGGAATACGCATTTTAACACAATTGCTTAAACCGTTTTAGAAATGCTTACCTGTTTCTGTCAATTCTGTTTAGTCACTCGGAGCAGGTATTCCACAAAGGACTCGGCCAAATTCCGACAGAATCTAATTCAACTTTAAATACCAGCATCTTGCAATTTCAAAAGCACATTCGAATTAAGTGATTCTCAGCAAAATGCTATTTCAGAGAGCAAATTTTGTAGCGTAAGAATATATCAAATTGTGAGGATCAAGCATTTCGGAACAGAATTCTAATTTAAGTTTACCACATGTCGAGAGACCTGTGATATATTTTTACAGTATGCATAAGATTCTATTGTATCGACGTTTGTCCACTATGTACACCGAAACTTTTTATCTTAATGACATTTTGCCAATGCATGTGATTTTACCAACTTAAAAGATAGGCTACGTTGATTTTTATCTCGAGTAAAGACTTTAATATATTTTACTGCAAATTAAACATTGTGGTGGCCTGTCGTACCCTGTGGAGCCATCTAGGGCCAGAACACAACATTTACACTTTACCTATTTAGGGAGTGTTACGATTTCAAACTTTTCCTAGATTGTGCAATTTATTTCACGTTACACGTGTTTCCAAATTTACATACGACATAATCGTGCTTCATTAATTAGCCGCATATTGCACCTTTAATGTAACTGTGCTGTGTGTGTTTTCATTAGATTGCCCAGAAAAAATCTAAGAATGTGTGTAAATCACTGGAACGTATCTGAAATTGTGTGTGTCTGTTTCAGTGGGTCCCTGAACGATTTAGAATCGCATTTGGACTCTCGCGGCCCTGAACAATTGAAATAACTAATACTGATATTACTTAAGTTCTCTTTGTACTTCTATGATGCTTTTGCCTTTATTCTTATAAATAAAGCAGTTAACATTTCCTTGTGTAATACACTGACTGAATCAACCTCTCATGGAGACGCAAATCACTGGATGTGTTGTTGTTACTGAGATCTACAGCCCAGGGGGTGGTTTGATGCAGCCCTCCACCGTACTCTATCCCTTGCAAGCCTCTTCATCTCCTCACAAGAGCGACAACACACATCCGTTTCAATCTGCTTCAGCATTCGTCTCTCAGTCTCCTTCTCCGATTTATACCTCACAAACATCCCTCGAAAGCTACATTAACAATTCCCAGTTCCATGATAGAATATGTACCACCAATCCATCCCTTCTCTTAGTCAACTTGTGTCAGAAATTTGTTTTCTCCCCAATTATGTTCAGCACCTCATTAGTTACTCGATATACAATGTAACCTTCAGCATTCGTCTGTAGCACCACATCTCTGAAGCTTCCATCATATTTTTGTGTGGACTCCTTATCGTCCCCGTTTCACTTCCAAACAACGCTACACTCCAGACAAATGCCTTCAGAAAGCATAACATCTGTATTATTCTTAATTGTAATAAATTTCGCTTCAATTATACCAATGACTCTAAAAAGGCTGAAAGGTCGCGAACAAGTATTCACAGGATGTTTTTGAATACATTTATTTTGCATGACGCGTTTCAGACTCAGCCCATCTTCGGATGACCTGGTGAAAAATATACCAAAGAAATCTTACAATTTTCGCACAATATGTTAAAAGTGACGTTATAAAGTAATAAAGGTATGATGCAATTAACACACTATACAAACCATGGAATATATCTGTAGGAAATATACCACAAATAAAGAAAAAGTAAAATGAGTAGTACTTTCAAAACTGAAACAGCGTACAACTAAAAATCTTCTTATGGATGGTGACTGAAGCTAAATGCGGCGATCTGCTGCGAACGCTGCAAAGGTAAGTGATTGGCCCACTAGAGGGCATCCCTATACGGGTTTACAAGAACATCGGAAGTGCAAAATACTATCACAGAACAATTTTATGATTACAAGGTAAAAATTAGAAAAACGAAAAGTCATTAAGTGGGGGATAGTCGACATTCAAATATAAGTAAATATCTAAAATAACAATTTACACGCCAGCTTTACACAGGCATTAAAACATAAAGAGAAGACAAAATAAATTCAATATTTCTGTCAAACAAATGTACGAGTTTGTACGAACCTAAAAGTTACATTTTCAAGAATTACACAGAGCTAGTCAAGAAGCAATATGAATAGATTAGGCAAAAAAATAAAAGGCCAGCGTCAAAAGAAAGAGAAACATATATTCTCTGTGTAGACATTGGTTACCTCTTCATGTGTTTTGTCTTAACTATATCTGATCCACAATTTATATGCCAGATTTACATAGTTATATTAAAACATAAAAGAGAAACTAAAACTAATTTAGAATTTATATCTAACAAAAGTACAGGTTTGTACGAAGATAAATTTACAATTAAAATAAATACTCCGAACTAGTAAAGAAGTAATATAAAAGATGAGGCAAAAGATAAAAAGCCAGCTCCGAGAAAAAGAAAAATGAATTCTCTGTGTAGATATTGAGCACCTTTTTATGTTGTTTGTCTAAATAAAACTTGATCAAAAATATTAAAAAAACCAAAGCTGGCCACTAGTGGTTTATTCATTAATTATCTGGTCTGGATCTCTACAGCAATTACTGTGAACGTCTACCTCTTCCAAAATATCCAATGTTTTACCTTTTAGTTCACGATGTAGTATACTAAGGCAGTTTTGAATTGGGTCTAATATTTGTTTGTAGTTTTTCAGATGATGTCCGAGAGCATTATTATTTCTGGCACATGTGTGTGTTCACGATATCTAGTAACGTAATCCCTACTCATTTGGCCAATGTAGCCCCCCCCCCCGTCATGCTAGATCGTTTACCCTGTCTAAGGAGTCCTGGTCTGTCAATTAGAAGCGGGACGCCGTCACCTCCAAATGTCCGAGGCATATTATTCTGATTGTTGCCAACATCAGATCGAAGTATCTGGGGTAAATGTTCCTAGTCTTACTTGCCCAGGGCACCATTGGGTTTTACCCCTAATGGTTGACGGACAATCGGTGAATTTGATAGTGTTTGCCATTAGAGCACAAAGTTACCACTAGTCAAATTAGAGATATGACCACTCTCATTCCAAAGTAACTGTTATCACGACTGTCAGGGCCACATACTTGCCCATTCGTACGTTGCCCATTGTTCATGAACTAGGACATGTGTACAGGAGTCTATACTGTTAACGAAATCAATACAGGATAAAGCTAAATTCGTGCATACGGGCTTCGCAGCGCGATTCCTCCCATTCCAGCAATAAAAAATGTGTCTCACAAAGTTTCGTTCTGATCATATTGCCGGCAGTAAATAGACGTCGAAGATTGATATAGGTGTGTGTTCCGAATTACACCATTTTATCAACAAACTTGTAGGAAATGTAGAAGACGTAGTGAGGAACCAAATGAACGTAGAAACTCAAGCCCAGAACGCCATTCAACTACGTTACGGAGAATCCAAGTTACAGGCAGCGGCGCCTGGCACTATGCATCCCCTCCAGGTACTTCATCGCTTCGTTCTCGGGTATGGTTTCCTATGATCATTTTGTTCATCAAAACGCCTTCTACATCCCTTAGTAGTTTGTTGGTGTAATTGTATAATTCTGAAACACACTGACGTATGCAACACACATCTATCTCATTCTTCAACCTACGTTTACTGCTGGAAATATACGCAGGACGAAATTTTGTGATAGACATTATTTTACTGTTCTCAAATAAGAAAACGCACTACGAAGTGCGAATGCGCGAATTTCACTTCACCGTGTATATAGTAGTACGACGAAGAGTAAGAAGATATGACGCCATAAACACTCAGACACGTGAAAAACGACTGATTGCCTAATATGGAGCGCAAATTACAACACTTTCATCCATTGTTTGGTAATGAAACCATTTACTCCAATCAGCTTTAAACAGCGTTTAAAATATTTACTTCTTCTCGTTACACCCTTAAAGAGAAGCAGATTCATTTGTAAGGCAGTAAGACGTCTGAAAGTATTGAGTACATGGTAATTCGAATCACTGTTTCACTACTGTAATGTAATACTGTAAAAAGTAATGTGTACATTTTTAACACTTTAAATGTTTCTCACAGGCCTATTACATGTGGCCAACCTCCCAGTAAATCGCCCTCTCCATAAAAGAAGCCTGCGCAGTGTGTCAGGTATTCGAGTGGCCCTCCGCCCTTTGGCAGGGGCATCCACGATTTAAGGAGTCTCCCGGCCGAAACATGTTGCTCGCTAACTTTGCTCATTATTTTAATCGATATTATTTCGTCTACAAATCCCCTCGGTGGGCTCTTTACCGAAAATTAAGCCGTAATCGGGCCGGAATGAAGTCCAAATTGCACAATAGCGGGCGGAGATCAAAGGGGCCGTGACCTCATTACGCGAGGCGGGGAGGGCGGGGCGGCTGTTTGCGCTGCCACTCGGAGAAAAACCGCCCCCGGGCCGCGCCCCCCGCCCCCGGCGCGCCTCGAGTGCCAATTATCGGGACGGCCCCCCGCCCCCAGCCGCCCCCGCGCGCTATGAAATAAATCAGTGGGGAACCCGGAAGCACCGTGGCTTCTTCAGGCGCGGCCAGACACCTGCCCGCAGTGCACCAGCGGCTAATGGCCGATGGACGCCCTAATGGACCGACACAGCTCTGTCGGTGTGCCTTCGCTTTTATCTTTTCCACCTCCTACAGACTTAAGGCCCCGTTCAACAAATCAGGTGATTAAGTCCTGGACATAATTGAGGAGGCGTGTTCTGTAGTGATCAAAACTCTTGTCCCAAAGGAAATCGTTTTAGAAACTCGGCGAAATTGAACTGAAGAGGAGGCATTGATTTAAAATTCGTGCTGCAGCCGGGAATCGAACCGTGGAACTTCTGCTTACAAAACAAGCGCTATAACGACTAAGCCATCGAGACGTAATGGATACGGTGATTGCACGGTTTTTAAAGCACGTCTCCTTCCACAATACAAACTTCATTTCTACCATATGAGGGAGGACTTTGTATTTGGGGGGGGGGGGAGGGGGCATGGCCGTTTCCATTAGGTCGCTGCGGCTTAGTGGCTGTAGCACTTACTTAGTAAGCAGGAGGTCCCAGGTTAGAAATCCAGCTGCGGCACAAATTTCAATTCAGTGTCTCTTCTTCAAGTAAATATGTTTGATGTATACCTAGACAAAATGTCTCTGGACCTTCATGTACGAGGGTTGGAACTTAAATAGTGACAACACTGCTGTGAAACACTGTGCAATGGAATCTACTATATTCGGTGATAGCACCCGTTGTTGACATACCTACATACTTCCAAGCAAACAGACCCACCCGTCTGACGTCAAAGACGTGCGCACAATCGAGGGAAAAACAGTCACTTGTGAGCGAGCGGTCTAACGTAACGGTGTCACTATGTTTTCGGAACAGGAAGAAAGGAGTTGGATTAAGATTGAATGTTCCAGAGGTCGTACAGCACAACCGTGTCACCAAGGTCTTCAAGAGGCGTGCGGGGAATCGGTATTTCCATACAGAACAGGTTTTATATGACCCCCAAACAAAAGTCCCATGGTATTACACACTATGGTGAATTCGAATATGTTAAGCAATATTCCTTCCAATTTAATGCCCAAAGAAACTGAATTAATAATTCTTTTGTAATCCATCAGAAAATAAAATCACATTTTTAGATGACCCTACCGTGTCCCAACCACAAAGACTTGCACTAACCCTAGCATTAAAGGAAGCAGCATATGTTACCCATGATTTCATTTAACTATTGCTTGTATAATCACCGCAATTCCTCAATGAAAATCCTGATTATCAAATAAAGATTTGATCACTGATGAAGACGTTCTCATACAGCTCAATGTTCAATTGTATAAATACGAGGGAAACATGCAAGTCAGTCCAGTGAATGGGCAAGACTGATGAGACCGCTGACGATGCCAGCACGATGGACTCGGTAAGTGTCGCCCACAATCTTGAATTGTTTCCGAAATTCTGATAAATCGGTACATTGATGAGTTGGGGGCTGCTTTCCTTGAAATTTGATGCCTTGAACTTCCTTTTCCTGAACGCAATTGTCGGTATGCCTCTGACGCACAGTATTACCATGTTCCCTCCACACACTTTGTCAACGCTTATCTGCCATCTGACATATGGGACATTCATCTGTAAGAAGAACTCTGAGCCGATTTTCAATAGTAAATTTTAGGTGATTGTATGCTAGCCAGCACCTATCTGCGCTTCAGGCCCAAAAGTGTCCATGTCGAGTCTGTTTCTTACGGTATGGTTTGACACTTGACTCCCGCTGACCCTCGGAAAGTCATAGTTCATCATGGTGGCAGTTACGTCGTGGTTCCTTCGGGCGGGAAATCGCAGATAACGAGATCGTCTGCCGCATCTGTTGAGTTGGAGACACCAGTATGGTGTAAGGTGTAAATCTTTAACACTATCTTTAGTTTGAAAATGATTACAGATCCTTACCACATCACTCTAGAGCACGAGAATTCGCCTTGTAACTTCTCTTGATGAATATTCTTTTCATCGTCATTATATAACGTGATCAAACGAATATTGCAGATATTTTAACATTAATAGGCGCGCGGGATTAGCCGAGCGGTCTAGAGCGCCACGTTGCGGATCGCGCGGCCTCCCGCGTTATAGGTTCGAATCCTCCCTCGGCCATGGATGTTTGTGTCGTCTTTACTATAAATTAGTTCAAAAGTATTTTGTAAGTTTAGGGATTGATGACCCCGCAGTTGAGTCCCTTAACCTTTACAAACATTTGTACATTTCCTTAACATTAATTATACAAGGAGGCCAATGAAACCTGTATAATTCGATAGAGGCGTTGCCACAGACGTGCATAAAACAAAAAGTAGCCTTTTAGGTGTCGTAGAAGTTTCCATGTAAAATGTAGGTATCACACGACGACCCGTCGCTTGAGTTACACGTCTAGCACGACACCCATCTACCGGTGGAATCACGTTATTTCTTGACGTCTCTGTTTTGCGCATAATCGTGCAAGAATAAGTTAGTGTTCATCTGCTACTTCTACTAGAAAATTGAAGTAATTTACTATGTTTTCATTACTTCATTCTAAATGGTAACGACTTCCTATTTCTGTTACTATATAGAAACTATGCATGTTTTAACCTATGCCTAGAACGAGGACGGTACCCAATCGGAAAACAAGACGCAGAGCTAGACAGGCACAGTTTCTGCGTGGAGAAAATGATGCGAATGTGAACATTTATAATGGTAATGCAGTCGTTTTGTTGGACGATGTATCAAAATAAAAAAATGGGTTCCATTACTTTGTAAATACAATGGAACTAATTTTGACGACAGGTAATACTAGTTCACGTAAAGGAAACCGCATGGGATGGCCGTCTGTCTAAGGCGTCATATACAGACTGGGCAGCCATTTCCGCCTGAGGTTAGAGCACTCCTTCGAGGATGTGTGTGAGCGTGCGAGTGTGTGTGTGTGTGTGTGTGTGTGTGTGTGTGTGTGTGTGTGTGTGTGTGAGTGTGTATGTGTGTGTGTGTCCGCACGTGCTATGAGTATAAAACGCATTATACTGTTCCTACATGGTATACTGAACGAAGCTACGAGAGCGAGTTGGAAAATAAGTTTCACCTGTCGACTTTATGCCGACATGTGTATGAAAGGGAAAAAATAGAATGAGGCATTAAAGAAAACACCGCTTTATAAACTTCAAAATACCGTCCAGGGAAAAATTAGGGCGTTGCATACGGAAGAAGCATTGAACGGCTATGGAGTGGGAACACCTTTCATCACCTGTCCGAAATAAGTTTAAAAAGTACTCCGCCTACAGATCAAGTGCTACTCGCCGTTTTCTGGGACACCCAAGGAGTTTTGTTGGTGGACGTTTTGGAAAATGCAAGCATGTGTTATCTTTAATGTCTTATTTTACTTTTTGCCTTTCATACGCATCTCTGACCACAGTCGACAGGGGAAACTTATTTTCCAGCTCACACTCGTACTAATCTCTCACCAACGAAATGGGCTTGCTTACGGTAAATTGAGCTATACTTTACTACATCTACATACATAATCCGCAATCCACCGTAAGTTACGTGGCGGAGGGTACACTGTACCACTACTAGGCATTTCCTTTCCTATTGCAATCCCAAATAGAACGAGGAAAAAATGAATGCCTGTATGCCTCCTTGCGAGCCCTAATTTCTCTTATCTTTGTGATCACTACGCGAAATGTAAGTAGGCGACAGCAATATCGTAATACACTCAGCTTCAAATTATGGCCCTCTAAGTTTCCTCAACAGAAATTCACGAAAAGAACGTCGTCTTTCCTCCAGCGATCCCCAATTGAGTTGCCGGAGCATTTCCGTGACACTCGCGCCTTGGTCGAACCTACCAGTAACAAACCTAGCTGCTCGCTTCTCAACTGCTTCTGTGTCTTCCTTTAAACTGATCTGCTGCGTGGTCGTACAAGCGTTTTATACGCGATCTCCTTTACAGATAAAGTTCATCTTCCCAAAATTCTCCTAATAATCCGAAGTCGACTGTCCGCCTTACTCACAACTGTCGCCGGCCGCGGTGGCCGAGGGGACTGAGGCGCTTCAGTCACGGTCTGCACGGCCACTACGGTCGGGGATTCGAATCCCCCCTGGGGCATGGCTATTTGTGCCGTCCTAGTTAGTAAGTAGTTCATAAATAGTTTGTAAGTTTAGGGACTGATGACCCCGTAGTTAAGTCCCATAAGCTGTACAAACATTTGAACATTGATCAAAACTGTCAGAAAAATGTTCAAAAGTTTGTATGTCTATCGGACCAAACTGTGTGGTCATCAGTCCGTAGCTTATAAACTACTTAAACCTAGGTAAGCTAACCTAGGACAACGCGTGCCCCAGGGAGGACTCGAACCTCCACGGCGAGCAACCGTGCGCTTCGCAGCGAGGCGCTTTAGACCGCTGGGCTACTCCACCGCGGCTCAAAACTGTCCTTACATGTTTGTTCCATTTCATATCGCTCTGCATTGTTACGCCTAGATACTTGAACGACGCGACAGCATCAAGAAGCTCATTACTAATGCTGTTTTTTGGGTCATGTGGACGTAGGTCCAGAAGGAAAGTGTTCTTGGTACACACAGATGCCGCAAGACTTCTTTTGATGTGTGTATTTTAAACCTATAGCGACGATCTGTTCGACAGAGCTCAAAGTATTTCTTTGGGATGTGTTGGAACGCCGTTCGGTCGCTTTGTGTTCGAAATTAAGCCGCGCGTATCACCGTGGAAGACATCGTCACGTCCCTCATTGGTCGAACCTACCGGTAACAAATCTAGCTGCTCGCCTCTGAACCGCCTCTATGTCTTCCTTTAAACTGATCAGCTGAGGGTCCCAAACACTTGAGCAATACTCAAGACGTGGTCGTACAAGCGTTTTATACGCGGTCTTCTTTACAGGAGAAGTACATCTTCCCAAAATTCTCCTAATAATCCGAAGTCGGCTGTACGCGTTACTCACAACTGTCCTTACATGTTCGTTTCATTTCATATCGCTAGATACTTGAACGATGCGACAGCATCAAGAAGCTCACTACTAATGCTGTTTTTTGAGTCATGTAGGTCCAGAAGGAAAGTCTTCATGGTACACACAGATGTCGCAAGACTTCGTTTGATATGTGTATTTTAAATCTACAGGGACGATCTGCTCGACAGAGCTCAAAGTATTTCTTTGGGATGTGTTGGAACACCTTTCGGTCGCTTTGTGTTCGAAATTAAGCCGCATGTATCACGGTGGAAGACATCGTCACGCCCCTCAAGGCGCAGCAGCGCCGCTGTCGGTGTTAAGTGACTCTGCGGCAGGGCCGAGCTGTGCCATGTCCGCTTCCCCCAGCCTCCCCCACCAGCTCGTCGTCCAACCCGACGCCGGCGCGGGGTCAGGCCGGATTTCAAACGGGCGGCGCATTCCGCGGCAAATATTTGCCACCTGCTATCAGCCGCCGCCCGCTCAACCCGAGTCGCGGACACCGGAGCCGCCCGCGGGGGGAAAAACACTGTGCGCGCGACGGACGAGTGGCGCCGGAAATATGGCTATGATATTCCGGCCGCGCGCCACAAACGAAACGCCGCGCCGAAACTGTAAACCGCGCCGCTTTGATGAAGACGTGACCGTAACGGTAATACCGACCCGGCCTACGGTTACCCGCCGCTCCGGTCAGTATTTGCGGGTCCGGCTTTCATGTGCCGCGGGTTCCACAGTGGAGCCGGCCGCACAGCAGTATCGCCTTTCCAGAGGCGGCGCGCGCTTGTGTGCAATCGTCGCTGACTCATTTTCCGCTTCTGTTTCTGAAAAACAGGCAGCCGCGGCTCTCGACAATTTACCGTCGTTACAACCTGGAATTCACCGATACGTGCACAAAACGCAGAACTGTACACTCGTCGTTTCCGCCGCAGCGCCTCTCTGCGTCCGCTATTTTCAGACCAGAGGACTGGATCCGGCCTCATGAGGCTTAAGTCACGCGGGAAGTGTCGTACTAGACCGCGAACGCAAGGCGAGAGACAACAAGAGGTGAAAATCATCGTCAGCTTTTAAGATGGGAACGACATACTAAAGTGGTCGATACCCAACGTTATATGCCTCCGTTTTAGAAATACCAATACACATTACGATTCTGACACATAATTAATCCATATTTCTGTGTGCTTGCTGAGACCTAAAAACAATCTTATCATTTATAAAACATATATTACCAACAATTTGTATTATTAAATGGCTGAAAAATTGATCATTATAGTGTTAATTATCCTGTCCTACCCCTTTCTCTCTATCGATCTCCTCTTTCTTTGTTCAACTCTTCCTCTCCCCTCTTTCCCCCTATTCATCTTCCGTCTCTTGGTTCATCTCCTCCAGCCGCGGCGGAGTCGCCCAGCGGTCAACAATCCAAAGATTGGTTTGAACACCACAGCGCTTTACTCATGGTCCTGTTTGGAGGTGGTATGCCGTTGCCCTTGCAACTGACTTACCCAGCCAGTTAGAGGGCGACCGACAGTTTAACGTGGATTCCGAACCAGAGTGCTACTCGATATTTTTCACATCGGCAACATTGCCAGAGGTGAAAGAAGTGGTTAGTGAGAGATAAAAGTCTGACGACCTGTCGGGAATCGAATCCATAACCTTTCGATTAATGGTCTGGCACTTTACCACTCTCCTACCGGGCCTAAACACTAACAAATAAAGATGTTAAATCCGATATATTTACAAACATTTGAAACATCTACTCCCAGCCCTGTCTCTACCCTTTCTCTAACACTCACAGCCTCGTCTATCTCTAGAACCGCTTTTCCATCTCCTCAGTCCATTCCCTCGTCCATCTGTTATGAATTTTAAGTTTGTTGACTCCCATAGTGTTAAGTGAAGTAGTGTCTCAGTTTATAGTAAGGTGCCTTCCTTCATGAAGGCTATAAGCAAGTATAGGATGATGTTCCTCCTATTTTGATGCTCAAGTGTGTAAAATGTCCTCAATATCAGAAAAAAATCTTTGATTTTATCGCAGTTGGTAGGTCAAGAACCCTCTGCCATGCGTCATGCAAATGTTTTACGTACACAGTGACTTCCCTCTTGTTTTGAAGATCAAGTATGCAAAGTTGTTTTGCAATCCGATGAAAGATACTGCAGCACAAAAAAATACAAACAAATATGATGCGGCAGTTTTCCACGCGTTGCAGCGTTTGTGACGCGATATTTTCTGCACTGTGTGTCGTACAGCGATATAATTATGCCTATGACATTCACGAAATTGCAAGAATTACATTGACAATATTTCGCGGTAACCGGAAGAACGGTATGGCAGAGCATTCAAATAAATAAACAAACGATGAAACATTCATTATTAGATATTAGATTTTATATCTTATATCTGTCTTGCAAAAAGATTACTAGAAAAGTAAACCAATACTCACCAGGATGTAAAATCAAATTTATGTCCCAGAAAATGATTTAATTTATTCACTGATTAGCTTAAGAAGAATTATTTATGCAATCACTACCATTTTTTTCTAACTCACTTATAATTCTTTACATAGTGTTTAATTCACAATGTAAACACTCACAACGTTATTCACAATAAACAATTTTACAAGTTATCATTTAAAGCATCTCATCTATAACGTCCATCAGCAATATTAATTCCAAACACCAATAGTTATGATATCAACTCCGTTTATGTCAAAGTTTGATGCGTTAATTAAGTGTTGATTTACAATATTTATTACCAAATGTTAAATATTGTAAGTTGAAGGAATACAGTCATAGTTGCGAATATATATTTTATTATTTGTAATGCGTTTCGCCCTTTTGCATCACCATCAGATCATCTATGTACAAAAAATACTACAGTAACGTGGTTCATATTACAAAATTGCACTTAAATAGATAACACCTATTTTAATAGTATCATTGGTAACCAGTTCGTATGCTGAATTTGGTAATATAAAAGCAATTATAAAGATTACCCGATAATCAGTTGTCAGGCAATGAAATGTGTATATGTTTGAGCTGTTACGGTTACTGTCGAAAGAGGTTCGTGTTTATGTCGACATGGCCACCACTTTAGTGCGTGTGCGATCTGTCCAGACGACATATTTGGGGATATAGATGCCAACTTCTCAATAACAGCTGTTTAGTAAAAACGTTATTACAAATTTAGCTGAAATCTGAACTACTTTCTGGAGAGTATGGAGTCGTATTTGTTGAGACATCGAGGCCATCATGCTACTTCGAGAGCCAAGATAACTTACAGATTTTATTTTCTGCAATAATGGATTGCTCAGTGACCGCCGGCGAGTACACACATGTCGCGAAGCAGGCAGCTCATCACTGCAAGTTAAATAGGCTTCTCACTAAAAGCGACTTATTTTCATTTCGCGCGTGCTTTCCCTTACAGTTCATCAAACTTTCGTGTGTTCGCGTGTTTATCTATTCAGAATCGTGTTTAATTGACAAATCAGTGTTGATATTTTGATTTATTAGCTAGCGTATATATTTTTCAGATTCGACGTTAATAAACAGTTTAGTGTTCTCGAGCGTATATTTAGTCAGATTCGCATCAAAGGAACAGTTTAGTGTATTCGTGCATAGATTCACGTCAAAGTTACAATTTAGCATATTCTTCCACAGTTTAAATCACAACAGTCGTACTTATTTGGAACATACATAGGTTTTTTGAATGGCTATGAACTGTGACATGCAGGCCGAATGTGTTCAAATGTATGTAAGTCTATCGGACCAAACTGCGTGGTCATCAGTCCGTAGCTTACAAACTACTTAAACCTAGGTAAACTAACCTAAGGACAAACACACACACCCATGCCCCAGGGTGGCCTCGAACCTCCACGGCGAGCAACCGGGCGCGGATGTAGGCAGAGTTGGTGACTCTTCGCTCACAGCTTCAGGCGTCGTTGGCTTCGCTGACAACGCTTGAGACTGAGGTGGGTGGGCGCCGCTGTTATGGGCCGCTCGCGGGGGTGCAGCAGACGCCCTGTGCGTCTGTTGTGCACTCCGATCATCCTACGGCTGTGGCCAGCCCGGTCACTGCCCACGAGGGGATCGCCTCCTAATCCATGGTGGATTGGGAGGTCTCCTCAGCCCGTGTCAGGCGGCGAAAGATTTCCCTTTCTTCTTATATTACAAATGAGATTACATCGGGGAAGTACAGTTACAAGGAGTTCTTATATAATTAATATAAGATAATATTTGTATTACTGTTATTATTATATTATATTGCAAGCAAAGAATGTCTACCATTCGCACCTCAGCTCCATGTGATTGTTATGTTCGGCGACAGTACATACGGACATTCGTTTCTTTTTGTACTGTCACAAGTTTTTCAGCTAGAATGAAGGAACTGTGAAGTTATATCATTCTCCTAAAATCTTATATTCTGTTGATACTTAACACATCTGTGGAGGTGTGTGGACAGAGATTTTCAAACAATTCTGTCAAGAGAAATCAGATAAGAAAGGTAACTTTGGATATATTTTATTTTAGTGACACAAGATCGCGTTCAAAGCAATGAACTTCTGAAGACACTTTGAAAGCTACGTCGGCCTTCTGGTCATAAGATGTTCTTCTCGGGTTGTCTGTCGTATCAGGACTACACCTGGTCACAATATTTCTGCTACCCATATGGTCGCCATCTTCAGGTGAGTGTGTTGTTTCACCAACCTGCCGGAACTCAGCTCATCTCGCGAGCAGAAGGCCAACTGCGCGTGAGCAAGTATCGACGGTGCAATCCTCTACCATACAGCGCCCCTGTGAGACGAAGTTCAATTCCCTTCTTTGATACACAGTCCCGACAGCGAGACGCTGAGGCAACCATTTGTGTCTCTTCTTGCGTTATTTTATGTCCCTCGGAAAGACAGTGATCGCAGATTTATCCGGCTGAAGAAGACGCGCTTGTTTATGTGTGTGTGTAGACGGTGCTCAGTACATCGATCTCGAATGGTTGTAATTGTCTGACGTAAGTTTTCCACATGGGAGAGATGCTTCATCCTAGCATCAAGTTTACGATGGACGTTGAAAGGAAAGGAAAGGTGCAGTTTCTGGATTTCTTGGCAGACAGGAAGGATGATAGGAGTTCGATGCTTACAGGAAACCCACGCTCTCGGGATGTAACAAGCTCTTTGTCATTCTCCGTACCAACGTACTGGTTTCCTGTTAACACGTTCTGCAGAATTCAGAAATATGTTCCTTGTCTATCTACAATCCGTGAAACTTTTATCACTTAAGTAGAAATAAACTTAGGTGACATCTCCTGTAAGAAGAAACATTAAATACGAAAGGTGTATTTAATGAAGAACTCTTCGAGTATTAAAGTGATGTCACTACTAACTGAATGAAAACACTAAATAAACTGAAGTCCAGATGTTTATTAAGGACGATTTTTGTGTAAAATCATGAAGTTAAGGTTTCATATAATTAGTGATTGCAGGATGGGAATCACTGTCATTAGAAAGACTGTGAACAATGTAAATGAAATAAAAATCGGCAGAATGTCTGAAATGCCACGTCTACTTGTCTTTAATTTACGGTCGAGACTGTCGTGTCGTAAGAAATGTTGTGAAGCATGGGAAAAATGCACTCTGTAATTACTGACTGGAAGGAATGGGATAATTCGCATATAGCGTTTGCACACTGTACCATTATCTGCAACGCCTGGCCGCTGGCTACAATATCTCCACTGAAACAAAACTATTGCTTTTCTCTGGTTTGATAAACTACTGTCAGTCGCACTTTCCCTACGTCTTGATGAAGTCAAGAATGTCCTTTCAGCCTTACTCTTTCTATCTGTTGGCATCGTACGTCAGTCAAAACTAGCCCTCCTTGATGCCACACAAAAGCGTGAACAAACTGCTCTCTGTTCCTGTTCACACCGGATATTAAGTAACATGGCCATCACAGTGAACACCACGGAATCAAAGGTATCCTCCTCTGAGGGTATACTAAGATTCGCTTTGACAGAGCTGCTCCTCACAATGCAGTACAGTAAAGGAATCTGTTTCTCAATGCACTCCTCACTCTGCACAACAGTGTAGTGGAAGAGGCAGTCCAGTAAATTTGCTTGTCTTGCTGAGTATATCCAACAGTATCCTACCCCCTCAAAATTTCGTTGACACCACATCAGGGGCCATTCCTACCAGTCGAATCTTTGTTTCAAAATACGGTATGCTGCTAGCCAATGTGCTAGCCAATAATCGTTCAGTTGAAATTCCTGTTAGACTGGTTCTCCATCTTTTAGCTTCGCACTCTTTCACTCTGTCAAGGCATCATAAGTGACTCTTGTATTTTTCTTTTGGTGCCAAACTCGCGTAGCAAACTGTGGCGTAAATATCTATTCTTTCTTTTGTTTTTAAGAGAGACAGTACATCCGGTGAAGTGGAAGAGGGATTTTAAAGTGTGGCCCTCCCCAAGACCTCCTGGTTGAGTCACGTGGAAAGGGGAGCTATTGTGTAGCTGGCCTAACACCGCCCTTTTCATGTGTGTCAACAAATACTGCTCCGGCCTCGAATTTAAATAGTTGTGACATGCCCCCAAAATTTATCTATTAAAATGTATATATTTTTCTTAAAAATGATCGTATTCCATCGATTTTATGTTCGAATGACTGGTCTTGAGAAGTATAATATGATAATGAGGTCAGAATATGCAGGAAATGAAAGTTAGAAGAAAGTGACTCCTTACAACTTCATCTGCCAGCTTTAGTAATGCCAACAGTAAAATTTGGAGTGGTTACACGACAATAACATCCCTGTAATGGACTGGCCTGCACAGTGTAAGAGTTGAATCCAATAGAACACCATTGGATTGTTTTGGAATGCCGATTTTGTGCCAGGGACCACCAACCTACATCGATACACCTCTTCTCAGTACAGCACTCCGTTGAGATTGTGCAGCCGTTTCCCAAGAAACCTTTCGGCAACTGGATTTATGCCTATGAGACTCGAAGCTGTCATCAAGGGTGGACAACACCAATTTGAATTCTACCGTTACCGACAGAGTGCGCCACAACCTCCTACGTTATTTTTAGCCAAGTGTCCAGATACTTTTGATGACATAGTATCCCATCGATTTTATGCTCGCATGACTGGTCTTGACAAGTATAATATGATAATCAGATCATAATATACAGGAAATGAAAGTTAGCTTTAGTAATGCCAACAGTAAAATTTGGTGTGGTAACACGACAATAACATCCCTGTAATGAACTGGACTGCACGGTGTACAGAGTTGAATCCTATAGAACACCACTGGATTGTTTTGGAATGCCGATTTCGTGCCAAGGATCACCTCATCTCAGTACAGCACTGAATGGAGATTGTGCAGTCATTCCCCAAGAAACCTTCCAGCAACTGACTGAATGTATGCCTGAGACAGTGGAAGCTGTCATCAAGGGTGGGCGACACCAATTTAAATTCTAGCATTACCGATAGAGGGCGCCACAAACTCCTACGTTATTTTTAGCCAAGTTTCCAGATACTTTTGATGACATAGTGTACTACTTCTCTACCGACAACGCAATGCTCCCCACCTTTCTTTCCGTAGTTGTATACGCCTCTGGAAACATATTGTGATGAACTTCGCATTAAGGTGAGGTGTCCGGATACTTGCACATTTTGTATGTCGGCCTTTCTGTTTTGAATCCAGCACAGGTACGAAAAATAAGGTACGTATGTAAAATTGAGAGCCATTGTTAGTCTCGAAAAATTTTCAGTGCTCTCGAAACATGTGGGGAGTGACGTCGTGTAATGAGGCAGGAAAATGCACAGTTTACAGAGTTGAATCATGTAGAACACCATTGGATTGTTTTGTAATGCCGATTTCGTGCCAGGGATCACTTCTTCTCAGTACACCAATCAATGGAGATTCTGCAGCCATTCCCCAAGAAACCTTCCAGCAACTGACTGAATGTATACCTATGAGAGTGGAAGCTGTCATCAAGGGTGGACAACACCAATTTGAATTCTAGCGTTACCGATATAGGGCGCCACAAACTCCTACGTAATTTTCAGCCAAATGTCCAGATACTTTTGATGACATAGTGTACTACTTCTCTACTGATAACGCAATGCTCCCCACCTTTCTTCCCGTAGTTGTATACGCGCCTCGAAACATATTGTGATGAACTTCACATTAGGGTGAGGTGTCCGGATACTTGCACATTTTGTATGTGGATCATCAGGCCGTAGCTTACAAACAATTTAAACCTAAGGACAACACATACACTCACGCCCCAGGGAGGACTCGAACCTTCACGGCGAGCAACCGCGCGCTCCGCAGCGAGACGGTTTAGACCGCTCGGCTACTCCACCGCGGCTTTCTGTTTGTAATCCAGCGCAGGTACTAAAAATAAGGTACGTATGTAAAATTTAGAGCCATTGTTAGTCTCGAAAAATTTTCAGTGCTCTCGAAACACGTGGGGAGTGACGTCGTGTAATGAGGCAGGAGAAAAAAATCACGGGAAGCCGCCTGATAACCGGAATGTGTACCCAACGCTCGGCTGACAAGCCGCGAGGACGCCCACGCCCGCCACGTGTGAAAATTCCGCCGTTCCGCACAATACGGCAATCAGACGGCGCTCACTTAACAAAGACTAATAGCCGGCTAACTCTGGCCCGTATTAATCACGCCTGCTAATTATGCCCACGCAGGCCGGCGCGGCGTGGCGCTAACGACAATAATTGTGTCTGCCGTGGCGCGGAGAGCGAGCGCGGCCGACGGCTGCGTATTTTTGGTCACCGCCGCAGGCCGGGCCGCGGCGCCACCGTACACAGCATTAATGAAATTGATAAATTATATCAGTTTGTGATTAAAATATATTGCGAGCCTATCAGTCAGGCGGCTCGCGTCCTGCGTAATTAGGAGGGGGTGGTGGGGGGAGGGGTGCGGGGGCGGGAAGCCGCCGCGGCCGCGGCACGGCCGGATCACGTCCATTAAAAATTACAGCCCGAGATAATGGAGGAGCGGTGTCGCGCATTACGGTACAAATTCGCGGCAAAAAAGGCGCGCGACGTGCAGCCGCCGGCCGCATCCGTGGCCGGGCGCTGCTGTCGCTGCCGCTGCCGCTGCCGGCGGTTGCCCTCTTCGCTCGCCGGCTTTTGTTTCCGATGCGCACGTCGAGCGGCCCCACTTGTCACGTCGCTCTGCAGACGCCGCCGCCGCAGGCAAATGATAAATACTGCTCGGAGAGCTACGGAGGGCAGCAAGTTGCGGATGTCCATTACCGTAAGTGAGATTACAGTCCTGGGTAGGAGGTTTGGGAGGGATGGCAAGTGGGGAAGGGAAGAGGGGCGAAGGGAAGCGTCCGGGCGACAGTGACAAAGAGTGGTACGGTGTTCACTTTGGTGCTACAACACTAGAGGGTTGCATCGTGTATTCCGATGGAAAAAGGCAATTTTAGAAAATTCCGGAGACGTTTACGGAAGGAAAAAATGTATGCAATAGTATCTACATCTACATAAATACCCTGCAGGTCACATCGAAGTGCATGGCATAGGGTTCATCGAACCGCTTTTGTAATGTTTCTCTACAAATATATTCCCTAATAGCTCTCTGGAAAAAGGAAAACCTAAATCTTTCCGTATTCGACCTGGAATCTCTTCAAAAATGTTCAAATGTTTGTTAAGCTTATGGGACTTAACTACGGGGTCATCAGACCCTAAACTTACAAACTACTTATGAACTACTTACGAACTAGGACGGCACAAATATCCATGCCCGAGGGGGAATTCGAACCCCCGACCGTAGTGGCCGTGCTGACCGTGACTGGAGCGCCTCAGTCACCTCGGGCACCACGGCCGGCTGGAATCTCTTATTTCATTTTCATGATCATCTTCCTATATAGGTGTGTGCTAACAAAACATGTTTCCATTCGGAAGAGAAAGTTGGTTAAAGAAATTTCACAAATATTTTTCGTCGCAACAAATAATACGCCCTTTTTTAAAATTATTTCCACCACAACTCGTGCATCATTTCTGTGACACTCTCTCCCCAACATTGCGATAGTACAAAATGAGCTGCCCTTCTCTGATCTTTCTCTAAATCGTCTGTCAGTCCCACGTGGTGGGACTTACTAGAACTGTTGCATTTCTAAGTGTTCTGCAAACGAAACGTTTGGTTCGCTTTCCCCACAATACTTTCTATGTGTTCTTTCCAATTTAAGTTGCCTGCAATTGTTACTGCTAGATATTTAGTGAAATTTACGGCATGTAGTTTTGACTGATTTATCGTGTAATTGAAGTTAACCGAGCTTCTTTTAGTGGTCATATGGTTGACTTCACACATTTCATTATTATGGGTCAATTGCCATTTTTTTCTCCAGGTATCTTCTAAGCGATAAATGACAGCATAATTCGCGAACAACCTAAGAGAGCTACTCAGATTCTCTCCTAAATAGTTTATAAAAAATAAGGAACATTAGGGGTCCTTTAACACTTCCCTGGGGAACTCTAGCTTTAATTTCAGTTTTACTCGATGACTTTCCGTCAATTACAACGTCCTGTCTGACAGGAAATCACGAATCCAATCGCACAATTGCGACGGTATTCCATAAGCACGGAGTTTGATGGCGTATGCTTTCCGGAAATCTAGAAATACGGAACCAATTTGACATCCCTCGTTTATAGCACTCATCAAATCATTTTTTGGGGCGAGATTTGATTTTAGTAAACAAGTCTTGATGTGACTGATGGACCTGGACCTGTGGCGATTGTTCGCACAACTGATGCTAAAATTTCTTCTTCTTTCTGTGACAAATATCCTCTTATCATTTCATTTTCCAAACGAACAATCGTGTCAGTAGACATAATTTCCTAGTTTGAAAACTTCCCATGGTTGTACACCTAACCCTGTAGGAAGTATTTTAAAAATTTTACTTCATTTCCCAATGTTTTTTTTATTTGTTTGTTAGTAAATGTTACTAGAAAAATAAGGAAAAAAATCCGAATTTCAAAATTTTTGGGGCACCACCACGATCCTGACAATGAGGTAAATACCAATAAAATACTTTAGTGAACACAAGACTTACTTCGAGACTGAAAAGTTCTTTTTTCTTTTTCTTCTTCTTCTTCTTTGTTTTAAATAAAGACATTTAAACAATGTACTTATGTACCACAGTCGCTATATTACTTATAATATTTCTTTATTTTGTAGAACTTGTTTCACTGAAGTACTTCTGTATCGCCAGAGACTATTTTTAATCCTCTACAAAAACCTCATCCCAAAATTAAAGTACTGACACTGTGCCAATACAAATGATTATAAAAATAAAAATGGAAAATCCTGTTTAAAATAATGGATTCCTACATCATGTTGTGACATCATTCCTGTAATAAGAGAACAGGTCTTAGCTGAATTATTGTAAGCTTTGTTCCTATGAACACTTGTTACTTCTCTTGACTGGAAATCTTATGATAGGACTTTCAAGGTTGCATTTCACAGTCCTGTCATGACAACCAACAGATTTCTTGTCAAGAGGACTAACAAGTGTTCATATTGAACGCAGACCTGTTCTCTTATTACAGGAATGACGTAACAACGTGATGTAGGAATCCATTATTTCAGATAGAATGTTTCATTTTTATTATTTCTATTATGTTATTATTTTTATTATATTTAGTACTTTAGTTTAATTTTGGGAAGAGGTTTTTTTGTAGAGGATTAAAAAAACTCTCTGGTGATACAGACTGTAATTGAAAATGGTGACATAGTTTCACTGAAATTAGTTGTACAAAATAAACAAATATGATAAGGAATATAGCAACTGTGTCAAATAAGTACATTGTTTGAATGTCACTATTTTAAAGAAAAGCTTACAAAAATGTACATTACTCAGTTTGTAAATCTAGTTTTCTCTCTGTAGTTGTGTTAAATGCAAAGTTATCTTTATTTATTTATTTATTTTTTTGCGAAAATATGAAAATCCTTAAAACATATATATTTATAGAGTCATGTATACGTTACACTTCCTCAACCCCGCATTTTTCTGCGACTTTAAATAGCTCGTATCTACAAGTACATTGTACTAGAATACTATCAGTGCTAGGCTAAAGTTCATGTACTTCATAACGCTTATCCCTACAGGCAAGCTTAGCTGGTGGATTACAGAATGTAGATCTCTTGGCCGCATTTCTGCAAGCAGTCCCCCCTACTACCTAGAAACATACAGTAATATCGAATAACATTAGCCATAAAATAATTTGGCACTGAAAATTATCCCATTCCTATAATTCGAAGTGTAGTAAATCTTTCTGTTCTTTTCTTGGAATATTGTTTCTCAAGAATTGGTTCTATGCATTTACCACAACGAGTTAAACAGATGCAATATTACTTCCTTTGTCCATTTTTTACTTCTGAACCAAGCTGTACAGTATTCCATATGCTCGTCACAAACATCAACTCTACCCATGTTTTGTTTGTATTTGCGCACTGCAGAAGGACAATCAACTTTGTTTCTTTTTAATTATGGAACAACACTGCATAGGCTCAGTCGGTGTGAAGCCACAGCAGTTTGAAGCCATAATTACTTTGTTGCTGTCTTTCCACTCTACAAATATTAAATGACGGTTTTGAGCAATATAGGCTATCTATATGTACATCTACATGGGATACTCTGCAAATCACATTTAAGTGCCTGGCAGAAGATTCAGCGAACCACCATTATATATTTATCTCCCATTCCATTCTCGAACAGCGCGCGGGACGAAAGAACACCTGAATCTCTCCGAGCTCTGATATCTCGTATTTTATTCTGATGATCATTTCTACCTATGTAAGTGGGAGTCAACAATATGTTTTCGCATTCGGAGGAGAATGTTGGCGATTGGAGTTTCGTAAGTAGCCCACTCCGCAGCGATAAGCGCCGTTGTAATGATTCCATCCCAGATCCTGAATCATTTCTGTAACGCTGTCTCCCCCGTACCGTGAAAATACGAAACGAGCTGACTTTCTTAGGATTCTTTCGATGTCCTCCGTCAAACCCACCTGATAAGGATTCCACACGGGGTAGTAATACTCCCACAATGGACGGACGAGCGTAGTGTATGCAGTTTCTTTTGTAGTTCTGTTGCATCTTTTAAGGGTTCTGCCAATAAAACGCAGTCTCTGGTTCTCCTTTCCCAGGACATTATCTACGTGTTCTTTCCAATTTAAGTCTGAAGTAATAGCAGTTCCTAGGTATTTTGTGGAGTTTACGGCCTTCACGTTTGATTGATTTATCTTGTAAACAAAGTTTAACGGATTTCTTTTCGTACTCATGTGGACGACTTCACACTTATCATTATTTAGAGTCAATTGCCAATTTTTCCACCATACTGACATCTTATTTAGATCGTTCTGCAGTTGTTTTCGATCTTCAGATGATTTTACTAGACGGTAAATGACGGCGTCATCTGCAACCATCCTAAGAGAGCTGCTTAGATTTTCCCATAAATCGTTTATGTAAATAAGGAACAGCAGAGAACCAACAACACTACCCTATGAAACGCCCGATATCACCTCTGTTTTAGTCGATGCCTTACCATCGATTACTACGAAATGTGTTCTCTCTGACAGAAAATCCCCTATCCAATAGCAAATTTGGAACGATATACCATAACCACGCAATCTGATTAAAAGCAGTTTGTGAGATAATGTGTCAAAAGCCTTCTGGAAATCAAGAATTACGGAATCGATTTGCGAACCCTTGTCGATAGCACCCTTCACCTCGTGTGAATAAAGAGCTAGTTGTGTTTCGCATGAGCGATATTTTCTAAATCCGTGATAACCTTGGCTCAATAGATTGTTATATTCGAGATAATTTTCCAAAGAAACATCTTGCTTATTTCAGAAAGAAACAAGCCCCTTGTTTTGTTGGCCATAATTGTTACATTTCCACAGACCTTCATTTCAGTCAATTTCTCCAGTAAAGGCAAAGATGTGAAATATCTGCTGCATTAATCAGCATACAAGATGCCGAAGAAAGATTTTTAATCAAAGCTCATAATGCAACAACGCCTAACCCTCACGAGTTTCGTTGTGGAGACACTTAACCACAACAGGCGCAATAATCGGGCAAAATAATTTCGGCATTACGCAGATTCTTAAGAATGTCGAGATGCAAATTAAATCCAAGCACTTTTTTTTAATTAATCATTTACAAAACTGCTACAGGTAAGACGAAGCCATTTCATCTCACACAACGACAATGGAAGATGAACAAGCCTAACAATATCGCAAAGTGGACGAAGTTGCGACCTAGTGGCGTCGTGCGGTATTGGATCAACTAGAGTAATCCTCACTATCGTACGTATCGGGCTGCAGCTGTATTTAACCTCCAGGACAATAAAAGTATTAGGTCGTACTAACCCTCACGATCGTGAAGGTAGAGACGTAAAGGGCTAAAGCACCAAACTGCAGTGGTCATCGGGTATTACATAAAATAGAGTAACCCTCACGATCATACGTATCCGGCTGCAGCTATATTCAACCTCTAGGATAACAAAAATATTGGTCGTACTAACCCTCACGATCGTGAAGGTAGGGACGTATAGGACTAAGGGACAAAACTGCAGTAGTCATCGATCCCTGCACTTATACACTGCTTAAACGAACTCATTTTAGGGACAACACATACCCATGAGTGAGTAACGACCCCAAACTCCGACTGGAGAGACCATTAAATCCGTAGCGAGGCACCACAGACACTACCATGATGAATAATGTTTATCGTGCAGTCACATGACATCGTCTTTTGACTCAAACTGTATGTTCAAATGTTTGTAATTCTATGGGACCAAACTACGTTGGCCATCAGTCCCCAGTCTTACAAACTACTTAAAATAAGTTAAACTAACCTAAAGACAACATACACATCCACTCCCAAGGGAGGATTCGAACCTCCGACGCAGGAGGCCGCACGATCCGTAACGTCGCAAAAATCAAATGTTTGTTACGTTTAAGGGACTTAACTCCGTGTCATCAGACCCTAAAGTTATTTCCTATTTCCTTTTTATGTAAAGCGTCATGCATCCCTTGAATCGTAGTGATTAAACAGTTCTTTATATGTTTGTATACATCAAGAATATCTTACTTATAATGAAGCTGTGATAAATTAGTGTTAATGGAGACCATGATGAAGATCTTGCAGGATATATAGACTTGGCTTCCAGGAAGATTTTATGTGCTGTTTGCATTATGTACACTCTACTCTAGTCATAGCATTAGCGTTATTTGTGTTTGCAATGTTTTTATACTTACGGTTAGTAGGTATATTGAGGTGATGAAGAGATGCGACAATACTGCTTCCAATGGCCACTGTCTCTTACACGGACCATGCATCCGGCAGCATGAGGTATGGTTCAATTGGAAATTGTCTAATAAGGTACGTGATTATTCCTACGGATAACACTTTTTAACTGATCAATGGTTGAGTATCAATAATACTGTTCCGAATGCAACAGAAAGTGACGATGTTGTTGAATGACGTCGTTAACGTGTAATGTTCGCCAGGTGCAGAGTACCATGTTCAAAGGTGGGCATGGAACGGTTTGCACCCTTGCCTGTCCCAAGACTGTCGTTTGTCAAGCGCCCACTTTTCCAATTCCACGTTGTATGAATGGACATTGACATCCACCGAATTATCAACTATCACGTTCATGTTTCTATACCTAGTTTTTACTATTGGGTTCTTAGGAATCCCTTCAGTAGCATGTTTGTTTCCTTGTTTTCGGTTATCTTTACCTTGGTGCGTGTGCATTGTATGTTGTTGTTCTTAGTGTATCATTTTGTCTTTCCTCTAGCTGAGTTCTGTTATTGCCAATTGCTATGACAAAGTTATCGTCTGCTTAAGCAACAACATCAGTCTGGGTCCCCATTGGTAGTTGTAGGATGGTTTCTGTGGTGGTGCCTCAGAAATGAGGGCCACAGATCGGACGTTGTCTTCCATTTTCCACGCCACGTTCCTGTCCTTGCAACAGTCTATGAGTTCAGCTCTGTAGGGTTGATGCACCTCGAGCTGTCGTAACCTTCCATAAAGTGTTGGTCACCATACATTGTCAAATACGGCAGCTACGTCAATTATGGTGTCAGTTCCGTACTTATCGGTATTCTTGCCTATACGTATGTAACTAACACTCTGATGATGACGTTATCTATTCATTTTTGTGGTGTCGCACAAGTACAAAGTGCGCGCCACCTACTTTCGCCGCGCGCCGCCATGCATGCACGGCGCGGCGTTCTTCCGACGACAGCCACGAGCGCCCTCTGCTGGAACCCCGCTCGTGGCCACCACGGAAAGACATAGCACTTCGGACTGAGATAGCAACGAGTTAGGACCTTCGTAATCAGATAGGCACCAGTGAAGACTTTGCTATTGTACAGGCACTAGGCAGGCCTCTAACAACTACGTATCAACATTCTGCAGTACTATGTAAAAGTTAAGTATTGTTACATTCTGTGCAATATATATCTCTTTCTAATTTACTTTAGTGTTTATAGTTTCTTCCTGCTCCCCTCCGTACCTGCACCAGCGTGCTGTCTTTGTTCCTGTGTCGGTCTCGTTCCACTCGGCCACCGACACCTACGACGAGGCTGGGACACAAAAGCGGCGACGAAGTTGGGACACAAAAGTGGCGACGAGGAGTGATAGAACCTTGGACCAGCCCGCTTGCAGCAGCCAGACAGCAGCAGTCGGAGCACGCAGAAATTGCTCCCGCCCACCCACCGTTATTATAAGAATTTTGGGGGAAGATATTTTGTTACGTGATTTGTGGACTTTTTTGTTGCAGAGCGAGCCCTCCTTTCATATTGCATTTGTGTTTTGTTATAATTTACTTGTATGCGCGGCGCCTAATCGGTCAGCATGGCCACTACCCCGAACCCAAACTTAATGGAAATTATTCAGTTACAGACGGCGCAAATAACGCAACTCCTCCAAGCGGTGTCCCAGCTCACAGCGCAGGCAGCTAACCAACAACAACAGCCGCCGCTTCAGCAGCCCACACCTGCCGCTGCACCTCTTCCTACGTTTCGCCAGTACAACGAACGTGAGGAAGAATGGAGTGACTACTTCGCACAGTTTCAAGAACTCGTCGCGGCTCATCAAATTACAGGTCAGAAAGTGAAGCATCTGCTATTATCTGTGGTGGGCTCCAACACCTTCCTGTTACTGCAAAAACTATTCCCCAACGCATCTCCTCGTGATGTAGACTATGAACAAATAGTAGAGGCACTAAATGCTCATTATGAGAGAAAAGTTCTCGTAGCTGCGGCACGGTACCGATTTTTCAGACTTAAAAAATTACCAGAACAGTCACACCAAGAGTGGATTACGGAATTGAAGGGCTTAACCCGCCAATGTAAATTTACTTGCTCTTGTGGACTTTCGTATAGTGACGTGATGTTGAGGGATGCGATTACGCAGAACATTCAGGACCCCAGAATTAGAGCAGCAATTCTGAAACAGTCTGACCCCTCATTAGACAGTGTACTGCAGCTTATAGAAGCGCATGATACGTTTGACTTAGCAGATGTAGAAATGCAAAGCCACAGTGTAAATTCAGTGCGCCGCAACGGACGCTTTCCTAGCCGTAGTTCTCAGTATAGCACTTGTGATTCTTTAAATTCTACAGGCCGTGCTGAACAGACAGTGAACAGTAGCCAGTGTAAAAGTGCGACGCAACGGTCGCCCCGTAGTGTTAGACACAGTAATTTGAATAACGGGCGCCAACGCTCATTTCAGAAAAATGTTCGTAAATCGTGCCCCCAGTGTGTGTCTCGCCACAAGCGTGCTCATTGCCCTAGGTCGCAACGCGACCTGTTATCAATGTGGCAAATCGGGACATGTGCAGTCTGTGTGTATGCAAATTAAAGACTCAAAGAACGGTACCGTTAGAAACAGTGCTTCGCAAAGTGCGAGAGCAGTGCATACAGTAAATGTTATGGACGCTGTGGAGTTGAACAGTGCTTTGCTTGGTTCTCAATTGCAAGAAAGTAGTTCTGCGCCTATGGCAAAACTATATAGTGCACCACGTAGCAAGCGCCGACGAGCGCGTAAAACAGTGCAACGGAAACGGGTTCGGGACAAGCAAAATGACTATGAACAGTGCATTCCTGTAGTGAAAATAGTGCCTTCTGCAACTGCTCCTTGTCATAGTGCCCAGTACTGTGTAGCTAGTGACAGTAGACTTGTTGTAGATACTGCAAGTAATTTTAGTGCAGTAGCCTCGCATTGCGCGGACGCCGATCCGGCGGTAGTGCCATCTAGTGACAGTGTTGTTAATCCCCTGCGTGCCGAGTCTGAGCCGCTTCCTTCACTACGCGGCCCGCGCATACGCAGCACACAAACCGTAGCAGACGTTGCCCACATTCGCGCACCTGTCGTGCGCCAGAAGCACAAACTTTTTGTAAATCTCTCCATAGAAAATAAGACTGTGCAATTTCAGCTTGATACTGGTTCCGCTGTTACATTAATTAATAAAGATACTTATGAACTTCTGGGTTCGCCAAAATTGTCGCCGTCACAGCAAGTGTTAACAGCTTATACAGGTCAAAATATTCCCGTGCTAGGAACGTGTAGCCTGCCCGCCTCTTTTCAAGGTGTAACAAAAACAGTTGCTTTTGTAGTTCTTCAGGCCAAATCTACACAGAACATTTTTGGACTAGATGCTTTTGACTTGTTTGGTTTATCAATTCAAAGTGATGTGCTTCAAATTTCGTCAATAGTGCCTCAGGATCAAATCAATGCATTGTGTGACAAATATAGTGACCTGTTTTCGCCGAAACTAGGTTGTGCAAAAGACTTCGTGGCACATGTGACTTTAAAAGAATCTGCAGTTCCAAAATTTCGTAAAGCTAGACCAGTGCCTATCGCATTGCGTGATACAGTTGCCGAAGAACTTAAACGTTGGCAAGATAGTGGGGTGATTTCTCCTGTTTCTGCGAGTCAGTGGGCCTCGCCTGTAGTAATTATACCCAAGCCGTCAGGAAAACTTCGTCTCTGTGCGGACTGCAAATCAACAGTGAACAGTCAAACAATTGTAGACACTTACCCCCTGCCCAGACCTGACGAACTAATGGACAAATTAGGACAGTCTCGCTTCTTTTCTAAGATTGATATAGCAGAGGCATACTTACAGATTCCACTTGATGACGAGTCAAAAACGTTTTTCGTCATTAATACTCACAAGGGCCTTTTTCAATTTCAACGCCTACCCTTTGGCAGTTCTTCCGCCCCCGCTATTTTTCAGCGCTTTTTGGAACAGCTGACAGTTTCTGTACCGTGTTGCTCGAACTATTTAGATGACATTGTGGTATCCGGACGTACAGTTGAAGAACATTTAGCAAACCTGGAGTGCCTTTTCAAAGTTTTGACTGCAGCAGGTCTACGTTGCAATAAAGCAAAGTGTTCGTTTTTTTTCAAACTGAAATAGCGTACCTAGGCTATGTGATTAATGCTCAAGGAATTCATCCCTTACAGTCACATCTTCGAGCAATCAAAGACTTGCCTCCTCCTAAGAATGTGCACGAATTGCAAGCAGTAATGGGGAAGCTGAACTATTATTTCAGATTTATTCCCAATGCCTCTCAGATTGCAGCTCCACTGCATCACTTACGTAGGAAGAATGTTCCTTTTGTATGGTCTAAAGATTGTCAGGTTGCCTTTGACAAATTAAAGTCTGCACTACTCAGTGATGCATGTTTGATTCCCTTTGACCCACAGAAGCCTGTAGTGTTAGCAGTTGACGCCTCGTCGTACGGTCTGGGTGCCGTTCTGTCGCATCGTATTGGATGTCACGATCGTCCTATTGCCTTTGCATCCAAGCTACTGACGCCGACGCAACAGAATTACAGTCAGATAGAAAAGGAGGCCTTAGCAATCATTTACGGCGTCACAAAGTTTCATCATTATCTCTATGGCAGAAAATTCTATTTGTTGACAGACCACAAGCCTCTCACGTCGTTGTTCTCACCCATAAATCCGATTCCGCCACGTACGGCACAAAAGCTTCAGAGATGGTCCTTGATATTGTCTAATTATCAGTATGAGATTTTGTACCGACCTACCACGAAACATGCCAACGCGGACACACTTTCCCGACTTCCGGTTGGCCAGGATGTATCATTTGATTCTTCAGAAATGGCATGTTGTCAGATAGACTCCAGAGATGCTTCCGCTGTCGCAGACTTTCCTTTAAACTCTCGTCGGGTTGCACAGGAAACAGCTGCGGATGCAGACTTAAGTGTGGTAGCACGTTTTGTTCGCTTTGGTTGGCCTGCCAGAGCCAAAGACATTGATCGGCCTCTGGTTCGACGTTATTTTGCACAACGTCATGCATTATCTTTAAGTCAGGGTGTACTGTTGTTGCATACCGACAACGACCAGGCAAGAGTGATTGTTCCTCGTTCCCTGCAACGAGAACTGTTACGCCTCCTGCATCAAGGACACTGGGGTATTGTTAGGACAAAGCAATTGGCCAGACGTCATTGTACCTGGGTTGGTATGGACGCTCAGATAGAGAGCATGACATCACAGTGTACAGTTTGTGCGGAGCATCAGGCGGCTCCTCCACAGCGTTTCGCAGACTGGCCACGCCCCAAGGGACCATGGCAACGTTTACATATTGACTTTGCCGGACCTTTCTGGAATACGCGCTGGTTAATTGTTGTAGACGCTTTCAGCAAGTTTCCTTTTGTGATTGCCATGAACTCAACGACGGCTTCTAGTACAATCAGTGCCTTAACATCAGTGTTTTGCATCGAAGGCTTGCCTGAAACTATCGTCAGTGACAATGGACCTCAGTTTGTTAGTGCGGAATTTCAACAGTTTTGTCGTGTGAATGGCATTCAGCATATCACCACCGCACCTTTTCACCCTCAGTCCAATGGTGAAGCAGAACGTTTCGTTCGAACATTCAAGTCTCACATGGAGAAGATGAAAGGTCAGCACTCCAGGCAGCAAGCTCTTCAAATTTCCCTGTCTACGTATCGGTGCATGCCACGTGACGGCCCGTCTCCTGCCGAGCTGCTACACGGCCGCCGTCACCGCACTCTCCTTCACCTGCTGCAGCCTCCCACGCACCGAGTCGGTTCGTATGGCGCTACGCGTTTTCAGGTTTCCACGCCGGTGCAGTACAGGGTGTTTGCTGGAAACAAGAAGACATGGTTGCCGGGCACCATTCAACGCGTGCTTGGTCGCAATAGGTTTGTTGTACGTTCTTCCACAGGGTCGGAGCTGCGGCGCCACGCAAACCAATTGCGCCTGCACAGGCCGCGCGATCCTGTCTCCGGTTTCTTGATTCCAGACCCAGTTCACCGCCAGGGAGCACAAACACATCGTTCGTCAACGGGTCCAGCGTCCCCGGACTACGAGATCGTCCCGATGGAGATCGACGCGACGCCGCCGCTGTCGCCGCCGCAGATGACAGCGTCACCGAGAGGGACTCCGGGACCGTGCGTGCCGCCGCCGCCTGGGCCACGCACCTCAGAAGAAGATGACCTGCTCCCTCTGGGCGGGGGGGTGCGCCCTTCCCCAGGTTTCGGTGGGTTCCCTGGAGGATCGCAAGGCGGATGCCGGGGCGCGGACGGCGTCTCGATCCCAGCCTCAGCTACGACGCCCGTCCCACCAGTAACGCCCCCACCCAGGCCCTCCACCCAGTGCCGTCGCCGTGGCCCTCAGCCCTACGCCACGACGGCGCGGCGGTTTGGGGGGGAGGGGTGTGGTGTCGCACAAGTACAAAGTGCGCGCCACCTACTTTCGCCGCGCGCCGCCATGCATGCACGGCGCGGCGTTCTTCCGACGACAGCCACGAGCGCCCTCTGCTGGAACCCCGCTCGTGGCCACCACGGAAAGACATAGCACTTCGGACTGAGATAGCAACGAGTTAGGACCTTCGTAATCAGATAGGCACCAGTGAAGACTTTGCTATTGTACAGGCACTAGGCAGGCCTCTAACAACTACGTATCAACATTCTGCAGTACTATGTAAAAGTTAAGTATTGTTACATTCTGTGCAATATATATCTCTTTCTAATTTACTTTAGTGTTTATAGTTTCTGGCTGCTCCCCTCCGTACCTGCACCAGCGTGCTGTCTTTGTTCCTGTGTCGGTCTCGTTCCACTCGGCCACCGACACCTACGACGAGGCTGGGACACAAAAGCGGCGACGAAGTTGGGACACAAAAATTTTCCTACTCTGAATGAAAATTGGTGTTCTGTGACACTTTTGCCAGGATGCATTTGTGTAAGAGCTTCTCTCGAATCTTAGCTAATTTTAGAAAATCAGTCCATATGACTTGGGGTCTTGATATTTCCATAAGGTCTTCCCGGCTGTGGGCACTCTATCCAGCCGCAGAGCATCGTGTCTCTAGGAATGGCGTGATCTGTGATAAGATTTGCTTCAAAGAGTTTTCATGAATGCTGTCATGGCTAGGCGCCATCGTACTTTTTAATTTTATTGTGAAAAAGGATGGTTGACTCCGGATGTGTTATGTTGTTCTTCCGGCTCATATCCTACTGTTGTAGATCTTGTGTGTCAGTGAGAGCTATGTCATCAGGGTAGTGTTCGTGCAGTAGGAACTGAGCAGTTTGCCTCGATCCATTAGTCATCGTAGCATCATAATTTTTTTCAACATTTTTGTAATCCTAGGGAACCTGCTTATATACGGAAAGGAGAAGCTTTGAAGTTGTTTAAGAGGTTCGTCTTTAAAGATTATCAATGAATTGAGAAGTTGCTGCTGTAGAGGTCGATAAATGAACGACTCTCTCTTTTGATTTTGAATTAATTGGAATTGATCTGCTCATCGTCTGAAGTGACGAGCGCTTATCTGCAATCAGACTGAGTTTAGAGTAGTACATTTTAAGAGGCATTGAATATGGAGTTTACTCAGTATTAATTAGCTACCTGCCTATATTGTTAATTATCCTTCGCAAAAATGACAAAAATTACACTTGCATTGAATGAAAATGATGAAAGGGAGGCTGAAATGAAACAGTTGATATAATCTAAATATTTATTATCGTAAGATGCTGAACAAGGATTACATATATGCTTACAAAATGGAGGATATTTGAAGTTCAATGAAAGACAAAGCTGAGGTTTGGGGAAATACCGAAATAATTCTATTTCTTTGAATGCTGACACGAAACACGACAGCTTGTTAGCATCTTCTGAAAAGCTGTGAATTACTACCACTACAAATCGCTTGCGTCGTAGGCTCTGTGACCGACAGACAATGACTCTGTCGTTGAATTGCTGCAGTACATTACTAGTACGTGGTCGGCAGATGAAAAGTTGCGCCATATTGGTGCGAAGAAGAGGAAGACCGTTCCACCGAAGACTAAAAAACCCGTCGCGAAACAAGAAACATTTCCGGTGCAGATCCAAAAGGGACGCTGCTGCAGTGAGGTTAAATAGTGCCACGAGTCCCGGTGCAGGTCGTTGTCAAGTTAAGGCCTCGCAATTCTGTCGTACACCACTAGACCAGTTCGTACAACTGACCTGTTAGGCTCCAAGGATGGAACCAATCTCTCAAACAGGCCGTTCAAGCACAGAAATTATAGCTTGGAGTGACGAAAACGGATTTGTCAAATCAAACGGAGCTGCTGGTCACCGTTGCAGTTCCAGGCTCGGCTAAATCTCCGAACTTTACACTAGCTAGTATCCAACCGAATAGAGACACCTGGCGGTGCTCTTGCACAATTAAAGAAAATTTCCTAAGTCTTCAACACTTCGAGAAGTCCTCCTAGACACAACTACACGCTTCCATATCTCGCCCTAACACTCCTGTAAAGAATATTTTCTCCTCCACGTTTTTCTGACCAATTTCAGTGGCTCATATTAACGCGGCAGCCAGTAAAATTCTTAGACATTGTACCGAGCAGAACTCATGTATAGATACAAGCATCTGGCGAATCACACGCTTTCTTAACCGTCCTCGCGTGGAAAAAATTGTCTACGGACAGAATTTTTTTCTCGCTAGAAGGAGCAGCTGCTCTTCTCGTGGATCTACGAAACCGAGCCCACACCATCTGATATGTGGCTAATGTTCCCACGTCCTATTTCATAATGGAGCTCACAATAACTTTCTGAGGAGACGCGTGTATTGAGGAAAACACTTGCTGCCGGTCCGCCGAGTTCACATGGCGCCCCGTAGTGATGCTCAGCTGGGAGTGCATTCCTGCCGTGTGCCAGAGTCGCATTAGAGCTCCGATCCCTGTTGCCTTTCATAGAGCCCATGATTCCAAACGTCCAGTAGACCACAATTGAATGGACAACTGGTGCAGAAGAAAAAGAAAAAAGCCCTCCTGTACCATTGAATGCTATACAGTACGAGAGTTTTGGTTGCTATTTTGTAGGCCAAAAGGAAAATGTAGGCGTTGTTATCACTGGTGCTTCAGTGTAAAACGTGGAAATTTTTGTACTACCGGACTTTGTGCCACAGATACTTGCTTCCAGACCTTTTACATGAAACAGTAAAAAAAGTTACAACTATTTTTATAACCAAAGGGATTACACTGTAGTGTTTGTACCACAGTACCCATGCACTTTGTGTGAGCATAGTTACTTAAGACTCAAGATAATTATATGTATTTTAAAAAGAGACTGTTCACATGGTCTTATCAACAAAGGCACATTTTGTTCTTAAAAGAAAAACAGCGACCTGTTGCACTTTTTCTTCTTTCATTTTACCGTTTTCGCGCACTTAGGCCGTCTTCACACGGGTTGGTTCTCACTTGTCGTGGGCGCGACTCACGTCTGGTCCGTCGTGCGCGTCTTGTGCGAACCTCGCGATGGGAGCGACGGCCGTCCGCACACGGTTCGGTTGGCACTCGTCGCGCGCGCGATTTTCCTTCAGTCAGCTCGCGACATCTAACAGGGAGCTACGAAACGGTGTTGCTTATTTTCTCCAATGACTACCCTATAATGGACAGTACTAGGGATTAGAGGAACGATATGATGTTTTGCTGATACCGGTCCAAGAACAGGAAGACACAATGTATTATGGGTGCATCTGTACATGGGCGGAATTTTCATCATTGGAGCTAGAGAACTGCAAGAGACTGATACAATTTTTTTTACAGAATATAAGTAATGTGGCTTATGCCCGAAAGTAGTCGCCAATCAAAAAATAAATAAACATCATCCGCTCTGGTTGAGATATAAAGAAATGACTTTTCTTGAATATTTGCAAGCTGCAAGACACGACAGACAGAAAATGTTGATATGTCATGCGATTATTTAATTTTTAAAAGTTCATTACAGTGATTGCATGTAGGTCTCATGGGCTCTAAACTGTTTTAGGCGCTGAAAATACAAACAAAAAAAATTAAAAAAATTTAAAAAAAATCCCTTGGTAAATTACCTCCATGACGTACGATCCGCTCGTCCTCAAACTTTACCGTGCACTACAGGTCGCAAGAGACGAGCGTCGCTCGCAACGACTTCGAGACGATTACGAGACGAGTGCAGATTAAATTGACCAGTTGTCGGCCTCCCATCTACTTACGTGGTCAGTCGCATGTGGACGGAATCGCGTCGAGGACGAGTCGCAGCAGCGACGAGTGCGAATCGACCCGTCTGCGAACGGCCTTAGTGGCCTTCTCCGGATATATATTGGATTAATGACGTTTTTAGTCTTAACACAGGTGAAGGGAAGTCATCTGCCGCGGTTCACACTGATGCCCGCGAGTATCTCGTAGAAAGAGCATTTAGACCCCCCCCCACCCCTCCACTGAGAGATATAAGACCAAGAATCGCTTCTCTGCTTTTCATTTTTTTTTTTTTTTTCATTCTCATACTTTACTTATGACAGTGCAATATTCGATTTCCATTAAAATTTACTATTTCACAAAATTCTTGTGCTTTAATCCAAATATACAGCCGCGCAGGAATGGGCGTGTGTTCTGGAGCGTCACATTTTGGTGCGCGTGTTCGCTCCCCCACAGAGGGTCGAGTCCTCCCTCAGGAATGGATGTCACTTTGGTTCTTAGGATAAGTTAAAGTAGTTCGTAAGTCTAGGGACCTATAACCAGAGCAGTTTGGCCCCTCATGTCTAAAAGCATTTGAACACTTCATATTCCAAATACATACGTACATACACCCTCATCACCAGTAGTCCTTCCGGATCAAACGCTGCTAAATGAAAATAGGTCATCCGATACTGGACCTTGGTTGTCGTCTTCTACCTTCAAAATCGTTGAAGCAATAATGAAACAACCATTGCAACTCCCAAGTTCTCTATTGGCATGCAAAGAGCCAACATGAACAATTGCTACAGAAAGTCACCCCCAATCTTGACTACCCTTGATTAATTTCAATATACCCACTAACTGGCAGCTAGTTCTTTGTAGATAGGGTTTAATACCGTGGGAACGGTTGATAATGCAAAGGAATAGTATAAGAGTTGTACGCATATAATGATTTTTGTTTGTCATCTTCCAGACGCACTAGTATTCAAGAAACAATATTGTGTACACCATCATTTGTAGCCAGCTGTGGCCACAACTGTTGTACCATAGGGCTGCCTACTCGGGAAGCTACAATCATTCTAGACACTTTAGTACAACACAATTTATTAATGAGATAATATACAACACTTAATTTTAGCAATGTCCAAAGGATGACAATTCTGCCTAATGCATTTGTACAAGTCTGTATGCCTAATGTCGGTTCGGGAGGGAGGGATACAATGGTGAAGGAGTGGCAGAGTTTTGGAGAGGATGGAATATACCAGAAGGTGACGAGAGTCGATCTTTCAGGAATCATACAGGATGCGGATGTGCTTCAGGAATTGCAGAAAATGCACGATGAGTTTATACAGGAGCGGCGTTGAGGAGGGAAGACAGAAGTGCTGCTCGAGGATATGGAGACTGGTAATATTTAGGGGAGGCGGGAACACAAGAGAGGTGGAAACATTATCGAGCTGTAGGTTTAGAGGACGGTGGACGGTTGAAGACCCCCATGTCCAGCCGGAAATGATCTTCAGTAAGCGGAGGACGGAGGCATTTTCGTGAACGGTTTTAAACAGGATGGTCAAGGAAAGGGAGTGGTCAAGGGTGAGACCGAGGTATTTTAGGGTGTGAGCGAGGCGGATGGGACGGTAAAGGAAGGTGATATGGATGTCATTGAGGCAAAGGATGGGGTGGTGCGACCTATGACGATTGCCTGAGGTTTCTAAGAGTTTACAGAGAGGAGCCACTGGTTACACCAGGCAGAAAAATGGCAGAGGTAAGATTGGAGCAGGTTTTAGAGTGGACGAAGGAGGGGGCGAGGGCAAGGAAAGGAGTGTCATCAGCGTACAGTTGGAGGTGGATGGGAGGCTGGGGTTGGGGCATGTCGGCAGAGTAGATGAGGTACAGGAGGGGGGAGAGGACAGAGCCTAGGGGACCCTGCCAGAGTGGGAAAACAAACGGGATCTGGAGATGTAGACAGACACCGGTTGGAGAGAAAGGACGGATGAGACGAACTTAATTAACGGGAAGGCGACCGAAATGCCATACTCGCTCGTAGGCTTTTTCGATGTCTAAGAATAATATAGCGGAGCGACGGCAGTTGAGCTGGACGGAGAGGAGGTGGGTAAGGCGGAGAGCTGGTCGTCGGCAGACAAGGAAGGTCGGAAGCTGCATTGGGAGGGGGTGGAGCTGCTGTTGACAGATTTGGACGCAGATATGGCAGTTCAGGATGTTTTCAAGGACCTTGCTGAATACGGTGAGACTGATATGACGATAGGATGAGACGTCGGATGGGGGCTTGTTGGGTTTGGGAAACATCAGGGTATGGGGCATTTCCAATAGGCTGGGGAAGAAGCCAGTGTAGAGGATGACATTGCAAAGGGAAACGAGGACGTTGTGAAAGGAGATAGAGGGCAGGAACGGAGATGACGATAGGCGAAGCGGTCGTGACTGGGAGCAGTGCAAATATGAAATACCAGGGTGTATTGAAATAAATGAGTGCTAGTGTACTTGAGGAATATCATGTAAGGATGCCAAAATATGTTCTGAAGAAGGTCACGAATTGCGTGAAACAGGTAAAGAATCGACGAGAAACTATTTGCTGATATATGTATACAGCAAATAAATTAATGATATATCCAGTAAGACAGTAATTAGTGCCGCGCGTACAGCGATCAAAGTGGTGCCGCCCATGGCAGTAGTTACCGGGTCGGCCGCTAGTGGAGCGGCGGTAGCAGCGTCGCAGCCGTGACGGACGCGCCACACGCGCCGCCGCCGCCGCCGTCGCCTCGCTCATTAAAAGTCCTGCCTCGGCCCGCCCGCACGGCGCCGCAGGCAGGTATAAATGGTTTAATGATCAATTAAAACTTGGCCCAAGTTTTAATACATATATATACGTCTGCCGCTAAAGAACGGCGCGCTAAAAATTTCAACGGGCATTTAACTTTAAACTAGCGTCCGCCCAGCCGGCAGGCGTTCTTCCGCGCGACGTGGCAAATAAAAACGGCGCAGCCAGCCACTCGCCCCCACGTGTCGCTCCAACCGAGGCGGGTGGCGGCTCAGGCAAACGCGCGGTGCCTAACTGCGTGCACCGATAGGCGGTTGATGCGCGTTGTCTTGTACGCCGTCACTGCACAATTTCACACTGTGCGTATCCAATCTGACATGTAGCTACATCTACATAATTACTCCGCAGTCCACCATAAAGTGTGTGACGGACGGTTAACTTTACCACTACTAGACATTTCCTTTCCTGTTCCACTCCCAAATAGATCGAGGCAAAATAGATTGTTCATACGCCTCTCTACGAGCTCTAATTTCTTTTACCTTTGTGATCTTTACGCGAAATGTAAGTTGGCGCAGTGGCAGACTAAGGCTGTTGGAGGCTCAGGGCTGTGCCGAAACGAAAGGAGGCCCCCCTCGTCCACTTGGAAATAAATGTATTACTATAAAAAAGAATTGGAGGCCCCTTCCAGGACGAGAGGCACAGGAAAGTCTGAAAAAATAGCTTTCGAGATTTGGAGGCCCCAGTAGAACGAGATGCCAAGCGCGCCCCTTAGTCCGCCACTGATTAGGCGGCAGGAAAATCGTTCTTCATTCAGCTTCAAATTCCGGCCGTCTAAATTTCCTCAACAGAATTTCTCTGAAAGAACGTCGTCTTTCCTCCAGCGATCCCCATTTGAGCTCACGGAGCATTTCTGCTACACTCGCGCATTGGTCGATCCCAGTGGTGCAGCCACGGGGGAGGCCTAATGGTGCTGAAGCCCCGACTCGAGCACCACACAATGATTTTAGTAGTAAAAAAAAAAAAAAAAAAAAAAAAAAAAAAAAAAAAAAAAAAAAAAACCAACAAAAAAACAGGCCGCAAAAACATGACCAGCTTTGATGCTGCTACTACCGAGACACTGCTACGCTGCAGTTACGAGCCTATTGTTCATATGCGGCGACCCGCTGCTTAGAAGGTCACAGGCGACACCGAGTGGAATCTTGTGAAGGCCGTCAAAATCTACGACCAACAATAGTGCCATTTTCGTTCATTTTTTTTACACGTAGAGTCTCATCATGTTATTAACCCTTTACCCTTAATAAATTGAGTATGACAGTGGTGCCTACAGGGGGGACGGGTGGGTCATGACGCATTGAAATTTCTTAGAGGATGGGGGGGAGGTAAAAAATGAGTACTTTTGGCGACCCTTGGTGGGAGAAGACTTATAAAATAATTTACTAAACTTGAAATAAGACATATTTAATTTTAATATTAAATGGCAAAACCCATTTTATTAGGTAATAGAATCCATGATTTAATATGTCGAGGAAGGGTAGGTGAGTTATTGGCCAAGGGGGTGCGGCACCTCTACATTCCGCTTTATTTTTAAACAATGACCCCCATCCCCCACCCAACCCCAGAACCTAATCCTGACTTCGCCTCTGGTCAAACCTACCAGTAACGAATGTAGGTGCTCTCCTCTGAACTTTTTTTCATTTCTTCCTTTAAACTCGTCTGCTGCAGGTGCCAAAGACTTGAGCAGTATTCAAGACGTGATCGTACAAGCGTTTTATATCCGGTCTACTTTACAGATGAAGTACATCTTTACAAAATTCTGCCAATAAACCGCAGTCGGCTATCCACCTAAGTCACAAATGTCCTTACGTGATCGTTCCATTTCATATCACTCTGCAATGTTACGCCTAGATATTTGACGACGTGATTGCATGAAGACGCTCATTACTAATGCTGTATTCGTAAATTATGGGATTATTTTTACTACTCATGTGCATCACCTTACATTTTTCTACATTTATAGATTTCTCACACGAACCAGAAATTTTGTCTAAGTCATCCTGTATACAATTACAGTCCAATAAAAACGGCATCGTCCCATACACCACAGCATCTTCAGTAAACAGCGACAAATTACAAGTTACTCTGTCAATCAGATTATTTATATAGATAGAACATTGCAGCGGTCCACTCACTCTCCTCTGGGGCACGCCTAACGATATACTCGTATCTGATGAACACTCGCCGTCGAGAACAACGTACTGCGTTCTATTACTTAGGAAGTCTTCCAGCCAGACACAAATCTGTGAACCTATTCCATATGCTCGTATCTTCGTTAGCAGTCTGCAGCATGGCACAGCGTCAAAAGCCTTTTTGAAATCGAGAAAAACTCAATCTGCCTCTTACCCTTCATCCACGGTACGCAAGATGTCATGTGAGAAAAGGGCAAGCTGAGTTTCACATGAACGATGTTTCCTAAACCCGTGCTGATTCATAGGTAGAAGTTTTTCCGTCTCAAGAAAATTTGCTCTATTCGAGGTGAGAATATGCCCCAAAATTCTGTAAAAGACTGATGGTAATGATTTTGGCCTGTAATTATGTGGGTCAGTTCTTTTAGCTTTCTTATAAACGGGGGTCACCTGCGCTTTTTTTCCAATCACTAGGAACTTTGACCTTAATTAAATATTCGCGATATACGCAAGCTAAGTAAGGGGCCAATGCCGCAGAATACTCTTTGTAAAGCCAAACTGTATGCCATCCGGACAAGGAGACTTTTTTGTATTCATCTCTCTCAGCTGCTTCTCTCCACCGGAAAAACCTGTTACTCCATTTGTGATTTAGTGCGTTGATCAAATCCTGGTACGTTAGTACGGTCCTCCTGGAATGAGTACTGTTGGAATGTGTACGTCCGTGTGTGTGTTTTGATTACTTGGCGTCCATCCACTGACCAGGCCAACAATCAACTGCAAACTGTATTCCTGTAATCCTAATCATCACGACCGCAATAAACTCTCACCACTCAGAGCTTGGAGCTTACACCGGGGTATACTGCACACCGATCCTCTCCCGTCTGAATATGGCAGGGTTATCCGACTCTAGACGTGCCAACTACTTAAACAAACTTACGCTATTGGTAACACACACACACACACACACACACACATACACATTCCCGAGGGAGAACTCGAACGTCCGGTGGGCAGCAGCCGCGCACTCCGCTGCAAGGTGTCTTAGAGCGTACGGCCTTTACAACGCAACTATATCGCTTTCTGCATACGTGAATCATCTAGAGATCACACGAGATTCGCAGAGGGACACCGATAGACGATAGAGAAAGGAGGTTCACAGAATGTTGGTTGATGATCTTAGCCATGAGGAGGCTTGCACAGGGTAGGGAATGTTCAAAGCCGGGGTGGAGTGGCCGAGCGTTCCAAGGCGCCTTGCTACGGTGCGCGCCCCTGCTTGCCGTCTGAAGTTCGATGGAAGGAAGCTGGGGGATTAACATCACGTCGACATCTTCGTCATTGGAGTTGAAAATGTTCAAATGTTTTTAATTCTACGGGACCAAACTACTTTGGTCATAAGTTCCTTGACTTACAAACTACTTAAACTGAGTTTAACCTAAGGACGACAACACATCCATGCCAGAGAGAGGATACGGAGCTAAGGCTCGGAGTTTTGGGTTAGGATGAGGAAGGAAATCGGCCGTTCCCTTTGAAAGGAACGATCCCGGGATTTGCCTGGAGTGATTTAGGGAAATTACGGAAAACCTAAATCTGGATGGCCGGAGGTGGATTTGAACCACCGCCGTCCCGAATGCGAGTCCAGTAATTACCACTGCGCCACTTCGCTCGGTCGGAGATTCTAGTCCTTCCTCGGGCATGGATGTACCTCTTGTCCTTGTCGTAAGTTACTTTAAGTAGTATGTAAGCTTATGGACTGATAACTAGATTAGCTAAGTCCCATAGATTTACAAAAATTAGAACGTTTTCAATGTTGAAAGTTGCAACAAATCAGTATCTGGACTGAATACCACAACAACAATCAACTCTTTGTCTTTCCCTGTAGATATTACCCGATGCAACTACTTCTTGTAACTTGGAGGTTATTCCCAGGTGTCACAAACATTTCATCCTCCTGCCCTTCTCCGTATCTGTGTTGGCCATACGATCTGCACTTTTGTACTCATGAATTCAAAACATTTTTGTACTTACTTCTTTTTTCACCTTTGGAGCGGCGGAGTTCTACCTGTACGGACAGACCAACGACTCCTCAGATACGTCTTGGAATACGATCTGGAATGAGATGGGAAGCTTTTAATATCAATGAGAATTACACTGGGAAGAAGGTAGAAGTGGCAGAGGCTTCAAGTTAGATGAGGTTAGATGTTTTAGCTGTTAGTGACATTCGGGTAAGGGGAGAGAAAGAAAACAAAGTGGGAGAATACAAGGTCTAGCTGTCAGGAGTTAATGGAGGAAGAGCAACAGTGGGGTGTAAGGCTTTACATCAGGAAAGCAATCGAACCCAGCATAATTGCAATAAGGTATGTAAATGAACGAATGATGTGGAAAGATTTGGTCATCTCCAGCAAGAAAATAAGGATTATGTATTCGCCCTCTGAAGGGACAGACCAAGATAAAATGGACAGATTTTACAACGAACTCAGTGATTCAGTTGTTAGAGTGAAGAACAAGGACATTGTTTTGCTCATGATTGACTTCAATGTCAGGATAGGAAGTCGAACCCAAGAGTATTAAAAGGTTATGGGTAAGTTTGGAGAGGGTATGGAGGACAACGGAAAACAGCTCATGGGTTTCTATGCCAGTATGGGCACAGATCTGTTACTGACTATATAACAACAGATCAGGAATTCTAGAAGGCAGTCAAGGACACACGTGTTTTCAGAGAGTTGTTTGGTACTGGTCATTATTTAACCGGCAGTGAAATTGGCTTTGTGAGACCAAATGAACAGAGAGTCAGTTCCGTATGTAGTGGAGAAGCTTCAGGACAAGCAACTTAGGCACAAATACATAACAATGGTCTCGAAAAGATATCAGTTAGTTGAATGTAGTAGTTTACAAACATTGGAAGAAGAATGAACAAGTTACAGGGACACACTACTAGAAGTGGCCAAAGAGTGGATTCGAACAGTAGTGTATAAAGGCAGGAAGAAGCAGACAGCTTGGTGGAATGACACAGTCAAGGCAACCTGTAAAATGAAACAGAAGGCGTTTCAAAAATAGTTCCGTACTAGAAATGAGGCAGACAGAGAAAGTTATGTCGAAGAAATAAGCAAAGCCAAACGGATAATTGTAGAATCCAAGCAGAAATCATTGGAAGATTTTAGAAATAAGCTAGGTATTCCTGTCTCCTTCAGGAGAGCGTTTTGTCTCCAGAAGACACTCGACTACCAGTCATGTCACTAGATCGCCGGGAAAACTGAAGACTTACAACTGATGTCATGTTTGTAATTTAATATTTATGCCATACATCTACGTAACTGTTGTTATTGTCTGATACAGAGTCTGAAGAGAATAGTGTATTCTTGAAACTAGTCGAATAAATCCAAAATAACTGCTGAATGTTTTTGATTTTTAACAAAAATCAAATGGGTTGAGATCCAGGAGACGAGTATGATACGTTACTAGATCTCCATCATCATGGAGCAGCCCTATAAACGTCCAAACAATAGATGGCACATTGTGGCGAACTCGGCTATCTCCTAGGAGGATAGCATTCAATATATCTGTGACAGTATGGCACAGAGTGTACAAGACCGGAGTCCCTGTCAGTGGCGCAGCCACAGGGTGGTGGTGGGGGGGGGGGGGAAGGGGGTAATGGGGCTGAAGCCTCCCATCCCCCGGCACCTCCCAAAAATGTTTAATTTATTATTTTTTATTGCTTTCATTTATTTTTTGAAACACGTCAGCATCGGTTATTTGAAATAGTACATGTGTAATAAATGACAAAGTAACTATAATTTGCTAATCACAAGTGAACGTGACAGTGGGTCGCCAACGAGATGTCGCCACTGAGAACGTGTGCTGACACTCTGAGCGGTTTTAACGCCGCCGCGACCAACTCTGTTGCCGCCGCTATTGTTATTGCTATGCTGAAGTTACGACCCGACTGTTTCATGTGCGGTGACCCGCTGCTTAGCAGGTCAGCGGCGCCACCGAGTGGAATCTTATGAACAACAATAGTGTAATTTTAAGTTAATTTTTACACATATAGTTTCATGTTAATTACTCTGTAAAGGCCATTATAAAAAAAATGTTCAAATGTTTGTATAGCTTATGGGTCTTAACTACGGGGTCATCAGTCCCTAAACTTACAAACTACTTATGAACTAACTAATCCTAAGGACAGCACAAATATCCATGCCCGAGGGGGGATTCGAACCCCCGACCTTAGTGGCCGTGTAGACCGTGACTGGAGCGCCTCAGTCTCCTCGGCCACCGCGGCCGGCAAAGGCCTTTCTCTTTGGCTAGTAACACAGAAGCTGCTAAATTATTTTAAGAGCTGATTATATACACTCCATTTCCACCATGTTGGTCCTTTTCCACTTCCAAATTAACGCGAGCCTAGACATTTTATTTACTATGCAATTGCTTTCGTAGTGTAATTGATTAAATTATAAAAAGAGTAAAAATAAGTCGTAGATTAATAAATTCAATAGGCATTATTTTTAGAAAATGAATCCCCCCAGAACTAAATCCTGGCTGCGCCACTGAACCTTGTAACAAAGTATCATCGAATAAATGTGCTCTGACATGAAAAGCATGCATTTCCGGCCGTGCGTTTATTACACTTGTATTGTTCCGAATCCGCTCCTCGATCAATCCCTACAGCTCGTACACGGTGGAAAAACAAGAACTGACAATGAGACTTTTGTAGGCTACCAGCGGCGGAAAGCGTCACCTGTGTGACCGGCCAGTGCGTCCTTTTCTCGTCGTTGGTGCGCTGCCCTCGCATCGCTGTCGGCCCGGCGACCATACTGTATCCGCGGACGCGGGCCAGCTCTGCAAACGGCGCGTCATCAGACGGAATTTGCCGCGCAACAATCGAAGAGCGTCCGCGGCCCATCAGCATTAACTCGGCCATCAACGCGATTGGTGAAAAGGCGCGCGCGGCACATAAAAGTGGCCACAATCAGCGCGAGTAGCGCCGCCATTACGGATCCCGTTTGTCGCGCCACTCGCCAAGACGAGCGCCAGGTGTGCCGGCTAAGTGATGAGCCCGCGGCCGCTTTGGCGCCCCGCGTCCGCCGGGGTTTCCGGGCTCAGCTTTGCGGCCGACGGCCGACCGAATGGCGGGTGAATATCGGCCCGAGCGCGCGCCACGTGCGGCCACCCACACATAACGCGCGCTTTCAACCCGCGCCGCGAATCAACGGCCACCGCGCGCGTCCCTTTGAGAACGCAGGGTGACTCCGCTGTGTCGATCACCTCGATTCGTGGCCCTGTTTACGTATTTACCCGTTGAGTTAACGCTTAACGCTGAACAAAAGTAATCGGAATACTGGAGTCTAATTCAGCGGATTTTCACTCCAAATCAACATAGTCATCCATTAAAGCAGTGGCGCCAACCTTTTGTAGACCAGGGACAACTTTAGTTTCTTTATTGTGAGCAGGGCCTTTATAGTACTGACGCAGCCACAGAGAAAGGAAGGGAGGAGGGGCTAATGGGACTAAAGCTCCCCCCCCCCCCCCAAGCACCTCACAAAGTTTCTTTTAAATGTTATTACACTTCTGGAGATTAAAATTGCTACACCAAAAAGAAATGCAGATGATAAACGGGTATTCATTGGTCAAATATATTATACTAGAACTGACATGTGACTACATTTTCACGCAATTTGGATGAATAGATCCTGAGAAATCAGTTCAAATGTTCAAATGTTTGTAATTCTTATGGGACCAAACTACGTTCGTCATCAATCCCTAGACTTACAAACAACTTAGCCCAAGTTAAACTAACCTAAGAACAACACACACATCCATGCCCGAGGGAGGATTCCAACCAAAGACGCGGGAAGCCGCGCAATCCGAAACGTGACGCTTCAGACCGCTCGGCTACTCCCACGCGGCTGAGAAATCATTACCCAGAACAACCACCTCTAGCCGTAATAACGGCCTTGATTCGTCTGGGTATTGACTCAAACAAAGCTTGGATGCCGTGTACAGATACAGATGCCCATGTAGTTTGAACACAATACCACAGTTCAAATGTTTGTTAAGCTTATGGGACTTAACTACGGGGTCATCAGTCCCTAAACTTACAAACTACTTATAAACTACTTACGAACTAGGACGGCACAAATATCCATGCCCGAGGGGGGATTCCAACCCCCGACCGTAGTGGCCGTGCTGACCGTGACTGGAGCGCCTCAGTCACCTCGGCCACCGCGGCCGGCACAATACCACAGTTCATCAAGAGTAGTGACTCCGTATTTTACGAGCCAGTTGCTCGCCCACCATGGACCAGACGTTTTCATCTGATGAGAGATCTGGAGAATGTGCTGGCCAGGGCAGCAGTATTCAGAAAGGCCCGTACAGGACCTGCAATATGCGGTCGTCCAATATCCTGCTTAAAATTTAGGGTTTCACAGGGCTCGAATGAAGGGTAGAGACACGGGTCGTAACACATTTGAAAGGTAATGGCCACTGTTCAAAATTCCGTCGATACGAACAAGAGGTGACCGAGACGTGTAACCCATACCATCACGCCAGGTGATACGCCAGTATGGCGATGACGATTACACGCTTCCATTGAGCGTTCACCGCGATGTCGCCAAACACGGATGCGACCATCATGACGCTGTAAACAGAACCTGGATTCATCCGAAAACAATAACTTTTGCCATTCGTGCACCCAGGTTCGTCGTTGCGTACACCATCACAGGTGCTCCTGTCTTGATGCAGCGTCAAGTGTAACTGTAGCCATGGTCTCTGAGTTGATAGTCGATGCTGCTGCAAACGTCATCGTACTGCTCGTGCAGATGGTTGTTGTCTTGCAAACGTCCCCATCTGTTGACTCAGGGATCGAGACGTGGCTGCATGATCCATTACAGCAATGTCTATCATCTCGGCTTCTAGTGATACGAGGCCGTTGGGATCCAGCACGGCATTTCGTATTGCACTCCTTTATCCAGCGATTGTATATTCTGCTAACAGTCATTGGATAGCGACCAACGCTAGTAGCAATGTCGCGTTACGATAAACCGCAATCGCGATTGGCTACAATCCGACCTTCATTAAAGACGGAAACCTGATTGTACGCATTTCTCCTCCTGACACGAGGCATCACAACTACGTTTCACCAGGCAACGACGGTCAATTGCTGTTTGTGTGTCAAAAATTGGTTGGAAAGTTTCCTCATGTCACCAAGTTGTAGTTGTCGTCACCGGTGCCAACCTAGTGCACTGAAAAACTAATCATTTGCATGTCACTGTCGGTTCAATTTCGCGTTTGTAGGACGTTATCTTCGTTGAATAGCAATTTTAATAGCCGGGAGTGTATTTTTCTTGTTTTCATTTTTTTCTTTTCAAGATCGGCAACGGAAATTTGAAACAGTACACATGTAATAAATCACAACGCAACTACAATTTTCCAAGCACAAATGAACATGATAATGGATCGTCAACGTGATTCCTCCACTGAGAACGTGTGCTGCTGTTACAGTGAGCGGTTTTAAGCCACAGCGACCAGCTTTGATGCTGCCGCTACTGCTATGCTGAAGTTACGAGCCGATTGTTCAGCGGCGACCCGTTGCTTAGCTAGTCAGCGGCGATTCCGAGTGGAATCTTATGAAGGTCGCCAAAAACTACGAACAACAGCAGTGTTATTTTAGTTCAGGTTTTACACATACAATCTCACGTTAATTAAACAGTAATAACATCGGAGAGCTTGAAAGACGACCGTCTGTCGTCTTCCATATTTTTTTTATATTTCTGTAAAGTTATAATTTATTTAATGTCGCTAGATTATCATTTTGTTAAAACTTGAACCCCATTCTTTTCAAGGCTTGAGGAAAAGCATTTTTATTTCACTTGTTAAAATATTATTTAATATTGCTAGGTTTCTCTTATTTTGTTATGTTAATAATTTACTATTATATTAATTATTGTAGCGTAAGTACGGCTTCTCCGGTACGCCACTGTCCCTGTGAGAATGTGCAGTGTGTGCGAGAATCTATGGCTGTCTGAATGTGGGGAGTGATAGCTCGCTTTGCATCATTCTCTGTGACTCAGAGTTGATAGCTACTGATAGTACTAAAGAGGTTTCTACACCCTTTGGTTATAGTCCAGTCAGCGAGCCTTCTGTAGCGAGAGTCTCGCTGTCCAACCCCAACACCGCTGTTTCTTGGAGTTTCCGGCTTCCTGCCGCTCGGTCTGATCATTCTGTGCTGGTCGTCTAGTGAGGTAAGGTTGGTTCTGCTCTCGCAGATTGCTACTCTGCCACTATGCAAGAAATCGTCTTCTCTTTATTCCTTATTAAGGAAACTCCCATGTGTGTAATAATCTTGTTGTGCATATCCCACAGTTGATTTACTGATGTTCCTCCTTTCGCAAATGAATGTTTTACCTTAGATAAAGTGCTTGGAGAGCGATAAAATATTCAAGCATTCCTTAATACGTAAGACACATCACAGCACCTTTGAAAGTTAGTTTCAATTCACAGCTTCTTTGTTTCCTGACAGACAGAAGAATAATTAACCTTCGTGGAATTACTTGCACAGTCTGTCTTTCAAGTACTTACATTACGAAGATGAAAAAAATATACACGTATGTACTCATAAATGCTCAGAGACAACACATGTGGCTATTAATCAAGGAAATGTATAGCAGTTCGTAGAGAGAATAATTAAAAATATGATTCTCCTCCAACTGTAATGAACTCGGAATATTAGCGTAATAGGAGAAGTTTTTCGAAATTATTTCTCATTAAGTTACAACCAGACTAAACACTTTTGATGGAAGAATAATAAAGGTTTACGTAGTCATCGCATCAATTATGTATCTTTTGTACAGACAAAATGCTAAACAAGAGTTTGCTTCAACATTACTGTCTCGGATGTATTAATTTTTACAAGTTTCATCAGTCACGTTACCATTCTTTATCTAGGAAAATATTTTGTCTTAAACATTTCTCGCTCCTGTTACATCGCCCTTTAATAACATCTCATGCAGTCTCCATTAGGATTCTCCATGAATAAGGTCCCTCACGCATACGTTGCTTTTGTGACAACTTTATTTCGTAGCTGTTGATCAATCATTTATTGAAAATATAGTGAGAACACATTAATCTTTTTCCACAAATTGATTATTATTGGAACATATTTTTTGGAACATTGCTTCCATGGACAATAAACAGCGATCAAAGGATTTCTGTATAATCTGATAATTGCAACAGTCCAGATCGAAATATATTTATTTTATTTTATTATGAAGACCGGTTTCGATCAGTATTGAAACACTGAATCTACGATATAGAAAGATCACATGACATATATAGATACACTTGGAGAATAACAACAAAATTTAGCCACGCCTTCTCTCGCTTACTCTTTGAACAATAACAAATTTCATGTAAGCGTTTCGGTCTACAGTGTTTCACGTACCAGTAACTTGAAACAGCTATCAAGTGACACTTTAATAATAACAAGACAAATTATTGCAGGAAAATTATTTACTGAAAGCAAAATCTTCTGGACCACACACCAACGAGGGCTTATCGTCTAACTAACAGCAGTCGGGTTATATTGCCGCGTAGTCCTATAAAATAATAAAATACTTGTAATGCTAAAATATACCGAAATTTTGGACGTGTCGAGTTGCGATGGACTACTCTAGGCATAGAGACGTCCGCTGGAAAGACGCATAATATAACGATTATGTAAGAAGAAATGTATTTAAGAGGCGAGTCAAAACATATTTTCCTTGGCACTGACAAACGACCACTGCGCGCTGGTGGGGGCAGCCTGGTGGCAGAAAGGTTACTGTCCACGGACTGTCATTCTGGTGACTGGAAGCAGAGATAGTTGAGAGGTTAGCGGTTTTTTTGGAGATGTTCTACTGGATTTCTGGATAATGCTTTGAAATATTTCCATCAATATCTGGAATATGAAATATATCAGACGTTTCACTTAAGTTGAGAATATATCTGTAAACCAAACATTCAAGTATTGGTTTGTAATCAACTAAATAACATGATGCTCGCAATATACAATTACGAGACTTCGGTTAATTTTGACAAACCGTTTAATTCAAAGAAAAGCACAATCAATGCGTACCGTTTCAAACAACTGCGTTTCAGAAGCTAAATTTTAGTAGATTAAGAGTAAAATGAACCTTAGAGCCGCGCGAAAAGGTCGCGTGGTCTAAGGCTTCATGTTAGGAACTGGATGGTTCGAATCCTCCGTTTTACATGGGTATGTATGTTGCCCTTACTGTTAGTTTAAGTAGTTTGTAAGTCTAGAGACTGACCACCATAGCAGTTTGATCAATAGGTTTACAAACATTTTGTAGAACCTTCCCTTTGGGCCTCCTAGGCACCCATGAATATTAGACTCATAAATATTTATTAAACTCATGTTATGTTACTAGTTTCTCACTACCTGGTAACATACTTTTCTAATTTGTTGTAACCGTAATTTGTTGTAATTAGAAAACTTACAAAGAACAACACAGACATAACAATAAAAATAATAAATGAACGATTTGTCTTACTTTATGTAAGTCTTTTTTTCTTCTCCCATTTAAAAAAATTATACCTTCCAATAATATTTAAACCAAATCAAACTGACACAATAGGTGAATTTGTAGCCTGAACAGACGTCATATATGAATAAAGCTGACGAAGTTGAAAAATGCTGGTCGGATGGGGGGGGGGGGGAGTGAGGGGGGCGGCGCTAGAAATTTTTGCACGGGGCGGGTAAATCCCTGGGGCCGGCCCTGAGTATAACTTCTTTACTATACTGGTCTACTATGACAATTTGCAACAGTTTTCATCCACTATCTATATACACCACTAAACAACATGTATAATTACATAATTATACGCCACGTAATTCAGGAAATGGGACTACATAAACGTTTAGAAGCTTTAAAAATGGGGTTTTCTTGAAATGAAACGCAGAGCTTATAACCCACGCTTTATTTATCCATTATTAGTTAATTAGAGTACTTTACACTTTCACAATACTATAAAAGTAATGTCAAACTTGTTTCTAAACTTTTCGTTACTTTATAGGGGTTTTTAAAGGGGACTCAACTGCTGGGTTATCAGTCCCGTTACTTTATATGTCGACTAACCTGAGTATGGGCTGATGCTCTAGTACGTATTTCCTCCTTCCATTATTATTTTTGTCCTCCCTTTTCCCCCTTCCCAACTTCTGCCCCAATATCCTCCCGTGTCACTTATATATGTAGGGAAATTCGGCATCTGATTTCGTTTTCTTGCAACTCAGTTTGCCATTATATATCCTACACCATGTTTCCCACAATTAAATAAATAATTTTTCGGGTACGCTGAGTGATGATTAGGAAAATGAAAGCGAAATTTGTTGTGAATAGAGTTAACAGTAAAGAATTAAGTGCGTGATTGGGAGGTTTTTCATTTAATTCATTGTTTATGGTATCATAAATCCAGAACTATGAATCGCACTATGATATAATTTTGAAGATACATTTAGTAGTATATGTGGATACAGTGTGCAAAATATCCCATGACAACAATAAGTAATATAGAAGTAATAAATTGTAACGTTATGCCGAAAGCCCTACATTTACAGTACTTCATTTAACAGCGGCTAAATACTGCAGGGAAACACCGTTTCATTTATCATTTTGTAGCGTCGAGAATAGTTTGGAAAGTTCTTTGTGCATTGCTAAATATTGTTGTTCGGAAATAATGAAAGAATAAAGTGTAATTAGTCCAATCGCATTATACGGCAGTTTTTAACATATGTCGTTGTTTATTGTATAAAACATCCTGAACCAATTGATGTATTATATACATATTTTTAAGACGCAGTTAGTGGTATATATACTTGTTGTTGTGGACTTCAGTCCGCAGACTGGTTCGATGCAGCTCTCCACGCTATAGTGTCCTGTGAAAGCCTCTTTATCTGAGAATACGTTCGGCAACCTACATCCTTTTGAATCTGCTTACTATATTAGTCCCTCGGTCTCCCTCTACGATTTCTACCCTACACATTACTTCTAAGTTGACAATTCCTTGATATCTCAGAAGATGTGTTACCAATCTATCCCTCCTTTTAGTCAGGGACTCCTTTCCTCCCCAATTCGATTGAGCACCTCCTCATTAATTACCTGATCTACCCACCTAATTTTCATCATTCGTCTGTAGCACCACATTTCAAAAGCTTCTATCATCTTTTTGTCTGATTTCCTTATCGTCCACGTTTACTCCCATACAATGCTACACTCCAGACAAATGCTTTCAGAAAGTACTTCCTAACATTTAAATTAATATTGGATGTTAACAAGTTACGCTTCTTTAGAAACACTTTTCTTCACATAGCGAATCTGCATTTTATATTTTAGATACAACATTCCACGCTCTGACCCGTAGAATGACTGATTTAGTTTTTCTTGAAGACGACATCATCGTGAGTAGTCCCCGCCTGGAGATATGAATGGGGGACTATTTTACCTCCGGAATATTTTACCCAAGAAGACGCCATCATCATATATTCATAGAGCTGCATGTCCTCGGGGAAAGTAACGACTATAGTTTCCCCTTGCTTTCAGCCGTTCGCAGTAACTGCTTTTCAAGGACATGTCAGCTGATGTTACAAGGTCAGCTCTGTCAATCATCCAGACTGTTGCCCCTGTAACTACTGAAAAGGCCCCTCTTCAGAAACCACACGTTTGTGTGGCTTCTCTACAGATACCCCTCCGCTGTGGTTGCACCTATGGTACGGCTATCTGCATCGTTGAAGTACGCAAGCCACACCACCTTGGCAATGTCTGTGGTTCATAAGGACATATGCATACTGTCTGTAAAATTGGTAAAGAAGAGAAGTAGTAATAAAGTCGTAAGTCTTGTCGGGATATCTCAGCGCTTGCCTGCGAAAGGCAAAGGTCCCAGGTTCGAGTCGCGGTTCCGGCACCCAATTTTAATCTGCCAGGAAGTTTAATATCACCGCACACTCCGCTGCAGAGTGAAAGTTTCATTCTGGAAACATCCCTTAGGCTGTGGCTAAGCCATGTCTCCACCGTATCCTTTCTTCCAGGAGTGCTAGTCTTGCTAGGTTCGCAGGAGAGCTTCTGTGAAGTTTGGAAAGTAGGAGACGAGGTACTGGCGGAATTAAAGTTGTGAGGCGGAATTGTGAGTCATGTCGGGTTAGCTCAGTCGGTAGAGCGCTTGCCTGCGAAAGGCAAAGGTCCCAGGTTCGAGACCCGGTTCCGGCGTACAATTTTAATCTGCCACGAAGTTTCTCAAGAGTATAGTTGGTAGGAAGAAAAAGTATCGTAAGGGTTTCAAGTTGTTATGAAGTCTGTTACAAGTCGCTAAGTGCACTCGTTCTTAGATAATGGATAATAATGAATAAAATACGAACTACGGAAAATGAGAGTTAACGCCCAATCGACAGCGTGGTTACGAGAGCCGGAGTGCATACTCGCATTGTTAGGGAAGGAAATCGGCCGTGCTGTTTCAAAGGAACCATCCCGACATTGCCCTAAATCACTCAGGGCCAATCACGAAAAACTTAAATCTGATAGCCGGAAGTGGATTTGAACCACCGTCCTTCCGAAAGCAAGTAGTAATCCTTATCCTCACTCCCACATCGATTGTTGCCTGAACGTACGTTATATTTGTGTGATGTTTCGTTGAAATCGGTCACGTTGTTTAGGACGAGATGTGGTAAATGCACACACACACACACACACACACACACACACACACACGGTATGGCGATGTATTTTTGTATTTTTATCACAACGGTTTTACATGCTTATTGATATATGTTTAATACATATACTCATTTATGAAAAAGTCAAAAGTTTGAAGCTATATTAAGTATAAAATTCTTGAATATTCGTCTCCAGATCGCTTATATTTTCTAAAACATTACCGGTTTCGGGACAGCTGCCCATCTTCAGATCTGTTAAATAAATGTTACAACTGAATATAAGCTACTATTTATAAAGTATGATATCAAAAAATTTTTAAGGAAAAACATTAAAAAACATTAAAAACATACCAAAATTTTGAAGTTACAGAGTAACCTGTCCTGTAATGAACGAATGTTCACAGTCGTTACTAAAAACATAGTAGCTGCCTGAGGGTTTATATAAAGTACTTGAAATCATCTGATTGGTTGGGATCCTTTTGTTAAAATTATTCTCAATAAGTAATTATTGATTTACATATAAAAGCAATTCTGAGGTCAAGGTGTAAGATAGTAGTCAAGGTATAAAAAACAGTTACAAATTAGATACACAGCTGTCAAACTATAAAAGGACGTAGAAATAAGATAAAATTGGGTTCTGGATAAATATAATAACCTTTTAAGTGAAACTGTTATCGAGTTAAAAAATAAAAAATATATATATAAAAGTATAAGAAATAAAAATATTGTTAAATATTAAAATCTCTTAAAAATGATTAAAAACAAATATTGTGGACAATGTCTTCTTTCCCGTCTGCGGATGAGGCTTCCGTGTGTCAGGTAGCAGTAGCGTCGCCGAGGTTTCCTCCGCCGTGTCCCATTCACCGCCGCCAGTGTGCTGAGGGCCGCCGTAGCTGGTGTTTGGCAGCGCGTTCCATTCCAGGCAAGGCTACAAAATGTCTTTAAATATTTCAGAAAAGTTTTTATGCATGAAGTCTGTCTGCTCATTTAGAAGTTTGTCCGGGTCTTTCTCCTTGTGCGCATATACTTCAAGTTCTTCAAGTACGTTTAAATGAAAGCTTTTCGGTGCCCTGTGCAACACTTCCATTTGTTCGCTTATAGTGCTGACTTGGTGTTTATTGTCTTTAGCATGCGCTCCAAATGCTGTGCGATTGCTGTTATTGCAGTGCTCTTTGTATCGGACTTCAAAGTTGCGTCCAGTTTGTCCTATGTAATATTTATCGCAGCTGGCGCATTTAATCTTGTATACTCCGGAGTTGTTATATTTCGTGCGTTTTTTCGTGGTAGGTCTATGCATTAATCTTTGTGCCATTTGCCCATCATTTTTGAACGCCACCCCTATGTTTCTCGGAAAGTGTTTCGCAATTCTCTCCGACACACGTCATCTGTATGTTAAAGTGACAAACTTCTTTTTATCTTTAAATATGTTAATGCCAGTGGATTTGTTTTTAATTTTATTGAACATCCGCGTGACATCTTGCGTCTTGTACCCATTGGCTGCGGCTACCTGTTTGATAATGTCTAGTTCTTTCTCTAATTCTTTTTCGGCAAGTGGTAGTCTGAGAGCTCTGTTGCACATTGAGTAGAAGTATGCTCTTTTGTGCTGTGCTGCGTGTCGTGATGTCGCTCCTATAATGCTATCAGAGCATGTCTCTTTCCTGTATACGCTAAATGCGTGTCTACCTCCGTCATTTCTTGTATTCAAGTCAAGAAAATTGATTGCCCCATTCCGCTCCAATTCCAAAGTAAACTGCATTTTTGGGTGTTGATCGTTTAAAACTTTTGACATTTCTACAACTTCATCTTTCTTCCCTTTATACAGTAAAATAGAGTCATCAACGTACCGTCTGTAATAAATTAGTTTCCGTTTGATTTCGGGATAAGAGGCGAAAAATTTGCTTTCGAAGTCGTTCACAAAAATTTCAGCTAAAATACCCGAGAGGCAATTTCCCATCGCTAAACCATCATCTTGTATAAAAACTTTGTCATTGAAGGTAAAATAGTTGAAGGCTAATGTGAATTCTAAAAGGTCTAAAAATTCAATGATTTCACCCACAGTCATAAACTTGTTTTTTTTATGAGATTGTGCTTGATGATTGTTAATGTTTCTGAAATTGGTACGTTAGTATATAGGTTCACAATATCTAAAGAAGCTAGGACGGCGTCTTCTGGAATGGCTAAATCCTTAACATCGTTGGCAAAGCTCACACTATTTTTAACACTGTAGGTTTCCTGAAATTTGTACGCAAATTTCAATTTTTGGTATAAAGCTTTATTCAGTAGCTCATTAACTGCTTCCCTGCCATTGCAAATTACGCGCATAGGTTTATTACTTTTATGCAACTTTATCTGAGCCCTCGCTTCTGGTGTTTTGGGATTCATATTGATTAATCTAGCTTTTTCACTCGGCGTGAATAAAAACTGGACCGCTTCTAATTTGGCTTTTAATTCTACTTGAAATTTCTTCGTAGGGTCTTTTTTGATTTCTTTAATACCATTCTCCTGAAAAAACTGCATTGTTTTAGTTATATATTCTTCCTCGTACATGACGACAGAAGTGCAGCCCTTATCAGCTTTGATCACAATTGCACCATATGACTCTAATTTTAAGTATGTTTTTAAACATTTGGTGTGAGAGGATTATTAATCTTAGAAAAAGTAGTTACATGTGAACAGTCGGATCTCACAAGATGCATTCGCAAAATATCTCACCGATTCTGAAGTAATGTGAATTGCAACGTAAACTGCACCAATTGTAGCTGCCATTACCCGTAATTATACATGTTGGTCAAAATTATAGACAGTGGTGTAATAAGAAATTGGACAAAAACACATACACCAGTATAGCATAATAATTGTTAGTATTTATTTATACCATTTCAGATTATGAAGCATGTTTCTGGGTTTTGATATAGATATTTGTGAAACAAAATGCAGCCTATAACATGCACATTGGATAAATGATGTAGTTCTTCAGTTGGGTCTTGAGCAACTTGAATCTTCCGTGTTCCAAATAGCACTGACAGGAACATCAAAAACATCATATGCTATTGGAAATATAGCTTTCTTCCATGCATCCTTATTGAATATGTGCTCCCTGAAATGATTATGGATGGGTGAATGAAGGTTGATAATATTGTGTGGAGATTGGCCCTTGCCTCCTGAAAAGCAGACCACGCTTTCCCCTATATGACTCAAGGGTTCTCATGTTTGATTCCTTGTTGTTCACAGAACATCTGATAACTAGATAAGCAGTTTCTTTCATTGATGCTTCAGAACCAGCCTTTCAGTTTTTCTTTGCTTACATTCTTGAAATACTCTAAAGGAACATAGTCATCAGCTATATCTTGAGTAAGAGCGTCATAAACTGGTTTGACATCACTAATGTCCTCGGAAGACAATCGCACCAGTTCTTCATGCTCCAAAATGTCAGTGATAATAGTCAATTTTCTCAATCAAATGGAAGATAGATTTCTTCGTGTACTTCACGTGATGAAGAAGGTAATTCAGTCTGATGTAAATCCTCTAACACCTTGTTTTCGTCAGTTCTTATTGTACACGTTACAAACACAAATACAAAATGTCCACTAACATGTGACGCAGTATGGTCGTTAATATATTTCTTCTTGTTTAAAGTAGCCTCTACATTTTCAGGTAAAAACAGTTGACTTAAAGATTTACGAAATCGAGACGATGAACGTGTAGGATTTTTTTCCTTATTGCCACTTCTTTTTGTAATAAATTATTTGTGGATACTAGTCGCAGTGTTGCCAATGAAGTTACAAAACTTTAGCATGTGAATCACTTGGTTGATTAAACTTTTGTTTATACTCACTGTGCCCGGAAGAACCATCAAAACCTCATTTAAGTACTAGCCTCGCATTTTTAAAGTTTATTGAATAATCATTCGATAGCATCTGTATGAGAATTTTGGTGTGTGATTCAAAAGCGCTTGTACTCTGCCTTTACCACGGCTCTAAGTGATGTCTAAATCCGATGGTTGACACCGAGATTTGGCTTCTGCTACTTTTTTCGTTAGCGGGACTGATAACAGCGTTGTGATAATTTTCCTTCAACCACACCAGACAATGCTCGCTGGAGTGTAGCACTGTAGATGGAGCAGGTATTAGATCTAAAAGTTCCACACTACTAAAACGGTTCCCTAGTTGTACATAAGGTAAATTCAAATTGTTAGTTACACAAATAATAAAGGTTTGTTGCTATTTATAATATATATATATATATATATATATATATATATATATATATATATATATATATATATACGTTATAAGTATTACAGTTATAAAAACAAAGGCAACCGTGATAATAGCGGTCGACCTGCTCAACATGCTAACATGCTAGGGGTAGTTTAATTTTGCCCTCAAAACAGTAAGGGCAGCATGGGGCAGAATTTTATTTCTCTATCTGTAACAGAAGATAATAAGCTATAAGCCACATCTCGGAAATTTCGAAATCACACTGAATAAACAACTTCTTTGCTAATTTTCCGTAAACTATTTCAAAAGGTTACCACGAAGATATTTTATTTGTCAATATTCTACATACCTTCCTTAGTAACCTCCATGAAACAGAAATGAAATATGACAGCCTAGTAAAAAGTTATACGCACTTTCAGTAACTGCTGCTTGTCGGAGTGGCAACACGGCGTTTACGCTATGCCGAGAACAGATGTATCGTCTCAGGTATCATAGATACCTTACTTTCCTTTCAGAGTATCAAGCACCAAACACTCTACTGTCAGATCCTTTTGTAGCCAGCCTATTTGTAGACCGCCGCATATTTCGATTTTGGCCACCTTTTTTCTGATTCAGACCACTAAGAGACGGTATGGCACTCAGCATCTGATAATCTTAAAATTCGAAAGGCATTAGGCACTGACAACACAAAAGATATTCATTCGAATGTCTGTACAGATATGTGATTGGCTGAATAAATATTTGGAAAGCAGTTTCTACCATAGGTGTCCGTAATAATGGTTGAAACACAAGGATCTCATTAAACAATCACCGTTTATCTGGCTCAGGGTGAAAATGATTCGTAAAAGTCTTCTCATTAGAGTATGATGAAGGCCTCAACAGTGACGATGGTGGAAAGCTATGACCTTCAGGTGAGAGGATGATACCAATGCTTACGTGCCTGCTCGATAAGCAGTTGTCATTTGTTCCCGGCATATAGAACAGTTAGGCTCTTCGTATATATTGAGGCATGGTGTGACGCTATAATGTTAAAACTGCTTACTAAGATTGAAACTGGTCATAGTAATGAAACGAAACATTTATGGTCACGACTGATTATTTTAATTACAATAAGATACCGATCGCTGATGTCCCTAGGATGCTTAGGAAAGTTATTACTTTTAAGATTAATAACCGAGGATGTCCCATTGTGTTGACGGTCCTTGTTAGAGCATTCGTCGTGCTTCGTCGGCTGAGTTTTATTTTCAATGTTTTTCGTGATTATGGGGGCAGTCACTAAACTTATTATTTTTAAAGGTCACTGTTGGGCCTAATTAATTAATGTTTGTTAATCTAATTTATTTAAATCACTGGGTGGGGAACTATTGTGCTTTGCTGCTTTGTTTTTAATAATATTTAAAAATAACCGGTATAATTAATCAGTCAGCTCTTCCACTACGGCCAGATATAATATTTTGAGAGACGAAAAATATTTTGTGTAGTATACGCAGTCCAACATTACGTTTCCAACAGGCTGTGAATAATCTGAGGTGAAAGCGTCCAACAAGAATTTATTAGTTTAGTAACAAAGTGCATCAGAAAGACGAACTACTTCGGTGGTTTCAAGTGCATTTTATTGAATATATGGATCATATTATGTTAATTATATACTGTACTCGATGAAGAAACACATCCATAATAGAGCAAGGTAACCATTCAGATTTGTCACAAAAAATGAAACTTGAAAGGTCTTGGTCGCAAAGTGTTTTATTAATATTAGCTTACAATTAATAAAATAGGTCTCTAGAACAGCACAGCATTCCGAAATATTGGAAAATGGCTCAGGTCATCCCCGTTTTCAAGAAGGGTCCTGGAACAGATGTGAAGAACTATAGGCCTATATCTCTAACGTCGGTCAGTTGTAGAATTTTGGAAAATGTATTATGTTAGAATATAATGACATTTCTCGAGACTAGGAATCTGCTCTGTAGGAATCACCATGGGTTTCGAAAAAGGCGTTCGTGTGAAGCCCAGCTCGCGCTATTCGTCCACGAGACTCAGAGGGCCATAGACACGGGTTCTCAGGTAGATGCTGTGTTTCTCGACTTCCTCACGGCGTTTGATACAGTTCCCCACAAACGTTTAATGAAGAAAGTAAGAGCATATGGTATGTCAGACCAATTGTGTGATTGGATTGAGGAATTCCTAGATAGCAGAAAGCAGCAGGTCATTCTCAATGGAGAGAAGTCTTCCGAAGTAGGAGTTATGTCAGGTATGCCACAGGGGAGTGTCTTGGGTCCGTTGCTGTTCACGATATATATAAATGACCTTGCGGATAACATCGGAATTTCACTGAGGCTTTTTGCGGATGATGCTGTAGTTTATAGAGAGGTTTTAACAATGGAAAATTGTGTTGAGATGCAGGAGGATCTGCATAGAGTTGACGCATGGTGCACGGAATGGCAATTAAGTCTCAATGTAGAGAAGTGTAATGTGCTGCAAATATACAGAAAAAAAGATCCTTTATCATTTAGCTACAATATAGCAGGTCAGCAACTGGAAGCAGTTAATTCCATAAAGTATCTGGGAGTAGTCATTAGGAGGGATTTAAAATGGAACGACCATATAAAATCCATCGTCGGTAAAGCAGATGCCAGACTTAGATTCATTGGAAGAATACTAAGGAAATGCAGTCCGAAAACAAAGGAAGTAGGTTACAGTACACTTGCTCGCCCACAGCTTAAATACTGCTCACCGGTTTGGGACCCGGCCCAGGTGGGATTGATAGAGGAAGTGGAGAAGATCCAACGGAGAGCAGCGCGCTTCGTTACAGGATCATTTGGTAATCGTGAAAGCGTTACGGAGATGATCGCTAAACTCCAGTGGAAGACTGCAGGAGAGACGCTCTGTCGCTCGGTACGGGCTTTTGTCGAAGTTTCGAGAACATACCTTTACAGACAAGTCTAACAGTATATTTCTCCCTCCTACATATACCTCTCGAAGAGATCATGAGGATAAAATCAGAGAGATTAGAGCCCATACAGAGGCATACCGACAGTCCTTCTTTCCGCGATTAATACGTGGAAAATCGATAGTGGTACTCAAGGTATCCTCCGCCACACACCGTCGGGCGGCTTGCGGAGTATGGTTGTAGATGTAGATGTACCTTACAACAAAGGAGTTCGTACTTTGAGACATTGTACCAAATTATTAAGAGATCGGAAACAAGTATCGTGGTTAAATTAGAACGTTGAAACTTCCTATTCATATCAATTCAGCCCTTCCGTTAGCCTCCTGTATCCTCATGTCCATTTTATTGGACAAAGTTTTTTTTTATTTTGTTATCAAGTTTTGTAAATTTTACTTCGCACCATCTGGCATATATTTGAAATGCGGTGTAGCGATCTGATGGGAGGAAAAGAGTTTATGAGCACTTTGGAAACTATCAGCTTTTTATCAGGATTATTAGCAAGAAAATTAGTTGGTTTTTTTTTTCATTTTTGAAATTATTTATGAATACGTGTACCTTTAGTAGACAATATCTGTAAGCGTTGTTTCTATTACTTCTCGTGTAATAATTTTTGGTAATGTTGGATGTTTCATACATTATGGTTACGTAATAGTAATGTTCAGTGTATTGGTAACAGGGATTTGATGACCACATTTTTCTAGTCATCCATAGTCATTACATTCACAAATTTACAATAAATCCTTGCTTTGATCGTTATAAGTGCAGCGACCAAGATTGGACCCCAACCTATGAATCAATACAATTTTTGATCGAAGAAAGATGGCTGGTTCTTTGTTATCAGCTACTACAATAAAAGTGAGGGTACATGATGGTCGCAGTACAGAGGATATAAAATGCAGAATGGCAATGGGTAGAAAGGCGTTCTTGAAAAAGAGAAATTTGTTAACATCGAATATTGATTTAACCCTAAGGAAGTCCTTTCTGAAGGCATTTGTATGGAGTGTTGCCTTATATGGGAGTGAAACATGGACGATAAGCAGTGTGGACAGAAAGAGGATAGAGGCTTTTGAAATGTGGTGCTACAGAAGAATGCTGAAGATTAGGTGGGTGGATCGCGTAACTAATGAGGAGGTACTGAACAGAATTGGGGAGAAAAGAAATTTCTGGCATACCTTGACTAAAAGAAGGGATAGATTGGTAGGACACATTCTTAGACATCAAGGAATTGTGAATTTAGCGTTGGAGGGAAGTGTGGGGGGTAAAAATCGCAGAGGGAGACCAAGAGACGCGTATAGTAAGCAGATTCAAATGGATGTGGGTTGTCGTTCTTATGAGGAGATGAAAAGGCTTGCTCAGGATAGAGTAGGGTGGAGAGCTGCATCAAACCAGTCTCTGGACTGAAGACCACAACAACAACAACCATAGACTTGATTGGAGGGATAATACAATGTAGCAGGACAGGATCCAGAAACAAAATGTAGACTAAAAAGTATTTTTAGATTTACAAATTTAGGAACTACAAATTCATAGTTTGAGTACAAAACACACGAAATTAAGAATGGTGAGCCAAAGACGCGTATCTTGAGAGTGAGAATTGCAGAGCAATTTTGAAGTGTCCAAGGATAACAACATCCAGAAGGATGAAGATTCAGCTGTTCAACTATTACTCTCACACTCATCTTCTGAAGCTCGTTTGCCGCATATTAACGAGCTGCAAATTATCATCAGGTGTAAGATCGTTGACTTCACGAAGAAAAGCAAATAATGACAAAAATAAAATTGTTACAGATTTTAATTTATGATTGTTTAAAAATATTTATAGCTGCCTAATAAGAGCAAAATTTTTTAAGGAAACTTCCGAAAAAATCTAATTTGCTTTATTTTACTTCATTTCTTATTCTTTTATTTTTGTATTTTCCCTTTCTAATTATTACTTACATTGGAATAATTACGGAAATTAAAAAAAAGAAATCTACAATTTGTGTGGATTCCATTTTTTTAAATATATTCTTCTTAACTAAATTTAGAGCTAATAATAGAAATTTCCGCTTGATAGTTACAATGCATGATATTTATTTTAAATATTCGGTCATGTAGCTTCATGTGCAGCACGTATTTTTTTAAACAGTTACAATACTTTAAAAAACTTGTCTGATGTGTATTACACTACAAACCCAGTTGGACATGTAATGCACGACTGACAGGTTTAAAAAATAATTATATTTATACAAATATCCAACCTATATCGCGTCATTTATTTATGGATGACCGGTTTAGACTTTCACAGACGTCATCTTCTGAAAATGTTCAAATGTTTGTAAATCTATCGGACCAAATTGCGTGTTAATCAGTCCGTAGCTTACAAACTACTTAAACCTACGTAAACTAACCTATGGACAAACACACAAACCCATGCCCCAGGGAGGAATCGAACCTCCATGGCGAGCAACCGCGCGCTCCGCAGCGAGACGCTTTAGACCGCTCGGCTACTCCACCGCAGCCGTCATCTTCTGATCTCCTATATTTTACAGTGTCATGTCTAGGAGATCAGAAGAAGACGTTTCTGAACGTTGAAACCGGTGATCCATAAATAAATAACGCGATCTTGACTGGAAACTTCTATAAATTGATTCAGACCGCCCCAAAAAACAATGAGTTCCATAAATAATTATATGGTGTATATGAGTCACCTGGGCTTGAAACAACGTTCATTAAACGAACAAAACTGGTAGGCTATATATTTAAATAAATATCTGGTATTATAACTATCATGCGGAAATTCTATGAATATTTTAATATTGTGGTAGTTTGGGCGAACGACTCATTAGCCTTGATATAAAAATTAGCCCTCTTCTTTGGGAAAATATGAAAATCCAATACATAGGATTCCATTCCAGATAGAAAAAATAATGCAAAATACATCCGTTAGTAGTCCAATGTTATTTGTCATAGGTTTGACAAGAACTAATTAGCTTAAGAAAGAACTTCAATAATTAAAGTCATTCATGGGAAATAACTGATAAAAATAAAATATTATTGAAAAATCATGGAAAAACTTATCGCAATGTTTACATCGTTATCACGATGAAGCTTATTAATTATTCAGAAACCACAGACCATATAAATTCCAAATCAATGACAGTACATAAGGTAAGTAATTAATAAAATTATTGAATACACTGTCATCAATACGTATTTATACCACTTCCAACGAAAAACACAGTTTCAACATAACTATCCTCGGGAATGAATGTTTGTGTCGTTCCTAGTATAAATTATTTCATAGGTAGTTTGTAAGTTTAGGGACTGATGACCCCGGAGTTAAGTCCCATAAGCTTTACAAACATTTGTTTTACCAGTTTATTAGAACTAGTATTGCCTGTGGTCGAAAATCGACCAATTGTGTTTACAGTGGTCACTGGAGGTAAAATTTTACGTATCATGTCGGCGGCCTCGCGTGATTATGTTGGCAACATCAACAACACGATAGGAAATCTTTGCCCTTTTGTTCGAACCACATAGAATGACTCGATTAGTGTATCTTACAGACCATGAAGTAAACAAATAATGCTGTTCCGGCTTTATGGTTGACAGGTTCCTGAATGTACCCTCTTTCGCCCAGTAAAAATAATTGCTCTCGTAAAGCGAAGATTCCATGACGAAACATCAACGTTGTCAAGCGATTGGCTAAAATGGAGACTCACAGGATTCTCACAATTCAACATCTGTTGGCAACATTATCATAGGAGGCCGCTGGGATATTTGGTAAAATTTAACCAGGATTGGGAGGTATGAAACGGTATCTTTTACGTGTTAAGGAAAATGCCTGACACAATAACAACAAATAAAAACGGAAGTATATACTTTTAATGCCATTTTCGAATTATATAACTTTCATTAGCCTAATGTTTGAAATGGAACTACAATATCGGTGTTCGTATATTTATACAACGCCAAGAAATAATGTTATTTCTATAGTGCGATATTCAGAATTCCAGAGCTGACAACATGTCGACTTCGTAGTTCCACCCGTGCACAGCTACATGCCTCTCCCGGCGCATCATCATTTATATCGGCATTCTCGACTTCGTAGTTCCACCCGAACACCGCTACATGTCTCTCCCTGCGCTTCATCCTTTATATCGGCATTCATATGAAAACATCCTTTTCCTTTAACCACTCTAAATCACTGCGAAAATGAAGCATTTGAACGGCACAAGAAAGTGAGTTGTAGCATTCCATGTTCCGATATTCACTTATTTTAATAAGTCATTTTAATACTGCAGATGCGCTGCTTTACAGCGTCTATGCTCGAGGTGAATAGCCAATCAGTGAGCTGATTGTTGGAGAATGTAGAACTTGATCCAAGCTGTAGATAGGAAAATTTCTACTTCCTTTTACCTCTTTTAATTGCTAAATGCACGCATAATATTTATATTCATGCAATCTACGACAAACAATCTTTCGAATTATGTAACTTTCATTGGACTTCTTGTACGAATAAATTAGTAATCTGTATCACAATTTTATGTTAGCGTATTTATATTATCTATATCTATAAATGTGAATGTCTGTTCGGTGTACGTTTATCACGTCTGTACCACAAGACATACAGAGCTAAAAATTTGTACAGTTACTAATATCTACCGGGGGAAGGCTTTAGGCGCGTTTTTATGGTGATCGAATAGCTAATGTCTGTTCGGTATACGCTTATCACGTCCGAACAACAAGTCGCACAGACTTAAATATTTGTACAGTTACTACTTTATACCTGAGGAAGGTTTTAGGCACGGTTTTATAGCGACCTGATAGATATTTAGTAATTTGAAGAATATAACGCGAAATGCGGAACAATAATTACTCTTTGAAAATGGTTTTATTGGTTGCATTGTTGCTTGAGGGTTGATTATGATAAAAGGGTGGAGTATATTGGGATGGAAAGTTATCTGTGTATATAATATTCCACGTGGGTGTGTGTTAATATTTTGCTCTGTAGCGAAAACTACAGAACGCAAACGAATGGTCTGTGTGTAATTGTTGTCGGAAGTCTCCCGTTGTACACCATAGCACTTTCATGCCGATAGCTATAAGTGCGGTGGAAGATATGGTGGTTGAAAGTCGTCAAATTATAAAAAAATTCGGACCGAAGGCCAGCGAGGACGTTTGCGACTCTATAGCAAGGAGGTTGCAAACAGCGAAACGTGATGCCACAGACCATGTCTTTGGTCTATGCTTGCTACATTGTCTTTAGCTCTTTCTCTGTAAGGATAAGCATACGAATAAGGAAATAGAAGAATGAATAAATAAAGCAGTAAAAATGAAATTTCTTTTGATACAGACATACAGGATTTATACAAATGAATACATACCTGAAAAATTATACAATTGTGCAACATATAACTCAATAAATATGAGATCGTACGCATTTTATACGTCTTCTGTGTTTTGATTACTATCTTTCCTTGTTTGGATACTTATAATTTTGTACATTATGCGAGACAGCCTTATTACTTACTTATTCTCCGATAAACATAGCATGTTTTTAGAAAAAAGGAGATGGACAGACAGAGAAAGGATAGGAGAGGTACTAACCGCAAGCAGGAATAAATAAATAAATAAATACCCGGGCAAAGCCGGGTTATCAGCTAGTATATAATATAACAAATATCGGACAAACCGGTTATTCAGAACTGACACACCGGTGTCGGATTCAACCGTTCGGATTTTGGCATCCCTCTTTTCAGGTGGTTAACGGAAAGCCGCGATGGAGTAGCCGAGCGGTCTAAAGCACCTCGCTGCGGAGCGCACGGTTGCTCGCCGTGGCGGTTCGAGTCCTCCCTGGGGCATGGGTGTGTATGTTTGTCCGTAGGGTAGTTTACCTAGGTTTAAGTAGTTTGTAAGTTACGGACTGATAACCACGCAGTTTGGTCCGATAGATTTACAGACACTTGAACATTTGTTAACGGAAAGTTTGCGGCCGCATCGTGCGCTGCCCCGCACCTCGGCGGCCCCAGACGGTGGTCTCCTGGCGACCGGCGTTCGATCAGACAGTGGGTGGGAGCCGGCAGCCCACAGCCCACAGGCGGCAGCGTCCGCTGGGGCACGCGCCACGCCCCTCCCTCGCCGCCCGCCTCCCCGCCAACTCGGCTGTCCGACGAGGCGAGAGGGACGAGTGCGCGAACCTAATCTTGGCGTTAACGACGTCGTTAAGCGCAACGACGTGATTCCTGCCGGATGTGCCGCCCGCAAACAAAGGCGGATCGCCGACAAAGTCTGGCGGCCGCCGCCTGCCCACACAACGCCTCTACAGCCGCACGGCTGCCGGCACCCGCGCCTCCCGAAACCTGGCCTGGCCTGGCCATGGAAAACATAGCCCTACCACTAACACCTTCTTCTTCCTGATATTACCATTTCTTATCTAAAGCATCAAATTTAAAATCGTAAAGGCGGATGTTATTTAGCAATTTGTGACAGAAAATCTGAAAAGTTGAAATTAACAACCAACCAGTCTCATGGAAAGGTTTTTAAACGCCCTTTACCGTTTTCGGTAATACTAAGACACTGCTGGAAATAAAAATTAGTACTCACTCTTGGGCCTTTCCGAGTCAAACTTAAACAAATCTGAAACTTCCTGGCAGATTAAAAATGTGTGACTGAACCGGGACTCGAACCTGGGAGCTTTCCTTTTCGCGGGCAAGCGCTCTACCGACTTTTTTATTTATTATTATTATTTTTTTTTCATCTGGTAGATCTAAGGTTCGCAGAGGTTTGTTCAGTTTGTTGGTGGTTGTTCGTTGAATGTTTGGCTCAGCTTTTTTATTACAGAGGGCGTTCAGCACCATGACGGGCGCGCTGAGCCACGGCGCCCGGTCGCCGACTGAGCTATGCCAAAACGACTCACGATGCCGCCTCACAACTTTACTTTCGCTAGTACCTCGCCTCCTACTTTCCAAACTTCACAGAAGTTCTCCTGCGAAACATGCAAGACTAGCACCCTGGAAGAAAGGATATGGTGGAGAAATGACTTCAGAAAGTAGGAGGCGAGGTACTGGCGAAAGTACAGTTGTGAGACGGCATCGTGAGTCGTGTCGGGATAGCTCAGTCGGTAGAGCTCTTGCCCGCGAAAGGCAAAGGCCCTAGGTTGGAATCCCGGTTCAGGCACACAATTTTATTCTGCCAGGAAGTTTCATATCAGCGTACACTCACCTAAAGAGTGAAAGTTTCATTCTGGAAACATCCATTAGCTGTGGCTAAGCCATGGAGTGCTAGTCTAGCAAGTTTCGCAGGAGAGCGTCTGTGAAGGTCGGAAAGTAGGAAGCGAGGTACTGGCGGAAGTAAAGTTGTGAGGCGGCATCGGGAGTCGTGTCGGGATAACTCAGTCGGTAGAGCGGTTGCCCACTAAAGGCAAAGGTCCCAGGTTCTAGCTCCGGATCCGGTACACATTTTTAATCTACCAGAAAGTTCCATATCAGCGCACATTCCGCTGCAGAGTGAAAGTTTCATTCTGTTAAACAAATCTGTTCAAATTTTATTCCGGTAGGAAAGTCAAATAAAGTGAGACTTTAACCTTTCCCGGCGTAATGAATGTTCAAACAACTTACGGGTATGCTGCCGCGTGACGTCGTCGACAACCGCCGCTATTTCAGCAGGAGAACACCCTGCCATTCTCAAGGCACAGGGTGTTCTCCTGCCGAAATATCGGCAGTTGACGACGACGTCACGCGGCAGCACACCCGTAAGTTGTTTGAAAGTCAAATAAAATTTATCTTATTGATGGAAACTGTTTCACTTGCTTCCTCTCTATGCTTTAACTGAAATTCTGCAGGCAGCTTTACAGATGAGTCTCGTGGTTCCTCGACTTACCTTTGAATTTAGCTGCAAACGTATGCTCAAACATAATGGAAAATAATATGTAGCCTGTGCGTGTAATAATGTATAATAATTTATTTGCATGTGGCATCTGTTATTTTGAACATGTCCGAAAGAACAGACGTCACTTTTGATCCTGCGGTTACTATCTGTTCATATTCACGGAATGTCGACATTAACTGCGAATGAGTAAAGTTGAGAATGTGTACCCAGCCGGGACTCGAACCCTGGTCATCTGCTTTCTAGGCAGTATCTCTGACTTCTACACGACGGGGGACACAGCGATCAGCACACCTGCACGGCATTACATAAGCACGCCTCCCGTCAGATATAAATTCTCATCTTTACCCTCTCCACTAGAACTCACACTCGTAGTTATTGTAAACTAATTCCCGTACGAGTAAGGGCCTAGGAGTGCCTCCGCACTGAAGAAAGGATCAGTGCCCGTTATTGGCATTTTGTATAGCCTTACTCATTCTCAGATAATTTGCAAATTTTATCTCATTTATTGTAAAATGTCTAAACCGGTAGTAAACAGTTTGGAAAAAGTGTCATGTACCCGAAATGAAACATATCCTACTCAAACTAAAGAATCCTAAAAATTCCACAAAGTACAAATTATTCCAGTCATTATGAATAGAAATACGTAAATAAATAATTTTGTTCAGAAATTAATAAAACATGAGCCAAAAAGGGTTAAATGACTCTGAATGGTTCTAACTATCAACAATGATGACTATGATGTAGTACTCATATTTGTTACTAAAAATCTCGCAGATTAAATATAAAATTTCAAATCTGACAATTTCTTTGGCTCAAATCTTACTACTATTAATATAAATAACATAAAACAATTCTTCCTGCACTTAAAAGTTTCCACAATTTGTGAATAAAATCATCAAATTATGTAAAACTTTAACCTCATAGACGGATATGACACACTTATTATGTAAACCTGATTGACTTAACATTTTTTTCTAGTTGTGAGAGCAATGCTTGACATTAGTTTTACATGTGTTATACTAGAGAACACAACTGATACACTTGACACAGTTAATAATTAAATCTGTTAGTTAAATGGGAATTCACAGGTGTTACTAACTACGACGTGATACAAAATAAGGTTACTTTAAAAGCTTCATTAAATTAAAATTGTTACATCAACTTCCACAGAACAATAAAGTTGTTCAGTAAAAGTAATTATTCACAATACTGTCTAAAATTGTCGACCTTGCCTGCGCCCAAAACCACCTTCCAAGTCAATAATCTGATTAATAACTTCAAAAACAGCCGAAGTTGCTCACAGCTGGTTCTTTTCATTGACGACCAGTTTCGGGTTTACCTGAGCCCACTATCAAGTCAAACCACCTCAGTGTCATCACCAATATACAAACGATATATTGCATGTAAACAATTTTTTTACATTTCCTCTTATTTGAAATGTGACATTATTCCTCATTCAACGTCAGGCAGGAACACACTGACCCAGTAGTAGATATGATCTTCTGAGGGTGGCTGCTGCCATTGTTTACCGCTGTAAATATAAAACCTCCCACTCACTCTTACACAACAGCACAGCCCCTAGCCCTTTTAACCTGATAACACTAAAACAACACAACACGTTAGCGCCACAGACAGAAATGCGCTACCACAATCTGTGAGAGTGAGTGGAAAGTTGTGTACTTGTTACAGTGGTAAACGGTGACAACTACCACCCTCAGAAGATCATATCTACTACTGGGTCAGTGTGCTCCTGACTAGTGTTGAAAGTGCAATAATGACACGTTTCAAAATAGAGGGAATATAAAATAGTTTTGTACATGTATCGTTTGTATATTGGTGATGACATTGAGTTGGTTTTGATTTCAAATGTTTGTTAAGCTTATGGGACTTAACTACGGGGTCATCAGTCCCTAAACTTACAAACTACTTATTAACTACTTACGAACTAGTACGGCACAAATATCCATGCCCGAGGGGGGAATCGAATCCCTGAGCGTAGTGGCCGTGCAGAGCATGACTGGAGCGCCTCAGTTTCACCTCGGCAACCGCGGCCGGCGGTTTTGATTTGATAATAGCCGCGGCGGAGCGGCCGAGCGCATTGTGGTGCTATGCTACGATGTGTGAGGCTGTTCCCTGTGGGGGGTTTGAATACCCCCTTGTGCATGGATGTTTGTGCCGTCTTTAGTATAAGTTAGTTCATAAGTAGTTTGTATGTTTAGGGACTGATGACCCCGTAGTTAAGTACCAAAACCTTTACAAACATTTGAACATTAGATTTGAACTTGATAAGGGCTCATGTAAGCCCGAAACTGGTCGTCAATAAAAAGAACCAGCTGTGCGAAACTTTGGTTGTTTTTGAAATGATTAATGAAAATAGTTTCTGACACATGTTGGAACTTCATCAATAGTCTAACATGACCTTTTTTGTCTCTGGTCGATAGTCTGAGTTACTGTACCTCTTTGGCACATAATGCCAAACTACTTACTGATATAACTGTTTCATTTATTTTCTGTGCCAAAGGTATTACTGCGCAACTCACACTCATGTTTCAATTGCATACGAAGTACATGAAGCAGTTACATTCACAGATCAACAGCTGCAGCGGTGCTGAGGTATGAGATGTCTGTAAGTGGTGAATTATGTGGTTCAGCTTTCAGATGAAGCATTGCAGGCGCAGATTCTGGCATCCATTCGATCATTGTTAATACTGAGATACATTATTCCACGCCTGCCAGTTGTCCGACTTGTCCACAGGTTTGTGCAAGAGGTGTGAGCTGAAGAGTCGCACCTGTCAGTTGTCGTCACATCATATTCCACACGTTCTCGATTACAGTTCTGTCCCGAGAATCGTGCAGGGCAAAGTGGGTCATGGACATCTTAATAGCACCTTCAGTAGTACGTGCAGTGTTTGGGCGAGCATTATCCTGCTGGATCAATAAAACACATATCTGCTATATGTATATCAGAGGATCTTGGAATATTCTGTGTGTACCGAACACTGAGAAACATTCTTTGAAGAAACACGGAAGTTGCAAGATAGTTTCAGCTTTTTGCACCCCAAACTATAAGGCCTTAGGTTCGTTGGTTATCAGTGCGGATAGGAAAGGAGGGAAAGGGAAAGGGATTGCAGTCCATGGAGGAAAGAAGGAAGAAAGACTGCATTAGCTCAAGGCCCTGTGTTCGTCACGCATGTATTCACGAAAGAACCGTGAGGTCCCTGGGAGGAAATTCTTAGGTATGTCTTGATCGAACGCACTCAACGAGACAGCGTTTGCTAGATGTACGTCATAAGCACAAACGACTATTTCCTTCATTGCTCAAGACCAGAGGATGTCGTCCAAGTGATCGTCTGATGCCAGCAGTGGAGCAGTGCACGTCGATGCTGTAGCTTGAGTGGAAGACGATCTAGAGGTGTGCTTGCCAGTAGTCCTTCTGCTGGTAACAGGTTGGCAAAAGTACGTGTTGACACCTCTAGACTCACACACTCACCTCTCTGTGCAGTGGTAGGTGGACGATCTGCCCCTGCTACACTTTCAGCACATGATCTTGACGTACCACTGGACATGTAGAATCTCTTCTTCAGTTGTGGGAATGTTTAAGTGACCATTGAAACCAGCATCGTTTTACAAGCGACAAAACCTGTCCAACCTGTGGGGCACTTCTTTCTATTGAGATTACTACAACTCGGTAGACCACAATTTGTCGCCTTTCATGCTCGGTTTCCTACAGCAAGGATTCGTGTGCCTCCTTAACATGGCACCTGAATGCATCACACGTTCACATAGTACTGAGCCTTAGTAAAGATAGCACACTGGCAGCTCTGTCACAACGCTATCTATTCGTCCAAACCATTATCAGTACGTCTAAAATCACCACGCGGTATCTGTCATAATTGGATCGAAATTGACGCCGTTTTTGCAGTTGTATTTCTTTCCAGCTAGGTCTTCTTCAGAGAGTGGTAATGATTTACATCACGTGTCGGCCACACAAACTGTACATATTCTGTCGCATGGGATATAACAAAACATAAAAAGTACCTAGCGAAATGTTATGCTTTACATGTACGATATGGAGCGCTGTGTTCTATGTAATATGTGTGATCAAAATGTAAAACCGTCTAAAGAAGATATCATTAATATTATCGAAGCCTAGGTAGAGTTCCACTAAACCTTGACATGTAACTGGTAGGCTGATTAATGTCAACCTTTTCAGTCTTTGGAGTATTTCGTGTAAATTTAGATTCACATCTGCAGTTGTGAATACTCCATTTCTGAGGTATGTGTCGCTTTTATTTCCACACACTCCTGACGTAACCCTTCACTGCTCATTACCCTACTTACTTGAGCATTTCACCGATTCCTGACCTCGAATATAGTGTCTCAGAACTGAAGAGGGCACACAGGATTCTCATTTGGGATCATGGCACTGGGCCTCAAGCAATCCAGATTTAGCTATCGAGTGGCCCAGATAATTTATTCTTCCTTGAGTTAGTGGGAGTGTTCTGTTGTCTTTTGGAGGGGGGGGCGCCTCAAAGAGGTTGTCAGTGCTTAAATTCATTGATGTCAGTATCCAAGATGGCTACACCTGACCTAACAAGAATTATTTGTGTTAGCCGACAGGGCATCTTTTCTTCTCGTCACGGAAGACAGACCCTGTGGCCGTAGAAAAGGCTTAGTCCTAGTGGTCCTCGACACATGGTTGACATTAAGCTCTCTATGTACGCTAATATTGCGCAATCTTTCTACTGGTGAAATCAATAGTTCAATAAATATCCATATTCCATTATTCGTATGCAATAAGACGTTGACAGAGATACTGAACTTAGGATACTGTGGTTAGACATATACTGATCCATCACATCTCGCAATTGATTGTGAAATGCATAAACCTTGCATCTTGATAAGTGTGTCCCAAAAGTTGCAGCGGATTCGCGGCTGGCTAGGTCGTTCAGAATATGAGGTTGTACTGAGGCTGGGGTCATTTCTTATCTATTCACATTGTGGTAAAGAGCACACATTTTACATTTAGGAGAGCCATCGTTTATTGTGGCTTCTCCTGTTACACTCTCACACTACTGTTCACTTTTAAACACAAACATTAATAGCCTGTTCATAAACTGAGGTACCAGATTTTACTACTTCTTAAGACCCAATCGTGGGCCAGGCTTTCACTCATCCCCTTATTTCGGAGACTCAACTGACTTCCATATCAAGCCACATCTGTATCTCACTATTGCACCATTTTACGAACTTAAGTATTACTCCAATTTCACCACCTTATGTATTTAAGTACTACAAACTATCAAGCCATTTTAATATTTAGAACTGGAAGACAGGGTTTCCACTGTGAGTGACTAAAAATAACTGCAATTATTATTATGCGATCTGGCGTTTCGGACGTGTCCTAAACATCGATCGCCATTGGTTGACATTAACGGAAGTAAATTTACGTCTTTGATAGATTCAGACAGCTGGAGCGCTGCAGGATATTGAAACAAATTAAATGGCAAAATTTAAAATTTGTACTGGCCCAGGACTCAAGCTCGGAATTCCCGCTTTGGACCAATGATCACTTTCATCAACTACTCTGCATCTGCATCTACACAATTACTCTGCAAATGTTCTAACTACGGGGACATCAGTCCCTAAGCTTACAACTTATTTATGAACTAACTTATACTAAAGACAACACAAACATCCATACCCAAGAGAGGGTTAAAATCTCCAAAGAGAAACGGCTTTGCACATTGGAGAATAGCGCTTCTATGAGCTCGGCCACTCCACCGTGGCAATTACTCTGCAAATCACACTTAAGTTCAAGCCAGAGGGCTCACTGAACCGCTGCCACAGTAGTAGTGTTCTCTGCTAAACTAAGCTATCTACCAACTGCTTCAGGAGTATTATGTACGTTCCACTAAAAGTAAAAGTAGTTGGTACAACAACAGGAAGAAGGTCAAGAGTAGCCTGTGATTCTATTTCTTCTCCTGTTAATCCTCCTATTGTAAATAGAAAAATGAATCCTCAGGCTCATAATAAGGATGGATTGAAGTTGAATTTAGTTCCTTATAGTGTTGCTATTCATCTGAATAGTTTAATTCCAGTCTGTACAGCAATAATTATTGTTGTTGAGTAAGTTCGTGTATCGACGTCTTTTCCTACTATAAATATATGGTGAGCTCATACAATAAATTCTATTAATCCAATTGCAGTGCGACGCTCTCACAGCGACTTCTTGTGTGGGAGTATTGCACCTCTGCCATGAAGAAGATCTTAGTGAATCTCTAGTAGAGAGTAGTAAGCATTGCAAGTTGTTCTTAGTGTTGACTGAGATACTTAATATCCGGTGTCAACATAGAGTGTATTAGCTATCGCTTGTAACTGCATTTTTCAGAGGCAATGTGGTGGGTTAGACTGAGACTGACGTACCCTGACAATTAATAGCCAGACTATGATTTACAGGTCATTCTTGAGTACATCAAGACATAGGGAAAGTGCGATCAGTTGTATTCGCTCAAGACAGACAATATTTAGTTTCGATTTCAGCAAAGACTTAGCTAGCACCTGTTGGTGCAGTTAACGGTATTGTGTGCAAATGCTTTAGGCGATTTGTAACCATCACTGAACAGTAATAACAAATACATTTTTATCATTGCCTAACAATTCAGACATTGCAACATCCTTGATTGTAAACTGGGGTAATTCAATTATTATATTTTGAAATTGTTTATACGTCTCCACTATTCTGGTAACCTATCCAGAACTTGGAAATTAAAAACTTTAATTTGTTTCGTTATTAAATTGAGTGTTTTTTTAAAGTAAATAAAGGCAATGTATGCAATCAGTTTTTTATTTCAGTAACTAGTTACACCACTTTAGTACCCAAACTGATCCTCACTAGTTACAATTTTGCATAACTGGTAAAGTTTCACTGTTTGTAGGTAGACAATGACCATTTTTCTTAATTCTGCGTGTCATGCTGTTGATGTTTTCCTTGCAGGAGCCTAGTGTACGATACATGGTCAGGTTTGTTTGTTACACACTACATACAGTTGGAAGAGTAGCATCAAAATCACAACAGCATCACAACAACATGTCAGAAAATGGTAGGGACTGATGACCACATAGTTAAGTCTCATAAGCTTTACAAACATTTGAACATTTCAGAAAATGGCGACCCCACCAGGATAGAAATTGTAAAGATAGGTAATCAGCAGAAAAGGTAAATAGCAGAGTAGGAAATTGTTTTGGTGAGGGTCGCAAAGATAAAAAAATATTTTGTTGCTTTAAAATGTTTCATTGTATGTTAGATAAGTAAGAAGGATTCTAGCACAGATTAAGAAAAAATTCTTCTGTTGTTTGTCAAGTTTTGTGTATATTTATATAGTGTTAGGTTAGGTAAATAGATAGTGAAATTTTTGTAAATATTCTAGTAGTTTAGGAGATATTAGAGTTGGAATGTGCATTCTCACACTGAAGAGCAGTTTATAATATTTGTATTTCAAGAATTATATGTAGAAAAATAATAGGAGGTCAAAGATAGTGCCATGGAGCAATTTTAGTGAATCTCCAGTGGAGAGTACTAAGGACTGCACGCTGTTCTTAGTGTTGACTGAGATACTTAATATTGGGTGTGAATGTAGAGTTCATTAGGTAACGCTTGCAAGCGCATTTTTTGAGTGGCAATGTGGTGGTTTAGTCTGAAACTGACATACACTGCCAATTAATTTCCAGACTAGGATTTACATGTCGTTCTTGAGTTACACAAGACTCAGGCAAAGTGCGATAGGCACTATTCAAACAAGGCAAACAATATTTAGTTTCGATTTTAGTGAAGATGCACTTAACAGCAGTTAACAGTATTGTGTGGGAATGCTTTAAGCGAATTCCACACATCCCCAAACAGTAATAACAAATACAATTTTTTATCATTTTGTAACATTTATGACATTCTGACAGCCTTGTTCATAAACTGAGGAAATTCAATTACTTTACAGTCAAGTAGCGGTGATTCTTCAGCCATTCTACCAACTTTATTTTATTTTGAAATTGATTATATATTTCCGCTACCCTGGCAACCTATCTGGAACTTGGAAATTTAAAAACAAATGTTTCTTTTTAAATTGAGTTTTTCTTTAAGTAAATAAGCCTAAGTTTATAACCTGTTTTTTATTTCACTAACTAGCAACATCACATTAGTACCCAAACTGATCCTCACAAGTTACACTTTGTTAATTTTAAGATTTTTCTTACAAGAGATGTCATGTGCTGACTGCATCTGACTCTTTGGTTTATGGTAGACCAGTCTGACCCATCTAACCAGTTCTTAAAGTACTCTTTAACCCCACAGGGCAAGCCAAATTAACTCGTGTGGCAGTCCATCAGTGGCCTTTTCGAGGTCAAGGAAGGTAAGGTGTAGGTGCTTTGAGTTCTCACTGTGCTTTTCAATCAGCAGGCGAACTGCATGAATACTATCTCATGTCCCACAGCCCTTAACGAATCCGCTCTGATTAGTGGAGAGACAGATAATTTGTTGGATTCTTTGTGCTCATATAATTTCATGGTGTATGACAGAAGCTGTATTGGGTGGTATTTGTTACATTCAGCTGGGCTACCATTCTGCTTCCTAATTGGTGCTGTTGTGCTACATGTTCAGTCAACTGGAATATGTCCCTCCTCAATAATTTTGTTGAAGTAATCCAGCAACCAGTCAGCTGGATCTCAGTGTTTTGTTTACACAGCTCTGCTGGTAGATCGCTGGGACCCATTGCCTTGCCATTTTTCATTTTACACAATGCTTTGCCAACCTCAAGCTTGGTGAATTGGTTCAACGGGGTAACGCTGGAATTGAAGCATTTGGAATCTCCTCAATGCAGACTTCCTAAAAAATATTTCCTACAGCGCTCTGCTACTTTATTTCTGTTGGTCTTCATCAGTGATTCCAGAAATTTTTCAATGTCCGCAGTTTTGCCATTAGACAGATTTCTCGCTCTCCAGTCGGTGTTTCCAGTTTTCCGTATACTTCGCTGAAGTCGGCTGATATTTCTGCCGCGACTGCCTTCTTTGCTGCGTTCCTAGCCACGTAATTGTTCAGTTTTCATCTGTCTTAGAAGTGAGGAACTTTTGGTATAGTGGGCTTTTTTTTTCTTTTTCTTTTTTTTTTTTTTTTTTTTTTTAAATGTTCAGCTTTCTTCATTTCCTCAATTCAGTGTCATGTTTGGCGATCCATTGTGTGGTGCTCAGCTTTTCCTGGGCTTCTGCTATGACACTTTCTTTCGGGGCATCCCAAGTTGTTTGCACGTCAATAATAGGTGGAAGTTAGTAGATGGAAAAAAGGGCTCCCACTTTTTTGAGTGGCCACCATTTTATCCGTGGTGGGACATTGCACTCTCTCTCTTCCTTTGATTTGGAACGTTCATGCGCTGTTTGAGAACTAGTGGAAGATGTTGCGTGGCAACCGTTTTTTATGGGATAGCTTTGGCAGCCAAAACATCATTTATATCACGTTGCCATACAACATTTAAATCTATCGGACTCATGCTGTTACCTCTGTTGTAAGTCAAAGGTGGGACATCCGCTTCTTGAAGTTGGTGTTTGTGATGACTGGATCGTGCGTTTCTGCAAAATTCGATATTCTCCCCCCATCAGCATTTCTCCCCAGCCCCCTGTTACAATGGCATCGATGTCCATCCGCCGCGCTGGAGTAGTCGAGCGGTCTAAGGAGCCTCGCTGCGGAGCGCGCGGTTGCTCGCCGTCGGAGGTTCGAGTCCTCCCTAGGGCATGGGTGTGTGTGTTTGTCCTTAGGTTAGTTTAAGTAGTTTGTAAGCTACAGACTGATGATCATGCAGTTTGGTCCGATAGATTTACAAACATTTGAACATTTTTTATGTCCATCCGCATTTGAGCATACATGATCGTTGAGATTACCAGAGACGATGAGAGTATCTTGAGGTAGCACTTCCAAAATCTTATCATCATTCAGAAGTTATCTATTGTCCTTTTCGTGCAGCCTGTTTGTGAAGAATAACATAAGAATATATGAATGGTCCTCTCATCCATGCCCAAAACAACTTTCATTAAGCGGTCGTCAGATCTCTCTATTTTTGCTACACAGTCTCGAAATCTCATGCTATCAATTATCCCATTACCTTACTCTGATTTTGTGCTACCATTATAGATGATTTTATATTCGTCTCATAATTCTGCCCCACTCCACCTGGTCTCCTGCACGGTGCAGATTTCAATTTAACGGCTCTTTAAAGTAGCTGCTACTTCACGTGCTCTTACTGTCATAGAGCCAACATTCACAGTGGAAATTTTTGTAACGAGAGCTCGCTTGTTTAGCCCACATCGCTCTGAAAAAGTTGAAAACCATTGCTAATTTCTCACGTCATTCTGATCTGAATGTCGCGCGTCGCCTGGGAGAAACGCCTTAACCTTTTCCATTCATTTATATTTCGACATTAGCGATAATGATGTGACAACCCAACATCGGTGGTCTGTCACAAGGGTCTGTCGCCGATCTACAGTTATAAGCAGGATAGCAGTTTACCTGTTGGTCCGCGGGAGGTATTTAATTTTCCTCTTACCACCCATACCTTGGAGGCGTTACCCGATCCGCCAACTGGGGATGCGCCCTCTAGGGGTTACAGGCTCCCCCGAGGGTTTAAGAGAATAGCATGTATAATTTTAAATTTAAGACAAGGCCTTACTTCATTTTACATTATTCTAGCTTCACAAGGGAGACAAGAAGTTTAGCATAACTTGGCCCAGTGGTCACACATTAAGAGATACAGAAAAAAAATGCACACAGAATAAAAATAAAGACAATTAAGATGAAGAACTAGTCTAAATCAACAACATGATATCATGGTGAAAAAAAAAGGTCAATAGTCCATAATAACTAACTGTAAAGAGCAACCATAGCACCAGTACCAGGCACGTTAAGAGAATACCCGAGTATATGCTGTACAACGGGGCTCACAGACACACGGCCTTGGAATCAAGTTAACAGTTAAGGTGAGCAATGTGTTTCTCAACAAGGGAACGGCTAGAGGCGACCTACAGGAAAAAAACTGGAGGGAATGGTTTGAAGAGTATCCAGTGTCCGCACGCATTAAGGAGCTACAGCCTTAAGCCGAAAGGAAACTCTTTAAGTCCCATTGCAACATTGCCCAAAAATACTACTATGGGTTGACATAATTCGCCTATGTTTACAGGTGTCCTCCGGACAGGATACGAGATGACAGGTAAATTTTATCAAACGAAAACCCCAGAGACACTTAAGTATGTTGCAATCAGCAAATAGCAGTTAAGAAAACCGTAAAGGATTAAATTCCATGGACGAATAGCCGCTCAAACAGAAGACTTAGATGCTGTCAAGCAAAACAACTACTATGGCTCATTGAAGTAAACATATTCACAAGGACAGAGGCGTGGAAAACCGCTGGGTTTCAGCTAACCACCCTAAACTAACACGAGGACACAAAAGCATGGACTTACATGGCGAGACAAGAGTGAATAGATTCCAACTAATGGAAATAATTAGACACGGCCAAGCAAGCAATTACTTAAATTCAGAGTCCAATAACAGTTGTTCACAATGTGACAAGGTGCCCGGATAGACTCCGGTTTTAATCCAAGTTGAAGACTCTGGAAAAGCAGGTAGATCTCAGGCTCCAAAATACGTGAGGCCACCGTCACATGGAACGTATTAGGTGACACCGCTTGCCCGGCAACTGGCACACACCGAGCGAGGTGGCGCAGTGGTAACACACTGGACGCGCATTCGGAAGGATGGTGGTTCAAATCCACCTCCGGCCATCTAGATTAAGGTTTTCCGTGATTTCCCTAAATCACTCCAAGCAAATGGAGGGATGGTTCCTTTCAAAGGGCACGGCCGATTTCCTCCCCCATCCTTCCCCAAAAATTCGAACCTAAGCTCTGTCTCTAATTACCACGCCGTCGACGGGACGTAATACCCTAAGCTTCCTCCCTCCTCCTGCCAACTGGCACACCACTCGGTTAACATCAGGACTCGTGGCCGGTGCCCGTACAGAGTAGCCCTGAACTGCCGTGCCTTGCACACAGGCCACCAGGCATACCCGCCAATCGAGCAGAGTAGTGCCAGTCGCGAGACAAATGAAAAACCAAAACTATCCATGCCACTAGCGGTGAAGTAACGAAGATATATTGATACGCGAGTTGGAGAGAGGTAACTGGCGCCAATACTAATAAATCGAGCCAACAGGGCTTAACTGTAGTAAGTCTTTTGATATATTGGTAGTCCGTCAGTGACGAAAACGTAAGGAAGATGTGTAACCTCTGCTGGAGGGGGGGAGGGGGGATGTGAGAGCTCCACGCGGAGGCTTTGCATAGGTCCCGCTTTCGTTCGATCGGTAACCTCAAGGGGAATCCATCGCGGTAGCAGGTAAGTTGCCGAATTCGGCCGTGGTACGAAAAAATGTTCAAATGTTTGTAAATCTATCGGACCAATCTTCGTTGTCATCAGTCCGTAGCTTACAAACTACTTAAACCTAGGTAAACTAACCTAAGGACAAACACACACACCCATGCCCCAGGGAGGACTCGAATCTCCACGGCGAGCAACCACACACTCCTCAGCGTGACGCTTTAGACCGCTCGGCTACTTCACCTCGGCCGTGGAACGATTTAGGAACGTTGTCGAGTACGATTGATGGTTTTCCAGCAGATGGTAGAAGTTGACGAATTCGTGTGAGCCACAGTTTATGGTTCCCTTCAATGGGCATCGCCTTAAGAATACGATCCGAGCTAGTGTCTCCTCTCTAATGACCACGCTGTTAAGAGGACGTTAAATTTTATTTATTATTCACTTATTTACCATTGTTGCGGACCAGCTGCCTTTGGGTATATAAGCTGGTCGTGATTACAGAAACTATGTGATACATTTATGCGACTGTGATACATTTTTTCCTTTATATATTTAGAGTAATTAGATAAAAAATACAAAGAAAAACGTAAAATATTAACGTAAGGAAAATGGAAAGGCAACTTGATTTGATTTTTCCAGGGAAGCCAAAACAGTCTTGGTCCAGCCCGCCACTGCCCGCACCGAAACTAAGTTTATTGTGCGGTATCGCTCCCTGTATATCTAGTAAAGCCAACCAATGCCCTTGAACAGTGCAAGGAGTCCCTTTACCAGTTCTTTATTAGACACAATTTCTTCGGGTCTGGTTGTTCCAAATGTTCTGTGCCTTTTACTCTCCAATGCAATGCATTCGACGATTAGATGTGATGCAGTTTCATCACCGTCATCACAGATCCTACATTTAGGATCCTCTTCTGTTATTCCCATTGTATGTAGGTGTTTTTTGAAATTGCCATGGCCTGTCAGCAATCCAACCATGAAACCAATCTCTCTCCTGTTCAGGCCCAGGATTGCAGAGCTTCTTTTAAAACATGGCTTTGGCATCATTACCTTGCCATGATTTTGTTGATGGACTTTGATCCAATATTCTAGGTGCTGTCTTCTGAGCCAGTTACGTAGCTCCAATTTGATCATTGCCTCGGTGATTGTCAGGACAGGTTCCGGTCCAATAAATTGAGACTCTGTCCCCATTCTGGCTAATCTGTCGGCATGTTCGTTGCCACTGATCCCCGAGTGGCCAGGGACCCACAATAGGTTTAATCTAGTGCTTTCCCCTAGCTCCACCAGAACCCTGTGACATTCTGCAACAATTTTAGACCTTGTTGCAGGCAACTTAAAAACATCAACTATTTTAAGAAGAGAATAATATAAGATAGGAAAGAATGGTTTGAGTGACAGTCTGAAGAATAAGAGTGGAAAGTCCAGGGTGGGAGGCCTCGGAATTTACTTCGAGCCCTGCCACCCTGTAGTTTTCTCATTTGGAGACTCCTATGACGTCAAACCGTAGCGTTGCTTCCATCTTTTTTGTCGCCGTTTCGCGCTCCCTTCCCCCACTGCCCAGTCAGCGAGGCAGGCGAGCCGGGGTCGGCGGGTGACCGGATGACCGTCGGCTGCCCACTTGGCCCGGGGCGGGCGCAGGGCGAGGAATTCTGATTAATTTGCGCGGCGAGGTCCTCGGCCTTGGCCGGCGCTTACCCTGCTAATTACGGCCCTAACGACGACACTGGACGCGCGATCAATGGCGGCGCCTCTTGCGAGCCATCGGTTGCGTTACAAAGGAATATCTGCTGCTAATTACAACATTGCTACGTGCCCCGCGTCACACGCCGGCGGCAGGGCAGGCACGCACGCGCGCGCGTAATTAACACGCGACGCCTCCTGTGCTGTGCTGTGCTGTGCTGGCGCCCCGGGCTCTCCGCCCCCGGCTTCGGGTTGTGCGCGGCCGGCCGCCGTCTCAGGTGGCGCCAGACAAGGAGCCAGCGCCAGCAGGCAGCAGCACCGTAGCGGCGCGCTGCAGCCGCCGAGGACACAGGCAATGACCCTGAATACATCTACTGTCTAATTAAAGTCACAATGAAACTGGTTTGTCTTACGAGTTATTGAAAAACTGGTACGTCTAAGACTTGAGACTGAAAAATTACACCACTGATGTGTTTTAGCTTATCATTAAAAAATACATTTTTTCTCTTTTTTCAGAATTATGTTCTATAAAACTGTAGTCGTTTATTCAGAAAATGTATTGTTATTGTACATCTTTCATGTTTGAAATCTATTGAGAAAATGCTACACGATCCGGAATTCCTGTCGTCCGTTATCTCAAGTAATTCAACTGCAAAAAGGAAGGATTCCTTCGGCTCTCTATCTAACTGCGTACTGAAATATTTTGTTAGGTAGATGTCTGTTAATGGCACAACAACGTCTATATCGTGAATTGTAAATCCAACAGCGAGAAAGTACTCGTATAAATACAAGGAATGTTCAAATTTAAACGTATGAAATATAAGAAGGAAAAAAAAAAAAAAAAAAAAAAAGAAAAAGAAAGGAAATCTTTGTAGACGTATCGGACTCAATCGCTGGGCTATTAGTCCCTAGCTTATAAACTATTAAACTAAGGTAAACTAACCTAAGGACAACACATGCCCGTGGGGGAGGGGGGGGGATCCAGCAGCCGACGGAGAACGGCCGGCCGCGCACCGTAGCACGAAGACCCAATGCGCACGGCTAATCCGCCGCTGCTACGAAACAGAAAAATGACAGAAATGTTTGTATAGCTTATGGGACTTAACTACGGGGTCATCAGTGCCTAAACTTACAAACTACTTATGAACTACTTACGAACTAGGGCGGCACAAATATCCATTCCCGAGGGGAGATTTCTAACCCCCGACCGTAGTGGCCGGCCAGTCCGTGATTAGAGCGCCTCAGTCCCCTCGGCCACCGCGGCCGGCGCTACGAAACATTTTAACCCGTTCATCCCCAATGTTTTACCTGGACAATAACGTATTAAAAATTGATTTATACCGTATTTTGTGCAATGGTCTGTAAAGTTGCATTTTTATGAATGGAAAACATGCTTCTAGTACGACATGTAGCCATTTCTGAGACATTCTGAGTGTTGATGTCTGTATGTGGCTGAGAGTGTGAGCGTAATTCGTTTTATTTTATTCCAGCAGTGAATGGCCTTTGTGTCTGTGGCGAAGATTATACTAGCAGTATTGATCTGGCAGTGTTAAATATCAACAAACTATCTTCCAAGTAATAAAATACCCCAATACGAACAACAGTGTTGTTCATAAAATACATGACATTGAAGGATGACCGTCTGTCGCCTTCTATATATTTTTTTGTATATTTCTGAAAAGTTATAATTTATTTAATGTCGCTAAATTATCATTTTGTTAAAACTTAAACAGCACTCTTTTCAAGGCTAGAGTATTACTATTTTTATTTCTTGTGTTAAAATATCAGTTAATATGTCAAGGTTCTTCTTATTTTGTTGTGTTAATAATTTATCATTATAATAATTAATGTGGCATAAGTACGGCTTCTCCACTACGCCACTGTCCCTGTGAGAATATGCAGTTGTTTTACTTTTAAGTGGGTGTGAGAATCTAGGCTGTATGAATGTGGGTAGGAATAGCCCACTTTGCATCGTTCTCTCTGGCTCAGAGTCGATAGCTGCTAATGCTACCATAGAGGTTTCCGCACTCTTTGGTTCCAGTTCAGTCGACGAGCCTTCTCTAGGGCAAGTCTCTCCATCCCCACCACCGCTGATCTTGGATTTTCCGGCTTCCGGTGGCTTCCCACGTCTCGTTGATACTCGGTCTGCCCATTCTGTGCTGGTCTTCTGGTGAAGTAAGGTTGGTTCTGCTCTTGTGTTTGGAGATGGTAGCTTTTCATTGTTTAGCAGATTTAACTTGGACTCGTAAACTTAGAATCATTTTTTGGAATGTAGTTCGGAAATGTGTTCTCGTTTTTCAGTTCAGTGATTTCCAATAGATAAACATGGTGTGTGTGTGATACTTGTTGCAGTTTGATAACGGCATGGTATGTTAAAACTGTTTTGCGATCATGTGGCAGTGTGCAAACTCTGTGTAAATACCGTCTAGCTCTGTGAGGCCAGATTTCTAGTAGGTGATATGTTCATTTTTGTACAGTGCATTTAAAAATCTTATCGTTTCCTTCCATGAGTGATATGTGTTGCACGTGGTTGGTTCATAGAACAAAGCCTTCAGCTTCCACTCTTGTTTGTTCCATGCCCATGAGGCAAGTAACTATGTGGGTATGCTTCTGATTTAGCGATCTTCTCTCCCCACCGTCTCCAAACACAAGAGCAGAATCAACGTTACCTCACCAAAAGACCAGCACAGAATGGGCAGACTGAGCGGGCATGAGACACGAGAAGCCACCGGAAGCCGGAAAATCCAAGATCAGCAGTGGTAGGGATGGTAAGACTCACTCTAGAGAAGGCTCGTCGATTGGACTGTAATCAAAGGGTGTGGAAACCTCTGTGGTAGCATGAGCAGCTATCGACTCTGAGCTAGAGAGATCGATGCAAAGCGGACTACTCCTACCCACATTCAGACAGCCATAGATTCTCGCACCCACTTAAAAGTAAAACAACTGCACATTCTCACAGGGACAGTGGCGTAGCGGAGAAGCCATACTTATGCCACATTAATTATTATAATGATAAATTATGAACATAACAAAATAAGAAAAACCTAGCAATATTAACTAATATTTTAACCCATGAAATAAGCCGCGGTGGAGTAACCGAGCGGTCTAAAGTGTCTCGCTGCGGAGCGCGCGGTTGCTCGCCATGGAGGTTCGAGTCCGCCCTGGGGCATGGGTGTGTGTGTTGTCCTTAGGTTAGTTTACCTAGGTTTAAGTAGTTTTTAAGCTACGGACTGGTGACCACGCAGTTTGGTCCGATAGATTTATATTTATATTATATATATTTATATTTATATATTTATATTTATATTTTTGAACATGAAATAAAATTGGCAAACCTCAAACCTTGAAAAGAGCCGTGTTCAGTTTTTAACAAAATGATAATCTAGCGACATTAAATAAATTATAACTTCACAGAAATATACAAAAAGTATAGCGAAGACGACAGACGGTCATCTTTCAACATAAAAAATGAATAGTTCAGCCAAAAATTTTAAAACACATATTTTGATGTTTACTGAACTGTATTAATACAGAAAAACACTGAATTTTAAATTTCCAAAGCTGATTTCATGATGTGTGAATAAAGGGTTAACAACCAAACCGGCTGTAATTTGAATATGTTGTTTTGGTATAATGTAGACTGACGTCTAGGGACGCGAAGCAAACTTCATCACCTCTTACTAAGAAATTCAAGGCTGGACCCTGAGCAGGCAATGTGATTCTCACTCTCTTTTTCTACTTACCAGTTCTGGTACTCATCGAATTCTTCGCGCACGGAAAAACCGCGACGTGTACTATGAGACACTAGGTAGCCTACGCATAGAGAGTAGAAGAGAAAGTGCGCTAACAACGCCGGCAGATGTCAGTGGCTCCGCTTGTAACCAACGGTAGTATGTCTTACTATAAGTCACACTGTTCGACGACGTTTGCAGCAGAATGACCTGTTAGATTGGAGACCACGGCTGCTGTTATCCTTGAAATTGCAGATGTGTTACGACCCGTGGCTCCATCCTTCAGCCGGCCGCAGTGGCCGAGGGGCCTGAGGCGCTCCAGTCACGGTCTGCACGGCCACTACGGTTGGGGGTTCGAATCCCCCCTCGGGTATGGATATTTGTGCCGTCCTTAGGATTAGCTAGTTCATAAGTAGTTTGTAAGTTTAGGGACTGATGACCCCATAGTTAAGTCCAATAAGCTATACAAAGATTTGAACATTTGAATTTTCTATCCTTCATACAATCCCTGCGAAACACTATATTTCAGCAGGATAATGCACGACCGTATGTTGCAGGTCCGGTAAGGGTCTTTTTGGATACCGAAAATCTTCGACTGGTGCCCTGGCCAGCACATTCTCCAGATCTCTCACCAACTGAAAACGCCTGGTCAATGGTGGCCGAGCACTGACTCCTCACAATACTCCAGTCACTACTCTTGATGAACCGTGGTATCGCGTTGAAGCTGCATGGGCATCTGTACCTGTACACTCCATCCAAGCTCTGTTTGACTCAATGCCCAGGCGTATCAAGGCCGTTATTACGGCCAGAGGTGGTTGTTCTGGGTACTGATTTCTCAGGATGTATGCACCCAAATTGCGTGAAAATAAAATCACATATCAGTTCTAGTATAATATATTTGTTAAACGAATACCCATTTATCATCTACATTTCTTCCTGGTGCAGCAATGTTCATGGTCAGTAGTGTATATCTTCTAAAGTTTATTTCCACTTAGTAACCCGGTTTTCTGCTCACTAGGGAATATTCAGACATCAAAGCACTTCGAAAACTGGTTGCTGAAATAAAAGTCAATATTATGAAACTTCATCGTATTGATGGTTTAGGCTCCGAAACTGGGAATATTTAGCAAAACAATTTATTTAGTCGTCGCAGTTGGACAATTTTGAAGTCAGTGACTGGTTTCGGAATCTACAGTCCATTTTCAAACCATTAGCATTTTTCAAACCGTGATAATCCAACGCATGTTACAAATGGCTGTTAAAATCTTGTACATTATCCTCTGTTGATACATTTCACAAGTTACATTAAAATTTGAAGTGGCAGTCAAAACTGGTGATACATTCACGGGCCTGACAGTACACGCTAGAGGCTGGTGAATGTATCACCAGTTATGACTGCCACTTCAAATTTTAATGTAACTAGTGATATGTATCAACAGAGGATAATTTACAAGATTTTAACAGCCATTTGTAACATGCATTGGATTATCAGGGTTTGAAAAAGGCTAATGGTTTGATAATGGACTGTAGAGACCGAAACTAGTCACTGACTTCAAAATTATGCAACTGCGACGGACAAAATAATTAGTTTTAGTAAAAAGTCAATATGGTGATCTACCAAGAATTAAATTTGTTGTACATACCAAGAGCTGTATCTCTGTACCCAATAAAAATTTTACACACGTTATATGACGTTTTAACTGCAAATCGTCTTTATTAACATCTTCTAAAATATTTGTTATTTTTCCTGAAACATGCTGTAGTTAACAGATGAAATGTATACTTTTGGTGAGCATTATTTGAAGCTTTATCACAGTGAAAGGTCTATGTATAGACACATGTGCTTGTTCATTATATACATAGGCCCCTCAAACAGCTGAAAGTATGTAATCGAATTTTATAATGAGGACGTTAACACATGTAAACGACGTAGTTATGCATGAAGTGCACGAAAAGAATTAAATACAGTTTCACAGTGGCTGTGTAGAGCACAAATAATTGTTTTAATCATCACAATAATCACAATACCTCTTACAGTTTCGAAAACTGATCTTAACTCGGCGATTCATTTGTTGTAACTCTAGAACGAACCAAGTAGACACGAGAAGCAGACGATTCGACAAATGCGTACCGTTTGTACGGTTCTTTGTAGTTCGACAGTCTACCGCAAGGAGCGCTGACAACTATTTTCTTGTGCGTGTTGCACGCCGCGTATAGAAAGGGTTTAATACACCCATTAAATTTATGCAATGAAATGAAAAGTACATGGACATAAGTGGTCTGCCAGTTCCGATTGTTTCTGGATATCTTCGAATTGTTGAAGCCTTCAGGTCATTCCGAATCAGTTTAATGCCCGTGAAAACAGGGATTACATGTACTGAACAATCGGCTTAGGAATGATGTCCATCACAAGCATTTTAAAGTTCCTTATTTCACTGTTAATGGGATAAAATGTTTACACAGTCATTAAAGAGTCGTCCCATAACCTGTCGACACGGGGTACTCTCTTAAACAAGGAACATAATCTCTAACATATGCAGCAGAAGAACAAACACAGACACCAGACCATGTTGTTGTTTTTTTTTTTCCTTTTTTTTTTTAATTTTAGACATGCACTCGTCTTAATTCAATGTTCCCTGTCAACTCCTCCCCATACTGTCGTGCCTTCCGCCGCATTACTAGCAGTCACTCCGCACACCACTACCCGCTCCTCCATGACGACCATATCTTTCCCGACAATGCCTCCTATCTATTATTTTCAATCACGGGCAATCCTCGTTTAGATTACGCCCTCTTTCCCGATGTCCATGACACCTCCCCCCCCCTCCCCCCCCCCCCTCACCGCTCGCGCTCTGCTTCAAGTATTTGGCGCACGTCCACCCCACAGAATAAAACAGACGAATCACCACCCATGATATACAAACCACACTCCACACTAAACGCAATACCGCCCCTGGTCACGACCAGTTAATCTATAGGCACCTTCTTTCCTGTCCTCCCTTCTTCCACGTCGCCCTCGCCTCCCTCTACAACGTAATCCTCTCCACCGGCTTCTACCCCAATCTGTGGAAGACCTTCCTCATCCTAATGTTATACAAACCCGACAAAACTCCATCTCAGACCTCGTCCTAACGACCAATCAATCTCACTTCCCTTTTCAGCAAAGACCTGGAAACCATCCTCTCCCACCCTATCCATCAGCACCTCCTCCAAAATCAACTCCTCCCCATTTCCCAATTTTGCTTCCGACCTTCTTTGCCTGCCGACATCTCGTCAGTTGAACTACCATCGCTTCGCTATCTTTGTCTCTCTCGATATCGTGACAGCCTACGACTGTGTACGGCATTCTGGTCTCCTCCAGTTCTATGCCCTTCCTCACCCATCGCCTCTCCTATATCATTGCCACTGTAACTCCAACTCCCGTCTTTTCTACCCCTCCGCCGAGGTGCCTCAAGTCTCCGTCCTCTCCTCCCCCCTCATCTACTCCGCTGATATGCCTCAACCCCAGCCTCCTGTCCATTCCTCCAATATGCTGACGGCACCACCTTCCTAGCTCTCGCCCCCTCCTTGCCGGTGCCCAACATTTGTTCCATTCTCAGTCTAGGGACTGATGACCATAGCACTTTGGTCCAATAGATTTACAAACATTTGAACTTACGGTTTAATCATTTCCATTTAATCAGTTAAATACTCTTTCAGAATGTTCAAATGTTTGTAAATTTAAGGACTTAACTACGTTGGTCATTTGTTCCTAGGCAATGGAGCCAAAGAATAGGTACCTTTAACTACAGTCGATATAATCGACTCTTGAGAATAAGAGGCTGTATTAATATTCAATAGGATTTATTATCATTTATAATCTGACAACAATTGCTTGGAACCATACATCGTAATTAATATTTAATAGAATTAATATTTAACGTTAATATTAAACAGAATTTATTAGCTTTTATTCTCTGACAACAATTGCTTGTAACCATACATCGTAATTACCGTACCTCACCAACGGCTCGTTTGCGGACCCCTGTTTACTGGGACATTTTTGCTTCTTTTATCTGCTACTTTCAACCATGTTTGCGTCATCGTTTTTGATACTCCCAAGCAGACTTCGTATAAGAGATGCGGTCGGTAATGACATATTACAGCGCTAGCGTGTACGCAAGTATGAAAGAAAGGAAACTGAAAAACGAAATAAATACAAAAAAAATTATCTATTGATAGTTCTCAAGAGGTGCTCGAAAGAGCGACCACCAACAGCGTACATGATTCACAGCGACGGTACACGGTAAGGTAGTAAAATTTCGGTTATTTCAGACAAATGTTAATGTTACTGGAAATATATTGAGAAAGGGAGTAATTTTTACTATGGCACTTCTTCTTGGATGTTTAATGAATATGTGACACAAATATTAAAAATGTTGGTATAATCTCCCTTGACATCGAGAAGGCCAACGACCGCGTGTGGCATTCCAGTCTCCTTTTCAAGCTCCAATTCTACGCCCTTCCCGTTAACTACGCCCGCTTCATTGAATCTTTTCTCGCTTTCCGCCCATCCTATGTCACTGTCAATAATTCCGACTCCCATTTGTTCTACCCCTCCGCTGGGATACCCTAGTGTTCCATCCTCTCCCCCCTCCTCTACCTCATATACTCGGCCGAAATGCCTCAACCCCAGCCTCTTGTCCACCTTCTCCAATATGGTGACGACACCGCCTTCATTACCCTCGCCCCCTCCCTCGCCCGATCCCAACATGTCCTTCAGTCCCATCTATCTGAATTCTCCACCTGGTGTAACCAATGGGTCCTCACAGTTAACTCCACCAAATCTCAGGCAATCATTATAAGTCACACCACCCCTTCCTTCCGCCACCGATACCTATCTGTACCTTACGCTCCATGACCGTCCTATCCCGCAAACCAAAACACTTGAATACCTAGGCCTAACCGTTGACTGATCCCACTCGTGGAAACCCCACCTTCAAACAGTTCGTGAAAAAGCCCTCTCCCACCTCAAACTTCTCAAACTCCTTTCCAGCTGGACATGGTGCCTTAACCCCTTCACCATCCTATTCACCTACCATTCCAGAATGCGTCCTGTCCTGTGCTGGTTTTTCGCTCCCCGTGCCCACTACCAATCCCTCCAGATCCTGGAACGCCACACCCTCCCCCTCGCTTACCGCATCCGCCTCGCCTCCTGTCCCCCATGTTGATCCTGTACGACCTTATTCCTTCCCCACACCTGCTCAAATTCTTCGTATATCTCCGCCTCCAATAAGTCACCCGAAAACTAGATTCCCACCACCCGCTGGTCTCTCACCTATTGTTGAATCCTGTGCTTTTGCCACGCCGTTACCTTGTTATCCCCACTCCCTTCACTTTCAGACTCTCCGTCAACTCCCCCTCCCAGATAACGCCTTCTGTCCTGACATCCACCCATCCTATCAACTTTAGTCCATCCCCGTAGTTGTACGTCCCCTTTCCCTCCCCCTCCCATCCCACTCTCTCCCACGCTTGGCCTCCCCCTCCTCCCCATCCGTTGGCGTCCTTGCACCTTCCTCCTCCAACCCCCCCCCCACCCCTTCACCTCCTGTCCTTTCCCACCGCGCCTCCTCTCCCTTCCCCATTCCCTGCGGGTACCTACAATTTTAACAGTGCACCGTTAGTGTTGTGCCAGTGTCTGCACTTAGTGTTGCAAGCGGCCGCCGAATAGGCAGAATATTCATGTTGCTGTGTGTCCTTAATCAGTGCCTTAGTCGTCAACTCGTGTGCAACACCATTGTGTTTTTAACCGCCTCGGCTTTTAAACTGCTGTATAATCTAATTTTAACCCCCGTGGCTATTTTAATCCTGAATACGTATTTTAAACTTCTGGGTTGCATGTATCAGACTCCATTTTTAATCTCCCGTAAAATTGTTTAATTCTGCAATTTTATCAGCGTTCAATGTATTATATCTAATTGTCAAATTTTGTAAAATCGATTGGCTGAAGAGTAGCATTGTAGCTACTACCAGCCTGTCACTGTAGATGGCTTTAAAATACCAATTAAGAAAAAAAAGTTCGTATAAACACAAGAAAAGGTAACAGGATTCAGAAAAATCGTTCGAAAATGTACCACGCTAGGTACAATTGTGATCAGTTCCTCGTACAATTTTGATCACTGGCATCGTCCACGTAGAAATCACTTTTCTCCTCGGCCAGCAAGGCATACTTCATGGTATCATACTTTGCATTTTTGGCGAATCCAGTCACTCATCAGCAGAAACTTAATAAGCGCGCGTTAGACTATGTAGCTTCACTTACACCTTAACAGGAAAAAATTTACATCTCCATCGCACAAAGTGATGCATTCTTTGAGCACAAAGGAAGTGCTGCCATCACTAAGGAACTGACAAATGGCGCGAAACCGTATATTGATCGGAATCGTACCTATATCGACATTAGTACCACCTTGATTGATTGATTGATTTTCTCAGGGAAGCCAAAACAGTCTTGGTCCAACCCGCCACTGTCCGCGCCGAAACTAAGTTTATTGTGCGGTATCGCTCCCTGTATATCTAGTAAAGCCAACCGACGCCTTTGAACAGTGCAAGGAGTCCCTTTACCAGTTCTTTATTAGACACTATTACTTCGGGTCTGGTTGTCCCAAATGTGCCTTTTACTCTCCAATGCAATGCATTCGAAGATTAGATGTGTTGCAGTTTCATCACCGTCATCAGAGATCCTACTTTTAGGGTCCTCTTCTGCTATTCCCAATGTATGTAGGTGTTTCTTGAAATTCCCGTGGCCTGTCAGCAATCCAACCATGAGTCTAATGTCTCTCCTGTTCAGGGCCAGGATTGCAAATCTTCTTTTTAAAACATGGCTTTGTCATCATTACGTTGCTATGTTTTTTAGTACCACCTTACACTACACCACGATGTTTATAGCCCCATTGCAGCACTCGAAACACTGCCAGTTTAATCATAACCGTCCAGTACGTATTGCTAACATACTTCAGAGGGCGACATAACGAAAATACCTCGGCACACACTCTCCTGAGATTACACATTTTGTAGCCGAGGTGATTGGCTGAGAGCTTGGCAGGAACGCGATATGCCTGCCGCAAGTGGCGCCGGTGATGGGGTCGCCGTGGTGTGATTGCCCCATCGTGGCGGCAGAATGGCTGCAGCCGCGCGGCAGTATCGCCGGCCGCATTCCTGGCTAATGAACGAGCGGGGCCTCCGCAGCAGCCGAGCGTGGGCGCGATCTGCCGGCCCCGAGGGCGTGCCGTATCCTGGGGCAGCCGTCCCACCGACAATGCCTGCTCGCGATTCTGTCTGGAATCGGACAACCAGCGATGCTGATGCGTCTCTGTACTCACTGTCATTCGTTCCAGCAACAAGTGAATAAATCAATGCACTAGACAATTAATGACATTAGCAGCAAGTCGGCACCGAATTACATCGATGCGGAGCAGTGGCGGCTGGTGCTTCAGATGACTGGGGGTTCACTTCTTTGAGTGGCGGATCTTGAGAGTGGTGGCTCCCCCCTCAACCCACGTCGCTTGGCATATTTTCGTTAAAAGATCTGCAGAATGTCTCGGATTGTTTGCATTTGCTTCAACTAGAGCTGAGACGTGAGCCAACAAAACTTCTTTGAAACTTCCTGGCAGATTAAAATTGTGTGCCGGCACCGGGACTCGAACCTGGGATCTTTGCTTTTCGCGGGTAAGTGCTCTACCGACTGAGCTATCCCGACACGAAAGTAAAGTTGTGAGGCGGCATCGTGAGTCGTGTCGGGATATCTCCGTCGGTGGAGCGCTTGCCCGCGAAAAGCAAAGGTCCCAAGTTCGTGTCCCGGTTCCGGCACACAATTTTAATCTGCCAGGAAGTTTCATATCAGCGCACATTCAGTTTCATTCTGAAAACTGGAGAAGCTACCTTCGGATCACGTGAGACTGTAAGCAGCACCCCTCCTTACGCATGCGCAAAGGCTGCTCTCCTCCACATCTTTTCAAACAGTTAAATATTTGTTAGAAAACAAACTTTTGTATAGCTTATGGGACTTAACTTCGGGGTCATCAGTCCCTAAACGTACAAACTACTTACGAATTACCTAACACTAAGGACGGCACAAATATCCGAGAGAGGATTAAAACCTCCGAAGGGGAACGGCCTCGCGCATCGGAGAATAGTGCCTCTATGAGATCGACCACTCTGCCGCGGCAATTACTCTGCAAATCACACCCGACCGTAGTGGCCGTACAGACTGTGACTGGAGCGCCTCAGTCCGCGAGGCCACCGTGGCCGGCAATATTTGTTACAACGAAGAGTAGAGATATCATTTAAAAATCGCTACATATTTGCAAAAACGTCCAAAGGTGCAAGTAACAATACAAAAGTCATTGCTGTTCCCGTAATTGTTAACAAGAAGATTGGGTTTAAACAAAATTGCTTGCAGTCAGTCTCGAACTCACTACCTGCCACGGCGCAGCGCGATGCCGCTAACCAAACGGCTATTCTGGCTAGTTGGAGAGCAATGATTTCCTTATTATTCATCATCGGATCTTCTGAAAGCTGCTACAGTTGATGCGTCCTTAATTTATAGTTATAAGAAATTTTACCAAATATCCCGTGTTTTGATGAATCTTCAATCGACGAAACACATGTAAAGGTTGGATGTTGCCTTAATTGAGGATTTAGCGATGCGTAAGGTGAGATGCGCAGTAGCTCCATTGTCTCTGCATTCGGATCATTCGTATGTAACCTCTAGAGATCGAGTAGCTCTGAGCTGCCGTCTCTACCAGTTCCAACGCCCATGTCAATAGCGGCGTTTCCCCTCGCCCCTATCTATCACGGGAGCACCCACATGCTGCCTCCAGGGGGTTCAGAAGAGAATGTGAACCTCAGCCGCGATGTGCATTGCAACGCTGCGGCTACTGCCACCTTTATTAGGCAGCCGCGCTACGATTCGTATTCGTGCTGTCTCCGTGACGTAAACCGTTTCTCACGCGATAAAAAACTTTGATTGTGCATATAAAACGATCTGATAAAAGAACGAAACGAAGAATCATAGTTTTAAAACACCTTTTATTATATTTATATATTTTTTTTCCGGGGCTTCACTGAACCAGTGAACACATGATGGGGGAATATGCCGAACCTGGATTTCAACCAGGATTTCATAAGTCGCCAATCGCCAAACAAAAGCTCTGAACATTATGCCATACACCTACATAGACTAACCTCCCACATAATACGTCAAATTCACATTAACTACCTTTAAATTATTTACAAGCAAACCAACTTTTGTGTCAATCGCCTATTTTTATGATCTTCAGGACGCTGAGAGAGAAGTAGGAAATAACAGACACGTATTTTTCCTGTTATGTCAGTGGTACAGTTGTAAGGTAAAAACACCCTGTGGAAGGAAAAATAACACATTTGGTTTTTGACGCTTATTTAAGAATCCTTGAGAGTTCAACAAGTGTGTTTCACATAAACGCTGAATGGCAGTTAACGATCTTAAATGCTGATTGATAAAATTTTGTAGTGTAATGATAATTTGCGGAATACCCCCACCACCATCAATTAATTTTGTAAAATTACAAAATAATTTAAGAAAAATGTAATAATCCCCATTCCAAGGGAACTACGCGCAGTCAGGTGTGAAAATTATAGAACCATCAGTTTAATAAGTCACGGTTGCAAAATTACAACACGAATTATTTACTTAATAATGAAGAGGCTGATATATACTGACCTCGGGGTACATCAGTTCGGATTCCGAAGAAATGTAGAAACACGGGAGACAATACGCACCTTAAGACTCATCTTAGAAGGTAGATTAAGGAAAGCTACAACTACTTATCTAACTTTCGTGTTTTGGAGAAAGCTTTTGACAATGTTGGTTGGAATACACTCTTTAAAACTGTGAAGTCATCAGAGGTAAAATATAGGGAATGGAAGGTTATTTACAACTTGTACATCACCCAAACTGCTGTTATCAGAGTTGAAGGGCATGAAAGGGAAGCAGTGTATGGGAAGGGAGTAAGACACGGTTGTAGCCTTCTCCAATGTTATACAATGGGTAATTGAGCAAGCTATTAGGGAAATCAAGGATAAATTTGGAGAAAGAATTAAAGATCAGGGTGAATAACTACAAACATTGCGTTTTGCCGAGGACATTGCAGTTTTTTTCAGACAGCAAAGGACCTGTAAGATTAGTTGAACGGAATGGCAGTGTGTTGAAAGGTGCATATAAGATAAACATTAACGAGAGCAAAACAAGGGCACTAAAATGGAATGCAGCCTCAGAAAATCAGGCGATGCTAAAAGAATTAGATTAGGTAACGCAACAATAAAGGTGGTAGATGAGTTTCGTTAATTGGACCGTAAATGCGGTGGGGCGGGATAATGTTGACGTTAATTGTATAAGTTACGTTCATAATGGAATGATAAACGCGTACCTCGACGCTAGTTACAAAATTAACTTGGTTTTAAGCAAGTCTATTTAGTTGCTAAATAATTGTCGGCTTGTATTTTACTGTTCCTTAGCAACACCAGTTATTGAAAGTTAACCGTGAAAATTTTATTATATTCCTTCCGAAGCTCCCGCATCACAGTAATAATCAGAAAAAAGAAAAAAAATCTTTAAATAGTTCTTGAATAAAATATTAGGTTCTTGTACGAGCAGGAGAGTTGATTTGTAACCGTTACTGAAATTTAACCCAAAGTCTAACACAGACTAGGGTTCGCTATTGATAGCTTCAACTAGAATATTAAAATTCACCGCCTGCTAAATTCAACGTTCCACATTAACACTCATATAAAATTCTTGTCACAGTCGAAAATAAGTCAATTTAGACTCCACTATTATTTTAAATCTCTTCTCAAACAAAGTCAGATTAGTCTTCCACTAAATATAAATCACAGATTAAATAAATCTTCATAACGTTCAAAATATTTTTCAACATAATACATCTTTATTTTCTTCTGAAATAGTACAAGTACAAACTAGTAATTATTGTAATAAGATATGTATTCAGCACGACTAACTCAGAACGACTATTGCCGGCCGTGGTGGCCGAGGGGACTGAAGCGCTCCAGTCACGGTCTGCACGGCCACTACGGCCGGGGATTCGAGTCCACCCTCGGGCATGGATATTTGTGCCGTTCTTAGTCTTAGTTAGTTCATAAGTAGTTTGTAAGTTTAGGGACTGGTGACCCCGTAGTTAAGTCCCGTAAGCTATACAAACATTTGAATCAGAACGACTATTAACACTGTCATCAACATATATATATTTAATATTTGATGTTAGCAAATTTCTCATTTTCAAAAACGCTTTTGTTCACATGGCCATTCTGCATTTTATATCCTCTATACTGCGACCATTGTATGTTATTTTATGCATTCGGACGAACATGGACGATCTCTGCTTCCTATGTCAGCCCTGTTTTGAAGGCTATAAACCAAAAGAAATTTGTACAATGTTGTATGTATTGGTTGTTTGTGTAAATATCATCGTGTTCTAATGTGATTCTTAAAATGTTTTTATTTGTCTCTGTATGTTTCATGTACGACCGAGGCGCCCAATGAACAACGGCAGCATCGTCACCGCCTCAGCCAACATTACGGTAGGCGGCCACTGTCCTACTGTAATGTAATGTTGGCTGCGGCGGTGACGACGCAGCCCTTGTTGATTTGTATGGAGTGTTGTATGGGAGTGAAACGTGAACGATAAATAATTTAGACAGGAAGAGGATAGAAGCTTTTGAAATGTGGTGTTACAGAAGAATGCTGAATATTACGTGGGATGATCGCGTAACTACTGAAGAAAATGTTTCAAATGTTTGTATAGTCTATGGGACTTAACTACGGGGTCATCAGTCCCTAAACTTACAAACTACTTATCAACTACCTTATACTAAAGACGGCACAAATATCCATGCCCGAGGGGGGATTCGAACCCCCGACCGTAGTGGCCGTGCAGACCGTGACTGGAGCGCCTCAGTCTCCTCGGCCACCGCGGCCGGCACTACTGAACAAAAATCAGGAGGAAAGGAGTTTTTCGCGTTACTTGCCTAAAAGAAAGGATCGATTGATACGACACTTTCTTAGACATCGAGGAATCGTAAATTTAGCATTGGAGGGAAATGTGAGGGGTAAAAATCGCAGAGGTAGACCAAGATACGCATATCGTAAGCAGATTCAAATGGATGTTGGTTGCCGTTATTATGAGGAGATGATGTTCAAATGTTTGTAATTCTATGGGACCAAGCTACTAAGTCCCTAGACTCCCAAACTACTTAAACTAATATGAAACTTCCTTGCAGATTAAAACTGTTTGCCAAAACTGGGACGCGAACCTGGGACATTTGCTTTCAGCGGGCAAGCGCTCTACCGAGTGCGCTATTCCGACACGACTCACGAAAATGTTCAAATGTTTGTAAAGCTTACAAACTACTTATGAACTACTTACGAACTAGGACGGCACAAATATCCATGCCCGAGGGGGGATTCGAACCCCCGACCGTAGTGGCCGTGCATACCGTGACTGAAGCGCCTCACACGACTCACGATGCTGCCTCACAACTTTACTTCCGCCAGTACCTCGCCTCCTACTTTCCAAACTTCACAGAGCTTTCCTCCGAATCTTGCAAGACTAGCACTCCTGGAAGAAATGATATGGTGGAGACATGGCTTAGCCACAGCCTAATGGATGTTTCCAGATTGAAACTTTCACTCTGCAGCGGAGTGTGTAAACAGCAATCTTCCCTTTCTCTGCGTTCTAGTAATTTTCCAACATGTTGTCCAATTATAGGCCAAGGTAACTTACTCAGAAAAAGGAAAAGGAATTCTTCCTCAAATCATAGGATTCGATACTATTTTTGTAGCTCGAGTAGGAGCGAGAAAAATTCACCACGTCATACCGTCTTCTCCCTTACGAGACTGCTTTTCTCTGGCCCTCTTCTTTGCTCGGCGACACAACAGACTACTTCAGATTGAGATGAAAAATTAAAAATATCTTATCGGTAGCGGATCTATTTCCACAGTTTATAAAAAAAAAAAAAAAAAAAAAAAAAAAAAAAAAAAAAAAAAAAAAAATGTTCAAATATCTGTAAATCTATCGGACCAAATGGCGTGGTCATCAGTCCGTAGCTTACAAACTACTTAAACCTAGGTAAACTAACCTAAGGACAAACACACACACCCATGCCCCAAGGAGGACTCGAACCTCCACGGCGAGCAACCGCGCGCTCCGCAGCGAGGTGCTTTAGACCGCTCGGCTACTCCACCGCGGCGATAGTTTATCTGCCGACAAAGCTCCGCGACTGCCTGACGTGCCCTAAGTGTAATTCCTCATTTTGGAAAGTGAGACTGTAAAAACAAAACAAATGTTTGTCTCCAGTTTTCGAAAGTCAGTCTTGACAAAACGTCTGCCTAATTTTTGTACGCTACCCCCATCGTGGCGGAACAACATTAAACATCAACAAAGCACACTATTGTTGCACTGGACTGTTTGCCGCAAAATAAGCAACGTTTTCCCCGTACTGCAAACAGAGCAAGATCCAGCCTGCTACTGCTTTCTGTTGATTACTACCGGCCATCGTTACTAGTATTAAAGGCATTAGTCACCGATGTCCAACAGGAGACGGTGCGTATTCCCACCGGTCACATCCGCGGAAGAAGGGGCCTGCTCAAATGCTGGCACTGTATAGTACCTTTCACAACGTTTAGATACTACCCACCAAATATTTAATCTTATCAAGATTAGTTACATGACATGAAATCAGTAATGCACAGTTATTATTTGCTTTATAAATGTTACCAGGTTGTTATTTTCACTCTTTGTCGGGCATGGTGGTATTGCCACCGTGGTGGCTCAACCTCAGGTAAGGACTGAATCCCTTTTTCTAATAAATAAAGAATATAAAAAATTGACCCAGACCCCAAGGAGTAGCAACGAATAAAATCGAACACACATCCTTTTGTGTCCCAGCCTCGTCGCCGCTTTTGTGTCTCGTTTCCGTCCTAGGTGTCGGTGGCCGAGTAAAAAGAGACCGACACAGGAATAAAGATAGCACGCTGGTGCAGGTACGGAGGGGAGCAGCCAGAAACTAGAAACACTAGAGTAAATTAGAACGAGATGTATATTGCACAGAATTTATACAATACTTAACTTTTACACAATTCAGTACTGCAGAGAGCTGATACATAGTTGAGTTAGAGGCCTGCCTAGTGCCTGTCCGATAGCTAAGTCTTCACTGGTGCCTATCTGATTCCGAAGGTCTTAACTGGTTCCTATCTCAGTCCCAAGTGAACGATGTCGTTCAGTAGTGGCCACGAGCGTAGTTGCAGCAGAGGGCGCTCGTGGCTGTCGTCGTAAGAACGCCGCGCCGTGCGTGCATGGCGCCGCGCGGCGAAAGTAGGTGGCGCGCACTTTGGACTTGTGCGACACCACACATCCAACAAACTACCTGAAAAATAGGTGGTCTCGGGTTAAAGCGCTCGATTGTGAACCAAAGGGTCATGGATTCGCAACGCCGTGGTATCACGAACTTTTTCAGTGTGCGTTTTAAGCCAGCCTACGATGTGGACAGTCGCCAAACAGAATACGTGGGTCGTATTCCACGTACCACTGTATGTCCCCTTTGCCCGGTTAGGTTAGAGACATGCAAGTCGCCGAAGTGGGGTCCCATAGAAAGACTTGTACCAGGTCAGTAACAAGATATTATATTCAAAAAGTAATACTGAGTGTGACTACACGAATCATTATTATTAGTATTACTCTTTAATATCTTGTTACTTGAGGATATAATTCCCGAATTTAATATGAGAATTTCGTGCCATTTCTCGGTGCAAGCCTTCGTGTTCTAAGGGTTGATTTTTATTTTACAAAAGTAATACGGTTAGCGGTGTCAACTTCCAGTTGGAAACTACGTTTAGCGTGAGACCGAAACAGCGATATGCATTTAAGCATTTTCTCTTCCGATCGGAATGCTTGATTTCGGTGAGTGAGGTCTCGTTTAATCAGATCAATGGGAGTTCTTAAGAGCGATGAGCCTTCTTGTCTCACATCAATTCGTAATTCACAATAAATGCACAAATTGAGGACCGTCCATTTCGATACATTCATTAGTTTGAGAGTAGGATACGTTTCCCAACTTAAAAGCATATATTAATGAAATGTTGTAGCAGGAGGTCTGTAGCACTCATTGGATTTATAACTCAACATGTTTATTTGTAAATATTCATCAGTGATAGGTCACATGACACATATCATTATTATCGTTGTTGTTGGTGGTATTTTATAGGAGAGTAAACTACTAGGTCATCAGTCCCCGTCGCTATTATTATATGGTAACACGTGAATAAATAAATGTTTAACTGAAAGTAAAATGATTAAAAATACCTGTGTATGACATTCTTTGTGAGCTAGAGAAGCTATCCTATAGAGGTGCGGATTCTACAGAACGGTGTGAAATGTCAATCGATGATGTGGGTACAAAGATCTTTCTTTCGCCTGAAATGGAAAAGACAGTCGTTTATGCAACTTAGCATTTCATATGAAGAGATTGACGGATTTCTGATGTCAACATAACAAAAAAGCTGTCCCTGCTCAATCTACACAAGGTAAAAATCCCTGCGATACAATACACAAAGCAGCGAAAAGTAAGCAGCAAATTAACATTGAAAGACCAAAAGTCACTGAAAGCTACGGGAAATGGCGTAGATGTTGAATTATTTATTAAATCGAATCTTTACTGCACAGAGTTGTACTGCAAGTCCGTTCAGTACTCCATTTTTTTCTTTGTGTATTACTTGTGCTGCAGCAAGGACTGAATACAGTTGAAATTGAAATTCCCTGGTAATGACGAAATGACCAATTACCTGGTGCTCAAGATTAAGATATTACTGAATCCATACTGGAAGAGGAGCGCAAGACAAGTGGACACAATGATAAAGATGGCGCTGCAAAACCACGAATAAATACAAAATGCCAGTGCTCCACTGAATCAATTAAAAAGATAGGTAAGATAGGAGCATTACACATGGCATAAGTGGTTATTGATAAAACTCACCATTGCAGAATGGCTGGTTGGAAATTTATAAGGGCGTCAGTGTACTACAAAGATTAGCGTGTCCACTTTTTACCTATCTAAAACAAGTACTGCTTCATAGACTTCAATTAGTATTTGTCCCTTATTTTTATTGGCTTTTTGCATGAAATAATACAGCCGTTACGGATTCTAATTATAACGTTCTGTGTATACATCTGTTTTAAACATGATTATCAAAATTACAAATTTTACACATAAAAATTTTAAATTTGCAAATATGAAAATTTTAAATTCCGTGCTTGACGCTGAAGCTGTATATCCGCTTCTTGTAAAAACTGAACCAAAGCCCATCAGATATTGTCTTGTTCTTACTGGTGCACTTCAATGTGATTTGCAGAATACTTATGTGGATGTAAATTCACAGTGTTGTGTTTGTGGGAAATGGAATTCCATTTTTGCGAGCTTTTGCCATAGTGTGTTTTGTCGTGGTGCATATTAGGAACATACAACATGTGGTCAACATTTCCGTCTCTTGGGAGAGTCAGTCACTCCAATCCTACAGAGATGTGAGGGGAAGCATGCACGTCCTAACCGTATTCTAATAGTTGGTTTTACGTGTGTCCTTGGGAGATTTTTCTGCCAGAACCACGGTTTTGATGGAATAGTATCTTGAAGTGTAGCATACGAGAAGCCATTTTTTGCTTTGATACTTGCTGCTGCTGTTCCCGTTGATTGTGTGCCTCTTTTCTTATACTCGTAGAAAGAAAGTCGGATTATGGAAGCTGTATAAATAGTGGATCCCCTACTTTGATGCCTTCTTTTGCTAGAGCATCAACTGCTTCATTGAGCCAAATGCATGAATGACAGTATACTCACATAAGATGAACACCTTCATTTCTTTATATGATTTCATTATTATTTCCATCACTTCATAAATATAGCAGTTGTCGGCTTTCCACTTTAAATGATCTAATTGTTCTCAAGTGCTTCGAGAGTCTGGGAAAATTAACCATTAACTGTTAAAAATTAACCAGTACTCTTTGTACCATGTTGAGATAAAATAATTTATCTGTACCGAAATCCTTTGCATACAAGGACCACAGAAATTATTTTTACAACTGTAACTTAATACCACTGAGGCGTGTACGACACAGGAATTCTTGGAAAATCAACCCAATGATTTTTACAAACAATAAATATATATTTTAACAATGCTCGCCAGATGGTTACATATAGCAGTAATATAAATTAATCACCGTACGTGCCTAAGTACTTTCAATATTGAAGAGCATGAATTTTGGTCAATAAATTTTTTTCTGGCTTTGAGGCCGCATTGTGATAATGAAATTTCGCGGTCTAACACCCAGAAAATGAATTATTGTTTGTGACTTCGGCAGCGGAAACCTACGCTTAAATGAAATTAGGCATTAACCAAAAGCTTTTACAACGAAAATAGCCTGTATGACAATGTTCAAACATTTGGCATTATCATAGAACACTAAAGCCAAATGAAAGGGAATGTCTAACTCTGTATCTATGATCTTATAACGGTTTTGGCGCGATTCACCACGAATGTCTCTTGCTCCAATCACTTTCTTTCAGAGTTGCACCACATATTCTCAGTTATTAGCTCAGTTATTAGTCGTCTTCCGCCACATTTTTCAGTGTCTACAGCTCCCCCTAGTCCCGTGGAGCTTATTCCCTGATGTCTTAACACATTTCCACCACTTCTTCCCTCCTTCTTGTTAGTATTTACCATAAGTTCCGTTCTTGGCCAATGCCATGCAGAATCTCCTCATTCGTTATATCCACTTAGTTATCAAATTCTGCTTTAGTACCACATGTAAGATTCATCCAGTCTCTTCTGTTTCCAATTTTCCACTATGCATGATTCACTGCCATAAAACGCTTTGTTGCCAACTTACAGTCTCGAGAAATTTCTTGATATAAGTATTCCCAGTCTACCTGACATGCTCCACTTTTGACGTATTCCTTATTTCATCCATCGTAGGCTATTTGGCTACGAATATAGCAGAATTCCTTAAATTCATTTACGTCGTGTTCAACAATTTTGACGTTAACTTTCTCACCAATTTCATTTCTTCTACTTCTCATTACTTTTTCTTTCTGTAGTTTACTCTCAATCCATATTCTTTACTTATCATCCTATTCTATTAAACACATTCTGTAATTCTTTTTTCTGTAAAAATTAATTTTATCGGGAAACCTTATCATCGATATCCATCACGTTGAATTTTTATCCGACTCTTGAAACTTTCACTTCCGTTATTACTTCTTCGAGGTATAGAGCGAAAAGTAGGAGTAAAAGACTACATCTTTTTATTACGCTAATTTTAATCCGAGCATTTCGCTCTTAAACCTGCCGTCTGAAACCATCTTCGCAGTGGTATGTACTACATATTACCCATCTTTATTCCTATTTTTCTCAGAATTTAGAACATCTTACACCATTTTACAGTATGAAACGATTTTTTAAGGTCAACAAATCATTTCTTGCATCCGTTACAATGTCTAATGTGCCTCTTTGGGCAAACAGTAACATAAATAAATCAGAAATACTAGTCATTAAACACTTACTATGCCAATGAGGATCTATAAAAGCGTTCTCGATTCTTAGATACGTAATAGTGACTAAATTTATCGAAATAAAATAACATATCAGGAGAAATGAGAAAAAGATTGGTATTTTTTGGACAGTTATATCGAATGCTATGCCGTAGATTAACCAAAAATCTGTTACCTTCTTTTGGTAAACGAAGTCACAAATAAGTTTGATCCATGAAGCAAAAAGGGGTGAATAAAAAACTATATAAAATATGAAGTAAAACTGAAAGATATGTATTTAGTGCGAAATTGTTGAACAGAGATGAGCCAAAGAAACATTGACCGGAGTGAAAAAGCTAATGATCTTGGCAAAATCAGAAATAGGCTTCCACATCGACGAACGGTTTCGGTACACTCAGTTACCTTCATTTGGTCCGATGTGACTAATGCGATTTTGACAAAACATTCCAATATGCAAATTTTTCTCAAGTGGATTAAGACGGCACCTGCACCACTTCATGACGGAACTAATGGCCTGAAATGGCCATATTCAAAAGTCATAGTGAACCGATGGAAGAGAAGATGAAGATTTAGTGTAATACGATGTTGTTGTATGCATGTCACCTGTATTTTAACAAGTCGTCAGTTGTCTAAGTACTTCGAAGGATAATTGAAAATATACTCATATTGCTGTCCAGGCTCTACAACAACGTAGATATACTTTGTCTTTCTTCGGCAGCGAAACTTTCAAATATATTCTTCTGTGCTGAGCATACTACGATAACTAGATGTAACGGACCCTACTCATTTCAAAACGGTACGCCCAAAAGGCCGAAAAATATTTAAATGAATGAACGAGATAAGTATAACAATTTCCGAATGGTTCTTATTTATTTAGTGTTGTAGGCACATACGCATTCTTTTGTATAACGCTACTATTACATCACTGTTTGAAATGTACATAAAAGAAAGTGGCCCTGTAGCGTGTAGAACGGAGCACCTCAGCAGCTCATCCGGGTACTCCGGCGCCGGTAAGTGCTCTTGCAACGGGAAGAAGTTTCCACCCGGTTGCCACTGCAAGGCTCGTAAGCCGACGACTGGCAAAAACAATCATCAGCATCTCTCCTCTGACGGACGAGGCGGGTTCTTGAACGCTCGGACCTCTTGAACTTCTTAACACTGAAAAGTTGGTAGTGGCGGGTCGACGAAGCGCAATCTGAGAGCATCCGGCCCCACCCCCTCCACCCCTCACTTCTCCCTCCATCCTTCTCTCCGCACTGCTACGGCCCTTATATAACATCGGCCAGTCGCTCGGCACTTGCCGCAGAGTTGCCAACTTACACATCCAAACAATAAACAGCAGAGGCAGCGATGGCAAACTCCCTCGGCCTCAGAAGGCCGACCGACAAACACGCAGTGCCGTGGATCTCCTCCCTTCCTCATGCACAGCGTCTGAGGGAAGATAGTATTTATTTTGTGGGTAGCAGTACTGTTAACCTCTCAACATCCATGTCGAAGTGTCGGTAAAAATATTTGACAAGCAATCATTGGTGACTGACACTGTGCAAAGAAACGCTTTGGGGAGAGCTGCTTTTGGTTATTTTGTTTGGGAGAACACGGGCTATTTTCATCCTAATTTTCCACTCAGCTTTTGTTGTGTTCGTTTCTAATCATTTTTTAAACATTTTATAATCTGGCACTAACAGTTACTTGAATAAAATGCAGGCACAAATGTAACAAGTGGCCGAAGTACAACATTTGTAGGTATATGAATTGTTTCTTTCTGTTGAAATAATATGTGTGTTTACGCCGCAATGCCACGTGTCTGCAGTAGACAATGCCAACTTTCTAGGGACAATATGTGCTCCCTTTCTTCTGTAGGGAACAATTTTACTGTACTATCTCAATAAAAGGAAAAGAGATAGAACACAAAAGCAAACGAACTGCCGAGCTTTCGACCACTATATAGCGGTCCTCTTCGGCACGGTTAACTTTCGAAAATAAAATTAATTATCCCCCCCCCCAATGCTGTTCAAGTAAGGTAGAAGCCTCCATTGCATCTTGTAGCTCGTTTGAGAACCTCTAGAACTAAGTCGATGGCTGAGACGAAACTCTACGCAGACTTCATCTGTGTAAGCGAAATTAGCAAAGCGTAACTTTGTCCTTTAGCTGAGCGCAGAGGAACCGATTCCAGTACTGGTTGTAGTGATCTCTTTCAGTAATTTGCCGGATAAGGGAGGAGCAGTCGTTTGTTCAAACGTTTGTAGAGCTCATGGGACTTAACTACGGGGTCATCAGTCCCTAAACTTACAAACTACTTATGAACTAGCTATGTTTTGCATTCGGTTATATAAAACATTTGGGAACCTCCAATTCCATGTGCTGTGTCAGATTTTATGTATCTGTATGTAGACGAGCCGAACACTTTGTCGTCACTTAAAACGAAGGTTGAGTAGGTTAGCTGCATGGAAATCCATTACTACCTATAGAGATGTTTCCACAAACAGCGTCATAGCTATTCACAAACCGATTATTAAAAGACAGTGGATGTTAAAGTACTACACTGGGGGAGACGCCAAATAAACTGTGAGCTTAGTCTTGCTAGGAACACTTTCAGCAGTGAATTTCCATTTGAATTTTTAGTACCACCCATTCGTGTCTGTAACTGACATGGAAGAGTTAGAAGAGTTAAAATTGTGTTTCGGTTTTAAAAATCTGTAGTGAATATGTATGCGTCGGGCATGGATGTGTGTGTTGCCCTTAGGTTAGTTCAACATATTTTAAGTAGTTTATAAGACTAGGGACTGACTACCAATGTAGTTTGGTTCCATGGGACTACAAACATTTGAACATGTTTTAATGCATAAAGTCTTTGGAGCAAGAGTGGCACCATGCCAGAGATAAATATGGTTTATTATTGGGTATTCTGAGGGTACCTTGTAATGAGGAGTGTGAGAACATACACAACCTTTACCTGTGCTGTAAATTTTCTCCAGTCTGACTGTTACGTCATAATTCGTTCTTGTGACTGATACGGCTTACTTTGTTGCAACCACATGTGTTTCATCACTATTTCATACTTAAGTCATTTTCGAAACTAGTCTTTCAGTAGAAGCATACTGGTACAGGTGAAATGAACCTAATTCGAGATTAATCATTTCATAATTGTTAAATCGAGGACGATGTAGCGTCCCGAATTATGTTTGAAGGAATTCAGTGTATTTAGGGCGATGGTCACCTTAAATATGTGTCATATGTAGCACATAGAATGTCTAATCGACATTCCGGTTACATGCCCGCAATGTATATCGTAATTGACGTGTGCTATTGCTGCTAACAACCATTCCAGAACAGTGAAAACTGCTGAGAGGTGGCAAGTAACTAAAATGGGGAGAAAATAAAGGAATCAGTTTCATATGTGTGTGAACACCGTAGCACGAACCTCGCCTTTCTGCCTAATTTACCCAGACTGTTGTACATAAATCTCCCCAGTATGTCTCTAAAATTCGTCAATGCTAGAACCACTGACTAATATTTTAGAGAATAGGTGATGATGTAGACAAATTTTAATCTAGCCTACATACACTTATTCGGTCATTTTTGTGTGCTGCTTACATTTGACAGTCTGTGAAAAGTAGCATGTGCCGTAAATGACGGGTGTAGATAAACTGTTCAAACAGTTTTATGCGATTACAAATGAGACACTATGGTAGGTTTGAGGTTTAAGTTTCTGTTTTGCTGAGTCAACCAATATAGTGCTTTTTCCTACGTATACGTCGTGCACAGTCCACGAATGGAAAATGTAGCGAGAATCGGCCTCGGCAACAATCGTTCTCAATTGAGAATATTCGCGTCTGAAACAGGAAGCGGGGCCACAGCAGCGGCACTCCAAGTACTCCCCGCCACACACCGGACACGAAAGCTAGCTACTACTGCAGTGTCACCCGTGTCTGAAATGAAATGCCAGTTTTAATTGTGCAAATTATCAGAAAGGAAGTTTAAAATCAAATGCAAAATTTCTACTTAACAAAATAAGACATAAATACCTGATAAAAAGTTATTGTTGATTTATAAAAATAATTAATTTACAGAGCACGACCAGACACAAACTTTTTAAAAAAATAGATAATTGATCTTTAAATGTACGGAAATTAGAATTTATATGGAAATATTTTTTTAACATCCAATTTTATACACATTCCCTAGAAATATATTCTTTACTAGCTGTACATTCGTCGTTGCCCAGGTATTTAATTATTCCACACTCTTGTTAGTTGATCTCCTCTTGTCGTGAGACGCGGGAAAATAGAATTTCAATTAACGGTACCACATTCATTACGAGAAACTCGATCACTTTTTCTCTTCAAAATATATATATCAGTTTGACATGTCATGACAGTTTTCCGTTGCCTAGCGATTTATTCAAAGAGCTTCCTGTCTGTAGTGCGCTACATTTTAAGTGGACCGTACACGAATTTCAAATCCAATATCCGCATCACTCAAAGACACAATCCAATTAAATTCCTCATAATAACAGTTGTAGGTTCTTGTACGAAGCATTAACTCTTGATATAAAACCTAATAAATTTATCTAAGTCATTTACATCCTATAACAATCTGAACAACAACTTGCCGCGGTGGAGTAGCCGTGCAGTCTAAGGCGCCTCTCTGCGGAGCGCGCGGGTGCTCGCCTTCGGAGGTTCGAATCCTCCCTGGGGCATGGCTGTGTGTGTTGTCCTGAGGTTAGTTTACCTAGGTTTAAGTAGTTTGTAAGCTACGGACTGATGACAACGCTGTTTAGTCCGATAGATTTAAAAACATGTGAACAAACATGTGTGAACAACAACTTCGTGAAATTTTAGTTGGCTGTTTTATCGATTGTCGAAACACATAATCGATAATTTATCTCGTTACGTATTTAGTTAATACTTGATGCATGTTATCTGTTATATAATTTCAATCAGATCTCTCCGAAGAAAATACTGATCGTCTCTCCTTCACAATTATAAACTGCAATTTGCACAAATTAATAGCATTGAAATATACAGAAACACATAATAAGTTAGTCGCAGTCAAATAACTTTGAAGAAGCAGTTTTGCTAACACCAGTAAACTGAACGAACAAACACCTTATCTCAACACCAGACAGCAACAGATTAACTAATTACAATAATATAAATTGATTTCATTAGTTGCTCCTTGGAACCATGAAGCATTGGTCAGCAAGTCGCAGCATTCTTCGTCGTCTCGTAGTCTTCGGCATGGAATAGTTGTTAAAACTTAGTTCAGGCTTCGGCTGTGTAGACGCTGCTCCGCCGAAATGCAGCACCTTGATCGTACATTAAACAAACAAAAATCAAACAATACATTTTAAATATCTCTTGATAAAAAATTTATATACACAAAAATTAATGTTTTCGTTATAGATACCGTGCAAATCAGAGCTGATGTAAGGCAGAAGAAACTGTTTATTCCTTCATCCCACTACACCTCTCCTCTCCTACCCCGTTCGTATCACCCTCCCCCTGTATCTCGACCCATGATTCACCAACCCTCTGTCCATCTCTTCGTCCTGACTCTTTTCAACTCCGGCCCGTAAAAGTATCTCTTCCTCCCCTCTTCTTCTTTTTCTAGTGCCTTTTCCCTCTTGTGCAAGGTCAGCGTAGTTTGCATGCTTAATTTTATGGGGTGTGCCCCCTTCCTCCCGCCTCTCCATGAAAAATCACGTGAGTCTATCAGCTTTTGTGTGTAACAGAATTGTTTGCAATGTAGCCTCTGTCAAGAACCACGCGATAGCTTTCTGAAGGTAAAGTGTACAAACTATCAAGATCAGAATAAAAATATAGATTTTGTTACCGCGGTGGAGAAGTCGAGCGGTCTAAGGCGTCTCCCTGCGGATCGCGATTGCTCGCCGTCGGAGATTCGAGTCCCCCCTGGGGCATGAGTGTGTGTGTGCTGTCCTTAGGTTAGTTTACCTTAGGTTAAGAAGTTTGTAAGCTACGGACTGATGACTATGCAGTTTGGGCCGATAGATTTACAAACATTATCAGATTTTGTTTTGGTCAAGTCTGTCTGTAAACTACCACCCGCCATGCCTCGTTGGTAATTTTATAAAGACAGTGACCTTCCTTTTGTTTGGAAGGTCATGTGTGGAGAATTTCACCAAGTACGAAGCAAAATTATGGACTTTTTCGAAATCCGTTTGTAAAGTCCCATCCGCCATGGACCACAAGAAATTTTATAAAAACAGTGTCCTTTCTCTATTTTTAAAATCAAGTGTGCAAAATTTAATCAAGATTAACAAAAATGTACATTTGCATTCAACACAAACACACTTTGTACATAGATATTTGTCTCTAAAGAAGTTTTCAAGCCTAATAAGATTCATATATACCAGAAAAAACACACAAACTCGGTGAGTGAATAAAAACATTTACGCCTACAATCGAAAGAATGGTTTCATTCGATTGTCCCACATCGAGTGAAAACACTCAAACTCACTGACTGGGTGAAAACATTCATATAACAGAAATTTCTTTCATTTGGTTTTCCCGCATTGAGTGAAAACACTCAAACCGGCCAGTGGGTGAACATATTCATACGGCCGCAAAGACTATTTTAAATCGTTTGTTTCATTCGACTGAAAAAAAAAACTGACTGAAATAGAAACAATCGACTGATCACTCGGTTGGTAAAAAAAGTCGGTTTTCCCACTACTATACAGGAGGAGCATAAAGTCGGATTTTTGATAAGGATGGGGAAAGAAATCCGTCGTGTCCTTTGAAAGAAAGAAAGAAAGAAAGCATTTTCAGGCATTGGCCTTGAGCAATATAGGGAAATAACGGAAAACGAAAATCTGGATAACCGAAGGCAGATTGGAACCGCCGTTATCCCGAATACTATTCCAGGGCACTAACCAGTGTGCCGCCTCGCTCGGTGAACAACAAAGAGTATAGATGGCATGTGGTGAACTCTAGAGGTCTCAACGTTACCGAAAAGAATATAAAATACGGGAAACATCTTCTCCTGCAACCGTTCCACCTTAGTTCTCCTTTCATTTATACTTATTTCGGTCACAAAAGAACAATGATATAATTCCGCCTTACTCTGAACATTTTTCTATTTACTTCTTTTATTAATAAACATCGTCGTCTTTGCAATTATTCTTTCGTAGTTACTTTGCCTGTATCTATAAGTGTCTGTAATTCCTCTATGAGTGAAAGTCTTAATGTGGTATTCATTATCACAACATTTACAAGCTTAATAATATTCATGCGTGTCTTGAAGTTTTGTAATGCATTTGTTAGGCACACTAATGTCTATAGATACTTTGTAAGTGGAAGGACTGGGCAGAAAGGGTTAAACATCACTTATGATACTTTGTTTTTAGACAGGAACATTGATTATATGTAAACTTCATTAGGCAATAACAAACAATCTGAAATGACAGGCTTATGAAAATCCAAATGAACTCAGGTTAATCTGAAACTTAACGGATTTGAACGACAGTACCTTTTATAACAGAATGGAGATATTTGTAAAGTGTGTTACTTTTTAAACGCCGTTTTTGACTGACATATTTCTAGCTTCTGCATTACAGACTACAAATTTCTGAGGGTGGTTTCTAACTTGCCAAATTTGCTGTACATGAATTACTGAATACAAATCTCAAAAATTAATTGTAGCTGAATGTTCGAAACGCTTTTAGATCACAATAGCAAATACAAAAAAAAATTAATTAATTAAATAAAAAATTTCAAGTAACAATATGACTGTATTGCAGGGTTTTGGGGTTTTGACTCTTTTAAAAACAATTATTTTTAATGGTGCCGCATAATTTTATGAAACCAAAGTGTAGATTTATGTGCAACACATACACACAAACACACGGACACTCTACATATGAAGAAGAAGTTCACGAATGGACATGGTAACAAGACACTGGATACTGTAACAAGAGTTTAGCTGTTTGTAAACAAACGTTCTGAGCTATGGTCTTACCATATGGGTGCAACATAATTTATAATAGACACAAAAATGTTTTGTTTCCTACTTACCGATAACCAAGAACAGAACGTAAATGTGACGAAATATTACCATATAATATTTAAATGTTAAGAGACTTGACGAAGTCAACTTAGAATGGCCGAAACCGGTCTAAATACATCAATTTGAAACTATTTTTTAGAAGAATTGCCCGCCATTTGACTGAAAGATTTTTTGATTATTGACACGTCACAACCTGGTTTCGGTCTTAGGCCATTTTTTAGTGCTGTGATAAAAGTTGGCAGACAGGTTTCCTTATGTCGTGGTCATAATAATAGAAACAATAAAAATATTGGGAGTTGAGTCCATTTTATGCTTCCGTTATTGACTGAAGTCCGAATACTTTTATTGCTTTTATTATTATGACCACGAAATACGGAAACCTGTCCGGCAATTTTTATCACAGCACTTGAAAATGGCCTAAGGTCGAAACCAGGTTGTAACGTGACAATAAACAAAAAAACTTTCAGTCAAATGGCGGTCAATTCTTTCAAAATATTTTATATGACAGAAGCTCCTGACACGTACAAAATCATAATTTGGAACTAGTGATCAGGACTCCTCCGTTTATTCAGATTTCAATATAAGTAACAAGTATTTCCTGCCCTATTAATAATTACAACAGTACCTATCAGTGAAAATTCACCGCAAGTTGGAGCAGGAGCGCTACTGTTATAATATACTAGCTGAAAACCCGGCATTGCCCGGGTATTTATTTATTTATTCCTGCCTGGAGTTAGCACTTCTCCTACCCTTCACTCTCTATCCATCTTCTTTTTTCTAAAAATATTTTATCTTTATCGGAGAACATATAAGAAATAACGCTGTCTTGGATAATGTACAAAATTATAAGCGCATTATTCAAACAAAGAAAGATAGAAGTCCAAACACAAATGACGTATATAATTCGCACGATCTCATATTTATTCAGTTATATGTGGTACAATTGTATAATTTTCAGGTATGTATTCATTTGTATAAGTGCTGCATGTCTGTAAAATTTCTTGGGAATACAATTGGTGTTAAAGAAGTAATAGATTACTACTTGGTGCGTGATAGGGCGGTTTTCCAAGAACGTTACTGTTTTATGTGCTCATACCAAATTGAACTACAGGTCGCACGGTGCTACAATTTCGGAGGCACATTCAACGATATGTGTGTACATTGCCTATAAAATTTCCTGCGGCTACAATTTTTAGTGTAGAAATTATAAATTGTAACGTCATACCGAATGCCGTAGTTTTACTCCATAAACAGCGGAAAAGTAGTAACCGAGAAACTTTTTTCCTTTCATCATTTTACTATGGTTACCAGCGAGAAAAAGTTTAATAAAGGTTTGAAATTATGTTTAAAGTTTGTTGCAAGTCGCTAAGTACTCCCATTCTCATATAGTGTATTTGTAAAGTCTCATCGCATTATGGCAGTGTTTTCCAACTCCTATCGTTTATGGTGTTATGAACCATGTGTCGTATGTGCTTCGTACTCCTGTAGAAGATGTTATCTCACGTAACGAATATGTGTACTAAATTTGATTGAAATCAGTCCAGTGGTTTAGGAGAAAATTAGCAGCATTGTCGGGTATAGCAGCAGTTTTCCCCGCATCTCATTGGTTATGACGTCATATCTCGTGAACTATCTATCGTATGTGATTCTTACACTTACGGTGACCGTCCTCATGGATTGAAGCTTACGTGTACAAAATTTGATAAAGATTGGAACAAAACTGTAGATTTGTATGCAACACGTACAAATATACGGACACTCTGCTTTATATATTAGATTAATTTCATCTTCTTCACCGTCGCAGCTGTACATTTATTTGAAGTTGTGACTAGTATCGGTCCATTTCCGTCCATTTTCAAACTTTTTGTCTGTGCTTCAACCATAAGAAATCAAATGTCTCTGGTGTGTAAAACAAAAAATTTCATCACTGCAATTTTAAAATCAATTGATTTATCTTAGTTGAAGCTCAGACAAGAAGTTTTAAAATGTACGAAATGTACCGAAACTAGTCACAACTTGAAATAAATGTGCAACTGCGATGGTGAAGAATATAAAAATAAAACTACTTGTAATTAGATTCCATATTGTGCCAGCCATAGAATTATAGTGAAATAAAAGGTTTCAGCTTGGCGATGTGAGATTATTTTGACCCACTTTAGGTTACGGTAGTAACACTAAAAGTGAGCCTTTGCGATCATCTTTTGACAGTTCGAAATTTAAATGAAAGTAACGGCTTAACTATTCAGCTGACACTAAAATTGAATAACCGAATTTGTAGAGGGGAAAATACTCTACAACTTTGGTCTGTTGTGTTTTTTTTTTTGTTTTTTTTTTTTCATATCTCGTAGCATTTCAAAGATATTTGAAAAAATATGGGAGATTTTGGGATGTTTGTCTGTCTGTCTGTCCGTCTGTCTGTCTGTCCGTAACGTGTTCCCTGTTTTTAAGGCGAACCGTTCAACCGATCAGCACCAAATTTTACAGACATGATTGTAGTCCGCTAGAGACCAGAACCTCCCTTTTTCAGATTTTTCTGACAGGTAATACGTTAGTAATACCAAAGAAAGCCGTTTGTAATGTAATTGTAATTGCAAACGAACCGTTCATCTGACACGAAAATTTAATAATCTAATTGGTAGAGAAGAAAATTCTCTACAACTTAGCTCCCTTGTGTTTTTGTTTTTTTTTTTTTTTTTTCATATCTCGTATCGTTTGAGACATATTTGCAAAAATAACGGAGATTTGACACCTTCCATTGAATTAACGAAAACCAGCCGTTCGTAGATGTCACGTGACATTCCTCGCTCAGAACTCGCTCTGAAATACGCCATCTTCCGTTGCGTACTTGATGATTTTCTTATTGTAACTCACACGTTGTCATTTCAAAGCAATTGCGCACTGAAGAATTAACAAAACACATCTTTCTTCGTACGATAAATGATAATGTAGTGTCTACAAATGCCATACTATCATCAGTTAACAACGGCCATCAATGTAGCGTAGTGGGCAAGGTGTTGGACTATGATGGTAAAGGTCGGTGGTTCGGATCCCGCCCCTACAAATCTAAAGTGGGCCGTAAAACACGTCAGTGTGATTTTTTTTTTAATAAAATAAACATCTCACATCGCCTACCAAGCTGAAACCCATTATTTCGAAATAAAACTATCTATAAGGCTGATCAAAATGTACATTTACCGCTATGGGTAGCTGAAATTAGCGTAGTAATTACTGATTACACTTTTAGTTGTACATATTAATTAATATTATGTTAGTATCGGTGAGACACTTTGCAAATGTACCAAATAAGAGAAGATTGGAAACGAAAAGTGAGTAGCTGACTAAATTTAACCGAGCTCGACGGCGCAAAGGAATGAGGAAGCGAAGTGGCGCCATGTAGAGCTCTCGCTAGCCAAAAGCCTTTTCCCCTCTCTACGGAACCGGCCTGACAGCGGATCCAAATGGAGAGGAAAGAAAGTTGTAAATTGGGGCGACAGTTTGAGTTTTGCCGGCAAAGCGGCGGCGGGCACACAGAGAGAGAGAGAAAGAGAGAGAGAGAGAACGCAGGGCGGGCGTTTGGTGGCAGCGCCAATAAAAGAAAGCAAACCGCAGGCTGGGCGAGACGTGGAGGGGCGGGCGCGGAAGAGTTGTGCCGTAGCGGCGGCGGCGGCTGCAAAATTCAGCGGGGCCTTCGGCCGGCGACAAGCAGGCGCGCTGATTATTTCACGACGGAAAAATGGAAGAACAATGTCGGCAGGTTAGGCGCGGTCTGAATAACGCACGCGGCCCGCGGCTCCATAATGCACCGCTGTTTAGTCGCCGGGCGGCGCGGCGGTCTCGCAGGCTCCGTGGCCATCGGCATCGGGCGGCCGGCCGCCGTGTCCGCGCCCCCCGCGGGGGAATTATTCAGGTTATACTAAAGGAGGAGCATTATTGATCAGCCACCGCGGCCCACCGGCGGACCGCACTCCGCCGCTTAGTGTCGCTACCAGCCGCCGCTTACTTATTTACCGGCGCATTTTATTCATCCCATTTATTATTCCCGCGCTACATAAGACCTCCATCGTGGCAGCTGCTGCGGTTTAGTGTCGCGCGTATTTTAGTAATTTTCACCGTTGCAGTATCTAAGTGTATTGCTGTTACATAAAAATGACCTGGGCGTGAAAAAAAAAAAGAGCCATTGCTTCCTCCCCGCTCCCCATATATACTTAATTTTAAACTCGTTACCGTATTTTTGTAAGATTTTATTAAATATACTAGCTAGTATCCAGCACATTGCTGCCGCAGAAGATATAATTGTGCAAAAAACGTTTGAAATTTGAAGGTATTAGCTTGTTGGTCTTTCTCCCCTTTCTCTGTTCATTACCTCCTCTCCATCCCTCTGTTCGTCTTCTTTCAATTGTCTGTCATCACTGCCCTCTCTCATTCTCCTCATCTACCCTCTCTCCGTCCGTCTCTTCCCTCTCCTTTCTGTCCATCCCCTCCTCCACCTATTCCTCTCGCTCATATGTATATGAAAACATATACAGTGTTTTCAACTAAGTGTGTTTGCCTCTTTAACTTATAAAATAATAGGTGAAGAGGAATTTTAATGCGGTAGGTTGCCGGCCGCGGTGGCCGCGGGGACTGAGGCCCTACATTCACGGTCTGCACGGCCACAACGGTCGGGGGTTTGAATCCCCCCTCGGGCATGGATATTTGTGCCGTCCTAGTTCGTAAGTCCTTCATAAGTAGTTTGTAAGTTTAGGGACTGATGACCCCATAGTTCAGTCCCATAGACTATACAAATATTTGAACTTCTTTTTTTTTTTTTTTTTTTTTTTTTTTTTTTTTTTTTTTTTTGCGGTAGGTCAACACAAGAAATGTTACACTTTCTGCGGAGCTATGAACATAGTTTATTGTATCATTTTCCAAAGAGTTACAGAAGAAAGATACAATTTTTTAAATGGAACAATAGTTTTTTTTATTTTTATTTTATTTTTTATTTATTTATTTATTTATTTTTTTATCTTGCATTGGAATCGTTCAAACCAGCTGCGTCCAAATCAATTTAAACCACATTCCACTCACTGTTAGTTTGGGAGCTACAACCTTTAAAACTTTCAGGGGCACATACCAAAAACGCTGCGCATAATGCAGTGCGCCTTCTAAATGTGGTGCGGCCGAGTTGTAACGTCGCCGGTGTCACGAAGAGAGAAGCTTCCTCGATGCGCTGTTAGACTGCCGACTGTCGCCGCACACGGCCGTATACCCGACAGTTGGAGCCACACAAACAACCGGGGCTCAATATACCACAGTTACTGACATCGGATAACGATGGCATACACGAACAACAGCTTCTCGCTCCGTGACACTGGCGACGTTACAACTCGGCCGCACCACGCGCATTGCATTATGCGCAGCGTTTGTGGTATCTGCCCCTGAAACTTTGAAGGGTTGTAGCTCCCAAACTAACAGTGATAGGAATGTAGTTTAAATTGATTTGGACGCAGCTGGTTTCAACGAATCCAATGCACGATAGAGAACACTATTGTTCCACTTAAAAAAATATATCTTTGTGGTGTAACTCTTTGGAAAATGATACAATAAACTATGTTGATAGCTCCGCAGAAAGTGTAACATTTCTTGTGTTGACCTACCGCATTAAAATTTCTCGTCACCTATTATTTAAGTTACAGAGACAAACACACTTAGTGAAACACCCGTGCAAGTTTCATGGTGATTAGTCAAACGGTATACGCCATTGTAAATTCACTGGTTTGCAGATTACAAAAATCAAAACATACGTTTGTGTACTGACTTTCATGGTGACCAGTCAAATAATTCCAGCAACGTACCCTCCGCCACATAGCTACGGAGGCTTTCGAACGGTAGCCTATGTATGAATTCCACATATCATTCAATTCCGTCCAGCCGATTCAGCATGAAGAGTAACAAACTTATAATTACAAACGCTTTCGCGGCCAGAGTCAGATGAGATAAAAGTTTTCCGTGTGTTGTACCTCGTCATGATGTAAGAAGTCTATTACTTAAATAACCGACATTTCGGTCAACGTTACAGTGGCCTTCATCTGGGTATACTAGAGTCGGTTAGTAAGAAGGCTGTTACTACCCAGATAAAGGCCACTGTAACGTTGGCCGAAACGTCGGTTGTTTAAGTAATAGCCTTCTTACATCATGACGTGGTACAACACCCAGAAAACTTTTATGTCAGTAACAAACTTCCTAACCCACTGTAAGGTTCCTCGCAATTATGCACCGTACGGCGGCTTCCTAAAGTTACATCATACGTTAATTCAGGGTATAAGCTATCTGCATTCCGAATTTCATTAAAATCCGTTCGGCTGTTTCAGCATGAAGAAAAACAAATATATTAACTCATTGTGAGGCACCCTCCGCCACTTACCGTAGGGTGGCTTACGCTCCTATATATACAAAACATACATATATACGCCGAGTTTCATAATGACTGGTCAAACGGTATCAAAATGGCAAGGTATACTCCGCTATGCTAAATTCACTGACTTGCAGATTACAAAAATCTCCTTCATGAAAACATACATATATGTACTGACTTTCGTGGTGACCAGTTAAATAATTTGGAAGTAACGTACCCTCCGCCATGCACCTACGAAGGCTTTCGAAAGGTAGCCCATGTATTAATTCGGAGTATAAGCAATATTCCTTCCACATTTCATTCAATTCCGTCCAGCCGCTTCAGCGTGAACAGTAACAAACACGTTAACCTTCCTAAAGGTAGCTCATACGTTAATTCAGGTTATAAGCTATTGAAAAACGTCCACTGAATGTGTGGTCGTGTTCCATTTTGAATTATTCATTACTCTTAAGTGTTTCTCCATAATTAATATTGTCCATTTGTATGTCATTTATTTTATTATTTATTAATGATCAATGCGCCATTCCACCCGTGTGATTCGACTTGTGTGTTCATGTGAATGCGGAAGGTTGCTTTTAATATTCACAGACTGCAGCGCTATGGCTTACAGTCGCCGCCTCCCTCTTTAGGCCTCGTTTACTTAGTTAACAACGCATGGCTTCGTAATTCGTCTGCACTGGAGTCTGCTGGGTGGCCAGAGACAAGCTAACTTGGCAAGATGGCGAGGTGGCCTGTTCTTAGTGTATACCAACATTATCATGGTCGAAAGAGGTGACAAAAGAGATCTTTCTGGAGCTCTGGTAGAGGGTATTACGTTCTTCAGGTAGCGAGGGTTGGTAGTCAGTAAGCTCTGGACGCGCTCTGCATCGCTTTTAGCGCGCCCTACATCCGGTATGTGGAGGGGAAGGCTTTTGGCATGGCCTCAGGTTTCACTCTTGCCGCGTCTGCCGAAGTGAGTATATCGTCAAATCATGCTGACGGGATGACATGCTGTTAGAACTTTACTTTTTTTGTGATCAGGCCATCTTGATTTATCAGTGATAGTTTTCTTAAGTAATTCTTTTGCCATGCGAGACAAAGTGTTTCTTCATTTACAGAACTCAAGTAATTCAGTTTAAATTTAGTATTTGCAGTCACATTCCAGTGATTATTTTTTGTCCACTTTTTCTCAAGTTGGAATACATATGTGTGGCCTTCAGCCTTTCTGTAAACTTAGCAAGTCTGGATATCCTTACCCTTTTTTTTTTTTTTAACTTACATTTCCGTGTTGTGCTGTATCACGAGTATGCTAAATATTTCTCAGATTTTTTGGTTTGATTCAGTCCTTCCTGTCTTGGTATTATCGATTGCACCACATGCTTTTGTAACAGTCTTCGACCTGCAGCCATACTTTCACTATTACTAGCTTTCTTCTATATGAATTCTCACATGTGCTTTATTTGCTTAATCTAAATTAATTTCTTTTTGTAAATTCTATGTAATTCACCATGGTTGCACACCACGTGGTACATAAGGATAGTATGCCGCTACCTTGCTGCACATGAGTTCGTTTGGTGCATAGTTAATTTTGTAATTAGTGCTTGAAGACACCTGCCATCTCGTCAAAACACTGCCGACGCTTTGTTTCGCTGCTGGTATCAAGTGTTGTCAGTTGAGCAATGTGTCACAAGCATTATGCACATGTCTGTGAGTGATTGAATGTGCTTTCATCCATCCACTGTGTATTTGCAAATTTCTTCCCACGTTACCTGAATATTCATGAAGGGCAGTAACTTCACGATTTTAATTCAATTTTGTACAAGGTGTGTGCTTTATTGTGCTTAATTTGGTATCCCCACATTTGTTTGCTTTTCATTTTATTGAATAGATTATGATTTAAAGTATCAAAACACTGCTTTATAATTTCATGTTCCCTGTCCCATGTTTAACTATCTATTCCTTTTTTTTAATTTATTATTATATGTTTGTTAAAATGTTGCCTGCTCCCTTGAAGATTGAGCAGTCAGTTGAATTTCCGTTGTGCAAGTACTATGGCCACTCACAAAGTAATTTAGAGCGTTTAAACTTGCATTTGTAGATCTCAACTGGCAGAGAACTTAGATAGAAAACTTAGCAAGCTACTTCCACTAACTGCATTCCAAATTTCATTAAAATGCGTCCTGCCGTTTCAGCGTGAAGAGAAACAAACGTATTAACCCATTGTAAGGTACCCTCCGTCACGAACCGTACGGTGGCTTACGAAAGGTAGCCCATATATTAACGCAGATTATAAGCTACCTCTTTTCCAAATTTTATTCATATCCGTCCATCCATTTCAGAGTGAAGGCGTAAGAAAAGAATTAAGTAATGGGTTAAGAACCTCCGCTATGCACCATAAAAAGTTAAGTTTTGTAGGCCTATAACCTTCGCGCGAGTGCAAGCAATGAGTTGACAATTTCTATCGCAATCGGACGTACTATATAGCCCTGCATAAAATAGGACAAAAATATTAATTTTTATATATTAGTTTTGCTGGTCGGAACGTTTCCCTCGGGCGTAGGTGTGTGTGTGTGTGTGTGTGTGTGTGTGTGTGTGTGTGTGTTGCTCTTAGTATAAATTAGTGTGTAAATATAGTTTGCTCCAGCCACTCATGACGACTAGTGCCTTCCTCAACGTTTTATACGGTATTGTAAAACAGATTACGAGAGAAGCGCCGACGTTTGTCGCTTTTGCATTACAATATAGCAGAGCCTGCTTCTCGGAATGGTGCCAGAGAAGAATATATTCACATAACACTTGAAATGTATCTTAATCCACTTCCAAGATCCTTGAGAAGCGAAAAACGTTATAATAAAGAAATATGAAAATATGTCATCAGTTGTCGGTCTAACAGTTCCTATACATCAGATATAAGGGTATACAGCTGTATAGCTGTTTAATAAGGATTTCAAATCTCCGTTTGTTTTCTAAAATGGAGAAATAGGTTGCCAAAAGTCACCCAGTTATTGAGGAATTATATTTCGCATAGTGTTTTTCCTTTTTCTTCTCCTCTAAACAAACTGATAATTCTTAGGGTATCTGTAACTTCTTCCAATGATATCGATGCAGAAAAGAGTCATTCAGTACCCAGAGACCACGTATACTTTGCTTCTCGTTCTTGTGGTGAGCTAGGAATGCTGATCGGCCAGAGCATAACGAGCGCCTACCTCCTATCAGTATCTTTTTCTTCTAATATATGAAGCAGAGTGTCCGTATATTTGTACGTGTTGCATACAAATCTACAGTTTTGTTCCAATATTTATGAAATTTTGTAAACGTAAGCTTCAATCCATGAGGACGGTCGCCGTAAGTGTAAGAATCACATACGACATATATTTTTCACGAGATATGACGTTATAAACAATGAAACGTGTCTAAAACTGCTGCATTTAGCGACAATGCTGCTCAATTTCTCCCAAACCAATGGACCGATTTTAACCAAATTTCGTACACATATTCCTTACGCAAGACAACAATTTCCGTACTAGTACGAACCACATACGACACATGGTTCAGGAGATATAACGTCGTAAACAATAGGAATCGCAGAAAACTGCCACATAATGTGGCGAGACTTTATAAATACGCTATATGAGAATAAGAGTACTTAACGACTTGCAACAAACTTTAAACATAATTTCAAACCTTTATTAAACTTTTTCTCGCTGACGCCCTTAGCAAAATGTTGAAAGGAAAATAGTTTCTCGCTTACCACTTTTCCGCTGTTTATGGAGTAAAACTACGGCATTCGCTACGATATTACAATTTATAATCTGTACACTACAAATTGTAGCCGCAGGAAATTTTACAGTCAGTATACGCACATATAGTTGAGTGCACCCGCTAAATTGTATCACAGTACGACACATAGATAATGAGCTATGAACACAAACAGTAACGTTCATGGAAAACCGATTCATCACGCACCAAGTTTTAATCTATCGGTTCTTTACTATTAATTGTATTCCCAAGAGATTTTAAAGTCATACAGCCCTTATACAAATGAATATCCGTTTCGGCCCCCTAGGTTTTGGTTTTCCGTGAATCTTCTAAATCATCCTACACAAATACCGGGATTGTTCCTTTCTAAGGGCATTATTGATTTGTTTTCCCAACTATATAAAAAACAATCCGATATTTTTCTCCAACTCTGGTAACTACGCCGTCTTCCTACACTCTGTCCATATCTGACGGTCACTCTAAAAACGTATTCACCTGACGTGGGAGTAAGTTTTGAAAGGCATTGTGATAAAGGTTAACTATATCTGAAAATAATCATCTTGATGTTGAAGCCCTTTTTTGTCCGTTTTTGCTTTGTATATATTTAGTATTTTCATTGTGTCATTTTTATTGCTTTAAAGTGAACAAGAGAAAATATTTTAGTTTTTGCAGTTATTGCAAATTCATCCTGTTAATTATAGTTATGCACAAGAATATCATATATGTACCTTTTTTTTTTACCTGTTGAATTGGTTGGTTTTCGTACATCATCCCTGTACGACTTCGTTTACAGTTTGTAATCTGCAACCATATGGCACTTACATACAAAATTGTTTGTTGTTGAAATGTTTGTTCTGCTTTCTTGTGTTGTTTTATGGTTAGATCTACTAATTAATTGTATCTCTGTGTGTGTTTTTATTGTTTGCTAATGAAATATGTTCAACTTACATTTGTCTTCATCGGTGGAGTAGATAAGCAGAATAGGAGAACTTAGTGTTCAGTGAACTGTTAAAAAAATGGGGTATGGAGTAGACGCTGACGTATTTTGACCGGGAAGGTTGAATCTTGTCAAGATGATGGATAGAGTTGACAGTTAATGTGTTTGGGGTGGGAGGTTCGAATTTTGATTCTTTGTGTAAAGGTGTGTGTGTGTGTGTGTTTAAATTGGTGTTTTCTGTCAGTTCTGTGAGTGCAGAGATTATAGTTGCATTGCCGAGAGCTATGTATTTATTAATTATTTATTTTCCTTGAAATGTTTGTTAAGCTTAAGGGACCCAACTGTGGGATCATCAGTCCCTAAACCTGCAAACTACTGATGAACTACATTATACTAAAAACGACACACCCATGTCCGAAGGAGGATTCGAACCCCCGACGGAGAACGGCCTCGCGCATCGGAGCATAGCGTCTCAATGTGGTTGACCACTCCGCCGCTGCTGTTTTCTTTCAACCATGGCTTTCTGTATTTGGTAGTTTCCTTCTTTTTTATTATTATTTTTTGTTTTTGGGGGGGGGGTGCTGTTGCTGTATTTGAGGAATTTCAGATCTGCGTTGATATCTGTTGCACTGTGTTTCATGTCCATAACATGTTCGGCAAATGTAGAGTGACAGCTGTTACCGTTTAGTGCTCCTCTGTGTTCTTTATATCTTGTGTTAAAGTTTCAGCATGTTTTTTTCAATGTAAATATATTTGCAGTTCAAATGTTTATATCTTTGTCAAGCTTAAGGGACTTAACTGCGGGGTCATCAGTCCCTAAGCTTACAAACTACTTATGAACTACCTTATATAAACAGCCATGCCCGAGGGGGGATTCGAACCCCCGACGGGTAGTGGCCTCGCGCATCGTAGCATAGCGCCTCAATGCGCACGGCCGATCCCCTGCGGCAGATTTGCAGTCGTGACATGTCAGTTGGTAGATACCTGATCTTTGTTTTTGTCTGTGTTGGTTGTTCTTATTTTTTAGTTCTCTTAGTTGTCAGTTCTGTAGGCTACTTTGAATCATTGGTTTTTTTTTTTTTTTTTTTTTTTTTTTTTTTTTTTTTTTTTTTTTTTTTTTTTTTTTTTAAATATATTGCCTCCCTAAAAAGGCAGGGAGTGGGGCGGAGGGATGCGAGTGATAGTGCGGCACTTGCAATTTCGCGCTTTGCAGCGATATACCTTCGGCCGACAGTACTCCTAACAAGTAAGTATTTGCTGTTACTGGAGGACTTTGCTATTTCTGAAGATATACCTACAAGAGAATAACGTATTATTTACGATCAAGTGAAAAAACGGATGGCCGAAGATAAATCTGTTTATCAAAGGTTACTGCATTTATAATAGATGAAGATGTGACTGGTGAAGTGCCATCAGCTCAAGGAAACGATATTGTTATGGCACTGAGTAATAAACCATTGTACCTAGGAACGTAATTCCATACTGCAGCAGTTTATCAGGAGTCACCTCCAAGAAAACGAAGTTTCTAGAGGATATATGACTGATGAGTACAGGAAACAGACAAAAACAAGTATAGGGATGGAAAATTTTTATCCTACCCGTTTGTGTCGTTTTAGATTAGCGATGTTCAAATATTTGTAAATGTATCGGACCAAACTGCTTGATCATCAGTCCGTAGCTTACAAACTACTTAAACTAAGGTATACTAAGGACAAACATACACACACACACACACACACACCTATGCCCCGGGAGGACTCGAACTTCCGACGGGGAGCAACCGCGTGCTCCGCAGCGAGGCGCCTTAGACTCAGATTAGCTATGAGTAGGACACCGAGCCGGAAATTAAATGTACTGGAACAGAAAAGAAAAATAAAGAGCAAGCTGGTGTTACAAATCTTTGAAAACTCCATTTGCAAAGCTCAAAGCTGTACGTGGTACGATAAATCACTATTTACTTGACAGCTGTAAAGCACAGTGAAAGGAAAACATTCAAATTTTGGACACAGAAAAGAAGACAATTGACGCACAATTTACTGAAGGTCAAAGCTTCCAACTTGTGGATAGAGAAAACTACACTACTATACAAATACCAGTCAGTGTTTAACGATGTCACTAAAAATCTCTTAAAGACTCGACCGATTTACTTGTAATTTTATAATTTAATCTAACAAACATTCTACTGGACGTAGGCTACATATTTTTAAAACATAAAGGGTATTTCTAAAATATGCCAACAATATTTGAGGGGATGCAGAGAGGGTTAGTAGATTGTACAAGGGATGTGTTGGATCAAGTTTCACGTAGGAACCCTTGTCCTTAAATGTCATTCGTGATGCTACGAGCATTTCAACGCCGAAAAAGAAGAGAAAATACAGTACAGAAGGAATATAACATTTAAGCCTTAAGACATACGATCAGTTGAGTAGGAGAAGAGATTTGTCTTGTGCAGTATCGAAGATAAAAAACCTGTTAAGGAAAGTATTTTAGAGCCTCTGTTTGCTTGACTTTTTTTTCTTATTTTGGTCAACAGCATCTATTCCAAAAATATGGAAAGCAAAATGTCTTTAGTAATAGAGATAGAATATGTTACACACTATGGAAAGGGACGAGGAGGTAATAGGATATCGGTGAGGCACATAGGAAGGGAGTGACAAAAAGCATATAGATAAGGAGGGAAAGTGAAGGAGATGAACAAAGTAAAGGGGAGGGGACAGGTATGTATAACCTCTTCTCATTTCACACTTAGAAATTGCAACCATTGCCGCGATCGCTGAATATAAGAATAAAATATTTTGTCGCACAAATATTTCATAAAGTTAGAAAGCAGTTGGTTTCAGGAATGCTAACGTTCAAAAAACCTGCTCAATGCGGAAGAGCAATCAGGTCTCTCGTTGACAGAAAATATCTGTCACCTGATCAAGTAATTGTAGACGATTAATTAAGATTTAAAAATAGCCATGATCTGGTCGGGTTTTCGCAGTAATAGAAAGCAAGTATGTCCTTGACGTGGATGGATCCACAATGGCAATCAAACATTCTTATATGATAATACCTATGACTGCGATGGACAGCATGCTGCTGCTTTGTTTCATATCATTATATCGGAGTGGACTGACAATTTTCTTGCACCGGATCATCAAGACGTTTGGCAGCAAATATGTTAATATCTCCAAGAGAGGTTTTATGTCTTCCGAGAATATGTAAGTCCTACTTCTGGTATATTTTCGGCTAGCCAATAGAAATGATGAACTATATAACTCTACAGCACTTCTTAAAGGCGTTGTATTCATCAAGAAGCTGACTTCTGCGAAGTGCACAAACACTTTGTAACTGTCGACGTTTTCCGGTTTTATCCATAAAAATTTGTGTAATTTAAATATGACCAACCTGTTGCCATCAAATGTGTTCTGTGTCTAGTGAACCGAACCCGATGTTGTTGATGACTAGTATATTTATGCCTTTAACATTCTAACTAGGTAAATAGACTTTCCAATGATATCATATTATAGGTTATTTGTCTCAAATTGTGCGTTGAGCAATAAATAATTCATATTTACAGTAGTTTCATAGTATCTTTTACTTCTCACATTTTGTTTTGTACTACGATAGCCCAATGTAACTAAACTGTAAGTCTTGTATTTATATTGCTTCCTTACCTGCACTGTATAAAAATATGCTTTTTGCGACAGTATATCTTGATCTTTGCTAGTCAGCTCAGTACATAACACTGTTCACAAAGCTGAGTCTCCAATCTACTTGAACATACGAACAACCAAGTTAACCCATTTTAGGTCACGTAACCCGGCCAGAAATCTGCGCTAAGAGTTTCACAAGACTTGATGCCAGGTCCATCATAACACGTCTACCATATGTCTACTTTGAAGAGACATGAAAGTATCCCATAAATCGATGACCATACTTGCATTTCTGCAAGGACTTCGATTCTGGAAGCTGCCTAACGTGATTTTTCGTAAAAGTTACTGATAGTGTGCATTACGTAATTCAATGATCTTGTTATTGTATAAAAACTGATGTAGAATTGATGTCGATTTAGATACAGATGTAGACACGTATCATGAATTCATCTTCGGCATGGTTCTATGCTGCCTTGAATGCCATTCTTCATGCGGAATACGACGGGGTGGAACTCTGTTCACAGTGTGTATGATTATCTCGTGATTTCGATACAGTATTGTGAAATTCCCGGTTTGTTGAGTTTGAGAAACATGTTACCAATCTTTCTGATTCAATGAAAAGACCTGTTCTATTAAATAATTACGTTTCACTCAAACATGATTCAAAAGATAACTAATATTAAAGTTTATATTTTCAATCTTGCTCTGTGTCATCTTTTAATAATTCATAATTAATGACAAATAATACTAACGTGAATGCTGTAGTAATGAGTCCGTATTTCGTTTACAGATCTTTATTATTCAGTTGTGCCTGATTAGGGATGTAATTGTCTTAAAATTACTGACACCATGATTTGTGTATCACTTGATTTCACTTCATCATTTGAAAAAATGACTAAGGCCACAAATACTTTTTATAAATTCAGTATTTATTTTGGAAGTAATAATTTTTACACACTGATGGCTAAGTCGGTGTAACTGGCTGCTAAACTTAAAATTAAATATTTGGGACTAAGGGCACCTCAGGTAGAAATCTTGTAGCTGCATATGTACAATATTTATGTATTGAATTTGGTATTTCCATTTACGATACTTGTAATTACTTAATTGTTGATTATAAATTTTATTAGAACAATTCGTATTATTGAGAAAAACTTAATTACATTCAAGACAGACTCCTATATTTACGTCATGCTGACTAACATTTTTTATACAGGGCCTACAACATCAAAACTGATGTTCTTAACTAAAAAGTATACCACACTAAAATTTGTTTGTAATGAGCCAGCGCACTACTATTGTACCCACAAAGGTAATTTTGCTTTGAAGTATATCTCACCAATATTCAGACCTAATATTAAACTGTAAGGGCAACAGGAATGATTAAAATTAACACCAATTGATTGATCGTTACATAAGATGTTATTATATTAGAAACAACGACACATGAAGGAATCCACTACAAATAACATTTGGCGTTATCTGTAAGCAGTTAAACATTGTCTCAAAATGAAACACAATAAATATATACACTAAGACATATTGTAGTAAATTGTCAGAAATCAGTCGTAAATATTTTGTTTATTGACCAGATCTAGATTTCGCTCATAGTATGAGCATCCTCAATGTTCGAAATAATCTGTTAAAACAAGTAAAACTTTTCGACCTCCATGTTGGAGTTTTGTATGTTGTAACTGTTTGTTTTAAGCATTGAGATTTGTCATACAATGGCCGAAATTTAGATCCGGTGAGTAAACAAAATTTTTATTACTGATTGCTGACAATTTTCTACAAATGGAAGAACAGTCATTGAACACAAGAGCCATAATGGAATTAAGTCTGATACAATAATTCATGGTTCTGAAATGTTATACCAAACAGAAAGCAGTCAGTATGTTTCACAGGTGAATAACAACGCCTCAGTGCTAGAGAATGATGACGGAATTAAGTTGCCCACTGAAGGGAACGTCGTCTCGCAGAAATGTGAAATCTAGTTTCGTACACTTAAATTATAGTACATAGTCATGATCATCACTACAAATGTATGGTAACTTGTTAGTTTGCTAAAAGCGATCTACTGTCCACTGCAGAAGCTCCAAAGTCACCTTATAGACCAAACTTAATTAACTCAAGATTTTTTCTGATACTTTATTTCAAAATTTAGAGCAAGATACAGTACTAATAAATTAATTTCTTCCTCTTCCCATGTCCACATTTACCATATTCTGCTTGATTTCTAAATGTTAAGACATGCATTTTTACCGTTCTGAAACCCTTCCTTACTACAATGTCATGAATTGTAACAATCACCCAATATATGTTCAGTAAGTTCCTCATTCGTTTTTAAAACTTTCAAAGTGGACATTGGTCATTTTATTTTTTCTAAAATGTTCAAAATATTAGATCTAGGAAAGCTGTGAAGAAAAGTAAATTGTGAAAAATTGTTGAATCTTACGAATTTTCTGATTTGTGGCATATAAAGACCTAAGAGATACAAATTGGTATTATTTGTCATGTCGACGGATATATCTGCCGGTTCATGGTATAACATCATTGTATTGAATTAAAAACACTCACTTGTGTATGATCTGCAACATGATTTTCATTTTTTAACCGGTCTGTAGCTTACAAGGCCATCTTCAGACTTTCTCTACCTTCATTTTTCTTTATTATTTTTTTACGTATGTTATTATAGGCTTGAAAAAATGTTATTCATATACACTTCAATTCAATCACTTATTAAAGTGGCATCTTTGACACCACTGTTGTAGTACAACCGAAAATTTGGAAAACAGTAGTAAATAAATATACAGGATAACGAGGGCTGGAACCAGGAGTAAACTTTAACTTTAAACTTGAAAAAGTATCTGTACAATTTTTTTAAATGATTCATGTAGGCAGCAGTGTCCGCAGTGGTACAATGCGCATGTACGGCCGAGGTTTAGTTTCTCTTCTGAACCCCCCCCCTCCCCCTCAGAGGCAGCATATGGCCGGTCCCGTGGCAGGGAGGGGCGAGGGGAAACGCCGCTAATAACATAGGCGTTGGAGCTGGTAGAGACACCAGCTCCTGGGTACTCGAGCTCGGGCAGTTACGCACGAATTGCCCTGAAGCGAAGGCAATGGAGCTACCGTGCACCTCGCCCTGCGCAACGGCTTATCCTCCATTAAGGCAACATCCGTCCTTCATATTTGTTATTGGCAGATTGAATATTCATCAAAAAACGCGTCATATTTGGTAAAAACTGTTCAAAAGTTTGTATAGCTTTTGGGACTTAACTACGGGGTCATCAGTCCCGAAACTTATAAACTACTTATAAACTTGATTATGAACTTGCTAACACTAAGGACAGCACAAATATCCATGCCCGGGGGGGGGGGGGATTCCAAACCTAGACCGTAGTGGCCGTGCAGACCGAGACTGGCGTGCCGCAGTCCCCTCGGCCACCGCGGCAAGCATATTTGGTAATATATATATATATATATATATATATATATATATATATATATATATATATATATATACGCAATATTCTTTTTAATATACTGTAATATACTCTGGAACAACAATGACTTTTGTCTTGTTACTTGCCACATACCTTTGGACGTTTTATCAAATGAGTCGCAAATTTGACGGTAAATGACACGCATAATATTCGTTGTAACAAATATTGAACAGTTCTTAGTGATTATTATCAAAGAAAAATGAAAAACGTTCCGTAATTTTTACAAACAAATACTCAACTTTAAGCTTGGAACAAAAGTGTGAAATAAAGGAGCTTGGTAGGCCGACGCCTCAGCTCGAGTTGAAGCAAGCGCAAACAAACCAAAGTAAGACATTCTGCAGATCTTTTATCTTTTAACCCTTTCATTCCCACATTATGAATTAAGCTTTGGAAAAATGCAAAATTCAGTGTTTTCTGTATTAATACAGTGCACTAAACATTAAAAGACGTGTATTAAAATTTTTGATCCAACTGATTTTGATAGACTGAAATATGCTATTGCTGTCTCCACGACGTAAAACGTTTCTCATGCAATAAAAATACTTGGAATATGCATATAAAATGATTTGATAGAAGAATGAAACGAAGAATGATAGTTTAAAAACTCTTTTTATTACATATATATTTTATTTTAATTTATTTTTATTTATTTATTTATTTTTCACGACGAGCTTTCTTTCGGGGGTTCATAGAACAAGTGAACACATAGGACGTGCCGCTACTATGTAAAATAAAACGGAAAAATGTCAGATTATCATAAACTTGGACTCGAACCAGGTAGTCTACCTCGGTGTGGTAATGGTAGACCTGGATCGCTGCGCCACGCTCACTTGGTTGAGCCGTGGTAATGTTACGCGTCTCACAGCCCGCAGTGAATTCAATATCAGTTCTCTCGAAAACCAAGGCCCGTCGTTAAGAAAAGCGGATTGCCTCATACTCATGGTATGTTCTTCTACATCGTATCCGAGACCAATCAGGATCTGCTATTTACACTTCCGATGGTCCCCTCGTAAGTGCAGGCCATGGGACTGCCCCTGGTATCGGTGGTTCTCACTCAGTGCATACTCAGTAAAGATTGAGTCATGATTCCGTAACTTCCTGCCGCATACATGCTCAGCCAATCTAGATGCTGTTTCTGCCTGTATGCCTAACATAAAACTTAATGGATAACCCTGCAATTTCACAATTTCGCTGATGCTTGTTCCAATTTTTGGTAAAAGTCCTAAACATAGTGCCGTACACCATTCCCTACATATGGAGGAAGGAGATTTAGGGGGAACATAGAGGGGAATAATTTTCTTTTTCTTCATGCGGTTAATCAGGCCCGGATTCTAGCCATTGCTTGAGGCAACAAATATGATTGTGAAAATTCATCCTAAAGATGGTTCAGGATCAGCGACTGGGAATATTATGTAAAACAATTTATTTTGTCTGTCGCAGTTGCACAATTTTGAAGTGAATGACTAGTTAAGGACTCTACCGACCATTACCAAACCGTTAGTCTTTTTCAAGCCGTGATAATACCATGATGTTACAAATGGCTGACAAAATCTTTTACATTATCCTCTGTTAATACATGCCACTAGTTACATTAAAATTAAAAGTAGCGGTTAAAACAGGTGATACATCCACGAGCCTCCAACGTGGACAACGTGTACGTTGAATGCCCGTAGATGTATCATCTGTTTCAACTGCTATTTTAAATTTTAATGTAACTAGTGACTTGTATTAACAGAGGATAATGTAAAATATTTTATCAGCCATTTGTAACATCATTGTATTATCGTGGTTCGAAAAAGGCTAAGGGTTCCATTTTCTCATGAACTAAACATTTGACTACTATTAAACTGTGTAATTAAGCCCCTTCAGATACAGTCTATAATTCAAGTGGAACATGTGAGATTAACTTATCAATAGTAATAACATAGTAACTATTTAATAATATATAGTTGAAAACGTTAACTGTTTAGGCTAAATTATTTAAACATTCAGTACCTTGGCGCAAAAAGTTACTTAAACAAAGTATTTTTATGCTAGAACAGTGGAAACAGATATCTGTACAATTCAAACAGTGTTTTGACATCTTTAATTATTTTGTATAAAGCAACAAATTTTATAGATTAGAAACGAAGTAAGAGAGTCGAACAAATTTTAAAGATTAGAAACTAAATAATAATTTGAAACTGGTACAGGGCGGTTGAATGATGGTGTTACAATATATTAAAAACCATAGAGAGAGGTAAATGTATATGCGTAGGGTAGGAGACCATAGTCCGAAAGTAACGCATCACTTAGACCAAGGGCCCCAAAACGGGATTCCTGAAATGATTTAAATTCCGATGAATACATCCCAATATCCTCAAATAATTTCACCTATTAATGGTTGAGAAAAAGTGAATGAAACCTGATGTCACAGAGTAACAGAATGCTATGGTAGAATGTATAAAGTCCACGTTAATTTCCAATCAGTCCCTGCAACTACGTTCGGAATCTGAGGTACAAAAGAGGTCTTTGCGAATGCCCTATACACGCCATACTACCTCCACAGTCGAACATATACAGTCAAGACACTTCCGCAGACTTTTGTTATACATTGCGATAGCAACGCTCCAAGCGGCGAACAAGCTACATTTCTAAATACGACATTGGATGAGTGAGAATAGTATAGTTTATGTTGATTTTAACATACTTTTTACATTGGGGGAAGTATGTAGTGTCATAAAATTGGCAATAATAGCTCTACCTTTGTCTTTCTTATGTTTCCTAAGATCCCTGACAACGTATGAAACGGTATATTGCTTCACAGTTTATATACAATTCACTAGTAACCTGCAAGATTTTACTGCATAATTTCGTTTAGTATTACAAATAGAAACACCAAAAGACACGCCCTTTGTCAGAAATACATCGCTTTTCTACTCAAGACCGTTAAAGTTTCTGCACTACAATTCCAGTAAAGTGGGCGAAGTGGAACGTAGGAAACGAACATAGAATGCAATAACTACAGTATTTAACATACCAAATCAGCCACCACAAATGCAGTTGGAGGAAAAACGTCAAAGACGTGGCAAGAAAACGAAACAAGCAATCAAACTGTTTTCAACAAAGAACAACACAATTCCACAATTGTTGCTACATCTAAAAAAACCAACGGCAAGGATCTTCAAGATATTGTATTCTTAAGCTAAAGTAATCACACTCAAACGAACATGCGCTTATAAGAAAGACAAGTGAAGCCTAAAAATGTGCGAATCATTAGACTCCATATCGAATTCAAACGTATAAAAAAATTATCAATAAAATTCTTCTGGGTATGATACCGCGTCGTCATTTTATAGATTCCACCGACGTTTCGGCCACTGTTGCAGGCCGCCTGCAACAGTGGCTGAAACGTTGGTGGAATTTATAAAATGACGACGCGGTTTCATACCCAGAAGAATTTTATTGATAATGACAACAGCCGCGGAAGCCTACGTTTGCGTATAAAAAAATTCTTTGTTATAGTAAGAAGAGATCATAATAGAAATTTGTTTCTCTTATGTTTATATTCAACTAACTTTCATCGGAATAAGCTGCAAATATACACATATTTGTAATTATTGGTTCATGACGTTCTTCATTATGCCACTGAATCAGGTAAGTTCCGCTGTTTTTACATTAATTTCCGTAGTATGTATGTCTCGATAGCTTACTAATTCGTATACCGCAAAAATTATACAAACTATTTCGTTTATTAAGTACACATATATTTATAAGCAATCATCACTCTTTGGGCGGGTTATCCACTACAAGGAGCGCTAGTGCCGTTGCAACTGTCAGCTGGTACCAACTTTCAGAGCACTGAATATCGTGACTGTATATGTTAGACTGTGCTACCACCATATCTGACTGTACTTATCTCTGTCGCATAACTTCTACCACCTTATTGTATGCAAATTGGTTTCCCTTCAGTTGAATTGCATGAATAATAATGACGTGGAAATCGGTTTTCGAAAAATTTATATACAACGCTCTATTGTTTTCCGACTGCGACTTAAAATAGGACGTGTACCTTAACGTCATGTGTTTGAATTTGCAATTTGTAAGTGCGGCTCCGTAGCATAGTGGTAGAGTGTCAGACTACAAATCCAACGATACCGGATTCGATCCACACTAGGTCCAAGGATTTTTATCTGTCAGTTTCCACTTCTTTCACCTCTGGCAGTGTTGCTGATGTGAAAAATACCGAGTAGCACCGTGGTTCGGAACCCACGTTAAACTGTAGGTCCCCCTATAACTGGCTGAGGACCATGCCTAGTAAAGCACTGTGGTGTTCAAACCAATCTTCGGATTGTTGACTGCTTTACCTCTTTACCTCTATGCAGCAATATGTAGATAGGAAACAACTCACCTTAAAGACAAACGTTCAGCCGCCGACAGACACAAATAAAAGATATACAAACACATACAATCACTAACACAAACTGTGTTAGGCGGCCAGAGATGGTTGACGTGTGTGGATGAGTGTGCCTGAGTGATTGGGTGGATGAGTGTTGTCTTTCTGAGGACGAATTGTGTGTTTGTTTGTGTGTCTTTTATTTGTGTCTGTCGGCGACTCAACGTTCGTCTTTACGGTGATTGTTCCCAATCTACATATTATTATTAACATTCCTTACTGGACCTTGCATTGTTGTTAATTTCAAATTGAGGTAATTTCGGTGCAGCCCGATAGTTTTTTTAATTAGTTGTCTGACTACACTCTATTGAAGAGGACGGTTTCTTTCCTCTGCTCTTCCTATATAATGAGACTGAGCTCAATATAAAACGGCTGCTATGATACGCAGCGGGAAAAGCTCGCTTGATTTGTTGGCAGAGGGAAATAATTGGCATATTTTATTAGTCCTTTCTAATGCAAATGCAGTCCATCAAATGCTTTGCAGCGAACGGCCTGCCCCCTGGTACAACAGAGGCGGTCCTTCCAAGTCTGCGCTCCCTCGCTGGCTGGCGAGGGGGCGAGCGGTAGCCGGGGCGGTCGGATGACGCATGGCGCGCGCGGACACGCCTGCGTGCGTGTGTGTGTGTGTGAGTGCGTGTGCGTGCGTGAATCGGACGCGTGCGCCGGCTCGATTGCCTATGCATGGAAGTGGCCGGCGGCGGCGGCGGCCTCGGCGTTGTTATTCGGTCATTAAAGCGATCAGATCTGGCTGCCCGCCCCTCGCCGGCTCCCCTCGCTCCCTCCTTCGCGTTCGCCGCCCCCGCTGCCTGCCGGCACAGTGGCCGCCGTTTACCGCCGCCACAGAAGCGGCGATTAGACCGCTCCCGGGATTAACGCCCCTCCGCCACGCCAGTATCTCTGCCGGAAACCGACCGACTGGCCAGCAACAAAAGTCAGCGATACCCATTAACGACGGGCTTTTGACTGGTGTTTACAACAATTCTGCCTATGATATACAAGTTGTGCCATGCCTCAAAGCGAACGTCACCGAAGAAATGTATGTTAATGATACAACTTTTAGGTAAGTTAAAAGACCAATTTTACAAAAAATAAATAAATACACAAATAAAATAAAATAAAAAATAAGAATAAAAAAACGTACTGACTGGTTTTACGGCCCAATTTAATTTCGTAGTTTTATCATTTTTTGCAAACATTTCGGACAAAAATAATAATGTAAACAATAAAAAATTATAGTGATATGATTACGACTCTACTATTGTGATAATATCTATGCACCCAATACGTAACCCTTGCCGGCCGCGGTGGCCGAGGGGACTGAGGCGCTCCAGTCACCGTCTTCACGGCCACTACGGTCGGGGGTTGTAATCCCCCCTCGGGCATGGATATTTGTGCCGTCCTTAGTGTAAGGTAGTTGATAAGTAGTTTGTAAGTTTAGGGACTGATGACCCCGTAGTTAAGTCCCATAAGCTTAACAAACATTATATATTATATAGGTAACCCTTTTAGGAAAAAAGGAGAAAAAATATTAGTGTGTGGCGGGTCTCGAACCACGGACCATATGCATCAAAATCCAACAGGCAGCCCACTTTTTTTTTTTTTTTTTTTTTTTTTTTTTTTTTTTTTTTTTTTTTTTTTTTTTTTTTCTACGTGTAGTTTTCTTCGTTGCGGACGCTGATCGTTTGTGTTCGTTCTTGTTCAATGCGTTGTTGGCTCAGCTTTTTTATTACAGAGAGCGTTGAACCTTCTGACCAGGCGCGCTGAACCACGGTGCTCCATTACTACAGCGAACAGTTACGAAATTCTTCCTTTATTTTCTTACTATTGATGGCAGTTGTTCACTGATGATAATATGGCATTTTCAGACACTAGATCATAATTTTTCGTATGAAGAACGACGTGTTTTGTTAATTCTTAAATGCGCCGTTGCTTTCAAATAACAATGTGTAAGTTATAATAAGAAAATCATCAAATACGCAAAGCAAGATGGAGTAGGCCAGAGAGAGTTCTGGGCGTGGAATGTCACGTGACATTTTCGAACGGCTGGTTTTCGTAAAATGAATGGAGGGTGTCAAATCTCCGCTATTTTTGCAAATATCTATGCAACGATGCAAGATATGAAAAAAACATAATAGAGCGAAGTTGTAGACAATTTTCCCCTCTACCAATTAGGTTATTCAATTTTCGTGTCAGATGAACAGTTCGTTTGCAATTACAATTATATTACAAACAGCTTTATTTAGTATTACTGTCGTATTTTTTGTCCGAAAAATTTGAAAAAGGGAAGGTCTGGTCTCTGGCGGCCTACAATTATGCCTGTAAAAATTTGTGCTGATCGGTTGAACGGTTCGTCCTAAAAAGTGGGAACACGTTACGGACAAACAGACAGACAGACAGACATCCGAAAATCGCCGTTATTTTTGCAAATATCTCTGAAACGATACGAGATATGAAAAAAAGAAAATAAAAAACATAACAGAGCAAAGTTGTAGAGAATTTTTTCCTCTACAAATTCGGTTATTCAATTTTCGTGTGAGATGAATGGTTAAGCCATTATTTTCATTTAAATTTCGAGCTGTCAAAAAACGATCGCAAACGCCCACTTTTAGTGTTACTACCGTAACCTAAAGTGGGCCAATAGTATCCATTGTAATACTTAACCCTTTAATGCATAGTCTCGCTGATCAGCTACATACATTATTTTTCCCATTCTCTCTCAAAATGATCAACATTTTACATCAAATTTATTTGTAACTGCTTGTATACATAGTGTTACATATGCTAATAGCTCATTGTAGAGATTATAAATTGCAGAGTGCATCTGAATCAGTTCGACCGTTAGCTGCATTGAGGTACTCCAAGAATGTGCGTTTGCTTACTGTAGTATTTTTCCTTTGCCATTTAAAAGTAGTCAATCACATACTACTGTTGCATTATTAGTTACTTTCTGGAAAGCTGAGACGCATAATAATGACATTTAAGGCAATGCGTACATCACGGAAGCACTGTATAACTGACCAGCTATGAACGTTTTTGTTACTAGTAGTGTATAATAATTCAAGGAATTCGATTTTGAATATTTTTCTCAGTATATACGCTCTATACATTAATTGTGGTAGTGTTTATAGCTTCAAAGAAACAGTCATGCATTAAAGAGTTAAATTTATGCTGTTGCTGACGTCTATAAACGATTCTACTGGCAAATATCCAAAGTTATTATTAACACTAATATTGACTGTGGTCGAAATCGGACCAATTGTGTTTACAAAATAAGGAAACTCAAAACTTTGAAATATAACAGACGCAAAAACAAGTTATTTCCTTGCCCCGAAAATTTAATTTGCACTGTTGACAACACGGTCGACCGCGTATTTCCACCTATACTACTTCTAGATGGCTGTCGTTTTACGCCTGTACCTTTCGCTACCTGTCGTCATCTAACACCCCTCTGACAATAAACTTCGGGAAATAGTCCTGAAACGTTGACGTAGATGAACTATGAACTATAGTTACCTTATTATCCTTATACATAGTCACCACCCTTTATTATGCACCGCTGAGCTCTGCGATACATGTCCTGGAAACTTTGCACGAAGTCTTCCTTCGTGATGGCACCGGCGCAGCCGCGCTGTTCCGCTAGAGTAGCGGCGTCGGGTAGACACGAACTGGGCAACTTTTAGTGGCCATCAGAAGGGGACCCAGGAAAGGACAGTTAATCCCGCACTCGAACTGGGCAACTTCCCCTCGCAGGTAACAGGACGGTCCGACACAAGGCGTTCCTGGTCTAACTGAACTGTGAATGACACCAGCTAGCTGACATATGTGTAGAATCACATAGTGTTTCGTTTCATACTTCTGTTTAGTCACGGAAGTGAATAATACAGCAGAAAGTCACGATTTGCAACCTGTTATTAGTGACCTTGGTAATACACGTTTGATCTGTGACGGTTATAAATCAAAAGCTTACAGAAGTGTTGTAGCAACGGAAGAACGTGGTTGACGAAGCTGCGGTAAAAGTTCGCGGTGTGCTGTTATTTACAGTAGGTAGCGTACATATATTTTCGCCTTTGGAACAACCACAAGACAACAGCATCACAAATTTTGGGTTTACATAACTGAAACTACATTTATGAAGAAGATGCAACCTTTCCTCCAAACGTTTGGACAGCAGATTGCGCTTCCTTTTGGAGGACGACTAACGCTTACGAAACCTTTCATTTTCGATTCAATGCTTCATGTGAATCTCCTCACCCAAACATCTTTCAGTTTATGAAAAGTCTGAAGCATTAACAAACTGATATAAGAATCAACTCAGCAAAAAGTAATATCACCACCCAAACGAACTAAAAACCAGGAAGAGGCACGCTTTCGTGCAACAGAAATTAGAATTATTTAGGAATGGTGAAATTTGCAAATTAGAAACTTCCTGGCAGATTAAAATTGTGTGCCAGAACCGGGACTCGAATCTGGGACCTTTGCCTTTCGCGGGAGGCATCGTGAGTCGTGTCGGGATAGCACAGTTGGTAGTGCGCTTGCCCGCGAAAGGCAAAGGTCCCAGGTTCGAGTCCCGGTTCCGGCACACAATTTTAATCTGTCAGGAAGTTTCATATCAGCGCACACTCCGCTACAGAGTGAAAGTTTCATTTTGCAAATTAGACTTTGTTAAGTGCGTTTCTTACCAAGCAGCTGTGAGCATAATATGAAACACACAAAATGCATTTGTTTCCTGCAAATATATTTGTTTGTGAAATTTGTAATAAAATCTATGTATTTGTAAATAAATTGTTTGTTTTTTATATCTTATTCGTTGGCACAGTATTGACAGTAGTCCTAAACAACTCTACAAATAGGGGCGTAGGTTGCGCAATCGGTATGCTTAGATTTGGAAGCATTTTGCGAGATTGTGCAGTCTGTCTGCCAGCAGCAGGGAGGAGTTGCCGAGTTGCCCAGTTAGTGCGTCCCACTCAGCGGGCACTTATGGGACAGTTGCCCAGTTCGTCTTTCGTTTATCACCAACAGGTGCCCAGTTCGGACGAGCCCGCGGTGTCGAGCGCATCGCTTTGCTGAGCGCTCCGCTACTGCTGAGAAGAGAGCGTGGTGATTTTGCCAGGTACAGCGCGCACTCCAAGCAAATTGTCGTGTTCGTCGTTTTAACGACGGCGGGCATGTTGTCTTGCCGGCAGTGCGCGTTGTATCATGGGCAAGCGAAGAAGACATGGCAAGCGGATGGTCGGAGCGGCGGGTAGCGGGCTGCTGGCGCTGGCCGTGGAATTGACCGAGCGTCACAGCTCAGAAGATTAAGTGGACAGCGTCGGCAGCAAGCGGCTCGTCATTGATACCTCAGCCAGCTCAGCTGATACTGAATAGAGAGGAGCAGTCCTTGCAGATGCAGGGGAAAAAAGACCACAAGAAGAAATCCGGAAGTCCCACCGCATTCGCTGCAGCGTACTGGCTGGAACTCGACGAGAGGCTGACGGTTGCGGCGGAGAGTGAAATCACGATGCACAGTGTGGATAATGACACGCTCGTGCTGCGGGTCAGCACCTGGGCAGACCATGCCGCCATTCGCCCCCTCCAGGAGTGACACGTCACCGAAACGCCAACAGAAGACGTGCGGCAGCAGAGAAGAGCAACAACACAACCAAGGACCTCTTAAGAGGACTACGTTGGATGTGTAATGAAGAAACGGTCCGAAAGGGCCTGAGAAAAACTGGATTCTGTAATGTAGCTGTAAAGCTGCATAACCGAGGAACAGGAGAAAACCTCCCCTGTTCGTACTGACGATATGGACAGACGAAGGGACCGAAGACCCGAAGAAATCCTGTAACAGCGGAAGCTACTAGGGTTCAATGTCAAGATCTGGCCTCTTCCCGTGGGAGTGGACCGGAAGCCACAGTGTTTCCGGTGCCAAGAAGAAGGGCACGTGGCTAAACACTGCCACAACAGCTTCCGGTGCGTGAAGTGCGGTGCCGCGCACGACAGCCGCTTTTGCGACCTGAAGAAAGAAGAGAAGGCGACGTGCGCTCGCTGTGGCCAGCCGCAAGTGGCGAACTGGCGTGCCTAGCTACCAGGCCTTCTACAGCCACGGCACCGCCCGCGACAATAAGGGGCAAAATTCCGACCGAGCTGGACAGAGGAACAATGGTCCAACAAAGAAGAGACGAAACAGAAGACTGAGGTCCGCGCCCACGCCACCAAAACAACTAGCGGACCCTCTCCCTGCCAGGCGACCGGCGGCCGCCGGCGAGGGAGGTGGTGGGGGAAGCCGGCAGGATGACGGCGAGCACGGACATTCCGCAGCGGATTGCCGCCAGACGCACTTCGCTCCGGAACCGTGCAGCAGGGTGCTCCCAAGCCGTGAAGAGCACAATGATGTCGACGCTGGCCTACAGGAAACGGGAGTCAAAGTTCAGAATGGCGCTGCGCGCTAAGCTGGAAGCAGCGTGTCTCAGACTGCGAGAGACCTTCCTGCAGCGAGAAGACCAAAGAGAGACACGAGATGTAGAGACAAACACAAAGCATGAAGAACGAACCGGCGGCGCACCAACCGCCGAACAAAAATATGGACGCAGACATGGCAGGTGAAGTTGGCGAGCCAAGAAACGCAGACCGATGCTACCGGAACAGCTCCCCACAACACGACAGCGGAGACGGAAGTAATGACGGATGAAGTCATAGACTACCCTGATTACTGGAAACTCATTCAACAGTGCAAGCATGTCGAGAGGAAAGAATGTTGGAACGAATGCACGAAGGCTGCACGTACCAATGCCCACCAGTTTACTGACAAAAAGAGATGGCTGAACGGGCAGAGAAGAAGAAAATGGAAGAAGAACAACGGAAACGTCAGGAGAAGTGCCGACGAGTGAAAAGAAACAGATTGTAATCAGACCTAGAAGCTGTGAAACCCAACAAGAAGACGACGGCAAGGTGGCCAACCACCAGCAGCTCTGGCCCAGGTTTCCGTGATTTCCTGTTGGCTGTAAGGTAAATACCGCAGCTGTCCCCACACCCACGGAGTACTCCCAACTGTGACCTACTTGTCCTCCCCACAAACAATTCCCCAAAGAAAACAAATAGAGCCACAACAGCACAACCACAACTCAATGGCTGAGAAGTGCATCAAGAAGCACTACAACAGCCCGCCCTCCCCCGTCAATGGAGGGAATGAAAAGTACAATAAAAAAATTAGAACCTCGTCATGTTTTGTTGCACGTCAGTGATATCATCAAATCAAAAGAGTACGAAGAAATCTGGAACACTGAGATCCGATGAATATGGTGGATGTTCAAGTTGCATCGCCCCTTTTTCTTGTCAGTAACTGTTTGACGATATTCGCTGTGTGTGGGCGAGCGTTAACGTGCAACTTGAATATCCATCATTCCCGACGGATCTCAGTGCCCCGAATGTCTTCCTGTTCCCTCGACTCAAACTCGCTATGAATGGAAAGATATTTGACGATATTCCGAACATCCAGCTAAACGTGATGAGGCTTTCGAACACGACTGAAAAGAAAGACTTCGTGCAGTTTCCAGGACATGTATAGCAGAGATCAGCTTTGCATAGTTACGGATGGGAGGTGATTACTATATTTCGAAGTACAGTAATGTGGCTGTAGTTAATATTACACGATTACTAACCGATCTTTATTGTCGGAGATTGTACCAAACGCGTTTCAAGCTTGTTTTGCTGATTATCAGGAGTTAATTCAGAAACATGTAATTTGAACATAAATACTCTTACAAGGGGACATTTAGGTCTCGGACACTCAGTTCGGAATGAGACATTGCAGGTTAGTATACCTCAAGGGTATCCCCTCAAGGAAGTCTTAAAGCGCACTATCCTGAAAGTTCCGCGAAAAACAGCCGTAAAGTTTTAAGCGCAGCTCATAAAGATGTTACACACTAGTTGAAGGAACTTGGGCGCAGCCAGGCTGGTTAGCTCAGGCAATAGCGGTGTGGAACTGTGACGTAGCTGATCAGGGTTTGATTCTGCCTCAAGGAAATTCTGTATTTTTAATTTTGATTATTTGTTTAAACATTATAACTTGTAAATAAATGTAATGACTTATGGTGCAATCAATTAAATCGTAACTAATTTTAGTATGTTCAGAAAATGCCTGTCACAGCTACTTACAAATTTTAATTTCCATTTTTTTTTTTTTTTTTTTTTTTTTTTTTTTTTTGAAGTCAAATAACGCAAGGTGAATTTTACTGTAAGTACATTAAAGGTTAAATACAGTCTTGTATTTCATGTGCGAGCACCAGAGTGGTAACTGTCGTAAAAATATTGAAAACAAAGAAAATATTTTAAGCGAAATTCTGGAGACGCTTTTTCAGATTTTTTTACTTGTCTATAAAAATAGACGTCGCATTATTGAACAAGTGGAGCACATTTCGGAGGAATCATTTTAATTGTACATGTTGGTGATTTCTCATCAACCAGGAAGATTTCGTCGTATATTTCAGGCTTTGCTTGTCCACTGCAAGAGTCAATAATTAACAGAAACCCTTCTTGTCCCATATAATACCTCTAACAAAGCTTTAGAAAGTCAGAATATGGTTCTGTCGTTAGCATCCCAAATTTTGGAAGACGATATTACAACATTTTTACACTTCTTCTGGTATTCATTTACCGTTTTTTGAACTCGGGGGCCAAAGTTACCGGTTGTCTCTTGTAAATAAACGAACACTAGAGGGAGAACGTTTCCAGACAGAGTAAGAGCCTATTGAGCAGTGTAAGTACATATGCGATACTTTATTCATGTCGTGTCTTAGGACAAAAATATTTTTGATTCCTTTGACAGCCAGAGTTCTGTTGTGCACAGACTGATACTGACATCCTGGAGAAAAAAAATCCGAAATTGAAGTGTTTTGTCATTGAATCGTAAAAATAGAAATCAAAATCAAATTTTAAATACTCTACATTAAACACCTCTCTGGTCAGTGTCGATAACAAACTCTTTGTTAAAATTCAATATCAATTTATTCGCCTCGATGCGAAAAGTGTCAGCTGCAGCCGCTGACGAATGCCGTGTTTATTTTTGAATCTATGAACCCAGCTATCAGAAGCATTAATTCGAAATTAGTGAACTGTTGTGCTACTGCTGAAGCCCACTGCTGTAAATTCCTTGTAGTCACTTACTGATAATTCTCTCGGGCTTCAACAAAACTATCATACGTCCAGGGACAGATTGCTGCGTGCTTATCGAAGTGATCGCCTCCTTTTTTTAATTTCTTCTTCAAAATGTTCGTATGTTTGTTACGCTTAAGGGACTTAACTGCGGGGTCATCAGTCCCAAACTTTACAAACTACTTATGAACTACTTTACACTAAAGACGATACAAACATCCATGCCCGAGGGCTATTCGAACCCCCGATGGGGAACGGCCTCACGCATCGTAGCATAGCGTCTCAATGCGCTCGGCCGCTCCGCCGCGTCTAATTTCTTCTTCCCATTCGGATAAAATTTATTTATATTCAATATTCCTTCTTTTTTAACGGGTTGCATTCTTTTTTCTGTAATGTTTGTAGGGTCCAAGAGGGGTGAGCCTTTGCGATATTAACAACTTTAGTTTTGTAAACCAAAGAAAGACGGTCCACTTCTCTTGCCTTTTATTTTTCTTCTGGTTCATACTCATCTACTGAGCTCCGGTCTTCGGCTTTTACGAAAGTTTCGTCTTCATTGTTTTCATTTCCGTGAGAAAGCTCTTCATCAATCACAAATATTTTTTTCGGCTAACGTGTCCATAGTTCGTTTGTAAATTTCTTCACCCATCAACATTGCTTCACGAGAAATTGTTTGTGAAGATGACGTTGCAATGAACTTATTTGCAACAAGCAAACGTTCATAATGAACAACCGCATCCTTTAATATCACCTTCGAGACGTCACTATATAATGAATCAGTAGCTTCTGATACGTCATGTCTTTCATTGACAGACATTTTTAAGTTATCACACCAATACGGAAGTCAGGAATGAAATGGTTCTGTTACAGGTAAGCAAAAAAAAAAAAAAAAAAAAAAAAAAAAAAAAAAAAAAAAAAAAAAAAAAAAAAAAAGTGTTTGTATAGTTTATGGGACTTAACTACGGGGTCATCAGTCCCTAAACTTACAAATTAATAATGAACTACTTACGAACTAGGACGGCACAAATATCCATGCCCGAGGGTGGATTCGAACCCCCGACCGTAGTGGCCGTGCAGACCGTGACTGCAGCGCCTCAGTCCCCTCGGCCACCGCGTACAGGTAAGCCCCATTGGTCTATTAGTTCCGTGCAGCCGTTCACACTTCCAGTTTGCCTGTTTATATATACAATAGGACAACAGCTATACTCTGCCTTTCCACGAAGAAAACGGTTCCTCTAATTTACAACGGGTGTTTGTAATCTTTCCACAGATTATAATATAGCTCAAATTTGAAATAACATTGTAATGACTATAGTAATTAACTCTTTAATATACATACATTAAAATTCATGTGGCATTATTCGACCTTTAAAAACGAAAACTGAAATTAAAATTTTAAATAACTCTGACAGGCATTTGATAAACAAAGTAACGTAACTTATTTTTTAATTGATAGTACTTATAGTCATTAAATTTATTTACAAGTTTTTTACACAAATAATAAAAATTACAATACAGTGTTTCTGAGTCCACTGCATGGCGAGCGAACACGCTACTGCCTTAGCTACTCCACCACACACACACACACACACACACACACACACACACACACACACACACACTCCACCACACACACACTCCACATTATTTTACCTACTACATAAGATTTACATAAGATGCAATTAAAACTTTATAGGCGTTTATGTCGGAATTTTCTGGATAGTGCGCTTTAATACTTCTATCAGAGGACAACCCTGAGGTAGACTACTAGTCTGCAAAGTCTCATCCCGAACTGAATTACGGAGACCTGTATTAGTCTTTTCATTCACCAAGACAATAAATAGTAACAATAATCATAGTAAGTGAATACAAAAATAATTCATTCTTTAGTATCTCTAAATCGGTCAACATTTTACGGCTTTCCAAAACTGTCAGTGCGGCGAATATCAGTAGTAAGTTATAGTTGTCCTTACTCATTCACAAGCTAAAAGGATTCCATTAGGTAGTTTGTGCAGTAAGTTGAAGTATGAAAGAATCTTATCAGATTTCATCTAATTGTCTTACTTTCGGACAGTATGCGCCCCAACTTTCAAACAGGGTACCGATCTTCAGTCAGTCGTCATTATAATTTTGAGATTTTATTATTATTATTATTGTTATAACTATCGTTGATTTCCTATTAATAAGAGAGCTGAAATATAATTTTTCATGCCACATTTTTCCGTCTCTTTCCCCCTCTCAAAAATGTTTTATACATTCAACGCGTTTGTTCCTATTATATATTACATTTTCTCCTTTTTTCTTCTCTCTCTTTGGGTGTATTCTCCATTTTCTGTTGTTTCCTATATTCACTTAGATTACACTGTTAAGTTGGCACTTAATCTTCTCGGTCAGTCGGTTCGCCGCGGTGGAGTGGCCGAGCGTTTCAAGGCGCCTAGCTGCGGACCGTGCCGCTGTTACAGTCAATGTTGACAGATGAATTCTTTGTAAACCGATACTTCTTCGCTCCTTTGTCCGACGTCCTAATTATTTTCTCTGAATTAAATAGTATTGGTGCAGACCATCTCTCTGTCTCACTACCGCATGAAAGTCACTTTGTTTGTTGTGTTAGTACAATTTTCCTTGATTAGCTTTCTATTCTTGTTGTTCACCTTCATATCTTCCAGTGTTAGGAAAAATGTACCTCTGTCAATCGAGTCGCAGGCATTCTTGATAGCAACAAATTTTATTGTTTTAGTCTCAGCTCTCAGAAGGCGTTGTGAAAATACAACATGGTCACATAAAAGTTTTTGCCAGGATCTGCATTGGAACCCAGGGCCGAGCAGGCACTAACCCACTTCGACCCAAACTTGCATTTGTCTTCGTACTTCAACCATTTGTATTCTGTGGCTCGCTGCAGTACAATGCACAAGAGGACCGACCTTCTGGCGGTAATAAAGGAAAGCGCTAGTATGAAGTACAATCGTGGAAGTAGGAGCACATGTGGAAGTTTGGTTCGGGTGGGGTAGTCCCTGCAAGTGTGTTAACCCAATATGCCTTGGGTCGCTTGTAGGCTTATTGCAATTACCTAGTAAGCAGGACGTCCCGGGCTAAAATCCTGGCCTCGGCACCACATTCATACGTCCACGTTCTGTGTTCACAACGCTTTCTAGCAGGTGAGACTGAAAAACCCCATTTAAAAGCTATGTTTACTACTGCAACCTCAGATAGCTACGACTGTGCATTCTGCGTCATGTAGGGAAAGACAGATGCTGCAATTCTTAAATGTTATTTTCGTGTTCCTGGATTTTCTCGTAATTAACATTGCTCTTCGGCATCAGATCTGTTTAGAATTCTCTGATTTCCGGATCTTTCTGAGGTTCGAAGCGATTTAACACGACTTTGGATAGAAATTTATGTCACTGACGTTAATTAAATTCCTCTGTATTTATTAGGGACTGTTTTGTCTCGTTTCTTGTGGACGGGATGCATTATTGGTGTCTTCTATTTTTCTGGAACGTCTACCGTTTGTTAGATACTCTAAGGATTCTGTGTATAATAATTTTATGGTCTAATATTCAGATTTTCTCAATCTGTCCATCTTTCTCAGGTGCTCTGTTACACTTCCACGAATTTTTTGTTTTCTTCGGCTGTTGGGGATTCGGAAACAGGGTTGGGTTCCGGTTTTGTGAAATATAATTTCTGTTTTGGTTTATGGCATATGAGTAATATGTCAAAATATTTAGCTAATATTTCATCGTTATTCTTCGGGTTCGTCTCCAATCTTCCATATTGTCATTTAAGACAGAAGCTCGGTGGTTGACATTCCATCTCATTTTCATTCTGAATTCTGTGTAATTGTTTCATTTGTTGATCAAAGATTTCGTGGGTGAACAGCCGGGTATCAGTAACCAACGGGGACAATACTGTGGCGAGCGACCACGTTGCCAGTATTAGGCGCTGACGAGCTGACCGCTGTGGAGCTGGTGTCGGGCTGTTTTCACCTTCTACGGCCGGTTGTTTCGAATGCTGCCCGCGGCCAGGCGCGGAGTGACCAGCTCTTGTGGTCCTCTGGCCGCCACAAGTTGTTCTAACCGCGGCTTGCGCCCGGGTTGTGTGCTGGCGGCAATTCAGCGGTTGCTCTGCCTGCCGTCGAAAGTTCGACGCTCTGCTGGCAAAATATATATATATATATATATATATATATATATATATATATATATATATATATATATATACTTCCCATGCGTAGGCTGCTTGGTCTGCACCAGTTGGTTCTCCCTCTTAATATAAATTTTCATAGATATAGCTTCAGCACTATCATAATGAAATGTTGTGATGCTTGAGTACTTGTAGCCGTGGCAGAATGGCAGTGCGTATTGAGGCGCTATGCAGCGGTGCGCGCTGCTGATCACCGTAGGGGGCTCGATTCGCCACTCGGGAATGGGTGTCTGTGTTGTCTTTAAAATAAGTTAGTCTACGTTAGTGTAAATTCGTGTAAGTCAGTTTAATTTGTTTGTAAGCCCCGTAGTTAAGTCTCGTGCCGCGGTGTAGTAGCCGAGCGGTCCAAAGCGTCTCGCTGCGGAGCGCGCGGTTGCTCGCCGTGGAGGTTCGAGTCCTCCCTGGGGCATGGGTATGTGTGTTGTCCTTAGGTTAGTTTACCTAGGTTTAAGTAGTTTGTAAGCTACGGGCTGATGACCACGCAGTTTGGTCCGATAGATTTACAAACATTTGAACATTTTACGTCTCTTAATGTTTTCGAACATTTGATTTTACTACTTGTAACCCCATATGGCACCTCTTAAGAGTTGAATTTCAAAAATACCCCAACATGTGTCTCTTAAATTCCAGCCAAGTATGTAAATATGATTTTTCGTAATTCCGGGTTCAAACTTGGCTTGCTAGCAAAGTATTTTCAAAAAATATTTCATTTCCTATTTCACCCCATAAATGATTAATTTCTTAAAATACTGAAACTCTTGTCTTTAATTCCAAGAAAATATACACCAATTTATGTGGTTGTAGCATCAAAATTACCTTAATAGCAAAAGAATTTTGAAAAAAACATCCCCGCAATTTAACCCCCTTCAAGGTTGAATTTCCAAAAAATATTTAACTGTGAGGTCATCAGACCCTAAACTTACAAAGTACTTATGAACTAACTTATACTAAAGATAACACAAAATCCATAGCCGAGGGAGGATTCAAACCTCCGACGCTGGAAGCCGAGCGATCCGCAACATGGCTCTCCAGACCGCTCGGCTACTACCGCGCGGTCATAAACCATCGTCCGAAATCGTACTGAACTCATTCTCTGAAAATTACCGCGAACATTTAGTTGATGAACCCACTAGAATTGTAAATGATTGTGAAAATATACTTGACCTCTTAGCAACAAATAATCCAGAGCTAATGAAAAGCATCCAACAGACACAGGGATTCGTGAACACAGACTTCTCTTAGAGAGATGACTATCGGATTTCCCAAATCCACCAAAATCAAACGAAAAATATATCTATTCAAAAAAAAGCAGATAAAATTCGATTTGCCGGCCGCGGTGGCCGAGGTGACTGAGGCGCTCCAGTCACGGTCATCACGGCCACTACGGTCGGGGGTTCGAATCCCCCCTCGGGCATGGATATTTGTGCCGTCCTAGTTCGTAAGTAGTTCATAAGTAGTTTGTAAGTTTAGGGAGTGATGACCCCGTAGTTAAGTCACATAAGCTTAACAAACATTTGAACATTTTTGAAAATTCGATTTATGCTTTCCTGAGTGAGAATCTCCAGTCTTCTGAAACTAACAATATTAGTGTAGATCAAATATGACTTACGTTCAAAGAAATAATATCGACAACCATTGACAGATTTGTTGTTGTTGTTGTGTCTTCTGTCCATAGACTGGATTAATGCAGCTCTCCGCGCTACCCTGTCCTTCATCTGGAAATACGTACGGTAGCCTACATCCTCTTCAATCTGCTTACTTTATTCGTCCCTTGGTCTGCCCCACACACTTCCTTCTCTTGCTAAGTTAATGATTCCTTGATGTCTCAGAATGTGTCCCACCAACCTATCCATTCTCTTAGTCAGAATATGCCAGAAAAACCCTTTCTCCCTAATTCTGTTGAACACTTCCTTTAGTTACGTGATCTACCCAATTAATTTTCATAATTCGTCTGTAGCACCACATTTCGGAAGCTTCTGTCATCTTTTTATGTGATTTCCTTATCGTCCACGTTTCACTCCCATACAATGCTACACTCCAGACAAATGCTTTCAGAAAGCACATCCTAACATTTAAACTAATATTGGATGTCAACAAATTTCGTTTCTTCTGAAACGCTTTTCTTCCCATAGCCATTCTGAATTTTATAATTTATTTACTTTGGCCATTAGAAGGTCTCTTGCCACACAAATAACAAAAGTCATCTACTACTTTTATTTTCTCTTTATGTAATTCCTTCAGCATCGCCTGGTTTTATGACATTACATTCCATTACCTTCGTTTTACTCTTGTTAATGTGCATCTTATACCTTCCTTTCAAGACACTGTCCATTCCGTTTAATTGCTCTTCCAGGTCCTTTGCTGACTGTAAAAATTACTATGTCGTCAGCAAACCGCAAGGATTTTATTCCCTCTCCCTGGACTTAAATTTCCTCTCCAAATTTCTCCTTGCATTCCTTCACAGCTAGTTCAATGTACAGATTGAGCAACTTTGGGGAAAGGCTACAGCCTTGTCTTACTCCCTCCCCAACACTGCGAGCCTTTCATGACCTTCGCCTCTAATAATTGCTGTCTGGTTTTTGTAACAAGTTTAAAATAACTCTTCGCTCCTTATATTTTAATCTGAAAAATTGTATTCCAGTCAACATTGTCAAAAGCTTTCCCCAGAGCCACAAATGCTAAAAACGTAAGTTTCCCTTTCTTTAAACTAGCTTCTAAGATAAGTCGTAATGTGAGTGAGTATTGCCTCGCGTGTTCCTACATTTCTGTTAAATACAAATTGATCTTCCCCAAGTTCGGAATACACCAGTTTTTCCATTCGTCTGCAAATAATTCGGGTTATTATTTGGAACCATGACTTATTAAACTGTTAGCTTCGTAATTTTCACATTTGTCGTTACTTTCGTACTTAGGAATTGGAGTCAATATATTCTTCTTGAAGTCTGAAGGTATTTCCCATGTGTCAAACATATTGCATCCTTGGTGGAAGAATTTGTTCATGACTGCCTCTCCTAACTTAATAGCTGTTCAGACGGGGACATCATCAACTCCAATCTTTTAGTAGATTAGATTCGATTAATTCTTGTTCCATAGAACATACGTACGACGTAATAATGTGGAACGTGTCAGTTTAGTAAATGTTGTATATACATGACAATCAATATTTTAAGGATTTTTTATTTTCATTTGTAATTTTTATTTTTTTATTATTGTTTTTTTTTATTCTATCTAAAATTTCATTTAAATTGTAGAAAGAGTTGCCATTCATATATTCCATTATTTTTCTTTTTAAATATTAGTTGGCTTTCTGTCAGACTTTTGATGCTGCTTGGTAAGTGACCGAAGACTTTTCTGGCAGCATACTTCAGCCCTTTCTGTGCCAAAGTTAGATTTAACCTTGAATAGTGGATATCACCATTTCTCCTAGTGGTGTAGCTATGTTTACGGCTATTACTTTTGAATTGGGTCGGATTGTTAATAAAAAATTCCATGAGTGAATATATATATATATATATTGTGAAGTTACAGTGAAGATCCCTAGAGCCCTAAATAAATGTCTGCAGGATGATCTTGGGTGGACTCCAGGAATTATTCAGATTACACGTTTTTGTGCAATGAATACTTTTTTACTCAAAATTGAATTTCCCCAGAATATGATCTCATATGAAAGCAGTGAATTTTCTGTCAAATTCTTCTTGCAGTATAGTATGTCCTATCTCATCTTCCTCTACTTCGTCTTCCATTTCTAGAAAATTGCTTACAAGTTTATTTCCTTTGTACAGTCCTTCTGTATATTTATTCCACCTTTCAGCTTTCCCTTCTTTGCTTAGTACTGGTTTTCCATCTGAGATCTTGATATTCATACCGCTGCTTTTCTTGTCTCCAAATGTGTCCTTTAATGCCCTGTAGGCGGTATCTATCTTTCCCCTAGTTATACATTCTTCTATGGCGTTGCATTTCTCCACAAGCTATTCCAGCTTAGCCAGTCTGTATTTCCTGTGAACATCATTTTAAAGACTCTATACTTCCTTTTGCCTACTTCAATCGATGCATTTTTATAATTTCTCCTTTCATCAATTAAGTTTAGTATCTCCGTTGTTATCCAAGAATTTCTGTTGGGCCTTGTCCTTCTGCCTATATTATCTTCTGCCACCTTCAGCACTCTGTCTCTCAAAGCTACCCATTCTTCTTCTACTGTATTACTTTCCCCCAGTTCATACAATCCTTGCCTAATGTTCCCTCTAAAACTCTCAACCACCTCTGTTTCCTTCAATTTGTACAGATACCATCTCGTTCACTTTCTTCCTTTTTGCGGACTGTTAAGTTTTAATCTACAGTTCATAACCAATAAGTTATGGTCAGAGTCAAGATCTGTCCATGGATATGTCTTACAGTTTAAAACCTCGTTTTGAAACCTTTGCCCTGCCATTATAAAATCAAACTCGTACGTCCCAGTATTTCCGGTTTCTTCGACGCATGTAACCTTCTCTCATGATGATTAAACTGTTTGTGATGATTAAATTGTGCTCTGCACAAAATTCAACCAGACGATGTCTCTTTTTTTTTTTTCCTCAGTATATATTCACTTACTACGTTTCCTTCTCTTTTTGTTTTGTTTCTTGCTTCGAAAGGACGTAAAATCAACCAAGGGCGTATATATTCCGTCAAATAAAAATAAAATGAAATAAATAAAATAATCTATTACTACCTTATTGAGATCTAATCCACGCCATGACAAATCTTCGTAGACACGTGTGTTACAGCCATTAGCTGACATTCTACTTTGTTGCACAGAACACCTCAATCGTACCATTCGCTCAGAAGCCCCCGCAAAGTGCCCAACATTACCAAATCATATAACCCTGTCCATTTCCTGCCCAATGAACAACGCACCCACCCCCGCAATACTCTCGTTTTAATGACGACATTCCGATGGGTCACGACCTCTCACTTCCCACGGACACAGTGAATTATATACGTCGCCGTCTAGCAGAAGGTGCATTAACTTCTGATGTCGCATTACATAGGATGGCACGTCGATCGTTTGCGCAGCTAGACGCCACCAGACACGGCCATCATGTAGCTACCATCAAACGCAATGAACTAAAGGTAATACTGTAATGTACGAAATTTAACTTATAATAATGTACTTCACAGTTACAATCTTTCTATCGTTGAACAGGCGTAAAACTTAGCAGTATGGACTATTTAAACCAAAAACATCTGTAAATTTGCGGGGTGTTATCTACTGTGATACTGATGATGGTGGTACTGACAGGTATAAGTGTAACGTGGACATTACGCATACTGAGGCGAGATTAGAGGTTAGGCTGAAAAGAGGTGTGCCAGGGGCAAGCCGTAAATTTATGTGAAAGGCTCGGTCGTGACAGGTTGATGGCCCAATAGGACTAGACGAGCAACTTCATGTTTGCCTCGTAATTTTATATGCTAAATAGCCATTCGTCCAAAATTCTTCCGATGCTATTTTATTGCTCTAAGTTTATTTTCACATCATTTACAAATTATCTCGTTTGTTTTGATACTTCAATGTTTAGGAAACACAATCCTATTCTCAAACAATTTCTAACTTCTGACAAATATCCATTGTAATCATAAGCAATATATGTTTGTCGACCTTTTGAATTCGAATCAGTTGTCAAATTCGTGAGCTACTGACAATTGTGCATATGTTGACGCGATGTTATATATTCAGAATGATCCGTAGACTCACTTCATAACCATTTCCGCTTCCTTCCGAAACACGTGTAAGTGAATCCTGACACGCTGAAATGGTTGCATGGTCTAAGGCTCCATGCTTTGGATTGCGCGACCCTTACCCATAGGAGGTCCGAGTCCTCCCTCAGGCATAAACTAGTTAAGTGTAAATGTAAACGAAGACTTTCGCGGCCGTTGTCATTGTTGATAAAACTCCTCTGGTATTGGACCGCATCGTCAATATATCAAATATTTCACTGGCCGCTTGCAATAGTGACCGAAACGTCGGTGAAATATTAGATATATTGACGATGCGGTCCAATACCGAGAAGAGTTTTATCAACTAGTTTAAGCAGTTTGCAGTTAGCAGTTTGGCCCCGTAAGATTACAAACATTTGATTTGAATGAAGACTGTTACTGAAATGCGAATTGCAAGGAATGAGGCAGACCAGTGAAGGATAATTCCCCGAGAATGATCAACTGAATCGATGCATTATCAACATAAGGCAAAGGAATCAAGGCACAGTAGGCGCGGCGGATTAGCCATGCGTACTGGGACGCCGTGCTGCGGTACGCGCAGCCGTTCGCCGTCGGGGTTTCGAGTCCCCCCTCGGGAATGGGTGTTCGTGTTCTCCATAGGTTAGTTTAACTTAGTTTAAATAGTTTGTAAGCTACGGACTAATAACCCAGCGGTTGAGTCCGATAGATTTACAACCATTTGAACATTTTAACAAGGCACAGTAAATCTTCCGAAATTTTATCCATTTCAAAACTGAGAATGAATAAGACCTAGAAGAAATCAAAGCAGCTTTGCTAACAAATCGTGACATCACAGTCGGTTCGCAGCCATATTACATGTGCAAATTACTTAACAAGGAGGGTAAGGATTAGGAAGGAAAGGATTGACATGGCTGCAATACGGCATTGAAATTATTCAGTGGCGACAAGTCGTTTGTTCTGAGTTGTTCGTTGTGCATTTTGCTGAGTTTCTTTTATTACTGACGTATGACCGTCTTCGCTTGAAAATACTTATCATATTGGCGTGGTTTCTGTTCTATCGAACAAGTCCGAAGTAGTACAGCGGGTTTTCTTTATTATAGATATATTCAGAAAATTAGCAAAAGAAATACTAAATTTCCAAATTGGTGGTGCGATATGAAATATTTATTTGCAGATTTCTCCGCATAAAACATGAGTCCTCATGACTGGAAATCTGTACCATCATGGGAACGAAATTCTAACGGGACAAAATATTTTCTGGTGGGTTACGGTGTTCTCGAATGGTTTCGTTTCAATTTATTACGAAAATATGTTGTATTAATGACTTTTTCAGGAATTGTCCACTAAAATATAACTGTACGTAACTTTTGTAAAATTTCAATGTATTTGTTTGATGTATGTTATAGATTTTACATCAAGGAAATACCAAAGTTATCTCCAGGAGAGAGCTCACAGATATATTTCAACTGCATATGAGCCGCTCAAAATAATTCCAATATGCGAAAGAAGATAAAATTGAAAAGGGAATATTAATGATTATTGTACGGTGAAAGATGAAGCTCTCCCAATGATTAAAAGGTTCCAAAGATGGTTTATAGTTAGTTTCTTGTGAGTTACCGAACTAACTGCTATGATAGACAGAATAAAGTGTTCATGGTTGCGTAAGTTTAAAGCCGTCACGAAACAGTAAAGTGATTTACCAGAGTGGATATATTTCTGTGAATAGTAGTGACAGAAGCACTACTGATTATAGTGTAACCCGACCTGAGGGTTGTTTTATTTATTTTTTAACTGATCAGGGTAATGACAGTTCGTAGGAAGTGTTAGTTATTTATAAAATGCTAATTGACATTAATGCTGTGTGGCAGCATTAAGTAACTCATCTATAGAACGTATCTATTGAAGATTGGTTCTTGTTGTGGTTGAATGTTAGTTCCGAGTGAAGCTGACGACGTAATTTGAACCGAGCAGTATTGTGTGTTACTGTATGAATCCTGCGGGTGTTCACTGAGTCACACGTTGCTCGTGATATTTATTGTTATTATTTGAATTCTCTGTTTGCATATTGTGTGCTATTGGGTTCCGTGAGTTACACAAATAAAATAGACCAACTTACCTTCCGATACGTAAAGAAAAAGTTTCACTGTGACGGATGGAATGTTAACAATTTAGGGTTTGGAACCAATAAAGTAATTTGGAGATCTCGCAAGTAACCATCTACTAGTTTAGAATGACTTAGGTTTGATGGGGAAACATATCGTTAATACTTTAGAGTTGTTTGATGCCAACACCTGAAGTAGGCTCCAAGCTTGCTATCAGATTAATTAAATACAAATACGGAGCTGTCAGTGGTGGTGGAACCATATGATTTTTTTAACCTACCTAAAAAGTAATTCAGCGGGGACATTTAGTTAGTAGTCACTCTAAAGCTAAAATCTGTATGTGGCGTACATAAAAGTCTATAATAAAACATAACTAAGCCTGCAAGCGTGATAAAAATAAGTGGAATTAGTTGATTTATTTATTATCTTCCTTATAAGACAGATTATAAGAAAGAGAAAAGTGGTAAAGTCATAACTACTATCTTAGGTCAATGGAACAATTTAAAAAAAATATATAAATTTGTTCTATTGTGGATGAATATAATCCAAAGCCAACCATGTCTATAAGAATAATTAAAAAATGAAAAGATGTTAGCTTGACATAAAGGGAATATTGAATTTTACTAAAGGAATCTCTTAGGAGTGTTACGAATATTATCGCTGACTAATTAAAAAAAAATTTGTTTCCCTGCTAATATTCGGAACTGTCGTGTAAAAGGTAAAAGGAAATAATTTTACTTGTCTTTGGATTTTTTTTAAATTTCTTTTTATATTTAATTTTTAAAGGTAATTTATACTGATTATTTACATGGATTAAAGGTAATTTATACTAATAAAGGTGAAACGTAACATCGTTCCAGTTATCGATATCTACTTATTTTCAGTGAATCTGAAGGGTAATCTTAATTTTATTTTGCATGGTGGAGTTAAGTACTACGCTTTTTACGTATAATAGTAAAATATAATTACAGATAGTTGTTGTAATCGTTGATTACAGACCCCGCTTACAATGGTGACTAAATTTTACTTACGGTGTCGCCCGTGTAATCGTTGTAGAAGCAACGTATTTAATTGACAATATACTGGTGTACAAGCCAAAGGTGTATATTCATCCTAGACGGTATTTTACTTACTCTAGAACCTAATAGGAATTTGTCTGAGTTTATTCATAGTCAGATTCGTTAAATATATTGTGTTAATTATCGTATATTGTAACACTTACGATCGTTTCTAACATGTAGACGACCAAAGAGCTGACAAATAATAATATCACGGAATCTTTGACTATGTTAGACTAGACGGGGCGTTACAAAATCCATATCCAATTTTTAAAATAATTCATATCACGCCACCAAGCTGGAATTTTGTGATTATTAACGTAATTTTGTGAAGGGATTGCCTTTGTCCATTATGGAGTCAACTTTTAGGAAATTTATATGGCCAGCTTCTTCTCTCTCTTGAGTCAACTAAAAATGTAAGACCACTGCTTCTACTGTGTGAATACGGACAGATACGGTGTCGTGATGTCAACTTTTCGTCCGACACGTCGTCGCGTCTAGGTTATGCATTAATGTCGGCGAGATATTCCCCGCGGGTGCGCTCTGTTACGCAGTATGCACTGGCTACCAAAACTGGATTTCCTAAACAGATTTCCCAATTCTGCTTTCTGTTGGTCATGTAAACACTCCAAAACGATTCTGGAAATTCGCTTCAGTAAGACGGTTTTCCAATTCCACTATCGATTTTCGTGCCCATGGAAACGCAACCGGTTTTGAGAAGTTCCTTGGTTGTCAGACTGCGTCTTCTTGTTAAGAGCATTCGGCGCATATGGACAGAGTGACCATTTCTGCAGTGAAAGGAAAGTATGAATCAGTGGCGGCTCGTGCTCAGTTTCGTTGGTGGGGCCCAGACAAAATGTTAGTACCCAGTATAATAGAATCAGTGAATTATATAACCTCCATTTATATAACATCATTTTAACACATTCAAAAGCTATTAAATATTTTAATTGTGTAGTAATTAATACAATCCACGAAACACTGTAGCTAATAAAAACTTATACAAATGTGCAATAAAAACATTTATTTTATTACTATTATTTTTAGGGAGGGGGGTGTTATGTGTGTGTGACATTGTAGTTGGTCTGGTGCACCAGCTCCGCTCGTTTTCAGTGTACTTGTGTGGGTGTCTGAGTTTATTCTGTGGTGACAATACAATTTATTGAAGAACTTGGGGGCTTGGAGGTGTTTGGATTCGAACCGAAGTTCACTATCTCTTCTCATGCTGAAGTTCGTACTTCTTGTAGTTGTGCTTCTGTGTACTGATTGTGATGTCAAAATCAAAATGAACTGTGGGAGGACGTATGTGACTTCTTTCTCATTGGGAATGAACCTTACGGCCAAGGTAAAACCTCTGGGAAAAAACCTTTGCCTAGGAGCAGTTTCATGTGTTTTTTTACCTAACTAGCACGTCAATTAATGAAGTCTGTGTTCTGACAGGTTATTTATACAGTAAATGTGCACGTCTGCTCTTCTGGCTGGGAAACTTGTCAATTACTCTGTTGTTGAAGTTTGGAATATCGCCGATTTCCTCCTTGTTAATGGAACAAATAGCCAGTGAGTTAAGCCTGTTCCTGAGGAAGGTTTTGATTCTTTTTAATGTGCTCAAACAGCGCTCTGCTTTTGATATTTGTAAAGTTTTGTGCACTTCAGTGAACAATTCCACAAAGGAATGTTCCACAAGGAAAGTAAACAGCTCACAAACCGATGTAATACCTCTGAACGTATCATTGCGATAAATCACTGACAGTTCATTTTTCAATTTATCGTGGTAAATAAACGAACAGTAGTTAAATGAAAAATTATTAAACAAAGTGGCTGGGAAGTGTTCTCTAACAGAAGCAAACTTTTTTGGATCAATGATTTCCAAGCTGCTAAATACATAAGACTTTTGAAATCTTCCTTTCAGTTAATGTCACACATGTCTTTGGAATCTGCTGTCAGATTAAGTTCACTGCTACATCTGGAACGTTTTCTTGGAGGAGGAATACGCTCATCATCGGAAACTCGAAACCATTGAATGTTCTCTCGTATTTCAGATAGAGCACACTCAAAATGATATAATGCATTGGATATGATAACGGCATTTGCACTCTGCATCTGAACTGTGTTATAGAAAATATCAACGTGTTTCATGATATCGTAGAGAAAATGTAGGAGGAAGAAAAAGTGTGGATTTTGAAGTAAATTTCTTAAGGCAAATGCTTATCTTATTGCAACATCATCCCAGGAATTATCTTCCTCAATCTTTTCAAAACATTCCAATAAGTGCAATTTGTCTTCTTTGACAGTATTCACAATGTGGGACTGGAAGTTCCATCTAGTTGAAGAGACTGAAGGAATTCCCTCTTGCAGTTTGTATCAAACCACATCGCTCGGGAGTTAAAGGAAAAAATGTTGTAAAACCAGCAATATTTACAAAGAACAACCACATCGACCTTTTCTTTTACTGGACGCCTTCTGAAGAACCAAATTCATTTTGTGCGCATAGCAGTGAACGTACTTGCCATGTGGGAAAGTGCTCTGCAACAGTGTCTGCACACCACTGTGATTGGGGAGCCATCGTATTCCTGGGAAATGAATTTTTCTTGAACACGAAAGATTCCAGACTTCTTTTTAAAACAACACTAAGTCCATATGTTGTCCTATCATTAACGTTTTCAAAGGAAAGAAATCTTTCAAGAGGTTTCTTCCTCTTAATATACCGCAGGATAACGACAAGTTGACTTCTGCAGATAATGTCTGTTGTTTCGTCAGCCTGCACAGAAATGAAAGTGGCATCGGTAATCTCTTTAATCAGTTCTTCGATGTAAACCTGATAGATATAGTCCAGAAGCTCATTTGTATGTGTGCCGTATATTTACACACGTATTTACTAGAGCTGATGAAGTGATCATATAATACACTGTCAAGATTTCTCAAAAGAAATATCAATTCTAAGAAAATGCCACCATTTGCTGACTGTTGTTTTTCATTGTGAGCTTGCGACCTTAATATCGTTACTCACCAATAAGACTTGGGCAATACATAACTCAGGGTAGTGAAAAGTTTATGGCTTGTTGTCTCTGTTCAAAGGTGTGAGTTACGTATGGCAGCATCTATGCCCTAAACAGCTACCCAATGTGTTTACACAAGATCAATAATTTATCTGTAGTTTAGTCTATCAATCTTCATATGATGACGTGAAAATATATCTAAACAATCATAAATTAAGCCTCTGAATAACCAACAAAGTGGATTCTAAGATAAAGAAGTGATTCACTCACGAAGTAATTCTTTATAAATGGAGTGTATTTCTCTTTCTGGACATGAAAATGCGTAGGTGATCCTACTTTATATATCGGTAAATAACTGAATATTTCCCCAATTATTGTTCATGAGATGCACTATAAGTATCACGCGCACTCGATAGTAAAAATTCCAAATTGTCACTCGTAAGTTAGAGTAGTCCATCGAACTTTGCAGAATTCCAATTTAATCCGCGATAAAAATATTTGTTATAAAACACAGTTTGTAAGCACACGATTACACGATTGCTGAATTATTGCAGTTCCACAGCCATACTACCGTGCATAGTTTATCACTTTTCAAGCAGAGACTAAGTTCTGCAGTCACAGTCCCGTAAATTTTCTAAGAACACACATGCCTATCTCTTCAAATCACAAGTTCGTAGCGCGGCTTCAGACCGCCCAGCGTCACAACCTTTCACCAACACGTCCAAGTTACGAATCCCTGCCCAAGCGTTCGAAAAGCGTCCTCTCCCTACTCCCAAATTTGTATCCTTCCGCGTATCCTAACGATTCATCTTTAAAATATAATTTCCCTTCCAAAATATTATACATTTGAATATCAAAGAATTAAATGTTTTGACCACCTCCCTACAAATGTTGTTTACGTTTAACAAACAAATACATATTAAACAACACTAAAAACCGTTGAAACTGAAGCTTTTTGCTCAGATAGCCATTAAGCGTTCGTCTCACTGTTCACATATACTGCCGCCGTCAAAATATAGTTACACATTTAATATTTAATTTATCATGGATTTTATGTAAATATATTCAGTTGTTGTTCACAAATACAAATAATTGTTTATATATGATTTATCTGCCGCATATCTACTATTTTTAGTCGGCCATGAAATATTTAAGTGTCAGTCTACAACATAAGAAACATACGTTACTAAGAATAATATTAAATATAATAAAATACATATATAAATGTAATGAGCTTTGCAGGGTTCTTGTTTTGTGTTTCTGTGGTGGAATCTATCTTCTGACTCAAGAATATTATAACCTCAACGAAAAGCAGAAAAAGAGAGTAAAATAAAGTTCATTGAAAGAATACGGATATAACGTGGTACGTTTTCTTAGATAGGTAGCATGGTTCAATGCTGCCCATTTGCCTCTTAAATTGTTACTGATAAACACTACGTATCAATAATGGTAAATATAAGTCTTATAATAATATTATTATAGTACTGTAATTTGTCGGCTTTTTATCTCTAAGGGATATTGATATTGTAATTACGGCGTTTGGTTTTCCCAAGTCTCCTGAATACATTCATATAATTATATTTGATGTATGATCATTCCCTGATTTTATATGGATTTTTAAAATAATGTTTGTGGCTATATTGTATTTCAGTTGCGATCTGGAATAGCCCCCCTCACTCAGCCAAGCGATTCCTGTTTCCGAAACCCTGACTACCTCTCCATTCACTAGGTTGAAACTGATAGCCAGCCGGCTGGGGAACCCAACAGCCTGACAAAACCCGCCTTTCACACGGAAACAATCTGCTTCCCCCTGTATATGTAATATCACAAGCTCTTAGTTCCACAAGACATTAAGCACTCTACCATTCTGTTTAATGTGTGTCTATTCTTCGGAACTAATTCATTATATTTCTGAATTGACATTTTATATGCCGAATCAATCTGAGTGGCAATGTTAATTGTGCTAAACATTTTATATTTAGAAGCATTTTCTACATGAAGTCCACTTTCCTCGTGTTTCTTAATTTGTTCACTTAAATGCTATAGATCCTAGCAGCCGACAGTTATTCAAAATCCTTCACCACCAAACAACACACATTAGAAACAGAAAATTTTTTGTTCCTCTTCACTCACAGTTAGCCAAGACTTTTTTGCAGAAAGTTCTCTCCTTCTTTCTGTCGAGTTGAGACATCAAGAAATCTTTTATATGATGTACGCCTAGCCGCTTGATTCATAACTTCTCTTCGATACTTAATAAAAGAAAGGCCGTTTCAAGGAAAGAGTCTACGTCAATCATTTTATACGCAGTTTACGAACTCCCAAGTCGCAAGGAAACAGCTCCAGAACACGCGTTTTGACATAGGTGCTAAGGGTCCAGGGTCGCCGACCCCAAACTCTGCGAAACTGTAGACAGGTGCGCGAGGGGTGGGGAGTGGGAGCCCAACAGGTGCAGCCTGCTTGCTTCATCGGGGCCCGCTTCGCCGGGCACCAAGTAGGAGGAGGAGGAGAAAGGAAAACAGCTCTGTGACGTCACTGCGACTGCAGTCTTAGGAGCGAGCGGTGCAGGGAGAGTGAGGGCCAGCCGCCACGGCTATTGGCATGGCTGCGTAACGAAGAGAGCGATTCCTCCAGGCACATGCTAGCAGGCCCTCAGCAATGCTGCAGCGAGAGTGTAACGTTTCTGCTATGTTGCGCACTCTCTACAAATACGTCGCCAACATCACAAACACAAAATATTGGACACCTAAATAAAAAGTTTATCTCCGGACATGTAAAACTCACATTTTCGCGTTCAGTTTGAAATATGATTAACACTATTAGTAGAACATCTTTAAGAAAAAGTATGTTGACTGAAACATTACTTTGGCTGTCCTTTTACGTAATTTTCAATTTTTGATACTTTCGTAAATAATAGCTGCAAACACTAAAAATGCATTACACTTAGTTACGGAATATGCTGAGACTATAAAAATACTAATTTGTATAAAAACAACAATATGCATGTTATAACTATTGCACAACATGATTACATATGTACCTTTTGTTTAAATAAGTTAGGGCAGACCATGTTTTATATATCACTGGATCCTAAATTAAATACTGATCATTTTTCACATACTAAAATTAATAATCCGTTTAGTACTAAGGAACTAGCTTCGAAATAGACAAAAATTCGACTACTTTTTACAAATCCGTATTTATAAAAAAAAAAAAAAAAAAAAAAAAAAAAAAAAAAATAGACCAAAAATTGAAATACATTAAAAGTACATGCCTCAATAATAGTACACCTACATAATATTGCCAAAACAGATATGTTGGCACTTTAAAAACACAAAATAATGTAAATAATTTGAGCAAGTTTAAACTGAATCAAAACATGACTTTTAATTTGCGTATACTATTAAATACAAATTTCATAAAACACATACATACACTAAGATAAAGAGTTAAAGCCTAAATGTAATATTTTAATTTATGTATTTTGGCATATTTCAAGTATTATTTATTTAATATCTGAATAATATTGTCATTAGTCTTAGTACGCGATTACGCTGAAAGATGTTAAGAGAGAAGCCTTGTTTTGTCACTCTGTTCCTGATCAGAAACCTGCTAACATCTCTGTGATCTGCTGCTGCTTTGTTGGGCATTGTGCAACTATGTCGTTTAATCTTCATTAAAATGGAAATAAAGTAGTTTCCATAACAACTGACATCATGTTTATGATTTACGAAACTATCCTGAAACATCAATCTTTCAGTGAATGCCGAAGACAGCTCACACCGCCTTTGGAAAAAAAATAGGGATCAACCATAGTCATTTCGTAAAGGGGTGACAACGTTAGAAGAAGGAAGGAAGATAAGTGTTTAACGCCCCGTCGACAGCGTGGTCATTAGAGGCGGAGCTGTCGCTGGGGTTGTTTGGGTAAGGATGGGGAAGGAAATCGGCCATGCCCTTTAAAGGAACCATCCCGGCATTTGCCTGGAGTGATTTAGAGAAATCACGGAAAACCTAAGTCTGGATGGCCGGAGGTGGAATTGAACCACCAACCTTCTGAATGCGAGTCCATTGTGTTACCACTGCGCCAACTCACTCGGTAACGTTAGAAGAGTCAAGCAAAACCATTTGATCGCGTCATTGTAAATTGAGTTAGGCTGTCGCGGGGATCATGTCACACCCCAACTGTCTGATGTAATACTGAAAAAGTATTATCACAAATTTCCTGATGGAAAAAAAAGGCCCTTGTGGCCCTTTAGAACGAGCCGCCCCTGGTATGAATATTAGAGTGAGCCCGAATCTCTGTTCTGAAACCGACATTGTGGGATTAAACCAGAAACTGAAACAACAGTTTTTCAGCTCTCATTTTCAGTGAGCTAGGAAATCCGCTTTAGGCTTTAACATCTAAACACGACAGCAAAAAACAGTATCTGAAATTCGGTTTTCGTCGTCCGGAAGATGTGTGGCATGAAAACGTAATGGTTGTGTTGTCAGACTCTCAGGTAGCCCACCTGAGACGCTACTCGGTTGCCACGGCAACGAGCGGAGCGCCTTCCGCGGTTCGTAGCGGAAGTCGCCGTGAGCGGCGCCCTGGGCGGCCGGGCGGCGTTAGTTGTCGCCTCAGACGACAGGCCGCGCTGTCGTCGCCGTCGCCGGCTGAAGAGGGGCGGGTGGCGCGCGGCCCCTCCTGTGTGTGTGTGTGTGTGCGTGTGTGTAGTGCGGCGCGCCGCTGTGCAAATCTGCTGTCAACCCAGATTCAATTACGATTTTATCTCCAGAATAGATGACAGTTATTTCCCGGGACTCCATGAAAAGAGGGTGGCGAGCGGCGCGGCCTTTACAAGCGGCGTCGCCTCAGCCGTTCCACCCCCGCCCCCTGCCGGCACAATGCCCGCCACCCCTCCATTCAGCCGGGCCTCGCTTGTTTCGTTACAAAACGCGCCGCGCCTCCGCGCTCCTGCACTTTCTCCCCCCCCACCCCTCCTCCCCCTCCTTCGGCACACCTTTCCCCCCTCTCTGTTGGCGGGACACGCTTTCGTGCAATCGGCTGCATAATCGTGCCTTCTCAGCGACCTTCCGCGCGGGTTGGGTCTAGTCGCCAATGTCGATGTCACTGCGGGGAGAATAAATGAGACAATCAATTTATGGAGTAAATTTCCTTTCGAAGCAAAAACTTTAAATTATAATGCCAGCCTGTTTATCTCACTCCCTTCTCTCTCACTCTCTCTATCTATCTTTCTAGACATGTATTTCCTTCCCTCTCTTTCGTTCAACCCTACCCGTTTTTGCCGACCCCTGCTATCTATAATACAAATATCGACTGTTTCTTTCATCTATCTTCTATACCTTACATTGCTGAATCACCTATCTAGAGTCTCGTTACTGAAGAACTTTTCTTTGTCAAATATTGGCCATTGTTTTCATTGCTCGAGTGAACGTCTGTTCTTGCTTAGAAATATAAAGTAACAACAAAACGTCTGTTCTTGCTTAGAAATATAAAGTAACAACAAAGATTATTGCTTAACGTTAGGCCGACATTATGGCTTGGAGACGGACCACAAGCTCATATTTTTTTGTTATCTTTTTATTTTATTTGTTTATTTATTTTAATATGGAAGCAAATCAGTTGTGCCTTTTGAAAGGAGCTGTCCCGGAATATGGCTGAAGTGTTTCACAATAATCACGGAAAATCTAAATCGGAATGGTCGGAGGCGGGTTTGAACCGCCGTCCTCCCGAATGCAATCCATTGTTACCACTGTGCCTCCTCGCTCGATCTTAGAAAAATTGTTCCCTATTAGCTGTAAATATCTGAAAGAATTATCAATAACTTTCGTTCACACTTGAAGCATGCTGCAGAAGCTTAAACCTCTCTCAAAACATTTTCGAAGTCTTTAATTTTCCTCTAGGATTCCCTTTATCCTTCTCCGTATGAAATTAATTCCATATCTTATAATATGTCCGAAAGAACAGACACCATATCAATATAATAAGTATTTACACGCAAAGACATCGTTAGCTCTTTAGTTACTTCACTGCGGATGCGGTCATACGTTCGATCTACCACGGGAATCGTAATGGCGAGTGTAAGAGGGCGTGGACGGTAGGGGCGCTACAGCCATAGCTACGCCAAGAACACATACAACAAAACCGAACAAACAAGATCAACGACCGCAAGGAGAAAACTACCAATAAAGAGAGAGAGAGAGAGAGAGAGAGAGAAGTGGTTAAGGCAACCGCTGGTCCGTAGCGAGAGACCCTGGTTCGATTCCCGGCCCGGATTACATTTTCACTTGTAGCTATTGTTTAATTTCAATGCTCTAATGCAGCCACTGTAAATCCTTTCTTTCCTAATCCTTCTTCCTTCCCCTCCTCTATCAATAATTTCACAATACCACAGCATTTTCTGTGTCCATGGCGATCAATAACCCAATCTAGGAATTGCAGACATTTTCACATCGACACATTACTTTTCGGAATGAGAATAATGTACTATAAAATGATTTTCATAAGAGATGGATTCTATCGAAACCGACCATGGAAATAAAATAAAATAATAATACAACATGAAATGAAGGCTACAAAATGTTACTATAAACAATAGATCTTGCTCAACATATGAAACAAAAAGTCTCTGACAGACTTCATGTACTGATTGGTCTATTTTTAGTACTACCGTAAAATCACAAAATTATTTGTTATGACGAGCAACTTTACAAGTAAAAGCATCTTGTGTGGTGTATTAACTGTGGTAACGAACTGAGGTACAGTTAAATAAAACTTAGAAATGTAAACCCATGTTTCTGAGTGAAAGAATAATAAACGCAAGAGCAACGCTGGATAGTGAACGCTGTTGTACATCGAAGAGAAATTTTACAAGGAAATTTCCTCCTCATTGAGTCAGTTGGACAATGTTGTAACTGCTGCTCGTTATGAAGGAGAAGGAAAGAAAAACTTCTCGTAATTTCGTAGTTCGCGTAGCCAAAAAAGTTTTGTGTATTGAATGGTTGCAGAAGTCAGTATAGTACTGGTATGCTTAGAAGAAGCTCGATGTTTAACCTCTGAAATCTTTCGTTCTCCAGTGTATTGAGATGGCTGCTACTAACAGACGCCCAACAGAACAGAGTACGTCTCGCTACCGTTGCTTGTATATCGTTTGCTTTAGAAATGGGTAATATTTTTCGTATTACACCTCATGGAGGGCAAATTTTCATAGGCAAATTTAGAGCAATTTGGTGGCCCTCTAGGACAAAAGAGGTAAGAAATTTCACTAGCTAAATCCGCAACAATTTTACCTATTTGTCTCAAGATATGCAACTTAGACAGAAACTCGTGGGCTCTCCAACGTCAGCTTGTCGTGATCTGCAGGAGACTTGCCATTTCATTTGGCGTATGCTGCGGTTCTGAATGCTGCTCATCGGATCCATTCTTAGGCGTTCGAAATTTCGAGTTGCGCCTTTTCGGAATGCGTCCGCACGCAGCGGTCTGCTGAAGCGCTGATGCTCTATCTTGCGTCCATAGCGGTTTTTTGTGTACTATTTGTGGTTCGCTCCCCGTTCCATCTACTTCTACATCTACATCTACATTGCAAATCACATTTCAGTGCCTGGTTTCTCTTAATGATTTCTGCCTCAATTCGTGCAACATTTCCGTGACGCTTATCCTCCTGTAACGTGATAAAACAAAACGAATCCCCTTCTCTGAACCTTCTCAATGTCTTCCGCCAGACCCACTTGATGAGGGTCCCACACTGGGCAACAGTTATTCAGGAGAGGACGCACCAATGTGATCTAGGCAGTCTCTTTGATGGAGCTGTTGCATCTTCGAAGCGTTCTGCCAATGAAACGTAGTCTTTGGTTCGCCTTCCCCACAATATTTTCTATGTGTTCTCTCCAGGCTAAGTTGTCGTAAGGTAATTGGTAGAATTTACGACCTTAAGATTTGACTGAATTATCGCGTAATTGAAGTAGAGCGGATTTCTTTTAGTGGTCATGTGTATTACTTCACACTTTTCTTTATTTAGTGTCAATTGCTAATTTTCTCACATGTAGAAATTATGTCTAAATCGCTTTGCAGTTGCTTTTGACCTTCTGTTGACTTCACTAACCGATAAACGACAGCATCATCCGCGAACAGTCTAAGAGAGCTATTCAGATTGTCTCCTAAATCGTTTATAAACACAAGGAAGAGTACGGTACCTATAACGGTTTCCTGTTTTACTCGATGACTTACCGTCAATTACTACGAACTGTGTCCTTTCTGATAAGAAATCGTGAATCCAATCGCACAGTTGGGGCGATATTCCATAAGCAGGCAACTTCATTCGAAGCCGCTTGTGAGGTACAGTGTCGAAAAGCCTTCCGGAAATCCAGAAATATGCAATCGATTTGAGATCCCTTGTCGATGGTCCCTATCACTTCATGTGAATAAAGGGCAAGCTGTGTTTCGCTTCGTTGCGTCTGTATGTCTGGTAATCGATTTCCGTATTTCCGCCTTTTCATAGTATGCTACAGACGTCCTCGAAGCTTCTCTAGCAATTCCAGAGCAGGAGCCCACCCTATATTTAGCTGGTACTCCAGGTCGAGGTTCATGAGGTTTTCAGTCATCTATATATCCCTAATAACAGTCCCAAAATCATGGAAGGCTTGAAATAAATAGGTGTAAGTAACACACTACAGACCTGTATAATTCCGTTAATCTCAAACCGAGTGGTGTTACATGAGGAGTTCCTGCTCCTTCCTGCCATCCCTTCCCTCCTACTACCCCTCCTCCGAATCATACACACACACACACACACACACACACACACACACACACACACACAGAGAGAGAGAGAGAGAGAGAGAGAGAGAGATACACAAACACACAAACGCGGAGACTTTACACTGGAGCTTGCTTATGACGCTAAATCACCATATGTGCAGAAAATTGTTACCTTGTGCCCCAACGAATGGGCAATCATGAAATTCCTTTGACACATGAGAGACAAAATGGCAGTGGTGAAAATGCTGCATTAATATGCTGCCTCATTGCTTCATGGCTGGATTTGGCTCTGCATACACAATATATCTCAAATGGCGCAGTAGCCAGAAATGGCTTGGGTCGAGATCCGGTGAACAAGCAGGTCAAGCAATTGGACATTCCTGCCCTGTCCATCGACCAGGGAGGTAGACATCCCCCTTCTCCCCCCCCCCCCGCACACACACACAAGCGCGCACGCATTCACACACACACACACACACACACACACACACACACACACACAAGCCCACAGGTTGATTGAACCTCCGACAGGGAAAAGCTCCACACTCCGCAGCAGGTTGAATTAGAGCGCATGGCCATTTCCGCACGGCACCAGCAAAGAGACAGTAGAGAAGCATCCAAACGTTAATGGTGAAATGGGCAGGAGCATCATCACATAGCAGCCAGACAACCCTTCCAATCGTCAATCGCAGAGTTCAAATGTCTGTAAATCTATCGGACCAAACTGCGTGGTCATCAGTCCGTAGCTTACAAACTACTTAAACCTAGGTAAACTTCGGGTGTTACATCTCGTCGAGAGAGTGGTTATAAGAGCTGGAGCTTCACTCGATATTTTCGAAAGGGATGGGAAAGAAAAGTCACCGTGCCTTTTCAACGATAGCATCCCGAAATTTGCCTGGCTGGATTGATTACAGAAATCCTAAATCTGGATGGCCAGAGATGGATTTAAATGTCCATCTTCCTGTATGTGAGTTCAGTGTCTCACCAGTGTGCTGCCTCACTCGGTGGTACAGTATGAGAAACCCTCTAAGAAAAAAGTCTGCATACTGTTACGTTGCTTCATGGTACAGTACGTAATGGCCGCCATTTCTGTAACAAAGTCCGATTGCATAATTGGTATCCAGCATGGACACCATGCATTTCATCAGCCATTTTGGTTCCACATTGCCTATGGCCACTTCATATTTATGGACACTGGCCGTTTCTTTCCTAATATTGTACGTTTCTTAAGACAGTAGTAAGACAGAAGTGCAGCATACGTTGGAATGTGGGGTGGGGAGCAGTAGCGTATGGTACAGTAGGTGCTGGTTCCCATGGGAAAGCCCGCCTATGTTATTGGTACTCTCCTCGCATTGGCTACTGCATTTTATTTCACGTGATTTCTTTTAATATTAGTTTCATTTATTATTTACTATCAATTATTCAGAGCTGACAATTTGTTATAAATATCTATCAAGGACAGGCTAGGTTTTGACAGTTTAAGAAGCACACGGTGTCTTCTCTTATTGTAACAAGAGTAGAACGATATTGCAGAAGGCGCGCGACGGCCAGGTTTTGGCGCTAAACAGAGCTTCAGGTGCCCTCTCGCACCGCGCCGCAAATTCACTCTCGAGCTGACCGCTATACGCGCCGGTCCGGTCCGGTTATGTTAACACTCGAGGTCTCACTATGAACTACGAGCAGCATAGGCCGTGTAATATTGATAATAGCTGCTTAAATAGGAAGTAATCCTCAGGTTATGGTGTTTATTAATTACTATCATTTTGCAACTAGACGAAATAAATGGCATCCCTGCTAACTGAATATCTCGCGAGTCGCTTCTTGTACTTCCATCTTACCAAACTTATTCTAGCCTCTCTCTTACGCTGAAGAAGAACCAACGACTTGTGTGCCATCTTCTGCGCTGGGAACACAACTATAGAAGACAACAGGTTATTCAGAACTCTGTGCTTTCCATAAAGTTTTGGACAGCAACTACGGCACCTCGTGCGTACTTTAGGGCGGTACAAACGCACACTGCTACGCATCAACATCCGTAAGGTTGTGGAGGTTTAGGGGATTTGTGGGAAGAAGCAGTGAGGAACTTTGTCTTCTGAAACTAATCCGACCGCAAAAGAAACCGTAAGGAAGCTTGTACGTCCTCCATCAATCACAAAGTTTGTGCAGGGTGGAGAAAATCGCACTATAAGAGGATGAAATGGTCCTCTATGTACCTTGGCGTGAAAGCTTCAGTAATTGTCAACTGTCCGACTTTGTCAGTGATACATATTTATGTTACCTCTGAAAGTAAATATCTTGAAAGAAGTATAATAGACTCCACATCTGTATGATACAGTTAATCTCATGTTGAACTGGGTGGTGTGACGTGAGGAAGGGCGTTCCCACAGCCTGCTTCCTCTCCTCCGAATCTCTTTCACACACACACACACACACACACACACACACACACACACACACACACACAAGCCCACAGGTTGATTGAACCTCCTACAGGGAGAACCTCCACACTCTGCAGCAGCTTGATTTAGACAGCATGGCCATTTCTGCACGGCAACAGCAAAGAGACCGTAGAGATGCATCCAAACATTAATGGTGAAGTGGGCAGGAGCATCATCACGTAGTAGCCAGACAACCCTTTCAATCGTCAATGGCAGAGTATGAAAGTTGGAAGAAAACTTCGGGAGATCTCGTCGAGAGAGTGGTTACAAGGCATGGACTCCAATCGATATTTTCGGTAGGGATGAGAAAGAAAATTCAGCGTGCCCTTTCAACGATAGCATCCCGAAATATTCCTGGCTGGAGGCCGGAGGTGGATTTAAATCTCCATCCTCCTCTAAGTGAGTTCAGTGTCTCACCAGTGTGCTGCCTCACTCGGTGGTTCAGTATGAGAAACAGTTCCTACATATCTGTAACAAATTCCGAATGCATGAATGGTGTCCAGCATGGACACCATGCATTTCATCAGCCATTTTTGTTCCATATTGCGTCCATCAATCACAGAGTTTGTGCAGGGTGGAGATAATCGTACAGTAAGAGATGGTCCGCTACATCTACATCTACATAGATACTCTGCAAATCACATTTAAGTGCCTGGCAGAGGGTTCATTAACCACTTTCATAACTTTTCTCTACCGTTCCATTCTCTAATAGCGCGCGGGAAGAAAGAACACCTAAATCGTTCCGTTTTCGATCTGATTTCTCTTATTTTATTGGGATGGTCATGTCTCCCTAAGTAGGTGGGTGCTAGCAAAATATTTTCACGTTCATAATTAAAAGTCGGTGATTGAAACTTCGCAAACAGATCACGCCGCAATGAATAACGTCTTTCTTTTAATGATTTCCACCGCAATTCGTGCAACATTTCCGTGACGCTTTCCCCCCCGTAACGTGATAAAATAAAACGAGCTGCCCTTCTCTGAACCTTCTCAATATCTTCCATCAGTCCCACCTGGTGAGGGTCCCACAAGGGGCAACAGTACTCCAGGAGAGGACGCACAAGTGTGATGTAGGCAGTCTGTTTGGTGAAGCTGGTGCATCTTCGAAGCGTTCTGCCAATGAAATGTAACCTTTGATTCGCCTTCCCCCCGCTATTTACCTTGGCGTGAAAGCTTCAGTAATGGTCAACTGTCCGACTTTACGTCAGTGATACACATTTATGTTACCTCTAAAAGTAAACATCTTGAAAAAAGTATAATAGACTTCACACAGCTGTATGATACAGTTAATCTCAAGTTAAACTGGGTGGTGTGACGTGAGGAAGGGCGTTCCCACACCCTGCTTCCCCTCCTCCGAATCACACACACACCCACACACACACACACACACACAGGCTGGACGCCGGACCTTGCGTAAAACGCTAATTTATATTCCGGTGCACCTCGGTGAGCACATCGGTAAGGGAAGGGAGAGGCCAGCCAGGACGTGGCGGGGGAGCAATTTTCAAGAAATTGATTTCCGATGACCCGCGCCACGTCCAGCCAGCCGTACCTTCCGCCGTAATTGTAAATAAACAGGAGGCGAGGCGAGGCCGTGGCTTGCCCTGGGGGCGGCCGGGGGTGGCGGCTGAGCTGGCCAGCCGCAAGCCGCTCGGCCGGCCGGAGTTTCTAATGGAATCGCAATGGAATTAGCAGCGCGCCCAGCGGCCGGCGGCCGGCGGCTGCCCAGAGATAACGTAATAGCTTATGATAATAAAGAGCCGGGCCCGGCCGCCATTAAGCCCGCCCGCCTGCCAAGGAGGGGAGCGTCCTGAGGAGGGACCAGGTCGATGCGGCCGAAACGACGGCGCGCCGGGGGCACCGCGGCGTTTTAACAGCAATCTTATCATAATGCGGTCGCGCGGGGCTGCGCGGGTCAGCGGGGTGGATCTATCTATATGGCGGGGGCGGCGCCGCTCGTTATTGTTGCGGCCGCTTCAATAATCTCTGTCCCCGCCCCTGCAAAAAGGCCCCCGCGGTCCGGGGGCGGTTGCGGGGGCAGATAGCGCACCTGCCGACCCAACCCCCGCTGTATCTGTAACGGTGCGCCGACAGATTACCCTGCAACCGCCCCTCCCCTGCGACGCGCTCACCCCGTAATGTCCTCCGCTTTTCACGTCCCTAACGTAGCTGTTAGCAGTCCGAAACGACCAGGTTTCTGTCAGAATAAAGAGGAACTAAAGTGTCTGTACCCTCAGGCAACGCGAGACGCTACAATAAACTGTGGCCTTAATATTGAGAATATCAGAGAAAAATTAATCTTACGGAGGAAATGGTCCACTGTATCTCGTAAGGTTTGGACGCCTTTAACTTCGTGAAGGCTTGAAGGTACCAAAATATTTTGGAAATGATGTACTTCTACATCCACACTCCGCAAGCCGCCTATGGGTGTGCTACGGAGGGTACCTTGAGTACCTCTATCGGTTCTCTCTCCTATTCCAGTCTCGTATTGTTCGCGGAGAGAAAGATTGTCGGTATGCCTCTGTGTGTGCTCTAATCTCTCTGATTATATCCTCATTATCTCTTCGCGAGATATACGTAGGAGGGAGCAATGTGCCACTTGACTCCTCTGTAAAAGTTTGTTCTCGAAACTAAGACAATCGCTCATACCGAGCTACAGAGCATCTCTCTTGCAGAGTCTTCCACTGAATTTTTTCGATTTCCGTCGTCCTTAGTTGCATATGAAATTGGTGGAGGTGTATTACCGTCTTTAGCAATTAAATTAAAGGCGTTTTTTTGTGTGCCATACGCATTTCGCTTCTGTATTTGTGAAGCATCATCAGTGGCCTGTAATACATGTTATTTTTGTATAATATTGTAGTACAGTTATAATATTATATGTATTTTTCACAGTATGACACTTAACAGTCTTGTTACAATTTCTAAAGTTCGGATCTACTAGGTTAGAATCTACTTCTGTAGCACTAGCTTTTAACCCAGTAGATCCGAACGTTTGAATCAATCTTCCAATGAAGTTTATCGGTCATCTCCTTAACGCTTTCACGATTATTAAATGATCCTGCAACGAAGCACGCTGCTCTCCGTTGGATCTTCTCTACCTCCTCTATCAACCCCACACACCAACGGATCCCACACCGGTGAGCAGTATTCAAGCAGTGAGCGTACAAGTGTACTGTAGCCTACTTCTTTTGTTTTCGGACTGAATTTCCTTATGATTCTTCCAATGAATCTCAGTCTGGCATCTGCTTTACCGACGATTAATTTTATATGCGATTCCATTTTAAATCACTCCTAATGATTACTCCCATATAATTTATGGAATCAACTGCTTCCATTTGCTGACGTGCTACAGTGTAGCTAAATGATAAAGGATCTTTCTTTCTATGTATTTGTAGCTCATTACACTTTCTACATTGAGATTCAATTGTCATTTCCTACACTATGCATCAATTCGTTGCAGATCCTCCTGCATTTCAATAAAATTTTCCATTGTTATAACCTCTCTGTATACTACAGCATCATCCGCAAAACGCCTCAGTGAACTTCCGATGTTATCCTCAGGGTCAATTATATATATCGTGAATAGCAACAGTCCTACGACACTCCCCTGTGGCATACCTGATATCACTCTAACTTCTAAAGAGCGCGCGGTTGCTCGCCGTGGAGGTTCGAGTCCTCCCTGTGGCATGGGTATGTGTGTTGTCCTTAGGTTAGTATACCTAGGATTAAGTAGTTTGTAAGCTACGGACTGATGACCACGCAGTTTGGCCCGACAGATTTACAAACATTTGAACATTTTTTTAACTTCTAAAGACTTCTCTCCATTGAGAATAACATGCTGTGTTCTGTTATCTAGGAACTCCTCCATCCACACAATTGGTCCGATAGAACCTATACTCATACTTTGTTCAATAAACGACTGTGGGGAACTGTATCAAACGCCTTGCGGAAGTCAAGAAACACGGCATCTACCTGGGAATCCGTGTCTATGGCCCTCTGACCATCGTGGACGAATAGCGCGAGCTTAGTTTCACACGATCGCCTTTTTTGAAACCCATGCTGATTCCTGCAGAACAGATTTCTAGTCTCCGTAGAAATCATTATACTCGATCATAATAGGTGTTCCAAAATTCTATAACTGAAAGTCGTAAGAGACATAGGCCTGTAGTTCTGAACATCTGTTCGACGTCCTTTCTCGAAGACTGGGATGATCTGTGCCATTTTCCAATCTTTTGGAACGCTACGCTCTTATAGAGACCTACGGTACACCGTAGGTATGAAAATGTCCCGATAAATAATCTTTCCGATAACGTGACGAGAGATATCGACATCTACTGTCATCTACAAGTTACTTGACGGTGTCTGGCGAAAGGGAGTTCGTGTACTTTTGTCACCTCCTCCTATTCCACTCCAGTATGGTTAGAGGAAAAAAACAATTGCTGTAAGTTTTAATTAATCTCTGCGGACTTTTTGAGAGATATGCGGAAGAAGAAGCAATATATTCGTTGACTCTTCAAGAAAGATATGCTCTCGGAACATTCACACAAGGCCGTACTATGATACAGCCTCTGCAGTTTCCCGATCATCTCTGTGAGCTTTCTCATTTATTAAATGACCCTGAAAGGAAGCGTGCTGCACTTTGTTGAATCTTCTCTGTGTCTCCCATCAACCCAACCTGGTGTGTATGTCACCCTGTGAGAAGTACTCAGGCGTCTTACAAACGAGTGTTTTGTTCCACTTCCTGAAGATTCATCAGCCTTAGCCATAATTAATATTGTATTTTCGTTCTAGTAAAAACCGCTCCTTATGCCTATGCCCATAACCTTTATGCAAGTAACTGTCTTCAGTCTTATTCTTGTTGTTGAGTAAATCAATATATGTGGAAATGATTAGCTGTGCGTTAGTCGCACTGAACCTCAGCCAACTGAATATTTTAGTTTGTTTTGTTCCCTTAAAAGGGGGGTTATTAGAATACAATAGGGAAAACGCAATGGAAAAGATGAAAAATTGATAAAATCTAAAATCCAAGGCCTATTATCCACACATTAGGTAATCCGCCATACACAACTGCAGCCTCAGGAGGATAAAGGGACACGCTGTTACTCGACTGATTTAGTACGCGAACACGAAAATTAAGAGCCAATTTTTAATCTTATTTCGCGTATATGAATTAGAGTGTCCATTTTTTGTGTTTATATTGAATACAAATTTACAATTTTATTCTGAAGTTGATGAATTTTTGCACACTTGTTCTTGAAAAGTTCACTATCAACATAAAGTCTCGTATGGTGTACGCCAGAGGGTACTTCACTCACAGACGTAGACGGATACCTGCAGTTTTATTTGTATCTAAGAAATTTTTCACACTTGACCGTCAAAACAAGAGCGTATCATACGACTGACTTTTCCACCGTTTTACTAATTGCTAAAAAGTTTGCTCATATATGGGTGTTTTCAAGGAGAGGATTCTCATATTCTGCAAGTAAGCGTATTGTGCATGGCAAAAGGTACCATGCATTTAGAGTATGTTCCACTTACCAAATGACAGATATATTTGAGATTACATAGAGGCAGAGCAGATGAAATTAAGAGGTGGAATGATTTATGAAAGAACGACGGGTTGGAGGGGACAGAAGATGACCGAGAGAGAGGAATTAGGAGATCGGCTGAGATGGAAATGAAGAGATGGACAGAGAAAGGGATGTTTTGACAGAAGATCGAGTACCAGCGCTTGGAATAAAGACGTAGGCAACTTCGGTTTTTGGTTAGCAGATAAAGAGACAAGCGTAAGAGGGCATAAATGAAGGTAAGGAATGGGTGTAGAGCTGGGAGAAATGATGCGTAGAGAGATTAAAGGAAAAATGTAGGATGAATATCCAGATCCTATGCATATATAGCAATTGCGAAGCATTTCCTGCTTCGCTAATATATAATTAAGGATCTTTCTTTCTGTGTATTCACAGCACTTTACGTTCGTTTATTTAAAACTGCCATTCCCTGAACGATACGCCGATATAGTGCAGATTCTGCTGCTTTTCGCTAATCTTTTCCAGTGTTGCGACCATTATATTGAGATATCGACGTGAATAATAGTATCGCGCGCATAAAGTAAAAAAGGGCCGTTCATTGGCAGAGATGTCGCCTGTTCTCGTGTGTTTCCTATGGAAAGGATTCCGACGAGATTATGACTGTACAGGTTTTAATCGCTTAATGGTTGCAGATAGACGCATGCGACATTCCATTACGAACGTCGTTAGGGAATTCATTATTTCAAAATTCATAGCGAAGAGAATGTGCCAACAAAATCACATTCCAGGCATTGCATCTCACTGCGGACAGCTCGGTCGCCGAGGACTGCAATTTATATACAGTGAATACAAATTAGGACTGACAATGAATCTGTCAGTGAAATGATTTTACGTCAGCGGCTACCAGGCGTTGAGTGATCAACGACGACACACTAATATGTGTGCCTGGGCTGGGATTCGAACTATGGTTTCTAGCTTACTAAGTAGCTGCTCTAACCTTTTTACACACAGGTGCCACGGTTACAGCACGGACTACCCTGACAAACCTCCCGCCCTCCCCAGACTCCCGTACGTTGTACATTACTGGAGTAATGTCTTGATTATGCACTTCCCTGCTACGTTCAAAACATGTTCAAATGTTTGTATAGTCTATAGGACTTAACTACGAGGTCATCAGTCCCTAAACTTACAAACTACTTATGAACTACTTACGAACTAGGACGGCACAAATATCCATGCCCGAGGGGGGATTCGAACCTCCGACCGTAGTGGCCGTGCAGACCGTGACTGGAGTGCCTTAGTCCCCTCGGTCACCGCGGCCGGCTTCCCTGCTACGTGTAACACCTTCAGTCCCACAGGGGGAGAGAAAAGGACATCTGCAATGAAAGCGACTCTTTTTCAACCAGAGTAGGACCCAGAACTATTTGATGCGTGTTGTCTGTTCTCTCGAACTGTAGCATTACATTAAATATTTTTGTATAAATTACTTGCAACGCTTGTCGCCAGCGTATCTGTTTTCGCTTCAAAGTATACGTCTGCCCATGTTTTGTTTACAGTAGTCAAATTTTCTCCGACTTGGGAAGGGAAAGGACGCCCTCGTCTTTTATGTCTATACCGCAGTACTGAACAGATGTCTAATCTCCTTACTCTCAAGAATCAGTTGCAAATGTGGACTGTCTGATATCAAATCAGATTGTTTTTATTTCAAAATGACCTATTATTTTAACTACAAATTTGTCGTTGTTTTCAACATGCCGTAAATGAACATTAAGAGAATGCTTGACTACCACTACGGCTGCTTTCAAGTTTAGCTCAATTTCGTGCCATTTCAACATCCAATCATACTGATTTCGTATTTTATAACCTGCAATAAATTTTTGGTTCCAACGAAGTACGATATGTTTCAATTACTTAGCCTAATTTGACAATTTTAATACGGCTGTGAAACACTATTCTGCGAGGCGTAATTATAGTCAAACTTCTCATTAAGGCAGAAGTTATAATTCGATAAATAATCCATATAAAGATATCAATTACAGCTCATCATAACTTCATCCCGCTTGCAAAGCTAACTTCATGCCAATTTTCATTATGGTGATATTGTCGGGGGTTCACTTAACTTCAATAATAACTCTCGCTATTCCTTGAGTCGGATTAATCTATGCTCTGCTTTGGCTTCTCTCCTTAAAAAATTAATTCCTGCAGTTTATTCATATACTCATTAATCTAAAGTTCATCCTATTTCATACGCCAGATTTAATTTTAAAAAAAGTCGCGGCGGAGTGGCCAAGCGGATTGAGGCGCTATGCTGCGACGCGCGAGGCCGTTCCCCGTCGGGGGTTCGAATCACACTCGAGCATGAATGTTTGTGTCGTCTTTAGTGTAAGCTAGTTCATAAGTAGTGGGACTGATGACCCCGCAGTCAAGTCCCTTAAGCTTAACAAACATTTGAACATTTTGAACCAAGAAAAAATTTCATTACAAAAGCTACAACTTACACCGCATAGTCTGCCCCTATTACTGTTGTAGTGCTTACATACGGACAATGATAATTGCGAAGAGCACTGGAAACATTGCTTAAAATACAATAAATCTGTAATGCAAGTATCATCTACGATTCCTTCCTGAAAGTTTCACAGCACTCTTTCGCTAACTTATCCATTTCGTCATGAAATTGTTGTGTGTTATGTGGAGACATGTAATGTTGACGAACTATACATTGGAGATTAGACACGTCCTCGCAGCATACCGAGATCTGTTTTTAGGGTATATCCATTCTGAGGGTTGGAGTTAGTGGTAACTCCCCCCCCCCTTTGCAAAATGCACGCTGCATGTAGGAGCTCATAGCTGAAAATTAGGATTAATGCCACCTGCCACGAATTTATTTCCTGACCCATCCTTTCTATTTCCCTGCGTGGCATTTGCCCCCCTATGTGGTTAGTTACCAATTGACAACAGTTCGTGCTGAGATTTCTGCACACTCAAACCCTTTAATTTGTACTGTGATGGCTATACGATTTGCCACTGCTGCCCTTACAAAACGATAATGTTGGCTGTCGTCTGTGTGGATGGACGTTTAGAAGTTCATCTATCGTGTGAGAATGTTCACTTAAGCATTCCAAACAGCACTGTTGCACAACTAACACAGCACGTCCAGGTTGTGGGGCATTTCTCCGAAAGACCATCCTTCCACTCAGAAGGCCACAGTTCGACTCCTTTCAGCCTGAATCAGTTGGCTATATGAAGCAGAGTGCATCTCCCTGCCTTGTCACCTATTTGTTTCACACGTAAATATCACACTTATGGCTGCAAAAATTCTCTATGAAAAGGTGTATACACACGACGCTCTGGAAGCTCTATCACTAACTGTCGGTACTTGCCACTGAAAAGTATATCTACTATCAACCAGGTTGCTTCTGCTGCCAGCAGATGAAATTCAATGTCTTCTATGCAGATATATTATTTTTTCCTGCACTCAACGGGGTGAATTTGAAGTTTGTCCTGGATTGGCATTCGACCCCACATCTCTTGGTCACTAAATGGTTGCGCTCAGCACACTTTGCCATCTGGGAGTAGTGGGCACTTACCAGCGCGGACGATCCATTCGTAACTTCGTCAGACCCACATCCTCATTCCTGTAACAGTCCGAGTATGGTGTGCATCTGCAATAAAGTGATCATTGACCTGTCATCGCCTAAATTAAATATTTCGTGTCTGTTCTCTCTGACATACACAGCACGTTGTAAAGATTATGGGAATAGGCTAGACGCCGCGAGTAATGAGGATAGTTACTGGAGGCAGGAAAGCTCAAAGCCTAGTTTTTGGCAAAACATTTTAATTCTATGAATCGTCCAATACTCATTATCAAATAATGAGACGAAATTCTTATGACGATCGAACAATTTATTCATTTTAACATCAACCAGCACTTCAATTAAACACTATGTAGATAAAATTGTAAAGCTATGGGGCCAAACTGCAGTGGTCGTAAGTCAAATGTTCAGATGTTTGTAAATCTATCCAACTCACCAGTGTGGTCATACGTCCATTGTTTACAAACTACTCAAATTAAGGTAAATTAACTTAAGGAGAACACCCACGCCCGAGGGGGGACTCGAACCCCAGACGGCGAATGCTCGCACACACTGCAGCACGGTGCTGCAGTACACACGCCTAATCTGCCGCGGCAGGTCGTCAGTCCCTAGACTTATAAACTAATTAAACTAACTTATGCTTAAGATAAAACACACACACACACACACACACACACACACACACACACACACACACACCAATTCCCGAGGGAACAGTCGAACCTCTGACAGGGAGCAGATATGCACTCTGCAGCAAGGTGCCTTAGAGAGCACACCCATTCTACTGCAGCTAGATAACAGTAAGACTGTAAATTCCAATGTCAAACTCAAAAAGTCATGATGACAGTACTGACAGGCAGAAAAAATTGCTCTGTGATTATGTAACACTAGAAGATTTTGCAGTTGATGTAGAAAATATAGGGAATCTGGTACTAGGTAAGAGCTTCAGAAGATCTGGTAGCAAATAAAGGAAAAGGGATCCTATCAAAAAAAAATTTTAATCGTTGGGACAGATTATAGGAAAAAATACTGATTAAGTTAGTCAGACATTAGGTTAAGAGCTTATGCCCCCAGGCTCTTGTGCAGAGTAATATACAGAAGAATGGAAATGAAAATTGGGGGTCTGTTACCTGACTATCACTCTTTCACTTTGGCTTTAGGAAAGTTGAAAGCACCTTGCAAGGCATCCTGACATTGTGTCTCAAAATTGAGTCAAGAGTAAAGGTAAAACCCAAGGCAGATTAAGAAATTCCTGTACTTGGAAAAAGCGTTTGACGATGTAAACTGTTGTAAAATGTTCGAAATTGTAAGGAAAGGGGAGTAATATGTGCAATATCCAGGAGGGAATAATGAGGCTGCAAGATCAATTAGTCAGGGTGGAACACAGGGATGCAATCTTTTGCCACTGCTGTTCAACCTTTCACAGAAGAAGCAAATATGGGAATAAAGCGAGGTTTAGAAGTTCGATTAACATTCAAAATGAAAGGATACCAAAAGGTGGCTGATGACACAGCAATTCTCAGCGAAAGTGGATGAGAATTAGAGGATCTTTCTTAATGGAGTGAACACTCAAATGAGTAAAGAATATGAGTTCAGAGTAAACAAAAACAGACAAGAGTAATGAGTGCAGCAGAAGTAGGAATTGGTGACCATGAAGTACACAAATTTCCTAATTCTGTTACCTTTGTAGCAAATTAACCCATAATTAGCCAAGCAAACAGGTCATTAAACAGTACATTTTTGACCAAGAGAAATCCTGCTGGTATCAAATATTGACCTTAATTTGAGAGAGATATATCTAAGAAAATACGTCTCGAAAACAGAATTGTACGGTATTGAAAAGTAGGCAAAAAAAAAAAAAAAAAAAAAAAAAAAACCCTGCACAGAAGGGGGGCTGATGAAAGCAGATTGTGCATGTATGCAATTATGGTCGTCTGCGTGTTCGACGTTGACCTGGTGATCACTATCGCATAGAGTACATTCATTCAAGATGGACTGGCCTTATTTTCTGGGGTGCGATAAGGTAAAACTCTCGTTCACCTTTGCTGTTTTTCGAGGGAACGTTGACGAGCATTTGTAGAATGTTGTAAGACAAGTTCTTTCGCAAATATTGCAGAAGGATGGTGATATGTTCTTCTAACAGGATAATGCTTGTCCACACACTTTGCATGAAACTGAACGTCGCTGCAAGAAATGCTGCAACTTTCCTAGCCGGAACGATCTCCTAAATCGTCTCCACTCGAGGACGTGAGGCATAGAATTGGGTGATAACAGAACAGTGCGACTCCTCAACCCACAACTTCTACAGAACTAAGTGTACAATTTGAATTATATATCGCAAGACACCATTCGCTTTGCGTATGATCGACTAGATGCCAGGATCAGCGCCTTTATTGCCATCCGTGGAGGCTACAACAAACACTAGTATTGGTATTTCAGCACCGATCGACACCTGGTATGTCAGTACCACTTCAGCTGCTGATCTCTAAATACAATGTACTCCTCATGTACCGTTTGAACTATAAATCTTGAGTGTACTTGAATGCTTGAGAGTAATTGAGTGCTAAGCTATGTAACTGCCTTCTCTTAATTAAGAGGGGCTGTGGTTGCACGGTCAAAGTAGTGTCTATCTTTTCAATGGGTCGAAAGGAGCAAACACGACATGATTACATAAAGCTGCTTTCGTTTGTTTGGGGACGAAATGATCGAAACGAAATCTGACTTCTGCTAAGGTTTTTCAAGTAGTCAGATTGTAATCGACATGTCAAAGAAGGGCAGAGTTTAACTTTCGTCACCGTTAATTCGTTTCTAGACGAACGCTAGCAGCTTTACCAGAAGATACCACTGCACATTATGTCATTTTCTTCTCATTTATGAAATTCCACCATGCTGAGTTCTTTAGGAACAGTAATTTCTCTTTTATTTATGTTAATATTTTAAAAGAGCCAAAGTTGCATAAAATGTTGTTATTGCCGAGTAGTTTCTGGCTGGCCGAAGTCCATTCTCACTTCTCCAAGTCAGTGTCGTTTTTAAAATAGAAATGCATACCTTCAGAATTACACAAACAAAATGTACGACGCGCGTCCAGGAAGTAAGTCCCGTTTGGTAATAAAATGAAATTGTACACAGATACAGAAGAAATTTTTATTTCACAAAATTCTACAAGTCTTAAACCACTTTTCCACATAACTGCCGAAATTTTGCAGGCATTTGTCATAGCGTGGCACCAGGTTTTGTATACCTTCTTCATAGAAAACTGCCGCCTGTATCTTCAACCAGTCGGAAATAGTTTCTTTCAGCTCGTCTTCATTGGTGAAGTGATGACCGCTAATTGTAAACCTACGGTTTTCCTGGATCTTGTCATCAATCGCGTGAACCAGTTCTTCTGTAACCAAAGGTGGACGCCCACTTCGTTCTTCATCGTGCACATCACTACGCCCGCCATTGAACTGTCGGATCCATCTTCTCACCATCGAATCACTCATCGCATTTGGTCCGTAAACATCACAAATTTGACGATGAATTTCAGCCGACCGCGGTGGCCGAGGGGACTGAGGCGCTTCAGTCACGGTCTGCACGGCCACTACTGACGGGGGTTCGAATCCCCCTTCTGGCATGGATATTTGTGCCGTCCTTAGTTGTAGCTAGTTCGTAAGTAGTTTGTAAGTTTAGGGAGTGATGACCCCGTAGTTAAGTCCCATAAGCTCTACAAACATTTGAACATTTGATAAATTTTCACTTGGTTTCACTTTCCTCGCATTCAGAAACCGAATCACCGACCTGATTTCACAGGCAGCGGGATTTTCAATCAACACCGACATTTCAAACAAGCACATCAAAACGTACGTAACTGACAGGGATCTCCAAATGGCGCACGTTCTTCTCCTTGATACACATCGTCTACAGTGCAAGTGCGGAACTGCAATCGCAGCGCTGCAGCGGAGATAAATTGAAACGGAACTTACTTTCTGGGCCGGCCGCGGTGGCCGAGGGGACTGAGGCGCTTCAGTCACGGTCTGTGCGGCCACTGCGGTCGGGGGTTCGAATCCCCCCTCGGGCAGGGATATTTGTGCCGTCATAGTTCGTAAGTAATTCATAAGTAGTTTGTAAGTCTAGGGACTGATGACCCCGTAGCTAAGTCCCATAAGCTTAACAAACATTCGAACATTTTTACTTTCTGGATGCGCCTCGTATTCCTTTCAATTTTACTCTTATAACGCCACGCATCATCAGTTTATTTCTCTGGCACTTGGCTCTCTAATGGACACCATGACGTGGCCACACATCACCTGAAAGAGCGTTCTAAACGTTTGGACAAGGTAAAAGAGGAGACTGTCACGAACACAGAAGTATACAACAACCTCGAACCGCCAATCTCTGGCTTATCGCATCACTCACTAGAGTGAGAACGACAGGTAAGAAGTACGGCACCAATGTGAAGCAGTGATATGCGTGCGAGTTGCTAACGAAGGCCGGAGTAACAAAGCAGACCACACAGGAAACGGCGTCCAGCCCCCTGTCTCAGCTGCGTCTCGCACGCGGGCGCCTCAGCCTCCGATAGTGGGTCGCTCGTTAATAAACATGGCCAGCAGAAAACGGAAATTGCGCCGCTGGCGGCTGGCGGCTGCAAGACAAGACGTGGAGAAGCGAGGCGAGGAGCGGCCTTCCGGATGCCAGCCGCCCCCCCCCCTCCACCCCCGCACAGGGAGGGGAGGGCGAGGGCGGCCGCAGTTCGATAGCTTATTATTGCGTGCGGCGCAGAAACAACGGCGTCGCTGATTAGCTGCTGGCGAAGTGGCTGCGCCACCGGCTGCCTGCCTGTCACCACGATCCACAATCCCGGCTCGCGGTGCGACGATATCTGCGTTACATTGTGTACGATCGCCAGTCACTACTTGCTTAGTCATTTTTTAAATAAATCGCAATTTGCTATCAGTTATGGATACACTGTACTAGGTTTAGATGGAATACCAAAGTGCGGCGAATGACAATTTGTGCCCGGCCGGGATTCGAACCCGGGATATCCTGCTTACTACGCAGACGCGTTGACCTCTCCGCCACCGAGGACACAATGACCAGCCCGACTGCAGAGGACTCTTTCCTGCACGTCTCCCGCCCCACCGAAATCTCCAATCGCCACGCTGTCTAAATGTTTGTATAGTCTATGGGACTTAACTACGGGGTCATCAGTCCCTAAACTGACAAACTACTTATGAACTACTTACGAACTAGGATGGCACAAATATCCATGCCCGAGGGGGGATTCAAACCCCCGACCGTAGTGGCCGTGCAGACCGTGACTGGAGCGCCTTAGTCCCCTCGCCCACCGCGGCCGGCGCCACGCTGTCTCTTTCCTATTACCCCGAGTTCGAATCCCGGCCGGTCACAAATTTTCATTCGCCGCACTTTGATATTCCATCTAAACCTAGTACAGTGAAGCCATAACTGATCGCAAATTGCGATTATTTCATTCATTGAACGCTGCAATGTCGTCATAAATATATAATTAGTCATTTTTTACTTACAAGTTAAATACTCAAAGTGCCTCATCCATAGTGAAATGCCACGGTGGAGTGGCCGAGCGCTCTAAGGCGCCCTGCTGCGGAACGCGCAGTTGCTTTCCGTCGGAGGTTCGAGTCCTCTCTGGGGCATGGGTGTAAGTGTCGTCCTTAAGTTAGTTACGATCTTGACTGATTCAGTTATTAAACTATTTTAAGTTAGTTTAAGTAGTTTGTAAGTTTAAGGACTAACAACCAAATCAGTTTGGTCCAATAGGTTTACAAACCTTTTTTTATGTTAATGAAATAACATTGTTTACAGTTCAAGTTTATGCTTTTATTAACCTTTACTATTCCAATTTTAGTTGCCCACAGCGGTAATTACACCTGTTAGTCAGCCTTACAGTTACTGGTGTAATATTGAATAGGACAGTAAACATAGGTACCGGGCTAATATCGCCAAGGCGCGCAACGGCAACAGACAAAAGTGCGCCAGTACACGCGCCACGGCGCAACAGTGTCACCGAGCGCACCTTGCTTAAACCCCGCGCCTCGCCTCGACTCAGTTACATCACGAGGCACGCAGGCCAGCCCTGGCCGAGAGATGCTAGGCCGTTCCCTCCGGGCGCCGGCGCAGTATCAGCGACACCACGGACTACTGGACGTGGGGGAAGTAGACTCGAAATCGTTCTATTACAGCACGCCGCGGACCTCCAAGCAGTTTCGAGTGTCTCCTTCCGCGCCGCATTAAATACCGGCCCTACAACCACGTCACGGCATCTTTCCCGCCTGATAGCAGGCATCACCGTTACAATTGTATCCGTAACTCTGCTGTGCTTCCAGGTCTGCCACCGTCCCTGCTGCCCGTCGCCGTCGCCGTTCCAGTGCCAGGAGGACCTGCTGCTCGCCGCTGCCGCTGTCGCCGCTCCGCTGCCGCCGCCGCTGTCGCCGCCCAGCCCTGCCTGGAGGCACCGCCGCCAGGAGGCCCTGCCGGACCTGCTCGCCGCCCCGCTGCCCCAGTCCAGCCCGGGGATCGTTTCGCCGCCGCCGCCACCGCCCGGAGGTTCTGCCCTGGGGTCCCGCTGACCGCCGGACCGGTTCGCCGCCCCGTCGCCGCCGCTACGAAGCCGCCCCGATCCCCTCGGGCCGGTCGTCGCTGCCTGGTCACCGCCGCCGCCGCCGCTGCCGCTGCCCCAGCCGGCGTCGTCTCCGCCGCCGCCCTCCAGCCAGCTGCCGGTGGTCTCTCGCCGCTCCACTGCGGCCTGAGGCTTGCACCAGCCCCAGCCGGCCACCAGCAGTGGTCGCCACCTTTTGCTTGAACAGTCCACCTTTTCTTCCTCTTCGACTTCTTTCCCTCTTTCGTCCGTCACGATGTCAAACACCCCAGTCACCATCACCACCACCGTTTTATATACCACCCCCACCATCGTTACGACTTGGAGCTGCAAGCACGCCCGCCCTTCCCACGACATCCGCCTCTCCATGCTCCTCTCCACCACAGCTGCCTCCCACGTCTCTCCTCCTCCCCCAGCTACCGTGTATCTCCCCCTCACCTCCCCTGCAGACTTCCCCCCCCATCTCGCCAGCACGAGTCACCAATCGCTGGGCCACGGTGGCCGCCTCTTTCCATCGCACCGCACCAGGGCCCAGCCCCCGCCACATCCCCATCAACACTGTCCCATCCTTCTCCTCCTCCCCCGGCGTCCAAAAGAAGACCACCAAACGTGGAAGCGCGGACCCCACCCCTTCTGTCCCTAAGAAGGCTCCTCCTCCCCCTCCTCCATCGCTTCCACAGCCTGCCGACTTAATGGACACTGCATGGATCTGTATACCTACCTCCTCTCCCGTCCCGATCCCCGCTTCCTCGACAATCGTACCCTCTCCCTCGAACTCAGAAAGTACTTCCCTACTGCCCCTATCACCCAGCTCATCCCCCGTGGGGACTCTGTCCTTATCAAATCTTCCAATCCTACTTTCCACACGGACATGCTTCAGCACCTCCCTGCCATCCACCTTGGCCCCACGCAACCCATACCCCGAACTATACCTTCTCCTCACCCCGTCAACCCCTCCCTTCCCGCCATACACCCACCCTCACCACCGTGATAACCAAACTTAGTCCGGTTATCACGGAGGAGTAGGTGTTGGGCCAACTCAACGCCCACCCGGACATCTCCATTCGCTCCGCCAAGCGGATACATTACGCCACCGGCTCCACCTACCTGATGCGGATTTTCACCGAATCCGCCTCCTGCATCGATCGCCTTCTCCTCGAGGGGGCACTCATCTATGACCGCCGCCACACGGTAGAACGCTCCTGCTCCCCACCCCAATCCTACCGCTGTGCCAGGTGTCTCGTTTATAACGATCACTTGACACAGCACTGCCGCAACCACCACCTGTCCCCACTGCAAGTCCAATCACCTCCACAAACACTGTCCCAACCTCGCCTCCCCTCCTGTCTGCAACACCTGTGGTGGCCCCCATCACACCTACTCCTATAAATGTAAATCCGTCCCCGCCCCCACCACTTACCGTCCCTGTTCGTCCTGTTGATCCCCCTCTCCATCCCAACAACTCCCTCTGCCCCCCTCCAACTGTAGAGGACTTCATCCTTTTTGTCACGACCATCCTCCAGAACATCCATCCCTTCCAGTCCCCATACCCTCCAACAGATCGCCCTTGCCGCCCATTCCGTTTTTCGCCTCGAAACCTTCGCCATCCTCTCCCGTTCACATTCCCACTTCACCTTCTCCCAGCAAGTTACCCTAGTCTAGACACACCCTACCCTCTTTTCCCATCGCCCCATCTCCCTCCTCTCGCCCTTCCCTTTCGATCCCTACGGCAAGCCCTTCCTATACCTTTCTCTATCATAATTTCCGCTCTCTTCCTGCCAATAATCACCTCCTTATGCCTCCCTCCTGAACGAGACCTTCCTCCAACCCCATCGTCCTATCAGCACTGCTCCCTACGTCCTCCACCGTACCGATGGCCCCCCACCCCTCGCCCGAGGCGGAGTGGCGATCGGCCACCTCCACCACCACCCCGTCCGGCTCCAACCTCTCCTTAATGACTCTACCGAACACCTGATCCTCAGCCTCTTCCTCCCATCCCTTACCGTCATCCTCGGTACCATCTATATCCGCAGCACTGCTCCCCTCCCATATGCCTGCCTCTCCCACATAGACCGCTCCTTCACGACCAATGTGATTGCCGCCGACCTTAACCTTTCTTCTCGTCCACCTGCTGAACTCCTGAGTGGCGTCAGTTCGTCACCACTTTGCTCTGGGGCGACGTCCTTCCTCTTCCCCGCCCAACCCGCCCCGAAAGCAACACCACGCCCGACGTCGTCCTGCCGTCTCCCAACCTCCTTGGGCGAGACCACGCCCCTGTCCTACTTACCCTTGACCACCGCCCCCGCCCTGCCCGTGCTCCCCGTCCTATGCCCCTTCGCAAACTCGTTCATGATTATTTCCGTGCCGACTAGGATGCCTACCGTCGCTCCATTGACACCTCGGTCGCAAGCCACCCACTTCCCCTCTGCACTCCCGCCGATATTGATCATGCCTCCTCCTTCCTCCAGCAGACCATTGCTGACGCGGTCGGTGCCCACATCTCCACCCGGGCGATTTATCCTCACCGTCCTACCCTTCCTCCACAGGCCGTCCTTCTCCTTCGCGAATTCCATCGCCTGTACCGCTCCTTCCTCCGGACCCGTGACTGGGACACACTCCAATGCCACCGGCAAATCCAACGCCACATCCGAAATCTCTTGCCTGCGAAAAACTCATCTCCTATCTGTCCAACTCAACTCCCGTTGCACCGCAATTTTTGTCTCCCTCGATATCCAAAAAGCTTATCTCCTATCTCTCCAACTTAACTCCCGTCGCTCCGCAATTTTTGTCTCCCTCGATATCCAAAAAGGCTATGACCGTGTATGGCATTCCGGTCTCCTCTTCAAGCTCCAGTTCTACGCCCTTCCTATTAATTACGTCCGCCTCATTGCTTCCTTTCTCACCCACCGCCCCTCATATGTCACTGTCTGCAACTCCGATTCCCGTTTGTTCTACCCCTCTGCCAGGGTGCCCCAAGGCTCCGTCCTCTCTCCTCTCCTTTATCTCATCTACTCCGCAGACATGCCCCAACCCGTCTATCTTCTACAATATGCTGACGACACCGCCTTCCTAGCCCTCGCCCCCTCCCTTACCCGCTCCCAGTTTTTGCTCCAGTCCCACCTCACAGAGTTCGCCTCATGGTGTAACCGGTGGCTCCTCTCCGTCAATCCTGACAAATCCCAGGCAATTATCATAGATCGCACCACCCCCTCCCTTCTACCTTACCCTTCACAACCGGCCTATCCGCCACACCCCCATCCTGAAGTACCTTGGCCTAACCCTTGACCGTAACCTTTCCTGGACCCCCCACCTCCGCACTGTCCGACAGAAAGCCCTCTCCCTCCTTAATCTCCTCAAACTCCTCAGCGGCCGGAAGTGGGGCCTCAGCTCCTCATCATCCTCTACACCTACCGCTCCTTCATGCGTCCTGTCCTTTGCAGCTTCCATCCCGCCTGGATCTCCGCTCCCACATCCTAATATAAAACCCTTCAAGTCCTCGAGCGCCACGCCCTCCGCCTCACCTACCGCATCCGGCTCCCTTCCCCCACGCGGATCCTATATGACCTGATCCCGTTTCCCCACCTCCTTGAATACCTCCAGCATATCTGTATCCTCTATACCACCCATAAAATAGACTCCCACAACCCCCTGGTCCACCCCATCCTCACCAACCCTGGGCCTCTGCCACGCCTCTACCGCGTTATACCCCCTTCCCTTCATCTCCACACCCTCCATGTCCTCTTCCAGGCTAATTTCCGCCGCCACTCCCTCCCTGATGACGTCCTCCATTTCGACATATATCCGTCCTACCAGCTCTGATACCCCCCGTAGATAAAGGGCCCCCTCTCCCCCCTCCCCTTCCACTCCCCCGCTTGGCTACCCCCTCCCTGCCCTGAAGTCCCTACGGCTCCTCCCTACCGCCTCCTTCCCCACCGTTTTTCTCTCCTCCGCGCTCCCCCCCCCCCCCCTTTCTCGGGGTCCTGGACCGACAGTTTTGACAGTGCTACGTCAAGTGTTGTATGGTTTGCTCCAGTGAAGTGTATGTTTTTTAAACGCTTCCTCCGCAATCAGACAAGTGTCGCACCGTGTGTCTCCGTGTACTCGCCGTCCTGTGTTATTGTCGTCCTACATGGTGTTTTTTTTTTTTTTTTTTTTTTTTTTTTTTTTTTTTTTTTTTTTTTTTTTTTTTCTTTTTGGCCACAGTGGCTCATCATTTGTTAACTGTCTAAATCTGATTTTGATCATCTGTCAACTGTTTGTACTTCGAATTGTCACCTTGTCTATGTCATTGTTCCTCCGTTGTTTTTTCGTCTGTCTTGTATTTTAATTTTCATCTCATCCATGTATTTTATTCTCTCGGCTGAAGAGCAGCCTCTGGAGCTGCTGCCAGCCTACTGGTCTACTGGTGTAATAGCTAGTGAGAAAATACAATAAAGGAAAAAAACACGTCACGGCGTCCTGGACCACGCCGCCGTCGAGGAACGGAGTCGCCGTGGGAAGCTGCTGGAGTCTCTCGGCCGCTTCATGGAAGGGACATACATCTAAATCGAGTAAATAAATAAATAATAATAATGATTATGTTGTACTGGAACCTGTGTCTCCTGTCCTGTTCATTATTACATCACTAAGGCTCACCAACATGTAAAATTACCACTATGGCAGCTAAAATTGGAGTATTAATTATTGATTACACAAAAAAATTCCACTGTAATTAATATTACTTCAGTATCGGTGAGGCATTTTGTTAATGTACTTTGTTAGTCTAAGATACTGATCGATTACAAATACAGAAACTCTCTATTAATTTAGAACAGTAACAACGAATAAATGAACGTCATAGCAACCCATGTAACATAATGTCAGAATGAAATAAAATTATACCTCAGATGAAAGCACAAAACAAGCTAAGGCATGTAGAAGAAGAAGAATATAAATTAAGTGTATGCATATGGCGGAAAATCTTCACCATTTATTTCTGAGTAAGCACGGAAGGAAGAAGAGCAACAAAATCTCAAGTTTGATGAGCAGAATATATTCGTTTGTGTGCAGAGGGTGTTTTAAAATACTATCATAAAAACAAGAAAAATACAAATAAATATACGTCACAACATGCTTCGTTTTCGAGTTATTAATGTAAGGTTAACTTCATCGGCCTTCGAGGTGCAGGAGGTGTCCAAGATTGCATTTTGTTAGGAAGGAGACTTGTTTATGTCTGTCATTCGGCTGTCCGTAAAGTGTGAATTGTACAAGTGTACTGAGGGTAGCTAGATATCGAACTGTACATCCTATAAATCAAAAATGTCTGTAAATCTATCGGACCAAACTGCGTGGTCATCAGTCCGTAGCTTACAAACTACTTAAACCTAGGTAAACTAACCTAAGGACAACACACACACACCCATGCCCCAGGGAGTACTCGAACCTCCACGGTGAGCAACCGCGCGCTCCACAGCGAGGCGCTTTAGACCGCTCGGCTACCGGCTACTCCACCGTGGCATCCTATAAATATGTCAGGACAGTACTTTCGTGGAAAGGACTTATATGTGCGGCCCCAGTAACAGAAAACGTCACGAATCAGCACGACTGGTATTGTGGAATATTCTATCCTTGAATTGTCTAGCTGTTGCTCTTGTTGTTGTTGTTGTTGTTGTTGTTGTTGAATTCAGTCCGGAGACTTGTTTAAAGCAGCTCTACAGCCGATTCTAAACTGACTAAGCCTTTTTTATCTCCTCATAAGAACGGCACATCTAGTTGAATCTTTTTTACTGTATATGTTTCTTGGTTTGTCTGCTATTTTTACCCCACACTCTTCCCTCCAATGTTAAATTCACGACTCCTTTTGTCCTACCATTCGAAACCTTCTTTTAGTCAAGGTATGCCAGAAATTTTTTCTCCCCAATTCTTTTCAGTGCTTCTTCATTCGTTATTCGATCTACCAACTTAATTTTCAGCATTCGTCTATAGCACCAAATTTCAATTGCTTCTAACTGCTTCGGTCTGAAATATATTCTATCATTCACTCTCATACAAGGCAGCACTCCATACCCAAATGCCTTTAGGAAAGACTTCTTAACACTTATATTAATATTAAATGTTAAAAAATTTCTCTTTTTCAGAAACGCTTTTCTACCCATTGTCATTCTGTATTTTATATAATCTGTACTGCGTCCATCGTATGTTATTTTACTGCCCAAGTAATAAAACTCATTTTTATTGTTTCTTTACTTAACCTAATTCCTCCAGTATCGCCTGATTTTCTTAGACTACATTGCCTTTGCTTCGCACTTTAATGTTCACCTTATATACCCCTTTCAAGCCGCGGTCGATTCCGCTCAGTTGCTCTTACAGAATCTTTGCGTTCTCTCACATAAGTACAATTTTATCGACAAACCTCAAATTTTTCTTTCTTCGCCATGTATTTCAATTCCTTTTCCAAATTTCACTTTGCTTTCCTTGACAGCTTGCTCAGTTTACAGACTGAATGACATTTGGGAAAGGCAACAACCATGTCGTACCCCTTTCCCAACCACTGCTTCCCTTTCAGCACGACTGTACGAGACAGCAATTCCAGGCTCAAGACAGGCTAGTCTTACAACCTTTAGTGTGATGTCTCGATGCACTACACTTCGGAGGATGTCATTCCATTAAGCATTCGTCCGTATCTAACGCTTTTATTGCTGTCTAGGTGTCAAATTACGTCGTGCCATTAACGTCGTGAGTCAAGTTGCTTGTCGTGCAGCCTATTGCTGAGCAGATTCTCTCTGCCTGTTGTGTCACATCTTTTATTTGAAAATATTTATTTAAGATACTTTTGATACTTTTGGCGTACAAGAGTGAAATGGTAGGTTACACTTTATTAGTATTGTAGTTCGATAATGCATGATATCGATTGATAGCATATATCCGGAGACAACTAGTAACAGTCATTTTAGCATTTATGGAAGTATACGAGTGAGCGAAATGAAGACAACAACAACAATAAGAACAATAACATGTATATGTAAAAATCATTAAATGTAGAAAGTGGTGTAATTTATAAGACTCTACCCAAGGCACGTACCGGGTTATCAAAAAGTCTGTATAAATTTGAAAACTTAATAAATCGCGGACTAATGTAGATAGAGAGGTAAAAATTGACACACGTGCTTGGAATGACATGGGGTTTTATTAGAACCAACAATAAACGAAAGTTCAAAATGTGTCCGACAGATGGCGCTTCATCTAATCGGAAATACAATAATTAGTATAACAAATTACGACAAAGCAAAGATGATGTTCTTTACAGGAAATGCTGGATATGTTCACCATCGTTCCTCAACAATAGGTGTAGTCGAAGAAGAATAATGTTGTGAACATCATTGTAAAGCATGTCCGGAGTTAAGGTGAGACGTTTCCGTCGGATGTTGTCTTTCAGCATCCCTAGAGATGTCGGTCGATCACGATACACTTGCGTCTTCAGGTAACTCCAAAGCCAATAATTGCATGGACTGAGGTCTGTGGACCTGGGAGGCCAAGCATGAGGAGAGTGGCGGCTGAGCACACGATCGTCACCAAACGACGCAGGCAAGAGCTTTCGGACATATTTTGAACTTTTTTTTGTCGGTTCTAATAAAACCCCATGTCATTCCAAGCATGTGTGTCAATTTTCACCTCTCTATGTACATTATTCCGTGATTTATTAAGTTTTCAAATTGATACCGACTTCTTGAACGCCCGGTAATTAGCACTTCCTAGCTGAGCTTTAAAGAACAAATTCAGTATCAATACATTTGAAACTGTTACGTAAAACGCTATATCGTACAATGACAATTTTTTAACTTTACTATTATTATTGTGGTTCTTACTTAATTTTTGAAGCTGAATTTTACAGTAAGTACAATGCTAACTGTATAGACAGTCTCTATTGTTTCCCAATCTTTTTAAATAGACGAACTCCGTCAAAGAAAAAATATTGTAAGGTCCCCTCCCTTCCCTCCCCCTCCTTCCAAACCATAGCTATAACATTACTGTTTATCCGATCTCAGAAGTATCGAATTTAATTTTTTGTTGGTAAAAAGAATAGCAGTTTCTGCGATGAACAAAATACTAGTGAAATATGTTGCATGACAGGAGTTTCTCAAGTCAGGTAACAGAAGCAAATTATACTCATTAATCAAGGCCACAAGGTGTACTCAATTCGTAAAGAAGTCGTTCTTTTTTCAGATTTCTGAAAACTGCTTGAAGCAACTCGTTTATTTAGCACTTCACCTGATACCTGAAAAGAGTTTCCAGGTTTTGCGTCTATTCTTCTTCAACACTGTCTTTAATATAAAAACAATATTCTTAATAATCAATTTAGGATTAATGTTAACGAGATATTACGAAATGTTAATGCAGAATACGTTTACTTTTCTTAGGCCGCACTGAACTCCCAGAATTCAGGCATGCTCTGGACCGGTTGTTTTATGTTGCAACTACTTCCTCCTCTGAGGGCGATCCCCCCTCCCCCCCCCCCCAAACTCGGAGGAAGACTTTGCGACTCCCCTGGAAGTACGGCTTACTGATTGAAACACACTGCTGTAAAGGAACTAGGTCATGTGGACGAAGGTATCCTAACGTCATAAAGCTGTCAGGTAAAAATAACAATTGGAATCGCATTTCGGGATCTGAATCAGCAGAGAAAGATAGGAAGAGATCTATGGATAAGTAGCAGTGCAGTGATCGACACACGAGTATCGAGATTTAAGACAAATCTGGTAAATTTATTTAGGATCGTGTGAATCGTACACGAGGTTTTGTAATGAACATCTTTCATCCATAACATTTATTTAAGTGTAACACCAATGTCAATACCCTTCAATCTTACAAGATTCTAAAATTGTGCTTCAAGAAGTCTGACAAACTCCTGATGGCACAATGCGCGTAAAATCTTACCAACACAGTCTTTCTAGTAAATATAATGTTCACATTGGGTGACCAACCCCATACTTCTTATTAAAAAATTACAAAGTGTTTAATCTCCCATTCCCAACGCCTCAAGAAAAATACCAAAATTAAATATTTTGTGACAAAAACAGCAACCATTCAAAGCCTTTTACAGCAGGAAAAACAGAATGTATGCCAGATCCAAGAAAATACCAAGCCTCCAGACCTCAACTAAGATAGTGCACTATTTGGATGCCTGTATACGTTACGAGTACTTGGTCTTTTTTTGTAATTTTGTAATCCAGATACAATTAAAAGAAAAACGGCGAATAATTTTAATAAAAGGATTCAAACTGAAATAATTAAAACTCTCTTTGAAACAGTCCTTGGTCGGAACCGTACACCACGTCCCTTAATTTACTCCGCACGCATAAATGTTGTGGCTAAGCGGAGAGTACAGTTAGGTAACTTCCTGTGACAGTGGTTTGAGTCCCCCCCCCCTCCCGACACACGGAACTGCTTACCCAGCTGCTGGAGAAGGATAAGTCACACACTTACTTCACAATCTTCCATGGTCTACCCAGCGTGCACTGTAACACAGTAAGGTCAGTTGGGGCATCTGGGCTATGATTTTACAACGTATGTTCCTAACTTAATATATTAATTGCCGTCTAAAACATATTTTCTTACAATACAACATTCTACCTACAAATACGTTATAACAGAATGTAAACTTGAGACAGAAAAAAATAAATAAATAAAATAATAATAATAATAATAATAATAATAATAGATACCCCATAGAGTAGGGTAACTTGAAAATGATGGGGGGTCTTAGTTCCATACTAATTATTATTGTCTTATTTGAGATAATTGGGCATGTTGGGTAACATGTAAACGTGACAAAATTAAAACAAATAATTTCAGTGACACTGTAGTCGTGAAATCGACAATGCAAGTGAACCTCTACAGAATGACTGTGTGTGATATTAATTCAAATTTTGTAATTACTCAACTTTTGTCAGGATACGAGAGTTACATTTACACAAGTAAAGTTAATGAGCCTAAATTCAGTTATTAACATTTAGTTATATCTTGATAAAAAAAAGTTACAAAATGTTCGTTAAGTCACGCATATGAATAGTGAAGCTGATAATGCCTTTGAATCTAGCAGAGTTGCTTTTAACAGGCTTTGACAGCTTTCTTACCGTATCATTGTGGGTAATATATGCCTCTTCTCCTGTTTCCAAAATGTTTATGGTTTTGAAGTGTCGTCTGAAAAACATGACTTCATATCAAGCATTTGACTAATTTGTCACTTTTGCAACGTAAAGCCTGACATTTACTTTTGATTTCCCATAGACTATCACAACACAATATTCACTCACTTGTATTGAATTCACATGTTATTCAACCGAAACCGGTCTTGTTATACAAAATAAAAGCGATCTGAAGACGAATATTCAAGAATTATACACTAGATAAAATTAACATAATTCAGTAGTGAATTAAAAAGAAGCAATAATGATAATATACTTAGCGTAAATGGGTGTGCTTAGGGTAAATGGGTCCTAGGTGGGCCCAGATACTCCAATCACCTGGCTCATGTATCCCAGTTTTGAAAATGTTTGGCGGTAACTGGGCCCCCAGCAACTGATAAAGTAAAGGAGAACACATGTTGCCAGTAATGTTTCAAGTGACTGTTGTGCTTCTACTTTATATTAAAATACCTGTCACAGTGATAGTACTTACAGTATACATGTAGGCGCACAATAAAGTAAGGATGACATCACATTGCTACAGAAATGCAGCACTACAAAATTGAAAAAACTACCACTCGAAAACACTTAGATAGGTGAGACTACCTGTTCAAGGTAGAAGCCATTGTTCTTCAGTTCTGCCAACCATTTCAAGTGAAACCCCCTGGGCCCAGTTACCCCCTGGGCCCACATACCCCAAGTGTCCTTAATTGTTCCAGTTTACCTCGACTTGTCCAAAACGGAAGACAGGCGCCCTTACTTCAATGTCTAAGCCTAGAACTTGGAAACCGTAGACGCAAGACCTGACCAAGGATAAACAAGACGATCCCAACTTATTACGGTGGTCAAATGGGAAAAACACCGGGAAACAAGGAACAAAAAAATGCTCAAATGTTTGTAAATCTATCGGACCAAACTGCGTGGTCATCAGTCCGTAGCTTACAAACTACTTAAACCTAGGTAAACTAACCTATGGACAAACACACACACCCATGCCCCAGGGAGGACTCGAACCTCCACGGCGAGCAACCGCGCGCTCCGCAGCGAGACGCTTTAGACCGCTCGGCTACTCCACCGCGGCAAACAAGGAACAAATATGGGTCACAGTCAGTAGAAAAACAAGCACGACTGCCGAACCGCGGCGAAATACAAAGCGGCAACCAACTGTCAAACACGACCAAATAAGCATGTAAACTTTGGGAGTAGAAAATTGCACTTCCCAGACACTCACTAAGGAGACCCTACAACCTCAGCACCGGGCCGAACTTAGGTTGTCAAAGACAAATACAAATATTAAGAATTATCAAAATCGGTAAGTTGTCCAAAAGTGTTCTCGTATTCTTCTCTCACAAACTGAAATATTAATTGGCCTGAACCGCCAGAATGCGCATACCGGCTCCCCAGACAATTTACAATTTGGTCAACAAGGAGACGCTGCTACATGCAAGATGAGACAGCTGCACTGTCACGCCCAGGCGGAATTAGCGACAAGGGTGATAAAGATTCAAAACATCGAGTACAGAGACAGCTCAACGACGCAACACATGAACCAACAGCACGGCGGACATTAACGGAGCAACTGGGGCCCATCTTGCACATCTTTTGCTGCACTTCACCTTGTTAGAGATGAAGTTATGAACTGTAGTAGCACTAACTTGCTATTTAACAAGTATCATTTCCACAGTCTCACGGCGCTCGACTCTAATGATGTCATTAATACGACATTTGGAACTGGTCAGCCAGAAAGGTGTTTGTCAGTCACTGAGTCGTGACCATTATTGAACTGTTCTGCTGACTTGTAAAAATTTGCATAATTACCTTCGACATAAACTTTAGGTATTCTGCAGAATATATTATCCCTTTCAAGCGGATTCGCCTGTTTCAAGTGAATTTTTGAGAATATAAACAAAACAATCTTGGTACATCAGCTGCTCAGGATTCATCCTAATGATGCCAACTGAAAGACATAAAAGTGGCAAACTTTCCCTACGAACAGTTCTTTCCCCAGCCCAATTTGTCCAGTTATTAAAGGACCCTCGTATTACGGAGTTGTACCAGTTTCTTTGGCTCTTCAGTGTATATCATTTCACGAAATATGCACATTGTGTCAAAGGAATTACTCAGCTGTTGCAGCAAATTCTGACATGTTTGTAAAGCTTATGGGACTTAACTGCGGGGTCATCAGTCCCTAAACTTACAAACTACTTTATTCGTCGGGCACCATCGAATTGAGTCACTTTTTTGGTAACACTCCGCTGCAACTGTTAAAAATTCTTTACTAAGAACTCATGACCGGTTTCGCAAATTAACATTGCATCATCAGGTCCTTATTTCTTTCAGATCTTAACCATATATTACTTTGACTCTATACTAGCTGATCGCCATTGTTAATCTTGAGTTGTAACCAACCTGCCTATAACACCATCTATAAAACCCCTTTCTTCAAAAAGTGGGTCTCCGTCAACATGTATTGAAAACCGAATAAAAACCCATACTTAAAACAGTAAATTTTCATCATCCATTGGCCTACCTCTGATATAAAACACTAAGAACGGTATTTAGCTTGAGAACCGCGTCAGGGTGTAAAAGAAGATTAAAATCTGCTAGAGCGCTGACACTTTACCTCCAGAGGAGACAGCTGGGAGAAGAGGCGTTGTTGTTGCTGTCGCCATCAGACTGGATGATCAGCTAGTATAGAGTCAAAGTAACATATGGTTAAGATCTGAAAGAAAGAAGCATCTGATGAAAAATTTAATTTGCGAAACCGGTCGTGAGTTCTTAGTAAAGAATTCTTAACAGTCGCAGCGGCGTGTTACCAAAAAACCTTACAAACTACTTATGAACTGTTGTTGTTGTTGTGGCCTTCAGTCCGGAGACTGGTCTGATGCAGCTCTCCACAATACCCTATCCTGAGCAAGCTTCTTCATCTCCACATAAGAACGGCAACCTACATATGTCTGAATCTCATTACTGTATCCATCTCTTGGTCTTCCTCTGCGATTTTTACCCCCAATACACTTCCCTCCAACGCCAAATTCACAATTCCTTGATGTCTAAGAATGTATCCTACCAATCTATCCCTTCTTTTATACAAGGTATGCCAGAAATTTCTTTTCTCCCCGATTCTGTTCAGTACTTCCTCATTAGTTACGCGATCCACCCACCTAATCTTCAGCATTCTTCTGTAGCACCACATTTCAAAAGCCTCAATCCTCTTCTTGTCCGCATTGTTTATCGACCATGTCTCACTCCCATACAAGGCAACACTCCATACAAATGACTTCAGAAAGTACTTCCTTAGGCTTAAATCAATATTCGATGTTAACAAATTTCTCTTTTTCAAGAACGCTTTTCTACCCATTGCCATTCTACATTTTATATCCTCTGTACTGCGACCGTCATATGTTATTTTACTACACAAGTAATAAAACTCATCTACCACCTTCAGTGTTTCGTTACCTAATCTAATTCCTTCAGCATCACTTGATTTTCTTAGACTGCACTCCATTACCCTAGTTTTGCTATTGTTAATCCTCATCTTATATGCATCTTTCAGCACACTGTCCATTCCGTTCAATTGCTTTTCCAGGTCTGACAGGATCACTATGTCGTCGACAAAACGCAAAGTTTTTAATTCTTCCCCCTGAACTTTTAATTCCTTCCTCAAATTTCTCCTTGCTTTCATTTATAGCTTGCTCAATGTACAAATTGAATAACACTAGGGAAAGGCTACAATCCTATCTTACTTCCTTTGCAACCTCTGCATCTCTTTCATGGCCTTCAACTCTGATAACTACTGCCTGGTTTTTGTACAAGTTGCAAACAACCTTCCGTTCCCTATATTTTACTCCTTATGATTTCAGAATTTGAAAGAGTGTATCCCAGTGTAGCTTTCTCCAAATCTACAAAAGCTAGCAATGTAGGTTTGCCTCTCCTTAATCTACCTTCTGAGATAACTACGGGGTCATCAGTCTCTAAACTTACAAACTACTTATGAACTACCTTACACTAAAGACAACACAAGAGGGGGGATTCGAACCCCCGACGGGAAGCGACCTCGCGCATCGCAGCACAGCGCCTCAACGCGCTCGGCCGCTCCGCCGCTGCTGCTGGAGCACCGCGAGGCAGGAGGGGTCCCCAGTAAGTGCGGAAGCGAGTGTCCCGAAGCCGCGTCGGCGGCTGGCAGGCAGACTTATTAGTTTTTGAGGCGCGACTAAGTCCCGCCTAACTACACTTGCCAGTTTCCTCGGGGAAGTCTGTTTTGCAGACGATTAAAATATGCGCGGTAAGTTTGCGAGAAGAAGGCTGCCGGTAAATAATCCTATGTAAATCTGGCGTCGGCGGCGCGGCGGCCCTAATTCCCGCCGCCCCCGCCACCCGCCGCCCCGCCCCCGCCGTCCCCGCCGCCCCCGGCGCCTCCTCGCGGCGCCTGCAGGCGCGCGCTAACTACTGTGTGCTCTGGCCGCTCATCAGCGCCGCCCCGAATAACGAGCCAGCCAGGCCGCCGGCTGCCACTGGCGCTGCCGCCGCTTATTGTGCCGGCCTCACTCAGGGATCGCTCCACTCCGCCCACACGAAATAATTGCAACAAACTCGTTACCCGGGCCGCCCCTGCCGCCACCGGCGGCGTCTCCAGGCGGACGACCTCCGCTACGGCGCTCCCCGTGCACGTTCTGTACGTTAGTCGACGCCCTCGCTCGGCTTTCTTTCCATCCTGTACGAACTCTAAGGATTGATACAGGAGAGGACACGGAAAGTTTGTAGAGCTGTTGGCGACGAGCGGTGTGTTCCCAGCTTTAGGTCAGGATGAGGCGTGGAACCTGGTGGAGCGCCAAGGGACGCCAGTGAAACAGAATTATAGTTGACACATTTTATTGCGTAACATATATAAGTTTGACGAAGGCGCTAGCTCGACAGGAGCTAGAGCACTAGGTGGCTTCGCCTTCGAGCTGCAACCTTGGTGTTTCGTATGATGGTAGTGCCCGCGCCGCGCCGCGATGCCGGGTAGCGATGTGCTCTATCCCTTCACCAGGCTATGCAGCGGATCCACGCAGAGACCCCTCTAAAGTCGGATGTCATGCAGGTTCCCGACTCGGGACACGAGCTGGCCGGATTAGCGCCAGAATGCTAACTCGACGACAGGAACATTGGCCTTTAGTAACCAACCAGTGAAGACTGCGCTGGCCTCAGGCAGCCCTCACAGAGGTGTGAAGTCACCAGCACAGCGGATCACCATCTTTCTATTGTTGTTTGTTTGTTAAGTTTATGGGACTTAACTACGGGGTCATCAGTCCCTAAACTTACAAACTACTTATGAACTACTTACGAACTAGGACGGCACATATATCCATGGCCGAGGGGGGATTCGAACCCCCGACCGTAGTGCACCATCTTTCCAGATGATGCTTAGTGTGAAGTATGGCCTCGACTAGACTCCATCTCTTAGCTGCCTCTAGCAGCTACCCGTATTTACTACTGCGACAAAGACTGAGCAAACGATTAGTCCAGTGAATTGACGACTACCTCCTGGGCACCGTCGATTCAGAAGAGTGACTGCTACTTCTAAATGTGGGAGTATTTATACATAAAACTGGCTGAAGCTATGACGTATGAAACGGTTTGAATGTGTTCCCTTTGAAAATGCAGTGTTCGCCCGATGTGTCTTTAGTCTTTAACGCTGATGCATCCTCGGTCTTATTCACTCTTCTGACAGAGTTACGTGTAGTTATGAAATGTTTACTAGCTGCGTCTCTGTCTGACAGCCATTTCACTCACACACAGTTCGCTGACGGTAGGCTTTCCAACTTGCCGACGCAGCGGCTGCCATCATCACGCAAGGCGGGTGAGCATTTTCTGCTACCGGCTGCTGACCTTAATCCGTCTTGCTAAAGTGAGCAAACCAAGATCTTAACACATTTCCTGTCATGTTTGCGGCGTAACAGAGCTAAGACTTTTCTCAGCCCAGGACCTAGGTGTCATGAACCACATGTCCATCCTTTATGACAAACTGGACATAAATAAAATAATTCTTAAAATTTATGACGATTGATTTCAAACTTATTGTAAGGTAGTCGGAAGTGAAGAGGCGAAATAATTGTAGTTAGTCAATACGAGAAAAGTCTTATTCAGTTAGCTTCACAAGTGTCGCAAAAGGGAAGTGATAATTGTGTACAGAGTCAGGTGGTGACTGTCACGTACGGCTAGGTGGAAGCTAAACTCAGTGCGGTACGTCACCAGAAGTAGCCCCCCCAGCCTACCTTGCGTAATGTGACAAGACTTCCACGGGCTATCAACCAGAAAAAAGGCTTCCGGTGAGGACACGCGACCGTATAAATACTGGATGAAAATTGGCAGCGAGCAGAGTACATTTCGAGCGGAGTACGCTTCAAGAAGAGTACATATCGGCACCAGTTGCAGGTCACGCTGGTTACCGAGAGGTGAGAGAAGACGTGGGCCATCTCTATCACCGGCCTAAGACATCGGCGGCAGCTAACAGGTCGACAACCGGACCGTGGGGTTCCGCCATCCCTGAGTCACTGCAGGACGGCACGTAAGCAGCGGCAACGCGGTACTTACCCGGTGGTGAGCATGCACGCTGGAGCGCTGGAGTCACCAACCATGGGGGTGGTTCGCTGCCATCGGCAGCAGCCTTCTGTAGTTGTAAGTTTAGGGACTGATGACCCCGTAGTTAAGCCCCATAAGCTATACAAACATTTTTGACACAGGCCGTTGAAGCTTACGAAACAACATTATTCGTGAACTTATTATCATCAGTAGAAATACTGAACATACGTTAGCTTGTCTGCTCAAATTCATTATACAAAATTCTTTTCGAGTCTCCAAAGGAGGTGTATCCGTACTTCTTATAAAATTGACTGTATGCGTCTATGTGGGTATGTAAGTTCCATATCTCCTCCTAAACTACTGGTCCGATTTCAACCAAACCTAGTACACATGTTCCTTACTCTTAGGCAACAATCGCTGTCGGTGTAAGAACCGCCTATGACGTCTTAAACAATGATAATATTCTACATCTGCTCCTAAAATAATGAACCGATTTCAACCAAATTTGGTACAAACATTCTTTAAGGTCAGGAATCAGTTGCTATGGGTGGCAAAAAACACCTACGATACATAGTTCATAAGGTATCATGTCATATACAGTAAAAACTGCCCCATCTTGCTGTGCGTGATAGCGTGATTTTATTCCTCAACTATTTGAGAATGAGAGCACTTAGCGACTTGCAATAAACTTTAAACATAATTTCAAATCTTTACAAAACTTTTCATGCTGACAACCCCAACAAATTAATGAAAGGAAAAACGTTAATCTCTTACTACTTTTCCGATATTCATGATGTATGTCTATGGCATTTGGCGTGACGTTACAAGTTATTACTTTAATACTGTAAATTGTATTTGTGAGACATTTCACAGACAGTACACATACATACTACTGAGTGTTCCTTCGATATTTATCACAGTTAGTTCATGATATATGATATATGATATATGAAGTCATAAACAATGTGGTTCATGGAAAAACTGCATCATCACACATGAGGTTTCGATTTATTACGTATTTACTGCTAACACCATTCACGACGTATTTTGAAGGCATTAGGCACATAAACCACTGAATGTACCTTCGAATTTAGATAATAGTACGACACATATTTCAGGAGATATGACGTCACAAACAATGACATTTCTGAATAATTGCTACATTATGTGTTGTTTTTCCATATCTCCTCCTAAAATAATGGACCGATTTCAATTAAACTTGGTACACAGATTGCTTATTATCAAACAACAATCGCTGTGAGGGTTAAAATTTACCTACGGCACGTAATTCAGGACATATTGTAACACTATAGCGTACTCCTTTTCCCTGATAATCCATTGTTTATTATTGTTTATTTTTTATTTAAACATACTGCAGTTATTATATAAATTTTTCTGTATAAAATATGAAATAATTTGTGCTGGTCCATGTTGGTGCACATTTAGTAAATGTAGTTAAAAGTTGGAGTGCAGTACCTATGAACGGAAAGGTGGCCAGTACAAGGTAAAATATGGTTGGTTGGCGGGAGACGCTTCTGGAAATTGGTAAAAGGCAATTTTGGCGGAGTAGTAGTTCAGTGGGATTAATAGTTCAGTGGTAGCCGTGAGCAGTCGAGTTTGAAGTGAGAAGCAGCCAACTATTAAGTTCAGTGGCAATACTGGCTTTTGTGGTAAACGTATTGGAGACTAAGAAGAAGATGTGGAATTGGAGGCTAAATTAATTTGCTGCAAGTTTACAACAGCCTCGATGCAAGTACATAGTCTCCGAAGTATTATGGTTTTGTCATGTTGGCTTCTTGTGCAATACTAACGTCGGCACGAAGAGGAAATGAGCTCACACAGCCATACCAACTACTGAAATATTTCTTGAAGCATATTTTGGCCACTAAACCACCTAATTAGCCACCTACAGTACTGCAAGTAATGTATCTTTAGTTTTGTATTCATGCATGAACCAGCAGTTTGTTTAAAGTTGCACAATAGATTGATCCATCAAAACACATTGTATCAAACCGTGATTTTCCCAAGTCATACTACCAAATAGGTTCCTTTCCTGGTGATGCAAATTCCGAGAATCTTGAAAATAAATATTATTATTTGCAAAAACGTTTAATGCAGAGTATGTGTGTGTTAAGCAAAACAGTACTAGTATTAAATATCAGTACAGTAGACAAGTACCAGTTATTTAAATAGTGTTCAGATAGACAAAACAAAAGTTTAATATTAACTATTTTGTTGAAAGTTACATTTTCTAAAGTTTCAGTCACCAAACAAATCTATTTGCATCATCAAAAGTGTAGCTAGAATCAGGTCTTTCATGAGATTTCAAGAATCAATAGTTTGATTTACTGTCTATAAAATCCAGAATCAAACTAGTTGTCAAATATCTTTTAGAAATACCAAACCATGGAAAAGTACTGTTCTTTTTTTAACAATTAAACTGCAAATGTAAAGTAATTAAAGTGCAGTTAATTTCAATATTATTTTTGTACCCGTTGTCTGAAACAATCATTAGATTATTAAATATTCAAAGTATCAGATTTTCTATTGGTGTTAATTTATCAGTTTGTTTTTGTGTTAGATTTGAAGATACTGTAGTCGGAAGTGTTGAACAGTGCAGCACATTAGCTTGTTTGTTTTATTAACCAGTAACATTCATATAGGCCTATCTTGGTAATGATTCCAAATTTAAACTGATTACTGACTGCACCACAATGTCGTATACATTAGTGATTGTTCAAGTTTTAATGCCATAAAAGTTTCCTTTCTTTTTGCCTTGAAGTTTTTGGAAAGCTATGACAACTAATGTAGGCCTAAATTCACTTGATCAGAAATTCCATTTTTGGTAACAATTTATTTATTTCCCTAAACCAGGGTGGCGACCGTTTTTGTTAAACATTACAGTTCACTTAATTTGCAGTTTCTACTGAACCTAACAGTATTATTTGAAAGGCATTACCTCTCTAAACGATGTTGAAAAACGATTCCTTGTCCGTTAGACACGCAACGCGGTTAAAACTAAAATCCTTGCACAGGTGGATTAACATAAGAATGGTGTTTCGCAATGCATAACGCACGCATAACTTCGTGTTGTTCAAGTGTGAGTGTACTGTAGTTATACCACTGGGGTGTTACAATATGACGTCGTAAGCAATAAGTCACAAAATCTTTCCCATCACGCGACGCGTGATTTGCGAGACTTCATTCATCCACTATTTATTCATCGCAGACAGTTTCCCAATATTACTCTCTACAGATCTTAAATATTATATTATTGGATAACACATGGTCAGGAACGTAAGATGTCAGAAGTATTGAGTTGCATGGAAACAAAACTTAAAAGTAAGGTTGAAGCCGATGGACAGAAATGGAAGAACGAGATGCACTAAGTAAGGAGTAAATACATCGTGAAATATGATGGCACAAGATACTGCATTTATAATTTTTTTTACATTATGCATATTTCTTTGTTTTATTGTTTCATAAATTATAAGCTGTTTACATGATTACGTGAAGTTGAAATAAGTACGAAGTCTTTCACGGCGACACTTCTGAATAGAATTTTCTCGGACTTCTTGCCGCGTCATTCCTTGATAAAATTTCAAGATTTCTTCTGATTGGTTGGCCGCTACGTCATGACCAATCAAAGCCGTCCATGGGCTATTTAAGGCCACCACAGCACCAGCACTGTCAGTCAGCGGCTCCTGACGAAGAAGATGGAGGATATCTTCGAAAGCTTGGAATTTTGTCAAGAATTGGCGCGGCAAGAAGTACGAGAAAGTTTTATTCATGAAGATGAAACGTTTTACGATTTTTTATTTTCGTTACTAGCTTAAAATATTTTTAATTATTCCCTGGCAACACCGGGCTTAGCAGCTAGTAGTTCGATAAATTCAAAGAATTCTTCTGTGATTATCTTCCCGTCAGCTGCGAATGAATTGATAAGAAATGTTCCCGCGCACACACAGAGACGAGATCACAATCACAGGGAGGTCGGCGCAGCACTACAGCGAGACAAAAGACGTGAGCGTGTTCGGTATTCAGTGGTGTACGGTACGCGCGCGGTGCCAATTACGGAGTAGCCGCGCGGACGTAAACGACAGCTGGGTCTGGCACGAGGCAGCCGTGACAGAGCGTCCGCACTGGTGCAGCAGACGGCACGTGTCATGCACGGGATGGTGCGGAAGCGCAGGGGGGGGGGGGGGTGACGGTGTCGCGCTGTGTGGAGGGCAGCGGCGCGGACGCGACACGCGGCGCCACGGGTGCGCAGCCCGCGCCTATGTGCTCCGCCGGCCGTGGCAGGGACCGGCGTGTTGTCTGCTGGCCGGCCTCAACATTACACTGCGGCCTCTGGTGTATGTGCTTTCTGACCGACCAGCACAAAATCGTCGTTCTGTTGGTGTACGGTCTAAATTGAAGCGTTACAAAATGTGTGAAATCCTGAAAAAAAAAAAAAAATAGCTTTTGGGAAAGATCTGTACTACTGTATAAAGACAGGTTTTCTGACGTTATTAGCGACAATTCACAAATACGACGTTGGGCAACAAAATCTGATGTCGCTTCTGGCAGCAGACACCTCGGCAGCCCACAGTGGTCAACAACTACGTTTTATGATCATCTTGTGATGGTGCAGCTCTTGGGTCTTCCGTGCTTGCAGTATTAGATTTGCGGTTGAGTCCGCCTTATGAAAGAAACTTTTTTTGTTTTAATACCCAAACTAGTTTCGGAACTTCTTGTGCCATCTTTCTGGTGCTTATCTAATATATATATAAAGCAGAGTGTCCGTATGTTTGTACGTGTTGCATACAAATCTACAGTTTTGTTCCAATCTTTATGAAATTTTGTACACGTAAGCTTCAATCCATGAGGACGGTTGCCGTAAGTGTAAGAATCACATACAATATACAGTTCACGCGATATGACGTCATAGACAATGAGATGCGCGAAAAACTGCTGCATTTTGCGACAATGCTGCTCATTTTCTCCTAAACCATTGGACCGATTTCAACCAAATTTGGTACACACATTCCTTACCGTGAGGTAACAATTGCTGCGTGGCTATGAATCACGTACGGCACATGGTTCAATAGTTATTACGTCATCACCGATATAAATCGCAAAAAATGCCATATAATGCGGCGAGACTTTCGAAATACACTATATGAGAATGACAGTACTTAGCGACTTGCAACAAACTTTAAACATAATTTCAAACCTTTATTAAACTTTTTCTCGCTGGCAACCATAGTAAAATGATGAAAGGAAAAAAAAGTGTCTCGCTTAATACTTTTCCGCTGTTTATGGAGTAAAACTACGGCTCTCGGTATGACGCTACAGTTTATAATTTGAACACTACAAATTGTAGCGACAGGAAATTTTACAGACAGTATACACATATATAGGTGAATGTAGCTTCTAAATTCTATCACAGTATGAAACGTAGTTCATGATGTATGAGCACATAAACAGTAACATTCCGCCGTTCATGGACTGAAAGTACGGCTTTCGGTATGACGTTACAATTTATAATTTCTACACTACAAATTGTTACCGCAGGAAATTTTACTGACATTATACACGCATATAGTTGAGTGTACCTTCTAAATTGTATGACAGTAAGACACGTAGTTCATGAGATATGAGCACATTAACAGTAACGACATGGAAAACTGCCCCATCACGCACCAAGTTTTAATTTATTACCACTAATTGTATTCCCAAGAGATTTTACAGACGTACAACCCTTATATAAATGAATATATACCTGAAAAATTGCAGGAATAGATAGAGAAATACCCAGGCAGTTCTGGGTTTCCAGCTAGTTTTCTATAATAACATGTTACATATTTTGGTTATACAATCGTTTGCACAAGTTGTTTGGTTTGACAATTTTGTAAGATGTTTTAGGCCTAATTTATTCAAGGTACTTACATATTGTCATTCGCAATATTTGCATGTGAATTACTTGTGGGATGACAAGGTTTGACAACCTGTCATCTGCAAACAACAAGACGTTTTTGTTTAAGAAAACTGACTGATTTATTGTAGGCTTACATTAGCATGTGGCTGTTTTGGCTTACTTACATTTGAGCTGTGGTGTTGCTGCTTGTTTGTTTGTGGCGTGTTGTTATGTTCAATGGCCTTCAGTGCGATTTTCGCTGTGAAACAGCACTGTTTACATCGCCATTTTTCTTGTTGTGATGGGCATTCTAACCTCTTTGGTGGTGGCTGTGTGGTGTTGCATTTGTTTGTGTGTTGTGTCTCTGATTTGGAGCGCGATTTATGTATGGTTTTGATACTTGCTTTGCCTGTGGGTGTATATTTGTGTATGTTTTGTTGTGTGTGTGTGTGTGTGTGTGTGTGTGTGTGTGTGTGTGTGTGTGTGTTTGTGTATGTGTGTGTGTCTGCATGTTGAACAGAGAGAATGAGAAAGAGAGAGACAGAGGAAAAAATACTGGATGTGCCGAATCTACTTCAAAACAAAAACAAAAAAGTTTCTAGCATAAGGCGGACTCAACCACAAATCAACTACATTTTATTTCTTCAGTCCGCTAGTTCTGAACTAGGCAGTATTTTTAAAACTAACTTTATACGACATGAGCACGTCTAGCTCTAACAAAGATACCACATAGGTATCAGAAGCTTGTTCCAAAACTAAATTCTGCTTTATTTACCATTAGAGCAATATCTGAAATAAGTGATTTGTCAACATGAAAAGTAGTCTATTACGCTTACTTTCACTTACTTATGACGAACGGCATTATTTTTTGGGGTAACACGACTGAAATAAAAAGAATATTTTGGCTCAGAAACGAGCGGTTCCAGCAATATGTGGTGTAAGTTCACGAACTTCATGTAGACCCCTTTTCAGTAGTCTGGGAATTTTGACACTGGCGTCACAATACTTCTTCAATGTCGTTTGTTGTTAATAAAAACAGCTTATTACTACGAGTTAGTAGCATTCACTAGGCGAATACTAGACAGAAGTTGAATCTCCATTTGCATCACACCACCTTGACACTTGTCTAGAAAGGTGTGCAGTACTCTGCAGCATCCATTTTCAATAAGCTGCCACAAGAACTAAAGAATCTTAGCACTAACCCACACGCTTTAAAATCTAAATTGAAGAGTTACCTCATGACTCACTCCCTTTATTCTGTCGTGAAACTCCTAAAAAAATTAAGCAATTAAGCTAATTCATTTTTTTCTTTATTGAATCTCTTCACTTAAGAGTGTCGTGTGCATAGGACTACTTAAAAAGCTTTATATTACAATTCTTGTGTTAAACTTCATGTTTTGACTTGTTCCATGACCATAGGGACTTACTCCTCAATTAGGCCCTGCGAAATAGAAAACCATATTATTATTATTATTAACCGTAGGGTCTTTAGTTGGAACCCCTTCGTGACAGATTTTTTCTTTTTTTTCTTTTTTTTTTTTTTCGTTTTGTGCGAATACTTACACAATTTATATGTAATGGTAATCTTAACGAAAATGTTTATTCGCGAATTTCTATATTTTATAAAAGATTGTTAACAATGATAGTTTGAATCCAAAAAAATCATAACAACTTACATTTTTATAGTATTAGTTTTACTATTGGTTGACGACCGTTGTGTTTAATTGTTCAGTTTGTGAAGAACTACGACGCTGTTTTCGGAAAGTCATGTCCATAGCTACTAATGGTGTTCCAAACAACTAACCTACTCCACCATCGTTTTACGTGACGACAAGGTGTTCAGCTCGTCAACATACACATAAACATACAGATTCGTACGATGTGCTTGATGCCGTAAAAAATATTGTTTTCCATGTTTTTATGATACTTATCACCATGGAATGTGAGAGACCATATCGACGTACAGGCTTTATTTTTTAATTTTAACTATTGCCACAAATATGGAATTTGCAATATATTTTTGTTTTCATTTATTAAATTTAAATAATCGTTATTGACAACCTTTAATAAAATATAGAAAATGAATAATAAACAGAACTATGTGCATTGTTCAAGAAATTACATATTAAAATGCTGTAAGTATTCGAAACCAAGGGGAAAAAAAGATTTGTCACAGCGGAATTCGAACCACGAGACCTATGATTATGAGGCCAGAACACTACCACCTTTGCTACACTGACAGATCATGCAAAGGCTTTAATTATTGATATATCCAGTTGCTAAACTTCAAAGTCAGTTTTCTCGAGAATTTTTGAAAGTTGCGTCAAATGACTTTAGCTGATTGTTATGTGAGTTCTGAACTTCACTAAGTGGAGAGTGGGCATATTGAGCCACGGGGCACACGGAATAATGTGGCATAATTTCAATAAAAGGTGGCAAATAATTTTGTCCTCTGTGCATATGTTAGCAGTGGTGCTCTACCGACTTCCATTTGTTATCTGAAAGATCTAGCTCTGGTCGTTCGTTTTCTGCTAGTGTTATGTTATTTTCGTTACAGTGGAGTTATTTTCGGAGAATTAGATATATTAAAAGTTGGCGACAAAGGACTGCATGAAGTTCATAGAAACTATGTCATTATAACAAAATGAACGAAGTTCTCCCAGGGCACGATTAGCCATGGTTCATTGTGCCCCAACTCATACACCAGAGAAAATTTGTTACAAGCCACAAAAATATCGCAATAAAACAGCAAATCGGAATGTTCATGAGCAGGAAGCCGACGAAAAAAAATAGTGATGTTCTTTATGTGAGAGTAATAACAACCTGGATAAGTCTGGTGAATATGTATACAACTTTTAAAAATTGGAAAAATTATCAGAAAGAGATGATTTCGTTTTCCCAAATTTGAAGTAAGAACAAAATGCCCGTTTACTATGTGGTGAAAATTTTTGAACCAAAGGATGACTCTAGAGACTATCAAGTAACATTTTTGAGGAAAGGTAAAGGACGAAGCACTTGTTCCAGCTCGCAACATACTTTACGTGCTTCCAGAACCATTTGATGATGGTGTGACAAGACATATTTCAAATTTGGCATTAGCTTCCAGTCTATTGATACGACTATATGCCTACAGGTTTAATGATGTATGAGTAGAATATATGTAAACATTAATTTAAAAATACATTTAAAATTTACTTTTTTTTGCTAAATATGTTGTTCTAACAAACTATTTAAAGTGGTTCATTGTACTCCGCATGTGGGACACTATTGACCGTTTACCAATTCTTATTCAAATACATGTGGCTTGAAACGAATTACTCATAGAACAATGATATAACTCCATTTGATACTTAAGTGACTGAACTGTAAAATCTGAAAATCGCAACTTTTTAATATAACTATTTGATGAGTAACGCGTAGAAATAATTTTTGGCGGTTCAATGTGCCCCACTCACCCCTACAACAAATATAAAATATTAAAAAATATTAAAATCCGATATGCATGTAGTCTCCTTGTAAATGTATGCGGCACAGGTTATAATTCTATTTTCAGATGGATAGACATAGAGATGTCGAAATATAGATCAGGTACTCGGGCTTTGAAAAAGACGGTGAGAATTACTTCGCCTGCTGAGAATATAGCCTTTCTTAGGGGGAGTTACGACGCACGCTTCGTGTATCTGGATATCGCACTACGTTACCCCAAAGCGACATATTCATATTTCAACTGGTTTTGTTTTATAAGGCGTTTCGTACATTTTCATTTGAACACGCCACGCCGATGTTGTAGCAAATAGCAGGTCATCTCCATAAAATAAGTATTACGTCCCTTTAATGGTTGTCGACAGACCATCTAGCATTCTCAGCATAAAAAGGGACGGCGGCTTCGATCATTACACCACGTAACACATTAACAGCATTTGTGAAGTGACCTGGGCCTCCTATTAGTAAGGGGTCGCCGTCAGAATATGAGGCAGCCCTCTGGCAGCACATAAAATGTTTGTATAACTTATGGGACTTAACGCTTTCACTCCGGCGCCGTGCTTGTTGCGCCGTGCGCTGTGGATGAGCGCCAGTCGCGCCCGGCCGTGCCCGCTGTACGGCGCATTTTCCGCACTCGCCACGGCGCTACTCTGTCCTGCTTTCAAACTCTTAGTGTTATCGCATTCATTGGACTTTATACTATATATTTATTAGGGAAAATTCATTTGGAATAGAAACAGTTTACTTCCTTCTTTCAGATAATTCGCGACATTTTTTCGTAAATTCTAAAAGATCCAAGTTTTGGATTCAGCTCTGGTGGGATGTGGACGTTATTATTATAAACGCATATTTCGCTTGTTAAATAATATTTATTTACAATTGTTCTACGTTACATTTCAGCATCATTACATTAAGATGTATGACGCGAGGCGGAACTGCTACAGCAGTCCACCGGCTGGGCGGCACAGGCAGCACTCGACTGCTGCACCAGTCCACCGCCTGTGGCTGTGGAGCACATTCGCTTCCAACTTCTGCAGAAGTTCACCGTAGCGAAAGGGTTAACTACGGGGTCATTGGTCCCTAAACTTACAAACTACTTATGAACTAACTAATACTAAGTACGGCACAAATATCCATGCCCGAGGGGGGATTCGAACCCCCGACCGTAGCAGCCGTGCAGACCGTGACTGGAGCGCCTCAGTCCCCTCGGCCACCGCGGCCGGCTGGCAGCACGTAACGCACGTCAACCGTCACTACTTTTTAACGGGACTTTAGACAGTGTGACACTGACTGTAAATGAGGAATACTTAATTCGTTACCACATATATTCTTTGTGGCTCTGCTATTCCGTCAGTAAATCTGCACAGCTATCGTACATGCAGAAGAAGCAGGCAGCCAGTAGAGCCGTCTCAGAAGAGCCGCACGCGCGGCGGCGGGGATCCAGTTTTGGGCGTCGCGATCCTAGGATTAGGCGCCGCGCCGCCTGTAAACGGCCGATTAGTTAACTGCCGCCTGACGCCGGATTTATGGCGTTATAAGCCGGGCCAATCCCTCCCCCACCCCATTGTAATGAGGGCCGCCCCCAGTCGAGGCGCCGAACCTCGCACACACCCCGCGTCTCTTCCACAGCTTCTTCGTTCTAGGGCTCAAAATATGTTGCGCGCCTGAGATCATCCTGAAAGAGGTTTACTGAAAGATAATATATTATGCAGCATAAATTATTAATGTTCATAACAGCAAAGATAATCTGGAAACACTGCGTTACCCGTACAGTGGAATGGGAATAACAATACCCACACATTCCTATACAGCACCTTTTTTCCCACTGTGCACAAACTCCAGATATTGATGGATGAAAAGGTTTTTATTCTGGTCTTCAGTCCAAAGACTGGTTCGATGCAGCTCTCCACACTGCCCTGTCCTGGGCTAAGCCTCTCTATCTCCGAATAAGAACGGCAACTACTTCCACTTTAACTTATTTACTGTATTTGTCTCTCGGTCTCCCTCTGCGTTTTTTTACCACAAATTGAACGTTATTGGATGTATCCTTCTCTAAGATATTCCACAAATTTCTTTTCTCCCCAGTTTTGTTAAGTACTCCTCAAGAGATATGCGAGCTGCCCATTTAATCTTCAGGTTTCGTCTTTAGACGGCAACTACTTCCAATTTAACTAATTTACTGCATTTGTCTCTCGGTCTCCCTCTACGATTTTTACCCCAAGTTTGAAGTTATTGGATGTATCAGGATGTGTCCCACCAATATATCCCTTCTCTAAGATGTTCCACAGATTTCTTTTCTCCCCAGTTTTATTCAGTACTCCTCAATAGATACGCGAGTTACCCATCTGCAGCATTCGTCTGTAGCACCATATTTCAAAAATTTTCTATCATCTTTCTGTCTGAACTCCTTGTAGTCCACGTTTCACTCTCCTAGAATACAACACTCCAGACAATTTTCTTTCTGAAACGATTTACTAACATTTAAATTTATCTTCGATATCAATAAACTTGGTTTCTTCTGAAATGCTTTCCTTCCCATAGCCATTCTGTGTATTATATCTTCTTTATTTCTGCCATCAGAAGTTATTTTGGTACCCAAATAATAAAACTTATTTACTACTTTTATTGTGTCACTACCTAATCTAATTGCTTCACTCTGAATTTCTAATATTACATTCCATTAGCCTTGTTTCACATTTGATAATCTTAATCTTATGCCCTGCTTTGAAGACACTGTCCATTTCGTTCAATTGCTCTTTCACGTCCTTTGCTGTCTCTGACAGAATCACTATGTCATCGGCAAACTGTAAAGTTCTTATTTCTTTACTCTGAACTTTAATTCATTCTCCTAATTTTTCCTTGCATTCCTCAACAGTTTGCTCAATGTACTGATCAATAACATTGTAGAAAGGCTACAATCCTGTCTGATTCCCTTCTCTACCACTGCTGTCTCATAAACGTACAAGTTGATATATAAATTTATGTTCCCTATATTTCACAAATGATACTTTCAAAATCTGAAACATTGTATTCCAGTGAACATAGTCAAAAGTTTCCCCTAACCTACGGAAGATAGAAATGTAGGTTTCCCTTTTCTTTAACTATCCTCTAAGTCGTAATGTGTTTTCCTTCCCATGTTCCAACATTTCTCCTAAATCGAAAATTCGTTCCCAAGGTCGGATTCCACATTTTTCCATTCGTCTGTAAACATGCAGATGGTACGCATGAACTTAAGATGAAAACTATATTTTTACATGCTACAGACACACAATTATACTTCGTTACAGAGAATGCAGTCTAATCCACCCTGTACAAAGCAGTCACAGTTACAGTAAGTGCTGAAAAGCTTTCCATGTATCACAACACATGCTTGTGAACAGCATAGTACTTTTTGCCTCAAACGTTCATGTCGGACAGGTTGCCTGTGAACACTGTCGAAGGCAGCACGAATACGCTTCTACAGTGTCTCCATATCTTGGGCTCTGCATACACGATACTATTGAGATATCCCCATAACCAATAATTTTACTGGCTGAAATCCATTGAAGGAGCAGGCCATGCAACTAGACCTTAGCGGCAGCAGATTCCGCGACATGGTGCCTCAGACCACACGGCCATTCCGCTGTAGTTTCCTTTGAGCCACGGCGTCTCTCACGTCACGTTTCGTGCATATTTTCTTCTGTTCTCGCCCTTCTGCCAGCGGTCACAACTGCCTTTCTTTTCCAATATGTGGGATATTAGTTGTTTTCCGTGAATTCCTTTCGTGCTTCTAGTTTTATCTGGGCTTGTTATTATACTCCTATTCAGATTGCTTTTCTATCATGGGTTGCCATATTTTCCCTCATCTATTTTACAATGCATTCTGTCATTCTTCTTGGTGCAAGTGAGATTTGTAGCCCGAACTGTCGATTACGTTTCCGTTTGCCATCAATGAATGCACATTTGTTGCTATCTTTGGGCACCTCTTATCGACATAAACCCCTTTGCTCGCGCGTGCTGATAAGTGGGGCCTCCTGCAATGGACAAGGAGTTCGGCGGACAGCGTGCCTCAGCAGTATGTGTGTGTGTGTGTGTGTGTGTGTGTGTGTGTGTGTGTGTTTGTGTGTGTGTGTGTGTTGGCGCCGGTGGCGGATTTCGACGTGTTAGTTGATGTTTGCTTGCATCAGCACTTAAGTGCGAATTGTGTTTCATATCTTTCCCCGGTGCAATGGGTTTGTAAGTTTCTAGAGTACTTGTGTGCCACGTCATTCGGCAACACGGATCATCCTATTTCGATTGAACAGCCGTTCATGCAACCAAGGACGTCGTTATTTTCGTCGCAACGTAACCAATAAGTTAAGTAGGCCTATTCACTTCTGGTGCCTCATATACGTATTACCACCGGTCTCTGACTTCCGTCTCGGCGTCGTTTTGGTGAAAATTCCTGGAGTGTTGTTAAGTCTGCAAGCTTCTGTTATTTTCATTACAATTTCCTAGGCGCAACCAAGGTATTGTCTGCTGACGTAGCCGTTACCGGTCAGTTACATGCTCTGGCCGACCACGTATTGGTGGGCAGTGCTCGTTCCGCCCCTCTTCGATTGCTGGCTCAGGAGAGGGTGCATTAGGAGAGTTCTAAAGGGGAAAGGGCTTGTGGGTTTCTGAAGAACGCTTTGGCAGTTTCTTTCGGCAATACAGTCGCGCTTTGGGCCATAGCTTGGTGGTGGAAGGACGTTTTATATAGGATATCGGTACTGGTGCTGCTGCGGAACGAAGTAGTTAATTAGGTCTTACCTCGGTGATGTTTTATGGATTGACATATTTCTCCAAATTTCGTTTCGGCGTTGTTTTTATAAGTTTATTGGCGTATCTGTAGTTTCCGAGCGCCTTGTTGTTTTTATTGCAATTTCTTAAGTGCAACGAGGATATTTATTTAGCCCTTGCAAGTCAGTTACCTGCCCTAGCCGTCAACGTACTTGATGGTAGCGCTCTTTCCGTCTCTCTTCGATTAATGTCTCGGAGAGTGGGTGTATTTGAGCAGTTTTAATGGGACCTGACTGAAGAATCGAAAAAAATTGCTTCCATCTGAAAGACAAATTATGGTTTATTTACCTTTAAATAGTTATTATAGTATTAACTATGAAGAATTATCTGCACACTGGCCACGCTGATACTTCAGGAAAGGAATATCATCGTAAACTTTTCCAACTTGCCACATTAATGGGAACAATAAAGCCAATATAGAGAGACATTGCAGATAAAAAATTAGTTAGGAAATGTCTACAGGACCGTACACCAAAACCTATTGAGACATTATGCAATAATGTTGACAGTTTCAAAAGCTGCGTGTGGCAACGATTACCGAAAACAGTGCATGTTCGTTGGACAGTACTCAATTAGGTGTGATGAATGCTGTTATCTGTTTCAAAAATAATGGACAGATTAGGCATCCAACCAGGAAATAATATGATAGCTGCTCCGACTGCCATAGATCGTCCGTGACTAGTTGAAGCTGAAAGGGCTGCGGAAGCCACAACTAAAGTGTCCAGAGCAAGGAAAAGACTCCTGAAAAAGTCTGCAAGAGGACGAAAACGCAGCTGGCCAACACTATGGAATGTTCTGAAAGAGCATCCTCTTTTTATTTTCTCGAAACTACATTTTCAGAACATTAGGTACACATATCTTCATAATGGTTTTAATAATGTTCACCAAATTTCTCCCAATTGAAGAATGGGATAATATCTTTCAATTGTACCTAATACATTGCACAAATGATCTATGTTTGCCATTCTGTATATACTTTTAATGGTAATTTTTGTACAAAATAGTAATGAAGTCTAATGATGGTTTTCCTGTTTCCTCAGATATACTCCAAACTACAAAACATGAGACACAATGTGTTCCTACGAATGTTGACAACAACCTGCCACAGCCTAAATGCTATTAGGTTGACGACGCACCAGAAAATGGTTACAGAATTCGAACGTGTATGATGAAAATATCTATTAGACAAAATATTGTAATTCTTAAACTATAATATATATTTCAATAACTATCCTACTACAGCTTAATGTCATTCAGAAATGGTACAAAATCACAACTTCCTCCGCATTGTAGATGAAGAGTAATGTGGACCGAAAGCAAGGTATGAAAATACAGCCCGTTGACATCCAGGTCCTCTTAAGGAATTTGGGTATTTGGATAAACTCCTCTGCCCAAAATTGTGTGGAATTTCTCATTTTTAATTGGTTATGTGTTCTGGTTGGAGTGTTTATATTATTATGCTGTCTCCAACCGGTGACTACTACTTTGTGGATTTGATTCATTGAGGTATTTAATAATTGTCATCACCGACCTGTCTTATGGTCTAATCATTAGCAACCACGTGCGCCCAGAATATCACCTCAATTACATGCTAGTTTACTGTACTAAGTTTCGTCATGTATATATTGTGGCTTTTAAATTTTGACTATTAATGACGCCCTTCTTATCGTAATCTTTACTCTCCATGAGGCTGATTAACAGTTTAAGCCACCAGCTTCACCAGCTGATTGTCAAAGTTTAAATTAGTTCATCCACTGCATTAGTGATTACTCTTTAAATATTCATTCAAAATTGGCGCCTTTTCTGTTTAAAACTTTGCTTGATTAATAATTTAAAGTATGGCCTTCATCCACAGATTGCAAAATTTTAGATTGGGTGGTCAATTTTATTTTGTGATTATTGTTTAAATATTCATTTAAGGATCGCGCTTTTTCCCTTTAAGCCTTTGGTTGGTTAACAATTTAAGATGCGGGCTTCACCTGCCGATTGTCAAATTTTAAATTGGGCTGCGTCCAATGATTATTTCTTATTCGTAAATAAATTGATAAAGTAACAATTGTTTTGTTTGGGTTACCCACACAGTCGCTCCAATTGTCGAAGGGCAAATTTGAGATTTCAGTGATCAGTTGGCTGGAGCCTGATCTTGAAGCAGCCACATAAGCGGGCGAGATACCGGTGGCACTTCTTTCCCCAGGGAAGGCAAACTAATCCGCAGATAACGATAGTTCCGGCCCGTAGGTTTAGTGGAATACTGGTCGTCAATTATCCCGGCCCACACACTTTGACAGCACCGATACTGATGATTCGCTGTCGCGATACCCAAAAGACTTTGCATACTACACTAGAGATGTCATTTTCAACGTATACTGTAAATGTGCATGCTAACACGATAAAATTAAAACTAGCACACAGAATAAGCATTTCTTATATGAAGCTAGGCAACGCTTGGTGTAGGCATGTCAACATATAAAGGTGGATTTCTGTATTTTGTACCAAACTGGTGGTCGGTCGCTGTTTTTAGTTATAAAAATTAGGATACCACAACCACAGTTATGCGATGTCAGTTTTTGGCAAAATAGGGTTGGAGGATGTCTATTTTGGCACAGTGAGCTTGTCCTTAATGGGCAACTATGGTGTCAGAAACCTCCGCATGATATCCCTTCATATCATCGGAGGCGACGATATGTCTCTGTCGTATAGTATAAGCAGGTTCCTTCCTCACGCGTTGTCCACGGTCATATCGTATCAGACGCATTCGCCACGCTCCCACGGGAGGTTCGAGTCTTTCCTCGGGCATGGATGTGTATGTTGGCCTTAGCGTTAGTTTAACTAATTTCTAAGCCTAGGGACGGATTCCAAAGCAGTTTGGTCCAACGGGTTTACAAACATTTGAACATTTTTTTAATGGGCATTAATCTGTGAAGAGAACTTTGCGCCAATTTTCCGGTGGTGATTCTTAGATATATTAGGCCTGCAGAACCACGTAGTGTTCATGACAAATCATCGTAACAACTGCGGCAGACGGCCTGTGTCTGCCACATTTCGTCGGAAGGGACCTCGACAAGACTGCCACCACTGTACCAATAAAAACAACACTGTATGTACATAGAGATGAATCAAAATAGGTGTGTTAGTGTGTGTTCCGCAACTACTCGTGAAACTAACAAATGTTAATATTTTTTTTTAATTTTATAGGACAGACTTACTGTGGCTATCAGTCATCAGACTTACAGACTACCTAAACTAAGTTAAAGTAACCTAAGAACAAAACACTGATCCATGCCCGAGGCAGCACTCGAACCTTTGTAGCGAGAGGCCGTAAGGCGGCTCTGATGATCCAGATATGCACACACATATGTAATGTCTCAAATGTTTATAAACAATATACACTCATAATTATCTCCACATAGCATAGAGTGGCGAGCGACTGATTAGCAACATAGAGACATGCCAGGAGACATTTCTGGTGACAAAGAATCAATTTCTCGCCGAAGTAGATGCAACAGACGGTGGACAGAGGGGCGGCGAGCGGCTGGTCGAAGTAGTAAGCGGAGTCGGAACTGTTCATAGGATGAGGGATGGGGGTGGGTCATCGACTGTAGAGTTGTGAGTGCGAGTCTCAGTAGGAGTCTCTACACTCTGCACAAGAATTGTCAATAATATCGTCGCTGCCAACTTAAAAGACGTGATTTCAAGATTGTCATTTGGACGTGGCTGAGAAGTACAGCAACGGGCCGGAAATCTGAAAACAATGGTTGTTGGAGCACTCAAACAAAAGCCCTAACTTTTCATCTCTTACTACCCTGAATTCTATATCTCCTGACGTTTCGCGTGATGCATTTTCAGTATCATGGAGTGTCTAGCGAACGGTTAATTCTGACAGTATAATTGTTTTTCTATGGAAAAATCATTGCTCCACCTTGTGCAGAAAGATATTGTGGCACTTGGTTTGCGGCCCGCTTATATACTCTCCTAACACCCACGGAGCACATTTGTCGGAGTGTACAACGGCGGCAGAGGTGAACGCGCCCTGGGGCAGCGGTGGTGCGGCGCGCTGTGACTGCGGGGGCGTCGCTGCGAGGTGTGGACGCCTGGCAGGTGGGCAAACACACTCGCAATTACGGCGGCCGGCGCCTAATGGGCAAACTGCCCGCACTGCACTACGCTGCTTTCGCCGCCGCGGCTGCCGCCACCGCGCTGCTCCCTGCCGCTGCCGCTGCCGTAACCACAACAGACACTCCTCACCCGGACTGGCGGAGTCTTAGCTGGTACTAAAGTCTCACGACACCACCTCACAGTACGAAAGGGCAACAAGTTTGTGTATTTTACGTATACCACTTTCGGATGTGAAAAGTCGTGGCGAGTCATTCGAGGTGATTTAGGCGAATTTCGCTAATATTTGCATATTGGGAAATTTAAGACAAGAAAATTGTAGAATCATGTTATGCGTTGGACATAACTTACAAATGCACATGCTTTAACAAGATAGCACATTTAGTAAGAACGCTCAGATCTTTATCAGTGATAACGAATAAACAAAATCGAAACATGGAAATGTTTCGATTCCGTACATTTGCGGCCCTTACTGTCAACTAATGGTGTCTGATGTTTAGGACCTGTCCGAAGAGAACAGACACCATATCTATCATTATAATGAAGAAAGGTTGAAGGACATACTAAAAATTTCTAGCAACGTCCAGGACTCGAACGACGAATCTCTAGGTCACTAGGCAGACACGGTTGCCGCCTTAGCCTTCATAGCTCTTAGGCAAATTCTATTATACGTAATCTCTAAATACGTGTCCCTCATTCGTACAATTTCTAACCCCTCATCTCAGCTATCCTGTTCCCCTTTCAATTCGTATTTAATTGAGACATTCCTCACGGAGCACATAATTATACGATCATAAGTATCACATATACCTAAGAACATAGAAACATAGTCCCCATTTCGTTCATTGCTGGGGCGGTATTCCAATATGAAGATCCTTGGCAATTACGATACTCATCAACGCTGAGGTGGAATTAGAGTTTGTGTTGGGGGAGGGAGACGTATTCGGATATTCCGCCGAACCGCTTTGGCGCAGTAGTTAAGCGCATCTACCTAGTAAGCTAGTGGTCCTGGTTTAAAATCCTGGCTCTGGTAGAAATTTTAATTCTTCCCTTCAGCCTTTATTCATTATCGCTGATAAGATTGATACAAGATCTGTCTCAAGGAGCACATAATTATGTCATCTAAAGTTACACTAAAATCGATAAATATATTTGTTTTCAAAGACAAAAAAGCAGACTCCACTTACAGCACTACGTTTATAACGAGCACACTATTTGAAATTGATCTAAACTGGCACCAGACGTAGTGGAGGTTGGCGCATTTACTCGCCACTACACCAAATAATAAGAATACTTGAACACGTTGTTCTGTTTTGATCAGCGAATGTGAATGATTATGATTAATGATTATGAAGCGATGAGAAAGGCATAAGAAAAAATAAAGGAATGGAAAGAACATGATAAAAAGATTTCATCCATTACTGTGGAATAATAAGTTGTCAAAACAGAGAAAGAAAACTATATTTAAGACAATAGAGTCCCGGAAACTCGGTCTAATGTGGACCGAGGGTTGGCGGAAAATTCTGGGTTATCGGGAGCGATGTTAAGAAAAGAGTAGGTAAGAATTTTTGTCATAAAATACTTTCTATTGTTACTTTAGATGACAATACAAACGATGGAATACAAAATAAATTTAAGAAAATATCCAAGATATGTTATTAGTTACTTAGTAGTATGTGTTTTACACACAGAAAACAGTTATAAGTAGATATACAGCCCCCCAGGCTGCATTACCTTTCCTAGTTAACCCTCCTTCCCATCCCAGTCGCTCCTTCCCACCCTCTCCAACCTCGTCTCTCGGCGTTTCTCTAGATGACGCTTTGGCTATCACAATGTACCGATTGTCCTGCAATTTTGGTTTTGTCTGCTGTGTACACCGGTTTTCGACCCAGTTTGGTTCCCCCTCGGGGTTTGACCTTCCATAACAAAATTATCCAATAACGTGTGAGCCAACTGGGGAAGAACTCCCGACCTAGCCCCTACAGCGCGGGTCCCATCCTTTCCTTTCCACTTCCTTTCCTCGCCGTTGCCCCCATCCCCCACTAGGTCCCCAGCACGTTTAGGCAGTCCGTGTGGGGGGGGGGGCTATTATGTACCCTTTGGCTGAGCCCCCTGACACCACAGGGATCACACTAATGGTGTCTGAGCTGCGACCTCTCCATGCAAGCCAAGGAGTTGATGCCTGTCCTCGGGGGTATCAGAATGCCCGGCCATCGTGCCAGGTGGCCTTTGCTGAGGCTGGGTGGCGCCCATGGAGAGAGCCCCTGTTTCGGTGTGGGTGACACCAGGGCGGACGTCTGACACTATGAAAAGAGTTAGACTCCAAAATGGTCTTCCATCGGCCTTCTCTCAAGACAGGAAAAGGTCTTTTAATGCTGCTACTGCTGATACGAGGATGTTTCCCTCCCTCGCTATTCCTTGGGAGGAAGGTCAGGCTCGTTGGTTAGGAGCAAAACCCTTTCCTCACTACCTGGTTTGCACAAGGACTGATAGAGGTACTTTCACTAACACTAAACCAATGTTCTTTGTTGAGACCATAGAGTACAAGATTGGTGAAGTGGAATCTATGAGTAAACTTAGATCTGGCTCATTGCTTATTAAAACATTCTCGGCAGCCCAGTCTGAGGCTTTGCTCGCCTGCACCCCTCTTGGCGACATCCCAGTGACAATACTCCTGCACTGGGACCTCCTCCTTCAAACTGATGAGGAGCTTAGGGCCAACCTCGAGTGGCGTGGTGTACATTTTGTTCGCCGCGTTCAGAGGGGACCTAAAGACAACCGCGTCGATACTGGGGCCTTTATCTTGGCCTTCGAGGGGGGACACATTCCCAGAGAAGGTCAAGATAATGATATATCGATGTGATGTGTAGCCCTACATTCCACATCCCATGCGATGTTTTCGATTCATGCGGTTTGGCCAGTGTGCAGCAGTCCCCGTGTGCGGTGATTGTGGACGCCCACTACATGAGGGGAGCCACTGTGTTCCTCCGCCAGTGTGCGTCAACTGTCATCTACACCACTCTTCACGGTCGTCAGATAGCCCTATGTTCAAGAAAGAAAAGAAAATACTAAGAGTACAAATCCCTGGAGTGTTTGACATACCCTGAGGCCCGCAGTAAGTATGAACGTCTGCATCCTGTGTAGATGGCGACTATCTTCGCTACGACGTTATCTTCTATGCTTTCACCCTCCCCTTCCCACTCCCATCTTCCTCCTACATCCCGTTCCCACACCTCACATGTCCCTCTCCTGTAGCTCCCGTAGCCCTCCCTCTGTGTCCCACCCCTTTCCAGCCAGAGAAGTGCACCTCTTCTCCGGCGCCTGACGGTGACAGTGCCCCATCTAAGGGCCTTCCGCCCCGGCGATCTCCAGATCGGAGATCTTCGACCACCAGTCGGCCATCGGACTCACAGTCGGTTAGTTCAAAGGTCGCCCGATCTTCGTCAGTACCAGTCCTAACTGACAACTCTCTCTGGGACTGGTCCTCCCCGTCCCACAAGAGAGACAGAGGAAAAGAAGGAGAGGGAGAAGAAGAAACCAAAGTTAAGATAAAGCCCCTCCGGTACCACCGGAGGTGCCGACTTTGCTTTCGCAACTCGCTCATCCCATTGAGCCTGAGGCTGATCAGCTATTTATGGATGTCGTCCCTTCTTCTTTGGTGACGGACGCCGACAAAGCAGCGTGACAGACGTTACCCCATTCGCTTCCCGCCTAGAACCTTGTGATGTGATTATCCAGTGGAATTGTAATGGCTACTACCGTCACCTCTTGGAGATTAAACAGCTAATCTCTCTTTCCTCTGCGGCCTGTGTCGTCCTGCAGGAATTGCGGTATATGAATGCACTTTCACCGACCCTCCGTGGGTTCCATGCTTTATGTCGGAACCGGGTTGGTCCCCTCCAGACGTCTGGTGGGGTTTGTACATTGGTCTGGACAGATATTGTCAGTACCTGGATTCCTCACCAAACTCCATTGGAAGCGGTTGCTGTCTGGGTTCACTTGGACACCCCGTTAACCATTGCAACATCTTAAGCGCCACCCATCTCTCGCTGGTCTCATAGATTTCAAACGTCTGCGTGCCAGAGCTCGTTACTTAAGCGGGCATGCTGGGAGCATTGAGTCTCCTCCTTGGGCTCTTCTGTCCCTCTGACACAAGTGTGGGCTATGCTCCGATCTATCCAAGGTAGCTGGCGGCCGTCTTCCATCCCTGGCCTTACCCTGCCTGATGGGGTCTGTACAGAACCATCTGTCGTTGCAGAACATCTTGCAAGTCACTTCGTCAATGTATCAGCTATCCGGCTACCTTTCTCCTTAAAAAATCCAGGCCGAAACCTTCAAATTAGGTTTTAATTCTCACCAGGTGGAACCATATAACGAACCTTTTACTCACTGGGAACTATCTCTGGCCCTCTCCTCTTCTCGTGATTCAGCACCTGGCCCTGACGATATCTATAATCAATTGCTGAAACACCTCAACCCTTCACAACGACAATTTCTCCTCCAACTTTATAACCAACTTCAATGGGTCTTCCCCTCCCAGTGGAGGGAGAGTATTGTGGTCCCTGCTCTCAAGCCTGGCAAGGGCCCGTCAGCGCTGGACAGTTATCGGCCAATAAGCCTGACAAATGTCCCCCGTAAATTACTTGAAAGGATGGTAGCCCGCAGATTATGCTGGGTTCTTGAATCCTGGGGACTTACCTTACCAGTGTGGGTTCTAGGAGGGACGAACCACTATTGACCATTTACTTCGACTGGAGACGGCTATCAGACAGGCCTTCTTTAAACGACAACATCTTGTTACAGTCTTCTTCGATCTTCATAAGGCGTACGACACTGCTTGGTGTCATCATATTTTACGTTCTCTTCATGACTGGGGCCTCCGAGGCACCTTACCCATTTTATACGTCAGTTTTTATCCCACCGCCTGTTCCGTGTCAGAGTTGTCTCTTCATTCAGCTCCCCTCGAATACAGGAGAACGGCGTCCCCCAGGGCTCAGTTTTGAGTCATACTACAGTTCACCCTGATCCAGAACTATTCTTGAGTAATCAGCGCATGGAAGTTGTAGCACAGCATCGTTTTCTGGGTCTTCTCTTCGACTAAAAATTGATTTGGGTGCCCCATATTCGTCACCTAAGGATTAATTGTATGAGGAAACGTAATGCCCTACGTTTCCTTGCTAATTCATCTTGGGGTGCAGACCGAACAACTATCCTTCGTATCTATCGGGCTCTAATCTTGTCCCGATTGGATTATGGGTGTCAATTTATGGCTCGGCAGCTACTTCTGCGCTGAAATTATTAGATCCGGTTCACCATTATGGTGTACGCTTGGCTACAGGTGCGTTCCGGACTAGCCCGGTCGACAGTCTCCTTGTTGAGGCGGGAATCTGCCCTCTTCAGATCAGGCGGCATCAGCTTTTGGCGTCTTATGGCATCGCCATCCGGCAATATTCTGCTCACCCCACTTATCAGGTTCTTTTTGATTATGAAGGGCTTCGACCCCCTGATACCCGGCCGCGGGCGGGATTGCCCATCGGACTGCTGCTTGCCTCTCTTTGCCGAGATTTCCACTTCCCTCGATTGCGCATCCCAATTTCACTGCACGCACACCCCCGTGGTCGTTCGGCGTTTGGTGCGCCAAGTACTAGAAGAGTTTCAAACTCTTTCCGAAAGACAATATATTATGCAGCATCAATTGTTAATGAAAGTAAGAGACATCCTTTATTCAGAACAGCAAAGATAATCTGGAAACACTGCGTGACCCGTACAGTGGAATGGGAATAACAATAACCATACATCCTTATACAGGACCTTTTTTTTCCACCGTGCAGAAACTCCAGATATTGATGGATGGAAAGGTTGTTGTGGTGGTCTTAAGTCCAAAGACTGGTTTGATGCAGCTCTCCACACTTCCCTGTCCTGCGTTAAGCCCTTCCATCTCCGAATAAGAACGGCGCATACTTCCACTTCAACTTATTTACTGTATTTGTCTCTCGGTCTCTACGACTTTTACCCCAAATTGCACGTTATTGGATGTATTAGAATGTGTCCCACGAATAGTACTAGAAGAGTTTCAGGGAGCCTCTATTTTCTACACTGATGGCTCGAAAACTGCGGGACACTCCGGATATGCGTTTACATCTCCCGTTGGGGCGGAATGCCATTCTCTGCCAGAGGCATGCAGTGTGTTCACGGCAGAGCTTATGGCGATTTTATTAAACAGAACGTGGTTCAATCTGTGTTGACTCCATGAGCAGTCTGCAAGCCATTGATCGATGTTTCCCCTCCCATCCTTTAGTTATTTCCATCCACGATCTCCTTGCTGACCACCATCGTGCTGCCTGCTCCGTTACCTTTCTCTGGGTGTCAAGCCATGTTGGTATTACAGGAGGCTGACCGGTCGGCTCGATCGGCAATTACTCGCTGCCCACCTCCCTTTCTAATTCCGGGTGCGGATCTGCGGGTGCAGATCCGATCTTTGCTTCACTCCTCATGGGATAGCAGGTGGAAAGCTACTGCCCCTTCCAATAAACTCCGCACCATAAAAGATACGACTGCAGCTTGGAGTTCATCTTTACGCCCTTCCCGCAGAGAATCGACTGTCCTCTGTCGCCTCCGTATTGGACACTGCAGGCTGACCCATGGATTTCTTTTACGTAATGACAATCAACCACATTGTGATTTTAGAGCCGTACAATCCGTGTCTCATATTCTGGTTGAATGACCTCTCCATGTGGCACTCCGTGGCGACTATGGCCTACCGCCGTCGTTGCCTCTAGTTTTGGCGGATGACCCACGGATTATTGATTGTGTCTTTGCCTTCCTTCGTGAATGTAGGTTTTATTCTCAGCTCTAGGACTTGCTTGGTCGGGGTGAGTGGGTTTGTGACTCTTGGCTGTTTGTAGGGTTTAGAGCCTTCTCCCCCCCCCCCCCAGTCCCCCAATCTCTCTTTTACGTTTTAACGTCGTTTTATTTCTCCCTACCCTGAAGCTGTGATCTGTTGACCACTGTGCCGTTAGTAACTTGTGGTTTAGAAGGTTGTCGTCGCTTCCGGAGCTATTGGAGCGGACTCTGTAGCTCTCGCTGCTCTACGTTGGTTTTAGTCTTGTTGGTGAGATGATTTTAATTCCTAGTGGAATGGTCTTTTAGCTTTCCCACATTTTTCGTTGGGTTCTGTGGAATGTACAATTCGGAGATAAAGGGACTGATGACCTCGTTGTTTGGTCCCTCATGTCCATCAACGCACACACACACACACACACACACACACTCTCTCTCTCTCTCTCACACACACACACACACACACACACACACACACACACACACACACACAGACATACAGCCTTTAACATTGAAAATTACTGACTACAATTTACTTCATTAACATATTCCACCAAAATTTATGAGCCTGATTGGATGAACGCTGCCATGTCATATGTCTGTCATTGTTGTCTGCTGTAACCAACTTCATGATTTTGAAAGGCACTGTGAAAAAATGCATTCCCGTAATTTTGATCACAACTGTTTTTAGTATGAAATCGCACGCACATACCGCATCAATAAAACATAAAGGATTCTTAAATGGAGTGCAGGTGCCAAAAAAGAAAAAAAAAGTCTGGGCCCATACACAGCATAAGCCTATAACTGCTACTCGCTATGACTTCAGTTCCACATTCTGCGAGTACAGAATAGTTCCAGGGGGTGTGGGCGAGTTACCCAGTCTACCGGGTTACCGGTTGCCGAACTTCCTGGACTCTACTGTAATGCAATCAGTCATGTGCGTATGGGTCAGAAGTTGTGATATATAAACGCATATAACGGAAATTTCTTGCTGCAGAGATCTCATACTGGACAATATGCCGTAACTTGACATTGTTTGATCGTGTGAGGAATGAAATAATTAGAGGAAGGATGACCGCTTCCTCCAGCAGTGATATGGTGCCTCATACCACACGGCCATTCCCCTGTAATTTTCTTTGAGCCGTGGCTGCTCTCATGTCACGTTTCATGCATATATTTTTCTGCCATGGCACTTCTGCCACCATGTTTCCTAATTTGTGGGATCTTAGTTAGTTTCCATGAATTCCTTTTTTTCTAATTATATGTGCCGATAATTCTTCTCCTATTCGGATTGCTTTACTGCCATGTGTTGCCACCGTCCTCTACATCCTACAACGTTTTTACATTGTATTCCGTGATTGTTCTTAGCGCAAGTGAGTTTCTAGCCCATACTGTCGATTATGTTTCCACTTGCTATCACTGAAAGCGCACTTGTCGCTGTCTGTGGGCAGTTGTTATCAACTTGAACTCACTTGTGCTCATGCACTAATAAATGGGGTCTTCTACAACAGACTAGCTGGTTTGGTGGTGTCAGTGGAGCAGGCAGCGTGCCCCGACAGTAGGTCCGTGTGTGTGGCTCAGATGCCGGAATTTGTCATGTTAGTTGATGTCTACTTGGTCAGCATTTAGGTGCGGATTGTGATTTAAATCTTTTCACAGACGCAATAGGTTCCTAAGTTTCTAGAGTGCTCGTGCGCTGTTTCTATGACAACATGGTGGCACTGTGGACAATGCAATGTTGATTGATTAGCCGTTGATGTAACCAAAGATTCTAACGTGATACCAACGCTGCTGAGATTTTTATTCTACTTTTCCAACTATTTATAGTGCACAGTGGACCTGATCTGTTGTACCCGTGGCTCCTACAAGAAAGACATCCACATGTCACGTAGATCCGAAAGATGCACCTTGCCTACCTACAATCAGTGAAACTTTACCACTTACGTCAAAGTAGTCATAGATGACATCTCCTGTAAGAAAAAATCTTAAAATTGACGAATGTAACTAGCGAGAATCAGTTCAGGTACTAAAGTGATGTCGCTACTTACTGAAATGAAGAACTGATTGTGAATACTTCAATTATTATTTAAGTTTTTTACAAAACACAAATTTATAAAAACAATAAATTATATATTTTAATTTTCAAGTTCCGGATAGGTTGACAGGATAGATGAAACGTATAAGCAATTTCAAAATAAAATACATTTGGAAGAATGGCTGAACAACTGCGCCTACTTGACTTTAAAATTAATCCACTTTCGTTAGTTTCCGTTCAAGGCTGTCACAAAGTCCGAAATGTTAAACAAAATGTATTTGTTATTTCTGTTTGGGTATGGGTGGAGTTCGCCTAAAGCGTTCCAACACAATACCGTTAACTGCGTTGGCGACTGCTAGCTGCGTCTTCGCTGGAACCGAAACTAAATATATCTGTATTGATCGACTACTGCTGATTTCACTTTTCCTGCGTCTTGGTAAAATCAAGAACTACCTATAAATGCTAGTCTGGCTATAAATTGGCGTGGTGCGTCAGTATAAGGCTAACCCTTCGTGTTTCCACTCAAATTGCGCTCGCATGCGTTAATTAATGCTTTCAGGATGTGTTCACAGCGGATACACTACAACGACGCAATCCTTGGTAGATACACACCATTACAGAGATGCTCCATACACTTGATTTTTTATCGCCTCTCTGCACAAAAATTGCTGTGAGAGTATCGCACCGCTAGTGCGTGACCACACACAGCCGGGATGCGAGGGTTCGTCTCTGCGTAAATTTCTTCCGCTCCGCTAGTGTATATGTTTCGGGGACACTGGCGCTCCCTGCCAGTGTCTCACCTGCCAATGGGATAATGTGTTTCAAAACATGGTAGGGTTCGCCGGCCAATAGTAAGTCAGGTAATGTCTCGTTTAGAACTTCACTTTCCTCCTGCGTCCTAACAAGTTGCCAGTAAACATGATTTGTGAGAAAACAAACTGTTGTCTGGTTCTTTTTAAAAGACGTTCAAAGTGTTTTTGACAACGTCATGTTTTCCCAGAGTAGAAGGAGGATTTTTAACTTGCTTTTGTGTCTAAGACCATCCAGAGTTGGCCTCCCCCTGTGCTTTCTGGCCAGTCATCGCCGCGCGGCCGACACCCCTCCGCTTTACAAAAACTCTGGGTGTTTGTTCAGTAGTGCGTATTATTATCTTGTCATACTTGCGACATGATCTCGCAATTTGCACATCAAACTGTAATTATTATCATTGAAAATGTCTATACCCCATGGAGTTTACATTCAAAAGATTCGTCTTGACGAGTAGAATGTGGTTGTGAGGTCGGAATATGCAGGAAATGACAGTGAGAAAAACTTGATACCTTACAGGATGTTGTTACTTTTATCACAGTGGAACCAATTATTTATTTAGGCCTATTCACCTTCTGGTGCCTCACATATTACCACCAGTCTTTGAGTTCCGTCTCTAGGTTGTTTTGGTGAAATTTATGGTGTGCTGTGACGTTTGCAAGCTTCTGTTGTTTTCATTACAATTTCGTAGGCATAACCAAGGTTTTTGTCTGCTTATGTAGTCATTGCCAGTCAGTTACCTGCCCTGGCCGTCAATGTATTTGTGGGCACCGATCTTTCCCCCCTATTCCATTACTGCCTTGGAGAGTGGGTATATTTCCACAGTTTTAAAAAATTTGGGTAACTGCCCCCACCCAACCTTGTGTGGAATTTCTCCCTTTTAATTCATTACAGGTTCTGGTAGGAGTGATTATATTATTATGCTGTTTGCACCCGCTGGAGACTACTTTGTGGATTTGATTCATTGTGGTGCTTAACGGTTGCCATCTCCAACCTATCTTAAGGTCTAATCATTCTCATCCAGGTGTTGTGCCCCGAATATTGTTCGACTTACATGCAAGTTTACTGTATTATGGCCGGCCGCGGTGGCCGACGAGACTTAAGCGCTTCAGTCACAGTCTGCGCGGCCACTACGGTCGGGGGTTTGAATCCCTCCTCGGGCATGGATATTTGTGCCGTCCTAGTTCGTAAGTAGTTCATAAGTAGTTTGTAAGTTTAGGGACTGATGACCCCGTAGTTAAGTCCCATAAGCCTTACAAACATTTGAACTTTTTTTACTGTATTATATTATGTCATGAATATACTGTGGCATTTTAAATGTTGATAATTAACGCCATACTTCTTCTCTTCATTTTTAACCTGATTAACAGTTTAAGGCATGGGCTTCACCCACTCAATGTCAGATTTTAAATTTGGTGATATATTTTAGTTTGCGATTATTGTTTAAATATTCGTTTAAGGTTGGCGCCCTTTCTCTTTAAAACTTTAGTCGATTAATAATTTAAGGTATGGGCTTCACCCACGGATTGTCAAATTATAATTTGGACTGCAACCAACGATTATTTCCTAATTCTAAACTAAATAAATTGATAAAGTTTTGAGATTTCACTCTTTTTCTCAAAATGATCACATGTTTGTAAAGTTTATGGGACTTGACTGTGGGGTCATCAGCCGCTCAACTTACAAATTACTTATGAACTAACTTATACTAAAGAAAACAGAAAATATCCATGCTCAAGGGAGGATTCGAACCTCCGGCGCGGGAGACCGCGCGATCCGCAACGTGGTGGGCCAGACCGCTCGGCTACTCCCGCGCGCCTCTTTTTTTCAGCTAAGTTAAAATATAGTAAATATTAAAAGTTTCTTTTTTTCTTAGTTTATACTACCTTTAACTGAATCAATCTATTTAATCTAACAAGAAGCGATTTTGTTTAGAACGAAGAGACTAATTCAGGTTCACTTAATCTGCACAGGGTGTTGTTCATAACGAAGATTATTACGATGATGACAGTGCATTATCTCCTTTAATGGGTGTCAGTTTGCTTTCACCCTTCTTCTACAGCATCACGTCTTGATATCAGTGGAGTGTCTTGTGGTGACACACTCTAGTCGAACTTTCGTCTTTTACGTAAATCAGTACTAGTGCTTGTGCTTCAGAATGTCGATTAGCCTCACTGAGCCTTCCTCTCACTTGACTAAAACAAATGTAGCCACTTTTGTGACCGATCATTGATCTGTCAGACTTATTGTTCATGATACAGAGTAACCTCTGTTTCACTCACACATCACTTAATTCATCATTTATCGTAAAAAAGTAAATAGCACTAAGAAGAATACTCCTGACGTGACGATATCGTCACTTGGTCTGATTTAAGAACGGAACATCCGTAGAACCTCGTAAAAGAATATGCTAATAGAAATTTCACGTTTAATGGGATCTATACAATGCAGAAAAAATCTGGAAAAAAACTGATACATCAAAAGAATCGATTGCGCCACAACAGTGATGTAGTTCAAACAGTAAACAAAGTGCGCGACACAACAATTCCTATTGTATTTCGAGTCGCGGGTATCAATCAGCAATATTGGCACTCTCCTGTATGAAACACCCACTCTCGCAGTCACATGCGTAATGTTGGCTGTCAATATTATTAAAAGAACACAAGATAATGGCGGCAAAAATTTCCGTCGCGCGGGCAATATGCAGGAGTGGTATGGTGCGTTGCACGCCGCGCCGGCACAGAGCAAACAGCGGCCGGGTGGTGCGCCCTCGCGGCCGTGCCGTGAATTAAAACGCGGGATAATTGTTGGGGGCGTGCGGCCGCGTTCCGCCACATTATGCAATTAATAACGCGGCCCAAATGCCGGCTGGCAAATATTATTCAAATCCACACGCGGCCGCCATTTTGTCAATAAACAATCGTCCTTCAGTCGCGCTCTGCAGCGACAGAATGGCGAGAAATTGTTCCGTGGGTAACGGCAACGAAATATTCCGTGTCTGCGCCCGTTTCGGCTTCTAATGAGCCCAATAGTGGCGGTAAATTGAGCCGTAGTCGCTGTTACTGCGGGGAGTGCTGTTGGTTACGGCTGGAGGGCTTCGCTACTGCTGTTTCTGTTAGGTTGGCGACAGATACCAGTTAGCCCTCTATCGCAACAGCTTTGAGCTGCACCTAATGTTTAACGACACAAATGGGGGGAAAAGGGAGATTGCATTAAACGTCCAGTCGCGACGAATTTGCACATATGAAGCAAAATCGGCCATATTCGTCTCAAAAAATTGATCAATTTATTCACATTACTTTGACGTGTTGCCTGTTATGTTGGAGTAGTCGTGGCACCAGAGATCATGATACCACTACCGATTTCTGTCTCAGACGCGGCTGCGGGAACAACTCAAAAAATAGTTCCAATTTTTGTAAATCTATCGGACTCAACTACGTGGTAAACTAACTTAACGACAACACAAACACCCATGCGTGAGGGAGGATTCGAACCTCCGACGCGGGAGGCCGCGCGGGAACATCTCATCGTTGGCAATACTACCTCCTGGATCCCGTCGAAGGTCTCGCACATTACGAAATTTACCATGTGTGAAACGTCTTGGAAGGTTAACAGTGTTTGCAGACAAGATTTGAACCCGGGACGGTTCCGAGACTGGACAAGCGCCCGGTCTGGTATACTGTTCTAATCTGCCACGAAGTTTCACACGTGATAATCGTATCAATGTACACTCCGCTGCACAGTCATTTTTTTTCTGAAAATATTAGTATATGGCCAAGCCAAGTCTCCACGGTAACCATCAGTGCTAGTCCTGGAATGTCCACAAAGAACTTGTTATCGCACAGCTCTTTTGAGGTTATGTGTATGGTGCACATGAGTCCCCGAGTCATTACAGTCTTTCTTCTTATTTTCCGAGGCAGCATTAACTGTCCCAGCTCCCTTCTTTCAATTCAAATGTTTGTAAATCTATCGGACCAAATTGCGTGGTCATCAGTCCGTAGCTTACAAACTACTTAAACCTAGGTAAACTAACCTAAGGACAAACACACACACCCATGCCCCAGGGAGGACTCGAACCTCCACGGCGAGCAACCGCGCGCTCCGCAGCGAGATCCTTCAATTCCTCCCCATTCCCCGCTCATTTCACTTTTCTAGGAATTTCCATTTAAGACGGCCCAGCTATTACTATGATTTTGGTATTTTGCTGTTTCCCCCATCTTTGGCCCAATTTGGTCCCCCTTGGGGTGGACCTCCGCAACAAAATTGCAGTTAACATTGTGACTCATTTGGGATATAACTCCCTACCTAGCCCCTACGGCGTGGATCCCCATCGCTTCCTTTCCCTCTCCCTCCTCATCGTAACCAATACCCACCCCACGTCCTCAGCAAGTGTAGCCAGTCTGTTTGGGGGTTGTTACGTACCCTTCTGGCTGATTCTCCTGACAACACAGGGACCACGCTACTATTGCCTGCACTGTTGCATCCCCAAGCAGTCCAAGGCGTCACTGCCTATTCCCTTAGGGTTCAGGACTCGTAGCAATGGACATCATGCCAAGTGACCTTCGCTGTGGTAGGCCAGCGCCCATGGGGAGTGCTCCTGATCAGAGTTGGTGGTACGAGGGAGGACGTTTTGCTCCATTAAAAGTGTGAAACAATAAAATAGCTGTTCTACGGCCATAACTGGAGGTACTTTCACCGCCAAATCGCTGTTTTTTGTGCAACAGATCGTGGACAGGTTTGGTGAAGAAGTTGCGCTCTGGCTCCCTACTCATCAAAACCGTATCTGCCGTCCATTCTATTGCTCTGTGCGTCTGCACCCATTTTAGCGAAGTTGTAGTGTCTAGAACCTCTCACCAGTCTTTAAATATGGTTCAGGATTTTTCATCGGTACCTACTGCTTCAAACTGATGAGGAACTTTGGCCCAATCTTGAACGGCGAGGTGTCCACTTTGTTTGCCGCATTTAGCGAGACACTAAGAATAATCGCACTGATATCGGCGCCTTTATCGTGGCCTTCTAGGAGGATACAATCACAGAGAATGTCTATGTGTGTCAAATGTAATCAACACCACTCTTCTCACTCTCTAGATTGCCCGGTGTATTAAAAGGAGAAGCAGATATAACAGTTCACGTTCTTTGAATACTTAACATGCCCTGGGGCCGCCCTAAAATTCCAGCGTCTGCATCATGTGCAAATTTTATCTACCCTTGCCTCTATAACTTCATCTACTCCTTCCCCCTCCACCTCCTCACATCCCACTCTTCCCTCTCTTGCACTTTCCTTGCTGCTCCTTGCACTTTCCTTGTACTATACAGCTTGTATTTTTCTGCAGGTATCGCAGAACTGAGTTTGCCCCGTACACGCATCTGTTCGAGTTTGCACATTAGTCCGTATGGATATTGTTACTACGTGGATTACTCTCCGTACTAAATTGGAAGTGGTTGCTGTCAGGAATTCACTTGGGCACTTCATTGACAACATGTAATCTACGTCTCCCTCCTGAGAGGCTACCTGCATCTGCTGTCCTAACTCCTTCAGCAACTACCTCTCCCTTCCTTGGGGACTTTAATGCCCCTCACCCTTTGTGGAACAGTGCTCATATATCTTGCCTCATAGACCAGTTCCTCGCAGACTACAACCTGTATCTTCCCAATGATGTTTCCACAATCCATTTTAGTATTGGTTACTGCACTTTCTCCGGCATAGATCTCTCATTCACTTCTCCTCTTGTCTTTCCTTTATATCGCCGGTCATCACATAATGACATCTACGATAGAGACCACGTGCCGTTGATTCTTCCCATCGACGTCCACCTGACAAGGAATAGGCTTCCTCGTTGGGATTTTCGTCTGCTAATTAGCCGCATCTGCCTACCTCCCGTGTTGTTTTCACGGCCTCCTCATCAGGAGTTAGTGATATCATCCGTCATATGTCTGATGCGATTACTCACGGCACTAGAATCAATGTTACTCGGTTGAAGGGCTGTTATAGCCGCCGGCCAGTTCCGTGGTTCAACACAAGTTTTGCCGCAGTCATTCGTGAGTGTCATCAAGAAATGTAACATTTTAAGTGTCACCTATCCCTTGCAGGTCTTATTAATTTTACACAGCTTCACGCTAAAGCTTGTTACATAATCAAAAGGAGCAAGCAAGTGTTGAGAGCATTTTGTCTCTTCTTTGCACTCTTCTGATCCCCTGTTGCGAATGTGGGCTAAGCTCCACTCCATCCAAGGTTGCCAGTGGTCTTCATCCATCTCTGGCCTTGCCCTCCTGGTTGAGTCTGCACAGACCCGTTCTCAAATTTCACCAGGAGGAACCTTAAAATGAACACCACTGGCCCTTTCCTCTTCCCATTATTCCGCAACTGGCCCTGATACCATCCATAACCTATTTATCCAACAGCACAATCCTTCGAAACGGTAATATCTCTTACAGGTATTTGACCATATTTGGCTCCAAGGAGTTTCCCCCTCTCAGTGGAGAGATAGTATTGTGGTTCTAATATTGAATCCTGACAATGATGCAGCTTCCCTGGACAATTATCTGCCAATTAGCCTGGTAAATGTACCCCATAAATTGTTTGAAAGGAAAGTTGCTCGCAGATTGTATTGGATTCTCGAATCATGGGGACAGCTGTCACCTAACATTACAGCAACCGAGATAGTGGTACGAACAGAAAGTTGCTGCAAAGGGGGTTGTTACTGAGTTGTGTTTACTCTACCAAACGAATTACACAAGCAGCTGGGCTCAGATGGTGTAATGAGCAGGTAGTGCAACAACACTGTGGATTACCCGAAGCTATCGCATGGAGAACCATAGCGTGGTTGGAAGCGGACAGACATAGCGGGAGGTGGCTGCATCTTTTAGCGTCCTAAGTGTAATTTCCAGGAACAGGAGGACGCGATTTCAGAAAAGTCAGTTAATATAAGGCAAGGTCTCCCGCGAGTAAAATCAGCACGAGGTGAGCGTTATCTCTGGTTAACAGCCGGATGAGACAGGAGACTGAATGTAACAGCTGTAACGCATCCCATTCTCCAGGCAGCCACAAGACGCGCAATATCAACACAAATAGTCCGAAATCGCCTTCGGGTATGTGACCTCTACTCACAGAGGCCTATGGCATGTGTCACATTGAAAAAGAACACGGAAAACTGGACAAAGGAACATGACGACTGGAGTCGTAACTAATGGTGCTGATTTCTGTTCACAGAGAGGATTTTGTATTCAGCCGGACAGTCGTGGTTCTCTCATCTGCTTATGTGGAGGAAACATCACCACATCATCATGGTGGAGGAATGGTGTGGGCAGGAGTTAGTATTGAAGGAAGGAATGTAATCTTGGAGTTTAACGTCCCGTCGACAGCGTGGTCATAAGAGACGGAGCTTACGCTCGGAGTTTTGGGTAAGGATGTGGAAGGAAATCGGCCGTGCCCTTTGAAAGGAACCATCCCATTGTAAAATGTAAACTTTCACGGCCGGAATGGTGAAAATTACTAAAAATTTCCGGGCTATTATGCCGTAGTCTAGTGGATTTATTGTCGAAACAATAAATCCACTAGACCACGGCATAATAGCCCGGAAATTTTTAGTAATTAGGAACCATCCCGTCATTAGCCTGGAGTGATTTAGGGAAATCATGGAAAACCTAAATCTGGATGGTCGTAGGTGGATTTGTACCACCATCCTCCCGAATGCGAGTCCAGTGTGTTACCACTGCGCCACCTCGCTCGATGAGTCAGTATTGACGGACGTACGGACCTCTACGTCATTCAGAATGGCGCTTTGACTGCTCAGAGATATAGAGACGAGATCGACCTTTTGTTGTGCCCTATACTGGTGCATTAGAATATGGGTCCCTTCTTGTGGATGATAACGCTCGTCCCCACAGAACTGCATTGATGGACTACATGCTTGAAGCTGATAGAAATTTACAAGTGGAGTTGCCGGTTTGTTCACCGGACTTGACTCGACATAAACGCCAAGTAAACCTCAAGTAAAGGGTCGAGACAGCAAAATATACTTACTGCGTTGGCCACACAAACCGCAGTCGGTCTTTGGCCTCACCAATCAGCGTCCTCCATCGTCCTCGGTCAGTGTAATCTTCTTCAGACAGTCCTAGCTTACTCAAATCCTCTCTCATCTGGTCAATCCATTGCAGTCCTGGTATTCCCCTTGGTCTTTTGCCCCTGGTGTCCTCTTAAACTACCTGCCTGATGATATGGCCTTCTCGATGCATTACGTGTCGATACCACTTCAGTCTTTTTTCTTTAATTACTGCCACGATGTCCACCGACTTGTATAACTCCTGCAATTCACGGTTCTTTCTTTTCCTCCATTCGTCTCCATCCTTCGCAGGCCAAACAATTTGTATGAGGATGGCATTCTCGGATTTCAGAAGTTTTCTTTCCTTCTTTCGCGTAATAGTCCACGTCTCTGGTCCATATACGACTATAGGTTCTATTATTGTCTTGTAGATGTTAACCCGCGCGGGAGTAGCCGAGCGGTCTGGAGCGCCACGTGGCCTCCTACGTCGGAGGTTCGAATCCTCCCTGGGGAATGGATGTATATGTTGTCCTTAGGTTAGTTTAACTTAGTTTAAGTAGTTTGTAAAGGCTAGGGACTGATGACCAACGTAGTTTCGTCCCATTGGATTACACACGTTTGAACATTTTTTTGTAGATGTTAGCCTTTGAGGATCTCGATAGTAGCCGGGACTTTAGTAGCTTTCTCAGAGCAAACCTTGACCTGTTTACAGCCTGTATTCGTGTTCTATCTCGTTCCTTTCATTGAGTATTGCTCCAAAGTATTTAAAGTCTTTTACCCTTTCGAGGCTGCCATCTACATTTAAAGGTCTGTCATTTTCTTTGCTAATTACTAGGTACGTGGTCTTATCGATATTCAACTTCAGGCCTGTTGTTATTGCTTCTTTTATTAATGCTCTTGTCATCTGAACCAGGTCTTACTCTCTCTCTGCTATTAGAACATCATCGGCGTATTCCTGTCTCTAGGTTTGTCACTGTTCTCCGAGTTCTCTCAACTACCAGGTTAAACAGAAAGAGGGGTGGGGGGTGAGAGGCAGATTGCTTGTCCCACTCCTGTCGTAGCCTTGAACTTCTCTGACATGTTTCCGTTCACTTTCACCACGCATGTTGTTTCTTGTGTGCATACTTGTGTTAGTTTTATGGCTTTTCTAGGAACTTGAGCCCTTTCGAGTTCTTGCCATATTCCTTGTCTGTTCGGACTATCATATGCTTTTTGGAAGTCTAGAAAGGGCAGGTCAAAGATGATGATTCAGACTAAATGGGATACCCTGGTCCTCCAGGTTGGGGGCTGGGCATGGGGCTAACAACCCCTCACCGTATAAATCTTAATTGTTACGAAACACCAAGAAATAGCCTCGGATTCGGTACGGAACAGTGTAAACGACCCTAACAAAATGTACTGTATCATAAACTAAAATTGTAACCAGTATCTGAATAAAATACGTTACCATGTGTATATTGTGTATGATATCTCAGCTGATCCCCTAATTGTTTTGACACGTGTATGTTTCGTTTTTTTTGACGGGCTATTCAGTGCATCATCTTACCACTAAATTTGAGGGAGTGCGATGGGAGATTTGCCTTGTTAAGTACCGTGCCATATCTGGCGCCATGTCGATCGTATGGCGGTACGTGGTTCGTGGTCATCTGGTGCGTTATTGTGTTGAGCACAGCCTCCGCGGCGCGGCTGACCTATTTCGTTGGGGGCCGTGTGTCTCTGGGAGGGCGCGCTGTTGACCGGCGTGATTGCGCCTCGCCTCGCCTCCCTGGTAACCGGATGCGGGCGTCGCGCCCATTAGCGCCTGGTCGCGCCTTATTGTCTGCCCACTCACTGCCTGCTGACGGCGCCGGCGCCACAGTGGCGCGCTGCTCTCTGAGCTGGCCTCTGCCTGCTGCAGCTGGCTACCAGCAAATAACACCACTGAGCACCGGAGACATTGCAGATACTGCATGTTCTTATAACTGAACGTATGACGTGGAATGCCGGCCGCGGTGGCCGAGGGGACTGAGGCGCTCCAGTCACGGTCTGCACGGCCACTACGATCGGGGGTTCGAATCCCCCCTCGGGCATGGATATTTGTGCCGTCCATAGTCTTAGGTAGTTCATAAGTAGTTTGTAAGCTTCGGGACTGATGACCCCGTAGTTAAGTCCCATAAGTTCTACAAACATTTGAACACATTTTTGACGTGGAACTGAAGTCATTGGTTTAGAATTAGAGCCACAGTGGGGATTCGAACCCGGGACCTCCTGCTTACTACGCAACCGCTATAACCACTAAGTCACCGCGACCCAATGGACACGGAATGCACGGAATGTCTTAAAGCACCTCTCCCTCCAAAACACCATTTTAATTCGCCTCATTTTCCTACATATAAATACTCGGATGTGTCAACATTGCCGAGGCTGTCCAGTAACGGATTGCAGCCCAGTAATGAATGTTAATGGGAATGTGCCTGCCTTGCACCTCAGACAAAGGTGACATAAACACCAAATAATAAATCAATGTATAGACACATATTTTGACACAATATATATCAAAGATACTGTCTTCAAGTAGGGACATTCCATTAAAATTTGTGCCACGATCTGGATTTGAACCCAGGACCTTCCGCTTACTAGGCAAGTGCTATAACCACAAAATCCCCATGACTTCATGGATATGGCAATTGCACAGAGTGTCTTAAAGCACCTCTCCCTCCACTGTCAGAAACTTCAATCCTGCCTCATGTTCCTCTAGGCTCTCCTGAAGCAGATAGCAGCCCAACAATGAACGTCAATGGGAATGATCCTGTTCTGTACTTCAGACACAGGTTGTAACGAAGCATGTTGGGATTTATTCCCATCTGCTTACATTATTGAACCTCCCGATATCACTGTTGCTTAATAAATATTGATTTTCTTTTCCAAAGCTTGTGTTATTTTTTTATAATGTAACTAGATGAAGATATTTTCTATTATTTAACGCCAGATAAGTTTGTTTAATTAGTAAATATTAATTAATTAGTGCTAAAGTAGCTATTACTGTGTTTCACAAGTAATGTTAGGGAAGTTTTGCTCTCTTTGGCTTCTGTATAATTACCGTTAATTACAAAAGTATTGTTGATGAAACTAATTTGTTAAATACGTAAATGAAATGTACAACCAATGTCAGTTCCGAGTATTGTTTAATGTTTCGACCGTGATCTGAGACACAAGCCACGCCAGTTGGAACTTTTATTTTGGCAAATTATGTAAAAGTTCGTCAGTGTTTCTCTCGGTATTATGAATGGACTAGTAATATTCGTGCCACATTAAGATGTACACCTCAGACTTATGTATTCCACACACTGTTTGTTGTTGTGGTCTTCAGTCCGGAGACTGGTTTGATGCAGCTCTCCATAATACCCTATCCTGAGCAAGCCTCTTCATCTCCACACAAGAACGGCAACCTACATCTGTCTGAATCTGCTTACGGTATCCATCTCTTGGTCTTCCCCTACGATTTTTTCCCCATACACTTCCCTCCAACGCTAAATTCCACACACTAACTATGTAAATTCTTATTACTGGTGTGTGGAATGTGCGTTTCCTGGTCACATTGATTGTAATTAATAAGACTTGTAAGCTGGCCATAAATGGGGACAACTGGGCATTTGTAAGTCATTAAAAGTGTCAAAGAATTGCATTTCAATTCTGTGTGTTGCCTTCGTCATTTGTAGTTGATTAGTTTTCGCCCCATGAGATTTCAGCCAACCGCTACTGAGAGCAGCGATCTTCGACAACATCGAGAATCAACCATGTACAATTAAGTAACGGCACAAGGTGACATAAATATAAAATAATAAATTAATGTTCAGACACATGTTTTGTCCAAATATGTATATGAAGGATAATGAATTTAAGTAGTGGCTTTCAATTTGTGCCACGATTGGGATTCGAACCCAGGAGCTCCTGTTTACTAGGCAAGTGCTTGATATAATTTATGTAGGGTAACATGAATTTGTGTTTTTAAGGCAGACGTGCTTTAAGTAGACTGTGCAAACGGTGTTTTTTCTATTAGGTCGCAGTGGCTTAGTGATTATAGTGTTCGTCTGGTAAACAGGAGATCCTGGATTCAGATCCTGAACACGAAAAATTTTAATTCAGTGCCTTTCCTTCTGGCCGGCCGCGGTGGCCGACGGGACGAGCCACTCCAGTCACGGTCTGCACGGCCACTACGGTCGGGGGTTTGAATCCCCCCTCGGGCATGGATACTTGTGCCGTCCTTGGTGTTAGCTAGTTCATAAGTAGTTTGTAAGTTTAGGGACTGATGACCCCGTAGTTAAGACGCATAAGCTATACAAACATTTGAACATTTGAACCTTTCCTTCTATTCAGTATCTTTGATACATAACGCGAGAAAATATGTGCCGGCCGCGGTGGCCGAGGGGATTGAGGCGCTTCAGTCACGGTCTGCACGGCCACTACGGTCGGGGGTTCGAATCCCCCCTCGGGCATGGATATTTGTGCCGTACTTAGTATTAGTTAGTTCATAAGTAGTTTGTAAGTTTAGGGACTGATGATCCCGTAGTTAAGTCCCATAAGCTTAACAAACATTTGAACATTCGAACATTTAGAAAATATGTCGCTGGACATTTATTATTTGAACTAATGGTAGTTATGGACTGTACTAAAGAAAAGAAGTGTCCCATTAAACACATTAAGTGTTAGGCTGATACATATTCATATACACTTTTACAATGCTACAGACAAAAAATCAGGGGCTAACTCTGAACAGTGTACGGATGAACAAGGGTTGCTTACTAATTGGAAATATTCAAACATAATCCATTGTTGCAGGACATTCATATAAATTCAACTCCAAAACTGAAACTATGTGCTAGACTAGGTTTTCGAACCTGACTTTCCCTCATCGGGCCAGCAGTTTATAGTCCCTGTTTCACTCCTCTACAAGGATACACTCCAGGTATATGCATTCAAACAAGACTTTCTAACACTTGAATTAATATTAGATGCTAACGAATTTCTCTTTCACAGAAAAGCTTTTCTTCCAATGTTATACGTTATTTTATATGATCTGTACTGCGACCATCGTAAGTTATTTGTCTGCCCATTTAAAGAACTCATCTACCATATTTATTGTCTCGTTACTTAATTCTTTCAATGTCGCCAAATATATATATATATATATATATATATATATATATATATATATATATATATATATATATATTTGATGTGTTTAATGTTCATATTATACCCTACTTTCAAGAATTCTCCAAGTTTCTCCTTGGCTCTCTTCACATTTATTTTTATTTATTTACTTATTTTGGTATTTGGCAAAATTATAAACTGTCCAATTATTGACATGTTAGACTAATCGAGTTCACACAGTTCATTTGCTGTTTCCATATGTATGAGATATATCACTCTTCACTCACTATCAACACATTTCCTTGCGACAGTGATGCATTCTAACAACAATACTAATGTAATATAAGTAACGTATAGTATAACAACTGCTAATACTAGAAAAGCAGCACAGACTTGTCAATGACCGCACGATCAGTTCATAACTTTGTGAAACATACAAAATGAAAATATGGAACACAAGAAGGAATAGAACGCAGTCCAAGACTATGATCGCAGACCGACCATCGGCTTAATTGGACGACGTGACTTATCTTCCGCTTAAACCGTTAACTGTTTGTACATTTTTGCCTCTTTCACAGTTCTATTCAACATCTTTCTGTTTCCGTATTTGATCTGGTTTCAGATTTGTATGGAGTAACCACTGCGTCATCTCGCCACTGAATGTGAGACGGATGAAACTGAGAATTTGCCTTCTTAGTAGCCTCCACCAGATAACTGTGGAACATCTGTTTGCATAAAGAGGGTTTGTAATGTTATCATAATTTCAGAAACATTATGGGAGAGATCTCTGTTTGTCAGTGATAATAGGATAGCAGTCTGGAGTGCACCTCTTAAATTTATTGATTAGTGGATTTGATCCAAGCGTGGATCATCTTGAGATGTACGCAAATGTTGACCTCTGAAGAGAAGCACGCGCTGTGGCAACTTCCAGGTTCTGTCACTACTGAACAGTATGTACAGATCATTCAAAAACGTGTGTATTCAAACTTGTTCCTATAAGAACTGTCTTGTATAATCTTTCGTCCTTGGACTTAATTAAACATTCTTAAAATTAAAATCAATATCAGCTGAGCGGGGCTTCGGGCATCTTCCTCAAACCGATGTGGGCACATGCAGGATAACGGTCAGTGACTTCGGATCACGCTCGAGTCAGATGACTGCCACTGAGCTACTGTGACGATTACGAAATAAACAGTAAAGAAAACACGTTTTTTCCATCAATAAAACTGTATACAGGGTTTCCCAAATAAAGTTTCCATCCTAAACATGTCTGGAGCAACGATAGATACTTAAATAGGACTTTCACAGACATGAACCTTTTGGCAGGGGATTATGAAAGAAAATAGTATGAGATATTCTAAAACGGAAGCAGATATTATTTTTCAAATCAAATTCATTATTTTTAAGTAGGGACCATCATACTACTTCTTTTGCGATCAGTAACACGAAATGTTGCATAAAGAATGGCGTTGGTTACTTCGCAATGCAAACATGGCAAGGTAATGATGCCAAAGCCATGTTTTAAAAGAAGCTCTGCAATCCTGGGCCTGAACAGGAGAGAGATTAGACTCATAGTTGGATTGCTGACAGGCCATGGTAATTTCAAAAAACACCTACATACAATGGGAATAACAGAAGAGGACCCTAAATGTAGGATTTGTGATGACGGTGATGAAACTGCATCAAATCTAGTCTTCGAATGCATTGCATTGGAGAGTAAAAGGCACAGAACATTTGGGACAACCACACCCGAAGAAATTGTGTCCAATAAAGAACTGGTAAAGGGACTCCTTGCACTGTTCAAGGGCATTGGTTGGCTTTACTAGATATACAGGGAGCGATACCGCACAATGAACTTAGTTTTGGTGCGGGCAGTGGCGGGTTGGACCAAGACTGTTTTGGCTTCCCTGGAAAAATCAAATCAAATCAAGTAGAGACCATAAAACTATTTCTTTTGCGATCAGTAGCACGAAATATTGCATAAAAAATGGCGTTGGTTGCTTCGCAATGCATCAGTTATATTTTAGCGAAACTGGCACTTGAAACAAATGAAGCGCTCCGCTAGCGCGCTATTACGGGCGGGCTGGGTTTCATGCTTGAGACTCCTCAATATCTCAGGATGTAACTGTCGTATTGCAACGCAACTAATGCCATCCTTTTTTTTTCAAATTTTCAGTCTCTTGATTGTATAACAAGTAATATTGGGTATCCATTTGAAAATGAAGTAAGTTCGTGTTGAAATTAATATTTGTTTACGTTTTGTAATGTCTTACACAATTTACTTGCACAATCCCCTGCCACAAATTCATGCCTCCGAAAGTCGTATTTTGGTATCTGTTGTTGTTCCATAGTTATCTGGGGTGAGTAATTAAAATTCGGATGTTCAAATGTTTGTACAGCTATGGGACCAAACTGCAGTGGTCATCGGATCCTAGACTTACTAACTACTAAAACTAGGTTATGCTAAGAACAACACACACAAAAACACTCATGCTGGAAGGATGACTCTAAACTCCGACGTGTAACTCTCACGCACACCGTAGTAAGGCGCCTTAGTGCGCACGGCTATACCCGCGGAAACTTCGTAAACCGCATAATTTCCAGCACATTACCATATGACGCTGATGCGGTAAACCTACAAATACTCTTGTGTGAACTCAGTGTATAAGTTAAAAACTGCGACCAGAGGGAGTCGTGCTAGAGTAGCCCACGCAATCTTGGTAGCAGTTGTGTCCCAGTAGCGTAATGGTTAGCTCGAATGCGTAGTAAGCAGGAGAACGCTGGCTAGAATCACGGCTGGTGAAGACTATTGTTGCTCCATTGTTTTCATGCAGTACCCAGTCGCAGCTAATGTAATAGTGCGACTGTCGAACTGGTGATGGAAATCAAATAAAACATTATTGAAAATAGTGTCACCGAACTGCCTACCGGTGTAGGCCAGTGGTTAAAATCACAGGAAGCAGATGTTTACAGCGTCGGTATTGAAAATTTAATGCTATAACAGAAGTTCTGTAATTAAAATGGCAATTATGTAGAATCATAACATAAGAGCTTACTTTCAAATTAAAAATACGTTTTTTTCATATCTTTATTTTTCTTCTGAAGGTCTATTATTCTTTGGATACCCCTCATAGACGAGTGAGAAAGTTTGCAGAACTTTGGTTATTTAACTGCTTCTTCAAAGTAACTTATTTTTATACATTAAGTGTGCTGTCTACATTTAGGGTGAATTTCAAGGACTTCTACTTAGTTTCTAGTTGTTAGGCTGTTTTAGCAACAAACGTTTCACTACGCTTGCAGCAGCATCATCAGGCCTTTTACGCCTTTCTATTCAACTACACAAAAATATTTAAGTCTGCATATGCATGATGGTTTTTAACTTCCTTTTTATCAATATTACATGAGTCGATATATCAGTTTTTCCTGCGTTTCTTTGAGCTTCCTTCAGTTTGTCATGTACAAGAATATGGCACCGGTTTTCGTAGACTTTTTGTGTTTTATTCTTATATAGGATAATTATGATTAGGGATAGTATTATTTAATCCTGTGTGAAAAGTCACGCCTGCGCTCGTCTGTGTGTGTTTGTTAGCTTGTTTATCATGTTTAGCTTACATCGGATAGTGTCTTCACCGTTCATCATTGAAAAATATACCAGTGTTACAATTTCTACTATCATGAACTATTTACAAACCTTGGGAACACGATGACAGGCGGCGTAGACTGTGTTGTGGGTGGGAAGTTAGAATCATGACATTGTGTGTGTGTGTGTGTGTGTGTGTGTGTGTGTGTGTGTGTGTGTGTGTATGTGTGTATGTGTGTGTGTGTGTGTGTGTGTGTGTGTAAGTCGGTAGAATTATGCGTGTTGATAATATTTTACTACTGCCTTTCTTGTTCAATAGAATTACTATTTTTAGTTTCGTGTATGTAGGCTTATGGCTATTATTTATTACTACTATTTATTTATATCTTTATTTCTATTTTGGCTATGTATGTTGCGAGGTTATTTAATGAGAGCTGCCTGTGGAGAATCTTATATTAACACAAACAAATTCACTGCACCTTCAGTTCTGCTCTGCCTAGGGGATGATAAAAATTCGTCCATAGTCCCCACCTGCATATGATTAATTAAAACACAACTAAAATTGAGAAGATGGGAGCATTATACACAAATAAGTTTCACGACATTTTTGTTTAATTTCTTTTTAGTAGTCTATTTATCAGATCAAAACACTGTCACCGGTAAAAGCACTGTATGTTGGCGTATCTGATATAGCTCATCAGCCCACAGACAAAATTTACGTTGCCAAAAATATTTTGAATTAGCCTAACAGGCTGCTGTTCATTGCATTAAAATAATAATAATAATAAAATCCGTTCTATTAATCTGTGCCTGAGCGTGAATACTTCGTTTTTCTATTCTTTTTCTATTCACTCAACTGACATTTTATTTGACGAAAACAATGTTAAAGAACAGATATCGAATGAATGAATGTTTATGAGAACTCAGCTAACAATAATGTTTGTTAAGCTTATGGGACTTAACTACGTGGTTATCAGTCCCTGAACTTACAAACTACTTATCAACTAGCTTATCCTAAGGACGGCACAAATATCCATACCCGAGGGGGGATGCGAACCCCCGACGGTAGTGGCCGTGCAGACCGTGACTGAAGTGCCTCAGTCCCCTCGGCCACCGCGGCCGACGACTCAGCTAACACTTCCCGAAGACGTGCACTTCTACAATTAGTTACCAATGTACATTTATTGAAGTCACAATGCCTAAACTTCACACGCTGCAATCTACAAGTTTAACATAGCACTCGGCAACTCAAGAAGAATATGTGTGTGTGTCTTTATAATGATGTTGTTTAGCAGTTGTCTGAAGGCAGAGAATAAAGTTCCATTGCAGTGATTTTTGAAACATTTGTTATTTATTTTCCTTCAACTATGGATTTTCAAGTTTTGTATCTCTCGTCAATTGATTTGAAAATTTCAACATTTCTGATGCACTCCTTTCGCGTCACACTTCAAATACTGTAAACTGAAACCTACGACTGTGTTATTTTTACCGATAAGTTTGCTGCTGTACCAACCCACCATTATGGTATGGAAAAGTTTTTGTATACTTGCCTCACATGAAACACTGTTGTATGATATTTCACCGGAAATTAAATACGAGATGAACGTCGCCTCCTTCAGGTCGCGAAACGTCTATTCCAAGTGTAAACTCAGCCCCTCAGGCGGAAGTGCCCGACGGATTCCCGTGGCCACGTGCGTTTTCTGCTAAGTTGGCGCTCGCATCATCAAACATTCATGTCTGAGAGGAGGGAGAAGGAGGCGCTGCGACGGGGTAAGGGGAGGGGAGGGGAGGGGGGAGGGGGCGCATCTGCCGTCCGGCGCGGAAGGAAGCGGCCCGCCTCTGCCGCCTGCGTCCGTTTTGCGTATTTAAACAGGAAGCAATGGAATGCCGGCGCCGCCATGTTTGGGCACAAACTTCAACTTCCAGCCCATCTCCCCCCCCTTCCCCCAACAAACGGCCTGGGAAAACACTGCTGCCGCCTGGCTGCCTTGCGAATGGACCCACCAGTTTCGTGAGCGTTCCGAAATATATGCAGCTTTTGACGTGGCAGCTGGTCTTGTGTAGATCGCGAACGAACTAGTTCGGAAGAGCGCTCCCACAGGCGAACTACGCGAACTAGTTCGCAGATCCCTCGCCTCTAAGTTCGTCCGCTCCTTTCCCGAAGACTGATGGGTAACAGCTAGAGGACGTGAGAGCGGGCAGAATCGCGTGATTCCCTTCTGGCAGTTGCCGTCATTTCGAGCTGAGATGCAGCTCAGCTGTAGTTTTAGTAGCGGTAGCAAAAACCAAAATGAGCGGACATACTAAAATGAGCGACCTACTTCGCGGCCGAGCTGCGAACTAAAAGGAGAGCTACCAGTTGCGAACTAAAATATGAGCGATAGGTCGCGAACTAAAATATGTGCGATAGGTCGCGAACTAAAATATGGGGTGATAGGTCGCGAACTAAAATATGCACTATAGGTCGCGAACAGAATTAAAAATCACGTGTTCGCCTTCTACTGATGAGAGCCATTTCGAGGTTAGCGTCTGCCTGCTAGATTACATTGTTCTGTACTACAAAATTTCTGCTTAGAAGTACTCTGCACTCTGCAATATCTGACTAATAAACTCCATACTGCCAAGATATAGAGATAGCTCTAAACTTAAACGCGAGAAATTATCCAAAAACTTTTTCTTTTGGTTTGCGTGATATCGTTAGCGGCTCAAACAGCAAGCGCATGAAGCAGCTAGGTGGGGGAACTTCTCCCTCCACCTGCATGCGCAGACCACGCGGCTCAGCCGTCACTGGGGGCCGACGAACTGAAAGAACGAACTATTATGCGCAAGTCTAGTTGCAGCACTTTCCTGAGAACATTTCTGCTGCTTATGTGTCTGTCCAACAGACGTCTTGTATTGACGAGAGTGAATGATATTTTGCCGAGTTTGTGATACTTTTGAGACAACACATTTGTGAGAAAACGGATTGTGTTTTCAGTAGTGAGAGGGCTCAAATTAATTCGGCAACTTTTACCTGCTCGTCGTAAAGCAAAAACTCTCACTCGGAAACTGTCCCAAATCTGCCCTCAAACGAAAAACTCGAATTCGGCAACTTTGTACCTGCTGCTGAGTGGGGTGTATTTCGGTTTCCCTCCCGCTTGCTGGGCGCCTGGTCTTGCGAAGCGTGACGCCAATGGGGAGATACGCGTACTTTCTGCAGGACGCGCGCTGCTGTTTCTGATGTTGCGCGCTTGCGCGTAATGCGTAATTCGATAGCTACGCTGTCTTCCATTACCTTCTTTGTAATCGTGTTAGTCGTTGTCATTATTTTGCAAGTACAAGTATTTTATAAGCGACTAGCTGAAAGCTCGGCATTGCCCTAGTATTTATTTATTTATTCGAGCTTTGATTTAGTACTTCTCGTATCCCTTCTCTCTCTGTCCATATCATTTGTTCAAATAACGTGTCATACTTATGGGAGAGTATTCAAGAAATGAGGCTGTCGTGTGTAATGTACAAAATAATAACTGCAGTATCCAAACAAAGAAAGGTAGTCATAAAGATGCAAATGATATGTAACTTAATACATTCATTTAATTCAAAACTTGATTATAAACATTATTTCTGGTTACTTGTCCAAAATCTGATATGAATAAATTGTGTAGTGAGCCCACCCCTGAGCAAGCGACAGTAGTTCTGCGTCTGAGAAACATGGTAATGTCAAAACCTCTCTGCAGTATTTGAAAGGTTGCCCTGTGATTTATCAGTCAAAACGTAGATCTGCCGGAAATAATGGGTATTCGTTGGATGTACAAAGTTTCATTCTCTTCGTTTCCATGTAGCTCTATTAGCTTCCGCCTACAGCCGAGTACGCTTCACAGTTGGTTCACAGTTGTCAACAGCACTGTCAGCTTTCAGGAATTTCTTTCAACTGACTGGAATACAGGAGTATCTTAGTAGTAAATACGTAAAATGTATTAAAACGTTGCGGTATATACGATATCATACTTAATGAAATGTACGTTGTAAAATTGTATATTTTTGTGTGTATATATTTATCTGTATAAGTTCTGCATGTCGGTAAAATCTGTTACAAATACAGTTAGTAGTAGAGAAGTAATAGATTAAAACCTGGTGCGTGATGGGGCGGTTTCCCATGAACGTAACTGTTTATGTCGTAATATCTCATGAACAACGTGTTGTTTTAAGAGTCAAAGGGCACACGAACAGGAAGAAGAAATAGACCTTGTAAAATTGTTACCTTTACACGGAAGTGCGAAATAACCGCAGTGTCGCATCGTAGTAAGTGCAAAACAACTGGACCTGCACAACATCCACAGAAAGGCGTCGCAGGTACAGCAACTGAGAGCGACTGCTGAACGGATCACAGATTCTTGGCGTTCGTGCAAACGGCCTGCTACCTGCTCCCCGCGATCTTCTCGCAAGTGTGACTTTGCACAAATGTGCCTTCTCACAAGTGTTCCACTTCTGCCACTAAGGGAATGCATTTTTGTCCTGTTGTTGCATGATATCTTTCCTGCTGGGTACTCTATTTTCCAACTGTAACTTCTGTTTCTTTTTATTTATTTATTTTTTTCTGGTCTGGGTGGATGGATTCCTTACGACTGCCATCGAAAGCCAACCTTGTTCCGTTGATGTACCTCAACACACCACCCAGCTGCCTCCTCCATCCTGCAGCAAACGTTGACTAAGGCAATCAGCACCCCCACACCTACCCGCACTACCATCGATCCACCCTTTCCCCTCGTCGAGCTCTAGACCTCAACCATGAATCCTGCATTCTCTCTCTATATATATAAAGGGTACATCAAAAAGGATGGCGCAAACTTATACGGTTGAAAGTGCACAGTAGTAGAAGGAAACGAGCCGCTTGCAAGATAACTACGAATGTATAGTTCCAAGCCGCCACTGACGCCACTAGTCCTAGTTCTAATTTGAAATATAGACTTCACTATCCTCCAGGATTGCTTGAGGATGTTCCCCTTCAGCAACATCAGAGTATGTGGTACGTGCATGATAGAGCTCCGGCATATTATACTGCTGCTGTCAGACGACATCTAACGGGCAGATACGGCCAAAGATGGGTAGGTCGAAGCGGACCTGTAACTTGGAATCCAAGATCACGTGATCTAAATCAATTTGGTTTTTGTGTCTGGGACACCTCAAAACCGATGTGTACAGCACACCCGTGAACACAGTCGAAAACCTGGAGCAGAGAGTTGTACACGCTTGTCAGGAAGTCCGAAATAATCCAGGGGTTTCGAAAGAATTCGGAATTTATTGCCGGGACGAGCACAGTATTGCATTCAGATACAAGGAAGGCACTTCGAACACGTCTTTTAAAAGGTAACCCATACGTGAAATATGAACTAAATGCGATGTAAAACCTAATGGTAAAGTCCAAATTCCAAATCAATTTGTAATAACTAGGACGATATTTACAATAAAGTCAGTGAAATGTGAACTAAATGCGTTTTAAATCTTGATATTAAAGTCAGAATTTGAAATTAATGTGTACTAAATAGGACGAGGCCTTCGAGCCATACGTTCTTAACCCTCTATGGACGACCTCGACAAATTTGTAACGCTTAAAATATATTGCTGTATCTGCACAACACGAAGCTTTGTCTCGCAGGTGACGAGCGTAGCAGATTCGTAGCGCTTCAGACTACAAGTATTGGAAGTGGCGCCGCGCTCAAGAAATTTTTTTAACAGTTGCATCTCCGGAGTTGAGTGAATCGTGGTCTTGTGCATTTCAGCCGTCTATATTTATTACAATTTGTATTGAAAAACGTAAGTTATCAACTATATGTAAATATTGTATGATAGAGATTACTTTGAGGTATATCTGGATTAAAAAAAAAAGCAATTACTGACAGAATCTGAGAGCTTATGTGTTAAATGTTACAAATTTGTCAACTCAGGCACTTGCATGGAAACTGTTGTTCTTTCTAGAAAATGAATCCTGCAGCATTTTATGGGAAGAAGAAGAATGTTGTCGCGCATGTAGCTGGTGGAGAGAATTAGGGCTGTTGCCTGAGTGCCTCATGTAGCGATAATTTCGAGAATTATGTGCCAACAAGTATGGAATCTGTGTCCGGCAGTTCTTAAAATGGTATGGTCTTTGCTTTTATCACTTGGTTGCACTGTAGCAATTTGAACAGCCTTAGGACACTAAACTATGTATTTTATTTGTAACTTCCAGGCATCAGTGATGAGGATGATACCAATGTTCCTGACGCAGACAACATTTCTGCTTCTTCGTCATCATGTGCCTCCAATAAGAGGAGACCAGTTTGGAGAAACATTTGAAAAGACAATAGTGCTCGTGACATACCACAGTGGGTAGGCTCCATCCGTGAATCTACTCCAATCAAGGAACCAGTGGATTATTTCAAACACTTCTTTAACAGTCAACTATTGGAACATATAACGCAATAATCCAACTTGTATTCTGTTCAGAAGAATCCTAGTACAGCTCTCCAACTGTCTGTCAGTGACCTGGAACAATTTATCAGAAAAGAGTTTCATATGTCACTTGTCACTGTACCGCGTACACGAAAGTATTGGTCTAGCTTATTTGGCGTCTTTTGCGTATAGGACGGGATGAGTCGAGACCAGTGGGAAGAGATAAAATCCAATCTCCATTTCAATGACAACACCAGGCTGACTGATTCAGAAGGTACTTGCAAAGACAAATGTTTCAAGTTTAGGCCATTGATACGTGATACGTCATTTGCTCGGAAAATTCAACAAACTACCTACTGTTAGGACACTATGTGTCGATGAGCAGATGGTACCCTTCAAAGGAATGTCTAGTTTGAAACAAAATATACCAAAAAAGCCTCACAAGTGGGGTTATAAAATATATATTTTATGCGACAACAAAAGAGTTGTGTACAATTTCGTAGTGTATTGTGGGAACCGTGATCCACTGGAAGAAATGGAAGATTATGGGCTAACGCCACTGTTGTTGTGTGTCTTTGTAAGGTTATTCCACAACAAAGAAACTATTTGTTATATTTTGACAATTGGTTTACTACAATACTAGTGCTTACAGAGCTCGCACGCATGAAGATTTTTGTCTGGGCACAGTTAGAACCAATAGATTACTTGAATATGTGTTGACAATTGATAAAGATTTGGAAAAAAAAAAAAAAAAAAAAAAGCGGAGACGTGCATACGATGAACCAGAGACGGATATTGATGGACAATATGTGAGAGTTGTCAAATGGTTTCACAACAGATCTGTATTATTTGCCTCTACTTTTTCTGCTGCAGAACCAATAAGTAAGGTGAAACGATGGGATAAAAAGGCCAAAGCAAAGGTTGAAGTCGACTGTCCGTCAATAATTCTTCTTCACAACCAATTTATGGGTAAAGTAGATATTTTAGACTCACTGATTGCACTATACCGGATAAACATCAGATCTAAAAAGTACTATCATCGTTTATTTTTTCACTTCCTTGATATGGTAGTAGTGAATGCATGGTTGCTGTACAGAAGAGTCTGTGATTAGTTTGGTGTAAACAAAAATAAACAAAGACAACTTTGTCGGTTCAAGGCTGAAATAGCTATAGCGCTGTGCAATATGATCAAGGACTTGGGTGGGAGAAAGAGGGGTAGACCTTCTTCAAGTATTGAAGTCGAATATGTAAAGAAGAAGAACCTAGGACATGCATATAAGCCAATCCCTCAATCAGGACAATGTTGGACATTGGCCAATTGTGTCTGACAAGAGAGGTAGATGCAAAAAGCCAAACTGCAAAGGCAGTCCTTCAGTTGTGTGCCAGAAGTGTGGTGTTCATTTGCGTATCCAGAGAAAAAGAAACTATTTTCTGGACTTTCATAGGGAATGAGAAGTATGCAAGTCAAACGTTTTAAATTCATAAATATTTTCAGTAGTAAGAAAAGTATATATGTTTGTATTCACTCTCCAACATTCAATTACCCGGTATCCTTAAATGCCTACCACAACAAATTTGTAACGTTAAAAATTTATAGTGTTTAAACATAAATTTTGCATTTTAATCAAAATATAAGTGATCCCTAAATAATACAAATATTGTATTTAGAGTTCTTTGTATTACGTCATAATTCTGTCCATAGAGGATTAATTATCTCGTTTTGGGGCCCATATTCACTGGTACATTTTTACTTCTATTATCGCGTACTTCCAACCGTGTAAATTTTCCTCATCATTTTTATACACCCTATATATATATATATATATATATATATATATATATATATATATATATATATATATATAAGGGACAAATTACTGATGCCAACGGTCCCTAGACTAACAAACGACTTTGACTTATGTTCAGGGCAACACACACACACACACACACACACACACACACACACACATCCACACATTTCCGAGGAAGGACTCGAGCTATCGATGGGAGCGATTGCGCAATCCATAACATGGCAACCCAGACCATCTGGCATTACCAGCACGACTATCACTTCTTCGTCCTCACACATGACCAATATACACAAATACACCACTGGCACATCAGAAATTTGTTATATGTCAAACTCCGCCAGAACTGATGGCAAACACTTAAAAAATTCAACACGTCACTTTCTATAAACTGTAGTAATTGTGTGAAGTCCTTCCACCACATCACACACGTGTCCCGAACCTATCGTACCCTCTCCTGCACAACAACAAACGGCTTTCCGATTCCTACCTCAGAGACACATTCACCATCACCAAGTGTCAGTGACCACGGCTGCGAAAACCTTCGTTTACATACAATATCCACTTTGATCACTCCATGGCCCCTGACGTCCGTCAGCACACCTCCGCCGCTCTTTTTGCTCCCGACTTCCATTTCAGTCCTTCTGAAGAATATAAATCTATCAGATCGCCTCCACAACGGCAATGTCAGGTAACGTCAACTAATCTTTGAGGTCATCAATCCCCTGATCGCTACTGAGATCCGAAAGCTAAGAAAACCTGACAAGCAGAAGACGGAGAGGAAAACCCCAGGGAGTACAGAGTGGCGTTATAAGCTAAAACAGCAGTGGCAACAATAAAGATTTATTTAAAACAGAAGGCAAAGCAGAACACCCGCCAGAAGCTGAATGGATTGAATAAATTCTAAAACGGATTAGAGGGTGTAAGCCTAAAAAGTCTAAAATACCACTATATGGTACGATAGAAACCGGCTGCAAGGGTATAATGTAGGGTACTATCAGCCATAGAAGCACCATTACCAAGAATTAAGAGGAAGGCTGCAGGTGGATTGTGAGATTGCCATAAAGAGGCTAAAAGGTGACAGCCCAGCAGTATATGGACTGCTGTCATGAAAGTGCCTCAGCAACACTTGCACAGTTCCTCACGACAGAGAAGATCACCATGTGTGAGCCATGTATGGCCAATACATAGGCAACGAAGTATAATCGAATCTATGAAACAGCCTGAGGGAGGGCTTCCAGGCAGGTGTTGAGGTCTTGATCACATGGAGGTTCTTCGTCTTGCTCCAGCTGAACCATTCCGAGTTCCAAGCCATTAAGACTTTACAGTGGAAACCCAATCTGATATCCCTTTCCGGTATACCAATATCTGCCTATTTGGCCAGCTGATCAATAAACTCCTTGCCCGATATGCCTATGGAACCTAGGATCCAAACAAAGTCTACCGAACAACCAGACTTTCCAAGGGTGAAGATGGAGCTATGAATTGATCGCACCAGTAGATGGTAAGAGAAACCCTGGATGAGGGCTTGCAGGCCACTGATCAAGTCACTACAGACAAACAACTTCCTTAGGCTTGCTCGGGGGTGTTCAAGAGCACGAGATGCTGTAATAAGCTCTGCTTCTCCATGGATCCTGTCGAGAAAGGCCAGGAACTAATAGCTTTGTATTATGGGACAATTCCAGAAGAAGCTTGAAGCGGTGGATGGACCAAGGAGGTGCAAAGGGTTGGTAGGAGATAGCAGGAGGGAGACATAAGGACTCAAGTGATGAAAGGAGGGTACAAACTCGGAAAACATTCGGGAGGCCCGACTTACGTCGCCAGAATTGGAGGTCGGGTGCACAAGTTGGATAAAATATGTCTATAGTTTGGGTGGTGGAGAGAGGCATGAACATGGGCAACTTCGGAAGCAAGAAGCTGTTGTCGGCGGAACCACAAGGGAAAGATCTCAGCTTCAGTAAGGAGCCTCGTCACCAGATTCGTGAAGAAGGCACCTGTCGCCAGTCTGCAACGACTGTGTAAGATTTGGTAGAGTATCTGCAAGCAGAAGGCGCTGCCAAATCATACACCAGGCTCCCGTAGTGAAGGTGGGATTGAATGAGGGCCCTGTATATCTGTAGAAGGGTAGGACGGGCAGTCCGCAAAACAGTATGACTAGAGCAAAGAAGGATGTTCAGATATTGCCAGCAATTTAGTTTAAGCCGATAGAGGTGGTGTAACCAAGTGAGTCTAGCATTAAGGAGCATACCCAAGAAGTGTAGCATTTTCTCGATGTGATGAAATTCGTCACCTAAATGGAGCTCTGTATCTGGGGAAACTGCTCGGCGACGACAGAAATAAATAACCCTCGTTTTTGCGGCGGAAAACTGGAAGTCATGATTGAAGGCCCAGGACTGTGCCTCTCTAAAGGCTCCCTGCTCTCAACCAACGTCGACACTTTGTAGCGCGTGAGACAGCGACAAAATTCAAGCAGGTTAGAAAATCAAACATCGTCCGTCCTCGCGTCTGACGCGCAGCGGTGAAGATGTCGCTTACGTAGGACAGACCCGTAAGTATACACGCGGTTGAGATTCATCGCTCGAAGTTGCCGCACGCAGCGTTCACGTAGGATGCGCTCTAAGCGGCTACTTTTTAAAGAAATTCATTATTACTGTTTATTATACCATACAACCCATTGCCTTACTTATTAAATGGGTCTTAGTTTTCTACATTACAATGCCAGTATCGCTATTTATTGTTATCTACTTTTTAACTTTCTTTCAATGTTTTATCCAAGGGTTAGTCTCTTACTTTTCTTCCAGTAGGGTACATGGCCCCTTGAGTGGACGACATTCCTTCAGAGCTACTGATGAGCCAACCATGACAAAACTATTTCACCTGGTGTGTAAGATGTATGAGACAGGCGAGATACCCTCAGATATTAAGAAAAATGTAATAATCCCCATTCCAAAGAAGGAAGGCGCAGACAGGAATGTAAATTACAGAACCATCAGTTTAATACGTCATGGTTGCAAAATTTTAACACGAATTATTAATAGAAGGATAGAAAAGCTGGTAGAAGCCGACCTTGGGAAAGACCAGTTTGGAGTCAGGAGAAATGTAGGAACACGGGAGGCAATCTTTACTTTGCGGCTTATCTTAGATTAAGGAAAGGCAAACCTACATTTCTAGCTTTTGTAAATTTGTAGAAAGCTTTTGACAATGTTAATTGGAATACACTCTTTTAAATTCTGAAATCAACAGGAGTAAAATATAGGGAACGGAAGGTTATTTACAGCATTTACAAAAAGACAGCAGTTATTAGAGTTCAAGGGCATGAAAGGGATGCAGAGGTTGGGAAGGGTATAAGACAGAGTTGTAGCCTTTCCCCAATTTATTCAATTTGTACATAGAGCAAGGTATAAAGGAAAGCGAGGAGATATTTTGAGAAGGAATTAAAGTTCTGGGCGAAGAAATAAAAACCTAGCGTTTTGCTGATGACATTGTAATTCTGTCAGATACAGCAAAGGACCTGGAAGAGCAATTGAACGGAATGGACTGTGATGAAAGGTGCATATAAGATAAACATTAACAAGAAGAAAACAAAGGTAATGGAATGCAGTCTCAGAAAATCAGGCAATATTGAAGAAATTAAATTAGGTAACGAACCAATAAAAGTGGAAAAAGAGTTTTGTTACTTGGGCAGTAAAATAACATATGATCGCAGTACAGAGGATATAAAATGCAGAATGGCAATGGGAAGAAAAGCGTTTTTGAAAAAGACAAATTTGTTAACATCGAATATTAATTTAAGCATAATCAAATCCTTTCTGAAGGCATTTGTGTGGAGTGTTGCCTTGTATGGGAGTGAAACTCGGACCATAAACAGTGCGGACAGGAGGAGGATAGAGAATTTTGAAATGTGGTGCTACAGAAGAATACTGAAGATTAGGTGGGTTGATCGCGTTACTAATGAGGAGGTACTGAAAAGAATTGAGAAGAAAAGGAATTTCTGGCATACCTTGACTAAAAGAAGGGACCGATTGTTAGGACACATTCTTAGACAACAAGAAATTGTGAATGTAGCGTAAAAAATAAGTGTGTGGGGTAAATATCGCAGAGGAAGACCAAGAGATGAATATCGTAATCAATTTCAAATGGATGTAGGTTGCTGTTCTTATGAGGAGATGAAGAGACTTGCTCGGGATAGAATAGGGTGGAGAGCTGCATCAAACCAGTCTCCGGTCTGAAGACAATAGTAGGGTACATGTAATTCCGAAGTCATGTTGTTATATCCTGCATCTATGGTTAGTCTTCTCTAAGTTGTATCTCCCCTGTAGCCGCGGTGGAGTAGTCGAGTAGTCTAAAGCACCTAACTGCGGAGCGCGCGGTTGCTCGCCGTGGAGGTTCGAGTCCTCCCTGGGGCATGGTTGTGTGTGTTTGTTCTTAGGTTAGTTTGGTCCGATAGCTTTACAAACATTTGAACATTTTTTTATCTCCCCTGTAGTGCGTTACAGGTGTGCCAGCAGTTTATAAACCTCACGACTGCTGTCTTGTGTCCACCGAACTAAAACCAGTGAGCTTGCCCCTGGCACTGGGCAAGCCATATTTTGCACACTAGCTACTCTGCAATTTATTCCTCCAGCGTTCCCTGCTGGAGGAGCGAGTGTGCAGTCAGGTGAGAAAGGATGATCCGCGTTCCAAACAGGCCGCCAAAAGGCCAATTTTGAGACCGCCCCTCTGCTGAAGTGAAACTACTTCGCCTTGCCAAATAACGGCCCCGCAACACAGCTGACGACTTGCAGGATACGCTGTATCTGCACACGAACGTACGGATTAAAAGCGGGACGCTCTCGTCCTCGCCTGCTACCCCGCGGCTGTCGCCATCCGCCGCCCTCAGCGGACGCTTTCGCCAGCCGGTCGCTGCTCGCGGCGCCAGTTAAATGGCGCGCAAATCCGTCGATACAAGGAGTCGACTCGCGTCTCGCTGCCGCTCCGCTGCTCTCCGATTCCGTAGGCGCGAAAAGTGAAAAACAGGGACACGGTCAGGAACTTGGATTTCCGCACAAGTCGTCCTCTCCTTCCCAATATCGCCCGCCGCCTCCCCCGCCCGCCGGGAAATGGAAAAGCCGGCTATCGCTGAACGAGCCGCTGCCGAGCAGGGACGTCTCGTGTGCGGAGCACCGCCGTCGCCTCTTCCATTTGGCTACACCGGGGAAGATACGTAGCCTTAGGCAGCGGAGAATGCTTAGAAATATATGAGAAGTTAATGGCTTTTGGCACTGTGCTCAGAAATTTTCCTGCTCTTCCAAGTTCATCAGTAGTTCACCATCATAATAAGAATATGTAGACAAGTTCTAAAAAGGTAAGAGAAACAATATTATGGGAAGGGAAGTATTTGAAGATATATAAGTATCAATAAAATTCTTCTGGGTATGAGACCGCGTCGTCATTTTTGTAAAATCTACCGACGTTTCGGCCACTTTTGCAGGCGACTCTCATCAGTGTCTGTGTCTGACTGGCCGCCTGCAACAGTGGCCAAAACGTCGGTAGATTTTACAAAAATGACGACGCGGTCTCATACCCAGAAGAATTTTATTGACATTTACAACGGCCGCGAAAGCCTACGTTTGCATGAAACAGAAGATTACTCATCATTACTGCAAACATTCTTGCTACTTTCGTATCTGTAACCTCTACCTTATGAATAAGGTAACCTGTATCCACCCAACTTTCACTCCCATACAACAAAGTTGGTCGAAAGAGCGGTGCGCTGCTAACTTAGTCTTGGTACTGACTTCCTTCTTGCAGAAGAGAGCAGATCTTAGCTGAGCAGTCACTGCATTGGCTATGCTGCACCTCGATTCCAGTTCTTTCACTATGTTGTCATCCGGTGAGAAAATACATTCCAGGTACTTGAAACTGTCTACCTGTTCTAACTTTGTGTGCCGGCCACGGTGGCCGAGGGGACTGAGGCGCTACAGTCACGGTCTGCACGGCCACTACGATCGGGGGTTCGAATCCCCCCTCGGGCGTGGATATTTGTGCCGTCCTAGTTTGTATGTATTGCATAGTTTGTAAGTTTAGGGACTGAGAACCCCGTAGTTAAGTCCCATAAGATTTACAAACATCTGAACATCATCTAACTTTGTTCCTCCTATGTGGCACTCAATCGGTTTAAATCTCTTTCCCACAGCCATTACTTTCGTTCTGGAAATGCTGATCTTCATATCATAGTCCTTGCACCTCTGATCGAGCTCTGAAAAATTGGTTTGCAACTTTGCAATCGAATCCGCCATTACAACTAAGTCATCCGCATATCGAGACTGCTTATTTTGTTTTACCTATTTTAATCATGGCCTGCCAGTCTATTGTTTTCAACATATGATCAAGGAATAGTATAAACAACAGTGGTGACACGTTACAGCCTTTTCTTACCCCTGAAACTACCCTGAACCATGAGCTTAATTTGCCATCTACTGTACCTGCTGCCTGACAGTCTACGTAAAGCTCTTTAATTGTCTTCAGAAGTTTGCCTTCTATACAATAATCTTGTAGAACTGACAGTATCTTCCTCCTAGGCACACGGTCATAAGCCTTTTCTAGATCTATGAAACATAGATACAATTCCCTGTTCCATTTTACCTGTCGAAAGCTAAAGATCTGGTCCTGACAGCCTCTAAGATAAGAGGCGTAAACCCAAACTGATTTTCATCTAACTTGTCCTCAATTAATACTCGTACTCTCCTTTCAACAATACCTGAGAATGTTTTGCCCACAGCGCTAATTAAAGAGATACCTCGATAGTTGTTACAATCATTTCTGTTTCCATGTTTGAAAATTGGCGTGATTATCGCTTTCGTCCAGTCAGACGGAACCTGTCCCGATTCCCACGCCTTATCAATTATCCTGTGTAACCATTTGAGACCTGATATTCCAATGTATTTGACGCGTTCCGGCTTAATTTCATTCACCCCAGCCGCTTTATTGCACTGTAATCTATTGACCATTTTCTCCACTTCCTCAAATGAGAACCGTTTCCATCGTCGTTACTATCCCAATCTACGTGAAAATCTGAGAGATAATTGAACGTTTCACGTACATTGAGCAATTCTTCAAAATATTTCCTCCATCTGCTTAAGGCATGCACAGGATTGACTAGCAGCTTTCCTGACCTGTCCAAAACACTTGTTAATTCCTTCTTCCCTCCCTTTCGAAGATTGGTAATTACGCTCCAAAATGGTTTTCCCGCGGCTTGACCCAGAGTTTCTAGCTTATTTCCAAAGTCTTCCCATGATATCTGCTTGAAGTCTGCAATTACTAAGAGAATAATTTGACATAGCACTGAAAGACCTAAATCGAAACAAGGGCCCCGGAGTGAACGACATTAAGTCAGAGCTACTGAAGTCTCTGGGACAGCCAGACACGACACATCTGATGTGCAAGTTCCAAAGAAAGCTGGCCCAGTCAGGTTCGGAAACTACAGAACCATCAGTTTATAATGAGTCATACTTGCAAAATTTTAACACGAATTGCTTACAGAAGAATGGAAAAGCTGGTAGTAACCGACCTCGGTGAAGATCAGTTCCGATTTAGGAAAATTGTAGGTACAAGTAAGGCAATACTCATCTCACGACTTACCTTAGAAGATAGGTTAAGGAAATGCAAACCTTCGGTTTTAGCTTATGCAGATCTACTAAAGATTTTGATAACGTTGAGTTGAATACACCCTTTTCAAATTCTAAACGTATTAGGGGTAAAACGTAGATCGTGAAGAGCTACATTCAACTTGTACAGAAAGCAGAGATCAGTTATAAGAGTCAATAGGTATTAAAGGGAAGTAGTGGTGGGGAAGAGAGTAAAATAGTGTTGTAGCCTTTCCCCAAATTCATTTACATCGATAAAATTTTGAAGGAAAGCAAGGAGAAATGTGAAGAAGGAATTAAATTTCAGGGTGAAGAAACAAAAACTTTGCTATCTGCCGATGGCATTGTAATTCCGTCAGAGACAGTAAAGGACATAGAGGAGCAATTAAACGAAATGAACGGTGTCTTAAAATGAGGGTACAAGATGAACATTAGCAAGAGCTAAACAAGGATAACTGAAAGTAGTCTACAAAAATCAGACGGTACTGAAGGAATTAGATTAGATAAGGAAAGAACAAAGATGGTAGACGAGTTCTGTTACTTGGGCAGTAAAGTAACATACGATGATTGCAGCACAGCTGATATAAATTGCAGGATGGCAATGGGAAGAAAAGCGTTTTTGAGAATGAGAAATTTTTTAATATCGAATATTAAGTGTTAGTATGCCTTTCTGAAGACTTTCGTTTGGAATTTTGTCTAGTACGGTACTGAAACGTGGACGAGAAATGGTTCATACAGGAACAGGATAGATACTTTTGAAATGTGCTGCTACAGACAAATGCTGAAAATTAGTGGGGTAGATCGAGTATCTAATGAGGAGGTACCGAACAGAATTGGGGCCAAGAGTAATTTCTTGCACACCCTGACTAAAAGAGGGGTGAAATTTTCTTCAAAACATAAGCAAAAGCATTACTTGTGAATAAATACAGGTGCCAGTGAAAACTTTATTATTAGACCTACACTCTATTGTGAGCTGTCAAGCTCTTAGTACCCTCTCAAAGTGAAGACGACGTACTCACTCTAGCATATTTCCTCGTCTACATCTACATCTACATCTACATAGATACTCTGCAAATCACATTTAAGTGCCTGGCAGAGGGTTCATTAACCACCTTCCTAACTTTTCTCTACCGTTCCATTCTCTAATAGCGCGCGGGAAGAAATAACACCTAAATCGTTCCGTTTTCGATCTGATTTCTCTTATTTTATTGGGATGGTCATGTCTCCCTAAGTAGGTGGGTGCTAGCAAAATATTTTCACATTCAGAACTAAAAGTCGGTGATTGAAACTTCGCAAACAGATCACGCCGCAATGAATAACGTCTTTCTTTTAATGATTTCCACCCCAATTCGTGCAACATTTCCGTGACGCTTTCCCCCCCGTAACGTGATAAAACAAAACGAGCTGCCCTTCTCTGAACCTTCTCAATATCTTCCGTCAGTCCCACCTGGTGAGGGTCCCACAAGGGGCAACAGTACTCCAAGAGAGGACGCACAAGTGTGATGTAGGCAGTCTCTTTGGTGGAGCTGGTGCATCGTCTAAGCGTTCTGCCAATGAAACGTAACCTTTGGTTCGCCTTCCCCACAATATTTTCTATGTGTTCTCTCCAGTCAAAGTTGTTCGTAATTGTAACTCCTAGGTATTTGGTAGAATTTACGACCTTAAGGTTTGACTGATTTATCGCGTAATTGAAGTCCAGCGGATTTCTTTTAGTGGTCATGTGTATTACTTCACACTTTTCTTTATTCAGTGTCAATTGCCAATTTTCGCACCAAGTAGAAATTTTGTCTAAATCGCTTTGCAGTTGCTTTTGATCCTCTGTTGACTTCACTAACCGATAAACGACAGCATCATCCGCGAACAGTCTAAGGGAGCTATTCAGATTATCTCCTAAATCGTTTATAAACACGAGGAAGAGTAGGGGACCAATAACGCTTCCCTGTGGAACGCCAGATATCACTTCTGTTTTACTCGATGACTTACCGTCAATTACAACGAACTGTGTCCTTTCTGATAGGAAATCGTGAATCCAATCGCACAATTGGGTAGATATTCCATAAGCAAGCAATTTCATTAGAAGCCGCTTGTGGGGTACAGTATCAAAAGCCTTCCGGAAATCCAGAAATATGGAATCGATTTGAGATCCCTTGTCGGTGGCACTTAACACTTCATGTGAATAAAGGGCAAGCTGTGTTTCGCAAGAGCGATACTTTCTGAATCCGTGCTGACTATTGGTTAATAGGTCGTTCTCTTCGAGGTAGTACATAATATTCGAACAAAGTATATGTTCCAAAATCCTACTGCAAATCGACGGCAATGAGATAGGCCTGTAATTTTGGGGATCACTCATATTGCCTTTCTTGAATATTGGAGTAATTTGGGCAACTTTCCAGTCTTTGGGTACGGATCTTTCGCTGAGTGATCGGTTGTAAATTATAGCTAAGTACGGAGCTATTGCATCAGCATACTCTGAGAGGAATCTAGTTGGTATACAATTTGGCCCGGAAGATTTATTTTTGTTTAGTGACTTAAGTTGTTTTACTACTCCAGGAACATCTACTTCTAAGTTTCGCATGCTGGCAGCTGTTCTTGGATTGAATACTGGAGTTTTCACTTCGTCTTCTTTGGTGAAAGAATTTCGGAAAGCTATGTTTAGTAATTCTGCCTTAGCAGTACTGTCGTCGGTAGTATTACCATTGCTATCGCGTAGTGAAGGTATTGTGTGTGTTTTGCCGCTAGTGTACTTCACATATGACCAGAATATCTTTGGATTTTCTGCAAGATTACGAGACAGGATTACGTTGTGGAAACAACTAAAAGATTCTCGCATTGAAGTCCGCGCTAGGTTGCGAGTTTCAGTAAAAGATTGCCAGTCTTGCGGATTCTGTGTCTTTTTAAATTTTGCATGCGTTTTTCTTTGTTTCTGCAACAGTGATCTGACCTGTTTTGTGTACCACTGGGGTCAGCCCCCTCTTTTATTAATTTATTTGGTATAAATCTCTCGATTGCTACTGATATTATGTCTTTGAAAGTAAGCCACAACTGATCTACACTCGCATTTTTAGTTTTGAAGGACTGGAGACTATCACTCAGGAAAGCGTGAAGCGAATTTTTATCTGCTTTATTGAATAGATATATTTTTCGTTTATTTTTGGTGCATTTGGGAATTTCGATATTCAGTCTCGCTACTACAACTCGATGTTCGCTAATCCCTGTATCTGTTTTGATGCTCTTTACTATCTCGGGATTATTTGTTGCTAGGAGATCAAGAGTATTTTCGCAACCACGTACTATTCTAGTGGGTTCATGAACTAACTGTTCGAAGTAGTTCTCAGGAAAAGCATTCAGAACTAGTTCGGACGATGTTTTATATTTGCCCCCGGTTTTGAATACGTAATTATGCCAACATATCGAGGGTAAATTAAAGTCGCCACCGATTATAACAGTATGCTTCGGATACCTATTTGAAATATGATTCAAGCTTTCTTTGAGCATTTCTGCAACCGCATCGTCTGAGTCAGGGGGCCGATAAAAAGATCCAATTATTAATTTATTTCGGTGGTCAGGTATAACCTCTACCCAGACCAATTCACAGGAAGTATCTGCCTCAATTTCGTTGCAGGATAAACCGTTTGTAACAGCAATAAACACGCCACCCCCTGTTTTATTTATTCTATCCTTTCTGAAGACCATTTGGCCCTTTGAAAAAATTTCGGCCGAATTTATCTCAGGCGTCAGCCAGCTTTCAGAACCTATAACGATTTGTGCCTCAGTACTTTCTATCAGCGTTTGGAGCTCTGGAATTTTCCCAACACAGCTACGTGGGGGAGAAACTTACAACAGTGCCAACCGGACCTGAGCCACTGATAATAACTAACTTGAATAGGGAGTTCAGACTGTCAGCTGTCAGCTGAAGATTTGTAGAAGCGCTGGAGCAGGAATTAGTATCTCATCCTCTTGCGCAAATTCTACCAAGTCAAACGTCCAAAAGGAGGACTGGTGAGTTGCGAATCAGTGACATCGTTCTTCTGCAAGAAGTTCTCCCATGTCACATGTGTAAGAAAGCAAGAGTGAAGGAGCTGAAGAAAAAAAAAAAAAAAAAAAAAAGAAGAGATCGAGTCCCACGCAAAGCCATGCTCATTACTGCCGATGGGAGACGCCTCACCAGGCCTGTCCAGCTGGTCCTACCTCTGGAGGCAGACCAGTGTGGGGAGGATGTGAAGAACTTCTAAATGCTGTCTTTGATTTGTGTTATATCTTTGTTGATAAATAGACGTTATGTAATCTCTATGATATGTTGTTGTGTTCTGTGCTAATAAAGATGTTTTAGGTTACGTGACTTTAAAATCACTTTTCTTATTGTTCCCACACATTTTCTGGTTCCGAAACCCGGGACAAGACGACAGTGGCGGGACGATTTGGAATCTCTGGAATGTCTAAGGCACTTCAAGAGGACCTACGCATGTTTTTGGAGCTACTGCACGACAGAATTTCTTCAATCGTAACGTACCACGTACGCACCCTCTCAGCAATGTTATTTACGCATTGACATATTCAGCTTACTTGCGTATAGTAATGTCATGTATCAGCTAATTGCACGTGAAATAGTTGTTGGAGTAATATTTGAGTAGGGCGTAAAATAATGATTACATTACAAGCGTATTGCTGATTTGTAGCGAGAGACTTTTATATTATAGCTTGTCAAGTGCAGCCATCTGTTAGCAATACTGTAATTAAATCTAAACATGAGAACAAATACTGAACAACTGCTTATATTGCTAATTTAAAATGTAAACGAGGAACACAGCGTTCCAACGTTACACGTTTTCTAAATCAGATAGATTCGTTTGACGACTCCACGTCCAAAAATGAAATATAATACGATATCAGACGTTTACAAGACACTTTGGATAGTTTAAAGATCTTGGACAATGCGATACAGGACTTGCTTCATGACGGGGAATACGAAGCCAATATCATAGTGTGGGAAGACTACTCAAACTCCGCCAGGTTGGCGATCCTGAGAGCAAAACACAGTATTGAGGGAAGACTTTCAGGTGACTTGTAGGCTTTCTACACAGTCGAGCAGTCACAGTGTTCGACTACAATTGGAGACATGTTTCAGGTTATTGAGCTTTGGTCTCATTTCTGGGAGCAGTTCGAATTCCATGTCGAGGCAGACCTGTATATATATTCCTTAGAGGCTATCTGGATGGGCCGACCGCGGTGGCCGAGCGCTCTGCGGCGCGCCACTGTCTGCACGGCCACTACGGTAGGGGGTTCTAATCCCCCCTCGGGCATGGATATTTGTGCCGTCCTTAGGATTAGCTAGTTCATAAGTAGTTTGTAAGTTAAGGGACTGACGACCCCTGTGTTTAAGCTCTACAAACATTTGAACATTTATCTGGATGGGGAACCAAAGGGTTTAGTACAAGGCATTGCACTAACTGCAGCTCCTTAAGATCAGACCAAGGAAATTTTAGGTTCACATTGTGGTGATAAAAATTGGATCGCATCAAAAACATAAAATGTACAAAAATGCAAGTCTCGCGATGAATTCCTTCCATCATAGAGTAATGAGATCTCATGGGAAACCAAGGCGATTATTTTAGTTAGTGTTCGTGAAACCACCCAATGAACACCTTGTCATAATTTTTTTATCTAATTAGTTATCTATCAAAATCTGTAGTAACTGTATCAAATCTATAATAAATATAATGACTTGGCAGTCGAATGGCAACGTAAACTGATATTTAAAATACTTTATCCATATGTGAGGTATTTCATTCTTACGAGATTACCTTTCGTTACATAGTGCAATATAAATTATTTTTATATGTCGGTGTGTAATTGCCCAATTATTATATGTATTCTGATGTCATTATATTATGGTGTGATTGCGAAGTCATTGTATGTATTATAGAAATAATATTTATACATTCACTATAAATGTCAGTATAGTAGAGTCTCGAAAACTCGGTGGACCGAAGGCTGGTCGAGTTTGTGAAAATGTCGGATTATCGGGCATGGTGTTAAAAAAAAAGAATGAATGAGGTTGTTTTGTTACAAAATACTTTATTTCTATTGTTACTTTAGAATACAATAAAAATGATGGAATACATGAGATAAATTCAAGGCAATATGTTACAAATGATATTCTTTACTTATACTGACATAGGCTTAGACTTCACAAAACGCGGTTAAGAAGACAAAGGCTGTAGGCAAACTGAGCGGCAGAGGGCGCGTGGCCGCCTAACTTGAGTTGTCACTGTTGTCTGCTGTAACCAAGTTCATTATTTGACCATCACGCCTAAGCTGATTTTAAACGATACTGTAAAAAGAATGCACTCCCGTAGTTCTGATCACTACTGTTTTTAGTATCAAAATGCATCTACATAGTGCATTAATGAAACTCAAAGGATTCCTAAATAGAGTGTAAGTGGCACAAGAAAATATGATGTCTTGGCCCATACGTAGCATAGCCTGTAACTGCTGTACGTTTGTATCCTGCATTATGCGAGGACGGAAAAATTCCAGGGCTGTGCTGGGGTATGGCCGACTTATACGGACTGCTGGGTTACCGAAAACTCGGTACTCTACTGCATATTCCTCATCAGATAGCAAATAAGTGGTTCTATGAACACCAACTAAAATAACCGACTTGGTTTCCCATTGTATCATAAACTAATATTTATAGAAATTTATCCACATGTGAGTGTACTACATTCTTATGTGATTATATTCAGATTCATAATGGAGTATAAATTATTGTTATGTCATTATGATGATGTGCAATTGCCAGATCATTATATTTATTCTTATGTCATTACATTACGGTGCGATTGACAAGTCATTATATTCATTATAGAAATAAAGATGTTTAATTGATATATATTATTATAGATGTTGGTAGATAATTAGATAAAAAATGATGACAAGGTGTTCAATAGGTTGTCCCATGAAGACCAACTAAAATAACCGACTTGGTTTCCCATGAGATCTCACAACTTTTTATAGTGGAAGGAATTCATTGCGAGACTTGCATTTTTGTACATTTTTATGTTTCTGATGGGATATCATTTCTTTTAGTAGGAAGCCCTGTAAATTTTTTTGTATAGCAGTCAAGGATTTTCTTATAACCCATTCCCTGTCTCTCTGGTTTGGTTTCGTTTGATGTAATAGTATTTAGAACGTCAGGAAAGTCGATTATATTATTGTTGTTCCGTTTTGTATAATATATCTTTGTTTAGTACGCGACAGAATTTTACTTACAGCATTAGTGGCGTAGTGTGCTGAACTTGGCAGAAGCCAACGAATGAGACACTTCGGAAAACCAGTCACTTAGAATAAAGGGGCATAGTATTTCGTGTTGACCATGAAGTAAATAATCAATTCTGTTCCTGCTCTGTAGTTCACAGGTTCTTGTATGTACCACAATGCTATATTTCATTACAAACTTTGCACACTACGACACCGCCGTGACTAAAATTTAGCCTTTACGTCAAAACTCTAAATGTGGGAAAATTATATCAGTTTATTCCTATTTCTTACGACTGTTATATCCGCACACAAGTAAATGTTGATTCATTGTTTAAAGTGACAGGTAGACCTATAATACTGTATTCGGTGGTGCCTTTCTAGTAATGTGAGTCATTGGTTCTTCCGAGGATAGTTTATTTTGGTAACCTAAAACAGTGATATTCTCGGACGTCGGTGTTTTCCTTTCCATGTTCATCCTACATCGATTTCTTTGAATTGATGGTAACATTAATGTTGCCATCGATTTTTTTCTAAAATCGATCATTCCTGGGGCAGTAGTTAGTAACACTTCAGTTTTTAACGTTCACTTGAAGAATTTAAACCGTGATCCGAGCTATAGATTTGAAAACACATACTTCGTTTTATTCCTCCTATCGACTATGAATATTCATGATTATTGTATTGTGAACATCTACAGCAAACCATCTTTCGAATTATATAAGTTTCATCGGCCTCCTGATAAAATTTTCGTACAAAATCGGTACTTCAGTTTTCAAGTTTGCGTATTTATATAATTATGATATCACGTGATAATCCCAGCAAAACGTTGATAACATGAGCGAAATCAACACCTCCTAGAAAGGACAGAACGCAATACTCACTCCAGAGAGTTTCTGCTCAATTGCTCAACAGATAGACTGCGTCTCTTGCATCAATGGCGTCTCCCTATTTCTGCCGTGTTGTGGTATGAAACCAATAAGCTCTGTTTGAAACCAACATCTAACGTTTTTGCTCCCCGCGGCATGTAGTAGAATTTTCGACATTACGAGCACCAGTTTTCTTAAGTATAGCTGAAATCAAGCTAGAATGTAGGTGTCATTGGTACTGTTTCTACGGTCGGGGTTTCGAATCCCCCCTCGGGCATGGATATTTGTGCCGTCCTAGTTCGTAAGTAGTTCATAAGTAGTTTGTAAGTAAGTTTGGGGACTGATGACCCTGTAGTTAAGTCCCATAAACTATACAAACATTTGAACATTTTTTGTACTGTTTCCATTTGCAGCAATTTAAACTATGTCTTACCAGTTATTCTTTAATCTTTAATCAGTTGCCACATGTCATTTCTGACTACTCTTCACTTAGTAAAAAGCTGACGGCTAAGTTAGAATGAGAAAAAAAATGTTATGGCATCAAGAACAGTCCCCGCGACCTCCCAAACGTGAACTCAATGCTCTACCACAAGACTATTACCATTTCAATACTTGTAACGCCCGATAGCAGATACTCTACCGTAAAGAGAAAATTTGTTAGAGAACGGAATTAATATTTACATAGGTTTGAATTTTTCCTTCTGTTACAGGTTAAACTCCATCTAAATACAAAATTTGACCTTTGTGTCTCTGATAGAAGTACCTTAGAATATTGATGATCGGTGAATCAGTGAGTGACAGAATGAGCGATTTTCGACTGCTGATAATTCGTGAACTATAAGGTGTAGAACAGTATAGTTCGAAAATTAGTTAGTTGTAGTAGACACTCTTGTAACCGAAAATTCAGACTTCTAGATTCATCCACAACGAAAATACATGGGGTTCGAAAGTGCCGTGATCTGCTTCGAGAAAAGGATGGTATGGCCGTGCGCTCGATTTGGCGGGGACACTGCCGTGGCCCCAGATTATCCAGGCACTTCTTGATTACCTGGAAGGCGTCACACCTGTTACATCCGACTCCGCAAAACCTCTTAACATAACGTTTATTGAATGTAACAAGCGCATTCAAGCTCTACAGGCACTGGGAGAGAACGTAGAAGCTTATGGTCGAGTGTAAGCTACGAAGATACTTCACGCTTTCCCGGATGATATTTCTAGGCGCTGTATAATGACAAAAAAATCACGATGACAAAATTGTCAGAAGGGAATATCCTGAAATTGATGGAATTCTTGACAAAATAGGTAGATGGTGCAACATGAGCGCAAAATATTCGTGGGGAACCTCGCAAACTAAATAACACTGTACCGTCTACAGCAGCAGTCAACGTTTGATCCATGTCAGGTCGGACATCACGCAAAAATTCTTACCCGAAGTGGAAGCTTACTTTATGTTTTGCGACCAGCATGGGCACTTGGCACAAGATTGCAAGAAGTCAAACGATGTTCAGGAGCACAGTAATATTTTGAGATCCAGCAACAGGTGCTTTGATTGCCTCGGCCAGGGTCGCACTGTAGAAGACTGTACAAAGAAAGAAAAAAAGTATTTTGTTTCTTTCGCAAAGAGAGCCATCACAGATCAGTCTGCAGTAATTCGGGATATCTCACTTCATCGGCCATTCATACAGAAAGTAGTTCAGTTGCCGATGTGAATACTGGATGTTTAGGATTCACTTATCTGGAAACGGCACGTCTGAACCTAACAAGACCCAAAAGCGTATATAGATTTACACGTTGCATTTTAGATGGTGGCAGCCAATATAGCTCTATCAGTGGATGATTGATTGACATTTTAAAACTTGAAGTCTTTGCGAATCAACCCCACAAGTCGATGTTTTTGAGTCTTCATTCGCTACGTCATCTGGTTTGCCTGACGCTGAAAAATGCATGGAACATTACTCACGTTAAGGTTACCGCTTTCGAATGTTTTCACTCGTTTTCGATACATCCGTCACTAACTACAGAGTTTAAAAGTAAACGCATTAGCAATTTGCAACTGGCTGATACTGCAGATGGAAATGACGATCTTCCAACTGAGTTACTTATTGGACCGGCTCATCACTGGAAAATATTTAAGGACACTGCACCGATACGTGTACCACCAGTACTGACTGTACTCATTAATTTTGACAACATTGTCAGAAGAAAAACAGCGATCTATTTGGTATGATCAATATTCAAAAAACTGTTGGTTACCTACTGGCAGCAGAACAGCCCAGGACAGCCCAGCCCAGCCGAGTGCAGCACTGGCCACATGGGCTGTTTGTAATTCCGGAGATGACCTACATCAGGTCGAAACTGGTTAATTGAAACTGTTAATTTCTGCGATCAAGACTGTTTTTTTATATTGACTGACTGTACTGCCAGTGAAAAATGTTACTGTATCGTACAAATTCTGAAACTGTACTAACCAGTATGTGAATTTCATCCTGTTTACGATACAAATAAGCATTTTTTTTTATTTTTTATTTTTTTTTTTTTTTTTTTTTTTTCAAGAAATGCAAGAGATATCGCATATTACGAAACTTAGTATTTCAGTGAAATTGGTCATGATTTATATCTCTGGGAAATGTATTGGCGAAAAAGTTGAAAGTCAAACACAGTAAATATCATACTTTTATTACTGTGTCGACTCTTGCTACTGAAATTAATTAATGCCATGCGGACTGCCAGTCCGCGAGCGACTATTGGCGGTGTGATATGTCGCGTGACTACTACAGGGTAAAGGATTTCCACTCCAACTCGTTGATATTTTACGTGTGTTCTTTCCAATTTAAGTTGTTCGTAACAGTAATTCCCAGCTATTTAGTTGAATTTACAGATTTAACCGATTTAGCGTGTAAATGAATAGAACTGAAATTTGCAAGTGGAATAAATTTTGATATTCGCCGTACAGTTTACGTTCGTGATTTACAGGATGGAAAACACACACAATTCCTCATTCCTAAAGCCAATACTACTTTCAGTGCAATACACTCGTACACACATCGTCTTCGCTGTCCGTCGACGTTTCCCTGACTCACGCAGCGTGCCTGGCCGCTCCACTATGCGCACGTGGAGTGCCGCTACCATCTTCATTGAAGAAACGCGCATCTTAACGCGCCACTTGACTGTTGACTCGCCGCTCCACTATGTTTTCACCCGAATTCAGCCCTGATTTCTTTACAGCGCTGCTCCAGCCGCGACGCATTCCTCGGTACGTTTTTTTGACTGCGCCCTTACTTCACACATACTATTTATTTAAAAAAAGGTATTATTACTTAAAAGTTAATGAGTGGTTATTTGGTTATTATCAATATTAAGTATTTCTTCAGATTTATTAATTTGCAGAGCAAATCTGTGAATAAACGAATTTATAATGAATTGGATGATGTTGTAGTGATAATTTTACCTAGACCACTTCTGTTCATGACCTTTACTCCTAAAACTAATGTTACGTAAATGTTCTTTTATAACTTCAGCGTTCTCCCTTGAGAAAAATACGGAATTTTCTTATTTTTTTATTACACAAACATGTTTCATCGCAGTTGCAGCATCATCTATGGGCTTTTATTTATTTCTTGTCATTACATGTTCAGGTATTCCTGTTGTATATTATTATTATTATTATTACTTATTATTCAAATGTTCAAATGTTTGTATAGTTTATGGGACTTAACTACGGGGTCATCAATCCCTAAATTTACAAAATACTTATGAACTACTTACGAACCAGAACGGCACAAATATCCATGCCCGAGGGGGGATTCGAACCCCCGACCGTAGTGGCCGTGCAGATCGTGACTGAAGCGCCTCAGTCTCCTCGGTCACCACGGCCGGCTTACTTATTATTGTTAACAATAATAACTTTTTTGGGTACCGATCAAATTCATGAAGACGTAAAAAGAAGAAATAAATAAAGGCCCACTGAAGAGGCTGCAACTGGAATGAAACATGTATTGGTAATTAAAAGAAGAAATACAGTGTTTTGCTCAAGGAAGAGCGATCCAATTACAAAACAACTTTAAAGCAAACGTACACCACAGGAGCTTGAACATCAATATGATGTTAACATGTTGCTTGTACTTTCCTTATTCTAATAATACATTGGAGAAAATATATCTTAAAGTAGAGACTGGTTTCCTGTCAGCTTTAATTGACTTCTTTATGAAGTATATGCGGTACAACAAACTTCAAGATCGACATCAATGCTCCGCTAATCAACATTAAGTGCCTGGTAGAGGGTTCATCCAACCGCTTTTATGATATTTCCCTACAATTCCATTCTCTAATGGCGCGTGAGAAAAAGGAACACCTGATCTGATTCTTTTATTTATTTCTATGTCCCCCTATATAGATGGCTGATAACAAAATATGTTTGCATTCGGAACAGAAAGATATTTCGCAAATAAATCTCGCAGCAATGGATAATGCTTTTTTTTTCTCCTTCTTAAGGATTCCCACCCCAACTCGTGGACATTTTCTGTGTGTTTTTTTTCCAATTTAAGTTGTTCGTAACTGTAATTCCCAGCTATTTAGCTGAATTTAGAGATTTAAATGATTTAGCGTGTAAATGAAGATGAACTGAAATGTGCAAATGGAATAAATTGTGATATTCGCCCAATTGTTTACGTCCATGATTTACAGGATGGAAAACATCCCTAAAGCCGATATCACTTCAAGCGCACTACACTCGTACAACACATCGTCTTCGCTGTCCGACGACGTTCCCATGACTCACCCAGAGAGCCTTGCTGTTCCACTATACGCACGTGCAGCGCCGCTACCATCTTTATTCAAAAAACACATATCTTAACGTGCAGCTTGACCCTAGACTCCCCGCTCCACTATGTTTTCACCCTTACCGAGCGGAGAGTCAAGCGTCTCGCCGCTGCGAGCAGCGCTGCTTGCCGCTCCGCTATCTTTTATCCCATTGGACTGCATGCATTTTTGGAAGCAGCGTAGCTTGACTCGTCGCTGGACTCTTGACTTTCCGCTCAACTATGTTTTTACCCTAGGCACCTAGCTGTGCAGCGTGCCGCAGCTCGCCGTCGATTCGAGCATGGGTGTATTTGTTGTCTCTAGTATAAGTTAAAGAATTTTGTAAGCCAAGAAACTGATGACAAGAGTAGTTAAGTCCCATAGACTTACAAACATCTGACAGTGTCCACCTCGCTCAACTTCTCTTCCAGGACGTTTGCTGTCTCTGTTCTAAGATAGCAAAAACAAAAGCGGAAGAAGAGATCACTATTTGTGACGGCTGTTGCGGCGGTACGACCTCTTCTAGTATTGGACTAAATACCAAATTTTTAATGTGCCGTGCCAGACTTCAGGATCCGAAAGTCGTCCGCTCGTCAACAAGAAAAATAATTTCCAAATAATGTAATCTTCCTGTATTGTGAAATTTCAACGACAGACCCTGAAACGTGTCCATAAAAAAATTATTTTGTAAGAAAATGTCCAATATTGTACCTCCTGTTTTGTATCGAGTAACTTGCTTGCAAGAAAATGTATAATATCGCTTCTACTGTATGTATCGATATGTGTCCTTTATGAAGTTTCATCTTTGACAAAGATCATGTATTGCATAGCATTGTAGCTCGCACTGAGAGAGAGTACTACGACTAGTGGTTCAGCTCGCTTAGAGAGCGGTTGGGTTGTGTGTATGGCTCCGATGTAGAGCAGAGGCTGCTTTGCCAGCAAGTCAGAAGTTGTATTATGTAGGTAATGTAATGCTGATTATTAATAATAAGTAACTTAAACTTTCTTTCATCTCTCATTTACGTAGTTAGAAAATTAACCTACTTCCTTCATTTGATAATCAATTATTAGTGGATTTAAAGTGCAGTATTGATGTGAATAATATTGTTGAACGTATTTCATTATTGGTGCCATAGTAAATGATAGTTAATTGACTATGATACTAAATTGATACTAAATTTCAATAATTAGAAACTGATCTGCATAAAATTCTCACAGTCAAGCATTAAGAAAGTGATTTGTGGTTTTTTTTATATCTTTCTCGCAGTCAAAATCTTTGAGTATAGTCAGTGTATGTTTCAAAAGGCTACATGTCACAGTTGTTTTGTTAAAAATATCCGTTGCGCACATAATCAGTTTCATGCACTGTTTCTCACTTAATAGCATATACATCAGTATCAGGGCCATAATTAAACCAAATTGCTGTGTCAAGGAACAATTTGTTGTCTGATCTAACGACAGGTTCAACATCCACACAACACACGTACAGCTTTTATCTGGCGACCCTGCCAGGATAGTTCACAAACAGGATCGTGACGTAGTTAGATATGTAGTCTTATTTCAGTTAGTTTGTCTTTTCCACTAACCAACTTATCTTTTGGCTCTTAATTTAATTTTTGTAGCACCATCCTTTGTTCTAGCAACAGTAGCATAGTAATTGTTTCTGTAGTTTGTTACTTACCATTCTTGATAGTGTGTAGCATTGTTTATAGTAGATTAATTGAATATACAAATAATTGCATTACTACTGAACAAGTCTCTCTTTTATATTGTCTGATGTTTGTTGTGATGAAAGTTCTAGTATCGCGGAACTCGTGTGATAATTAACGGTTCGCGTAATCTCGATTGTGATTGTATGTTGCATTAGCCCGATTCAGCCTATTGTTCTCTCATAATTACCGTGTGTAATTTTCAAAAATTTGCAGTAGGTGAAAATAAATATTAGTGGTCACTTTACTGTAAAATTCTGTTAACAATGTCGAAGAATAGGAGAGCCCGCGCTGATGCTAAATCTGCTTTCGAAAATGAGACCTTGAATGATACAAGGAGAGAAGAAGAATTTTCACAAGAGCCTTCTCACTGCACTGATACAAATACGACAGTAAATACCGTGTCCGAAAATGCGGAACAGATTAGTTCAGGAATAGACAATATGGATAACGATACAGTACAGGATTCGACAATACAGAATTCCAATTCTTGTAACGTGGTTGCGGAAAATAATGCATCGGTTCCGCCTAGCTCTGCTACAAAAAATACATGTGCAACAGCTACGGAAAACGTATTACCAAATGACTTCATGCAGATTTTACTCTCACAGCTCTCTAAGTTAAATGAGAATAGTCAATTACAATCTCAACAATCTCAGAAATTAAATGAAAAACTTGAGGAACAATCTCAGAAATTAAATGAAAAACTTGAGAATAGTCAATTACAATCTCAGAAATTAAATGAAAAACTTGAGGAACAATCTCAGAAATTAAATGAAAAACTTGAGAATAGTCAATTACAATCTCAGAAATTAAATGAAAAACTCGAGAAACAATCTCAGAAATTAAATGAAAAACTTGAGAAAATAGAACAGACGTGCGATTCGAGGTTTGCGAGTATTCAAAGTAGTTTTAATAGAATAAATGAGGACAACAATCGGTTCAGGGAACAACTGCTCAATACTTTCAAATGTGAATCTCAGCAAATAAGACAAGATATTCGCGACGAAATTAATCCGGTTATGGAAAGCCTTGCGTCACGAGTCGAAAATATAGAAACAACTGAACTCGCTCAGTTGAAGCAACAGAGTAATCTATTTGATGAAAAGTTGCAGAACTTCCAGTCAGTCACGACTGAACAGATCAATAAAATTACCCAAATCAGTGATAACAGTGACAAAAGTTCTGATGTAACGCATCCTACCCCGTTTAATGAAACTAATGAATATCTCGCCCTTGACCGTTTCAAACAAGGTCAAATGACCATTAATCAGCAATACAAGGCTGAGGTCAGAAAATTAGATGATCGCGTGGCGCGAATAGAGAGGAAATTTGACCATACTTATGGAAATGCATACGAAGACGTAGAAGAAAATTTGAACGAAGATGACAATGATGATTCGACTCAAGTAGGTCGCTTGGTACGTGAACGAAGTGTACCTCATAGCAACAACAATGAAGGCGCGATGCGTAGTTTACGCTCACTTACACCGCACAGGCGAAGTGAAGCGTTTGACTACAAGCATTTCCTGACTGTACGTAAATTCAAGACATTCAAAAACTCTCCGAGTGACTTGCACCCTAAAGAGTGGTTGCAACAATTCGATTATTGTCTTCCCCCGAATTGGCCACTTGAGCATAGATTAGAATTTATATGTGGTTATCTGGAAGGCGAGCCAGCCACCAGAATGAGAGCTATTGCACAAGAGTGCTATAGCGAGAATCAGTTCCGACGCTCATTTCTATCCGCATACTGGTCGGAAGCGGCACAAGACCGCGTTAAAAACAGTATTGCGACGTTCAAAACTTTTGAGCGATCAAATTTCTCGAGCCCGGTGGAATATTTCCAACATTTGGTATACAAAAATCAATTTTCATCGGCACCTTACTGCCCTGCCGAATTAATTAGAATTTGTTTGAACAAATTGCCTCTACACTTGCGTCAAATTGCCATTGCGGCACGATGCAAGAATGATATTGAAGCCTTTAGAAACCTCTTACAAGACTTAGAGGAAGAAGACGAGGAAAATTCCTCGCGCAGTCGATATTTTGATAGAAACAGATATGATCGCCGGTCGCAACAAAGCCCGCCGCGTTCTAAACGTTATCCAGAGCACGAGGATCAAACAAAAAGTAATTCTTTTGCTAATGAAACTTACAAACAAAGTCGCGACAATGAGAACAGTGATTGTCAAGATCGTGAGAATAACCGTGGAAGTTTTCGTGGCCGTTACCGAGGTGGTGGCTTTGGTCGCGGAGGACGCCACAATAATTACTATCATAACAGCGATACCTCAAATGATACTAATTGGGGTGAAAGACGAAATACTGATAGTGATCGCGAGACTGAAAATAACAACAATAACGCTGAGAAGCGTAGTCGGGAGGGCACACGCGATAATTCTCGTGATCGCCTTCCGCGACACGAAAACACGAATCGGGGCCTAAGCAGATCGCGTACCCCGGAAAGACAAGAGCAAAACATTGAAATCAGACCTGCCAATCCACGCTATAATTCGTCAAAAAAAGGGCCGCGTCAGGTATGACTAGCGGACTCGACGGCAAATAATTCGGCCGTACAGGATTTATGTGATCCTAACTATACGCTGAAACTTGGTCATTGTGAACGTCCTCACAGAGAGAAAGGTTACAATGAACAACCTCCCAAACAAAACAGAATAGTAGTTTGTGCGGAAGTGCACAATACTGATGCTGGTAGCACCTCAGTAAGTGATAAGGCAAAACCGACACAAATTGTGTCAATACCTAAAGCCGTTACTCCTGAAAGTAATGACAGTAACAAAAATTGTACTATCAGATTTAAAGAAACAAATAAAGAAGTATCGAATCAAACGTATCATCCACGACAACGTCGTTGAGGTAGAAACTTCAAAGACGCACAAGTCGAAAGGCATACACCACATTTCCAATATTAAAATTTTCAAGGCATAATATTGGGGTAGAGAGTCCATTAATCTGTTTTGGACACACCAAGTGGCGATTGGTGCCCCGTTCTCGAGCTGAGTGTCACTATTCTTCCGCTTTTCCTTAGTGCGCTCTATCTACATCTTTTTCTCACTGTTACTTTTCTCTAACTCTGAATACTTATGCTCTGTGCTACGCTGGGATATTCGCCGCACAGGATACCGTGCCCACGGGTGCGGTTCCTGTAGGGAGATGCTTGTCCACTGTTGGTCGAGATTACGAGAGTAACTCGGGCGTCCGATCCTTGATTGTCGTGAGTGCATTCGTGTTCTCTCGATAATCCAATTTTTGTCCGGGGCAAGTCCCGGTGATAAATTAAATTGGTCCCAATCCCCCGGCTCCGACCAAGGTTTTCGGGAGGTTTTCCTTGGTTGTAAGGCGTATGCCGGAGCTGGTAAGCCCCTCCCACTTATTCCCAATTGGGATCCCCCTTTGCCCCACTATCAGCTTGTCTGATATTGGCTGAATAGAACCACGACTCTTTATGGGCCGGATCTCAAATAGCCCGCTCCACTCATCGGAGTGGAGAATGAAAAGAGATAAGTTCTGGGATATTCGGGCGCACAGGATACCGTGCCCACGGGTGCGGTTCCTGTAGGGAGATGCTTGTCTGCTGTTGGTCGAGCTGATCTCTACGAGATTACGAGAGTAACTCGGGCGTCCGATCCTTGATTGTCGTGAGTGCATTCGTGTTCTCTCGATAATCTATTTTTGTCCGGGGCAAGTCCCGGAGATAAATTAAATTGGTCCCAATCCCCCCGGCTCCGACCAAGGTTTTCGGGAGGTTTTCCTTAGTTGTAAGGCGTATGCCGGAGCTGGTAAGCCCCTCCCACATTTTCCCAATTGGGATCTCCCTTTGCCCCACTATCAGCTTGTCTGATATTGGCTGAATAGAACCGCGACTCTTTATGGGCCGGATCTCAAACAGCCCGCTCCACTCCTCGGAGTGGAGAATGAAAAGAGATAAGTTTTTTTTTTTTTTTTTTTTTTTTTTTTTTTTTTTTTTTTTTTTTTTTTTTTTTTTCTGGGATATTCGACGCACAGGTATACCGTGCCCACGGGTGCGGTTCCTGTAGGGAGATGCTTGTCCACTTGTTGGTCGAGCCGATCTCTCGGGCGTCTGATCCTTGATTGTCGTGAGTGCATTCGTGTTCTCTCGATAATCCGTTTTTCGTCCGGGGCAAGTCCCGGAGATAAATTAAATTGGTCCAAATCCCCCGGCTCCGACCAAGGTTTTCCTTGGTTGTAAGGCGTATGCCGGAGCTGGTAAGCCCCTCCCACTTATTCCCAATTGGGATCCCCCTTTGCCCCACTATCAGCTTGTCTGATAATTGGCTGAATAGAACCGCGACTCTTTATGGGCCGGATCTCAAACAGCCCGCTCCACTCCTCGGAGTGGAGAATGAAAAGAGATAAGTTTTTTTTTTTTTTTTTTAGTTTTTTTTCTGGGATATTGTCATACAAAACTATGACACTATGACTTTCTTGCAATTTACATATAACGAACTCTGTGGCTGTGCAAGACAAATAAAATTAATGGAAATTTTTGATTGAGTAATCTAATTAAGTTATTATGTTTCAGAAAATATCAGATTTCTCTTCTGTATTACTAATTGCATAACTTACGAACTTCTGAGCGAGTGAAGAAGATTTTGAGTTGACATAAGCATTTTGTAAGCCAATTGAGCAGTGAAAAAGGAAAAGGACATTCTGGAGGATGATGAGTAAGGCAATACACAATATGTCATGGTGGTCTTTAAAATGCACTATTGTTTATGGATAAATGATGGTAAGGAAGGTATTGGTAACAGTCAAAGATGTTTGATAAATGTAATTATGTGGATACAATGATTATGAAGCAATTATGAGGAGAATCGCTCTATTGCTAATGATGCTATGCTCTGTTCTTTTCTTATGTGCTTACTCGCACTGCGCTTTTGTGTTTTCTCTTTGTGCTTATGTGCACCATTTTGTATGTTGATGCATTGTGCCTTCAATGGCATGTGTGATTGGTGAGAATCATATCCTTCTGATGCTCTGCAATTATGTGTAATGAATATCTCTAATTATGCTTGCAGCTATGCTTATTGCTCTTAAAATCAAAGCTTACCGCTATGCTCACTAATTATATACCTAAGCCCTACCACTATGCTAATTAATTTTATAATGAAGCTCATGAAAATGTATGGTTATGCTTATACGTTGCATACAGCCATCTCTCTTGCAAACTTGCAGTTTTGCCATAAATTACGCCTAGTTAAGTCTAGTTAATGCACAGAGATACTTTGCTTTTGCTTACTGCTATCTTCAAAATTCTTATTGATGAACTTGTTGATGAAAATCTGCAGCTATGCCTAACAAATAGTTACGTCTGTGTTTATGTTATCGGATGATTTACTGTGATGCACATCTATTACTGTGCCAAAATTTGCCTTAATTGTTTTGTCTGACCCTACTGCTGACTCAGACAGACACAGACATGACCTGATGACTTGAACCTCTTTTGATATTCTCACGAAACTACCCTGATGTGTTATACCTCAAGGCAATGAAATATGTAACTCAGTTCAGACAAAAGCCTGGCCATGGCAACATATGAAATTTAATTGTTATAATTTGGTGGTAATGCAATCCCCACCATAGTGATGTATGTCAATTTAATTGGCTAGTGGTAATTGGAATGTCAAGTTATTTGAAGTGGCTTCACGTTAATTGCTCTAATTATGACAAAAAAATTTACTTTACATGACCTAATGCCAAATTGATGACAAGCACCCTGAATGTATTTCATACGATTATGTGTTTGTAAAGTAATATGTACATAGTATGTAAAGTCTTATGCCTATATGAAATGACACTAATTTTGTAGATACTCTAGTATAAGAATTAAATTACTCATTACTATTCAAATTTATCCGTCTTCAAGACACTACGTGTAATGTAAAAATATGGTTTAATAATCAACGACTTTTCTTTCAGTGTAAACTGAAATATCATGACTATGTTACTAATTTGTGTGTAAAATGCTTTATTTCATGTACTTTGGACACGCATGGGAACTGGCGACTTCGCACACGAGATTCCATAATGCACACAGAACAATGGACGTGTTATTATACCCACTGATTTTGGGCCTCTTAATGAAGATGTTTTTTGGATGATGTTTGGCCACATAGTACTGTCCATTGCAGCCTTGGCCAACCACCATAATTTTGCTCTAATTTTGGCTATGCTGATGCAGTCTGCTAGTAGCCCCGTTGGTTGGAGCACACTTGGTTGTCGAATTGAATGGAGGAATACATCAGAACCTTTTCCCCATGACTTCAACTTTAATGCAACCAGCCAGCTCGCCTACAGTGTGGTGTAATCTTACAGTGTTTTGTGTTCGTGTGCAGACCTAAGATGAATGTTAGGGGATAATTGGCTAATCGTGTGCAGACCTAAAATGAATGTTAGGGAATAATTGGCTATTCGTGTGAAGACCTAAAATGAATGTTAGGAGCTAATGTGCTATTCGTGTGCTTATACTATTCAGTGCCTCCCATTGCAAACGTTGTCCACAGGTTCATTACAAGTGTTTAGGTATATTTCATGGTTCTTTTACATTGAGTGACCAAAATAAAATTGTGCTCTTGATAGATAAATATGCTTTCAGAACTATAATGAGTCAATACACTTTAGTCTGAACTGTCATTGTAACTATTCAATTGACAAACGTAATATTGAAATCCTATTGTGCCGAAGCAGTGACATTATTTTGTACATGATCAGAAACCTATGTAGTCAAAAATTTTACATGTATGTTCTAGCATCCATGAAAGTATGGCATCTTAAATGCATCACAGAATACAAAATTGACACTTTATATTATACTAAGTGCACTAAAAATTTACATAGACTACATTGTGCACAAGATACAAATGTTCATTTTATGTTCCCAAAAATACTGATCTCTTGTACAAAATTTAGACGCATGGAACTTACACTACTGTGTGTATTACTTGTAATTACCTCATTTTCTTTAAAGAATGATGACATTAGTTAAACTACCTTTTGTAAAACTTTGTATATGTTCATGTTTATTATTGTATTTTTTTCACTTGTCTATTACTTCTAGCTATCTCATTTTCTCCACTATATCATTTGTCAAACTATATTATGTAAAATTCTATATATACTTATGTTCACCATTATGTATATTTGTCATGTATTCCATTTATTGCTGATGTGCTGTACATTTTAACATTTGCTTATGCCTGTCACATCCTGTACCACTCCAAGCATTACTCTTGGTACTCGTCTGTAAAATTGCATGCATTTATAACTGTAACATTTTTTAAATTTTCTATGAACTTCATCTGTTGTTTTGATCCTGAATATCTTGTATAAAAATGTTTATCAGGTTTTCATATTTTTCATGTTATATTTTGGATGTCATTAATGGATTTTTGGACTTGAAATTCAGTAATTTTGCTGGTTAGGCAATGCCATTGGCATCACCCACCCTACAAAATTTTAATAGGTAGGAGGGGGGTGATGAAACGTGTCCATAAAAAAATTATTTTGTAAGAAAATGTCCAATATTGTACCTCCTGTTTTGTATCGAGTAACTTGCTTGCAAGAAAATGTATAATATCGCTTCTACTGTATGTATCGATATGTGTCCTTTATGAAGTTTCATCTTTGGCAAAGATCATGTATTGCATAGCATTGTAGCTCGCACTGAGAGAGAGTACTACGACTAGTGGTTCAGCTCGCTTAGAGAGCGGTTGGGTTGTGTGTATGGCTCCGATGTAGAGCAGAGGCTGCTTTGCCAGCAAGTCAGAAGTTGTATTATGTAGGTAATGTAATGCTGATTATTAATAATAAGTAACTTAAACTTTCTTTCATCTCTCATTTACGTAGTTAGAAAATTAACCTACTTCCTTCATTTGATAATCAATTATTAGTGGATTTAAAGTGCAGTATTGATGTGAATAATATTGTTGAACGTATTTCATTATTGGTGCCATAGTAAATGATAGTTAATTGACTATGATACTAAATTGATACTAAATTTCAATAATTAGAAACTGATCTGCATAAAATTCTCACAGTCAAGCATTAAGAAAGTGATTTGTGGTTTTTTTTTATATCTTTCTCGCAGTCAAAATCTTTGAGTATAGTCAGTGTATGTTTCAAAAGGCTACATGTCACAGTTGTTTTGTTAAAAATATCCGTTGCGCACATAATCAGTTTCATGCACTGTTTCTCACTTAATAGCATATACATCAGTATCAGGGCCATAATTAAACCAAATTGCTGTGTCAAGGAACAATTTGTTGTCTGATCTAACGACAGGTTCAACATCCACACAACACACGTACAGCTTTTAACTCTTGCGCAGATAGAAGAAGCATATGATTCTAGGTTTGCACTTCTTTAAAACTGTCACTTTGAAATAAATGTTTTAAAGTTCCCTTAAAGATCGACCTGTCAAACAGAAGTTCGTAGTTGTGCTGGTTGCTATAAACACAGATATTACAAGTCCTGTTCACTGATGATCGGTTGATATATAAGATCGATTGATTAAAATACTAAAAATTGATACGTCTTCTTGATTTATCTGTCAAACAAAGTAACTTTCCCTAAATGTCTTCTTTAAAATTGTAAAAGGGTTTGACAGTAAACAATTCTTCACCTCCTGACAATGAATATATTTCTTGTTAAATTTCTATAGTTATCAAAATAATGATAGTTGACACTTGGTTAACTTTCGAGACACAATTACATTTATTGCTCTCACAATATAGATCATGACTCAATGATAGTTACACAAACACTGATTTTATGGTCTTTTTGATTTTCCACGAAACCTATATCTATAAATGTGACTGTCTGTTCGGTGTACGTTTTTCACGTCTGAATCACAAGACAAATGTTCAAATGTTTGTACAGCTTATGGGACTTAACTACGGGGTCATCAGTCCCTAAACTTACAAACTACTTATGAACTACTTACGAACTAGGACGGCACAAATATCCATGCCCTAGGGGGGATTCGAAACCCCGACCGTAGTGAATCACAAGACATAAAGAGCTAAAAAATTATACAGTTACTAATGTGTACCTGGGGAAGGCTTTAGGCACGGTTTTATGGCGATCGGATAGCTATTTGTCTATATATATTAATGTGAATGTCTGTTCGGTGTACGCTTATCACGTCCGAACGACAAGACGCAGAGACTTAAATATTTGTACAGTTACTAATTTATACCTGAGGAAGGTTTTAGGCACGGTTTTATAACGATCTGATAGATATTCAGTAATTTGAAGAATATAACGCGAAATGTGGAACAATAATTACTCTTTGAAAATTATATTTACTGTTTGAAGATGGTTTTATTGGTTGCATTGTTGCTTGAGGGTTGATAATGATAAAAGGGTGGAGTATATTGGGATGGAAAGTTATCGGTGTATTTAAAATTAAACGTGTTTGTGTTAATGTTTCGCTCTTCAGTGAAAACTACAGAACACAAATGAATGATCTGTGTGTAATTGTCCGAAGTCTGCCGTTGTACACCATAGCAGTTCCACGCCGATAGCTATAAGAGGGTGGAAAGTCGTCAAATTATAAAAAAATTCGGACTGTAGGCCAGCGATGACGTTTGCGACTCTAAAGCAAGAAGGTTACATACAACGAAACGTGATGCCACATACCATATCTTTGGCTCTATGCGTGCTACAATGATTTCAGCTCTTTATCTATGTTCAAATGTTTGTAAATCTATCGGACCAAACTGCGTGGTCATCAGTCAGTAGCTTACAAACTACTTAAAGCTACGTAAACTAACCTAAGGACAACACACACACCCATGCCCCAGGGAGGATTCGAACCTCCAGGGCGAGCAGCCGCGCGCTCCGCAACGAGGTGCTTTAGACCGCTCAGCTACTCCACCGCGGCTCTTATACGCGAGTGCGTAAATAATATCTGAGGACTTTAATTCGGGATAGGCTACGGACCTCCAGATAGGAAAGTAATAGTCAAGAAAATATTAATCATTGCTAAAAAGGTTTTCTTCATTGACAAACATTAAATCAAATAACTTTAACTTGTTCAAAAAAAACTAATGATTTTAAATATTGACTTTGCCAAGAATATCAAACTGCGATTTTGTGAAATGAACTAGAGAAATTACTTATTTAAAATATATCGTGTGACTTTGACAGAGTTTTGTAAATCTATTCTGAAGGTGAAATATAGGAGAAATATTAATTTAATATTTTGTGTTGACCTTATCAATCGTAGTTAGCACCTGACCTTTCCATTGATAATTGAAGAACTTTTCAAAATAACATCTTTGAATTATCTGTGAATCAAAGTGACTAAAGATAATTAAAATGTTATGAATTTTATAGGTAAAGACTAGTGAATGTCTATGTGACGTGCTTCGTTAAATGGAACTAACTACCAAAAAAAAAAAAAAAAAAAAAAAAAAAAAAAAAAAAAAAAAAAGAGATTATATTACAAAATAATAATAATAATTTTTAAAACAAGCCCCTGAGATTACAGAGTCCATGTTCAGCAGTTAAAATATAATCCATAAACTGTATTAGGCTACGGAAAGAAGAAACCAGAGGCATCCGTAACTGCGTGACTGAATATATGCAATATTATCAGTTGTACCAACTTAAATAACCAACGTATGCCTCAAATAAAAATTTGAAATCTTTATGTGAAGACGATGAAAGCTTGCACTACCGTTGATGTCGCTTCTATCATACCGGAGCACTACAATAAACCAAATAAATTTCCACCACCAACCAAAATATCAAATAAAAGGACGTCACAGTGGCCAGATGTTTACTCCTTGAGCTCGGCGTCGAAGATCTGCTCTCGTAGGTTGAAACGCCGTCACAGCACACGAAACACAGCTTGCCATCGACAAGGGATCTCAAATCGATTCCATATATCTGGATTTCCGGATGGCTTTTGACACTGTACCCCACAAGCGGCTTCTAATGAAATTGCGTGCTTATGGAATATCTCTACAGTTGTGCGATTGGATTCACGATTTCCTATCAGAAAGCACACAGTTCGTTGTAATTGACGGTAAGTCATCGAGTAAAACAGAAGTGATATCTGGCGTTCCACAGGGAAGCGTTATAGGCCCCTACACTTCCTCGTGTTTATAAACGATTTAGGAGATAATCTGAATAGCTCCCTTAGACTGTTCGTGGATGATGCTGTCGTTTATCGGTTAGTCCAGTCAACAGAGGATCAAAAGCAACTGCAAAGCGATTTAGACAAAATTTCTGCTTGGTGCAAAAGTTGGCAGTTGACACTAAATAAAGAAAAGTGTGAAGTAATACACATGACCACTAGAAGAAATCCACTGAACTTCAATTACGCGATAAATCAGTCAAACCTTTAGGTCGTAAATTCTACCAAATACCTAGGAGTTACAATTACGAACAACTTTGACTGGAGAGAACACATAGAAAATATTGTGGGGAAGGCGAACCAAAGGTTACGTTTCATTGGCAGAAGGCTTAGAAGATGCGCTAGCTCCACCGAAGAGACTGCCTACATCACACTTGTGCGTCCTCTCCTGGAGTACTGCTGCCCCTTGTGGGACCCTCACCAGGTGGGACTGACGGAAAATATTAAGAAGGTTCAGAGAAGGGCAGCTCGTTTTGTTTTATCACGTTACGGGGGGGAAAGCGTCACGGAAATGTTGCACGAATTGGGGTGTAAATCATTAAAAGGAAGACGTTATTCATTGCGGCGTGATCTGTTTGCGAAGTTTCAATCACCGACTTTTAGTTCTGAATGTGAAAATATTTTGCTAGCACCCACCTACTTAGGGAGACATGACCATACCAAAAAAGTAAGAAAAATCAGATCGAAAACGGAACGATTTAGGTGTTCTTTCTTCCCGCGCGCTGTTAGAGAATGGAACGGCAGAGAAAAGTTATGAAAGTGGTTAATGAACCCTCTGCCAGGCACTTAAATGTGATTTTCAGAGTATCTATGTAGATGTAGATGTAGAAACATACTCTTTGAAGAATCACATAACATCAAACATTTACGTAAAAATCATTTAAAAACATAAAATATAAACATAATATTCTGCGAAACTGAGCTGTCGTAAGGTAGTAGTGGAGACCTCGGCGTCGAAGATGTTGCTCTCGTAGGTTGAATCGCCGTCACAGCACATGAAACACAAGAAACATACTCTTTGAAGAATCACCTAACATCAAACAATTACAGAAAAATCATTCAAAAACATAAAATATAAACTTAACCTTCTGCGAAACTGAGCTGACATAAGGTAGTAGTGGACACAATAATCCGTCCCACTACAGAGTTTGATGTTATTTACAGACGTGATTTCGGCAGTAAGCAGCAGGTACAGCCGAGTAGCCGCCTTACAATAAACCAAATAAATTTCCACCACCAACCAAAATATCAAATAAAAGGACGTCACAGTGGCCAGATGTTTACTCCTTGTGCTCGATGTCGAAGATGTTGCTCTCGTAGGTTGAATCGCCGTCACAGCACATGAAACACAAGAAACATACTCTTTGAAGAATCACCTAACATCAAACAATTACAGAAAAATCATTCAAAAACATAAAATATAAACTTAACCTTCTGCGAAACTGAGCTGACATAAGGTAGTAGTGGACACAATAATCCGTCCCACTACAGAGTTTGATGTTATTTACAGACGTGATTTCGGCAGTAAGCAGCAGGTACAGCCGAGTAGCCGCCTTACAATAAACCAAATAAATTTCCACCACCAACCAAAATATCAAATAAAAGGACGTCACAGTGGCCAGATGTTTACTCCTTGTGCTCGATGTCGAAGATGTTGCTCTCGTAGGTTGAATCGCCGTCACAGCACACGAAACACAAGAAACATACTCTTTGAAGAATCACATAACATCCAACATTTACGTAAAAATCATTTAAAAACATAAAATATAAACATAATCTTCTGCGAAACTGAGCTGACGTAAGGTAGTAGTGGAGACAAAAATCCGTCCCACTACACAGTTTTCTATTATTTACAGACGTGATTTCAGCAGTAAGCAGCAGATACAGCCGGGTAGCCGCCTTACAATAAACAAAATAAATTTCCACCACCAACCAAAATATCAAATAAAAGGACGTCACAGTGGCCAGATGTTTACTCCTTGAGCTCGGCGCAGCCGGTCGCAGTGGCCGAGGGGACTGAGGCGCTTCAGTTACGGTCTGCACGGCCACTACGGTCGGGGGTTCGAATCCCCCCTCGGGCATGGATATTTGTGCCGTCTTTAGTATAAGGTAGTTCATAAGTAGTTTGTAAGTTTAGGGACTGATGACTTCGTAGTTAAATCCCATAAGCTTAACACACATTTGAGCTCGGCGTCGAAGATGTTGCTCTCGTAGGTTGAATCGCCGTCAGAGCGCATGAAACACAAGAAAAATGCTCTTTGAAGAATCACATAACATCAAACATTTACGTAAAAATCATTTAAAAATATAAAATACAAACATAATATTCTGCGAAACGGAGCTGACGTAAGGTAGTAGTGGCGACAATAATCCGTCCCACTACACTGCTTGCTGTTATTTACAGACGTGATTTCGGCAGTAAGCAGCAGGTACAGGCGGGCATCGCCTCTCTCGCCGGCGCCGCCGGCAGGCGCGTGCGTGTCGCAGCCGCTAATCTGCGCCATCTCCATAGCGACGCGACGGCGAGCCCTTAATCCACTCTGCGCGCGTAATCCCCGGCCGAAGATGCCCGCAGCCACTTGTTCTTGTTGCAAACTGCCGGCCGCCTGCAGCGGGGATTAGGCGCGCCCTTAAAAAGCGCCACCTAAGCCCTGCGCGGCCCTCGGCAGCAGCGGCAAGGGCCCCAGCCAGCCCTCCGCCTGTTTTGCAGCTCCGCCCGCCCTTCAGCAAACTTGGCAGCCGGGATCTGTCTCGCCTTGAGGCCGCCAGATGCTGCTCCTCCATTGTCGTACCCCCCCCCCCCTCCCTCCGCCCTGGTAAACACCCTCTTCATTCAAGTAACAAGACACCGCCGCAGATAGCGAGGCTATAACTCTGTACCGTGTTAATGGTATCATAATATTAATAAGCGAACACGCAACACGAAGAACCGATTTTCAGTATTAACTATCATTTTAGACGTATTTATCCCATTAGTAACTGAAAACCGTGCGTTGCCGGAGCATTTATTTCAGGTTTCTATATACATACACCACAATCCACCGTAAGTTGCGTGGCGGAGGGTACACTGTACCACTACTAGGCATATCATTTCCTATTCCACTGCCAAATAGAACGAGGAAAAAACAAATGCCTATATGCCTCCGTACGAGCCCTAATTTCTCTTGTCTTTGTGAACACTACGCGAAATGTAAGTAGGCGGCAGCAAGATCGTCCTACACTCAGCTTCAAATTCCGGCCCTCTAAATTTCCTCAACATAATTTTCCTCCAACGATCCCCAACTGAGTTGCCGGAGCATTTCCGTGACACTCGCGCATTGGTCGAACCTACCAGTAACAAACCTAGCCGGCCGCGGTGGCCGAGGAGACTAAGGCGCTCCAGTCACGGTTTCCACGGCCACTACGGTCGGGGGTTCGAATTCCCCCTCGGGCATGGATATTTGTGCCGTCCTAGTTCGTAAGTAGTTCATAAGTAGTTTGTAAGTTTAGGGACTGATGACCCCGTAGTTAAGTCCCATCGACTATACAAACATTTGAACAAACCTAGCTGCTCGCCTCTGAACTGCTTCTACGTCTTCCTTTAAACTGATCTGCTGCGGGTCTCAAACACTTGAGCAATACTTTTTTTTTCCATGTCCGAGGGGGGATTCGAACCCCCGACCGTAGTGGCCGTGCAGACCGTGACTGGAGAGCCTCAGTCTCCTCCGCCACCGCGGCCGGCGACCAATACACAAGACGTGCTCGTACAAGCGTTTTATACTCGTCTCCTTTACAGATGAAGTACATCGACACCAAAATTCTTCCAATAAACCGAAGTCGGCTGTCCGCCTTACTCACAACTGTCCTTACATGTTCGTTCCATTTCATATCGCCCTGCAATGTTACGCCTAGATATTTGAACGTCGCGACAGCATCAAGAAGCTCACTACTAATACTGTATTCGAACGTTATGGGATTGTTTTTCTCACTCATGCGCATCAACTTACATTTTTCTACATTATAGAGCTAGCTGCCATTCTCAGCACCAACTAGAAATTTCGTCTAAGTCATCCTGTATGCTATTACAGTCAGTTAAAGACGACAACCTTCCGTACACCACAGCATCATCAGCAAACAGCCGCAAATTACAACTTACTCTGTCCATCAGATCATTTATATAGATAGAAAATAATAGCGATCCTATCACACTCCCCTGGGGCACGCTTGACGATACACTCGTTTCTGATGAACACTCGCCGTCGAGAACAACGTACTGCGTTCTATTACTTAGGATGTCTTCCAGCCAGCCGGCCGCGGTGGCCGAGGGGACTGAGGCGCTTCAGTCACGGTCTGCACGGCCATACGGTCGGGGGCATGGATATTTGTGCCGTCTTTAGGATAAGATAGTTGATAAGTAGTTTGTAAGTTTAGGGACTGATGACCCTGTAGTCAAGTCCCATAACCTATAAAACATTTAAACATTCTTCCAGCCAGTCACAAATCTGTAAACCTATTTCATAAGCAGTCCGCAGTGTGGCACCGCGTTTAAGTCAGTTCAAATGTTTGTAATCCTAAGGGACCAAACTACGTTGGTCATCAGTCCCTAGTCTTACAAACTACTTTAACTAAGTTAAACTAACCTATGAACAACACACACATCCATGCCCGAGGGAGGATTCGAAACTCCGACGCGGGAGGCCGCGCGATCCGTAACGAGACGCTCCAGACCGCTCGGCTACTTCCGCGCGCCTTTAAGTACTTCTCCAGTTCTCTCTTTAGCCACCTCCTCCTCTGTTTATGGAATGTAGTCTGAGCGGAAGCGACGTACGCCGGGTGAATACGATGCAACTTTCGAGAAGAGGCACACACTGTCTACAGGTCGCACGGGTCCTGTATGTAACTGTCCTTCAGCCAGTCAGATGTCATACGCGTGTTTCAGTTCATACTGCGTGGCCTCTTGCGGGATTGTAGGAATTCGTTTTGTCCAATGTCTGCGTTTACATGCCCTTGGGGATTTGGTGCAGTAGTCCATGGCTGCCTCACAATACATGATACTATCGCATCATGCGACGCCCTAATAATGAGACTTCATTCACCCACTACTCGTGAATGAAAGCACTTAGAGACATCCAACGAACTTCATACGAAATTTGAAATCCTTAAGTCACTCTTTCTCGCATACAACACTTGCAATTTGACGATAAGAAAGAGGTTTATTGTTTACTACGTTTCCGCTGTTCATGCCATAAAATTACGGCATTCGGTAGGCCGTTATAATTTACTTTGCTGAATGTATTCGTGAGAAACCTTACAGACAGTAAGCACATATTTCGCACCTCGAAAGTTATATTTTTGTAGGATAAATTATTCAGGAGATATGTCGTAAGGATTCATCCGCGTGAAACTAAGCTAGAATTGACCGAGATTTAGACAGAAGAGGAATAGATAACAGATGGACTAATATTATGGATTATATAATAAATCTACAAACCGAAGTCGGCTGTCCGCCTTACTCATAACTGTCCTTACATGTTCGTTCCATTTCATATCGCCCTGCATTGTTACGCCTAGATATTTAAACGACGTGACAGCATCAAGAAGCTCACTACTAATGCTGTATTCGAGCATTATGGGATTGTTTTTCCTACTCATGCGCATCACCTTACATTTATCTAAATTGAGAGCTAGCTGCCATTCTTCGCACCAACTAGGAAATTTGTCTAAGTCATCATGTATGCTATTACAGTCAGTTAAAGACGACACCCTCCCATTCACCACAGTATCATCAGCAAACAGCCGCAAATTACAACTTACTCTGTCCATCAGATCATTTATATAGATAGAAAATAATAGCGATCCTATCACACTCCCCTGGGGCACGCTTGACGATACACTCGTTTCTGATGAACACTCGCCGTCGAGAACAACGTACTGCGTTCTATTACTTAGGAAGTCTTCCAGCCTGTCACAAATTTGTGAACCCATTCCATAAGCTCGCATCTTCGTTTGCAGTCTGCAGTGTGGCACCGCGTTGAAGTCAGTTCAAATGTTTGTAATCCTATGGGACCGAACTACGTTGGTCATCAGACCCTAGTCTTACAAACTACTTAAAATAAGTTAAACTAACCTATGAACAACACACACATCCATGGCCGAGGGAGGAATCGAACCTCCCACGTGGGAGGCCGCGCGCTCCAAACCGCTCGGCTACTTCCGCGCGGCTTTATGTCAGTACTCCTCCAGTTCTCTCTCTATCCATCTCCTCCTCTGTTTATCGAATGTAGTCTGAGCGCTTGCGTCGTAGGCCAGGTGAATACGATGCAACTTTCGAGAAGAGGCACACACTGTCTACAGGTCGCACGGGTCGCGTATTTAACTGTCCTTCAAAAATGTTCAAATGTTTGTAGAGCTTATGGTACTTAACTACGGGGTCATCAGTCCCTCCAGTCACGGTCTACACGGCCACTACGGTCGGGGGTTCGAATCCCCCCTAGGGCATGGATATTTGTGCCGTCCTAGTTCGTAAGTAGTTCATAAGTAGTTTGTAAGTTTAGGGACTGATGACCCCGTAGTTAAGTCCCATAGACTTTACAAACATTTGAACATTTCATCAGTCCCTGAACTTACAAATTACTTATGAACTAGCTAACACTAAGGACGGCACAAATATCCATGTCCGAGGAGGGATTCGAACCCCGGACTGTATTGGCTGTGCAGACCATGACTGACGCGCTTCAGCCCCCCCCCCCCCCCCTTTTTTTTAAGTCTTGCGGTCGTTGTTTCAGTTCGTTCTTGTTTGTTCGTTGTACATTTGGCTCAGCTTTTATATTACAGAGGGCGTTTAGCCCCCTGCCCGGGGGCGCTGAGCCACGGCGCCCGACTCCCCTCGACCACCGCGGCCGGCTGTCATTCAGCCAGTCAGATGTCCTACGCGGGTTTCAGTTCATTCTGCGAGGCCTCTTGCGGGATTGTAGGAGTTCGTTTTGTCAAATGTCTGCGTTTACATGCCCTTGGGAATTTGGGCTAGTAGTAGTCCATGGCTGCCTCACAATAGGTGGTAGTACACTAGACACTATAACGAGACTTCATTCACCCACTATTCGAGAATGGAAACACTTAGAGACTTCCAACAAACTTTATACGTAATTTGAAACCTCTACGAAATACTTTGTCGCATACAACACTTGCAATTTGACGACAGGAAAAAGGAATGTTATATTTTTGTAAGATAAATTATTCTGGAGAATTGTCGTAAGGATTCATCTGCGTGAAAACTGAACTGAAATTGACCGAGATTTGGATAGAAGAGGAATAGATCCCAGATTGACTAAGATTATCTATTACATAATAATCAGCTGCTAGGCATTAGTGTCGCTAAAACTCAGATATGGCTTAACCAATTGCAATGCTTTTCTTCGTTCGCTTTAATACAAGGATGGTTGATTAAAAAAGGAATGGATTTTCCCTAAGAAAGAGCTGAAAATAGAAACAATCGAAACTGGTACTTTTGTATGGGTATGATCACTTTGGATGTGATTCGTATTTTATGCGCATCCGTTCCCTTCATCCGAATGCAATAAAAAATTGTACACTAGACTTTCAAAACAGGAGGGACAGCACTGTCTACATATTTGGTATGGTCGTATGGTATAGGGCGGAGAGTACTTTAGTTACGGACTTGCCGGCCTCGGTGGCCGAGGGGACAGAGGCGCTCCAGGCACGGTCTGCACGGCCACTACGGTCGGGGGTTCGAATCCCCCCTCGGGCATGGATATTTGTGACGCCTTTAGGATAAGCTAGTTGATAAGTAGTTTGTAAGTTTAGGGACTGATGACCCCGTAGTTAACTCCCATAAGCTTTACAAACATTTGAACACATTTGTTACCGACTTAGACCAATTCTACAGTTCGGACTGAGAACGTTTTGCATACCTTACCTCCAAAAGAAGAATGATGTTATCAACTGTCTGCAAAGGATTTCGTGTCATGCTTGGCGGAGTATTCTTCGCCTACGGCCTTCGATCTCGGTGAAATTTTCCACACTTGACTATCGAAATAGTTGTTTAGAGTGCAATGTTTTCATCAAATGTCCTTTGGGTCAGAAATGTTACCTACCGTCCAGCAAAAATAATGCAACGGTTTCAACAATGTTCTACGCAACGCGGAAAACTGCCTCAAGACGCACTCACGAATTGACACTTGGAAATATTACGGAGAGAAGAGTATCTTTGACCTTTAACACACGAATCCTAGATTTCCTCAGTCCGCTTCCACTTATAGGACATACCTTTGAATATTAATTTAATAGCAAAATATTCTCCTGCGTTACTAACGCAATGGCAGCTTTCTGTTAAAATGTTGTTTGTTCAAATGTTTGTGCGGGGTCATCAGTCCCTAATCATACAAACTACTTATGAACTAACTTATACTAAAGACGACACAAAAATCCATGCCCGAGGGGAAATTCAAACCCCCGACAGTAGCGGCCGTGCAGACTGTGACTGGCGCGCCGCAGACCGCTCGGTCACTGCGGCCGGCTGTTAAAGTGTAGCTGCACACACCTACATTATAACGCCTCCACAGCGATTTTCTTTCTTTTCTTTATTTACATTCCTTTATTATCACATTAGCCGCGGTCTAAAGCCTCTCGCTGCGGAGCGCGCGGTTGTTCGCCGTGGAGGTTCGAGTCCTCCCTGGGGCATGGGTGTGTGTGTGTTGTCCTTAGGTTAGTTTATCTAGATTTAAGTAGTTTGTAAGCTACGGTCTGATGACCATGCAGTTTGGTCCGACAGATTTACAAACATTTGAATATTTTAGTATCACATTGTACGTTACGTCATTTCTCTTAAACTATGAGTCGTGCGTGGTTTTTAACACCACCGTGATTATTTGCGGACGGTGGGGAACACGAATACCACGTCTGCTTGAAACTGGCCCATTTGTTTAGGAGGTGATGTCGAACACGTACACACACGCAAACACATACACACACTTACATGCAGCATTTCTACAAAATGTATTAATTACATTGGGAGGTCAATGACTCTTGTATACTTTCAAAGAAACTTTGTCATGAATCTACTTAAACTAAGAATCATGTATATATGTCTGCCCTTAAGAGTTGTAAAAGGAAGCATATGATATCATACCTATAACTCTTACCGTCCTCGTCACACACTACAGTCTCCATTAATAACTAATGAACACAGGTAATAGAAATTCTACCTCCTTCTAATATGGCCGCGATGGAGTGGCCAAGCGCATTGAGACGCTTTGCTCCTATGCGCGAGGCCGTTCCCCGTCGACGGTTCTAATCGCCCCTCGGGCATTAATGTTTGTGTTGTCTTTACTACAAGGTAGTTCATAAGTAGTTTGTAAGTTTAGGGACTGATGACCCTGCAGTTAAGTCCAAATCAAATGTTCAAATGTTTGTAAATCTACTGCCTGGTCATGAGTTCGTAGCTTACAAACAACTTAAACTAAGTTAAATTAAGCTAAGGACAAACACATACAGCCATGCCCCAGGGTGGACTCAAACCTCCGACGGCGAGAAACCGTAAGCTTTACAAACATTTGAAGATTTGTAATATATGCGATTGTAGACTTTCTGGGCGTATTCCATTAATGAAATCTTTTCGGGTAATCAGCCGAGTAATGGCGTCGTCTTGTCGTCGTTGCGACAAGACGACGCCATGACTCGGCTGATTACCCGAAAATATTTCATTAATAACATTTGTAATATCTGACTTTGGACTAAAATCAGCCAAATGTACACAACAGTTTAGCGATTTTCAAAATTTTCACGAAGCTAATAGTAGGCCTACTGCCACGTGATACTGAATGTTATTCAAAAAATGTTCAAATGTTTGTTAAGCTTAAGGGCTTTAACTGCGGAATCATCAATCCCTAAATTTACAAACTATTTACTAACTACCTTATAGTAAAGACGAGACAAACATCAATGCCCGAGGGGCGATTAGAACCCTCGACTGGGAACGGCCTCGCGCATCGTAGCATAGCGCCTCAATGCGCTCGGCGTGAATGTTATTCTCCAACTCAAAAAGCACTATATAATCATAAAAATAGCTTGATGAAACGTGTAAAGATGTTGACGCACGGGGGTAGCTGAGCGGTCTGGATAGCGCAGCCTACCGCGTCTAGGGTTCGAATCCTCCCTCGAGCATGGCTGTGTGTGTATTTAACTTAATGTGAGTTGTTTGTAAGTCTAGAGACTTATGACCATTTAATTACAAATATTTGTAAAGATGTCGGTGCCACGAAAATGATGCCATGCCTAGTGTACCAAAATCTCTGGTGGTAGTGCATGGCGTATGTACAAGTTGTTTCTGTTGTTAAAATAGACATGATAAATCGTTGAAACCATGGTATACCTGACATTTCTTGCCTTTATCCAAGTAGTAGGAGAACTACAACAAATAATATTTGTGGTGAAGTCTAAAAAGGTAAAGCAGTCAACAATCCGGAGATTGGTTTGAACACCACAGTGCTTTACTAGGCATGGTCCTGTTTGGAGGTGGTATGCCGTTGCCTTCCTCCGACCTTCGAACTGACTTACCCAGCCAGTTATAGGGGGACCTACAGTTTAACGTGGGTTCCGAACCACGGTGCTACTCGGTATTTTTCACATCAGCAACACTGCCAGAGGTGAAAGAAGTGGAAAGTGACAGATAAAAATCCTAGGACCTGGGGAGTCTACTAACCTACAAAAGTATTTGTGACTCCCTAAGTGTCTAACATTAAACTTGAGACATGGTTTTGAGAACTACAGTTACAGTAGTTAACAGCGTAATGATATATTTCTGTAGACGTATTATTTATACTTCTATACCGATGTACAAAAGGAAGAAGAATCTTCATCGTTTACCATTACTAATGACCCACAGATATAAATGTTACAAATACAGATATTAATTCGCAATTTGCGAGAATATCCGACTTTAGGTGTTCTTCTTTAGTTGGTCTACCATTTTGTAACAGATGAAACCGAGTCTCCCGCTTTTCGCGAGCGGTCGCCTTAACCACTCTTTTTTCTCTGTATGGGCAGTCCTCATCTTTGCGGTCACTGTTCGTGTTTGTCCGTTTTTTATTTTATTTAATTTTTAATTTGTATTTAATTATTTTTTAGTACAGAGTGCGGCTAGCTCTCTGACCGAACGCGCTACCACACTGACAAGGACTCGGCCACTGGCTACACCCAAATCTACACTTGCCTGCGTCCCCTGGTACTCGCACGCATTTGGTATACAAACACCATCTATAGCCTGTCCTGCATTGGCGGCCGGTGATATCTGACACCGGGTGTTGCACCCCAGTTTCAAAGTTATTCCACATATTTATATGAGATGTTTACAGAGGAGAAAATTCTCTAAGTCAGCTTCTGGCTTATTGGCATTCGACGTGATATAATCCCTAGAGTTCGTACCCTATGAAAGTCATACAATGGAATTTTTACACACCAAGTTTAAGATCGCGTGAAAAGTTACAGATAGATAAGTGTCGAAAAATATCTGTGTCAGAGTGCAAGCTACAATTTAACAATAATCGTTTCGTAATGAGTTGCATTCCTAGTTCAAATTTATTCGTCATTTAAAAGACTGGAAATAAATAATTATACATTATAGCTCGTAAGTACTCTTTTTCTTACCTCATATGTAGGCCTACTGAAAATTTGCCCTCTTTTCCATCGAAATAAATTTAGCCGCCACCCGCTGATTAAAAAATGTGGTCTCCATCACAAGCTGCATTACAGTGGAAAGCATTGTCTTTCCTGAAATATAGAGTTTCTTTAGAATGATTACATTCTTTTCAAAATTGAAAAGCACCTTTCTGCTTCGACTGACGTCATGAGAATTATGAAAATTATCTTCAACAGTTTAGAGCACTAGGTGAACGACTTCCCTATGTTTTATAAATTCTGCTGGGCTAACAGCAATAGATAATGATCCAGAATTTATTAGGTAAATTTCTCAATAAAAAAATTATTACTGCTGGTGCTACGTTAGTATTGGATGGCAAAATGACAAACCCAAGAACAAAGAGTGCTGGGAGAAGCACGCGGAGAAGTGTTCTCTGTAGAGCGGTGCCACCTAGCAGAGCGCTGGGTGCTGCTTCTGGCCGGCTACAACCCCTGTGACGTCACTTGCACGCATGTCAAGGCCAACGAGAAAGACAGGCCCCAGCGCAGACGTCATGCCACGTAAGCAAGGTAGATCCGAGCCGGAGCGATCGCTAGCTCAGTGGCTACCCGCTATGAGGCAGTTGGCAGTGCCCCAGCGGCCGGCCAATCAGCTAGCGATCGCACCCCCTCGGAACTACCTTGCCTACGTGGCATGACGACTGCGCTGGGGCCTGTCTTTCTCGTTGGCTTCGCACGCATGTTCCTGATTTTTTTTTTCGGTTACTTTTAGTTTAAAATATAGTTTGTTCCATCTGTAACAGATCCTTGAAATGTTGCAACATAGATTTTACGCAAATTTAACCCTTAGTCTAGGCAAAACAGGGTGTCCTTTTTGAAAGAAATAAACATTAAAACACTAATATCACATGTTAGATATGACTTTTTAATTGTAAAGCCATCCATATCTTTCTGAATAATAAATATAAAATTTTGTGTAAGTATTTACACAGCCAAAATCATAATTTAACTCATACGTTGCTTCTGAATCCCTATCTTCAAAGGTGACTAACATAGAGTAACGTCCTAAAACAATGATTTTCAGTATTTGCATGTCAGTGTTCGATATTGAAATGACAGTTTGCTGTTGGAGAACGTGTTTTGTGCCAAAAGGAAACAATTTACTTTAAATGTTTAAAAAAACCGAACACCATCCTTCTGGAAGGACGTCAGGATCATCTGGGTTAAGAAGTGCCGCGGTGGTGCCTGCACTCGCCGCTGCTGCAAGCATAATGGACCGAGCTGACCGCCAGGGACTTGTGTGAGCAGTGCAAACCCCCTGAAGCTGGTCACGGCGCCGGAAGTCGGTTTTGGCGCGTTACGGGACAAGGGGGCGTCATACGACCAAATGTGGTTGGTTACAGCATATTTTATGGTATAGGTTAGGCTTCCTAAAGAGAAAACATATATAATTAAATGGGACATGTATAGTTTTTTTTTTTTTTTTTTTTTTTTTTTTTTTTTGAAAAAAAAACTGAGAGTTGTGCAACACTGCATCAATACCACAGAGAGCCAACGCTCTCTTGGCTGTCATATTTACCATGACACTGTGGTCTAAAGGAAGAGATATTGCTGATTGTCCGCAGCTATAAATGTTAAATATACGGATATTCATTCGCAATTTGCGACTTAAGTTGCTCTTCCTTAGCTGGTCTGTCGTTTTGTTCGGATGGCCGAGTGGTTCAGAAGACGACACCCGAAAAGCGCGAGACCCGGGTTCGCGTCCCGGCCCGGCACAAATTTTCTTATGTTACAAAATGATAGACTAACTAATGAAGTTAAATCTCGCAAATTGCGAATTAATGTCTATATGTTTAAATCTTTATCGCTTTATTTCACAATTTGACAGTAAGATATCGGCAAAGTAATTTTTCACGCGAAATTAAACTGAAACGTAAACTGAGTGTCGCAGTGGAACGGCCGTGCACTCTAAGGTGCTTTCCTGTGGAACGCGCAGTTCCTTTGCGTCGGAGGTTCGAGTCGTCCATCGCTCATAGATGTGTTTGTGTTGCCCCTAGGTTAGTTTGTAAATTTAGGGACTGATGACCACTATAATTAGGTCCCTGAGATTTACTAACATTTGAACATTTGGTAAATTGCGGATTATGTTGGTTACACCGCCTAAATGTCCTATCACCGAGGGGGAAAGAAAAATAAAAATGAAATTAAACATGATTGTAATACCTACATTACTGCTTTATTGTATTGTTACCATGGTTTCCGGTGTTTTCACAACTGTCAGCAATCTCTTCTTGTGTAGGCACTCTAGTCAAGAAGTTATTTTTGCAACTCAAGGCGAGTTTCCAAACATTTACTCTCAGAGAAGAGAAATGGGGGTAACGAATCGAGCAAACAACGTCATTTGCAGACCATTCCCACAGTGTTTGGCTCCCACTGTTAACAGTCCTCACATAATCGATTAAGCGGCGTGGCATTGTGGCAGCACGGTGAGTGTCACAGCATATGAATCATTTGTTACTTTTGTGTGACATTTCTGCCGTAGCACTCAGTCGGTACACTGGCAGAAGTAGGCAGCGGTTCCGTGATCTGTTTTCACGTGTTATTATTGGAGATATTAATGCTTGTTAGAGACGGTAACATCAGATATACGCATATAAAAGCCTCTATTTCCTTTTACCCTGTTAATGGCTACATAATTATAACATTTTTATTTTATTTTATGTACGCCCATGACAAAGTGTCTTTCATCAAATAATGATCATTCGCCTCCTTGTGTAACTTACACATTTTAGAAAATGTATGCATGTGTGTGTGTGTGTGTGTGTGTGTGTGTGTGTGTGTGTGTGTGTTCCACATCACCTCCTAACAGTTGCCCAGTTTCAAGCTTGACGTAATAGAACTACAGAGCACGCACACAGTCGTTGCTGGCTGACAGCAGCGCATTAAAACAGAAAAAGTTGCGAGAAAGCCGTTTAGCGAAATGACTCAGAGAACGGTCACATTCGTGAGAGTAGCGTTGCCCTGAAAACAACTTCACGTGTTGTTGTGCAGCTCTCGGAGTGAGGAACACTATACTGATGGCTAGAGGACAGCAGTGTTCTGATCCTTACAAACTCACCTCTTTATCTGCTGTCAACTTTGCTAGTTCTCTAGCTTGCCGCCGCGGTGGAGTAGCCGAGCGGTGTAAGGCACCTCGCTGCGGAGCGCGCGTTGCTCGCCGTCGGAGGTTCGAGTCCTCCCCTGGGCATGAGTGCGTGTGTTGTCCTTAGGTTAGTTTACCTTAGTAGTTGAAGTAGTTTGTAAGCTAAGGGCTGATGACCACGCAGTTTGGTCCGATAGATTTACAAACATTTGATGTCTAGCTTGCCGACTGTTCACGCCCTTAGACTGTGTGCTGGGTCGGAACACGAACGATGATTTCCTACAAGGGACATAATCCGTCACACACCCCTCAGACTTAGTGATAAGATGACGAATTGAATATGCCGTCAAAAACTAGTCAAGCACGAAAACAGAAAAGTGTACGAACTTTAAAAAAATTAATCAACAAACCAAGTGCAAGATTTATGACATTTGAAAACAGAAAAGTGTACGAACTATAAAAAAATGAATCAACAAACCAAGTGCAAGATATATGACATTTTAAAAAAAATGTTCAAATGTTTGTAAACCTATTGGAAGAAACTGCTCCCGCAGCGGAGTGGCCGAGCGCATTGAAGCGATATGCTCCGATGCGCGAGGCCGTTCCCCGTCGGGGGTTCGAATCCCCCTCGGGCATGGAGGTTTGTGACGTCTTTAGTATAAGGAAGTTCATAAGTAGTTTATAAGTTTAGGAAATGATGACCCCGCAGTAATGTCCCTTAAGCTTTATAAACATTAGAACATTATGCTCCGATGCGCTAGGCCGTTCCCCGTCGGGGGTTCGAATCCTCCCTAGGGCATGGATGTTTCTGTTGTCTTTAGTATAAGTTAGTTCATAAGTTGTGTGTAAGTTTAGGGACTGATGACCCCGCAGTTAAGTAACTTAAGCATAACAAACATGCTAAGGACAACATTAACACACACACACACACACACACATAGAGGCAAAAACACATGCTCCGAAGGACAGCGGCCGCTCACACCGCAGCAAGGCCCTTTTAGCACACTCGGCCAGTCCCGCGGTACAGCTAGGCGTCGAGGTTTTCTCATTATTGTGTTTGATTTCGATGCAGGAGGCCCGTTCGTATCCCCGTTATACTCTATGTTTTCATTTTCCGTATGCCACAAAATTACGAACTGCCCGTCCGTTCACTGACTTCTCTGTTCTATTTTCGAACCCCTGGCAATTATCTAGGTGTGAATTAGTTACAGAATGTAAGTCACGCTGTAAGGATGCACCGTTGCAAGTAAATATGATGAACAGTGAGTGCCGGAGAGATGCCGCATATACCTCTCACATAGTTGAAGACAACGCATTAACAATGTGAACAAGGTTACAGGAATTGAAGTACTAAAATGTGCATACAGAACTCAAGAGTCTCAAACGTAACATTTGTAGAGAGACAGGAAGTACGTATGTCTGGAGGCTCATTGTAATCAGGAGATCATAATGTTGAGCACCAGTGAGAATGCACGAGATCTAAAGTACAAACCTTTTGGTGGTCCTAACCCCACTGGAGGCAGTAGGTCCAATACCATGTAGCCGCGCAGTAGGATAGGGACGCTACACCTGAGCCGGCCGCGGTGGCCGAGGGGACTGAGGCGCTCCAGTCACGGTCTGCACGGCCACTACGGTCGGGGGTTCGAATCCCCCCTCGGGCATGAATATTTGTGCCGTCCTTAGTCTTAGTTCATAAGTAGTTTGTAAGTTTAGGGACTGATGACCCCGTAGTTAAGTCCCATAAGCTGTACAAACATTTGAAACATTTTTGCTACACCTGAACAAACATCAAAACAGAACGAAACGAACACGCGACAAACGACAGTCAGTACAGCGCATCCGATTTTTTATTATTATTTATTTATTTCTCTGAGAGGTCTATGCAGCAAATCGCCTGCACTCTATATTCATCAGATTCACTTACGACGCTAATATATTCTTGCCACAAGATTATTTTATTCTACACTATTGTGTAGCATGCCATCTGCCAAAGACGCAAAAAGAAAACAGAGACGTTATTGAGCGGAAGTACAGTCCATGATTTTCTGAAAATCAAAATATTAAATTAAGAGGCACGAGAAAAGTTTGAAAACGCACCCTTCCTTGCCCCTCCACACCCGGTACGCAACCCACGTTAATACCACATATTCAAAGCATTTAGCCTGCGTTGCTGCCTCCCCAATGTGGGACTGTTGCACCTGGCCCCTCCATTGTTTCTACTTTTCTCAGTTTCGTACTGCTTCCTGTTGTCACGCTTGGTCTGTGTTCAGTTTGACGTGCTGAACACCGCGCCACGTAACCACTAAAATCTAAGCGGGGTGTAATGCAGTTACCCTTGTGAATATATGATTTCGTAGGTGGATAGGAGCGGTGAAATGAAAAACGCTCTCTCCTAAAAACAAGGTCTGAATTTCATTGCAAACTCGAAGCATGTTCTTAACTGTTTATAACTTGGAAGCTTGGAAGTGTGCTCAGCGAAATATCAAACATCTTAATGTTCAAAAATTCTGCAGATAATTTAACTTAAAGAGTACGTTTCTCCATACGCCTTGTCACTTCCATAATTTTCATTTTTTTTTTTTTTTTTTTTTTTTGGGGGGGGGGGGGGGTGTCATGCAGTTACTTGATAGAAGAAAGCAAATACACTACAGCATCATGAACCATACATCTTATATTTCTCTTGGAAATTTGGAAATTGTCCCCACCGAAATTAAAACAGCTTTTTAGCGTAAAATCGGTTTAAGGAAACCACTCGGGAGGTTTGAGCCCTCCCTCGGGCATATGCGTGCGTGAGTGTGTGTTTTTCTTCGTACCAGCAGTCAACTTCGCACCATTTGACGATACTTGTTTTCAGTCACATAGTGTTACGGTTCCCCGTCTATCGTTTTCCTATAAAATTGTCTCTCCATGATCAAGTTGTCTCAATTATGAGTAAAACCTTGAGATCTCCCAAAGTGATTCTGATGTAGCGGCAGATGGTCTTGACATGATAGAGAGCAGTGCCTGGTTTACGAGGGCATACGCGCGACAGTCTCAGTGCACAGTCTTATGCACATAATGGAGAGTGGGTGTCGGACTAAACACATTCAAATATTTCGAATTTCAATTCTTTACCGGATTTAATGAACCGTAGCCCGTCGCCTATAATTAATCATGCCACAGTCAAATAAAAAGCACACTTCAGTCCGGCGGTCAAAGTTTCCTTATTGTAAATATATAGCAGAGTTTCTATAGCGCAAGTTCCTACTCAAATACGATTATTCCTGAACTTAGAGAGAATTTTATGTACGAATACCATCGCGAAATGATCGGAGACCAAATCATTGCTGATCCTTTGTTGGTTCGTGTACAAACTAGATACGTATTTAAGGCCTCTTAGACTTCGCATTACGACTTTTAGAGCCCCTGATTTAGTATGTGGAGACACCGAACTACAATGGAGTATAAAGATAATATATAGATATGTAATTCAATGATTTTTTTGTTGTCATGTTTCTAATTTGTGACTGAAATTTTGCGATAGTAAACTTAACCAGTGTAGAAACTTTTTCCATTACTTTGCTAATCACTTCTGTAAATCCGTTTATCATTACTCAATACAAACCATTTACCTTTTCATATAAATTTTCCCATGTTGCTTGCAAGGTACGTTCATTTGTATGAAATATATACCATATTTGTGTTGGAACCATTTTGATTTACATTTTGGAGATTTTTAGACTCTTCTGGAGCTTTCTGGTGATTTATGACATTTAACATATTTCCAACACACCTTTCGTTGATACTGGTCTACACGCTTTACTGCTACTCTGCTTCATTTTCCTGTAATGTGAAATTGATACTTAACATCACTAAGTAATAAACGTCATTTAATGTTTTGCTGTGGATGGTGTTCCTACCTATTGATTGTTACTGCCATCTCTTGAATGTGTGTGTGTGATAACAGAGAGCTCTGTGTGTGTGTTTTATTCAGTACGATTTTGTGGTTAAGCAAACCTTCTGGACATTTTAATTATTTTTAGTTCCCTCTTCTTTAAATTTTTCCCATTTTTTTTCCTTGTGTGTGTGTCATTTTTCAGTATGATTTGTTGATAATGCACACTTTAAAAATTCATTTTTCGTTTTATCTTTACATGTGTGTTTATGTACGTTTTATTGCTTCCTCTTTTCTATTATGAACTATAAAAAGTATTATCCGTCTATCTACACAACTACAATGAGATGCGAATATAAGACACGGTTAGTGATCTGAAATGACAGGTATCCATAATTTGATTTGTTTTTATAGACCAAAAACAGTTTGTTAAAACTGTTTTGTAAAATTCTGGTTTCCTTACTTACCGAAATTTTACGGACTTTCGTTTCGCACTTGCTGCACCGACGTCTTCCACCAAACACGGCAGTTTTGTCTTCCTGCACCAGTACTTTTCGATTTAGTTTGTACTTCACTTTAGCTCTACAAATTCTTTTTTCTCTTTCTTACAACCAGCGGACTCTTATCAGATGTATTTGTGAACTTTTTGCGTTTGCATTTGTATCGTCTGTTTTCTTAGTTTACTATTTTGCCCCTCTTCAGGTTACGGTAGTAACACCAAAAGTGGTGGGCCTTTGCGATCTCCTAGAAATTTAAAGGGAAATATCGGCTCGACCGTTCAAGCGACACGAAAATTGAATAAACGAATTAGTAGAAGAGAACATTCTCTACAACATTGCTCTGTTATGTTTTTTTTTTTTCATATCTCTCATTGTTCAGAGATACTTGCAAAAATAACGGGGATTTGACACTGTCACTTGATTTTGCGTACACCAGGACAAGCAAAGAAACTGAACTTGAACAAAGAGACAAAACACCACGGCAAGACATGTGACAATATTTTAACGGAATAAGTTTATTAAAATATGGGAGTAATATTAAAATAATAGTTTATGGATGTAAGAGTTCCAAAAATTATGAGTTTGTCAAAGCTAAACTCAAATATCAAATTAATTTGGACGCTTGTTAAATTACAGTCTGAGAGAATATTACGTGTTGAGTGCATAGATGTTATCACAATGGTATAGTCGTAATCGCATCTCCCACAATTTTTTGTTATTTATATTTTTATTATTTTTGTCCAATATGTTTGTAATGAATCATAAAAATACAGGAAAACCTCAAGTGGGCAGTAAAACACTCTAGCGCGATTTTTTTAAAATGTGATTCGAAAACATACATTATTCAATATTCAATTTCATGTAAGGTAAACTGCTTTGAAGTATCGTGTGGTGATATGTAACATCAAGGTTCACAGTTTGGAATGGTGTGAGCCTGTATGTTAATCATTTGTTTGTTCTGGGTGTTTTAGAGTTCTTGCGTTGTTATCAGATTTTTTAATTGTCAGCCGTGTTACACTGCAAGTTTATGTCACTTATATATACCATAATTGTTGTAAATATTCGTGTACTTATGTCATAGATAAACAGGTGAATGCTAACATCATATTTTAATTTTGATCAGTTGCAAGTTGTTAACTCGTCAGCTTCCAAATCAAGATTTTTACTAGTGGTTCTGCGTGTACTTAAATAAGGAATGTACAAAATTTAAAATTCTTTTTTTGGTGTTTGTTTTGTTTTAGAATATTTTCCAACGAAGAAGTATGTGAATCTATTATTCTCTCATTTTTTGTTAACTTGTGAACATTACACATGTCTATACAAGACAGAAGTATAAGGCTGCGTGATTCCTTACTGACTAATTGTTATTGCCAAAATGGAGGAGACATGCACGAGAGGCAGACTCATTTCGATCTAATTTCGGGAATCATAAGTAACCTAAAACACCAAAGTCACTTTTAAGGCCTTAATTACTTCACACAAATTAGATCTGAAATTTAGAATGTGCCTTTACTCAGAAGCAGCAAACGTTGCTGACGAAACATCACCTCAATATTAATAGTAACTGATCACTTACAGCTCAGTCGTATTACAGAAGATTACATTTGTGTTTCCATTTCCTTGTAGCTAACATTTACTGCCTTGATCTTAATATTGTTTACAAAATCTCAGGGTCAATTTATTTGACAATCTCAGTACTGTAACAATAATTGCCTCGTGTATATCATATGTACAGTATGATTTCGCAATTCACTAAAAATTAAAAATCTTGTTTCTTATTTACAAACTTCAGTGGAGTTGTTTGGTTAATAATTAGAATCATTACCCTGTATTTATTTGTTCAGCGTGCTTCATGATAGTATGAACAATTAGTTTATATTTCAACATATGTTTATTAAACATAATTTAAGGTTTCTAATTTGAACGTACATGCGCTGTGTTTCTTGTCTGTCCACTAAAATCCACAGCACTTTGATTTTGTTGCATGTTGTCCACACACACATTACTAGCTATTACATGATCATTATTTTCAATGTTTAGCGTACATGTAGCTGAATCGAAAAGTTACATTCTTATTCGTGCTTACTTACCTATTGCAAGTGTTGAAATGTGATGATGTCGACTTTCAATCAGTTGAATATGGGTGTTGCATTATTTCATTTACCCAACTCCTGCTACATGCTGTGAATTAAAGCACATATGACGTATGCATCACATAACTTTTCATAGACTTCTTATCACAAGCAAGTAGATGTGTGTGTTTTGTAGTTCAGCCATCTATGGTTCATCAAGGTATAGGTGTTAAATGTTCGTGTCTCAAGAAAAAATATTTCAACGTGACACAAAATATAAAAGTATAAAATTAAATAATAAAACATAGAATGGAAGGTACATGTGAAATATTTGCACTGACTCCAACAGAGATAATCCAGAACGGCATGTTTCTAAATTATCAGTCAAACACATTGGATTTGTCCTTCCACGACCAGAAAACTTAAATTTGCCTGAATTCATGTTGTTTACGTTTTCAAACTAAAGCTCCTAGAGTGACATCCTACGAGGACTACTTTAAATTACTACGTCATTTAATTCTACTGAATATTGTGACACACAAGTATGGCTACCTGTGATGTGAAATGGATTGTTTTTGTAACAGATAAGGTTTTTGGTCCTCTTGCAGCCTCTCCCCCAGTCGTCTCTGATGCATTGTTTCCATTTGTGAAATGTATGTAACAATAAGAAAATGTCTTTAAAAATGTTACATGACTGCAGAGATGATTACTTACGTCGAGGAGTTAGGGTAAAAGAAAGGCAGGTAGTCGTTAATGTTTCAGATCTGAAATTTACTCGATAGAGAAATGCACACTGCCGCAGTTTTAAAATGCCTGACTTACATAATAAAATTTTGAATGTTCATCATACAATACAGAACCGTACAAATGTTCCTAAATAATAAAAACAGTCAGTAAAATTTCATAAGTTACTGTAGTACTAGTAATTAGGCCAGCTCTCTTACTTTTGTCTTCCACACAAGTGACGCCCGTAATCAATAAAATAGGTTTCTTAATTTTTCCACTGACATTACGCACAACATATACAGGGGGAGTTTATTGGATGTCTCTGACATGCGTCCACCAAAGGAGTGCTTCTAAATCATTCTTTGGTCTTTACTGTCGATATCTTGACGTTCTTGGGTTGTCAGATGTACTAGGACAAACTGTCGTTTACCTTGAACAATAATTCCGTAAAGTAAATCGTCATCTCGATTGGATGAAATCTGAAATGGTGACGAGTCACGTCACAGTAATGTTGTAGAACGAAGATGATGATAACAGACAACTTTGTCTCAAATACCATAGAGTTAATACATATGTGGATTTACCAGAGGTGAAGACTGAATGCAATATACTACGCTGTGATTACAAAAATTTAGAGTTGCAGCGTCTATATCTACCTCACAGTTCTGGTGTTCACAATTAAGTGCTTCGCAGATGATTCACAAAATCAGTTTCAGACTATTTATAGACAATTTCTCTGTCGAATAGCACATTCAAAAAATTAAGATCTAAACCTCATTTGTAGTTCTGAATTGTCTTTTTTATTACTATAGTGATATCTCCCTATGTTGATGGGGAAGATCTGATATCAACCACCAATAAGTGCTTACGTTTTGAACAAAAAACGTAAAGACCAGAAAAATAAATTGATAAACAAGTAAATAAACCAAATATAGACATTAGTTTTAATAGTAAAAAAACCATTGGTCTTCTCTGTAGATGATTGATTTTCTTCAAGATGAGTAGATCAGAACAGAATGGGGATGACAAGTGATCGTTACAAGAAAATTAAGTACATCAAATGATAATTTCAGTTTAAAACTGGAGTGATAAAAGATAGAAATTTGAAATATCTAACCAGAAGATTGTCAAAATGTGTAGAAGATATATATCAGAAAGAACTGCTGACTAATGAACTGGTTAATGTTATTTTAGAACTGAAAGCGGTTATCTTGAGAAGTGAAGTCAAATGGACCGTTGAAAATATGGGTAAAAACAAAACTAGTGGACATAATAGGATGCCAGCAATATTGATTGAAATCGTTGGAAAGAATGGAGTGGAAAAGTCGCTGTCACTGCGTCAGGAAATATGAAGCATGTAACAGTGTCCTGAAGACTGGATAACCTTATTCATTTCGATTACAAATACAGGAAATTCCTAAAACTACCCAGATCGCTCAGCAGTTGCTATCATCTCACATGCTAGCAAAGAAATTTTAGACTTCGCCTACATCTTTGTCGAGAAATCCTAAGAAAAAGCTTGATTCCCTAAAGAAAGAGGAACCAGAGATCAAATTGCCATCATTTGGTGCGTTACAGAAAAGGTGGGAGAATTCCAAGAGCCAAGTACCACTGCTTCAATGATTATGCTAAAGCCTTTTACTGTGCCGAATGCCGAATTTCTTAATACCTTGACAAGGTATTAAGAAATAGAGATATAACTTTAACAAGAAATATCCGTACTGTAGGAGTCATGGCCTTTCATTTCATGCATGGGTGCGAGATAAGAGCATTAGAAAGACTCAGCGGCGACAAATGCACTTCTTTGAAATGAGATGTTGGAGGAAACTCCTTTTAAGAATTCCACGGACTGCAAAAAGATCGAATAGGTTATTAGAGAGAAAAAAAGAATTGCTCCTTTAAAAGTCTTATAAGGACCTACTTTGGATAAATCATGATAAGATTGTTTCACTTAAGCCATTAATGCTGGTAAAGACACTAGAAGAAGAGGACGTCAGAGGATGAGCTGGACCGATGGAATCGTAGAATTAATGTGTTCCTTCCTGAAAGTCTACGGGAGAAAGTGCTGTGCGAGAAAAAAGGCACGCTTTATTTACGGGGTCAGGGAGAGAGAACCGCTAAAACGTTATATATAAATCAATACGTCCTTCTCCGTATCGTTCTTACGCAGTTTCAGATCCTGGAGTTTGCGGGCGGCATATACGTTTGCCGTGTAAGCTGAGAATCAAAGGTACACTACAACCATCACCTGCGAGGTGTCCAAAGTCTACTCCTGCAGAACAACGTTGCCTACATAACGACAGGCGATATCCGTAATGTGGTTCACTGGGTAGGGAAATACCCAAAGTAAATGTCTTGAGTTCAACTCGCTTCACTACGGAGCTTTTTATTGTAAGTACAATTCAGGGTGAAGGTCTTCTGTTTCTCACCGGAAATCTTTCGCAAGCAGCATTGTGTATCCATCTAAAAAAAGTGGGTCCTGACTTAAAGAAAGTAAAACAGATGTTTTCTCTGACTATAAAGTAAATTTAAGGTAGGATCTGTAATTTCGTACTTATTTTATACAGTGTGCCTCTCTTATGTCCTTTTCTTCTAATAAATGTTTACAATATTAAATTTATGATTCATTGCAAAGGTTCCAACATTTTGATATGACAAATAGTAATGAGACTTACTACTGCGGCAAGAGGTCGGGCAGGAAGGGGTTCAAGGGTAAAACGTTAATGAGAATTCATTAAAATTGTGAAAACAGTTTCTGTAAGGTGGCAGATGAGATAGTGGCTGCATATTACAGGTACCACAGAATTTTGATGTGTGTAGTAGTAATGTGAGTGGGTCGAGGAGGGGGCGGACAGAATTACTAACCATTCCATCTTAGAAGCGATCTATTAGATTTTGTTATTTCCAGATACACTCGTATTTGTATAAAGATCCTACTCATTAAAAAACACAAGATAACGTAAAATCATAATTTACAGTAAGAGTGCAGGTTAAGATATAGATGTGAGTCTGCAGGTTAAGAAAACTTTTTAAGAAAGGGTCAAATTTAGATACCTCCATCATCAATTCTTCTACCATGTTACTAGGCCCAACGAAACCATTTACCCTGTGTTTTGAAATATTTCTGAAAGTTCTAGCACTGGGAGACTGAGAAGCTGAAGTGTTAAAACCTGAATTGTACACACTTCGATACAACACATGAGACAGACGAAGTTGCTGTAGTAGATACGTTGCAATAACAGACAAAACCAACACTACTTCAACTGCTGAAACAGATCAACGAACTAGGATGTACGGTGAAAGTTGTTTATTAGTGAAAACACTTCGCGATTTTTCCTGTAGGGGCGTCGCTACCAGTCAAGTGACAAGCCGCATTTTCTTTGGCTGCTGCTAGATTTCACAATGGCGTACCGTTGTGAATTCAATCCGTATGCCGTATTACTCAGTTTTCGAGTTTGTAGAAGTTGCTGATTTCCACAAGAACTTACTAGAAAGTGTTGCTCAAAACCAGTTTATTTTTGTCGATATCATCACACGAACGAACTCTAAAGGAACTGAGTTTTTCCGACGGAAAACAAATGATACCCATTTATTATTTAAACGTGGAAATCGGAATTCGAACCACTTCATTCGTAAATCTGTAAATTTAAACAAATTTCGTAACAATTACAATTACATCGTAATTGTTGGAACCTCTGTCATTGTAGTAGCAGCAGCCCGATTAGAAAAATTGGTTGATTTCCTAATCTGAAGTTAACAACAGAGCTAGTAGACACTTCGTTTTATAGTCATCCCTAAGTTAGAGCTGCCAGAGTCAACACACATGAGGGTTTACATAATATTACATATTTTTAAACTGTACGTATTGACATATGCAATAGAGATTATCACTGTAAAACAGATGACGGTGTCCTGGAAGTAAAAGCCTCTTTATATTTTGCATACTTCAGTCATGTACAATCCAAATATTTTCTGTCTCTGAGCTGTACTGCAATTGTGAATAAGTATAATTCCAATGTGACTACATTTGGTGAGTTACGCACTGTTTTCAAAATCGAACTGCAATACATTTCGACGGTGGCTCCGCGCTAAAGTCCAATGGATTGAAACATAAAATCAGTATTATTTGTAGAACCAGCGTTCAGTATTGCCGTATTTCCTTCTAAATTTCTTTTGAACGAGTGTGAATTGTGAATTTTTTGCTTTGTGTAACATGGAAGCGTGTTGAGTAATATTATACCAGAGTATGTATTTGCACTTTGAACCATAGAAAAGAAAGCAAAGTGAGTATGAAAATTATTATGTATTCTAACGTATAATTTCGAAAATGTATAGAAACAGTTACTATTTCAGTGTGCCCTTCTAAACGTCTTTTGAACTTGTGTGAATTCTGAATTACTTGCTGTGTGTAACACGTAAGCGTGTTGAATACCATTACACCAGTGTGTGTATATACATTTTGAACCCTAGGAAAGTAAACGAAGTCAACATAAAAATTACTTTTTCTTCTATTCTGATTTTTTAGTTCAGTGATCTGCCAAAAAAAGTGACCATAAAGGAAAAATCAGTTGGGGACTGAACGTGTGAAAGCCAAATATTTCGAAGTTTTTCACCACCTGAGGCTCACCTACCTTATGAAGGCAGCACGTAAACTTGCAGCAGCAGACAGCTTTCGCAACGTCAGCGTGCCGTGGGTTCAGCGGTCGTCAGTACATAGTGAAACACTGGTGGCAATTTAACTCAACGTTTATTGTTACGGCGGATGGGAAGGGAACGGGGTCAGGGCAGTGGTAGTTCCGGAAATAGGGAGTAGGTGGCGCATGCTGTAATTAAACTTCACAGCGGATGTATCCAGGACAGTGGAGCTCATTTACAACAAGAATTACCAGTAAAGATCGTGGATACCAAATAACAGACGTACATTGCAATAATTATAGCCTACTGCAACTTTATACTCCGTACACACAGTTGTGGTTACAGACAAATAGCAATTAATGAATAGGACAAGTCTTTTATTCTTCTCGCCTTCCGACAATTCACTGAGTTCATCGCCGTAACAACTGTCTTTATTGCTTATTTCCACTCTGATCCATCTTGCAAATAGAAACTTAATGGAAGCACACAAGTCGCTGAATACATCGCCGTCGTGGAGACCACACTGCGAGCGGAGAACACTCGTTTGTTTCAAACACTCATCACACGTGTCCAGAGGCGGAGCAAGGAGACCAGTTAACGTCAAGCGTAAAATGTTTCATTTATTATCTTTGGTCACTGCAGAAGTTCATCGAAGAACTGCACGCACTTTGGTTCCATGTCTTTGGGAGCACGACTAGATTAATCCAAGTGTCTCCATTGTCTGATACTTTAACAGCTAAGGCGCTAAATAGATCCAGCAAGAACCAGCAACATTGATATCACATTGAGAATATCCACTTGCCTTGCATTAGGATGGATAATTTGTGTACCCTCTGGGATGAGCTGATTTTTATTTTTGCACAGCACATGAATAAGTATAAATGTCACGTTCTTTGGCAAGACAAAAGATTTCGTATACCTGATGTTCATATCTACATTCTGCTGTGTATAAAAATAGCTCACGCGTACAAAAGAATAGAACAAGAACACCAATTCGATTATATATTTCTCTCCATATTTAGAAACATACAAATGACAGTTTTTCTTTATAGTGGCCAGTACTATTACTACACTTAAGACTGGATTTACCTGTGTAGATCAGAGTTGAAGATATATTTGTGTGTGTCTGTGTGTGACAGTTACTTGAAGTAGGCGACGTTGTTAAGTCCCAACACTGTTGCATTTACACGGTGTACTTCCCTTGCATCCCCCAAAATAGAACGGCCGGCACGTCACACGCAAGCAGGTAGCGGGTCTTCCTTGCATGCTCCAGTATGGCAATAAGTAGTCATTTAAATGCAAGGAGAATGAGATAATAGGAATAGATAGCGGCCCTCCTGCTCGCTAAGGATTGGAAGTACGGGGCCATCCAGCACCTTTTCATCGTGCAAATTACGGAAAAAGGGTAACATAGTGGTTCTTTTTTATTATTATCAATCTCATGACACACACAAAGTTGTCTGTGTTTGTAGATAATTTACCATGTAGAGTGACTGCTATCTTTCTATTGTTGGTTGTACTAATGCATGGACAGAAACAGGATTTGACAATATGAGTTGCTGTCACGACAGTCTTTTACTAACCACAAGACGCTCTCTGTATGCTTAGAACTTAGCTGCTACAGTTCTAACGTTTTCAGTACACTGACAAATATTCAGTAAAGTGTATTAAATCATTTTATAGTGGATAATAGAGCATAAAAGATTATCACCTTACAGTACCTAGTTATTTTGTAGAACAACTTAGGTCGCTTGGTTATGTTTCATTCCGTGACATTTGTATGTGTTTCTCGTGGTAATACGAATCAACACTGGAAATAATTTGTAAGAAAGCTCATGAACATTAAGACGTTACGAAGTAACACCAATTTCTTATGGTTACACACGGCAATTTACTGTATTCATAATGTAAGCAATTAAACAGCGCCCAGACTATTCCTGACCCACATTTTAAACTAAAAAACATTCATAATATTTTGTGGTATGGGCTATATATTACTGTCATAGACATATAGTTATACAACCGTTTCGGCTGGGGTACAATTTTACACAAACTATTGCCGGCCGCGGTGGCCGAGGGGACTAAGGCACTCCAGTCACGGTCTGCACGGCCACTGCGGTCGGGGGTTCGAATCCCCCCTCGGGCATGGATATTTGTGCCGTCCTAGTTCGTAAGTAGTCCATAAGTAGTTTGTAAGTTTAGGGACTGATGACCCCGTAGTTAAGTCCCATAGACTATACAAACGTTTGAACACAAACTATTCATGGAAAACCGACGCAATGCCCAGACAGAAAGCATACTCCAAGGGTCACTTACGCAGTGATATATTGTGCTCTCGTATTTTCTAAACAATTTCTTTTTTCAGATTTGTAAAGAGTTTGGTATTTTAAAATCACTAAGCAATTTGAAATTGAGAAGTTATGAAAACGTCGTCATTGGCCCCGTTTAATTCTAATAGTTTCCCAGATGAATTGAAATTAAGAATATTGTATTGCAACTTTCCGTGTAAGACAATCTACTAAACTAAACAAAATCATAAAACTGATACATTTGTACGTAGTAGGATTATGAAAAGAATAAATGTCCCATACAAATCAGGTGACTGCAATTTCTGCCGATCAGAGGATTGGAACATATAGTACTGGAAATGTAAGAGGCTGACGATACGAACAATATTTCTAGTGTACCTACGGCTATTAGAACTGTACAACTTTGACAAATTTAGAGTCGTCATTTGGTAGTAATACTGTCCACAGAAGGAAATATGCCTACAAATTTAGCTGTGTTGAAGTCGTGACAAACACAATTACGAAAAAGTTGTTGATTATTGAACGGTAAAAATATTGTAGAAATGTCAAGCATTTCCTGAGCCATAAATTTTGCATTAAAAGAAGATTCACACTTCGAAACCATAATCGCTATATTGGATATTTATGCAGGATGACAGGTTTCGGCAAGGAAAATTGCCATCATCTGATGCCTTTCTCACAATTCAGATAAATGTATCTTTGCTTGCCGCAACCCATTATCCTGAATTAATACCCATAAATAAGAGCGATCTTTTTCTCGAAGTGTGTTTTCCTTCTAACGAATTTTAAGTTCGCTCCTCGATCAACATGCGGATATTACATAAATTTTGCAATTGTTCTAGTGTTTTTGTAGCCTTACAGCGTCACTTAAGATACACTTCAGCCTACTTAAAGTGACTGTTATTTGTTGTAAAAAATATGGTACTTGGTGTGATATTTTGAGGGTGTAACTTATTTTGACAACACCAATAAATATAGTTTCCAAAGCAAGGGAATCCCATTTCCGCATCTGAGCGTTAACTTGACGGTAAAAATTAACCAATCTATGTTATGTATATGATAATATAGAATTATTAAGCTACTGTAGTGCTGGATAATTCTTCATATTACCTGGCATGTACAGTGGCGGAGCTTTAGATGATCGAGTGAAAATCATTCCGTGTGTGTGAAATGTCAACTGATTATTCTTCAGTAAAGTATTAAGACTTCACTGTTCACTAAAGTTTTAAGAGCTATTTCAATTACCTAAACAAAGACTGCTGGTAAAATACTTATTATGATTATCTTTGGTACAGCTTATAAAATAACGATGTGAATGTCTGTCACATAAATAAAAATGTGAACTGTATAGTATCACTCGGTGGATTTGCTTCTTCATCACCACGCACAATATTTACTCGTAAACTGATGTGACCAAATCACTAAAACGTTATACACCAGCTGTTCCAGATGTCCACAGCCCCACTGTAACCAACAGTATTGCAGTGTTCACTGGGTGGCTGGATCAGTGTATAACTGGTAATTTTAATAACGGTTACAAGAGCGTCACGAAGTCACAGTCTTGAGGTGGCGCACTAACAAGTCACAGTGATACTGGGAACCTAGCGACACTGATTAACATCCACTTGTAACATAACGGTCTCAAGGCTCGTCGATGGACCGTTGGGTAAGTTACGACGATTGTAGGCCCGCAAAATCACTGCCCGCCCCTTTGGTGATGAAGTGACGTCTGTAGCCCAGAAGTGTTCGTGCACGCCCACTGGAGGCGATACAACGGTGACTGGTCCACATGCTGCTGGTGACTTGACTGGTCCGCTGGATCACCGCTCGCCCACCGGCGCGGTCGTGGCGCCGCCTGCTCACCGCGCCGTCGGTGACTTGGCGTGAGGACCCGGAGACAGCGACACCAAGCCGGCGGCCATGTTGTTGTTCAGGTCCCCTGGAGCAGCCCCGCGGAGACCAGCCTGCGTCGACCCGGGCTGCAAACAGAACCACAACATCGTCACCTAAAAACCATATTTCATCTCTAACAAGTTCAAATGTTTGTAAATCTAACGGACCAAACAGCGTGGTCATCAGTCCGTAGCTTACAAACTACTCAAACCTAGGTAAACTAACCTAAGGACAACACACACACATGCTCCAGGGAGGACTCGAACCTAGGGCTGGGCAAATGATAGTCGCGTTCGAACATGTTCGGGATTTCCTGATACAGCAGAGAACTCGATACAGTATCGAACTGTTTGAACACTCAGATATTAAATGACTGGCACTGCTTATCTGCCAACGATACGCGGGGAATTTTGAAGTTAGTTGGCTATCGCTTTGCTCAGAACTAATTTCATAAGAAGTAACAAGTACATGTAAAGTAAAAGAAGGGCAACAGTATGAAAAACTGTATATTTTGTTTAAAATACTGCATACGTGACGTGTCTGGTGTCACTGCAAGATACGATCCATCGGTAAACAAAATATCTGCTACTAGAACAGAACTACTGCACATTACTGATGGCTAGCATAAAAAAAATGAATTTTTCATAAGTAGACATTACATTTAAGGAGATAAGAGAAAATGCAAATGACCATTCCAGTCCCTGTTAATACGGTACAGATTAAAATGTTACCACCTTTTAATCGCCTTGAAAACAAGATTAAAAGAGATGAACTAGGGAAAACATTAGAAATTTAATACCCAATAACGGAAATAAGTTATATAAAGATAAACTGTAGTTGTAACCTCGGAATAAATGGTGCACGAACTACTCTGTACGTAGTATGAACAAGAGACGCCAGATGGCAGCACTATAATTCTTCATCGCAATTGCTATCGTTTACTTATACCCTACTTCGCTACTGTTTTTACTTATGACCTGCTCCCTAGAAGCTACTATAGTCGGAATTTCACACTTATTAATCCCCATAGTACATTAATGACACCCTATCTTCGTTATAAATCGTATACTGCACAGCACAGAAAAGATTTATGTAAATCGTAGAGATCGTACGTCCTGACATTGTTAGATAGCGTCGTGATCGAAAGTTCGAACATTTTCCGAACTGTGAAGTAAATTTTTCGAACAGTTCGAGTCATGATCAAAGCCAGCTCTACTCGAACCTCCACGGCGAGCACCCGCGCGCTCCGCAGCGAGACGCTTTAGACCGCTCGGCTACTCCACCGCGGCTTCTAACGAGTAAAACCTACGGAAGTTTTACCCTCCGGTTATTCTGAAATTTGGATATGAAAATGTAACACGTATTTTTTGGCGGCGGTGAAACATATTTAAGGGCAAAAATAGAAACCTAAGGGCCACCTATTTTATTTTAGTAACGGTAAAACATATTTAATGGGGGAAACTGTTCCTCCGAAATGGGGACTAAAAGGAAAAATTGCAACTTAAGAGATTAGTGAAGCGATTTTAATGATTTTTGTTAGGAAAATATCTTTTGATAGTAAACGAAAATCGGTCTAGGTATGTTGCAGAGGGAGTAAAAATTAGGAAGCCAACTACTCCGAGAGAGACCAATGTTTTGCTAGTAAAATTATTTTTGATTTCATGGAAAGAGAATTTATTGAAACTTCAATGAGAAGGCGAATTACGAAAGAATTTTGTTTCGTGAATATAAATATTCGAGGAGTAAGCAACCTCTATATTGCCGTGTTTGTTTCATACTGTCTTTAAAACTCACTGCAAATCTATATTTTTGAACTGTTTCATCTCTTTAATTTACCATTTTTTAAGGTCGCTGAATCTGAATTTGAAATAATATTCTCATACTTCGATATGGCTAATTGCGGACGAAAATTCGAAAAAGTGCTTGAGCAGACAGTAACTCGATATGCGACTTTAAAAATACTGTGAAATCTACTTTTGAAGTAATAGCGAATAAAAGTGAAAAAATCATGTTAAAATGTTAATTGATTTTTAACTGACAGCGTTGGCTTTACCCGAGATGTATGGTGTGGAGTCTCACGGCCCTATCCGCTGCTTGATTAGCAAGGAAGCGGTCTAACCCGAACATCATACAGCGGCATAGCCCCGAAAACAGGCCATTCCAATAATAACCAACAGATTCTCAACTTAAATAGAAGCCCGAATACCAAAAAACCAGTTTCGATTCAGAAAAGGAAGAAGTACCCTTCATGCCGTGAACTACTTAATAGAGCAAGCTCAGGACGAACTAAGACATCGAAGGATAATATATTTTGCAGTGTTTGTAAGCTATAACAAAGCCTTTGACACCACTTATCAACGAAGTCAGCCTGCTAATCGGCGACACTCAGCCAATAACAAAAGTGGTCTCAGACATCTTAAAACACAATATCTGATGATATCACCTTATCAAGGACTTTAACATAAAGAAATGTACTACAAGGAGACCCAATCAGTCCGACACTGTTGAACATCATCGTGATAGACATGAAAGATCGTTAGGCACGGCTCAGCAACACTCCTAGTTTATACAGATGACATGGCAACAGTTTCAGTGGACAAAGAAGTGCTCCAAAAGATGCTACATAGACTTTATTGCATAAAGAATAGCTAGAAATTAAACAGCTGTAGTCTAAATGAGGTAATCCACATCTGCGAAAATACAAAGCAGACAGGTACAGTCGATGTAACATGTACATGAAATGTATTACAAAACAGTTACAGATGATAATCACACGTGTGGGATAAAGAAATAAACCTAGGCAGAAAAGCTCCCACAAATTACTGCTAAAACACAATAACTAAGTTATAAAAATCACTATAGGGCGCACAAACAGAGGATATGAAGAATTTACTCAGACAGATGATGAGAAAGATACCTCGGACTTGGAAGTGAAAAAAATACACTGTTATTTCCCCTCACACGGCCGTTTATCGGGCTTTGGGATTTGATATCAACCAGTCGTGGACGGCAAACAACATATTTCACAGTGTTTGCGTTTAATAAACGTAAATATGAACAGTCAGGAGTAATCGTACATTGCCAACATTTGCACACACATACATCAATCGTCTATCATCTCCCTTGACGTGTATCGTTTGTATTACAGACATATCGTCTTCGGCTACATACAGACAAAACTTCATAAGCAGTAGAAAGGTAGAAACTAAAAGCTATACCACCACTTCCTACGAAATGTTTGGTAGTATTGTCAGTTACCAACCGCTCAGAAAGAACTCTAAAATAAGTCAAAGAGAAATTTATTTCAGTGAGTCTTCTGACCGAATAAGAATGGTAGTATTACATTAACTAATTATTGTTTGTAGTTTGAAGATTTTGAATGATTATTATCCGCAAAATGAATTCACACCATGAGGCACTATACATGGAATAAATGTGACTGAATAACTGTCCATAAAAGTTTGCTTTTCTCCGGTTGGCTTTCCACTAACTCCATTTCTCTTTCAGAAGAATGGTATCTTGAAACCTCCCCCTACTAAGACAAATCTGCCATGTACCCTAATAGTGTGCAGCTGCAATCAAAACCAAGCACTGCACCGCCCTAACTGATTATTTACCAAAACGTTTGGTTTAGGTTACTACAGGAAGTAAGACAGTATAATGGTCATTTATTAAACCCAAACAAGAGTATTACGACAAACAATAAGCTTACTTTTGCACGTAGTCCGCAAGAGACTGCAAATTCTTTTTCGAAACGGGCAACCAACTTTTAGATTCCAGATGCATACGTAGAAATCATCTCCAGCACTATTCAACCACCTGGATACTGTGGCTCTTATCTCCCCTATCGTTTCGGAATCGTCATACACATGCCAAACACATGAAAATTTGTGATTTTGTTGAACAATAACGCAAGTACACGCAGCCTGGCAAACATCACAATAGTTGTTGTGGGAAGTATGCAACATCTTGGACACCGACCACACCTAGCACCATGCACTTGTGTTCGACCATTAAAAAGTTTGTCAATAGACGACGATTGCAAAACGACGAGGAGGCTAAAGCAGCGGTAGCTCGATGTTTACGCAGCGCTAACGGTTATTTCCACGCATCCGTAATCGAAAAATTTTGTTGGCAGGGTTTATTTATTTTCCGTATGGCTTACAAGCGGTGTTAACATGTTGAGATTAAAGGTCATGCACACAAGAAGTACAACTAACTAACTACATTTATTCCCCAACATGCTTATCGTCTCAGCATCAACTTGAGGCAAATTGGACTGAAGATGGTTTGATTGTAAGCAGTTCGCTGCCTTCCAAAGGGAAAGAATGAACTCATTATCTTATTTTTATGTTGTCAGCTGTTCAGCTTTGCTAAGTGGTGGATATCTTGAACGGAGTCTATTTCGAAGCAGAGCCGATAAATCATCATGACAAGCCAGGTTCACGTTCTCCTGAATCTTCTGGAATTCTCGAAGCAGTGCCGAAGTTCTGCTGATATCAGGTGGATATATAGTACACAGCAACGGAAGCCAATACGTAGATGTTGATCTGATGGTACCAGATATAAGGCGCACACTACTATTGAGCTGAACATCTGTCTGGTATGGCAGCTGTACATCCACACTGGAGCACAGCATTCAGCAGCTGAATAGATCAGCGCTGTTGACGATATTCGCGGGTTATCCATCGTAGCTCCCCATGTCGTGCCGCAGAATTTTTGGATAATATTATTCCGTGTCCTAACTTGGCAGCTGTATTTTCAAGGTGTTTTCTGAGTGAAAGCTCGCGGTCAAGGGTGATTCCAAGATATTTTGAAATGTTGTTACGATTTAGTACAGTTACACAGGGCCGGCGCAAGGCACGTGCGAAACGTGTGGCCGCACGGGGCGGCACTTTCCTAGGGGCGGCACTTTCCTAGGGGCGGCAAATCTGCCGCCCAGCTTTATTTTCTTTTTTTATTTATTTATTTATTTTTTTATTTTTCAGGACAAACTCAACATTCATGCCCAAGAGGGGATTCGAAACCTAACCTCTGAGGGAGCGGCTTCGGGAACTGTTGCATGGCGCCTCGACTACCTGCCGGCCGCCGCTTTTGAACAAGGGGAGGGAGGAGGACTGATTTCTTCCTCGCCACTGTGGCAGCGCCGCCTTGTTTACGACGGAGGAACAGAGAGGGGGGAGCAGTCTGGCGTAAATGCCAGTATTCTTATGAGTGGAGCGCTGCCAGCCTGTTACGCGCCGTGCGTTTACTCACAACTAATTTTGCAGAAGATTAAATCTAATTTGTAAATTCGAATGCAATGTTTGATACTGCGGTTTCATGTTAAGTCTGAAACAATTTTGATAAGCCCTTCAATGACAGTTTCAGCGTGTTTCATACTTCCCGCATAATGAAAAACATGTCCAACACCTACAATGGCTAGAAGTATTCCGAATGAGTAAATACGCTGCGAGTAATTATACGGGATAAAGACATTAGTAGTAAGCCTGGCATTGGGTTTCGATGTATTTTTGAACATTTTTGCTATCAGTTTCTGAGTGATAGTCGGACGTTTTGGTTTTTGAGCCATGAAACACCTGTCTCCGCCTGCATGAATAACAAACTCTGACCGGCCGTTTTATTTGACAATACTACTCGCACATTATCACTTCGCCAACATTTATTTACTGTATAATGCGTGTGAATCCACGTTTCATCTAACAAGGAAAGGCCGGCCGCGGTGGCTGAGGGGACTGAGGCGCTCCAGTCACGGTCTGCACGGCCACAACGGTCGGGGGTTCGAATCCCCCCTCCGCCATGAATATTTGTGCCGTCCTTAGTGTTAGGCAGTTCATAAGTATTTTGTAAGTTTAGGGACTGATGACCCCGTACTTAAGTCCCATAGGCTGTACAAACATTTGAACATTTTGAACTAACAAGGAAAGTACATGGGCTCGAGCAAACATATCTGTATGAACATTTGGTTACATGATCTCTACGTACACCTCAATGTGCTGGTGGGTGTCGTTTTTATGCAAAACTCTGCAATGATGCTCTAGATAGCACTATAGATGTAATTGTAGACGCCATACGTAATGCAGATATTTTAACTATAATTTATGTAATAATCATCGTACATGTTGTCTAGCGTATTGTCATCAAAAGCCATGATGATAGTTGCAACTTTAACCTTCTTCCCGAAAGACTGTTGGTATTCACTGCCACTGCTTCCATCGCCTCTTCCCGCACTTACCGTAGCACTACCGCTTGCAATGAGTTGTTCGTCATTATCATCCCTATTATCATTATTATGAGTTTTTAACAACAGTATCTAACTTATGCTCATATTTCTGTACCATAACAGATACGAGAAAGCATGCGAATGATTCATCTTCTACACTAATACCATCTTCAAGAAGAAGAGTTCTTCGTAACTTCATCTCAATCAATCGCAATAAATTTGCAGGATTAATTACCAATCGCCACCCCAACTGACGCTTCACCATACAACGTCACAAAACGCGACTTCGGAGGCACACAGCACCGTCCCTACTGGCTAACCGACAGTTCAAAGTGCTATGTGGCAAGGCACACGCAGAGGCCTCTATGGGACGACTGTAGCGTTCTGCAGATGCTGGAGTATCACTGGTGCAATAAGGGATCTTTACATTATCTCCCATACTGTTTTGGTGTATATGTGTTTGTTCGAGCCCAAGTACTTTCCTTGTAAGTGAACTACTGGTCGCTTTGATTCTGAAAACCTGAGAAAGTATGGTCTTTTAGCAACAATGCCCTCTCGTCCGCACAAAACAAAACGTTAATTTTGACACCCTGTAAAACCAAAATCCATTGTCAGAACATTGCTTCTAAGGGTTTCCGTGCTAGCTTTGAAGCTTTTCTGTTTTACAAAATTTGTGCAGTTTTCACAAAGATCATGTTACTTTCTATTGTTCGTAATACCATAGAAATTGCTGCCTGATAATACATTTATCCATATAATCGGTCACATACTTATTGTCAGCATCTTCATCTTCTTCTTGGGCGCTAGTTTAACCATAGCCTCGCTGTACCTCGTCACGTGACCTAGTTCCTGGCACTGCCGCGTTATCACTTCGCCTTTTCAGGCGATAGGTATTGTTCATTGTTGCGTTCTCTACTACGAAAACTACAGAATTCGTTTCGGTGATGGCCGAGAGAGTCAAGATTGGTCAGAAGCAGTTTCATTGCATTTCGTAAGAACAGAAGAATTGGTGCGTCCGAATTTCTTGCAACTTGAGAT